>CM038672.1:171943865-176743865 GCA_021605145.1 Aegilops bicornis
TGTTGGACCACCAAGTCTCGAGTCACCGTGAGTATAGGATCCGGGCAGATGCCGAGCTTCTTACTAATCGCAGCCCAAAAGGAGGCTGCCTTCATATTCTCATGCCACATCATTGGAGGCCGTGAAGTGGATTTGGTACTGTGTATCTCGAGCTTGTCGCCTTTGGAGAGGTGGAGGACGATGCTTAAAAGCATCTTTGAGCCATCGATGTACATCCGCGAATGGTAATGGAGTCCCATACTGGCTGGCAGGTACTAGAGGTCTCGACCCAATGGGACGAGGAAGTCGGCCAAAGGTCTTGGGGACTTGATGGCAGTTCGGAGGCTGGTAGAAGATGGTGTAGGGCCATCTCGATGGCCCACTTGGCCACTCGGCCCGGGTGCATCTAAGCTTGCCCAATGATCTCGGCAAGTGGGGGCAAAGGGTCTGACGCATCGTGATGGGGGTGCTGTGGAAAGTATGGCTTGAGATTCTTGGCGGCAAAAGTGCACGTTGTATCATCATCTTCTCGGTAATGGGGGTAATTATGCTTTGAGAGCTTACAAAGACTCTCGCTTACCAACTCCGTAATACACGGGTGTTAACCGGTGTCAAACCAAAGGCGGATCTCGGGTAGGGAGGTCCCGAACTCGTATGCCTCTAGGGCGGATGGTAACAGAGACAAGGGACACGATGTTTTTACCTGTGTTCGGGCCTTCTCGATGGAGAGTAAAACCCTACTCCCCGCTTAATTAATATTGATGATATGGGTAGTACAAGAGTAGATCTACCACGAGATCAGTAGAAGGCTAAACCCTAGAAGCTAGGCTCTATGGTATGATTGTTGTTCGGGTCTCGGACTAAAAAACCCTCCGGTTTATATAGACACCGGATAGGGTTAGATTACACTGAGAGTTGGTTACAATGGTAGGAGATCTACATATCCGTATCACCAAGCTTGCCTTCCACGCCAAGGAAAAGTCCCATCCGGACACTGGGGACGCAAGTCTTCAATCTTGTATCTTACCGTAGTCCGTAGGAGTCCGCCCAATGGGGATAGTTCGGGCTATCCGGACACCCCTACCAGGACTCCCTCAAAGAGTTCTGCCGGAACCAGGCTTCAATGACGGCGATCAGTCCTGCACGCATATTGTCTTCGTATAAAGGCATTTGCAAGGCGGGTTCCTCTTCCGAATACTTCTTCTATAGAAGATTTTTGAACACAAGGATAGGTGTCCGAGCCTCTCTGCAAAACAAGTTCCACATACCACCACGTGAGAGAGAGAATAACTTTTGCACAAGATCTTTGGCAGATTCGATTTAATTCATGCGGCGTGACATCATACCACCTACTCGTGGCCTTATATATCTGAATCAAGTTTTCTTTTATCGCTTCCACCTTAAGCCAGCCGCTTAGCGAGGCGGTTTCCTTTTGGCTACGCCTTTATCAAAGTGGAGATCAGTACCCCCCATATTCCGGGATTCTCATCAATACAGACGTAGGTAACCCAACCGCGCCATTGATTATGGCGCTTTGGGAGATAAGCAAGATGTTTACCTAAGTCATGGGGGACAATTTTATAGCCAAATTCGGTCATTCATATAAGGGGATAAGGATCCACCACCTCCACGCCTTCTTCCCTCCCTTTGCTCATCCATTTCCACGCACTTCTCGAAGCTCCAGCGCCTAAGTCCGCTACATCCCACCCTCAACCTTCTCCAACTATGTCCGGAGGCGGGAGGCAAGTGGATGGGCCTCCCCTCCGCCACGGAGGGGCACATCAAAAAGCTTTTCGCGAAGGCCGGATACTCTGTCCACGGCGATTATCAAGTGCACCCGGCTCCCCGACGAGGGGCAGCTCATTCCCACCCCTGTGCCCCATGAGAGGGTGGTGGTTCCTTCACCCACTTCCTCCCATGGCGGACTCAGGGTTTTCTGTAACTTCACCCATTTGTCCGGGGGCTCATAAGTTCTACTTCACGGCCTGGATTTCCACGATCTGGCCCGCAAACTTCATCGGCCAACATCTCGGCGCCACGTAAATGCCGTGTTGCAGAGGCCTTCTCTCCGCATCCAGCAGCCCCACTTCGCTTTATATCTGAAGACCTTCAAATGTCGGAGTTGAAGGTAGGTGGGCGGCCGCCAAGCCGGAGTGCGCGGAGAAGTGCCATGGTTGGCAAGAATGGCCACAAAGTCCTATGGCTCGGGAGGGCTCCTTTGTGGAGACCATAAAGGGGAATGGTAATCGGGTGGTTCTACATCACCGAAGTCACGCGCGATTCTCAATGTGGGCGGGCGGCCCCTTTAATTCGACATTCTGGCTCCCCACACGGCTCCACGCCTTGGAAAAGGCAGACTTTGGCCCGACGTGGGGTGATTCGAAGAGCTGTCCTGGACTCCAAACCTCGTGTCCTAACTCGGTGGACAAGAATCTCAAGCTTGTCAATGTAATCCGTGTGATGCTCATCTGCCGGATTCTCCCATGCGAGCAACAGGCCTTCAAATTGTGGGCGTTCGATCCGCACAACACCAAACTCTGAAAAGGCTCTTCGACACTACGTACGAAGATGCCAGGAAGGTGCTGTTCATGTCATGACCGGTTTTTCAATAGAAATATTTATTGAGAAACCGACCTATAAAATCCAGTGTGAGGAAAATCCTCCATACCGGTAGACAAAATCTTGATATAACAAGCCAGTAGCATATGATATATTACAAGGTCGAGCTGAAGTTGCTCAACAAATTATTACAAGCACGCCAATAATTATACATAGTGGCGGATGTGACATGGAGTGGTGGCATACTACCGACCGTGGTAATGTGGTAGTGACACGTTGGAGTGGGAGATATGACTCCTACATCCGGGCGGCTCATCGAGCCGAGGTGAGGCTCGGTGAATTTATTTGGGTAAGCTGGAAGCGAATATATCAAAGTGACTAATCCAGGGGTCGCCGAGATCGATGGGATTCCTTTAGGCGCCGAACTCGCTTATCGAACTCTTCATCCATGAGATCGCTTTCATCAAAGATTCCGCCAAATCAACAAGCTGTGTGAGTACTTTGAAAGTACTCGCAAGACAGTTCGGACAAAACATATAACAAATGTATGCATGGATGTGTCATGAATAATTTAACAATGCGCAATCAATAGCAAGGTAAGTAAAAAGGGAATCGGCGGTAGTCCGCTCGAAAACCCAAAGAAGGTAAACTCAAAACCGATCGGGTGTCTGGAGCGACGCCCCGAAGGATGAATAAATAAATAAAGCATGCCACAGTCGGGCGTCTAAGCGACACCTCATAAAGGGCTTATATTGAAAGAAAAGACATGCGGTTGCAATGGACGTCTGAGCGACATCACGTAAAGGGCATATAACAAAATTAAATAATAACAATGCCGCAATGGACGCCCCGAGCGACATCAGCAGTAAAGGGCTTATATTAAAGTAAACAATAACAATGTCAAGAATGGACATCCGGGCGACATCCCGTAAAGGGCATATAACAAAATTAAATAATAACAATGCCGCAATGGACGCTCTGCGACATCGCAGAAAGGGCTTATAATTAAAGTAAACAATAGCAATGTTGCTAAATGGACGTCTTCGAGCGACATCACGTAAAGGGCTTATAACAAAATTAAATAATAACAATGCCGCACAGACACGTCCCGAGCGACATCGCAGTAAAGGGCTTATAATTAAAGTAAATAATAACAATGCCGCAATGGACATCCGAGCGACATCACGAAAAGAGCTTATAATTCATTATTCATAATCGACAAGAAATGGTGCTCACGGAAAATATTCGTCACAAGACAATAAGCGGGTTAGTCCATTCACGTGAAAATAAACATTTAACACTCATATGATTCTTAGGAGTTTCACACCGAGACCCACACTTGACAAGATAAGATGAACACAAAGACGGACATGGATAAGATGAATTTCAAGAATTTTGACTCGCAGAGTTTGTACTAAAATTATCCACAGCCAACGGATTTTCCGTGAATCACGAAGGACTAGTTCCGCTTACGGTGATTTCTGGAGGAAACACAGCCTAACCAAAGACACACCCATCCCTACCTCACGCTGCCGTGAATCACCCTAGACAAATGCTCAAGAAAAACTTTGAGACGGGAGATCACTATCTCTAATAGCATGGGATCAAATTTATATACGCTGCGCATTTAAGGGGTGCCCCTCTCGTCCCAACCGAAACACCCATGCCCGACCGGATGAAAGGCTTTAATCCAGGCCATGGAACCCTCATCCCGCCTCGATTTGGTGTGTACCAGGAAGTGGTTTGCAACTTACTAAGCCGTATTCCCTCATGGAAAACATGTGGTAGTACGAAAGGGGAGACGGACGAATTTGACTGATTTATGTTGACATTGGGTCACGACCGGCATAAGACCGGCATGCTACAACACTGCCATCTTACCCATCTCGCGCAACTCATGGCCATGCAACATGTTTCCAACAACTCATGGATTTCCAGGCTCACTTGCCTCAACTCTACGAGATAAACTTTCATCGAGATGCTCATGAACATGCCATGATACTAAATTAATGCAAACATGCCCAAACACTCATCATATCAAAAGTTTAAACATGCTTGCCTGGTTCGGAGTAAAAATGGGCCTAGCTCGGTGAAGTTCGAGGTCCTGGCCACCTCCTTCGCATCTACGGTATACAAAAAATATAATGCACTAACGTAAATACAAAGGGGTGCTCAAAACATATCTCCAAATATTTTTCAAATAAATCTGATAAAAACTAGACAACATTTTGAAGAGGACAGAAAAGAATCACTTAAAAATCCTTTCTGTTTAAAAAGTTATAAAAGTTTTGGTCCAAGGACCCATTTGTAATGAAACAAAAACTCTAGGGGCCGGGAAGCGTAAAAAGTATAGAAAACGATTCAGTTTGGGGAAGCGATTTTTGCCAGAATCACGCTTTCAGAAAACGGTTCAAAAAACAACAGAGGGCTGACGGGCGGGTCCCACCACAGTTTGAATATTCAAAAGAGTGCGGCAGAGCACGACGGTGCCGAGAGTCATGCAGGTGGTCGCGCATGGGCGATCACATGGGCGGTGGGGATCGGAGGGTACCTCCGTTCGATGGATCATTCCGCGTCGGTGGGTGGTGGTGGTGGTCGCCGCGAAAGCACCATTGCCTAAGGCGGCCCTTGACTTCCGGACGGTGGTTCGGGTAGTCATAGGCCTCGTGAGAGGAGCTCTTTGAGGTCAAATTGGAGTGGGGGTTAGCATTCTAGTGGTGCCATGAGGATCTGAGGGAAAGAGTAGGCGGTGGAGGAGTTCTCACCAATGAGAACGTTGCCGGAGCCCTGAAGCGGACGGAGTTGGCCGGAGTCGAGGAAGAAGGGCCCCTCGAGGCTCTTCCGGTGGCTGGGTGGGGTATGGTGAGGTGGTGGAGAATTGTGCCAGAGGCGAGGCCCGAGCTTGAGGCGCTATAAATAGCCGACCGAGGCGGTTGATTGCATAAGCAGGATAAGTCCAAGGAGTGATTACGGTGGCCCTGTGGGTGGAAGGGGCGATTGGTTTAGGGCTTGAGCACCGACCAGACGTCAGAACGAGCCCATCCCGTGCCCAACTCAGCAAGGTGGGGAGGTTCACGGCTCGATCTCATCAGAACGGCCGTCCGGCACGCCGGGCGTGTGGAGTGCGCCTGTGCGTGCTGTGCCACGCGCTGACGGTGCCGTGCATGCGTAGGCCGGGCAAGGGAGATGGCCACGCGGAGCTCCTGTGGCTTGGGCGGCGCCGAACGGCTTTTGTGCTGTAGGGGTGCCTTACATGCCCCACGGAGGTCCCGACGCCGCAGAAGACGCCGACGAGGGCGGGCTGGTGCCACCGATGCGAGAACTGCCATAGCGATGCATGCACTCTGGGCCGAGGAGGATGGCTGTGAACGCCTTGAAGCGCATGACGCTGTCGACAATGTTGAACTACGGCGAAGGAAACGACTTGAACTCTGAAACTCTGAACATTTCTGAAAATGCAAAGAAACAAAGGCTTTACATGTGTTCGATGTAATGAATTTGGTATGTGGGAGTTTCTCCTTGAGCTGATTTTTTGTGGAGTGGCCTCTCATTGCATCTGGGGCTTGCCTGAATTTTGGTGGAATTTTTGGAGGAGAGGAGATATGAATTTCATCAAATTTGACAAATCTGGTCCAAACTTGTAGAGACTGAAATTTGAAATTTTTTAAAAGAAGAAGAGTGGATCTTGATTGTTCTAGGTTGTGGGTACCAAGGACTATCCAGGGGAGTTGGTTTGGGGTCAAAGCTCAAAGGCAATTTGGTACTTTCTTTGCAAATCACCTAGGCTCAAAATAATTGTGATGTAAAAGATTTGGGAAGAGAAATAAATGAATTAAAATTCAGAGATGAGTTGGACTGGTGTGGACAGAATATTTGGATTACTACAAAGTGGAAAGAGGGTTTTTCGGAGGTTTTACCATATGGGGTATGGTAAAATCATGAGTGGTTTCAATATAGGAGAAGACACAAAACTCCTAGGGTTTTCTTTTAAAAGAAAATAAATCCCAAAAACAAATTTGAGAAGGGGGAAAATCAGAAGAAAGATTTTTTAATAACCAACACCAGAGTTGAAGATGATGCCAAAATAAAATCTTTTGTCAAAGGGAAAATTCATGAGAGAAGGAGATTTTTGGAAGGGTTCAAATGTCCTCCTTCAAAACCAACAAAGTTTTTGCTGAAAACCAAAACAAAAATTTTGGTGTGACACAACACCTACCCCCTTAGGAAAAATCTGGTCCCCGAGATTCCATTGATCCTCAAATAGATGTGGGTGCTCCGTCCAAGAAAATCCTCTCTTTCCCAAGTGGCTTCACTTCGGTGTGGTTGCTCCAATTGAACTTTGAAGAACTTGATGGTTTTCTGTCGGGTTCTCCTTTCAGACTCTTCCAAGATTTTTATTGGATGCTCCCGATATGTAAGGTCTGGCTGCACGTCAATGTTTTCATGGGGTTACTTGTTTCTCTGGGTTGCTTCCTCAATTGCGAGACGTGGAACACGTCGTGGACGTCGGATAAATCTTCGGGTAAGTCTAGCTGGTAGGCTACCGTGCCTTTCCGTGCCACTATGCAGAATGGTCCGATGAATCTTGGTGCTAGCTTCCCTTTAATCTTGAATCGATGCAGGCCTCTCATAGGGGATAATCGTAGGTACACAAATTCACCGGGTTCAAAGCTGAATCCCCGATGTTTTTGATCGTAATAACTCTTCTGTCGAATTTGGGCTGTCTTGAGTCGGTCCTTAATCACCTTGACCTTATCTTCAGCCTCTTTGAGCATGTTCCGGGCCGAAGATATGGCTGTCTCCGGTTTTCGACCAATTTAGCGGGTACGACATCTTCGCCCGTCTGAGCCTCAAATGGTGCCATTTGCGGCTGGCACGATACCTGTTGTTATATGCGAATTCAGCGTATGGTAAGCTCTCTTCCCAAGCTGGTCCCATAGGTGAGGACACATGCTCTAAGCATATCTTCTAGAATCTGGTTTACTCGCCACCTATCCATACATGCAGGGGATGGTATGCGGTCTTGAATGCCGGTGAGTTCCCAGAGCTTGTTGTAAGTGATCCCAAATTCGGGAGACGAATTGAGTGCCTCTGTCCAAGATTATTTTCTTTGGGACTCCATGTAAGCGAACGATACGGGAAAGGTAGAGCCTAGCAAGCTTCTGAGTGGTGTGGGTTGTCTTCACGGGGATAAAGTCTGGTACTTTAGTCAATCTATCGGTGATGACCCAAATGGCGTTATTTCCGTGGTCGTGACCGAGGTAGCCCAACAATAAAATCCATCCCAATCTCATCCCATTTCCACTCGGGTATTTTATTTGGCTGTAAAGAAGTCCGCCGGTTTCTGATGCTCGGCTTTGATGCGTTGACAAGAGTCACAACATGCGATGAACGTGGCTATGTCCCTTTTTAGACAGTGCCACCAATATTTTTCCTGAATATCCTTGTACATTTTTGACCCTCCAGGATGTATCGAATACCGGGCGGAGTGGCCTTCAGCTAAGATCTGCTGCTTAAGATCCTTGATATTTTGTACGAAAAGTCTATCCCCGTACCACAATATTCCCTGCTTATCGATAATGAATTCTGGGGCCTTGCCCAAACTCACTTTCCGTTTAATGCCTTCAATGCTGGGGTGTCCATCTTTGAGCCTCTTTAATTGTCTCCATTAGTGTGGGCTGTATTTCTAAATTTGATATCTTGCCTTCGGTGACTACCATGAGGTTGAGTTTAGCAAACTCCCGCCGGAATTAGAACCTCGGGTTTGGCAAGGGCCGTGCTGCTTTGGGCTAGGGTTCCGACTTAGGGCGCCCGCCACTACATTTGCTTTTCCCTGGTGGTAGTGGATTCCAACATCATAATCCTTCACTAGTTCCAACCAGCGTCGTTGCCTCAAATTCAGTTCCGGTTGTGTGAAAATATACTTGAGGCTCTTATGGTCCGTATATATCTCCTAGCGATTTCCAAGTAAAAGTGTCTCCATTCTTTGAGAGCATGTATAATCGCTGCTAACTCCAGGTCATGAGTAGGATAATTTTCTTCATGTTTGCGAAGTTGTGCGGAGACATATGCGACCACCTTGCCTTCTTGCATCAACACGCATCCGAGGCCTTTCCGGATGCGCCGCAATACACCTCAAAATTCTTGTGTATGTCCGCACAATTAATACCGGTGCCGACGTTAATTTCCTCTTTAATTCTTGGAAACTTTTCTCGCAAGCTTCCGTCCATTCAAACTTACTATCTTTCTTTAGTAGCTGCGTCATTGGCTTTGCCATGGTGGAGAATCATTCAATAAATCTTCGGTAGTATCCCGCCATTCCCAGGAAACTTTGTACATCCGTCACGCTGGCTAGTGGCTTCCAGCCGAGTACGGCCTTGACCTTTTCCAGGTCTACGGCGATACCTTCTTGGGTCAGTACGTGGCCCAGAAAACCTACTTGCCTTAGCCAAAATCCACACTTGCTGAATTTAGCGTACAATTGATGTTTCCTGAGCTCCCCTAGTACAATTCGGAGATGTTCAGCGTGTTCTTCTGGTGTCTTGGAGTATACCAGAATATCGTCGATAAATACCACAACAAACTTGTCCATAAACTTCATGAATACTTTGTTCATGAGGTGAACAGAATATGCGGGGGTGTTTGTTAGTCCGAATGGCATTACGGTGAACTCATACAATCCGTATCTGGAGGTGAAAGCTGTCTTGGGAATATCTTCGGTTCGCACTTTTAGTTGATGGTATCGACCTCAAGTCAATCTTTGAGAATACCTTGGCCTCGAAAGCGAGTTGATTGAATAAATCATTTATTCGTGGCATCGGATATTTGTTCTTGATTGTGACCATGTTTAGCGCTCGATAGTCTATGCACAATCTCAGTGTTCCATCCTTCTTTTTGGAAAAATAAAATTGGTGAACCCCAAGGTGAGGAGCTGGCTCGTATATAACCCTTGTCCAGTAATTCTTTTATTTGCTTCTTCAGTTCTACCAATTCGGATGGTGCCATTACAGATGGTTTCAGTATATGGGGGCGGTTCCGGTGCTAGCTCAATGCTGAATTCTATCTCTCGATGCAGTGGCATGCCCGGTAGCTCTTGGGAAATACATCTGGAAATTCACACTCTGGAACCTTGCTCAATTCAGAAATATCCACCTTGTTCAATCTCGGTTGCTTAGGGATATTTTTCTTTCCTTGGCTGAGACTTTTATGGTCTTCTGTGGTGATGGGTGAGAATTACGGTCCGGTTGAAGCAATCAATAAAACCCTTGTTGGTGGTTAACCAATCCATCCCTAGGATGACATCCGATCCTTTATTTTCCAACACGATAAGATTTGCGTGAAACTTCAACCCTTCAAACTCGATAACCACACCACGGCAATAACTCTAGGTAGCTTGCTTAATTCAAGGGACTTGACGATCATAGATTTTTCCAAGGGAAGCATCGAAAAATTATTTTGCAAGGCAAAACTTTTCGAAACGAATGAGTGAGAAGCTCCAGAATCAAACAAAACCATGGCAGGTATTGTGTTGACAGGAAACGTACCGAGTACGATATCTAGGGCATTTTGTGCTTCCTCTTTGGTCACGTGGTTCAGATGACCCTTCCTGTGGTTGTTATTTGGGTTGAAATTGTTGCGCTTTGGCGCCAAATTATTGCCTCCGTCATTCGGCTTTGGGGTCGAAGTTCCTTGGCTTGGTGCACTGCTTGGAATAGTGCCCTTATTCTCCACAAGCTTAACAGGTAAAGACTGGGCGGTATGTGAACTCCTTGTCACTTGCATGAAAATTCTTGATTGGGCGTGAGGCAGCTTGACGTGGGTTTGGGTGTCCAGTTTTTCTGAACATCTGTCTTGCTGCGGTGGTCGCGGGCATGATTAGTCTGGCCCCTCTTCCGCTTGCGGAAATCTTCTAAGCTACGTCTCTCATTATCCAAGGTAATGGCCTTATCCACCAGCGTCTTAAAATCCGGAAAGGTTTGCACGACCAGTTGGCATTTGAGCGCCAGTGTCGCAATCCTAGGAATTTCTCCATCTTTTTGTTTTTCCAACATACGCTCCTCGTTGGCGAAGCGAGACGAAGAGAGTAAACTACTAAACTGACTCTTGTATTCTAACACCATCATTGTCCTTTGCTTGAGGTCATCAAATTCTCTCTTTTGATCTTCATAATACTCTTAGGAATATGTTCCCCACGAAAACCTTCTTTAAATTCCTCCCATGTTATATTATTTTCGTTGGGGTGCATGTGTAGGAAATTTTCCCACCACGCGCGGCTGCTCCAGTGAGATAGTGCTGGAGCATAAAGCGCCTTCTCAACGCCTGAACACTGGGAAATAATTAATTTTCTTTCCATGTCTCAAAGCCAGCCTTCGGCTTCAAGAGGTTTGTCGGTGTGAGAAAAAGTTTGGGACGTGTCTTACGTAGCTCAGATAACTTGGATTGTCACGATACTCTCCACGGTGATTTCCCATATTGATGACTTGGTTCATCATTTCCTGATGTTGTTGCTGACTTTGTTCATAAAGATGGCACATTTGGGAAAGTGCCGCTTTCACCATCTGTTGACTTGGCCCCTGTGTGAAATTGTTGCTTGGGGTGTGCCAAAATTTTCCTCTGATGGAGTTGGCATGGAGCGCGTCCAAGGACGAGACATTGTTCACTCTGGGGATATATTTTGCAACACTCATAAGAAAAGAAATTAAGTCGCAAAAGTCAATAAATTCATGAAGACGGAAAAAGTCGCAAACGCTCCAAGATTTTTTTCAAGAGAATAAACGTTTGCACCCGGAGAAGGACTGCTCATTACATGTCTTACACGCATAGCAGTAATTATACAATACATCACTCAGGATATGCGTACATATTCTTGACATGTTATTTAGGCTAGTGCGCTCCTCCAGTTCCTACATGATGCATAAACAAGCTACTTCTCACAGCCTATGTACATATAAACATATCGTACAAGTCGATTTTATCGCATGGCGTTTAAGCGTACTCAGTCGGAGATGGTAAGGATTTCCCTTGGCCTGCCAAGGGTGAGGCGCAGTGAGGCTGGGGACTCAACCTCCTCTTCGGTGATAGGCTCTAGACGTGAAGTGTTGCGCTGAGTTGGTGGAGCAGGTGCCTTATGCGGGACAACTCTGAACATGAGGCTGGCACGAGGGTGGTGCGTGCAACGAACCGGAGTAGGCACAATGACATGGTTGAACTCCTCGCGTGGTAGGCAGGCGACGAGTAGTGGTGAGAGTAGTAGGAGCAAAAGATGATGATGACGAGACGAAAGTCAGTGGCGGTGCGGCACGCAGGAGCTCCCTCCTCTTGGCGGCACAGCCATGGACTTAGTCCATGCGGGCAGCTACAAAGTCGTCCACCAGGTTGTCGAAGGCTGCCTCCAAAGCCCGGAGATACTCGATAAGCATCTCAAAAGCTTCGTCTCGTTCTCCTCTGGGGCAAGAGAACACGTAGTGGCAGGTGTATGGCATGCGACATGGCAGGTAGCGGTAACGACGAGTCTTCATCGAAGGGAGGATATCCCTAAGACGAGCTATCGCCTCACGGGCTGCCATCTGCAAAGGCATGCTTCTCGTGGGCATGGCTCTCCCCTAAGAACCGGAAACGCTCAACTCGCCTCCCTTGAATTGCACCGCGGCTTGGTGCATGGTTAGACGGTCATTGACCTTGTCTTTGAGAGAGTGAGAAGGCTGGGCAAGACAGATGGCCCCATCGCGACTTTGGACGATGAAGGAGAGGAGCTTGATGAACCCATCGGGCATGTTGGCGAACATCTGTGACTCGCATGATCGTTACCAGCCATCTACAAAAAGTAGGCAAAATCCTGAGTAGTCAAATCATAAATTTATGCCGACCGTCGTAAATTGACTACGCTTTGTAAAAAATTAATTAAAAGCTCTATATGATAATAACTGATTAGCGAACGCACCTAGTGGCTTCCTTGCCAAAGTCAGCACAGCTCTGGTACCAAGCTTGTCACGACCGGTTTTTCAATAGAAATATTTATTGAGAAATCGACCTATAAAATCCAAAGGTGAGGAAAATCCTCCATACTCGGTGAGACAAAATCTTGATACAACAAGCCAAGAGTATATGATATATTACAGGTCGAGCTGAAGTTGCTCAACAAATTATTACAAGCACGCCAATAATTATACATAGTGGCGGATGTGACCTTGAGAGTGGTGGCATACTCTTGACTCGTGGTAAAGTGGTGGAGTGACACAGTGGAGTGGGAGATATGACTCCTACACTGGCGACTCATCGAGCGTCGAGGTGAGGCTCGGTGAATTTGTTTGGGTAGCTGAAGCGAATATATCACAGTGACTAATCCAGGGGTCGCTCGAGACTGACTGGGATTCCTCTAGGCGTCGGACTCGCTATCGAACTCTTCATCCATGAGATCGCCTTCATCAGCACCTGGCCAAATCAACAAGCCAGGTGAGTACTTTGAAAGTACTCGCAAGACAGCTTGGACAAAGGATATAACAAATGTATGCATGGATGTGTCATGAATAATTTAACAATGCGCAATCAATAGCAAGGTAAGTAAAAAGGGAATCGGCGGTAGTCCGCTCGAAAACCCAAAGAAGGTAAACTCAAAACCGATCGGGTGTCTGAAGCGACGCCTCGAAGGGTGAATAAATAAATAAAGCATGCCACAGTCGGGCGTCTAAGCGACACCTCATAAAGGGCTTATATTGAAAGAAAAGACATGTGTGCACTTTTCCGGACGATACGGCGACATCACGAAAGGGCTTATAACAAAATTAAATAATAACAATGCCGCGAATGGACGTCCCGAGCGACATCGCAGAAAGGGCTTATAATTAAAGTAAACAATAACAATGCCGCAGTCGGACGTCTGGGCGACATCACCGAAAGGGCTTATAACAAAATTAAATAATAACAATGCCGCAGTCGGACGTCTGAGCAACATCGCAGAAAGGGCTTATAATTAAAGTAAATAATAACAATGTCGCAGTCGGACGTCTGAGCGACATCACAGAAAGGGCTTATAACAAAATTAAATAATAAAAATGCCGCAGTCGGACGTCTGAGCGACATCGCAGAAAGGGCTTATAATTAAAGTAAACAATAACAATGCATGATCGGACGTCTGGTGACATCACGTAAAGGGCTTATAATTCATTATTCATAACTGACAAGAAATGGTGCTCACGGAAAATATTTATCACAAGACAATAAGCGGGTTAGTCCATTCACAGGAAATAAACATTTAACACTCATATGGTTCTCAGGAGTTTCTGTCACCGAGACAGACACTTGACAAGATAAGATGAACACGGTACTTGGACATGGATAAGATGAATTTCAAGAATTTTGACTCTGCAGAGTTTGTACTAAAAATTATCCACAGCCAACGGATTTCCGTAGTCACGAAGGACTAGTTCCGTTTACGATATTTCGAAGGAAACACAGCTAACCAGTACACACCCATCCTACCTCACGTTGCCAGGAATCACCCTCGGCCGTTCAAGAAAAACTTTGAGACGGGAGATCACTATCTCGAATAGCATGGGATCAAATTTATATCTACAGCGCTCTAAGGGTGCCCCCTCTCGGTCCCAACCGAAACACCCATGCCCCCGACCAGATGAAAGGCTTTAATCGAGGGCCATAGAACCCTCATCCCGCCTCTCGATTTCGTGTGTACCAGAAGTGGTTTGCAACTTACTAAGCCGTATCCCTTCTGGAAAACATGTGGTAATCTGAAAGGGGAGGCAGACTGAGAATTGTTGATTTATGATGACATCGGGTCAACGATCCGGCATAAAACTGGCATGCTACAACACTGCCATCTTACCCATTCTCATGCCAACTCATGTCCATGCAACATGTTTCCAACAACTCATGGATTCCCCGAAGCTCACTTGCCTCAACTCTTATGAGATAAACTTTCATCGAGATGCTCATGAACATGCCATGATACTAAATTAATGCAAACATGCCCAAACACTCATCATATCAAAAGTTCAAACATGCTTGCCTGGTTCGGAGTAGTCGGGGCCTAGCTCGGTGAAGTTCGGGTCCAATCACCTCCTTGGTATTCTGGTATACAAAAAATATACGCACTAACGTAAATACAAAGGGGTGCTCAAAAAAATATTCCAAATATTTCTCAAATAAACCTGATAAAAAACTAGACACAATTTTGAAGAGGACAGAAAAAGAATCACTCAAAAATCCCTTTCTGTTTAAAAGTTATAAGAGTTTTGGTCCAAGGACCCATCTGTAATGAAACAGAAAACTCTCAGGGGCCTAAGCAGAAAAGTGCAGAAAAAGATTCAGCTTTGGAAAGCGTATTTTGCCAGAATACGCTTTTAGAAAAAGGTTCAAAAAAACAATAGAGGGGCTAACGGGCGGGTCCCACCGTCGAGTTTGAATATTCAAAGAGGCGGCAGAGCACGACCAGGTTCGAGAGCCCATGGAGTCTTGCCCAGCGATCCACAGCGAGGTGGGGGATTACAGGAGTACCTCCGTGTTCGATTGCATCATTCCGTCGGTGGGTGGTGGTGGGGGTCGCCGGCGAGCCCCACGTCGACGGCGGCCCTTGCTCCGGCGGACGGTGGTTCGGGTGGTCGTGGGCCTCGTCGGAGAGGGCTGCTGGGGTCAAATTGGAGTGGGGGTTAGCCTTCTAGTGGTGCCACGAGGCTACGGGCAAGAGTAGGGCGGTGGAGGAGTTCTCACCAGCGAGAACGTTGTCGGAGCCCGAAGCGGACGGAGTTGGCCGGAGTCAAGGAAGAAGGGCCCCTCGAGGCTCTTCTAGTGGCTGGGCGGGGTATGGTGAGGTGGTGGAGGTGTGCGGGTGTGAGAACAAGCTTGGAGGCGCTATAAATAGCCGGCCCGAGGCGGTTGCCGCAAACGGGATAAGTCTGGCGAGTGATTACGGCAGCTATTTGTGGTTGGGTAGTTGATTTAGGGGCTTGAGCAGCGACTAGGCGTCCCTAACGAGCCCATCCGGTGCCCAACTCAGCAAGGTGGGAGGTTACGGCTGATCTCATCGAACGGCCGCGCGGCACGTCGGTAGGGAGCGCGCCTGCGTGCGAGGCCACGCATGACGGTGCTTGCATGCGTCGCATTTGGCAAGGGAGATAGCCACGCCGGAGCTCCAGTGGCTTGAAGCGGCGCGAATGGCGTTGCCGTAGGGTGCCTTACAGCCGCCGCCATGGGAGGTTCCGACGCGCAGAAGATGCCCGGCGAGGCGGGCGAGGTGCCACCGGCGCCAGAACTGACCAAGCGTGCGTGCGGCACTGGACAGGGAGGAGGGGCACATGCGCCAGCAGCAGCCCTTGGCCGACAGTGGTGAACTTCGACGAAGGAAGCGACATCAACTCTGAAACTCACGAACATTTACGAAAATGCAAAAGAAACATTGCCGGCCGGTGTTGGGCCAGAATGATTTTTGTATGTGGGAGTTTCTCCTTGAGCTGATTTTTGGTGGAGTGGCCTCTCTTTGCATCCTGGGGTTGCCTGAATTTTGGTGGAATTTTTGGAGGAGAGGAGATATGAATTTCATCAAATTTGACAAATCTGGTCCAAACTTGCGAGACTGAAATTTGAAATTTTTGAAAAGAAGAAGAGTGGATCTTGATTGTTCTAGGTTGTGGGTACCAAGGACTATCGAGGGAGTTGCTTTGGGGTCAAAGGTCAAAGGCAATTTGGTACTTGCTTTGCAAATCACCTAGGCTCAAAATAATTGATGTAAAAAGATTTGGGAAGAGAAATAAATGAATTAAAATTCAGAGATGAGTTGGACTGGTTGGGACAGAATATTTGGATTACTACAAAGTGGAAAGAGGGTTTTTGGGAGGTTTTACCATATGGGGTATGGTAAAATCATGAGTGGTTTCAATATAGGAGAAGACACAAAACTCCTAGGGTTTTCTTTTAAAAGAAAATAAATCCCAAAAACAAATTTGAGAAGGGGGAAAATCAGGAGACAGATTTTTTAATAACCAACACCAGAGTTGAAGAAGATGCCAAAATAAAATCTTTTGTCAAAGGGAAAATTCTTGAGAGAAGGAGATTTTTGGAAGGGTTCAAATGTCCTTCAAAACCAACAAAGTTTTTGCTGAAAACCAAAACAAAAATTTTGGAGTGTCACACGCAGTTCAAGGGCGCCGAGGCTCCCACATCCGCCATCAAGATCGGGACTCAGCTCATGGGCGTCAAGCCAGCGAGGTAAGTTATTTTACCCTTTATGGGACTCTTTTTTCATAGTTTGACTCTATGGGGGATCTAAAACTCCCTAACCTCAGGTGGTGCCGTAGAAGAATGCCAAGAAGGAGGCCACGGGAACTCGAAGGAGCTCCCGGCGCCAGGTACTGTCGGACTCATCGTCCGACGACTCTGAGGCGGAATCCTCCTCTGAGGACGAGGAGGAGGAAAAAGAAGCTTCTCCCAGCCGGGGGAAGAAAGAAAAGGAAGGCCACCCGATCGGGGAGGCGAAGGGTCCAAGAAAGGAAGGACCCTTCCTCCGGACGTCTCCACCAACGCCGACAACGACGAGGAGTGGCCAACAAGGGCCAAGCCCCTGGAGAGATCGTAAGTGTCCAGACTCCGAATAGTTCATGACTTTCTATTTGTCGCATAGTGTCTTCTAACGCCGAATATGACCAAGTAGCCTGCCCAAGGACGAGCTAGCCGCTTGCCGAAGCGGCTCCTCGGGTTCGTCGGATGCGAATAGCACTTCACTTCTGACCGCCTCCTCTCCTCGTGTCGCCAACGACACCGCGGTGGAGTCCCAAAAAAGGCCCAGCCAGGAGGAGGTGGTCCTGGAGGCGCCGCAAGGCGACCTCCCGGACTCTGGGCGCAAAGGGGGCGAAACCCCAGAGGGCTCAAAGTCCGCCCTCAGAACGGACTCCCGTCTGGAACCTTCAAGGGTTCCAAGTCCGCAAGCAGCCCTTCGCAAGAAGGGTAAGACTACTGACGCCGGTGATCTCCGTACATCCGGCGCCGGATAGCTTGCCGGAGGCGCTTAACGGCACCTCCATCGACGAGGAGCACCGCCTTTATTATGAGTGTGGTGATCCAGAAAGATCAGACCGCCAAGAGCGGGCTGACTGAAGCCTGTACCAGCCTTCTAACAGGCTTTGAGGTAAGTTTAGAATATGTAAAAATATTACCGCATAGACAGTAGCCCCTGATGCTTAGTTCGATGTTCGGATAGAAAAGCCGGACTCAGGATCTAAAAAGATATACGCAGGAGTCTAACATAAGTATGTCAATATGGGAATGCAGGCTGTTAGCGCGCCGACTTTGCCGCGCCTTGACTTGAGGAGGTCAATGCATTGAAGCAGAGCCTCGAGCGGTCCGAGAATGAGCTCAGCCTTGCCAAGAAGCAGCTCGAGGACAAGGAAGGTAAGTAATACCTTACTAAAGTAATTCCTTATAGAAAGGATTTGGTTGCAAAAATGACAGGACTATCGTGGGTATTGTAGGGGCCACGAACGAGGTGGCGACCCTGAAGGAAGCGGTGTCCGCGACCGAAAGCAAAGCTGACATGAGCGCACTGAGCGAGATAAGCAGGAGGCGCGGTGGCGGAGGTGCAGCAAGAGCTCTAGGCTCTCGTGGAAAAACACGAGAGTTTGGGCGTGACTCCAAGACTCGAGAGTCCGAGCTCGCCTCGGCTCTTGAGAGTGCCAAAGCCGCTAAGGCCGAAGCCCAAAAAGCCCTCCAGGAAATTGAATCATTAAAGAAGATAGCGGCGGGTAAGGCATTCTTTATGCAAAGCAAGCATGTGAAAGTGAATTACCTTTTACTTACCCGAATCCGGAGCTCTCTAGGAGCATTCACAGATCTGCCCGTAGAGTGTGTCCGATGCTGCCAGCGTTCTCTACCGTGCCAAGGAGGGAGTTCGACGGAGAAGGTGTTGGTCTCAAGATCTTTGAGGCCGAACATCCGTTGCCTCGAGCGACCAGTGAAGCAGCTGGTCGAGCTCCACAAGGTCACCGAACAGGCCATGAAGGGCCTCATAGTTCGGCTGTGGCCATTGGAAGCCATGCACAGGAGCTACTTCGGGCTAGTCGGGCGGTAATTTGGTGGGCCTTTGTCCATGGATTGAAGTCATCAAAGCGCTCCGTCTGCATTGAAGGTGCCCGTCGGGCCTTACCGATGCTAAAGTGCCTGGGGCAAGCTGGATGCGGAGAAGCTTGTGACAGACGGGCCACCGAAAGGCAAGGAGCATCGCAAAGCCCGAAATGTACTATGAGAGCGTCTGAAGGGTGTCCGCCAGTATAAGCGGTGAATGCTCCAAAGATGTAATTTTTGAATAGAGTCGCATTTTTATCCTGTATGCTGAAAACTTGTTCATATGCGCTAAGCAACGCCAGAATTTAAAATATTACCTTACGTGTGGCCGTTTATCAAATTTGAGAGATGGCAAGTCGTTGGCTTCAGCCCCCATGCCATGAGTCTTTGGGGTGTTCGGGATAAACTTGAGCGCTCTTGTTCCCATTCTTGGGTCCTTCGAGGAGGCGCTCAGCATAGCGTAACAAGGCAACCGGACTTATAGTGCTTGAACACTCTCACTTAGCCATAGAATTCTATAATTTTAAATTTCGGCGAAGCCCCTAGTATTCGGAAGACCGAGTTCGGGGCGCTATCCACGCGTTGGCCGGACAATGCCGACTCCTCGCTCTAAGCGGCATAAGTGTTTAGGGACCCGAAAAAACCTCTCGAACAGCGACCGGCTCTCGCCCTATCATGACGGTCAGTTTTAGCTTTCTCCACTGAGGTGCTCAACCCAGCTCAACCGGGCACAATCGCGGTGGTTCTCCCGGCGCTACCTTAGCCGATATAACGGAACGTAAGGTACGGCAAACCCAACTATTGACCCAAGACATGATTCGGAGCCGATGCATATAATGCTATAAGTTCGGGGTGCCGCACTTGTGAAAGTGTTCACACTTATCACACCATACTTTTGGGGTACTTAAGCCCCTGGTGTATTGGCCGTACCAAAGTATGCGTAAAGCGACATGTCATGACATGAACATATATATAGATAAAGAAAGGAGTGCAACAATAGGCAAAAGTTATGTATTGTTTATTCAAAAGGTACTGCAATGGAAGCGAGCGATACAAATAGTGCGATAAGCAAGGGATGGGACTATTTAACATGTCCCCCTCGAGGGGTAAGCTACGGGATGGTATGTAAAACAGGTATAATGCTGCGTAGTAGAGACCACCTGGACACTCGGCGTAGCTTCGATTCCCTGGCTATGCATCGTGAGTTCGGCAATTCTAGAGCCGGACAGGACTTACGGAAAGCGGAGTCCCGAAAGTAAAAAAAGAAGAAAGAAAAGAACGACACAATCGGAGCCCACAGTGCGGTTGAGCGCGATTCTGCAGGCGTGCCGTGGTCGTGCCCTCCCCTTATGCCCATGGTATCTCCAGAGCGTAGTTATGTGCAGCGTAGTAATCGGCTTCAGCAGTTTTAGCGAGGGCTGAGGTTGGGGCCGGATTGCTACGCGTGCTCGGATCGTGCCAGCCGGTCTTGTTGTAGGTTACTCCGGGCGCACTTGACGATGGCCGGACGTTTAATAGCCGGACTTGAGAATTGCTGTGAGAGGCTGCTTTCTCCTCCGCCGCGAGGGCCGCCGTGTGCTCCACCGTTCGGAGAGAGCGTTCGGTGTTTCCATTGACCGTGATTACTCCTCGAGGGCCTGGCATCTTGAGCTTGAGGTATGCGTAGTGCGGCACCGCATTGAACTTTGCAAATGCGGTTCGTCCAAGCATTGCGTGATAGCCACTGCGGAACGGGACTATGTCGAAGATTAACTCTTCGCTTCGGAAGTTATCCGGGATCCAAGACCACTTGATCAGAATCGAAGCTTGTACAATTGGCCTCTACACCTGGTATGTCGCCTTTAAAGGTCGTGTTTGTGGGTTTAATCCTTGAGGGGTCTATGCCCATTTTGTGCACTGTATCCTTGAGGGTTGCGTATATCATGTTCACCGTCCGCACTTGTGGGGGGAAGCCCTTCTGTCCTCTATTGTTCGGCGGCCAGGGCTCCTCCTCGTCATCACTATGCAGCCCCTTGTCATTGAGTTCGGCATTTAACTTGCCTGCCTATTTGAAGACCCAACAATCCCTGTTGGTGTGGTTGGCTGATTTTTCGAGGGTGCCATGTATTTGGCACAAGCGATCGAGTATTCGGTCCAGATTGACGGGCCACGAGTATTTCTTTTGAACGGCTTTTTCCGCTGACCGGGTTAGAGCCTCTGAATCCGGCATTGACTGTCGTATCTTCAGCATTATCACCGTTAATGTGGTGCTTGTGCTTGTTGCGACGCGACCTGCCATTGCTATCCTTGGTATCCGAACTACCAGGGTTTTTGGTCAAGTTGTTCCTACGAGCTAGCCAGCTGTCCTCTCCCGCGCAAAAGCGGGTCATGAACGTTGTGAGGGCTTCCATGGATTTTGGCTTTTCCTGTCCTAGGTGCCGGGCCAACCACTCGTCCCGGATCCGGACAGTCAACGATTTGATTTTCTTGGTTAGGAACCGTGTCCAGAATTGTCTGGCCGATTCTTCTGGCTGCTGAATTATGTGGCTGAGGTCATCGGCGTCTGGTGGTCGCACATATGTGCCCTGGAAGTTATCAAGGAATGCGGCTTCCAGGTCCTCCCAACAACCAATTGATTCTGTTGGCAAGCTGTTAAGCCAATGCCGAGCTGGTCCTTTAAGCTTGAGTGGGAGGTATTTGATGGCGTGTAGATCATCGCCGCGGGCCATGTGGATATGGAGGAGGTAGTCCTCGATCCAAACCGCAGGATCTGTTGTGCCATCGTATGATCCGTTGTTTACGGGTTTGAAACCCTCGGGGATTTGATGATCCATCACTTCGTCTGTGAAGCACAAAGGGTGTGTGGCGCCTCTGTATTGGGCTATATCACGACGCAGCTCAAATGAGCTTTGTCTACTGTGTTCGGCCCGGCCGGAATTGCTGTATCCGGCGTGACGGTTATCATCACGTGTCGTGGGGCGCCCACGCGATCCGTAGATCAATCTTGTTTGCCTTGCCTTGTCCTCCAATGTCACGCAGGTCTGGCGCGTTTCCCCGTGCCTTGGTACTTTTCGAGCGACGCTGGGGTGCGGCTTGAATGGAGGGCCTAGAGGCCTCTCTGTCGCGACCACGGGGTGGCCGATCGGCCGCATCATGCACTTGTGATGTAGGTTTGGGTGCTGCTTCCTCTAATTTGGGTAGCAGCCTGCGTTTTGGGTATCTCTTGGAGGGGCGTTCGAGTTCATACTCTTCGGCTGCAAGGACTTCAGTCCATCTATCAGCTAGCAAGTTTTGGTCAGCTCTAAGCTGCTGCTGCTTTTTCTTGAGGCTGCTTGTTGTGGCCATAAGCTCACGCTTGAAACGCCTCCTATTCGGGCGGGAACTTCAGCACGACAAATTGCCGTCATCGAGGCTTGCCTCATCTTGAAGGGAGGCATATAATTATCGCCCTCCACCTCCCCTGTCCCCGCTGGCTCTGTCATGAGGGCTGGCTTCTCCCTCCTCCTGTGCTGAATCCTGCTGGAGGGGGTTGTCTTCGGCACTGTCCGGGGTGTTATTATCTCCCATGCCGGAATCACCATGTTTGTTGTGGCGGGATTTAGAGCTGCGCCGCTGACACCGGCGCTTGGGATGTTTCTTGGAGGGGTCATCCTCCGCTGTTCCATCGTCGTTCCCATCTTTTGGGATGTCCACCATGTATATGTCGTATGACGAGGTGGCCTTCAAGTGCCCTGTAGGCGCTGGTTCTTGTTAAATCTCCATACCGTCGATGTCTTGGAGTCGAAGTCGAGCATGTCGGTTAAATCATCAACAATGGCTACAAAGTGGGTGGTGGGTGGGCGTTGAATTTCTTCGTCGTCCGCATCCCAACCTTCCTGACCGTAGTCCGACCAGGGCTCTCCTGATAAAGAGAGAGACTTTAGTGAATTCAGGATGTCGCCAAAGGGCGAGTGCTGAAAGATGTCCGCGGCAGTGAACTCCATGACTGGCGCCCAATCGGATTCGATTGGGGGGCGCGGAGGTTCTGGAGTCCGGAGAGGAGTCCGGCACCTTGAGTCACGGTCTTAGCAAAGGGCGAGGGATGGAGTTCGGCTCAATCGGGCGAGAGATCGTAGCCCCGAGGCGGTGTCCCACCACTCGCCCTTGATCGGGCGGAGTCGGCTTGAGCTAAGGGTCGGAGGCGGACGCTGCGCGACCTCCAGGACACTGCTTTGGCGGCAGAGCTAGATCATGCCCATCGAGGAAAGGCGACGCTGGCTATTGTGGCTCGAATCCGTCGAAGATCAAGTCTCCGCGGATGTCGGCCGTGTAGTTCAAACTCCCAAATCTGACCTGACGGCCAGGGCATAGCTTTCGATCTGCTCTAGATGGCCAAGTGAATTCGCCCGCAGTGCAAAGCCGCCGAACACGAAGATTTGTCCGGGGAGAAAAGTCTCACCCTGGACCGCGTCGTTGTTGATGATCGAAGGAGCCATCGGGCTTAAGGATGACGACACAGAGGAACTCTCAATGAAAGCACCAATGTCGGTGTCAAAACTGGCGGATCTCGGGTAGGGGGTCCCGAACTGTGCATCTAGGCGGATGGTAACAGGAGACAAGGGACACGATGTTTTTACCCAGGTTCGGGCCCACTCGATGGAGGTAAAACCCTACTCCTTCTTGATTAATATTGATGATATGGGTAGTACAAGAGTAGATCTACCACGAGATCAGAGAGGCTAAACCCTAGAAGCTTGCCTATGGTATGATTGTTGTTCGTCCTACGGACTAAAACCCTCCGGTTTATATAGACACCGGATAGGGTTAGGGTTACCTGTAGTCGGTTACAATGGTAGGAGATCTACATATTTGTATCGCCAAGCTTGCCTTCCACGCCAAGGAAAGTCCCATCCGGACACGGGACGAAGTCTTCAATCTTGTATCTTCATAGTCCAGGAGTCCGGCCAATGGTGATAGGTCGGCTATCCGGACACCCCCTAATCCAGGACTCCCTCAACGGGCCTCTGGACCAGAAGTGCTTTGCCGTCTTCTTTGTGTTCTACCACCACGACTGTGCTGACCACCTGGCTAGTGGCGGCGATGTAGAGGAGCATGGGCTCCTTAGCAGCCGGAGCGGCCAGAACAGGCGGCGTGGTCAACATCTTCTTGAGTTTGAGAAAAGCTTCTTCCGCCTTGTCATTCCACTCAAAGTGAGTGTTTTCTTCATGAGCTGGTACAGGGGAAGAGCCTTCTACCACCGTCGATGAACCGGCTGATGGATGCCAAGCAGCCGGTAAACTTCTGGACGTCTCGCAGTCGAGTGGGTCTCTCCATCCTCTCAATGGCCTTGATCTTGACAAGGTTGCACTCAATGTCGCGCTAAGACCGTAGAAAGCCAAGGAGCTGGCGGCCGGTACTCCAAAGACACATTTCTCTGGGTTGAGCTTGATTTGAAACCGGTGCAGATTGTCAAAAGTTTCCTTGAGATCTTCCAAGAGGTACCGCGCTTCTCCGTCTTCACCACTATGTCGTCTAGATAGACGTGGGCATTTCTGTCGAGTTTCTTGAGGAGGCACTTCTGCATGCAACGCTGAAAGGTGGCACCAGCATTTCTCAAGCCGAATGTCATGGTCAGGTAGCAGAAGGCTCCGAATGGTGTGATGAAGGCGGTCTTCAGGCGGTCGGCCGGGTTCAACTTGATCTGGTGGTATCTTGAGTAGGCATCAAAAAAACTTAACATCTCGCATCCGGCTGTGGAGTCTATCACTTGGTCAATCCGAGGCAAAGAAAACAGATCTTTGGGGCAAGCTTTGTTGATGCTGGTGTAGTCAATACACATGCGCCACTTGTTGTTCTTCTTCAGTACAAGGACCAGGTTGGCAAGCCACTCTGGGAAGGACACTTCCATGATGAAGCCAGCTGCTAGAAGCCGGGCTATCTCTTCACCAACAATTCTTATCTTCTCTTCTGACAGGCGGCAGAGGGGTTGCTTGACTGGCTTGGCATCTGCTCTGACATGTAGCTGGTGCTCGGCGAAATCCGTCGGATACCCGGCATGTCCTTTGGACATCTCTTCAAAGCAAGAATTAGCGTATAGAAAGGAAGCAGCATTTCCTTTCAGCTGCTTTTAAAATTTCACAGGGATATAGCCCACTTCTCATTTCTCAACACCTGCTTCTCTTCTCTTTTCTTAAGTATAAGAGGGATAGGTACTTATTCCTGGCGGCGGTATCATTGCTGCTCCCCGCCTAATGCGGATCATTGTGCAATGCTTATGTGAAATCTCAATCCAAAACTTCTTCGTTTCGTTGGAAAAACCGACACCGACGTCAAGATCAGTCTCCTTTCGTATGTAGACCCCAACGTAGAAGGAAAATCAGAACTCGTCGAACAGAAGAACCGAGTACTATAGAATCTGAAACACACATATGCGAGCTATTGAACATACCATTCCTATTTATAAATAACAACATATTACCGCAGCGCTAAGAAAAGGGCTATTTAGGATTAGGAATAGGTGTAATCAGACCTGCTTTTGACATATCTATCCTATTCTTATTTGGGTACCATATGCACCTCTTTGGGCTTCTATTGAATTGAGAAATTGGATTGTACATCTTACATCATTTTGATTTTGATATCGATTTTATACATATAAGGTGTCCTACGGATAATGCAAATCGAAGCTATTTGATGTCTGACTCAGGCCTATATGACCGATCGATCGAAATACTCCAAGACTCCACCTTTGTCATATATTCCATATATCACATTAGATAGATATCATATTCATGGAATACGATTCACTTTCAAGATGCCTTGATGGTGAAATGGTAGACATGCGAGACTCAAAATCTCATGCTGAAGAGCGTGGAGGTTCGAGTCCTCTTCAAGGCATAATATGGAGAATGCTCATGACAAGATACGTTTTGACCAGAAAAGCCCATGCTCGATTATTTCGAGCACATGCTTCTTCGGTAAAGAGGAATCAGACGATTCGAGTGAAGTTTTTTGTAACGTATCAATAAGATAGAGCCATGCTACGTGTTGTTTCAGGCCCTAAATAAATGCGAACACTTAAAAAATCTGCCGGGAAGGCAGATTCACATCTCTTACAACCCACACAATCTTCGGTTCTCGGCGCGGAAGCAATTTGCTTGGCTTTACATCCATCCCAGGGTATCATTTCTAATACATATGTTGGACAAGCTCGTACACATTGAGTGCATCCTATTCATGTATCGTAAATTTTTACGGAATGTGACATTGGATCTATAAATTTTTCTTTTCAACATAAACTTTTTGCAAAGATGTCCCAATTCTCACGGAGGAAATCGACGAGCTCGCTTTCCTATTTTTGTCCGAGGTGAGCACCTACGACAATAAACCTCTCTGGGTGGTTCGGGTCCAAGGGAATCTTCTTGGTTTCTTTGGCCGACTGGAAGGAGCCCTGAGGTTCCACTCCTTGGGGTGCAGTGACAGTCCGACCGCTATCGCCATGACCACCACCCGGTCAAGGAGCTTCCTCTCGGCAGTGATCACAAGGGACTCGGCCAGCCGGCTCCTGGCTGCAGCACAGGAGGCCGACTTCTTGTAATCTCCAGACACGTTGATAATGCCCTTGTTCCTGTCATCTTCATCTTGAGGTAGGCGTAGTGTGGTACAACCATGAACTTGGCCAAGGCAGGCCGGCCAAGCATTGCATGGTATGGGCTCTCTAGATCTACCACCTCAAACCAAATTGCTTCGCGGCGGAAGTGATATTCGTCTCCGAAGAGGACATCTATCTTGATCTTGCCGATTGGTGAGTAGGATAGGCCAGGTACAACGCCATGGAAGACAGTCCGACTGGGTTGGACCTGCTTCTCTTTGATGCACAACTTCTCCATAGTGTCACGGTAAAGGATGTTGATGCTGCTACCGCCGTCTATCAGAACTCGGGAGAAGCGAGCAGCTCGCCTCTCTGTTGCAAAGGTGGCCTCCAGTACCAGGGCATAAGAACCAGGAGAAGGCATCACCTCCGGGTGGTCAGCTCGGCTCCAACTGATTGGCTTCTCGGACCAGTGCATGAACTTTGGAGCTTCAGAAGCGACAACATTCACCTCTCAGTGTTGCTGATGCCGGCTATCCTTGTCATCGGCCTGGCTAGTGAGGACGACGTAGGCTCCGTGCTCTTCAAGGAATTGGTCTTGGGTGGCGGCGATCGGCCGGGCAAGCATCGCTGGGAAGGAGGCGGGCGGCGCTAGCCAGGCAGCGGAGGAGGCAACAGTCCTTCGCCCTTGGAGATTCGGGTGAGCCAATGACACTTCCGGGTGGTGTGGTTGGATGGCTTCGCAACGCTGTGTAACTTGCAAGGTGCATCGAGGGTTTTCTCATAAGAGAAGGCAGGCAACCAGGCCGATTTTCCGCCCTTCCGACGTTTGGGGAGGGGTTGTCCTTCCAGCTGCTGGTCCTCAACTGTCACCACCTACCGACTGGTAGAAGGCGGCTGCGGGGCTTTGCTCTTGTTGTTGTTCTGCTCTTGGCGGCGACTGTTGTCACCAGTCGGTGTTCGAGGAGCCCGAGAGCACCTTCCCGGCAGCGTCCACCTAAAGCTCCGACTTCATGGAGGAGTCGGCAGTGGCGTACTTGTCTGCTATGATCAGTGATAATCCCCAAGTGCAGGGAATCATCGTAGCAATTTCCAAAGGTGGAAGTGATAAGTATGGAGTGTTGAACCCACAAGGAGCTAAAGGTAAGATCAATATTCTCTCAAGCCCTATTCGCCAATCGACACGACTCTCACGTGACAATCAACGCTTGCTTCCAACTAGAAACGAGAAATAAAACTACGTTGTGAGTATGAAGAGGATAACTTTGTATGACATCGAGAGATAAAATATAAAAGTAGGTGCTGTTATCATAAAGTTATAATGTATTACTAAATATTATAAATAGCGAGTGTGGAATAATGGTGGATCGGTAAAAGGAATTGTCCTAGGCAATTGTAACAAGACCGGTAATCACTATTGCAGCTTTCATATGAGGGAGAGGCATAAGCTAAAATACTTTCTCTACTTGGATCATATGCACTTATGATTGGAACTCTAGCAAGCATCCGCAACTACTAAAGATCATTAAGGTAAAACCCAACCATAGCATTAAAGCATCAAGTCCTCTTTATTCCCATACGCAACAATCCCTCTTACTCGGGTTTGTGTTTCAGTCACTCACCAACCCACTATAAGCAAATCATGAATGTATTGCAACACCCTACAGCAGGAGTCCCTCACGCTTGCACGGCACAGAGGGCACCATAGGACAGCATCAAAGTAAAACATACAACTCATACCAATCTAGATCATCAATCAACCCAAAGACAGAAGATATCTACTCAAAACATTATAGGATGGCAACACATCATTGGATCATAATATGTGGCATAAAGCATCATGTTCATGTAGGGATTACAGCAGGGTGCGGGAGAGTGGACCGCGTAAAAGAGATGAGGATGGTGAAGATGATGGTGATGTTCATGAAGACGATCACCGTGGTGATGATTCCCCTCCTGATGGCACTCCGGCGCCACCTGAAGAGAGGGGGAGAGGTTCTTCCCCTTGTGCTTCCTCCTCCATGGCCTCCACCCTCTGGTCCTTGGCCTTCATGATGATGATGGCCCCTAGGAGACTCCTCCATGGCCACCGGTGATGATGGCCCCCTTCGGCAGGGTGCCAGAGAGGGCCTAGATTGACTTCTCGTGGCTACAGAGGCTTGCGGCTGCGGAACTTCCGATCTAGGTTTCTTTCTGGAAGTTTGGGTATACATAGAAGAGTTTTGTGTTGATTTCACGTCAGGGAGGTCTCCGGGTTGTCCACGAGGTAGGGGGGCACGCCCTAGGGGGGTGGGCGCGCCCCCCCACCCTCGTGGGCACTCCGGGACTCTTCTAGCCTGCTTCTAGTACTCCGTGGGCTTCTTCTGGTCCAAAAATGATCTCCGTCAAGTGGAACGTCAATTGGACTCCGTTTAGTTTTCCTTTTCTGCGATACTCTAAAACAAGGAGAAAATGTAAATCGCACTTTGGGGTCTAGGTTAATAGGCCAGTCCCAAAAATCATATAAAATATCATATAAATGCATATAAAACTTCCTAGAAGGATAGTATAATAGCATGAATACTTCATAAACTATAGATACGTTGGAGACGTATCAATCAACAGTTCATCGAGCGTGGCCGGCTCGTCACACAAGAGCTTGTGATTGAGCAGGGTGCCGTCCAGCATCCGGCGGTGAAGTACTCTATGGCTTGCACCTCGTGTACCCCTTCACAGGAGTTGTGCAGTTCGGCCCACCGCTTCAGGTAGTCGCGAGTGAACCTAGTGGGGCCTTGGACGCACAGAGAGAGTTGGCGAGGCTTGGGCGGCCGCTTGTAGGTGCTGGTGAAGTTGCGAATGAAGACTTCAGTGAAGTCGATCCAGCTGTTGACGCTGTTCGGCTTGAGGCTGTTTAGCCAAGTCCGGGACGTGCCCTCAATTATGAGCGGGACATACTTCACGGCAACGCGCTTGTTGCCGTTTGCTATGTTGACCGTGGTAGAGTAGTCGACCAGCCAATCTTCTGGCTTCACAGATCCATTGTATTTGGGCGTGTCTCGTGGGAGCGAGAACCCTTTAGGGAAGGGCTTGTCGCGAATGCGGGGGCCGAAACAAGGCGGGCCGATTGCATCCTCTTCTTCTAGCGCCAGGGAATGATTCAGGCGGTCGATCCGACAGCAGGCATCGTTTTCTCCGACTTCTTCACGGGGGCCAAGCCGGCCTCCGAGAGTCGGGTGTTCAACAGGCGGCGGGGAAGCGCGCCTCTCCCTGCGCGGGGGAGGCTGACAGTCATCCAGTCGTTCCACTGCTCGTGGGCGCCCGTCTTGGTCGTGCTCAATGGTGATACGCGTCCTGCTACGGCTAGAAGCTAGCTCTGGGTCTCTTGGGCCGCGGACGCCACCAGTCAGCATCCGGGAGATTGCGCCATGCTCTCGGTGGGGGGGGGGGGGGGAGGTTCTCGGCGTGCTCGCGGGTTCCTCCATGCGGGCGGCCGACTTCAGTGGTCCGGCCAGATCTTGCCGCTGGGCAGCGCGTATATTCTCCGCGGGCATGGCGTGACCGAGCGGTCCGCTCCAAACATGCCGGGCAATGGTGGCCCCACGCTTATCTCGACAGCGTTATGCGCTTGGGTCGCAAGGAGTCGGCTCGCCGCCAACAAAGACGGCCAATCTCGGCTGATAGGCCTCGGAGAGGCGCCTCATGGTAACCAATTTCTTGGCGTTTGACGAGGGAGACGCGATACGCTTCGGGCGTCGGCCAAAGATCCTTCTGCAATGGGCGCGACTGGTCCCGCAGATGTCGCTGCAGCTGGTCCCGAGCGGCCGCCAGATGTCTACCGTGGCGATGACGACCACCTCCACGATGGTGCTGCCACCACTATTCGCTTGAGGAAGCGGATCGTCGATGACCACCACCACTACAAAAAAAATACACTTCCGTGATGATACGTGTTTGTCACAATAGGTTGCTTTTTTGTCATGCATGTACATCCATGACAAATTTATGACAGAATCAAGATAGTCATACCTGTGCTGTCGTAGAAGTGTTCCATGACATTACCAAAATTATCATCACGGAAGTGTCCACTTCCATGACGATAAATCACGCGTCACAGAAGTGCTTTCGTCAAGGGTGACCGACACGTGGTATCCACCGTAACGGAACGCCGTTAAGCTATCGGGTCGTATTTTGGATCCGATAACCCGTTAACAACCACGACCAATGCCGATTTTCCAGGTGTAAAATTCTCTTTGGCTGACGGATCCACGCGTCAGCTCCGCGTTGGCACAAGTGTCACTCATCCAACGGTCGAGATGGGCCTATGATATGTTCACACATGGACCGGCCCAACAGTGGCCCACAAAGTTTAAATGGGCGGGCCCAACCGAAGGCCCATAAGATTTAACGGACCATAATGGGCCGGCCCAGCTAAAGGCCCACAAAATTTAGCGGACCATAATGGGCCGGCCCAGCTAAAGGCCCACAAGTTTTTACAGACCATAATGGGCCGGCCCAGCTAAAGGCCCACAAGATTTGCGGACCACAATGGGCCGGCCCAGCTAAAGGCCCAAAAGATTCTGCAGACCATAATGGGCCGGCCCAGCTAAAGGCCCAACATTCTCTGTCAAATCGGCCCGTCAACGGCCTGTCCTAAACTTGTCATCAATGCGGCCCATGGTCACTTCTGGCCCGTTAACAGTCCGCTAAGTAATTGGGCCGAATCACGACCCGGTGTATTTCCTACCGTTAAAGGTCCTGCTTCAGTTGGGCCCATTTACATGCCATCAAAACTTTCGGCCCATAAACGACCGTGAAGGATTTGGGTTATATTGGCCATGTCTGACATTCGGCCTGTTAGAGGCCCACTATAGATTTGGGCCACTTTCGGCCTGTTGTCATTTTCGGCCTGTTATCGCCAGACGTAAACCATGGGCCATATGTGGCCCAACGTCATATCGGGCCCGTTATCTGCTGTCGGTGTCAAAACCGGCGGATCTCGGGTAGGGGGTCCCGATCTCTGCGTCTAGGCGGATGGTAACAGGAGACAAGGGACATGATGTTTTTACCCAGGTTCGGGCCCTCTCGATGGAGGTAATACCCTACTCCTGCTTGATTAATATTGATGATATGGGTAGTACAAGAGTAGATCCACCACGAGATCGGAGAGGCTAAACCCTAGAAGCTAGCCTATGGTATGATTGTTGTTCGTCCCCACGGACTAAAACCCTCCGGTTTATATAGACACCAGATAGGGTTAGGGTTACATGGAGTCGGTTACAATGGTAGGAGATCTACATATCCGTATCACCAAGCTTGCCTTCCACGCCAAGGAAAGTCCCATCCGGACATGGGACGAAGTCTTCAATCTTGTATCTTCATAGTCTAGGAGTCCGGCCAAAGATGATAGTTCGGCTATCCGGACACACCCTAGTCCAGACTCCCTCAAGAGCCCTTAACGGGCTTCAATGACGCATTTAGTCCGGGCGCATATTGTCTTCGGCATTGCAAGGCGGGTTCCTCCTCCGAATACTCCATAGAAGGTTTTGAACACAAGGATAGTGTCCGGCTCTGCAAAACAAGTTCCACATACCACCGTAGAGAGAATAACTTTTGCACAGATCTGCTGACGTATTGTGCGGTGTGACATCACACCACGGCCAGGCCTTTATATGAATCATTTTTTTACTGTTCCACCTTAGCGCGTTTACCGAGGCGGTTTCCTTGGCACGTCTTACCAAAGCGGAGATCGTGCCCCCTTATTCCGGGATTCTCATCAATACGGATGTGGGTAACCCATCCACGCCCTTGATTACGGCGCTTGGGAGATAAGCGAGTTTTACCAGGCTAGCGGGGGACGCATAGCTTCGTCCATCTATATAAGGGGATAAGGATCCACCTTTTCACCTATGCCTTCTTCCTCCTTTGCTCATCCATTTCACAAGACTCGAGCTCCAGCGCCCCAAGACACAGCCCACCTCAACCTTCTCCAACTATGTCGGAGGCGGGAGGCAGGTGGATGGCCTCCTCCGTCACGGAGGGGCACATCACAAAGCTGCGGGAGGCCGGATACTTGTCCAGCAACATCACAAGACCGGCTGCCCGGGACGCTGGGCAGCTCATTCCAACCCCTGTGCCCCATGAGAGGGTGGTGTTTCTCCCCCACTTCCTCCGCGGACTAGGTTTTCCACTTCACCCATTTGTCCGGGGGCTCATGTTCTACTACGGCCTGGATTTCCACGACCTGGCCCCGAATTTCATCCTCAATATCTCGACGTTTATCGTCGTGTGCGAGGCTTTCCTCTGCATCCAACCCCACTTCGGTTTATGGTTGAAGACCTTTAGCGTCAAGCCGAAGATAGTGGGCGGCCGCCAAGCGGAGTGCGGAGGCGCCATGGTTGGCAAGATGGCCAAAGTCCTATGGCTCGAGGGCTCCTTCGTGGAGACAATAAAGGGGTGGCAATCGGGGTGGTTCTATATCACCGAGCCGCGCAACTCCAAATGGGCGGTGGCCCCCGAATTCAGATCTGGCTTCCCCACACGGCTCACATCAGAGACGGGCCTGACGTGGGGGGATTCGGACGAGCTGTCCGGACTCCAAACCTGCGTCCGAAACTTGGTGACAAGAATCTCAGGCTTGTCAACGTAATCCAGGTTATGCTCATCCGCCGGATTCTCCCATGCCAACAACGGGCCTTCAAATTGTGGGAGTTCAATCCGGCACAGCACCCAACTCTGAAAAGGCTCTTCGACACTACGCACGAAGATGCCCGGAAGGTGCTGTTCAAGGGCGCCGAGGCTCCCACATCCGCCATCAAGATCGCGGATTCAGCTCGCAGCATCAAGCCAGCGAGGTAAGTTATTTTACCCTTTATGGGACTCTTTTTTCATAGTTTGACTCTATGCGGGATCTAAAACTTCCTAACCTTTGACAGGAGTGGCTGAAGACGTCCGGACAGATTAACTGTCCGGCCCCTTTGCCAGAAGACCCAGCGGACGCCCGATTGACGGGGCTGCTGGCTCCGGCACCTCACGTGGTGCCGGAGAAGAAGGCCAAGAAGGAGGCCACGGGAACTCGAAGGAGCTGTCGGACTCACCGCCCAACAACTCTGAGGCGGAATCCTCCTCTGAGGAAGAGGAGGAGGAAAAAGAAGCCTCTCCCCCAGCGGGGGGAGGGAATAAAAGGAAGGCCGCTCCAACTGGGGAGGCCGGAGGGTCCAAGAAGGGAAGGACCCTTCCTCCGGACTTCTCCACCAACGTCGACAATGACGAGGAGGAGTGGCCAACAAGGGCCAAGCCCCTCGCGAGATCGTAAGTGTCCGGATACCCATGGCTTTTTCATTGCATAGTGTTCTCTAATGCCGAATAATCATGCAGCCCGCCCAAGGGCGAGCTCGCTGCTTTGTCGAGCGGGTCCCTGAGTTCGTCGGAAATGGAGAGTACTTCACTTCCGGCCGCCTCATCACCTCAAGCCGAGGTGGGGCCCCAAGGGAGGCCTGGTCAAGAGGATGTGGCGCAGGAGGCGCCGCAAGGCAACCTCCCGGACTTCAGGCGCGAGGGGAGCGAGACCCCCAGGGGCTCTAAGCTCGACCCTCGTCCGGACTCCATACCGGAACCTTCAGCGGTTCCGAAGTCCGGCAAGCGGCCCCTTCGTAGGAAGGGTAAAACGCCGGTGCCCTCCGTCCAATCGGATGCACCGGATAGCTTATTGGAGGCGCTTAACAGCGCCTCCATCGAGGAGGAGCACCGCACTATTATGAGTGTGGTGATCCAGAAAGTTCAGTCCGCCAAGAGCGGCTGACTGAAGCCTGTACCAGCCTTCTAACAGGCTTTGAGGTAAGTTTAGAATATGTAAAAATATGACCGCATAGACAGTAGCCCCTGATGCTTAGTTCGCTGTTCGGAAAGAAAAGCCGGACTAAGGATCTAAAAAGATATCTGTGAGGAGTCTAACATAAGTATGTCAATATGGGTATCTGAGGCTGCAGCTGCGGACCTCTGCCAGACCGATGCGGAGGTCAATGCATTGAAGCAGAGCCTCGAGCGGTCCGAGAACGAGCTCGGCCTTGCCAAGAAGCAACTCGAGGACAAGGAAGGTAAGTAATACCTTATTAAAGAAATACCTTATAGAAAGGATTTGGTTGCAAAAGATAATAGGAATAACATGGGTACTGCAGGGGCCACGAGCGAGGTGGCGACCCTGAAGGAGGCGGTGTCCCCGGCCGAAAACAATGCGGCTGCGGAGCGCACCGAGCGAGAAAAGGGGGAGGCGCAGCTGGCGGAGGTACGGCAAGAGCTCCAGGCTCTCGTGGAAAAACACGAGGGTTTGGAGCGTGACTCAAAGACCCGAGAGTCCGAGCTTGCCTCGGCTCTTGAGAGTGCCAAAGCTGCTAAGGCCGAGGCCCAAAAAGCCCTCCAGGAGATTGAGGCAATAAAGAAGATCGCGGCGGGTAAGGCATTCTTTATGCAGAGCAAGAATGTAAAAGTCAATTATCTAGTACTTACCCGAATCCGGAGCTCTCCAGGAGCGTTCACAGATCTGCCCCGTAGTGTTCTGATGCTGCGCATTCTACCGCGCCAAGGAGGGGAGCTCGACGGAGAAGGTGTTCTGGTCTCAGTATGCTGAGGCCGAATGTCCGGTGCCCCTGAGCGACCAGCTGAAGCAGCTGGTCGAGCTCCACAAGGTCGCCGAACAGGCCATGAAGGGCCTCATAGTTCGGCTGTGGCCATTAGAAGCCATGCCTGGGAGCTACTTCGGGCTAGTGCAGCGGCTGGTGGACGCATGTCCATTGATTGAAGTCATCAAGCGCTCTGTCTGCATTGAAGGTGCCCGTCGGGCCCTTGCCCGTTCTAAAGTGCACTGGGGCAAGCTGAATGCGGAGAAGCTTGTGACGGACGGGCCATCGAAGGGCAAGGACCATCGCACGCCCGAAATGTATTATGAGGGCGTCCTGAAGGGTGCCCGCCGTATAGCGGATGAGTGCTCCAAAGATGTAATTTTTGAATAGACTCGCATTTGTTATCCTGTACGCTGAAAACTTGTTCATATGCGCTAAGCAACGCTTGTTAATTTAAAATATTACCTTCTATGCGGCCGTTTATCAAATTTGAGAGATGGCAAGTCGTTGGCTTCAGCCCCCATGCCACGAGTGCTGGGGTGTTCGGGATAAACTTGAGCGCTCTTGTTCCCATTCTCAACGTAACGAACAAGGCAACCGGACTTATAATGCTTGAACACTCTCACTTAGCCATAGAATTCTATAATTTTAAATTTTGGCGAAGCCCCTAGTATTCGGAAGACCGAGTTCGGGGCGCTATCCACGCTTTGGCCGGACAATGCCGGTTCCTCGCTCTAAGCGGCATAAGTATTTAGGGACCTGAAAAAACCTCTCGAACAGCGACCGGCTCTCGCCCGATCATGACGGTCAGTTTTAGCTTTCTCCACTGAGGTGCTCAACCCAGCTCAACCGGGGCACAATCGTAGTGGTTCTCCCAGTGCTACCTTAGACGATATAATGGAATGTAAGGTACCAAAACATGGGAGCCGGGCAAACCCAACTATTGACCCAAGACATGATTCGGAGCCGATGCATATAATGCTATAAGTTCGGGGTGCCACACTTGTGAAAGTGTTCGGACTTATCACACCATACTTTTGGGTTCTTTGAAGCCCCGGTGTATTGGCGTACCAAAGTGTACGGTGCAACATGTCATGAAATGAACATATATATAGATAAAGAAAGCAATAATAGGCAAGACCTATATATTGGTTATTAAAAAGAAACTGCAAATAAAAAGCGAGCGATACAAATTGTGCGATAAGCAAGGGATGGGACTATTTAATATGTCCCTCCGAGGGTAAGCTGCAGGATGGTATGTAAAACAGGTATAATGCTCATAATAGAGACCACTGGACACTCGACGCAGTTTTACGCTTCCCGGCTGTTGCATCGTGTATTCGGCAATTCTAGTGCCGACGGGACTTCTGAAAACGGAGTCCTGAAAGTAAGAAAAAGAAAAAGAAAAAGAATGACACAATTGGGAGCCCACAGTGCGGTTGAGCCGCGTGCAGGCGTCGGTGGTCGTGCCCCTCCCCTTATGCCCATGGTATCTCCAGAGCGTAGTTATGTACGCGTAGTACTGGCTTCGCAATTTCGCGAGGGCTGGGGTTGGGGCCGGACTGCTACACGTTCTTGAATCGTGCCAGGCGGTCTTGTTGTAGGTTACTCCGGGCGCGCTTGATTGTGTCCGGACGTTTAGTGGCCGGACTCGAGAATTGCTGTGAGAGGCTGCTTTGCACCTCCGCCGCGAGGGCCGCCGTGTGCTCCTCCGTTCGGAGAGAGCGTTCGGTGTTTGCATTGACCGTGATTACTCCTCGAGGGCCTGGCATCTTGAGCTTGAGGTATGCGTAGTGCGGCACCGCATTGAACTTTGCAAATGCGGTTCGTCCGAAAGCGATGCATGATAGCCGCCATGAACGGGACTATGTCGAAGATTAATTCTTCGCCGGAAGTTATCCGGGATCCGAAGACCACTTCGAGTGTAACCGAGCCCGCATACAATTGGCCTCTACACCCGGTATGACGCCTTTAAAGGTCGTCTTTGTAGGTTTAATCCTTGAGGGTCTATGCCCATTTTGCGACCGTATCCTGATAAAGCAGGTTCAGGCTACTACCGCCGTCCATCAGGACTCTGGTGAGGTGAAATCCGTCAATAATTGGGTCAAGAACCAATGCGGCGAAACCGCCAGGACGAATGCTAGTGGGGTGGTCCCTTCGATCGAAGGTGATCGGGCAGGAAGACCATGGTTGAACTTTGGGGCGACTGGCTCCATCGCATATACGTCCCTTAGTGCACGCTTCCGCTCCCTTTTAGGTATGTGGGTTGCATATATCATGTTCACCGTCCGCACTTGTGTGGGAAAGCCCTTCTGTCCTCTATTGTTCAGTGGCCGGGCTCTTCCTCGTCATCGCTATGCAGCCCCTTGTCATTGAGTTCGGCATCGAACTTGCTCGCTTGCTTGAACACCCAACAATCCCGTTGGTGTGGTTGGCTGGTTTTTCGGGGGTGCCATGTATCTGGCACAAGCGATCGAGTATTCGGTCCAAGTTGTACGGGCCCTGGGTATTTCTTTTGAATGGCTTCTTCCGCTAACCAGGTTTAGAGCCTCTGAATCCGGCATTTACTGCCGTATCTTCAGCATTATCGCCGTTAATGCGCGCTTGTTCTTGTTGCGACGCGACCTGCCATTGCTGTCCTTGGTATCGAACTATCAGGGTGTTTGGCCAAGTTGTTGCTTCGAGCTAGCCAGCTGTCCTCTCCCGCGCAAAAGCGGGTCATGAGTGTTGTGAGGGCTGCCATGGATTTCGGCTTTTCCTGTCCTAGGTGCCGGGTAAGCCACTCGTCGTGGATGTTATGTTTGAAGGCTGCAAGGTCCTCTGCATCCGGATAGTCAACGATTTGATTTTTCTTTGTTAGGAACCGTGTCCGTAATTGTGCGCCGATTCTTCCGGCTGCTGAATTATAGGGCTAAGGTCATCGGCGTCTGGTGGTCGCACATATGTGCCCTGTAAGTTATCAAGGAATGCGGCTTCCAGGTCCTCCCAACAACCAATTGATTCTGCTGGCAAGCTGTTGAGCCAATGATGAGCTGGTCCTTTAAGCTTGAGTGGGAGGTATTTGATGGCATGTAGATCATCACCGCGGGCCATGTGGATATCGAGGAGATAGTCCTCGATCCAGACCGCAGGATCTGTGGTACCATCGTATGATTCGATGTTTACGTGTTTGAAGCCCTCAGGGATTTGATGATCCATTACTTCATCTGTGAAGCATAGTGGGTGTGTGGCGCCTCTGTATTGGGCTATATCATGATGTAGCTTATATAAGCTTTGTTCTCGTGGTTCGCCCGGCCGGTTTGTTGTATCCGGCGACGGTAATCATCCCGAGTCGTTGGGCGCCCACGCCGATCCGTGAGATCGATCTTGTATGTTTTGCCTTATCCTCCAATATATCTCGCAAGTCCGGTAGCGTTTTCCCCTGCCTTGGTACTTTTTGAGCGGCGTCGAGTGCGGCTTGAATGGAGGGTCTAGAGGCCTCTCCGTCGTGGCCCGCAGGGGTGGCCGGTCGGCCGCATCATGCGCTGGTGATGTGGGTGCTTCCTCCTCTGATCGAGGCAACGACCTGCGTTTGGGGTAGCTTTTGGAAGGGCGTTCGAGTTCATACTCTTCAGCTGCAAGGACTTCAGTCCATCTGTCAGCTAGTAGGTCTTGGTCAGCTCTAAGTTGTTTCTGCTTTTTTTAGGCTGCTTGCCATGGCTATAAGCCTGCGTTTGAAACGCTCCTGTTTGGCAGGATCCTCAGGCACGACGAATTCGTCGTCGTTGAGGCTTGCCACATCTTCGGAGGGAGGCGCATAATTATCGTCCTCTACCTCTCTTTACTGCAGACCTTGTCAGGCGAACTTGCTTCTCCCTCCTCCCGCTACCGAGTCCTGCTGGAGGGGTTGTCTTCGCACTGTCCGGTGTTATTATCTCCCGTTCGAATCACCGCTTTTGCTGTGGCGGATTTAGAGCGGCGCCACCGACGCCGGGCGCTCGGTTGCTTCTTGGAGGGGTCATCCTCCGTTGTTCCATCGCCGTTCCCATCTTTTGGGATGTCCACCATTTATATGTCGTATGAAGAGGTGGCCTTCCAGTGCCCTGTAGGCGCTGGTTCTTGGTCGTCTCCAGCATCATCGTCCATACCGTCGATTACTTCGGAGTCGAAGTCGAGCATGTCGGTTAAATCATCGACAGTGGCTACAAAGTGGGTGGTGGGTGGGTGTTGAATTTCTTCGTCGTCCTCATCCCAACCTTCCTGACCGTAGTCCGGCCAGGGCTCTCCGGATAAAGAGAGAGACTTTAGTGAATTCAGGATGTCGCCTAAGGCGAAAGTCTTTGAAAAGATGTCCGTGGCAGTGAACTCCATGACCGGTGCCCAATCGGATTCGATTGGCAGGGGCGCGGAGGGTTCGGAGTCCGGGGAGGAGTCCGGCACCTTGGAGTCACTGTCTATGCAAAGGACAGGGATTGTGTTCGGCTCAATCGTCGTAGGGATTTCAGCCCCCGAGGTGGTGTCCAACCAACCATCCTCGATCGGCGAGATCAGCTCCGAACCAATGTTCGGAGTGGACACTAGTGCGGCCTCGAGGATACTGTTCGGCGGCAGATTTAGATTATGCCCATCGAGATAGTGTGGCGCGCTTGGCTGCGGCTCGAATCCGTCGAAGATCAAATCTCCGCGGATGTTGGCCGTGTAGTTTAAACTTCCAAATCTGACCTGATGGCTAGGGGCGTAGCTTTCGATCTGCTCTAGATGGCCTAGCGAATTGGCCCGCAGTGCAAAGCAGCCGAATACGAAGATCTGTCCGGGGAGAAAAATCTCACCCTGGACTACGTCGTTGCTGATGATTGAAAGAGCCATCGGGCCTATCAGTGACGACACAGAGGAACTCTCAATGAAAGCACCAATGTCGGTGTCAAAACCGGCGGATCTCGGGTAGGGGGTCCTGATCTGTGCGTCTAGGCGGATGGTAACAGGAGACAAGGACACGATGTTTTTACCTGTGTTCGGGCCCTCTCGATGGAGGTAATACCCTACTCCTGCTTGATTAATATTGATGATATGGGTAGTACAAGAGTAGATCTACCACGAGATCGTAGAGGCTAAACCCTAGAAGCTAGCCTATGGTATGATTGTTGTTCGTCCCACGGACTAAAACCCTCCGGTTTATATAGACACCAGATAGGGTTAGGGTTACACAGTCGGTTACAATGGTAGGAGATCTACATATCCGTATCGCCAAGCTTGCCTTCCACGCCAAGGAAAGTCCCATCCGGACACGGGACGAAGTCTTCAATCTTGTATCTTCATAGTCTAGGAGTCCGGCCAAAGATGATAGTTCGGCTATCCGGACACCCCCTAGTCCAGGACTCCCTCATCGGCCCATAAAAAAATGACGATAATCTAGCCCGACCAAAGTTTCATCCTGTTAAAGGCCCGTGTATTAGGTCGGCGCATTTATGGCCCGTCCGAATTTCGGCCTGTCAAAGATCCGCATCGTAAATGGGCCACCATTTCGGCCTGCTAAGTCCAGTGGGTTATTTGGCACAATCAGGGCCCAATCTCACATTCGGGCTATTAAAGGCCCATGTTTTTTATGTGCTCGAGATATTTACACCTGTAAACGGCCTATTTTTACTGAGGGCCCAAAATATGTTTAGGCCTGTTAAAGACCCACTATGGGCACATGCCTACCAGAAAAATATGAAAGCTTATGCTAGTTTAGGCCCAGATATTTTTAGTGGGCTGCATGCCAATTTTGACCCGTAATCGTTTTTAGCCCAATTGGAATGGGCCCGACGAATGTTGGCATGTTGGGCTCCTACGAAGCTTTCAGCCGAATACATTACAAAGATAAACCTACACTATACAGAAATAGCGTCGTAATTACTGCAGCCTGGGGCAGCATCATAAATGTTGTATCACAACAAAATAAATTCCAACCATACAACAAAAGGCATGTTGGCATAAAGTTTACAGTCCTTCCAGATAAAAGCACCATCAGATGTATAGAAGCACAGATCATTTGGCCCGAGTGCTAATGTTTCAGTGTAGAATGCGATGGAGCAGCACAATCTCCACCTTTTTTCTGCCATTGCTTTTGAACAACGGCGAATGTCCGATAGTCCGGTTTCAAAACCATTTTATATCTTGGACGACATTTCTCAACCACTATTCTTGTTTCGAAACAACGTCCATTAGGGATTGGACTTGTGTCCGGAGCACAAATATATCACCGCTGTCTAGCAGGAAGATTTTGTTCAAGATGGCGATTTGGACGAGGTTACCTTGACAGCCAACCCAGAATTACACTGTGTAGGTGCTTTTTGCAATCGTTAGTGGAGAGATACCGACGATCGCAGCAAGAGGTGACATTGTGCCCGTAGTAGCCTCGTCACCTTCGTGTGGTTGTGGTTGTTCAATCATTTTGTTCCATAGCTTCTTGACAGTTTGAACTTGTAGATTAGTGTACGGATAAGTTACTAATGAGATAAAAACAAACAAAAGTAGGTTAAACGTTTATACATAACTTATTTTGGTGAACTACTATAATACATTAGCATGTATTGTAGTGCCAACTACATAATAAAATCACTTTGAACATATGCCCATGTAGCATGCCCTCTTGTATTGTCTATTTCCAAACATTCGTTGACATCTAAGGATAAAGAGACATGGTTTAAAGTAGGATGAACATAGTATGACATCATTCATATCATGGGCAAACAGATATAAAACAAACAACCTATTTTATCATTGTGTGCGCACATGAACATAACAACTAGATTACCGATCAAGACCAAAAGAATATCCTTCATCTCTTTTAAACCATGTAAGGTGAAATGATACGTTAAGACAACTGTGTATAAAAGTGAACAGAGTAACTGACATTGGCTGCAAACCAAGTAGTTAAATGAACACATCACAGTACTAATCAGTTCAAGGTAGGAGGAGTAAGGACTTACAACAGCGGCTTGAACTGGTGTGCTCATGCACTTCATCTTGCTGGTGTGGCAATCCTTGAAGATTTGCACTGCATTCGGTTCAGGTTCTTTTTGGTCCGCACGGGCTTTCCTCTGTATTTGGAACAAGTCAATATAGATACGATAATATAGAACAAAAAAAGGAAGTAGCAGCTATTTACAAGAGCCTGCAGTGTGCAATATAGCTACGAGATCCTGTTGTCCGTTGGAATTTCACTTTAGAACGGTTGGTTTTGTTCTTCAAACAGTTAGCCTAGAAGAAGATACACTTGTAAGGCACATACATGAATACAAGTTCAATATGTGGTCTGATCAAATACATATAGCCTACCTGATACTTTGGATCAGACCAGTGTTTAACGAGGGTTGTCCAGTCTTCATCTGTAATATATTCCACTTGAGATGTTTGGGCGATTTCATTGTTAGCCTTGCCTTTAAAGTGAGATTTTCTAAGGTGGTTCTGATACTGTCGCAGAGCAGACTAAAAAACATGAGTGCATGCTTGTTTAGTTGCATCATCTTTTGGATCCAACTTGAACCTCATCTGTTGAAAAAAGAATGTGAGTCTTATTAGGAGGAAGCTAGAAAGTATGGGACTGAGCAAGACAATATTACTAATTGCGATGAATAACATTACTTATGGATAAATGTTCAAGGAAGGTGTTAAACTGGGTATTGTCTTTCTCATTCCTGCATCTTTGGATCCACGTTGGGAGGATACGTGCATGACACCTAATGGCAATGGCTGCCTCTCGATACTAACTTGGTGACTCAGTAGCATCACGTGGCCTTTTTAAACCTGCCTCAAAATGGATCTCCATTCTTCCTCCTTTAGATTTTGTTAATCTGTCAAGCATTATCCTCGATGTCTGTTTCGCTTGCGCCATGGTGCTAGTTCAACAACGAATATGGAAAGTGTTAGTGTACATCAAACCGTGAGAGTACGATAAAGGAGCATGCAATCGCAACTTGACTCGGTCAGTACCGCCTTGGTGTTGCTTCTCATGAGGTTCATCTGATCTTGCCAAGTCCTGTTGTGTCAAGAAGCTTGGAAGTAGTGTTAGGTGTGAAGGCAGCTTGGGAACCGCCAGTTCCGAGCAAACGAACAAGTAACTGGTTGAGATGTCGGTACAGTTGAAGCGGATCTTTGCAGCTGGTGGAGCGGGTGATCTTGTGTTTGTAGATTTAGCTGGACTTGGACCTTCTCGCACTATAAGTATTGAGAATCTCGACGGCAGTAACCTTTTCCGCTTTCACCCGATTTAGTAACAACACTCCCTACTATATTATTTTCCTTGCTCTTTTTGACTTTGCCATGTCAAGCTGTACCCGAACACAAAAGAATAAAATCACTCTTCGTAACTCATTGATGCATGATCTGCATAAGCAATACTTTGATGTAAGACAACCGTATGAGGATGGAATATATAAGAAAAACTAGACGGCATGACATATTCATAGCTATGATGTGCAAACTAAGCAGAAGGATTTTCAAGAAAATAGAAGTAATGCAAGCTAGACACCATATGAAAGATGCAACCAATATTACTCTGCCAAGTTAAAAGTGTCTTGTCATAAGTGGCAATTCAAAAATTAGAAGCGTTACAACGAGAAATCAATGCAAGATGCAACCACTATCAAACTGCCATGTTAAAAGCGTCCAATCATGAGTGACTGATGCGGGATACACAACATCAGTACTTTGATGTAAGAACATGGTATGATAGATAGATGTAGTGTATTCTAGACACAAAAAGTCATGTCATATGCACATGTATAACGTATAAACTCAGCAGGTGCAATTTAATCAAAATAAAAGAAATACACGCTAGACAACATATGCAACATGAAACCAATTATCACACTGTCAACTTAGAGCAAACACCTGCGATGGTGGAGTACGGGAGATGAACTCATCATGTAGACTTGGGACTTCAACTTCATTTGTAGTAGCAGGGGCAAATCTAGAGAGTCTCTGTTTGCGTCTGTGCGGAGGACCACCAACATCCCCTAACTTACTCTTTTCCTTCCTATTTTCTGATATGGCCTTATGAAGTCAAAACCATAAGAAGATGAATAAAATTAGCTCTGCATAACTGGTTGATGCATGATACGTATTTAACACTACTTTGATGTAAGCCAAGCGCAGGATATGAGGATGGAATATATACAAAAAGACAACGCTTTCATATTCACACGCATTTATAGGAGGATGGAATATGTATCAAAAAACAGTAAGCGGAAGGCATTTCAACAAAATTAGAAGAAATGAAAGCTAGGCACCATATGAACATGCAACCAATATCACTCTTTCAGGTAAAAAGTGTCTCGTCATAAGTGCCATTTCCAGAAATTAGAAGCTGTACAAGCTAGAAGACAATGCAAGATGCAACCTACATCACAGTCCCAAGTTAAATGTGTCTTATGGGTAAGTGATCGTTGCAGGTATAAGTTGTAAGCTTCGCTGATGAAATTCAACATAATCAGAAGCAATACAAACTAGACATCATACGGAAAACGCAACCACGTATAACAGTTCCAAATAAGAGCAAGCACCTGTGATGGTGGAGTAGGGGATATGTGCTCATCATGTACACGTATGTTCTAGAAACAGGAACACGTGTCATATTCACAGGCATTATGTGTAAAGTAAGAAGATGCAATTAAAGTTAGAAGCAATACAAGCTAGACATCATACGCAACATGCAACCATATATAATACTGTCAACTTAGAGCAAGCACCTGTGATGGTGGAGTAGGGGAGATGTGCTCATCATCTACACAGCTACGTTGACTGTCTAGCCTTGTGTTGTCTTACGAATCTTGTTGGGAGGATGGCGGAGTAGAATCTTTAGAGACCCCCTGTTTGAGTTGCTCCGAAGGACCACCACCATCCACTACTGGACTAATTTCTTTCAGCTGTAATGATTTTTCATTGTGAAGTCAAACCGATAAGAAAAAGGAATAAAATTCGCTCTTCAGAACTCATTCATGCATGATCTTGTGAACACTACTCGGATGAAAGGCAAACACATGATGCGAGGATGGAATATGTATGAAAAACAGGATGGTGTGTCATATTCACACCTATGATGTGGTAACTAAGGTAAGGCATTTCAACTAATTAGAAGCACTCGCAAGCTAGACACCATATGAAAGATGCAACCAATATCACTCGCCAAGTTCAAACTGTATATGCGTTTCCACAAATTAGAAGCGGTACATGCTAGAAATCATATGCAAGACACAACCAATATCACAAAGGCGACTTAAAGGTGCCTTATCATAAGTGACTGATGCGGGATATGCAAGAATAGTAGTCGATGTAGAAACAGGAACACATGTCATATTCACGGGCATTATGTGTAAAGTAAGCAGATGCAATTCAACAAAGTTAGAAGCAATACAAGCTAGACATCATACGCAACATGCAACCACATATAATAGTGCCAAGTTAGAGCAAGCACCTGTGATGGTGAAGTAGGGGAGATGTGCTCATCATCTACACAGCTACGTTGACTGTCTAGCCTTGCGTTGTCTTGCGAATCTTGTTGGAAGGATGGCGGAGTAGAATCTGTAGAGAACCTCCATTTTAGTTGCTCGGAAGGACCACCATCATCCAATGCCTTGCCAATTTCCTTCAGCTTTATTGATTTTGCATTGTGAGGTCATACCGACAAGAAAAAGGAATATCATTCGCTCCTCAGAACTCATTCATGCATGATATGGACGAACACTACTATGATGAAAGGCAAAGTCATGATACGAGGATGGAATATGTACGAAAAAATTGACGGCTTGACATATTCACACCTATGATGTGGTAACTAAGCAGAAGGTACTTCAACAAATTAGAAACACTGCGAGACACCATATGGAAGGTGCAATCAATATCACTCTGCCAAGTTAAAATTGTCTCGTCATAGGTGGCGTTCATCAAACTAGAAGCAATACATGCTAGAAATCATATTCAAGACCCAAACCAGTATCACACTGCCAACTTAAAGGTGTCCCATCATAAGTGACTGATGCAGGATACACAAGAAGAGTAGTTTCATGTAAGAACATGGTGTGATAGACAGATATAGTATGTACCAAAAACAAGAAAGCGTGTCATATTCACATGTATCATGTGTAAGCTAAGCAGATGTAGTTTACACTAATTAGGAGCAATACGAGCTAGACACCATATGCAACATGCAACCAGATATCACACTGCCAAGTTAGAGCAAGCACCTTGGATGGTGGAGTAGGGGAGCGGAGACTTGGACCTTGTAATGCACTATAGTACAAGGAGAATAGGTACAGATGCTCCGTTTACGTTGCTGCAGAGGACCACCATCATCGCCTTTCCTTATTTCTTTCCTTCCTCTTTTTTGATTTTGCCTTGTCAAGTCAAACCCACAAGAAAAAGAAACAAAATTTGCTCTTCGTAACTCATTGATGCATGATACTGACGAACACTACTTTCATGTAAGGCAGCCGCATGATAGGAGGATGGAATATGTATGAAAAACAGGACGGCGTGACATATTGACATGTATGATGTATAAAGTGTAAACTAAGCACAAGGTACTTGAACTTGTTAGAATCGATGCAAGCTAGAAACCATATGAAAGATGAAACCAATATCACTCTGCCAAATTAAAAGGGTGCCCTAACAAATGTATTTGACCAAATTAGAAGCAATACATGGCAACAGGCTAGAAATAATATGCAATGTGCAACGAATAAAGGTGACTCATAGTAAGTGATTGATGTAGGATATAGAAGAGAGGTAGTTTCATGTAAGAACAAGGTTAATACATAGATGTAGTGTGTACCAAAAATAGGAAGTAATGTCATATTCATAGGTATAGTGTGTAAACTAAGCAGATGCAATTTACCCTAATTAGAAGCATTACAAGCTAGACACCGTATGTAACATGCAACCACATATCACACTGCGAAGTTAGAGCAAGCACCTGTGATGGTGGTGTAGGGGAAGTGCGGTATTCAGGTACAGAGCTACGTTCAATATCTTCATTTAGGCTTGCTGTTTATTGAGAATCATGTGGAGAGGATGAAATTGCATTCTTTATAAGAGTATTGCGTCTCATATTAACCCACACGCGTGACTGTCTCATCATAATCGATAGACGCATGATACAAAAGAACAACAGTTTGATGTAAGAACATGGTGTGATAGGCAGATGTAGTATGTACCAAAAACAGGAAGGCATGTTATATTCATAGGTATAATGTGTTAACTAAGCAGATGCAATTTACCCTATTTAGAAGCATTACAAAGTAGACACCATATGCAACATGCAACCACATATCACACTGCCAAGTAAGAGCAAGCACCTGCGATGGTGGTGTGGGGAATTATGTGATCAACTAGAGAGCTACGTTGACTATCTTCATTTAGCCTTGCTGTTTCTTGAGAATCATGTGGGGAGGATGACACTACACTCTTTAAACGAGTAGGGCGTCTCACAGTAACCCACTCGGGTGACTGTCTCATCATAAGTGATTAACGAGGGATACAAAAGTGCATTAGTTTGATGTACGAACATGGTTAATAGACATATGCAGTATGTATCAAAAACAGGAAGGCATGTCATTATCAAAGGTATAATGTGTAAAGTAAGCAGATGCAATTTAACCAAATTGGAAGCAATACAAGCTAGACACCATATGCAACATGCAACCACATTTGACAGCGCGAAGTTAAAGCAAGCACCTGGGATGGTTGTGTGTGGAAATACAGATCATCAACTGCAGAGCTACGTTTACTGTCTCCAACTGCTGACACTGCACCCATTAGAGCGTTGAAATGCTTAGTGCTTATCTTCGAATTACACTTGAGCGACTTCTGTCTTTTCTTTTCTACATTCATCAACACTGCGTCAGAGTCTGAAATACCCATGCATAAAAAAACAATAGTGTGAGTATGGGTGAAGTGTGTGCACAATTAGTACAGTGTAAGGTAGCAGATAGCAGGTCGGTGAGAAATAAATGACGAGAGACATATGATAGCTCTACAACATGCATGGCACACTAAATTACTACAAGATTCTATGAAAATAACAGTCGACTGAAAGCAAATAGGTCAGTCCATTTATTCTGCACCGTCCAATATACAAAGAACAGGCAGATCGCCTTCATCTACCTCCAGCCAGTCAGTGTTGACGATCTTCCTCGGAACGCCAGCGACCACCGGCCTAGTATTCCTCGCCTGCTTGCGCCCTCCCCTTGACCTCACCGCACCGCCATGCTTGGCACCGCCCCCCGGCCATCCATTCAAGCCCCGCCGACCTCCAGATCGGGCGCAAGCAGCTCCTGCGCCCCACACCCCTATGATAGACACCGATGCACCACTTCCTCATGAACAGGCGGACTAGGTGTTCCAGCGCCTAAGCGGGTGCTTCTTCTTTTAATTGCGGTTCGACTGACCATGAATTGAAATCCAGGCGGGCTACTGACCTCTAGCAAAGGTGAAATAGTAAAAGGGAGGAAACCTTGTGCATTTAGTATCACGAGGAAGATGCAGTAAGAAGCGCTCAACTAGTTTCTTTCATGGGATGAATACGGTGTGAGCGGAGACGTAAGATTTGCACGAATAAGGGAAGAGGAGTACCTCTTTCTGCTGGCAGTGATGTGTCCTCCTTCTGTTTTTCCGACGATCTTCTTGTTGTTCGCCGGAAACCAGAAGTTGTGGAGGACGGTGCAGCCTTGGACGAACCCATGGCCAAGTTGTTGAGTGTGGTGCGATGGCCATCTGTCGGCGGTGGGGAACCAGATCCGAGGCGGCGAACGACGGTGTAGCGGGAATAGCTCCCGTGTGGTGGACGGTTGTGATAGTGGAGCCGTAGCAGTGAGGCACAGGACGACATTGTCGGAGTGGTTCTGGTACGGCGCATGTCGGCGTCGGCATCGGCGTCATGGAGGCAGCTCTGCCTCGGCTTCAGCTGCTAAGTCCTTGAGGGCATTGCGGTTGCGGTTACGTTGGACGACGAGGTCGGGGTACCGGATCCGGCGTGATGGAGGAGGGCGGCGGTGGATTGGCCACTATGGGGTGGAGGACGGACTGACGGATGAGGCTGGGGTTTCACGGCTGGTGGAGAGGGCGTGTTCGCACCCACGGAGTATGAATGGGGAAACGGAGGGAGGCAGGGAACTAAGGGGGAACAATGTTTCGGTTTGAGACGCGCTTGTTCGAAATTTGGGGAAAGTTACAAACTTTGCCCCCATCTAAACTTTCGGACATATTATGGGTTGGGGTAGGACAGTCATGTCGTGTGTCCCAAATGTATGGATAGATTTAAGCCGAACGCATGGGTGTTTAGGCGCCCACGGCATATGAATGCTTCTCGGAGGCGGTTGAGACTGGCGTCTTGGTGAAGTTACAAACCTACCCCGGTTTAGACCTTTGGACATCGGGCCGATAGGCTACACGGGCCAGAGTCAGGACAGTAATTTCTTACCACCAAAACATTAGTCTCGTGCGGTTTCGGGTGACCAGAGGCCTATTTGGTACTTCATTCAATATTTGGGAGCAGAAGCAAAAAAAAATCGGTTCTGTTGAGTTGAACTGTCAGGATTTGTCAAACTTCACAAATCTTTACTCTTGAAAATCCTAAAGCTACGATTATTTTGGAATGGAGGGGGTACATTTGAATATACATTGTACACGAGTATATATTAAAAAATATGCAACTTACCTCAGTTCATGCATGGTTCCAGATATAATCTCCTTGGTTGCAAAAAAAAAAAGTTAGATATGCGTATGAATATATATATAGCATGTTCAAACTCACAACAAAGATTGATGCCCCCTTTTACATCTGATTTACAAATGCCATTATCTCGGTTCAAATAGATGAATGCACTTCCTATGAATTGAATCTTGAAACCCCTTTATGTTGAATTGACATGTATTCTATTTCGTAGCTAGCAATTTGGAATGTATCCATGCAAGTGACAAATGTATAAAGTGCTTCACACTAACAACATGGAGTGCACTAATTAATGTTTATATATGAATTGAAAAAGCATCCATTGCCTGTATTTCAAACCTCTCTCACTCTATGGATCGATAATATGAAATAAAGACATGCACATGCTAGAATTCAATAGAGTATGGGTATCTGATAGACTGATTTTCGTCCATACGCAATTTGCAAAATTCATGATCTCATCCAAAAATAATAATGCCATTTATATTTTAATTTAATGCGTAGAACCGCCTTTTACACGTAGATGCACCTCGCCCCGTTCTCACAGACGCGTTATATATCTCTCTATCTAACGCATAAGTGCACACACTTTATATGCATCGGCATTTGTCTTTCACACATGCTCACAATCTCTCTCAGGGTGTCGGGGTGTCTCACGCACATGCTCTCTCTGTTTCTCTCTCTCTCTCTCTCTCTTTCTAACTACTATGTACCACTCTTTTCACTAATCTCAGTTGGAAAACACTATTTCTCTCACATGCATATATACACATGCACGGTCCTCTACTAGCCCTCTATACACACATATATGTGCCTACGTGTCTCCCACATGCACATTATCTTTAGGCCTCTCTCGCACACATTGCCCCCCCCCCCCCCGACACACCTCTCTCTTAGTAGTTGGCAGATATGATTTCATCATATCATTCGGTAGGATATCCATGGTTGTTAGGCTGGATGGTAATACGAGTCAAAGTTTTACCCTAGTTCGGATCGGACCCTTGCAGTTGAAGAAAGAGCCTACTCCTGGTACTGTATATTTGTGATAGGGGTGTGTACAACATACACGTGAGTACTAGGCATTGTGCGTTTGTGTATACTATCGACGAACTAGCCCCCAAGCTTGTATAACATACTAAGGGCCTAGGGTTACAAATCATATATAGTCGGCTTATCACCAGTGGGGATAGAGTCCTCCGCGACTCTGGTAGCTTCGTGTTGTACGCCGAGTCCTCCGCATGGGTCTACGTATAACACGTCTCGGTCCAACCTATATGTGGTGCAGGATGGAACCGACCCATGAGTCTTCATGTTGACCCACCAAAACTAGAAATGATGTGCCCACCACACCACACACGCAATCGGCCACTAAGAAAATAAGCATATACAATAGTACAATGGTATCTAGCTCATGATACGTGTCCATATTTTGTTGATGACACTGACGGACTTTGCATTTGATGCGTGTTCGTATTTTGTTGATTTACACTTACGGTCATTGAATTTGAAGCGAAAGCACGATATGGTAACTGGACTTCAGAATAAGCTCATCACGGTCACCACATACATTTTGTCGTGCTAACCAACATGTGGTTGGATGGTTAGAGGACAGTGGTTTCTCGAGCCCACCAAGGTTAAAGTCCCGGTGCTCGCATTTATCTTGTGTTAATTTCAGTATTTTCCGGCGATGTAATGCTCGATTGGGAGGAGACGTTCCACTCGACCACGAGGCACCTATGGTGACTTCGTAAAATCTCAAGATCATATATGCTGGCCCACTCTCGAAGGTGCTCATAGGGGTAGGGTTCGCGTGTGTGCGCTTATAGCGGTGAGTGCTTGGGCGTATATATGAGCCCTTGCGTCTGTACCGTGTTAAACAAATACATGTCATGATTATACGGTCACTGGCTCACCCATACAACTCCGTATTTTGTTGATGACACAATCAATTGACCAGTCAAACGTTCCACGCGGCGCAACTAGTGATGCTCCATCGGGGCGTGTAACCGTGGGGTCCTCCTGTCAGCCCGTATATGAAAGAAAGAAATGGTAGTTTGAGTCTGTACTGTGTTAATGAAATAGGAGTACATTTTAGGGTGATCATACGGTCACTGGCTCACCATACAGCTCGTAATTTGTTGATAACATGATCAATTGACCAATCAAACGGTCCACATTCAGTAGCGCACATTACCATAGGGCCCACCCGTCAACACGTATATGAAGGACAGAAATGGTAATAAATTAGTGGTCGGTGGGTATTCGAAGTCGTGAGACCTCTGGGCAGTGGGGAAGCGAGCCGTCCTTTGCGCTGAAGCATATACCTCTGGGCTCCCGGCAGTCCGGTGATCATGCTGCCGGACATGAGGAACACAAATCAATCGGCGGGCGACCATTTAGGCCAGGTATTATATACCTGTGTTGTCCAGAAGTAGCACCACGTAGTTCATTTGATTGTAATGAAAGCTGTCATGTTTGTATGAAAATCCGATATTTTATACGATCTCCGTCGTTGTTTATATGAAATATCAGTTTGTCTACGTGTTTACGTGAATTTCGTCCGGTTGGTTGAGTTGCTGTCATAATGTGTGCGGCTACGGTTGTATGGCGTAATTTGCGGGTCGCTGGTCGGTCTGCGGGCGGCCCGGGCGGTGTTGTGGGATAAAAAAACACAGCTCGTGCGAGCTCGTCTCCAATGTGCGCGCTGGAGGATGCATGACAGCATGAGCACCCGAGCCATTCCTCGTTCATCAGTGGCAAAGGCACCGGTGGACAAAAGGGTCGCCAATATTTTGGCTACCCCGGGCAAGATCCAAACAGCCCCTCCCAACAGATTCAAATCCCTCGTTCGCCGTGGAATTTTGCCATGTGTTGTTTTCATGGACTAGCAAGATGCCAGTGCATTGCACGGAACATCAAGATGCATTTTTATACAAACTCCCGCATGCATGCAAGGGATAATTAATGTCCTCCTTTGCTAGTACCACGAGGCAAACACCATTAATATTGCATCGATTAGTGTTAGTGGCCTTGTATATCTGCAAATTGTAATTTTTATAGTGGCCCCTTGTATATAAAAATGGAGGGAGAAATATGAGAGATAAGGTGAGGAGGAGTGGGGCGTGGTGGTGACTGGTGGTCGGACTGGGCAGAGGCATGGGGATGGACGGCACATTATGTCTAGGTTTGTATCTCTCTCACACACACCCACGTAGGTGGGGGACGTGCACGAAGAGAAGAGGTGCACGCACGGCGCACGTACTTCCGTCTCTTTCCCAACCACAGCCGCGCAGGTACACGGTGGAGCTCATTTCTGTATGAAAAAGGCAGCCCACGTGGTAATTTGGCATGTGTACTGGTTGTCCACATGGTGGAGGGAGGATCGTCTACCACGGGTGGACAAACAAATTGCGACTTGACGCGTTATGTTAAATTAAAAAGAGAGCCAACCATGTGGGGCCTACCTTAGAGGCAAGGCTCTATACACTTGAGTACTTTTGATGTGTCCCGTCAACTCGCAGAACGAGGAGAAGCTTGCTTAGTACACTGCCTCCCCGCCCATGGGCGGTGGCTCGCAGGATGAGGTGAAGCTTGCTTACGAGTAGTAGTAGTAGTAGTAGTAGTAGTAGTAGTAGTAGTAGTAGTAGTAGTAGTAGTAGTAGTACTGTACGCCTTTACGCCCGCTCCCTCGCCCACGCGCGCGGTGGCTCGCAGCATGAGGAGAAAATTTTACTACTCCCTCCGTTTACAACTCGTCCCTACTACGTACTACTTTGGTTAGTACTCCCTCCATTTAATTATACAAGACCACTATAGAAAAATACATTTTGCATCTATACAAGGCCACAAATAGTAATCGAGACAAAAGTTACTACTCCCTCCTTTCCAGTTTATGGCTCAATTTCAAAATCTCTCGAACCAAGGTAGACGGTGAGTAGTCGAATTAATTTCGTAGTTTGCACAAGTAATTAGTACGCTCGTTTTTCTCAAGAAGTAATGTTTACCGAGGCATTAATTAGAACGAATGCATGAATGACCACTAAATTTCCATGAACTTGTACATGCATTGGTTAGTTTCCTCTTGACACTGCTTGCGTCGGGTGATCTAACGCACCTCGAAATCCAACATGCAATGGTAATACTACTAGTATAATATAATTGAGACTTATCAAACGGAAAAACGAATGTTTTTTAGATGAGCCCTATAAACCCTAGTGGGTACGTACTCCGTAAAAACAGATTTTTCCAAAACTAAGTCGCTCCCTTTCATGAATTCTGTAGTATACTCCTCCATCGACGCTCCCTTTCATGAATTCTGTACTTCCTGTCGCCGACATGTGGGACATATAGCAACCGGGTCGATGTGTCAAGCACCAAATAACAGTGCAGAATAGCAGGGGGATGCACCCCACTCGTACCGGCCCAGTAGTAGTAATGAGAAATGAGACGTCAAATCACAATGCCGCACCTTCCCAGACGGACGAAACAACCATTATTTCACACTTTGGTTCTCCATCATCTCAAACCACGTAGTATTGCTTCTGCCTCAAGAGGGACACGCGCATCGCCTTGGTACATCATGACACGTGGGACCGCATGACAGGCCATGCTCCCCCGCCGATCGCTAGGTAAAATCACCTCATTTGTACTATACTTCCTCCGTATCGGTTTACTACATGGCATGCATGTCGTTTTAGGTTGAGAATTTAACTGGCTATATATGTGATGAACAGTACTCTAGCCTTTAAAAAATGTATAATTTTGTACAGTAGTACTATCGACGGATTGCGCCATGGAACAAAAATTGAAATTAAAAAAAAGGTGGTACATATAGAGAGCGCTCGTCGCCAAATTATGCATATAGTACTATTAAAAAAGCTAGTACGTGCTAAATTGGAGTGCTAAATTCTATTAAAGAAATACTAGTAGTATGTACATACTGAAGAGTTAAAGTAACGAGAAGAAACATAACATAGTTCTGCTGGGGGCTCAGCACAACACACCCTCGAATTAAACTAAGAACACCTGAAATTAAACTATGCAACTAATCCGGTAGACACTACATTAGAAGTTTAGAACCACCATGAGCAACGACACTGCCACCTTACTCGGAGTCCTCGTCCACGTCCTCGACTTCGTCCTTATCCCTCTTCCTCTTGGCCAATACTTCTTTGCTTGAACCGCACAGTTGGCTGTTGCTCTTCATCCAACCCTTGTAGATATTGAAACAAAGGTAGCCATCCATTGCAGCGTAGTGGATGTGGTCTATATCTAGTATATTCCGCTGCCATGCATGACGATGAAACGTGTAATGAGGTTTCTCCAGTTTACGGTACGAAGGATGAATCATGGCTCCTGCCAGGGTCAGCATTGAAGGCTCACGAGAGGGCACCAGCCGATTCTTCTGGAGGTCGAAGGGGTTGCCTACAACGAGGCCTATCCGACCAAGGACTTCTTTGTCGTTCTTAAAGTCTACAGTAACGAATTTCACTGTTTTGTCCCTGAGGAAGTTCTTAAAATCCTGGCACTCAACATCGACATGGCATATGTGGTAGACCAAGCAAACGTTATGTACGCAAACCTGGATCACGGCGGCCTTCTTCCTCTCTTCGTCCCAGGACTGTGGTGTACTCAACATCTAGCCCAGCGACCCACTCATCATCTGAGTTTTCGAACATGCGTCTGAAGCGAGAAAGGCATCCTTTCACCGTCGCAGAAGAACGGGTGTAGATGACGTCGAACTCATCACCGGTGATGGTTCTAACCTTGTACTCAACGCCGATTGTGGAGATTCGGGACGCCATGGATTTGGGAGGAGGGTTAGGATTAGTGGAACTGCCATAATGTCAATGGACGGGACGACTAGGAGCGAACCGCCGTAGTATTGAAGGACGTGCAGGGACGAGTAGGAGCGAACTGCCAGCGTGCGAACGGCAGGGTAGTGGCTTTCCATTCTCCCATGATACGAACCGAGAGCCCTTGGATCTGAGATCGAACGGTTGCATGGCGTGATTCTAGACCTATGGGTGAATATCCTATCCTGGAGGGTTATTCTGCAAATTTTCAGCAACTTAGCATGCGACCGTTTGATCTCAGATCCAAGGGCTGCCCGCAGCCCGTATCATGGTCACGCCTACCACGACAGTCGCGTCGCTCACGCGGTCGCGCCCTTGGAGATTTAACATGGTGCGTTAGGCTATCTGATGTTGGCATGTCATACATAGTCATCACTTAGTCACTCATACTACAACAAGGTTGGCTATAAGGTTGGCTATAAGTGTATTTTTTTACTTCTCTCTATCTCTTTCTTCGTACTCCCTCCGTCCCATAATATAAGAACGTTTTTGACACTAGTGTAGTGCCAAAAACGTTCTTATATTATGGGACACCGGGAGTACTAGTATTTATTGCATTTGCCAAGGAGTGACCTCTTCCAATGAAATGGTGTTGCTAAGTTTGCTTCATCTCATTAGCTATAGACTCAAAATTGTCTTTTCACCTAGGTACACGTGCTTAGCACCGTTTCTTCCTTGGGTCACCAAACTAGTCTGTCTCTTCTGGATTAACTTGGCACATCAGACTGTATGCCTATGTGGCAAGCTTAAGCACCTATAGGAGCAAGTAAAAGTAAGTACAATAGTGCGCTTTACATGGCATTTTTGCATATGTGGAGGAAAGAGAGGCAAGGAAAAAGTGGAGAAGTGGGCTCTCATGCAAGAGCCAACCTCTACTACATGGTGGAGCATTGGGAGAGGCACCTGTATGGAGGTGGTCAGGAATCAGGAGACTCACGCCAGTCGTAGCGCTGCAGTTAAAATGATAATAGCAAGTCAAATCACGAGGCCTCACCTGTCCAGCAGTAACTCGCTGTCAAATCACACAGCCCAACGTTTGTAGCAGCCTACTCCCTCGTCTTCTCTCGTCTCTGTCGAACCAACTAGGCAGAACTGCCCCGCCGCCTACCGCACAGGAAAAGCCCCGCCCTCGAATTTTAAATACAACTACATCCGCTTAAGAATCCAATGATATACTTTTTGTGACATAGTAACTCATATTTAGTTAGTCAAATGGGTGACCTAGAACTACGTGCAGGCCCTATAAACCGAGATGCCACAAAATAAAAAACCTAGACGGAGAGGCTAGTTCAGCACGTATCTTTTTAGATCAATATAGTCGGGATTCACGAAGGAGCAAAACCAAGTGGTAGGCTGCTCCTGTCGTGTTGGCGTAGCAACTCAAGCAGGGTCAGTCCACACACGAAATGGCGAGACACTTAAAAGGACCCCTTTGGCCGACATGTGGCTCATCCACCGTCTTATTCCACGTGCGATGCACCAAATTACAGTTCGGAGCAGCGGTTGGAATTGGAGGCACCACGGTCGTAGCGCCGCAGTAGTAGAAAATGAGCGATGAGGGGTCAAATCACAAACCACACCTTTCCGCATTAAGATGGAGTGCTGGACAGGCAAGCAACCATCATTTCACTCTAGGGCTCAAGAGCATAAAGAAAAGAAAACAATGATGCTGCGGCAGCTACCTAGGGCACCCTAAGGTAGGGGTCTCCACTACAGATCCTTTTTAAAGCGCCTCCACTACAAATCGGCTTCTCCCTCGTCCTCTTGAAGAAAACCGATGATGAGTGCGGCGGTAGGGTTTAGGAGTACTACGGCGCGGGGCCACGTCGTAGTAAATGGGTTCGAGTCGCCACCTTAAATATGTGTGGGCCGCTTGGTTTTACGGGAACGAGGCAACATTTTGGGTTCGGGGATCAGTGGAGATATAGTGCATACAAGAAATTGTGGACGTAGGTTCGACCGAAAGGCAATGATGCATGGGCCCTGCATTTTGATATACCCCGGGCCGCGTGAAATTTGCTACTCTACTCAAAACTAGTAAGGTACACATGTATTGAACGCATGAGATTTCGAAACCAAATTATGAATAAATACACACTATATCATGTAAAGCTTTGAGTCATATATGCATGATGTAGATGTTCGTTTAGTTCTTATAGTTCATCTCATTCAAAATCAATTAGTTTTATAAAAATGTTAAGATTCATGGGGTTGTGCATTGTGAATCATAAAGTAAAAAACAAATAATGGCAATTCATTTAGAAAAAAATAATCAATTATGATACAGAAGATTCTAGAACAAAGGAGAAGTGCTTGTGTTTTGAGGTTTGTGCATTATGTTTAAGTTCAACCATGGAGTCTTCTAAATTGTACATGTGGCAGATCTGGTGGAATGTTGATGATATCCAACGGCCAGTAGTGCTCAGATTTTCCTATCTCTGCACTGTCGGGTTAGCTTCATCCAGCGACCATCTTTCAAAGTTATTGGCACACTATATAGTTCTTGTGCCATAGTTGCATGTTTTGGAAAAAAACTACTAGTGGGTTGTACTATCTATTTAGGAATAGAAGATGTATACATGGAAGTTGTAGGGAAAGAGATGACATGGAGCATCTCAATTCCTGTGAGTAGGGATTGGAAAAGAGATGTCATTTGGTTCACATCATAGGAACTTTTCTATTGAATCTAGAGATGACATGTATCTCAATTCCTATAAGGAGGGATCTATCTATTATATCTATCTATCTATTATATTATATTATTAAAACGATAGAAAACGTACGGCTTAGATGTAACAGTAGAAAATTTGTTAAAAAGAACGGCTGAGATTTGCATGATAGAAATATAGGTATAAGCATGTCTCCAAATCCTGTACGTTTACAGCAAGCCTAAAAGGGAGAGTCGGACTAAAAAAAGTTTGCTAGGCGAATCGGACGGACTAGCAACATAGCATGGATTATGCGAGGCTGGCCGGACTCCGGACCCAATACACAGTCTCTTTCCATCATAAGTGTTTTTAGGTGAACTCAATATTTGAAGCCCTTATCAAGCATTGCCTCCGGCCTAATATAATATTTGTGGGCCAAGCACAAGTTGGAGCCCAGAGAAAAATATATACATGTGCTCTTTCTTTAGTCTCCACTACAATACGTGCCAAAGGAACTAGCCTCCAACTCTATTTTTCTGCTGCCTGCACTTACTAATCTACTTGAAAGATCCATCTATACTATTGATGATGTTATGGTGGCATAAAAGGTAGCAAACATCAACTTTTTTTTCTATTCCGTTCATAAGCATTAATCGGTTTTTCTTTTCTTCTGTGGCAACACATAGATGTTCAATATACAATAACCAAAAATCACACGGCGGTAGCGAAAATTTAGTGAACAAATGATGCAAGAACATATGCATCATGCATTATCTTAGGAGGTCTGTTCGACTCATAATTTGGTATTGCTTCACTGGATTAGGAACATGTAGTAGAACAGTGGATAAGAAAAATATGGCTGCATAATAGAGATACCTAAAATATAAATAACGGTGTGAAAGCAGGGTATACATAGGTGTTCAATATATAATAATATAAATTATGTAGCAAAAAATTCAATAAAAATGCAAAAACTGATTAAATAAATTAGAATATCGAAAGACAGATAACTAACCAAATATAACAAAAACTGATGCGTTGATTCTAATTATAATGGTCGCGATTAAAAGATAGAAAAGCTATACATGACATTAGTCACATACAAATGGGTCTACCATATGTTAGAAATTACAAGATTGTTCCATGAAAAAAATAAAAGAATGACAAGATTTTGCCCATTCATCTAGCCATTTTCTATTATCCCGATGAGAACTTTAGCATTTTACGATTGAACATATGTGGTGCACACGACAAGCCAATTCCCAACTATTAGTAGGAAGTACATACTTTTGCATAAAAGGCCTTTATGCCCAATGATTATATACGTGAGGTATATAGAGATTTCGGCAAAGTGAACCGGCAATAAGGAGATGACGGAACAACAAAAACTGTCGACTGAATGGAGTAAACCAGTCCCTTAGCACAACCTGGCGAAACATCCCATGCATGTAAGCGGCGCTGTTAGAGGAGCACATGGGAAGATACTCCAAAAAAAATTCATGAATTTGGCCACCGGTATGTACATTTAAGATAAAACTGATGTGTTCTCAGTTGATTACGGCTAATTGTGATTATTAGTATTATTAATTCATAATAGAAAAATATTTATAATGTCGATAAATAAAGGTCTGGCATGATGGTCCAAAACCGTCATGAACACATTTTTGGTGATAAAATAGTTTTACAAGACATAACTGATCCATTACAAGAAATCTCTCATTTTTAGTGTTCAAGTGTCACAAGTACAAGCGGGGTGAGTCAATAGCCATGTTTTCGCTTTGGCGGTTAGCGTCTGGCTAAAAATCTTTAATTTCATCTCATCGTAAGTGAAAGCATTTCGTTCGAGTGCTGAATTAAAGGAGTTCAAATCAGTATTTGCCAACAGTAGTGCACTTAATATAAATATTTCTATTACTTTCTCCTGTAATTTTTATATACCTTTTCTACTTTGGTAGAAAAAATAACCGGTAAAATTTGGCTGCTAGGGGAGATAATGGTAGAGAAAGCAATATTGTGGGCACAATAAGAAAAGCAAGTTATGACGACTGGAAAAAAGTGGAGAATTAGAGTAAGATGAGAAGACATCCAAGCATGTGGATCATGTACAATATAGTAACATTAGAAAAAACATAATTGCAATGTGACAAAAGATTGTACCCGTGTCGATACGATTCACAAAAAGAAATTGTTCACTTAGACTGAACAACATAGACACCTAGAGTAAGCTGAGAAGACATCGAAGCATGTGGATCATGTACGATATAGTATTAGGAGAAATACATAACTGCAATGCAGGAAGTAAGAGGCATGGAATTGATTGGATAATAATGTTCATATATAAGCCATGAATATTACATATTTCATAAATACCATAAAAAGTCGTGACAAAGTATCAAGGAATGAGGTAAAAGACTATTCGGTCTTTTAGTGTACCAAATCCAGATCTACGACACCAACTTAGTACAAAATATGACGATATATAGCAATAAATAAAAAAATCTAGCCGCGCAAATGCGCGGGTCACCCCGCTAGTTTGAAATTAAGGGAGTATAGGACCCATTCATAGGAACCAAGTTGCTCTAAAGCTATAGAAATGATATCATGTTTATTTCCTTTGAAATGTGGAGTATATAAATCTATTCCTATGAACCAATTGGATCTAAAGGAAAAAATCCTATAAAAAATCATATCATATAGAGTTCCTATGATATTCCTTGACACTAAAGGATGCTTGAAATTGCTGCGGGTGATACGATGGTCTTTCTTTGTAGACTCCTCACCCATATTTATAGTTACCTCTCGAAGATGAATGAAATGATATAGACAGGGTATTCTACATGTGCAATTTGGTACACGAAAACTCAGTAGAAGTTTGCGAGGTTCGAATTTTCAATAAAGCTATATGCACTGCATTTCGAAACGGAGGGAGCATACGGCAGTTGCTAACACTCAAGTGGAAGATTTGTGTGTAGGAGGAGTGGCTGTTCTGTTAAATGACATGGCAAAACTGACACTGTCGGATGCCGATCTAATGACGACGTTCGTCAGGAAAAAGCTTGTGGTGAACGTTTGTCCGATAATGATTTACGGACACATGCATTGCATTGATACGTGCCCCCCTCTCTCTCACGCACACGCACCCTCACGAGTCACGACTCTCCCGAGTCCTCTTGCAGACTCGCACGTCGCACCCACCGTCTATCTGCAGGTAGACGTCACGCACATATGTGCTCTTCACACCCTACCCTCAGAACTTCTAAAAAACAAAAGACAGCGCGCACATTTTATTTTAGCTCAGACGTCACACACTTATACTATTACTCTTGCGGCGAACGTTCTTTGGGCATAGTATATTGTACTCTCACGAAGAGAAGCGGTGCACACACGCACTAGTTCTCTCGCACCCACTCGCGGGTACACGTAGGAGCTCATTTTTTTTAAGCTGGTACAACAAAATCACTCCACTATATATAAAAGCAGGAGCCTTAGCGCTTGCTTTACTAGGGTTCCACTCATTCACTCTCTCATGCTCTCCAGATCTAAGCAAGACATAGGTGGCCACACTCTCTCTCAGCTCACGGCTGGTCACAAATCCGGCCGGACAACCTTGACCGGGGCAGGGGTGTAGGTGCATCGTTCACGCTGTCGTCAGCGGCGAGGGAGAAGACCAACGGCTGCTCACACGTCCCGATCGGCGGCCGTGCCGTTCTCTCCGAGAGAGCGCCGGCTCGGGAGGGCCGCCTACCCCTTCTTCCTCCCTGCGGTATTGTGGCCATGATACGGCCTCCCGACCCGTCTTTGCCACATGCCGACGACCCTCAGGTATATATTCCTTCGAAACCTGCCTTGCTCTACTGCCCCAGCTCCCTTCGTGTGGATCCTTTTCTACTTCCGTCCGCTGTTCCAAAGCCACCTAGACTTCTACTATTATTAGAAGTAAAGCTAGTTCATACAGTCGACTCAAAGCGTTGGTTCAAACAGGGAAGAAAGTGGGAAAGCTGTAGCATGAATCTAGGACTTGGTTCTAAGAGGGGGGAAAGTAGTAATATCTGTCACTGTTTGAATAACCATATTTCGTATTTGTGCAAACTGGGATGTTTGTCTCCATATCATTTCGGAGTGTCTGTCTCCGTATTGCTTCTATCCGTGCAATCAAAAGAACACACCTTAGTTTTAGTATAACTGCACAAAATGAGATGGCAATCCCTCGTTGCCGTCGTCTAACCTCCCATCTTCAAGGTATCCCTACATTGGTAGTAACTAAGGTAGAATGACCAACGCAATCTAAAAGAAGCTGATTCGTACGTTTTACTTCCTGATTGCAGTGCAGGGACGAGCGAAAACAATTGCATCCTAGTCCGGAATGCACTCTCTACCAGTTCATCCATGGACCAAGGACTAGCTGGCACGGCTACACGGCAGTTTTTTGGACAGGTGCGTGGACAAGAGGCATTGTGGTCTGCTTATTTTTGCAAATAGCGGTGCTTAAATTTAGTGGAATGCACAAGAATTTCACCTAGTCAAGATTACCTTTGCATGGTTCAGTTCAGCATTCCAGCTGAGACCACAATTATAACTGGTTATTCTAGAATGAGAGAACCTAACCCTGAATGGTGGCAACAAGAAAAAACCAGAGTGAACTCCAGGAAATTTAAGTCTGCCGGGAGGCCCTTTGCTCAGAGAAGCCTTTTGCTTGTTTTTTCCTAATTTGTAAACCTTCTCACAACTTTGTGTTTTGCTATGAACTAGTATATGTTTGTTATGTTCTGTGAATCATTGAGATGTATAAAATTGCTTAACTTATGCTTTTCAAGTTTTTTATGAAGACGAGTTTAATGTGAGTGTTCCACATGAGCGCTGGACTAGCGTGTGGACGTTTGGAATTTATTACATTGTGGCCTCAATTAACTGCATGAACCACTGTAACAAGATACATAGTTGCTTATATGTCAGACATCAGATTGTTCATTGTTAGTTGGTCGATAGCCTAGTGTTGAAGCGAAATTTGAGCCAATGTGCCGTGTTTTGCACAACTGCTTACAAGTGGGGTAGCACCAATAGTGTTTACAAGTACTTATGTATACGTCAAATACACGGTTCTCGAGCAGTGCTCTATTTCATCAAAACACAAACTGCCTTCGTATGCTAAACCGTGACAACTTATGTCTTACCATGCCATATTCATGAAAAACTAGTGAGGACGCATCTGTTTGGCAACAATTACGATGGTTCTCAAATGATTCACGGGCACACAAAAGTAGCAGCAGTTCCCATAGGCCAGTTCAAACAGAGTACTAGCCCCAGAGGGGTCGATAACAGGCAAGGTTCGGATAATTAGTCACAATCCAAAATACTATTAAACACTAGATGGGGCAACTATTTCATGCCTCGATCTAATTTGGGCTGGACACAAGACGGACCTTGCCATGAACATCATCGAGGACGTCCCGCAGCAGCTCAATCCTGTGAACTTTCATGAAGACAACCTTGTGGCCATGCCACTGATAAACTTGTTTGTGGAGGCATGCCACGTCATCTTCCTGCGTAAGTTTGACAAGAACAGTATGCCTCACAAACGAAGGAGTAGCTTTGAACTTCTTGTGCTTCAGTACACCCTGGACAACACGCCTGACAACAGTGAGGTTGGAATACAACTGTTCATTGCTATAACCGGAAATGGCTTCCAGGATCCAACAACCTAAGAACTCTCTTTTCCCAGTGCGTCTATTCAGGTCGTCCGCCTCATAGTGAGTGACATGTACAACCACACAAGTAATTTAACCCACTATGTATAGCATGGCATCGAAGCTAATAAAATTTTGCATTATTAATCACCACATACTTCCTTTTCTAAAAAAATCACCACATACTTAGATGAAAAACCACAATCGAGATCTGCAAAGAAGGAAATCACCATGGGCAGCTCGGGGGGGGACACATCCTCGGAGGGGGAAAACTGCTCCTGCAGTGCCACGGGGGCTGTAACCTCAAACGGGGTGTTGACCATCTCAGTAGTTTCCGTGAGCATATCTGGGGTCGGCTCGGTGGTTTCCTCCATCTTCTTGGAGCTCTCTGTCTCGTGGGGATCAGCCTCCCGCGTCTTCTCCAATATCGGCAGATCTTTGCCTGGTTCTCCTTGGTCCATCATGAAACTGAAAAATACTAGGAGACCATTGGAAGGAAAACACAATCGCAATGATAATGAAACAAAAAAGAGAGTGAGGATCGGTTACTGCTTTGCAAAAGTTATTTTTTTTCTCTGAACGAAAATATACCAACATCATGGATCCGCTTACCTTCCCTTCGTTCGAAGAGAAGAACAGTGGCCGATGCAAGTGTTGCCTTTCTTGAAGACAGTGAGGGAGAAGGGGATTCAGCAAAGAGTGAAATGATGGTTGCTTCGTCCGTCAAACTTAGACTGCGGGGAGGTGGGGTTTTGTGATACGACGGCTCGTTACTGCCGCTCTACGACCGGGGTGACACTCCGCCTGCATACTGCCTTCTAATTTGGTGGATGGCATTGGGCATGCGCGCTGCATGGCCCGCATGTCGGTGAACTAAAGTATAACAACATTCAGTAGAGGGAGACGTTTCAATGACCTAGGAGGAGCCAGAAGCGGTAGAGTGTCTCCACTGTACTAGTAGTAATTGTTTTTCTGGGTAGCTGTAGAGTGTCTCCACTATACTAGTAGTAATTGTTTCTCTGGGCCCAAGACAAAACAGCCCATACACACTAGTAAATAGTAAAATCAATTCAAAAGCCCATATATTTACTGAATGAGAGGCGCTACCCACACCCAGCACACCCCCCCCCCAAAAAAAACCTGGGTGCTCTTCTTCCTCCTCGCTCCCACCCACCTCATGTCAGCTCGCTCCACTCGTACCCCCAAATTCCTCTCCTCACTCCTACAGAAAACCCCAACTCCCCTTCTTCCCCACTCCTCTGAAAACCCCCAGCTCCCCTTCTTTTCGCTTTTCTAGACTACAACTAGGCTCGTCATTCGTTACTCTGGTCAAATCCGTGGCCTTGACGCGACGCCTCGAGGAAAATGGAGTCGGCTGACCCCAGTAAGAAGATGAGGCTCCCGCCAGCGACGCTGTTGTAGATCCCTTGCCGGCTTGGCAGAAGCGGCAACCCCACCACCACAGGATCCTAGGAACCCGTAGAATCTCGGATGGACCGCATCAGGGATCTCCCGGACGCCGTCCTTGGGGAGATCATCTCGCTTCTCCCCACCAAGGATTGCTGCCACACCCAAGTCCTCTCAATTCGGTGGCGCCCTCTATGGCGCGCCGTGCCCCTTAATCTCGATCGTCAGCCTATCTCTCTTCAATGATTTTGAAATCCCAGAGCCATCATCTCCTCCCACTGTGGCTCCGTTCAAAGCCTCTGCATCCCGTCATGCTACCTGAGCAAGCATACCATGCCCTGCACGGTGGACGCCTGGTTGAAATACCCTGAATTCACAGAACTATAGCTGCATGAGTTCTACTATTCCCCTGGAAATCACATACCACATACCGAACGCCATGAACTTCTGCCCTCAGCCCGATGTCCATCTCGCGGTTTTCCTCCTCTCTCCACACCGCCACCTTTGCACTGTGCTACCTACCAGACAATCTAGTACTAAATCTTCCACTCCCATTTCTCAAGAAACTTTCACTTGTGCGGGTTCGTATATCGGAGGCCTCATTACACAGCATCATCCACTCCAGTTGCCCTGCGCTGGATTTCTTGGTGCTTGTTTTCACAGTTAGAATCAGTTGTCTCCAAATAAAGTCGCCTAACCTTGTAAGCATTGGAATTTCTTTTGACGAAAGGCAGCTCATCATCCAAGATGCCCCTTCACTTCAAAGGTTGATCCTTGATTCTAGTTATTCACCGTTGCAAATAATCGTCCTCTCTGCGCCTAAACTGGAGACCTTGGGTGTAATACATGATCTCTGTGCTCATTTCAATATGGTGTTTGGCTCCACAGTTCTTCAGGTACTTTATATTATCATCTACACTTGTAACCATAAACTTCCTTTTAAATTTTTGTGCATAATTTATATATCATCTTGGAGTACACATTTTGTACTAATATTATGTTCTATGCTCAATGAAGAGTTTCTCCATGGATGGCCTATCAATGGTGCTGGATTCTGTCAAGATCTTATATATCCAAATGAATATTTTTGATCCGAACAAGATTATTGGCTTGCTGCAATGCTTTCCATGTCCGGAGAAGTTGTATATAAAGGTGATAATTTCACATGATTGGAAGCCCGCATATAGTGTACTAGAATTATCCGTTCAGCTGTTGCTCTTCGACACTCTTCTTTTAGACCTTAGCTGTTTTCAATCTTCATGTCTATTTAGGCAACAGGACGGGTAAGAAAGTTATAACCAATCGGTGGATTCGTAAGCATCAGGATTTTCTCACTTCTCATGAGATTCGATTGTAGACAATAACGCTTAGAACGATATGTAGCCAACCGTGCAAACACAAGATTTGTCACATTCTTCCCTTGAATGCGAGGTTACTATTGTCCATCAGGCTTAAGTTTATCAGGAGCATGGTTTTGATGGATGGGTATGTCGAAGAGCAAAAAAGGAGTTTCAGGTGGGCAAAAGAGCTTCTGAACGTGCCGGGCTTCTATTTACAACATATTGTGGTCATAATCCAGTAAATTTTATGACCCAGGATGTTCATTCTATGGACCTAACCGATCCATTTGACTGTGACTGCCGAAAACAGTGCTCGAGTTAGATGTTGTTGCCCTTTTCAATCTGTGTTTTTTTTGTAAACCTGATGAACAATTAACCCTCGTGCTTTTTTTACAGTTTGTAAGCTGGAGTTAGATGTTCTTGCCCTTTTCAACTCGGCTGTGACTGTCGTATTTTCTTTGAAACAAGGCAAATGGCTTGCCATTCGTTTAATTTAGAGTGAAATATTGTAAACAAATCCCAACCAAGGGAAATAACATCACTCTCGCTGGCTGCTTGAGCTCACTGTGCATTACAGAAGCCAAGTGATTAGCCCCCACCAGCACCCACAAACTTATTTTGAACTAGCACATCAAATGGGCTGTAAATTTTCATAGGAAAGGCTGCATGACCGTGGCAGATTTCGATTCTGACATTTGGGACCCGCGAGGAAATAGCCTATCCAAGGTGGTGTCGACTTACTAGCCAGTCAACAAACGATTCTGCCTACCAGCCGTTGGATTGACATCCAACATTTGTCGTGTATCTTCTATCTCTTGTCTTCTTCTTCCTCCAGCCGCCCAAACCAAACGACCCCATCGGCTCTGCCTGCTGCCGCCTCCCATGGCTGGTTGCGCCTCCGCCGCCCTATCGTACGTACCCTCCAACGTTGGCCAGTCCCTCCCTCTATTCCCCCACACGTCTTGTTATTCTCCGGTGATGTCAGCCCCAACACACACACGCGCCCGAACCAGTCAACCCTCGTACTCCCCTCCGCCTGCGACTGGACCGGCGCATGTTCAACGGCTCCTGTTCGTTCCGTCCGAGGCCTCGCCGTCGTCCTCCGCCTTGCGGCCTTGGTTCACTCGTCGTACGTGGTGTGCCGCCCTCTTGCGTTGTCAACGTCGTCAACAACCGAGAGGAACAAGGAGATGACTGTACATGGAGAGGATGACAATAGGGACCCACCAGCTTCATGGCAGTACGCAAGCAAGTGCCTCTATAGTACAAGCCCAAAAATATGGTTCCTCCTAATGGTTGGACATCTGGGGCTCACGCCATTATCAATGTAGTCAATAAACAAGAGAATTACACTACGAGCGGATGACACCAGGGACCCAGCAAGTCGCGCAGTTTTTTTAGGAACAAGCAGTTGTTATTTATACTAGTTTTAGCGACGGATCAGGGTAACAACAGGGCTGTGCAGGGGCTGTGGCCCGTCTAGCCAGGGTTTTATTTATGTTTACCACATCATGAGACCAGTTGTGTTTTTTTCTTGCTGAAAATGGCTAGCCCAGTTCTATTTTTTTTAAAGAAATACCCAAACAAGGCCTACTTGCTTTATCGGCTCTGCTGGGCTGCAAATCTTTCAAGACGAGGAGAGTTACATTCGGTTTGCCCAGAAATGGGCTGTACATTTTTAAAACACATCAAACCGGGAATTAGTTTCAATTTTTTTTCATTACAAGATCCTAAATTCCATTGATTTTATGCGTGGACAATTATTTGGATTTTATATTTATATAAATTATTTTTCAAAATAGTATTAATGTGAATCGATATTTCTGGAATAAAAACAGTTGACCGCACCGAAATATGCAAAATTTTGTATACTTTTTAACCGTGGCCACAATATGAGGTGTAATGCTAACAAAAAGAAGATGGGCTCCAAAAAAAATTCTTAAGAATTAGCAAATGGGCTGTACATTATTAGAAATAATGGCAGATGGGATGTATGTTGTTTTCCATAGATTTGAGGCTGACTTGTGCGCCTACTACAGGTCGACGCGTATGCTTTCATAAAAAAAAAGGTTGACGCACACGCAACGCCCTGTCAACTTAGTGAACACACGAGAGCAGTGATTGTTGGATGTCCATCCAACGGCTGTCGTGCTTCCTCAATCTCTGCTCTTCATGCTCTAGCCGCTCAAACAAGCATCGGCAGGACTGCCTTCTCCCTCCTCCATGTCGGCTATCTTGCCACAAGTAGCCTCACGGCCCCACTGTACTCCCATCGCTGGCCTAGCCATCCCTCTACTCACCCACACATGTTGTTATTCTCCGGCGATGGAAGAGGAACAAGTAAACCCTCGTACTTCACCGCGTGGGAAACAACTGCCGAGTATTCCCTGGCTCCGTGTCATTCCCTTCCTAGGCCTCGCCGTCGTCCACCGCCCTGGTGCTCTCGGTGCGGACTGGTCAACTTGGTCAATGAACGACATCCATCGGAAGTGGACTGTTCGTGGAGAGGCTGACAGCTGGGTCCACGGCCGCACGCAAGGAAATTCCTCCTTATTAGGCGCAAAATAATGATTCCTCCACCTGACAGCTAGGACCCACAGGAAGGGCCTCTGTATTTCGTGAAAAAAACGTTCCCCACGCTGATAGGTCGTACGACTGTACGTGGGCCTACTAAGTTGACGGGGACGGAGGGCTTTGTCAACTTAGTTAATACTCCAGTGACCGTATGATGTCCATCCAACGGCCATAGTGCTTCTTCAATCTCTGGTCTTCTTGCTACAGCCTCCCAAAGCAGCGCCGGTCGTGCCGCCTGCTCCTTCCTCCCGTGGCCGGCTGTGCTACCGCGGAGGCCTCACCGCCCCCATACTACTCCCACCACTGGCCAGGCCATCGCTCCACTCACCCACACCCCCTGTTATTCTGCGGCGACGACATCCTCACACCGCAGCCGAACCAGTGAAAGCTCGTACTCCTCTCCGTGTGGGCATCCACTGTCGTGTCTTGCCCGGCTAAGTGTCGTCCACCGCCGTGGTGCTCTCGGCGCGGTGTGGTCAATGTGGTCAACGACCGACTTCCGTCGAAAGAGTACTGTACGTGGAGAGGCTGACAGCTGGGTCCACGGCAGCCGTAAGGAAGTGCCTCCTTATTACGCGGAAAATCATTATTCCTCCACCTGACAGCGGGGACCCACCGGACGGGCCACCAGTATTTTATGAAAAAAATCTTTCCCCCTTGACTGCTGGGACCCACCGGATGGGCCACCGTATTTCGCGAAAAAACGCTCCCCCTGTTGTCAGCTCGGACCCACCGGAAGTGCCTCCCTATTACGCACAAAAAATGAATACTCCCCCGGCTAGCTGGGACCCACCTTGGTGGGAGGCTGACTTGTGGGCCTACTAAGTTGATTGGGACGAAGGGCTTTGTCAACGTAGTCAATATGAACGATTCCAGCTCCAGTGACTGTACGATGTCCATCCAACGGCCGTTGTGCTTCTTCAACCTCTGGTCTTCTTGCTCCAGCCGCCCAAAGCAGCGCCGGTCGTGCCGCATGCTCCTGCCTCCCGTGGCCGGCTGTGCTGCCGCAGAGGCCTCACCGCCCCTACTATTCCCACCGCTGGCCAGGCCCTGCGGCGATGGCAGACTCACATCGCAGCCGAACCAGTGAACCCTCGTACTCCTCTCCGCGCGGGCTTCCACTGCCGCGTCTTCCCCGGCTCAGTGTCGTCCCCTTCCTAGGCCTCGCCGTCGTCCACCGCCGTGGTACTCTCCGCGCGGCATGGTCAACGTGGTCAAGCAACGACTTCCATCGGAAGAGTATTGTACATGGAGAGGATGACAGCTGGGTCCACGGACACAGCCCAGTTTTTTTGTGATTTGCCAAGTAAGTCGCTTTGTCAGGCATGTTGGGCTGCAAATCTTTCAAGACGAGGGGATCTTTCATTCGGTGGCCGAAAATGACCCATCGGTAATGAGAAATGGGTTGTACATTTTTAAAACACATCAAACCGGCAATTAGTTTCAAATATCTTTTTTTCATTTCAAGATTTTAAATTACATTATTTTTATGCGTGAGAATTTGTTGGATTTTATATTGATATACATTTATTTTTAAAACAGTTTGAATGTGAGTCGAAATTTCGGGATTAAAAACTGTTCGGACCGCACGGAAATATGCAAAATTACGTATAATTTTTTAACCGTGGCCACAATATGGGCTATAATGCTAACAAAAAGAATATGGGCTCCCAAAAAAATCTTAAGAATAAGCAAATGGGCTGTAAATTATTAGAAACAATGGCAGATGGGTTGTATGCTGTTTTCCACAGATTTGAGGCTTTCCTAAAAAAGGATGACGCACAAGCAGTGACTGTTGGGTGTCCATCCAACGGCCGTCGGGCTTCTTCAATCTCTCCTCTTCCTGCTCCAGCCGCTCAAACAAGCGTCGGCGGGACTGCCTGCTCCCTCCTCCCATGGTGGCTGTCTTTGCCACAGCCTCACCGCCCCACCGTACTCCCATCGCTGGCCTAGCCATCCCTCTACTCACCCACACCTGCTGTTATTCTCCATCGATGGCAGACGAACCAGTAAACCCTCGTACAGTCGTACTCCCCTCCGTGTGGGAAACAACTGCCGAGTCTTCCCTGCCTCCGTGTCGTCCCCTTCCTAGGCCTCGCCGTCGTCCACCGCCTGGTGCTTTGCCGCTGGCGCGTCAATTTTGTCAACGAATCGACGCCCATCGGAAGAGTACATCAGGTATGGAGGCGCCGATACCGGGTCCACAACCGCAAAGAAGGAAGTGCCTCTTTATTACGCCGCAAAAATAATTATTCCTCCACCAGACAATGGGACCCACCGGACGGGCCACCGTATTTCACAAAAAAACGTTTCCCCCCTGACTGCTGGGACCCACCAGCTACACCTTCGCACGCAAGGAAGTGCGTCCGGGCAAAAAAAAAAACGATTCGCCCCCCTGACTGCTGGGACCCACCAGCTACATCTTCGCACGCAAGGAAGTGCGTCTGGGCAAAAAAACCGATTCGCCGACATTGCTGGGACCCACCACCGTGCATCTTCGCGACGCAAGGAAGTGCACGGCGGTCAGACCCACCTGGTCGAAGCATACGTAGCATTGTCATTCTGGTCGCGAACGTGTATGTACATATATACTGGTCGATGTAGAGGCGCGCACGTGTCGTAGTAGAGGCGCATACGTGTCGTAGTAGAGGCGCACATGTAGCATGTACACGTACGTACAGCGGCCAGGGTGCAAGAAATAAAATACGGTCACGTACGTACATACGGGCAGGGTCTCGAACGCCTCCTCGCGCATACGTACGGCCAGGGCTCGTGTACATGGCTTGGTCAGAACGGAGAAACAGCGTCGTCGTCGTGTTCATGGGGAGGCAATGGAATGCTCGTGTTCATCGGGAGGCAACAGACCGCGTGGGAGCCAACCGGCTGGGTCGGAACGGAATGCGTGGTCGTGTTCATCGGGAGGGCTTGGATGGAATAGGCGATGGAAACGAGGCCTGTCGTACCGCACAACGGAGGAAACGGACCTTCTAAGTTTGGAACGGGGACCTGTTGATCGGGAGGGGTGTGCCGTACCGCAAAACGGAGGAAACGGACCTCCTACGGTCGAAACGGGGGTCCTGTTGATCGGGAGGGGTGTGGTGTACCGCAAAACGGAGGAAACGGACCTCCTACGGTCCAAAAGGGGGTCCTGTTGATCGAGAGGGGTGTGGCGATCGCAATGCATTTAAATGGACCTCCTACGGTCGAAACGGGGGTCCTGTTCATCGGGAGGGGTGTGGTGTACCGCAAAACGGGACTCTACGGGATACTGTTCATCTCCACGGTCGACCTCCTCCAGCCTCCATGGGCTACCGTGGACCTCCTCCAGCCTCCACGGGCTCCTGTTCTTCCAGCCTCCACCGTGCGCTACTCCACCGTCTGCTGTTCAACCACCCCTCCACCGTGTACTGTTCATCCAGCCCTCCACACCATGGGGTCCTATTCAACCATCCCTCCACGGGCACCCCTCCACCTTCTACTGTTCATCCAGCCCTCCACCACACCACGGGGTCCTGTTCATCCAGAGGCAACGCCATCGCCACTGCTCATCCAACCCCCCCTTGGCGCTCATTGCTCATCCTAGAGGCAGCATCGATCGGCTTGATTAGCAGCGATGGCGAAGAATCGCTAGATCGGGTTCGATTAACAGCCATCGATCGATCGCCGAGTTCAATAACGCTGTAGCTGCGGTCTGCAATCGCCGGGTTCGATTAAAAGCCCAACGCCTCGCTCGGGTTCGATTAGAGCCAACTCCACACACGCAGCAGCGTGCGTGTACGAGAGAAAGCGCGCATCGCTTCGGCCCCCGACCTCCCACCGTAACCGAACTCCCGAAATTTTCCTCCCCTCGATTCTACCACGGTTTTTCCGTCATGGGCGGCCCAAAGAATGTCATGCAGCTGTGTCTCCGCCCGCCCAGACGAAAGCCCATTTTCTGTCATAGAAGTAGGAGCCCAGCACATCTATGATGATACCGGGTTTTGCCACAATTATCGTCATAGAAGTGCCATATGTATGACAGATTTTTTTCTCGTTCGGCCCAAAATGTCACGAATGTGTCTTTTTTTTGTAGTGCATGTTGGTGGGGAAGGCATCGAGGGATGCCGTGTCGGAGTCGACAAGCATCGGGTTGGTGGAGCCGATCGACTCTAGGTCGGAGGCAGACTCGTTGGCGATGTGGAGCTTGCAAAGGAGGTTGATGAGGCAGCTCTCGGAACTGGCTGCTCCCGCGTCGTGCGTGGGCTCGTGAGAGAGGCGGATCTCGCTGATGAGATCAGCGAGGCAGCTCACCGCACAGGCGACTTCCGCGCCATGCAGCGCGTCGGCGCAAACGCCATCGGGCATGCCGGGCTGGCTGTGCTCGCCAGGGAGGAGGAGGGTTCCCGTCTAGAACAGATCTCCAGACGACGGTGCACCTAGCCCCATGGTGGGCGCCAAATGCCGGGGTTTTGGTGCGACATATGCCAAAGGATGGCTTATCATGGTGGGCGAGAGTAAGACGTCTCCAGTGCCAGGAAACGGGATGAGGCGTAGACACATACGCCGGCGAACTTTACCCAGGTTTGGGGCTCTCCTAGGAGATAACACCCCTAGTCCTGCTCTGCGGGTTATCCGCATGATCACTATCTCAACAAGTGGCTACAAGTGGCTCCTTGAGCTGTTTGGATAGAGGAGGAAGAAGGGCTAGGCTAGCTCTCTCCTCTCTCTATGTGTGTGTGTGGTCTCTAAGAGGCTGAACCCTATGCATGGGTGCCCTGCGGGGGTTTATATAGGCCTACCCATCAGGGGTACAGTGGTAATCTGGTCGGGTGTAGGACCCGGCTGTCAGTGTCTCTGGTGGCCGACTTCTCCGCCTGGGCTGCCGCCTGTCGGTCCTTGTCTCGTGCCTCAGATGGTCGACAGCATGGCGCCAAGTGTCTTGCGGCTGCTTAGCACTGTATCCGTGCTGCTGATGATGTGTGCTTTGTCAGGGAGAGCGTGACTATAGTCCCGCCGCCTGGTGGGCGTTCACTGTAGCCACACCCCGTCTCTTCTGGTTAATGGCGCACAAACTCCAAGGAAGGGGGAGGGCCGCTTGGTAAGGAGCTGGCCTCCCCCTGAGCCGACTAGTCAGTGCTCGCCGCCCTCTGGCTTCTCACGGACAGGTAGGGCCTGCCGCCTGCGGGCCGTACCGACCGCCCGTCGTGGGAGCATGGCCTCCTCCGCCATGGTGATATCTTGGGCCGCGTGGCAATAGCGTCGCGCCGGACTAAGGACGTCTGCCACGTATGCCGCACTGTGCCACGCTCCGTCCTGAATTCGAGGGTGGCAGGCTGCACTGTGGCCACGGCCCGTCTCGTCATAATTATTTGGGTGCTAACTTTGAGGGCACGAGGGGTCGCCTGGTAGGAGCCAGCCCCTCTAGAGGCCGCCTGCTAGGAGTCGGCCCACTCGGTGGTCGTCTTCACTACAAGAAATATGTCAACTAGTGACCTTTTGTCAGTGACCCTGGAAGAATTGGTCATAGATCTATGAACATTTCAGACCAATTGGTCAAAAGCTGTTCGAGGGGCTCCAAACCCTAAACCATTGCGACCATTTTGGTCAGAAAGGTCGTAATTTCCTTACACGAAAAGGTCACAAAGCAAACAGTGCTAGTTCGCTGCCTTATTTCTAGTTGTTAATGACCAATATAGATGGTCATAACCTTATAGATTGTGGTGGGTTGTGATGACTAGGCGCCACCTCATCGGTTTGCCTATGTGTCATGTCCATGTGGCAGTTTTTGCCCTAGGTTGTGAAGCAACCTATATTTCTGTCATTCCCAAAATTCCCAAAAAAATCTCATAAATTCTTTGGGTCATATATTCGTCAAATATGTAAAAAACCTTCCTTGCTTAGTTCAAAAATAATTCAAAAATATTTATTTTCCTATTCTGTTCAGAACAACAGTTTGTGAAGGAAGTACTACTTTGGCATGTCCAAATAGTATCCATTTTCTCTGATGCTTTCCTATGCCCAAATAACCATCCTCCACCAAATGCCAGCTCAATCCATTCATTATTTTGAGCCAAGCTTCAACATTCGTATTTATGTCCAGTGTGGTAATTTGCAAAGCAAGTACCACCTAGGCTCCTCCTTTTGAGCTGAAAATTTGTGAAGACAGTCTTCTTAGTAACTGATCATCCTCAACCAAAACTCACGCCCATTAGCCATGTACATTTCCCGTACCGCTAATCAAACACTTGGCTGCTAATTCATGTTTGAGCATCGATCGGTCTCCTCGTGAGAATCTTATGTTGTAATTTTCTTCCTAGCACCTACCTGGGAGTGCCCAACCCACTAGACATGCCTAGGCCGCCCAGAACACATGGTAACGCCCACGGTCACATCGGTGACCACTTGGCGGGCATGCGAAGTTTACGCGCTCTAGAGTTGGGGCCCTCGGCCACCGCCCAAACCTCGACGATCGCCACCAAACCATGTATTTATGATTAAATAGGTACTTATGTAACTAGAAATGCTTTTGGAAAAAAATAAATAGCAAACTATGAGGCATTGCAGTTCAAATTTGACCCGCTTCCACCTAATTCCATGGAAATTTGTCTTTTTCACGAGGTGGATCAAAACTTTTTGCACCCAACCATTTTGTCAATTGTGCATTAAATATGTCCTAGTATTTTATAAAATTGATTTGGTTCAATTTTGCAACAATTATCTGGGAGGTCCTTCACAAAAAAACCTCCTTTTGGGCACTCGGAAAATGGAAAATGGTTTTTTCGTCCAAAGAAAATGAAAACTTCCTTAGGCAACATTGTTTTCCATTCCAATATTCACCCTTGTGCACAATATGAGATTATTTGAACAAACTATGCCACGAATATTGCCATAAGATTGATCATTTGGCTTGAAAGCCATGAATCTTCACAGATGATAGCTCATTTCTGATAACACTTTTTTAAAATAATTGCCGTATTACAAGTTTGTTATTTTTCCTGGGAACTTGCCCACATGTAATGACACAATGCGAAGGTTTCCCAATTTTTTGATTTTTTTTGAATTTTTTATGCCTGTTTCAAAATGCGATCAAAACGGCGGGAATGACCGTTCCTAGCTAGTGGTTGAATCTTGGAATTTTTTTGGTGTTTCTATGATTAAATAGATACTTATGTAGCTAGAAATGATTTTTGGAAAAAATAAATAGCAAACTACAAGGTAGCTATAGTTCAAACTTGACCCGCTTCCGGCTGAATCGGCGGAAATTTGTCTTTTTCATGAGAGGTGATAAAAACTTTTTACACCCAATAATTTGGTCAATTATGCATTAAATATGGCCTAGTATTTTATAAAAATGGTTTCGTCCAATTTTGCCACAATTATTTGGTAGGTCCTTCACAAAAAAACTCCTTTTGGGCACTCAAAAATGGAAAATGATTTTTTCGTCCAAAGAAAATGAAAACTTCCTTAGGCAACATTGTTTGCCATTCCAATATGCACCCTTGTGCACAATATGGGATCATTTGATCAAACTATGCCATGGATGTGGCCATAAGATTGATTATTTGGCTTGAAAGCCATTGATCTCCACACGTGATAGGTCGTTTCTGAGAACACTTTTTTAAAATAATATCTGTATTACAAGTTTGTTATTTTTCCTAGGAACTTGGCCACATATAATGACACAATGCGAAGGTTTCCCAATTTTTGATTTTATTTGAATTTTTATGACAGTTTCAAAATGCGGACAAAACGGCGGGAATGACCGTTCCTAGCTAGTGGTTGAATCTTGGAATTTTTTTGGTGTTTCTATGATTAAATAGATACTTATGTACCTAGAAATGATTTTTGGAAAAGATAAAGAGCAAACTACAAGGTAGCTACAATTCAAATTTGACCCGCTTCCAACTGAATCGGCGGAAAATTGTCTTTTTCGTGAGAGGTGGATAAAAACTTTTTACACCCAATAATTTGGTCAATTCTGCATTAAATATGTCCTAGTATTTTATAAAAATGGTTTGGTTCAATTGTGCCACAATTATTTGGTAGGTCCTTCACAAAAAAAACTCCTTTTGGGCACTCGAAAAATGGAAAATGGTTTTTTCGTCCAAAGAAAATGAAAACTTCCTTAGGCAACATTTTTTGCCATTCCAATATGCACCCTTGTGCACAATATGAGATCATTTGAACAAACTATGCCATGGATGTGGCCATAAGATTGATCATTTGGCTTGAAAGCCATTGATCTCCACACGTGATAGCTCGTTTCTGAGAACACTTTTTTAAAATAATTGTCGTATTACAAGTTTGTTATTTTTCCTGGGAACTTGGCCACATATAATGACACAATGCGAAGGTTTCCCAATTTTTTATTTTTTTTGAATTTTTATGCCCGTTTCAAAATGCGGTCAAAACGGCGGGAATGACCGTTCCTAGCTAGTGGTTGAATTTTGGAATTTTTTGGGTGTTTCTCTGATTAAATAGATACTTATGTACCTATAAATGATTTTTTGTAAAAAATAAATAGCAAACTATGAGGCATCCGCAATTCAAATTTGACCCGCTTCCGGTGAATCGTGAAAATTTGTCTTTTTTCACTGTGGGTGGATCAAAACTTTTACACCCAATAATTTGGTCAATTCTGCATTAAATATGGCCTAGTATTTTAGAAAAATGTTTTGGTCCAATTTTGCAACAAATATATTATAGGTCCTTCACAAAAAAAACTCAGTTTGAACACTCAAAAAATGGAATATTGATTTTTCATGCAAAGGAAATAAAAACTCCCTTTGTCAATATTGTTTGCAAATCCATGATGTAAACTTGTGCAAAATATGATATCATTTGAACAAATATTTGATAGGACTTTCACAAAAATACTCATTTTGAGCACTGAAAAATGGAATGAATTTTCCTAACTTGAATCGATCACGACCAATTTATATTGGTCATAAGGTCATCAAATGGTTTGCTGCGTTCTGATTGGACCATGAGCATATCACGCGGATCACGCATCAACCACCGTCAGATGCTTCCGGATCCAACGGCCCAAACCCACCCGAGCCGAAACCCTAGGTCTGTCCTCATGGACATTTTCCACCCACCCCGCCTCCATTCTTTCTTTCTTTCTCTCCCTCCCCTCAGATCCTCTCCCTCTCCCCGTGCAGCGAACCCTAGCCCCTTTCTTCCCCGCACAGCTGCCACCCTCCTCCTTTCCTCCGTCCTTCAGATCCGCCGCCACCCACCTCCCCCGCCACCACCATCGTCCTTCCCTCTCCGCCTCGCCTCTGTCTCCCACCGTCTCCCCTCTCCCTCCCTCAGATCCGCCGCCGTCCGCCTACGCGCGGCCTCCATGCGCACCCCGTCCTCGCCAGCCTCTGCGCGTACCCCGTCCTCGCCCGCCTCCGCGCGGCCTCCACCTCCACCTCCAGCCCCACCGCACACCACTCCTCTCTCTCCCCGCGCGACGAACCCTAACGCTCAGATCCAGATCCTTCCCATCGCCGCGCCATCGGGAGGTGCTTGGCGGCAGCGGTGGAGGAGGCCAGCCTTGGGAGGACGGCGGCGTGATGCTGCCCAAGGAGGGGAGCGAGGCAGCCGAGAGGTACGACTGGTGGGAGGAGTGGTACCCACTGTACCTGTCCAAGGAGGTGCTCGAGGACGCAGCGCTCCCGATCACCGTGTTCGACCGCCTGCTCGTGCTCTTTCTCCCCTCCATGTCGGTTTCTTTCTCCATGGATCGATGGCAGTTCAGATGAAGAGCGTGATTTTATTTGTTTGGGTTTGAATTGATCGGTAATGCGTGTGTGTGTGTGTTTACAGGGGAGAAGAAGGCCAAGGAGGAGCAGGCCAAGAAGCTGCAGGCTAAGAAGTCCAAGATGAAGGTATGCGCTGCCGCTTCCTCGTTCCTCTCCTGCTTTGGTGCTGTTACTCAATTCGGATGTGTTGCTAGACTGCTTGTTAGTGGAATCAGCTTCTTGATTGGTGATGTGCTGCTACTGTTGCTGTGTTAGATAAGCATATCATGTAGTCTTTTGGTACATGGAGTTCTGATTAGTGGTGTTTTTAGCTTGCTATGCTAGGTTGTAACCTTGTTGGAGTGTGTACACACACTTAAAGTTGCCTTGTCTGCTGTGAAATTCACTAATTTGGTCGATCGTTGGACTGTTGGACTCTGTTAGAGTTCATACTCTTTGCCTTTGTGCAAGAATTACAGCTGGAGCACCGTTTGTTTGGCTCAGATTCCTGATGTGTTTATATTCAGAAGGACTAATTCACTTGGAAACCGTTACTGCTTAATTCACTTGGAGACATTTGCATACTCTTCTCTTCCCAACTACAAGTGTGACCTGACTGAGATGTGCGAAATGATTAGTGCAGATGCTTTTCCGATAATTGTTTCCACATTATCTCATTGAACTGTCGATTCTTACTAATTGCTCGAGTTTGAGTACCCAAACCAGTGCATCTTTAACCATGTTTTTTCTTTGAATGTTTTAGGCCTTTGGAGGCTGTTCATCACTGTCCTACGCAAAAGAGTGCTAAAATGCCATCACTGTCCTGTATAGAGAGTAGTGCCTACTACTGATATCAATCTTGTATTATGTCTCATCTTTGATTACTAAAACCCACTCACAAATTTGTCTTCTAGCTCCTGTATCAGCACTCCTAAATCCTAATAATAATCTGTTTGAATGCATAATTTGCTTGGTATTGCTTTGTAGATGCCTCTTTGTGATACTTAACTATATGAGGATGATTATGTTGAAAATAAGTTTTGATAAACCATTTATCCTATCCTTAGTCTCATTGCATTAATCTAATTTTTATTTCTTATTCTGAGTAGCATCTAGCAATTGATTTGTCCTGTTATCTTAAGTCATTTGGGCATGCTTAATGAACCATCTGAGAATGAATCATTTTTTGTGTTCAACATCTAGAACCATTCTGTCCGTGTTGGTATTAATGCTACAACTGTGCTTTCTTCTCTTGTGTTGCATTGTCCTTGTGGTTGTTACTGTTACCTGTACATATGCTTCATGATTCAGTCCCTAGCTGCTTTGTATGTTTGTTTTATTCTTCTTCTAACTCCTATTGTTTATTGTCTAAAGTTGATTGTGGAGCATGCTTTGCTAATGTGGTCCAACTTTGGCATTTGGTGAACTCTCAAGTTGATTGTGGAGTATATGTTTGAGTAATGCTAGTTTGGGTACTCCTCTCTCGTCTGACATTCTCAATGCAATTCTTCCATGTTTTCTATTCCCACATGCCACAAGCCTATTTTATTCAGTTTGAATTCTTACTCCGATTTACGCTTAAGTTTTAATTGATGAAGCTCTCTTTACAAACCTTTTTTGCAAGATGCTCTCTTTACAAACTGGATGTATATCTTGTGCAGGAGTACCCTCATCTGCTGATCCGGAAGCCGAGAAGAGGCTCTTCATCCGTGAGGCGAGTTGCTCGCTTCTTTGTTGAGGGCAATCTGGAGTGACCTGCAGACTCGCCGAGGGCGATCTGGAGTCAGCTGTTGTTGAGGGCGACCTGGAGAGGCGAGCGAGCAAAGTGGGAGGTGCGAGGCGAGCGGTCTGGAGGGTGTCTGGAGCGGGTGATGGGCCAAGGCCCAAAGCCTACCAGCGTTTTTTAATACTACCCAACGTGGGAATATTAGGTAGCAACACTGTATTGACTGGTAATATTTGTACAGCAGCAACTCTGTATTGACTGGTAATATTTGTACAGCAGCAACACTGGCTGGTAATATTTGAAGTATTTTGTGTGTTTTCTGTGCCAATTTAAATAATGTGTATTTATTTACGTTAAATTGGAAAATGAAGAATGTGACCACGACAAAAAAGAAAAAATGAAACTGTTGAGACAAAAAGGCCATGGGCCAAAAATAAAAAGGCTGCAATGTAGGCCATGGGCCAAAAATAAAAAGGCTGCAATGTTGGGCTTGGTCCATGAAGCTGACAAAAAATTCATAGAAAAATAAATATAAATGGGCTGAATTAATGGGCTTGGCCCATATAAACACCAAATTGGACCGGGCTGAATCTTGTGCCACATCAGCTTGCCACGCTGGATGCCTACGTGGCCTGGGGAGGTTGCTAGTGACCAAAACGCCACAGTAGGAATATTTCGGTCGTAAACGTCCACGACCTTCTCACAAAGAAGGTCGCTATAGTCAGTTAACGACCCTCAGCTTTTGAACTTATGTTTTTGGTCACAAAAAGGTCACAAATTGAAAATAGTGACCTTTCAGTGACCAATAGTGCTGGTCACAAGTTGACATATTTCTTGTAGTGCTTCTGGGTTTTGCCGCCTCCTGGCAGCCGGCCGTTGGGACCACCCGCCCCAGGAAGGCGGCCTTCTGCCTTTGATTCTTGAGCGGAGCAGCCGGCCCCGATGTTTTGAAATACCAGGGGAGGCTCATGAGGCTACCCGTGGTCATTTACTCCGACAATACGTTCCTTGGGTCACCTGCAAACTCAGCCCGGTACTTTCTCTTGATTTTTATCCACTGCGACCCATTAGCGGGTGCTCTCAACTTCCCATCTTTCTTACGGTCCTCTCTGTGCCATCTCATCAACTTTGCATGCTTTTCGTTTCTGAATAGACGTTTCAACCGTGGTATTATAGGAGCATGCCACATCACCTTCGCAGGAACCCTCTTCCTGGGGGGCTCGCCGCCAACATCACCAGGGTCATCTCGTCTGATCTTATATTGCAATGCACCGCATATCGGGCATGCGTTCGAATCCTCGTATCACTAGAAGAAAAACACCTATTAGTCCCGGTTCGTAAGGGCCTTTAGTCCCGGTTCATGAACCGGGACTAATGGGTCGTTATTAATACCTCCCCCTTTAGGCCCGGTTCTAACACGAACCGGGATAGATGGTCCTCCACGTGGCCGGTACGCCGAGCCCAGGCAGGGGGGCCTTTGGTCCAAGTTGGTAGCACCAACCGGGACCAAAAGGCATCCATGCGTCAGCATTCCAGTGGCTGGGGTTTTTGTTTTTTTTTTTGAAAGGGGGGGGGGTTTGGGGGGTTTTGGGGGGTTAATTTAGGTGTTTCATATATTGTGTTAGCTAGCTAATTGATAGAGAGAAGTGCCCTCTCTTTTGTCCGTGCTTGGTTGACGCTACGTACTATACATACGTATAGAGAGGACTAGCTAGACACGCTAGCTAGCTAGTAAGCAAACGAAGAAAACAGAAGATCGTCATGAACATATATGCATGCAGAGGGAAGTGATATCGACCACCTCTCCTTCTTCGAGAGATTGGTCGAACAACAAGTTCTCGTATATCTATCCGACACTACCGGCTACATATATACAATAATTATCTTTTACAAAAATAAACTCCTAACATACGGACGCGTGGTACACATAGTATTCTCCGTCTTCAGCGATCACGTGGTCAAGAAAGAATGCCGCCAATTCCTCTTGAATTGCTCGCTGGTGATCTGGTGCTAGTAGTTCATCCCGCATCCGAAACATCTAATTTTAAGAAGGGGTCAATATATATATATATATATATATATATATATATATATATATATATATATATATATATATATATATATTCCTCTTGAATTGCTTTTGGTGATCTGGTGCTAGTAGTTCATCCCATCCGAAACATCTAATTTTAAGAAGGGGTCAATATATATATATATATATATATATATATATATATATATATATATATATATATATATATATATTGACCCCTTCTTAAAATTAGATGTTTCGATGCGGATGAACCATCTAATTTTAAGAAGTTCAATATATATATATATATATATATATATATATATATATATATATATATATATATATATATATATATATTGACCCCTTCTTAAAATTAGATGTTTCGGATATGGATGAACCAGATCACCAGTGAGCAATTCAAGAGGAATTATGACATTCTTTCTTGACATATATATATATATATATATATATATATATATATATATATATATATATATATATATATGAATGAATGAAACTCAACACAAATGATGGTAATAAAATAAAATTGTGAATATTGTTATTTACGGACTTCATATTGTTTGCTAGAGTAGCCCGCTCACGCAGTGTCGTGTGGCGGATGGACTACGCAAATGTAGTATCCATGTAAATAATTCCCTTGTTCCTGCCACAACCACTTTACAAGAAATAGGGGTCAATCAAACTGATAATTAGCAAGCATGTTAAATGGTATTGATGAAACTAGCGCTTGAATCACTAGGAGATGCGTGGAATATGCTACTATAGTACTTACTTTCGGGTGTCTAAATTGCAGGTTCTTCGGCAGTCTCGGAGCTTTTTTGGTGAATTTTCTCCAAACCCTGCCATACAAAGAAAACAATTACTTGATATCAGAAATGAACAAAGTTGCCGATATGGTGGATAATGATCGATTGAACTTACTTCTCGACCATTTCAGTCATGTCCGCATACTCCTTGGGCTCTTTTCGTTTGGAGTCTAAGACAGTTACTACTCCCTGCTCAAGCTTAATCTCTAGGAGAATATAGTGGTACCTGCGCATGCATGCATAACTCATCAATATTACATTACTATAACCTGGACTAATAAGGGAAACTGAATATGCCACAAGACAGTAACACGCACTTGAAGTTGTAAGGAAAGAGTATTATATCCTTGTGTTCATTTATTACCAACGATTGTAGCAAGTTGGCCTCGGTATTTTCGGCATGAAATTCAACCTCAGTTGCATCTATGAGATATGTGTTAATGAACCCAATGGAACCCACTTGTCTTTTCTTCAATTCGGCGATCTTCAATCTGCATAATATAGTGAGGATAATTATAAATACATGCAATGAAAGAGCTGAGTTATATAGAGAGACTTAATGACAGAAGTAGTACTACTTACAGACAGAGCAGGTGACCGTTGCTTTATCGAGGGCCAATTGATTGAAAAACTGATAGAACTCCTCAAATGGAATAGGCAACAATTCAATTCCAACGAGGTCATGCTCCTTTTTAACTCTCACATACAAAGTACGCCTCCCCTCAGACTCTCTGCAGGTTTTCATGTACCAATCATGCAATCTTCACATCATCGTTGATAGAGAGCTTTCATCTTTGACGAGAGGCTTCCGTACTTTCGTATCTTTGTATCTGCACCTCCAAGAAATCATAATGTACATCGTCGGGCAGGTAATCTTCAGGATTGCCATAACCGGGCACCATCCTCGGATCGACGATGTCGCTAGCAGGCACCTTGAGCGCGGGGCACGATTGCTTCTCTTGTTCACCGAGCTGGGCAAAACACGCGCCGGAGAAGGAGGCGGAGTGCCGCCACGCGTGCCCTGATCGTCACTCGCCGGAGGAGGAGGCGGTGGAGGAGGCGGAGTGCCCTGACTCGCCGGAGGAGGAGGAGGAGGCGGAGGCGTCCAGTTCGGAAGGTTGATGAGCTCCTTCCACCATAGGCATGGAGTCTTCAGAGCAGAACCCAGCCTAGTCTCCACTTCACCGGTAGGGTGGTCTAGCGGGAGGTCCTCAAATCCCTCTATTATTTCATCCACCATCACCTTAGCATATCCTTCTGGAATCGGCTGGCAGTGATAAGTTGTGCCGGGTCCACTAGGATAAACTTGGCCAACAGCCGCCTTGACCTTCAAAGTCATCCATCGCGCCATAATGTGGCAACTTTGAGACTCCGTGATACCATCCACGGGATAGCCGGCAGGAGCCGTCAAAACATGCTCCGGCTGAAGCAGCTCGGTGGAACCCACGCTGCTTCTCCACTGAGATGGCGGGGTAGCTTGGGGGGAAGCTTCGGCAGGTCAATTGATGCGATCTGCTGCTTCTCGTTCCTCTAGCCCCATTACCCTTTCGTGCAGCGCCTGCAGTTGGTCCTGCTCCAGTTTCTTCCTCCTCTCGTGGGTTTTGTAACCCCCTACGTCCGGAAAACCAACCTTCCACGAAAGGGAGCCTGGCGTGCCTAGTGCCCGCCTGTGGTGCTCAGATTCCCAAGGGCCATTGTGAGCTCCTCCTTCTCCCTCGCTTGAAGGAACGCCCTCGCTGCTTGCATCGATATAGTGTCGAAGCTTCACGACTGGTATTTGCGGTTGCTCGTCCATCCACCGGCACTTTCCTGTTACATGGTCCAAGGTTCCGCCAGCCTCAAGAACCAAGTCCACAACGGTCTGCCAAGACATTGTCTCTGGTTCCGTCCCTTTTCAAGCAGATCATGTTTCAGCCTTGGACCACTTAGGCGGGCGTTGAGGTAGCCACCGACCCGTGCGATGGTGAAGCTTCTTCTTCGCAGCATTTTGCTTGTTTGTCGCCGACATCTTCTTACTCTTTTCCGATGTCTTGTGGGCCACAAATGCGGGCGATGATCTTTGATCTTCTCATATTTGCCGATGAATTCTGGTGTCTTATCTTTCTCGACAAACTGGTTCAGCTCATCCTCCACCTCCTCATTAGGGTTGCCATCTTCTTAAGAGCACAAGACTTGATTAATTTCTCTTTAACTGGCTTCTCCGGATCCTCCTCTGGCGGTAGGGTGAAATTTGCCTTCAGCTCAGTCAAAGATCTTCTTTACGCATATCATTGACATAAGACACCTCGTGGTCTTCCTCCTTAGGCTTATACCATTGATGGATGCTGATCGGGATCTTGTCCCTAACAAGAACATCGTGACCGAAAGCAGAAAATGCCTTCCTTGTCCGCATGGGTTCAATCGGTTCGCCGTCGGGCGCGATTTCTATGATCTCAAACTTTTCATCCGAGCTCAACTTTTTCTACGGGCCTCGTCTCCTTACCGAAGTAGTGCTCGATCTGGAGGGCTAGAAATTATAAGGAAGAAAGACGAGAGTAATTAATATGTGTACATATAGCAAAACAATGGATGCATCAATTAACTAGTCAGCACGGGCTTAACTAATATATATATATATATATACCTGGCCGGACACGGTTCGGTCACCGGAGCGATCAAGACGGTCTCCTTCGCTTGTACCTCCATTGTGTCACCGAGCCATCATGAACATAGTCCTCTTCTTGTACCGGCATTAATGGGTGAAGCCATCATGAACATAGCCCTCTTCTTCACCCAGTCCGGTGTCGTTGAGAAATGATGCAACTTCATCACTTCCTTGTGCGATTATGTGCCCCAACATCGCTTCATTTCTTCGTCTCGGGAGAGCTCCATAGTTTCTGCAAATATTTACAACATCTCAATTATTATTCAAACATGTTACAGATTGATATATATATATATATATATATATATATATATATATATATATATATATTAGTGGCAAACGTAGAACTAGCTAGCTAATCACAATAAGGAATCATGTTAGTTTGGGTGGCCTCGAGAGAGTTAATTTGTCGGGTAGGGGCGCGGCGGGAGGGGGTAGGAGACCAACATCGTTTTTTCTCTAGGGTTTGGGGTCGCCTCGACACAACACTTCATGGGTTAATTTGGGTGGCCTCGAGAGAGTTAATTTATCGGGTAGGGGCGCGGCGGGAGGGGGTAGGAGACCAACATCGTTTTCTCTCTTTGGTTTGGGTGTCCTCGAGAGTTTTGGTCGAGCGAGAGGGACGAGGGGGGTGCTGCCGTTGTATAAGTTATCACGGTCGAGAGGGGGTATATATATCGACCGCCCCTCATGTCGAAGTTATCTCGAGGGGGATATATCAAAAACGACGTGACATACATATACATGGGAAAATAATGTTATTGGGGAGGGGGTATCGGTACCTCCCCCCCTCGTGTTGAAGTTTCTTCTTTCTCCTCTATTCCTTTCTTCTTCTACTACTCTTCTTTTTCTTCTTCTCGCGAGGAAGGAAAATAAGGAAAAGGAAGAAAAGAGGAAGAAGAAAAAGAAGAAAAAAAAAAGAGGAGAAGAAGAAAGGAATAGAGGAGAAGAAGAAAAATAGAAATTTTCTATTTTTCTTCTTCTCCTCTTCTTTTTCTTCTTATTTCCTCTTCTTATTTATTTCTCCTCTTCTTCCTCTCCTCTTCTTCTCCTTTCTTCCTCTTCTTATTTTCCTTTTTACTCTCATTCTTTTAGTAGCTTGTTTTAAAAAAAAAGTTCAAATAGAAAATTTGAAAAAAACAAAGGTTTTGCCTAATGCATTGTTCATATGAATATACAAACATTTGCATATTTCTACAATAATTAATGTCACCAAAAAAATCTATGAACAGAAAAAAAACCTAACTTTTCTAAAAATCTATCTTTTGCATATATGAAAACATTAATACACATATGAACAAAAAATACATATATGATGAAAAACATGCTGTGAACAATTTTTTATACATTTTGAACATCTACATACACAGAGCCACATACATACACATATACAATATATATATATATATATGAACAAAAAAATTAAACTAGTAAAAGTGAAAAAACAGAGCCGGTGGCGCTTGGCGGCTCACAATGGGGCGGCTAGATGACGATGGCGGCAGTGGGGCGAGGGCGCCGAGGCGCTGGGCGACGACGGGCAGGGGCTCGGGCGGCTGGGCGGACGGCGCTGGGCTCGGGAGGCCGCGACGAGGACAGGCGCTGGTTGAGGCGGCCTTGGCGGGCGGCGGCGGCGGCGACGGGCGAGGTGGAGCAACTGGCGGCGTCGAGGAGGATCGGCGTCATCGGGGGCAATGGCGATGAGCTTCTGAAATTTTGCTAAGTGTTTGCTTATATAGCAAAGCCATTGGTCCCGGTTCGTGAAACCAACCGGGACTAATGCATACTTTAGTACCGGTTGGTGCCACCAACCGGGACCAAAGGCCTCTTTTTCGGCAGCCCAAAGGGCGGAAGCGGCGACCTTTGGTACCGGTTGGTGCCACGAACCGGGTACCAACGCCTCTTTAGTCCCGGTTGGTGCCACCAACCGGGACCAAGGCTCCCCTGCTGCACGCGTCGGGGCCAAAGTTTAGTCCCACCTCGCTAGTTGAGAGGGGCGCAGTGGTTTATAAGCCCCACCGCCACGCCCTCTCAACCTCCTCTCGATGCAGGCTTATGGGCCTACTTGTTACTGCTATGCACGATGGGCACTGGCCTGCTGCGGGCTCGAATCTGGCCCATGGATGGGTTTCTAGTCGATTCAGCTGGTGGCCCAAAGAGATGGCAATTTTTTTTGTTTTTTTGTTTTCTTTACTTATTGTTGCTATTTTCATTTTTTTCTAGTTTTTTTGTTTTGTTTTCTCCATTATTTATTTTCTTTTGTTTTTTGCTTTATTTTTTATTTCTTTTTTCTTTTAGTTTTAGGAAAATTATAAACTTTCTGTCAGTGCCATTACTTTTCAAATTTGAAAACACTTTTTTTGTTTTTTGTTTTCTTTCTTGCTTTATTTATTTTATTTTGTTTCTACTTACAACAAAATACTTATTGTTTTTTTTAATTATTACGAGGGACGAACCATAAGACATTAACGCATTTGAATGAACTCTGAAAAAGTTGAAAGTTGGCATGGTATCATACTCGTCAGTTACAAAGTTGGCATGGTATCATCATAATAGTTGCGGGAGAAAGTATTCACTTTTTCTTCGCTTGTGTCATTTCCTTATTGCGCCGTAACCATGGATAATCTTCATCGTTTATCGGGATCCGGGGTCAGCCTTGACTTTGAAGGGAGGAATTTCATGAAACTTTTCATAATCTTCAGACATGTTTGTCTTGTCCTCCACTCCCACGATGTCCCTTTTTCCTGAAAGAACTATGTGGCGCTTTGGCTCATCGTATGATGTATTCGCTTCCTTATCTTTTCTCTTTCTCGGTCTGGTAGACATATCCTTCACATAGATAACCTGTGCCACATCATTGGCTAGGACAAACGGTTCGTCATTGTACCCAAGATTTTTCAGATCCTTGTTGTCATTCCGCATCGTGGGTCTACACTGCATTCTCGCCTCCCGAGATTGACCCATTTGCACTTAAACAAAGGGACCTTAAAATCATGTCCGTAGTCAAGTTCCCATATGTCCACTATGTAACCATAATATGTGTCCTTTCCCCTCTCGGTTGTTGCATCAAAGCGGACACCGCTGTTTTGTATGGTGCTCTTTTGATCTTGGTCAATCGTGTAGAATGTATTCCCATTTATCTCGTATCCTTTCCAAATCAATACAGTCAAAGATGGTCCCCTGGACAACAAGTACAGCTCATCACAAACAGTGTTGTCACCTCCGACACGTGCTTCCAACCAACTGCTGAAAGTCTGATGTGTTCACATGTAATCCAAGTCATTACCTTTGCCCGGGTGTTTGGAGCGCAGACTGTTCTTGTGTTCATCGACATAAGGGGTCACCAAGGTAGAGTTACAGAAGCTGTGTAGTGTGCTTGAGACCAAGAATATCCGTCCCGTGCATATTATTGAGTCCCTTCCAAGCATGCCTTTTTCGAGTCAGTCTCCCCTCATACCGCTGATTTAGGGAGACCTATCTTCTTAAGGCCAGGAATGAAGTCAACACAAAACCCGGCGACATCCTCTCGTTTGATGGCCCATGGAGATGCCTCCTTACGGCCTAAGCTGTTACGGACATATTTCTTTAGGACTCCCATGAACCTCTCAAAGGGGTACATATTGTGTAGAAATACGGGGCCCAGAATGACAATCTCGTCAACTAGATGAACTAGGACGTGTGTCATGATATTGAAGAAGGATGGTGGGAACACCAGCTCGAAACTGACAAGACATTCCACCACATCACTCCTTAGCCTTGGTATGATTTCTGGATCGATCACCTTCTGAGAGATTGCATTAAGGAATGCACATAGCTTCACAATGGCTAATCAGACGTTTTCCGGTAGAAGCCCCTCAATGCAACCGGAAGCGGTTGCATCATAATCACGTGGCAGTCATGAGACTTTAGGTTCTGGAACATTTTCTCCGCATATTTATTATTCCCTTTATATTCGACGAGAAGCCACCGGGACCTTCATAATCGAAAGGTGCATTCAAAGAAGGTTTCTTTCTCTTCTTCGTAAGAGCGTAGCTGGGAGGACCTTCATATCGCTTCGGAGGCATGCCCTCTTTTTTCGTGCAAGCATTGCAGGTCCTCCGTGCCTCGTGTGTATCTTTTGTCTTCCCATACACGCCCAAGAAGCCTAGCAGGTTCACGCAAAGGTTCTTCGTCATGTGCATCACGTCGATCGAAGAGCGGACCTCTAGGTCTTTCCAGTAGGGTATGTCCCAAAATATAGATTTCTTCTTCCACATGGGTGTGTGATTCTCAGCGTCATTCGGAACAGCTAGTCCGCCGGGACCCTTTCCAAAGATTACGTGTAAATCATGACCATAGCAAGTACGTGATCACCGGTACGCATGGCGGGCTTCTTCCGGTGATCTGCCTCGCCTTTGAAATGCTTGCCTTTCTTTCGATAGTGATGGTTGGTCGGAAGAAATCGAAGATGGCCTAGGTACACATTCTTCCTGCAGCTTGCCAGGTATATACTATCAGTGTCAAGGAAACAGTGCGTACATGCGTGGTATCCCTTGTTTGTCTGTCCTAAAAGGTTACTGAGAGCGGGCCAATCATTGATGGTCACAAACATCAACGCCTTTAGGTCAAATTACTCCTATTTGTGCTCATCCCACGTACGTACACCGTTTCCATTCCACAGCTGTAAAAGTTCTTCAACTAATGGCCTTAGGTACACGTCAATGTCGTTGCCGGGTTGCTTAGGGCCTTGGATGAGAACTGACATCATAATGAACTTCCGCTTCATGCACATCCAAGGAGGAAGGTTATACATACATAGAGTCACGGGCCAGCTGCTGTGATTGCTGATCTGCTCCCCGAAAGGATTAATGCCATCCGCGCTTAAAGGAAACCATATGTTCCTTGGCTCACTTGCAAACTCATCCCATTACTTTCTCTCGATTTTTCTCCATCATGCGACCCGTCGTGGTGCTCTCAACTTCCCGTCTTTCTTACGGTCCTCAACGTGCCATCGCATCAACTTGGCATGCTCTCCGTTTTAACAGACGTTTCAACCGTGGTATTATAGGAGCATACCACATCACCTTCACAGAACCACATTCTCGGGGCTCGCCGTCAACATCACGAGGTCATCTCGTCGATCTTATACCGTAATGCACCGCATACCGGGCATGCGTTCAGATCCTTGTACGCACCGCGTTAGAGGATGCAGTCATTAGGGCATGCATGTATCTTCTGCACCCCCAATCCTAGAGGGCATACGACCTTCTTTGCTGCGTATGTACTGTCGGGCAATTCGTTATCCTTTGGAAGCTTCTTCTTCAATATTTTCAGTAGCTTCTCAAATCCTTTGTCAGGCACAACATTCTCGGCCTTCCACTGCAGCAATTCCAGTACGATACCGAGCTTTGTGTTGCCATCTTCGCAATTGGGGTACAACCCTTTTTTATGATCCTCTAACATGCGATCGAACTTCAGCTTCACCTTTTGACTTCCGCATTGCGTCCTTGCATCGACAATGACCCTGCGGAGATCATCATCATCGGGCACATCGTCTGGTTCCTCTTGATCTTCAGCAGCTTCTTGCAGCATCATCGAGCACATCGTTCGGTTCCTCTTGATGTTCAGTAGCATCACCGTATTCAGGGGCACATAGTTGTCATCGCATTACTCTTCTTCTTCCCGTCTTCCATCATAACCCCTATTTCTCCGTGCCTCGTCCAAACATTATAGTGTGGCATGAAACCCTTGTAAAGGTGTGGGTGTGGAGGATTTTCCGGTCAGAGTAAGACTTCGTATTCCCACATATAGGGCATGGACAACACATAAAACCATTCTTCTTGTTTGCCTAAGCTACTTCGAGAAAATCATGCACGCCCTTAATGTACTCGGAGGTGTGTCTTGAACCGTACATCCATTCCCGGGTCATCTGCGTGCATTATATACAATTAAGTGTGTCAAAAATCATTCTGTAACATCATGAATAGATAATTAAGCGACCAAATTAATAGAAGTTCATCATCACATTAAAACCAAAGCACATACATAGTTCTCATCTAACAACATAAAGCTCTGCAGAGCATCTAAATTGATTAAACCATACACTGAAACTATGTAAAACATTTCAATGCGAAAACAAATGCGATCATAATCGCAACCAATGTAACAACTGATCCAACGTCATAATGATACCAAGCCTCGGTATGAATGGCATATTTTCTAATCTTTCTAATCTTCAAGCGCATTGCATCCATCTTGATCTTGTGATCATCGACGACATCCGCAACATGCAACTCCAATATCATCTTCTCCTCCTCAATTTTTCTAATTTTTTCCTTCAACAAATTGTTTTCTGCTTCAACTAAATTTAACCTCTCGACAATAGGGTCGGTTGGAATTACCGGTTCAACAACCTCCTAGATAAATAAAATCTATGTCACGTTGGTGGCATAATTTTCATAAACAATAAATGATTCAATAGTTATGCAAATATAATATATACCACATCCGAATCGTAGACAGGACGAGGGCCGACGGGGGCGGATACCAAAACCATCGCACTATATAAGATGCAATAATAAAAGTAAGAAAATTATACAAGTATCTATATAAACATACAAGTAAGATTTTTTTCCTTTCGGGAAGAAGATAAGAGAAGAACAAGAGGCTCACCACGGTGGTGCCGGGCGAAGAGATCGGCGCGGTGATCGACGGCGGTGAAGACGGGGACGGAACGTGACAGACCGCTAAACCTAGACAAATATTAAGGAAAATGGAGCTTGGAGGTCGAGCTTGGAGAGGAGAAAGCTTAAGTTGTGTGGCTCGGGCATTCCATCGAACACCTCGTGTGCATAGGAGGTGAGCTAGAGCACCACAAAGCTCTCCCTCGCCTGCCACGAAAAAGAGAGCACTGGGAGTGCTTTTCTCGCGGGCGAGGGGTATATATAGGCAACTAATTGGTCGCAGTTGGTGACTTGAACAGGGACTAAAGGGCAGCGTTTGGTCCCGGTTCGTCCCACCAACCGGGACCAATGGTGGTGGGCCAGGAGCAACGCCCATTGGTCGCAGTTCGTCCCACCAACCAGGACCAAAAGGTCCAGACGAACCGGGACCAATGGCCCACATGGCCAGCCGGCCCCGAGGCTCTCACGAACCGGGTCCAATGCCCCCATTGGTCCCGGTTCTGGATTGAACCGAGACTAATGGGCTGGCCGGGCCTGGACCATTGCCCTGTTTTCTACTAGTGTATGCACCGCGGTAGAGGATGCAGTCATTAGGGCATGCATGTATCTTATGCACCTCCAATCCTAGAGGGCATACGACCTTCTTTGCTGCGTATGTACTGTCGGTCAATTCGTTATCCTTTGGAATCTTCTTCTTCAATATTTTCAGTACCTTCTCAAACCCTTTGTCAGGCACAACATTGTCTGCCTTCCACTGCAGCAATTCCAGTATAGTACCGAGCTTTGTGTTGCTATCTTCACAATTGGGGTACAACCCTTTTTTGTGATCCTCTAACATGCGATCAAACTTCATCTTCTCCTTTTGACTTTCGCACTATCTCCTTGCATCAAAAAGGACCCGACGGAGATCATCATCGGGCACAATGTCGTCTGGTTCCTCTTGATCTTCAGCAGCTTCCCCTGTTGGAGCATCACCGTATTTCGGGGGCACATAGTTGTCATCATCCTCTTCTTCTTTGCTATCTTCCATCATAACCCCTATTTCTCCATGCTTGGTCCAGACATTATAGTGTGGCATGAGACCCTTATAAAGCAGGTGGTTGTGAAGGATTTTCCGGTCAGACTAAGACTTCGTATTCCCACATATAGGGTATGGACAACACATAAAACCATTCTGCTTGTTTGCCTCAGCCACTTCGAGAAAATTATGCACGCCCTTAACATTACTAAGGAGGTGTATACGTCACCGTACATCCATTGTCGGTTCATCTGTGTGCATTATATATAATTAAGTGTGTCAAAAACGATTACAGAACATCATGGATAGATAAGTGACCAAATTAATACAAGTTCATCATCACAATAAAACCAAAGTACATACATAGTTCTCATTGAACAACATATAGCTCTCCAGAGCATCTAATTAATCCATACATTGAAACTATGTAAAACATTTCAATGCAACAACAAATGCGATCATAATCGCAACCAATGTAACAACTGATCCAACGGCATAATGATACCAAGCCTGGGTATGAATGGCATATTTTCTAATCTTTCTAATCTTCAAGCGCATTGCATCCATCTTGATCTTGTGATCATCGACGACATCCGCAACATGCAACTCCAATATCATCTTCTCCTCCTCAATTTTTCGAATTTTTTCCTAAAACAAATTGTTTTCTTCTTCAACTAAATTTAACCTCTTGACAATAGGGTCGGTTGGAATTTCCGGTTCAACAACCTCCTAGATAAATAAAATCTATGTCACGTTGGTCGGCATATTGTCATAAACAATAAATGAACCAAATAGTTATAAAAGATAATATATACCACATCCGAATCAGAGACAGGACGAGGGCCGACGGGGGCGGATACCAACACCATCGCACTATATAATAACAAGCAATAACAAAAGTAAGAAAATTAGACAAGTATCTATCTAAAGTAAGAATTTTTTTCTTTCAGAAAGAAGATAAGAACAAGAGGCTCACCACGGTGGTGCCGACGACGAGATCGGCGCGGGCGATCGACCGCAGTGAAGATGGGGACGAGACGTGACGGACCGCTAAACCTAGACAAAGCTCAAGGAAAATGGAGCTTTGAGGTTGAGCTTCGAGAGGAGAAAGCTTAACTAGTTTGGCTCGGGCATTTCATCGAACACCTCATGTGCATAGGAGGTGAGCTAGAGAACCACAAAGCTCCGCCCTTGTCAGCCAGAAAAAAGAAAGCAGTGTGGAGTGCTCTACTCGCCAGCAAGGGGGTACATATAGCCACCTCATTGGTCCCGGTGACGGTGTCCTGGATTAAGGGGTACTCACCACGTCGTCTCATGATCAGTTAGATTGGGCCGAGGACCCCGTGGCCGCATACTCATGGGCTAGTTCAGACAACCCCTGCCGCATACAAGGAAGACTCTACAAGACTTGGTGCCCAAGACAAGGACTCTCCTAAACCCTAGGCCACCGGTGTCTTATATAAACCGAGGCCAAGCTAGTCAATAGACAATCTCATACTCATTACTACAATCTCGTGGTAGATACATGTACTCTATACTACACCCATATGAATACAATCAAAAGCAGCATATAGGGTATTATCTCATCAAGAGAGCCCGAAGCTGGGTAAAACCCCGTGTCCATGTTACCATCGCTCCAAGACGCCTAGCTTAGGACCCCTACTATGAGATCTTCCGGATATTGAACCGACATTGGTGCTTTCATTGAGAATCATTATACATAAAATTCTTTTACCCAAGTCACGTGGAGGCTCTTAAATTAGTATGAGCTATTTTTCTTCTTGGTCGTTGCAAAGTCTTTTTTCTATCACTCCTTTCTTGACGCAAGTGTGTGGTCAATAGCCGGATAGCCTTGCTTCTCTCTAAAGCCGCTCGAGTGCAGTTTGATAAACTAGCCTCGGAGAAGCACTCCGCCTTCGGGATAAGGAGGTTGAAGCCATAGGCTGACCCACTTGGAGTCTTGAGATCGGACGTGTTCCGTTACAGCACGACAGAAGCGCAATTTTTAAGACCAATTGTCGGATTGGCACCGAACACTTGATCTAATTCGGACGTCAAGTTTTTACTAAATTGTTGTGTTTTCCAAGCCTATGGCACTTTTAAACTATTTGTGTGTTTCCAACTTAAGTCTCGCAGTGCAGCGCCGGACACCTTTAGAGATTCGGCAAAAACATTCTCAGATATGCATTGGTTTCGAATTGTGTCTTCGGTCAATAGTTGGGTTGCCCGGCTCCTATGCTTGCCGCCTACGTTCCGCTTTGTTCGGCTAGGTGTGCAAAAGGAGAACCACTGCGATTGTGTTTCCAGCTCGCATGGTTAAGCACCTCAGTGGCGAAAGCTGAAAACTGACTGTCACAATAAGCGTAAACTGGTCAGCGATCCAATGACTGTGCTAAATGACGGGCCATTCATAACATTGGCCGAAGTGTTTACGGCTTGACCTAGGTTGTCGCCGAACACTAAACGGGGGCTAGTAATTGGCCTCCCAACTTTAAAGCTCCTATGACTAAGTGAAAGTTATAAAGCCAGCATATCTGATTGCCTCGTTTCCGCTAACACAACCGCCTTCGGGCACCGAGACGTCAGCTGGTTGTTTTGTTATTGCGAAAACACCCTGCATAGCATCTACAATAGGGCGGAAGCCGGTGGTGGGCAACTTTCAACTGATAAAAGGTCGCAACGGAGTCAAAATAAGCATGTCATCGGCGTTTGTATTTAATATACAAAGGCTGCCTTCCGTAATCATCATTATAAAGCCATACATATGCATCAATTTGACTTAAGATTTTTGCCAAGCTAGGTTGCCTGGCTCATGTGCTTACCCCTACGTTCCTGATTGTTCGGCTAAGCAGTAAAGGGAGCACCTCTGTGATTGTTACTACCGGTTCATCCGAGTTAGTACCTCAGACTGGGTGAAGCCGAAAGCTAGCAATCTTAAAGGATCACATTGGTCGGCAATGGCGGAAGTAAAATTTTGGTTCATTAATACCATAGAGTTTGGGAACTTTCGCCGAACTAAATCCTCAATATTTTCCTCCCACATTGATCGGAGGTGAGTTCTCATGATCATGATAAGCATGACGACCCAAAGAAAGGAACCGATAGCGGGACTATTTTCTTTGGAAGATGTTTCTCACATTAAACAGTAATACAACATATTTCTCTGCGTACCTTTGTTTATAAAATCGTATGGCCGGATTGCCTTATTTGTCGTAAATCTTTGCCCTTGTAAAGGCTTTATAAAGTAGGACAAACACTCCTCGGCTACTGGCCAAGGAGGTGGAAGCCGATGGTCGGTCAACAAAGTTTTGTACAATGCGGATCCGAGCATTGATGATGTAAAGTATTTGGATACATAGAATCATTACACATAATTTGTGATTTTACTTTGGATATCGATCCTTGATTCGGTCACCCGTGCCCACATTAAGGCTCGGGGGCTACTGGGCTCCGTGCTTATTATTTACAAATATTAAAGGGGTACATCGATCCCCTGATCTGGTGTTGCCACCCGACTAGTGTCTCGGGGGCTACTACATTGACAATCCAATGTAGAAAATTTAAAGTGCAATATAGCTTTCGAGGAGATTATTATCCTCAGGTTGGTCGGCCGCACCCAACCTGAGTCTCGTGGACTTTGCACACCGCGTTTCTATTCCTAAGTATCTTTGCCGAAGTGGGAATTGATCCTCAGGCTGATTTTATGAATCGACCTGAGTCTCAGGGGTTACTAGGGTCAGCGGTTTGATTTTTTCCTTCAAGTGCATCCCGGATATTAGGCCAACACGCACCTTGAGGGCTACTGGCAATACATCTCGTCAGCAAATAAATACGCATCGGAAATGAAATCCGCAAACAATCAGCCCATGACCGAGGTGCTGAGCCACCTCGGAAGCAGTTCGACATATAGCTCGGATGCAAGTGGTTGGCTCCTTAGAGGGCATTTCCGGCATTAAGCTCGGCTAAACACTTTTTTGAACCAAGGTGACCTATGACACCTCAGACATAGTCCGGTGTTGGAGCTCGGACATAGTCCGACGCTGGAGCTCGGATGCAGTTCGGCGTTGGAGCTCGACTATAACAATTCTCTTCGAATACCGTCCGACGTTGGAGCTCGGATACATTCCGGTGTTGGAGCTCGGATACAGACCTGCTTTCGTGTTCGGCTGCAAAAGATACCTCGAATAAAGTCCGGCATTGGAGCTCGGAAGCAAGAGGACACTGCCACCCGGGAACAAACTTCAAACCCGAGGTGTAGCATAAAAATAACAAGGCATTGATAAAGGCCAGAAACTTAAAGGAGCTCCTCGAATACCCGACGTGTAAACTCTTCGGATTCACTTTGGCGATCCTCAAGATCGAAGACGGAAAGATTTGTTGAACCAGTTTTGAAGACCGATGGCCGAAGATGGAGAACAGTTCGGAAGAATTGAGGAGCATCCCCAACTTGAAGACCGATTCAGGGGGCTACTGACGGTGTCCTGGATTAGGGGGTACTCACCACGTCGTCTCCCGATCAGTTAGATTGGGCCGAGGACCCCGTGGCCACATACTCATGGGCCAATTCGGACAACCCTTGTCGCATACAAGGAAGACTCCACAAGACTTGGCGCCCAAGACAAGGACTCTCCTAAACCCTAGGCGAGGCCAGGCTAGTCAATAGATAATCTCATATTCATTACTACAATCTCATGGTATATACATGTACTCTGTACTACACCCATATGAATACAATCAAAAGCATCATGTAGGGTATTATCTCATCAAGAGAGCCCGAAGCTGGGTAAAACCCCATGTCCATGTTACCATCGCTCCAAGATGCCTAGCTTAGGACCTGTACTACGAGATCCGCCGGATATTGAACCGACACCCGGTTCGTGGCTGGAACCGGGACTAAAGGCCCCCCTTTTTTCTCGGTTCCAGCCATGAACCGGGACCAAAGCTGTGGGCCAGGAGCGAGGACCATTGGTCCCGGTTCGTGCCTGGAACCGGGACAAATGGGTCCAGACGAACCGGGACCAATGCCCCACGAGGCCCGGCCGGCCCCCTGGGCACTCGAACCGGGACATATGCCCCTTGTCGGTGTCAAAACCGCCGGTAATACCCTACTTCATGCTTGATTGATCTTGATGAATATGAATATTACAAGAGTTGATCTACCACGAGATCGTAATGGCCAAACCCTAGAAGTCTAGCCTGTATGACTATGGTAATGTGTATGTCCTATCCGGACTACGCCCTCCGGTTTATATAGACACCGGAGGGATCTAGCGTTACATAGAGTCGGTTACATAAGAAGGAATCTTCATAGTCGGTCGTCAAGCTTGCCTTCCACGCCAAGTAGAGTCCAATCCGGACACTGGTGTAGTCTTCGGCCTTCATCTCTTCACAGCCCATCAGTCCGGCCCATGGATAATAGGTCGGACGCCCGAGGACCCCTTAGTCCAGGACTCCCTCAGTAGCCCCTGAACCTGGCTTCAATGACGAGGAGTCCAGCGCGTGATGTCTACTACACAACCTTTTTCTTGTAGACATTGTTGGGCGTCCAAGTGCAGAGGTTTGTAGGACAGTAGCAAATTTCCCTCAAGTGGATGACCTAAGGTTTATCAATCCGTGGGAGGCGTAGGATGAAGATGGTCTCTCTCAAGCAACCCTGCAACCAAATAACAAAGAGTCTCTTGTGTCCCCAACACACCCTATACAATGGTAAATTGTATAGGTGCACTAGTTCGGCGAAGAGATGGTGATACAAGTGCAATATGGATTGCGGATAAAGGTTTTTGTAATCTGAAAATATAAAAACAGCAAGGTCAATGCGTTGAAACAAGGCCTAGGGTTCATACTTTCAGTAGTGCAAGTTCTCTCAACAATAATAACATAATTGGATCATATAACTATCCCTCAACATGCAACAAAGAGTCACTCAAAAGTAACTAATAATGGAGAACAAACGAAGAGATTATGGTAGGGTACGAAACCACCTCAAAGTTATTATTTCCAATCAATCCGTTGGGCTATTCCTATAAGTGTCACAAACAGCCCTAGAGTTCGTACTAGAATAACACCTTAAGACACAAATCAACCAAAACCTTAGTGTCACGTAGATACTCCAATGTCACCTCAAGTATCCGTGGGCATGATTATATGATATGCATCACACAATCTCAGATTCCTCTATTCAACCAACACATAGAACCTCAAAGAGTGCCCCAAAGTTTCTAAGAGAGAATCAAGACGAAAACGTGTGCCAACCCCTATGCATAGGTTCATGGGCGGAATCCGCAAGTTGATCACCAAAACATACATCAAGTGAATCACGTGATATCCCATTGTCACCACAGATATGCACGGCAAGACATACATCAAGTATTCTCAAATCATTAAAGACTCAATCCGATAAGATTACTTCGAAGGGAAAACTCAATCCATTACAAGAGAGTAAAGGGGGAGAAGCAACATAAGATACAACTATTATAGCAAAGCTCGCGATACATCAAGATCGTGCCAAATCAAGAACACGAGAGAGAGAGAGATCAAACACATAGCTACTGGTACATACCCTCAGCCCCGAGGGTGAACTACTCCCTCCTCGTCATGGAGAGCGTCGGGATGATGAAGATGGCCACGGTGAGGACCCCCTCGGCAGGGTGCCGGAACAGGGTCCCGATTGGTTTTTGGTGGCTACAGAGGCTTGCGGCAGCGGAACTCCCAATCTATTTTGTTCCCCGATCGTTTTAGGGTATATGGATATGTATAGGCGGAAGAAATACATCAGGGGAGCCACGAGAGGCCCACGAGGGTGGAGGGCGCGCCCATGGGGGTGGGACCGCCCCCTGCCTCGTGCCTCCCTCGTTGCTTTCCTGACATGCACTCCGAGTCTCCCGGGTTGCTTTCCTTCCAAAAATAACTTCTCCAGAAGGTTTCATTCCGTTTCGACTCCGTTTGATATCCCCTTTCTTCGAAACACTGAAACAAGGGAAAAAACAGGAGCTGGCGCTGGGCTCTGGGTCAATAGGTTATTCCCAAAAATAATATAAAAGTGTTTAATAAAGCCCATAAACATCCAAAACAGATAATATAATAGCATGGAACAATCAAAAATTATAGATACGTTGGAGACGTATCAGTGTCCACAAGCTTAATTCATGCTCGTCCTCGAGTAGGTAAATGATAAAAACAGAATTTTGACGTGGAATGCTACTTGGCATAATTTCAATGTAATTCTTCTTAATTGTGGTATGAATATTCAGATCTGAAAGACTCAAGATAAAAGTTCAATATTGACATAAAAATAATAATACTTCAAGCATACTAACTAAGCAATTATGTCCTCTCAAAATAACATGGCGAAAGAAAGCTTATCCCTACAAAATCATATAGTTTAGTCATGCTCCATTTTCGTCACACACAAGAATGCTCTCATCATGCACAACCCCGATGACAAGCCAAGCAATTGTTTCATACTTTAGTAATCTCAAACTTATAAACCCTCACGCAATACATGAGCGCGACCATGGACATTGCACTATGGGTGGAATAGAATATGATGATGGGGGTTATGTGGAGAAGACAAAAAAAGGAGAAAGTCTCACATCAACAAGGCTAATCAATGAGCTATGGAGATGCCCATCGATTGATGTTAATGCAAGGAGTTGGGATTGCCATGCAACGGATGCACTAGAGCTATAAATGAATGAAAGCTCAACAAAATAAACTAAGTGGGTGTGCATCCAACTTGCTTGCTCACGAAGACCTAGGGCAGTTGAGGAGGCCCATTGTTGGAATATACAAGCCAAGTTCTATAATGAAAAATTCCCACTAGTATATGAAAGTTACAAAACAAGAGACTCTCTATCATGAAGATTATGGTGCTACTTTGAAGCACAAGTGTGGTAAAGGATAGTAACATTGTCCCTTCTCTCTTTTTCTCTCATTTTTTGGGCCTTCTCTTTTTTATGGCCTTTCTCTCTTTTTTTTATTCCTCACTTGGGACAATGCTCTAGAGAATGATGATCATCACACTTCTATTTATTTACAAATCAATGATTACAACTCGATACTAGAACAAATTATGACTCTATATGAATGCCTCCGGCGGTGTACCGGGATATGCAATGAACCAAGACTGACATGTATGAAAGAATTATGAATGGTGGCTTTGCCACAAATACTATGTCAACTTCATGATCATGTTAAGCAATATGGCAATGATGAACGTGTCATGATAAACGGAATGGTGGAAAGTTGCATGGCAATATATCTCGGAATGGCTATGGAAATGCCATAATAGGTAGGTATGGTGACTATTTTGAGGAAGATATAAGGAGGTTTATGTGTGAAAGAGCGTATCAAATCACGGGGTTTGCATGCACCGGCGAGGTTTGCACCAACTCTCAATGTGAGAAAGGGCAATGCACGGTACCGAAGAGGCTAGCAATGATGGAAGGGTGAGAGTGCGTATAATCCATGAACTCAACATTAGTCATAAAGAACTCACATACTTATTGCAAAAATCTACAAGTCATCAAAAACCAAGCACTACGTGCATGCTCCTAGGGGGATAGATTGGTAGGAAAAGACCATCGCTCGTCCCGGACCGCCACTCATAAGGTGGACAATCAAAGAACACCTCATGTTTCATATTTGTTACATAGCGTTTACCATACGTGCATGCTACGGGACTTGCAAACTTCAACACAAGTATTTCTCAAAAAATCATCAAGCATCAAACTTCTCTTAGTATTCAACACACTCATAAGAAAGTTTTTACTAGTCTTGAATACCTACCATATTAGGATTAAGCACATTACCATGCTGTTTAAGACTCTTAAAATCATATAAGTGAAGCATGAGAGAATAATAGTTTCTATAAAACAAAACCACCACCGTGCTCTAAAAGATATAAGTGAAGCACTACAGCAAAAACTATATAGCTCAAAAGATATAAGTGAAGATCAATGAGTAGTCGAATAATTATGCAACTATGTGAAGACTCTCCCATTTAATAATTTCAGATCTTGGTATTTTATTCAAACAACAAGCAAGGCTAAATAAAATTAAATGACGCTCCAAGCAAAACACATATCATGTGGTGAATAAAAATATAGCTCCAAGTAAAGTTACCGATGAACGAAGACGAAAGAGGGGATTCCTTCCGGGGCATCCCCAAGCTTACGCTCTTGGTTATCCTTGAATATTACCTTGTGGTGGCTTGGGCATCCCCTAGCTTAGGCTCTTGCCACTCCTTATTCCATAGTCCATCGAATCTTTACCCAAAACTTGAAAACTTCACAACACACAAAACTTAACAGAAAACTCGTAAGCTCCGTTAGCGAAAGAAAACAAAACACCACTTCAAGGTACTGTAATTAACTCATTCTTTATTCACATTGGTGTAATATCTACTATATTCTAACTTCTCTATGGTTCATATACTATTTTACTAGCCATAGAGTCATCAAAATAAGCAAACAACACACAAAAAACAGAATCTGTCAAAAATAGAACAGTCTGTAGTAATCTGTAACTAACGCAAACTTCTGGAACTCCAAAAATTATAAAATAAATTGGTGGACCTGAAGAATTTGTCTAGTAATCATATTAAAAAATAATCAACTAAATATCACTCTCCAGTGAAAAGTTTTAACTAATCTCGTGAGCGCTAAAGTTTCTGTTTTTTACAGAATGATCATAAAGACTTCACCCAAGTCTTCCCAAAGGTTCTACTTGGCACAAACGCTAATTAAAACATAAAACCATATCTAAATAGAAGCTAGATGGACTATTTATTCCTAAACAGAACCAAAAAGTAAGAAACTAAAATAAAATTGGGTTGCCTCCCAACAAGCGGTATCGTTTAACGCCCCTAGCTAGGCATGATGATTTCAATGATGTTCACATAAAAGATAAGAATTGTAACATAAAGAGAGCACCATGAAGGATATGACTAGCACATTTAAGTCTAACCCACTTCCTATGCATAGGGATTTTGTGATCAAACAACTTATGGGAACAAGAATCAACTTGCATAGGAAGGTAAAACAAGCATAACTTCAAGATTTTAAGCACATAGAGAAGAAACTTGATATTATTGCAATATGTAGAAGCATATGATCCTCTCTCATAATAATTTTCAGTAGCATCATGAATGAATTCAACGATATAACCAGCACCTAAAGCATTCTTTTCATGATCTACAACAAAATAACTATCATGTGATTGAAAATTAAGATCAAGATGACAAGTTTCATGGTTATCATTATTCTTTAAAGCATATGTGTCATCACAATAATCATCATAGATAGGAGGAATGCTTTCATCATAGTGAATTTGCTCATCAAAGCTTGGGGGACAAAAATATCATCTTCATCAAACATAGCTTCCTTGTAACATCCCAAATTTTCAATTTGGAATGTTATACATTATATCATCATTGCAGATCATATTTTAATGCATTTTTACTCGATCCTAGACATTCTACGCAACTCAAGGACCCACGGAGAGAGTTGGGGATTTCGTTATTTTCATATTTGAGTTTTCTCAAACTTTGAAAATAGGATCACTTGATTTTAATTATTTTATCTTCAATTATTTCTATTATAAAAATACAAGAGATGGAATAAAATGACTTTCCCAAAATAAAGTAATATTGAGGGTTTAAGATTAAAATCAAATAAGATTTTATTTCGGAGTTTTATCGCTATTTTATTTGCATTAGGAAAAATGCACGTTTTTAAAAATTGCATTGAGGCCCAAAATAAATGTTCATCTTGTCCGGCTTGATTTTAGAGGACAGGGAAATTTTATTTTGGGATTTTTGGAGTCCATTTAGTATTTCTTTATTTGTTTTTCTGTGCGAAATTATTTAAAAAAACGATACCGACCTAACTGGGCCGTGTCCGACTAGGACTCTGGCCCGGCCGGCCTTTAAATCCGCGATGGGCCGAGCCGCATGACCCTTGAAACCCTAACCCTAGCCACCCTCGGTCGCGCCGCCCGCCGCCGCCATAATTCCTCCTCGCCGCCGCCCTCGCCTCGCCGCCCGCCGCCACCCGCCCGCCTGAGTCGCGCCGCCGCCGTAGTCTCTCCGGAGCCGCCCAAGGTAGCCGCCGTTGCCTCGGTTTTCACGAAGAAAACTGACCGGGTTTTTTTTTAAAAAACCTAGATCCTTTTTTTGTTATATCCGGTTTGGTTTATTTTTTTTGGTTTAGTTTATTTAGCGGACGTTCGAATCGTACGTTCGTTTTAACGAATGGTTTTCGTCGTTTAGCCGTAGATAGTGAATGTTTGTTCGTTAGCCTGTTCGTCCGTTTTTTTTTCTTTTTCTCGGATTTTCCATGATTATTTCTGATCACGATTTCTGATCCGATTTTCGTTTTAGTATAATTTTTAGCTCATTTATCGGAATCAGGCGATTCAAGCGCCTAGAGTTTCGTCTCGAAATCTTCTTTCCGTTTAACCAACTCAAACAAGTTTTTGCTACTGTAATATCTGACTTAGGTCCAGATTAGTAAAACAAAGCTTGTTTCTTTCGCCGTTTGACTTTCATTGCTTCCTTTGATTTGATTATTTTTGCAAACCGGAGTTCTTAAGTTGAACTTACGGGTTAGACCTCTTATTTGAGTTTTACCTATGCATTGGATGAGTGCTTATTGTATGCTTGTTTGTTTGCGATAGAGTACCCGGAGTGCGCCTCGAATCTCTAGGTTTCACGGATCATCAGCAAGGCAAGTAATACTTTGATCATACCTCTTTACTACCCAGTTTTATTGCATTAGATCAATCCCCAAACAATTGCATGATTAGAATCTGTTTAACATGTGGGTTTTGGGAGAGTAGATCAGGTAGTACCTATATCATGTTTACTTTCAAACCTTTGGGAGTTACTTCTATGGTTGCTTATATTACTATGCTATGCCAGTAGACGTGGATTGGGTGAGTGTATCCATGACAGATGTGAGATTGTTAATTTAACGGTTTATTTAAGGTGGAAACTTTAATACACATCTGGGTGGATTGAGGCACCTGGGATTCCAGTTATTGCCTGTTTTTCTTTATGTACCGCCACCCAGGCTCAAATGGATCATGAGATTATTCATGCTAGAAACTTCCATGTGCAGCTACAAGCTATTATGGGCTCTAGCATAGTAGATTAAGTTGTGTGAACTCTTACAATGGTAGACTAGCAGATGTAGGGGATGTAGGTTTACCGGTCTACCTCGTAAGGTGCTAACGCTTCTGAAATACTGTGTCTCGGTCATCCGTTTCTCAAACACCATGTAGTGCGAGAAATCCAACGGAGGAGATCGAGTCTAGTGGGGAAAAGTGCACAAACCTCTGCAGAGTGTATAAACTAATCATGGTTAGCCGTGTCCCCGGTTATGGACGTTTTGAGTATCTAGTACTTGCATTATCATGTGAATCTCATCATGTTACCTTAATTAATTTTGTTGGGTTTAATGACGATGCTTAATTGGGATTGAGTTGGGTGAACCTTCTCAATGTTTAACAACCACCATGATAGTTAAATAAAAGATATTCCTTTGTTGTAGGGCAAAATTGGCTTTATGCAAAACTGTAACCATAGAGCTTTCCACCAGCCATATATGCATGTAGTGATAGCATTATTCTGTTCATTACTCTCTATGTGTTACATGCCAGCATATTCCATGTGCTGACCCGTTTTCGGGCTGCAACGTTCATGTTGCAGACTTTTCAGACGACGAGTAAGGTGCCTTAGGTCGTGGTCTTATACTCAGTGATGCTGTTGGAGTTGATCGACTCGCTTATTTTCCAAGCCTTCCGCTGTTATCGTTATTAGATGGCCTTAACCATATTTATTGTAATAAGTTCTCTTTTGAGACATTCGATGTAATAAGTGTGTGATTTCTACTCTGTTATAAATCCTTCAAGTATCGTGTGTCAAAGATTCTTGATCCAGGGATGACACCGATGCACGTAGATCGAATCGCTTTGAGGTGTGGTCGCTACAAGATGGTATCAGAGCACACGCTGACTGTAGGACACAACCACTAAGCTAAAGCCCTAGATCACTACTCTCTTCTCATTTCTGACTCCTCATCTTTTCTACTCTTTTAGGATGGCGGATGAAAGGAACAAGTTCACGCAACCGGATGAAGATACACCCTTTGGACGCCACTTGAAGGAAGTCACTAGATACCTGAACATCGGAGTTTTCCTTCGATGCACCAACCTAGAGTCTAGGAAAGAGCATGGCAGCCCACATCACCATGGGACGCATTGGAGAAGTTTACCACAAGGATCTTAAGGATACTATCTACCAGATTTGTGGGCGCCGAGATGAGCAATGGGAGATGATCAGCACCAGGAAGGATAGATCAATTGCAGCTTTCATCCAGGAGTTAAACAAGCACATACGTCGCCAGGAGAACCAGATGTGAGCAGGCATGATAGATCTGAAGAAGGCTATGACCAAGATCACGGAGCTGGAGGAAGAACTCAAGTCTACTCGAGATGGATATGAGGAGGAAATGACGACAATCGTGGAGAAGAATGATGATCTCAAGAAGAAGCTAAAAGTATTCATGGGATTCCCCGCGACTGGAGGAGAAGACGATGATTTCACTTGCCCGGAGAACTATATCATCATCGATGACACCGACTCGGACCCAGACGATAGCGATGATGACTATGTTGATGAAGCTGGAGTAGATACCATGGAGTCTTCGACCGATCAATTTTTCTAGTCGACCACCATAACAGTAGTAGTATTCTCCCATGTATATAGTATAGTCCTAGCACTTTTGTAACGATAGCTAGACAGTTGTATGCCCTTGTTTGAATTGATTGGAGTTATATTCATTGCATTTGTCTCATGTGCATATGGGTAGTGTTTTCTCTCTAGACCTTATTCTATTCTATATTCTCATCTATTCTGAACCCTCAGATGCCTCCGAGACGTGACAATGGATTTGTTTTCCCACCGGAGCTCACTCAGTTGATCCAGCAGCAGAATGCATTGATTCAGATGCTAGTCCAGAATCAGAATCAGAGTCAGGGGAACAACAACAACAACCCACCACCACCACCACCTGTTGATCACTTAGCCCGTTTCTTGAGGCTGAATCCGCCGGTGTTCTCCAGTAGCACCGAGCCAATAGTTGCAGAATATTGGCTTCGTAAGATGGGAAGGGAGTTGACCACTGCAGGATGCACAGATATGGAGAATGTGCGTTTTGCCGCACATCAGCTTGATGGACCCGCAGCATCATGGTGGGAGAATTTCACAACCACGTACCCTATCAACACTGTCACATGGGAACAGTTTCAGCAGGCTTTCCGTACTGCTCATGTTTCAGCAGGCTTTCCGTACTGCTCATGTTTCAGCAGGAGCTATGCCCATGAAGAAGCGTGAGTTTCGCGACTTGCGCCAAGGAGGACGTACAGTTGGCCAGCATGTGGATGACTTTAGTAAGCTAGCACGTTATGCCCCAGATGATGTTGCTGCGGATGCAGCGAAGCAGGAGAAGTTTCTGGAAGGACTGAATGATGAGCTGAGCATGCAGTTGATGGTAGCAACCTTCAACAACTACCAGGAGTTGGTAGATAGGGCTCTTATGATTGAAGGGAAGCAGAAGCAGATTGACAACCGCAAGAGGAAGTATGGACAAGGGAAGTACAATTCTGGAGCTCAACAGAAGCCCCGTTTTACCCCGAATTTGGGAGGACCTTTTCAGCATACCCTTGGAGGAGGGAGCTCGCACAACCTTAGTGGCCCCAAGAATGGTAATGGGAATGGAGGAAGCAACAGACAAAACCGTACCAACCCATCGACCCAAGCCAAGAGGGATCTGAGCCAAGTCACTTGCTACAAGTGTCAGAAGACTGGACATTATGCCAATGAATGTCCTGAACTAAGAATGGAAATGGCAATGGAAGCTCTGGGAAGAAGCCAAACCCATTCAACAGGGGACAGGTGAACCACGTTAACGTGGAGGAGGTTGAAGCCCAGCCAGATGCAGTAATAGGTAAGTTTTTGGTTAAGTCATTTATCGCAATCGTTCTTTTGATCTTGGTGCATCACATTCATACATATCAAGGGATTTGTGGATAAGTATAAACTGCCCACCAAGGTTCTTAGAACACCTATGTTAGTAAGCTCACCACGAGCGGAGTATATGGCCAGTCGAGGATGTTTTCAAGTGCCATTGAGTATAGGTAGGCATGTTTTCCCCTCGGATTTAATCATTTTGTAATCGCAAGGTTTGGATGTGATTCTTGGTATGGATTGGCTATCGATGTATGGAGGAAACATTGATTGCGCGAGTAAGTCGATTTTGCTTACCACGCCAGAAGGAAGAAGGATTAAGTATGTATCACGGCATGAGCCGAAGAGGACTCAAGTAAATTCCTTATCAGGAGTTGTACAGGAGGAAGTACCAGTGATGAAGGATTTTCCAGACGTATTTCCAGAGGAATTGCCAGGCATGCCAACGGATAGAGACATTGAGTTTTTGATTGAGCTTTTGCCAGGCACAGGGCCGATATCTAAGAGACCGTATAGGATGCCCGCAAAAGATTTGGAGGAAATTAAGGAGCTATTGGATAAAGGCTATATTCGCCCAAGTTCTTCACCTTGGGGATCGCCAGTGCTACTAGTGGAGAAGAAGGATGGATCATTGAGGATGGTTGTTGATTATCGAGGATTGAATGAAGTGACAATCAAGAACAAGTACCCGCTGCCGATGATCAATGACTTGTTTGACCGATTGCAAGGAGCTAAGGTATTTTCCAAGATCGATATGCGATCAGGATACCACCAGTTGAAGATTCGAGAGCAGGATATACCTAAGACGACTTTTACCACCAGGTACGGGCTGTACGAGTATACCGTTATGTCATTTTGTCTGACTAACGCACCTGCCTATTTCATGAACATGATGAACAAGGTGTTGATGGACTTTCTGGATAAGTTCGTCGTGGTGTTCATTGTTGATATTTTGGTCTACTCAAAGAATGAAGAGGAGCATAAGGAGCATTTGCGTTTGGTACTTGAGAAACTCAGAGAACATCAGTTATATGCCAAGTTCAGCAAATGTGAGTTTTTGTTGAAGGAAGTTGGATTTCTCGGACATGTTATATCTGGAGAAGGAATAGCGAGACCCCACCAAAGTTGTTCTTTGTTAAAAACTGGGAAGCCCCCACGTCAGTTGGAGAAATCCGGAGTTTTCTTGGACTCGCAGGATACTACCGGAGGTTCATTGAGAATTTCTCGAAGACTGCAAAGCCCATGACGGAGTTGTTGAAGAAGGACGCCAAGTTCGAATGGACTGAGGAATGTGAGGCCAGTTTCCAGGAGTTTAAGAAACATTTGGTTACATCACCAGTGTTGATTCTGCCCGATCAGCGCAAGGATTATGAAGTATATTGCGACGCTTCTTGTCGAGGACTTGGAGCAGTGCTTATGCAGGAGGGAAGAGTTGTTTCGTATGCCTCCCGACAGCTTAAGCCCCATGAATTGAATTATGCTACACATGACTTGGAGTTAGCAGCCATAGTGCATGCATTGAAGACATGGAGACATTTTATCATCGGAAACCATTGTGAGGTTTACATGGATCACAAGAGTTTGAAGTACATCTTCACGCAGAAGAAGTTGAATCTCAGGCAAAGGAGATGGTTGGAGCTCATCAAGGATTATGATATGAGATTGCATTATCACCCCGGAAAGGCTAACGTAGTAGCCGATGCGTTGAGCCGCAAGAGCCATGTCAACACACTCATGATCGGAGAGTTACCAAAGGAGTTAGCCGAGGATCTTTGCGAGCTATGTTTGGAGATAGTTCCGAGAGGCTATGTAGCAGCATTGGAGATTCAGTCTACTTTGATGGATAAGATCAGAGAAGCTCAGAAGACTGACAAGGAGATTGCCGAGATAAAGGAGAAGATGAGCAAAGGAAAAGCTAAAGGTTTTCATGATGATGAGCACGATACCTTATGGTTTGAGGATCGCGTTTATGTGCCTAATGGCCCGGAGATCAAGAAGTTAATTCTTCAGGAGGCCCATAATTTGCCATATTCGATTCACCCAAGAAATACCAAGATGTACCTAGATTTGAAAGACACTTTCTGGTGGACCGGAATGAAGAAGGATATTGCAGAGTATGTAGCAGTATGTGATGTATATCAGAGAGTGAAGGCAGAGCATCAGAAGCCAGCAGGATTGCTACAGCCATTGCCGATACCCGAATGGAAGTGGGATAAACTAGGCATGGATTTTATTACGGGATTGCCCAGGACTCGTTCAGGCTATGACTCAATATGGGTTGTAGTCGATCGTTTGACGAAGGTAGCTCATTTCATCCCAATGAAGACCACTTACACCAGTGCTAAGTTGGGAAAGATATACATGACCAGGATCATATGTCTGCACGGAGTTCCGAGGAGCATTGTATCAGATAGAGGAACCCAGTTTACCTCAAAGTTCTGGAATCAGTTGCACGAAACTTTGGGTACCAGGCTAGAGTTCAGCACGGCCTTTCATCCGCAGATAGATGGACAGACCAAGAGAGTCAATCAGATTCTGGAAGACATGCTGAGAGCTTGTGCGCTAGATTATGGATCTAGTTGGGACGACAATTTGCCATATGCAGAGTTCTCTTACAACAACAATTATCAATCCAGTTTGAAGATGGCCCCTTTCGAAGCCTTGTATGGAAGGAGGTGCAGGATGCCATTGTTGTGGGATGAAGTTGGAGACCGTCAGTTGCTAGGACCAGATTTGATTAAGGAGTCTAAACAGAAGGTGAAGTTGATTCGTGATAGGCTCAAGGTAGCCCAGTCCCGGCAGAAGAGTTATGCAGATTCTAAACGCAAGGAGACAGTTTACGAAGTCTGAGACAGAGTTTATCTTCGTGTATCCCCACTTCGAGGAGTTAAGCATTTTGGAGTTAAGGGAAAGCTAGCGCCACGTTTTGTGGGACCATACAAAGTTTTGGAGCATATGGGAGAGGTTGCTTACAAGTTGGAATTGCCCGAAGAATTGACAGGAGTTCATGATGTGTTCCACGTTTCCCAGTTGAAGAAGTGCCACGCAGAGATGGCTGATATACCGCCGAGAGATACAGTGCCGGTGGAAGCGATTTAGTTGGATAGTGATTTGACCTACAAGGAGAAACCCGTCAAGATTCTCGAATATGCCAGCCGAGTCACGCGCAGTAAGGTTATCAAGTTTTGCAAAGTTCAGTGGAGCCACCACACCGAAGATGAAGCCGCCTGGGAGCGAGAGGAAGATCTACTGAACGACAACCCTCACCTATTTTCTAGCCAACCCGGATCTCGAGGGCGAGATTCATCTTAAGGGGGTAGCTTTATAACATCCCAAATTTTCAATTTGGAATGTTATACATTAGATCATCATTGCATATCATATTTTATTGCATTTTGGCTCGATCCTAGAAATTCTACGCAACTCAAGGACCCACGGAGAGAGTTGGTGATTTCGTTATTGTGATATTTGAGTTTTCTCAAACTTTGAAAATAGGATCACTTGATTTTAATTATTTTATCTTCAGTTATTTCTATTATAAAAATACGAGAGCGGGAATAAATGAATTTCCCAAAATAAAGAAATATTGAGGGCTTAAGATTAATATCAAATAAGATTTTATTTCAGAGTTTTATCGCTATATTATTTCAATTAGGAAAATGCACATTTTTCAAAATTTCATTTAGGACCCAAATAAATGTTCATCTTGCCCGGCTTGATTTTAGAGGACATGGAAAATTTATTTCGAGATTTTTGGAGTCCGTTTAGTATTACTTTTATTTGTTTTTCTGCGTGAAATTATTTAAAAAAAGATACCGACCTAACCGGGCCGTGCCCGACTAGGACTCTGGCCTGGCCGGCCTTTAAAGCCCGAGCATGACCCATGAAACCCTAGCCGCCGCCCTCGCCTCGCCGCCCGCCATAAAGCCGCCGCCATCCGCCGCCCGCGCCTCGCAGCCGCGCTTGCCGTCGTCTCGCCGGAGCCGCCCGAGGTAGCCGTCGTTGCCTCAGTTTTCGCAAAGAAAACCGATCGAATTTTTTTTCGAAAACCTAGATCCGTTTTTTTATTAGATCCGGTTCGGTTTATTTTTTCGGTTTAGTGTATTTAGCGGACGTTTGTCCGTACTTTTTTTTAACGAATGGTTTTCGTCGTTTAGCTGCAGATAGCGAACGTTCGTTGTTAGCCTGTTCGTCCGTTTTTTTCTTTTTCTCGGATTTTCCGCGATTATTTCTGATCGCGATTTCTGATCCGATTTTCGTTTTAGTATAACTTTCCGCTCGTTTATCGGAATCAGGCGATTCAAGCCCCTAGAGTTTCGTATCGAAACCCTCTTTCCGATTAACCAACTCAAACAAGTTTTTGCTACTGTAAACTTTGACTTAGGTCCAAATTAGTAAAATGAAGCTTGTTTGTTTCGCCGTTTGACTTTCGTTGCTTCGTTTGATTTTATTCTTTTTGCAAACCGGAGTTCTTAAGTTGAACTTACTGGTTAGACCTCTTATTTGAGTTTTACCTATGCATTAGATGAGTGCTTATTGTATGCTTGTTTGTTTGCGATAGAGTACCCGGAGTCGCCGCTTGCTACTTCGGATCTCTAGGTTTCATGGATCATCAGCAAGGCAAGTAACACTTTGATCATACCTCTTTACTACCCAGTTTTATTGCATTAGATCAATCCCCAAACAATTGCATGATTAGGATCTGTTTAACATGTGGGTTTTGGGAGAGTAGATGAGGTAGTACCTATATCCTGTTTACTTTCAAACCTTTGGGAGTTACTTCTACGTTTGCTTATATTGCTATGCTATGCCAGTAGACGTGGATTGGGTGAGTGTATCCATGACAGATGTGAGATTGTTAATTTAACGGTTTATTTAAGGTGGCAACTTTAATACACATCTGGGTGGATTGAGGCACCTGGGATTCCATTGATTGCCTATTTTTCTTTATGTACCGCCACCCAGGCTCAAAGGGATCATGAGATTATTCATGCTAGAAACTTCCGTGTGCAGCCACAAGCTATTATGGGCTCTAGCATAGTTGATTAAGTTGTGTGAACTCTTACAGTGGTAGACTAGCAGATGTAAGGGATGTAGGTGTACCGATCTACCCATCGTAAGGTGCTAACGCTTCTGAAAGACTGTGTCTCGGTCATCCGTTTCTCAAACACGATGTAGTGCGAGAAATCCAACGGAGGAGATCGAGTCTTGTGGGGAAAAGTGCACAAACCTCTGCAGAGTGTATAAACTAATCATGGTTAGCCGTGTCCCCGGTTATGGATGTTTTGAGTATCTAGTACTTGGATTATCATCTGAATCTTATCATGTTACTTTAATTAATTTTGTTGGGTTTAATGATGATGCTTAATTGGGATTGAGTTGGGTGAACCTTCTCAATGTTTAACAACCACCATGATAGTTAACTAAAAGATATTCCTTTGTTGTAGGGAAAAATTGGCTTTATGCAAAACTATAACCATAGAGCTTTCCACCAGCCATATATGCATGTAGTGATAGCATTATTCTGTTCAGTACTCTCTATGTGTTACATGCTAGCATATTCCATGTGCTGACCTGTTTTCGGGCTGCAACGTTCATGTTGCAGATTTTTCAGACGACGAGTAAGGTGCCTTAGGTCGTGGTCTTATACTCAGTGATGCCGTTGGAGTTGATGGACTCGCTTATTTTCCAAGCCTTCCGCTGTTATCGTTATTAGATGGCCTTAAGCCATATTTATTATAATAAGTTCTCTTTTGAGACATTCGATGTAATAACTGTGTGATTGATACTCTGTTATAAATCCTTCAAGTATTGTGCGTGTCAGCATTACTGATCCAGGGATGACACTGATGCACAGAGATCAGACTGTTTGAGGTCTGGTCGCTACATTCCCCAAGCTTGTGGCTTTGCATATCATTAACATTGCAATCATGCTCATCATTCAAAGATTTAGTGTCAAACATTTTAATGCATTCTTCTTCTAGCACCTTGGCACAATTTTCCTTTCCATCATACTCACGAAAGATATTAAAAAGATGAAGTGTATGAGGCAAACTCAGTTCCATTTTTTTGTAGTTTTTTTATAGACTAAACTAGTGATAAAACAAGAAACAAAAAGATTCGATTGCAAGATCTAAAGATATACCTTCAAGCACTCACCTCCCCGGCAACGGCGCCAGAAAAGAGCTTGATGTCTACTACACAACCTTCTTCTTGTGGACGTTGTTGGGCCTCCAATTGCAGAGGTTTGTTGGACAGTAGCAAATTTCCCTCAAGTGGATGACCTAAGGTTTATCAATCTGTGGGAGGCGTAGGATGAAGATGGTCTCTCTCAAGCAACCCTGCAACCAAATAACAAAGAGTCTCTTGTGGCCCCAACACACCCAATACAATGGTAAATTGTATAGGGGCACTAGTTCGGCGAAGAGATGGTGATACAAGTGCAATATGGATGGTAGATAAAGGTTTTTGTAATTTGAAAATATAAAAACAGCAAGGTAACAAGTGGTAAAAGTGAGCGTAAATGGTATTGCAATGCGTTGAAACAAGGCCTAGGGTTCATACTTTCACTAGTGCAAGTTCTCTCAACAATAATAACATAATTGGATCATATAACCATCCCTCAACATGCAACAAAGAGTCACTCCAAAGTCACTGATAGTGGAGAACAAACGAAGAGATTATGGTAGGATGCGAAACCACCTCAAAGTTATTCTTTCCAATCAATCCGTTGGGCTATTCCTATAAGTGTCACAAACAGCCCTAGAGTTCATACTAGAATAACACCTTAAGACACAAATCAACCAAAACCCTAATGTCACCTAGATACTCCAATGTCACCTCAAGTATCCGTGGGTATGATTATATGATATGCATCACACAATCTCAGATTCATCTATTCAACCAACACATAGAACCTCAAAGAGTGCCCCAAAGTTTCTACCGGAGAATCAAGACGAAAAAGTGTGCCAACCCCTATGCATAGGTTCATGGGCGGAACCCGCAAGTTGATCACCAAAACATACATCAAGTGAATCACGTGATATGCCATTGTCACCACAGATACGCACGGCAAGACATATATCAAGTGTTCTCAAATCATTAAAGACCCAATCCAATTAGATTACTTCAAAGGGAAAACTGAATCCATTACAAGTGAGTAGAGGGGGAGAAGGAACATAAGATCCAACTATAATAGCAAAGCTCATGATACATCAAGATCATGCCAAATCAAGAACACGAGAGAGAGAGAGAGAGAGAGAGAGAGAGAGAGAGAGAGAGACAAATCAAAGACATAGCTACTGGTACATACCCTCAGCCCCAAGGGTGAACTACTCCCTCCGCGTCATGGAGAGCGCCAGGATGATGAAGATGGCCACCGGTGAGGGATCCCCCCTCCGGCATGGTGCCGGAACAGGGTCCCGATTGGTTTTTGGTGCCTACAGAGGTTTGCGGCGGCGGAACTCTCGATCTATTCTGTTCCCCGATCGTTTTAGGGTATATGGATATATATAGGCGGAAGAAATACGTCAGGGGAGCCACGAGGGGCCCACGAGGATGGAGGGCGCGCCCAGGGGGTGGGCGCGGCCCCTGCCTCATAGCCTCCCTCTTTGCTTTCCTGACGTGCACTCCAAGTCTCCCGGGTTGCTTTCCTTCCAAAAATAACTTCTCCAGAAGGTTTCATTTCGTTTCGACTCCATTTGATATTCCCTTTCTTCGAAACACTGAAACAAGGGAAAAAATAGGAACTGACACTGGGCTCTGGGTCAATAGGTTAGTCCCAAAAATAATATAGAAGTGTTTAATAAAGCCCATAAACATCCAAAACAGATAATATAATAGCATGGAACAATAAAAAATTGTAGATACATTGGAGACGTACCAGCGCGCAGATTGTCTTTGGCATTGCAAGGCGGGTTCCCCTTTCCGAACTCCAAGATAGTCTTCAGATGTAATGATTGTATCCGGACCTGTATACACAACTGTAGAGGATATAATATTTCACGAGCTCAATCCGTTGATAATTTTTGGTAATATGACATCACGCCTTCTCGGCCATTATTTTCGAGCCGTTAGTTGGCCCACCGTCCCACGTCTCGAGACGTGGTTTTATCGGCATGCCTTATCCAAGCGGAGATCGTGTCTCCCCTTCTTTAGGGGGTTCTTGCCAACCCAGACGTGGGTAACCCAAACCTCACTTGGGTACAACTCCTTGGGAATAGGCAAGTTTCGAGGCCCAGGAGGAGACGTTTGATATTCACAGCCTTTATATAGGGGTACAGACCCATATTTTTCTTTCACGCTTGCTTCTTCCTCGACCCCTGCTCCCCTGAGTTCCAACACCCGGGTTTCGGTTGCCTCCAGCCCCAATCATGTCCGGATCCAGCCGTCAAGGCCGGTGGGTGGCTTCTTCTGTCATGGAGGGAGATATTGCCAAGCTTCACTCGGCGAGGTACCTGACCGCAGAGATCCATCATCGGCTTCCTATCGTGGGGCAGGTTATTCCCACCCCCAGATCCGGCGAGATGGTCGTGTTCGTATCCCACTTCCTCCATGGGTTAGGGTTTGCACTTAACCCCTTCGTCCGAGGGCTCATGTTCTATTACGGGCTAGATTTTCACGATCTGGCCCGGACTCTATTCTTCTTATCTCGGCATTTATCATCACGTGGGAAGCCTTCCTCCGAACTCCTCTGCACTTCGGTTTGTGGCTCAAGACTTTTGACGTGAAGCCGAGAGCGATAGAAGGGGAGCAAGATGAGTGCGGTGGCGCTACAGTGAGCAAGCTCGCCAGCGCTGTTTGGCTGAAAGGATCCTTCACCAAATCTTCCGACTTATGGCAGTAGGGGTGGTTGTATATCACCGAGCCCCGTGGCTCCAAGTGGGCAGCTGCGCCTGCCTTTTGATCCAGCCCCCCAATTCAGCTTGCATCGTGGATTAACAAGGGGCTGGATTGGGGATCAACGAATGATGTGTGAACTCTGCAAAGTCGCATCCGAAGCCTCATTGAGAGGGACATCGACATAGCCAACGTCGTTCAAGTAATGCTAGTTTGTCTGACCCTGTCGTGCTAGCGACGGCCTCTCCGCCTATGGGAGTTCAATCCCAAAGGGCCGCGGACTCTTCAGCACTTCTTCGTCACAACGCATGAAGGAATGTGGAGATTATTTTTGGGGAAACGAAGGCAATGGCCGGACACCACCGAAGATGTCGGCCTAGACTGTAACCATCCGGATACCCCGGTAAGTACCCGTTTACCGAATACCTTAGTCAAATACCCAGTGGCAAGATACCAACAGTATCATCCTTTTTCAGGGCTGGATAAAGTAGGTGGAATGGATTAGGTGTCTGTCTCCCCTTCCCGAAGACTCAGCTACTCCTGTGTTAACAAGGATGCTGGCCTCGGCGCCATACCAGGCACCAGCAGGGGAGGGCGAGAAGAACCAAGATGACCTTGGTTTCGGAGGTAGGTTGGACACTGAGTTCGGAGAAATCAACCTTTCCTCGCCCGATGACGAAGGCGGAAAAGAACCCAGTATCCCTTCTCCAAGCAGGAGAAAAAGGGCCACCTCTGAAGATTGGGAGGGGCGGTCTTCCAAGAAGGGCAAGGTGCCACCGTCGAGCGGCTTGGGTTTGGAAAGCGACTCCGTTAAACAACTCAAACAAGGGAATAAGCCCTCTGCCAAACCGTAAGTGAATCCGGAGTACTTTGATAGCTTCCCGCTCCGTTGCTGTTACCGAAGATATATGTAACACGTTCATGCATTTTTACAAGTCGGCACAGAGTTTTTCTGGGCGATCCTCTTCTTTGGGAAGTCTCCTCCCAGAGATGATGGAGAGCGAAACGCCTCCTCCAACCTCTTCACCCAATAAGGCGGATGACTTTGAAGTGTCATCGCGGAGGGTCCCTTTAGACCAGGGGAAAAAAGAGGCAGTAACCGAAGGTGGACCTCCGACCATCCGGGACTCCGAGGCTGATGATAACAAAGGCCCCGGACTGTCTGGTTCACAGCCGACAGTGATTTTGGAGACGAGTGAACAGATTCCTTCAAGGATGATTGTGCTTTTGGAGCAGCTTTTGGAGACCTGGAGACTCCGGATATATTGCAGGACATGTTGCGGAAAGCAGCTGTCTCGGGGGAGCAGCGTACCTTGATGGGTACAGTGATTGAGAAGGTTTTGTCTGCGAAAAGCGGATTAAATGAAGCCTTCGTGAGCCTATTGAAGGGCTTCGAGGTTTTTGATATATTGTTTTCAGCTATGTTTCATTTGTAAAGGTGCGCCAGTGTATAGGTAGTAGCCCCTGAGACTCGGGTTGTCTTCCCTGAGGAAGCAAATGGAGGATCGAAAAGGATAATTGAGGACTAACCTGATAAACTTTGAACACAGGCTGCTTCCCCCTTGGCCACTTTCCGGACTATGGAAATTGCCGAGCTGCAGCGGAAGATTGATGCGGCAGGGGATGATCTTGCATTAATCAATATGCATCTTGACGGGTCGCAAGGTATGTATTCGGTGCAAGCCCCCAAAAAAATATGTGGTATAAGCATGACGCTAAAATCTATATGCTGGAGTATGTGTGGTTGCAGATGGTGCTGCCGCCGTTGAAGTTCTTCGAGCGGAGCTGGCCCTGGCCAAGGAGCAGGCCTGGTGTAGCAAAGCTACTGCCGAAAAGGCAGCGACCACGCTGAAAGCCGAACAAGCTGCACGGCGCCAGGACGAGGAGAAGATGTCCATGGTGGCGCTTGAACTGGAAAATGCCACTGGCCGCTGTGAACTTTTGGAGAAGGAGAATAAAGCCTTAACGGTTGAACTGGACAAGGCCTTACAAGAGGCAAGGGAAGCGCGATCGGAATCCAGAGCAGTCCGTGAGGAGGTTCGGCAGGCTAGGGAGATTGCGGCTGGAAAGCCATTTCTGCTGCAAACTAAGTTCGGTGACCCGAACTATGCTTAGCTTAACCAAGTGTGGAGTTCTCCGGACGATTTCTTCGACTTGCCGAAGAGATCTTCCGATGTGGCGTAGTATTACCAAGCACGAGATAGTTATGCAACGGAGAAGCTTTTTTGTCGCAGTTTGGCGCATCAAAGCGCCCTCTATTGCTCAATGAACAGCTGTCCCAATGGGCCGAACTTCATAGGATATCCGGTGCTGCCATGAAGAACGTCATAACCCGGTTGTGGCCAACCGAGCCTGTTCCGAATAGCTATTTTGGTTTGCTGCAAAGGCTTGTTGACGCGGTGCCGCGTATCGATGCTGTGAAGAGATCAACGTGCATTGAGGGTGCACGGATGGCTTTTACCCGAGTCAAGACATTATGGGGGAAGATGAAGGGCATCGATGTTGCGGCAAAGAATCCACCCAAAGGCAAGGACCGTCCGGAACCGGAGCATTATTTTGAAGATGTCCTAGAGGCCGCCCGCTTGATAGAGGGTCAGTGCTCGAAATACATAATGTTCGAGTGAGGTGTATGAGAATTGTAAAAGACAATTTTATAGTTAATCCATTTTTATGTTTTGCTCGAAAGCTTGAATTCCTCCTGTGCGCCGTTGTAATATAATCTGAAAGTTTTCCAGTCGTCGGCTTCAGCCCCCTCATAGGAAGTACGGGGGTGTTCGGAAAAGCATTTAATCACTATGTATCCAATGTCTTGGTCCATGAAGGAGGTGATAATGCGGCGAACCAGGCAATCGGACTATAAGGCGTTAACACTTTCACTTAGCCACAGGAGTTTTATGGTGGGACTACGACATAGAACCTGGTATATATGCGGCATATGTTGCCTTACATATATGATCTAAAAAAGATCCCTCGTGTGACACGGAGAATCGCGAAAGATTCCAATAAGTCGTCAAGTGGTTGACCAGCTCTCGCCGCATCATGACAGTCAGTTTTCGGCTTTCTCTACTGAGGTAATTAACCAGATGAACCGGAAGCACAATCGCATTAGTTCTCCCTTTACTACCCTAGCCGATAGAGCGGAATGTAGGGTAGCAAGCACAGGAGCCGGGCAACCCAACTATTGACCCAAGACAATGATTCGGAGCTGATGCATATAAGGCCAAACTTGCGACGCCAAAGTACGCTATAGAGTTGTTCGGATTTTTACTAGCAACTCATTTGTTCCCACACTGAGCCCCTGGCGGGTTATGCCAAGGTATTTCTTTGAAACAACCATGGGAGCCGTATTTAGTGGCGAGACAACATGGATGATTAGTTCGTATACTATTTACTGGGAACTGAGCGATATGTCAATGATTACTGATGATATATATAAAAGCCATCCTCCCGGCTATTTGACATGCTCGGGGTCGGAGGCGGAGGAACGGGCATAGTAGAGGCTCAAAAAATAGAGAGTGCGGTCTACAAAAAGTTATTTTGGACCTCCTATCGCACGTCTGCGCCGCCAGTCCTCGGCGGGGGCAATCCTCGATGGAAATAACCCCTTAGGTGAGCGTACGGATCCGGACTCCGATAGAGTTAGTTTCAGATGTTTATCATGTTCGTCACATGTTTTTAAAGGATAGTGAAGGAACAAATAAAAAGAAAATAAATAAAAAATGTTATTGGAGTGCTTGCAGGCTTGTCCGTGTTGTGCTTCCACCAATGCCCGCGGTATCTTGAGTGCGTAGTGATGTATGCGCGGTAAAAAAATTGCAGGTGTGCGGAGTGGGCGGCGGAAGCCGGACTGCTATTTTTACTCCAGGAGTGGTTGAACCTCGGGCGAAAATTGCTTCTGACCCCCGGTACTTTGTTGGTGAACCTTTCCGTCATCCATGTCGCCTGGCGGCATTCTCCCCTTGTGTTCGGCGTTGAGCTTGTTGGCTTGTTTAAAGACCCAGCAGTTTCTGTTAGTATGATTAGCTGGTTTATTGGGGTGGCCGTGAATCTGGTAGGGTCGGTCCAATATCTTGTCTAGGTTGGATGGTTCGTCTCGTTTCGTCTTGGATGCATTCTTCCTTTGGCCCGTCTTGGGTTTGCTGAATCCGGCGTTGACCGCTGTGTCACATGATCTTTCATTATCATTGCGACTGTTGTATTTGATTCGTCGTGGTTTGTCGTTGCTGTCTTGGATTTTGGAAGTGCCTGGGTCGCTGGTGTTGTTGCTTCTACGGGCGAGCCAGCTGTCTTCTCCCGTGAAAAAGCGGATCATCAGAGCAGTTGGGGCTGTCATGGATTTAGGTCCTTCTTGGCCGAGGTGACGTGCAAGCCATTCGTCCCGGACACTGTGCCTGAAAGCCGCAAGGGTTTCCGCATTCGGACAGTCGACATTTTGGTTCTTTTTGACTAAGAACTGAGTCCAGAGCTTCCTGGCCGACTCTCCGGGCTGCTGGACAATGTGACTTAGGTCATCGGCGTCCGGCGGCCTGACATATGTTACTCAGAAGTTATCGAGGAAAGCCTCTTCCAAGTCCTCCCAGCTGCCTATAGAATTTTCAGGCAGGCCGTTTAACCAGTGCCGAGCTGGCCCTTTTAGCTTTAGTGGGAGGTATTTAATGGCGTGGAGGTCGTCCCCACGGGCCATATGTATGTGGAGGATATAATCTTCTATCCATACCGGGGGATCGGTTGTTCCGTCGTATGATTCAATATTGACGGGTTTGAATCCTTTGGGGAATTCATGAACCATTACTTCATCAGTGAAGAAAAGCGGGTGTGCGGCGCCTCTATGTTGGGCCACACTGCGATGTAACTCCAAAGGAGTCCCTTTGCGGTTTTCAGCTTGGGCGTGGCTAGGTTTGTCACGTTCGAATAGGTAGCCATCGTCGCGTGTTGAGGAATCCTTGCGCGATCCGTAGATCGGTCTTGCGTATCCTGCTCTATTGTCCAAGTCCCGCTACAGGTCATCTGGGCGGTCGTGATCCGTGTTATTCTTGCCTTTACAGCGAGGTGGGGTGGTCTGGTGTTCGGCTTGAGTTGCCTCTTTATCCGGATAGAGTTGTCGCTGACCTGCTGTCGGTGTCAAAACCGGCGGATCTTGGGTACGGGGTCCCGAACTGTGCGTCTAGGATCGATGGTAACAGGAGGCGGGGGACACAATGTTTGCCCAGGTTCGGGCCCTCTCTATGGAGGTAATACCCTACTTCCTGCTTGATTGATCTTGATGATATGAGTATTACAAGAGTTGATCTACCACGAGATCGTAGAGGCTAAACCCTAGAAGCTAGCCTATGGTATTATTGTGTATCTCTCTATCGACTAGCCTGGCCTTGGTTTATATAATGCACCAGAGGCCTAGGATAACAAGAGTCCTAGCCGAATATGCCGGTGGGGAGGAGTCCTTGTCTTGATCGCTAAGTCTTGTGGAATCTTCCTTGTATGCGGCAGCTATCCGAACTGGCCCATGAGTATACGGCCATGGGGGTCCTCGGCCCAATCTAACAGATCGGGAGATGACGTGATGAGTACCCCCTAGTCCAGGACACCGTCAGTAGCCCCCGGAACCGGTCCTCAAGTTAGGGACGCTCCTCGATTCTTCTGAACTGTTCTTCATCTTTGGTCGTCGGTCTTGAAAACTGGTTCAACAAATCTTCTCATCTTCGATCTTGAGGATCGCCGAAGTGCATCCGAAGAGTTTATACACCGGGTATCCGAGGAGCCCCTTTAAGTTTCCGGGATTTATCAATGCCTTGTTATTTTTATGCCACACCTCGGGTGTGAAGTTGTTCCTGGGAGGCAGTGTCCTCTTGTGTCCGAGCTCCAACGCCGGACTGCATTCGAGGTATCTTTTGCAGCCGAGCACCAATGCCGAAATGTATCCGAGCTCCAAGGCCGGACTGTGTCCAAGCTCCAACGCCGGACTATATCCAAGATGTGATAGATCATCTTGGTTCAAAAAAGTTGAAGGAGTTTAGCCGAGCTTAATGCCAGAAATGCCCTTTATGGAGCTGGCCGCTGGCGTCCGAGTTTTATGCCAGACTGCCTCCGAGGTGGAGCACCACCCCGATCGCGGGCTGATTTTTTTGAATATTTTTAACTGGTGCAGTTTATTCCCTGCCGAGGTATATAGCCAGTATCTGTATATGCAGTAGCCCTCAAGGTGTGTATCAGTCTAAAACCCGAGATGCACCTGAAGGAAAACATGACACCGCTGTTCCCAGTAGCCCCTGAGACTCAGGTCGATGCGCGAAATCGGCCTGAGGATCAATTCCTAGCTCGACAACATACATAGGAATAAAAACGCATCGTAATATATTAGAGAAAATAGTGATCGAGGAACGGGCCCCTAAGAGAGGGTCGTGAGAAGTCGCCGCAATATACTAGCTTGATGCCGGATAGGTCCATATGGTACCTATTATTGTCCGAAGACGTGTATGCGCATAGTTCGGTCAAGCCGAACACTGAGCACTTTGAATTCTCTACATTGAATAAGCAATGCAATAGCCCCCGAGACACTGGTCGGGTGGCAACACCAGATCAGGGGATCGATGTGCCCCTTTAATATTTGTAAATAATGAGCACGAAGCTCAGTAGCCCCCGAGCCTTAATGTGGGCACGGGTGGCCGAATTAAGGATCGATATCCAGAGTAAAATCACAGATTATGTGTAATGATTCTATTTATCCAAGTACTTTACATCATTTTGACTCCATTGCGACCGTTTATCAGTTGAAAGTGGCCAATCGTCGGCTTCTACCCCTTGGTACATACTACGCAGGGTGTTTCCGCAATAACAAAACAACCCTTAGCCGACGTCTCGGTGCCCGAAGGCGGTTGTGTTAGCGGAAACGAGGCAATCAGATATGCGGGCTTTATAACTTTTGCTTAGTCATAGGAGCTTTAAACTGGGGAAGCTAGCTATGAGCCCCGGGTTAGTGTTCGGCGATATCCGAGGTCAAGCCGTAAACACTTCGGCCAATGTTATGAACGGCCCGTCATTTAACATAGTCATCGGTTCGCTGACTAGTTTGCGCCTATTGTGACAGTCAGTTTTCGGCTTTCTCCACTGAGGTGCTTAACCATGCGAGCTGGAAGCACAATCACAGTGGTTCTCCCTTTGCACACCTAGGCGAACAAAGCAGAACATAGGAGGCAAACACAGGATCCGGGGAACCCAACTATTGACCGAAGACACAATTCGGAACCGATGAATATATAGCAATATCCGAGTATGTTTTTGCCGAATTCCTAAAGGTGTCCGGTGTTGCACTGTGAGACTAATGCTGGAAACGCACAAATAGTTAAAAAGTACCATAGGCTTGGAAAACCAAAAAACGTCAGTGAAAACCTAACTTCCGAACAAGACCAAGTGTTCGGTGCCAATCTGAAAACTGGTGTTTAGAAAAAAGTGCTTCTGTCGTGCTTTATCATGACACATCCTATCTCAAGACTTCAAGCGGGTCAGCCTACCGCTTCAACCTCCTATCCCGAAGGCGGAGTAATTCTCGTTAGGCCAGTTTAGCAAACTAAACTCTAGCGGCTTTGAGAGAGAAATTAGGCTTCTCAGCTAGTGACCACGTACTTGTGCCGAAAAAAGGAATGATAAATAGTAATAATAATAATAATAACTTTGCAACAACTAGAAAGAAGAACACTTATTATTAAACGGCTCATATAAATTTAAGAGCCCCCAAGTGACTTGGGTAAAAGAATTTTATGTTTAATGATTATATGTACCGAAGTACTAATATCATATCTGTGTTCACCCGAACTTTATACGCGTCTTAACCGACCATCGGTTTCTCCCACTTCGGTCAAGGCCCGAAAAGTGTTATGTACTCCACCTGTCGAGAATATCGACGGTGTTTCCGATAACCAGGCAATCAGGCCATAAGGCTGTAATGCATAAAGCGCTCAGGGGAACTTATGCTATATTATCGATTTAAGTGTAAGAAGCATCTTCAAAGAAAATTGTACCCCCACCGATACCTTTCTTCGGTGCTCATTGTTACTATGAGACTTGTGCAATAGATTTTTTGTACTCATGAGTTCCGTTGTGTGCCGACCATGATTGAAAACAATAAGAGCGCTAGCTTTCGGCTTCACCCAGTCTGAGGTCAGAGCTCGGATGACCCGGTCGTGACAATCGCAGAGGTGCTCCCTTTACTCCCTAGCCGAACAATCGGGAACGTAGGGGTAAACACAGGAGCGAGGCAACCCAGCTTGCAAATCGCTGAAGTCAATATGGTGCATATTGTGGCATAATACACGAACAAGGAACGAAGCCTTACAAGTACAATCATATGCAAGAGGAAAGGCTTCATGCAGGAAGCCCCCAAGTGAACTGGGTATTTGAATTTGTGTGTCACAAACAAGGTTATGACAAGGAAATTTTCACAAACAACTTTTTGCCAAAAAAGTATAATGCTTGGTCGAACCGAACACAAGTTAAATATTTAAAACTTTGAGCATGAAGGCAACTTAGCTGGTTAATGTGTTCGGCATTGATGACGCGGTCCGAGCTTGATGCGGGACAAGGTTCCATCCCCAAGACGGTCCTGAGGTCGCGGAGCGAAGAGCTCGGCATTCCGAAGTGGTGACATAGCACGGCCAATGCAGGACGACAGAGTGACGCCGAAGTCCCCGGCGTGGGGTAATGAAGTGTTGACGAAGCCCCCCGTCCAGCCGAGGTGACGTGGTATGTCAGTACACCGAGTTGACGATACTGCCCGACCCAGATCATTTTCCTGTGCACAAAAAATAGTGCAAACCGGAGATAATAGTAATAATAATAATTTAAAAAAATCATTGCATAATGAATAATTTATGCAAAAGTGAGTAATAAAAGAAATATGACCTGGCACCGAAGTCAATGTCGATGCAGGGCGTCAGCATGATGCGGTAAAGGCGTGCAAAGCCTGAATTCACAGGTCGGTCCGAGTTCCGGATGCGGAGTTCGTCGTACTATGTACGGAAACTGACCGAACCACCATGCGACCGTCGTTAATGCGGCCACCATTTGATAAACCTGTGTACAGTTGATGGACAATCCAGAGTAATAATCCTTGGGAAAAATAAACCCAAACAAGCAAAAAATACTAGGATTGATAGCACCTGGATTATTTGTTGTAGCAATCCAAAGAAAAGTGACTCCCAAAATTGGGACTCGATCCGCATTCTCATTTCCTGATGTGCGGCGAGGCGGTGGTATGGCGATGCTGGTAAAGGTTGGTTCATCGAGGCAAAGCCTCCATCCCAGCTAACGTGACAAAGTCGGTTGACTGGTGGCGCTGAAGTCTCCAGAGTAGGTTGATGAAGAGATGGCGAAGCCCCCGGTCCAGCCGAGACGTCGAAGCCTCGATGTCAGCCGATGAGTCGAAGTAGGTCGGCATGATGGACAACGGCTTGAAGAGACAATAGTGCGGCCCTGCCGATGCAGGTCGTGACATGGTCAATGCCGGCTTGATGAAGTGACCATGCGGCGATGCCGGTGTGCCCGCTCCGTGTAATCCGTGGGGCGGTGATGTTGGTGATTATTTATCCTTTGCGATGCCGAACTCTTGTTCGGCTTGCTGAGATAATGATCCGAAGAAGTTGAGCTCGGCTTAATAAAGTGACAACGTGTCTAGCGTAGGTCGGCAGCCGTAGAGCAACGTTGTCGGGCTGGTTTGACACCAGCGCGATGGTGAAGATCATATTGGAAAAGACTTCAAAATTAGCGGGATGTGTTTGGGAACAAAACACAATACCCAATACAAAACTTCCTTCAAAAAGGATGTCCGAAATCCCGTTCATAAAAAAGATGAGTTTGGGTCGGATTCGTTCTCGCGCAGAAAACAGATCCGAAAAGTGATGCACTAATCGGAAGGTTCCCGGAGTTTGGACGGTCGGATCGAGCTGAAATTTTGAGGGATGGTAGATATAGGAATTCCACAGCCGATCAATGGTTGGATCTTCCAAAGGACGTCCGAGCTAGAAGCTGGACACCACGCCCTAAACACATCCAGATTCCCGTCCAGATTTGATAGGGCTCCGGTATATTGTGGATTGCCAGAGATTCCTCCACCGGAACTCGACGAAATTTTTCAGGGTTGTTGTAGACTCAATTCCGCACAATTCTACCGAAGCCATCGTTAAAACGACACTTGAGGAGGCGGTGGCGCCGGATACAAGTTAGTTGTCCAGAAAAACAGCACGGCCGCCCGAGGGCAATATTGACGTTGAGCCCTCGAGCTCCATGGATGATTCCTCTATGATCATGATAGTGATCGGAGTTGATGTTGATGAAGGCCCCCGTTCGAACATCACGATCGGAGATGGAGCGCGGTCCTCGGTCGAGCCAAGGTGACCAGTCGAGCTAGCGACGAAGATGCCGGTGTTGCAGTTGACCTGCGGGCGAGCCATTGATCCTTTTGCCGATTACACAGCGGAACTCTCAATGAAAGCACCAATGTCGGTGTCAAAACCAGCGGATCTTGGGTAGGGGGTCCCGAACTGTGCGTCTAGGATCGACGGTAACAGGAGGCGGGGGACACAATGTTTACCCAGGTTCAGGCCCTCTCTATGGAGGTAATACCCTACTTCCTGCTTGATTGATCTTGATGATATGAGTATTACAAGAGTTGATCTACCACGAGATCGTAGAGGCTAAACCCTAGAAGCTAGCCTATGGTATTATTGGGTATCTCTCTATCGACTAGCCTGGCCTCGGTTTATATAATGCACCAGAGGCCTAGGATAACAAGAGTCCTAGCCGAATACGCCGGTGGGGAGGAGTCCTTATCTAGATCGCCAAGTCTTGTGGAATCTTCCTTGTATGCTGCAGCTATCCGAACTGGCCCATGAGTATACGGCCATGGGGGTCCTCGGCCCAATCTAACAGATCGGGAGATGACGTGATGAGTACCCCCTAGTCCAGGACACCGTCACCTGCCGCATTGTATGACGATGGTATGGGCTCCAACGCCCCGTCGTCGGACTGGTATAGCAATATGTGCTTTGGGTAGCTTTTGGCTAGGCCACTAAGGCCGTATTCTTCGGCGACCAGGACTTTGGTCCATCTGTCGTTGTATAGGTCTTGGTCAGCTTGAAGCTGTTGTTGCTTCTTTTTCAGGCTCCTTGCAGTAGCTTTTAGCCTGCGCTTGAAGCGCTCCTGCTCGAGGGGCTCTTTGGTACGATGAAGTCTTCGTCGTCGAGGCTTACCTCATCTTCATAGAGCGGGAGGTAGTTCTCATCCTCCGAATTATCGCTCGGCAGGGCCTGTTCATCGGGGCTGGCTTGCCCGTTTTCCTGTTCCTCCTGTTCAGGTCTTGCTCCAACAAGGTCTTCATTGTTTTCGGCATCGTCCGGAGTACTATTTTCTCCGGTGCCAGCGTTGCTGCGATGTGACTTGGAGCGGTGTGTAGGGCGCCGGTACTTAGACTGTGTCCCAGGAGGTTTATTCTCAACTGGATCTCCTTTGTCATCGTCGTGAGCTTTTTTAGGTGTATCAACCATGTATACGTTGTACGAGGGGGTGGTCGTCCCACGTCCGATGACGGGCGGGTCTTAGCCTTGCTCCTTGTCGGCATTGTCGTCTATACCGTCAATGTCTTCGGGGCCATAACCAGGCATGTCAGTTGAGTCCTCGACAGTGGCTATGGAGTGGGTGGGGGTGGGAAGCGAAATTCGCCATTATCAGCCTCTAGCTCGAACCGGACATAGTTCGGCCACGAGTCTTCCGCTAGAGACAGGTTTTTTAATGAATTTAGCACATCGCCGAAGGGCGAGTGTTGGAAGATATCTGCGGCGCTGAACTCGAAAATTGATAACCGATCCAACTCGGTGACCGGGGGCGTGCGTGGTTCGGAACTTATAGCCGGAGACGAGTCCAGGATTCCGTTGACACTGATACTGCCTGGTGTTGAGTCTGTGTGCGGCTCCAACGTCGCGGACTCTGTGCCTTCGGATGGTGCAATCTGGTCCGGATCTAAGGTCGTTGCAGTTATAGGAACCATCTCCTGAATCTGGTCCGATGACAGATTTAAGTCATGTTCATCAGAGCGAGGGGGAGCGATCGCCGCGGTCTCAAATCCATTGAAGATCAAGTCTCAACGGATATCCGCAACATAGTTCAAGCTCCCAAATCTGACCTGGTGGCCGGTGGCATAGCTATCAATCTGCTCCAAATGACCAAGCGAGTTGGCCCGCAGTACGAAGCCGCCGAATTCGAAAATCTGTCCGGGGAGGAGGTTTCTCCTTGGACAACGTCACTATCGATGATTGAAGGGGCCATCGAACCTTTCGCCGAATTCCCGTAACTCTCCGATGAGTTCAGCCCACGTTCAGCTTGATGACGTCCCACAAACTCCGATCCAGCAGAGCTTCGCGGGAGAGTTCCGTCAGCACGACGGCGTGATAATGGTGATGGTGTTGCTACCGACGCAGGGCTTCGCCTAAGCACCGCCACGATATGACCGAGGTGTATTATGGTGGAAGGGGGGCACCGCACACGGCTAAAAGATCAACTGATCAACTTGTGTGTCTATGGGGCGCCCCCTTCCCCCGTATATAATGGAGTGGAGGAGGGGGCGGGCCGGCCCTCTACTATGGCACGCCCTGGGGAGTCCTACTCCCACCGGGAGTAGGATTCCCCCCCCCCCTCTTCCAAGTAGTAGGAGTAGGAGAGAAGGAAGGGGAAGAGAGATGAGAAGGAAGGAGGGGGCGGAGCCCCTCCCCCTAGTCCAATTCGGACTAGGCCTGGGGGGGGGGGGGGTGCGCGGCATGCCCTCTATCTCTCTCCCCCCTAAAGCCCAATAAGGCACATATACTCCTCGGTGAATTCCCGTAACTCTCCGGTACTCCGAAAAATACCCGAATCACTCACAACCTTTAAGATGTCCAAATATAGTCGTCCAATATATCGACCTTTACGTCTCGAACATTTCGGGACTCCTCGTGATGTCCCCGATCTCATCCGGGACTCTGAACTACCTTCGGTACATCAAAACACATAAACTCATAATACCGATCGTCACCGAACGTTAAGCATGCGGACCCTATGGGTTTGAGAACTATGTAGACATGACCGAGACTCATCTCCACTCAATAACCAATAGTGGAACCTGGATGGTCATATTCGTTCGCACATATTCTACGAAGATCTTTATCGGTCAAACCGCATAGCAACATCCGTTGTTCCCTTTGTCATCGGTATGTTACTTGCCCGCGATTTGATCGTCGGTATCTCAATACCTAGTTCAACCTCGTTACCGGGAAGTCTCTTTACTCGTTCCGTAATGCATCATCCCGCAACTAACTCATTAGTCACATTTCTTGAAAGGCTTATAGTGATGTGCATTACCGAGAGGGCCCAGAGATACCTCTCCGACAATCGGAGTGACAAATCCTAATCTCGAATCTATGCCAACTCAACAAGTACCACCGGAGACACCTGTAGAGCACCTTTATAATCACCCAGTTACGTTGTGATGTTTGGTAGCACACAAAGTGTTCCTCTGGTATTCGGGAGTTGCATAATGTCATAGTCATAGGAACATGTATAAGTCATGAAGAAAGCAATATCAATAAACTAATCGATCAAGTGCTAAGCTAACGGAATGGGTCAAGTCAACCACATCATTCTCTAATGATGTGATCCCGTTGATCAAATGACAATCATGTCTATGGCTAGGAAACTTAACCATCTTTGATCCGGCGACCTAGTCAAGTAGAGGCATACTAGTGACACTCTATTTGTCTATGTATTCACACATGTACTAAGTTTCGGGTTAATACAATTCTAGCATGAATAATAAACATGCATCATGATATAAAGAAATATAAATAACAAATTTATTATTGCCTCTAGGGCATATCTAATTCAGTCTCCCACTTGCACGAGAGTGCACATCGCTATGTGATTTAACACGAATAGTTCACATCACCATGTGATTAACACCCATAGTTCACATCGCCATGTGACCAATACTCAAAGGGTTTACTAGAGTCAGTAATCTAATTCACATCGCCATGTGATTAACACTAAAAGAGTACTAAGGTGTGATCATGTTTTGCTTGTGAGAGAAGTTTAGTAAACGGGTCTGTCAAATTCAGATCCGTATGTATTTTGCAAATTTCTATGTCTACAATGCTCTGCATGGAGCTACTTTAGCTAATTGCTCCCACTTTCAATATGAATCTGGATTGTGACTTAGACATATCTAGTAAAGTACGATTACGATGTTCGGACACACCCTTACGCTGTGGTGTTCCGGGTGGCGTGAGTTTGCGAAATTATTCTGCATTGTTTCAAATGAAGACCAAACTCGTAACTCAAATATTCTCCTCCACAATCAGATCGCACAAACTTTATTTTCTTGTTACAATGATTTTCCACTTCACTCTGAAATTCTTTGAACTTTTCAAATGTTTCAGAGTTATGTTTCATCAAGTAGATATACCCATATCTACTCAAATCATCTGTAAAGGTGAGAAAATAACGATACCCGCCGTGAGAGTCAACATTCATCGGACCACATACATCAGTATGTATGATTTCCAACAAATTTGTTGCTCGCTCCATTGTTCCGGAGAACGGCGTTTTAGTCATCTTGCCCGTGAGCCATGGTTCGCAAGTACCAAGTGATTCATAATCAAGTGATTCCAAAAGTCCATCAGAATGGAGTTTCTTCATGCGCTTTACACCAATATGACCTAAACGACAGTGCCACAAATAAGTTGCACTATCATTATCAACTCTGCATCTTTTGGCTGCAATATTATGAATATGTGTATCACTATGATCGAGATCCAACAAACCATTTTCATTGTGTGTATGACCATAGAAGGTTTTATTCATGGAAACAGAACAAAAATTATTCTCTAACTTAAATGAATAACCGTATTGCAATAAACATTATCAAATCATATTCACGCTGAACGCAAACACCAAATAACACTTATTTAGGTTCGACACTAATCCCGAAAGTATAGGGAGCGTGCGATGATGATCATATCAATCTTGGGACTACTTCCAACACACATCGTCACCTCCCCCTTAACTAGTTTCAGTTCATTCTGCAACTCCCGTTTCGAGTTACTACTCTTAGCAACTGAACCAGTATCAAATGTCGAGGGGTTGCTATAAGCACTAGTAAAGTACACATCAATAACATGTATATCCAATATACCTTTGTTCACTTTGCCATCCTTCTTATCCGCCAAGTATCTAGGGCAGTTCAACTTCTAGTGACCATTTCCTTTGCAGTACAATCACTCAGTTAAAGGCTTGGATCTAGCTTTGGGTTTCTTCACGGGAGCAGCAACTTGCTTTCCGTTCTTTTAGAAGTTCCCCTGCTATCCCTTTGCCATTTTCTTGAAACTAGTGTTCTTTTCAACCATCAACACTTGATGCTTTTCTTGATTTCTACCTTCGCCGATTTTAGCATCGCGAAGAGCATGGGAATTGTTTTCGTCATCCCTTGCATATTATATTTCATCATGAAGTTCTAGTAACTTGCTGATGGTGACTAGAGAACTTTTTTCAATTACTATCTTATCTTGAAGATTAACTCCCACTTGATTCAAGCAATTGTAGTACCCAGACAATCTAAGCACATGCTCACTGGTTGAGCTATTCTCCTTCATCTTGTAGGCAAAGTACTGTCAGAGGTCCCATACCTTTTGACACGGGAATGAGTATGAAATACCAATTTCAACTCTTGGAACATCTTATATGCTCCGTGGCATTCAAAACATTTTTGAAGTCCCAGTTCTAAGCCGTAAAGCATGGTGCACTAAACTATCAAGTAGTCATCATACCGAGCTTTGTCAAACGTTCATAATGTCTGCATCTGCTCCTGAAGTAGGTCTGTCAACCTAGCGGTACATCAACGTCATAATTCTTCTGTGCGGCAATGAGAATAATCCTCAGATCATGGATCCAATCTGCATCATTGCTACTAACAACTTTCAACTTAGTTTTCTCTAGGAACATATCAAAAATAAAACAGGAGAGCTAAACGCGAGCTATTGATCTACAACATAGATATGCTACTACTATCAGGACTATGTTCATGGTAAATTAAAGTTCAATTGATTATATTACTTATGAACTTCCACTTAGATAGACATCCCTCTAATCATCAAAGTGATCACGTGATCCATATCAACTAAACCATGTCCGATCATCACGTGAGATGAGGTAGTTTTCAATGGTTAACATTACTATGTTGATCATATCTACTATATGATTCACGCTCGACCTTTCGGTCTCAGTGTTCCGAGTCCATATCTGCGTATGCTAGGCTCATCAAGTTTAACCCGAGTATTTCTGCGTGTGCAAAACTGGCTTGCACCCGTTGTATATGAACGTAGAGCTTATCTCCCCCGATCATCATCTGGTGTCTCGGCACGACAAACTTTGGCAATGGTGCATACTCAGGGAGAACACTTGTACCTTGAAATTTAGTGAGAGATCATCTTATAATCAACCTTCAATCAAAGCAGAATAAGATGCATAAAAGATAAACATCACATGCAATCAATATAAGTGATATGATACGGCCATCATCATCTTGTGCCTTTGATCTCCATCTCCAAACCACCGTCATGATCACCATCGTCACCGGTGCGACACCTTGATATCCATCATAGCATCATTGTCGTCTCGCCAACTATTGCTTCTACGACTATCGCTACCGCTTAGTGATAAAGTAAAGCAATTACATGGCGATTGCATTTCATACAATAAAGCGACAACCACATGGCTCCTGTCAGTTGCCGATAACTTTGTTACAAATCATGATCATCTCATACAATAAAATTTAGCATCATGTCTTGACCATATCATATCACAGCATGCCCTGCAAAAACAAGTTAGACATCCTCTACTTTGTTGTTGCAAGTTTTACATGGCTCCGATGGGCTGAGCAATAGCCGTTCTTACCTACACATCAAAACCACAACGATATTTCGTCAAGTTAGTGTTGTTTTAACCTTCACAAGGACCGGGCATAGCCACACTCGATTCAACTAAAGTTGGAGAAATTGACACCTGCCAGCCACCTGTGTGCGAAGCACGTTGGTAGAACCAGTCTCGCGTAAGCGTACGCGTAATGTCGGTCCGGGCCGCTTCATCCAACAATACCGCCGAATCAATGTATGACATGCTGGTAAGAAGTATGAGTAGTATCGCCCACAACTCACTTGTGTTCAACTCGTGCATATAACATCTACGCATAAACCTGGCTCGGATGCCACCGTTGGGGAACGTAGTAATTTCAAAAAAATCCTACGCACATGCAAGATCATGGTGATGCATAGCAACGAGAGGGAAGAGTATTGTCCATGTACCCTTGTAGACCGAAAGCGGAAGCATTATGACAACGCGGTTGATGTAGTCGTACGTCTACACGATCCGACCGATCCAAGTACCAAACGCATGGCACCTCCGAGTTCAGCACACGTTCAGCTCGATGACGTCCCACGAACTCCGATCCAGCAGAGCTTCGCGGGAGAGTTCTGTCAGCACGACGGCGTGATGACGGTGATGATATTGCTACTGATGCAGGGCTTCGCCTAAGCACCGCTACGATATGACCGAGGTGGATTATGGTGGAAGGGGGCACCGCACACGGCTAAAAGATCAACTGATGAACTTGTGTGTCTATGGGGTGCCCCCCTCCCCCGTATATAAAGGAGTGGAGGAGGGGGAGGGCCAGCCCTCTACTATGGCGGCATACTGGGAGTCCTACTCCCACCGGGAGTAGGATTCCCTCCTTTCCAAGTAGTAGGAGTAGGAGAGAAGGAAGGGGAAGAGAGAAGAGAAGGAAGGAGGGGGCGCAGCCCCTCCCGCTAGCCAATTCGTACTAGGCCTTGGGGGGCGCGTGGCATGCCCTCTCTGTCTCCCCTAAAGCCCAATAAGGCCCATATACATCCCGGCGAATTCTCGTAACTCTCCGATACTCCGAAAAATACCCAAATCACTCGGAACCTTTCCGATGTCCGAATATAGTCGTCCAATATATCAATCTTTACGTATCGAACATTTCGAGACTCCTCGTCATGTCCCCGATCTCATCCGGGGCTCTTAACTACCTTCGGTACATCGAAACACATAAACTCATAATACCGATCGTCACCGAACGTTAAGCATGCGGACCCTATGGGTTCGAGAACTATGTAGACATTACCGAGACTCATCTCCAGTCAATAACCAATAGTTGAAAATGGATGCTCATATTCGTTCCCACATATTCTATGAAGATCTTTATCGGTCAAACCGCATAACAACATATGTTGTTCCCTTTGTCATCGGTATGTTACTTGCCCGAGATTCGATCGTCGGTATCTCAATACCTAGTTCAATCTCATTACCGCAAGTGTCCTTACTCGTTCCGTAATGTATCATCCCGCAACTAACTCATTAGTCACATTTCTTGCAAGGATTATAGTGATGTGCATTACCGAGAGGGCCCAAAGATACCTCTCCGACAATCGGAGTGACAAATACTAATCTCGATCTATGCCGACTCAACAAGTACCATCGGAGACACCTGTAGAGCACCTTTATAATCACCCAGTTATGTTGTGACGTTTGGTAGCACACAAAGTGTTCCTCCGGTATTCGGGAGTTGCAAAATCTCATAGTCATAGGAACATGTATAAGTCATGAAGAAAGCAATAGCTATAAACTAATCGATCAAGTGCTAAGCTAACGGAATGGGTCAAGTCAACCACATCATTCTATAATGATGTGATCCCTTCGATCAAATGACAACTCATGTCTATGGCTAGGAAACTTAACCATCTTTGATCCGACGAGCTAGTCAAGTAGAGGCATACTAGTGACACTCTGTTTGTCTATGCATTAACACATGTACTAAATTTCCGGTTAATACAATTTTAGCATGAATAATAAACATTTATCATGATATAAAGAAATATAAATAACAAATTTATTATTACCTCTAGGGCATATTTCCTTCAGTATCCCACTTGCACTAGAGTCAATTATCTAGTCCACATCGCTATGTGATTTAACACGAATAGTTCACATCGCCATGTGATTAACACCCATAGTTCACATCGCCATGTGACCAATACTCAAAGGGTTTACTAGGGTCAGTAATCTAGTTCACATTGCCATGTGATTAACACTCAAAGAGTACTAAGGTGTGATCATGTTTTGCTTGTGGGAGAAGTTTAGTCAACGGGTCTGTCAAATTCAGATTCGTATGTATTTTGCAAATTTCTATGTCTACAATGCTCTGCACGGAGCTACTTTAGCTAATTGTTCCCACTTTCAATATGTATCTAGACTGTGACTTAGAGATATCCAGATCGGTATCAAAGCTTGCATCGACGTAACTCTTTACGACGAACTCCTTATCACCTCCATAACCGAGAAATATTTCCTTAGTCCTCTAAGGATAATTTTTGACCGCTGTCCAGTGATCTACTCCTAGATCAAAATTGTACTTCCTTGTCAAACTCAGGGCAGGGTATACAATAGGTCTGGTACACAGCATGACATACTTTATAGAACCTATGGTTGAGATAGGGAGTGACTTCCATTCTCTCTCTATCTTCTGTCATGGTCGGGCTTTGAGTCTTACTCAACTTCACACCTTGCAACACAGGCAAGAACTCTTTCTTTGATTGTTCCATTTTGAACTATTTCAAAAACTTTTCAAGGTATGTACTCATTGAAAAAACTTATCAAGCGTCTTGATCTATCTCTATAGATCTTGATGCTCAATATGTAAGCAGCTTCACCAAGGTCTTTGAAAAACTCCTTTCAAACACTCCTTTATGCTTTCCAGAAAATTCTACATCATTTTCGATCAATTATATGTCATTCACATATACTTATCAGAAAGGCTGTAGTGCTCCCACTCACTTTCTTGTAAATAGAGGCTTCACCGCAAGTCTGTATAAAACCATATGCTTTGATCAACTTATCAAAGCGTATATTCCAACTCCGAGATGCTTGCACGAGTCCATAGATGGATCGCTGGAGCTTGCATATTTTGTTAGCACCTTTAGGATTGACAAAACCTTCTGGTTGCATTATATACAACTCTTCTTTAATAAATCTATTAAGGAATGCAGTTTTGTTTATCCATTTGCCAGATTTCATAAAATGCGGCAATTGCTAACATGATTCGGACAGACTTAAGCATAGATACGACTGAGAAACTCTCATCGTAGTCAACACCTTGAACTTATCGAAAACCTTTTGCAAAAATTCTAGCTTTGTAGATAGTAACACTACTATCAACGTCCGTCTTCCTCTTGAAGATCCATTTAATCTCAATGGCTTGCCGATCATCGGGCAAGTCAATCAAAGTCCACACTTTGTTCTCATACATGGATCCCATCCCAGATTTCATGGCCTCAAGCCATTTATTGGAATCTGGGCTCATCATCGCCTCCTCATAGTTCGTAGGTTCGTCATGGTCAAGTAACATGACCTCCAAAACAGGATTACCGTACCACTCTAGTGCGGATCTTACTCTGTTTGACCTACGAGATTCGGTAGTAACTTGATCTGAAGTTACATGATCATCATCATTAGCTTCCTCACTAATTGGTGTAGGAGTCACAAGAACAGATTTCTGTGATGAACTACTTTCCAATGAGGGAGCAGGTAGAGTTACATCATCAAGGTCTACTTTCCTCCCACTCACTTCTTTCGAGAGAAACTCCTTCTCTAGAAAGGATCCATTCTTAGCAATGAATGTCTTGCCTTCGGATCTGTGATAGAAGGTTTACCCAACAGTCTCCTTTGGGTATCCTATGAAGACACATTTCTCCGATTTGGGTTCGAGCTTATCAGGTTGAAGCTTTTTCGCATAAGCATCGCAGCCCCAAACTTTAAGAAACGACAACTTTGGTTTCTTGCCAAACCACAGTTCATATGGTATCGCCTCAACGGATTTAGATGGTGCCCTATTTAACGTGAATGCAGCTGTCTCTAATGCATAACCCCAAAACGATAGTGGTAAATCAGTGAGAAACATCATAGATCGCACCATATCTAGTAAAGTACGAATATGACGTTCGGACACACCATTACGATGTGGTGTTCCGGGTGGCGTGAGTTTGCGAAACTATTCTGCATTGTTTCAAATGAAGACCAAACTCATAACTCAAATATTCTCCTCCACGATCAGATCGCAGAAACTTTATTTTCTTGTTTCGATGATTTTCCACTTCACTCTGAAATTCTTTGAACTTTTCAAATGTTTCAGAGTTATGTTTCATCAAGTAGATATACCCATATCTGGTCAAGTCATCTGTGAAGGTGAGAACATAACGATACCCGCCGTGATCCTCAACATTCATCGGACCACATACATCAGTATGTAAGATTTCCAACAAATCTGTTGCTCGCTCCATTGTTCCGGAGAATGGCGTTTTAGTCATCTTGCCCATGAGGCATGGTTCGCAAGTACCAAGTGATTCATAATCAAGTGATTCCAAAAGTCCATCAGAATGGAGATTCTTCATGCGCTTTACACCAATATGACCTAAATGGCAGTGCCACAAATAAGTTGCACTATCATTATCAACTCTGCATCTTTTGGCTTCAATATTATGAATATGTGTATCACTACGATCGAGATCCAACAAACCATTTTCATTGGGTGTATGACCATAGAAGGTTTTATTCATGTAAACAGAACAAAAATTATTCTCTAACTTAAATGAATGACCGTATTGCAATAAACATGATCAAATCATATTCATGCTCAATGCAAACACAAAATAACACTTATTTAGGTTCAACACTAATCCCGAAAGTATAGGGAGTGTGCGATGATGATCATATCATTCTTGGAACTACTTCCAACACACATCGTCACCTCGCCCTTAACTAGTTTCTGTTCATTCTGCAACTCCCGTTTCGAGTTACTACTCTTAGTAACTGAACCAGTATCAAATGCCGAGGGGTTGCTATAAGCACTAGTAAAGTACAAATCAATAACATGTATATCCAATATACCTTTGTTCACTTTGCCATCTTTCTTATCCGCCAAGTATCGATGGCAGTTCCACTTCTAGTGACCATTTCCTTTGCAGTAGAATCACTCAGTTTCAGGCTTGGGTCTAGCTTTGGGTTTCTTCACGAGAGCAGCAACTTGCTTTCCGTTCTTTTTGAAGTTACCCTTCTATCCCTTTTCCCTTTTCTTGAAACAAGTGGTCTTTTCAACCATCAACACTTGATGCTTTTCTTGATTTCTACCTTCGCCGATTTTAGCATCGCGAAGAGCTTGGGAATTGTATTCTTCATCCCTTGCATATTATAGTCCATCACGACGTTCTATTAACTTGGTGATAGTGACTAGAGAACTTTTGTCAATTACTATCTTATTTGGAAGATTAACTCCCACTTGATTCAAGCAATTGTAGTACCCAGACAATCTGAGCACATGCTCACTGGTTGAGCTATTCTCCTCCATCTTGTGGGCAAAGTACTGTCAGAGGTATCATACCTTTTGACACGGGAATGAGTATGAAATAACAATTTCAACTCTTGGAACATCTTATATGCTCTGTGGCGTTCAAAACATTTTTGAAGTCCCGATTCTAAGCCGTAAAGCATGGTGCACTAAACTATCAAGTAGTCATCATACCGAGCTTTGTCAAACGTTCATAATGTCTGCGTCTGCTCCTACAGTAGGTATGTCACCTAGCGGTGCATCAAGGACATAATTCTTCTGTGCAGCAATGAGAATAATCCTCAGATCACGGATCCAATCCGCATAATTGCTACTAACAACTTTCAACTTAGTTTTCTCTAGGAACATATCAAAAATAAAACAAGGGAGCTAAACGCGAGCTATTGATCTACAACATAGATATGCTAATACTATCAGGACTATGTTCATGGTAAATTAAAGTTCAATTAATCATATTACTTAAGAACTCCCACTTAGATAGACATCCCTCTAATCATCTAAGTGATCACGTGATGCATATCAACTAAACCATGTCCGATCATCATGTGAGATGGAGTAGTTTTCAATGGTGAACATCACTATGTTGATCATATCTACTATATGATTCATGCTCGACCTTTCGGTCTCAGTGTTCCGAGGCCATATCTGCATATGCTAGGCTCGTCAAGTTTAACCCGAGTATTTCTGCGTGTGCAAAACTGGCTTGCACCCGTTGTATATGAGCGTAGAGCTTATCACACCCGATCATGATCTGGTGTCTCGGCACGACAAACTTTGGCAACGGTGCATACTAAGGGAGAACACTTGTACCTTGAAATTTAGTGAGAGATCATCTTATAATGCTATCGTCAATCAAAGCAGAATAAGATGCATAAAAGATAAACATCAAGCGAAATCAATATAAGTGATATGATACGGCCATCATCATCTTGTGCCTTTGATCTCCATCTCCAAAGCACCGTCATGATCACCATCGTCACCGGCGCGATACCTTGATCTCCATCGTAGCATCGTTTTCGTCTCGCCAACTATTGCTTCTACGACTATCACTACCGCTTAGTGATATTGTAAACAAATTACATGGCGATTGCATTTCATACAATAAAGCGACAACCATATGGCTCCTGCCAGTTGCCGATAACTTTGTTACAAATCATGATCATCTCATACAATAAAATTTAGCATCATGTCTTGACCATATCATGTCACAGCATGCCCTGCAAAAACAAGTTAGACGTCCTCTACTTTTTTGTTGCAAGTTTTATGTGGCTGCTACGGGCAGAGAAAGAGCCGTTCTTACCTACGCATCAAAACCACAAAGATATTTCGTCAAGTTAGTGTTGTTTTAACCTTCACAAGGATCGAGCGTAGGCACACTCGATTCAACTAAAGTTGGAGAAATTGACAACCGCCAGCCACCTATGTGCGAAGCACATCGGTAGAACCAGCCTCGCGTAAGCGTACACGTAATGTCGGTCCGGGCCGCTTCATCCAACAATACCGCCAAATCAAAGTATGACATGCTGGTAAGAAGTATGACTAGTATCGCCCACAACTCACTTGTGTTCTACTCGTGCATATAACATCTACGCATAAACCTGGCTCGGATGCCACTGTTGGGGAACGTAGTAATTTCAAAAAATTCCTACGCACATGCAAGATCATTTTGATGCATAGCAATAAGAGGGGAGAGTATTGTCCACGTACCATTGTAGACCGAAAGCGGAAGCATTATGACAACGCGGTTGATGTAGTCGTACGTCTTCACGATCCGACCGATCCAAGTACCGAACGCACGACACCTCCGAGTTTAGCACACGTTCAGCTCGATGACGTCTCACGAACTCCGATCCAGCAGAGCTTCACAGGAGAGTTCCGTCAGCACGACGGCGTGATGACGGTGATGGTGTTGCTACCGATGCAGGGCTTCTCCTAAGCACCGCTACGATATGACCGAGGTGGATTATGGGGGAAGGGGGCAACTGGTGAACTTCTGTGTCTATGGGGTGCCCCCCTCCCCCGTATATAAAGGAGTGGAGGAGGGGGAGGGTCGGCCCTCTACTATGGCTTGCCCTGGGGAGTCCTGCTCCCACCGGGAGTAGAATTCCCCCCATTCCAAGTAGTAGGAGTAGGAGAGAAGGAAGGGGAAGAGAGAAGAGAAGGAAGGAGGGGGCGCAGCCCCTCCCCCTAGTCCAATTCGGACTAGGCCTTGGGGGGGGGGGGCTGCCCTCTCTATCTCCCCTAAAGCCCAATAAGGCCCATATACTCCCCGGCGAATTCCCGTAACTCTCCGGTACTCCGAAAAATACCCGAATTACTCGGAACCTTTCCGATGTCCGAATATAGTCGTCCAATATATTGATCTTTACGTCTCGAACATTTCGAGACTCCTCATCATGTTCCCGATCTCATCCGGGACTCCGAACTACCTTTGGTACATCAAAACACATAAACACGTAGTACCGATCATCACCAAACGTTAAGCGTGCGGACCCTACGGGTTCGAGAACTATGTAGACATCACCGAGACTCATCTCCAATCAATAACCAAGAGAGGAACCTGGATGCTCATATTCGTTCCCACATATTCTACGAAGATCTTTATCGGTCAAACCGCATAACAAAATACGTTGTTCCCTTTGTCATCGGTATGTTACTTGCCCGAGATTCGATCGTCGATATCTTAATACCTAGTTCAATCTCTTTACCGGCAAGTCTCTTTACTCGTTCCGTAATGTATCATCCCGCAACTAACTCATTAGTCACATTGCTTGCAAGGCTTATAGTGATGTGCATTACCGAGAGGGGGCCCAGAGATACCTATCCGACAATCGGAGTGATAAATCCTAATCTCGATCTATGCCAACTCAAAAAGTACCATCGGAGACACCTATAGAGCACCTTTATAATCACCCAGTTACGTTGTGACGTTTGGTAGCACACAAAGTGTTCCTCCGGTATTCGGGAGTTGCATAATCTCATAGTCATGGGAACATGTATAAGTCATGAAGAAAGCAATAACAATAAACTAAACGATCAAGTGCTAAGCTAACGGAATGGGTCAAGTCAACCACATCATTTTCTAATGATGTGATCGCGTTGATCAAATGACAACTCATGTCTATGGCTAGGAAATTAACTATCTTTGATCCGACGAGCTAGTCAAGTAGAGGCATACTAGGGACACTCTGTTTGTCTACGTATTCACACATGTACTAAGTTTCCGGTTAATACAATTCTAGCATGAATAATAAACATTTATCATGATATAAAGAAATATAAATAAAAACTTTATTATTACCTCTAAGGCATATTTCCTTCAGCGCACCTATGTGCATTGCATTGCATTGAACACCATCAACGTAATACTCACTTGTTGCCCATCTTGCAGTCGCGGGTGTCGCCAGTGCCGTCTTCGCCCTTGCCGCGGTAACCGTCATCATCGTCGTCATCGTCGCCCAGCAAGAATGTTAGCGTGGGCTTGTTGACCCCGAACGCCTCCACCGAGCCCCTCTTCGCGCACGAGCCCGCGTGGTTCGGCGACGCAAGTCCCAGCTCCAGCTCCATGGCGCCAGTGGCTAGCTCCTTCCCTTCGTCAACTATTTTCCCTGGTGTGATCACAACTGAAAAATAGGAGTAGCTAGCTAGCTAGTACTCTGGCAGGCGGCTTTACCGTGCGGTCGATGTGTGCGGTATATATAGGCACACAGATGTCTACGTTCGATGCATGGTGACAGTGGACGTCGATCTGGAGAGAGTAAACCGCGTCGTCGTGGCCTTGTGGCGGCCGAGGGAGTGGGAGACATGGTGTTGGGGCTCAAGGGGGCTAAGCAACAGTGCGCTGCTTAGCCCCCTTGAGCCCGAACACCATGTCTTCGCCGGCGCGCTGCTTAGCCCCCTTGAGCCCGAATATTTGGGAACGTTCATCAGAGGAGACGTTCATCAAAGCATGCGTCATACAAAGCAAACTTAAATTCACACTCTCATCAAAGGAGACGTTCGGCCAACTGACGTGGCAGACGTGTCCAGGCGCCCTATGTCCACCCTATATTTAGGATGGATATGAAGGCGTCAGTTAGCCCGGGTATTTGGGGCCCATTTGAGAAGCCTGTCTAGGATGCTTTTTTGTGACCAGTCACTGAATCTATCCAGGCGTTTGAGATGAATTTGAGGCGCCCGAGTGTAGATCCTCTTAGAGCATCTCCAATGGATGGTCCAAATTTTGAGGATCCAAAACTGAAGATGTAAAATATGGATCGCCAAATGGTGCATGGTGCATTTTGGAGCTCCGAAAAATGCTCAACTCCAATTGATGGTCCAAATCGAAGATGTAAAAAAAGAGAAACTCCAACAGATGGTCCAAAATGAAGATTAAAATGACCAAATACTACTTCATCTCAACATAGTTAAAACATGAAATTCAACATAGTTTCATACACAAATTCAACTACTACTTATTCGAACTACTAGATGAAACTATTCCTCATCGTCCGAGCTGCGGGACTGCTCCCAGAACTCGTCCTTGGTCGCGTCATCGCACCCCTCGTCCTCCTCCTCAGAGTCACCCCAGTCCTCATCTGACGACTCGATAGGGATCACAGTCCAGGGGCCGGCCTCGTCCTCCTTCTTCACCCCCCTTCTTTTTCGCCTCGATGTCGCGCTTCTAGTAGAGCTCCAGCTCGGCCTGGACTTACTGCGGATGTTCTCGCTCATACTGAGCCATCGCCGCCTCATCGCTCTCGCCTGGAGCGACGACAACCGCCAGTCTCTTCTTCGCATTCTTCGTCGGCATCTCCTCCATCGGGATACCCTGCGGCACGAGCCACTCCGCCACCGCCTGGGACTCGATCCCCGGGAAGTTGAGGTCCGTCTTCGGCCGTCCGACACGCCACACCGCCACGTCATAGGCACGCGCGGCATTATCGGTGGTGGGATACATGTCGAGCGACCAACGCCGCCCAGCGTCGGATAACTCCACTCCGAACTTCCCGGAGGGCTTCGCCCTCACGCCGAAAAAATCGGACTTGCCCTTCCGCGTCTTCTTGGGCGCCATCGGGGAGCGGGCGGCGTGCTCGCGGGGCGGAGGCGGACGGAGCGTGGCGGTGAACGGACCGGAGGCGGAGGCGGACGGAGAGGAGACAGATGGGGTGCGGAGGCGGCCAGAGAGGAGGTGGACTGGGTCGGGGCGGGGCGGAGGCGGCCGGAGCGGAGGCGAACGTGATGGGGCGGCGTGGCAGCAGGCGGGGCCCAGGCGGGGTGGAATCGGTGGTGGGGGTCTGAATCTACGGTGGGGCAGCGTCAGAGAGCTGCGGCGGGGCAGCGGCCGAGCGGCGGAGGGCGGGGAACGGGCGGGCGGTCGCGAGGCAGAAGGGGAATGACGTGGGGGTTGGGCGTTTGGCGGGCGGCCCCGGTTTTACATCAGTTCCATCTCGTGATGTAAATTTGCATCACAAGTTTTCAATTTTACAACACCGTCAGGCCGCGGTCCAATTTTTTTTATATATAGACCATCGGTTGGAGCAGCATTTTTTACGCCAAACGGTTAAAAAGTTAGGTATTTTTACATTTGGACTGTCTATTGAAAATGCTATTAGAATGCATGGTCAAGATGGTTACCACTTACCAACGCCAATGGTATCACAAGACGTGAGAGCCAGATCGAGGGGGCATGTGCGCATGGGTGCTTCTGTATCCGCCATTATGTCATCTCTAGGGTTTCTCGCCCTTGGCGATCTGGAGGCGACCGCCCCACAGCCACCACCGCCGGCCACCACGCCGGCTGTTTGTGGCCTTTCCTCCGCATCTCGGTCTAGACTGGGCGTCAGAACAACCGCGGCTGAGTGCACAGATCGATCGCAGCGGCTCCCCGAGGTGCTGCGATCCCGCATACATCTTGGAGTACGAGGGGTGGACTCCTGCTGAATCACGGCACGAGGAGGATCAGGGACGCCCTAACCCCAGCCGCAAGGAAAGAAGGTCTTATTCCTACAGAAACTCATCTAGGGCTACGGAGGGACTGCACAAGGAACCACGCACGCCGCCGGATCGTGAACCCCACGCATCTACGCCACCGCCGTCTGCTGGGATGTCGTCGTCGTCTGCACACGAGGCCGGTAAGGAGTCGCTGGTGGGCGAGGTGAACCCAGAGGTCGGTGGGGCGCACATAGGGCTCCCTCCATGGATGTGGCTCGCCCGAAGCCTTCCAACGGTGGATCCATGGCTACTGGGCGCCTCAATCCGCGGCTGCAAACACTGGCGATTGGGAACCAGATGAAGACCGCGGGTGCAGCGGAGGAGTATGTTGCTGATCATGCAACGGATAACCCAGCTGTTGATGAGTTGTTGGCTGAACAAATGAAGTCCATCTCGGGTTGCAGGTGCAGCAATGGGTATGGCGGAGGAACAACATGCAGCTACAGCAGCCAACATACATGCACGTGAGAACTCCTCAAACTACACCCAGGTTTCAAACCGCTCAAAGCCAAGGAGCTCTGACATGATTCCGGTTATGCGTAACCTCTTGCATGAAATAAGAATGGCTGATGCAGAGCTTGAGGCTTTGTTGACCTTGGGAAAGCGCACCGCTACTGATGATCATTTTACTGGTACAAGAGAGGAGGTGAGAGACAAGGCTATGGTGGTTTATGCTACCACGGCCACTTCAGCTGAGTGTGTGATTTCAGGTACACCAAAGAAACGTAAGACTGCGGGGACTCTGGAGGGGCAGCGGACCCAGCCGGACGGAGGGATGGTAGACCAGGACATGTGGGAGGCGTCGAACACCATGGAGGTAGTCGGCCCAGGGTTTCGCCGACGAACTGACGGGGCCGGCGGAGCCCCATCAGGAGCAATGAATATCTTAAGCTGGAACTGCCGAGGTGGGGTGAACCCTCGGACAGTTCGTGATCTTGTGAGTCTAGTGCAGGCTCAGTCCCCTAGTATCGTTTTTCTTTGTAAAACTAGGCAGTCTAAAAATAAAATGAAGAGGTACCATGCTCGGTTAGGGTTGAGAGGTTTTGAAGCATTTGATTGTGTGGGTCGTAGTGGTGGTCTTGCTTTGTATTGGCATGAGTCACTGAGTCTCGGTGTAAAAGAAATAAATGAACGATATATTTGTTGGGAAACGTAGTAATTTTAAAAAAAATCCTACGCACACGCAGGATCATGGTGATGCATAGCAACGAGAGGGGAGAGTGTTATCCACGTACCCTCGTAGACCGTAAGTGGAAGTGTTATGACAACGCGGTTGATGTAGTCGTATGTCTTCACGATTGACCGATCCTAGCACCGAAGGTACGGCACCTCCGCGATCTGCACACGTTCGGCTCGGTGACGTCCCACGAACTCACGATCCAGCAGAGTGTCGGGGAAGAGCTTCGTCAGCACGATGGTGTGACGATGGTGATGATGAAGCTACCGGTGCAAGGCTTTGCCTAAACACTGCGACGATATGACCGGGGTGGATTATGGTGGAGGGGGCCACCGCACATGGCTGGAAACAATCAACTTGTGTGTCCAAGGGTGCCCCCTGCCCCCATATATAAAGGAGCAAGGGGGAGGCCGGCTGGCCAAAGGAGAGGGGGGAGTCCTCCTCCTAGTGGGAGTAGGTCTCCCCTTTCCTAGTCCAACTAGCAAGGAGGAAGGGGAAAGGAAGGAGAGGGAGAGAGGGAGGAAAGAGGGGCGCCGCCTCCCTTGTCCACCCGGACTCCCAAGGGGGGCGCAGCTAGCCCAAGGCCCTCTCCTCTCTCTCCCACAAGGCCCATGTTGGTCCATTAGATCCCCCGAGGGTTTCGATAACCCCCCGGCACTCCGATAAATATCCGGTGACCCCCAGAACTCATCCGGTGTCCGAATATAGTCGTCCAATATATCAGTCTTTATGTCTCGACCATTTCGAGACTCCTCGTCATGTCTTTGATCACATCCGGGACTGAAAGTGCTAGTTATCGACTAGAGGGGGATGAATAGGCGATTTTTATGAAAGTCTTCAAAACACGGATGTTTCGAAGACAAACAACAGAAATGACCTAGTTGATATGCAGCGGAAGATAACTACAACAAGCAAAACGTAGTCAAGTATGCAATAATGTGAACGGACAAGACTAATAGTAGCTATGTAGTAAGGATCAGGATGGAAGATAGTATGAAGCCAAACAACAATAGAAGTCAAGCAGTGAAGACATATAAGCAATGACTTCACGAAGACAAACTTAGGGTAAAGGAGGGAAGGGATAGAACCAGTCACTAGGTTAAGACACAGGATTTGTTGGACCAGTTCGATTCTTTGTGACAACTGTACATCTGGTTAGGGAGGCTGAGATTCAACTCAGAAGACTGTGTCTTCACCTTATTTCCCTTGAGCTAAGGACACACAGTCCTCGCCCAATCACTCTGGTAAGTCTTCAAGGTAGACTTCCGAACCTTCACAGACGACGTTCACCGGCAATCCACAATGACTCTTGGATGCTCAGAACGCGACGCCTAACCGGCTGGAGGATCCACAGTCCTCAAGTGTAATAAGTCTTCAGGTCACACAGACAGGAAAACTTCAGTGATGCCTAACACTCTTTGGCTCTGGGTGTTTTGGGCTTTGTCCTCGCAAGGATTTCTCTCTCAAAGGCTTCGAGGTGGGTTGCTCTCAAACGACAAAAGCCGTGCACCAACTCTGAGCAGCCACCAATTTATGGTGTAGGGGGTGGGCTATTTATAGCCACTAGGCAACCCCACCTGTTATGTCCGAAATGACCCTGGGTCACTAAGGAACTGACACGTGTTCCAACGGTCAGATTTCAAACACTCATGGCAACTTTACTTGGGCTACAAGCAAAGCTGACTCATCCATCTCTGGATAAGTTTTGCTCTCATTGTCTTCGCTCGAAGACATAGGATTTGGGTTGAGCATCACTTCAGTCATTCTGACTATGATCACTTGGACCCCACTTAACAAAGACGGTGGTTCCTACGACTCAACAAAGAAGAAAAGGAAACAACGAAACAACACACGGTCAAGCACTCCATAGTCTTCACTCAATGTCTTCTCATGTCATAGTCTTCAATATGAAAATCTTAACATACCAACATTGTCTTCAATGTCTTCATACATTTTTAGGGGTCGTCTCCGGTAGGTAAACCGAATCAATGAGGGACACTAACTGCGTTATCCTGCAATTCTCACAAACGCATTAGTCCCTCAACCACATTTGTCGTCAATACTCCAAAACCAACTAGGGGTGGCACTAGATGCACTTACAGGGACTCCGAACTATCTTCAGTACATCAAAACGCATAAACTCTTAATACCGATTGTCACTAAACGTTAAGCGTGTGGACCCTACAGGTTCGAGAACTATGTAGGCATGACCGAGACATGTCTCCGGTCAATAACCAATAGCGAAACCTGGAGGTTCATATTGGCTCCTACATATTCTACGAATATCTTTATCGGTCAAACCGCATAACAACATAAGTTGTTCCCTTTGTCATCGGTATGTTACTTGCCCGGGATTTGATCGTCGGTATCTCAATACCTAGTTCAATCTCGTTACCGGGAAGTCTCTTTACTCGTTCCGTAATGCATCATCCCGCAACTAACTCATTAGTTACATTGCTTGTAAGGCTTATAGTGATGTGCATTATCTAGAGGGCCCAGAGATACTTCTCCGACAATCGGAGTGACAAATTCTAATCATGATCTATGACAACTCAACAAGTACCATCGGAGACACCTGTAGAGCACTTTTATAATCACCCGATTGCCAGTGACGTTTGGTAGCACACAAAGTGTTCCTCCGGTATTCGGGAGTTGCATAATCTCATAGTCATAGGAACATGTATAAGTCATGAAGAAAGCAATAGAAATATACTAAACAATCAAATACTAAGCTAATGGAATGGGTCAAGTCAGTCACATAATTCTCTAATGATGTGATCCCGTTAATCAAATGACAACTCATGTCAATGGCTAGGAAACATAACCATCTTTGATTCAACGAGCTAGACAAGTAGAGGCATACTAGTGACACTCTGTTTGTCTATGTATTCACACATGTACTAAGTTTCCGGTTAATACAATTCTAGCATGAATAATAAACATTTATCATGATATAAGGAAATATAAATAACAACTTTATTATTGCCTCTAGGGCATATTTCCTTTAGTCTCCCACTTGCACTAGAGTCAATAATCTGGATTACATAGTAATGATTCTAACACCCATGGAGTCTTGGTGTTGATCATGTTTTGCTCGTGAGAGAGGCTTAGTCAACGGGTCTGCTACATTCAGATCCGTATGTATCTTGCAAATCTCTATGTCTCCCTCCTTGACTTGATCGCGGATGGAATTGAAGCATCTCTTTATGTGCTTGGTTCTCTTGTGAAATCGGGATTCCTTTGCCAAGGCAATTGCACCAGTATTGTCACAAAATATTTTCATTGGACCCGATGCACTAGGTATGACACCTAGATCGGATATGAACTCCTTCATCCAGACTCCTTCATTTGCTGCTTCCGAAGCAGCTATGTACTCCTCTTCACACGTACATCCCACCACGATGCTTTGCTTAGAACTACACCAACTGATAGCTCCACCGTTCAATATAAACACGTATTCAGTTTGTGACTTAGAGTCATCCAGATCAGTGTCAAAGCTTGCATCGACGTAACCATTTATGACGAGCTCTTTGTCACCTCCATAAACGAGAAACATATACTTAGTCCTTTTTAGGTATTTCAGGATGTTGTTGACCGTTGTCCAGTGATCCACTCCTGGATTACTTTGGTACCTCCCTGCTAAACTAATAGCAAGGCACACATCAGGTCTGGTACACAACATTGCATACATGATAGAACCTATGGCTGAAGCATAGGGAACACCTTTCATTTTTTTTCTCTATCTTCTGCAGTGGTCAGGCATTGAGTCTGACTCAACTTCACACCTTGTAACACAGGCAAGAACCCTTTCTTTGCTTGATCCATTTTGAACTTTTTCAAACTGAGGGAGTTCCGGACTAGGGGGTGTCCGGATAGCCGAACTATCATCACCGGCCGGACTCCAAGACTATGAAGATACAAGATTGAAGACTTCGTCCCGTGTCCGGATGGGACTTTCCTTGGCGTGGAAGGCAAGCTTGGCGATACGGATATGTAGATCTCCTACCATTGTAACCGACTCTGTGTAACCCTAACCCTATCCGGTGTCTATATAAACCGGAGGGTTTTAGTCCGTTGGACGAACAACAATCATACCATAGGCTAGCTTCTAGGGTTTAGCCTCTTTGATCTCGTGGTAGATCCACTCTTGTAACACACATCATCAATATTAATCTAGCAGGACGTAGGGTTTTACCTCCATCAAGAGGGCCCGAACCTGGGTAAAACATCGTGTCCCTTGTCTCCTGTTACCATCCGCCTAGACGACAGTTCGGGACCCCCTACCCGAGATCCGCCGGTTTTGACACCGACAGTGGTGATTTCAGTGAGAGTTCCTACGTGTCGTCGCCGATAGGCCCGATGGCTCCTCCGATCATCAACAACGACGCGGTCCAGGGTGAGACTTTTCTCCCCGGACAGATCTTTGTGTTCGGCGGCTTTGCACTGCGGGCCAATTCGCTTGCCCATCTGGAGCAGATCAAAAGCTACGCCCCTGGCCACCAGGTCAGATTTGGAAGTTTAAACTACACGGCCGATATCCGCGGAGACTTGATCTTCGACGGATTCGAGCCGCAGCCAAGCCGCACAAGACCGTCTCGGATAGGCATGATCTAGCTCTGCAGCCGAACAGTACCCTGGAGGCCGCACCAGTATCCGCTCCGGCCCTTAATCCGGAGCCGGATTCCCCGACCGAGGACGAGTGGTTGGACACCGCCTCGGGGGCTACAATTTCTATGGCGATCGAGCCGAACTCCATCCCTGTCCTTTGCAAAGACTCCGACTCCAGGGCGCCGGACTCCTGTCCAGACTCCGAACCCTCCGTGCCCTTGCCGGTCGAATCCGATTGGGCGCCCGTTATGGAGTTCACGGCCGCGGACATCTTTTAGCACTCGCCTTTTGGCGACATCCTGAATTCACTAAAGTCTCTCTCTTTATCCGGAGAGCCCTGGCCGGACTACGGTCAGGAAGGTTGGGATACGGTCGACGAAGAAATTCGACGCCCACCCACCACCCACTTGGTAGCCGCTGTCGTCGACCTAACCGACATGCTAGACTACGACTCAAGACATCGACGGTATGGACGACGATGCCGGAGACGACCAAGACCCAGCGCCTACAGGGCACTGGAAGGCCACCTCGTCATACGACATATACATGGTGGACATCCCAAAATATGGGAACGGCGATGGAACAACGGAGGATGGCCCCTCCAAGAAGCAGCCCAAGCGCCGGCGTCAGTGGCGCCGCTCTAAATCCCGCCACAGCGGTGCCTGAGAATCCCGTCGAACAAGAGCGTTTTAGACGCAGGCTTATGGCCACGGTGAACAGCCTAAAGAAAAAGCAGCAACAACTTATAGCTGATCAGGATCTGCTAGCCGACAGATGGACCGAAGTCCTCGCGGCCGAAGAGCATGAGCTCGAACGCCCCTCCAAAATCTACCCTAAACGCAAGCTGCTCCCCCGATTAGAGGAGGAGGCTTACGAACCCGCATCACCAGGAGACAATACGGCTGACCGACCACCCCGTGGTCATGACAGAGAGGCCTCTAGGCCCTTCACTAGAACCATACCCGGCATCGCTCAAAAGCACACGGCCAAAGGGGAACGCTCCGGACCTGCGAGATATATTGGAGGACAAGGCAAGACAATCAAGATCGATCTATGGATCGGCGTGGGCATGCACGTGCGTGGCGACAACCGTCGCGCCGGACATGTAAGTCCGCCGGGCCGAACAAAACAGACCAAGCTCTTTTTGAGCTTCGGCCGTGATATCGCCCGACAGAGGCGCCAAGACACCCCCTATGCTTCACAGACGAAGTAATGGATCATCAAATCCCCGAAGGGTTTAAACCCGTCAATATTGAATCCTATGATGGCACAACAGACCCCACGGTTTGGATCGAAGACTATCTCCTTCACATCCACATGGCCCGCGGTGACGATCTTCACGCCATCAAATACCTCCCCCTCAAGATTAAAGGACCAGCCCGGCATTGGCTCAACAGCTTGCCAGCAGAGTCAATTGGGAGCTGGGAGGACCTGGAAGCCGCATTCCTCGATAACTTCCAGGGCACTTATGTGCGACCACCGACGCCGATGACCTAAGCCACATAATTCAGCAGCAGACGAATCGGCGGAACAATTACGACACGGTTCTTAACCAAGAAAAACCAAATCGCCGATCGTCCGGATGCGGAGACCCTCGCGGCCTTCAAGCATAACATCATGACGAAGCGGCTTGCCCGGCACCTAGGACAGGAAAAGCCGAAATCCATGGCAGCCCTCACATCACTCATGACCCGCTTCTGTGCAGGTGAGGACAGCTGGCTAGCACGTAGCAACAACCTCAGCAAAAATTCTGGCAGTCCGGACTTCAAGGACCAAAACGGCAGGCCGCGTCGTAACAAAAACAAACGCCACACTAACGGCGACAATATTGAGGATACGGCAGTCAATGCCGGATTCAAAGGCTCTAAACCCGTCGGTGGAAAAAGCCATTCAAACGAACTACTCCGGGTCCGTCCAATTTGGACCGAATACTCGACCGCTTGTGCTAGATACACGGCACCCCCGAAAAGCCAGCTAACCACACCAACAGGGACTGTTGGGTATTCAAGCAGGCAGGCAAGTTAATTGCCGAAAACAATGACAAGGGGCTGCATAGCGATGACGAGGACGAGACCCAACCGCCGAACAATAGAGGACAAAAGGGTTTCCCCCCACAGGTGCGGACGGTGAACATGATATACGCAACGCACATACCCAAAAGGGAGAGGAAGCGTGCACTCAGGGATGTCTGGCGATGGAGCGGTTGCCCAAGTTCAATCCATGGTCCTCCTGCCCGATCACTTTTGACCGAAGGACCACCCCACCAAAGATTCGCCACGGCGGATTCGGCCAAGACCGGTCCTAGACCCAATCGTCGATGGATTTCACCTAACCAGAGTCCCGATGGACGGCGGCAGCAAATGAACCTGCTTTACTAGGATACAAGGCGCAAAATGGGCATAGACCCTCAAGGATTAAACCTAACAAAATGACCTTTAAAGGAGTCATACCAGTTGTAGAATACAATTGTACAATATCAATTACACTGGAAGTTTTATTCGGATACCAGGATAACTTCCGAAGCTAGGAGTTAATCTTCGAAATAGTCCCGTTCCGCAGCGGCTATCATGCCTTGCTCGGACGTGCAGCGTTGCAAAGTTCAACGCGGTGCCGCACTACGCATACCTCAAGCTCAAGATGCCAGGCCCTCGAGGAGTCATTACGGTCAACGGAAACACCGAGCGTTCTCTCCGCACGGAGGAACATACAGCGCTCTCGCGCGAAGTGCAATGCAGCCTCTTAAGGCAATTATCGAATCCGCCGTTAAGCGGCCGGACACAGCCAAGCGCCGCCGGAGTAACTTACAACAAGACCACGGCACGTTCCGAGCACGCCAGAAAAGGCGGCCCCAACCCCAGCTCCTGCGAAACGTCAAAGCAGGTCCTTCGCGTACACCATTACGCTCTGAAGATACCATGGGCATGGGGAGGGGGCACGACCACAATACACCCAGACTGCGGCTCAACCACACAAGGGGCTCTCAAGTGTGTCGTTCCTTTTTCTTTTCTTTTTACCTTTTACTTTTTAACCATAGGACTCCGTTTGTCAGAAGCCCTGTCCGGCAGCAGACCTGCCGAACTCACGATGCAACAGCCAGGGAAGGATAAAGGCTACAACGAATATACAGGTGGTCTCCATTACGAGCATTTTCATACACCAATCTGCAGCCTACCCCTGGAGTGGGACATGCTTAACAGTCTCCTACCTTGCTTATCGCACTATTTGTATCGCTCTCCATTCGTAGCAGCACTTATTGAATAAAACAATGCAGCACCTTTTTGCTTATAATTGCATTTCTTTTTCATACATATGTTCATTCACGACATGTTGCATCCGTACACTTTGGTACGGCTAATATACACCAGGGCTTATGTTTCCAGCGTTATGGTGTGATGAGTCCGAACACTTTCACAAGTGCGGCACCCCGAACTTATAGCACTATATGCATCGGCTCCGAATCATGTCTTGGGTCAATAGTTGGGTTTGCCCGGCTCCCGTGTTTTGGTACCTTACGTTCCGTTACATCGGCTAAGGTAGCACCGGGAGAACCACTGCGATTCCGCTCCAGTTCGGCTGGGTTAACGCCTCAGTGGAGAAAGCTAAAACTGACCGTCATGATGAGGCGAGAGACCAGTCGCTGTTCGAGAGGTTTTCTGCGAGTCCTTAAAGACTTATGCCGCTTAGAGCGAGGAGCCGGATATTGTCCGGCCAAGGCGTGGATAGCGCCCCAAATTCGGCCTTCCGAAGACTAGGGGCTTCGCCGAAATTTAAAATTATAGAATTCTATGGCTAAGTGAGAGTGTTCAAGCATTATAAGTCTGGTTACCTTGTTCATTGTGTTGAGCGCCTCCCTAGATGGAACCAAAAATGGGAACAAGAGCGCTCAAGTTTATCCCGAACACCCCAGCACTCACGGCATGGGGGCTGAAGCCGACGACTTGCCATCTCTCAGATTTGATAAACAGGCCTTACGTAAGATAATATTTTAAATTAACAAGCGTTGCTTAGCGCATATGAACTAAGTTTTCAACGCAGGATAACAAAATGCGAGTCTACTCAAATATTACATCTTTGGAGCACTCACCGCAATAGTGCGGGCGCCCTTCAACACACTCTTATAATACATCTCGGCGTGCAATGCTCCTTGCCCTCTGGTGGCGGGTCCGTCACGAGCTTCTGGGCATCCATCTTGCCCCATTGCACCTTTGCGCGGGCAAGGGCCCGACGGGCACCCTCGATACAAGCGGAATGCTTGATAACTTCAACCCACGGGCACGCATCCACCAGCCGCCGCACCAGGCCGAAGTAGCTCCCTAGCATGGCCTCCTTAGGCCACAGCCGAACTATGAGGCCCTTCATGGCCTGTTTGGCCGCCTTGTGGAGCTCGACCAGCTGCTTCAGCTGGTCGCTAAGGGGCACCGGATGGCCGGCCTCAGCATCGAGACCGAAGACCTTCTCCGCTGAGCTCCCTCCTCGGCCCGGTAGAATGCGGCAGCATCGGACACGCAGCGAGGAAGCTCTGCGAACGCCTCGAGAGCTCCGAATTCGGGTAAGCAACAGGTAATTAACACTCACATGCTTACTCGCATGAAAATGCCTTACCCGCTGCTATTTTCTTCACCGCTTCAATCTCCAGGAGGGCCTTGTAGGCTTCGGCCTTAGCGGTTTTGGCACTCTCAAGAGCCGTTGCAAGCTCAGACTCTCGAGTCTTCGAGTCACGCTCCAAGTTCTCATGTTTTTTCACGAGATCCTGGAGCTCTTGCTGTACCTCCGCCACCCGCGCCTCCTGCTTCTCTCGCTCGGTGCGTTCCGCGGCCGCTTCGGCCGCGGCCACCGCCTCCTTCAGGGTCGCCACCTCGTTAGCGGCCCCTACAATACCCATGTTATCCTTGTCATTTTTCTTGCAACCAAATCCTTTTCTGTAAGGTACAATTTTCATAAGGTATTACTCACCTTCTTTTTCCTCGAGCTGCTTATTGGCATGGCCGAGCTCGTTCTCGGACCGCTCGAGGTTTTTCTTCAAGTATTGACCTCCGGCTTCGGCGGCGGAGGTCGAGTACAGCCCTGCAATCCCATATTGACATATTTTTATGGCTCCTGAGTTTATCTTTCCAAAGATCCTCAGTCCGGCTTTTTTTTCCAAACACCGAACCGAGCATCAGGGGCTACTGTCTATGCGGTACCATTTTACATATATTGAAATTCTTACCTCAAAGCCTGTTAGAAGGCTATTGCGAGCTTCGGTCAGCCCGCTCTTGGCGAGCTGAACCTTCTGAATCACCGCACTCATAACAGTGCGGTGTTCCTCTTCGATGGAGGCGCCATTGAGCGCCTCCAGCAAATTATCCGGCACCTCCGGTTGGACGGAGGCAGCCGGCGTCTCGGTCTTGCCCTTCTTACAAAGGGTCGCCACGGACTCGGAGCCACCGCGGCCTCCGGGCTGAGTCCGTGCACAGTCCGGGAGGGTGTCCTATGACACCTCCGGGGCCTCCCCCTCCTGGTGGGTCCTTTTCTGGGATCCCACCTCGGCGTCGTCTGCGGCACGGGGGGTGGAGGCAGTCGGAAGGGAATCCATATCCGACGCACCCAAGGACCCGCTCGACGAAACGGGAAGATCATCCTTGGGCGGACTGCAGGGTTGTATGCGGCATTAGAAAGACGTTATGTGGCGAAAACAAAAACCTTGAGGTTATTCGGGAGTCCGGATACTTACGATCTCGCCAGGGCCTTGGCCCTTGGATGCCAGTCTTCGTCGTCGTCACTGGCGCTGGCGGAGCAGTCCAGAGGAAGAGTTTTTCCCTTCTTGGACGCTTCGGCCTCCCTTGTTGGGGAGGCCTTCCTTTTCTTTCCTCCCCCCACTGGGGGAGAGGCTTTCTTCTTCTCCCCCTCACCTTGGTGGGAGGAGTCGGCCTCGGATTCATCATCCGATAGCACCTGAAAACGGGAACTCTTCCGAGTCCCGTGGCCGTCTTCTTGGCCTTGTTCTCCTGCACCACGTGGGGTGCCGGAGCCAGCAGCGTTAGGCGGGCGTCCGCCGGGTCCTTCCGGCAATGGGGCCGGACAGGTAATCCGCTCGCCTTCGCCAGCCATTTCTATCAAAGGCAAGGGAGTTTAGATCCCGCATAGAGCCAAACTATGGAAAACAAGTGGTGAAATCACTTACCTCGTCGGCTGGACATCGCGGCGTAATCCGCGATCTTCGGTAGCGGATGCGGGAGTTTCGGCGCCCTTGAACAGCACCTTCCAGACATCTTCGTACGTAGTGTCGAAGAGCCCGCTCAAGGTCTGGTGCTGCGCCGGATCAAACTCCCACATATTAAAGCCCCGTCGCTGGCACGGGAGAATCCGCGGATGAGCATGACACGGACTACGTTGACAAGCTTGAGCTTCTTGTCCACCAGCTTCGGACATGTGCTTGGAGTCCGGTCAGCTCCTCCAAATCCCCCCAAATTCGGCCACTCTCTTTCCAGGAGGAGAGCCGTGTGGGAATACCAGATCTAAATTCGGGGGCCGCTGCCCAATCAGGGTCACGCGGCTCGGTGATGTAGAACCACCCCGATTGCCACCCCTTGATGGTTTCCACGAAAGTACCCTCCAGCCACGTAACGTGGGACATCCTGCCCACCATGGCGCCTCCGCACTCCGCTTGGCTGCCCTTCACAACCTTCGGCTTGACACTGAAGGTCTTGAGCCACAAGACGAAGTGGGGCTGGATGCAGAGGAATGCCTCGCACACGACGATAAACGCCGAGATGTTGAGGATGAAATTCGGGGCCAGATCATGGAAATCTAGGCCGTAGTAGAACATGAGCCCCCGGACAAAGGGATGAAGCGGGAAGCCCAGTCCGTGGAGGAAATGGGGAAGAAATACTACCCTCTCATGGGGCCTGGGGTTGGGGACGAGCTCTCCCTCGTTGGGGAGCCGATGCGTGATGTTGCTGGACAGATATCCGGCGTCGCACAGCTTCTGGATCTGCCCCTCCGTGACGGAGGAGGCCATCCACTTGCCTCCCGCTCCAGACATAGTTGGAGAAGGTTGAGGTGAAAAGTGCGGACTTGGGCGCTGGAGCTCGAGTTCGCGGAGATGGATAAGCCAAGGAGGAAGAAGGCGCAGGTAAAAGGGCTAGATCCTTATCCCTTATATGGGCGGACAAAACATGTGTCCCCACCGCCCTGGTAAAACTCGCTTATCTCCCAAGCGCCACAATCAATGGCGCGGTTGTGTTACCTACATCCATATTGATGGGAATCCCGAATAAGGGGGACACGATCTCCGCCTCGACAAGACGTGCCAAGGAAACCGCCGCTAAACGCTACCGAGGTGGAACAGTAAAAACAATTTGAATAAAGACTTGGTAGTGGTGCGACGTCACGCCACAAAATACGCCAGCAGATTGATCTTGTGTAATATTATTCTCGCTACGGTGGTATGTGGAATTTATTTTTGCAGAGCCGGACACTATCCTGGTGTTCACAATCTTCTATAAATTATTCGGAGGAAGAACCCGCCTTGCAATGCCGAAGACAATATGCGCGCCGGACTCATCGTCATTGAAGCCTGGTTCAGGGGCTACTGAGGGAGTTCTGGACTAGGGGGTGTCCGGATAGCCGAACTATCATCATCGGCCGGACTCCAAGACTATGAAGATACAAGATTGAAGACTTCGTCCCGTGTCCGGATGGGACTTTCCTTGGCGTGGAAGGCAAGCTTGGCGATACGGATATGTAGATCTCCTACCACCAGAATCGACTCAGGTAACCCTAACCCTATCCGGTGTCTATATAAACCGGAGGGTTTTAGTCGGTAGGATGAACAACAATCATACCATAGGCTAGCTTCTAGGGTTTAGCCTCTTTGATCTTGTGGTAGATCCACTCTTGTAACACACATCATCAATATTAATCTAGCAGGACGTAGGGTTTTACCTCCATCAAGAGGGCCCGAACCTGGGTAAAACATCGTGTCCCTTGTCTCCTGTTACCATCCGCCTAGACGCACAGTTCGGGACCCCCTACCCGGGATCCGCCGGTTTTGACACCGACACAAGCCTTTATCAAGGTATGTGCTTTGTGAAAGTTAAATTAAACGTCCTGATCTATCTCTATAGATCTTGATGCCCAATATATAAGCAGCTTCACCGAGGTCTTTCATTGAAAAACTCTTATTCAAGTATCCTTTTATGCTATCCAGAAATCCTATATCATTTCCAATCAACAATATGTCATCCACATATAATATTAGAAATGCTACAGAGCTCCCACTAACTTTCTTGTCAATACAGGCTTCTCCAAAAGTCTGTATAAAACCATATGCTTTGATCACACTATCAAAACGTTTATTCCAACTCCGAGATGCTTGCACCAGTCCATAAATGAATCGCTAGAGCTTGCACACTTTGTTAGCATTTTTTGGATTGATAAAACCTTTAGGTTGCATCATATACAACTCTTCTTCCAGAAATCCATTCAGGAATGCAGTCTTTAAATCGATTTGCCAAATTTCATAATCATAAAATGCGGCTATTGCTAACATGATTCGTACGGACTTAAGCATTGCTACGGGTGAGAAGGTCTTATCGTAGTCAATGCCTTGAACTTGTCAAAAACCTTTCGCAACAAGTCGAGCTTTGTAGACAGTAACATTACCGTCAGCGTCAGTCTTCTTCTTGAAGATCCATTTATTCTCGATGGCTTGCCGATCATCGGGCAAGTGAACCAAAGTCCATACTTTGTTCTCATACATGGATCCCATCTCAGATTACATGGCCTCAAGCCATTTCGCGGAATTTGGGCTCATCATCGCTACCTCATAGTTCGTAGGTTCGTCATGGTCAAGTAACATGACCTCTAGAACAGGATTACCGTACCACTCTAGTGCGGATCTTACTCTGGTTGACCTACGAGGTTCGGTAGTAACTTGATATGAAGTTACATGATCATCATCATTAGCTTCCTCACTAATTGGTGTCGGAGTCACAGGAACAGATTTCTGTGATGAACTATTTTCCAATAAGGGAGCAAGTACAGTTACCTCATCAAGTTCTACTTTCCTCGCACTCACTTCTTTCGAGAGAAACTCCTTCTCTAGAAAGGATCCATTCTTAGCAACGAATGTCTTGCCTTCGGATCTGTAATAGAAGGTGTACCCAACAGTCTCCTTTGGGTATCCTATGAAGACACATTTCTCCGATTTGGGTTCGAGCTTATCAGGTTGAAGCTTTTTCACATAAGCGTCGCAGCCCCAAACTTTAAGAAACGACAACTTTTCATAAGGTGTCGTCTCAACGGATTTAGATGGTGCCCTATTTAACGTGAATGCAGTTGTCTCTAAAGCATAACCCCAAAACGATAGCGGTAAATCAGTAAGAGACATCATAGATCGCACCATATATAGTAAAGTACGATTACGACGTTCGGACACACCATTACACTGTGGTGTTCCGGGTGGCGTGAGTTGCGAAACTATTCCGCATTGTTTCAAATGAAGACCAAACTCGTAACTCAAATATTCTCCTCCACGATCGATCGTAGAACCTTTATTTTCTTGTTACGATGATTTTCCACTGCACTCTGAAATTCTTTGAACTTTTGAAATGTTTCAGACTTATGTTTCATCAAGTAGATATACCCATATCTGCTCAAATCATCTGTGAATGTGTGAAAATAACGATACCCGCTACGAGCCTAAACATTCATCGGACCACATACATTAGTATGTATGATTTCCAACAAATCTGTTGCTCGCTCCATTGTTCCGGAGAACGGTGTTTTAGTCATCTTGCCCATGAGGCATGGTTTGCAAGTACCAAGTGATTCATAATCAAGTGATTCCAAAAGTCCATCAGAATGGAGTTTCTTCATGCGCTTTACACCAATATGACCTAAACGGCAGTGCCACAAATAAGTTGCACTATCATTATCAACTCAGCATCTTTTGGCTTCAATATTATGAATATGTGTATCACTACTATCGAGATTCAATATAAATAGATCACTCTTCAAGGGTGCATGACCATAAAAGATATTACTCATATAAATAGAACAACCATTATTCTCTGATTTAAATGAATAACTGTCTCGCATCAAACAAGATCCAGATATAATGTTCATGCTCAACGCTGGCACCAAATAACAATTATTCAGGTCTAAAACTAATCCCGAAGGTAGATGTATAGGTAGCGTGCCGACCGCGATCACATTGACTTTGGAACCATTTCCCACGCGCATCGTCACCTCATCCTTAGCCAATCTTCGCTTAATCCGTAGTCCCTGTTTCGAGTTGCAAATATTAGCAACAGAACCAGTATCAAATACCCAGGTACTACTGTGAGCATTAGTAAGGTACACATCAATAACATGTATATCACATATACCTTTGTCCACCTTGCCATCCTTCTTATCCGCCAGATACTTGGGGATGTTCCGCTTCTAGTGACCAGTCCCTTTGCATAGAAGCACTCAGTCTCAGGCTTAGGTCCAGACTTGGGCTTCTTCACTTGAGAAGCAACTTGCTTGTCGTTCTTCTTGAAGTTCCCCTTCTTCCCTTTACCCCTTTTCTTCAAACTGGTGGTCTTGTTGACCATCAACACTTGATGCTCCTTCTTGATTTCTACCTCCGCAGCCTTTAGCATTGCGAAGAGCTCGGGAATTGTCTTATCCATCCCTTGCATGTTATAGTTCATCACGAAGCTCTTGTAGCTTGGTGGCAGTGATTGAAGAATTCTGTCAATGACACTATCATCCGGAAGATTAACTCCCAGTTGAATCAAGTGATTGTTATACCCAGACATTTTGAGTATATGCTCACTGAGAGAACTATTCTCCTCCATCTTGCAGCCGTAGAACTTGTTGGAGACTTCATATCTCTCAATCCGGGGATTTGCTTGAAATATTAACTTCAACACCTGGAACATCTCGTATGCACCATGACGTAAAGCATGGCACACTGAACTATCGAGTAGTCATCAGCTTTGCTCTGCCAGACGTTCATAACATCTGGTGTTGCTCCTGCAACGGGTTTGGCACCTAGCGGTGCTTCCAGGACATAATTCTTCTGTGCAGCAATGAGGATAATCCTCAAGTTACGGACCCAGTCCGTGTAGTTGCTACCATCATCTTTCAACTTAGCTTTCTCTAGGAGCACATTAAAATTCAACGGAACAACAGCATGGGCCATCTATCTACAACAACATAGACATGCAAAATACTATCAGGTACTGAGTTCATGATAACTTAAAGTTCAATTAATCAAATTACTTAAGAACTCCCACTTAGATAGACATCCCTCTAATCATCTAAGTGGTCACGTGATCCATATCAACTAAACCATGTCCGATCATCATGTGAGATGGAGTAGTATTCAATGGTGAACATCACTATGTTGATCATATCTACTATATGATTCACGCTCGACCTTTCGGTCTTAGTGTCCCGAGGCCATATCTGCATATGCTAGGCTCGTCAGGTTTAACCCGAGTATTCTGCATGTGCAAAACTGGCTTGCACCCGTTGTATGTGAACGTAGAGCTTATCACACCCGATCTTCATGTGGTGTCTCAGCATGACGAACTTTCACAACGGTGCATACCCAGGGAGGACACTTGTACCTTGAAATTTAGTGTGAGATCATCTTATAATGCTACCGTCGATCTAAGAAAAATAAGATGCAGAAAGGATAAACATCACATGCAATAAATATAAGTGATATGATATGCCCATCATCATCTTGTGCCTTTGATCTCCATCTCCAAAGCACCGTCATGATCACCATCATCACCGGCGTGACACCTTGATCTCCATCGTAGCATCATTGTCATCTCACCAAATATTGCTTCTACGACTATCGCTACCGCTTAGTGATAAAGTAGAGCAATTACATGGCTATTGCATTACATACAATAAAGCGACAGCCATATGGCTCCTGCCAGTTGCCGATAGCTCTGTTACAAAACATGATCATCTCATACAATAAAATTTAGCATCATGTCTTGACCATATCACATCACAGGATGCCCTGCAAAAACAAGTTAGACGTCCTCTACTTTGTTGTTGCAAGTTTGACGGGGCTGTTACGGGCTGAAGAAGAACCGTTCTTACCTACGCATCAAAACCACAACGATATTTCGTCTAGTGTGCGCTGTTTTAACCTTCAACAAGGACCGGGCGTAACCATACTCGATTCAACTAAAGTTGGAGAAACTGACACCTGCCAGCCACCTGTGTGCGACCCACGTCGGTAGAACCAGTCTCGCGTAAGCGTACGCGTAATGTCGGTTCAGGCCGCTTCATCTAACAATACCGCCGAATCAAAGTATGACATGCTGGTAAGAAGTATGACTAGTATCGCCCACAAATCACTTGTGTTCTACTCGTGCATATAAGATCTACGCATAAACCTGGCTCGGATACCACTGTTGGGAAACATAGTAATTTCAAAAAAAATCCTACGCACACGCAAGATCATGGTGGTGCATAGCAACGAGAGGGAAGAGTGTTGTTCACGTACCCTAGTAGACCGTAAGCGGAAGCATTATGACAACGCAGTTGATGTACTCGTACATCTTCATGGTCGGCCGATCCGAGCACCGAAGGTACGGCACCTCCGCGATCTGCACACGTTCGGCTCAGTGACGTCCCATGAACTCACGGTCCAGCAGAGAGTCGGGGAAGAGCTTCGTCAGCACGACGGTGTGATGACGGTGATGATGGAGCTACCGGTGTAGGGCTTTGCCTAAACACAGCGACGATATGACCGAGGTGGATTATGGTGGAGGGGGGCACCGCACACGGCTGGAAACAATTAGTGTGTCCTAGGGTGCCCCCTGCCCCCATATATAAAGGAGCAAGGGGGAGGCCGGCCGCCCTTGGGGCGCGCCAAGGAGAGGGGGGAGTCCTCCTCCTAGTGGGAGTAGGACTCCCCTTTCCTAGTTCAACTAGGAAGGAGGAAGGGGAAATGAAGGAGAGGGAGAGAGGGAGGAAAGAGGGGGCGCCCCCCCCCCCCCCTCCTTGTCCAATTCGGACTCCCAAGGGGGAGCGCGCGGCCAGCCATAGGCCCTCTCCTCTCTCTCGCACAAGGCCCATGTTGGCCCATTAGATCCCCCGGGGATTCCGATAACCCCCCGGCACTCCGATAAATATCCGGTGACCCCCGAAACTCATCCGGTGTCTGAATATACTCGTCCAATATATCAATCTTTATGTCTCAAAAATTTCGAGACTCCTCATCATGTCCGTGATCACATCCGGTACTCAGACTATCTTCGGTACATCAAAACACATAAACTCATAATACCAATCGTCACCGAACATTAAGCGTGCGGACCCTACGGGTTCGAGAACTATGTAGACATGACTGAGACATGTCTCCTGTCAATAACCAATAGCGGAACCTGGATGTTCATATTTGCTCCTACATATTCTACGAAGATCTCTATCGGTCAAACCGCATAACAACATACGTTGTTCCCTTTGTCATATGTATGTTACTTGCCCAAGATTCGTTCGTCTGTATCTCAATACCTAGTTCAATCTCGTTACCAGCAAGTCTCTTTACTCGTTCCGTAATGCATCATCCTGCAACTAACTCATCTAACTCATTAGTTACATTGCTTGCAAGGCTTATAGTGATGTGCATTACCGAGAGGGCCCAGAGATACCTCTCCGACAATCGGAGTGACAAATCCTAATCTCGATCTATGCCAACTCAACAAGTACCATCAGAGACACTTGAAGCACCTTTATAATCACCCAGTTACGTTGTGACGTTTGGTAGCACACAAAGTGTTCCTCCGGTATTCGAGAGTTGCATAATCTCATAGTCATAGGAACATGTATAAGTTATGAAGAAAGCAATAGCAATATACAAAATGATCAAATGCTAATCTAACGGAATGGGTCAAGTCAATCACATCATTCTCTAATGATGTGATCCCGTTAATCAAATGACAACTCATGCCTATGGCTAGGAAACATAACCATCTTTGATTGAACGAGCTAGTCAAGTAGAGGCATACTAGTGACACTCTGTTTGTCTATGTATTGACACATGTACTAAGTTTCCGGTTAATACAATTCTAGCATGAATAATAAATATTTATCATGATATAAGGAAATATAAATAACAACTTCATTATTGCCTCTAGGGCATATTTCCTTCAATATTGATGCGTATGTAACTGGTGCGGCGGGTGAGCCACCCCTGAGGCTCACCTGTATCTACGGCGAGCCCCGGACGAAGGACCGTCATCACATGTGGTCCCTCCTCCGTAATCTTCACCATCAGGATAGCTTGCCGTGGGTCGTGGTGGGGGATTTCAATGAAGTGATGTGGAGTTTTGATCACTTCTCCGACACACCGCGTTCGACGGGTCAGATGCTTTATTTCCGAGATGTCCTTGAGGTTTGTGGTTTGGGCGGTCTCTGTTTTGCAGGCCTCCCATATACTTTCGATCATCGCCGAGGCGGAAGGGCGAACGTCAAGGTACGCCTTGACCGTGTTGTCGCCAACAATGCATGGAGGGACATTTTTTCTCATGCTAGGGTGGAGCACCTAGTGGCGCCCAGCTCTGAACACCTGGCCATCCTACTCCGTTGTGAGGTCGAGGAGCCACGCCAGCAGTCGGGGAGGATATACAGACAATAGGAGGTCATGTGGGAAAGGGACCCATCCTTACGTGAGGTAATTATGAACACCTGGACTGATTTAGGTTCTATGCTGAATCTGGGTGATATTGCTTCTGGGTTGGGTAATATGATGAAAAAACTGCAAGAGTGGAGCCGAAAAAAATTTGGTAATCTTATTAAGGAAATTAACAAATCCCGCTCTCGTTTGGAGGAGCTTATGTCTATGAATGCAGACAGGAAAGATATCAGGGAGGCGACCGACCGAATGAATGAGTTGTTGTAAAGAGAGGAGATGTTATGGATGCAAAGGTCCCGTATTGCATGGCTGAGGGAAGGTGATCGCAACACTCAGCTTTTCCATCGGAAAGCGGTATGGCGCGCCCGTAAGAACCACATTAAGGCCCTCATTGATGATGAAGGGGTCACGCATAAGGACCACGGGTCCATGTCGGCCATGGCAACGGCCTATTTCTCACAACTTTTTGCTACTGACACATCTTTATGTGCGGATCCAGTAATTTATCTTATTAAAACTCGTGTTACTGACCGTATGAACAATGGACTGTGTGCAGATTTCTCAGACAAGGAAATTGCTGACGCTTTGTTTCAGATTGGACTGTTGAAGGCACGAGGTCCAGATGGCTTCCCGGCCCGCTTCTTCCAGCGAAATTGGACAGTAATGAGGGAGCAGGTTATTGCAGGGGTAAAGGAGTTTTTCTGTTCAGGGGTCATGCCCGAGGGGGTGAACAACACTTCCATTGTCCTCATCCCGAAGGTGGATAATCCCGAGAGGCTCACGGAGTTTCGTCCCATAAGTTTATGCAATGTCATCTACAAGGTGGTGGCAAAGTGCTTGGTAAATTGGCTGAGACATATTTTGGATGATATTATTTCTCCTGGGCAGAGCGCCTTTGTTCCTGGATGGATGATCGCAGATAACACATTAATCACTTTTGAGTGTTTTCATTTTATTCAGAAGGAAAAGGACCCTAACAAAAGTTTTTGTGCGTACAAGCTGGACTTATCCAAAGCATATGACAGGGTGGACTGAATCTTGGAGCGAATGATGAAAAAGATGGGTTTTGCTCGCCGGTGGGTGGACTGGATTATGGCTTGCGTCACCTCGGTGAGATACACGGTTAAATTTAATGGAACCCTCTTGGAATCGTTCACACTGTCGCGCGGGCTGTAGCAAGGTGATCCTTTGTCCCCATTTTTGTTCCTGTTTGTGGCTGATGGTCTCTCTGCTTTGTTGAAAGATGGAGAGGAAAAAGGTGATTACACTCCGCTGAAAGTTTGTCGCAGAGCTCCAGGTGTGTCTCACCTTCTGTTTGCAGATGACACACTGTTTTTTTAAGGCAGAGGAGGACCAAGCAAAAAAGGTACAGGAAGTGCTAAATACGTATGCAAAAGCTACTGGACAATTTATTAATCCGGCAAAGTGTAGCGCACTGTTTGGTACCTCTTGCGTTCTGGATAAATAGGAAGTGGTGAGAGCAATTCTGAACATAGGTTCAGTTACCTTTGAGGAAAAGTATCTAGGGCTTCCAACGCTCGACGGACGCATGTCGCGAGGTAAATTCCAAAATCTGCAGTCCAGGCTAATGAAGAGGATTATTGCTTGGGGTGTCACCCTCTCTCTCGCCGGTAAGAAAACGATGATTAAGGCTGTTGCACAGGTAATACCTATTTATATTATGGGTGTCTTCAAGCTCCCTATGTCAGTCTGTGATAATCTGAACAGAATGGTTCGTAATTTTTGGTGGGGTGCATCGGAGGGCAAGAGAAAGACACATTGGCTGCCATGGCCGAAAATTCAGGCACGGAAAAGCAAGGGTGGACTGGGGTTCAGAGACTTCCGCCTCTTTAACCAGGCTCTCCTAGCGAGACAGGCCTGGCGCTTACTAACTAAACCCAACAGCTTATGTGCGCAGGTTCTCAAGGCTCGGTACTATCATGATGGACACCTCGAGGATACGGTGTTCTCGGGGAACGCCTCCCCCACCTGGCAAGCTATTCAGCACGGCCTGGAGCTCTTGAAGAAGGGCATCATCTGGCGTGTCGGGGATGGCCAGGACATCCGCATCTGGCACGACCACTGGCTTCCTAGGGAGCCCTCGTGCCAGCCCATCACGCAGCAGGGCACCTGTCGCCTAAGGAGGGTGGCCGAGCTCCTGGATGGTGGTGGTTCCTGGCGCGCCGACCTCCTCCACCGCCACTTCCTCCCAGCGGACATCGACGTCATCACCAGCATCCACACCTCACCGCGCATCATCGATGACATCATCGCCTGGGCACCGGAGAAGAATGGTATCTTCACCGTTCGGTCTGCCTATCGCCTTGCCATGGACGAGCGCGAGCGTCCTTCGGCTACCGCCATGAGCAGGGCACCGGATGGTCGTCGCGCCATCTGGAAGATCATATGGGGGTGCCCTGCTCCCCCTAAGGTACGCGTGTTTGCGTGGAGAGATGTGACTAATTCACTCGCTACTTGGGCCAACAAAGCCTCACGGCGCCTCGAGCTTACTGATGTCTGTCCCCTCTGTGGTGTGGAACGTGAGGACGGATTCCACACGCTTTGTAGGTGCCCACTGGCTAGAGAGTTATGGCGGGTCATGGCCCTGGACTGGAACATTCCCAAGGTGGAGTCTATCCGCAACACAGGGCCAGAGTGGCTATTCACGCTGTTGGAACCCCTGGATGAAACGGCGAGGTTGGTCGTGATCATGATCATGTGGAGAATCTGGCATGTGCCTAACGAGATCACACATGAAAAACCGCCACCCCCTGCTGAGGCGTCCCGATGCTTCTTACATGGCTACATCACTTCACTCTTGTGCATACAGTAGTACCCAGGTGATAATTTAGAGAAGGGGAAGATGGTGGTCAGTTCTACTCAGCCGAGTGTGAGGCCTAGTCTGGTGGCAAAGGTGCGTCCACGCTGGACACCCCGCCCCTAGCCGGGGCTGGGCTAAGCTCAACACGGACGGGAGTTTTGTCGCGCCCACAGGTGCGGCCGGAGGAGGGATGGTCCTACGGGATGATAGAGGTGATATCATCTATAGCGCATGCAGGGAGCTTCATAAAGTGTGATAATGCGCTGGAGGCTGAGCTCTTAGCTTGTAGAGAGGGCCTGGATCTGGCCTTACACTGGACCACATTGCCTATTATCATTGAGATGGATAGTGCACAGGCAGTGTCGATGCTCAGAGCATCCACAACAGATGGGTCGCAACATCGTAGAAATAAACAGATTAGTTGAGCTAGATGCCAGGGAGATTTTGTACACCCATTGTAGCCGCTGGGAGAACAATGTTAGCCATGGGCTGGCCGCGTAAGGCCGTAGTACCCCACGTACAGTAGTCTGGTTTACTGCTGGGCCAGACTTTGTTGTAAACTTGGCTATGGTTGAGAGGCCCCTTGAGTAATGAGAATTTTATTCCCTCCGCAAAAAAAACCTTGATGGGCTCCTTGTCGTCCGCACTGCGCCGGGCGTTCAGCACATGGATATGCCGCAGCGCATGCCCCCAAGTCAAGGGACACAAACCAGCCACTGCTCCAACTCCATGCTTCGCCCACTCCAGTCACAGTTGCATGCGACAGTGTGCCTGATCTACACCTTCGATGCGCGCATGGAGCATGGACACTGTGCTTCCCAACGCCGCTCCTGCCGGCTCTATACCAACACCGATGTTAATCAGCTTGTAAACGTCCTACGTATATGTGCGTGTGCAGCTTCTGATGGGTGCATATTCGCAAAAAAGACTTCTACTGTGTGCAGGACAATTATGCAGGGAGAGCCGTTTGTCAAAAGTAATTGGTGCGTGTGCAACGCCAGTTTCCACTACCTAAGAAAAAGGTGAGATGTGTCTGATAAGAATGTTTTATCCAAGTACCATGGATCAATTTCCGTGTGCCACGATACGACCAATGAAAGCGCGAGATCGATGCTATCACCGCCATGATTGAGTAGCTAGTAGCTTAATTACTCGGGGTTAGGCATCTCACATTACTTGGCTTAATTGACCGGTGCATGCATGTGATAAGGGACACATGGCATGATGCACAGCAGGCACATCAGTACAGTTACTAAGCTCCCACAAAGTGGAGCCTTGTGGTTAATCGCGGCTATTATGACCACCCGGCACCTGGTTTTCAGTCAGTAAATCGCTGGTCGCTGCCCTCGTATGACCCCATGGCCCAAGCCCATATCCCTCATTCCCGTCTCCACCTTCCCATCTCTCTTCTCTTCTTCTAGCCACCGCCACGCTAGGGTTTGTGGTCGCCACTAGCCTAGCTACTGCAGGCTCCGCCCCCTCCTTCTCTCATGCGATCACGTCCCTTCCTTCCCCGTTCTAGATCCATCTCTCCCTAGACTTGGTGATGGTGTAGGCCTTCTTGATCTTCATCTTGGCCTCCTCCGCCGCCGCGTCAGGCGGCACAGCCATCTGCGGCCACCGCCACCTACTGTTCCTTCCCCTTACCCCCCCACCCACCGCCACCCCTGTCGCCTCCTCCAACGGCGGTCGTCTCGGCCTCGAGCGGCTTGGGTGTTGTGCTCATCGACACCATCCGACGGCCGCCGCGCATACCCCGTGACTGACTGTAGGCCTGCTGAGCGCGCGTTGTGGTAGGTGCGCTACGCGGGCTAGGGTTTTCATCTCCTCTCTCCCACTGCGGCGCGTGTGCATGTGGCTTGGCTGCTCGGGAATGTGCAGTGGAACGACGGGGTCTGGATTCTAGAGTAGGATGGCTCGGGTTGGGTCGGGTCACTCGTTTTGTTTCTTTCTGGTGTGGTGCGCACGCGCATGTCCAGATGGTCCTGGGCGGCTGTGGTCGTACTCTACGTGCGGCGCGGGCGGACGTCTTTGGGGCTTTTGCTCCACCTCCGGTCGCTCGTGGCCACAAGTGTGGCGTGGTGTGGTCGGTCGGTTGGTTGGGACGGGCATGATGCAGTTCGCGTGCTCGATGACGTTCTCCTGAGCTGACCCGTGCGAACGTGAACACGTGGGCGGCGGTACTCAGGTCCGGCCCGGGCGTGCTCAAGGTGGCGACAGGGATGGGGACGGTGAAGCGCAGGTTGGGTGCGGCCAGCGATGGAACTCGGACATGGGCGCCCATGCAGTGAGCAAGGAAGTCGTCGAGATATGCTACTCGGGTTAGTGGTAAAGAAATTTGTGTATAGAAATAGACATGAGTGGATCCATCGGTATGAGTTATGTGTGTTGCTTGCATGACATTGCTCTTGTTGATTTGGCTCCGACTCAAACTAAGCTTGGGCTCAATTTTTCTGCATTCTAAGTTAAGATCCTGAACTCCTCTGGCCATTCCAGCACCTTGCAAAACATGTTTGCTGCTTTTCCTTTCATCTACATTTCTTTCAGTTTTCACAAATATCAGGTGATTATTCAATACCTGCTTGTTGTGACTATTTTGTCATGTCTGGCATCCGTTGTGGGCTGGACAACAGATTACTTTGTTCTATATTGTGAAGTGGAGACATTTCAGTTGGATTGTCTCTTGTTCCCTTGGAAAATGAAGCATGTAGGCTTCAGGAAAACATTAATTTACTTTGGTAAAATTCCCAACTTTCCTAATCGTCTTTCAACATGGAAGCATTCTGTGCTAGGAAACTTTCATTTTTTTTCATCTGAACTTTAGAACTGCTTAGTCTGAAGATACACAGTATAATTTATCATGGATTATGGATCTATTTGAGAAATGATAAATTAACTTTTTCCAACAATTTTCCGGGTTACTAGCATGTTATTATGGACATTTTTGTTCCATCGGTAGTTTGTGCTGATCACTTGTCGGGGGTTGGGTGCGACATATGCCAAAGGATGGCTTATCATGGTGGGAGCGAGTAGAATGTCGCCGGTGCTCGGAAGCGGGATGAGGCGTACACACGAACGCCGGCATACTTTACCCAGGTTCGGCGCTCTCCTAGGAGATAACACCCCTAGTCCTGCTCTGCAAGGTCTCCGCATGATCACTAAGGCACTAGTGAGTACAATGGTGCTCCTCGAGCTGTATGCTAGAGGTGGAAGAAGGCAAGGCTTGCTCTCCTTCCCCCCTAGGTGCTTGTCTAATTCTAACAGGTTCCAACCCTTTGCATGGGTTCCCGGGGGGGTTTATATAGGCCTACCCCCCAGGGGTACAATGGTAATCCAGCCGGGTGTAGGTCCCGTCTGTCAGTCTCTCTGGCCGCCGGCTTCTCCGCCGGCTGCTGGGGCCCGGTGGGCCCCGCCGACTGGTCTAGTACGGAGCCGATAGGCCGCCTCTGCCACTCGCGGGTCTTGTTGGCTGCTGATTACTGTAGCCGTGAAGCTAATGACGCAGCCTTGGTCAGGGGGGCGTGGCTACAGTCCCGCCGCCTGGTGGGAGATCACTGTAGCCACTATGCATCTTATCTGGTTGATGGCACGTGGGGCCCTGAGGAAGGAACGGGCCGCCTGCAGGAGGCCGCCTCCCTCGGGTCCGACTGGCCAGGCTTCCGCCGTCTTTCGGGCTCTCGCTGCCTGGTAGGGCCCGCCGTCTTCAGGCCACCGACAGGCGGTCGTGGGAGCAGGGCTCCACCTGACAGGGATGACGTCAGGGGCGGGGTGGCAACAGTGTCGCGCTGGGCGGAGATCTCCGCCTGTACGGAGCACTGTGGCCACGCCCGGCCCTGGATATGGGGGTGATTGGCTAAACTGTAGACTCACCCTGTCTTGTCTTCTTCATGGGGGCGCAGACTCTGAGGGTGCCGTGGGCCGACTGCTTAGGTGCCGGCCTCTCTGGAGGCCGCCTGCCAGGAGTCGGCCCGTCTCGGGGCCGTCTTCTTAAGCGCGGCCGTCTTCCAGCAGTCGGCCGTTTGTCCAGCTGAAAGTGCAACTATCCCTGGGTGGTTTTGGTAATTCATAACAACATATAGCTCATTGAGCTAATGCTATTCCAAGACAAATATTTCAGGAAAGCTCAATGAATGGCATGGCATGGATGATGAAAGTGGATCCCTCAAAATATCAAGGGCAAAGGATTGGCTCAAGCTCAAAAGCTCAAGACTCTACATTTTACATTTTAGTGATCCAAGATCACATTGAGTCTATAGGAAAAGCCAATACTATCAAGGAGGGATGAGGTATTGCTTAATGAGCCTTTTGCTTCATGTGCTTAGTGATATGCTCCAAAACCCTCCACTACTTTCTCACATCCACATATGACCTAAACCTAAAGTCAAACTCGGCCCTACCGATTCTTTCTATCCGCGCCACCGAAGTTCGGGGATGTCATAGCCCTGCCACAAACCCTAGGCAAATCGGTCTCACCGATAGGGATCTCGGTCTCACCGAGATGGGATTGTAATCTCTCTGTTTCCTTCAGAACTTTTTGGTCTAACCGAAGTGAGCGATCGGTCCCACCGAGATTGCAATGTAAACTCTCTGTTTCCCTTTTGTAACTTTTCGGTCTCACCGAAAGAGCAAATCGGTCCCACCGAGTTTACCTGACCAACTCTCTGGTTAGCTAATTACCAAATTCGGTCTCACCGAGTTTGTGTAATCAGTCTCACCAAGATTAAGTTATGCCCTAACCCTAACCATATCGGTCCTACCGAGTTGCATGTCAGTCCCACCGAAAACCCTAACGGTCACTAGGTTTACTAAATCGGTCCGACCGAGTTTTATGATTCGGTCCCACCGAGTTTGGTAAATTGTGTGTAACGGTTAGATTTTGTGTGGAGGCTATATATACCCCTCCACCTCCTCTTCATTCGTGGAGAGAGCCATCAGTAACAAACCTACACTTCCAACTTACCAGTTCGAGAGAGAACCACCTACTCATGTGTTGAGGCCAAGATATTCCATTCCTACCATATGAATCTTGATCTCTAGCCTTCCCCAAGTTGCTTTCCACTCAAATCTTCTTTCCACCAAATCCAAATCCTGTGAGAGAGAGTTGAGTGTTGGGGAGACTATCATTTGAAGCACAAGAGCAAGGAGTTCATCATCAACACACCATTTGTTACTTCTTGGAGAGTGGTGTCTCCTAGATTGGCTAGGTGTCACTTGGGAGCCTCCGACAAGATTGTGGAGTTGAACCAAGGAGTTTGTAAGGGCAAGGAGATCGCCTACTTCATGAAGATCTACCGCTAGTGAGGCAAGTCCTTCGTGGGCGACGGCCATGGTGGGATAGACAAGGTATCTTCTTCGTGGACCCTTCGTGGGTGGAGCCCTCCGTGGACTCACAAGAACTGCTACCCTACGTGGGTTGAAGTCTCCATCAACGTGGATGTACGATAGCACCACCTACCGGAACCACGACAAAAACATCCGTGTCTCGAATTGCGTTTGAATCCTCCAAACCCTTCCCTTTACATTCTTGCAAGTTGCATGCTTTATTTTCCGCTGCGTATATACTCTTTGCATGCTTGCTTGAATTGTGTGATGATTGCTTGAATTGCTCAAAGTTAGCTCAAATCTGCCAAAGTCTAAAATTGGGAAAAGGCATAGCTTTTAATTGGTCAAGTAGTCTAATCACCCCCCCCCCCTCTAGACATACTTCAAGGTCCTACAAGTGGTATCAGAGCTTTGGTCTCCATTTGATTTGATTTCCATAGCTTTTGGTGGTCATAGCCTTGGTTTCACAACCTAGGAGAGTATGGCGTCTAGTGAGGGAAATTATCACCGTAGAGGTCCTTACTTTGATGGCACTAACTTTGCTAGTTGGAAGCATAAGATGAAAATGCATATTCTCGGACGTAACCCCGCCGTTTGGGCTATTGTGTGTATTGGCTTGCAAGGTGAATTCTTTGATGGGAGAGAACCGAACCGTGAAGCTAGTGCGGAAGAGTTGAAGATGTTGCAATACAACGCTCAAGCTTGTGATATCCTCTTCAACAGATTGTGCGGAAGAATTCAACAAAATCAGCCGTCTTGAGAATGCAAAGGAAATTTGGGATACTTTTGATTGATATGCATGAAGGTACCGACTCCGTCAAGGAATCCAAGTTGGATGTGCTCCAAAGTCAGCTTGACAAGTTCAAAAAGAAGGATGGTGAAGGTGTCGCTGAAATGTACTCTAGGCTTGCTCTTATCACAAATGAGATTGCCGGCTTAGAAAGTGAAGAGATGACCGATGATTCATCATCAAGAAGATCCTAAGAGCATTGGATGGAAAATATGATACCGTGTGCACATTGATCCAAATGATGCCAAATTACAAAGATCTCAAGCCAACGGAAGTCATTGGAAGAATTGTTGCTCATGAGATGTCACTCAAGGATAAGGAGGAACTTCACAACAAGTCAAGTGGTGCTTACAAAGCCTCATGTGAAGCTCCCACATCATCAAGTGAGAAACAAACCTTCAATGAAGAATTGAGCTTAATGGTGAAAAACTTCAACAAATTCTACAAGAGTAGAAGCAAAGAAAGAAGCTCCAAGTCAAGGTCCTACAATGACAAAAGATCTTCTAGTCGAGAGCGCAATTGCTACAATTGTGGGAGACCCGGAAACTATTCCAATGAGTGTACAGCACCCTACAAAAGAAGAGAAGATTCTCCCAAGAGAAGAAGTAGAAGAGAAGAATCACCACCAAGAGAGAGAAGGAGTAGAGATGATCGTTATGAACGAAGACCCTCACGGAGAAGCAAGGATTCGGAAAGGAAGGATAAGTCATCAAAGAGCTACACAAAACGAAGACATCAAGCTCATGTTGGTGAATGGGTATCTGGCTCCGACTCCGACAATCACTTCGAGAGAAGCTATCACTCTGATTCCGAATACACTCAAGATGAAGGTGTTGCCGGTTTAGCACTTGTGTCAACCAACTCCTACGAAATATTTGAATCACCAAATGAAGGAATTGGAAGATGCTTCATGGACAAAGGTCCTAAGGTAACACACCCCGAGTATGTTGATTTTAATAGTGACGAAGATGACTTGCTAGGTGATGATGATTTACTTGTTGACAACTCTAGTGATGAATACTATGATGAAACGTCAATTAATCATGCTAATCAAGATGAAACGAATGACAATGATAAGGAGAAAATTGAGCGTCTAACTAAAGAACTAAACACTCTTAAGTTAGCTCATGAAACTATCTTCGAAAATCATCGAGAACTTTTAAGGGCTCATGAGAAGTTACGCTTTGAAAAGCTCAATCTTGAGCAAGAGCATGAGTTCCTAAGAGCGATCAATGATGATCTTCATAAGAAAAGTTCTTCTTATATTGCCAAGCGTTTACTCTTATCTACTTACATGCCTCAAGTCAAGTCTAGCAACAAGAACAAGAAAGATTATTCTTCTAGTAGTAACAATAACAATGCTAAATCCAATATTGTTGCTTCTAGTAGTTCTCTTGATTCCACTAATGATTCTCTTAGCCAAGTTATGCTTGAGCAAGAAAACAGCTTATTGAAGGGAAATATAGAGAAAGGTGTATACAAGAGCCTTGCCGGGAGTAAGCAATTTGAGGAAATTGTACACAAGCAAGGAAGGCACCGGAAGAATCAAGGTGTTGGTTTTGAACGGAAGTTCAATTCCAATGGAGTTGAGTGGGAAGAAGATCAATACCCCAAGACGAAGTTTGTTCCTCAACAAGTGAAGTATGATCCTACTTCCTTCAAGGGAACACAAGCACAAGATGATCTTCCACCACAAGACCACAAGAACAAAGGCAAGGACAAGCTTCAAGAAGAGATTGATGCATTTGAAGAAGCACCTAAGGCCTTGGTCAAGTGGGTTCCCAAGACTACGCCAAGTTCTACTTCATCAAGCACAACTACTACACCAAGGATTCCCATCAAGATGATGTGGATCCCAAGAAGAAGAACTAGAGAGTTCTTGAGGGTGACTCACCAACATTTTTCACTCATATCATTATGGCAAGGACAAGTGCAATCAACTTCCATATCTTGCACTAGTTCAAGGAGTCACAAACCCTCATGTTGGTAAGGCAAGGGACAAGGTAACCTAAAGTTTTCATGGACATCATTTTGTGTGTGCATCACTCTATGTCTATGGATATTCTTGTTTGTACCTTGTGGGACTAACCCATGTAGGTATTGAAAGTGCAACTCACTCCAAAGGATTGCTTCAAAAGATCTACATCAACATTGAGCATCCACATCTTCAACACCTACATGAAGTCATCATCAACAAAACCCAAGGTTAGTTTATCCCTCTAAGGGGGGATCTCACATCTAGGGGGAGCTTAACTCTAAGAATTGAGTCAAAGCAACTCTAATGATGTGAACACATAAATGCTTTATGTAAAAGTGGTAACCCCACTTTAGCTTAAATGATGAGTATGACCTATAATCAAATGTTCTCATTTGACTCATAAGTCAATATACTCATATATAGATGACCTAGTCATTGCCAATTGTTTGATAGATGCTAGAATTGGTTTTTCATGCTTTGTCACATATTTCATTTGTCATTTTATTGTGTGAGCATGTTGATTGCATATTTTACTCATTCGAGGACATCCACTTGTTGTTTGATTGATTGGTTTCTTTTTCTTTTGCCAAGTGGATGGACAAGAATGCCTAAGAACCTTCTCTAGCTATCTATGCTTTTCTCGTCTCAAACTCTATTCATGCTACATCACAAAATTTGATCAAGTCAGATTCGAACCACTCTGTGTGAGGAGCACTCGGAGTCCCCGATTCGTCATAGACTTAAACTTCCAAAACTTCTTTGTGATTTTCGGTCTGACCGATTCCTCCATTTTGGTCATACCGAGATTACTAAGTCGATCTAGGTTTTCAATCTCATTGCAACCTATTTTAACTTCTCGGTCACACCGAGTTGCTGTAACTGTTAACAATTATGCATCTCGGTGCCACCGAGTTGTTCAACTCGGTCACACCGACAGTGTCGGGCTATATATATCACACAGGCAAATTTTGGAAAAATTTCTCCAAAACACATCGCCCGCGCATAGCTCGCTTTGCCTACTTGGTCTATGGATCGTCGACTTCGTCGCCAGCCGCCTCCAGCCGCTGGTCTCCGCCGCCGTCAACGGAATTCTCCTCCGCCGTTGCCGCTGTAGTGAGTTCACCGCCAAACTAGGATATGAACTCGATCACTGTGCTATCCTCGTCCAATTCTCAGCACATTGTGTTCATTATGCATCTTGGCACAATTGAAACACTTATATCCACTCAAAACAATCCTTAGAATAGGTATGATTCGAAAATTTAGGGTTAGGTTTCCGCCGAAACCATCTCGGACCCACCGAGTTGAAAAACTCGGTCCCACCGAGTTGAAAAACTCGGTCCCACCGAGTTGAAAAACTCGGTCCCACCGATTTGGCTAACGCCATTGCACTAGTAAGTCTCGGTCTGACCGAGAATTACAAATCGGTGTGACCAATTTTAGAACTTTTGTGAAACCCTAGCAGCCTCGGTGCCACCAAACTGTGACTCGGTCCGACTGAATTCACTAGTTCAGGTTCCAAAAACTGCTTCGGTATCACCGAGTTTGAAAATCGGTAGATCCCAAATGCTTTCTGTGGAAACTAAAACTAAGTTTTTGAATCATTCTTTTGCAAAAATCTCTGCATTTTGTGATGCTCATCCACTCTACCTCATCTATAACTATTCACAGGGTCAGCAGTCAGTGTAAGCAGCATGTCAGACCAAAGTGACAGCCAGAATAGGTCAGAAGAGCAGATTCACATGAGTGAGGGCACTAGTCCCTCAAGCAGCTCAGATGAGGGGAGCAGAAGCACACCCAGTAATTTGCCCAAGGCTGCCACAAGGACAAGGAAGAAGAAGACCTCAGAGTCTGAGGATGAAGATTATGTGGCAGTTGAGGATGAGGCCAGTTCCAAGAAGAAGGTGCTCAAGAAGGAGTACAGCTCAACAGCAGTTAAGCCTGGAATGAAGATCAAAAGGCCAGCAGGTAGACAACCAATGTCCAAAGCCAGAGTCTCCACTCAAGCTTCTTTTGGAAACCCAGCCCAAAGAACCTGCTGCTGCTGAAGGAAAGAAAAGGAAGGAAAGGGTCAAGAAGATCATGGCCAAAGTGATTGGGAAGCCTTCTATGATGGAAGAAGAAGAACAAGAAGAGGTTGCTGAGCCTGCACCCAAGGCACAAAAGCTGATGGGTGATGCCATAAAATCAGGGGCTGCAACTTCAAAGCCCAAAGCTGCCCCCAAGCCCAAGAGTGCACCAAAGAGAAATACCGTGAGTATACCAAAGAATCGAGAAGAACCAGGCTCCAATGCCTGAGGTTGATGCTAAGGAAGATGAAGAAGGGCAGGTCCTAAGGAAGCTCAAACCCAAGATCCCAGACCACAATGATGCTCATCCTGTGGCTGAGAACACGAAGATCAGGAGAGATCAAGGGCTGAGGCTATGGAGAGAGTCAGATCCATATGCCACCAGGAGAAGGACTGCTGTGGATTATAGGTTCCACACCAAGGAACAGCAGGACTTCTATGAGACCATCTTGTTGGATAAGAAGCCCATAGTTTGTGATATGAGGTGGGTCGACTGGACCTACATTCAGGAGAATGAAGAACACTATCCTGGAGTGTATGACAGCTTCAAAGTGCTTGTGGAGTTGCAGATTTTGTTGGTGTAAGCTCACAAATTGGAATGACGAGCTCATTATGCAATTCTACTCCACAGCACATTTCTATCCAGATGGCAGGATAGTTTGGATGTCTGAAGGAACGAGATATCAGTCAACCATAGAGGAATGGGCAAGTCTGATCAATGCCCCCAAAGGAAGATGAAGATGACTTGGACATTTATGCCAAGAAGAAGATGGGTCACAACTCAATGTCACACATGTACAAGGAAAACCCAGATGATGCACTTGAGTCTTTCAAGTTTGGATCAGTTCATTATCTTCTGTCAGGGCTTCCTACAATCAACTGGATCATGAGGCACACTCTTTTGCCCAAATCAGGTGACCACAACATGATTAGAGGGCATGCAATCAATTTGCTTCACATATTTGATGTGCCTCAGAAATTCAAAGTCATGAGCCTCATAGTTGAAACCATCAAGAGGACTGCAGCAGACCAGAAGAGGAGCTGTGGATATGCCCCACAGATTTAGGAGTTGATAAATTCAAAGATGGGCACAGGGAAGTATCTGTTGGATAAGGAACACATGGTTCTCTATCCTGACTTTGAGGACAATCAAGTTGTCATGACTGAGAATGAACCAACATCAGTACAAGCGCAAGAGAAGAAGGAGAAAGCTAGGAAAGAGAAGGTTGCCAAGATGCCAACTCAAGCAGAGGCATCTGATTACTTTCTGAAGAACAAGCAGGAGCAGCTTGGTTACTTGATAGAATCAACTCTATGGATTGAGAAGGGGTTGGCCACCCTAACTCAAAACCAGGAGAGCCTGGAAAGAATCATGGAACAAAAATTCTATGATCTTGATGTCAAAGTAACTGAGATTCAGTCAGCTGTGGAGCAGCTACAGGATGACATGCAGGAGAGGAAGGGCAGGACAATGACAGATGCATTTGCCAGAGTGCCATGAGCTCAAAGATCAGCTGCAGAGCCAGTTCAAGACACCAGAGTCACTTCATCAGCTCCAGCTACAGCTCTAGCACCAACTCCCTCAGCTCCTTCTACATCGACTGAAGCCTTCGTTCTTGGAGTTCTCCGGACACCACCACCACCAGAAGACCAAGCCTCAGAGACGATATAGTCCTATGCATTTTCTAGGAACTTTTTGCTAACTTGTTGCCAAAGGGGGAGAAAAATGTATAGATCATAGGCTTCGAGAGAGAGAGAGAGAGAGAGATTTGCTTTTGTTCTCTCTTGTCTTTTTGGTTGAACTTTATTTGCTTTTGATTGTTTGAGATACTATGAAATTACCTGTGAGACATTGATGATCATGTGTTTGATCATAAGCTACACTTATGCTCGTTATGATATTATCTTACTTATCCTTATATGATCATTCACTTTGCTTGGTGATGAGTGCATGTATTCAATCTTTATTATTTTGAGCGCTCCACCAAGATGTATGTGACATGGAAGAGTAACACATGAGCCTAATTCCTTGTTCATTTGCAGTCCAAAGCAAATATTAAAATATGCACAAATTTAGGGGGAGCTCTTGCTTATCACATACTTCTCAAAGCGACGATGTTTTTCAAATTTTATTATCATTTGTCGAAGCTTTGATCTATATGTTGTCATCAATTACCAAAAAGGGGGAGATTGAAAGTGCAACTATCCCTAGGTGGTTTTGGTAATTCATAACAACATATATATAGCTCATTGGGCTCATGCTATTCCAAGACAAATATTTTAGGAAAGCTCAATGAATGGCATGGCATGGATGATGAAAGTGGATCCCTCAAAATATCAAGGACAAAGGATTGGCTCAAGCTCAAAAGCTCAAGACTCTACATTTTACATTTTAGTGATCCAAGATCACATTGAGTCTATAGGAAAACACAATACTATCAAGGAGGGATGAGGTGTTTCTTAATGAGCCTTTTGCTTCATGTGCTTAGTGATATGCTCCAAAACCCTCCACTACTTTCTCACATCCACATATGACCTAAACCTAAAGTCAAACTCGGCCCTACCGATTCTTTCTATCTGGCACAACCGAGTTCAGATGTCATAGCCCCTGCCACAAACCCTAGGCAAATCGGTCTCACCGATAGGGATCTCGGTCTCACTGAGATGGGATTGTAATCTCTCTGTTTCCCTTCGTAACGTTTCGGTCTAACCAAACTGAGCGATCGGTCCCACCGAGATTGCAATGTAAACTCTTTGTTTCCCTTTTGTAACTTTTTGGTCTCAACAAAAGAGCAAATCGGTCCCACCGAGTTTACCTGACCAACTCTCTGGTTAGCTAATTACCAAATTCGGTCTCACCGAGTTTGTGTAATCGGTCTCACCGAGATTACTTTATGCCCTAACCCTAACCATATCGGTCCTACCGAGTTGCATGTCAGTCCCACCGAAAACCCTAACGGTCATTAGGTATACTAAATCGGTCCGACCGAGTTTTATGATTCGGTCCCACCGAGTTTGGTAAATTGTGTGTAACGGTTAGATTTTGTGTGGAGGCTATATATACCCCTCCACCTCCTCTTCATTCGTGGAGAGAGCCATCAGAACAAACCTACACTTCCAACTTACCAGTTCTGAGAGAGAACCACCTACTCATGTGTTGAGGCCAAGATATTCCATTCCTACAATATGAATCTGTTGGGGAACGCAGTAATTTCAAAAATTTCCCTACGCACACACAGGACCATGGTGATGGCATAGCAACGAGAGGGGAGAGTGTCTGTCCACGTACCCTCGTAGACCGAAAGCGGAAGCGTTATAACAACGCGGTTGATGTAGTCGACGTCTTCACGATCCGACCGATCCAAGCACCGAACGACGGCACCTCCGAGTTCCGCATGCGTTCAGCTCGATGACGATCCCCGACTCCGATCCAGCAAAGTGTCGGGATGAGTTCCACAAGCACGACGGCGTGGACGATGATGATGCTCCACCGACGCAGGGCTTCGCTTAAGCTCATGACGATATGACTTCTCCGGCGCGAGGCTTCGCTTAAGCTCATGACGATATGACCAAGTGGAATATGGTGGAAGGGGCACCGACACGGCTAAGGAAAGATCCGTAGATCAACTTGTGTGTCCCGGGTGCCCCCTGCCCCGTATATAAAGGATGGAGGAGGAGGAGGCCGGCCAAGGCAATAGGTGCGGCCAGGTGTGGAGTCCTACTAGGACTCCAAGTCCTAGTAGGAGTCCACCAAGAGGGGAGGAAGGGAGAAGGAAGTGGAGGAGAAGGAAAGGTGGCCGGCCCCCTTTTCCCTAGTCCAATTCGGACTAGAGGGGAGGGGGGGCGCAGCAGCCCCTTGGCCCTTTCTCCTCTTCCCACTAAAGCCCATCAAGGCCCATTGCTTCTCCCGTAACTACCCGGTACTCCGAAAAATACCCGAATGACTCGGAACCTTTCCGAACTCCGAATATAGTCGTCCAATATATTGATCTTTACGTCTCGACCATTTCGAGACTCCTCGTCATGTCCCCGATCTCATCCGGGACTCCGAACTCCTTCGGTACATCAAAACTCATAAACTCATAATATAACTCGCCATCGAAACCTTAAGCGCGGCGGACCCTACGGGTTCGAGAACTATGTAGACATGACCTAGAACCATTCTCGGTCAATAACCAATAGCGGAACCTGGATGCCCATATTGGTTCCTACATATTCTACGAAGATCTTTATCGGTCAAACCGCATAACGACATATGTTGTTCCCTTTGTCATCGGTATGTTACTTACCCGAGATTCGATCGTCGGTATCCAATACCTAGTTCAATCTCGTTATCGTAAGTCTCTTTACTCGTTCCGTAATACATCATCTCACAACTAACTCATTAGTTGTAATGCTTGCAAGGCTTAAGTGATGTGTATTACCGAGAAGGCCTAGAGATACCTCTCCGACAATCGGAGTGACAAAACCTAATCTCAAATACGCCAACCCAACAAGTACCTTTGGAGACACCTGTAGTACTCCTTTATAATCACCCGATTACGTTGTGACGTTTGGTAGTACCCAAAGTGTTCCTCCGTAAACGAGAGTTGCATAATCTCATAGTTACAGGAACATGTATGTGTCATGAAGAAAGCATTAACATACTAAACGATCAAGTGTTAAGCTAACGGAATGGGTCATGTCAATCAGATCATTCAACTAATGATGTGACCTTGTTAATCAAATAACAACTCCTTGTTCATGGTTAGGAAACATAACCATCTTTGATTAACAAGCTAGTCAAGTAGAGGCATACTAGTGACATACTGTTTTGTCTATATATTCACACATGTATTATGTTTCCGGTTAATACAATTCTAGCATGAATAATAAACATTTATCATGAAATAAGGAAATAAATAATAACTTTATTATTGCCTCTAGGGCATATTTCCTTCAGTCTCCCACTTGCACTAGAGTCAATAATCTAGTTCACATCATCATGTGATTCAACACTAATTTTCACATCTCATGCGTGATTAACACCCATAGTTCACATCGTCATGTGACCAACACCCAAAGGGTTTACTAGAGTCAATAATCTAGTTCACATCGCTATGTGATTAACACCCAAAGAGTACTAAGGTATGATCATGTTTTGCTCGTGAGAGTAGCTTAGTCAACGGGTCTGTCACATTCGTGAGCCGTATGTATTTTGCAAATATTCTATGTCTACAATGCTCGCACGGAGCTACTCTAGCTAATTGCTCCCACTTTCAATATGTATCCAGATTGAGATTTAGAGTCATCCGGATCAGTGTAAAAGCTTGCACCGATGTAACTCTTTACGACGGGCTCTTTTATCACCTCCATAATCGAGAAATATTTCCTTAGTCCTCACTAAGGATGTTCTTTGACCAATGTCCAAAGGATCTACTCCTAGATCACTATTGTACTCCTTGCCAAATTCAGAGCAAGGTATACAATAGGTCTGCAGTACATAGCATAGCATACTTTATAGAACCTATGGTGATGCATAGGGAATGACTTTCATTCTCTTTCTATCTTCTGCCGTGGTCGGGTTTTGAGTCTTACTCAATCTCACACCTTGTAACACAGGCAAGATCTCTTTCTTTGATCGTTCCATTTTGAACTACTTCAAAATCTTGTCAAGGTATGTATTCATTGAAAAACATATCAAGCCGCCTTGGTCTATCTCAATAGATCTTGATGCTCAATATGTAAGCAGCTTCACCGAGGTCCTTCTTTGAAAAACTCCTTTCAAATACTCCTTTATGCTTTGCAGAATAATTCTACATTATTTCCGATCAACAATATGTCATTCACATATACTTATCGAAATGCTCAGTAGTGCTCCCACTCACTTTCTTGTAAATACAAAGCTTCTCCAAAAGTCATATAAAACCATATGCTTTGATCAATCTTATCAAAGCGTATATTCCAACTCCGAGATGCTTGCACCAGTCCATAGATGGATCGATGGAGCTTGCACATTTTGTTAGCTCCTTTAGGATTGACAAAACCTTCTGGTTGCATCATATACAACTCTTCTTTAATAAATCCATTAAAGAATGTTGTTTTTGACATCCATTTGCCGATTTCATAAAATGTGGCAATTGCTAACATGATTCGGACAGACTTAAGCATCGCTACGGGTGAGAAAGTCTCATCGTAGTCAACCCCTTGAACTTGTCGAAAACCTTTTGCAACAAGTCGAGCTTTGTAGATAGTAACACTACTATCGTTGTCCGTCTTCCTCTTGAAGATCCATTTATTTAACATGGCTTGTCGATCATAGAGCAAGTCAATCAAAGTCCATACTTTGTTTCTCATACATGGATCCTATCTCAGATTTCATGGCGTCAAGCCATTTCATGGAATCTGGGCTCATCATCGCTTCCTCATAGTCCGTAGGTTCATCATGGTCTAGTAACATGAATTCCGAACACGATAACCATACCACTGCAGTGCGGATTTTGCTCGAAGACATACGAGGATTGGTAGCAACTTGATCTGAAGTTTCATGAACATCATCATTAACTTCCTCACAGATTGGTGTAGGAATCATGGAACTGATTTCTGTGATGAACTACTTTCCAATAAGGGAGAAGGTACAATTACCTCATCAAGTTCTACTTTCCTCCCACTCACTTCTTTCGAGAGAAACTTCTTCTCTAGAAAGGATCCATCTTAGCAACGAAAAACTTGCCTTCGGATCTGTGATAGAAGGTGTACCCTATAGTTACCTTTGGGTATTCTATGAAGACGCACTTCTCCGATTTGGGTTCGAGATTATCAGGTGAAATCTTTTTCACATAAGTATCTAAACTCCAAACTTTTAAGAAACGACAGCTTAGGTTTCATCGTTAAACCATAGTTCATATGGTGTCGCCTCAACGGATTTAGATGGTGCCCCATTAAACGTGAATGCAGCTGTCTCTAATGCATAACCCCAAAACGATATTGGTAAATCGGTAAGAGACATCATTGATCGTACCATATCAAAATAAAGTACGGTTACTGACGCTCGGACACATCATAACGTTGTGGTGTTCGGTGGCGTGAGCTGTGAAACTATTCCACTTAGTTTTAATTGAAGACCAAACTCAGAACTCAAATATTCATCTCCACGATAAGATCGCAGAAACTTTATTTACTTGTTACGATGATTTTCTACTTCACTCTGAAATTCTTTTAAATTTTCAACTATTTCAGACTTTATGTTTCATAAATAAGATATACGCATATCTGCTCAAATCATCTGTGAAGGTCGAAAATAATGATACTTGCCACGAGCATCAACACTCATTGAATCGCATACATCGGTATGTATTATTTCCAATAAGTCAAGAGCTTGTTCCATTGTTCCGGAGAACGGAGTTTTAGTCATCTTGCCCAAAAGGCACGGTTCGCAAGCATCAAATGATTCATAATCAAGTGATTCCAAAAGTCCATCAGCATGGAGTTTTCTTCATGCGCTTTACACCAATATGACCTAAACGGCAGTGCCACAAATAAGTTGCATTATCATTATTAACTTTGCATCTTTTTGGTTTCAATATTATGAATATGTGTATCACTATGATCGAGATCCAATGAACCATTTTCATTGGGTGTGTAACCATATAAGGTTTTATTCATGTAAACAGAACAACAATTTATTCTCTTACTTAAATGAATAACCGTATTGCAATAAATCATATTTATGCTCAACACCAAATAACACTTATTTAGGTTCCACACTAATCTCGAAAGTATAGGGAGTGTGCGATGATGATCATATCAATCATGGAACTACTTCCAACACTCATCGTTACTTCCCTTCAACTAGTTTACATTTTATTCTGTAACTCCTGTTTGAAGTTACTAATCTTAGCAACCTAACAAGTATCAAATACTCGGGGCTACTATAAACACTAGTAAAGCACACATCAATAACCTGTATATCAAATATACTCTTGTTCACTTTGCCATCCTTCTTATCCACCAAATAATTGGGGTAGTTCCGCTTCCAAAGGACTAGTTCCATTGCAGAAAAAGCACTTAGTCTCGTGCTTAGGTCTAGACTTGGGCTTCTTCACTCGAACAGCAACTTGCTTGCCGTTCTTCTTGAAGTTCCCCTTCTTCCCTTTGCCCTTTTCCTTGAAACTAGTGGTCTTGTCAATCATCAACACTTGATGCTCTTTTCTTGATTTCTACCTTCGTCGATTTCAGCATCACGAAGATCTTGGGAATCGTTTTCGTCATCCCTTGCATACTATAGTTCATCACGAAGTTCTAGTAACTTAGTGATGGTGACTAGAGAATTCTGTCAATCACTATCTTATCTCGGAAGATTAACTCCCACTTGATTCAAGCGATTGAAGTACCTGGACAATCTGAGCACATGCTCACTAGTTGAGCGATTCTCCTCCATCTTTTAGCTATAGAACTTGTTGGAGACTTTATATCTCTCAACTCGGGTATTTGCTTGAAATATTAACTTCAATTCTGGAACATCTCATATGGTCCATGACGCTCAAAACGCCTTTGAATTCCCGATTCTAAGCCTTTAAGCATGGTGCACTAAACTATCAAGTAGTCATCATATTGAGCTAGCCAAACGTTCATAACGCGCATCCGCTTCCTGCAATAGTTTTGTCACCTAGCGGTGCATTAAGGACATAATTTCTTACGTGCAGCAATGAGGATAAACCTCAGATCACGGATCCAATCCGCATCATTGCTACTAACATTTTTCAATACAAATTTCTCTAGGAACACATATAAAAACATAGGGAAGCAACAACGCGAGCTATTGATCTACAACATAATTTGCAAAATACTACGGGACTAAGTTCATGATAAATTAAAGTTCAATTAATCATATTACTTAAGAACTCCCACTTAGATAGACATCTCTCTAGTCATCTAAGTGATTACGTGATCCAAATCAACTAAACCATGTCCGATCATCACGTGAGATGGAGTAGTTTCAATGGTGAACATCACTATGTTGATCATATCTACTATATGATTCACGCCGACCTTCGGTCTCCGTGTTCCGAGGTCATATCTTATATGCATAGCTCGTCAAGTATAACCTGAGTATTCCGTGTGCAACTGTTTTGCACCCGTTGTATTTGAACGTAGAGCCTATCACACCCGATCATCACGTGGTGTCTCAAAGACGAAGAACTTTCGCAACGGTGCATACTCGTGGAGAACACTTCTTGATAATTTTAGTGAGAGATCATCTTATAATGCTACCGTCAATCAAAGCAAGATAAGATGCATAAAGGATAGACATCACATGCAATCAATATAAGTGATATGATATGGCCATCATCATCTCGTGCTTGTGATCTCCATCTTCAAGCACCGTCATGATCACCATCGCCACCGGGCGCGACACCTTGATCTCCATCGTAGCATCTTTGTCGCCTCGCCAATCTTATGCTTCCACGACTATCACTACCGCTAGTAATAAAGTAAAGCATTACATCGCGATTGCATTGCATACAATAAAGCGACAACCATATGGCTCCTGCCAATTGCCGATAACTCGGTTACAAAACATGATCATCTCATACAATAAAATTTAGCATCATGTCTTGACCACATCACATCACAACATGCCCTGCAAAAACAAGTTAGACGTCCTCTACTTTGTTGTTGCAAGTTTTACGTGGCTGCTACGGGCTTAAGCAAGAACTCATCTTACCTACGCATCAAAACCACAACGATAGTTTGTCAAATAGACTCCGTTTAACCTTCTCAAGGACCGGGCGTAGCCACACTCGGTTCAACTAAAGTTGGAGAGACAGTCTTCCGCAAGCCATCTATGTGCAAAGCACGTCGAGGGAACCGGTCTCGCGTAAGAGTACGTGTAAGGTTGGTCCGGATCGTCTCGTCCAACAATACCGCTGAACCAAAGTATGACATGCTGGTAGGCAGTATGACTTGTATCGCCCACAACTCACTTGTGTTCTACTCGTGCATATGACATCAACGCATAAAACCAGGCTCGGATGCCTTTGTTGGGGAACGCAGTAATTTCAAAAATTTCCCTACGCACACAGTGACCATGGTGATGGCATAGCAACGAGAGGGAGAGTGTCTGTCCACGTACCCTCGTGAGACCGAAAGCGGAAGCGTTATAACAACGCGGTTGATGTAGTCGCACGCGTCTTCACGATCCGACCGATCCAAGCACCGAACGCACGGCACCTCCGAGTTACGCACACGCTCAGCTCGATGGCGATCCCGGACTCCGATCCAGCAAAGTGTCGGGGATGAGTTCCGTCGACCTGACGGCGTGGTGGCGATGATGATGCTCCACCGACGCAGGCTTCGCCTAAGCTCCGCGACGATATGACTTCTCCGGCGCAGGCTTCGCCTAAGCTCATGACGATATGACCGAGGTGGAATATGGTGGAAGGGGGCACCGCACACGGCTAAGGAAAGATCCGTAGATCAACTTGTGTCCTGGGGTGCCCCCCTGCCCCCGTATATAAAGGATGGAGGAGGAGGAGGCCGGCCAAGGCAAAGGTGCGGCCAGGGTGTGGAGTCCTACTAGGACTCCAAGTCCTAGTAGGAGTCCACCAAGAGGGAGGAAGGGAGAAGGAAGTGGAGGAGAAGGAAAGGTGGCCGGCCCCTTTTCCCTAGTCCAATTCGGACTAGAAGGGAGGGGGCGCAGCAGCCCTTGGCCCTTTCTCCTCTTCCCACTAAAGCCCATCAAGGCCCATTGCTTCTCCGTAACTACCGGTACTCGAAAATACCGAATGACTCGGAACCTTTCCGAACTCCGAATATAGTCGTCCAATATATCGATCTTTACGTCTCGACCATTTCGAGACTCCTCGTCATGTCCCCGATCTCATCCGGGACTCCGAACTCCTTCGGTACATCAAAACTCATAAACTCATAATATAAGCATCGCCATCGAAACCTTAAGCGTGCGGACCCTACGGGTTCGAGAACTATGTAGACATGACCTAGAACCATTCTCGGTCAATAACCAATAGCGGAACCTGGATGCCCATATTGGTTCCTACATATTCTACGAAGATCTTTATCGGTCAAACCGCATAACGACATATGTTGTTCCCTTTGTCATCGGTATGTTACTTACCCGAGATTCGATCGTCGGTATCCAATACCTAGTTCAATCTCGTTAGGTAAGTCTCTTTACTCGTTCCGTAATACATCATCTCACAACTAACTCATTAGTTGTAATGCTTGCAAGGCTTAAGTGATGTGTATTACCGAGAAGGCCTAGAGATACCTCTCCGACAATCGGAGTGACAAAACCTAATCTCGAAATACGCCAACCCAACAAGTACCTTTGGAGACACCTGTAGTACTCCTTTATAATCACCCGATTACGTTGTGACGTTTGGTAGTACCCAAAGTGTTCCTCCGTAAACGGGAGTTGCATAATCTCATAGTTACAGGAACATGTATGTGTCATGAAGAAAGCATTAACATACTAAGCGATCAAGTGTTAAGCTAACGGAATGGGTCATGTCAATCAGATCATTCAACTAATGATGTGACCTTGTTAATCAAATAACAACTCCTTGTTCATGGTTAGGAAACATAACCATCTTTGATTAACAAGCTAGTCAAGTAGAGGCATACTAGTGACATCTTGTTTTGTCTATATATTCACACATGTATTATGTTTCCGGTTAATACAATTCTAGCATGAATAATAAACATTTATCATGAAATAAGGAAATAAATAATAACTTTATTATTGCCTCTAGGGCATATTTCCTTCAGAATCTTGATCTCTAGCCTTCCCCAAGTTGCTTTCCAATCAAATATTCTTTCCACCAAATCCATATCCTGTGAGAGAGAGTTGAGTGTTGGGGAGACTATCATTTGAAGCACAAGAGGAAGGAGTTCATCATCAACACACCATTTGTTACTTCTTGGAGAGTGGTGTCTCCTAGATTGACTAGGTGTCACTTGGGAGCCTCCGACAAGATTGTGGAGTTGAACCAAGGAGTTTGTAAGGGAAAGGAGATCGCCTACTTCGTGAAGATCTACCGCTAGTGAGGCAAGTCCTTCATGGGCGACGGCCATGGTGGGATAGACAAGGTTGCTTCTTCATGGACCCTTCGTGGGTGGATCCCTCCGTGGACTCGCGTAACCATTACCCTACGTGGGTTGAAGTCTCCATCAACGTGGATGTACGATAGCACCACCTACCGGAACCACGACAAAAACATCCGTGTCTCCAATTGCGTTTGAATCCTCCAAACCCTTCCCTTTACATTCTTGCAAGTTGCATGCTTTATTTTCCGCTGCCTATATACTCTTTGCATGCTTGCTTGAATTGCATGATGATTGCTTGAATTGCTCAAAGTTAGCTAAAATCTGCCAAAGTCTAAAATTGGGAAAAGGCATAGCTTTTAATTGGTCAAGTAGTCTAATCACCCCCCCCCCCTCTAGACATACTTCAAGGTCCAACACCAGCCGGCTGCCAGAAGGCGGCGCTTCATCTTGACGTCTTGAGGGGCGCAGCCAGCCCCGATGCCTTGAAAGGTTCTGGGGCTCGTGTTAGGCTACTCCTGGCCCATTACCCCGATAGTAGTCCCCGAAGCTGGTGAGGCGCCGCGACTGAGGGGCTGAGGTGCCTCAACAGTTTCTCCTACGGGTGCTGTGGGTGATAGCTTCGTCCGACTCCTGGCAAGCCGCCTGAGGGAGTCGGCTACGCCCAGTCGGGTTTATCTGAAATTTTGAATGCAACGGCGGGAGCTAGGTGGCTTGTAGGCGAAGTCTCTAGGCCCGCCGCCCGTCGTGGGCGCGCCACGTGCCGCCAGCCTGCCGAGCCAGTCTGCCAGCCCACGCGCGTGACAAGACGCGGCCGCAGGCTGGGCCCGCCACCATCGGGCCTCGGCACGTGAGCGGATCTGCTGCGGCAGAGGCGGGCTGTTGGTCTTCCCTGCGGAGTTACTGCATGCAGTAACCCGCGCGGTAAAGGTGGGAACATGGGGTCATGGGCACAGTTAATCCCATGATCCCACGCCCGCCCCCTTGGCTTCATAGCCCGCAAGCTATAAGTAGGGGGTGGAGAGGGAGCGGCGAAGCATGCCCTCCCCCCACCCTGTTTTTCCACCTTCTTCTTCCTCTCGCCGCAGCGCCCCCGAGCTCCACCGGAGTGCTGCAGCCGTTTGTCTCCATCGAGCTCACCCTCCCCGAGACCTCTTGGCACCGCCCCAATCTCTGCTCCTCTGTCGCGCCGCTCCTTTCGTCGAGCTCTCCATGGCGCGCGAGCATGGAGGGGACTGGGACGGGTCGAACGTCCATGAGGACCACATCACATTCCTCTACGACACACGGCGCCTCCCCGGTGCGGGATACATGAAGGCGCATGTGCCGCCGGAGGGAGAGATCTCGCCGGCGCCGGACGAGGGCAAGCAGGTCGTCTTCCGCTAGCACTTCATCCGCTGCTTCGGCCTGCCGGCGAGCGGCTTCCTCCGCTCATTCGTCGAATTCTACCACCTTTAGCCACATCACCTCACGCCCAACACGGTGATGCTCCTGGCCGCCTTCGTCACGCTGTGCGAAGGCTACCTCGGCATCCTCCCCACCATCAAGCTGTGGGGAGCATTTTTCTACACCAAGCTGGGCACCTCCGTCCGGGAGGTGGCTGCCCAGTGTGGCGCCTTCATCGCGGTGCGGCGGCCATCTCCGAAGAACGCCTTCCCCACCGTCAAGCTGCCACAATCGGTCAAGATGTGGCAGCAGTCTTACTTCTACGTGAAAGAACATCGACCCGGCTGTCGACTTCCTCAACCTGCCGGCTTACGCAGCCGGCCCGACGGCTGAGCCTCGGGCGAACTGGGGCTACAAGCCGAAGCCGGTGTCGGCAGACGGCGCCGCCGCCATCCAGCGTCTCCGGGAGCTGACCGACTCCGAGGGCCTCAAGGCGACCGACCTGTTGGTTGCCTTCGTCGTGCGCCGGGTGCTCCCGCTCCAAGGCCGGCCTCATCTGATCAGCCGGATGAGTGGGCATCGTGACCCATGCCGGCTGAGTACCAAGGAGATGTCGGCTGCTGAGGTGGCCAACCTGGTGAACGAGATTTCCGGCTTCAAGCTGGAGGAGTCCTGGCAGTTCGGCAAGCCACCGTACTCCCGCGCGGACCCACCACCTACCGTAAGCCTTTTTATCTCTGCTTTCTTTAACGCTCCAGTTTTACTCCTTCTGGTGATCTTGAGCAATCGGACTTTCGGGACGCAGATATACATGTCTCCGGTGACGGCCGCTGTCGTGGGGCCGGGTGGTGACTACGCACCAGACCGGGCCGAGAGCGACGTGGACGACCCTGACTTGGGGGCAGCCGCCTTGGAGGACACCGTGACAGGCGGCGTCTATGGAGCCGGTGGCTCCGAGGAAAGCGGCATCGAGACCTGGCCGGACGATGACGACGAGGAAGACGAGCCACGCCCTTTACGAGGTGCAGGCAAGGCGGACGCAGGCCCCTCCGCCGAGCCGACTGCTCGAGGCGGCACGCGGAAGCGCAAGACGGGCGCCGTCTTGTTCGACAACGTGCCGAAGAAGGCCAAGAATCCGACCGCCGCGACCAAGCGGAGGGAGGCCGCAGCAAAGGCGGCCAAGTACCAGAGACTCCCAAAGGCGCCTCCCATGGTGTCGGCCTAAGTATCTTCTCTTGTGTTTTTTTCTTTTTTCCTTGTTGATTCTTTCTGAGTTTCCTTTGCTTTATCCTCTTGACTTAGGGCTCCACTCTCTCTTGAGAAGTCGGCCGCTGCCTCCATTGTTGGGTCGGCGGAGACCTCCACCACCTCCCAGCGAATCAATCCGGTCGCCGACCTCCGGGAGGCGACAGAGCCTAACGCGCGGGAGGCGCGTGAGGAGCAGGAGGCCGCCCGCCTGGAGAAGGCGGAAGCGGAAAGGGCAGAGGCTGCCGCCCTGAAGAAGCTGGCGGATGCCGAGGTAGCCGCCGCGGCGAAGAAGCAAGCTGAAGAAGCCGCGCGTCGCCAGTCGGCGATATTCGTTATCCCCCTGAACTCTGTGCCGCTGCCGCCAGAATTCATGGCGCCGACTGGGGGAGCCGGCGACGAGCACCCGATAATGGAGAGGGACGGCGGCGACGTCGTCATGCCGGATGCGACCACGCACCAGCCACCGCCCTCTGAGGAAGCGAGGGACAAGCAGCCGGCTGATCCACCGGTGCCGCCAGCCGGAGACGAGATGGCGATGGACCCAACTTCTGAGGTCCACACCTCGACGTGTCACCGGCTTGCAAAGGAGGACTCGGCGCCACGCCCGCAGGAGACCACCGCCACGAGCTCTTCAATCCCAGACACCGAGGCGACCAGCGCCGCGCCCACTGGGTGGGTGCGGGGAGGCGGGACGGGCCCCTTGAACACAACGATCCTAGACGTCCAAGCCAAACTTCAGGCCGAAGCCGACGCTCTCAAGCGCTGCAACAACGCGTTCTTGGAATCGCGGGCAGCCGTCCGGGTATACTTCTTGTTTTTTTTGACTTTGTGGTTTTCCATGGGGGCGCGCCAGCGCACCCACTGGGTGTAGTCCCCGAGTTTCGGGCCGGCTGCTGAGCAGGCGGCTCGGAACTTTAATCGGCAGGCTCCAAGTACTGACATTATCTGATATCTTCATTGCAGGACTATCACAACCTCTGTGCGACCATCTTCAACTCCAAGGTTCAGGAGCTGACTCAACGGACCGCCGACTTGTCTGAAAGCCGGAGTAAGTCTTTTTCTTTCCTTGCGGGGGCGCGCTGGCGCAACCGCAGGCTGTAGTCCCCGAGATTCGGGCCGACTGCTGAGCAGTCGGTCCGGACCTCTCCGGCAACTGTTCTTCTTTTTTGTTGATTTTGATGACTCCTTTCTCCGCAGGGGCGCGCTGGCGCACCCGCAGGGTGTATTCCTCGAAATTCGGGTCGACTGCTGAGCAGTCGGGCCGGATCTCCATGGTGACTATACATCTTCTCTGTTGGCAACTCACGCCTTTTCCTTTTTCTATTCTCTGCAGAGGCCAACGCCGCCTTGCGGTAGCAGCTGGGCGAAGCCAACACCGCGTTGCGCGCCAAGGAGGTGGAGTGCGGCAAGCTAGCTGAAGAGCGTCACCGGCTGGTCACGCAACTGGCGGAGCAGGCGGAGCTTCTCATGAAGGCTCAGAAGGAGGCGGAGGACAAGGAGATCAGCCTCCTTGCTGCGTTCGCGACCGAACGCTCCGCCTGGACCGACAAGGAGGCGATGATGACTTCCGGCTTTCATGAGATTGAAGACATAGTTGATGGTGAGCTTCCCTCTTTTTCCTTCTTCGAGCTACCGGATGCTGACCGAGCCAGCCTCTCGTCTCTAACTTTGGCTTTTTGCTTTCTGTTTTGGGTAGACCTCTTCCTTGGTCATTCTGACGTCGCCAATCAGGCCATTGAAGCTGACCGCTTGAAGGGCCGGGCGGAAGGTGCATGATCGCTGCCGGCGCCCGGACCCTTGGCGAGCAGCTCCTGAGCATCTAGGCCCGTCTTCGGCCGGCTCACCGGATGATGTGCCGTCTTCAGCGTGTCGGTGCCCAGGCGATCCCCGCCCTGTGGCCGAACATGCCGGCACCGCGCACTCCTAGTCGGACTGCCGACTGGCTGGAGGTGGCGGCCGGCCGTCTTGAAGCCTGGAAGGGCTCCTCGGCCCGAGCTGGAGCGCGTCGGGCCTTGGAGTTTGTCAAGGCATGGTACCCTGGGCTAAATCTAGCCCTGTTGACCATGTTTCGGCAGGAGGCCCGGGAGGAGCTGGTGGCAGTGGAGGATGATCTCGTCAAGCGGGCGGCAGCAATCGCCGAGTACACCAACACCAGCGTCTTCATCCTGGAGCGGGCCGAGAACAGCGCCGAGGCGCCACCAGAATGGTTTGGGCTGAACCCGGAGGACGGCGAGGACCCAGCCAAGGTGATCGACTCCAGCGGCGAGGAAGAAGACGAGGAGGAGGAGGAAGGTGGAGAGGCGCGGAGAGGTTGCGGCCAGACGACCGACCTCAGCTCGACCGCGCCTCCAGCAACGAGCCACGCCCGAGCGAGCCGGCTGCTGCTGAAGGCGATCAAGCAGCAACCGACCAGCCGGCCGCTCCACCAATCGGCACCATTGACTCCTTCGCTCCACCAAAGCCGTCTGCTGCTCCCTAGGCCGCCAGTTTATCTTTGTTTTACCTGTCTGCTAGTCTCGACAAACTTTGTTAGTTTCGCACAATTCCACCCGGGGGTGTATTTCAGACTTGTGTTGAACGTCGGCCAAGGGCCTTTTGATGTGTAAGTATATTTGCCGAGTTCTATCTTTCCTTGCCTTCTGCTCTTTTGGCTTTTTTCCTTTACCGCCTTCCCTTGGTTGCTGTCTTGCCAGCCAAACAGCCGCTCTGCGGACTGTCGCTAGGTCAAGTGCTCAGCCACTTTGGGGAGGCAAGTACTTAGCCGGGTTAGAGTTCTCTAGCAAGTTAAGTAGAAACCGGCCGGCCGGCTGCTCAGCAGCCGGTCGGCGAACTGGAAAGTCGTCTTGGACTACGCGTATGCTTTGGGTCCTTAGCCATTTTTCATGCAGACACCCCTTCTGCTTTTACTCTTGCCGGCGGACGATTAAGCTCTGACTACTGACCTTTGGCGAGAGAAAGCTTGAGTGCCAGTACATTACTTGTCCGGCTGTAGGAAGCATTACATAGTACAAGACGGCGAGTCCCCGGGTCGACTGGTCGAACCCGGTGCCAGACGGACTAAAGGGATAACACAAATGACAGGCGTAATACTTATCATATAAAGAGGGTAGTCCCCGAGATCTTCTCGGGGAACCCGAAGTCTTCGTACTTAATACAAAAGTTGGCGTGGTACATACTGCATCAACTATAAAACCTTCGGAGGAGGTTCGGATTCCATGGTCACTCCGTCTCCTTGCCGGAGTCGGCTTCTGGGCATCGATGAGGTAGTAGGAGTCGTTGCCCAAAACCTTGCTGATGATGAAGGGGCCTTCCCAAGGTGCCGAAAGCTTGTGTTGGCCGGCTGTTCGCTGGATCAGCCGGAGCACAAGGTCTCCCTCTTGGAAGGATCTTGGCTTGACCTTCCGGTTGTAGTATCAACACAGCCTCTGCTGGTAGATGGAGGACCGGCTGAGTGCCAGCAGCCAGCCTTCTTTCAGCAGATCGACCTCGTCTTGTCGTGCTTCTTCTGCCTCCTCTTCGGTGTACATGGTGACTCAAGGGGAGTCGAATTCTATGTCCGTCGGGATGACGACCTCAACACCATAGACGAGGAAGAAAGGTGTGAAGCTGGTTGACCTGTTGGGAGTTGTGCGCAGGCTCCAGAGGACGGTCGGCAGCTCGTCGAGCCAGCAGCTGTCCGAACGCTCCAGAGGCTCGACCAGTCGGGGCTTGATGCCGGACAAAATAAGGCTGTTTGCTCACTCCACTTGGTCGTTTGACTAAGGATGGGCAACGGACGCTAAGTCCAGTCGGATGCCCTGCGTCGCGCAGAAACGGGCCAAGGCACCTTTTGCAAAGTTTGTGCCGTTGTAGGTGATGATGTTGTGTGGAATACCGTACCGGATGGTGATGTCAGAGATGAAAGTCACAGCAGTCGGACCATTCAATTTCTTAATTGGCTTTGCTTCTATCCACTTGGTGAACTTGCCCACCACGACAAGAAGATGAGTCATGCCGCCGCGCGCCATCTTGAACGGTCCCACCATGTCCAGGCCCCAGACGGCAGAGGGTCAGGCAATGGGAATAGTCTTGAGTGCAGAAGCCGGCTGGTGTGGCTGCGAGCGGAACTTCTGTCACCCTTTGCATATCTGGACCAGATCTTTGGTGTCTTCTAGAGCAGTCGGATAGAAAAAACTGTGGCGAAAAGCTTTGGCCATGAGTGCTCTTGAGGCCGCGTGGTGACCACACTCGCCTTGATGAATATCTTTGAGGATTGCTTGGCCTTGCTCCAGTTCCACGCAGCGCTGGTAGACACCAGTGACACTGCGTCTTACAAGCTCTCTGATGACTATGGTGTATGCAGCTGCTCGGTGTTGCACTTGCCGGGCCGAGATCTCATCAGTTGGCAGCTCTTTCTTTACCAGAAAATTGAGAATGGGTTGGGCCCATGAAGGTGTTGTAACTTCTTCGACAGTTAAGACTGCTACTTGCATAAGGGCGGTTGGGCCGGGAGGCGGTGGGTTGGAGTTGGCTGCCGCTTGCTGAGTCAATGAAGTCCCCGGGCTGACTACAGCGGTCCCTGGGCCGGGTTCTGAAGTCCCCGGGCCAGGTGCGGCTGCGGCAGTCCCCGGGTCGCCTGTCGAGTTCCCTATGCTGGCTGTTGGGGTCCTCAAGTCGCATCCGACTTCGTCAGGAGGAGCCGGCACAAAGATAGGATCCGACTCTGGCGATGGTTTGACGGACGGCTTGAGGAGGCATTGTAGGGCGACGCCGGTTGGTATTGCTTGCCGGGTGGAACAGATTCATGCCAAGGCATCTGCTTGCTCATTATCGTTTCTTGGCACATGGAGGAACTCGCACCCTTAAAAGTATCCACTGAGCTGCTGTACAAGGAAGCGGTAACTTTCCATGTTTGCATCCTTGGCGTCGATCGCCGACATTCTTGGACCACCAAGTCGGAATCGCCATAGCACGTGATCCGGCGAATGCCGAAGTTCCTTGGCAAGCCGGAGCCCGTGAATGAGTGCCAGATTCAAAGAACGTTGTTGGAGGCAGCAAACTGAACTTGCAACACATATGTGAGCTTGTCGCCTTTGGGAGAGGTGAGGACGATGCCGGCTCCCAAACCGGTGTGCATCTTGGAACTATCAAAGTGCATTCGCCAATGGGTGGAGTCTGGCGCTGGCGGCAGGTACTGGGTCTTGGCCCAATCAACAAGGAAGTCGGCCAGTGCTTGTGACTTGATGGCGGTGCGAGGCTGGTAGTAGATGGTGTAGGGGGCCAAATCAATGGCCCACTTGGCTACTCGGCCCGAAGCATCTCAGCTTCTAATGATCTCGGCAAGCGGAGCTGTGCAGATCACAGTGATTGGGTGCTCTTGGAAGTATGGCTTCAATTTCTTGGCAGCAAAGTGCACGCCGTAGCACATCTTCTGGTAGTGGGGGTAATTTTGCTTGGAGGTGGACAGCACTTTGCTTAGGTAATTTACCGGTCTCTGGACTGGTAGTGCTTTGCCTTCTTCCTTGCATTCCACCACCATGACTGTGCTGACCACCCGGCTGGTAGCGGCGATGTAGAGGAGCATGGGCTCCTTAGGAGTCGGAGCCGCCAGAACGGGTGGGGTGGTCAACATCTTCTTGAGCTGGAGAAAAGCTTCATCCGCCTTGTCATTCCACTCAAAAAAAGTGGTCTTCTTCATGAGTTGGTACAGGGGAAGAGCCTTCTCGCCCAGCTCTAATGAAACGGCTGATGGATGTCAAGCAGCCGGTGAATTTTTGCACGTCCAGCAGTTGGGTGGGCACTTCCATCCTCTCAATGGCCTTGATCTTCACAGGGTTGCACTCTATGTCGCGCTCTGAGACCAGAAAGCCAAGAAGCTGGCCGGCTGGCACTTCAAAGACGCATTTCTCTGGGTTGAGCTTGATTTGAAATTGGCGCAAGTTCTCAAAGGTCTCCTTGAGGTCTTCTAGCAGCGTTCCACGCTTCTCCGTCTTCACCACCACATCATCCACGTAGACGTGGGCGTTTCTGCCAAGTTGCTTGAGGAGACACTTCTGCATGCAACGCTGAAATGTGGCGCCGGCATTCCTCAGGCCGAACGTCATGGTCAGGTAACAGAAGGCTCTGAATGGCGTGATCAAGGCGGTCTTCAGCCTGTCGGCCGGGTTTAGCTTGATCTAGTGGTACCCTGAGTACGCATCCAAAAAACTCAACAGCTCGCATCCGGCTATGGAGTCAATCACTTGGTCAATTTTTGGCAAAGCGAACGGGTCTTTGGGGCATACTTTGTTGAGGCTGGTATAGTCAATACACATGCGGCACTGTTTGTTCTTCTTCAGCACCAGGACCGGGTTGGCTAGCCACTCTGGAAAGAACACTTCCATGATGAAGCCGGCTGCTAGAAGCCGGGCTATCTCTTCTCCAACAACTCTTCTCTTCTCTTGACGGTAGGCGCAAGGGCTGCGGACTGGTTTAGCGTCGACGGACGTGTAGCTTGTGCTCGGCGAATTCCGTCGGAACACCCGGCATGTCCTTGGGGGACCATGCAAAGATGTCCCGATTCTCACGGAGGAAATCGACGAGCTCGCCTTCCTATTTACTGTCAAGGTTCGCACCTATGACAGCGTACCTCTTCGGGTGCTCCGGGTCCAAGGGTATCTTCTTTGTCTCTTTGGCCGGCTTAAACAAGCCCTCAGCTTTCGACTCCTTGGGGTTGGGTGACATTTCTGGCTGCTTGCCTACCATTGCCACAACTCGGTCAAGGAGCAGCTTTTCAGCCGCGATCACGAGGGACTCGGCTAACCGGCTGCTCTCTGCTGCGCAGGCGGACGACTTCTTGTAGTCTCTGGCTATGGCCAGGATCCCCTTGGAGCTCGACATCTTCATCTTGAGGAAGGCATAGTGGGGGACCGCCATAAACTTGGCCAGCGCGGGCCGACCAAGCAATGCATGATAGGGGCTCTCAAGGTCCACCACCTCGAACCAGACTGGCTCCCGGCGGAAATGATTCTTGTCCCTGAAAAGCATGTCTATCTGAGTATTGCCGATTGGTGAGCAGGAAAGGCCTGGAACAATACCATGGAAAACAGTCTGGCTGGGCTAAAGATGTCTCTTCTTGATTCCCAACTTCTCCATGGTATCTTTGTACAGGATGTTGATGCTGCTGCTGCCATCTATCAGAACTCGGGAGAAGCGAGCAGCCCGCCTCTCCGTGGCGAATCTGGCATCTAACACCAGAGCGTAGGAGCCAGGATTAGGCATCACTTCCGGGTGGTCGGCTCTCCTCCAGCTGATGGACTTCTCAGACCAATGCATGAATTCGGGGGTCTCCGATGCCACTTCATTCACTTCGTGTCGTTGTTGCCGCCTTCTGTGCCTGTCACCAACCAAGCTGGTGAACACGACGTAGGCTCTGTTCTCCTCAGGGTATTCGTCTTGTATCGCTCCGACTGGCCGGACCGCCGGCTGCTGGGGAGGAGGAGGCGGCGGGCCAGCAGGCGGTGGGGGCTGGAGTCCATCACCCTTGGCGATCCTGGTGAGCCAGTGGCACTTCCGAGTGGTGTGATTGGACGGCTTCGCGCCACTGTGGAACTTGCAGGGTGCGTCGAGGGTTTGCTCGTACGAGAAGGCGGGTAACCAGTTGGGCTTGCCACCCTTCTGACGCTTGGGAGGAGGCTGCCCCTCCGGCTGCTGATCTTCGACCGTTGCCACCTGCCGGCTAGTGGAAGCCGGCTGCATGGCCTTGCGCTTGTTGTCATTTGGTTGCTGTCGCCGACTGGAGTCACCAGCTAGGGTGCGAGGAGCCTGGGGGCCACCTTGCCCGACACATTGACTTGGATCTCCGCCTTCGTAGAGGAGTCGGCCGTGGCGTGTTTATGCGCTATGACCCGATGGTTCGTCAAGGGTCGCCGGCTCGTCGCAGAGAAGCTTGTGCTTGAGGAGGATGCCCTCTCGGCACCCGGCAGTGAAGTACTCGATGGCCTGCACCTCGTGCACGCCCTCGGAAGAGTTGCACAGCTCGGCCCAGCGCGTGAGGTAGTCGCGAGTCGACTCGTTGGGGCCTTGGACGCACAAGGAGAGCTGGGAAGGCTTGGGCGGCCGCTTGTGCGTGCTGGTGAAGTTGCGGACGAACACTTCAGTGAAATCGACCCAGTTGTTGATGCCGCGAGGCTTCAGGTTGTTCAGCCATGTCCGGGTCGTGCCCTGGAGCATGAGTGGAACGTATTTCACAGCAACGCGCTTGTTGCCGTTGGCGATGCTGACGGATGTGGAGTAGTCAACTAGCTAGTCCTCCGGCTTCACGGAGCCGGTGTACTTGGGTGTGTCTCTCGGGAGCGTGAACCCTTTGGGGAAAGGTTCATCTTGGATGCGGGGGCCGAAACAAGGCGGACCCAGCTCATCTTCTTCTTCCAGTGCCAGGGATCGATTGAGGCGATCGATCCGGTGGCGGGCATCGTTTTCTCCGATTCCTTCTCGGTGGCCAAGGCGGTCGCCGAGTGACGGGTGATCAACAGGCGGCGGGGAAATGCGTCTCTCCCAGCGAGGAGGAGGAGGCGGACAGTCGTCTCGCCGCTGCACTTCTCTTGGGCGGCTGTCTTGGTCGCGCTCGATGGTGATGTGAGTCCGGCTGCGGCTGGCAGCCGGCTCCTTGTCTCTTCTATCGCGGGCGCCACCAGTCGGTGTCCGGGATGTCGCGCCTTGGTCTCGGCGGGGAGGCGGGTCGTCGTTTCGCCGGTTGGGCGCTTCCGTGCGGCACCCGGCGTCGTGTTGCTCAGTAGCGGCGTCGAGGAGCTGCTGGCCCCACTCCGTCATGTGGTGACGCTCGTCGCCCTCGAGCTTGTCTAGCTCGTCTGCTGCCGCCTGGGCAGCTCATATGTTTTCGGCAGGCGTGGCATAGACAGGACGATCTGTCCCGAACAAGCCAGCGATGGTCGCGCGACGCTGCCGGATCTGGCCAATGCGGCTAGGCCCACCAAGAGCTGGCGTGCCACCGGCAGCATGGTCCATCTCACGCTGGTAGGCCTCCGAAAGGCGTCTCATGCTGGCCAGCCGGTTGGCACTCTCTACGAGATGGACGCGGCGTGCCTCCAGCGTCTCGGTGTCAGCGTCCTCCGTGATGGGCGCAGTCAGGTCTTGTATCGCCGCCTGCAACGGATCTTGGCCACCTCCGCCAGTGTGCTCGCCATGGCTGATGACGAGCACTTCCGTGACAGTGCTGCCACCGATGTCCGCACGAGGAAGCGGCTCATCGTAGACCACCACGTTGGAGGGAAACGCGTCGAGCGACGCCGTGTCGGAGTCGACCAACATCGGCTCCGTGGAGCCAACCGACTCCAAGTCGGCAGCAGGCTCACTGGTGACGTGGAGTTGATCGAAGAGGCTCAAAGGCGGCTCTCAGGGCCATCGGTGCCCGCATCAGACGCGGGCTCGTCGGAGAGGCGAATCTCGCCAACAAGATCGGCGAGGCAGCTCGCCGCACAGGCGACCTCCGCGCCATGCAGCGCGTCGGTGCAGACGCCATCTGGCGTGCCGGGCTGGCTGCGCTCGCCAGGAAGGAACAAGGTTCCCGTCCAGAGCAGGTCTCCGGGAGACGGTGCACCTCGCCCCATGGTGGGCGCCAAATGTCGGGGGTTGGGTGCGACATATGCCAATGGATGGCTTATCATGGTGGGAGCGAGTAGAACGTCGCCGGTGCACAGAGCGGGATGAGGCGTGAACCACGAGCCGGCGTACTTTACCCAGGTTCGGGTCTCTCCTAGGAGATAACACCCCTAGTCCTGCTCTGCGGGGTCTCCGCATGATCACTAAGGCACTAGTGAGTACAATGGTGCTCCTTGAGCTGTATGCTAGAGGTGGAAGAAGGCAAGGCTTGCTCTCCTTCCCCCCTAGGTGCTGGTCTAATTCTTACAGGTTCCAACCCTTTGCATGGTTGCCCTAGGGGGTTTATATAGGCCTACCCCCAGGGGTACAATGGTAATCCAGCCGGGTGTAGGTCCCGGCTGTCAGTCTCTCTGGTCGCCAGCTTCTCCGCCGGCTACTCGGAGCCGCCGCTTGGTGGGCCCCGCCGACTGGTCTGGTAGGGAGCCGATAGGCCGCCTCCACCACTCGCGGGTCTTGTCGGCTGCTTATTACTGTAGAGGTGATGCTAATGACGCAGGCTTAGTCAGGGGGCCGTGGCTACAGTCCCGGCGCCTGGTGGGAGATCACTGTAGCCACTCCGCGTCTTATCTGGTTGATGGCGTGTGGGGCCCTGAGGAAGGAACGGGACGCCTGCTGGAGGCCGGCCTCCCTCGGTCTGGCCGGGCGAGCTTCCGCCGTCTTCGGACCGCTTGGTAGGGCCCGCCGTCTTCAGCCGCACCGGCGGTGATCGTGGGAGCAGCGCTCCGCTGAGCGAGGATAGCGTCGGCGGGGTGGCATGATCTTGGCGGGCCGAGAGATCTCCGCCTGTATGGAGCACTGTGGCCATGCCCGGCCCTGGATATGGGGGTGATGGGCTACATTGTAGCCTCATCCTGTCTTGTCTTCTTAATGGGGGCACAGACTCTGAGGGCGCCGTGGGCCGACTGCTTAGGTGTCGGCCTCTCTGGAGGCCGCCTGCCAGGAGTCGGCCCGTCTCGGAGCCGTCTTCTTAAGCGCGGCCGTCCTCCAGCAGTCGGCCGTTTGTCCAGCCGGCTGCCAGAAAGCGGTGCTTCATCTTGACGTCTTGAGGGGCGCAGCCAGCCCTGATGCCTTGAAAGGTTCTGGGGCTCGGGTTAGGCTACCTGTGGCCCATTACCCCGACATCACTATTTAAAATCTGGGTTGTCTACCCATCCCGCAATCATTATTTTACATTATCAAATAAAAAGATCTCCAATAGTACCGCCTAAATTTACAGTTTGCAACAGTAGTTGCATTGCATGTCCATCTCCCGCCAGCCTGGTTCTTATAATACAACCTCATATGCAGCAAATGCAACATGTTTTGTTGCCTGCAACGCATGGAGGGGCACTTACCCCCCCCCTGTTTTTTTGTTGCCGTTTTTGTGCTTAGGGTGTGAGCAGATGCAAACTTCAGTTGTTTGGTTGCAAACAGCGTTTGTGTTCTGCTCACCCCATTCAAATGTGGTGGCCTTACCACCACATGATCAGCACAACAGCAAAACAAAGCAAGCAAGTAAATGAAATCAAACAAAGCAAGCAAGCAAATGACAGCAAACTACTTAACTACATATCATAAGTCTAGATTAATAGCAGGGGCATCCTCCTTCCCTGCTCCACGCCAGGGTGCTGCTCCTGGCCAAAATATGAACAAGTTCCCAGCACAAGTACCCATAAGTCTCGCCACACACCATAAAAGTTCAACACTAACACCTTACTTAACTTAACTACATAGCATGCTCGATGTCACCAACGCAGTTGTGCCTGCTGCAACGAAACCTGCACATGACCAAGGAGTCGTGGTTGTAGATCTAAACCTTCAGTCCGAGTCCTGAGATGCACACAACGACGAGGTCACCGGGGACGATTCGGTGGTGGCGGTAGAAGTAGTTCCAGTCCCGGCCAAGCACCATGTACCCCTCGAAGTTCTGGACCTGCACCCAGAACACGTGTTCGCCGACAGCCTGACCACGCACGGGAGCCGCTTGATGACCAGCCAAGTGTTCATCACCTCCACGAACTTGCGAGGGACGACGAGCATGGCGAGGTCCTCATTCTCCTTGATCTGCTGGTAGAAGCGCGGTGGCTCTCGGGCCCCCTCCTCGTGGCCCTGCCTCGGAGATCGTGCCCTTGAACGAGGCAGGCTCATGAAGGCGATCCTGCCAGGCAGGTCCACCATCCTGAGCCACCTATTCGTGGGGATGAAATCCTCGGCGCCCTCAACTCCGGCCACCACCTGAGCTCCTCCACCAGCCACATCCCAGTCAGTCTTCAGTATCTTGTCAGGTAAGATGACAAGTATTAGTGCACAAACTCTTTGCAAAATGGCAATGATCAGAGACATTTGCCCAAGAGCAAATGCCACTGACAGTGCACAAACTCTTTGAGCAAATGCCACTGATCAGTGGCACTTGCTGTTGGGCAAGTCCACTGATCAGTGGCATTTGCTCATGGGCAACTACCACTGATTAGTGGCACTTGCTGTTGGGCAAGTCCACTAATTAGTGGCATCTGCTTTTGTGCAACTATCACTCATCAGTGCCCTATCCTAAGCATGGAAAAATCTAAAAATAGCAACAGCAAGTGCCAATAGCACCCATGTGCACCCATGCACATTTGGCAGCATCCTAAAATGGTCCTACTACATGCACGTATAACAATCAACACAAACCCTAGCTTGAACATATATGTAGCAACATGAACATGATCCTAGCTTGAACATGAACATGCCATTTGCATGAACACACATCCTAGCAATACCCTACCATGAACACAGATCCTAGCAAAGCACACTACCATTGGGGATTCTAGCATGAACACATATCCTAGGACACACTAGCAGTAGCAGAAGAAAATTATCCTAGGACACACACTGTACGAAACAAGAACATATCGGTCCGATTGGATTCTATTGGGATCGCATCCAATCGGATCAACTCGAATCCTATCTAATCCTATCGAATCCACTAACTACTAGCACATGCCTAAGAAATAAACCCCTAATCTACATCTACGAGCAAGCATTGAGGGGGTTTGACTCACCGGAGCACGCGCAGTCGCAGCGAAATGAGGCCGGGGTGAAAACCCCGGCGGGAAGGAGAGAGGTGGCGTAGCAGATGAGGAGCCAGCCGTGGCGACGGCCTGCGGCATTGGCCCCGTGCTCATCGCCACGCAGGAGGTCGAGGAGGACGGCCCGCTGACAGGAGAAAACCCTTGGGCGGGTAAAAACCCCCCGCCGCCCATTGGGGTCCCAAGAAGCGGCCGTGGGACGGCGCCCGGCGCCAGCCCAAGACCACGAGGTCCAGAATCGCGGCGGAGCAGAACGGCCCGGCCTTTGCATTGGCACGGGCGCTTCGTGGTGGCCGGCGGTGATGGGGACGGCGCTCGCCGACGCCAGTCCCGCCCGAAGTTCTCGAGCCCGCCAGCCAGGCGCTCTGGATCTTTGGCGATGCGCTGGTCAACGGGGGTCAGAGGATGGCGCGGCGGTGGGCGAGGCGGAGCCATCGGAGGAGAGGAGAGGGAGGGGCGGTCAGGGAGAGAGGGAGCGGTGGGAACAGTGCGACTGGGCGGTGACAGGAGAGTGGGGGTGAGTTATGAGACGTCCCCTCTGTCTCCTGTGCTGCCCGATGCGTGCAACTGCCTCGCACGCATGGCGGCGTTGAGCCAGGCTCACGAAAAACCGCCGATTCGGCAGTTTCCGCAAGGCCAGGCTGGGCCTGCTTGCGGGCCACAAACCGCATGCAACCCAGGCAACCAAACAGGTCGCGCACATCCCGCGGGCCTGGTTGGGCTGCATGCGGGCAACCAAACACGCCCATATGCATGCAACACAAGCATGGAAAGATATGTTGGAGGCAGATACTCCTAGCATATGGCGCTTCTTGTGGCGGTGTAACAGTGTTGACGCTGTGGAGGGGCTACCATAGTGCCGTGGCGGGTTGCGCTCTTTCATTTTGGGCCTGATTTCTGGGTTCCTGCAATGGTTTCTTCTTCTCCCGTGGATTAGCCTACCTGTTCGTGTGCTTACTTCACGTGTTTCTCCTGTATGTGGCGTTGGTGGATAATGCGTTCATGTGTTGTTCTTTCTGTGTGTGTCCTTCCATAGTTGGTTGATTTTGTGTCGCCGGATTGTGTTAAATAGTTTCATGGTATGGTTTTGTGGATGCTTTTGTGCCACGGCGCTGCAATGGATGCCCTTTTGCGCTTTTGGGCTGCACAACCCACTAAATCGCTGTGGGGGCACGTATTTGTGGAGTGGTATGCTGAAGCAAATATGCCCTAGAGGCAATAATAAAGTTATTATTTATTTCCTTATTTCATGATAAATGTTTATTATTCATGCTAGAATTGTATTAACCGGAAACATAATACATGTGTGAATATATAGACAAACAGAGTGTCACTAGTATGCCTCTACTTGACTAGCTCGTTAATCAAAGATGGTTATGTTTCCTAACCATAGACATGAGTTGTCATTTGATTAACGGGATCACATCATTAGGAGAATGATCTGATTGACATGACCCATTCCGTTAGCCTAGCACTTGATCGTTTAGTATGTTGCTATTGCTTTCTTCATGACTTATACATGTTCCTGTAACTATGAGATTATGCAACTCCGTTTACGAAGGAACACTTTGGGTGCTACCAAACGTCCTGGCAACGTAACTGGGTGATTATAAAGGAGTACTACAGTTGTCTCCAAAGGTACATGTTGGGTTGGCGTTATTCGAGATTAGGTTTTGTCACTCCGATTGTCGGAGAGGTATCTCTGGGCCCTCTCGGTAATGCACATCACTATAAGCCTTGCAAGCAATGTAGCTAATGAGTTAGCTACGGAATTATGCATTACGTAGCGAGTAAAGAGACTTGCCGGTAACGAGATTGAACTAGGTATTGGATACCGACGATCGAATCTCGGGCAAGTAACATACCGATGACAAAGGGAACAACGTATGTTGTTATGCGGTTTGACCGATAAAGATCTTCGTAGAATATGTAGGGAGCCAATATGGGCATCCAGGTTCCGCTATTGGTTATTGACCAAGAATAGTTCTAGGTCATGTCTACATAGTTCTCGAACCCGTAGGGTCCGCACGCTTAATGTTTCGATGACGGTTATATTATGAGTTTATGAGTTTTGATGTACCGAAGGAGTTCGGAGTCCCGGATGAGATCGGGGACATGACAAGGAGTCTCGAAATGGTCGAGACGTAAAGATCGATATATTGGACGACTATATTCGGACTTCGGAAAGGTTCGAATGATTGAGTATTTTTCGGAGGCAGGTAGTTACGGGAGAAGCAATGGGCCTTGATGGGCTTTAGTGGGAAGAGGAGAAAGGGCCAAGGGGCTGCTGCGCCCCTCCCTCTAGTCCGAATTGGACTAGGGAAAGGGGCCGCCACCTCTCCTTCTCCTCCACTTCCTTCTCCCTTCCTCCCTCTTGGTGGACTCCTACTAGGACTTGGAATCCTAGTAGGACTCCACATCTTAGTGCGCCTCCTCCCTTGGCGGCCACCTCCTCCTTGCTCCTTTATATCTGGGGGCAAGGGGCACCCCAAGACACACAAGTTGATCTACGGATCTTTCCTTAGCCGTATCACGGTGCCCCTTCCACCATATTCCACTTGGTCATATCGTCGCGGAGCTTAGGCGAAGCCTGCGCCGGAGAAGTCATATCGTCGCGGAGCTTAGGCGAAGCCCTGCGTCGGTGGAGCATCATCATCGTCCTGCCTTCGTCGTCTTGTGGAACTCATCCCGACACTTTGCTGGATCGGAGTCCGGGGATCGTCATCGAGCTGAGCGTGTGCAGAACTCGGAGGTGCCGTCGTTCGGTGCTTGGATCGGTCGGATCGTGAAGACGTCGACTACATCAACCGCGTTGTTATAACGCTTCCGCTTTCGGTCTCACGAGTGCGTGGACGAACACTCTCCCCTCTCGTTGCTATGCCATCACCATGGTCCTGTGTGTGCGTAGGAAATTTTTTGAAATTACTGCGTTCCCAACAGTGGCATCCGAGCCTGGTTTTATGCGTTGATGTCATATGCACGAGTAGAACACAAGTGAGTTGTGGGCGATACAAGTCATACTGCCTACCAGCATGTCATACTTTGGTTCAGCGGTATTGTTGGGCGAGACGATCCGGACCAACCTTACGCGTACTCTTCACGCGAGACCGGTTCCCTCGGCGTGCTTTGCACATAGATGGCTTGCGGAAGACTGTCTCTCCAACTTTAGTTGAACCGAGTGTAGCTACGCCGGTCCTTGAGAAGGTTAAACGGAGTCTATTTGACAAACTATCGTTGTGGTTTTGATGCGTAGGTAAGATGAGTTCTTGCTTAAGCCCGTAGCAGCCACGTAAAACTTGCAACAACAAAGTAGAGGGCGTCTAACTTGTTTTTGCAGGGCATGTTGTGATGTGATGTGGTCAAGACATGATGCTAAATTTTATTGTATGAGATGATCATGTTTTGTAACCGAGTTATCGGCAATGGCGAGGAGCCATATGGTTGTCGCTTTATTGTATGCAATGCAATCGCGATGTAATGCTTTACTTTATTACTAAGCGGTAGTGATAGTCGTGGAAGCATAAGATTGGCGAGGCGACAAAGATGCTACGATGGAGATCAAGGTGTCGCGCGGTGGCGATGGTGATCATGATTGCTTCGAAGATGGAGAACACAAGCACGAGATGATGATGGCCATATCATATCACTTATATTGATTGCATGTGATGTTTATCCTTTATGCATCTTATCTTGCTTTGATTGACGGTAGCATTATAAGATGATCTCTCACTAAAATTATCAAGAAGTGTTCTCCACGAGTATGCACCGTTGCGAAAGTTCTTCGTCTTTGAGACACCACGTGATGATCGGGTGTGATAGGCTCTACGTTCAAATACAACGGGTGCAAAACAGTTGCACACGCGGAATACTCAGGTTATACTTGACGAGCTATGCATATAAGATATGACCTCGGAACACGGAGACCGAAAGGTCGAGCGTGAATCATATAGTAGATATGATCAACATAGTGATGTTCACCATTGAAACTACCCCATCTCACGTGATGATCGGACATGGTTTAGTTGATTTGGATCACGTGATCACTTAGATGACTAGAGAGATGTCTATCTAAGTGGGAGTTCTTAAGTAATATGATTAATTGAACTTTAATTTATCATGAACTTAGTCTGGTAGTATTTTGCAAATTATGTTGTAGATCAATAGCTCGCGTTGTTGCTTCCCTATGTTTTTATATGTGTTCCTAGAGAAAATTGTATTGAAAAATGTTAGTAGCAATGATGCGGATTGGATCCGTGATCTGAGGTTTATCCTCATTGCTGCACAGAAGAATTATGTCCTTAATGCACCGCTAGGTGACAGACCTATTGCAGGAAGCGGATGCATACGTTATGAGCGTTTGGCCAGCTCAATATGATGACTACTTGATAGTTTAGTGCACCATGCTTAACGGCTTAGAATCGGGACTTCAAAGGCGTTTTGAGCGTCATGGACCATATGAGATGTTCCAGGAGTTGAAGTTAATATTTCAAGCAAATATCCGAGTTGAGAGATATGAAGTCTCCAACAAGTTCTATGGCTAAAAGATGGAGGAGAATCGCTCAACTAGTGAGCATGTGCTCAGATAGTCTGGGTACTTCAATCGCTTGAATCAAGTGGGAGTTAATCTTCGAGATAAGATAGCGATTGACAGAATTCTCTAGTCACCATCACTAAGTTACTAGAACTTCGTGATGAACTATAGTATGCAAGGGATGACGAAATCGATTCCCGAGCTCTTCATGATGTTGAAATCGACGAAGGTAGAAATCAAGAAAGAGCATCAAGTGTTGATGATTGACAAGACAACTAGTCTCATGGAAAAGGCAAAGGGAAGAAGGGGAACTTCAAGAAGAGCGGCAAGCAAGTTGCTGCTCGAGTGAAGAAGCCCAATTCTGGACCTAAGCACGAGACTAAGTGCTTTTGCTGCAATGGAACTGGTCACTAGAAGCGGAACTACCCCAAGTATTTGGCGGATAAGAAGGATGGCAAAGTGAACAAAGGTATATTTGATATGCAGATTATTGATATGTATTTTACTAGTGTTAAGTAGCAAACCCTCGGTATTTTGATCTTGGTTCGGTTGCTAAGAGTAGTAACTAGAAACGGAGTTGCGTAAACTAGTTGAAGGAAGTGACGATGAGTGTTGGAAGTAGTTCCAAATTTGATATGATCATCATCGCACACTCCCTATACTTTCGGGATTAGTGTGGAACCTAAATAAGTGTTATTTGGTGTTGAGCATAAATATGATTTGATCATGTTTATTGCAATACGGTTATTCATTTAAGTAAGAGAATAAATTGTTGTTACATTTACATGAATAAAACCTTATATGGTTACACACCCAATAAAAATGGTTCATTGGATCTCGATCATAGTGATACACATATTCATAATATTGAAACCAAAAGATGCAAAGTTAATAATGATAGTGCAACTTATTTGTGGCACCGCCGTTTGGGGTCATATCGATTGTAAAAGCGCATGAAGAAACTCCATAAAGATGGATTTGAAATCACTTGGTTATGAACCGTTTGATGCTTACGAACCGTGCCTTTTGGGCAAGATGACTGAAACTCCGTTGTTGGAACAATGGAGCGAGCAACAAACTTGTTGGAAATAATACATACCGATGTATGCGATCCAATGAGTGTTGATGCTCGTGGCAAGTATCGTTATTTTCGACCTTCACAAGATGATTTGAGCAGATATGGGTATATCTACTTGATGAAACATAAGTCTGAAATAGTTGAAAGGTTCAAAGAATTTCAGAGTGAAGTGGAAAATCATCGTAACAAGAAAATAAAGTTTCTGCGATCTGATCGTGGAGATGAATATTTGAGTTTCGAGTTTGGTCTTCAATTAAAACAAAGTGGAATAGTTTCACAGCTCATGCCACACGGAACACCACAACATTATGGTGTGTCCGAACGTCATAACCGTACTTTATTTTGATATGGTGCGATCAATGATGTCTCTTACCGATTTACCAATATCGTTTTGGGGTTATGCATTAGAGGCGACTGCATTCACGTTTAATAGGGCACCATCTAAATCCGTTGAGATGACACCGTATGAACTATGGTTTAGCGATAAACCTAAGCTGTCGTTTCTTAAAGTTTGGAGTTGTGATGCTTATGTGAAAAAGTTTTCACCTGATAAGCTCGAAGCCAAATCGGAGAAGTGCGTCTTCATAGAATACCAAAGGTAACTATTGGGTACACCTTCTATCACAGATCCGAAGGCAAGTTTTTCGTTGCTAAGATGGATCCTTTCTAGAGAAGAAGTTTCTCTCGAAAGAAGTGAGTGGGAGGAAAGTAGAAACTTGATGAGGTAATTGTACCTTCTCCCTTATTGGAAAGTAGTTCATCACAGAAATCAGTTCTAGTGATTCCTACACCAATTAGTGAAGAAGTTAATGATGATGATCATGAAACTTCAGATCAAGTTGCTACCAAACCTCGTAGGTATTCTAGTAAGATCCGCATCGAGTGGTACGGTAATCATGTTCGGAAGTCATGTTACTAGACCATGATGAACCTACGAACTATGAGGAAGCGATGATGAGCCCAGATTCAGCGAAATGGCTTGAGGCCATAAAATCTGAGATAGGATCCATATATGAGAACAAAGTGTGGACTTTGGTTGACTTGCTCGATGATCGACAAGTCAAGTTAAATAAATGGATCTTCAAGAGGAAGGCAGATCTTGATAGTAGTGTTACTATCTACAAAGCTCGACTTGTCGCATAAAAAGGGTTTTCGACAAATTCAAAGTGTTGACTACAATGAGATTTTCTCAAACTGTAGCGATTCTTAAATCTGTCCGAATCATGTTAGCAATTGTCACATTTTATGAAATCGGCAAATGGATGTCAAAACTACATTCTTTAATGGATTTATTAAAGAAGAGTTGTATATGATGCAACCAGAAGGTTTTGTCAATCCTAAAGGAGCTAACAAAATGTGCAAGCTCCAAATGATCCATCTATGGACTGGTGCAAGCATCTCGGAGTTGGAATAAGCGCTTTGATAGTGTGATCAAAGCATATGGTTTTATCTGAGACTTTTGGAGAAGCTTTGTATTTACAAGAAAGTGAGTGGGAGCACTACAACATTTCGATAAGTATATGTGAATAACATATTGTTGATCGGAAATAATGTAGAATTATTCTGCAAAGCATAAAGGAGTATTTGAAAGGAGTTTTTCAAAGAAGGACCTCGGTGAAGCTGCTTACATATTGAGTATCAAGATCTATAGAGATGGATCAAAAGCGCTTGATAAATTTTCAATAAATACATACCTTGTCAAGATTTTGAAGTAGTTCAAAATGGAACAGTCAAAGAAAAGTTCTTGCCTGTGTTACAAAGGTGTAAAATTGAGTAAGACTCAAAAACCCGACCACGGCGGAAGATAGAAAGAGAATGAAAGTCATTCCCTATGCCTCGACCATAGGTTCTATAAAGTATGCTATGCTATGTACAGGACCTATTTGTATACCTTGCTCTGAATTTGGCAAGGGAGTACAATAGTGATCTAGGAGTAGATCCTTTGGACATTGGTCAAGAACATCCTTAGTGAGGACTAAGGAAATATTTCTCGATTATGGAGGTGATAAAAGAGCCCGTCGTAAAGAGTTACATCGGTGCAAGCTTTTACACTGATCCGGATGACTCTAAGTCTCAATCTGGATACATATTGAAAGTGGGAGCAATTAGCTAGAGTAGCTCCGTGCGAGCATTGTAGACATAGAATATTTGCAAAATACATACGGCTCACGAATGTGACAGACCCGTTGACTAAGCTTCTCTCACGAGCAAAACATGATCATCCCTTAGTACTCTTTGGGTGTTAATCACATAGCGATGTGAACTAGATTATTGACTCTAGTAAACCCTTTGGGTGTTGGTCACATGACGATGTGAACTATGGGTGTTAATCACATCTGAGATGTGAATATCAGTGTTGAATCACATGATGATGTGAACTAGATTATTGACTCTAGTGCAAGTGGGAGACTGAAGGAAATATGCCCTAGAGGCAATAATAAAGTTATTATTTATTTCCTTATTTCATGATAAATGTTTATTATTCATGCTAGAATTGTATTAACCGGAAACATAATACATGTGTGAATATATAGACAAGCAGTGTCACTAGTATGCCTCTACTTGACTAGCTCGTTAATCAAAGATGGTTATGTTTCCTAACCATAGACATGAGTTGTCATTTGATTAACGGGATCACATCATTAGGAGAATGATCTGATTGACATGACCCATTCCGTTAGCCTAGCACTTGATCGTTTAGTATGTTGCTATTGCTTTCTTCATGACTTATACATGTTCTGTAACTATGAGATTATGCAACTCCGTTTACCGAAGGAACACTTTGGGTGCTACCAAGCGTCACAACGTAATCGGGTGATTATAAAGGAGTACTACAGGTGTCTCCAAAGGTACATGTTGGGTTGGCGTATTTCGAGATTAGGTTTTGTCACTCCGATTGTCGGAGAGGTATCTCTGGGCCCTCTCGGTAATGCACATCACTATAAGCCTTGCAAGCAATGTAGCTAATGAGTTAGCTACGGAATGATGCATTACGTAACGAGTAAAGAGACTTGCGATAACGAGATTGAACTAGGTATTGGATACCGACGATCGAATCTCGGGCAAGTAACATACCGATGACAAAGGGAACAACGTATGTTGTTATGCGGTTTGACCGATAAAGATCTTAAGTAGAATATGTAGGAGCCAATATGGGCATCCAGGTTCCGCTATTGGTTATTGACCAAGAATAGTTCTAGGTCATGTCTACATAGTTCTCGAACCCGTAGGGTCCGCACGCAAGGTTTCGATGGCGGTTATATTATGAGTTTATGAGTTTTGATGTACCGAAGGAGTTCGGAGTCCCGGATGAGATCGGGGACATGACGAGGAGTCTCGAAATGGTCGAGGCGTAAAGATCGATATATTGGACGACTATATTCGGAGTTCGGAAAGGTTCGAATGATTCGAGTATTTTTCGGAGTACCGGGTAGTTACAGGAGAAGCAATGGGCCTTGATGGGCTTTAGTGGGAAGAGGAGAAAGGGCCAAGGGGCTGCTGCGCCCCCTCCCTCTAGTCCGGGTGGACTAGGGAAAGGGGCCGCCACCTCTCCTTCTCCTCCACTTCCTTCTCCCTTCCTCCCCTCTTGGTGGACTCCTACTAGGACTTGGAATCCTAGTAGGACTCCACATCTTAGTGCGCCTCCTCCTTGGCGGCCACCTCCTCCTTGCTCCTTTATATCACGGGGCAAGGGGGCACCCCAAGACACACAAGTTGATCTCTGGATCTTTCCTTAGCCGTATGCGGTGCCCCTTCCACCATATTCCACTTCGGTCATATCGTCAGCGGAGCTTAGGCGAAGCCTGCGCCGGAGAAGTCATATCGTCATGAGCTTAGGCGAAGCCCTGCGTCGGTGGAGCATCATCATCGTCCTGCACGCCGTCGTCTTGTGGAACTCATCCCGACACTTTCTTTGGATCGAGTCCGGGATCGTCATCGAGCTGAGCGATGTGCAGAACTCGGAGGTGCCGTACGTTCGGTGCTTGGATCGGTCGGATCGTGAAGGCGTCTGACTACATCAACCGCGTTGTTATAACGCTTCCGCTTTCGGTCTACGAGGGTACGTGGACAGACACTCTCCCCTCTCGTTGCTATGCCATCACCATGGTCCTGTGTGTGCGTAGGGAAATTTTTGAAATTACTGCGTTCCCCAACATATGCATGCCGGCATCGGGGAGGATGACCTTGCCTGCCTATTTCTCTGGATTTGGGTGCTAGGTGTTCAGTTTAAGGGGCCATGGTGCTTGGTCCTCAGTTTGCGCGTGTTTTGGATAGATTCTGATGTCGAGGGGAACATGTCATTTTCTTGCTTTTTTGTCTGTGTGCTTGGTTATGTTATTTTGTTGGCATGACGCCGTGATATTTCCCTTGCTAACCCAAGATGGACGAGGCTGTTCCAGTTTGTGGTCATTGAAGTAGTGGTATGTTCTTGTGCTGGTCAAGAAGAAACCAAAATAGGCACTAATTTATCTTACTTTGAATTAAGTATTATGCCAGCCAAGCTAATAAATCACCTATAATTTTTGTCATTTGATCAGTACCATAATACCATTACAGCGTAAGGATATAGTTTGACATCCTACTATTTATCTATCACACTAGCTTAGCCTTCTCATGAATTCATTATATGAAATTTGCAGGGCATCATGCCAGGGATGTTTTTTGGGCTCTCTAGATCCAAGGTATTATTTTCATTGTTTTAAATAGCCCGCTATTGCTTCGCTATAGCATGCTATAGCGTTTACAAAAGGTCTTGCGCTAAGAGACATTGGTCCAAACAAATGAACCAACATTTTAAATAGCGCGCTATAGCTCCGCTATAGTACGCTATAGCGTTTAGAAGAGGTCCGCCGCTAAGAGGCTTAGCGCGCTATTTAAAAGTATGATTATTTTCATGGTAATTATGCAAAATAATGAGCAATGGCGATTGCTTTATTGCAGCTAAGTTCCACATGTGGTTGATTGCTTGGATGCGGTGAGTTTGTGAATCAGAACAAGAAATATGGAAGGATGTAAACAGGAGGATTCTAGATATATACATACAATTTCTAAGTAACTAGATGACTCTGCATCTTAAGGTACTGCGAATAAAGTTGTCCATCGTATGCCCTGGGTTGATATAAGGTGAAAATATAGCCTAAAACACTATGCTTTATAGCTCATGATTAAGGAGAAATTACTTTCTTGCTTTGAGTTGTGCAACTGTTAGCACATATGCATTCTTTACTAAAAAAATCGAAAGGTCTCCATTACTTCCTGATGTGGGAATTGTTCAATCCAAATATTAATCACCTTGTGTCATGAGATAACAAAGTGTATCTACTCTATGGTTGGTAAAATAAGATCATAGATTGATGTTTCAAAACCGTGCAAGTTAGTTAGCTCCAGTGTACTAAAGAGTTCTTGTGTTGTATAGTGTCATTCGCCTTAACAACCAGAATAACATTTTATTGATGTATAAATAGGAGTTTAATTTGGGTAACGGTGTGGGAAAATTACATGTTTAGAAGCGGCCATCAAGTGCCTGTGCATGGGATCTTTGGAGCACATACTGTTGATGGAGCAACTGGTCAACCACACCAAAGACGTATTGAAGAAATAGACAAGAATGAAAACAACCTTGTTTTATGTTTTAGTTTGCCAAGTATGTGTCTAGCTGAAGGAGGATTATGGTTTGTTAACCATGCCATTTATTTTGGTTTTGATGTCATCTGGACATTCTCAACTTAAAAGTTATGACCTATATTTCCAGGGCCATACTTATTGATGATGTATTGGTTTTCTTGTGTTACGTTGGATCTAGCATGCATTCTTTTTTTTTTTTTTTTGCGAGGGATCTAGCAAGCATTCTTATTACCAGGTATTCCATGTCCAGTTCAAATTTTTATATGAAAAAACTAAGAATCTAAATGTCAAAAATAAAAACGGCACAGCAAAGCGCACGGACCCTTCTAGTTTAATCTAACGCTAGACTTTTTGAAAACACCCGCGCCGACCAGGTTCAGGTTTTTAACTCTCAGCTAGATTGACTTCTTTGTGCTAGCTGCATCATCGATCGGCTGGTCCATTGCACCTTGCGTGCAAAAGATCGAAGCTGGTTCGTAGCTTCAAGCCAGACCACCGTTCATCGTAAAAACAGAAGCACAGACCACCGACCCGTCGAGTACAAAAAAGAGCGGGGACCACCCGGAATCGACGGGCAAAGGTAATTAGGAACCAGGTTCAGCAAACTCCATTCTTAATGAAACACAGCCGTCTAGCTATGTCTGCTCGGACAAGAAGGCATTGAAGTTTACGTTGTAACCAGCCTCCTGCCTCCGTGCGTTGCACTTGCGCTGATCGAGAGCGAGAGTAAAGATTCGACCGCCAAACTAACGTGCGTCACAAGCATGCAGTTAATTAATTGACTCGTCTAGCCGGCCGGCCGGCACTAGCTAGCTCTTCCCTTAGTTTAATTTAATTAACGGCGGTCACCCGCTCGATGTGGAGCATCAGAGATTCGATGGTCGATCGGTCCAGACTCCATGGATGCTCACACAGGAGTAGTATGTGGTTTGTGTATGTCAGTTTGTCTGGATAATACACCCGCAAAAAAAAGGTTTGTCTGGATAACAACGATGCACATGCTAATGCTTGGTCCCCCGCAAAAAAAATGCTAATGCTTGGTCGACGATGCATACGCGCGCGTCTGCATGGGTACATACCGGCATGTCCCCCGGCGATCACTGGCACTCCATGGACCATGGCATCATGCTCTCGTGCACTCACAGGCATTGCACATGCCCACACATGATATATGCCGCCGCTCCGCCAAAGACAAAAAATTAAAATTAGTAATTGGAGAAGTGGGGTATCGATCCCCATACCTCTCGCATGCTAAGCGAGCGCTCTACCATCTGAGCTACATCCCCGTCGGTGATGAAACAGAATCCGTCCTTTATTTCAACGCAAAACACTCGAGAACAAAGCAGAAACCCAAAGTGAGTATTTGTTTTCTTGACGCAGAAAACAAACTGAGTACGCACGAACAAACCACAAGGTACAATCAGCTGGAACGCAGAAACTGAATTGAGTATACACGAACAAACCAGCATTGTGTGCATCGCATATCCGGTTCACAGTAATTAAGCTGCTGACTCGTTTGGAACGAGCATCGATCCACTCTAGACTGAGTGTTGCACGGTAACCCAGTCATTGTTTTTCTTTTTCTTTTGCGAAGAACCCAGTCACTTTCCCGCAAAAAAAAAAAAAAAAAAAAAAAGAAGAAGAACCCAGTCACTGTTGATATTTGGGATTCCAGGGTCCCGAAAAATGTAATGATCTTCGGGTGGCTGTTCTATCTTGATCGTCTCAACGCAAGGAAAGACTTGCACAAGAAAAACATTCTGGACACGGAAGCTTGCCTAAGATGCCCTCACACGGTGCAGGACCGTGCACATCTCTTTTTCTCGTGTCCGGCAGCTCACAGGATTTAGCGGGCAATCGGTATCCATCCTCTTTTCAAGCCGATTGGAGATCTCTTGCGCACAACACTATCGGAGCCACGCTGCCCAGGGGTAGCTCCTTCATGTTCCTTCTAATTCTCTGAAAAATTTGGGATGCAAGGAACAAGAAAGTCTTTCAAAGCCTTGAGATCGATGCAAGTAGTTATGTTAAAACTATTCTAGATGACTTGATTGTTTGGACCCATCGGCTTATGTCCGAAACTCTCAAGGGCCACGCCGGCCTGTGACATGAGTTTCTCTCCTCTCTAAACCCGTGAACTCTTAACACTTGATAACTTTTGAAATGTATTCAAGCAGGGAGCTTTCCCACGGTGACCATTTCAAAAAAAAAACACAATCAGACGTTTGCTTATACTCGCCATTTTTGCTGGTCTTTTCGTGTCTTTTTTTGCCCATTGCTTTGTCTATTCTATTTCCTTGAGAAATGTCAGTTATAAGATGTCCCTAATGGTGTCTTTTCAAAAAAAATAGGAAAAAATAGCCATCGTGACTCAGTACATTCTCATGCAATTCAGTTTTCTCTCCTTCACTGATGTTAATTTAACCCAACTTAACCAGTTAAAGTGAGTACTAGACCCTTGTATTGTATTTTGGGTTTAATTCGACCGTATATTTGATTTGCAAAATATCGGTATGTCATAAAATTATATTACTGACTTGTATTGGCATGAAGTTTACAGTGATACCACTCTTTCTGCATATAACTTATACTACCTCCATCCTGGTTTATTGGTCCCCTTTGTTTTTTGTGCCAAATTTTGACTAAAGATTTAACTAAAAAAATGTTAATGCATGTCACAAAAAATTATATCATTAAATTTTGAACATAGTTTCCAATGATATTTTTTTAAGATATGCATTAACATTTTGTTAGTTAAATTTATGGTCAAAATTTGACATAAAATATGATGGGGACCAATCAGGACAAACCATGACGGAGGTAGTATATTACTACACAAATGTATAGTCAGTTTTGGCTCAAATTATGAGCGGGTCTAATAAACCCAAACGGAGGAAGTAATAGTACTCTCTCCATTTTTATTTACTCCGCATATTAGAGTTGACTGAAGTCAAACTTTGTAAAGTTTGACCAAATTTATAGAAATGAATATAAATATTTAGCATAGCAAATCTATATGATGTGGAAGTACATTCAACCACGAATCAAATGATATTGATTTGTTATTATATATGTTAATATTTTTGTCTATAAACTTTGTCAAAGTTTGTAAAGTTTGACTTTGACCAAAAACTAATATGCGGAGTAAATAAAAACAGAGGAAATACTACAATTTGTAAGATGTCTGACTTGTCATAAATGAAGTCAGCTTTGTAAGATCTCAACTTCTCATAAATGAAGTCAACTTGTAATGGATGAAGTCAACTCGTAAGATCTCTACGCAGATCTCAGCTTCCAACTTGGTGCACTTTTTAGCTAGCTACCCGGATCTGCACTCCATCTATATATTCAGTACGTACAAGATAGTACAAGTTATACCCACGATTCAAATCTTCAGTGCCTACAAATAGCGTCGTACTATGTGCACTAGTAAGACATCGCATTTCATCTGCGTACACAGTCCTCTTGCTAATGTCTATATCTTCCTCGCTAACTCAGTTAGCCTTGCGTGCACAGCACAGTCCACGCCACAATAATGGCTCCGCGTTCAGCCGCTCTCGCTCTCAAGGCAGCCGCCGTCGCCCCCATTCTCGCCATGCTGGTTGCGCCTTCTTTGGGGCGCTGCGGTCACCCTCAGGCTCCGGCGCCGGCAGCCCCACCGCCGCCAACACCCACACCACCACCACCACCACCACCTCCGGCACCGGCGCCGGCGCCGGGGCCTGGGCCTGGGCCAACGATATCGTGCAACGACTGTTTTTTGCAGTGCTACTCACCATGTGAAGCCTCCATTGCCTCGAACTGCAGCAGCTACTGCGACGGGGTTGAGTATGCATGCAACTCCTGCAAGATGGACGTGATCGAGGGCTGAAGAAAGCAAACAACTGCACCGGCAGCTGCGACGAGTGCAACTTCGACCCTAGCCCTTCGTGCGTCAGCCCCTGCACCACCCGATACTGCGACCTCTGCCGGTACGGGCTGGGGCAGCAGTGCCGGGAAACCTGCCAGAAGGAGTGTTCTGCGCCCAAATGCGTACCATGGAGCCCTCAGAACTAGGTGGTATCATGTCATGCCCACAGTGTCTGCCGGTGCATTCATCTTCATCTATATATGCATGCAGTGTGTACTCTGATCTTTTTTTTTATCTGAAAATAATACTACCTCCGTCCTGAATTACTTCTCTCCGAAATGGATGTATCTAGACGTATTTTTAGTTTTAGATACATCTATTTTTCTATGTATTTCCGCGACAAATAATTCAGAACGGAGAGAGTATGAGAGGAGAAAGATTTATTCCTCCTATTTTCATGTGTCACCCCTCTTCTCAGCGCACGAATGCACCGAAAAGTGGCTGCAGAGGCCGAGCTCCACTGAGCTCTATATACATTTCCCAGCCAAAATACCTTTTTCTTAACTCAAAAAAATCTGAAAAAAAATGTTTTCATGTAGACATATACTTGAAGTATACGTGTACAAATTTTCAGAAACATATGTATTCATATGTGATGTATACAAAAAAGACAAATACACAGATTGAAATAGGCTTTTTCTTTGTTGTATTTGTGTCAGATATTTGTCATTTTTGTGTAGCATGCAAATGATCAAATTAGTTACTGAAAATTTATACATACGTAAAGAATATGCATATGTATTTGCGCAAAAAAATTTGGCATTTTTCAAAACTTTTAAATATATTTTGATTTTTTTTTTGCAAAACGAGCTTCACGGAGCCCGGTCTTTGCAACGCTGCTCTCACGTATGCATCTCTCTCTCTCTCTCTCTCTCTCTCTCTCTCTCTCTCTCTCTCTCTCTCTCTCTCTCTCTCTCTCTCTCTCTCTCTCTCTCTCTCTCTCTCTCGGGTGGGAGAAGAGCAAGGCGGGAGCGGGAAGCAGGAGTGAGGTGTGGTGTGGTGGCACCGGTGGGCGCGGCGCTATCTCGTTTGCCCACCAGTGGCTTGTTAGCATGATATGATAACCAAGCTTCATTTCAAGATTGGCGAAGAGGGTGAGCGGCGTTATCGATGGCAATGAACTACAAGTCGTGCCGTGAGAGGTGTCTAGATCCAACCTCTCCACCTTCTACAGTTCTTTCCTGATAAATTATTTGTTCAGTTTTCATGCATGATTTTAGGTCGATTTTGGTGAGGTTCACCAAGCTGGACAATGATATTTTTTTGATCTGGAGAAGTTCTTTAGTCGCCATGTCCAGAACATACAAGCACCACTACAACAATGGTCTCCAACGTACAGTTTGGTTGTACTTTTGTTGTTTTGGAATATTTCCGAATTTCATTTTGGTTCTATAAATCGGTTTGAGTTCATCGGTGAAATGCCTCTCGGATGTCATTGAAGTAGTTCTGAAATTCCACTGAAACATGCCTGTTAAATTTCTGTGGAGAGTCTTTATGATGGTTCCGTAATGCCGCTGAACATTCATTTTTTAAAATTAAGTTTATGTGAATTGTCCGTGGAATGCTTCTGAAAACCATTGAAAGAAAACTGTAGAAACTGAATTTGATCAAAATGTTTTTGAAAATCGAACAAAAAGAAACAGAACTAATTATTCAATCTTATGTAAAAATTACCAACACTTGTGTTGTTTGAATCATGTGAATTTGATATTTCTTAAACAATTAAATTTTGCTGGAAAAGTTGTGAATTAGATCTAGAACTTTACTGAAACAAGTTAAATATGTGAAAGTTGATCTCGCTTCCTAAGGTGTGTTGTTTTGAAGAAAAAAAATCAAACGGCTCTATCTTTGAAGAAGTTTGTTAAAACTAATATTTACATCTACAATACAATACAAAATCAGTGTCATTACATCCATCATTAAATGTATTTTCCATAGTTTATTTATATACGCCTTATATTAATCAACGGAGGTATATTGTTGTTTTTATAAACTTGATCAAAGATTTAAATTTTTGAATTTCAAAAAATCAATGCCCTTGTTTTACAAGGAGATATTCGGGCATTGCAAACTTTATATTACTCCCTCCGTCACAAAATTCTTGTCTTAGATTTGTCTGAATATGGATGTATCAAGTCATGTTTTAATATTAGATACATTCGTATCTAGACAAATATAAGACAAGAATTTTGAGACGGAGGAAGTAGTTAATAGTAACACAGAGAGTATGCACATGGTATACTAGTAACACACAGAGAGTGTGACAAGCTAGCTAGATACCAATACTAGTATGTCATATGGGCATATGCTACAAATCTAGAGGCAACTTGGACGACGGATTTATGCACAGCATGTGTAAAGGAGGTTTTGGGCAGTAGTGCAGTTAACTCTAAAGAAAGGAGCATGGTTCAAAAACTGAACGAATTTTCCAATATTTTGGTAATTTCCGCGTAAACCGGGATATTTGTAACTCAAAATTTCGGGTGATATTCTCTAATTTGAAGCAAAATTCAAATTTGGTCAACATCCATTATGAGTAAATTTCGTTGGATCAAGTTCTGAAATATTTTCCGACGCTCTGGTGAAGACCGAATTTGTTCTGTTGCCGAAATATTAAACATTGGACCAGAGAGAGAAACTCAGAAGGTTCCATATACTTGTCGACGTGACCGTAACATGTACAAAAATTATCTCTACACTTTTAAAAAACACAGTTGGTGATGATGGTGTGTCTGCCATCTGTAATTTCTAACCATTAGATCTGCATCTAACGATTGTGAGGTCAGTTGTGGCATTTTTGCAACAATACTCCACTTCTCTGCTCCAATTTGCAGAAAGCCCCTTAGTATCTTGAAACTAACCACATCCTTCCCTCACCTCATCAAAAGAGTCCGAGGAATATATTTGAGTGAAACGTAATATATTTTTAGTGATATATATTTTATCTACCACCAGTGGTAGTTACCACCACCTGAGTTTTTTATGTAGTATGTAGTATCTATCAAATCGGAGAGTATGTACGCGTATTATGTAGTATATAAGAATGTTTAGGTAGTATATATACTATTTTTTTGGTAGTATGTATCATATTTTGAGTATGCTCTCTTTTATGTACAAATATGTACGTATTTCACAAATATAATAAAAATCATGGGCCAACTTGAAATTTTTTCATGCAACTCACTTTGAAGTATCTTATATATAGTATATGAACATACTTAAAATGATAAAGTAGGAGATATACTACCATAAGATAGTATATGAGACATGTGGGGTAACTACCCCTAGGTGGTAGGATGGATTTCACTATATATATGCAAAATTGTGTCTACCATAGCTTGCTACAGCAATAGCTATCGTAGCCACAAGTGTGTGCCCCGTGATTCGTGCTGACCATATGAGAGAGAAATTAAAGAGGGGTTTGTGGAGTGTTTTGCAGTCCGTTTTGCCAGAAAAAGGCTGTGTCGTGGGGCATCATGCAGTGGTCCATCTGCTTGTGATTCAGGACAGCGACAGGGACAAAGGTTCATGTGCTCAACGCATGCAGCTTGGTGGAACCTCTAGCGAAAACGAAAAAGCTTGAGGAACGGACACAAACTCACGTGCCCATGTGAGACGTGACAAGTACTTGTCCGTGGAACTTCTGGGATGGGTGTTTTGATGCTTAGTTTTGTAGGGAACTTGTTATTTAAAAGTGAATTTGTCCCGATTTTCAACATAAACTCTGTTTGGATAATGTAACTAATGCAAGATTAGTAAAACTGGTTTAGCATATAAGCACAAAAGAAAATCAACGTCTATTTTTATTTTAATGCATAGTAGCAAGATTTATAGGAAAACTGTTTTATTCTTTATTTGAGTGAGCAAATGCTAAATCATGTTTAGGCCATTCTTTCTTTATTTGGGTCTATCTCCCGTCGACCTAATCACTACTCATCTTCCCATCAACCCATCCGTACATATAGGAGGGTGTTTAGATACTTCCTAGTTATGTGACTAGTAGTAGTCAGACTAGAAGTTTTTAGTCAGGCCCTGTTTGAAAGGTATTACTACTAGTCGACATTAAATGTCTCAAGATTAAATGTCCCTTGTGCAACACCAATTAGAGGAGAGAGGGGGACTTTAGTCGGTAAAAAGTCGAGGGTGTTTGGAGGTTCTTGACTAAAGGTGACTACTACTAGTCTCTAGTCAGTAAAAGTTGGGGGTGAGGTGACTAGGGACTAAACTAGTTTTAGTCACCCACTAGTCAGGGGTGTTTGGAGGTTTACTGACTAAAGGTGACTACTACTAGTCTCTAGTCTCTAGTCTCTAGTGATCCAAACACCCTCTAGGTATTAGATAGTTAATTTTCTGTATTTTTTAGGAACAACTCAAACTACTTGTGGTACCGAGTAGGGTATGCACGGAAGTCCCGGTGATCCCTCACATTGGAACCGACTGCTCACTAATACACACACACACACACACACACACACACACGGAACCGATGAAACTACATGTGGTACCGAGTAGGCCATGAACTGAAGCACCGATGATCAATCACATTGGAACTGACCGCATATGAACACACGTGGTATTTTTAGGAACTGCTCAAACTACTTGTGGTACCGAGTAGAGTATTCACAGAAGATCCGATGATCGCTGGCATTGGAACCGACCGCTCACGAGTACACACATACAGAACCGATGAAACTATATGTAGTACCGAGTAGGTCATTAATGGAAGCTCCGATGATTAATCACGTTGGAACCACTAGTGCAGAACCGGGCAATAGCACCGGTTCGTAAGGCCCTTTAGTGCCGGTTCCACAACCGGCACTAAAGTGTGGTCACTAAAGCCCCCCCCCCCCTTTAGTACCGGTTCAGAACGAACCGGTGCTAAATGCCAACCACGTGGCGAGGCAGCTCCGGGGGCAGGGAGTTTTAGTACCGGTTGGTAACACCAACCGGTACTAAATGTTTAATGAGTTTTGTTTTATTTTTATTTTTCAATTAAATTTGTGTTATCAATTTAATTCTTTTTTCGTTCTTTGGTATTTTACGATACTACACATGGTACACGTTATGCATATATATATATATATATATATATATATAATTTCTAGTAGAACCAATCATGCATATATATATATATATATATATCATCAATGTCTCGCAAACCATCATATTAATTAATTCACACATACACACATATATAGCTATATACAATTTCTCCTACATATGCATGTTGCCTTTGGAGCCAGTGGCATTAGCCTAATTGGTGCCTTCGGAGCACGATGGGGGCGGTAGCGGGTAATAGTATTCTCCCTTCGGATTTGTGACCTGGTCGAGCAAAAATCCCGCTATTTCCTCTTGAAGTGCTTCTCTGGCGCTCCGTTTCTAGGAGCTTCTCCCTTCTCTGTGAACTGTTAAGAAGGAGATCAATATGCATGTGTATTAGTTGTGTGACTAGATATCGATAATGGTGTAAAATTGTGAATAGTGTTTTGACAAGAGTACCCATTCCTGTCTTTAAGATCTGCTCCTTTCGGACGCCATCATGCGAATGTTCTCGCATAAGCAGAATGCACACAGATCAGTCCCTACCGCTGCTTGAGGCCTTTACGAGAATGGAATTTGATCAGATAATAATTAATCAAGCATGATAATTAAAGAGATGGCAGCTAGCTAGCTAGCTAGTACTACTTAATTACTTACCTTGGGTCGAAACCATTTAAGCTTTTGTTTCCATTCTCCTGGGGTCACGCTGATGAACCTTGCCTAAGCCCTGCCCGCCGACAAAGAAAATGAATAAAGGAGTTATTAAATAGTTCATATCATGAAAAATGACGACTAAATAGGCCGAGATATATAGTTAATAATGATTGAAATTACCTGTTGACTATCCCAAACAAGATGTTATAGTCAGTTTTTTCTTTGAGTAGTGAGTCCGATTATTTCAACTGTTAAAGGCGTCAACTTTAATGATACACAAGACCAGTGAAATCTACATGCACACACGCGTTTGCATGTCTTAATTAAGCGGGCATATGTAAAGCAAAAACATGTAGCTAGCTAGTAGGCAAAAACAGAGAATTTGTAGTACAAGACAGTGTGACTCACTTTGGAAGTTGTAAGGAAGTAGTATATCTTCATTGTATTTGAGGCGCTTCAAGAACTCTAGCATGTTGTCCTCTACGTCCTTTTGATAACGTGGATTTAGTTACCATGTGTATTCATTAACGGTGTTTGGGTCAATGAACCCAATGCCAAAGCGTCCACCTTTTCTCATTTCATATATCTTCATCCTGCATATAATACCACAAAAAAGATATAGTGAGGATAATTACAGGTAATGATTGATCAAAAGGATCAGTACGGCTAGCTTGAGACTTAAATTACAGAAAGAAATCACTTCTGAGACAATAGCAACTGGCGATAGATTTGTCGAGTGCGTCTTGATTGTATAACTGAAACAGTTGAGAATACTCAACGGACACAGCTTTCTCATGGAAGTAATGCTCCTCCTTGACATTCACCATGAGGGAGAATCGATCGGAAATCTTGGTAATGTTCATGTACCATTGATGCAATTCATACATTCTCGTTGGGAGGTTCTTGACCTTGTGCGGATGGACCAAAGGTTGGCCGGACATATTTCCGTTTTATTTCATCCTCTCTAAGCACAGGCATGGGCTCGATCTCGAGGAGTTGTCCAACAGTGATTTTGAGAACTTCACCGCATTATATGGTCCTCCGTTATTACCACATTGCCCACCTCGGGAGCGTAAACTGTTTGCCCACAATAATATTGGGCGCGTCTTTATCACGTGTTGTTGGCACAACAAGCGAGGGATCGATTCGCCGCTGTTCTCCCGGTGGGGAATGGTTTTCCGCATTTTTGACAGCTGCTTCTTGTTTGCTCGATCCAGGCTCGCCTCCTTACGTAGGCGTGCTCGATTTAACTTCCCGATGTGGCGCTCATAGTCTGTGTCAACAGGCTTGGGAGCTGGTGGTTGAGCCATACGAATGAAGTGGTCAATCGTTTCCTCGAGCACTTCCTCCTTGGCGGCGGTGGCGGTTTCGGTGCAAAATGGGCTTCCACCTCGGACTTCGATATGGCTGCGATTTCCTCCTCGGACCTGTCATAAGACCTCTGCGGAAGAGGCGTGAGGCTTGGACCATATTTATATCGCTTGCCTCACTTTGTACTTCTGTACTACCTCGACTCGTGCCGCACGCACCATAGCTGCGGGTGTCTCTTCTGCGATTCTTGAGGCGGCGGAGACGCCTACCGACGGGCTGAGTTGGACGAGAAGGAGTGGCCGCCTAAAGTTGTGCGGACTTGGAGGAGGAGTGGCACGAGGTTGTGCCGGACTTGGAGGAGGAGTGGACGTCTGACGCTGTGGCGGACTTGGAGGAGGAGGTGGCCTAACACTTTGCGGACTTGGAGGAGGAGTGGCTCGACACTTTGCGGACTTGGTGGACTTGCGGGAGGCGGGAGGCGGCTGACTCGGTGGCGGACTTGACGAGGAGTCGGATGATGCGGTGTCGGTGGCCTTGAAAGATGATGCAATCCTTTTCCATAGGATGATACGATGGTTGGCGTCTCCGAGAAAGCGCTCGTCCTCACCTCCAGGAATGTCAAGCTCTAGCCCCGAATATGGCTGCACCACCTCGTCAACCATTACATGAGCATAGCCCTCTGGAATCAGGATGCAAGGGTAGGTTGCTTTGGGGGTAACTGGAAAAGCAACGCCGTCCGCCACCTTCATGGATACGTTCTTCATTTTGACGTGTAGCTCGCAGCTAGTGTTCTCCGTGATATCATCCACGGGATATCTACCCAGCATTGCGTCGTCCGGGGCGGAACCCACGCTGCTTCTCTGCATGGATGGGGCGGTGCTATCCAATGCTGGATCATCCGCTAGCTGCTGCAGCTCTTGAGACCCCTTTGCTTTGGCTAAATGAGTCGATCTGCTCCTGCTGCCGCTGGAATTTGACTGCCAATTCCGCTTGACTTGCTTCTAGGCCTTGAAGGCATTCATAGTCCCGCTTCCTCTGCTCCTCCTCCATCTTCCTCTTCTTCTCCTCCGCAATCTTCTTTCTCGCACGGTTTACGTAGTCGGTGTTCGGTCAAAACCCCTCATACCACGGAATAGCGCCCTTGCCTCATGTTCTTCCAGCGTGTTCAGGATTTCCTGTGGCACGCGTAAGCTCGTCGTTCTCTCTGTTGGGCTGGAACACCCCGATCGTGCCTCTTCTATTGCAACAAGTATCGCATCGTCGGCTCCCTTCAGACTTGCCCTCGTCGAAACATTGCACATCTTGGGTCCAACTCCCCCATGCGCATAGAACCAAGTCCCGACCACAGGGCCAGCTCTTAACCGGAGTGGCACCTTTGCATCCTCCATCTCTTTCTCGGACTTATCCCACTTAGGCATTGCCACCGCATAGCCACCGCCCCAACTTATGGAACTTATCCTTTTTTCGGCATTCTTCTTGTTTATTCTCGACCGTTCCTTAGCTAATTCCGAATCCTTGAATTTCACGAAGTCGTCCCAATGAGCACGTTGGTTCTCTAGTGTTCCCTCGAATACTGGAGTCTTCCTTCCTCCTTGACGTACTTGTTCCATTCCACGATTCTTGTGGTTCTTGAATGCAACCGCCATCTTCCTAAGAGCAGCGTCCTTGACTTTCTCGCACATCCGCTTCGTGAAATGATCCGGTAGGGTGAAATGTTCCATGAGAGTATCCCAAAGCAGATCTTTTTGATTCTTGTCGACAAAAGTAACATCTGGACGTGGAGCAGCGTCCTCTTTGCCTTTTTGTCCTTTGTCTTTTGCTGGCTCTCTCCATTCTTGAAGGGAGATCGGGAGTTGGTCCTTCAAAAGAACTCCGCACTAACGAATGAACTTGTCCGCAATCTTCTTAGGCGCTAATGGTTCGCCATTAGGTCTGACTGCCTCGATATTGTACTTTACGCCCTCCTTCAAATTTTTGTTCGGGCCTCGTTTCGTCCTTTTGCACGAAGATTTGCTCGATCCGGATGGCTGAAAGAACAAAGATCGATTCGTTAATATATCTTCAAGTCATTTAAAACATGTGATGATCACGAGAAACCTGCTTATATATATATATATATATATATATATATATATATATATATATATATATATATATATATATATATATATATATACCTCGCCAGTCTTTGTTGTTTCAGGATCAACATGTTCTTCGTGATCGTCATAATCGTAGTTCATGACTTCATCAATTCGGTCGTCATGATTGAATATCATATCACCCTCTCCGGTGTTGTTTAGAAATTGAGCCGTCATAATCTTCTTCATTCTGATTATCATCGGCCCGCGTATCATATCGAACATGGTCTGTTCTCCTCTCTCGCTATTATTGTTCCGCCATAGCTTTTATTTAACTAATTCAAAAGAAATATAAAACAATTTAGTATTCAAATTACATCGTCTCGAATAATAGATATAATCTCGAATACTTCGTCTAGAATAATAGATACAATCTCGAATACATGGTCTCGAGTAATATATAATATTGAATAGTACATCACTGGCTAGCTAATTAAAGATCGAATACTACAGAAGAATCTAGGACACTCGTGGTTCCTGCGTCATGGGCGGTGGACACCCAAAGAGAAGGAACCTCACAGGATCATAGCTGAAGTGAGATCCTCAAGATACCGCCAGTATTGGAGAACTCGCCGCCCTCTAACGCAACCATGTAGCGATGGACGTGCTCGTCCTCCTCCTCGACACGGCGACGTACCTCCTCCGGCGGGGCCGGGTCCTCCGCGACCAAATCGCCCACGCGAACGCCACCAAACGAGATCGGGGTCGACGACGGGACCCGGGGTGGGTTCCTCATCAAGCGGGCGCGCCTCCAGCAGCACCTCCGGTTACCCAGCCAGGCGTGAGCCAGTCCGGACATGGGCGGCTGGGCGTCGTGGAGACGGGTCGACGGCGAGGATGCGGGCAGGCATCGTCGAGAACAGATACTAGCTATATGCCCGCAAAAAATAATATTTTTTAATGATTGGATTTTGATAACTAAAATTTCTAACATTTCTACTATTTCAAAAATCTATATACTATTTCATACTAATTAAGCATCTAACACTAAAAACAGAAAAAACAATTTCTATACATCCATTAAAAAACAGAAAAACAACATTATATACAAAAATTCCGTACTAATTAAACACTAATTATATCCATCTAACATGCATTCATACATATATACTAGTGAAAAAACAATAATCTAAAAAATCTAAACTAATTAAACATACAAAATATGTATATACTAATATATACATGCATTCATACATATATACGTGTATGTGTGTGTGTGTTCATCATGCTTGTGTGTGTGTATGGGCTCGGGGAGGGCGGCGCCATGGTGGCTGGGGCGAGGGAGTGGGGTTAGAGGGGGAGAGCTCACAGCGGGGCGACGGCGACGGCGAGGCGACGGCCGGGGGCAGCGACGGGCCGGGGCGTGACGCTGGGGCGGCGCGAAGCGCAGGGACGCTGACGGGACGGGCCCGGGCGGCGACGGAGACGAGGGCGGCGACGGGACGGGACGGGCGGCGACAGACGGGCGGCGACGGCGACGGGTCGGTGACGGGCCGATCGATCAAGCAAGCGGTTCAATGGGGAAACAGAGGAAGAAACAGAGGGAGAATGAAATTTTTTTAAGTGTTGTATATATAGAAGGCACCTTTAGTACCGGTTGAAGCCACCAACCGGTACTAAAGGTCTGTTTTGGCCAGCCCAAGCAGCGGGATGCGACCCCCTTTAGTACCGGGTGGTGGCTCCAACCGGTACTAAAGACCCCCCTTTTAGTACCGGTTTGTGCCACCACCCGGTACTAAAGGTCTTGAAGGCAGGTGCGGTGCGGCAAGTTTAGTCCCACCTCGCTAGCCGAGGGGCGACCGCACTGGTTTATAAACCCCCGTGCGGTTGCTCTCTCGAGCTCCTCTCCAAAGCAGGCCTACTGGGCCTACGTGTTCTTTGCTGTCCTGTGGGCCCACTTGGCCTTTGCGGCCTGCATCCCGGCCAACAACAGGTTGGGTTTCTAGTCGATGCAGGCCGCCACGGCCTAGTAGGCGGGCTTTTTTTGCTTTATTTATTTTTGTGTTGTTTTTTTGTGTATTTAGAGTTTCTTTGTGAATATTTTTGCTTTAGGTACAAAAATTACAAACTTTCTGTTAGTGCCCGTAGTTTTCAAATTTGAATAGTTTAAATTTTGAATTTTTGAAATTAGTGTGAATCACTAGTTTGTGAATAATTTAACTTTAAAAATCAGTAAAGGCATGAAAGAATTTGTTTGCACATAAAATTTCTTCGCGTTTCAAATGCCAAAACACATAACTACCCTAACTATTACAGAGATTCCCTCCGGGTGTGAAACACGTAAGAAAGTGATGATAGTGAAGCCGATCACATCCCAGATCTTTGGGTGTGAAACTTTTTCTTCAAGTGTGTCCTTTGCGCCCGTAACCATGGAAAATCTTCATCATTTAACGGGATGCTCGGGTCAATATTCACCGTGAATGGAGAAATTTCATTAAACTTTTCATAATCTTGACTTGTCTGTCTTGTCATCCACTCCCACGATGTTTCTCTTCCCGTAAAGAACTATGTGCCGCTTTGGCTCATCGTAAATGACGATGCATTCACTTCCTTATCTTTTCTTTTTCTTGGCTTGGTAGACATGTCCTTCACATAGAAAACCTGTGCCACATCATTGGCTAGGACGAATGGTCTGCCTAAATACGCAAGATTGTTGAGATCCACTGTTGTCATTCCGCATCATGGGTCTTACATTACCCGCCTCGTGTCATATTGACCCATTTGCACCGAAACAAAGGGACCTTTAAACCACGTCGATAGTCAAGTTCCCATATGTCCTGTATATAACCATAATATGTTTCCTTTCACTACAACAAAAAACCCCATATAGCAACGCATGTCTAGCAACGAAGCTAAATGATGTGTTGTGTGGTTGAACCTCCCATATTCCCCACTTAGTGCTAACCTCTCCGTACCCACCTCCACCTCTTCCATCCATTGGTCAGCGCTCGCGCTCCACCTGCTCCCGCATATCCCTAAAAAAATCCCTGCTGGCGCACAAAGCCAATTCTCCCTACGTTTTGGCCTTTATCTCCTAAAAAATTATCCTAAACGAACTGCATCGGCCGCCATCCCATTGCCCTCGCCGTCGCCGTCCCCTTTGCCTTCACCGCCGCCGTCCCTTGTTCCTTCGCCGAGCCCGCGTCCCTTGCCACTTTCTCCACGCGTCGGAGACGCACACTGCATCTTTGCCATCCTCCTCGCGTCGGGGACCCACACGGCGTCGTCGCCATCCTCCTCGCGTCTGGGAAGGTGCCGCCGCCGCCGCTCCTATGCGCGACCTGAGATGATGAGGCCGCCGTTCTCCTCCGCACAACCAGGGACGACGCAAGCACCGACGCCCCGTCCTCAACTGCATCAGTTCAGCGGTACGCCCCTTATCCTCGCTCGTCCTTGTTTGTTCCTTGCCGACGGCGGCAACCGGCGCACAGCAGCCGACTGGTCGCAGCCCAAGGACCCACACTGCTCGCAGCTGCCAGCTAGTGACTCAGCCCTAAAGGATAGGAGCAACTCCTCTCGACCTCTCCAAATCCCGAATCCCTGCCAGTATTTGATTTGCGAGTTGGCGAGTTGCTCTGCTGATTTGTATAGACTGTTCATATGTCTTGATAAAATTGCCCTTTTTCATGGAGATAATTTGCAACTGATGTGTGTACTGCTTTTCTTCAGGAGAGATTTGCAGGTGTAGTGATGTAAGTACTGCCTGCATAAGGGGAAAAGAACCTGCAAGGCGATGCAGGTAATTTCCTTTGATTCTTTCACATATCCTGAAATTTCACTTACAAGTTACAACATTATCTATTAATCTAATTACTGATTTCTATAGCTTTTATTGTATCCAGTAAAGAATTCTTGTTAACACTGGTTAGCATGACATCAATCTGAGTAAATTGTATTGAGTGAAGCATTGTTAACATGAGAACAATCTGACTGCGTGAAATTTCCAATTCATATCCATAGTGCCTCAAAAGAAACTGTATCTAGTGAAAAATTGTTGTTAGGATGAGTGCATAACAACTTTCCTTCAGCCTGGCCAGGCCTGCTATTTGTTTGTATGTCCGCCATGTAAACACCCTAAAGTATTTAAACCTATAGTATTTTTTAGAAACCACAGTATTTTTCCAAATCTTTGAGAAAATACTTCAACGCCTAACGGGCCCTTAGATTTACTGTTTCACACACATCACTAAAGGTTACCGTTGACACATAAGTTTCTCAGTGAAATAAGTGCAGGATTCTTCTACTCAAACATTGAACAAGAAGAATAGATGGTTTCTGCCGAGGGACGTCAAGTTGATGAACATGTCAAGAAGATCATTGAATTGAAATATAAGGTATTTTGCTTAGTGTGTCCCCTGCTCTTTATCTCTATCTCTCTCAGAAAATATTGTGCTCGCTTGTTTCGATGACGTGCATGTTCTCTCAGGAAGTTACAATAATTTTGTGGTGATCAACCAGAAAAGCATTGGTCTTCCATCCATCGGTCTCCTAGCTAGAGTAGGGGTAACTAATTCACTTACATCTAACCTTGTGATCTTTTGGGGTTCCAGTTCAGTTCGTAATGTCGGTCATGAACTCATGATGGCACCTGCTGAACTTAGAACTCAAAAGTTGTTTGACATTATACATAATGCTACCCTATAAGCCATGAACAACCAGTTAAGTTTAAGACAAACCCATGTAGAAACCAGACTCCTATGGTGGCTCGATGCAGCACACTCATGTTTCCCTACTGCTAATGAATTATTATTTTTATGCCCTTTCTTGTTTATAATTAGGGTGCACTCTTGTCTATACTAATTAGACCCCGCACACCTTCAAGGTCAAGTCAGGGGCTCAGGTTGGCGTGATGATGAGCATACGTGGATTAGAGAGTTCGTAGTTCTCCTGCTCCCCCCCCCCTTCTGTTTCTTATTCATTATGCATGTATTCTTTCTATGCATCAGTTGATAACTCCTACTGTCCCAAGTTTGATGATTTTTTTCTCGTGTTGTTGCTTCTGCAGGTTCTGCAAATTTTATTCATAGATCAGGAAATTCTAATCTGTGACTTGGTAAATCTCAGTTAATTACGATCTCTTGTGTGATGTAGATTATGTAAAGATTTTTGAGTTGTCGGCACTGAGGTTTCTCCTAATACATTATAACACGCATGACTAATAAATAATCCCAAGCACGAGTAGTACAGGAGTAATTTGACACAAAGCTAATTAATGCAGAGACCTCTCGAAAATGGAAATATTGAATTCAGTATATTCGGTATTATTAGTTACCAACTTGTCATTTAGTTGGTTGGTGAGTTCATTTCATTGTTTATATAATATGTTTTTTGGATTTGTTTAGTAGTATATGCAAGCTGATGGTTGTTCATTATGGACAACCACATCTCAAAGGTGCTTGCTGTATTAATATGCAGTTTCTTATCTAACGAGCCATGAACATTCAGAATATGTGCAAGGCAATTAAGATAAATAGTAGGTCCTCAGTTTACAAAGAATGGGACAAGAGTGAAGACTCAAAGTCTATGTGCTCAAAGTCTATGTGTTTGTACTCCATAGTTAGTGTGTATTATTGTTATTTTTTACAGAGTGGTGACACTGACATTGCAAGTATGTGAACTTTCCACATCTGAATTTTGGTCTTTTTTAAGAGAAAATAGACTGGAACACTAAGACCATATAATGATAGTTCATATAGTTTTGAGTTGATGCAAGATGCAAATATAATTCGTACACGGATAGATTGCATAATCTGAGATGTTATTTAATAAATTCATGTTCATTTTTTTTGTATTCAGATTATTAATTATTCCCTTATCTATATAATAAATCTATTTCATGATAAATCACATTTGTAAGGTGCTCCTTTAAATCGCACTTCTCTATTAACCTGATTTCTATAATGTAAGTTGCTCATCTAATACTATTATTATTGTTGTTGCTGCTGTAGATCACGGAGACAAATTGACAATGCATGGCTCACATGTCGGTTGCAAGGTTAAGAATGAGGCTACTACAAGATAATTAGAATGTCATTTTTAGGATCAATGTTTCACACATCATAGTTGATTGCAAGGTCAAGAATCGGGCTATAGATAGATAGTTTCACCTCTTGTAATATTTGGATCATGTTCTTTGTAATGCAACATAGTCAATTTAATACATGAGAAGTTTTTGTTTGTTATATTTTGCCTGCAACTGTTGACATTGCAAGGTCAAGAATTGTGCTACTAATCTGTTATGTCCATTTTAAAATCTGTTTGTACATGATTGGCACCAACACATATCAAGCAATGGTATATTATATCCACGGTCACCACCAACGCATATGAAGTGTTGTTGAGCACTAGCTCTATATGTTGCTATCTACCAACGCATCTACATGCAGTTTACCAACGCATGCATATATGTTGTTGTAGACCATTGCAACGCCACCAACGGCAACACATACTAATTCGTTGGTGTAGGCCTTGGCAACACATATATGGACATACAACAACGCATTGATGCGTTGCTGAAGGGGGGTTCTTGTTGTAGTGTTTCCCGTCTTGGTTTCTGCATCAAAACGGACACCATTGTTTTGGTTGGTGCTCTTCTTATCTTGGGCGATCGTGTAAAATGTATTACCATTTATCTCGTACCCTTTGAAAGTCATTATATTCAAGATGGTAACTGGGACAGCAAGTACAGGTCATCTTCAATAGAGGTGTCATGCATGGTAATGCGATGTTCGCAACCACCGGCGAAACTCCTGGTTTGTTCACGTTTAATCCTGTCATCAGAGCGTAGCAAATTCTTGTGTTCATCCATATACGGAGCCACCAAGGCGGAATTCTGTAGAACTGTGTAGTGTGCTTCAGTGAGAGAATGTCCGTGCATATATATTATTTGTTCCCCTCCTAGCGTGCCTTTTCCATCCAGTCTGCCCTTATGCCGCGATTCAGGAACACCAATCGGCTTAAGGTCAGGAATAAAGTCAATACAAAACTCAATGACCTCCTCATTTTGATGGCCCTTGGAGATGCTTCCTTCGGCCTAGCACGGTTATGAACATATTTCTTCAAGACTCCCATGAACCTCTCAAAGGGGAACATATTGTGTAGAAATACAGGACCCAAAACGTTAATCTCTTCAAGATAGGTGAACTAGGACGTGCGTCATGATGTTGAAGAAGGATGGTGGGAACACCAACTCAAATCGACAAGACATTGCACCAAATCATTCTCAGAACCTTGGTATGATTTACGGAGCGATTACCTTACGAGAAATTGCATTGAGAAATGCACATAGCTTCACAATGGCTAATCGAACGCTTTTCCGGTAGAAGCCCCTCAATGCAACCGAAGCGGTTGCGTCATAATCACGTGGCAGTCATGAGACTTTAGGTTCTGGAACTTTTTCTCCGCCATGTTTATTATTCCCTTTATATTCGACGAGAAGCCGACGGTACCTTAATACCGAGCAGGCATTCAAAAAGATTTCCTTCTCTTCTTTGGTAAGAGCGTAGCTTGCATGACCTCGATATATGCCGTCTTCTCCGTGCATACGTTGCTGGTCCTCCGTGCCTCGGTGTATCTTTTGTCTTCCCATACACGCCCAAGAAGCCAAGCAGGGTCACGCAAAGATTCTTCGTCCACGTGCATCACGTCGATTGGAGCGGACCTCTAGGTCTTTCCAATATGGCAGGTCCCAAAATATAGATTTCTTCTTCCACATGGGTGCGCGTCCGTCGGCGTCCTTTGGAACAGGTTGTCCGCCAGACCCTTTCCAAATATCACCTTCAAATCCTTGACCATATCATGTACATCAGCACCAAGACGGTGGCGAGGCTTCGTCCGTGATCCGCCTCACCTTTGAAATGCTTGCCTTTTTTCTTTCTTACGGGATGCCCGCCGGAAGAAAATCGGCGATGTCCTGTACACATTCTTCATACAACTATTCAAATATATACCGTCGGTATCATCCAAGCAGTGTGTGCATCCGCGGTATCCCTTGTTTGTCCGTCTCCGAAGGTTACCGAGAGCAGGCCAATCATTGATGGTCACGAACAGCAACGCCTTTAGGTCAAATTTTTCCCCCATGTGCTCATCCCACGCACGCACACCTGCTCCATTCCACAGTTGTAAGAGTTCTTCAACTAATGGCCTTAGGTACACATCAATGTCGTTGCCGGGTTGCTTAGGGCCTTGGATGAGCACCGGCATCATAATGAACTTCCGCTTCATGCACAACCAAGGAGGAAGGTTATACAAACATAGAGTCACGGGCCAGGTGCTATGGTTGCTGCTCGCTCCCCAAAAGGATTAATGCCATCTGCGCTTAGACCAAACCATACGCTCCTTGCTTCATCTGCAAACTCCTTCCCGTACTTTCTTTCGATTTTTCTCCACTGCGACCCGTCATTTGGTACTCTCAACTTTCCGTCTTTCTTACGGTCTTCTCGTGCCATCGCATCGCCTTTGGCATGCTCTTTTGTTTTGGAACAAACGTTTCAACCGTGGTATTATAGGAGAATACAACATCACCTTGGCAGGAATCTTCTTCCTGGGCGCCGCCCTCGACATCACCATGCGATCGCGGCTGATCTTATAGCGCAATGCACCACATACCGGGCAAGCGTTCAAATCCTCGTACTCACCGCGGTAGAGGATGCAATCATTAGGGCATGCATGTATCTTCTGCACCTCTAACCCTAGAGGGCAGACAGCCTTCTTTGCTTCATACGTACTCTCGGGCAATTCGTTGTCCTTTGAAGCATATCCTTTATCATTACCAAGAACTTTCCAAATCCCTTGTCGGATACACCATTCTCTCGCCTTCCATTGCAGCAATTCCAGCAGTGGTGCCCAGCTTTTTCTTGTCACCTCACGCACTGGGTATAACAATTTTTGTGATCCTCTAACATGCGCTGCAACTTCTTCTTCTCCAAATCACTTGCTAGTTTCTCTTTGCATCGGCAATGGCCCGACCTAGATCATCAACGGGCTCATCTCGATGCCTCTTCTTCACTTCTTCCCGCATTGCCGGCCCGACTTCTTCCGCATTACCGGCTCAGCTTCTTCCCCATTGTTGTATCATCGTATTCAGGGAACCCATGGCGGGATAGCTGTCGTCAGTCCTCTTCTTCTTCATTGTCTTCCATCATAACCCCTCTTTCTCCGTGCTTGGTCCAAACATTATAGTGGGGCATGAAACCGGACTCAAACAGTGGACGTGAATGGTTCTTGACGAGAGTAATTGCGACCATTCTTACAGCCAAGCACATGGACAAGGCATAAAACCATCCGCCCGCTTGTTTGCCTCAGCCGCAAGCAGAAAAGTATGCGCGCCCTCAACGAACTGGGGAGAGCATCGGTCATCGTACATCCATTGCCGGCTCATCTTCATTACACAACACCGAATAGACCAAATTAATACAAGTTCATACATAAAGTTCATACAAACACTTAAATGCAACAAACAAATAACTCTCTAGCTAAAGCATTTAAATGCAACAACAAATGCGATCAAGATCGCAACTAAGGTAATAATTGATCCAACAGCATAATGATACCAAGCCTCACTATCGATGGCATATTTTCTAATCTTTCTAATCTTCAAGCGCATTTTCTCCATCTTGATCTTGTGATCATCTACGACATCGGCAACATGCAACTCCAATTCCATCTTCTCCCCCTCAATTCTTTTCAATTTTTCTTTCAAGTACTCGTTTTCTCTTTCAACTAAATTTAACCTTTCGACAATAGGGTCGGTTGGAATTTCCGGTTCACATACCTCCTAGATAAAAATATCTATGTCAACTTGATGGGCATAATTTGTCATAAACACGAAATGCAACAAATAGTTTTAAAAGAGAATATACCACATCCGAGTCATAACAAGGACGAGGGCCGACGGGGACGGATATCAAAACCATGGCACTATGTATAACAAACAACGTACGGGTAAGATAATTATTATACGAGTAACTATATATCTAAATCACACAAACGTCAATTTTTTATATAAAATTTCATGAACAAGAGGCTCACCACAAGGTGGTGCCGGGCGACGGATCGTGCGATCGACGGTGGTTACGACAGAGATTTAGAAGGCACTAAGTAAACCACACCTACATATGCAAACTAAGTGTTATTTTGACCTCAAATTGCATATAAATCAAATACTAGCACATATATATATATTTCCTCCCAAATTACTAAACTCACAAATTAATAACTATATAAACCAATGCAAGAGCTAATCTAGCAATGAGAGATGAAAGGACAAAGTTGCTAACCTTTGTGATCACTTGAATGGATGGGGCCTTCAAATCTTGACAATTTTTGGGCAAAATGTGTGATGAGCTCGAGGGGAGAAGAGGAAGAACAGAGAGGAGAGGAGAGGGAAAGGGGAAGAACAGAGCGAGCTGGACGAAGGGTTTATATGCAGAGGAGGACCTATAGTACGGTTCGTGGCACAAACCGTCTTAAAGGTCTTGGAGGGGCCCAGATCGACAACATCCCGCCACCACCCTCATTAGTACCGGTTCGTGGCACGAACCGGTGCTAAAGGTTAGCCACGAACCGGTGCTAAAGGCTAGCCGTTGGAACCGGCACTAATGTATACATTTGTGCCGGCTCTAATACAAACAGGCACTAATGTGCTTCACGTTTGATCCTTTTTCTACTAGTGAACTGACTGCATAAGAACACGCATGGTATTTTTTTGGGAACTGCTCAAACTACTTGTGGTACCGAGTAGAGTGTTCACGGAAGATCCGGTGATCCCTCACATTGAAACCGACAGCTCACTAACACACACGCGCGCGCGGAACCGATGAAATTACATGTGGTATCGAGTAGGTCATTAACGGAAGCTCCGATGATCGATCACGTTGGAACTACCCGCGTAAGAAGACACATGGTATTTTTGGAAACAGCTCAAACTACATATGGTACCGAGTAGAGTGTTCACTAGAACCGGTCTCCTTTTCCTCTGCAAAAAAAAAAAAAGAACCAGTGAAGCTTGCATATGTATGCATGTGCACAGTTGGTCATGAAGCTTGCATATGTATGGAATGCACTCATACGTACGTGTACTTCTATACATGGTTTTTTTTGCGGGAAGCGCTCCTGTACATGTGCACAAGTGGTCATGAAGTCAATCAATACCTACCTTCACATTATATCGTTGCATGCATCGGGTGGGCTAAGTATGTAAACTGCATGCAGCGTGTATGTATACGTTTCCGAATACTTGCGCATACCCGTCGAGCCGGCCGATAAATAATAATAATAATTCTCATACAAGTTCAATCGCATGGATTCCATAGGTTCCTCCTAGGTGTACGCATGGATCTGTCGCGTCTGGTGGTTCGAACCTGCATGCGGCTCGCCAACGGACGTCACGGCGAGATGTACGTATGGGAACCTGCATCACAAATCGGTCGATGGGTGGAACCTATGATGTACAGACCCACATCCCTGCCCCGCGTCGCCGCCCGACCTCCCTCCCCTGCGCCGCCGCCCCAACTCCATGCCCCGCGTCGCCGCACCACCACCTCCCTCCCCCCGCGCCGCACCACTACCCCCATCCCTGTGGTGCTCCACCAACCCCCTCCCTTCGGTGCCGATGGATGGCCTCCCCGTGACGCGCCGCCGATGGATCCAGCCATCCACGGCCTACTCGCGTCGCGCCGCCAGTGGATCCAGCCATCCACGGCCTCCCATGATGCGTCATCGCCGGATCCGGCCATCCCGAGCACCGCCCCGTCATGGTGGTTGGGCTTCCCTTGATCCCCCTCCCTCCGGCGCCAGCCAGCGCCACGCCCGGACCTGACCCCTCCCCGTTCCTCCACCTCCTCCCTCCCATCCCGTTGCATCTCTCCCCGGCACTTCCTCTCCGACGACGGCCCAAAATCCATGGCTCTCGAGACGCACCGGGGTCCTCCTCTCCGTCCACGGCTAGGCGTAGGCCGGGTGCATCGTCTCTGACCTCCTTCGGCATCCACGGCCACCGCGCCACCTCTGGACATCGACGCATGACGGCGAGCTTGTTCTACCCGCGTGAACTACCGAGGGGAATGAGATCTTTGCTCACGTGCCCCCTCAGCGCGAGCTTCTTCTCTTCCGGTGAGGACAAACGACCTCGATCCGGCATTTCCTCTCCTCACTGTCGTGCACTTCTCAGTCTGGTGTCGTCCACCGCAGGGAGAGGGGAGAAACTCCCAGCACCGGCCCTGTGTCATTCGAGCCTTGAAGGCCCCTTGCAATTTGCGACATGTACGAGTGCAGTGCGCTATTCGCATTGGTGCAGCCCGCTGGACTCCAGTAGGGGATGCAGCTCTTTCTGTGGGTGAAGTGCAGTCCACGACGAGCACCAATGCGGTGCGGTGCTATTTAATTCTTCAGATTTCTTTTGTGCAGTTTTGTTTGGAGCTTCCTAGCCGCCCCACAGCCCTGGTGGTCTCCGACCTCCCTGCTTCCATTCTCGGCGGCCGCCCCATAGTTGTGGACGCTCGGTTCCGGCCGCTAGCCCCTCCCCACTCCGAAGCGCTGGACGGCAACAACACGACATTAGCAGAGCTGAGCGCCATCCTCTCTCTCCTTTCCTACTTCTTCCTCACCTCTCCCTCACATCTCGCTTGTGCCCCACAGGTGGCGCCATGTCCATCTCAATCTTGTCCCGGCGCCACTCCATGGATCCCTTTGGACCGCGACCTCCCTGTGGACCGAGTGTTGCAGCCCACTTTTTTCTTTTTGCAGTTCACATGTTAAAGTTTCTTTTGCAGTGTGTGTGTGCAGTTCGGTGTGAGCTCAAACGAAGACACAAATCAGTCCACTATGTTCTCTAATGCAGAAAAATGGAGGAGAAACCGATTATAAAAAAGAAACACAAGACACAGTTTTCTCTCTCTCGGTTGACTCGCTCTCCTCCATGCAGTTCTTTAAGAGTTTGATTGATATCCTGTATTGTGGGTCGTGGAGTTTGATTGATGTCCTAATAAAATTCATAAAAAAATGTCTGTTTAGATTTGCAGTGCAGTGCATAGTATAGAGGAGTTTACTTTTGTAAAAAAATTGCATAGAGGAGTTCACTTTTTATTATTTTTTGGAGGAATTTTTTTGCAAAATTTGGTGTATAATTTCTTAAAAACGATGCAGCTCACTAAGAACACCTTTGCGGTGCACTTTGCAAAACAAAAAAAGCGATGAAGTTCATGGTTGTTGTGATGCATTACGCACCTGCGGGTCATTTAACTATATTTTGCAGGACAAGACGAACACATAAAAAGATGCAGCTCACTAACGTTATCCATGTAGCTCACTAATGTTGAGCATGTAGTGCGGATGAATTTACAAAAAAAGGACAAAACAATTATGTAGTTTACTTCGATATATGTTGTGGTTCACTTGACCTCGTGTCCACAATCCTTTCTTATTCATAAAGTTAGAAAAAGACACTAAATTATGCAGTTCACTTGCCCGTTGATGCAGTGCGGTTTTCTGTGTGAAGCGGTGCGCTTTTCTGTCTGATGCAGCTCACTAGTCGATTTGGGTGTCACGAAAAACAGAGTTTTCGCATTTTGGTAAAATCAAAACTGCTCTTAAACCGTAAGGAATTAGAGAAAGTGTTCTACATGAAAGAGTAGCGTCTCGACGATATCTTTTTAACGGTGTATCATTTGGATCATTCCGACGACCGGTTTGAAAAAAATTATGAAAAAACGGACGCAGCCACTCGGCGTCCGCCGCACGTTTTTCAAAATTAACTTTAAACCGTAAGGAATCTCAAAAATATTTCAACATATGAAAGTTGCGCCTCGTTCGTAGCTTTCCAACGGCGTATCACACGCCTCATTTCGACAAACGGTTCAAAAACTGGAGCGAAAACAGTACCGAAAATTTTAAAAAACTTGAAAAACAGAGTTCCGCGATTTAGTAAATTTGAAACTGCTCTTAAACCGTAATGAATTAGTGAAAGATTTATATATGAAAAAGATGCGACTCGACGATATCTATCCAACGGCGTATCATTTGCTTCATTCCGACAAGCGGTCTAGAAAAAAACGCGAAAAAACGCTCGCTGCCACTCGTCACCCGCCGCACTATTTTCAAAACTGCTCTTAAACCGTGTGGAATCTTGAAAAGTGTTCAACATGTCGAAGTTGCGCCTAATCCATAGCTTTTCAATGGTATATTACACGCCTCATTCCGATAAAACGGTTAAAAAATTAGAGCAAAAACAGTACCGAAAAAATAACACGTGCAATTTTTTCCGACGAGAAGTTCACTAGTCTCTATTGCAGTGCTCATCGTTAAAATGATGCAGTGCGCTTCTGTTGAGCGTGCAGTGCCGAAGTGGTGTGCAGAATAGTTATTCTGCTAATATTAGCAGAATAGACCGTCTGTATATATAGGACAAATGTTTCCTACAAGCAGAGGTAGTTACCACCACTTGCCTTTTGTATGTTGTATGTAGTATCTATCGAAACCGAGAGTATGTACGTGTAGTATGTAGTATATAACAATGATTAGGTAGTATATATACTAATTTTTAGGTAGTATGTACCATGTTTTGAGTATGCTCTTTTTACGTACAAATATGTATGTATTTCACAAACATAACAAAAATTATGGGCTCATATGCAATTTTTTCATGTAACTTGCTTTCAAATATCTTAGGTATAGTATATGGACATATTTAAAATAATAAAATAATATATATAATACCACATGATAGTATATGAGATATGTGAGGTAGGATGAATTTTCCATATATATATAGGAAAAAGCAAAGATATAAAGTTTCACTAGCGCGGCTACAATCACAAGCGCCCATTCGTATGGGGATCTGGTCCCTGCTCTTACCTCTTTTGCATTTTCATGTTATATGTCATTTGATGCTTATTTCCTCTTATAATGAAAGTTGGACCACGCTGCCTGCGACACAGCAGCACCGCGCAGGCACTAGCCTGCCAACATGGCTGTGCAGCAAGCATGGACCACCCGCCTTCCGCCGGAACTGTTGAGTGAAGGTTCGAACATTTTCTTTCCTTGCCACGAGTTTATTTCCTCATGCTGTGTTTTGTTTTCCCAGGCAAGCATTTTTCATCGTTGTGGATACGACATGGGATCAAGGGCGTATCCGTACCCATGAGCAGGCACCAGCACTGCGCCGGCCAAGGGAAAGCAGACCCGTGACTAACAGCGTGGAAAAACGAGCGGGTGCAGCCTCTGGTTAAACTTGTCCGCACAAAGGAGAGAGGCCGAAAATAGGAGACACAGAGAGGAACGGATACATCCTCGCAGCAAGATCAGCGTCCTGGAGAACGAGCGGCGTCTTTGCTAATGGGGGAGAACGGCGGCGCTGCACAGGCGATGGAGATCGACAGGTAAGCATCTTAAATCATCTTTTGCACTAGTAGATGCGTACCCCGCAATCCCCGCCATCCACTCACACGGCGGCGCACCCTCCATGGCGGCGCACCCTCATCACCGACAGCTCCCGTCTCCCTCTAAGCCTTAGCCCCCCGCCATCTGGGTGCGCCGTCCCTTTCAAGGCACAGCCGCCGGCGACCTCTCCTTAACCATTAGCGTCTCCCCACCCGGGCTCCGACCTACCCACCATCTCAAGCAGGTCCAGATCCGCCACGGCTCCCGTAGCCACGCGTCGGCAGACCAAGCAGGTGCACGACGTGGTCTCTTCCCCCTCTCCGCCTCTGTTCGTTCGTTTTGATTTGATTTGTAAGGCTGACGTTGTTCATTCTTTTTTATTCGATTTGGCAGGCGCGCTGGTGCACGACGTGTGGTTACTCTTCCACTCTCGTGGTCACCATTCTGCTTCCTCTCCTCCACTGGTTCAGCAGCACCAACAGGTAGCACCTCATCCCCATCTCACCTCGGCTAATCTACAGACCATGTATTTGTCCTTGTTCACCGTCTTGTTTCTCAGAAATGCATTTTTTTCTCAGAAACTTTACATTCTTGTACTGATTAATTTAGGAGGGAGTAATTTTGCCCTAGCGTTTTCACTCATTGGATTTGAGCAGAGTATATATATGTGGAGTATATAGATTGTTTCTCACTCAAGTAGAGCCGTGTGGAGATAAACAATGATCTCAAACGTGTATGTGTATCCTTGCTGTATAGCAGTGACAAGCGATTTGGAGGGAACAAGCTGAGCAATTGCAGCCGTCGTCCTCGCCTAGGAGGAGGAGGAGGAAGAGGAGGAGGAGCTCCATCACATCAGCAGCAGTTCAGGTCCATCCTCTCCCTCTTTGCTCATCTTGTGTTGTCGTACAAATTCAGAAATCAATACTAGCTTGTAGCAGCAGGCCTCAAAGTGCAACAGCTCATATTTTTGCTGAATTCTTTGGCAAGTGTGCCATATGTGAAATTTGCGGAGAGCATGTGCAGTTTCAGATTCAACAGAGAGCATGTTTCAGTTTCAGATTGAGTCATAGTCATATGTACAGACATTCCAATTCAGTCTAGTTGAGCATGTTTCAGTTTCAGATTCAGTCATAGTCATATGTACAGACATTCCAATTCAGTCTAGTTAGTTAGTAGTACATACCTATTGTTTGCCTTTTATTCCTTCACCAGATACTATTTTGATTCTCTAGGATTTTTTAACAGAATTGTGTTGTGATCTAGAGGGGATTATAAATACCAACAGTGGCAGCACTACTGTGTCCTAATATATCTGCACATTTTTTATATTATAAAATTAAGTCATGCACTCCCCAAAATTATAGACTGAATTGGAACATGCCAACAGTGGCAGCATTTTCAAACAATTTCTGTATATGCTTTGCTTCCATGATTTTTAGGCTTCTGAATTCCAGTTTTCAATTAGGCGGGACATGAAGCTGTGGCCCTTCAAGGTCATCCCTGGCCCTGCTAACAAGCCCATGATCGCCGTCGACAACATGGTCATGTACCCCTGCAATGCTGCAATGCTTGTTTCCTTGAATCAGAGGCGGCAGGGGCCCTCTTCGGTGTCAACTTCGGTGTCAAAATGGCGCCTGTATGAGCAACAGAAGAAAGAACTACAAAAGAAAATTGCGGGGATACAAAAGAAACTTAATACATTTAATGCGCTCGTATCACATGCCATCCCATACAAAACTCTCTATCTCGCGTATAACCGGATTGTTCATCATACAAATTTTCTTGAAGCAAGCAAATGTGGCCATTTGGGGAGGTTGACATTTACAACAGCAAGCAAAAGAGTTTGTACAGAGGAGCAGAGGCTAAAAAACTAAGAATTTTTTGCTTGTTGTTGTCAGTATCAAACAGTAGAATGGCTTCAATGGGAGGTGTAGAAGATACAAGTATAAATGAAAGTCTCCACTACATAATCATTTTTGGGCTTGACTTATTCAACGGGGGGTCAAAGGCACTATTCCTAGTGGATACAGACAATGGCTGTTCATTTGTTTCTAAAAATAGTTCGTGATGGACGGAACCTTTGAACATCAACAAAACAACAAAACCTACAGTATTAGGTTTACCAAAATGATTCATACACGAGGCCCGATGCCATAAAGTAGCAGCAAGAGTTCTCTGAATGCTCCTGTCATAGCAGGTGCTAGGCTGACATTTCGGTCCACTGCTCTGTAAAGGTCCATCACATGGTTTCTTCTTTGGTAAGTGCGATCAACCAAAATTCAACAAATAAGAACCTTATCCGTAGGAAAGTTCTAATCTAGATGCAAACGAACGGTTCAGATAGCAGTGTCCCCAACTACTGTTGATAGGACATCCGCGTATATATAGGAAAATGGGTTGGTACACCTAGGAGTATGTACTCCTAGGCCACGTGGCTCTATTTCCTTTCTCTGGCGCACTGTCGCAAAAAACGTCTTGAAAGTTTGTTGACGATCCGTTATTTTGGGGTTTCTGGTGCTCACTAATTCTCACGGCATACACCGACAAACATCCTCCAACTCTCGTCCACATCCAGGTACACATCAGTACTTTGTACTTCCTTTTAATTCTTTATCCTTATGTTTCTATACACTCATTTTTTGTCAAATCTCACCCATTTTTATGCATCTATTTTTATCAATTCTCCATCGCTGTATAGGTCCTTGCAATGGCGATGAAGATGGACAACGGCAATCACGGCGAGCCGCCGGTGGCGGCGGCTTGACGACGAGGATTGGATTTGACGTCCATCGTCCTAGCTAAGTCACACAGCGCGTGGCCATCGGCGGCCCGGAGATGTCCTCACGCAACGGCGTGCTTTCTTCCTTTGTATTCTGAGTAATCGCATGCCAGGGAATCCATTCAGCTGGATGCTTCTTCCACGTCCATGCACTTGGTAGGCTTGTGATTGCCCACCGTACCTTCTTCCATTAATTGTATTTTGTACAACTTGGATCGATTGTTACAGGTCGCAGTACGGATGTCCGGTAACCCGACGACTTGGCGGCCGAGATGAGTCGATCGATGCATGCTGCAGGCTTGACGGTGTGGACGAGATGTGGACGGAGATGGGTCGATGAGATGGCCGGAACAATGAAGCGAGATGCAGCCGACATTAGATCAACGATAACAATGAACGAGATGCGGCCGCACCGCAGCAGGTTGTCAGACGTGCTTGGCATGCCTGGCAACAAAAATAGTATATACCTTCCGAGTCTAGAAAGTTGGAGAGTAGAATATACTCTACTTCTGATCTGATATGAAAAAATGTAGTAGACACAGCTTTTGATTTGGAAGGAGTATACTCAGTTAGGTCCTAGTTGTCCAGCTAAAACTTTTGGGTGCAAATTGTATGTAATCCAAATAAAGGAAAAGTTTATACCACTTTAGAAAACAAGTACTCCCTCCGTCCGAAAATACTTGTCAATAAAATGAATAAAAGGGAATGTATCTAGATGTATTTTAGTTCCAGATACATCCCTTTTTGTTCATTTTGATGACAAGTTTTTTCGAACGGAGGGAGTACTATATACCACTTCAAGAAATTCAATGCTCTGAAGAAGTATACACTTTGTGTTATTTGGGACAGGGATATATATAGAAACAGGGTATACCTTTTTTCAAAACTATCATGTTTTTTGTAGCAATTTCGGAAACTATAGTGTAGAATTTAAAAACGCATAAAACTAGTAGCCCGTCGGCGAGAATGGGCCGAAAAGGAGTTTTCGCCAGGCCGTGGCGAAGTAAGCTTCGCGCTTGGGCGAAAACACGCTATCGGGGCCCGGCCGAAAATAGTAACCGGCTCTTGGGCGGCCGAACTGGCCGTTGCTGCCCACCGCCATCGAAGCAGGTCTTTTCGGCCAGGCTTAGGCCGAAAAGGTGCGGATAAGCGTCGCCCCTGACTGTTCGCTCTGTTCTTCGTCTCCCTCTCTCTCTCTCTCAGTTCTTCTCTGTAGCTTCGCTTCCCCCCAGCGATCTCCTCCATTTGCCACACATTTGCAAATCCAACCCACAGAATCGGTAGATCATAGCAATCTCCACCGGCCTCACGGTGTTATTTTTTGCTATGGGATAGTATTTGATGTGTTTGGGGAGGAGCAGCCATGGTGGGGAGGAGGATCCATGGTGGAGAGGAGGACGGGTAGTAGAAGCTGCTGCAGAGGAGGAGGTGGTGAGGAGGAGGAGCAGGTTGGGGGCTGACCGGAGTTGAACCTCCGGTCGTCGGGGGCGGCGTTGTCGTTCGCGTGTGGTGCAAGTACTTCGCGAGGTGGCAAGAAGCGGACACACACTTCAAAGGTATAATCACGTCGTCACTAATATTATGTAAATTGTATAGTTTAGTTAGTGTATATAAGTCATATTGTGAATTTGAGTGCCAATATATTATTGGAGGCATTTTAGCGCAGAGTTCGTGTAGCGGATAATATTAGTGTTCGTTGTGAATTTCAGTGTTAATTTAATTTAGGAGGCATTTTAGCGCATAGTTCGTGTAGCGGATAATATTAGTGTATATTGTGAATTTTAGTGTTAATATATTTTTGGAGGCATTTTAGCGCATAGTTCGTGTAGCGGATAATATTAGTGTTTATTGTGAATTTGAGTGTTAATTTTTTTTGAGGCATTTTAGCGCATAGTTCGTGTAGCGGATAATAGTAGTGTATATTGTGATTAATGAGAAGATGGCAATGTCTCGACGGTGAAAATGTCTGAATCAGTAAATCTGAATGTTTACTACGGCGCTGGTAATGTTCGATATAATGAGTTGGGGTTGATCTTAGCGAGTTTAAAAATGGCGTCATGACACTAGCAGACCGGACAGACTGGACATTAGACAATTAAAGTACTGGTTGACAACTAGTTTCGGGCTGGATCACGAAGTATGTTCCGTCAAGATTCATGCACTCGTGGACCAAATCTTGTAAAAATGTCAAGTGGGGAGTTGATGGCGGTAGATAGGAGCCAACATTGGTTGTCCTGTTAAGACGCTGCCGAGACCGAAGAATCCACCCATATGCACTTGTGCAACCTTGTGCGAAGGAGGAGAATACCGTACAACTCCACAGGGGGTATGAACCCGGCCAAGGCAGTGAAGTGGCTAATGAGATTGTTTTATCCGGGTCACAGCCACAAGATGTGGATGGTAGCCAACCCGAGAAACAGTCAGACTACGTGCCACACAATGTTTGTGGTCCTGATACTGGGCAGAGTAGCCATTCGATAATAATAGCTGGTTCTGGTTTCTTTGATGGGGATGAGGAAGGGGATGAAATGCAGAGGGTGATGGAGGAAGAGGACAAGGATGGATTGGTGGAGGAACTGGATTCTGAAAATACTGACGATGAAGTTGAGCTAACGATTCCTTCAGCAAGAGAGCAGGACATATCCACCGGCCTTACGGAGAACGATGGCCATGAGACTCCATGGCAGTATAATCTGAACCAAGTACAAATAGGGGCTATGTTTGATACAAAGAAAAATTGAAGTATGCGGTGATAAAGTGGCCTATGTCTACGCAGAGGGTTTTCAAGACACACATATCAAGTCCAACAAACTATACCGTGAAATGCGTTGAAATAGGTTGTCCAGGGAAGGTGCACGCGCATGTGCCGAAGTATGACATCCACTGGGTTGTCACCATTGTCATCCCACATAATTGTGTGAGGAAGAACCTCACGGTGAAGCATCCGAACCTGACTTCAAGTCTCATTGCGCAACTCATGTATACCGAGATAGTAGAGAAGAAAGATATGGAAGCAAAACACATCCAGACAGCAGTGAAGGTCGGATGGAATTATGTCATTCCTTATGGGAAGGCTTGGAGGGCTAAGCGAAGGCTATGGAGGAAAGGTTTGGGACGTTCTTTGACTCATATGATAATGTTGTCCGTCTCCTGGGCATACTGAAGGAGAGGAATCCCGACACTTATGTGAATGTACAACACATGAGGTTGCTGAGTATACCTGATTTCAAGGTGTTGAAACGAGTGTTCTTCTCTTTTGCTATGTGCATCGAAGCTTTCCGGCATTGTCCTCCTGTTATGTTTGTGGATGGTACATTCTGACCGGTCGATATAGAGGGCAAATCCTGACTGCTATTGGTGTGGACGGGAACAAACAAATCATCCCACTTGCCATGGCATTTGTGGAGGTGAGAACTTTCTCACTGGGTATGGTTCTTCCGCCAAGTGAAAATTGCCATCGTGAAGGACCGACCAAACGTGTGTGTCATTCATGACAGACATGCTGGTATATTGAAGGCCGTGAAGACACTTCATAATCCAACAAATGACAAACCAACACCTTGGAGGGACTTGCAGAGCCGGTGGTGCATGCGCCATCTTGGGGCTAATTTTTTCTCACAGTTCAAGAACAAGCGGTTGATGAACTTGTTCAAAAAATTATGCAAGCAAAGCCAGCAGCGCAAATACGATTTTATTTGGTCAAAACTAGATGAGTTTACTAAGAAGCAGGTCCGTGCGAGGCAAAAAATGGAAAAGATCAGGTTAAATTAGCAGCACTCATCGCGGAGCTAGAGGAGCCAGTAGGTCTTTGTGACTTGCCAGCAATTGACCCTCCTAAAACTAAGATAAAGAAAGCACGGGCAATAAATAATTTTGCTGAGTGGATAGAGAAAGAGACTCCGGTCAATTGGACTTTGCTGCATGACACACATGGAGCTAGGTATGGCCACATGACAACCAATCTTGCAGAGGTGTATAACTTTGTGCTGAAAGGGAATAGAGCATTGCCACTCACAGCTATTGTGGAGGCTGTATTCCATGACACTTTGAGATATTTCAGAGATAGGCACGAGTTAGCAAAGAAGCATATTGAAGATAATCAGAACACACCTTATTGTAGCCGTGTCATGGAATACATGGCAAAGAAGATAGAGAAAGCAAAGAAGCACACTGTTAGACTCATAGGGAATCAAGAAAGGAGGTATGAGGTTCAGCTTCCTACCGATGGTTTTGGTTCTGGACATGAGGTGAAGACACACGAGGTAAAAATTGGAACGGAATTTTATCCAACGTGTGAGTGTACATGCAACAAACCGAAGTTGTTGCACCTACCTTGCTCTCATGTGTTGGCTGCATGTGGCCAGATTGAGTTGGATGCTATCTCCTTCGTGTCCCCATACTATTTAAAAGAGGCGGTGCTCAACACCGGACAAAGCGAGATGACAGGGTTTAGAGTCGCCGGCAATTTCAACAAGGTAAACGACGGTGAGAGAGTATACATCCCGCATCCGGACCTTGGCGAACAAGTAGGGGCAGACGAAAGGCCCGTCGCATCCGAACGATATGGATGGTCTGAAGCTGGTGGAGCAACCAGACAATGTTTGTTATGCGCCGCTTATGGGCATAGGATGAAATATTGTCCCGACCTGAACAAAGATGGTGCTTCCGCATCGACGAGTGCTTCTACATCGACGGCTGCGACAACGGGAGCAAGAGGCGGACGTGGTCGTGGCGATCGAGGCGAAGGGGCGACGAGGAAGAAACAACTCACAAATTATATAATGTGTCGTAGTGGGTCAGGACTATGTTTTAATTTGTAATATGTCAGGACTATGTTTTAATATGTAATATGTCAGGACTATGTTTTAATTTGTAATATGTCAAACTATGTTTTAATTTATAATATGTCAGGACTATGTTTTAATATGTAATATGTCAGGACTATGTTTTAATTTGTAATATGTCAAACTATGTTTTAATTTATAATATGTCAGGACTATGTTTTAATTTGTAATATGTCAAACTATGTTTTAATTTATAATATGTCAGGACTATGTTATAATTGCATCGTTGATTTGTTGTTTGAATTGCAGATATGTCTTCGTATCCGTTGCTTAATGGTAACATCAATAGAAAGCACCGGGGCGCCCTTATGGAAGCGGGCAACAACTTAGACGTGTTGGTCACTCGTACCCCAAAGACTAACTGGATGATACACGATTCATGGGTTGATAGGTATGTGTGCATATAAAGGAGTCCATATAATGACTTACTATGTTTGACATACTTTTCAACGCCGCTAACATTCTCTTAATTTTGTAGGTTAAGTTGGGCTGGACTTCTACCCTTGGCACGGCTGGTTGAGGGTACATTGGATGAGTGGATTGATGGTCCTGACTTAGATGAGGCAGGTGAACCATTGCAGGTACACAAGAGGCAAGTGAAGCGTTTCTCTTACGACAAGTCACTCCTTACACTGCTTAGTAGATAGATGGAGACCAGAGACACATACGTTTCACTTTCCACAGGAGAGATGGCGCCTACTTTACAGGATGTGTCTTACTTGTTGGGATTACCTCTGGCGGTGCTGCCATAGGTCCCTTAGAGGCAGAATCTGGGTGGCAAGCAGCGATGCAGACCCGTTTTTGGCTGCGGTCCCGACTGCTAGGGCCATAGACAACGATCCTCATGGACCTCTTTTAGATGGTTGAGCCAGTTTCAGGTAACCATCACGGCCATTTAAACAAATGTTGTTTTTTAGTTGCCCGATGTTCATACAATTATTACGTTTCTATGTAGATTGTCTCGTTAGGATATCCCGGTGTTCAGTTGTCGGAGCCACAGATTGACCGGTCCCTAGAGGCATATATTCTTTGGCTGTTCGGCAAGACGATGTTTACGGAGAACCACGTGACCACTGTCGATGCACGACTCATCGGTATTGCACGAGAGAGATAGCCGACGACGCGTCTCTTCTCGGATATTCTACAGAGGAGTTTTGGTTACTGTGTTAGCGGGTTACGCATGAGAGGACTGTGCAAAGCTTGCGGTTGAAGTCTAGAAAATCTAGTATTGTTGGATGTCCATTATTGTTGCAGCTCTGGTCATACGAGAGATTCCCTATTGGACGACCCTATGTCTATGTTGATAAACCTTTTGGTTTGGAGGACTTAGCTGGGGCTTATGTGCCTGCTATCGGCGACTTACCTACTATGGGATCTGTTTGGGCACGGCGAGAGGTACATTTATATTAAGTAATAATTAATTCAATTATTTCTTGCCATTCAATAGTATTACTAATGCTTATTTGTTGTCATGGCACAAAGACAGTTATGCATAGTCGGGTTAGGGGATGCTACCCGTCCTTCACGGCCTTGATTTGATAGTTTGCACGAGGATCAAGTTATCTGGGAGCCATACTCGCCTCGGGCTATATCATCGAGGTACCCAGTTGGGATTTCTGGATTGTGCACTAGAGATCGACACTTTTGGATGACCAAGGCCAAGTTGGTGTTCGACGTGTGACGGTTGAGGAGATGTCTCTTAATAGGGTGATGAGACAGTTCGGTCTATATCAAGAGCCCGAGATTCCAGATATTCCACACTTGCCGTAACACGTGCACAAGTAAGTACTAATACTATTTTAGTTGTCAGCTCTGCATTCATAATATACCTAATCATGTATCGTGCATGTCAATCTCAGGACGATCGCCTAGGAGGAAACAAGTCCATGGCTTATTGGCTTAAGAGCATTACCCCTTACGTTGTGAATGGACTACCGCTGCGACAAATATCCGGGGTGAGGTTCGGGCCTTTAATCGGGAATGTTCGGGTTGTATCTGCAGCGTTACCGGCATTCAACGAGGATCTACTTGGTTCCATCAGCTGCTTGATCAGATCGAAGCCCCTCTCACCAGTGATATGTACCCAATCGCCTCTATTGTGGGAACCAGACACCACGCGGTAAATGCCTTGATTCTCATATGTGAAGTATTTTGTTAATCTGGACATATTCGCTTGGTTGTCTATTCGTGCTGTCTATCATACAACGAGGATATAATTGGTTAACTCTTCGTGTACTGTGGTGACTTGACGGTCTGGTAGCGAGAGGAGGTTTCCGCTTTAATGCGGCGCTTTCAGAGGGAGAAACTATCCCACCGCGAGAGGCGTCTCATGGTTGAGGCGTCTTGATGACAAGCTACGCGGGATTTACGCAGCTGTTACGTGTAGACGGTCTTGGATGTTGCACTTCCTCCTCCAAAGACATCGTCCGCCACGACCCTCATGACGGCATTCGTAACCACGACCCTCTATGCACCGTTCGTAACCACGACCCTCATGCACCGTGCGTAACCTCATCCTTCACAGCCGTGGAGCTCTTCACGGCATGAGCCACCTCCTTCACAGCCGTGGAGCTCTTCACGGCATGAGCCACCTCCTTCACGGCCGGGGAGCTCTTCACGGCATGAGCCACCTCCTTCACAGCTAGGGAGCGCTTCGGCATCGAGATGGAACTAGGTAACACTACTCACTACATTCTTTTCAACAGTGTAGTAATCATTCTTGCATTATCAGCGATCCGATGCTTCTTGGTAGTGCTTCGTTCATGCATTTGTATCAATTTTACATGTTTTACTTTACCGCAGCGGCAACCAAATGCAACTGTTCATGCATTCAGAGCGGTCACCGATCCTTAGTGGTGGTGCTGATTACTTTGAGGGCGACCGCGATCATGAGTATGATGACCAAGGTACAAACATTTATGGCTTCTCGCAGACAGTGCTTCACACTCCACCACCACCACCGACACAGGAGACACAAACCGTGAGAGACGAGGTTAACTATGGTCGTGGTTATCGCGAGCCTCGTCCACCGCCTCAGCGCTTATCACCTTCCGGTCCTCGCCCGAGGAAGACCCAGACTCGTCGTCCTCCCTGCGATGATATGCTTATCTATCTATGTATGACTCATTATCTATGTTAGTTTCAGACTATTCGCAGCTGTGTGTCAAGATTTATGTATGAGACATGCTTCATGTATGTGTTATTATCGCACATCCTTCTATCTGATCAGTAGACATATATTGTTTTATGTATGCGAGAGACATATTACTATTAATTTGCATTCTTATTCCAGTTACATTTCCAAATAGACTACAACCGATAATTAAGATACATCTTACATACTACAAAATGAAATTCAGATAGAACATAATGCCCTACAATAATACAATACAAACTGGAATACATCTTACATACTACATGAAGTCATCACCGTCATCCTCCGTTGATGCAGCCCTCTTGCCCTTCGACGATGCGGTCCTCTTGCCCTCCGTCGATGCAGAACTCTTGCCCTTGCTGGATGCAGAACTCTTGCCCTTCGAGGATGCATAATTCTTGCCTTTGGACGATGCAGAACTCTTGCCCTTCGACGATGCAGAACCCGGAAGCGGCGGCATGAAGATATCTTCGTCGTCCTCGCTCTCCTCAGTCCATAAAAATGTATTCTTTGCTGCAGTCCTTCTGAAAGTTTCACTCTTCGGCTCCACTACCTTCTTCCACCTTTCATGCAACCTAAGAAGTTCTTGGCGTACCTCCTCACAGGTCCTTTCAGGCCACCCAGGACCTCACGTAATTGGTGAGCCAACTCATTCATTATGGTGTCACTACCGGTGAGTTCGTCCCATGGAACTATCCTATTGTCCATCCTGAAATCGGTAACTAGACTCAGAAGAGTGCTGCTCATCCCAGGTTGAAAACTACGATCGAATGGATAATGGGACATCTCGACTACACTACACTGGAATGCTTATCCACCTTCGCTGAAGGGGTTTTATAGATATGAGAGGAGAAAATAAGGCGGAAAGAGTTGGCGGAAGCGAATTGGCGGGAACATATGGCGGGAAGGGGTTGGCGGGAAACGGATGGCGGGAACATATGGCAGGAAGGGGTTGGCGGGAAACGGGTGCCGGAAAGGGGTGGCGGGAACATTTCAGCACGAGCCATGCAACTTCGGCCTACATGAGACCGAAGTAGTACTTTTCGGCCTAGACTTGACCAAAAAGTCTATTTCGGCCTAGCTTTGGCCGAAAAGCTCTACTTCGGCCTAATGATGGCCGAAAACTCCTACTTCGGCCTAGCTTTGGCGAAAAGCCCTACTTCGCCTAGCTTTGGCGAAAAGCCTACCGGCCTAAAGATGGCCGAAAAATCCTACTTCGGCCAGAAGATGACCGACGGGCTACTAGTTTTGGTTTTTTTGCATTACGTCATATAGTTTCCGAAAATGCTATAAAATATATCACAGTTTTGAAAAAAAGTAAGAAAGGAGGGCGTGCTGAAGTATGCACCGCTAATAATTGACGTCGTGGAAGGTTGCAGTAAAAATAGTATATGCTACTGATCATCCAGTGAAGTATATATTGATTTTGTTTCAAGAGGCACGATGCTACTTGGCTCGATGAAGTATATACTACTTTGTCCCCGAAAGAACATATATACTGCTTTTTAATAAGGAGTACATAATTCTTCTTTCGTTCAGAAAAAGTATATACTACTTTTTTTGCGGGGAAAAAAGTATATACTACTTATCATCCAATGAAGTATATACTAGTTAAAAAGGTAGTACATGGCCGCGCGTATGTACGTACTACTTCAATCATATAACAAGCTGGTCAACATACTGCTCTTTCGGTAGTATACGCTCGAGTGAAGAAAAACAAAGGAATGAATGGTCCTCGATATACTCCGGCAAGCTCAGAATTTGGATCACATGCACGTTCCTGACTTGTAGGGATTAGGTACGCATGCAAAGAAATGAACTGTTTTCAAATCACTTGCACGGTGGGATTTGTTATTGGGTTTATCCATCTCATCCATTAATCCTTATCCCTAATCATGGGAGTACATACCCCGGGAGTACCAAAGAGGAGTCCTATATATATATAGGACAACACTATTTTAATCGCAGGATTAGAATAACTATTTGGATCACGATCTGCCTTATATAGGGCCCGATCTACATGTTCCCGAACTGCTCCCACCAGCCTCGTCTAGAAAAAAAGGCCACGAGCCCACCCGCACCACATCTCCCTAATCCCAGCTCGCCCCCCCCCCCCCCCCACACACACACCCCACTCCGCCGGCGGTGGCGCGCCCTACCGCGCACACCCCCCCCACCCCGCCGCCGGTGTCGCGCCCCTCCCCGAACCTCCCCGCCGTCGGTACCCAGCCCCACCACTCCCGCACTGGTTGGGACCCCCGCCGTCGGTGACCCCCTCGCAGCTGCCCCCGTCGACGGGATCGACCGCTGGAACGTCCTCAACGGCGACGGGATCGACCACCTCCCGAGTCCCACGGCCCCACGTTCCCTTCCGGCGACCGCCTCCGCCCCCTCGCGTTCCCCTTTGGCAGGCCGCAGCACGCCCCGCCCTCGTCTTTTTAGCCGCGAGATATGCAGTGTCGGTATGGTCGACAAAAAAATGGACATGACCCTGGAGTGGCTTCTTATCTTTGTTGTTTGAAGGGAAAGCTAGCCCAAGATGTTGTCAAAATCGTCATTGTGCCGCGATCTAGCATTGCTGCTCGGCGCGTCGTCTTGTTTTGCTGACGCTGTGTCTGAAAGTCAAATGCTCGCCAGCCCAAAGAAAAGAACCTGACTTTGAGATTCACCAAAGCATATCCTTCATGTTCATATCCAGCTCGCATTACGATGTACCTGGTCGCTGTTCTCGTGTGTGGACTGTCGTGGTTCTAGGTATGACAGTAGAATAGGGGGTAGGTAATGTAGAGGCAAGATCTCAGCTATGGAGGAGTTGTACACGCAAGATTTACGAGTTCAGTCTCTTCTCGGAAGAAGTAACAACCCTACGTCTCGGAGCGCGGAGGCGGTCGACTGGATTATATGCGTGTGAGTTACAGAGGATGCGAACCCCTATCCCAGTGGAGGGGATGGCTTATATAGAGTGCGCCAGGACCCCAGCTACCCTTAGTTACATAGGATTCAATGTACATAAAGAGGTGGCATTACAGGTAACGCCTGTATTGAAGTGCTACAAATGATCATTAAGTATATGAATAAATGCCCGGCCGTTGCTGCGTAGAGCGGCTTTAGGTCTTTTTATATTTCGAGTGGTTTTATGGTCGAGTGCTCTGGATAGCGAGAGGTTTCCGAGTGAATGGTTGGTCGAGTGGACTTTACTCGACACCTTTGCTGGATCCCTTCTTCTGATTATTGAACTTCTTTGTTCTTAGGACAAGGACTTTAGGTAGGACGTATAGGTCAGGCCTATTACCCTACTCCAGGTTTGTGTCCTCATCATTAGCCCCTGAATGGATCGAGGTTTGAGTGAAAAATAAAGATGAAGTTGACCTTGCTTTTGCTCTTGATTTGTCTTGTCTTTATCTCCAAGTGGAGGCTAGTTGTTAGAACTTCAGCATCGTTTCAGTCGCCTTGATCGATTCAGAAGTTGCCGACTGGTTTGTACAATGACATCCGTCGAGTGATATCTCTGACATGGAATCTTTGGCGTGATCGGTTGTAAAGGATCCTGAATTTCACGAGATTCGAAATTTTGGTGGAAGCGCGCCACCCGGAGCGCTCCGCGGTAAGTGGAGTAGATAAATAGGACGTTTCGATTTCTGCGCCACCTTTTTCGCCACGTATCCCGTGCGCGACTACTGGGGGATTTGACAGGATAGCTCGGGCCCACGCGTCAGCCACTCGGAAGCGAGCCTTTAAAAGCGGCGAGGCCGAGGCGTTTGCACTGTGCGCGTCCATTTCTCTTCTTCTTCTTCTCGCATCTCCACTTCGTCCAGCCCATCCACTCTCGACGCCGCTGTTCCGCCGCCATGGGGAAGGACAAAACGGCGGCGCTAGAGCGTGCGAAGAAGGCGACGGGTGCGGCAAAGAGCAAGAAGATGAATCAGGGGTCTTCATCGTGCTCGGGGCTGCCATCGGGTTGGATCCAAGGAGACTGGATCCGATCTTTGCTTCGGCAGGAGGACTTGGATAATATGGCCGAGTTAGGGCTGATCGTCCATAAGTCTGCGCGTCTGCCGAAGGGGGAAATGGAGCCGCAGCCGCGACCGAGTGAGTGTGTTACGCCGCCACTCATGTCGATCGACTTTTCGCTTCCACCACATCCTTTCTTTCGAGGTTTCCTGAATTTCTTTGGTGCCCAACTCCACCATTTTACCCCAATACCATCACATATCTTGCTGCATTCGTCTCCATGTGTGAGAATTTCCTGGGGTGCCGACCGCACTGGGGTCTTTTCAAGCACATCTTTACCATCCGATCCCAAACTGTGAAGAAAGCGAACTGGAACGACGAGAAGACCCACGTTATTCAGATGTGTGGGGGTCTGGGTATTCAGAAGAGGAAGAGGAGTTCTTTCCCCCCGATGACTCTCCCGGAGTCGGTCAGGGGTTGGCAGTCGACCTGGTTCTACTGCCAGGATATCGCGACCCCAGGCCAGTCGACCGGGCTTCCCCCTTTCTCTTTTGATCGTGTTCAAACTCCATCTTCATTGAAAGTGACTGCTGCGGAGAAGGTTGAGACAGGCATGCTGGTCGAGAAAGTAGTCCAACTGATCAACCAAGGTTCACCGGTATGGACCTGCTCGAGGTGTTCCTCAGTCGGCGAATCCAACCTCTCCAAGCTCGAGACCACGCCATGTGGATGTACTCCGGGGCTGGCAACACTGCTCGGGTTCATCCTGTGGAGGTGGAGGCCAAAACAGTGGCCGAGTAGTTGATGGGGATCACCGGGAACAAGGACAACCCAGGGGCGCTAGGAGAGTCGACCCTTTCAGCGACAGAAACCTGCCGGACAAGGTTTGGTTATCATAACTGAATTTTTGAACGTATTTTCTGACTGATTGTTGATCCGACTGACTTATGATCGGTCCCTTGTTTTGCAGATCTACACGGAGATGTATTCAATGCCCAATGGTGAACAAGCTCTGGAGCAAGACCAAGAGGGTGAGGACAGTGCCGAGGAGAGCGGCGAGTGGGAGTCTCCAGCTGACGATGACGAAGACGAGAGTGACGAGTCGGACGATGAGGAAGTGGTCGACTCACCGCCTCGTTCTGAACGTCGATCCAAGCTGCGCCATGATCCCGCGAGCAAGCGCGGCAAAGCTGTCGCGCCGAGTGCTCCATCTCATAAGTGCGCTCGGTCCTCGACTCCAGAATTGACTGAGAAGGTTACCGAGCAGCCCAAAATTAATCTTTCGAAGGCTCGGAAGACCTTGCCTAGAATCAAGATGGACGTCTCTGTTGCCTCTGGGTAAACGTTCTTCTCGTATTTTCTTGTTCCGACCGATTTTCCTGTTCCGACCGGTTTTCTTGTTCTGACCGAGTGGATGATGAACTTGTATAGCCCGACCTCAGCTGCGACCTATATGGATATTGACAAGACTCCAGCCGACGAGGAAGCTGACAATGCAGTCACCTCCAAAGCCAGTAAGTCTACCCGACTCGAATTTATTTGGTCGACTGGATGGTTTATCAGTTATCCTTATGGCTCTCTCTGTTTACTGCAGTTCCACGAGACGTTGTTGTGCTCCTGGACAATGAAGAAGAGGTACCTCTGAGAGGGAGGAGGAGGAAGGACAAGGAACTGGGCGGGAAGGCGCCTGAAGTCCAGGTTCCTCGGTCGACTGTGACGCCTGGGACGACGGTCGAGCGATCGACGGATCCGGCTCGAACCAACGTCACCTTTGTTGTTCCGCTGTCAACTGATTGCCCCTCAGGATCAGCTGCTCAGACTTCTGTTGCGCCGATACAACTCCCTGCTTCAGATCCGGCGGCTGCTTCGATTGCTCTGCCTTCATCACTTTTTACTGTATATCAAACTCCGGACGACCCACCGGCTGCTGCCAAGGAAGCTCTTCTTTAGTTGAATCTTGTGATGGGACAAATGAAAGTGGTGTATGAGGCTAGTCATGTAGCCTTCAACGCCGGAGCTGCTCTGCAAGCCAATGTCCAGGTTAGTTGATTTTCCGATCGACCGTATTTCTTGTCTGATCGCCCACTGGGGTGTGGCTGTTTTGAAATTTCATGTCTCTTTGTGTCGATTCGAGCTGAATCTTTGCACTAGTGGGGGCACGCTGAGTGCACCCACTGGGTGTAGTCCCCGAGACCATAGTTGACTGCGGGAAGTCGACTGTGGTCTGAGAATAGGAACACTTTTTTTCTTTTTTTCTTTTTTTTACCAAATCAGTGGGGGCACGCTAAGTGCACCCACTGGGTGTAGTCCCCGAGACTGTCGTTGAATGTTTGATTCGGTGGTAGTCTTAGAGTAGCTATCATTGTGATGTCTTTTTATCTCTGTCGATCGATATGGCTTTAACTGCAGAAATCTTGTGATCTTGGGGCTCAGCTTTCTGCAATGAACAAACAGCAAATCAGCCTCAACCTTGATCTGGAATTGGCCAAGAAGAATCTCAAGATCGCTCGTGACAAAGTAGCTGCCATGGGAGGTAACCAATCGCCAACTGTATATCCTGCTGCTGGCACTTTTGCTTTCCATTTTTTGAACAGAGTGACTCCACTTGAGCAGATGTATGTAGTGAAAACCGCTCCAAGCCCGTCTGAAGAATGTTATTTCTTTAGAGAAAATGAAGCAGGCTTTGGAGAAGAAGGATCTGGATCTTGCTGCAGCACAGAAGGAGGTGCGCGAGAAAACATCACTTGCTGACAAGAAGCTTGCTTCAGTCGGCAAGTTAGAAAAAGAAAACTCCAAGCTGAAGACTGCTGTTTCTGGCGCCAATCGGGAGGTCGAGCAACTGAAGAAGGACAAGGAGAAACTGACTGACGAGCTTGGGAGTCTCAAGGCCAAGAATAGCGAGTTGGAGTCTTATCTGGGCCAGCTTGCTGCAAAGCTGGTCTTAAAACTTGAAGGTACTGATTATTCTGTCTTATTTCTGCCGACTGCCAAGTCTAATTATACCGTCGACTCACCATTCACTCGACTATGCAGAATTTTGCCAAGACTTTGAAGCGGAAACTATGCGGGTCGAGACGGGTCTTGATCCTATAAACTGTCCAGTCAAGGATGATGTTGCGATGAACGTGTTGCGGTTGGAATCTCGTATGGACAACGCGGTTGCTTATCTTGCTCGCCTGAAAGCTGCGATGACTCGGGTTGATGCTGAACTCTGGCCTCAGGCGGAATTGTCTCAGGATCTTGAGTCTCTGATGGCTCGAATGAATCAAATCCCCGAGCGAGTGTAAGAATGGAAGAAGTGATCCGCTCGCTGTGGCGCTGATGTCGCGTTGTCCTTGGCCCGAGTGCACTGCAAGGACGTCAATGAAAACAAGCTGGCGGAACTCAAGGTTGCTAAAACGAAGAGGCACACTTTCCAGTCTTTCATGGACACCTTCCTTGATGCCGCCACTCGTATTGCAGACAGTATTGACCTTGACAGTTTCTGCGACCCAGCTAGTCCTTCTCCTGATGCATGACCGAAAAACATTATGCTTCACCTTTATTTGCCTCGGAATGCCGAGTGATTGTGTAACCGTTAAACTTCTTCGGGCTTGATCCTCGAATACTTTTGATTCGTCATCCGGAACTTTAGGATTTATCCGTACTTGGTTTATTTCTGAATATGCTTGCGTTTTTCTTCGAGTGAGCTTTGGTCTTCACTCGGAATAATCTTTGTGCTTGAGATGCAGCTCTAAGGTGGTGACTCCAGTCGACCTGCACCTCGTCGTCCTTGCGGATAGGGATGGAGCGCACGTAGTATTTGTAGCGTAGCTCCGAAGGAGAAGGTTCCAGTCAACCTGCACCTCGTCGTCCTTGCGGATAGGGATGTGTTTCAAACTTAGGCGAGTTCTAGACTGCAGCTAAGCCCCCGAGTGGGAGGGTTGCTCTCCACTCGGTAGGATTTTTCAAACTTAGGCGAGTACTGGACTGCAGCTAAGCCTCCGAGTGAGAGGCTTGCTCATCACTCGGTAGGATTTTTTAAACTTAAGTAGTCTGGGACTACAGCTAAGCCCCGAGTGAGAGGCTTGCTCATCACTTTCGGTAGGATTTTTTAAACTTAGGCGAAATCTTGGACTGCAGCTAAGCCCCAGTGAGAGGCTTGCTCATCACTCGGTAGGATTTTTTAAACTTAGGCGAGTACTGGACTGCAGCTAAGCCCCCGAATGAGAGGCTTGCTCGTCACTCGGTAGGATTTTTTAAACTTAGGCGAGTACTAGACTGCAGCTAAGCCCCGGAGTGAGAGGCTTGCTCATCACTCGGTAGGATTTTTCAAACTTAGGCGTAGCATCTTGGACTGCAGCTAAGCCCCCGAGTGAGAGGCTTGCTCATCACTCAGTAGGATTTTTTGAACTTAGGAGAAACGGATTCGCAGCTAAGCCCCCGAGTGAGAGGCTTGCTCATCACTCAGTAGGATTTATTGAACTTAGGCGAAACGGATTCGCGGCGAAGTCACCCACTGAGGGATTTCAAACGTAAGCAGAGGCAACAACAGATTGTTCAGAAAGATTATAAAGCTCTTGTCTTTGATAAACAAGCTACAAAGGTATTTCTTATTACATCTCATCCGAGTGAGTACTTAAGTATAAAAGGGGCGGAGCAGCTCTGCGTTCCAAGCCCGTGTCTCGTCTTTCTGATGCTCGACATTATAAAGGTGGTATGCTCCATTGTGGAGAACTCTGGTGATAATGAAGGGGCCTTCCCAAGCAGGGGCGAGCTTGTGTGGTTTTTCTTGATCCACTCGAAGAACCAAGTCTCCCTCCTGAAAGGCTCGACCTCTTACGTTTCTGGCGTGGAATCGACGCAAGTCTTGTTGATAAATAGTCGATCGGATCAGGGCCATCTCTCTTTCCTCCTCTAAAAGGTCGACTGCGTCTTGCCGAGCCTGTTCTGCTTCAACTTCAGATAAGAGCTCGACTCGTGGTGCATTGTGGAGTAAGTCACTCGGCAGAACGACTTCAGCTCCGTAAACCAAGAAGAATGGAGTTCGGCCAGTCGACCGATTGGGAGTTGTCCTTAGACCCGAAAGAACTGACGGAAGTTCATCAACCCAGGAGCCTGCCGCGTGCTTGAGATCATGCATCAGTCGAGGTTTCTGTCCTTTGAGAATTAGGCCATTTGCTCTTTCTGCTTGTCCATTCGACTGGGAGTGAGCGACTGAAGCATAGTCGACTCGTGTGCCTTGAGAAGCGCAGAAGGCTCTAAACTCATCAGAATCGAAGTTCGACCCGTTGTCAGTGATGATGCTGTGTGGAACCCCGTATCTGAATGTCAATTCTCTGATAAAACTGACAGCAGTGCTAGCTTCAAGATTCTTGATAGGCTTAGCTTCAATCCACTTGGTAAACTTGTCGACTGCTACAAGCACGTGGGTGAAGCCGCTCCTACCGGTTCTCAGTGGTCCGACCATATCCAATCCCCAAATGGAAAAGGGCCAGACGAGTGGAATGGTCTTGGGCTGGCCTTGAGTTTGTGCGACATGTTGGAGTAAGCTGAAACCCTCACATTTGTCGACTATATCTTTCGCCATTTCATTTGCTCGAGGCGGTAAAATCCAGCTCGGTATGCTTTAGCCACGATGGTCCGAGAGGACGCATGGTGACCACAGGTCCCCGAGTGGATGTCGTTGAGGATCATTCGACCTTCTTCTGGCGTTATGCATTTCTGACTGACTCCTGTCACTCCTTCCCTGAACAGTTGCCCTCCTATCACAGTAAAGGCTTTGGATCGACGGACGATCTGTCGAGCCTCTTCTTCGTCTTCTGGGAGTTCCTTCCTAAGAATATATGCAATGTACGGCACTGTCCAGCCGAGAGTGATGACCAAAACCTCCATGACCAGGTCGTCCACGGCTGGGACCTCGACTTCAGTCGGATCTGTGTTACTCTTAGGCTGCGGGGGTTCTTCAGTGAAAGGATCTTCTTGAACTGACGGTGTGTGAATGTGTTCTTCAAAAACACATTGCTGGGAATGGCTTCTCTCTTGGAATCTATCTTTGCCAAATCGTCGGCAACTTGATTTTTCAGTCGGGGTATATGATGGAGCTCCAACCCCTCAAACTTCTTTTCCAATTTCCTCACTGCATTGCAGTAAGATCATCATTTGGGCTTCTAACATCCCACTCCTTCATCACTTGATTGACTACCAAATCTGAGTCGCCATAGACCATAAGGCGATGGACGCCAAGTGAAATGGCCATATGTAATCCATACATGAGTGCCTCATATTCTGGTTCATTGTTGGAGGAGTCAAAGTGAATCTGGAGGACATATCTGAGCTTGTCTCCGTGGGGATACCAAGACCACCTCAAAGACCGGAACCGTTCAAAGCATCTTGGAGCCATCAAAAACATGGTCCAAGGTTCGAGTGAATTTGAGTCGGCAGTTGCTATTCAATCCACTCGGCGAGGAAATCTGCTATTGCTTGGGACTTGATAGATTTCTTTGCCTCAAACTTGATATCTAAGGGAAGGAGTTCAATCGCCCACTTTGCCACTCGACCAGTTGCATCTCTGTTGTGCAGAATCTCTGACAATGGAGCATCGCTGATGACTGTAATTAAATGATCAGAGAAGTAATGTGCAACCTTCTTCATGGTCATATAAATCCCATAAACCAGTTTCTGATAATGCGGATATCTTTGCTTTGATGGAGTCAAAACTTGTAAACATAATATCTTTGGTATTTGAACTTTATAGGCTTTTCCTTCTTCTTCCCGCTCGTAGTAGTAATCTGATCTTGACGACTTGTCCAGTGGCTGCAATGTAAAGCAGCAAAGGTTCTTTGTTGATTGGGGCAGCAAGCACCGGCTGGGTGGAAAGCAGGGCTTTTAGCTCTGCGAATGCTGCATCAGCTTCAGGGGTCCACTCGAACTTATCTGACTTCTTCATCAGTCGGTAAAGAGGCAATGCCTTTTCACCGAGGCAAGAAATGAATCGACTTAGGGCGGCAAAGCAACCAGTAAGCTTCTGGACATCATGTACACGCACGGGGCGTTTCATTGAGTATGGCCCCACTTTCTCCGGGTTAGTATCGATCCTCGCTCAAACGAAAACCGAGAAATTTTCCGCTGGGACTCGAATGTGCACTTTGATGGATCAAGCTTGATATCATACCTTCTAAGGTTGGCAAAGGTTTCAGCAAGGTCACCAAGAGGTCGGAACCTTTACATGACTTAACCACAATATCATCCATGTATGCTTCCACATTCCGTGATTTGAGTCAGTAAACACTTCTGAATCATCCGCATGAATGTGGCTCCAGCGTTCTTCAAGCCGAATGGCATGGTGACATAACAGAAGCACCCAAATGGAGTAATGAAAGCTGTTTTTATCTCGTCGGGTCCATATAGACGGATCTGATGATACCCCAAATAAGCGTCCAAAAAGGACAAACGCTCACACCACGCAGTTGAGTCGACAATTTGGTCGATGCGAGGGAGAGGAAAGTGATCTTTCGAGCAGGCCCGATTGATATGTTTAAAGTCAATGCACATGCGAAGTGAGTCGTCCTTCTTACGGACCATGACAAGATTGGCTAGCCACTCCGAGTGGTAAATCTCTCGGATAAACTCAGCTGCCAGGAGCCGAGCCACCTCTTCCACGATTGCCTTCCTCTTCTGCATGGCGGGCCGTCGAAGATGTTCTTTGATTGGTTTCACTTTTGGGTTGACTCGCAGACGATGCTCAGCCAGCTCCCTGGGAACACCAGGCATGTCAGAAGGTTTCCATGCAAAGATGTCCCAGTTCTCACGGAGGAACTGGATGAGCGCTTCTTCCTATTTGGAGTCGAGTGTTGTTGAAATGTGAGTCGGAGCAGCATTGGGATCCATCGGGTGGATATGAATCGGCTTCGTTTCGCCAGACGACTGAAATGCTGGATCCGTGGCGGGCTTCTTAGCTCGTAACAAATCACTCGGATCTGCATTTTTCTGATACTCCTGCAATTCCACTACTGCCATCTGTGCATCGGCGATCTTCGAGCCTTTCTGGAAGCAATCTTCTGCCTTCTTCCGATTGCTAGTGATAGTGATCACACCTTTAGGGCCAAGCATCTCCAACTTGAGATACACGTAGCATGATCGAGCGATAAAACGTACGTAAGCTGGCCTTCCCAGAATAGCGTGATAAGCACTTCGGAAATCCACAACTTCGAATGTCAACTTTTCTTTGCGGTAATTCTTGTAATCACCAAAAACTACATCAAGGGTGATCTGGCCGAGTGATTCAGCCTTCTTGCCAGGGATGACTCCATGGAAACTCATGTTGCTTTCGCTGAGTCTGGACATCGGAATGCCCATTCCTTTCAGCGTCTCTGCATACAAAATATTCAGGCCACTGCCTCCATCCATTAGAACTCTAGTCAATCGAGTGCCTTCGACGACTGGGTCGACCACCAATGCTTGCCTCCCAGGGGTGGCTATATGTGTTGGGTGATCAGACTGGTCGAATGTAATGGTAGTCTGAGACCATTTCAAATAACTGGGCGTCGCCGGAGCGACCATGTTTACTTCTCTGTTGATGACTTTCAATCGACTTTTGCTCTCAACATCAGCAAAAATCATCAGAGTGGAGTTGACGTGAGGGTAACCATCGTCACTTTCCTCTTTGTCTTCAACCTTCTCCAACTCTTTTTCCTTCTCCTTGGGTTGTTTCTCTCGGAACTGCTGGATTAGGAGCCGACACCGTCGAGTGGTATGCTTTGGGTAAATGAGATTACCCTCCTCATCTTTCTTTGTGTGGATGTGGCATGGCAAATCCAACACATCGTTCCCATCTTGATCTTTTACTTTCTTAGGGTTCCACAGCCCCTTGGGTTTCCCCTTAAACTTTCCTTGAGTCACGGCTAAGGCTTCTCCAGGAGCAGCTGGCTCGGCTTTGCGCTTCTGCTTTCGACTGGAATTCCCTCCCCCGGTTTCATGGACGACTGTTTTGCGTTCGACACTCCGGAGCCGATCCTCCTCCTCATCATTGGCATACTTGGTGGCAATCTCCATCATCCGACTCAGAGACATATCTCCGGTCCGACCGAACTTCAGATTCAGATCTCGATATTTGACGCCTTCCTTGAAGGCACAAACTGCTTGGTGATCAGACACATTTTCCACCGCGTGATGTAACGTGATCCATCTCTGGATATAATCCCTCAAAGTCTCATTGGGCTTCTGCACACAAGATTGCAGCTCACAGCCCCTGGCCGTTTGCATGTTCCTTCAAATGTTACGACAAACACTCGGGCAAGATCTTCCCAATCAGAAATCTTGCCAGTGCTAACTGGTTTAACCATGCTCTGGCCGAGCCCTCCAACATCAGAGGAAGGTGCTTCATAGCCACTTCATCATTACCGTCGCCAATCTGAACAGCTACTCTGTAGTCCTCAAGCCAAGTGCCAGGCTTGGACTTGCCAGTGAACTTACTGACTCCAGTCGCCAACCTGAAGTTGGGAGGAATCACCGTGGCCCTGATGGCTCTGCTGAAGCACTCGGGACCTGAGACATGCACTCTGCTGCTGGTTGGTAAATCTCTGTCATGGACTTCTCTGTGAGCTCTGTTTCTGTCGACCAGACCTTGTACGAGAATTGATCTCGCATCAAAGCCTGGTTCCCTGGGGTCGACTAGAATTCTTCGCCCACCGTTGAGAGGGCGTCTGTCATCATGCTGTCGAGGCGCGTATGACCCACTCCTTGGGGGAGGCATGGGCACTCGACGGCGATTGAGGGAGTCCTGGATTAGGGGGTGTCCGGATAGCTGAACTATCACCGTTGGCTGGACTCCTGGACTATGAAGATACAAGATTGAAGACTTCGTCCCGTGTCCGGATGGGACTTTCCTTGGCGTGGAAGGCAAGCTTGGCGATCTGGATATGTAGATCTCCTACCATTGTAACCGACTGTGTAACCCTAACCCTATCCGGTGTCTATATAAACCGGAGGGTTTTAGTCCGTGGGGACGAACAACAATCATACCATAGGCTAGCTTCTAGGGTTTAGCCTCTCTGATCTCGTGGTAGATCCACTCTTGTACTATCCATATCATCAATATTAATCAAGTAGGAGTAGGGTTTTACCTCCATCGAGAGGGCCCGAACCTGGGTAAAAACATCGTGTCCCTTGTCATATGTTACCATCTGCCTAGACGCATAGTTCGGGACCCCCTACCCGAGATCCGCCGGTTTTGACACCGACAGCGATCATCATGATCGAGTCGGCGATCATACTGCTCGCGATTTCTGTACTGATCTCGCTGGTCACCACGTCCCTCACGCCTCGGGGGCGATCTTGGGCTGTGGGCCGATCGGATCAGATTCTGCCACGACGGATCTGCTTGTGGATCCTATTTCGCGATCGAGACAATTGTATTCTGTTCTCTCGCTGCCCGGAGTAAATCCTTGATCTGCATCAAACCTCTGCCAGCTTCTGACTGGGATGGCTGGATCGATTCTGCTATTCGGGCTGCGGCTGCGAGATTCTGGATTGGAGTTCGATATACCTGAGTTGGAGGCGGAAAAAGTTGTCGTCGACTGGATGCTGGAACCCGTTGCCGAGCACGCTCGTCGAGTGCGTGCTGGAGGTTCTCCAGTCGAGTGCGCTCGGCCAAGTTGGCCAGGCGCGCCTCCTCCAAGGCCCGGGCCTCGGGAGTTTCTCCGATGATAGGAGTATGAAGGGCATCCATGTTCCGGCAGCGAAGTTCTTCCCTCTACTGCGAAGAGAGGGGCTCGGGGAGGTACTCCTCATGGACACGCGACGGATCGCCTCCGCCATATCCACCGTCAATGCGAGGGAAGCCAGGAGGACTGCGAGGCCCATCGACCATCAAGACTTCCGCCGCGGGATCACTGCTGTCGCACTCGGATGCAGTCTATGCGGAGCCAGTCGACAGGTCGAACAGGCCGTAGAGTGTTTCGTCGGGCTCGATTGCCGCGACTTGGGGGATGGCTGACTGGCGGGCCACTGCGTGCCTCATCCATCGCTGAAGCCTCGAACGACCGGAATGCCTGCACCGACGGGCAACGGGGAGTGAGGACGCCACAGGAGATGACTGATATTGAGTCGACGGCTGTCGCAGGAGGACGCGTGGACGCACGCGCGAAAGTGCGTCGCCCCGCGGACGGGGAGCGCCTCGACGTCGAGTGGAGCCTCTTGAAGCCAAGCGAAGTCGTCGGCGACGAACACGAGCGCGTCGAGACGGATCTCGCGGCCCTCAGCCAAACCTCCGCCTGAAACCATGTCGATGGGGATCGGAAAAATCGCAACTTCTCCAACAAGTCGCTAAGACACGCACCCCACGGTGGGCGCCAACTGTCGTGGTTCTAGGTCTGACAGTAGAATAGGGGGTAGGTAATGTAGAGGCAAGATCTCAGCTATGGAGGAGTTGTACACGCAAGATTTACGAGTTCAGGCCCTTCTCGGAAGAAGTAACAGCCCTACGTCTCGGAGCCCGGAGGCGGTCGACTGGATTATATGCGTGTGAGTTACAGAGGATGCGAACCCCTGTCCCAGAGGAGGGGGGTGGCTTATATAGAGTGCGCCAGGACCCCAGCTACCCTCTGTTACATAGGATTCAATGTACATAAAGAGGTGGCGTTACAGGTAACAGCTGTATTGAAGTGCTACAAATGATCATTAAGTATATGAATAAATGCCCGACCGTTGCTGCGTAGAGCGGCTTTAGGTATTCTTATATGTCGAGTGGTTTTATGGTCGAGTGCTCTAGATAGCGAGAGGTTTCCGAGTGAATGGTTGGTCGAGTGGACTTTTACTCGACACCTTTGCTGGATCCCTTCTTCTGATTATTGAACTTCTTTGTTCTTAGGACAAGGACCTTAGGTAGGACGTATAGGTCATGCCTATTACCCTACCCCAGGTTTGTGTCCTCATCATGGACTGCAGTGACGGCCGAATCTGACCTTCCCAGGCATCACCTTTCTTCCTTCTCTCATTTTCATGTTCTTGCAACTAAGCTCCACTCCTGTCTACTATTTCAGTCTATATTCTTAGCAGTACCAGAGATCCCAAATAAAAAACATGGTCTTTATATATTCATGCATATTCATACTCACTCATCTCACTCGTTCCATTCATTCATCAGGAGGGGACCTGCTTGTGTGTTTGAATCTGCAGTGCAACAAAAAGTTGTTGCTCCTCTTCAAAACTAATTCAAGAACATCAATCTGAAAAGCAGACGACCGCCTTCTGCTACTACCACCCACCGATGCCCGCTGCACAATGCGCCGACTAGCACCTGCATCCCATGTTGTCATTTCAAAAGTGGATACAAAGAATGCTCTGTTTGTCTTGTATTACTATGCTTAATTTTTTTGTGAAAGTCAAACTGTTGTGTTCGAGAAGGTCGAGTGTCTTATGTGTATCTCGGCAAGTTCAAACTATTTAAACATGCAAAGAAAAACATGCGAGATTTGTGATTTTTTAGAACTTGAAGTGACAAATAAATTTGAAAGAGCACAAGCAAAATTTAAGTCTAGAAAAATTCACTTCAAAACAAACAGTAGACAATTTTTATGTGTGTGTGTGTGTGTGTCTATCTTTGAACAAAAATAAACTCTAAAAGTTTACGAGACCCCAAAAAGCCTATAAGTTAAAAGACAAAACAGTAGACAATTTTTTACGTCTCTGAAACTAAACCAAGAAGTTCAAATTTAAGATACATAGCAGGCCAAAGTTTATAAAAAAATCAGACATTTTTGTATCTAAAAGGAAAGCAAGAAATTCAAATTAACATAATGCATGAGTTTAATGTTTTTTTATAAAAGGAACATTGTCACTACAAGAAATATGTCAACTTGTGACCTTGACTATTGGTCACTGAAAGGTCATTGTTTTTCATTTGCGACCTTTTTGTGACCAAAAACAGAAGGTCAAAAGGGGCAACAGAAACTGAAATTAACGACCTTCTGTGTGAGAAGGTCGTAGACGTTTACGACCAAAACAAAAGGTCGTTGAATCCATGACCTTATGTTTTGGTCACTGGCTGTCTGCCCAGGCCACGTCGGATCCGACGTGGCAATCTTATGTGGCAAAACTACGACCAATTGAAAAGGTCACTGACAAGAATCAGCCCGATCCGATTGAGTGTTTTACATGGGCCTAGCCCAACAATTCAAATTTTTTTCCAAGTAAATTCTTGTGGGCTACATGGGCCAAGCCCAATATTTCAGCGTCTTTATTTTTGGGCCTTGGCCTTCTTACAATCATTTATTTTCTATTTACAATCATTATATTTTAGCGCTGGTCCCACTAGTCATAATGCCATACATCGGTCCCACATGTCAGAAATTTCAAAAATGCTCAGATTTTATTCATAAGTCGTTCCAACTGGTCAAGTTTCCATTTCACATCTTTTCAACATACATAATCACTATCTCAAACATACACTAGTCTTTTACAATCTGTTACAATATTACAAAGGTGCATCTTAAAGTGTTCTCCTTTGGTCGGATTGATCATGCTCAACAAACTCTGAGAACCAAAAACTCTTTGATAAGTAGGGATTCACTCCTTCGCACTTTCCTTCACGACTTCACACTTCAAAAAAATTAGGCCTAGAGCTCCTGTAAAAGAGTGAACATAAAGTGCCTTAGAGTGTACTGCTGCTGAGACTAGAACCAAATAACTTCAATGGCAACACTAAATGTAAGCGGTAGAAAAGGTCTATAAAGGTAAACAAAATATGCATTATGGTACACTTAAGAAGATGTGATAAATGTTTAGCAAAATTGTTCATGAGAGTAACCTTAATCATTCAAAATCAGAGTTGAAAATGCAAGGAAATTAAGTTACAAAAGACAATCAGGTATTCTATTTACACAACATTGTCAACAATAAATACAATTCTCTACGAGCGACAAAATTAGTGTTCTTTACATCCTTAATCCTTGCAAGTTGAAAAAAAGACAAGGTAGCATCAAATCAGGTTATAGTTCATGGGAATCAATGCACACAGCATGAACAAACAAAATGGTTAAAACACCAATCAAGTAGGCCTCATCCTCTTTCTCATTCCAGATTTGGTGTTTATTGGCTTAGTAGCTGAGGCAGAAACAGAAGCATTTGAGGAGGAAAGCTACGTACATGTGCACTTGTGAGGCCACATATTCTGGCTCGTCCACCACACCAGCCACCATCACGTACCCATCGCCATCAGCAACATTGCTCCTACAGCAGCAACAGATAACCATTTAGAAATCAAACGGGCCAGCTACGCGTACAAGGTTATCTAAGCATGTAAGTACAATCCAGCTATAAAGTGGATGGCAAAGCATGGCTGTTGTTGTTGCTACTTTGGCCAACTGAGCTAATTAATCTCATCAACCTAATACAGTTCTTTCAAAAAAGAAAAAAACAACTTAAAATTTTGAGTACAACAACATCCACTAGTTACTGGAGTTCCAATTCAAGATGGCTAGAGGCCACTTGGCACCATGGAACCTGCACAATTTCTACCATATATATGAATGAGTTGGAAAGAAAACTAGAGTTGAACTACCCAACCTCATACATATATATGTACATACATACATCAACAAATTTGATTACACAAGAAGGTAGCTGGGGTGGTGGTCGACGAAATGAAAATCGACGGCCACGGCTCACCGAGGAGAGGAGCTCAACATTTAAGTTTCGCAAAACAGGAATTCATTAATTTGAGAGTAGGTTTTAGTAGCTCAAGCTTAGTTAAGTTAAGCACGTAGTACTAAACAGCAGCAACACTTAAACCATAACCTGTCCAGAAAGGAAACAAAACATGAGACTAGTATTGATAGCAAGTCCACGAAGGCCATCAAATGGTTTCAACCACATCCTAATAAATCTGTAGCATTCTTTAGCACCTAATTATCAGCAAGAAATCAATGGCCAGATGAGCACCACCACAACAAATCGGCACTAACACTTGGTCATCGACGCGATGCCCAAGCAAGGAACCAGCTTGCACACGCAAGATGATGATTGCATACATACAAATCATGTCTTTGGCAGAAAAAAAATCCAAGCAGGAGCTCATCTTCTCTCTCTGTTTGATAACTAACAACCTAAATAAAATAAAATAAAACATGACTTGTTCATACAGATCCCTCTAAAATTCCTTGGGACAAGTGCATCACATGTTCGTCAACTTCGCAAATGAAGTAGTGAGCAGAAGAAGAGGGGGAGGGAGATGGAGGAGCTACCTGCCGCGGTCGCAATGGAAGCAGGGGAGCACACGCCTCCTGCCCCTCCCCCAGAAGCAGGACAGGGCTGCCAGCTGGGCACGCCCCTACTCCGCCTCCTCGAGCAAGAGACCCCCTTCCCCTACTGCTGTTTGGCGCACCGCATCACTAGTCACATCCTCATGCAAGAAGTACACAATAAATAGACAAACGGTTAGTGAGGTACATTTTTAGAGCAACAGAAGCTTAAAATTAACAGAAATACACACATCAAATGAAGTCACTAAGATACTTAAGTCCATCACATGGTGTAGAATTCTATGGTAGTATATAATTCGGTCAAACGAATGTAAACCTTGGAAACACCCTAGCCCAAGTAGTCAGATCCACCGTCCCTCAGCTCCAAAGCTTCATAGACACCTAAAAAAGAGAGATGATTCAGACAAGATTAGCTTCAGACAATAATTATGACAGGAACATTGTGTCCCTTCACTAGACATGATGGGAGGCAAAACTTGATTATAAAGGTTGAAAGTAAAACAGTGATTGATGTAATAACAAAATGACCCACCAGTTCATGCACCGCTGGGAGTAAATTAGTTTGATGTAGTAATTTTCACTTCTTATAGTCAGAGGTTTCTTGTAAAATCTATTTCATTTGTGTATCATTGACCTCACAACATCTTGAATAACTTGACATCATGTTAAGAAAAATAAAGTAAAATCTAAATGCAAAAATTCTACTGGTTTTTTTGAGTATTTCTCTCAGCGACCAGCAGTACTGCCATGTATACACTCTTTTCTTCACATGCAAAAAAATGTTTACTCTTTTCTACAGCACACATCACACTACTTTTGAGAGAAGTAAGATGCACTCCGTGAGAAGTAAACTGCACTCTGTGAGAAGTAAACTGCTACTGTAGTACTATAGGCTGCTAGCCTCTACGTACATGCACTTGTCTAGATAATTCCAGCCTGTACATGTTTGGGAACCAGCAGAATCCATATGGCTACTTTGGGAACCAGCAGCAACAACAGACAAGAGCGAAGTGATACCATCAGCTAGCTTGGTGTCCATTTGCAAAAGCAAGGTTTGTAAGAACTAGTTTGAGTAAAAAGTTGCTGAAAGCCCACCTAACTAAATTGAATTCATACACAACACCTCAAAGCAACTTAGTTCATGCTGCAGGTTTTCTTTGCTCACGGTTATAAATTTAGGAGTAAATGTTGTACAAATCTTATTGAAGATCTTTGGAGAATGACATGGCAGCATGTTATAGTAACAAGCTTATCCCCTATATAACATGGTTAAAGACAGTTGATGCTTTAGTTAATTATAAAGACTAAAATCACCACATAGTCGGGAGTATTACCTTTGAACCTTGGCACTGAATGAATAACTGAAAACTCAGATTAACAAACCGGCAGACAGAACGCATAGATGAGCAACTACCTTAGCATTGTGTTCAAGCAGAAGCTTGACCGCGTCTTGTTGCCCATGACCAGTTGCCCAAACAACGGGAGTACCTGACTCGCTTTCGGATTCGACATCGACTCCCTTACCAAGCAAAAGCTTCATAATCTCAATGTGTCCTGTAATAACAAGAAAGGACACATATTATGGTTACATAGTGGACATATGGGAACTTGACTACGGACATGATTTTAAGGTCCCTTCGTTTAAGTGCAAATGGGTCAATCTGTCAAGAGGCGGGGTACAGGTAGACCCAAAGTACGGAATGACAACAGTGGATCTAAAAAATCTTGGGTACACTGACGAACCGTTCGTCCTAGCCAATGATGTGGCACAGGTTATCTATGTGAAGGACATGTCTACCAGACCAAGAAAAAGAAAAGATAAGGAAGCGAATACATTATACGATGAGCCAAAGCGCCACATAGTTTGTCTGAAGATTATGAAAAGTTTCATGAAATTCCTCCCTTCAAAGTCAAGGCTGACCCAAGCATCCTTATAAACGATGAAGATTATCCATGGTTACGGCGCAATAAGAAAATGACACAAGCGAAGAAAAAGTGAAGACTTCCTCCATAACTATTATTATGATACCATGCCAACTTTGTAATGCATTTAGTATGATACCATTGTCCGTTTGTACATGCACATGCTATGTGGGTGAAATTATGATACCATGCCAACTTTCAACTTTTTCAGAGTTCATTTGAAATGCTTTAATGTCTTATGGTTCGTCCCTCGTAATACCATTAATCCCGGTTCGCTCCTTGTCAACTATGTTCTCACCAAGAACACTCTCAAGAGGGCAGCCACGTGGGCCATTGGTCCCGGTTCGTCTGGACCTTTTGGTCCCGGTTCCACGCACGAACCGGGACCAATGCGCCTCGCCCCTGGCCCATGACCATTAGTCCCGGTTTGTGCCAAAAACCGGGACTAAAGGGTTGGTCCTTGTTGCGCTCAGAGTTTAGTCCCACCTCGCCAACCGAAGGTCGCTCACACCGGTTTATAAGCCCGTCCCTCTCTGCCTTGTTGAGCTCCTCTCAAAGTGAAAATAGATGCCCCTATACAGAGAATTTGACCTAAATTCAAAGTGAATTTCTCTGAAATTCATAGAAATTTATTATGAATTTAGGTTGAATTTTCTCTATCGGCGCATCTATGTTCATTTTTTTAGTAAAGTTAATCACAAACTTGTGATTCACACAAATTTCATAGAATTCAAATTTTAACTATTCAAATTTGAAAACTAATGGCACTAACAGAGAGTTTATAATTTTGCTGACCTAAAAGCAAAAAGAATTAAAAAATAAAGCAAAAAACAAAAGAAAATAGATAATGCAGAAAACAAAACAAAAAAACTAGAAACAAAATAAAAATAACAACAATAAGTATTTTTTTTAAGTAGAAACAAAATAAAATAAATAAAGCAACAAAGAAAACAACAAAAGTGTTTTCAAATTTGAAAACTAATGGCACTATCAGAAAGTTTATAATTTTTCTAAAACTAAAAGCAAAAAAAGAACTAAAAAATAAAGCAAAAAACTAAAGAAAATAAATAATGCAGAAAACAAAACAAAAAACTGGAAAAAATAAAAATAGCAACAATAAGTATTTTGTTGTAAGTAGAAACAAAATAAAATAAATAAAGCAAGAAAGAAAAAAAAACAAAAAAAGTGTTTTCAAATATGAAAACTAATGGCACTAACAGAAAGTTTATAATTTTTCTAAAACTAAAAGCAAAAAGAATTAAAAAATAAAGCAAAAAACAAAAGAAAATAAATAATGCAGAAAACAAAATAAAAAAACTGGAAAAAAATAAAATAGCAACAATAAGTAAAGAAAACAAAAAAACAAAAAAGTGCCTCCTACTGGGCCCCCACGGCCTGAATACAAACCCTACCATGGGCCAGGATTCAGGCCATGAGAGGCCCAGTGATACAGGCAGATAGTGACTTAAGGCCCGTAAGCCTGCATTCGAGAGGAGCTCGAAGTGGTTAGCGCAGCAGCGCTTATAAACCACTGTCGAGCCCTCTCGGCTAGCGAGGTGGGACTAAACATCCCATCGCACCACGCCAGTTCCAGCACAAGGCCTTTGGTCCCGGTTGGTGGCACCAACCGGGACTAAAGGGGGGCATTGGTCCCGGTTGGTGCCACCAACCGGGACCAAAGGCCGCCGCTTCCCGCTCATGGAGGAGAGTGAGTGGAAGGGGAACCGGAGGAGGTGGGGATCCGACTCATGGAGGAGAGCGAGTGGAGGGGGACGGCGGTGTTGGGCGGAATCGATGGGGGCGGTAGCGCACGGAGGAGGGCGTGATTAGGGTTTGGACGAGGGGTGAGAGGGAGCTGCACTGATTCAGGAGGGGGATGAGAGGGATGAGGGGTAGAGGGGTGGGGGAAGAGGACTGCCGTCGGATCCGGGCCTATCCAACGGTGGTCGGGCATGATCAGCGTGACGTGCTCGTGGACCAATCAGAATGCAATAAAGGCCTTGATGACGTTATGACCAGATAAATAGGTCGTAACTGATTAAAAATAAGTTCTTTTGCACGAGAAAAGCATTTTTCATTGTTGAAGTATAAAAAATATTTTTGTTCTGACGAACCTACCAACTTTATGTATTAGACCAAATTTTATGTATAATTGACCAAATGATTTTATGTAAAATATTTTTGATCCACGAAAAAATCATTTTCCATTTTTTGAGTGCCCAAAATGAGCTTTTTTGTTAAGAACCTACCAAATATTTGTTGCAAAATTGTACCAAATCAATTTTATAAAATACTAGGACATATTTAATGCACAATTGACCAAATGGTTGGGTGCCAAAAGTTTTGATCCACCTCTCGTGAAAAAGACAAATTCCCGCCGATTCAGTAGGAAGTGGGTCAAATTTGAACTGTAGCTACCTCGTACTTTGCTCTTTATTTTTTCCAAAAATCATTTCTAGATACATAAGTATCTATTTAATCAGAGAAACACCAAAAAAATCCAAGAATCAACCACTAGCTAGGAACGGTCAGTCCCGCCGTTTTGACCGCATTTTGAAATGGGCATAAAAAATTCAAAAAATTGGAAGACCTTCGCATTGTGTCATTATATGTGACCAAGTTTCCAGGAAAAATAATAAACTTGTAATACGGCGATTATTTTTAAAAAGTGTTCTAAAAAACGAGCTATCATGCATGAAGATTTATGGCTTTCAAGCCAAATGATCAATCTTATGGCCACATTCATGGCATAGTTTGTTCAAATGATCTCATATTGTGTAAAAGGGTGCATCTTGGAATTCCAAACAATGTTGCCTAAGGGAGTTTTCATTTTCTTTGCACGGAAAATTCATTTTTCATTTTCCGAGTGCCCAAATGAGTTTTTTAAGGAACTACCATATATTTGTTGCAAAATTGTACGAAATCAATTTTATAAAATACTAGGACATATTTAATGCACAATTGACCAAATGGTTGGGTGCCAAAAGTTTTGATCCACCTCTCGTGAAAAACACAAATTCCCGCTGATTCAGTAGGAAGGGGGTCAAATTTGAACTGTAGCTACCTCGTAGTTTGCTCTTTATTTTTTCCAAAAATCATTTATAGATACATAAGTATCTATTCAATCAGAGAAACACCAAAAAATTCCAAGACTCAACCACTAGCTAAGGCAGTCGATCCGGTAGTTTTGACCGCATTTTGAAATGGGCATAAAAAATTCAAAAAATTGGAAAACCTTCGCATTGTGTCATTATATGTGACCAAGTTTCCAGGAAAAATAATAAACTTGTAATACGGCAATTATTTTTAAAAAGTGTTCTAAAAAACGAGCTATCATGCGTGAAGATTCATGGCTTTCAAGCCAAATGATCAATCTTATGGCCACATTCATGGCATAGTTTGTTCAAATGATCTCATATTGTGCACAAGGGTGCATCTTGGAATTCCAAACAATGTTGCCAAAGAGAGTTTTCATTTTCTTTGCACGGAAAATTCATTTTCCATTTTTCGAGTGCCCGAAATGAGGTTTTTTTTGTGAAGAACCTACCATATATTTGTTGGAAAATTGTACAAAATCAATTTTATAAAATACTAGGACATATTTAATGCACAATTGACCAAATGGTAGGGTTACAAAAGTTTTGATCCACCTCTCGTGAAAAAGACAAATTCCCGCCGATTTAGTAGGAAGCGGGTCAAATTTGAACTATAGCTACCTCATAGTTTTCTCTTTATTTTTTCCAAAAATCATTTCTAGGTACATAAGTATCTATTTAATCAGAGAAACACCAAAAAAATTCTAAGACTCAACCACTAGCTAGGAACGGTCATTCCCGCCGTTTTGACCGCATTTTGAAACGGGCATAAAAAATTCAAAACAAATCAATAAAATTGGAAAACCTTCGCATTGTTTCATCATATGTGGCCAAGTTACCAGAAAAAATTATAAACTTGTAATACAACAATTATTTTAAAAAAGTGTTCTCAGAAATGAGCTATCATGCGTGAAGATTCATGGCTTTCAAGCCAAAAGATCAATCATATGGCCACATTCATGGCATAGTTTGTTCAAATGATCTCATATTGTGCACAAGGGTGCATCTTGGAATTTGAAACAATGTTGCCTAAGGGAGGTTTCATTTTCTTTGCATGGAAAATTCATTTTCCATTTTTCGAGTGCCCGAAATGAGTTTTTTTGTAAAGGACCTACCATATATTTGTTGCAACATTGGACCAAATAATTTTTCTAAAATACCAGTCCATATTTAATGCACAATTTACAAAATGGTTGGGTGCCAAAAGTTTTGATCCACCTCTCGTGAAAAAGACAAATTCCCGCCGATTCAGTAGGAAGCGAGTCAAATTTGAACTGCAGCTGCCTCATAATTTGATATTTATTTTTGCCAAAAATAATTTCTAGGTACATAAGTATCTATTTAATCATAGAAACATCAAAAGTTTTCCAAAATTCAATCACTAGCTAGGAACGGTCAAGCCGGCCGTTTTGACCGCATTTTGAAACGGGCATAAAAATTAAAAAAAATCAAAAAATTGGAAAACCTCCGCATTGTGTCATCATATGTGACCAAGTTTCCAGAAAAAATATTAAACTTGCAATACGGTAATTATTTTCAAAAAGTGTTCTCAGAAATGAGCTATCATGCGTGGAGATTCATGGCTTTCAAGCCAAATGATCAATCTTATGGCCACATTCATGGCATAGTTTGTTCAAATGATCTCATATTGTGCACAAGGGTGCATCTTGGAATTCCAAACAATGTTGCCTAAGGAAGTTTTCATTTTCTTTGCACGTAAAATTCATTTTCCATTTTCCGAGTGCACGAAATGAGTTCTTTTGTGAAGGACCTACCATATATTTGTTGCAAAATTGGACCAAATCAATTTTCTAAAATACTAGGCCATATTTAATGCACAATTGACAAAATGGTTGGGTGTTAAAAGTTTTGATCCACCTCTGGTGAAAAAGACAAATTCCCGCCGATTCAGTAGGAAGCGGGTCAAATTTAAACTGCAGTTGCCTCATAGTTTGCTATTTATTTTTCGCAAAAATCATTTATAGTTACATAAGTACCTATTTAATCATAAATACATGGTTTGGTGGCGATACATCAAGGTTTGGACGGTGGCAGAGGTCCCCAGCTCTAGAGCGCGTGAACTCGCATGCCCGCCGCGCAGTCACCGCGTGACCGCGGCATTGCCATGTGTTCTGGGCGGCCTAGGCATGTCTAGTGGGTTGGGCACTCCCAGGTAGGTGCTAGGAAGAAGATCACAACATAAGATTCTCACAAGGAGACCGATCGATGCTCAAACATGAATAAGCAGCCAAGTGTTTGATTAGCTGATGCAGAAATGCACATGGCTAATGGGCGTGAGTTTTGGTGAGGATGATGGGTTACTAAGAAGACCGTCTTCACAAATTTTAAGCTCGAAAGGAGAAGCCTAGGTGGTACTTGCTTTGCAAAAGTACCACACCGGACATAAATCATCTGAATGTTGAAGGTGGGCTCAAAATAATGAATGGATTGAGCTGGCATTTGGTGGAGGATGGTTATTTGGACATAGGAAAGCACTGTAGAAAATGGATACTATTTGGACATGCCAAAGTGGTACTTCCTTCACAAAGTGTTTTTCTGAACAGAATAGGAAAATAAATATTTTTGAATTATTTTTGAACTAGGCAAGGATGGTTTTTTACATATTTGACGAAGATATGACCCAAATAATTTATGAGATTTTTTTGGGAATTTTGGGAATGATTAGAAATATAGGTTGCTTCACAACCTAGGGCAAAAACTGCCATATGGACATGACACATAGGCAAAACTGATGAGGTGGCGCCTAGTCATAGCAACCCACCAAAATTTACAAGGTTATGACCATCTATATTGGTCATGATCAGCTAGAAATAAGGCAGCAGACCAGTGCTATCTGCTTTATGACCATTTCGTGTAAGGAAATTACGACCTTTCTGACCAAAATGGTCGTTAGAGTCTAAGGTTTGGAGCCTCCCGAAAAGCTTTTGACCAATTGGTCTGAAATGGTCATAGATCTATGACCAATTCTTCCAGGGTCACTGGCACAATGTCATTAGTTGACATATTTCTTCCAGGGTCACCGGAAGTTCAATTTAAAATATGCTTTCCTTTTAAATTGTTTAATTTAAAAATAAAATTTAATTTCTTTTTGTAATTTAAAAAATGTTTCATGCTTATTTGAAAACATTTTTTCTAAGAATAAGACTAAGAAGTAGAATTTAAAACATAGAACTTCAAAGTATATAAAAAACATAGATTTGTTGCAAGAAGTTCACGTGCACCTCCGTGCACAGTTCAAAATTTATATTGCGGGGCGTCCGACATCCAATTACATGTTTTAAAATGGCAAAAAATAACGCCCAACCTTCAATTGCGTGTAATTCGACGTATACACAAAAATGTGACAGAAGTTCATAGTTAAAAAAAACGAGAATTTCAAGTACTGTAAGGAATGCATTTCAGGGGAGCAATAAAACTATAGAAAAATAAAAGCTTAAAAGGTTTGTTGAAGGAAGTTCAAGTGTTATGTCCGGAGAAGTTCAAAAATTCTTGCGAGAGAGGTTCACCTTGTATTTTCATGTTCGATTTTTTCCATATAAAAATCGAATACAATTCTTTACTCAAAAATATAAAAAGGTGAAGTTCAAATTGAAATAACAAAGAAGTTTGGAGTTTATTAAAACCTAGGATTTACCTGTTCAAAAAATAAAAAAACACAACACCCTTTTTGCACTTTTAAAAACACCTCATAAATAAAAAAAATGGTTGCTAGAAGTTCAAGTGCTCGGCGAGGAAAAGATAAAAAATTCTTGTGAGAGAGGTCAACCGTGTATTTAGATGTCCAAAATACATAAAAAAGATGTTTGTTGTGTTTTAAAATAATTCACTCGAACCAGAGAGAAGTTCAAATTGATAACGTCCAAAAGTTCACGTACTGCATGGTGTGTGTTTCGTATAAGAAAAATACAATAAAGTGAAACAGAGGGAAGTTCAAACAGACATGCCCCAGAAGTTCAACTACTTCACGCAGTACAAAAAATAGCACGTCAAAAATAAAGTGAGGTTCAAACAGACATGCCCGAGAAGTTCAACTACTTCACGTAGTGCGTTTCCATTCGCAATGAAGGCAGAAATCATAATCTCGTCATTTCTCTAATTTAGATCAAAACGGCAGGAATATCATTTGTGTAAGTTCAAGTCCTCGGTCGGAGAAAGTTAAAAAAGATATTGTGAGAGAGGTTTGTACAAAAAGAATATCATTTGTGTAACACTGACGAAATGGATGAGAAAATTACAAACGAAAATACGTCACAGAAGTTCAACATGAAAACAACAGGAAGTTCGACTACTATATTGAATGAATTTGAGATGTAAAACTTTTAAAATCGTCACGAGTATGAAAAAACGATCAAGACGGAAAAGTTGTGTGTTTACATCAGCTTTCCAACGGTATATTACTTGCTCAATTCTGGTGAGTGTTCTGGTGAGTGGACGGAGAGCTACGGGCAAAAAGCGCACGTGAAAAACAGAGTGAAGTTCAAGTACACATGCCGAGAAGTTCAGATTTCTTCACGAGCTGCATTTTCGAAGAATCTGTTTCGCGATAAAGACAGAACGAATAATCTCGCCATTTTTGAAATTACTTGAAAACAGCTAGGAAACAGAGAAAACCATCAACATGAAAAAGTTTTCCATTTTCCATAGCTTTTCAACGGTATATTATTTGCCCCATTCTGATAAAGTTTGTAGAAATTACAGTGAAAATACCTTTTTAGCCATTTTCAAAATTGACTTAAAACAGTAAGGAATTGGGAGAAACAATATATAGAAAAAAGTTTCTCATTTCTTCAAGCTTTCCAACGCCATGTCATTCTCTACATTCGGACGTACGGTTAAAAAATTAGCTCGAAAATACGAACTCGGTGCAACTTGGACCGTTTTCTAAATTACTTTTAAACCGTTCAATATTAGAAACAACTTTAAACATGAAAAATCAGCGCATTTTTATAAGCTTTTCTACGCCATACCATTTGCCTTAGTTGGATTAGCCGTTTAGAAATGTCATCGAAAATACGAACTCGGCTATTCGGTTTGTGAAATTTTACGATTTTCCAAATTACTCTTCAACCATATGGAATTAGAGAAAACTTTCAACATGTGGAAGGAGTGGATTTACAGCAGCTTTCCAACGCCATATTATTTGCCTCATTCCAATAAACGGTTTAGAAATGCGATAAAAAATACAATTCATATTTTTTGTATGATGAAAAAATAGTTTTCAAAACTGCTCTTAAACCGCTTACGTTTTGCAAAAAAATTCAACTTGGGTTGTGATACTGGTGTCCATAGCTTTTCAACGGTATATAACAAGCCCATTTGGGCATTGTTGGCGGATGTTCAACCTGGCAAACGGGAAAGTTCAGGTCCAACTACTCAGGCAGTAAAATTGGAAAAAACGCAATTTCATCACGACCCGAGAGCAAAATCCGCCAACGAGCGAGATTCATATTTAAAACGGGCATTTAGTTGCTAAAAACCGTTTGTAGATTACATTTACATCATATTGAACACGACTAACCAGAATAATTCATGGAGGGAGGCACGGTTGCGAAGATAGCCCGAAGGTCAGGTTCGTACTGAGGGAAGTTCGGACGCGTTACTCTGGCAATTTAGGTTGTGATTAGAATATTATTATTATCCCGTGATCAGAATAGTGTTTATGTGTGTGTGTCTATATATATATATATATATATATATATATATATATATATATATATATACACACACACACCAAAACTAGAGTGTTTTTCTTTTAAATTTATGAACATGTATTATTCAACTTTTGTATCCGTTGCAAACACACGGGCACACTGCTAGTTAATTGAGCTAAAACTAACTAGTCGCACACGCCGGCCGGTGGAGATCCATGATACCCAAAATCAACTAGCAATGGCAAGTACTGCAGTCGGTTGCACGAGCAGTATCTTGAGCTGTTTGGCCGTCCTGGCAAACTCCCTGCAAGAGATTGATCGATTCGATAACTTTGTTAGTCGCGGCACCAACGATTTTGTGTTGCTCAACCGGATTCGATGCATAGACAGGGAAATGAAACCACGACTTACTCCCACGGCGCGTCTCCGACAAGCATCCAGTCCCCATCCGCGTCCTCGTAGGTGACCGCATATGGGTCGCGACCACGGCAGCAACCATGCCGCTCTGGCTCCTCTCGTACATCTGAATCACCTTGGGGCGTGTTTGGTTGCCGTAGGCTATAGTATCTGCATTGCATACCATTCTTCACTCAGTCTGGCTCTCGAAAAACAGCTTCATATGCGACATCTGCAAGTTGATTGGTTGCCTGCATATGGACTGCCTATATTAGAGGATCAATTTTGGCATTTTGTTTGGTTGCCTGCATTGTCTCGGAGCATACAACTACATGCTGTTTGGTTGTCCGCATGGAGTATGATTAAGAGCTAGCACTTGCACTTAGCATACAAGGTTAAGAGCTAGCAGAGAAAGGGGAAAAAGAAATGTTGTGTGCGCCGGTGCGGACGTTCCCCAGATGGGCGCAGCGCATGCCCCCAAGTCAAGGGAGACAAACCAGCCACTGCCACTCGTCCATGCTTCGCCCACTCCAGTCAGTCACAGTACATGCGACAGTGTGTCCGACCCACTTCCGCTACAAGATGCGGTTTGTGTATGCTCACTTCCCCATCAATGCATCCATCACCGCCGCCAACCGCGGCATCGAGATCAGGAACTTCCTCGGCGAAAAGAAGTAAATTTGTATGTGACCAAACAATTTGAAGATCCGCGAGGTCGATTTATGGGTTTGTCTGCATACTCTGTAAGCTAGCTAATTGCCTCAGAGTGTAGTGTTCCATTCAACATATGCATGGTTTATTTCTAGGCAGTAAAATCTCTGTTCATACATCATTCTGTGTATGTGATTTGTGTAGCTTTGGGGATTCTGCTTAGAGATGAATGGTTCTTGTGAGTTCTTACGTGCAGCATCGATCTGCATAGACTATGGGCACCGTGCATGCTTGCCCACTCCTCTGCGGGCTCTCTCATACTATAGCAGTAGAGAACTGGTGCGTGTGTATCACGTCCCTACACTACAGTTTACTCAACGTACACATGCATCCATGCATGTGTACATGCATGCACGTGCAAATTTCTAAGGGGGGACAGGGTAATTACACAGGGAGTTGTTTGTCAAAAGTTTGGGCGTAGTGCAACGTCAATTTCCACTCACTAGCAAAAGGAAAAATGTGCCTGGTATGAATGCTTTCTACTCCAAGTAGTGCCCACTAGTAGAAAAAGGGGCTATCGTCCAGGGCAGTTTAGCCCATTAGTCCTGGTTCAATCCAGAACCGGGACCAATGGAGCTATTTGCCCGATTAAATGAGCCTGAGGGCCGGCCGGGCCACGTGGGCCATTGGTCCCGGTTCGTCCGGACCTTTTGGTCGGTTGGTGGGACGAACCGGGACCATTGGCCCTCGCTCTGGCCCACAATCATTGGTCCCGGTTGGCGGCTTGAACTGGGACCAAAGGCACTGCTAGTCGGTTCGTCCTATCAACCGGGACTAAAGGGTTGGTCCTCGTTGCACCCAGAGTTTAGTCCCACCTCGCCAATCGAAGGGGAATCAAACCAGTTTATAAGCACCTCCCTTTCTGCAATGTTGAGCTCTTCTCAAAATGAAAATAGATGCCCTTATACAGGAAATTTAACCTAAATTCATACTGAATTTCTCTTAAGTTAGTAGAAATTTATTATGAATTTAGGTTGAATTTTCTCTATAAGCGCATCTATGCTCATTATGAGTAGTTTTTATATAGATTTTTCTCTTTTCTTCTATATTTATTTTTTCTTTTGCTTTTCTCAAGTGGCTGAGGCAAACAAGCAGAATGGTTTTATGTGTTGTCCATGCCCTATATGTGGGAATACGAAGTCTTACTCTGACCGGAAAATCCTTCACACCCACCTGCGTAGAGGGAAGTCTTCAGATACTTCTCCATCACGAAAAATTATGAAAAATTACCATCGGTCCTGTAGCACATGTGCCCACGTCATGTAAAAAACTCATGATCTTATCGCGCTCCGAGTATTTAATAATATTCATGCCGCATCGTTTCATGAGCGTCTACTACCGTGTCATCGCCGTTCGTGAGGGGGGCCACACCCGGAGACGTGTGCCGCCTCTTCGGACATGCCACCACATCACCCCGCATGTATGAGGGCCCGATGCGACGCTCCGGTGGCATTGCTACCCCCAGGGCCCCAGTCACGCCTAACACAGTAGCGTTTTACCACGGTATCTAGCCATTTGAATATGCACGGACGGGATTTGACGGTGGGCCTCTCCACCCGGTTGTGTTAGGTCAGCCCATAGGAACACTTTGGAGCAACATCCGGGCGGACCCACAGCAAGATCCCCTCCGTAGACCCGACGCGTCTGTTTCCCCCTCCAGGTGTCGGCAGCGGCGCCGTTCGTGAGTGGGGCCACACACCGGACACGCGTGCCGCCTCTTCAGACATGCCACCACACCACCCCGCATGTATGAGGGACCCAGACGACGGGTCGGCGGCATTACTACCCCCAAAGGTCCCCCGTCTGCCTAACCTCTCAGAAGCGTTTGACCACGCGATCTAGCCCTTTGACTTTGCACGGATGGGCTTTGACGATGGACCTCTCCACCGGTTGTGTCGATTCGGCCCATAGGGACACCCGGGAGCAACATCCGGCCAAACCCACAGCTACATCCACTCCGTGTAGACCCGACGCGTCTGCTTCCCCCCTCCGGTCGGCGTGGCGCCGTCCGTGAGGGGGGCACACCAGGAGACGTGCGGGCATTTGCAACCGCCACAACACTTCGGACTTGTGAGAGGCCGCCCCCGCACGATTTGACGGTATGCTAGCCCCCGGAGGCCGCCGGCCACAGTCGTAGACGCGCGAAGAGCAATCCGCGTAGAGGGAAGTGTTCAGATACAATAAAGTTTATAATTTTGCTGACCTAAAAGCAAAAAGAATTAAAAAATAAAGCAAAAAACCAAAAGAAAATAAATAATGCAGAAAACAAAACAAAAAAACTTGAAAAAAATAAATAAAATAGCAACAATAAGCATTTTGTTGTAAGTAGAAACAAAATAAAATAAATAAAGCAACAAAGAAAACAAAAAAGTTTTTTAGAATTTTAAAACAAATGGCACAAACAGAAAGTTTATATTTTTTCTAAAACTAAAAGCACTAACAGAAAGTTTATAATTTTGCTGACCTAAAAGCAAAAAGAATAAAAAAATAAAGCAAAAACCAAAAGAAAATAAATAATGCAGAAAACAAAACAAAAAACTTGAAAAAATAAAAATCGCAACAATAAGTATTTTGTTGTAAGTAGAAACAAAATAAAATAAATAAAGCAACAAAGAAAACAAAAAAAGTGTTTTCAAATTTTAAAACTAATGGCACTAATAGAAAGTTTATATTTTTCTAAAACTAAAAAGCAAAAAGAAATAAAATATAAAACAAAAAAGTGCCACCCATCGGGCCCCCACGGCTGAATACGACTAGAAACCCTATGGGCGGTGATTCAGGCCCATGGAAGGCCTAGCAGCCCACAGCACAGTGGCGAGAGATAGGCCAAAGCTCGCTTAGAGAGGAGCTCGAGAGGGAGCCGCACCGCACCTTATAAACTGGTGCGGCTCCCTCTCAACTAGCGAGGTGGGACAAAACATTTGGCGCGGGGCAGCACATGGCCTTTGGTCCCGGTTGGTGGCACCAACCGGGACTAAAGGGGGCATTGGTCCCGGTTCGGGGCTCCAACCGGGTCTAATGCCCCCTTTAGTCGGTTGGTGCCACCAACCGACCAAAGTCGCCGCTTCCCGCCCTTTGGGCTCTTGAAAATTGGCCTTTGGTCCCGGTTGGTGGCACCAACCTGGACTAAAGGGGGCATTGGTCCCGGTTCGTGGCACCAACCGGGACCAATGCCCTTGCTATATAACCAGGACTTGTGAAAATTTCACATCTCCCTCGCCGCTTCGACGACGCCTTGAGCTCATCGACGCCGCCAGTTGCCCAGATCGACGCCGCCACGCTGCCGCCGCCGCTGCCGCTTGCCCCGTCAGCCCTGCGTCGCCGCTTGCCCCGACGCCGCCGCCGCCCGCTTGTTGTCGTCGTCGCCGCGCGCCGTCGCCACGCCCCCTCGCCCGCCCGCTGCCGCTTGCCCGCCGCCCGCCGTCCTTGCCCCGCCGCCCGAGCCCGTCGTCGCCCCCGCCCCGCCGAGCCCGTCGTCGCCGTCGCCGCTACGCCCGCCGGCCGTCGCCCTCGCCGCCCGTTAGTGAGCCGCCGAGCCGCCCCGTTTTTATTTTTATTAGTTTATTTTTTCATATGTGATGTATATGTGTATGTGGCTATAATGTATATGTTTTTATTTTTATTAGTTTAGTTTTTGTTCATATATAGAAAGTTACAATTTTAATTAGGTTAGTGCATTTTAATTAGGTTAGTGTAGAGGAAAAAGTAAAATAAGGAAAAGGAAGAAAAGAGGAAGAAGGAAGAAGGAAGAAGAAGAAGAAAAGAATGAGAGGAAAAGAAGAAAAGAAGAGGAGAAGAAGAAAGGAATAGAGGAGAAGAAGAAAAAATTAGAATTTTTTCTATTTTTCTTCTTCTCCTCTATTCTTTTCTTCTTCTCCTCTTTTTCTTCTTTTTTTTATTCTTATTCTTCCTTCTTCCTTCTTCGTCTTTTCTTCATTTTCCTTATTTTCCTTTATCGAGGGATAAGAAGAAAAAGAAGAAGAGAAGAAGAAAGAAAGGAATAGAGGAGAAAGAAGAAACTTTGACACGAGGGGGGTACCGATACCCTCCCGATAACATTATTTTCCCATGTATATGTATGTTGCGTCGTTGTCGATATAACGAGTGTGTCGAGGATCGCCGAGGGGTCGAGGGTCGGGAACTAGGGTAGAGGGTCGAGGGTCGTTAAGGGGTCAAGGGTCGAAGGTTTTAGGGTCGAGGGTTCCGATAGTGTCAAAGTATTGAAGAAATCCATGGCTTCATCATTAGCGGAGTAACCATGGCATGATGGTATGAAGTCCTCCAAAGTTGTTACGGAATGGAGTCCGGATAGGATAATTTGCCTTTTGCTGAACTTTGTACCAAAAAGCGAATTATCCTATCCGGGACTCTGCTCCAAAACAACTTTGGAGAGTTTCACCATCATGCACCTGCATTAGCCTAATGATGAAGACATGGTTTTGTTGAATCCTTTGACACTAGGCAACCTCCCGACCTCGGCGATCTTGACCCCTTGACCCTCGACCGCTCAGCGATCCACGACCCTCTACCCTACTTGTGGGACATAGATGTACTGTTCAACGCCGACCCCTCCCGATAGCTTCAACACGTGGGGGGCGATGTCGTACCCCTCCTAGCTTGAAGCGTTCTCGAGGCCACCCCTAACCCTTGACGCGTTGTCGAGGCCACCCCAAACCCTAGAGAAGCGGGCCGAGGCCACTAATATGATTCCTTATTGTGATTAGCTAGCTAGTTCTACGTTGGCACTAATATATCCATATCTGTCATGTTTGAATAATAATTGCCATGTTGTAAATATTTGTAGAAACTATGGACACCCCGAGACGAAGCACAAGAAGCGTTGTTGAGGGACATAATCGCACACGGAAGTGATGTCGTCTCCTCGATGATGTTTCTCAAATCGATAACGATGGTCCGGAAGGAGAGGGTGAAGAAGCAGCTGGCTATGATTTACATGGCTCCGATGACCCAATGCCGGTGCAAGAAGTAGACCGTGAGGACGGCTCCGGTGATCACCAAACCGAGTCCGGCCAGGTATATATATTAGTTAAGCCTGTGCTGACTAGCTCTCGTCTTTGTTTTGGTATATATATATATGTACACATATTAATTAACTCTCGTCTTTGTTCTTTTTTCTAGCCCTCCGGATCGAGCACAACTTCGGTAAAGAGACGAGGCCGAAGAAAAAGTTGAGCTCGGATGAAAAGTTTGAGATCATAGAAACTGGCACATGACGGCCAACCGATTGAACCCTACGGACAAAGAAGGCATTTGTTGCTCGGTTGCGGGGTTACGGTTAGGGACAAGATCCCGATCAGCATCCACCAATGGTATAAGCCTAAGAACGAAGACCACGAGGTGTCTTATGTCAATGATATGTAGAAAAATGATCTTTGGACCGAGCTGAAGTCAAATTTTACCCTACCGCCAGAGGATGATCCGGAGAAGCCAGTAATAGAGCCATTAATCAAGTCTTTTGCTCTTAAGAAGATGGCGAGAACTATTCAGGAATTGGAAGAAAGACCTCAATACGTATGTCGAAAAAATGAGACACCAGAATTCACGGGCAAATATGAGAAGATCGAGATGGTGGCCCGCATTTGTGGCCTACAAGACATCGGAAAAGAGTAAAAAGATGTCAAGAACAAACAAGAGAAATGCTGCGAAGAAGAAGCTTCATCATCGCACGGGTCGTGGCTACCTCATAGCCCGCCTAAGTGGTCCAAGGCTGAGAATGATCTCGCTTGATAAAGGGATCGAACCCGAGACAATGAACTGGCCAGACCGTTGCGGACTTGGTTCTTCGGGTCATGGATCCTTGGACCCTATAACGGGAAGTGCATTTGGACGGACGAACAATTGGACATACCGGTCAAGAGGCTTAAGCATTATATCGAAGCAAGCAGCAAGGGAAGTTCGTTCGAGGGGAGAAGGACGAGCTCACAATGGCCCTTGGGAATCCCGAGCACCTGGGACGGACCACGAGGCACGCCAGCTCCCTTCGTGGAAGGCTAGATTTCCGGACGCTGGGGGTTACAAAACCCATGAGAGGAGGAAGAAACTGGAGCAGAGCCTAATGCAGGCGCTGCACGAAAGGGTAATGGGGCTAGAGGAACGAAAGAGGAACGAGAAGCAGCCGATCACAACAAACGACCTGCCGAAGCTTCCCCCGAAGCTACCCCGCCATCTCAGCGGAGAAGCAGCGTGGCTTCCACCGAGCTGCTTCCGCCAGAGCAGCATGCCTTGACGGCTCCTGCCCGGCTATCCCGTGGATGCTATCACGGATGCTGAAAGTTGCCACCTTATGGCGCAATGGAGCAATTTAAAGGTCAAGGCGGCTGTTGGCTCTGTTTATCCCACTAAACCCGACTCAACTTTTCACTACCGGCCGATTCGGAAGGATATGCTAAGGTGATGGTCGATGAAATAACGGAGGGATTTGAGGAGCTCGGCTTGACCACCCTACCGGTGAAGGGGAGTATCGGCTGGGTTCTCGCTCAAGACTCCATGCCTATGGTGAAGGATCTCATCAACCTTCCGAACTGACGCCTCCGCCTCCTCCTCCTCCTCCGGCAAGTCGGGCACTCCGCCTCCTCCACCGCCTCCTCCTCCTCCTCCCGTGAGTCAGGGCACTCCGCCTCCTCCACCGCCTCCTCTTCCGGGCGAGTGACGATCAGGCACTCGGCCGGCTCCTTCTCCGGCGTGTGGCGGCACTCCGTCTCCTTCTCCGCCCGCACCGCGGCGTCCGGCAGCCAGCCTCCTCCTTCTCCGCCTCGTCGGCAAGGCGGAAGAGACCCGCCGCCCGCTCGGCTGCTCCGGTGCGTCGTAGTCCTTCTCCTCCGCCTCGTAAGCAAGGAAATAAGACATCCGCTCCGTCTGCTGCCGCGGCGTCTAGCGATCTTGCCAAAGGCGGGAGGAGATCTGATTCGGTCCTTCTCTGAAGACTCCAGAGAAGTTACCGTACGAGAGGAGCGAGGAGCAAAACGCAAAGATCGCGCAGACCGAAGTGGATGACTGGTTTCAAGGGTTGAAAGCAAAGAGACATCCACCTCCGGAGGAGAAGGTAGATCCGGTCAAAGCAAAGCGCACTCTGGCTGCCCTGACAAAACCACCCAAGTCTCCGCCGAAGGCAACTATGAGCGCATTATTGGAAAGGCATTTGCCGAGGCGGAGAGATCGGGAAATCTTGTCGGTGATCAAAGGATGAAAGAACGACGAGCTGGGAAACAAATTGCCCATTTCGGCGAACAAGCGAAGGAATCGTGCCCCCGCTCAAGGTGCTGCTAGCGACATCGTCGATCCGAGGATGGTGCCGGTTATGGCAATCCTGAAGATTACTTGCCCGACGATGTACAATTTGATTTCTTGGAGGTGCAGATACAAAGATACGAGTACGGGAAGCCTCTCACAAAGATGAAAGCTCTCTATCAACGATGATGCGAAGATTGCATGATTGGTACATGAAAACCTGCAAAGAGTCTGAGGGGAGGAGTACTTTGTATTTGAGAGTTAAAAAGGAGCATGACCTCCTTGGAATGAACTGTTGCCTATTCCATTTGAGGAGTTCTATCAGTTTTTCAATCAATTGGCCCTCGATAAAACAACGGTCACTGCCATGCGTAAGTAGTACTACTTACATCATTAAGTATCTCTATATAACTCAGCCCTTTCATTGCATGTATTTATAAATATCCTCACTATATTATGCAGATTGAAGATCGCGAATTGAAGAATAGACAATTTGGTGATATTGGGTTCATTAACACATATCTCATAGATGCAAATGAGGTTGAATTTCGTGCCAAAGATACCGAGGCCAACTTGCTACAATCGTTGGTAATAAATGAACACAAAGATATAATACTCTTTCCTTACAACTTCAAGTGAGTATTCTTGTCTTGTGGCATATTCGGTTTCCTTATTAGTCCAGGTTATAGTAATGTAATATTGATGAGTTATGGATGTGTGCGCAGCTACCACTATATTCTCCTAGAGATTAAGCTTGAGAAGGGAGTAGTAACTATCTTTGACTCGAGACGAAAAGATCCCAAGGAGTATGCGGACATGACTGAAATGCTCGAGAAGTAAGTTAAATCGATCATTATCCACCATATCAACAACTTTGTTCATTTCGATATCAAGTAATTGTTTTCTTTGTATGGCAGGGCTTGGGGAAAATTCACCAAAAAGCTCGAGACTACCGAAGAAGCTGCAATTTAGACACCAAAGTAAATACTATATAGTAGCAGATTCCACGCGCATCTCCTAGTGATTCAAGCACTAGTTTCATCAATACCATTTAGCATGCTTGCTAATTATCAGTTTGATTGACCTCTGTTTCTTGTAAAGTGGTTGTGGCAGGAACAAGGGAATGATTTATGTGGATACTACGTTTGCGAGTCCATCCGCCACACGACCTGTGAGAGGGGCTACTCCGACAAACAATACGAAGTGCGTAAATAAAAATATTCACAATTTTATTTTATTACCATCATTTGTGTTGAGTTTCATTCATTCATATATATATATATATATATATATATATATATATATATATATGTATTGACCCCTTTCTTAAAATTAGGTGTGTCGGTGGGATGAACTCCTAGCACCAGATCGCATGCGAGCAATTCAAGAGGAATTGGCGGCATTCTTTCTTGACTATGTGATCGCTGAAGGCGGGGAATACCATGTGGACCACGCGTCCGTATTGTAAAAGATAATTATTGTATATATGTAGCGGTAGCGTCGGATAGATATCACGAGAACTTGTTGTTCGACCAATCTCTCGGAGAAGGAGAGGTGGTCGATATCACTTCTCTCTGTATGCATATATATGTTCATGACGATCTTCTGTTTGCTTAATTACTAGCTAGCTAGCATGTCTAGTTAGTCCTCTCTATACGTATGTATAGTACGTAGTGTCGACCAAGCACGGACAAAAGAAAGGACACTTTTCTCTATTAATTAGCTAGCTATAGCACAATATATGAAACACCTAAATTATCCCCCCAAACCCCCAAACCCCCTCTTTTGAAAAAAAACAAAACCAGAGCCAAAGAAATCTTGTGGCGTGGATGCCTATTGGTCCCGGTTGGTGCCACCAACCGGGACCAAAGGCCCTCCGCCTGAGCTCACGGACAGGCCACGTGAAGGCCCATCTGTCCCGGTTCTGGATAGAACCGGGACTAAAGGGTGAGGGTATTAGTACCGACTCTTTAGTCCCGGTTCACGAACCGGGACTAAAGGCCCTTGTGAACCGGAACTATAGGCCCTTTTTCTACTAGTGGCCATGGATCAGTTTCCGTGTGACAAGGCACGGCCGGTGAAAGCGCAATATCAATGCTATAACCGCCGTGATTGAGTAGCTAGTAGCTTAATCAGTTGGGATTTAGGCACCGGATTGCGTGGCTCATTTGACCGGTGCATGTGCCATCTCATCAAAGATATCTTTGAAACATCAAAGGGACACATGAAATGATGCACACAGCAGCCATATCTAGTCGAACCCTAGACTCTAGAAACACCCTTGCCAATCAGGATCAGGTTTTTAACTCTCAGCTAGATTGAATTCTTTGTGCTAGCTGCAGCTGTTCCATTGAACCTTTGGTACAAAGGATCGAGGCTGGTACCTAGTATCAAGTTCAGACCACCGTTCATCCATCGTAAAAGAAAAGTCCACACCACCGACTCGCCAAAAACAAAAGGAGCCGAGACCACCGAACAAATGTAGATAACTAGTACTCACTCCATCCGATAATACTTGACATTAAAATAAATAAAAGAGGATGTATCTAAATGTATTTTAGTTTTAGATACATCTCTTTTTGTCCATTTTGATAACAAATATTTTTGGACGGAGGGAGTAGGAGCCACATACAACGAACTGCACATTCTTGATGAAAGAGAACCGTCTATGTCTATGCCTGCCGTATCCTTCAAAAGCTGGAAGCATTTCAGTTTACTCTCCACCGAAAGTAGAGATTCGACCGCCAAACTAGCGCGCATGACAAGTATTATGCCGGTTAGTTAATTAACTCGATCGTCCGGCCGACACTAGCTCCCTTAGTTTAATAGCGGCTGCATCTCGCTCCCTCGTTGCGGAGCACGAGAGATTCCATGGATGCTCGTGGATAATACGTGGTTTGTACGTATTTTTCTTTGTAAAAGGTGTTTTATTACTTAAATCTTTCTCTATAATAATAAAGTACGGATTGAGTACCGGAGCCCTTTCTTTCATCAAAAGATATTGCGAACTTGTATGGTCCACATTCTTTGTCTCTACCTATCCATTATAGAGTAAATAGCTCTTTTCACAATAAGAGTTATCCATACAGTGACGGTATTTAATTATGAAAGTTGGCTAAGTAGCTGACCCTGTTAGTCCGTTCTTTTAAGATAAAGGAGCATAAGCCTTTTTCTTTTTATTACTATTTCCTCCGCTTAATGGATAACCATTTGCTACCAATGTGAGAATTGCTTCTTATTTCCAATTTAGATAATTGGATTTGCACCAAAGGAAACCATAAATTCCATATACCATAGAAATCTAGGATAGAGAAGCTATATCCTATTCATTGGTACTAATCATGGATACTTCAAAAAAAATATTTGTTTGAAGTCATGATCTGAACGAGTCGCACATACACCCTAGCACATGTTGCTCGACACAGAGGGCATCCTTTAAGCGCGGCCGTTTTTCGAGCATTTCGTATTGGCTGTCTTGCGTTTCTAATAAGTTGTTTAACCGTCGGCATGTTGTATGTATATAGAAAAAAATGGATTGGTTTAGATCCATCTTAACCTGATGATTGCTCATTATGAAGTCTTTCTATTTTCTATTAAATCGAGGAAAACACGAATTTAGCTGTGAAATAAATTTACAAGAAATCCGGACACTACCAATCCTTAAACATTTCTGGAAACCACCTTTGGATCAAGATCGCAGTTGCTTGTCAATCATTTCATCCCCTACAATATCGACAAGTCCATAAGCTTAGGCTTCGTCACGACATAAAAACATCCCTTTCCATGTCTTGGATACAACCCAAAAAGGCTTGCCTGTTCTTACTGCATAAACCCTTGTGATCATTTCGCGAACTTTGTGTAACTCTTCTACTTCTAGTAAAAATTCTGGTGTCCTTGCCTGATAATAAGCACTAGCAGGTTGGTGAAGCATAATCCTCACGTGAGGGAATGATGTACGCTTGGTGGGTTCTCCTCCAAGCATAATGAAGGACGCCATGGAGGCCGCTATTCCGAGGCATATTGTATATATATCTGGTGTCACCGTTTGCATCGTATCAAAAATAGCCATTCCTGAGATTAGCCACCCGCCTAGGGAGTTTATAAACAAAAAAATATCACTAATTCCATCTTCTATACTCAGATATACCATGAGACCTGTAATATGATTCGTGATCTCGCAACAAATCTCTTGACCTAAAAAAAGTGTCCTTTCTCGATACATAACATTGTATAAGTCAACCCAAGTCGCTTCTTCATCTCCAGGAATCCGGTAAGGTACTTTTGGAACACCAATGGGCATATTAGATTAATATTATTAAATTTAAGTAAGAAAACCACACTTTAATATGGGAACATAAGAATGGAACAGAAAGAAAGAATCGCAGTTTATTGTCTTAATTTTTATTCTTATTCTATATGAATACTATAGATTCTATTAATACGTAGATTGAAAGGTTATACATATAAGGAATGTAAGACAGATTGAATAAATAAAAAGGAATGGGTGATTCGAATGCTAAACAAAGAGGGGTAGCGATCTATTCTTTGTTTTTTTCCAAATTGGCCAAGTTACCCATTGCATATTGGCACTTATCGAGTATAGAATAGATCTGCTTATCTTTCTTCTTATGAACAGAATTGGCTTCTTATTTTTAATGGAATGAAATAAATATTCGCGCTTTTCGACACGTAATCCCCTAGAAGGGTTAGGTACATAGGATATGGATAGTCTTTTCAATGCGATAAAATAAAAGCGACATCGTGTCTATTTTTCTTTGCTAAAGGGGTAATTTCATGGGTTTGCCTTGGTATCGTGTTCATCTGTCGTATTGAATGATCCGGTCGATTGCTTGCGTTGCATATAATGCACACAGCTCTAGTTTACGGTTGGGCTGGCTCAATGGCTTTATATGAATTAGCAGTTTTTGATCCCTCCGATCCTGCTCGATCCAATGTGGAGACAAGGTATGTTCGTAATTCCCTTCATGACTCGTTTAGGAATAACGGATTAGGTAGAATTGGTTGGAGTATTTCAGGAGGAACTGTAACAAATCCGGGTATTTGGAGTTATGAAGGTGTGGCAGGTACGCATATTGTGTTTTCTGGCTTGTGTTTCTTGGCAGCGATCTAGCATTGGGTATATTGGGACCTAGAAATATTCTCTGATGAGCGGTCGGGAAAACCCTCTTTGGATTTGCCCAAGATCTTCGGAATTCATTTATTTTTTGCAGGGGTGGCTTGCTTTGGCTTTGGGGCATTTCATGTAACGGGTTTGTATGGTCCTGGGATATGGGTATCCGATCCTTATGGACTAACTGGAAAAGTACAAGCCGTAAATCCAGCGTGGGGTGCAGAAGGTTTTGATCCTTTTGTTCCGGGGGAATAGCTTCTCATCATATTGCTGCGGGTACATTGGGTATATTAGCGGGCTTATTCCATCTTAGTGTTCATCCGCCTCAACGTCTATATAAAGGATTACGTATGGGCAATATTGAAACTGTACTTTCCAGTAGTATCGTTGCTGTTTTTTTTGCAGCTTCGTGATTCTTTGGAACTATGTGGTATGGGTAAAGAACGACCCCAATCGAATTATTTGGGCCTACTCGTTATCGATTGGGATCGGGGATACTTTCAAAGAAGAAATATATCAAAGAGTTAGCAATGGTTTAGCCAAAAATCTTAGTTTATCGAAGCTTGGTCTAAAATTCCGAAAAATTAGCCTTTTATGATTATATTGGTAATAATCCGGCAAAAGGGGATTATTGAGCAGGCTCAATGGACAATGGGGATGGAATAGCTGTTGGATGGTTAGGACATCCCGTCTTTAGAGATAAAGAAGGACGTGAGCTTGTTGTACGCCGTATGCCTACTTTTTTTGAAACATTTCCGGTTTGTTTTGGTAGATGAGGAGGGAATTGTTAGAGCAGACGTTCCTTTTAGAAGAGCAGAATCCAAATATAGTGTTGAACAAGTAGGTGTAACGGTGGAGTTCTATGGTGGCGAACTTAATGGAGTAAGTTATTACGATCCTGCTCTTTGTAAAAACATATGCGAGGCGTTCTCAATTAGGGGAAATTTTTGAATTAGAGCGGGCTACTTTGAAATCGATGGTGTTTTTCGCAGCAGTCCAAGGGGTTGGTTCACTTTTGGTCATGCTACCTTTGCTTTGCTCTTATTTTTCGGACACATTTGGCATGGCGCTAGAACATTGTTCCGAGATGTTTTTGCTGGTATTGATCCAGATTTGGATGCTCAAGTCGAATTTGGAACATTCCAAAAAGTGAGAGATCCAACTACAAGGAAACAGGCAGTCTGATACACATTGTGATAGTATCTTTCACCTCTTTTTTTTGACTTGACATGGGAAACATCTCCCATCCTTTCTTTGACTCTTTTTCTTTCTTTATATGGGAAATTATCCCAAATGACAAATGAATAGGTGTGGAAGTTATAATTGTAAATAAACCAGGATCGAATCTATGGAAGCATTGGTTTATACGTTCCTTTTAGTTTCGACTTTAGGGATAATTTTTTCGCTATCTTCTTCCGAGAACCACCTAAGGTTCCACCAACTCCAACTAAAAGAATAAAATAATTTCATTTAAGTAAGAAGTCCCCCTATCTGGGAGACCTCTTACTTAAATTAGTCTCCGTGTTCTTCGAATGGATCTCTTAATTGTTGAGAGGGTTGCCCAAACGCGGTATATAAGGCATACCCAGTAAAGCTTACAAGTAAACCAGATATGGAGATGGCGACTAAAGTTGTTGTTTCCATTTTTATAGAATTTCAAGATCGCAATGGATCTACGAAAAGGTCGTGTATTTACAACTACAACGGAATAGTATACAAAGTCAACACCAATGATTAAATAGAATTTATGGCTACACAAACCGTTGAAGATAGTTCTAAACCTAGGCCAAAACGAATCGGTGCGGGTAGTTCTTGAAACCCTTGAATTTGGAATATGGGAAAGTCGCCCCGGGTTGGGGGACTACTCCTTTATGGGGATACATAATGGCTTTATTCGCTATATTCCTATCTATCATTTTAGAAATTTATAATTCTTCCGTTTTATCGACGGAATTTTAACCAATTAGGTTTCTACTAACTAAAACTAGGAAGTCGAGTTTTTCCATCGAAAAAAGCCTTTCTAGTTTAAGATCTACATTTCTAGATATTATGGTAGTTCGTAGTGGAATTTTTTGTTTGGTATCTACGGAATATGAGTGTGTGACTTGTTAGAATTGATCCTATTGATAATACATAGAAAGGGCCTGTTATCTCTATCAAGATGATTCTAATTAAATGAGATATTATTTATTCTAGTATACGGAACACGAAATACATAGAGTGGATCAAAAAAATGGAACTATGATTCATACTCACTATTAAGACCTCGCAACTAGACTGAAAAATTCAAGTAGTTCTTAAATAAAAATAAAAAAGAAATTTTCTTCCTTCCAATTTTGTTTGCCCAAAAGACAACTTTTTTTCTCTCGATTTTGTCGAGTCATTACAATGATTCAATAAATGATTATCAAGCGGTTCTTATTCGAAGAACCCTTGCCTTTTGTTTAGCTTGAGACTAAATCATCGTGGCTCTAGTATGAATCTAAGGTTTTAATTGAACGGATTCATAGGGTTCACCGTCGTGGTTATTTTTCACAAAAGTCCTTATACTTTTTGATAATTAAACCCGCAGTCCTCATATTTACCCCTTGCCATTGGAGAAACGGTTTGTTTAATTTTCCCTATGTCCTCGCTCCTCTCTCCCGTCTCCAAAAATCTCCTCGCAGCGGCCATCGCACACCGTCGTCGCCGCTGCCGCCCGACAACAGAGTCTCGGCCGCCGGCTCCCCGCATATCTGCGCCTCCCTGGAAGTCCGGATCTCTCCGACGTCCCGAACACGCCGGCTCTCCCCACCCCCGAGGTCTCATCTCTCCGACATCCCCATGCTTCGCCCACTCCAGTCAGAGTTGCATGTAACACTGTGTCCGACCCATTACGTGTCGCATCGATCTGCATGGACTATGGACACCGTGCATGTGCATGCTTGCCCAATCCTGCCGGCTCTCTCCTACTGTAGTAGCAAACATCTGGAGCGTGTCTATCACGTCCCTACACAGCTACACTAGAGGTTATGCACGTACGCATGCATCCACACGCAATTTCTGAGCGGAGACAGGATAGTTACACAGGGTGTGCCGTTTGTCACAAGTTTGGGCGTAGTGCAACGTCTATTTCCACTCGCTAGCAGAATGTGCAACGTGTACGGTATGAATGCTTTGTCCAAGTAGTGCCATGGACCAGTTTCCGTGTGACACGGCACGGCCGATGAAAGCGTAATACCGATGCTATTACCGCCGTGATTGAGTAGCTAGTAGCTTAATTAGTCGGCATTTAGGCACCGGATTGCGTGGCTTAATCCAAGATATCTTTGAAGCATCAAGGGACACATCACACATGACATGATGCACAGCAGCCATATCTAATCGAACCCTAGGCTTTAGAAACACCCTTGCCAATCAGGATCAGGTTTTTAACTCTCAGCTAGATTGACTTCTTTGTGCTAGCTGAACTTTTGGTACAAAGGATCGAGGCTGGTACATAGTATCAAGTCCAGACGACCGTTCATCCTTCATCGTAAAAAAAAGTCCAGACACCGACACGGCAAAAACAAACAAAAAAGCCCGGACCACCGGGAATTAATCGACGAACAAAGTTTGGTAATTAGGAGCCAAGTTCAGCGAACTCCACTCTTTAGGAAAGAGAGAGCCGTCTATGTCTGCTTGGACAAGAAAGAACTCGAGATCATGCGCCGGCATCTCTGGAAGACTAGAACCACATCCACATGTGTCCTTCAGTCAGAAGCTGAAAGCATTTCAGTTTACGTCGCAACCTGCCTCTCCGTGCGTTGCACTTGCACCGAGTCGATTTCTCCACCGAGAGTAGAGATTCGACCGCCAAACTACGTGCATGACAGCAAGTATTATGCCGGTTAGTTAATTGACTCGATCGTCCGGCCGGCCGGCCGGCACTAGCTAGCTTTTCCTTTAGCCTGGTTGTGATGTGGAGTATATCATATGCTAGTATCATGCATATGATACCAGTGTATGATACTTGTTAGATAATAACGAGATATAAACAAGATAAAGAGACACGGATTTTTACATGGAAACCCTTATGGGAGAAAACCACGGATGCACGAAGGCGCAATTACTATGATGGAGGAGTATTACAAGCACAAGACGACAGACCGTCTGAGGTATGACTACATGGGGTATATATGAGGGCAATACATGAGAGTCCTTGGAGGACAAGTAAACGAGTTTTACTCGTACGCGTCGGTACCAACACAAAGGCCCACACCATATGTACTATGTCTAGTTCAATATGGTAGAATTTGGATTACAATTTAACAATCTCCACCTTGAGCCAAATTCCCTCCAGTAGTTGAAGAAAGTGAATAACTCCATCCAAATCAGCATAAACACCTTGTGCGTTAAAGTCCATAGGACTAGTGAGAAATACCAACTAAGCCTGAGCAGAGCTCAAACTTATTGGTAGGAACTGGCTTTGTTATCATATCAGCAGGATTATCATGAGTACATATCTTGCATACCTCCAAATCGCCTTCAGCAACAACATCTCGAATATAATGAAATCTGACATCAATGTGCTTTATCCTCTCATGATATATTGGATTCTTTGTAAGATATATGGCACTTTGACTGTCAAAAAATACGGTAGGGCAAGATGAATCTCCACAAAGCTTAGTGTACAAACCTCTCAACCAGATAGCTTCTTTGCATGCCTCGGAAATAGTCATACACTCGGCATCAGTAGTGGAACAAGCCACAATAGACTGCAAAGTTGCTCTCCAACTCACAGCACAACCAATAATGGTGAAAACATAACATGTGAGTGATCTTCTCTTGTACAAATCACCAGCAAAATCAGAATCAACAAAACCAACAAGTCCATCTCCAGTTTTCCCAAACTGTAAATAAGCATTAGAAGTACCTCGCAGGTATCCGAAAATCCACTGAACTGCTTTCCAATGCTCTTTTCCAGGATTAGCCATATATCTAACGACAACACTCAATGCATATGATAATTCAAGATGAGAATAAACCATGCCATACATAAGTGAACCAACTGCATTCAAATAGGGAACTCTAGACATGTACTCAATATCTTCATCTGGCTTAGGACATAAAGCTGATGATAATTTGAAGTGTGCAGCTAACGGAGTACTCACCGGCTTGGCATTATGCATATTAAAACGACGAATAACTTTATCAATATATCCCTTCTGACTTAGATATACTTTTCCAGATGGTTTATCTCTGGATATTTCCATGCCAAGTAGTTTCTTTGCTGCACCCAAATCCTTCATCTCAAATTCATTCTCAATTGCTTCTTTAGTTCATTAATATCTGACATACTCTTTGCAGCAATAAGCATATCATCAACATAAAGAAGCAAATAAATAGTTGAACCAATGACAGTTTTCAAATAAACACAACTATCATAATTAGACCTTTTGAAACCTTGAGAGAGCATAAAGGTGTCAAATCTCTTGTACCACTGTCTAGGGGATTGCTTCAATCCATAAAGAGATTTCTTTAACTTACAGACAAGTTGTTCTTTTCGAGGAATAACAAAACCTTCAGGTTGTTCCATATAAATACCCTCTTCTAATTATCCATGTAAAAAATCAGTTTTAACATCCAATTGTTCAAGCTCAAGATCATGCATGGCAACAATACTGAGCAAAGTGCGAATAGAGCTGCTTCACAACAAGAGAAAAGACTTCGGTATAGTCAATAACTGGAATCTGACTGTAACCTTTAGCAACTAACCTTGCTTTATATTTTGTCTCATTATTAGGAGAAACACCTTCTTTCCTCTTGAAAACCCACTTGCAACGAATAGGTTTCTTCTCTCTAGGTAATCTTACTAAATCCCAAGTGCCATTCTTTTCAAGTGATTCCATCTCATCATGATAGCAGTCATCCACTTATTACTATCACCAGAAATAATAGCCTCAGAATATGAAGAAGGCTCAACATTACCTTCAATTTCTTCTGCAACACATAAAGCAAAAGAAACAATATTGCACTCTTCAATTGACCTGTCAGGTTTATTAATACCCCGTCTAACTCTGTCATGTGCGAGATTCCAACTGGGCGGAACAATAGGCTGATTTGGTGACATGATCATCATTAACGACGGGTTCATCATGTGCATCAACAATTTCATTACCAAATGTATCACCTGAATCAATAACATGCTCCACCTGAACGGTAGGCTCCTGAACAATAGGCTGTTGTTCACTCTCAACGGGAACATTTGTAGATGAAACATCATGTAACATAGCAGATTCATTAAAGATAACATTTTTGCTAATAACAACCTTCTGGGTTTCAGGATTCCACAATTTAAAACCTTTAACGCCAGACTTATAACCAAGAAAGATGCACTTAATAGCCCTAGGTTCCAACTATCCATTATCAACATGAGCATAAGCAGTGCAACCAAAAACTCTCAACTATGAATAATCAGCAGGTGAACCAGACCATACCTCAATTGGAGTTTTCTTATTAAGAGCAATAGATGGTGAACGGTTAATGAGATAACAAGCAGTGGAAGCGGCCTCAGCCCAAAAACGCATATGCAAACCTGCATTGGACAACATGCAACGGGCCCTGGAAATAATGGTCCTGTTCATATGCTCAACAACACCATTTTGTTGAGGAGTATAAGGAACTGTGTAATGTCTGATAATGCCTTCAGACTTGCAATAATTTTTTAATTGCTTAGAACAGAATTTCATACCATTATCAGTGCGAAGTATATTTACCTTCTTTTCAGTTTGTCTCTCAGTCATAATCTTCCACTCCTTAAATGCTGAGAATTCTTCATATTTATGCTTCAAGAAATAAGGCCAAACTTTTCTCGAATAATCATCAATAATAGTCAGCATGTAACTAGCACCTCCTAGTGACTTCTCGCGAGATGGTCCCCATAAATTAGAATGGACATAATCAATAATACCTTCAGTTGTATGAGTCGAAGTGTTGAACTTCACCCTCTTGTGCTTGCCGAAGATACAATGCTCACAAAATTTCAATTTACCAGTTTCATATCCATCAAGAAGACCTCTCTTATTTAACTCTGCCAAACCAAGTTCACTCATATGTCCAAGATGCATATGCCAAAGGTTAGCAGCATCACAATCAGAATTCTTTGAAATAACCGAAGTAGCGCTACCTGAAACGGTAGAACCTCGAAGGTAATAAAGACCATTGGTCAAACTTAAGTCACCTTTCATCACAACAAGGGAGCCTTTGGTGACCTTCAAAACACTATTTCCACCTGAATACTTGTACCCCTTTGCATCAAGGGCACTCATAGAACTAGTAGAAAAGGGGCCAAAGGTCCAGGCCGGGTCAGCCCATTAGTCCCGATTCAGTCCAGAACCGGGACCCATGGGGGCATTGGACCCGGTTCGTGAGCCCCGGGGGCCGGCCGGGCCACGTGGGCCATTGGTCCCAGTTCGTCCGAACCTTTTGGTCCCGGTTGGTGGGACGAACCGGGACCAATGGGTCTCGCTCCTGGCCCACCACCATTGGTCCCGGTTGGTGGCTTGAACCGGGACCAAAGGCTGCCCTTTAGTCCCGGTTCATGGCACCAACCGGGACCAATGAGGTGCCTATATATACCCGCTCGCGTAAGAGCAGAGCACACTGCTTTCTGTTTTTTACGGCCGCCCGAGGGGAGAGGGCTTGGTGGTGCTCTAGCTCACCTCCTATGCACACAAGGTGTTTGATGGAATGCCCGAGCCACACTACTTAAGCTTTCTCCTCTCAAGCTCGACCTCCAAGCTCCATTTTCCTCAATATTTGTCTAGGTTTAGCGGTCCGTCACGCCCGTCCCGTCTTCTTTCACCGCCGTCGATCACCCGCCGATCTCATCGCCCGGCACCACCGTGGTGAGCCTCTTGTTCTTATCTTCTTTCTGAAAGGAAAAATATTCTTACTTGTATGTTTAGATAGATACTTGTATTATTTTCTTACTTTTATTATTCCATCTTATATAGTGCGATGGTTTTGGTATCCGCCGCCGTCGGCCCTCGTCCTATCTATGATTCGGATGTGGTATATATTTTCTTTATAACTAATGGTTTATTTATTGTTTATGAAAATTATGCCGACCAACGTGACATAGATTTTATTTATCTAGGAGGTATGTGAACCGGAAATTCCAACCGACCCTATTGTCGAGAGGTTAAATTTAGTTGAAGAAGAAAACAATTTCTTGAAGGAAAAAATAATAAAAATTGAGGAGGAGAAGATGATATTGGAGTTGCATGTTGCGGATGTCGTCGATGATCACAAGATCAAGATGGATGCAATGCGCTTGAAGATTAGAAAGATTAGAAAATATGCCATTCATACCGAGGCTTGGTATCATTATGTCGTTGGATCAATTGTTACCTTGGTTGCGATTATGATCGCATTTGTTTTCGCATTGAAATGTTTTACATAGTTTCAATGTATGGTTTAATTAATTAGATGCTCTGGAGAGCTATATGTTGTTAGATGAGAACTATGTATGTACTTTGGTTTTAATGTGATGATGAACTTCTATTAATTTGGTCACTTATTTATCTATTCATGATGTTATGTAATGGTTTTTGACACACTTATTTATATATAATGCACGCAGATGAACCGCAATGGATGTACGGTGATGACACACCTCCGAGTACATTAAGGGCGTGCATGAGTTTCTCGAAGCGGCTAAGGCAAACAAGCAAAATGGTTTTATGTGTTGTCCATGCATTAAATGTGGGAATACGATGTCTTACTCTAACCGGAAAATCCTTCACACCCACCTGCTTTACAAGGGTTTCATGGCACACTATAATGTTTGGACGAGGCACGGAGAAATAGGGGTTATGATGGAAGACGGCGAAGAAGAAGAGTACGATGACAACTATGTGCCCCCTGAATATGGTGATGCTGCAACGAGGGGAGCTAGTGAAGATCAAGAGGAACCAGACGATGTGCCCAATGATGTTGCAACGGGTGAAGCTGCTGAAGATCAAGAGGAACCAGACGATGTGCCCGATGATGATGATCTCCGCCGGGTCATTGTCGATGCAAGGACGCAATGCGAAATTCAAAAGGAGAAGCTGAAGTTCGATCACATGTTAGAGGATCACAAAAAAGGGTTTTACCCCAATTGCGAAGATGGCAACACAAAGCTCGGTACCGTACTAGAATTGCTGCAGTGGAAGGCAGAGAATGATGTGCCTGACAAAGGATTTGAGAAGCTACTGAAAATATTGAAGAAGAAGCTTCCAAAGGATAATGAATTGCCCGACAGTACATACGCAGCAAAGAAGGTCGTATGCCCTCTAGGATTGGAGGTGCAGAAGATACATGCATGCCCTAATGACTGCATCCTCTATCGCGGTGCGTACAAGGATCTGAACGCATGCCCGGTATGCGGTGCATTGCGGTATAAGATCAGACGAGATGACCCTAGTGATGTTGACGGCGAGCCCCCTAGGAAGAGGGTTCCTGCGAAGGTGATGTGATATGCTCCTATAATACCGCGGTTGAAACGTTTGTTCAGAAACGGAGAGCATGCCAAGTTGATGCGATGGCACAGTGAGGACCGTAAGAAAGACGGGAAGTTGAGAGCACCCACGACGGGTCGCAGTGGAGAAAAATCAAGAGAAATCTTTGGGATGAGTTTGCAAAGGATCCAAGGAACGTATGGTTTGCTTTAAGCGCGGATGGCATTAATCCTTTCGGGAGCAGAGCAGCAATCACAGCACTGGCCCGTGACTCTATGTATGTATAACCTTCCTCCTTGGATGTGCATGAAGCGGAAGTTCATTATGATGCCAGTTCTCATCCAAGGCCCTAAGCAACCCGGCAACGACATTGATGTGTACCTAAGGCCATTAGTTGAAGAACTTTTACAGCTGTGGAATGGAAACGGTGTACATACGTGGGATGAGCACAGACAGGAGGAATTTAACCTAAAGGCGTTGCTATTCGTGATCATCAACGATTGGCCCGCTCAAGAACCTTCGTGACAGACAAACAAGGGATACCACGCATGCACGCACTGTTTATATGACCGAAAGTATATACCTGGACAAAGGCAGGAAGAATGTGTACACAGGCCATCGCCGATTTCATCCGACCAACCATCAATGTTGAAAGAAAGGCAAGCATTTCAAAGGCAAGGCAGATCACCGGAAGAAGCCCGCCATGCGTACCGGTGATCACGTACTTGCTATGGTTAATGATTTACACGTAATCTTTGGAAAGGGTCCCGGCGGACTAGCTGTTCCGAATGACGCTGAGAAACATGCACCCATGTGGAAGAAGAAATCTATGTTTTGGGACCTACCCTACTGGAAAGACCTAGAGGTCCGCTTTTCGATACACATGATCCACGTGACGAAGAACCTTTGTGTGAACCTGCTAGGCTTCTTGGGCGTGTATGGGAAGACAAAAGATACACCTGAGGCACGGGAGGACCTGCAACGCTTGCACGAAAAAAACGGCATGCCTCCGAAGCACTATGAAGGTCCTGCCAGCTACGCTCTTACGAAAGAACAGAAAGAAATCTTCTTTGAATGCCTGCTCAAGATGAAGGTCCCGACCGGCTTCTCGTCGAATATAAAGGGAATAATAAATATGCGGAGAAAAAGTTCCAGAACCTAAAGTCTCATGATCGCCACGTGATTATGAGGCAACTACTTCCGGTTGCATTGAGGGCTTCTACGGAAAACGTCCGATTAGCCATTGTGAAGCTATGTGCATTCCTCAATGCAATATCTCGTAAGGTGATCGATCCAGAAATCGTACCAACGCTAAGGAGTGATGTGGCGCAATGTCTTGTCGGGCCGAGCTGGTGTTCCCACCATCCTTCTTCAATATCATGATGCACGTCCTAGTTCATCTAGTCGACGAGATTGTCATTTTGGGGCCCGTATTTCTACACAATATGTTCCCCTTTGAGAGGTTCATGGGAGTCCTAAAGAAATATGTCTGTAACCGCTCTAGGCCAGAAGGAAGCATCTCCATGGGCCATCAAACAGAGGATGTCAGCGGGTTTTGTGTTGACTTCATTCCTGGCCTTAAGAAGATAGGTCTCCCTAAATCGCGGTATGAGGGGAGACTGACCGAAAAGGCACGCTTGGAAGGGACTCAATAATATGCAGGACGAATATTCTTGGTCTCAAGCACACTACAGTTCTCTGAGAACTCTACCTTGGTGACCCGTATGTCGATGAACACAAGAGCGATCTGCGCTCCAAACACCCGAGCGGTAAAGGCGACGACTAGATTACATGTGAACACATCAGGACTTTCAGCAGTTGGTTGGAAACACGTCTCAGAGGTGACAAGACTGTTTGTGATGAGCTGTACTTGTTGTCCAGGGGACCATATTTGACTGTATTGATTTACAAAGGATACGAGATAAATGGGAATACATTTTACACGATTGACCAAGATCAAAAGAGCACCAACCAAAACAGCGGTGTCCGCTTTGATGCAACAACCGAGAAGGGAAAGGACACATATTATGGTTACATAGTGGACACATGGGAACTTGACTACGGACATGATTTTAAGGTCCCTTTATTTAAGTGCAAATGGGTCAATCTGACAGGAGGCGGGGTACAGGTAGACCCAAAGTACGGAATGACAACAGTGGATCTGAAAAATCTTGGGTACACTGACGAACCGTTCGTCCTAGCCAATGATGTGGCACAGGTTATCTATGTGAAGGTCATGTCTACCAGACCGAGAAAAAGAAAAAATAAGGAAGCGAATACATCATACGATGAGCCAAAGTGGCACATAGTTCTTTCAGGAAAAAGGGACATCATGGGAGTGGAGGGCAAGACAGACATGTCTGAAGATTATGAAAAGTTTCATGAAATTCCTCCCTTCAAAGTCAAGGCTGACCCAAGCATCCTGATAAACAATGAAGATTATCCATGGTTACGGCGCAATAAGCAAATGACACAAGCGAAGAAAAAGTGAAGACTTTCTCCTGCAACTATTATGATGATACCATGCCAACTTTGTAGCATGTATTTAGTATGATACAATTGTCTGTTTTGTACATGCACATGATATGTGGGTGAAATTATGATACCATGCCAACTTTCAACTTTTTCAGAGTTCATTTGAAATGATTTAATGTCTTATGATTCGGCCCTCGTAATACCATTAATCCTGGTTCGCTCCTTGTCAACTATGTTCTCACCAAGAACACTCTCAAGAGGGCAGCCACGTAGGCCATTGGTCCCGGTTAAATGCGGACCTTTTGGTCCCGGTTCCACGCACGAACCGGGACCAATGCGCCTCGGCCCTGGCCCATGACCATTAGTCCCGGTTTGTGCCACAAACCGGGACTAAAGGGTTGGTCCTCGTTGCGCTCAGAGTTTAGTCCCACCTCGCCAACCGAAGGTCGCTCACACCGGTTTATACGCCCGTCCCTCTCTGCCTTGTTGAGCTCCTCTCAAAGTGAAAATAGATGCCCCTATACAGGGAATTTGACCTAAATTCATAGTGAATTTCTCTGAAATTCATAAAAATTTATTATGAATTTAGGTTGAATTTTCTCTATAGGCATATCTATGTTCATTTTTTTAGTAAAGTTAATCACAAACTTGTGATTCATACAAATTTCATAGAATTCAAATTTTAACTATTCAAATTTGAAAACTAATGGCACTAACAAAAAGTTTATAATTTTGCTGACCTAAAAGCAAAAATAATTAAAAATTAAAGCAAAAAAAAAGAAAATAAATAATGCAGAAAACAAAACAAAAAACTGGAAACAAAATAAAAATAGCAACAATAAGTATTTTGTTGTAAGTAGAAACAAAATAAAATAATTAAAGCAAAAAAGAAAACAAAAAAAGTGTTTTCAAATTTGAAAACTAATGGCACTAACAGAAAGTTTATAATTTTTCTAAAACTAAAAGCAAAAAAGAATTAAAAAATAAAGAAAAAAAACAAAAGAAAATAAATAATGCAGAAAACAAAACAAAAACTGGAAAAATAAAAAATAGCAACAATAAGTATTTTGTTGTAAGTAGAAACAAAATAAAATAAATAAAGCAAGAAAGAAAAAAAGTGTTTTCAAATTTGAAAACTAATGGCACTAACAGAAAGTTTATAATTTTATAAAACTAAAAGCAAAAAGAATTAAAAAAGCAAAAAGGAAAGAAAATAAATAATGCAGAAAACAAAACAAAAAACTGGAAAAAAATAAAAATAGTAACAATAAGTAAAGAAAACAAAAAACAAAACAAGGTTTCCCATCGGGCCCCCACGGCCTGAATACAAACCCTACCATGGGCCAGGATTCAGGCCCGCAGGAGGCCCAGTAGGCCCACAGGCAGATAGTGACTTAAGGCCCGTAAGCCTGCATTCGAGAGGAGCTCGAAGTGGTTAGCGCAGCAGCGCTTATAAACCACTGTCGAGCCCTCTCGGCTAGCGAGGTGGGACTAAACATCCCACCGCACCGCGCCCGTGGCACAATGCCCCCCCCTTTAGTCCCGGTTGGTGCCACCAACCGGGACCAAAGGCCGCCGCTTCCCGCCCTTTCGGCTGCTGAAAAGAGGCCTTTGGTCCTGGTTGGTGGCACCAACTGGGACTAGTATTGGTCCCGTTTGTGCCACGAACCGACCAAAGCCTTCCTATACAACTAAACACTTGGGAAATTTTCCTCCACCCGCCATTCTTCTCTCCAACGCCGCCAGCTGTTGCGTGCTCCTCGGCCTTGACCCTGCCCGACGTCGCCGTCGCCTCCCCTAGTTTGAGGTCGCCGTCGCCGCTTCGCCGCTGCGTCGCCCGTGCCCTCGACGCCGCTCGCCGCCGCCCGGACAGCGTCATGTCGCCAACCCGCCCGCGTCGCCGTCGCCTGCCCGCCTTCCTCGCCGGTCGTCGCCGCCCCATCGCCCGTCTCGCCGAACGCGCCCCTGCCCTGTCCTCGCCGCCGAACCCGCGCCCCTGCCCCTCCGTTGGTCCGGCCGGCGCCCCTCCCCTATTTTTTTCTTATATTACATGCTTGTTTTTTCAGATTATATATATATGTATATATGTGAGTATATGTATTGTGTATATTGCTTCTTTTCATATTTTTTTCATATATATGATGATTTGTATTTTGCTTTTTTATAAAAATGTTGTATGTTCTCTGTGTATATATGTTCATATATGCAAAAGTTAGATTTATATATTTAGAAAAGGATTATCTATATATGTTCTCTGATTTAGTACATTTTAGGTTAGTTTCATTTTTAGAAAAGTTTTATATATTTAGGAGAGGAAAAAGGAAAATAAGAAGAGGAAAAAGGAGAAGAAGAGGAGAGGAAGAAAAGGAAGAGGAGAAGAAGAGGAGAGGAAGAAAAGGAAGATGAGAAAAAGAAAGGAATAGAGGAGAAGAAGAAAAAATAGAAAAAAATTCTATTTTTATTCTATTTTTTCTTCTTCTCCTCTTTTTTTTCTTCTTTTTTTTCTTCGATCTTCTCCTCTATTCCTTTCTTCTTCTCCTCTTTTTATTTCTTCTTCGTCTTCTTATGTTTTATCGGGTCTGTCGTCGCCCATATACCCCTCCCGATAACTTCAACATGAGGGGGGTTCGATACACCCCCTCCCCGATAATATTATTTTCCCATGTAATGCATTATGTAGGGTCGATATAAACTCCCAATAACTTCAACACGTGGGAATTCGATATACCCTCCCGATAACTTCAACACGAGGGGGTCGATATACCCCTCCCGATAACTTCAACACGTGGGGTCGATATACCCTCCCGTTACTATTATTTTCCCATGTACGTATGTCGTCATTGTCGATATAAACCCTCTCGATAACTTCAACACGTGGGGGTCGATATCCCTCCCGATAATCTTCAACACGTGGGAAATTCGATATACCCTCCCGATAATATTATTTTCCCATGTACGTATGTCATCGTTGTCGATATAAACCCTCCCGATAACTTCAACACGTGGGGGGCGATATACCCTCCCGATAACTTCAACACGTGGGGGGTCAATATACCCCTCCCCGATAACATTATTTTCCCGTATGTATCTAAATGGTTGTCGATATTACCCCTTGAAGCGTTGTCGAGGCCACCCCAAACCCTAGAGAAGCAGCGTCGAGGCCACTAATTAATATGATTCCTTACTGTGATTGGCTAGCTAGTTCTACGTTTGCCACTAGCTAATATATCCATCTGTCATGTTTGAATAATAATTGCCATGTTGTAAATATTCGTAGAAACTATGGACACCCCCAGAGACGAAGCATAAGAAGCGTTGTTGGGGGACATAATCGCACAAGGAAGTGATGCCATCTGCTCGTTGTTTCTCAACGACACCGATGGTCTGGAAGGAGAGGGTGAAGAAGCAGCTGGCTATGATTATGATGGCTCCGGTGACCCAATGACGGTGCAAGAAGGAGACCGTGATGACGGCTCCGGTGACCGAACCGAGTCCGGCCAGGTATATATATTAGTTAAGCCTGTGCTGACTAGCTAATTGATGCCTTCATTGTTTTGGTATGTACACATATTAATTAACTCTTGTCTTTGTTCTTTTTTCTAGCCCTCCGGATCGAGCACAACTTCGGTAAAGAGACGAGGCCCGAAGAAAAAGTTGAGCTCGGATGAAAGGTTTGAGATCATAGCACTTTCGCATGACGGCCAACCGATTGAACCCATCCGGACAAAGAACGCATTTTTGCTCGGTCAAGGGGTTACGGTTAGGGACAAGATCCCGATCAGCATCCACCAATGGTATAAGCCTAAGAACGAAGACCACGAGGTGTCTTATGTCAATGATATGCAGAAAAATGATCTTTGACTGAGCTGAAGTCCAATTTCACCCTACCGCCAGAGGATGATCCGGAGAAGCCGCTTAAAGAGCAATTAATCAAGTCTTTTGCTCTTAAGAAGATGGTAGACCTATTCAGGAGGTGGAAGAAAGACCTGAATACGTTTGTCGACAAAAAAGAGATACCAGAATTCAAGGGCAAATATGAGAAGATCAGAGATCACTGGCCCACATTTGTGGCCCGCAAGACATCGGAAAAGAGTAAGAAGATGTCGGCGAAAAACAAGCAAAATGCTGCGAAGAAGAAGCTTCACCATCGCACGGGGTCAGGTGGCTACCTCAAAGCCCGGCCTAAGTGGGCCAAGGTTGAGAATGATCTGGTTGATAAAGGGATCGAACCAGAGACAATGAATCGCTGCATCGCCGTTGCGGACTTGATTCTTCGGGCTGGCGGAACCTTGGACCCTGTCGAGGAAGTGCCTTTGACGGACGAGCAATTGGAAATACCGGTCAAGAGGCTTCGCACTATATCGATGCAGCGGCAAGGGGCGTTCGTTCGAGACGAGTGAATAGCGAGCTCACGGTGGCCCTCGGGAATCCACGAGCACCACGGATGGACACGAGGCACGCCAGCTCCGTTCCGTGGAATGCTGTTTTTCCGGACACAGCGGTTACAAATGCCGGAGAGGAGGAAAAAAGTGCAGCAGACCCAACTGCAGGCGCTGCACGCAAGGGTACAAGCGATAGAGGAACGAGAAGCAAATCGCAGCAAACGAACTGCCGAAGCTTCCCCCGAAGCTACCCTGCCATCTCAGCGGAGAAGCAGAGTGGCTTCCACCAAGCTGATTCAGCCGGAGCATGTCTTGACAGCTCCTGCCAGCTATCCCGTGGATGTTATCATGGAGTCTCAAAATTGCCACATTATGACGCAATGGATGAATTTGAAGGTCAAGGCGGCTGTTGGCTCTGTTTATCCTACTGAACCCGGCGCAACTTTTCACTGCCGGCCGATTCCAGAAGGATATGCTAAGGTGATGGTGGATGAAATAACGGAGGGATTTGAGGACCTCCATCTTGACCACCCTACCCGTGAAGGGGAGACTAGGCTGGGTTCTGCTCTGAAGACTCCATGCCTATGGAGGAAGGAGCTCATCAATCTTTTGAACTGGACGCCTCCGCCTCCTCCTCCTCCTCCGGTGAGTCAGGGCACTCTGCCTCCTCCACCGCCTCCTCCTCGAGCGAGTGACGATCAGGGCACTCGGCCTCCTTCTCCGGCGCGTGGCGGCACTCCGCCTCCATCTCCGCCCGTGTCGGCGCGCCCGAGCAGCCAGCAACGTCCTCCTTCTCTGCCTCGCTAACAAGGGCGGAAGAGACCCGCCGCCACCCCGGCTGCTCCGGCGCGTCGTAGTCCTTCTCCTCCGCCTCGTAAGCAAGCAGAAAGAAGACAGTCGCAGCCGCTCCGTCTGCTCCGACGTCTAGCAGTACAGCCAGAGGCGGGAGGCAATACAGATACGGTCCACCTCTCAAGCCTCTAGAGAAGTTACCGTACGAGAGGACCGAGGAGGAAAACGCGAAGATCGTGGTGGACCAAGTGAAGGACTTCTTTGAAGGGTTGAAAGCAAAGAGACATCCACCTCCGGAGGAGAAGGTAGATCCGGTGAAAGCAAAGCGCACTATCGATGCCATGAGGAAACCACCAAAGTCTCCGCCGAAAACCAACTATGAGCGCATTACTCAAAAGGCATATCAAGAAGCGTCGCGGTCGGGAACTACTGTCAGTGATCAAAGGTTAAAGAACGACGAGCAGCTGGGAAAAAATTGCCCAGCTCGGCGAACAAGCGAACCAATTGTGCCCCCGCTCAATGTGTCTAGCGACATCGTCGCTAATGCTCGAGGACGGTGCCCGATTATAGCAATCTTGCAGATTACGCTCGACGATGTAAATTTTGATTTCATGGAGGTGGTCGAACACAGATACGAGTACGGGAAGCCTCTCGTCAAAGATGAAAAATCTCTAACAACGATGATGCGAATATTCCATAATTGGTACATGAAAACCTGCAGAGAGTGCAGGGGACGAATACTTTGTATCCGAGAATTAAAGAGGAGCACGACCTCGTTGGAAATGATCTGTTGCTGTTCCATTTGAGGAGTTCTTCGAGTTCTTCAATCAAAAGGCCCTCGATAAATTAACGGTCTTTTGCTACTGTCTGTAAGTACTATTTCTGTCATTAAGTCTCTATATATAGCTCAGCTCTTTCATTGCATGTATTTATAATTAATTATCCTCACTATATTATGCAGATTGAAGATCGTCGAGTGCGAGAAAACAAGAAATGTATGATATTGGGTTCATTAACACAAATATCATAGATGAAATTCAGGTTAAAAAGCACGCCAAGACGCCGAGGCCAACTTGCTACAATCGTTGATCAAAACTCAAAACAAAGATACCATACTCTTTCCTTACAACTTCAAGTGAGTGTTCTTGTCGTGTGCATATTCGGTTTCCCTTATTACTCGGCGAGGTTATAGTAATGTAATTGATGAGTTATGCATGCGTGCGCAGCTTCCACTATGTTCTTTTGGAGATTAAGCTTGAGCGGGGACTAGTAACCGTCTTAGACTCGAGACGAAAAGATCCCGAAACCTATGCGGACATGACTAAATTGCTCAACAAGTAAGTTCAATCGATCATTATCGCACCATATCGGCAACTTTTTGTTCATTTTCTGATATCTCAAGTAATAATTATTATTTTCTTTGTCTTGCAGGGTTTGGAAACAGTTCACCGCATGAAGCTCGGGACTGCCAAGGAGCTGCGATATACATACCCGAAAGTAAGTACTACTAGCTAGCTAGTTGCGCGCATCTCCGTTGATTCTATAGCTATACTTTCATCAATGCCATTTATAATGCTTCATTATCAGTTTGATTGACCTCTATTCCTCGTAAAGTGCTTGTGGCAGGAACAAGGGAATAATTACTGTGGATACTACGTTAATGCGAGTTCATCTACAACGCGACTTTGAAAAATAAGCGGGATACTCTAAAAGACAATATGAAGTGCGTAAGCAATAATATTCACAATTTCATTTTATTACACCATCATTTCTGTTGAGTTTCATTCATATATATGTATTAACCCCTTCTTCAAATTAGACGTGACAGATGCGGAATGAACTCCTACCACAAGATCGCATGAAAGCAATTCAAGAGGAATTGGCGGGATTCTTTCTTGACCACGTCATCAATAAAGCCGGAGAATACCATGTGGAAGTTGATTTCAAATCCTAGGGGATTATAAGAGATCTTACATATTGTATATGTATGTAGCCAGTAGCGTCGGATAGATACTACGAAAACTTGTTGTTCGACCAATCTCTCGGAGAAGGAGAGGTCGGTCGATCACTTCTCTCGGTATGCATGACGAACTTACAGTACTTAATGGTTTCCTTCATTTTCTTACTAGCTAGCGTGTCGAGGGCCTCTCTATGTATAGTACGTAGCGTCGACCATGCACAGACATAAGAGAGGACACTTCTCTCTATTAATTAGCTAGCTAACACAATATATGAAACACCTAAATTAACCCCCCAACACCCCCTTAAAAAACAAAAACCACAGCCCTCGAAATGTCGACGCGTGGATGCCTATTGGTCCCGGTTGGTGCCACCAACCGGGACCAAAGGCCCTCTATGGGCTCGGCGCAGACCAGTCACGTGGAGGCCCATCTGTCCCGGTTCTGGACTGAACCGGGACTAAAGGGCCAGGGCATTAGTAACGACCCTTTAGTCCCGGTTCAGGAACCGGGACAAAAGGCCCTTACCAACCGGGACTAATGGTGGTTTATCTACTAGTGTAGAAATAATATTTCTCTTCATCTTCGGAATATACCGAACATCTGTCAAAGTTCTGATTATGCCATCAAACATCTTGATTCGAATAGAACCTATGCCTTCAATCTTGCAAGGTAAATTATCAAAACCCAAAACGGAACCAGCTGAAGTAATGGAATCAAAAGTATTAAACCAATCTCTATGTGAACACATATGAAAAATGCATGCATTGTCAAGTACCCACTCATCATTGGTCTCAGCACATCCAGCAATAACGAAAAGAGCATCATCGGAAATATCATCACAAGCAACGTTAGCAGAATTTTCACCTTGTTTGTTACCTTTTCTCTTTTCCTTGTTCTGCAACTTGAAACACTCTGAGATGTCATGCCCGTCTCTCTTGCAATATCTGCAATACTTCTTGTCTCTGGATTGCGACCGGCCCATGTGGCCGTTCTTACTTTTGCCTCTGTTTCCATTATTGGGGTTCTTCTCCTTTGTCCTGCCACGAACAGATAATCCCTCGGCTTGGGATGAACTCGAACCATCATGAGGCATCATTAATTTCATCTTCTCCTTAGAGTTCAAAGCTTCATAAACTTCATTAAGTGTGAGAGTATCATGATTGTATAATATGGTGTCTCTAAAATTGGTATAAGAACTTGGCAGTGAACAGAGTAACATTAAAGCAGTATTTTCCTCTTCATACTTAACCTCCGTTGCAGCTAGATCAGATATGATCTCTTTAAATTCTGAAATATGATTCAAAACATTACCTCCCTCGGGTAACTTGTGCAGGAATAATTTTTGCTTCAGATGCATCTTGCTGGTGAGATCTTTAGTCATGCAAATCCCTTCCAACTTTAACTATAGAGCGGCGGTTGTTTTCTCGCTCAAAACTTCCTTCAAATATTATTATGTAAATGGAGTTAAATTTGTGACAAAGCCTTACAATCAATTCTTTTCTCCTCATCAGTCCAGTCCTGAATTCTATTCTTCCAAAAATGTCCAGTGCTTCATCATAGTCGGATTGTGCCAATAACGCCCGCATCTTGACTTGCTATAGGGTAAACCTTGTGTCACGGTTCAGCAGCAGAAGATCATACTTCATGAAAGCCATGAGTTGATAAAAAACTATGCACAAAATAGTACAAGCCGGTAGAAAAAATTCTTGACAGAATTTAAATATGCAAATCAAATTGAGCAAGGAACAGTAGCACCTGGTAGTATCTGCTAGTGGACGTAGCAGTCGAAGGGAAAAGAAATATGAACTAGTAGCCCTCACGATAGACTTGATGCTTGACGAGTTGACGTGATGGGAACAAGTAGTACTCGACTAGTACTCCTATCCTCGAGTAGATGAATTTGGCTTCGGCGGAAGTAGCACCAACAGCCACGATTGATGTACTCGGAACTTGTAGCCTGTACGTGGGCAACTTGGCGGAATCGGACAAAAAACGACTACAGCTTGGGTGATTTGCACGTCGTGGGAACTCCTGTCGATCTCGGTTTCAACGGCGGCAGCAGAAATTGATCTGCCCTCGGATTGACAGATCACGTGCAGCGGCGACACGCAACCCTAATTCTCTCGTCTCAAAAATCTCGTATCTGAAACTTGGCTCTGTATACCACTTGTTAGATAATAACAAGAAATAAACGAAACAAAAAGACACGGATTTTTACGTGGAAACCCTTATGGGAGAAAATCATGGACGCACGAAGGCGTAATCACTATGATGGAGGAGTATTACAAGCACGAGACAACAGACCGTCTGAGATGCGACTACATGGGGTATATATGAGGGCAATACATGAGAGTACTTGGAGGACAAGTAAACGAGTTGTACTCGTATGCGTCGATACCAACGCAAAGGCCACACCGTATGTACTACGTCTAGTCCAATACGGTAGAATTTGGATCACAATTTAACAATACTACATCCATAATGTATAGTATCATATGTTGGTATCATAGAGAACTATATTTGTTGCCATTTTCTGCCACTTTGCATACTTGTCCCAGTTGGGCCTGGCTGAGCATTTGCGGGCAGAAAATCATTATTTGCATGTTGATTGGTTACCTGCATCCCCTCTTCCTGTATAGCGACGTCTCTACGCATTGTGTTTGGTTGCTCGAATTGGTTGTGCTCATACTAGTGTATGTTGTTTGGTTGCCTGCATGGGATATGATTAAGACTTAATAGCTATTCATAACACACAGTGCCATGGCGATTGCAATGAACAATGACGAGGACACAAGCAACTAGTTCACCGCGCCGCCGTCGGACTCGGCGCCAAGGCCACCGTCCACCGTCGCGGGCTCACCCGTGCGGAACGCCAGCCTCTTCAGATAGACAAGCAAGCCTCCCGCCGCCGTGGCGAGGAGAGTCTCTGAAGCTCATCAATGGTAGATAGATACCGAGCAGGGGAGGGGAACGACCGGCAGCAGAAGAGGGCGGTGGACTGGCCGCCGCGGGCATGTGCTACGCCGTCGCGCTCTTCTGTAGGTCCGATACGCCCTGGCGTCGCTTAGGAGCGGAGGACATTGAGCGCGTGGCTCGGGAGCGGCAAGTCGGCGCGGTTGTAGTCATGGTTGACGCACATGACAATGGCTGGCCGGAGCTGCTTCACGACGCAGGAGAGGAGGCAGAGAGAAGCGACGCAGGCGGTGACGCCGCTTTAGCAGGACACGAGAGAGTAGACTGAGAATAACGGGTGTCATTAACACATATCACAATATACATTCTACGAGAAAGAGGTTAGATCTACTCATCTACGATCGTCAAAACAGAAAACGTGCAACATGAAAGTTGCGCGAAATTGCAAGATGAAGCTACTGGCCAAGGAAATTTCAAACAGTCGGCCGTGCGAGACGAATTTGACGCAATTCATCAAAAATAGCTCTCAACATGAACACGAGATTGAACATTTACGGTCGACAAAACTACAAACTGATCACAAAAATGGAACCATAACATCGATGCCTCATCTTTTTTATGTAGAGCTTATCACAATCGATGCACCGTTGTGTGATTTAGAAGGGATCTAAGAAAGGAGATTAGAGAAGGATCTTACTCAAGGTGGATAAATAAACAACCTGCAGGCTGTATATTGGTCGCATTCTGATGGTGGTTCGACTCAGACTGGCCTGGTAGAAACAGCCGATTTGAGGGCTACTTTTGTGTTGAACTGATTTTGAATCTGGATGAGACATTTATTGTACTTTAAGAACTTGAATGATGATTTTCATAGTTCAAGGGCTTATGTGACATCTCTAAAATAGTTCGAGGTTTTACGGTTCACTTCACTCAGATATATTCGCTCGCGCTACACGTACCTCTAGATCACTGTAGCACGGTAGGAGTTGCTCATGCATTTTTTTCTTCTCTTTTTGAAGGGCGGGAGTTGCTCATGCCATTTTTTTTTCTTCTCTTTTTGAAGGGCAGGAGTTGCTCATGCATGCATTTCGCACGGCGGGCTGGGTACTGATCGGCCCAAAAACACTGCAGGGGATGTACCCAGCGTCTCTCCTCTGGTTTGGCCCGGCCCACAGGGTTTAGCGGAAGACCAAAAATTAATTTGGAGAAGTGGGGTATCGATCCCCACAGCGTCTCTTTTTGAAGGGCAGGAGTTGCTCATGCATATTTTTTTTTTCTTCTCTTTTTGAAGGGCAGGAGTTGCTCATGCATGCATTTCGCACGGCGGGCTGGGTACTGATCGGCCCAAAAACACTGCGGGGGATGTACCCAGCGTCTCTCCTCTGGTTTGGCCCGGCCCACAGGGTTTAGCGGAAGACCAAAAATTAAATTGGAGAAGTGGGGTATCGATCCCCATACCTCTCGCATGCTAAGCGAGCGCTCTACCATCTGAGCTACATCCCCATGGATGTGCATTCCTTCTCCGTACCGTAATTTAATCCAAGAAATTCTGGAACAAAGCAGAAACCCAAAATGTGTAAACACGACACACGAGCAAATCAGAAGGTAAAATCAGTTGTTACGCAGAAACCAAACTAGCAAAGCATTTTAAGCTCCTGCTACGAGCATTGCACACCTGAACTTCCGGGCAGGCGCGGTGCCCCACCTCTAGAGGTTCAAACTAGAATTCATAGCATGTGGATCGGATCAGAATGGGGGCGCACCTGTCTGGCCTGGAGCACCTGAACAATTATCTGTAGAAAATCGGTCCGCCAACGCACTGGTTTGAAACCAACGTCTGGAATTACATGTCTTACTGGTGCCCCATCGGCGCAGCGCACCGAGCCTGGTGAGCCGCGTTAGTCTTTCTACTACGTAGAACCTACTGAATATACCATGTGTCGTCTCTGTTCAGGCTTGAAGCTAGCTTAAACTGCTTGATCAGCTGCGCAAGAGGGCATATGCTCGTCCAAAGATCGCAGGCTCACACGCGAGCCTGTTCAAGAAGCACTCTATCTGGACTGCGACCTCGCCTCGGCGTCCAACGGTCCAAGTAATTCGCTTCCGAGGACGCCGTTTTGTGACTGGCCAATCCTCTCCCCTGTGCGAAGCGACATGGTGCCGATGGAAGAAAGACGGCTCTGAACTCTGAAATACAGTAGCTGGCCGACGTTGCTGATTCATTGTGGCATGACGCATGCCATTGTTTGCGCCTGATACCTGATTGTTTTACGAATGGAAAAGTGGGAGAGAGAAAAAAGTTATTTTGGAAAAGTGGGATATAGATCCCCATACCTCCTCTCGCATGCTAAGCGAGCGCTCTACCATCTGAGCTACATCCCCTTTAGTGCCAAATATTTTCCCGATCTTTTAACATCTAATTATTCAGTAAGAGACATCTTTCATGAAGGAATGAGTGGAGAACGCATTCCCCTTGGACCGGCCCTGCCTTCCCTCGTCCTCCAACAAAGAACTGCTTTTCCGAGTCCAAGGCAATGGTCTCGCAAGCCACAAAGGACCAACACCACTCCAAGCGATTCATCGATTGCACCGGTGAGGCAGTGACGTCATCAAAATAGCAAAGGAAAATGCAAGGCTCCCTGCAATAACAAAGCCTTCTAGGACCAGTGGCGATTCTACTGGGTATGCTTCAACAGGCTCAAGCCTGCCCTCTAAAATTGAAAAACAAAAATTTACTACTAGTTCCCAGCCTATCTCAACCCACTGTCTAAGTGTCTAGCCTGTTGTTTCCCCGTTCCAGCCCCTTGTACTGAAGTTGAGCCTGCCCTTCATTTTCATCCAAGATTCGCCACTGTCTAGGACACATGTATTCGTTCATTTGCTGAAGAATCCGAAAGGAAATGTGGGGAGGGAGGACTATTCTGAGGCGACATTAGATAAGCAACGCGTGAGATGGTGTCTTTTCTTTTTTGACGATCTCTTCAAGGTTTTGTGCTTGTCAGTTGTCACTACGGCTTCTGGTCAAGAGAGAATTTTCCTAATCAGAAGGTTTAGCATCACACTAAAGATGTCGTAAAACAATCCCAGGCGCCTCGTTCTATATATGTCACCAGAAAGAAGTCGTACCCGCATTTCCTTTCGCCCCCTCTCGGTAAGTAGGTGAACATACCTTCATCGTGGGCGTTTCGATCACTGCATGGATCCTTGCAGTTTGCTTCACTAGCTCATGTCACCACGCCGGCTTGCATGGAGGGGACTTTGTCCATTATGTCCTACTCCCTCTGTTCCTAAATAATTGTCTTTTTAGAGATTTCAACAAGTGACTACATATGGAGCAAAATGAATGAATCTACACTCTAAAATATGTCTACATACATCCGTATATTGTAGTCCATTTGAGATGGCTAGAAAGACAATTATTTGGAAACGGAGGGAGTAACCTGCATGATCTTAATTAGTTATGGTGTGTCGGGTATCCTTGGTCGGCGTCCCGACATCTCGATTGGCCATTGAACTTAAGATCCGTCTCGATTGCGTTCATATGCATGTACTCCCTACGTCTCAGTTTACAAATCCTACGTGTATACCTAGGTTGCCAATTTGATCACCCTAATATAAATTATATAACACAAAAATTATGTCTTTTGAAAATAGAACATCTGAAGTTTATATTGATATATTTTTTATAATATATTACTTGTATTAGGTTGGTCAAATTGACGACCTAGGAGTACGCACACGCCTTGTAAACTGAGAGAGAGGAAGTACTCCAGTTTCCAGAACCAGGGCCCAGCGTTAATGACGCCAGGACCCAGTATCAATGCCGGGCGTCATGCACACTGGGACCTGATTGGGAAACTGTAGCCATGGCGAGGCCTAGATAGAAGCATGAAAGATATGGTGGAGAGGTGGCCAATCGGTAGGCGATTGATTTCATTTCTAATTGCCCCTAGAATTGTAGAGGACTGATGGGTATTTATTATGTTGCCATGCATGTATCTAATTTTAGTTGGGAAAAGGTCAGTTGATTTGTGGCCAATCGACTCATTCTCCCTACCCTACATATGCATGCTAGTTGCTAGTTTAATAGTCCGCCTTGTGTTGCGGAATACTTCCCGGTGCATGTATGTTTACTAAAGTTCATTACACTTAATCAAAAAATAGTTTATTACTTTTTGTAAAAAAGAAAATAAGCCAACTTCAACATAATGAAGCCGTCAACTACCTAGGACACAATGGTGTTGAGTACACAGGAGACAAACTTGGAACAAGCAAAAGATTACAAGCGAGGAGCTCACAAACACCAACCACTACAACCACTCACAGAGCACAATGTTCTGGGTGAAGTCGCCACAAATCAATTGACTCTTTCCGACGAGATTTGGTGTTATGTACTTCAGATCGATTCAAGGGTTTAACAATGACAACTGCATCTCCGGAGCACTGGTCCTTAGGGGCACGTGCACGAAGACTTTTCACCTGTCATCAACAAGGTCAAACCGGCTCCAATATAGGAATGACGACTTGTTCTCTGGCAGTGGTCATTCGGTGGTCCAGGGGCCATGATGTAATTTTCATTATGGGGGTGCTTTGTATTTTCGATGAACTTTTAATAGACCTGAGTCCTTTTCGCAAAAAGTCACTATACGTATTCTTTAGTAGCTATTAGCGAGAACATCTATTTCATGACTTTTTTTCTTTGTAATATACTACCAAACAAGCATTCAAAATCATTTATTAGGAGTGAATCAAACAATGGATAAAAAGATTGTCAAAACCACAAATTTAATCAAAATCAAAATTTCTCTATCTTATTCATGAGTTTTGCCAACATTTCTTACTAATTTAACACTATACTAGATCATGATGATACGTGTTACCCACCCATTCATATGCTATCGGGTGATCTATACTTTATAAACATATAGATACAATAATGATCAGTATATGATTAAAACTCAATTATGATTATTAAAATAACACATTTTTCTTTGTATTATAACTCAAAAAAGAAAAAGAAAAAATCGTGTGTCAACTTCAACTATGTTGTGTAGTTATTGTTCAAAATTGGTGGGAAGTTGTAGTACTTATTCTTGGATATACATTTTTAAGAAAATTCAGTACAAAATGGGTTGGACAAGGAAGTGGGCAGTTCCTATTTAGCGCTGCAGGCACCCGTTCTTATTGTTTCTGCAAACGGGCGCATACAGGTGTGCGACTTGGACTAGGCCCATTTCCTTTCCTCCTTTTTCTATTAAACCAACTCTGCCCATTTCCTTTCCTCCTTTTTCTATTAAAAAGAGAAAATAAGTGTCGTGAATGATTCAAACCTGCGACCTCCTTGTTGAAGGTTGGCTGGTGTAACCACCCCATCAACTAGCATGGATGTGCTATCATTTTAACTTATTTGTATTTTATTCTTTCTTTTTCCTTTTTTTGTTTCCCTTTTTTCTTCTTTTCCTAGCCCAATGAAACACTTTGCAAATACGTGAACTCTTTTTTTCAAATTGATGATCTTTTTTCTGAAATTCAATGAACATTTTTCAAAATAAATGAACAGTTTTTCAAATTGGATGAACTTTTTTCAATTTTGGTGATCTTTTTCCAAAATTGACGAACTTTTTTTCAAAAGCATTGACCTTTTTTCAAAATTGATGAACTCTTTTTCAAAAGCGTTGAAATTTTTTGAAATTCAATGTTTTTTAAATTTCAATGGACATTTTTGCAAATTTGATGAATTTTTTTCAAAATTGTTGAACCTTTTTCAAATTCTTGAACTTTTTTTAAGTTTCTGAACTTATTACCAAAATCCATGAACATTTTTGAATTCATGGTTTTTTTATACTTTTTCCCTTTTTATTGTTTATCGTATTAATAAATGTATTATTTTTAATTGGTGTTAAGATATTCTCGCTAAGCTTTATTCAAAACATCTGAACATTTACAGGAATAAAATGCAAATCCCCGGGTTGGCCTGACCAGACATGGCGGCCAAACCTGTGTGAAAGAGCGTGCTTAGCAAGATTGTGAGCCTCAAAATTCGTGCTCCTAAACTCGTGGATGAAATTACATGCAGTAAAAGGACTAGATCCATTTTCAAAACGTTTTACCTCTTGAACCATGCGTCCAAATCTCGATCCATTTTCACCACTAGATTTCTCGCGTCGATATCTTTGAAACTAGTATCATGTTAATAGATTTCGATGAACTATTTTTCATGAAAAACCAAGGAAAATAATAAAAAAACTGATAGAAAACAAAAACGGAAGAAAAATCGAAGTTGGAAGCACGGGCGCAAGTTTTCACTATTTTTCTCTTTCCGAGAAGCACAACACCGCTTCTTGTGGATGCACAATTTTTTGAATTCGTCAATATTTTGTGAACACTGCTTCTTTTCATTTTGCGAACACTGCTTCTTGTGGAAGCACAACACTGCTTCTTTTCATTTTGCGAACATTCTTTGAATTCATCAATATTTTTTTAAATCATGAACATTTACCGAATCCACAAATAGATTTAATATTGTGGTTTGTTCTGAAACTCATTAACGAACACTGCTTCTTTTCATTTTGCGAACACTGCTTCTTGTGGAAGCACAACACCGCTTCTTTTCATTTTGCGAACATTCTTTGAATTCATCAATATTATTTTAAAATCATGAACATTTACCGAATCTACAAATAGATTTAATATTGTGGTTTGTTGTGAAACTCATTAATATTTTTTGAATCAACGCACATTTTTTAAAAGATTTAGAACAATTTTCTAAAATTAATAAACATTTTTTTAATCCAGGAAGAGTTTTTTAATCGATGGACTTCGTTGAAATTTGGAAATAAAATTTGAAATTCACAAAAAATTATTTAATTTTGTGAACATTGAAAAAATCATGGACATTTTTGAATTCACAAATATTTGTTCAAATTCATGAACATGCAGACACTTTTTTCAAAATGATGAGCATCTTTTTACCTTTCAAACATTTTTAAAATCAAGAACTTGTTTTGAACACGCCAAAAGAATACAAATATTTTTTGAATCCATGAACTATTTATGATTTTTGAATGTTTTTTGAGTTTGTGACATTTATTGATTTCTCAAACATTTTTTTTTAATTCTTGTTTTTTTATTTGGAACTTTTTAAAATCCTGAATTATTTTAAAGAAACAAATTAAAAAAAACAGGTGTTGACCCAAAAGGGCACCTGGGTGGAAGGGGGTGCACATCACGCGTCTCCTCGGCGTGCACTGCATGGAATAGGAGCTCCCCATTATTGGGGAGAAGAAATTGTTGTGGTGGCTCCTGGCTCAATCCATATGTTTATCAAAAAAATATATTTCAATACATCTTACCGTTTTCTTCGAGGAAATATCTTACCGTTTTCTTCACGGGGCATCTTACTGTTTCTTAATATCTCAACTCCCAAGTTACTAGCGAACCGAGCGTAGCTAGATGGTAACGATTTTGTGATGGAACCAACCCACCATGGTTCAAGTTCTAAAGTTGGCATTGGTGGTCATATTTTTCTGTACTTACTTCAGGCCTTTCGACGGTGTGCATTTTCCTATATTTATACCAGGCCTTTCGGTGATGTGCATTTTTTTGGATTTATTCCGGGTCTTCCAGCTCATTCTAGCGGCAACCGCTGTTTTTATACTTCATTTTTTGCACGAAGAATCTCAAACATAATAAAAGTTGCATCGATATTCCTATACCACCGGACAACCACTACCTACCGATGCGTTATTGTTGCCGCTCCTCTACCGAAGTCGGCTTGACCTTGTCGATAACAGCCGAGAAGTCTTCGTGCACGTGGCCCAAGGGCCGTCGTTTAGAGCCGTAGTCGTCGCCGTTCAACTCTTGTATAGATCTGCAGTAAGTAAGTGACACCAAATCTCGCAACATGATGAAAAAATTCTAACATCACTGCTCCAAAGTAGTTTTTATTATGTTTGAGGTGTTTTTATACTTCTGATGAATATTTATAACAATTTGTAGCTTTTGCACATTTTTTTTGGATTGGGAGGTAAGACGACGAATGGTAGGATTGATGTAAAATTGAACAATCAGCCTAGAGCAATCATAAATCAGTGTAGAGCTTGGTTTGCCTATCTCTCACAGGAACCGCTTCGCTCTGCCTTTTGGCAATAGAGCAGCAGCAGATCGTACCTTCTTTTGGTAGCCATATATTTTTGAATTTATTCCAGGCCTTTCTGAAATTGAACGAAGAATGGATTCGAGCAGATCACCAAAGACAACCGTCGATCGAATTCCGCGAGATTCGCTGGAGACACACCTCAACACGTCCTCTGACGATGCTAGACTCATCACCAGGATGGGCCTAAGCTGGGAGAACCTTCCATCTTCAGGGAGCTGGCCTTTCTGAGCAGGATACAAATGCTAACAAAACTTAAAGAAATATCTAAAAACAGAGCCCTCCTGCTGATAAGGGCCGAGATACCCCACGCCCCCGTGTCCCTAAGGCCACAAGAGACGTGGCGGATCGGCGCCGCCACCGATGTGAGGCAGGAACCCGAGCTGTCTGTTCGCTTTCATTTCATTGTTTTTCGTATTGGCTCCACTTTTTTGTTACTGGAGTACTTTCCATTACTTTCTTTTGGTAACTCAATTTTTTTTACCGTCCAATGACCTTCGATTGGTGTCTCTTATTTTCTGCAACCATCCGAGAGCTAAATAGTTTTTCAAAAGTTACCATCAATATAATTTTGAGCTGATCTATTTTTAGGATTCCTTTTTGTACTCCATACCAAACAAGCATCTTTAGAACCAATTTATTAGGAGCGAAATCAAACAAACAATGGGCGGAAAGAAACGTGAAACTCACTCTCTGAATCGAATCGGTTGGGTCCCACTGCAACCGTACGCATCTCATGGTCGGTGCGGACCGTTTGGTCAAAAGAAATTTCTAAAGCTTGATGAGGCCCACACACACAATAATCCTTCCAAAATAAACAAAGCATTGCTTTCGATGATTCGCGAAAAGGGAAAGAAAGAAAAACGTCGCACCCTAGGCGACACGGCCGCGGGGGTTGGACGGGCGCGGCGCCGTAAACCGAACCCCGCCGACCGGGGTCAACGGTCCGGTTAGAATGGAAAGTGCATGCGTCCCCTGCCAGCCAGCCCAAACAGTAGTAGTACTCCTACTAGCCACGGGCCGCCGCCAGCCCCGCCGGGCTGTCAGCCGAGGCCGCCTTAACGGCGCCGCGGTGGCGCAAACAAACGCAACGCGGTTTCTCTCGACCGCACGGCACCCGCGCGCGCGTGGCCGCCTACCAAAAACAACACCGACGGGTCAAGAAAGCGGGCAGGGGGAGCAAAGCCGAGCCACCAGATCAGCCCACCACAGCAGATCACCACCGAAAGCGCAGCTAGCTATCGCGAGTCCAGGACTCCTCCAGGCTGCGAGGCTGTCACGTCCCGGCTCTCCAACAAGTCCTCCTCCCCCTCCCCTCCTTCGCCCACCAGTCCACCACGCCATTCCTTATTTCCTTCCTTCCCCTCCAAGCGACGACTCCATCCATCCTCCGCGCGCGCGCCAGCTCCGTTCGCGCCGGGGCACGGGAGGCGCGGCGGCGGCGGCAGGGAGACCGGCCGGCGCGGGCGGGCACCGATGCACCACAGATTCTCGCGGGTCGCCCACAGGGTCCTCTGCTGCGGTAGGCAAGCCTCCGGGGACGATCTGTAAGTCTTGGCTAACCCGTTGCTTCCCTTTACCCTCCGTTGCTCTGAACTGAGCGGGCTCGTCGGCGGGTTCGATCGGCGCCGATTGGAGTTCGCTCGCTCTAACCAGGGTGGGAATTTCGCCGTGCCGGCTTTTCTCGCTAGATTGTAGTACTAGACGAGGGTCCGGGACAAGTTATTCTGTTGAGGCGGTGCTCAATTTCGCTGGGAAGAGAGGCCCAACTCTTGGAGTTCGGACTGGTTTGGTTTGTAGGAGCAGCGGCGGCCGGCGAGACTCGTCGTCGTCGGGACTGGGGAAGTAGATGCTACGGTACGCGATTGGGGGGCGAATCTCGCCCCCCGGAAGGTCCAAAACGTGTTGCGTTAGTCTTGGTGTTGGAGGACGCATCTGTCTTGTTTAAGCCCTCTTGTCTCCTTGTGATGTTAACAGTTTAGCAATTGTTGTCCCCGGCCGAAGGCAACTAGTCTATTATGCTCTCATATGGACACTGAGCCGAAAATTGGGATGGAATCTTATTTCGACACATTGTCCCCTGGTGTTCCTATGATTTTCCATGCTCGGCTTTAGGCATGATTGGTTCAGGAATTAGGAGCACAAGTGAATTGCTATCAGTGGAAAGGGAACTAACTTGATCGTCTGCTACTGTAATTGGAGAGTTCATGATCACCGTGTAATTCATGGCTTTGTTCTTTCAGGAACGACGAGTGGAATGGATCCATCAGGTGGGTGTTCTCGTTGAGGGAGCTCCAGTCGGCGACAAATAGATTCAATTACGACAACAAGATCGGAGAAGGCTCGCTTGGGAGCGTCTACTGGGGACAAGTTTGGGATGGCTCTCAGGTTACTGCTCTCTACATGTTGATCCATTTTATACATTTCCCAATTCCCTTTCCCATGATGGGAAGAATGCCAGCTTTATCGCCTTGATGTTCCTTGCTGTCTAGTTGGGCCAGTTTATTGCTTTACTTGCACAGTTGGGCAAATGCTATTCGATAGCTGCCTAACTAAACAACAAGCAACTGTCAGTTATAACTACTTTAGTCTGTTCTGGAACACTGATCTTTGATTGCGTTAGCATTCGTTAGGTAGGATATCCTCTCATAGGCAGGTCAACTTAGACAACTTGCTACAATGCTACAGGTTTGCAAGCATACATCTGCTGAATAGAAAAAACAATCCAGCACATGCCCTGACTTGGCTCCAACTACTGCGTCACACGTCTGTTTTTTATTAAAGAAATCACTCACTGACCACCCTAAAATAACATATTTTCAAAGGTGCACTAGTTCTGGCGAAAATCTTGTATCACGGTAGCACCTAAAGATTGGTAGCACTAGATATTTTCCCCTAGTTCTGCTCTTACCAAATTAAATTAACTCTGCTTACACCAATAGTTTTTAGTCAAGTTAATTTTTGATAAATATTTTTGGATGCAGATTGCTGTTAAAAAGTTAAAGAATGCAAGAAATGGGACAGAAATGGAATTTGCTGCAGAAGTCGAATCTTTGGGAAGAGTAAGGCACAAAAACCTCCTGAGTTTACGTGGATATTGTGCTGACGGGCCTGAACGCATTCTTGTGTATGATTATATGCCGAACTCAAGTCTTTTTGCACATCTCCATGGAACACACTCTTCGGAGTGCCTTCTTGACTGGCGGCGGAGAACATTTATTGCTATTGGTGCTGCTCGGGCTATTGCGTGAGTAAACGTCTTCTTTTTGCGTAGTAGCATGACATAGACAATTCTTTCATTTTTTACTTCCAGTAAGCAGTTTGAGAGAACCTCATGGGTGCTTTCTTGCAGGTATCTTCACCACCATGAGACACCTCCAATAATCCATGGAAGCATCAAATCGACCAATGTGTTACTTGATTCGGATTTCCAGGCACACGTCGGTGACTTTGGTCTTATGAAGCTCATCTCAGATGAAATAGATCATGATAAGATAATTGGTGAAAACCAACGAGGTTATCATGCTCCTGAGTACGTTATGTTTGGCAAACCTACAACAGGTTGTGATGTCTACAGCTTTGGCATAATACTTCTGGAGCTTACTAGTGGGAGAAAGCCAGTAGAAAAATCAGGCTCCCAGAAAATGCTCGGGGTCCGAAACTGGATGCTCCCGCTGGCGAAAGAGGGTAGATACGATGAAATCGCGGACTCAAAGCTCAACGACAAGTATTCCGAGTCTGAACTAAAAAGAGTGGTGCTGATCGGCCTAGCGTGCACGCACAGAGAACCTGATAAGAGACCGACGATGCTCGAGGTTGTGTCCCTGCTGAAAGGTGAGTCGAAAGAGATGCTCTCGAGGCTTGAAAAGGAAGAGCTGTTTAGGCCAGACTCGATGGCTAGTTCCGTCGGAATGTCGACCCCGGACGGGAGCACCGACTGCATTCTTAAGAATGATGATGAAGGGCTGGCTGGGGCTTGATGGGTTGGTACCCCAGCCCCTAGGTATTGGTAGAGTGGATACTCTTGCTGAATTGGAGCTTGGTCTGCATGGTTTGGCTTGACTGAAATGTATAGGATTGGTTTGTTATTTATGATGAACTCCTCCCTTTTTTGAGAGCGGGGGAGATGTAGAGAGGTGAGTTGGCTTTTTATAGAAAGTGCTTTTTGTGTGCACTGGGTGGAAGACCCGTATACTCCCAGATGTTTGGGCATGCTTCATCCTGTTGTCACTGTGTTGGTTACTCTAAACAAAATTTCCTTTTCCTGCATACAACTGAATGCAGATGTCTGGATGATCATGCTCTCTCCTTTCTGACAATAAGCCCTCTGCAGGGCAGTTTTCCTGTATTTCCTTTTGTGGGTTTTGCAGGTTTTTCCGTTTGCATGATTTTCACCGCTGCGATTTTGCTCTGTCTGTCTTGCGTGTGTAGAGCGAAAAGAGATGATCATATTCTGTCTGTAAGAAGCTCTGCCTATCCTATTTCCTGCTATCATGTTGTCCTAAGCTAGACCCAAGCCCCGGCTCATGAGACAGTAATGTACGTACTGATCACAGAATTTAGGGCCATTTTGAACGAAATTTCACTGAAACAGTTCAATCTAGGCAGTGAAAAAGAAAAAGCAAATCATCGCAAACGGGCCAAAACACTAGCATGTAGCGACATAGGCGTGCTAGAGCCCCTAATAGTTTGTTTCGAACTTCAAATCCACACGTTTTTCTTTTTCTTTTTTTGTTTAAATTTTGAGAAAAATGCTAATGTCGAGGCACATAGCCTCGCTAAACACGCTCTACGCCTTTCCTTAGGATGCCATGTGTAGCTCCTTAATACACAAAACCTAAATGTCATTCCTATGAACTCGTTATTTGAGCAATAAAATGGAGTGTGTTCAGACTAGCTTTTTAAAAAGTAATAATATATACCTATTTATAAAAAATATTTTACTTAATTTTTTCAAAGTGTTCATTGCACACTTAAAAAGATTGTTGTGAAAAGAAAATATTTTCTCAACATTTAGAAAGTTATTATTGTACAATTGAAAAAATGCATGTGGCACATAAAAAGTGTGCATGTGTTTCAAAAAATATAACGTGGCTTTAAAAAAAACAATGTAATTATTTTTGACTAACTAAGAAAAATCATACCTTCCAAAATATGTACGTTACATTCTAAAGTATGTCGCCTTTCAAAAATATGTTCATGGATTTTAATATCTATATTTATGCAATCTAAAAAATCTAGTTTTAAAAATGTTTTATATCAGTCAAAAAAATGATTCAACGTGTTTTAAAAATGTTTAACACGTATTCCAAAAATGTTCAAAAACATAAATTTGGAATAATGTTAATCATAAACATGTATAAAAAAATAATGTTAATCATAAACATGTATAAAAAAATTTAGCTGTATACAAAATATGTACTACGTGTATCAAAAAGGGAACATCAAAACATATCTTTTAAAAGATTTTTAATCACTCCCTGCAAAAAAAAGAATGTTACATGTATTTAGAAAATGTTAAACGTGAATACAAAATGTTTCTGGTGTATACGAAAAAGGTACAATGTGTATGAAAAAAATTAAATATGTGCTTAAAATAAATAAATAGAGAATAATCCAAATAAAGCCGATGAAAACCGAAAACACAAACCCGAAGAAAGAAAATGAAAAATAATAAATTGATAGAAACCGGATAAAAAAACAAAGAAAGCCGATCCAAAACAGTCAGAAAACGATAAATAGGGAGCCTACCTCAGGGAAAAAACCTCGCATGACAGCTACAGTACAGGACCGGCCCATGGCGCCGCGCCTTAGACGAAGCCTACCTAGGTCTCGAAATGGGCCAGAAACAGGGGAGCAGATTTGTCTCGCTTATAGCAAGACACACGCTCGGCTCGCGTCCGCAGGAGCTTACTGCGATTTAATTTATACTAGCAAAAATGCCCGTACGTTGCAACGGAAGAAACAAATCCTTGCATGCCCATTTGCCTCCGAACATGAAATTGGTAGGACAGAGTATTCGACAATGTGGTCATAAAAAAGAGTAGACTTGTGGCAGATAGGAGGAGGCAGTGGTGGTGGTAAGATCGAACGATATGTGTTAGAATAATGGGGTACCACATCCTAATTACCTTGTTCCCCCTCTCCCATTCTTCTTCCTCCCGCAGCCTTTCTTCCTCCTCTTCCTTTTGGGCCATCCAAAGGTCTCAGACCCTCCTACCTTCGCCTCCACCTCCGCCACTTGCATCTCCTCCGCATCTAATCCTGCTCTCGAGCCTCCATCTCCACATCTACTTGTTGCTTCAGATCCTCTTCGATCTACAATAGCATGGCCGACATCCCTGCCACCCCAGACCCCTTGGTCCTTCCATTCCTTCACACCCCGTAATCCGTAACTATCGCCCCAAAGTTTGGATCAATAAAAATATTGACAATCATAATGAATTGCTAACATGCGAGCAACGGCCTACCTCAGTGTGTCAATGCGGAAGCAACATTTACGTATGGTCAAATTTGTCGTATGATAAAGGACCTGATGACCAACCGGGTGAGCCAAAAAAAATATGTCTATATAGGGCTAAGAAGAAATAGGTACGCAGCTAGCAACAGATCGATCCCTTTGTAGGACTCGTTAAACAAACCGGGCGAGTCCGGGGAAACACATACTCACTGAACAATGGATCGAAGATCGATTTCTCCGCTGGACACGTACCTTACTGTTGGGGCACATAGTAATTTCAAAAAAAATCTATGCACACGCAAGATCATGGTGATGCATAGCAACGAGAGGAGAGAGTGTTGTCCACGTACCCTCGTAGACCGAAAGCGGAAGCATTAGCACAATGCGGTTGATGTAGTCGTACATCTTCACGATCCGACCAATTCAAGTACCGAACGCACGGCACCTCCGGGTTCAGCACACGTTCAGCTCGATGACGTCCCGCGAGCTTTGATCCAAAGAAAGCTTCACGGAGAGTTTCACAAGACGACGGCGTGATGACGGTGATGATGATGCTACCGACGCAGGGCTTCGCCTAAGCACTGCTACGATATGATCGAGGTGGATTATGGTGGAGGGGGCACCGCACACAGCTGGGAGAGATCAACAGATCAACTTGTGTGTCTAGAGGTGCCCCTGCCCCCGTATATAAAGGAGCAAGGGGGAGGGCGGCCGGCCCCTTGCGGGCGCGCCAGGAGGAGGAGGCCTCCTCCTAGTAGGAGTAGGACAAGGGGGGCGCCGCCCCCCTCTCCTAGTCCAATTCAGACCAGAGGGGGAGGGGCGCGCGGCCTTCCCTAGGCCAGCCCTCTCTCTCTCCACTAAGGCCCATAAGGCCCACTCTTTCTTCCGGGAGGGTTCCGGTAACCCTCCGGCACTCCGGTTTTCTTCGAAACCATCCGGAACACTTCCGGTGTCCGAATATAGTCGTCCAATATATCGATCTTTATGTCTCGACCATTTCGAGACTCCCTGTCCTGTCCGTGATCATATCCGGGACTCCGAGCTACCTTCGGTACATCAAAACACAAAAACTCATAATACCGATCGTCACCGAACTTTAAGCGTGCGGACCCTATGGGTTCGAGAACTATGTAGAAATGACCGAGACACGTCTCCGGTCAATAACCAATAGCAAAACCTGGATGCTCATATTGGCTCCTACATATTCTACGAAGATCTTTATCGGTCAAACCGCATAACAACATACGTTGTTCCCTTTGTCATCGGTATGTTACTTGCCCGAGATTCGATCGTGGTATCTCAATACCTAGCTCAATCTCGTTACCAGCAAGTCTCTTTACTCGTTACGTAATGCATCATCCCATAACTAACTCATTAGTCACATTGCTTGCAAGGCTTATTGTGATGTGCATTACCGAGAGGGCCCAGAGGTACCTCTCTGATAATCGGAGTGACAAATCATAGTCCCGATCTATACCAACTCAACAAGTACCATCGGAGACACCTGTAGATCACCTTTATAATCACCCAGTTACGTTGTGACGTTTTGTAGCACACAAAGTGTTCCTCTGGTAATCGGGAGTTGCATAATCTCATAGTCATAGGAACATGTATAAGTCATGAAGAAGGCAATGGCAGTAAACTAAACGATCAAGTGCTAAGCTAACGGAATGGGTCAAGTCAATCACATCATTCTCCTAATGATGTGATCCCGTTGATAAAATGACAACTCATGTCTATGGCTAGGAAACTCAACCATCTTTGATCAACGAGATAGTCAAGTAGAGGCATACTAGTGACACTATGTTTGTCTATGTATTCACATATGCATTATGTTTCCTGGTTAATACAATTCTAGCATGAATAATAAACATTTATCATGATATGAGGAAATAAATAATAACTTTATTATTTCCTCTAGGGCATATTTCCTTCAGTCTCCTACTTGCACTAGAGTCAATAATCTAGATTACACAATAATGATTCTAACACCCATAGAGTCTTGGTGCTGATCATATTTTGCTCGTGGAAGAGGTTTAGTCAACGGGTCTGCAACATTCAGATCCGTATGTATCTTTCAAATCTCTATGTCTCCCATCTGGACTTGACCCAGATGGAATTGAAGCGTCTCTTGATGTGCTTGGTTCTCTTGTGAAATCTGGATTCCTTTGCCAAGGCACTTGCACCAACATTGTCACAAAAGATTTTCATTGGTCCCGATGCACTAGGTATGACACCTAGATCGGATATGAACTCCTTCGTCCAGACTCCTTCATTTGCTGCTTCCGAAGCAGCTATGTACTCCGCTTCACACGTAGATCCTGCCAAGACGCTTTGTTTATCACTGCACCAATTGACAGCTCCACCGTTCAATGTAAACATGTATTCGGTTTGTGATTTAGAATCGTCCGGATCAGTGTCAAAGCTTGCATCGACGTAACCATTTACGACGAGCTCTTTGTCACCTCCATAAATGAGAAACATATCCTTAGTCCTTTTCAGGTATTTCAGGATGTTCTTGACCCCTGTCCAGTGATCCACTCCTGAATTACTTTGGTACCTCCCTGCTAAGATAATAGCAAGGCACACATTAGGTCTAGTACACAACATTGCATACATGATAGAGCCTATGGCTGAAGCATAGGGAACATCTTTCATTTTCTCTCTATCTTCTGCAGTGGTCGGGCATTGAGTCTAAATCAACTTCACACCTTGTAACACAGGCAAGAACCATTTCTTTGCTTGATCCATGTTGAACTTTTTCAAAACTTTGTCAAGGTATGTGCTTTGTGAAAGTCCTATCAAGCGTCTTGATCTATCTCTATAGATCTTGATACCCAATATGTAAGCAGCTTCACCGAGGTCTTTCATTGAAAAATTATTATTCAAGTATCCTTTTATGCTATCCAGAAATTCTATATCATTTCCAATTAACAATATGGCATCCACATATAATATTAGAAATGCTACAGATCTCCCACTCACTTTCTTGTAAATACAGGCTTCTCCAAAAGTGCAGATAAATCCATATGCTTTGATCACACTATCAAAACGTTTATTCCAACTCCGAGAGGCTTGCACCAGTCCATAAATGGATCATTTGGAGCTTGCACACTTTGTTAGCTCCTTTGGATCAACAAAACCTTCCGGTTGCATCATATACAATTCTTCTTCCAGAAATCCATTCAGGAATGCAGTTTTGACATCCATTTGCCAAATTTCATAATCATAAAATGCGGCAATTGCTAACATGATTCAGACAGACTTAAGCATCGCTACGGGTGAGAAAGTATCATCGTAGTCAACTGCTTGAACTTGTCGAAAACCTTTCACAACAAGTCGATATTTGTAGACAGTAACATTACCGTCAGCGTCAATCTTCTTCTTGAAGATCCATTTATTCTCTATGACTTGCCGATCATCGGGCAAGTCAATCAAAGTCCACACTTTGTTCTCATACATTGATCCCATCTCACATGTCATGGCTTCAAGCCATTTTGCGGAATCTGGGCTCACCATCGCTTCTTCATAGTTCGTAGGTTCGCCTTGGTCAAGTAACATGACCTCTAGAATAGGATTACCATACCACTCTGGTGTGGATCTTACCCTGGTTGACCTACGAGGTTCGGTAGTAACTTGATCTGAAGTTTCATGATTAATATCATTAGCTTCCTCACTAATTGGTGTATGTGTCACAGGAACCGGTTTTTGTGACGAACTACTTTCCAATAAGGGAGCAGGTACAGTTACCGCATCAAGTTCTACTTTCCTCCCACTCACTTCTTTCGAGAGAAACTCCTTCTCTAGAAAGGATCTCTTCTTAGCAACGAATGTTTTGCCTTCGGATCTGTGATAGAAGGTGTACCCAACAGTCTCCTTTGGGTATCCTATGAAGACACACTTCTCTGATTTGGGTCCAAGCTTATCAGGTTGAAGCTTTTTCACATAAGCATCGCAGCCCCAAACTTTAAGAAACGACAACTTTGGTTTCTTGCCAAACCACAGTTCATAAGGCGTCGTCTCAACGGATTTAGATGGTGCCCTATTTAACGTGAATGCAGCCGTCTCTAAAGAATAACCCAATACGATAGCGGTAAATCAGTAAGAGACATCATAGATCGCACCATATCTAGTAAAATACGATTACGACGTTCGGACACACCATTACGCTGTGGTGTTCCGGCTGGCGTGAATTGCGAAACTATTCCGCATTGTTTCAAATGAAGACCAAACTCGTAACTCAAATATTCTCCTCCATGATCAGATCGTAGAAACTTTATTTTCTTGTTACGATGATTTTCCACTTCACTCTGAAATTCTTTGAACTTTTCAAATGTTTCATACTTATGTTTCATTAAGTAGATATACCCATATCTGCTCAAATCATCTGTGAAGGTGAGAAAATGACGATACCCGCCACGAGCCTCAATATTCATCGGACCACATACATCAGTATGTATGATCTCCAACAAATCTATTGTTCGCTCCATTGTTCCGGAGAATGGCGTTTTAGTCATCTTGCCCATGAGGCATGGTTCGCAAGTACCAAGTGATTCTTAATTAAGTGATTCCAAAAGCACACAGTATGGAGTTTCTTCATGCGTTTTACACCAATATGACCTAAACGGCAGTGCCATAAATAAGTTGCATTATCATTATCAACTCTGCATCTTTTGGCTTCAATATTATGAATATGTGTATCACTACTATCGAGATTTAACAAAAACAGACCACTCTTCAAGGGTGCATGACCATAAAAGATATTACTCATATAAATAGAACAACCATTATTCTCTGATTTAAATGAAAAGCCGCCTCGCATCAAACAAGATCCAGATATAATGTTCATGCTTAACACTGTCACCAAGTAACAATTATTCAGGTCTAAAACTAATCCGAAGGTAGATGTAGAGGTAGCGTGCCGACTGCGATCACATCGACTTTGGAACCATTTCCCACGTGCATCGTCACCTCGTCCTTAGCCAATCTTCGCTTAATCCGTAGTCCCTGTTTCGAGTTGTAAATATTAGCAACAGAACCAGTATCAAATACCCAGGTGCTACTGCGAGCATTAGTAAGGTACACATCAATAACATGTATATCACATATACCTTTGTTCACCTTGCCATCCTTCTTATCTGCCAAATACTTGGGGCAGTTCCGCTTCCAGTGACCAGTCTGTTTGCAGTAGAAGCACTCAGTCTCAGGCTTAGGTCCATATTTGGGTTTCTTCTCCTGAGCAGCAACTTGTTTGCTCTTCTTCTTGAAGTTCCCCTTCTTCTTTCCTTTACCCTTTTTTCTTGAAACTGGTGGTCTTCTTGGCCATCAACACTTGATGCTCCTTCTTGATTTCTACCTCCGCAGCCTTTAGCATTGCAAAGAGCTCGGGAATTGTATTATCCATCCCTTGCATATTATAGTTCATCACAAATCTCTTGTAGCTTGGTGGCAGTGATTGATGAATTCGGTCAATGACACTGTCATCCGGAAGATTAACTCCCAGTTGAATCAAGTGATTGTTATACCCAGAAATTTTGAGTATATGTTCACTGACAGAACTATTCTCCTCCATCTTGCAGCTGTAGAACTTATTGGAGACTTCATATCTCTCAATCCGGGCATTTTCTTGAAATATTAACTTCAACTCCTGGAACATCTCATATGCTCCATGACGTTCAAAATGTCGTTGAAGTCCCGGTTCTAAGCCGTAAAGCATGGCACGCTGAACTATCGAGTAGTCATCAGCTTTGCTCGCCAGACGTTCTTAACGCGTCGGTTACATCTGCAGCAGGCACGGCACCCAGCGGTGCTTCCGGGGCGTAATTATTCTGTGCAGCAATGAGGATAATCCTCAAGTTACGGACCCAGTCCGTGTAATTGCTACCATCATCTTTCAACTTTGCTTTCTCAAGGAACGCATTTAATTCAACGGAACAACAGCACGGGCCATCTATCTACAACAACATAGACAACCAAAATACTATCAGGTACTAAGTTCATGATAAATTAAAGTTAAATTAATCATATTACTTAAGAACTCCCACTTAGATAGACATCCCTCGAATCATCTAAGTAATCACGTGATCCATCTCAACTAAACCATGTCCGATCATCACGTGAGATGGAGTAGTTTTCAGTGGTGAACATCACTATGTTGATCATATCTACTATATGATCCACGCTCGACCTTTCGGTCTCAGTGTTCCGAGGCCATATCTGCATATGCTAGGCTCGTCAAGTTTAACCCGAGTATTCTGCGTGTGCAAAACTGGCTTACACCCGTTGTATTTGAGCGTGGAGCTTATCACACCCGATCATCACGTGGTGTCTCGGCACGACGAACTTTCGCAACGGTGCATACTCAGGGAGAACACTTATACCTTGAAATTTAGTGAGAGATCATCTTATAATGCTACCGTCAATCAAAGCAGAATAAGATGCATAAAGGATAAACATCACATGCAATCAATATAAGTGATATGATATGGCCATCATCATCTTTGCCTTTGATCTCCATCTCCAAAGCACCGTCATGATCACCATCGTCACCGGTGCGGCACCTTGATCTCCATCGTAGCATCGTTGTCGTCTCGCCAACTATTGCTTCTACGACTATCGCTACCGCTTAGTGATAAAGTAAAGCGATTACAGGGCGATTGCATTGCATACAATAAAGCAACAACCATATGGCTCCTGCCAGTTGCCGATAACTCGGTTACAAAACATGATCATCTCATACAATAAAACATAGCATCATGCCTTGACCATATCACATCACAACATGCCCTACAAAAACAAGTTAGACATCCTCTACTTTGTTGTTGCAAGTTTTACGTGGCTGCTACGGGCTGAGCAAGAACCGTTCTTACCTACGCATCAAAACCACAACAATATTTCGTCAAGTTAGTGTTGTTTTAACCTTCACAAGGACCGGGCCTGGTCACACTCGGTTCAACTAAAGTTGGAGAAACTGACACCCGCCAGCACCTGTGTGCAAAGCATGTCGGTAGAACCAGTCTCGCGTAAGCGTACGCGTAATGTCGGTCCGGGCCGCTTCATCTAACAATACCGCCGAACCAAAGAATGACATGCTGGTAAGCAGTATGACTTGTATCGCCCACAACTCACTTGTGTTCTACCCATGCATATAACATCTACGCATAAACCTGGCTCGGATGCCACTGTTGGGGAACGTAGTAATTTCAAAAAAAAAATCCTATGCACATGCAAGATCATGGTGATGCATAGCAACGAGAGGGGAGAGTGTTGTCCACGTACCCTCATAGAACGAAAGCGGAAGCGTTAGCACAACGCGGTTGATGTAGTCGTACGTCTTCAGATCCGACCGATCCAAGTACCGAACGCACATCACCTCCGAGTTCAGCACATGTTCAGCTCGATGACGCCCCGCGAGCTTAGATCCAACAAAGCTTCACCGGAGAGTTTCGTCAGCACGACGGCGTGATGACGGTGATGATGATGCTACCGATGTAGGGCTTCGCCTAAGCACCGCTACGATATGATCGAGGTGGATTATGGTGGAGGGGGGCACCGCACACGGCTGGGAGAGATCAACAGATCAACTTGTGTGTCTAGAGGTGCCCCCTGCCCCCGTATATAAAGGAGCAAGGGGGAGGCCGGCCGACCCCTTGTGGGCGCGCCAGGAGGAGTAGGACTCCCCTCTTTCCTACTCCTACTAGGAGGGGGAAAGGAAGGGGGAGAGGGAGAAGGAAAGGGGGGCGCCTCCTCCCTCTCCTAGTCCAATTCGGGCCAGAGGGGGAGGGGCACGCGGCCTGCCCTCTCTCTCTCTCTCCACTAAGGCCCATAAGGCCCACTATTTCTTCGGGGTTCCGGTAACCCTCCGGCACTCCGGTTTTCTTCAAAACCACCCGGAACACTTTCGGTGTCCGAATATAGTCATACAATATATCGATCTTTACGTCTCGACCATTTAAAGACTCCTCGTCATGTCCATGATCATATTCGGGACTCCAAACTACCTTCAGTACATCAAATCACAAAAACTCATAATACCATCGTCACCGAACTTTAAGCGTGCGGACCCTACGGGTTCGAGAACTATGTAGACATGACCGAGACACGTCTCCGGTCAATAACCAATAGCGGAACCTGGATGCTCATATTGGCTCCTACATATTCTATGAAGATCTTTATCGGTCAAACCGCATAACAACATACGTTGTTCCTTTTGTCATCGGTATGTTACTTGCCCGAGATTCGATCGTGGGTATCTCAATACCTAGCTCAATCTCGTTACCGGCAAGTCTCTTTACTCGTTATGTAATGCATCATCCCATAACTAACTCATTAGTCACATTGCTTGCAAGGCTTATTGTGATGTGCATTACCGAGAGGGCCCAGAGATACTTCTCCGATAATCGGAGTGACAAATCCTAGTCTCGATCTATGCCAGCTCAACAAGTACCATCGGAGACACCTGTAGAACACCTTTATAATCACCCAGTTACGTTGTGACGTTTGGTAGCACACAAAATGTTACTCCGGTAATCGGGAGTTGCATAATCTCATAGTTATAGAAACATGTATAAGTCATGAAGAAAGCAATAGCAGTAAACTAAACAATCAAGTGCTAAGCTAACAGAATGGGTCAAGTCAATCACATCATTCTCCTAATGATGTGATCCTTTTGATCAAATGACAACTCATGACTATGGCTAGGAAACTCAACCATCTTTGATCAACGAGCTAGTCAAGTAGAGGCATACTAGTGACACTATGTTTGTCTATGTATTCACACATGCATTATGTTTCCTGGTTAATACAATTCTAGCATGAATAATAAAAAATTATCATGATATGAGGAAATAAATAATAACTTTATTATTGCCTCTAGGGGATATTTCCTTCGCTTACCCCTTTCTGTAAGTAGTATAAGATTTTGGTAATGTTTAAATCCTATATGCAACCTTTATTTGTGCAAAGAAGTTTCCTCGCCCAGTTAATTTTTTATATTTTTGAGAATCTGTTCGCATGCCCAATTGATTACTGAGGTACAAACGAAGAGACCCATTTGGTGGGATCATATTTGATGCCCGAGTGCGTCAAGGAGCTGCGGCATCGCTAGAGCGGAATAAGCGACAACGCCACGGGCCGACCCACTTCAAAGAGTAACCGGTTTTGGAACCTTCTAGAAGGTTCCTTGGACCATTTTTCTCCAGTTTTTTTTCATTACTCGTTTTAGGTTTTCTTTATGTTTTTCAATTTATTTTTATTTTTTATGTTTTTTGCTCATTTCTTCCTTTCATTTTCTTTTTTCCCTATTTCTTTTTATTTTCTCATAAATCCAAAATTTTCAAAAATTGTTCACATTTTTCATAATTTGTTAAACATTAGAAAAAATTGCCTGAAATTCCAAAAAAATCATTTTAAAAAACTTATTCACGTTTAGAAAAAATCACGTTTCAACAATTTTCAGTGTACATTAAAAAAATGTTAACTGCGCATAAAAATGTTGGTCACAAATTGAAAAATATTTGCTGTGTAAAAAAATATTCATTGTTCAAAAAACCTGTTCACCATAAATAAATACTTTTCTAAAAAGATATAATAGTTAGAAAAAAATGTTCGGTAATCAAACTGTTCACATTTTTTCAGAAAGTTTGTTCAACATACAATAAATTCACTTTTTAAAAAAAAATCATAGTTGATGAAAAACTGTTCAGGAATCAAAATTTGATCACAAATTTTTGTTCATGTTTTCAAAATTTTCTTCAATTTTTCAAAAACAATTCACGTTTTAGAAAATTCTTCATTTTTACAATTTTATTAACTTTTTCCAAAACGGTTCATCTTTTTTAAAAAATCTTGTTTTTCAATTATCATCACTTAAATAAATAATTCTCCTTTTAAACTGTTTTTTGAATTTAATTATTTTTCACCATTTCAAACATTATTCGCATTTTGTAAAAAAAATGTTTACACTTTTACAACAAATGGTTGAATTTTTTATTTTTTAAATTCTGGCGCTGCATATTGTTCATAAAAATGTTCACGCTGCAAATTAATCACTCGCAGGCAGTAGCTGAAGTGGTAAGGGACAATGTGTCTCCTTTGAGTTATTGCGAGTTCGAATCCGTTGAGAGTACATTATTTGATGGATTTTCGAACTCGCCTGGTGCCACTAAATGGGCCGGCCCTTTAAGATCGCGCCCTGCCCTCTGGGCTTTTGGCGGGCCATAAGGTTTTTTCGCTGAGGGCCAGAAGCTGACTCGACCAGGCGAGCGACGGACAAACCGACGGGAGCGGACGACGTACGAAGCTTTTTTTCCCCACATAAAAAAAGGAAAAAACACACGAAGCTTTTTATGGACGAAAAAAGTGGAGAAACAATCCTTCTTTTAATATTAGGTAGAGATTTCTCCTCTGTTTTCCTACTTGTTCATTTCCTTTTTGTTTTTAAAATTTTGTTCATATTTTCTAAAAAATAATTAAACTAGTTTTATCCTAATTTACAGAAAATCTTGATAGAAATAAAAAATGTGACATTTAAAAAATGGTCCCACTTTTCAAAAATAATGTATGGGACATTTATAAGAAAATGCATATACTTGTTCTAAAATGTGTGTGTAATTAAAAATTCCCATTAGAAAATATACAGTAAAATTTAAAAATTGTTTTTCCAGTTAAAAAAATTTGTGCAGTGTACAAAAATGCCCGTGAACTATACAATGTAGAAACCTTTTTTTAGACGAAAAAAGTGGAGAAACAATCCTTCTTTTAATATTAGGTAGAGATTTCTCCTCTGTTTTCCTACTTGTTCATTTCCTTTTTGTTTTTAAAATTTTGTTCATATTTTCTAAAAACTAACTAAACTAGTTTTATCCTAATTTACAGAAAATCTTGATAGAAATAAAAAATGTGACATTTAAAAAATGTTCCCACGTTTCAAAAATAATGTATGGGACATTTATAGGAAAATGCTTATACTTGTTCTAAAATGTGTGTGTAATTAAAAATTCCCATTATAAAATATACAGTAAAATTTAAAAATTGTTTGTCTAGTTAAAAAAATTTGCGCAGTGTACAAAAATGCCCGTGAACTATACAATGTAGAAAGATGTCCAGTTGTCTTTTCATTGTACTGACTTTTGTTTTATCTCTACTCCCTATCTCTATTCTCTACCTAATATTAAAAGAAGGATTGTTTCTCCACTTTTTTCGTCCAAAAAAAGCTTCGTGCGTTTTTTCCTTTTTGGATGTGGGGCAAAAAGCTTCGTACGTCGTCCGCCCCCGTCGGTTCGTCCGTCGCTCGCCTGGTCGAGTCAGCTTCTGGCTCTCAGCGAAAAAACCTTATGGCCCGCCAAAAGCCCAGAGTGCAGGGCGCGATCTTAAACGGCCGGCCCATTTAGTGGCACCAGGCGAGCCGAAAATCCATCAAATAATGTGCTCTCAACGGATTCGAACTCGCAATAACTCAAAGGAGACACATTGTCGAGCGATTAATATGCAGCGCGAACATTTTTATGAACTATATGCAGCGGCAGATTTAAAAAAATAAAAAAATTCAACCATTTGTTGTAAAAGTGTAAACATTTTTTCTTACAAATATCGAATAATGTTTGAACTGGTGAAAAATAATTAAATTCAAAAAATAGTTTAAAACGAGAATTTTTTTTAAAGTGATGAAAATTGAAAAACAAGTTTTAAAAAAAAAAGATGAACCATTTTGGAAAAAGTTAATAAAATTGTAAAAATGATGAATTTTCTAAAACGTGAATTGTTTTTGAAAAACGGAAGAAAATTTTGAAAACATGAACAAAAATTGGTGATCAAATTTTGATTCCTGAACAGTTTTTCTTCAACTATGATTTTTTTGTTGAAAAAGTGAATTTATTGTATGCTGAACAAACTTTCTGAAAAAATGTGAACAGTTTGATTCCCGAACATTTGTCTCTAACTATAATATGTTTTTAGAAAAGTATTTATTTATGGTGAACAGGTTTTTTGAACAATGAATATTTTTTTACACAACAAATATTTTTCAATTTATGACCAACATTTTTATGCACAGTTAACATTTTTTGATGTACGCTGAACATTGTTGAAACGTGATTTTTTTAAACGTGAATAAGTTTTTAAAATGATTTTTTTGGAATTTCAGACAATTTTTTCTAATGTTTAACAAATTATGAAAAATGTGAACAATTTTCGAAAATTTTGGATTTATGAGAAAATAAAAAGAAATAGGGAAAAAAGAAAATGAAAGGACGAAATAAGCAAAAAACGTAAAAAGGAAAAATAAATTGAAAAACATAAAGAAAACCTAAAAACGAGTAATGAAAAAAAAACTGGAGAAAACTGGTCCAAGGAACCTTCTAGAAGGTTCCAAAACTAGTTGCTCCTTGAAGTGGGTTGACCCGTGGCGTTGTCGCTTATTCCGCTCTAGCGATGCCGCAACTCCTTGACGCACTCGGGCATCAAATATGATCCCACCAAACGGGTCTCTTCGTTTGTACCTCAGTAACCAATTGGGCCTGCGAACAAATTCTCAAAAATATAAAAAATAAACTGGGCCAGGTAACTTCTTTGCACAAATACAGGTTGCATATAGGATTTAAACATTACCAAAATCTTATACTACTTAGAGAAAGGGGTAAGGTACGTGTCCAGCGGAGAAATCGATCTTCGATCTATTGTTCAGTGAGTATGTGTTTCCCTGGACTTGCCCGGTTTGTTTACCGAGTCCTACGGAGGGATCGATCTGTTGCTAGCTGTTTACCTATTTCTTCTCCGCCCTAAAAATACATATTTCTTTTGGCTCACCCGGTTGGTCATCAGGTCCTTTATCATACGACAAAGTTGACCATACGTAAATGTTGCTTCCGCACTGACACACTGAGGTAGGCCGTTGCTCGCATGTTAGCAATTCATTATGATTGTCAATATTTTTATTGATCTAAACTGGCAATAATTACGGATTACGTGGTGTGAAGGAACGGACGGACCAAGGGGTCTAGGGTGGCAGGGATGTCGGCCCTGCTATTGTAGATCGAAGAGGATCCGAAGCAACAAGTAGATGTGGAGATGGAGGCTCGAGAGCAGGATCAGATGTGGAGGAGATGCAAGTGGCGGAGGTGGAGGCAAAGGTAGGAGGGTCTGAGACCTTTGGATGGCCCAAGAGGAAGAGGAGGAAGAAAGGCCGCGGGAGGAAGAAGAATGGGAGAGGGGGAACAAGGTACTTAGGATGTGGTACCCCATTATTCTAACACATATCGTTCGATCTTACCACCACCACTGCCTCCTCCTATCTGTCCACAAGTCTACTCTTTTTTATGACAACATTGTCGAATACTCTGTCCTACCAATTTCATGTTCGGAGGCAAATGGGCACGCAAGGATTTGTTTCTTCCATTGCAACGTACAGGCATTTTTGCTAGTATAATACTCAATTGGAAAGATACTCTTTTGGTGTATTTTCTTGAAAAAAAGGTGACTTCACTGGAAAACAATCGGTCCCTCACTGTGTTGGAAATAGAAAAAGGAAAACTAGATTGAACTCCCTCCAACTAAACAACTGAAAAACTGAATTGAACTACTACTGAAATTTCAGATAGTTCATATACAAGCCAAACGAAATCAAACATAATTTGTAAGATCACATAGGGAGCACACAGACAGGTAGTGTACAACCAAAATCATGCACAAATTTCCTGATTAGCGGCACTACAAATCAAGGGAATTATTAGGGAAAAAATGCAAATCAAAGGAATGTAAACAAGTAGAACAAATTAGTTACACATAGGTGACCAGTATGGTTGCGGCTGATTGATCATCATCATTGCTTGCTCTCAAGCAATTCAATACCTTTTCCTTCTTCCCTGAAAAGTACTTCCACACCGTGAGCTCCTCGGCCTTCCCTCGCACGATGTCGAATGACAACATGATGTAGATCGTGATGAAGGAGACCACCGCGACCGTAATTTTGTTGATCTTTTTGCAATGAGTGACAAAAAAACAGGTTTCCCGTTTTAAAATTGGTTGGCGTCATGAAAGTAAGCGCTTGTGGTTATGCTCTCACAGTTGCATTTGATTCACTCGCCACGATGTACTTTGGTGGTACAAAAATAGTTATATCGTCACTAAATTCCACATACACAACAATACATTCAATGACTCTGACGTTAACACATGAACTTTGCAGCTTGCCACCGCGATGTCCATCTATGGGAGTAGGAAGTTTGACACAGAGATCTACCCAAGTTCGGATGAACAGGAATGCTGGTAGCGCTAGACAAAAACTTAGGGGGGGGGGGTTGGGTCAAACCGTATTTTGCCCATCTAAGATCTTACAAAAGCAACTTCACACTTCCTCACAAGAGTAGGGGGCATTGGCCCCCTCCAAAACAACATACAGATAGCTCTTCCACTAGACAATAGAGAGGCGACTGAATATTGGAGGTACATATTGCAGACTATCGAGTAATATCGTGATTTACCACTACTCACAAAGAGATGCAAGAGCAGTGATGGTTACTGATATCGTGGTTTACCACTACTCACAGACAAACGCAGGCGCTGTTATGGTTACTGATTTTATAATTTGGCTCATCATTTGCCCTTACAATATCAACACATGTTAGTGTAGACCTTGTAAGTATGTATTTCTCTGAGCTTTGCTATTTACCATCAAATTATATTTACACTAACTAATTCACTTGATTCTTCTTTGACAATGGAATATAATGGCACACTCATTTTATGCATTTTCTCGCCTTGGTGATTGTAAGTGCATCTAGTGCCCCTTAGTGATTTTGGTGTATTGAAGACTTATAGGTTAAGTAACTAATGCGTTTGTGAGTGTACACAGGTCTATAAGTCTATGAGGAGTTTGATATTTACAAAGGAAAGTCGAATTCTAAAATGAAGTTCTTCAACTGAAGACTTTGATATTCTGAAGACTTTCTGAAGACTTTGAAAGTGAAAAAATTGGTGTGACCTTGAAGACTTGGTATTCATTTGAGGAACATGAAGCGTGAAGACTTTTGTTTTCGTAGTTTCATTTTCTCTTTCTTGAGTCATAGGAAACACCGCATCGTTAAAGGGGGTCGAGGAAATACTAAGGAAAATTTCCATTTGATGCTCAACTCAAAATCCTACACCTACCAAACCCTTCGAGTGAAGCCTTTGGAAATCTCATACGATTCAGTCAATTTCTTCAAAGGATGAGACGAAGCTCTTAGTCAGCCGAGAATTTGTTCTCGACCGAGGAGTTAGGAATTCGCCCGCGAATTGCCTACACAAAGGAGGAACATGATAGCCCCGAGGAATTTGATGTTCAAATTTCCGATCCGTTGTCTTCTTGCGCCACTATCCCAAATATCTTATCCACCTAACGGTCATATCATTGAAGGGCATTTGTGTCTTATCATGTCGGGCTGCTCCCTAGGCTATAAATAGCCGCCCCTACAACCACTAGTTGGTTGGCTGCTCGAGAGAACTTGACACTTGTCATTTGAGAGCAACCCATCCTCCGAGGACTTTGAGCGAAAATCATCAAGTGAGGAAAATCCCAAAAGTGAGGAAAACCCAAAACCAAACCCCAACAAACCCAAAGTGATTGAGCATCATCAAGAAATTGATCCTGCGTGGATCCGACGCTTTTTACCTTTGAAGACTGTGCTTCTTCCAGACGGTTAGGCGTCACGGTCTAGAGCATCCAAGAGGAATTGTGGATTGCCGGGTGACCAAGTATGTGAAGGTTTGGAAGTCGCTCAAGACTTACCACGAGTGATTGGACGAGGTCTGCGTGACCTTAGTTCAAGGAGAATACGGTGAGGACTTGGTGTCTGAGCTGCGTGCTTTCGATGTTGGGTGTCCGGACTGTGTGTCCTCGAGTTTAAATACTCACCGCTCCAACCAGACGTATAACCGAGACAGCAGTTGGAACTGGTCTACCAAATCATTGTCTTCACCATCCTAACTGGTTCTATTTCCTCAACCCTTTCATTTCCTCATAAGCTGTCTTTGAGTGTTTGTCATATCATGTTTGAAGACTTTGATCAAGACTTTCTCAATTTCCCAGTTCAATTTCTTGATCTGTTTGTCTTCATCTTGTGTTATCCTGTGATTACGCTTTACGTACTTTCTGTGATTGTCTTCATTTCATCATGATGACTATGCTAGTAATCTGTTATGCTTACTTCGAGTACTTATTCATTGCAAGTATTTCTTCGCTAAGGAATTTCCTCACCAACAAATTCCTCGATGAAGAATTCATAAAATCGCCTATTCACCCCCTCTAGTCGATATAACGCACTTTCAATTGGTATCGAGCAAGGTACTCCCTTGTTACGTGTGATTTTGGTTTAACCACCGTAGTTTTAGTTATGTCGACCGCAGTATGATCAAGGTCTCATTTGGGTGTCCTACCTTCGATGGGACGGACTACCCCATCTTTGGAAGAACAAAATGCGAATGCATCTTGAAGCAATTGACAACGATCTACGGTATGTTGTGACGAAAGGTGTTTCCTCACCACACCCTCTCCGAATGATGCTGATGTGAAGAGATTCAAGCAACTCGATTCTCAAGCGAAGAATATCATATGTGGCCATCTGAGCAAAGGTCAATATGGAAGAGTGAGTGCTTTGGAATCTGCCAAACTCATCCGGGACAGGCTGTCCAAAGTAAATGAAGGTGTTTCAACTCAGCGTGACTCTCGAGTTGATGTTCTTGGAATCTCTTCAACCGCTTCAAAAGACTCGACAACGAAAATGTTCAACAAACCTTCGATCGCCTCACCGACATCTCAAATGAGCTTCAAGCACTTTGGGTGCCACCGACATCACCGACCATGAGGTGGTGAAGAAATTGCTAAGATCGCTTGATTCCTCATTTGACACTGCACCGATGATACAAGAACGAGCTGACTACAAGTCTCTTGATCCTGCTGATATCCTCGAAAGGCTAAATACTCACGAAGTTCCACTTCTGTCAAAAGAGAGATCTCTATGGTTCGCTATGGAAAACACGTGCTCAAGGCCAAGGTCGTGTCTCGAATCTGAGAGTGAAGACTACGGTAGTAGCCTTGGTGATCTGAAGAATTTGGCCAGGAGCTAGCATCGCTCGTGAAGAAATTCCAGAAATTCTCAAGACGTGGTCGCTTTGGAAAATCCTCAAGAAGCGGTGATTCCTCATCTAGTGACTATAAGCGAAGACTTTGCCACAAATGCAAGAAACCTGGTCACTATATCCAAGATTGTCCTCGATGGGAAAAGGAATTTAGAAATAATAAATACAAGGATTATAGTTATAATGACTTGAAGAAGAAGAAGAAATCATCAAAATATTCATCAAAATCCTAAAAACCTTCTTCTCACAAGAAGAGCAGCTCCAAAAAGGCTCGGGCATTCATTGGCAAGGAAATGGACTCTGAAGCTGAATCGAGGAAAATGAGGAAGAGGAGGAGTGAAGAATCCGAATCTGGTGTGGCTAGTCCGGCTCTTGCTACTGCTTATGTTAGCAAGTCCATCTTCAACATCAAGAAACCGACTCCGACAAACCCGATGAGGAAAATGATGATCACGCTCCCACCTATTGCTTCATGGCAAAAGGTGCCAAGGTACTCAATTTCACCTCCTCACGAATCCAGTGAAAATGAATCTGATGAGGATCTCAAGCCCAGTTACTCTAAACTTGCTAAGATTGCTATAAAACAACAAAGGGCTTTTGAAAAGGTTCAAAACATGCTAGATAAGAGTGATGATATGTTAGGTGAAGAAATGGATCGCACTCAAGCCCCGATCGAAAATCTTCAGAGACTTAGGTCTAAGCTTGACAACCTTCAAGGTCATCATAGCACTCTCTTATCGATCATGAGAAACTTTCTTATGAATTTCTTCAAAGAAAGCAAGATCTTGAGAAGCTAAGAGCGAGTTATGAAGATCTTGAAGGAGCGCGATTCATTACTTGCTCAACAAATCAAGCGCTTCTCAAGAAGAATTTGTTCCTCCATGCTTAAAGTGCATTGAACGTGAATCTGCTAATTCTTCACCTGAATGTTCAAATGCTTCAACTGTTACAAATTCTTCACCTGCCTCGCTATCACTAATTCCTCATCAGAGGACATTGCTAGTATCACTGACGATGCAGGACTGAAGGAATTGTACATGACAGGCATGTACAAAAGCCTCAAAGGGCATCAGACTCTTTGTGATGTGCTTAAAAAGCAGATCCTCAACAGGAACCCTAGGAAAGAGGGTATCGCATTTGAGAGGAAATTAAATGCCGATGGAACATACTGGAAGCCTGAGCAGTACCCCAAAACCTCATGAGTTGCTGCAAAGGGACCTCCAGTTGATCCATCTACCTTATCTGGTTTTACATGTGAATTTCCTCATTACATTGATGAGTCATTCGACTCAAACTATAAACTGTTCAAAAATCAGAATGGTGAAGTATTTGCTAGATATGTTGGCACTAAGCTGCAGAACGGTTCCCCTATGAAGAAAATCTGGGTTCCCAAGAAATGCCTTGAAAGTCTTCGTGAATGTCCTCATGACACCACCAGTGAAGAAAAGGAACCCCAGATCAAATTCTTCATATGGACCAAATTCTTCATATGGATCCAAGTCCTCATACGGACCAAATTCCTCACGTGGATCAAATTCCTCAAAAGGATCAAAATCCTCACATGATTATCATCGTGCTAACAACTCTGTTTCGCAGGATAGAGCTAAGGGCTATGAATATGTGCATTATTCTTCAAACCAATATGTTCATAAGTCCTCGAAGAATTTCTCTGCTTATTCATATGCTTACCCTAACCCCTCTTATGTGAAACGAAATGGTTTGGCCTCTATGCCACCATTCTCGTATGGTGCTCGCAGAATGATGAACTCTTTGCCATCCCTTTAGATGTGGGTGGTGAAGAAAAAGAACTAATCTCTTCTGCAGGGTCAGGTCTCCAGACGAGCCTAAACGTCTGAAGAATTTGCTGGGGGGCCTGACAAATTGCCTGAAAGGACGCATGCTAATCATGATGAAATGAACTTTCATTTCACACGTCCTCATACTGCTTATCTGAATACTGACTGATGAAATTCATCTGATGAACTTGATATCATATTCTTCACTGATGAAGTATATGAGATCGTAAGTTGTACTAATTCATCTGCAGGATGATCAACCCAAAGCCATTGAGTGGGTTCTCGATAGTGGATGTACAAATCACATGACTGGTGATAAGAATCTATTGATGGATGCTACCTTATCACCGTCACATCTGAAGCATATCATCTTTGCTGACAAAGGCAAAAGTCAGGTATTGGGACTTGGTAAGGTTGCTATCTCTAAGGACATGCACATGGACAAAGTCATGCTTGTTGAGTCTTTAGGATATAACCTCATGTCGGTCTCAATGCTTTGTGATCTTGATATGGTTGTTATCTTTGGCAAGTATCGGTGTGTTGTGATTGTGGAAGTCGACAATTCCAAAGTCTTGAAGGCTTTAGGAGAGGAGACTTGTATATTGTTGATTTTCCACAGGACCACAACCAGCCGTGGTGTCTACTTGCAAAAGCTTCGTATAGGCTGGCTATGGCATCGACGACTTGGTCACGCAGGCATGAGGAATTTGCACACGCCATGAAGAAGAAGCATGTCATTGGCATTGAGAATGTCAAATTCCTCAAGGATCACCTATGCGGAGCCTGTGAAGCTGGAAAAATGACCAAGGCCAAGCATCCAAATAAGACTATCATGACCACTACTCGCCCCTTGAATTGCTTCACATGGACCTCTTTGGTCCCAATCATTATTCAGCTGTCGTTAATGAAGCATCACTATATGGCTTTGTTATTGTTGATGATTACTCTCGTTACACATGGGTACACATTGTTACTTACAAAAATCAAGTGCAGGAAATCTTCAAACGATTTTCTTCAAGGGCTTCAACCAACTTTGGTGTGAAGATCAAGCACATCAGAGTGACAATGGAACTGAGTTCAAGAATTCGGTCTTGATGTTTATCTTGATGAACTTGGTATTACTCATGAGTTATCTGCTCCCTATACTCCTCAAAGAAATGGCATCGTGGAGCGCAAGAATGTAACTCTTGTTGAGATGGCTTGCACTATGCTTGATGAATACAAAACGCCTAGTGGTTTATGGATTGAAGCAATTGACACTGCGTGCCACATCATAAACAGCGTTTATATTCAAAAATTCTTCAATAAGACTGCCTATGAACTCCTCACAGACAAGAAACCCAATGTAAGTTATTTCAAAGTCTTCGATTGCTAAATGCTGGATTAGAGATCCTCACCACAACTCTAAATTTGCACCGAAAGCACATGAAGGTTTTATGCTTGGTTACGGAAAGGACTCGCACACCTCTGAGTCTTCAACATAGCACTTCACAAGATTGTTGACACTATAGATGTGCGGTTCGATGAAACTAATGGCTCGCAAAGAGAGCACCTACCTTCTGTGTTAGACTTAACCAAAGACCGAGGATTCTATCAGGTTCAAGGCAACCGAGGATGTCATTCCCATCAAGAAACTCTTGAAGAATTCATTCCTCGCACGAGAAGAACGCCGAGCTGGTGCACCTGAAGATAATGTCAAGAAAATGGTGCCGAGGAAAATGATCAAATTCCTCGACGACAACCAGCTCATCCTCGCGTTGCAAAAGAAGTGCAAGTTGACAAGATCATCGATGACATTGAAGCGACCCGTACTCTCACACGCTAAAAAGCTTCACATTTATCTAACTTTTGTGGGCACCATGCTTTTGTCTCTATCACAGAGCCCACTAAGGTAGATGAAGCATTTCTGGAGCCGGAGTGGATTCAGGCCATGCAAGAAGAATTACATCAATTCGAGCTCAACAACGCCACGGGAACTGGTCAAACGTCCGGATCCTCGCAAGCATAATATCATTGGCACAAAGTGGATCTATCGCAACAAGCAAGATGAAAATGGTCTTGTGGTGAGGAATAAGGCACGACTAGTAGCTCAAGGCTACACGCAGTTGAAGGAATTGATTTCGATGAAACTTTTGCACTGTTGCTAGACTTGAGTCTATTCAAGCATATTACTCGCCTATGCTAACCATCACAATATCACTTTATATCAAATGGATGTGAAAAGTGCATTCCTCAATGGTAAGCTTGAGGAAGAAGTATATGTTGCTCAACCCCGTGTTTTGAAGATCCAAAGAATCTCGACAAAGTCTTCAGACTAAATAAGGCCCTCTATGGTCTCAAGCAAGCCCCTCGGGCGTGGTATGATACATTGAAGGAATTCTTCGTGAAGAATGGCTTCACACCCGGTTCACTTGACCCTACTCTTTTTACTAAATCTTATGATGGTGAACTATTTGTGTGCCAAATATATGTTGATGATATTATCTTTGGTCAGATCGACCAACGTTATAGTGATGAATTTGCCTATATGATGAGTGAAGAATATCAAATGTCTATGATGGGAGAGTTGAAATTCTTCTTAGGTCTTCAAATTAAATCAACAACACAATGGCATATTCATATCTCAGGAGAAATACCTCAAAGATGTCCTCAAGAAATTCGGCATGCAAGACCGCAAAGGTGTCAAAATTCCTATGCCCACAAATGGCCATCTATGCAATCGATGAAAATGGTATTGACTTCGATCACAAGGTATACCGCTCCATGATTGGTTCTTTATTGTACTTATGTGCATCTAGGCCAGATATAATGCTTAGTGTTTGCATGTGTGCTCGATTTCAAGCTACACCGAAGGAATCACACCATAAGGCTGTGAAACATATTCTTCGATATTTAGCTCACACACCAACACTAGGATTATGGTACCCCAAGGGCTCTGCTTTTGATCTCATTGGATATTGTGACTCGACTATGCTGGTGATCGTGTGGACCGCAAGTCAACATCTGGTACTTGTCATTTCCTCGGACGATCTTTGGTCCGTTGGTCCTCGAAGAAACAGAATCACAGATCACCGTCTAATCGCAAGCTGAATACATTGCTGCTGGCTCGTGTTGTGCTCAATTACTATGGATGAAGCAAACCCTCAAGGACTACGGCATCAACGTGAAGAATGTGCCTCTCTATTGTGACAATGAGAGTGCCATCAAGATTGCTCACAACCCAGTTCAGCACTCGAAGACAAAGCACATTCAAATTCGGCCATCATTTTCTTCGTGATCATGTGTTGAAGGGCTTACATCTCCATCGAGCACGTGAAGACCAAGAACAGCTAGCTGATATCTTCACTAAGCCCTTGGATGAGAAGAGATTTAGCAAGTTGCGTGTGAGCTAAATATCTTAGAATCTTCGAATGATCTATGAAAAGGACACACATCCTAACACTTATGCAAAATTGATGACTTAGATGTGCAACACATGAAGAAACGTTTTTCTTCAATCAATGAAGACTAACACTCTAAGTGTGAAGAAAGTAATGAAGAATTTGATTCTCGTAACCCTACGACAAATTGTACGCGGTGTCTGAAATCATCATTCTTATACGGTGGGTCACGCCACCACCAAAGTTGAAAATCTTCAATTTGAATTTTTCCTCATTTTTGAAATTCTTCAGTTTTTCAAATTCTTCAGTTTTTCAAATTCTTCAACTTTGCAAAATCTTCACTATTTCCTCGTCTTTCTTCATTGGCTATATATATATATATATATATGGATTTATGTCCTCTACAGCATTCACTTATGGCTATTTCTTCAAGTCGCTTTTTCTGCTAAGCGAATGTGATCGGACCCTTCCCCCTCTATGCTATACTCAACCCAATCCATTCACAAATTCTTCATGTGCGTTCTACTTTGAAACTCGCTCAAATTCTTCATCGTGTCCTTGATGTACCAAGAAATTGCGAACGGAACTTTTAAAACGAATCTTATCCAAACCTCGGTTTTGCCGCTCAAACCGTTCCGCATCCCACGATGCATTATTATACTCGCCCACGATCGTACACGATCTCCACTACACAGTACGTGGGTGACACATGTCGTGAGAAGGGAAGCGGTCAGGGGCATGTTCGTCCTAAATCTTCGGACGATCCGTTTTTCACCGTGTCTATAAATACCCCTCTCTCCCTTCCTCACTCTTTTTACTCCGCTCGACCTTTCTCTCCTGCTCGAGCTCCTCAAAACCCTAGCGCCGCCGCTACTCCATCGTCACGGTGAGGAAAAGCTTCACCGCCTTGACCTCTTCGCCGACGCATTTCGCTACCGACCGTGGAATATCTTCACTCCGCCGTCGCCATAGCTGATTTCCTCTCGCCAAGTTAGGGCGGAAGATCTGAACAGACGAACTTCCCTACTGTTCTTCTCAGTTCGCCGTGTTCTTCACTTCGTAAATTAAAAGTTACTTTTATTACTCGCTTTGATTCTCAAATTTTCTTCAAATTCTTCAAAGGTGTTTATTCTTCAAATCTTCATACATATGAACACCTCAAATCTCTTGACTCATTTCTCTAAGCAATGATTTTCTTCAAGATTCCTCAATTGTGTGGATCTTCGATCTATACAACTCTGGAACCTAAGACAAAGAACGCTTATTGAAATTCTTCAAGGCTCAATCTGGTCAAAATCCTCAAAACTTGTTCTTTGTGAAAAACCTTCTGAGAACGCATATGACCTCTCCAAATTCCTCGCACCTATACTGTTCACAGTACAAATGTCCGCCGCTTTGAATCCCTAGGTTCTCATCAACTTAACTCATTTGCAGCGTTCCTCGAAGAAAATCGCACACTTCTTCAGAGAACTCAATTGTTCAATTTCCTCAATCAAGAAAATGGCAGATGGTAAGAAGTCAGAGAAGGGAGGAAAGAAACACGAGGTCATGACAGCATTTGAAATCCCCGAGGAAATATATGCTGACTCATCGCACACCGGATGAGGAAAGCAAAAATCAACGCAAGGTGCGATTCGTAAGATTGAACGGAGATGGGCACGGGAATGGAAGGAATACAGATATGTAACTCCTAAGTACATGAAGAAATTCGCTTTAAATCCTCCATGCCCAAGAGCTCCTTTGGCACAGCCAAATAGCTGATCCCACTAGCGCCAAACGCGGTGAGGACTTTCACGATGAATGGGCTAAACGCCAAGCAAAATTGGCAAAGCAAGCAAAGGAGGCAGTGAAGAAATTCAATGAGGATTCTGCCACGCCGCCATCGAGGTCTCGGTCAAACCGAGGAAATCAATGCAAAAGAAGCACGCTAATAAGCCAAGTGCTTCATCATCTGTGCCCTCACGGCCAAGTTCCTCAAAGAAGACCATCCAAGCAAATTCCTCACAGCCTTTGTTCCATCAAAGTCCTCAACTGCTCCATCAAAACCTTCACCCTCGTGCACTGGCTACTTGTCAAAGAACCACTGGTTTCTCAATTGCCTCAGGCATTTCTGCAAGTTCCTCAGCTGCTCCAACTTCCTCATCAGGCCCGGCTCAGCTGAAGATCAAGGCAACAGCTGGACGAGGTCCTCGGCCTAGTCCAAGGAAGAAACAAGTTGTATTTCATGTACCATCTGACGATGAGGCATCTGATGAAGAACTCGCGGAAATCATCAGAGACCGTCAAGTAAGGGCCGCTAGAGCCAAAGGTACATCTGTACCACTGCTACTGGATCCGAAGAAAGTTCTCGACTTCATTGACCTCTGGCACAATGATCCCAATACCCATCTGCCTGATCTTCCTTTGACACCTGGTCAAAGTCATGCGCTGACTCACTTCATCGCTGAAGAAAAATGGAAGTTTGAGAAGGCGAGGGAAATCAAGAAGGCTCAATACAGGAAGGAGAAGTTCCTGAAGAAAAACGTTTTCAAGATGACACCTAAGGAACTCCTCCAAATCCAAACTGAAATTCAAAACCTCAGCAAGAACTTCGATACATACTATGCTGATTGGCAAAGAGTCAAGACCAGATTCGTCGATCTGACGAAGAAAATCACAAATGTTGCTGCCCCAGTGCAACATGAAATTCCTCAGCCGGAGCCTCACCAAATTTGAAGAAAATGCCAAGACTGGCTGATGACATTCAGCCTCTTTGAAGAAAATGTTGATTCCAGGCTGATGATCCCATCCCAGCCGAAGAAATTGCTGTGGCACCCACTAGTGGTGCGCTTTGAAGAAAGCTGCTCAAGTCAGGCAATCGCGCCATTGCGCTGAAGAAATTGCTCAAGACAGGAAGCTGCATCGGTTGCTCTCAAGAAACTGCACCAAATTCCTCGGCTCCTCCAAATACCAACTCCAACTCCAATTCTTCCATCCGCTTCGATGTGAAGAAAACCAAGGTTGAGTAACAAGCTGCTGTGAAGAAAAGGAAAGCATCAGCTGCGTCAGATTCTTCGACTGCGAAGAAAATGAAGCCAATGACCAGCTCCGTTGAAAACCCAATTGATGCTGTTCCAATTTCCTCCATACCATCAAAGGAAGTTGTTCCTTTTGGAGAAGATTATGAGATCCCAACCGGATCTGATGAAGAACATCAATCACGCTTCACGAGAAAATTGATGAAGAAATTGAAGTAGAAGCAATCCCTTCAACCCCGCTTATTTCCTCATCAGACCATGAAATTCCTCAAGCTGGTGCTGAGGATCTGAAAATGAAGATGTGGATATTGGATGCACCACTCAGTGATAAATGATGACTTTTGGGAAAGTCAAGATCCCAATACTCCTCTCTTCACCCCGCTCCAACAAGTTCCTCACTCCCCGCATGCATTGTCCAAATAGACTCAAGAAAATCAACCCAATCGGTTACTGCATGAAGAAATTCCAGCCACTAGTCTTGATGAAACTGCTTCTTTGCTATTCCTCGACTGCACAAGTTGAGGACCAAGAAATTCCTCAGTGAAGAACCTGAACTTACAATTCTGAGGTGGTGATGCAACTCACTGACACCCCTCTGCCCAAGCAAAAGAATCCATTCTCAACCAAGCAAAAGTTCAAGGCTGAAGATTTCTTTGCCGAGCACGTGTTCTTCGCTGAATATAATCCTTATGATTCTGCTCGAATTAGGAAGAGGCGCTCGACTGCCACCAAGCCAACTTCTATTCCTCGGTGCTTTTCAACAAGGACAAAATCTTCGATCATGCTCATATTCCTCATGTGGATATGGAGTCATTGCCAGCTTTGAGCCCGTCCTAAGTGTTCTTCACGACGCAGGACTTCTAAACTTCTGACCGATATTTGTGATTGGAATGAAGAGCTAATTCTTGATTCTATGCAACCCTGCACATCACCGGAGATGTCAAGACGTAAATTCATGGGTCTTAGATTGGATGACTGAAAACACTCACTACAAGGCACCAAAGAAGTGAATTGCTTCGTGCCCTACCACTCGATCCTCCGCTTGATGGTGCACGTCGTATCTATGAAGAAAAGAACTTTCAAATCACTATATGCAAGTCTTGATGAAGCCTTTGAAGCCAAGGCAGGCCCAAGAACCAAATTCCTCGTCAAGGAATTATTATATGTGCCTCGGACAGTCTATCGAATTTTGACGAAGACTATGAGTCCTATCAAGGGCCACGACTCGAATGATGAAGAAGTCGTTGGCATCATGAAGAATATGCTTTTCAACATCATCCATGGCGTTCCGTCAATTTCCATGATTTCTTCATGAGGACTCGCTAACATTGCCATGTCACCTTTTGAGCTGAAGCCTTATGCCTTGGATTATGAGATTCATCAGTCAAGGTCTTCACTCAATTACAAAGTCGATACTTTGAACCACCGCAGCTACCTGCCCCGATTGAAGTCCTCAAACGCCAATTGCCTCACCGATGAAAAGGGCAAGGCTATCTGCTGTGATAGATGAAGGCATTCGTCCATTGGATGGACAGTTTAGCAAGGCAGCATCCTACTCCACCAATGATGACTCGCCACACATGACTCAAAGACAAATACCTCGGTCAAGCAAAATCCTCAAGGAATCGCACCTGTGGTGATGATCGATCGTGAATTACTCCTCGGTCTTCATCGGAAGGTTGATCGCAATCATAAGTGGGTCAAACGCCGGTTTGGTACTCTTCTTTACAACATGACCTCTACTCACAATGCAAAGGAAGAAAAACCACTACTACCTTCATGAAACCTTCAAGCGCACTGGGCTGTTCTTTCCCATGTCTACAAAGTGAAGAAGAACTGACTTCAATGGGTCTCAAGGAAGAATTTGACTGGTCTGCACCTCCTCGAAGAAATTCAAGAAGGTCAAAGTTCCTTCCTTGGTGGCCAGCTCCTATTCTTCATCTCGCGACATCGATGAAAATGAAGATTTGGAAGACATTCTGCTGGTCCTACTTCAACGAACAACCCCGACAATCTTTGGCGCCCGTCTTAAACTTGAAATTCCTCAAGAGCGTTAGTCCTCGGTTTGATCCTTTTGGTCATTCGATGACAAAGGGGAGAAATTTGAGTTAGTCTTCAAGCGGGTCTCGTTTTTGTCCATATACGTATTTTATTAAGTTACAACTCTCGTTCTTCTGAAACCTTTTATTGGATCGAGTTGTAATCTTAAACCCGATGGTGCTTTGATACTTTTGATGCATTATGCTCTTGCTCTATGATCTGATTATAGTAGTTATGCTGAGCCCTTTGAAAATCTTCAAATCGATTTGGGCTCTGATACTCATGCAAAAGTATCAAATTCCTCATACGCATTATTTTGGGCTCTGATACTTTTTATGCATTATTTTGCATGCATTGCATAACATCAAGCACCATATTTCATCATGCATTTCAAATTCCTCATATTATATGTCAAATGCGTGTATGAATTACAAGATATAGGGGGAGATCTCCATGATTCAATTCTTCAAATGTGCATTGCCTCAAAAGCAAATTCCTCACTATGCACACCTTCGTATGAAGTTCTTCTATATCTTGCAATCAAAATCCTCATTATCAGTATTTACACTTCATATATTTATCCTCGTTGAAAACTTAACCTATGTTGTCATCAATCACCAAAAAGGGGAGATTGTAAGTGCATCTAGTGCCCTTAGTGATTTTGGTGTATTGAAGACTTATAGGTTAAGTAACTAATGCGCTTGTGAGTGTACACAGGTCTATAAGTCTATGAGGAGTTTGATATTTACAAAGTGAAAGTCGACCCCTAAAAATGAAGTTCTTCATCTGAAGACTTTGATATTCTGAAGACTTTCAGAAGACTTTGAAAGTGAAGAAATTGGTGTGACCTTGAAGACTTGGTATTCATTTGAGGAACATGAAGCGTGAAGACTTTTGTTTTCGTAGTTTCATTTTCTCTTTCTTGAGTCATAGGAAACACCGCATCGTTAAAGGGGGTCGAGGAAATACTAAGGAAAATTTCCATTTGATGCTCAACTCAAAATCCTACACCTACCAAACCCTTCGAGTGAAGCCTTTGGAAATCTCATACAGTTCGATCAATTTCTTCATGTGAGAGACGAAGCTCTTCCGGTCAGCCGAGGAATTTGTTCGATCGAGGAGTTAGGAATTCGCCAAAGGCGAATTGCCTACACAAAGGAGGAACATGATAGCCCCGAGGAATTTGATGTTCAAATTTCCGACCGTTCTTTGTCTTCTTGACTATCCCAAATATCTTATCCACCTAACGGTCATATCATTGAAGGGCATTTGTGTCTTATCATGTCGGGCTGCTCCCTAGGCTATAAATAGCCGCCCCCTACAACCACTAGTTGGTTGGCTGCTCCGAGAGAACTTGACACTTGTCATTTGAGAGCAACCCATCCTCTGAGGACTTTGAGCGAAAATCATCAAGTGAGGAAAATCCCAAAAGTGAGGAAAAACCCAAAACCAAACCCCAACAAACCCAAAGTGATTGAGCATCATCAAGAAATTGATCCTGCGTGGATCCGACGCTTTTACCTTTGAAGACTGTGCTTCTTCCAGACGGTTAGGCGTCACGGTCTAGAGCATCCAAGAGGAATTGTGGATTGCCGGGTGACCAAGTATGTGAAGGTTTGGAAGTCGCTCAAGACTTACCACGAGTGATTGGACGAGGTCTGCGTGACCTTAGTTCAAGGAGAATACGGTGAGGACTTGGTGTCTGAGCTGCGTGCTTTCGGATCGGGTGTCCGGGGCTGTGTGTCCTCGAGTTTAAATACTCACCGCCCAACCAGACGCATACAACCGAGACAGATTGGAACTGGTCTACCAAATCATTGTCTTCACCATCCTAACTGGTTCTATTTCCTCAACCCTTTCATTTCCTCATAAGCATCTTTGAGTGTTTGTCATATCTGTGTTTGAAGACTTTGATCAAGACTTTCTCAATTTCCCAGTTCAATTTCTTGATCTGTTTGTCTTCATCTTGTGTTATCCTGTGATTACGCTTACCGTACTCTGAGATTGTCTTCATTTCATCATGATGACTATGCTAGTAATCTGTTATGCTTACTTCTGAGTACTTATTCCGCTGCAAGTATTTCTTCGCTAAGGAATTTCCTCACCAGCAAATTCCTCAGTGAAGAATTCATAAAAATCGCCTATTCACCCCCCCTCTAGTCGATATAACGCACTTTCAGTGATGCTACTCTTAATAGCATGGTATTAATTCTGAACTTGATCTTCCACCCATGGTTTCTATAGTTCACTCAAGGCAATTTGAGTTCATGCATTTTCACAGTGTTTTCCATGGTACTGGATTGCATATTTCTCTCCGTGGGGCTGCTTTCTACATCCTGTTTCAATGGATTGTCCTTCCATCATCTGCAATAGTCTGATAAGATTTACAACTTCCAAAATTAGTGAACTAATTCACTAGCAATGCTGCACGAGCAACGTTGGAAATATACCCTAGAGGCAATAATATTTGTATTTTTATATTTCCATACTCATAATTAAGAGTTTATATTTCATGTTATAACTGCTATGATCCTGTAATATGCGATTCAGTGGAAAACTAATATGCATGTGTGAAATGATAAACGGTTAAATAAAGATTCTTAATCTTGCCTTTAGGACTAGCTCAAGTGTTGCCGGTGATCATGTTTTACGGATCTTAGGATATAGTTAAGTGTAACGATGATCCTAAAACAACATTGAGATTATGACGTTAGAAGAACGATCATATTGAATTGACCCAAACTTGTTTGTTATGAATTGAGTTAATATCGCATGTATTCAATTGTAATAACACAGAGTGTTAACATGTGATTTTGCTCCTTAGACCATGAGAGTATCGTAGTTACTTCTTACCGTACGGTGGGCTTTGGGGTTGCTCAAACGTCACTTGTAAAACGGTGATCATAACGACAACTAATACGTTCAGCAAAAAGTTGGACAAGGGACTAGATAGCTTGAGAGTGAGATTTGCTAATTCTTAGGGCCTTCTCAGCGTGACGGCATCAATCTTTGTCTGGCCAAACACATGTGACTTCGCCACATGGATGCTGGAACACAATAACGAGAAAGAAGAACAAAACCGGTAACGAGTATTTTTGGTATAGTGAGCATGGTGATGACTCAGGAGGATACCGATGCATCTAGGGTTTTGTGAAGTATCGCGAAGCAAAGAAAACATCACATGATAACCAAAGGTTCACTCGAATATCATATGTGTGCTCATATGGATCGATATGGACATCCACGGTCTCGGTGTCGATCATTGAACGAACGGTTTCGTTCATGTCTATGAGTTACCGAACCTACGGGTCATAAGATTAAGGCAATCACGGTCTGCTAAGTGTTAGTATGACGGGAGTCATGATAATATATTTGTAGAATTATTTCATTAATATTTAGAATAGCTTCGAGAGGATCCGAAAGCATTTCGGGGTCACCGAAAGGGTTTTAGAGAGTATTAGGTAATACCGGCTATTAGTGATAAATTATATATAGGTGGGAAATGTTTCTGAAGATGTAAAAAATATATAAAATGGTCAGAAAGTACTTAGAATATTTTATATTTAATTTAAATATCAACGGGCCTAAAAGGCCAAGAGATGGAAGGCAACTTGGGGCACAAAGGCCCAAGTGGAGGTGGCACTTCCTTCCATGAAGGAAGGAGGCCGAATGGGACTAGGGGGAGGTTTCCTCCTCCCCCTCTAGGCCGGAAACCCAAGGGGGAAACTCTCCCCCTTGGTGGCATCCCCTCCTCTCACCCTCAAACCTATATATACTCGAGGATTTTGTCCTTGCAGACATACAAGTTTTGGAGCCTCCTCTAGTTCTTCTAGTTCTAATTCTAGTTGGTCCTAGTTGACTAGTTAGAGGTAGGCTAATCCTCTCGTCGTCATATTAGAAGCCACGTGTGGTTCTAATCTGCTCTCTCTAATTCTCCGGCGACGATTAACTCTGGACGGCCAAGCGCTACCGGATCATGAAGGTTGCACGCTTGCAACCAAGTAGAGAGGTCGTGCTTTCGGTCTTCAGTTTGAGGAACTATTCGTGGGCGGTACGTGGGATTGTTCATTTACGGTTTGAGGGACTCCAAGTACGATCTACACCGACACGTTCTTCTTCCACTGCAACTCGGTGACGGTAACGATCGTGATCACAACCTGTTATGAATCTTCATAATAATCTTGGGTGTGCGTAGGCGCGATTTTTTTGTTTTCTACTACGTTTCTCAATAGTGTCATCATGAGCGGTTTTATGAGTAGGTACAGGTTGCGATCTAGATCACATGTGATTGTGAGGGTTCATATTCTTGCTATGCTTCCCTTGAGTGTTGCTTTCGTTCAATTCATCGACGGCATGGTGTCGCTTTTACAAGGTTCTGACAATTGATCGACTCTAGCTGTTGACGATCTGCTAATAGTTCATTGGGCTTCACCATGTTGAGAATAGTGAACCATCGCGTACACAAGAGAGTGCCGAAGATGGATGATCTTCTAGGGGGTCACCCGTATTGACGAAGTTTAGTGTGGGGCTAGAGATTTTTAATTAAATCTCTTGTTTCATACCCCCAAAACTTAATCTAGCATCAAGAATCATCGCCTATGTTGTGGATGTAGGTAGCTAGTATTATTTGCTAAAACTGGTTAACCGCGTAGCTAAAATTTGGCTAAAAATGATTAGAGGACGTCTAACTTGGTTTTGTAGGGTATGCATATGATGTGGTATAGCCTTCGTCATTATAATGAGTTTATGTATGAGATGGTTATATGTTGTAATGTTAAGTGGCCTGCACGTCACGGCATGATGGCTGGAGCCACGAGATTGCCATGTTAATGTAAAATTCATAGAGATAGCCTATAAGTTATGGGTTGGTACCCAAGTCCCTAGGTATTGGTAGAGTGGATATTCCTGTTGAATAGGTGCTTGGTCTGCATGGTTTGGCTTGACTGAAATGTATAGGATTGGTTTGTTATTTATGATGAACTCATCCCTTTATTGAGAGAGGGGGAGATGTAGAGAGGTGAGTTGGCTTTTTATAGTAAGTGCTTTTTGTGTGCATTGGGTGGAAGACCCGTATACTCCCAGATGTTTGGGCATATGCTTCATCCTGTTGTCACTGTGTTGGTTACACTAAACAAAATTTCCTTCTTCTGCATACAACTGAATGCAGATGTCTGGATTATCGTGTTCTCTCCTTCCTGACAATAAGCCCTCTGCAGGTTTTTTACTTCCGGTTTGGGTTTTTTGTCAGTGCTTTTGTGGGTTTTGCAGGTTTTTTCTTTTGCGGTATTTTCATGGCTGAACTTTTGCTTTGTCTGTCTTGGGTGTGTTTGGCGAAAAGAGATGACCATATTCTGTCTGTAAGAAGCTCTGCCGATCCTATTTCCTGCTATCATGTCCTAAGCTAGACCCAAGCCCCAGCTCATGAGACAGTAACGTACTGATCACAGAATTTACGGTTCATTTTAGACGAAATTTCATCAAAACAGTTCAATCTAGGCAATGAAAAAGAGAAACAAATCATCGCAAACGGGCCAAAACACTAGCACGTAGCAACATAGACGTGCTAGAGTCCCTAATAGTTTGTTTCCAACTTCAAATCATTGCGAAAAAGTCAAATATGATAAGCACCACGCAGAGGGTGCGGCTTATGTCTCAGTCTCACTATTTGTTGGTAGTGCACCAGCCTAGTACTCACATGTTTTTTTTTTACTTTTGTTTATATTTTAAAAATACAAAAAACATACAGTATATTGCAAAAAGAATAATTTATTTAATTATTTCAAAGTGCTCATCACACACTTAAAAATGTTCATGCAGTTTTAAAAAATCTTCGCCAAACTTTTAGAAAATATTTGTACAATTAAAAGAATTATGTCATGTTTAATTAATGTTCACACGTTTCAAAGAAATGTATGTGTCATTTTTCAAAAATACTATTATACGATGTAAAATTGTTTGTGTAATTCAAAACAAATTCGTACCAACTAAAAAATGTGTACATTACATTTTTGAATATATTATTATACAATGTAAAAAAATGTTCGTATAATTCAAAACAAATTTGTACCATTCAAAAATGTGTATGTTACATTTTAAAAATGTTATACAATGTAAAAAGAATTTTCATGTAATTCAAAACAAATTCGCACCATTCAAAGATGTGTATGTTACATTTTAAAATGTTATACAATGCAAAGAAGAATGTTCGTGTAATTTAAAACAAATTCGTGCCATTCAAAAATGTGTACGTTACATTTAAAAAAATGTCATTCGTTTCAGAAATATGTTATGACATTTTAAGAAAAATGATTATACAATGTAAAAATGTTAGCATAGTTTAAATAAAATGTTTCTTATCATTAAAAAATGATTCAACATGTTTGCAAAATGTTTAACACGCACTCCAAAAAGGTTTGAAAATATGTATTTGGAAAAATGTAATTTTGTATTTGGAAAATGTTAAATGTTTATAGAAATTTCCTTAGTTGTATACGAAAAATTTGTTATCTATGAAAAAAATTAGACAATACAAATATCTTTGAAAACATGCTAACCATCTATTTGGGATATGTGAAATATGAGTAAAAAAGGTTCCTGGTGTATACGAAAAATGTACGGTGTGTATGAAAAAATTAGACACGTGTTGAAAATAAATAAATAAACAGGAAAACCCAAAGAAAGCTGGTGAAAAGTGAAGAAAGAAATAATGAAACCCGAAAAAAAGAAAAAAAAGAAAACCCGAAGGAAACTAGGTAAGAACGTTAGAAAAACGATAAAAAACAGAGAAAACCTTGCACGTCAGCTACAGTACTAGACCGGCCCAGTATGCTTGCAGAGAAGCTTTTGCTCTAGGAGAAGACTTGGCTCTTACCAAGATTAGAGTTGCTTCAGATTGCTTGGAGCTGGTAAAAGATCTATACATGGAAAAGAACAGAGGATATTACTGCATCATTCTTCGTGAGATCAAGGCAAACGAGTTAAAGTTTTTGGCATGTGAAATATGCCATGAGCAGCGCACATGTAACGAGGTGGCTCGCAAATTAGCTAGAAGGCGACCTTGCTTGAGGTTAGCTGACATGTTTGGTTATGTAACCCTTCCCCCAATATTTGTATTCCTTTGAACCTTGAAGTTTGAATAAAGTGTGTTGTTCCTTAAAAAAAATCTTAGGTCTCTCAATGGGCGAGAAATAGGGGAGCAGCTTTGTCTGGCTTATAGCGAGACACAAGCCCGTTTTGCCTCAGCGTCGCTGCTAACGTTGCCCTGCAAGTTGCTTAATGAATTTTCGCTAAATTTTCTTCTCTGTTTTTCTATTTGTTAGTTTTTTTGTTCATAGTTTCTAAAACAGTGCTAGAATAATTTTAATGTAATTTAAAAAAATGTTAATAGCATTCCAAAAAGTGTTGAGACATTTAAAAATGTCATGTATTTCAAAAATAATGTACATAACATTTTAAAAACGTTCATACAATGTTTAAAAATGTTTGTGTAAATAAAATTTTGTTAGTATTAAAAAATACGATAAAACTTAATAAATGTTCACACATTTCAGAAACATGTTCATGATATGTTAGAAAAAAGTTTATAAAATGTAAAAAAATGCCCGCACAGTTTAAAAAAGTTTGAGCAATGTACATAATGTCCGCGCAGTTTATACAATGTACAAAAATGTTCATTTGTGTTTTCATTGTACTGACTTATGTTTTACTTAATATAAGTATTAAATCTAGGATATCCTTTTGGCGTCTTTTCTTAAAAAAATTGGTGTCTCTGCGGGAAAACAATCAGTCCATGCGGTATTTTCATCCCCCGCCATTTAGCTTTAGGTTTAGGCCTTAGTACCTTAGATTTTTGGGTCGTTCGTCTTCTCGGCTTCGGCGGTAGTGATGTCGCCGCTGAATAAAGAAGCTTCAGATCCTTCCCCAACGAGACGATTGGTTCTATGGTTGGGCATGGATTTGGAAATCAGTCTGTTCAAGTATGGCGTGACGGTGGCGGCATCCCCATGGTGGACTTGTGCCCTTGGGCTCCGTTGTGACGACGTTTGCTCCAACGCCGGCGTGAAGCTAGGGAGATAGTCCAGGAGTGGATGCAGATTGTGGTATGCATTGGCGGCATCTGGAACGTGGCTGGCAGGTATGGCTTCCTTCTCTGACATCTTAGTAATTCGGGGGTGTCAGATCTGGAGTTCGATGGTGTGTCCGGTGTGTCACTAGTGCGCGCCGGTCCTAAACAAACGGTTTTTTACCCCTTTCCGTGACGACATTTGGAACCGTCACCAAGTGAGTGTGGGCGATAGGGGGGGGGGGGGTGTCCTTCCCACACGACCCAGAAACCATCGGGGATAGGGAGCCTTGATGCATATAGTTGTCCCTATATAACCGTTTTCGATATCTCGAATATCCCAAACGCTTCATCCTTGCTACTCGTTTGTGCTCGCATTGCCATCGCAGTCGGAGTTTTGTGGTTCTGCCTAAAATCAGGCACATTCTAGGCACGGGAGCTTTCCAGGCAGATTTTAGGCAGATTCCAGGCACGGGAGATTTACGATGCCTGGCACATCACAAACAGTTCATGATTATAAACCCGTGTACGATAGGTAGACAATCACACATATGTGATAGTGTTTGACATCATACACGCTTTATGAAAGGCAACTGTGTGTATGCTTGCACACGTTTCCTCTCTGTGAACCGTCTCGGATTATGGTGTATATCGCAAACGTTTGTGTTTTACCAACCATGTGTGCCGTAATGACCTGCACAACGTAATTTCGCCCTAATTTAATTGTTGCTATTTAAATTGTACCTAATTTAAACTTGAAAGTAGGCTATAGCTTTATTCATATCCACCAGGTTCAAACAACCAATGCGTTATTCGATTCACAGGTACATATGTTTAAAAATTACAGAAGCACCAAATAAAGAATGATATACCAGGGTTCTATACTTGTACTATTACAGACTGAACAAGGTGAAGCGGAATGGCCCTATTGTGCTCTCCTGGATGCAGAAGGCATGCAGGACTCTAGTCCAACCCCTTGTGATGGTCGGCCGCCAATCATGTAGTTTGAGAGGTAATCTTGAGTAAACTGCTTCAGGATCCACTGCAAAAGAAAAAAGATTCAGATATTGTCATCTAACACAACTCATTACGGGCAGTAAAAAGAAGGCTATAGGGTTCTTACTTACCATCCTGCAGTTCACTGTTGTCTTGCATAAAGTGTAAACAAATAGTTCGATTGACATCTTTTGACCCATTTTAGTAACAATCTTTATCAGTTTCCCCACTTGATGCTGGTTCATGAATTTCTCATTGCCCCATGTGCAGAAAGGGCCGAAGTGTGGATCTTTGGCAATGATATATGTACCTAAAAGCACCAAGTTAATATTAGAAGCTAAACAACAATTGAAAAATGATGTATTACAGCATTCCATCCATCCCATTATATAAGATTTTACTACATGTATATCTAGACATCATCAGAACATTAAGGTAACACTTCCTTGTTGCTATGTAGCCTGGGATTGCATATTTAGTCATTCAGTACAATACATGTTGCTAAACAACGATTGAAAAACGAAAAGGCAAGTTAACTGCAATATCCTTAACAGTAACCAAGTATCGTAATTCATAGTGGTATTGTTGAAACTGTTATTGATGAAATTGAACTGCATAGCAAATAGTTGCACATATAGAGCATCACATTGTGAAGAACTGAAATAAACAAGTCATAAGGACATCTCTAGGCGATCCTTGAAAAGTTAAAGGACTAAAACCCTTAGTGGATATATATTACTCCAGCAATTTATGGCCTTTTCTAGTCGATCTCCTAAACTTAAGGTTGTAAACTTCAATTTTATCAAGTTCAAAGCAGGTTCAACCGAAAGTAGCATGCATTCAAACATAAAAATAGATAGTTTTGCATAACGGAACATAAAACATAAATTTAAACTAAGCTAAACTACTTTCGGTCGAAGTAGAGGTCGAGCCAATCCTTCCTCGTCATGTACGCTGTGCCGCGAGCCGGGCCCGGGCTAGTACCATCGTCGGGGTCGTTGGGGAAGGCACTCCTCCACTCGTCGACGTCGATCTCCTCGTCCCAGGGGCCCACCTCGACGCCCTCCATGCTGCCGTCGCCGCTGCCTTTGACCTCGTCATCAGAGGAGAGCGCGATGACCTCGCCGCCCTCTTTCGAAAGAACCTGTGATCAGGCTGTCAAGGAAGGCCTGTGGAAAAGAAAAAAAAGAGAAAAAAGGAAACAATGAAAGTATGTGTGTCCGGAGGCGGTCGAGCCGTATTGTGGACCACAAGCTAGTTATGCCTCCATATGCCCATGGTATTTTAAGTGCGTAGTTATGTACGCGTGGCACGAATGCCGCCACTTGATCGGGCTGGACGGAGGCAATTGCTAGTCGAGCTCTTGACGAGCCGAGCTGTCCCAGCTGAGGAATTGTCCGGACTCTCTTGACAGTGTCCGGGAGCTCGGCCGCTGAATTAAGGTTCTGCTTGAAAAGGCCGCTCTGTACTTCTGCTGCTAAGGCAGCAGTGTGCTCCTCGGTGCGGAGGGAGCGTTTTGTGTTTCCATTAATTGTTATGACGCCGCGTGGTCTAGGCATCTTGAGCTTGAGATAAGCATAGTGTGGCATCGCGTTGAATCGAGCAAATGAGGTTCGTCCGAGCAGTGCGTGATAGCCGCTGCGAAAGGGGGCGATATCGAAGATTAACTCTTCGCTTCAGAAGTTGTCCGGAGATCCGAAGACAACCTCTAGTGTAATAGAGCCCGTGCAGCGGGCCTCTACACCTGGCATGACTCCTTTAAAGGTAGTCTTTGTGGGCTTGATCCATGATGGATTAATGCCCATTTTGCGCACTATATCCTGATAAAGCAGGTTGAGGCTGCTGCCACCGTCTATCAGGACCCGCGTGAGGTGGAATCCATTGATGATTGGATCGAGGACCAATGCGGCTGACCCGCCGTGACGGATACTGGTCGGATGGTCTCTGCGATCAAAGGTGATCGGGTAGGAAGACCATGGATTGAATTTTGGGGCGACTGGCTCCATCGCGTAGACGTCCCTGAGTGTGCGGTTGCGTTCCCTAAGTGGGCGACTGGCTTCAATACTAATTGGTGTAGTAATCACAGGAACTGATTTCTGTGATGAACTACTTTCCAGTAAGGGAGTAGGTACAGTTACCTCATCAAGTTCTACTTTCCTCCCACTCACTTCTTTCGAGAGAAACTCCTTCTCTAGAAAGGATCCATTCTTAGCAATGAATGTCTTGCCTTCGGATTTGTGATAGAAGGTGTACCCAACAGTCTCCTTTGGGTATCCTATGAAGACACATTTCTCCAATTTGGGTTTGAGCTTATCAGGTTGAAGCTTTTTCACATAAGCATCACAACCCCAAACTTTAAGAAACGACAACTTGGGTTTCTTGCCAAACCACAGTTCATATGGTGTCGTCTCAACGGATTTAGATGGTGCCCTATTTAACGTGAATGCAGCTGTCTCTAAAGCATAACCCCAAAATGATAGCGGTAAATCAGTAAGAGACATCATAGATCGCACCATATCTAATAAAGTACGATTACGACATTCAGACACACCATTACGCTGTGGTGTTCCTGGTGGCGTGAGTTGCAAAACTATTCCGCTTTGTTTCAAATGAAGGCCAAACTCGTAACTCAAATATTCTCCTCCACGATCATATCGCAGAAACTTTATTTTCTTGTTATGATGATTTTCCACTTCACTCTGAAATTCTTTGAAGTTTTCAAATGTTTCAGACTTATGTTCCATCAAGTAGATATACCCATATCTGCTCAAATCATCTGTGAAGGTCAGAAATAATGATACCCGCCACGAGCCTCAATATTAATCGGACCACATACTTCAGTATGTATGATTTCCAACAAATCTGTTGCTCGCTCCATTGTTCCGGAGAACAGATTTTTAGTCATCTTGCCCATGAGGCATGGTTCGCAAGTACCAAGTGATTCATAATCAAGTGATTCCAAAAGTCCATTAGTATGGAGTTTCTTCATGCGCTTTACACCAATATGACCCAAACGGCAGTGCCAAAAATAAGTTTGCACTATCATTATCAACTCTACATCTTTTGGTTTCAATATTATGAATATGTGTGTCACTATTGTCGAGATTTAACAAAAATAGACCACTCTTCAAGGGTGCATGACCATAAAAGGTATTACTCATATAAATAGAACAACCATTATTCTCGGATTTAAATGAATAACCGTCTCGCATTAAACAAGATCTAGATATAATGTTCATGCTTAACGTTGGCATCAAATAACAATTATTCAGGTCTAAAACTAATCTCGAAGGTAGATGTAGAGGTAGCGTGCCGACAGCGATCACATCGACTTTGGAACCATTTCCCACACGCATCGTCACCTCGTCCTTAGCCAATCTTTGCTTAATCCGTAGTCCCTGTTTCGAGTTGCAAATGTTAGGAACAGAACCAGTATCAAATACCCAGGCACTACTACGAGCATTAGTAAGATACACATCAATAACATGTATATCACATATACCTTTGTTCACCTTGCCATCCTTCTTATCCGCGAAATACTTGGGGCAGTTCCGCTTCCAGTGACCACTTAGGTCTAGACTTGGGCTTCTTAACTGAGCAGCAACTTGCTTGCCGTTCTTCTTGAAGTTCCCATTCTTCCCTTTACCCTTTTTCTTGAAACTGGTGGTCTTGTTGACCATCAACACTTGATGCTCCTTCTTGATTTCTACCTCCGCAGCCTTTAGCATTGCGAAGAGCTCGGGAATCGTCTTATCCATCCCTTGCATGTTATAGTTCATCACGAAGCTTTTGTAGCTTCGTGGCAGTGATTGAAGAACTCTTTCAATGACACTATCAATCGGAAAATTAACTCCCAGCTGAGTCAAGTGATTATGATACTCAGACATTTTGAGTATATGCTCACTGACAGAACTATTCTCCTCCATTTTGGAGCTATAGAACTTATTGGAGACTTCATATCTCTCAATCCGGGCATTTGCTTGAAATATTAACTTCAACTCCTAGAACATCTCATATCCTCAATTACGTTCAAAATGTCGTTGAAGTCCCGGTTCTAAGCCGTAAAGCATGGCACACTGAACTATCGAGTAGTCATCAGCTTTGCTCTTCCAGGCGTTCACAACGTCCGGCGTTGCTCCTGCAGCAGGTCTTGCACCTAGCGATGCTTCCATGACGTAATTCTTCTGTGTAGCAATGAGGATAATCCTCAAGTTACGAACCCAGTCCGTGTAGTTGCTACCATCATCTTTCAACTTAGTTTTCTCTAGGAACACATTAAAATTCAAAGGAACAGTAGCACGGGCCATTGATCTACAACAACATAGACATGCAAAACACTATTAGGTACTAAGTTCATGATAAATTAAAGTTCAATTAATCATATTACTTAAGAACTCCCACTTAGATAGACATCCCTCTAATCATCTAAGTGATCGTGTGATCCAAATCAACTAAACCATGTCCGATCATCACGTGAGATGGAGTAGTTTTCAATGGTGAACATCACATGTTGATCATATCTACTATATGATTCACACTCGACCTTTCGGTCTCAGTGTTCCGAGGCCATATCTGCATATGCTAGGCTCGTCAAGTTTAACCCGAGTATTCTGCGTGTGCAAAACTGGCTTGCACCCGTGTCTGTGAACGTAGAGCTTATCACACCCGATCATCACGTGGTGTCTCTAAGACGACGAACTTTCACAACGGTGCATACTCGGGAGAACACATTTACATTGAAATTTAGTGAGAGAACATCTTATAATGCTACCGCCGAACTAAGCAAAATAAGATGCATAAAGGATAAACATCACATGCAATCAATATAAGTGATATGATATGGCCATCATCATCTTGTGCCTTTGATCTCCATCTCCAATGCACCGTCATGGTCACCATCGTCACCGACGCGACACCTTGATCTCCATCGTAGCATCGTTGTTGTCTCGCCAACTATCACTTCTACGACTATCACTACCGCTTAGTGATAAAGTAAAAACAATTACAGGGCGATTGCATTGCATACAATAAAGCGGCAACCATATGGCTCATGCCAGTTGCTGATAACTCTGTTACAAAACATGATCATCTCATAAAATAAAATTTAGCACCATGTCTTGACCATATCACATCACAACATGCCCTGCAAAAACAAGTTAGACGTCCTCTACTTTGTTGTTGCAAGTTTTACGTGGCTGCTATGGGCTGAGCAAGAACCGTTCTTACCTACGCATCAAAACCACAATGATTTTTTGTCAAGTGTGCTGTTTTAACCTTCAACAAGGACTGGGCGTAGCCACACTCGATTCAACTAAAGTTGGAGAAACTGACACCCGCCAGCCACCTATGTGCAAAGCACGTCAGTAGAACCAGTCTCGCGTAAGCATACGTGTAATGTCGGTCCGACCCGCTCCATCCAACAATACCGCTGAATCAAAGTATGACATGCTGGTAAGCAGTATGACTATTATTGCCCACAACTCTTTGTGTTCTACCCGTGCATATAACATCTACGCATAGACCTGGCTCGGATGCCACTGTTGGGGCACGCAGCAATTTCAAAAAATTTCCTACGCACACGCAAGATCCATCTAGGTGATGCATAGCAACGAGAGGGGAGAGTGTTGTCCACGTACCCTCGTAGACCGAAAGCGGAAGCGTTATGACAACGTGGTTGATGTAGTCGTACGTCTTCACAATCCGACCGATCGTAGTACCGTAAGTACGGCTCCTGCGTGATCTACACACGTTCAACTCGGTGATGTCCCACGAACTCTAGATCTAGCTGAGTGTCGAGGGAGAGCTTCGTCAACACGACAGCGTGATGACGGTGATGATGAAGTTACCGACGCAGGGCTTCGCCTAAGCACTGACCGTGGTGGAAATCTGTGGAGGGGGGCACCGCACGCGGATAAACAATCAACTTGTGTGTCTATGGGGTGCCCCCTCCCCCGTATATAAAGGAGGGGAGGAGGAGGCCGACCGGTCCTAGAGGGTGCGCCAAGGGGGGAGGAATCCTCCTCCTAGTAGGAGTAGGATTCCTCCTTTCCTAGTCCTACCAGGAGAGGGAAGGAAGGAGAGGGGGAGGGAGAGGGAAAGAGGGGCCGCGCCCCCTTCCCCTAGTCCAATTCGGACTCCCTTGGGGGGGCACCTCCTAGCTGCTGCCCTCTCTCTCCCCTAAAGCCCACCAAGGGCCCAATAACTTCCCGGGGGGTTCCGATAACCCTCCGGCACTCCGGTTTTATCCGAAACCTCCTGAAACACTTCCGGTGTCTGAACATAGCCGTCCAATATATCAATCTTTATGCCTCGACCATTTCGAGACTCCTCATCATGTCCGTGATCACATCCGGGACTCCGAACTTGTAGGACCTTGAAGTATGTCTAGAGGGGGGGTGAGGGAGTTCCGGACTAGGGGGTGTCCGGATAGCCAAACTATCATCATCCGCCGGACTCCAAGACTATGAAGATACAAGATTGAAGACTTTGTCCCGTGTCCGGATGGGACTTTCCTTGGCGTGGAAGGAAAGCTTGGCGATACGGATATGTAGATCTCCTACCATTGTAAACGACTCTGTGTAACCCTAACCCTATCCGGTGTCTATATAAACCGGAGGGTTTTAGTCCGTAGGATCTAACAACAATCATACCATAGGCTAGCTTCTAGGGTTTAGCCTCTTTGATCTCGTAGTAGATCCACTCTTATAACACACATCATCAATATTAATCTAGCAGGACGTAGGGTTTTACCTCCATCAAGAGGGCCCGAACCTGGGTAAAACATCGTGTCCCTTGTCTCCTGTTACCATCCGCCTAGACGCATAGTTCGGGACCCCCTACCGAGATCCGCCGGTTTTGACACCGACATTGGTGCTTTCATTGAGAGTTCCTCTGTGTCGTCACCGATAGGCTCGATGGCTCCTTTGATCATCAACAACGACACGGTCCAGGGTGAGAATTTTCTCCCCGGACAGATCTTCGTGTTCGGCGGCTTTGCACTGCAGGCCAATTCGCTTGGCAATCTGGAGCAGATCGAAAGCTACGCCCTTGGCCGTCAGGTCAGATTTGGAAGTTTAAACTATACAGCCGATATCCACGGAGACTTGATCTTCGACGGATTCGAGCCGCAGCTAAGCGCTGACCGTCCTCGATGGGCATGATCTAGCTCTGCAGCCGAACAGTGCCCTGGAGGCCGCACCAGAACCCGCTCCGACCCTTAATCCGGAGCCGGATTCCCGATCGAGGACGAGTGGTTGGACACCGCCTCAGGGGCTTTAATCTCTACAGCGATCGAGCCGAGCTCCATCCCTGTCCTTTGCGAAGACCTCGACTCTAGGGTGCCGGACTCCTCTCCGGACTCCGAACCCTCCGCGCCCTTGCCAATCGAATCTGATTGGGCGCCCGTTATGGAGTTCACGGCCGCGGACATCTTTCAAAGACTCGCCTTTGGCGACATCCTAAATTCACTAAAGTCTCTCTCTTTATCCGGAGAGCCCTGGCGGATTACGGTCGGGAAGGTTGGGATGCGGACGACGAAGAAATTCAACGCCCACCCACCACCCACTGGTAGTCAGCTGCCGACGATCTAACCGACATGCTAGACTACGACTCAAGACATCGACGGTATGGACGACGATGCCGGAGACGACCAAGACCAGCGCCTACGAGGCACCGGAAGGCCACCGGCCATCATACGACATATACATGGTGGACATCCCAAAAGATGGGAACGGCGATGGAACAATGGAGGACGACCCCTCCAAGAAACAACCAAAGCGCCGGCGTCAGCGGCGCCGCTCTAAATCCCGCCACAGCAAGAATGAAGATTCCGGCACCGGAGATAACAATACACCGGACAGTGCCGAAGACAATCCACTCCAGCAAGATCCAGCGCAGGAGGATGGAGACGCCAGCCCTCACGAGAGAGCGGCAGAAGAAGAGGTAGAGGATTATATGCCTCCCTCCAGAGACGAAGCAAGCCTAGACGACGATGAATTCGTCATGCCTGAGGATCCTGTCGAACAAGAGCGTTTTAGACGCAGGCCTATGGCCACGGCGAACAGCCTCAAGAAAAAGCAGCAACAGCTTAGAGCTGATCAGGATCTGCTAGCCGACAGATGGATCAAGTCCTCGCGTCAAGAACATGAGCTCGAACGCCTCCAAAGCTACCCTAAACGCAAGCTGCTCCCCCGATTAGAGGAGGAGGCTTACGAACCCGCATCACCACGAGACAATACGGCTGACCGACTACCCCGTGGTCGCGACAGAGAGGCCTCTAGGCCCTTCACTAGAACCGTACCCCGGCATCGCTCAAAAAGCACACGGCCAAAGGGGAACGCTCCGGACCTGCGAGATATATTGGAGGACAAGGCAAGACAATCAAGATCAATCTATGGATCGCGTGGGCGACCCACGGTACGTGACGACAACCATCGCGCCGGACACAGTAAGTCCGGCCGGGCCGAACAAAACAGACAAAGCTCTTTTGAGGTCCGTCGAGATATCGCCCAGTACAGAGGCGCCGCACACCCACTATGCTTCACAGACGAAGTAATGGATCATCAAATCCCGAAGGGTTTAAACCCGTCAATATTGAATCCTATGATGGCACAACAGACCCGCGGTTTGGATCAAGACTATCTCCTTCACATCCACATGGCCCTGGTGACGATCTTCACGCCATCAAATACCTCCCCTCAAGCTTAAAGGACCAGCCCGGCATTGGCTCAACAGCTTGCCGCCAGAGTCAATTGGGAGCTGGGAGGACCCGAAGCCGCATTCCTCGATAACTTCCAGGGCACTTATGTGCGACCACCAGACGCCGATGACCTAAGCCACATAATTCAGCAGCCAGACGAATCGGCCAGACAATTCTGGACACGGTTCTTAACCAAGAAAAACCAAATCGTCGACTGTCCGGATGTGGAGGCCCTTGCAGCCTTCAAACATAACATCCGCGACGAGTGGCTCGGCCGGCACCTAGGACAGGAAAAGCCGAAATCCATGGCAGCCCTCACATCACTCATGACCCGCTTCTGCGCGGGTGAGGACAGCTGGCTAGCATGCAGCAGCAACCTCAGCAAAAATTCTGGCAGTCCAGACTTCAAGGACCGAAATGGAAGGCCGCGTTGTAACAAAAACAAACACCGCATTAACGGCGACAATATTGAGGATACGGCAGTCAATGCCGGATTCAGAGGCTCTAAACCCGGTCAGCGGAAAAAGCCATTCAAAAGAACTACTCCGGGTCCGTCCAATTTGGACCGAATATCGACCGCTTGTGCGTAAACACGGCACCCCCGAAAAGCCAGCTAACCACACCAACAGGGACTGTTGGGTATTCAAGCAGGCAGAAAAGTTAATTGCCGAAAGCAATGACAAGGGGCTGCATAGCGATGACGAGGACGAGACCCAACCACCAAACAATAGAGGACAGAAGGGCTTCCCCCCACAGGTGCAGACGGTGAACATGATATACGCAACGCACATACCCAAAAGGGAGCGGAAGCATGCACTCGTGGATGTCTACGCTGATGGAGCCAGATTGCCTCAAGTTCAATCCATGGTCCTCCTGCCCGATCACTTTTGACCGAAGGACCACCCCACCAAAGATCCGCCACGGCGGATTCGCCAGACCGGTCTTAGACCCAATCGTCGATGGATTTCACCTAACCAGAGTCCCGATAGACGGCGGCAGAAACTGAACTCGCTTTACCGTGATACGGCGCAAAATGGGCATAGACCCTCAAGGATTAAACCTACCAAAGCGACCTTTAAAGGCGTCATACCAGTGTAGAAGCCAATTGTACAGGCCCAATCACATCGAAGTGGTCTTCGGATCCCGGATAACTTCCGGCGAGGAGTTAATCTTCGACATAGCCCGTTCGCAGAGCGGCTATCATGCCTTGCTCGGACGCAGCGTTGCTTGCAAAGTTCAACGCGGTGTCGCACTACGCATACCTCAAGCTCAAGATGCCAGGCCCTCGAGGAGTCATCACGGTCAACGGAAACACTGAACGTTCTCTCTGCATGGAGGAACATACAGCAGCTCTCGCGGCAGAACTGCAATGCAGCCTCTTAAGGCAATTCTCGAGTCCGGCCGTTAAGCGGCCGGACACAGCTAAGCGCGCCCGGAGTAGCTTACAACAAGACCACAGCGCACGTTACGAGCATGCGTGGCGATGCGGCCAACCTCAGCCCTGCGAAGCGTCAGCAGGTCCTTGGCTACACAACTACGCTCAAGATACCATGGGCATGGGGAGAGGGGCACGACCACGATAAACCTGCATCGCGGCTCAACCACACCAGGGGCTCTCAAGTGTGTCGTTCCTTTTTCTTTTCTTTTTACCTTTTACTTTTTACCCATAGGACTCTGTTTGTCAGAAGCCCTGTCCGGCAGCAGACCTGCCGAACTCACGATGCAACAGCCAGGGAAGGATAAAGGCTACAAACGAATATACAGGTGGTCTCCATTACGAGCATTTTTATACACCAATCTATAGCCTAACCCTGGAGGGGGACATGTTTAAAAGTTCCATACCTTGCTTATCGCACTATTTGTATCGTTCTGCATTCGTAGCAGCACTTATTGAATAAACCAATGCAGCACCTTTTTGCTTATAATTGTATTTCTTTTTCATACATATGTTCATTCACGGCATGTTGCATCCGTACACTTTGGTACGGCTAATATACACCAGGGGCTTATGTTTCCCGCGTTACGGTGTGATGAGTCCGAACACTTTCACAAGTGCGGCACCCCGAACTTATAGCACTATATGCATCGGCTCGAATCATGTCTTGGGTCAATAGTTGGGTTTGCCGGCTCCGTGTTTTGGTACCTTACGTTCCGTTATATATCGGCTAAGGTAGCACCGGAGAACCACTGCGATTCCGCCCGATTCGGCTGAGTTAACGCCTCGATGGAAAGCTAAAACTGACCGTCATGATGAGGCGAGAGACCGGTCGCTGTTCGAGAGGTTTTTTGCGAGTCCTTAAAGACTTATGCCGCTTAGAGCGAGGAGCCGGATACTGTCCGGCCAAGGTGTGGATAGCGCCCCAAATTCGGCCTTCCGAAGACTAGGGGCTTCGCCGAAATTTAAAATTATAGAATTCTATGGCTAAGTGAGAGTGTTCAAGCATTATAAGTCCGGTTGCCTTGTTCGCTGTGTTGAGCGCCTCCCTAGATGGACCCAAAAATGGGAACAAGAGCGCTCAAGTTTATCCCGAACACCCCAAAGACTTCGTGGCATGGGGGCTTGAAGCCCGACGACTTGCCATCTCTCAGATTTGATAAACAGCCGCCTGAAGGTAATATTTTAAATGAACAAGCGTTCCTTAGCGCACATGAACTAAGTTTTCAGCAAGACAGATAACAAAATGCGAGTCTACTCAAATATTACATCTTTGGAGCACTCACCCGCATAATAGTGCGGGCGCCCTTCAGCACACTCTTATAATACATCTCGGGCGTGCGATGCTCCTTGCCCTCTGGTGGCGGGTCCGTCACGAGCTTCTGGGCATCCATCTTGCCCCGGTGCACCTTTGCGCGGGCAAGGGCCCGACGGGCACCCTCGATACAAGCGGAATGCTTGATAACTTCAACCCACGGGCACGCATCCATCAGCTGCCGCACCAGTCAAGTAGCTCCTGTGCATGGCCTCCTTAGGCCACAGCCGAACTATGAGGCCCTTCATGGCCTGTTCGGCCGCCTTGTGGAGCTCGACCAGCTGCTTCAACTGGTCGCTAAGGGGCACCGGATGTCCGGCCTCAGCATACTGAGACCAGAAGACCTTCTCCGTCGAGCTCCCCTCCTCGGCCCGGTAGAATGCGGCAGCATCGGACACGCTGCGAGGAAGATCTGCGAACGCCCCTAGAGAGCTCCGAATTCGGGTAAGCAACAGGTAATTAACACTCACATGCTTACTCTGCATGAAAAATGCCTTACCCGCTGCTATTTTCTTCATCGCCTCAATCTCCTGGAGGGCCTTGTAGGCTTCGGCCTTAGCGGCTTTGGCACTCTCAAGAGCCGTTGCAAGCTCGGACTCTCGAGTCTTTGAGTCACGCTCCAAGCTCTCATGTTTTTTCACGAGATCCTGGAGCTCTTGCTATACCTCCACCACCCGCGCCTCCTGCTTCTCTCGCTCGGTGCGCTCCGCGGCCGCGGCCACCGCCTCTTTCAGGGTCGCCACCTCGTTAGTGGCCCCTACAATACCCACGTTATCCTTGTCATTTTTCTTGCAACCAAATCCTTTTCTGTAAGGTACAAATTTCATAAGGTATTACTCACCTTCTTTTTCCTCGAGCTGCTTCTTGGCATGGCCAAGCTCGTTCTCGGACCGCTCGAGGTTTTCCTTCAAAGTATTGACCTCCGCAGTCAATGCGACGGAGGTCAGCAGCACAGCCTGCAAGCCCATATTGACATATTTTTTATATGACTCCTGCGTTTATCTTTCTAAAGATCCTCAGTCCAGATTTTCTTTCCGAACACCGAACCGAGCATCAGGGGCTACTGTCTATGCGGTACCATTTTACATATATTGAAATTTCTTACCTCAAAGCCTGTTAGAAGACTGGTATAGGCTTCGGTCAGCCCGCTCTTGGCGGACTGAACTGTCCGGATCACCGCACTCATAACAGTGCGGTGCTCCTCCTCGATGGCGGCGCCGTTGAGCGCCTCCAGTAAGCTATCTGGTGCCTCCGGTTGGACGAAGGACACCGGCGTCTTACCCTTCTTGCGAAGGGATCGCCATCGGACTCGGAACCATCAAGGTTCCAAGCATGGAGTCCGGACAAGGGTCGGGCTTGAGCCCCGGGGTCTTGCCCCCACGGAGTCCGGGAGGTTGCCTTGCGGCACCTCCTGCGCTACCTCCTCGTGACAAAGCCCCCTTTGGGGCCCTGCCGCGGCGTTGTCCGCAGCATGAGGCGAGGAAGCGGTCGGAAGCGAAGTACTCTCCATTTCCGACGAGCCCAGGGACCCGCTCGATGAATCGGCGAACTCGCCTTTGGGCGGGCTGCACGGTTGTTCGACATTAGAGAACACTGCAATAATAAAAGCCATGGGTATCCAGACACTTATGATCTCGCCAGGGCTTGGCCCTTGTAGGCCAATCCCCTCATCGTCGCCGACGTTGGTGGAGAAGTCCGAGGAAGGCTTCTTCCCTTCTTGGACCCTCCGGCCTCCCGGTTGGGGCGGCCTTCCTTTTCCTCTCCTCCCCGGGGAGAAGCTTCTTCTTCTTCCTCCTCGTCTTGAGGAGAAGATTACGCTTGAGAATCCGATAGCACTTTTGGCGCCGGGAGCTCCTTCGAGTTCCGTGGCCTCCTTCTTGGCCTTCTTCTCCGGCACCACATGGGGTGTCGGAGCCAGCAGCCCTCAATCGGGCGTCCTTGGTCTTCGGCAAAGGAGCCGGACAGTTAATCTGTCCGGACGTCTTCAACCAGACACTGTCGAAGAATAGGGAGTTTTTAGATCCTACGAGAGTAAATCTATTAAAAAAGAGTCCCGTAAAGGGTAAAATAACTTACCTCGCCGGCTTGACGCCGCGAGCTGTATCCGCGGTCTTTGTTAGCGGATGTGGGGGCTTCGGCGCCCTTGAACAGCACCTTCCAGGCATCTTCGTACGTGGTATCGAAGAGCCGGCTCAAGGTTCGGTGCTGTGCGGATCGAACTCCCACAAATTGAAGTCCCGTTGTTGGCATGGGAGAATCCGGCGGATGAGCATCACTGGATTACGCCGACAAGCCTGCGATTCTTGTCCACCGTGTTCCGGACGCGTGTTTGGAGTCCGGATAGCTCGTCCGAATCCCCACTTCAGGCCCGTCTCTTTCCATGACGAGAGCCGTGTGGGAATCCAGATCTGAATTGGGGCCGCCACCCATTCAGTGGTCGCGTGGCTCGGTGATGTAGAACCACCCGATTGCCACCCCTTTATTGTCTCCACAAAGGAGCCCTCAACCCATAGGACTTTGGCCATCTTGCCGACCATGGCGCCTCAAGACTCCGCTTGGCTGCCCTTCACAACCTTCGGCTTGACATCAAGGTCTTGAGCCACAAGTCAAGTGGGGCTGGATGTAGAGGAAAGCCTCAGACACGCATTTATAAACGCCGAGACGTTGAGGACGAAATTCGAGGCCAGGTCATGGAAGTCCAGGCCGTAGTAGAACATGAGCCCCCGGACAAATGGGTGAAGTGGAAAACCTAGTCCGCGGAGGAAGTGGGGGAGAAATGCCACCCTCTCATGGGGACTGGGGGTTGGAATAAGCTGCCTCAGCGTCCAGGGCAGCTGCTTGTGATATCGCCGGGACAGGTATCCGGCCTCCCAGGTCTTGTGATGTGCCCCTCCGTGACGGAGGAGGCCATCCATCCGCCTCCCGCCTCGACATGGTTGGAGAAGGTTGAGGAGGAAAGTGCGGACTTGGGCGCTAGAGCTCGAAAAGGCAGGAATGGATGAGCAAAGGAGGAAGAAGGCGTAGGTGAAAGGGTGGATCCTTATCCCCTTATATGGGCGGACAAAAACATGTGTCCCCACCGGCCTGGTAAAACTCGCCTATCTCCCAAGCGTCACAATCAATGGCGCGGTTGGGTTACCCACGTTCGTATTGATGGGAATCCCGGAATAAGGGGAACACGATCTCTGCCTCAACAAGACGTGCCAAGGAAACCGCTTCGCTAAACGCGCCGAGGTGGAACAATAAAAACAATTTGAATAAAGGCTTGGTAGTGGTGCGACGTCACGCCAGAAAATACGTCAGCAGATTGATCTTGTGTAATATTATTCTCTCTACGGTGGTGTGTGGAATTTATTTTGCAGAGCCGGACACTATCCTGGTGTTCACAATCTTCTATAAATTATTCGGAGGAAGAACCCGCCTTGCAATGCCGAAGACAACATGCGCACCGGACTCGTCGTCATTGAAGCCTGGTTCAGGGCTACCGAGGGAGTTCGGACTAGAGGGTGTCCGGATAGTCAACTATCATCATCGGCGGACTCCAAGACTATGAAGATACAAGATTGAAGACTTCGTCCCGTGTCCGGATGGGACTTCCCTTGGCGTGGAAGGCAAGCTTGGCGATACGGATATGTAGATCTCCTACCATTGTAAACGACTCTGTGTAACCCTAACCCTATCCGGTGTCTATATAAACTGGAGGGTTTTAGTCCGTAGGACGAACAACAATCATACCATAGGCTAGCTTCTAGGGTTTAGCCTCTTTGATCTCGTGGTAGATCCACTCTTGTAACACACATCATCAATATTAATCTAGCAGACGTAGGGTTTTACCTCCATCAAGAGGGCCCGAACCTGGGTAAAACATCGTGTCCCTTGTCTCCTGTTACCATCCGCCTAGACGCATAGTTCGGGACCCCCTACCCGAGATCCGCCGGTTTTGACACCGACAGGTGGTGATTAGACTACTTGACCAATTAAAAACTTAGCCTTTTCCCAGTTTTAGAGTTTGGCAGATTTTAGCTATCTTAGGACAAGTCAAGCAATCATCACACAATTCAAGCAAGCATGCAAAGAGTGTATGAGTAGCGGAAATTAAAGCATGCAACTTGCAAGAAAGTAAAGGGAAGGGTTTATAGGATTCAAACGCAATTGGAGACACAGATGTTTTTGGCGTGGTTCCGATAGGTGGTGCTATCGTTGATGGAGACTTCAACCCACGAAAGGTAACAGTTGCGCGAGTCCACGGAGGGCTCCACCCACGAAGGGTCCATGAAGTAGCAACCTTGTCTATCCCACCATGGCCGTCGCCCACGAAGGACTTGCCTCACTAGCGGTAGATCTTCACGAAGTAGGCGATCTCCTTGCCCTTACAAACTCCTTGGTTCAACTCCACAATCTTGTCGGAGGCTCCCAAGTGACACCTAGCCAATCTAGGAGACACCACTCTCCAAGAAGTAACAAATGGTGCGTTGATGATGAACTCCTTGCTCTTGTGCTTCAAATGATAGTCTCCCCAACACTCAACTCTCTCTCATAGGATTTGGATCTGGTGGAAAGAAGATTTGAGTGGAAAGCAACTTGGGGAAGGCTAGAGATCAAGATTCATATGGTAGGAATGGAATATCTTGGTCTCAACACATGAGTAGGTCGTTCTCTCTCAGAAATGGTAAGTTGGAAGTGTAGGTTTGTTCTGATGGCTCTCTCCACGAATGAAGAGGAGGTGGAGCAGGTATATATAGCCTCCACACAAAATCTAACCGTTACACACAATTTACCAATCTCGGTGGGACCGAATCAACAAACTCGATCAGACCGATTTTAGTAAACCTAGTGACCGTTAGGGTTTTCGGTGGGACTGACTTGCATCTCGGTAGGACCGATATGGTTAGGGTTAGGGCATAACGTAATCTCGGTGAGACCGATTTTGGTAATTAGCTAACCAGAGAGTTGGCCAGGTAAACTCGGTGGGACCGATTCGCTCTTTCGGTGAGACCAAAAGCGTTACGAAGGGAAAGCGAAAGTTTACATTGCAATCTCGGTGGGACCGATCCGCTCTTTCGGTGAGACCAAAAGTTACGAAAAGGAAACAGAGAGATTACAATCCCATCTCGGTGAGACCAAGATCCCTATCGGTAGAACCGATTTGCCGTGGTTTGTGGCGGTGGCTATGACATTTGGAATCGGTGGCGCCGGATAAGAAGAATCGGTGAGACCGATTTTGGCTTTAGGTTTAGGTCATATGTGGATGTGAGAAAGTAGCTGAGGGTTTTGGAGCATATCACTAAGCACATGAAGCAAGAGGCTCATTAAGCAACACCTCATCCCTCCTTGATAGTATTGGCTTTTCCTATAGACTCAATGTGATCTTGAATCACTAAAATATAAAATGAAGAGTCTTGAGCTTTTGAGCTTGAGCCAATCCTTTGTCATTAGCATTTTGAGGGATCCACTTTCATCATCCATGCCATGCCATCCATTGAGCTTTCCTGAAATGTTCATCTTGGAATAGCATTAGCTCAATGAGCTATATGTTGTTATGAATTACCAAAACCACCTAGGGATAGTTGCACTTTCAGAACTACCTTCGATACATCAAAACACATAAACTCATAATACCGATCGTCACCGAACGTTAAGCGTGCGGACCCTACGGGTTCGAGAACTATGTAGACATGACCGAGACCCATCTTCGGTCAATAACCAATAGCAGAACCTGGATGCTCATATTGGTTCCTACGTATTCTACGAAGATCTTTATCGGTCAAACCGCATAACAACATATGTTGTTCCCTTTGTCATCGGTATGTTACTTGCCAGAGATTCGATCATCGGTATCTCAATACCTAGTTCAATCTCGTTACCGGCAAGTCTCTTTACTCGTCACATAATGCATCATCCCACAACTAACTCATTAGTCACATTGCTTGCAAGGCTTATAGTTATGTGCATTACCGAGAGGGCCCAGAGATACCTCTCTGACAATCGGAGTGACAAATCCTAATCTCGATCTATGCCAACTCAACAAACACCATCGGAGACACCTGTAGAGCATCTTTATAATCACCCAGTTATGTTGTGACATTTGATAGCACACAAAGTGTTCCTCCGGTATTCGGGAGTTGCATAATCTCATAGTCATAGGAACATGTATAGTCAGGAAGAAAGCAATATCAACAAACTAAACGATCAAGTGGTAAGCTAACGGAATGGGTCAAGTCAATCACAAAATTCTCTAATGATGTGATCCCGTTAATCAAATGACAACTCATGTCTGTGGTTAGGAAAGTTAACCATCTTTGATTCAACGAGCTAGTCAAGTAGAGGCATACTAGTAACACTCTGTTTGTCTATGTATTCACACATGTACTAAGTTTCTGGTTAATACAATTCTAGCATTGTCGGTGTACTAGAGTAGGGGTACTCTAGTATCCCCAACTCGTGCACGGGCAGTTGCAGCACTCCGTGGCAGGGCTGGCCTGGTGACCGCCAAGGTCCTCAGCGGCTCCTTTGGAGCCATTTAAGAATAAAGAAATTCAAGGCCCCGGCAAGAGGAGCTTGCCGGGAAGGCCACTCAAGACACGAAGGAAACAAGACCCCGGCAAGAGGAGCTTGCCGGGAAGGCTTGGTGAGCGACAAGCTCCCGAGCGCAACAAGGATTCAGCCGCGGCAAGGTGCTCGCCACGGCAAGCAACTCTCTTCATCTCCGCTCCAGCTCATCCACCAACGTGTCGCCGTGGGGCTACTCCAGGCACGCGTGTCAAGGAGCTGTGCAGCCAGCGGGGAGCAGCGATAAGCGGCGCTGACAAGCCACCATCGTGGCGAACGGAGGCGCACTTGACGGTCCCTATTGCACTGTTCAGGCGATAGGGACGGACATTTATTACTCTTGTCCCTTGCCGTCAGAGTTAGGTATAGATCCTTTGTACCTTTGTACAAAGCGGTGTACCAACCATCGCTTTTTCCTATTTTACCCTTGTCTACTTGCCATCTGTGGTGACCCCTTGAGCCTATAAAAGGAGGCCCAAGTGCAACGTAGAAAGGGTTTGGCTCCGTTCGATTCATTCAACTCTCTCGAGACCACACTCACTCAGGCTAGGTTTTGTAGCTCTCATTGCTCCCTAGCAAGAACTCAAATAATCGACAAGCAGCGGTAGGAGTTTTATCTCTCCGGAGAGCTCCGAAGCTGGGTAAATCTGCTCGTGTGCATCGCCTCGATCTGCTCTTCGTGCATTCTCCGCCCCCCTCCGAACCACAAGGGACCCGGTCCCATAGGTGTTCGTGGGTCACGATCAGCTTCCCCGACATCTTTGGCGCGCCAGGTAGGGGGCGTCGAGGCTGTGTGAACCTGCTCCGGCGTTCACACGAGCAACTTCATCATCACCTTCACCAGCATGGCACCGAAGAAGAAGTCTTCGGCGGCAGCAGAGCCGTCCGCGTCAAACCCACCACCACCGGAGCTGACGAGTGGTGGGGAAGACGCTGGCGGAGGAACGGGCGTCGTCGAGAGAGCCACGACGCCGCCAGTCCAAGGACAAGGCGGGGCAAGCTTCGGCGTCTGAAACGCAGCGTCCTGCCTCAGAGGCGCTTGGGACCGACAGCGTCATGATGCTCGTAGCACCATACGCTCGTTGGATCAAGGCCAAGCTGGAGGATCCCGAGGCCCTTGAGACCCGCATGCACGCCAGCATGCTGGTACGAGCGGAGTACGATCGCTTGGACGAGATGATGCTCCTCCTAACTTGGCTAGGAGTCCGAGCACATCCCGTTCCTTGCTCCGTACACCATTTCCACCCACCACTCCAGCAGAAGCCTTGGCGAGAGCTTAATTGCTTCTAGATTACCCTCCAACGGCCGACAAGGTCGATGAATGGAGGGCCACCATTCAAAGTCTCATCGGCTTTGCCAACGGCGATAACCCGCGGCAAGCAACTGCATCCTTGCCGCGGCGAGACGACAAGGCACGAGCCGGTGGTGACGACACCCTTGGAGGTGCAACCACCATGCACTCTCCTTCCGAAGGCCAAAATCACCAGCTCCTCGGATCCACCTCGACAGCGACTCCACCGCGTCGTCGGATCCACGAGCTCGCCGTGATCAGCGCCAAGTTCTTAAGGAACGACAAGAAGAAGACGCTCGAACCCGCATCGAGCGCCGAAGAGAAGCGCGGCGTCAGTCTGATCAGCGCGCTGGGCCCACTGTCGACATGCAAGCGCCAGGGGAACCAGGTGACTTGCCGTACGTGGTAGGTTGCCCTGCGTTCACTCGTGAGCTGCGGCAAGTCCAGTGGCCCGACAAGAAAAACTTCAAACCAGATGTGCCAGAGAAGTATGATGGCAGGACGCACCCATCGGAGTTCCTCGGCATCTACACCATTGCGGTGCAGGCTGCGGGGGGACGATACGACAAGATCCTCGCCAACTACTTCCCGCTGGTGCTCAAGCCCAACGTCAGATCTTGGCTCATGCACTTGCCGGACAGTTCCATATCTTTTTGGGCAGATCTGTGCCATCAGTTTGTTGGCGCCTTCACAGGCGGCCACTAGCCTCATGGCCAGGAGAGTGACCTTCACCTGCTTGCCCAGAAGGAAGGAGAGTCCCTGCGCAAGTTCATCCAGAGATTCAGTCGTGTGCATTACAACATTCCAGATGTCCACCCTGCTGCGGTGATCAGCGCGTTCCATCAGAACATGCGGAACCGCAGGATGAGGGAGGAGATGGCGATGTGCAAAGTAAAGGATGTCAGTGAGCTCTACGCCCTGGCCGACAAGTGTGCACGTGCTGAGGAAGGGAGAAGACTCCCAGGAGAGAATACAGAAGCAGGATCTGACAGCGAGGAGACCGCCCCGGCAAGGAAGAGCCGACGGCGGAATAACAGAAGGAAGAAGAACAAAGAGGTACTAGTTGTCGAGCAGTCCGGCAACGGAGGTGGCGCCGGCAAGGCTAAGGCTGGTGACTCCGGCAAGGAGGTTGCCGCTGACACCGACCGCCAAGCTGTGGCGGCCGCCGACAAGCAGGACAACTCCAACAAGCAGTACTGCAAGATTCACCGCACCAAGGGCCACGACCTCCAGAGCTGCAAGAAAGTCGAGAAGCTTGTTGAACTGCAGAAGGCAGAGTACGAGCGGTGAGACAAGGAGAAGGCCTAGGAAGGTGCAGGGGCAGCCAGCAAGAAGAGACCCGGCCGGGGAGGGCGCCGCGGCAAGGCAAAGCAGCGGCAAGGAGACAGACCTCCTCGCGGCCGCGACAAGGACGAAGACGAAGATGATGATGAAGACATGGAAGATGATGAAGCTGATGAGCAGGAGTTTCAGAAGGCAACAGAGGTTCTCTGCGTTGACGGTGGTGCTTCTCTGCATACCTCGCACCGCCAACTCAAGCAGTGGATGCGAGAGGTTAATGCAGCAGAACCATCCATGGAGTCGCGCAGACCTCTGAAGTGGTCCAGCACGCCCATCGTCTTTGACATTGAGGACCACCCTGATCGCATAATTGCGGTCGGGTGCTTACCGATGTTGGTTTCACCAACCATCCGCAACCTCAAGGTCACAAAGATGTTGGTTGACGGCGGGGCCGGCCTGAACCTGATCTCCTCTGCAGTGCTCCAGAAGCTTCAAATCCCTGACAGCGAGCTCGAAGAGACTGGTACGTTCCAAGGGATCAATCCAGGAAGGAGCAAGCCCAAAGGGAAGATCACGTTGCCGGTAACATTTGGCAGCGAGCTCAACTTCAGAACTGAGAGGGTCACATTTGACGTCGCCGATTTCCCATTGCCCTACAATGGCATACTTGGCCGTCCAGCGCTCGCCAAGTTCATGGCAGCCTCTCATTATGCTTACAATTTGCTCAAGATGCCCGGCCCGATAAGCGTCATTTCTGTCCACGGCGACAAGAAGGATGCGCTTATCTGTGCCGACAAGATTTACCGGGATGCAGCAGCTGCAACAGAAAGCAAACCACTTGCCGCTGAAGCTCCCGGGGGGAAGAAGACCACCAAGTCCGGCAAGAGCTCTGATGCCCACTCCGGCAAGCGCACCTCTTCGGAGTGCTGCTCTACCGTCGAGGACACACCATCGAGCTCCACCGGCAAGTGCAAGAAGAAGATGGCAGCTCCGCCGAAGACCAAGAAGGTGCCCGCCAAGGAGGACGGCACTGGTGGTACCTCCACCATCAGTGCCACTCTAGACCCTAAATAGGAAGGAGAGCTCGTTGCTTTCCTGCGGGCGAATGTCGATGTGTTTGCATGGCAACCATCTGACATCCCCGGTGTTCCCAGGAAAGTAATTGAGCACCACCTAGCTGTCTGTCCTCACGCGGCCCGTCAAGAAAAAAAAGTCGAGGAAGCAGTGCGGTGGAGCGCCAAGAGTTCATTGCGTAAGAGATCAAGAAGTTGGAAGCGGCAGGCCTTGTCGAGGAGTGCTCCATCCCAAGTTGTTGGCCAATCCGGTAGTTGTACGCAAGGCAAATGGGAAATGGAGACTTTGTATTGACTTCACAGATGTTAATAAAGCTTGTCCCAAAGACCCGTTTCCCTTGCCACGTATCGACCAGATTGTTGACTCCACGGCTGGATGTGATCTGCTTTCATTTCTTGATGCATATTCAGGATATCATCAGATCTTCATGGCTGAAGAGGATGAAGAGAAAACCGCATTCATTACACCATGTGGCACTTACTGTTTCATACGGATGCCTCTCGGTTTGAAGAATGCTGGTTCAACGTTTGCAAGAGTGGTCCACGACGCTTTTGAGCCCCAAATGCACAGAAATGTAGAGGCCTACATGGATGACATAGTGGTCAAGAGCAAGGACAAAGCAACTCTGGTTCCAGATTTGGAAGAGACCTTTGCAAATCTGCGCAAGATCAACCTCAAGCTCAACCCCGAGAAGTGCGTATTTGGAGTCCCTTCCGGCAAGCTTCTCGGGTTCTTTGTGTCTCAGCGGGGAATTGAAGCCAATCCCGACAAGATTAAGGCCATTGAGCAGATTGAAGCACCAAAGCGCGTCAAGGATGTACGTAGACTTGCCGGTTGCGTGGCTGCTCTCAGCAGGTTTATCTCTAAGTCTGCTGAGCGCGCCCTGCCATTTTTTAAGATTTTGAAAAAGGCAGGTCCAATGAAATGGACTCCCAAAGCAGAGGCTGCGCTGCAGGACTTGAAGAGGTACCTGTCCTCCACTACAATACTTGTCGCACCTAAGCCACAAGAGAAGTTGCTGCTATATATAGCGGCGACCAATCAAGTGGTTAGTGCTGCGTTAGTAGCGGAGAGGGAGGCGGATGATGAGCCGGCAACCGAGGCAAGTGCGTCCAGCGACAAGCAGGGGGCTTCGCCGTCAAGCTCTGGTCCCGACAAGGACGGATCTGCGCAGGATTGCGAGAAGATTCAGAAAAGGATGGTGCAGCGCCCAGTCTACTTTGTCAGTTCCCTTCTGCAGGGGGCTAGATCAAGGTACTCTGGCATGCAGAAGCTGCTTTTCGGCCTCCTCATGGCCTCGAGAAAGCTGCGCCATTACTTCCAAGCACATGAGATAACAGTTGTCACTCGCTTTCCGCTGAAGAGGATATTGCAAAACCCAGAAGCGACATGCAGGATTGTCGAGTGGGCACTGGAACTGTCAAGCTTTGGCCTCAAGTTTGAAAGCACTTCAACTATCCAAAGCAGAGGATTGGCAGAATTCATAGCAGAATGGACGCCAACACAAGATGAAGAAATTCCAGAGACGAGCATCCCCGTCAAGGAGGCAAATAAAGAGTGGTTGATGTACTTTGATGGTGCCTTCTCGCTGCAAGGCGCCGGTGCAGCGTCTTTGCTTATCGCACTCCACCGGAGAGCACCTCAAGTACATAGTCCAGATGCACTTTCCCAAGGAGCAAGCAACAAACAATACTGCAGAGTATGAAGGTTTGCTTGCCGGTCTCAGGATCGCAGTAGACCTTGGGATCAAGAAGCTCATTGTCAGGGGGGACTCGCAGCTTGTCGTCCGCCAAGTAAACAAAGATTATCAGAGCCCGTTGATGGAAGCCTACGTCGATGAAGTGAGAAAGCTAGAAGAGCACTTTGAAGGCCTGCAAATGGAACATGTTCCGAGAGCTCGTAATGATATTGCCGATGGCTTTGTCAAAGTGCGCCGCGACTCAAGTTACACAATGGAACCAGGATTTTTGTGCTCAAGCTGACTCAACCAACCGTAACACCATCAATCGGGCAGAACAAGAAGAGGAAGTTGGTTTACGGTGACTAATTTCTGGCAGAGCTCCTGAAGCCGCCGCCAAGAAGGTCCCCAAAATCAACGCATAAATATCGCCGAGGAAGCGATCTGCTCCGACAAGCCCTGTGGTTTGTTTCGTTGAAGCGAGCGCTCCCGACAAGTTTTGCTCCGGCAAGCTTGCCGGGGATCATCAAGCTCCGGCTGAGCCGTAGGTTCTTGCCGTAGAAGCTGATGTTCCCGCAGCGGCAGATGTGCCTTTAGTCCTTGTTGTCGAGCCGCAAGCTCCAGCATGGGCACAGCAAATCGTCCATTTCCTTCAGACAGGAGAACTTCCCGAAGAGCAAGAAGAAGCAGAAAGAGTAGCCCGGCAGTCAAGTATGTACCAGTTTGTTGACAACATCACATGCGAAGAAGACTCAACGGTGTGAAATTGAAGTGTATTCTTTGGGAAGATGGATGAAGCTATTGGCGAAGAGATACACGGAGGCATATGTGGTCACCACATTGGCGCAAAGAGCCCTTGCCGCAAAGCTTTCCGGCAAGGTTTCTTCTGGCGGAAGCCCTCCAGATGCAACTGCACAAGTAACCAAGTGTGAAGCGTGCGGTTCCATTCCAAACAGATACATCAGCCAGCTCAAGCTCTCCAGACGATCCCTTTATCCTGGCCCTTTTCGTCTGGGGCTCGACATCCTCGGCCCCTTCCCCGAAGCTGTCGGGGCTTTGAGTACTTATGCGTAATCGACAAGTTCACAAAGTGGCCGGAAGTGGAAGCAGTGAGGAAGGTGACAACACAGTCAGCAGTAAAGTTCTTCAGGTCAATTGTTTGCCGTTTTGGGATACCTAACCGGATCATCACCGACAACGGCACACAGTTCACGAGCCGCACCTTCATGCAAAGACGTCCAAGATCTTGGCGCCAAGGTCTGCTTGCTTACATTGCTCATCCGAGAAGCAACGGTCAAGCAGAGAGGGCAAATGCTGAAGTGCTGCGGGGACTCAAGACCAGAACTTTCGATAGGCTGCGCAAGTGCGGAAGAAACTGGATTGAGGAGCTGCCGGTGGTTCTTTGGTCGATCAGGACGACGCCAAATCGAGCCACTGGCCAGACACCTTTCGCTCTAGTCTATGGAGCAGAGGCAGTTCTCCCCACGAAAATCGTATACGGGTCGCCTCGAGTGCTCGCTTATGATGAGCTAGAGCAAGAGCAGCTGCGACAAGATGACGCGCTACTCCTTGAGGAGGATCGTCTTCAGGCCGCTGTACGAGCTGCTCGTTATCAGCAAGCTTTGCGTCGCTGCCATAGCCGCAAAGTTAGTGCCAGAAGCTTCGAGGAAGGCGACCTTGTTCTTCGGCGCGTTCAATCCGCCAAGAATTCCAACAAGTTGACGCCGAAGTGGGAAGGCCCTTATCGGGTGAAACGAGTCACTAGGCCCGGCGCTGTCCGCCTTGAGACCGAAGATGGCATTCCGGTGAGCAACTCCTGGAACATAGAGCATCTTCGCAAGTTTTACCCATAGGGCGCGGTTGTCGGAATCCGTTCCGGCAACCACCCTTTTGTACAAGTATTGCCGCTGTTGCATGTAATCCTTTGTACAAAGCCGGGCGCAGACCCCGTGCATCAGTAAAACTCATGTGTTGCGTGCAACTTGTCAATTTCATGCTTTCATAACCTATTTGCATGCATTATCTGACATTTTGTGCAGCATCAACACCCGGTAAGCAATAACGAGCCACTAGGCTCCATAACTTTATTTTCTCTTCTTTCTTCTCAAAAGAAAGGAAGGTTCATCCACCCACAAGTTAACCGGGGGGGGGGGGGGGGAGGAGAAGATAATGGTGTGGACCGCCAAGCGTCGCTCGAGGAAGTATTGCCTTGCCGGGAGCAAACAGAAAAAGCTAAGTTGCCAAAGTTTGAGCAATCAGTTTTTAATTTTAAGTTATCTTCCTCGAACGATAGTACTTTGTATGGAAAACCTGTGCGCGGAGGAACCAACTCGTAGCTAGTTTGCGCCCTTACTTTGTTTCGAGTCCGCTCAACAACTTAAGTGAGCTGCAACTAGTTGCGACAAGGTTGCTTGTTGGAGGCGGCACCGCCCGGCGAGGCTCTTGACGTTCCGCACTCAGCGCTCGCGGCAAGGGTGCCCGCACCGACAAGTTCCCTAAAAGCGTAGGGCACAAACATACAAAGTAAGAAATCGAGTAAAGGAAATAACATTGCATTCGATTGCCTAAGATAGAGTATATTACAAAATGACTTGTCGCAGATCTAGTGAATTGTTCTAAACATGTTCAACAGCGACAAAGGAAAGATAAACTTGGCGGCCTAGTCCACGCGGTCGCCGTCAACCCTCTTCACTCCGCTCACCCTGTCCACGATGGGTGCGACAAGGGTCTTGAGCGCTTCGACATCAGCAGTTGGAGGCATGGACTTGAGGACGTTGGCGAAGCTGACACCTGGATTACGGAAGGCCACTTTCATCAACACCTTCTGGAGAGCCCCGGCGCAGATTTGGCGCGACTCGTCGGCCAGCTGCTTTGGGATCTCCTCCCGGTCATTGGAGACCCTTCAAAGACGCCCCTTGAAGAACAGGCTGAGCTTGGCGCTGGGCTGAAGATGCTCGTCGGTGGAGTACCCGAGGTCTACCATCCCCATCTCCATCAGCTCATTGTGGATGGCGGCGGCGGTATCCACAAGACCCTCAGTCCAGATCATCACGTTCTCCTTGAAGGTAGCATGGGCGTTCGTGGCGGTCGCCAACAGCTCCTCGTTGGCCTTGATCTTCTCCAACAGGCCCGCTTCTCGCTCCTTGGCGCCAGCCAGCGTCTCCGTCAAGGTGGACAGTTTCAGCTCCAGATCCGCCTTGGAGTCCTTGGCAGCGTCGATCTCCTTGATCTTCTCAGCAAGACGGCCCTGCAACTCGCCAAGAGTGTAGGCGTCCTTCTCACGCTCGTGCTTCAGCGCGGTGACCTCCTCGCCGCTCTTCTGGAGGGTGGCCTCCAGCTGGGTCACCCTCGTCTCTAATTCCTTCTTGGCGGCCTCGGCGGCCGCGGTAGCGTCCTTTGCCTCCTTGAGTGCTCCGCCAATTGATTGCTTGCGCGCGGCAAGATCTTCCTCGTAGCTGTCGAGGTTGATCTTCCCGCTGACCACCTTCTTCTTCTTGAAGAGCTTTTCGCCGGCAAGCCTTTGCTGCTCCTCGACCTCGGCCTTCTCCAAGATGAAGGCCGTGCACTCCTCAGCAAGCTGCTCCCGCGCTTCTGCTACGTCCCGGAGAGTTTCCTTGTTGGCGCGTCGGAGCTCTTCTGCGCGCTTCTCCATGTCAGCTCCCGCCCTCGCGACAAGTGCCTCCCGCGACTCCAGCTTAGCTTGTCGGGCGCGGTAGAGGATAGCAGCTTCCTCAGCAGCTGCTCCTTCTCGGACTCGCCACTGCTGCTGCTTGGCGCGTCAACTAGCGACAGCCCAACGGAGGCGAGCAGCTCCTCGTCGAAGGTCTCTCCCTCGACCGGTGCCCTGGAGCTTGACGCCCATGGAAGCTTGATGAAGACACCGTCGTCGGCCTTCAGATAGGCGCCGGGCTGGGGCTCTTCAGAGCCTGGTGCTGCATCGGTGGCGGAGGGATCGGCAGTCGGCGTAGCGCCTGGCGCTCCTGCGGCCTCAGGGCCGTCAGTACGACCACCAGACCCATCCCGACCTCTGCGCGGCCTTCTTGGCAACCTCCTCGCCGGCGGACCCATCGGCGCCGGCCTCCTCCTCCATGTTGGCGGCGTCGTCATCGTTGCCACGAGCGTCCTCCTCGCCGGCAACCTCAGTCTCCATCGGCTCTCCGGCAGATGGATCTGAAGATCAGAAAAAGAAAGAACAGTCAAGCAGACGTTCGAAAAGAAGAACAGAAGAAAAGGAACCCAAGGGAAATTCTCAAGCAAGAAGATTACCTGCAATGGGATCTGTAGCCGCGGTCTCCACCACTGGAGGGTCGTCAGCGCTGCCCCTTGTCGGAGAGGCCTCCCTTGCTGGAGAGCGCTCCCTTGGCAGAGAGTTCTCCCTTGGCGGCGTAGTCGAAGCAGACAGAATCTCAGGAGCGGCTTCCGGACCCTCCTGATGAGGCTGCTCTGCTCCTGCACAAGTCAACAAGTCAGATATCAGCATAGAAGAAGCACCCATGCACACCCGACAGTAACAAGTGGATCAAATACTTACCCTGGGGGCTGTGCTGGGGGCTGCTCAAAGGAAGGGTCGCCGGGTCCGGCAAGGTAGTCTCAGACGCGCCTCCTGTTGCCACGGGGGGATCGTCTTCGATGACGACCACTGGAGTCTTGGACCTCTTCGACGCCCTTTGAGCCAACGTCCTGAAGAAGGAAAAGGTTCAGAATGAAGCAAGTTAGGCACAAGACAAAGCAGTAAATTGAAGAATTACAAATACAGCGACAAGATCTTACTCTTCTTCCTCCTCCTCGGAGCTGAGAGCGGAGAAGTCGAACTCCGCTCCTCCGGTGCGACGATCTGGAAGGGTGGGATCCCTTGGACGCTTGGCGGGTGCGGAGGTCGTGGTTCCAGAAGGCCCCGCTCCGGTTGCTGTGGCGGCGTGAGGCGCTCCCGCGGTAACAGAGGTTGTCGCGGTGGAGCGCGTCGCGCGGCGAGACGGCTGCTGGCTCGTCTGCCGCCCCGCCACTTCCCTGGTCTTGCGGAGGCGCCTTCTTGGCGGGGCCGCGGGCTCCTCCCGCTGCAAGTCATCTGAAGGTGGAGGGGAGGCGCCCCCGGAAGGCTCGTTCGGCTCGGCGTCGGGCTCGGCCTGCTCCTCTGCGCCGGCAAGCTCTTCACGACCGGCAAGACTTGCCGCCTCGGCTGCCTCCGCCTCCTCGACGGTGAATCCAAACACGCCGGCGGCAGCTGCTTCTGCCGCCTCCTCCAACCTTGTGGCGATGCGCGCCATCTCTTGCTCGGTGGTGTCGCGGGTGAGCCACTTCTGCTCGTCGGCACGGATCGGCACTTCTTCCAAGTTGTGGAAGAACTGCTGCACGACGTCGTCGGTGGGCTCCTGCCAAGTTGGAACAATTCCATGGGAATCGCACAACGGCATCATCGCGTGGATGCGGTCAAGCGACGAGTTGTTGCACAAGGGCACGACTCCCCTCGGCAACATGAACCACTCGGGGTGATCTGCATCAGGCTTGAACAGCTCCCGCAGCATGCCATCCAGCTCCAAGACAGTAAAGTTCCAGTTGAGGCCCGGGCGCAGCCTCATGATGTCCGTCGTGTTCTGGAACTCCCAAGCAGACCTCCCTCTCTCCTGCAAGGGCGCAATGCGTGGCGAAGGAAATCCAGCAACGGCTCCTACTGATAAGTCCGGCATGCACGAGACGCAGGATCCGGGTCACGGCGATCTTCAACTTGTCGTCCTCCGCGCCAAGTTGCTCCAATCGTTGCCGCACTATGGGAGTTTGGCGCAGGGCAGTGAAAGGCTGCGGGTTCTCCTCTATAATCCAACACCAATCGGCTCTCCACTCCTCCCATTTGCTGCGCAGCTCTCCGTCAAGATATGCTTCCTTCTTGCCAATCCTAGAGACCCATGCAATCCCTCCGGCAAGTGGCTCTCCTCTCTCTACGCGGGGCATGAAGTAATGGCGGAAAAGTGCTACATTTGGGTGGACCCCGACAAAGTTCTCGCAGAGGTGTGCGGAAACTGCCATGGTGAGGACGGCGTTGGGGGTGAAATCAAGGAGGCGGAGGCCATATGTGTTCATGACGTCGCAAAAGAATTGAAAAGGCGGGCAGAGCCCTTGATGGAAGAAAAGCGAAGAAGGGGTACCCGACGGAAACCTTCTCGGAAGTGGCGGCGGAGATCACCCTCGTCTTGGCAGTGCGCCAGCGTCTCCGTCGACCAAAGAGGTAATACAGCTCGCATCTCCTTAGCGTCGAGCGGGGGATCGAAGAGGCCCGCTCCTTCCGTAGCGCCATGAGCAGCTGCGCTCGACCGATTTCACCTTTGCCCTTGTCGGCTTTGAGCCATGGCGGAGGTGGTGGAGGAATCCGACGGCGTTGGTGGCGCCGGTGGCAATGGGGAGGGGGCGGAGCGTCGCTCTCTTTGGACTCGAGAAGAAGGGGAGGAGCGGCGGTGGTTTTTGATGTGACAGCAATGGCAAGTGGGCGTCCTGCCCCTGTTTCCCCTGCTTATAAGGGGGGAGAGGGGGGCGGGCGTTCCGATTTTCCCATTAAAGAAAGCCCCCACGATCTCTACCACGACGCCACGTCCGGTACGTGCCGTTCGTGGGGGACGTGGTGGGTCCGAGGCGAATAACTGCGCAATCTAGGCCGCGCGTGCACCTTTGTTTTGGGCTGGCCCAACAGAGCTTCGGCGCCGTGTGGCCCAGCCCGGGGCTCCTGTCGGTGTACTAGAGTAGGGGTACTCTAGTATCCCCAACTCGTGCACGGGCAGTTGCAGCACTCCGTGGCAGGGCTGGCCTGGTGACCGCCAAGGTCCTTAGCGGCTCCTTTGGAGCCATTTAAGAACAAAGAAATTCAAGGCCCCGGCAAGAGGAGCTTGCCGGGAAGGCCACTCAAGACAAGAAGGAAACAAGACCCCGGCAAGAGGAGCTTGCCGGGAAGGCTTGGTGAGCGACAAGCTCCCGAGCGCGACAAGGATTCAGCCGCGGCAAGGTGCTCGCCGCAGCAAGCAACTCTCTTCATCTCCGCTCCAGCTCATCCGCCAACGTGTCGCCGTGGGGCTACTCCAGGCACGCGTGTCAAGGAGCTGTGCAGCCAGCGGGGAGCAGCGATAAGCGGCGCTGACAAGCCACCATTGTGGCGAACGGAGGCGCACTTGACGGTCCCTATTGCCTTGTTGAGCGATGATAGGGACGGACATTTATTACTCTTGTCCCTTGCCGTCGAGTTAGGTATAGATCACTTGTACCTTTGTACAAAGCGGTGTACCAACCACTGTTTTTCCTATTTTACCCTTGTCTACTTGCCATCTGTGGTGACCCCTTGAGCCTATAAAAGGAGGCCCAAGTGCAACGTAGAAAGGGTTCGGCTCCGTTCGATTCATTCAACTCTCTCGAGACCACACTCACTCAGGCTAGGTTTTGTAGCTCTCATTGCTCCCTAGCAAGAACTCAAATAATCAGACAAGCAGCAGTAGGAGTTTTATCTCTCCGGAGAGCTCCGAAGCTGGGTAAATCTGCTCGTGTGCATCGCCTCGATCTGCTCTTCGTGCATTCTCCGCCCCCCTCCGAACCACAAGGGACCCGGTCCCATAGGTGTTCGTGGGTCACGATCAGCTTCCCCGACAAGCATGAATAATAAACATTTATCATGATGTAAGGAAATATAAATAACAACTATATTATTGCCTCTAGGGCATATTTCCTTCAATATACATATATAGAGAGAACTCGACACGCTAGCTAGTAAGCAAATGAAGAAACCATTAATTACACAAGATCGTCATGAACATATACATAGAGGAGTGACCTCTCCTTCTCCGAGAGATTGGTTGAACAACAATTTTTCGTATATCTATCCGACACTACTAACTACATATATACAATATAAGATCTCTTACAATCCCTAACATCTCATGTCTATATCAATTTCCACATGGTATTCTCCGGCTTTATGTATGACATGGTCAAGAAAGAATCCCGCCAATTCCTCTTGAATTGCTCGTATGCGATCATGTGGTAGGAGTTCATCCCGCATTTGCCAGATCTAATTTAAAGAAGGGGGTCAATACATATATATGAATGAAACTCAACAAAAATGATGGTAATAAAATAAAATTGTGAATATTATTGTTTACATACTTGATATTGTTTATCTGAGTAGCCCCGCTCACAGGTTGAGTGGCGGATGAACTCGCAAATGTAGTATCCACAAAAATCATTCCCGGCTTCCTGCCACAAGCACTTTACGAGAAATAGAGTTCAATCAAACTGATAAGCAAGCATGATAAATCTTATTGATGAAACTAGCTAGAATCAATGGGAGATGCGCAGAACTAGGTAGTAGTACTTACTTTCGGGTGTGTAAATCGCAGCTCCCTCGACAGCCCCGGAACAATTACGGTGAACTCTTTCCAAACCCTGCAAGACAAACAAAATAATTACTTGATATCAGGAAATGAGTAAAGTTGCCGATATGGTGCGATAATGATCGATTGAACTTACTGCTAGAGCATTTCAGTCATGTCCGCATACTCCTGGGGATCTTTTCTTCTCGAGTCTAAGACGGTTACTACTCCCCGTTCAAGCTTAATCTCTAGGAGAATAAAGTGGAACATGCGCATGCATGCACAACTCATCAATTACATTACTATAACCTCGAGTAATAAGGGAAACCGAATATGCACAAGACAGTAACACTCACTTGAAGTTGTAAGGAATGAGTATTTTATCTTTGTTTTGATTTTTAAGCAACGATTGTAGCAAGTTGTCCTTGATTTTTGTGACATTCTTTTGAACTGTCCATTCATGTATGATATTTGGGTCAATGAACCCAATGTCATAGATTTGAGCTTTTCTGCATTCGATGATCTTCAATCTGCATAATATAGTGAGGTTAATTATATATACATGCAATGAAAGAGCTGAGCTATATATAGAGACTTAATTACATAAGTAGTACTTAAAGACAGTAGCAAGTCACGAGTGTTTTGTTGAGGGTCTTTTGATTGTATAACTGGAATAACTCGTCAAATTCAACAGACAACAAATCAGTTCCAACGAGGTCGTGCTCATCTTTAATTCTCAGCGTCAAAGTATCCTTCCTAGACTCGCTGCAGGTTTCCATGTACCATTCATGGAATCTTCGCATCATCGTTGTTAGAGGAGGATGATCAGGTTTGATGAGAGGCTTCTTGTCGTGGAATTTTCATGACAGATGTCCTAGTGTGAGGACTTAGTCGTGGAGCCATCGCAACGAGATTAGCTTAAGGGGTTAAATAGGACAAAGGACATGAGGAGTTTATACTGGTTCGGCCCCTTGCGGTGAAGGTAAAGGCCTAATCCAGTTTGAGGTGGTATTGCTAGGGTTTCGATGACCAGGGAGTGAATATGCTTAACCTGGCTCTTGAACTGTTGTTTCTTGTCCCTAAACCGCCGTCGGGTCGTCCCTTTATATACACAGGTTGATGCCCCGCGGTTCACAGAATCACGGCTGGCTCATAAACGTGTCCGGCTCGACATCTACTCTTCCCTATCTTAAATACAAGTCATACGCTTATGGCGGTTTATGTCTATGGGCCCTAACCCGCCTCTGGGCTTTGGGCCTTTTTATTAAGTTTCCTTCATAAGTCACCATCTTCTATGTCTTCATGGGCTTCGATATTGGTAATCATCATGAGTATAATCCGGCCCCTCCTGGGCGGTTTATACTCAATAGTTACATCCCCAACATTAGGCCCCAGGTTGATTTGAACTTGTTCACATCAATCTTCAACACTTAGAAAAACCCCTCCTTCATTACCTTCGCGAAATTTATAACTCGCCATGACGTCATCTTCTAGAATCATGATAACCCGCCGTGACGTCACTTGCCATTAACTTTACACAGAGCCCAAATATTTTAATGTATCTCCTTTTCTTTAATGAATCTCCGAAAATCGAGGCGTCTGCGCATCCTCAGATCCGTTTTTTGACCTCCTCGATTCCCGCCCTTGCCACTTATCCATTCGCCTTATAAATAGGACCGGGGGGTCCCTTTCACTTCCCCCCGTGCCTCTTCGTCTCATCATCTTCCTCGCGACGCCCTAGTGCTCGAGCTCCGCCACCACCGTCAAGCTTCTGCCTCAATGTTGGCCGCTGCATCACCCTGTTCGGACCAGACTCCACTCGCGCGCCTCCGCTATTTATCAGCCTCAGTAAGTTCTTCCTCTTCCCCTCTGTAGATCTTGTTAGGGTTCGCCCGAACTCATGGAGTTTCGGCGCTGTTCTTCGTCTGTTCTTCACCGTAGCATAAATGGCGGATTCAAAACTTGACATATTCTCGTGCAGTAGTAGCAATAGTCCTTCTTTTATCATCAGATCATCTCTTTGTATAAAAGACCCAATCTGGAACTTCATAAACTGCTCAAGTACCAATATTAGGTCTGAATATTTTTCTTTTTCTGACACGCGGTAGATCTGAAATTGTGATGTCAATCTGTGAAAATTGTTTTTCATCACTTAGTCATATTCCAACTTCGGATGTATACTTTCAATATCTGTGTAGGTGGTTTAACCCCGAAATCATAATCCATCAGGTACCATTAGTCCCCTCTTAAACCACCAATTGCTCATGTATGCAACTTGATAATAGCAATCTCCGGTTTAACACTTTAGCACGCTTTAACACTTTCTGCCTTTTAACTTTTAGCCGATTAACCATGAATCTTAAACCGGCGCAAACCTTTTTCCAGGTTATCAAATAAATGGCCAAATCCTTTTATTCCCGCAACTGGGTTCAATCTCGGGTTACAGAAGAAAAGCTGAACGGGTTTGTTGCTACTGGTGCTTTAGACAAAAAGGAAGCCATCCAACGGAGAGTCCCTGGTTCTGAATGTCCTCCTGAGCCCAAGGAAGGAGAAGTGGTCGTTTTCTTGATCATCTGAGTCGAGGATTTAGCCCTCCCGGATCAAAAAATTTCCGTGATGTGCTTTATTTCCTCCAGCTCCACCCTCAAGATATTGGACCGAACTCCGTGTCCAATATTTGTAATTTTCAAGTGTTCTGTGAAGCTTACTTAGAAGAGGAGCCCACGGTCGAATTGTTCAGAGATTTCTACTATTTAAACCGCCACACATAATTTGTGGATGGGCCCAACACTGAACTTGGTGGGGTATCCATCCAAAAGAGAAAAGATGTCAGCTTCCGTCATGCCAACCATCATAGCCATACTAAAGACTGGAATCAAACTTGGTTCTATTGCCGAGATACATCTCCATCTGATGAAAATCCTCTGCCGGGTTATCGTGCTCACCGGCTTAGCAGTACACATCCACCCCCAAAGACTCAGCGCAAAGGAACGAGCCAAATATGCGCCACAACTCTCAAAGCTCAGATCCTTTGTGGCAAACGGTTTAACATGCGTTGATTTAAATCCGTTCTTTGGGTGTCCTGGAGTATTTTACCCTTAAGTCGTCGCCCCAGTTTAATGTGTGAATATACAGGGGACTTAAAAGATCCTCAACACCACATTGACACTCAACTGACTGATGTTGAAGTTACTGAAGCTGTCAAGAAAATGCTGGATATACTGGTTGAGTGCAGCAAAACATGACTTAGTCCTTTCTGTGCTACAAATAAACCGCCAGCTATAAGGACTGCTTAACTCCTGCTTACTTCATATTCTTAATACTTATGATCTTTTCAATTTTTAACAGGGTGATGATCCATTCTGGAAAAAGAAACTGCAGGATAAACCGGCCAAAATAGCTCGCCCCAAGACCAAGGTCCACAAGAAGCCTGCTAAGCAGAAAACCGCCGAATCCACCGAGTTGAACATCGATGATGACCTTGATAACCCGGAGTCAGAGGTAGAACTTGATTCTCTTGGCACCTTTTTCATACACCTCATTGACAATGATCATTATCAGGATGCCGCTAAGGCTAGCCATGCTGGTGACATAGAGGGAATTATTCTTTACTCCGGCTCAGACCCTCTGCCAACGCAGAAAACCCGTCAAGCAAACTGGAAAAGTAATATTTTCACACCCTCTAGCTTACTTGGATCAACACTTTCTTTTGAAGAAACAACAACACAAAGCTCGCCGCACAACCCGACATAGTGGCCAGATGGTTACTTCTTCCGGTTTACCGAAAACACCGGTTCGTAAACGCCGCCCAGAGGTCTCTTATACTTCTGACACACATTATCCCAAGGCGGGTTATTTCCGATATCCTCTTAATCCGTCTGATTCAAATTATCAGGGAACTTCCCATTCTTCCTCTGGAGAATCAACAGGGACGCAAATTCCAACCCTCAAAACAGTTCCTGGGTGAGCATATTAATTGACCATTCATATCTTATACTTGACCTTTATACTGACCTGATGTATACTTGTTATTTTCAGGGCCAAAGCCAGAGCCAGTAAAAAGGCTAAGGTGAATAACCCGGCTGATGACCCCATTCCAGCTGAACCAGAAAGGACCCCTGAACCGTCCAATCCAAATGCTGAAAATATTCCTAATGACCCGCCACCGCAAGATCATGAAACTGAAGTTGAACATATGGAAGTTGATCCGATGATTCAGGTTGATAAACCGCCGAGCCCAACTAAAGCTGCAGACGATAAAACTGACGATGTTATGGTTACTGGCTTTGGTTACACATCCCCTGGCAACCCTATTGCTCTGTCAAAACACAGTGCCAAAGAAGAAATCTCTACTGTTGACAAGGGAAAGTGGAAAGCGGACCTGGAAAGCTATGCCCACCTCAGCGCCCAAGACATCCATTCCGGGTTTTTAAACCGTTTGTACACCAGCCGTGACCATGAAGCCGGTTTAGTGAACATGATGAAGGAGCGATATGAGGTAACTGCTATTAACTCTGCATAAATATTCTTCCCTTAGCCGCCAAATTTATTGGACATGATAAAATGTTCTGTAAATTTTGAAAAACCGTATAGATCAACTCCCATAGCCCCCAAGGGCCGGTTTATACTGTCAATATGAACCGGGACTTTGCAAAATAACATCACTTCAATTTTGCCTGCGTAGCCCTCAAGGGCCGGTCTATCTTTTCAAGCTGAACCGGGACTTTAGAATAATAATTCTGCAATTGCACCTGTGTAGCCCCCAAGGGCCGGTTTATCTTTTCAAGATGAACCGGGACTTTTATGCTGTAAGCCTCAAAATTCTTGTTGAACACTTTGATAAACTGATTGACCACCAAGCTGATTGATGGAAGAAAAAATCCATAGTTTGAACTTGAGAAAATATGCATTAGCCCCCAAGTGCCAAGAATAATACTTGTATTGAGCTTGGGACTTGTAATTTTTTTTGATAAGAAGCGATAGACATTAGCCCCCAAGTACCAAGTATATGACGTATTATGTTCTTGGGACTTCAAATATGTACTGCCACTCATAACTTGCATGTCTCTTGCAGGCTGAGCTTAGCAAAAAGGAATCCCAAATCACCGACCCTCAAGAAAATATCAAATGTCAACAAGCAGAAACTTCCAAGGCCAAGGAGGAGCTGACCAGTGCTTTAGCAGCCATGGAAAAACTGAAGGGGAGCTTCAAAAGCGAGCAGGCAAGCTGGGATGCAGAAAAGACAACTCTGCTAAAGAGGGCTGAGGACGCTAAAGCGGCCCTTAATCCGGTTACAGAGGAGCTAACTGGCTTGAAACTGCAAATAAATGCAATGACTGCTGCCATTTTTGGTAAATAACTTCTTCATAATCTTTAAATATGTATTATCCCATAACCTGCCGGTTTACCGACGTTTGTGATGATGCAGGATCTCGCATTGTTCATCTTGGCTCGGATATGCGGAAGAAACTGAAGGATGCCTACACACTTATAGAACAATTATATACCGGCCCACAACGGATCTTCTATACAGCTTCTCATAACAAGCCACCCCCAACTTTGATCAAGGAAACATTAGAGAGGTTGTCGATGATGTCTGCCGGTTTGAAGAGCTAAAGAGATCAGCTGTGAGGGCAGGTGCTCTTACCGCACTAACTCGGGCCAAGGCATGGATACTTGATCTTGATCCGGCTATGTGGGAAACGGCTATCCAAGCATAAAAGAGGACGGGTCAGACTTTGATAATGAAGACCTCAGAGCCTTGACGAAGGAAATGCACCCATTAGCTAGCAAATTGGCTGAAGAGACCGATCTTTCTCATTATCAGTCGATTTATGATGCCAACAACAAGAGAGTTAATGCGCCACCCTATGATGCTCCAACTCTTATTCCTCCAATCCGTAAGCATACCTATGCCCCTGATGTTGATCCCTCCCCACTTATAAGTGATGAAGTTGTATTCAAAGCTTTAACTGGGATCGATTGGACAACCATTGACTTCCGACCCTTTGGGTAGAGAAGAGGAAGATGAACCGGTGCAGGATGAACCGCAACCTTCAAGTCTGCCCGACGAAGATTCATAAACCGGAGGGCCGGTTTAGCTTCTGCATTCTGCAAGACTTTGTTGAGAACAATTGTTATTTTGGGCATCAAAAAGCCTTGTAATAGGCTAGTTTAAACTCTTGATCTGCTATGCCATCATGCATATTTACTTTGCATGGCACTGCTAATCTGCTATGTTAAGATATGCTATGTCTGCTCATGATTTTTAGCAATGTGGAATCTGTTCCTGCATTTAACAGAAAAAGTGTCATGGCGGTTTACCGCTAGATGGGTTATCCTGCCCAATAACATAGTTTATAACCAAGGATGGACTTAAGAATAACCATATATAATTGAGCATATAGTATACCTGTGATATTTGATCACACTGTTGGTTTACCAAGCCAGTATAAGGGTGATAACCCAAAATTTGAACATTGGTAATTATATTGCCGTTTATGAAATAAACTAGGCCGGGTTAATAAACAGCGGATATCATGTTACCTTATACTGGCGACTTATAGTAAAAAACCAGGCCGGGTTAATAAACACCGGATTTTACTTTTTTATGTACTGACGACTTATAGTCGAAAGCCAAGCCGAGTTAATAAACAGCGATGAATTGTGATAACAAAACCTTATAAACCTTATTCAATAAACCTAAAAAAAATCGAAATAAAAACAAGCGAAAAAGCGAGGCTTTTCATGGGCTGCCAGGCCGAAAACCGAGGCTTTTCACGGGCTGCCAGGCCGCTGAGTTAAACCGTTTTACAAACCTTATAAGATGGACCTCACTTTAACCAATCGTCGTTTTAACTTTGACAAGTTCAAGGTCTGCATAAGATTGACTTGTCAAACGTTCGGCGGGTCATTCCAGGAATACCTAGGCAGAGTGGCTTACTTAAAAAGGCAGGATAACCCGGGGTTTTAGGTGAATACACCTGGCTTACAAGCCTGACTTTTAAGCCTATCACAAGGGTTATAGCAACTCTGGTTCTTTAGAACAAAAAAGCCCCCAAGCAATATTTCTGAGCTATGCTCAATGGGCACCTATGTTTGAGTTGTGCTTTTGCAACAAACTCTCTTTGGTCCCTTTAATCTGGGTAGCAAGCCCCCAAGTTTTTTTTGTGGCCGATAAGCCGGATCAAAGGGTAATCATAACTTTGCTCTATAAAGTAGAAGCCCCCCAAGTGACCAAAAACTCATTAAGAAAAAATGACAGAGGCCCTGCTTTAGCAGGGATGCCGGTTTATTATATTGATCATAATATATACATTGTCAAAAATATGTACATAAGAAGAGCCTATGGCTCAAGTGTAATAAGGCCGAAGATGAGCAATATTCCACGGCCGGTGGGTCCCCTCCTCCGACTTACGTGAATCTTTGTGCTCTCGGACATCGATAAGGTAGTATGACCCGTTGTTCAGATTCTTGCTGACCACAAAGGGTCCTTCCCAAGGTGGGGATAACTTGTGCAATTCAGTCTGATCCTGGATGAGCCGGAGCACTAGATCGCCTTCTTGGAAAGTTCTTTTTCTAACCTAGCGGCTATGGTAACGACGCAGATCTTGCTGGTATATCGCCGAACGAGCCGCTGTGATGTCACGCTCCTCATCTAACAAGTCAAGCGCGTCCTGACGTGCCTTTTCATTGTCAGCTTCTGCATAGGCCACCACACGAGGTGAGTCGTGACGAATGTCACTAGGAAGAACTGCCTTTGCTCCGTAGACCATGAAGAAAGGTGTATAACCCGTAGACCTGTTAGGGGTGGTGTTAATGCTCCATAACACGGAAGGCAACTCCTCCACCCAACAACCCGGCGTCCTTTGCAGGGGAACCATAAGCCCGGGCTTGATACCTCTCAAAATTTCTTGATTGGCTCTCTCAGCTTGACCATTAGATTGGGGGTGAGCCAAGGATGATACATCAAGCCGGATGTGCTCACGTTGACAAAATTCTTTCATAGCACCTTTGGAGAGATTAGTGCCATTATCTGTTATAATGCTGTGTGGAAAGCCAAAACGAAAAATCACATTCTTCATGAATTGAACTGCTGTGGCTGCATCACACTTACTGACCGGCTCTGCCTCTACCCACTTAGTGAACTTATCAACCGCCACCAAAAGGTGGGTCTTCTTATCCTTGGACCTCTTAAAAGGCCCAACCATATCAAGCCCCCAAGTTGCAAACGGCCAAGTGATTGGGATCATCCTCAGCTCCTGAGCCGGAACATGAGCTCGACGTGAAAACTTCTGACAACCGTCACATTTTTTGACCAAGTCTTCAGCATCAGCATGAGCCGTCAGCCAATAGAAACCGTGACGAAAAGCCTTGGCTACTAGAGATTTTGAACTGGCATGATGACCACAATCTCCTTCGTGGATCTCACGCAGAATCTCACAGCCTTCTTCAGGAGAAACGCAACGCTGAAACGCCCCTGTGACACTGCAATGATGTAACTCGCCGTTGACAATAGTCATTGACTTGGAGCGCCGGGTTATTTGCCTGGCCAAAGTTTCATCCTCAGGTAACTCGGCCCGGGTCATATAAGCTAAATATGGAACCATCCGATCAGGGATAACATGAAGAGCCGCCACCAACTGAGCTTCCGGGTCAGGAATAGCCAAATCCTCCTCTGTAGGTAACTTGACCGACGGGTTATGCAAAACGTCAAGAAAGACATTAGGCGGCACCGGTTTACTTGAGAACCCAACCGGCTTAAGGCATCATCCGCTTCATTCTTTCGTCGATCAACATACTCAACTTGATAACCCTTAAAGTGACCAGCAATAACGTCCACCTCTCGTCGATAAGCCTCCATAAGTGGATCCTTGGAATCCCAAGTACCAAAGACTTGTTGAGCCACCAAATCTGAGTCGCCAAAGCACCGTACCTGACTTAAGACCATGGAGTAAAGCCTCATATTCAGCTGCATTGTTAGTGCAAGGGAACATTAAAAGGAGAACATAACAAAATCTATCACCTCGAGGGGAAGCTAGCACAACTCCAGCCCCTGAGCCCTCCAATTGCCTGGACCCATCAAAGTGAATAGTCCAATACGTGTTATCTGGCTTTTCCTCGGGCATCTGCAGCTCTGTCCAGTCATTGATGAAATCCACCAGCGCTTGAGACTTGATGGCCATGCGAGGCATATACTTCAAACCATGAGGTCCAAGTTCAATGGCCCACTTGGCTATCTGGCCTGTGGCTTCTCTGTTCTGAATAATATCCCTCAACGGAGCAGAACTGACCACAGTGATGGGATGACCCTGAAAATATTGCTTAAGCTTCCGGCTTGCCATGAAAACTCCGTACACAAGCTTCTGCCAATGCGGATATCTCTGCTTGGACTCAATAAGCACCTCGCTGATATAATAAACCGGCCGTTGAACCGGATATTCCTTGCCTACCTCCTTTCGCTCCACCATAATAGCCACGCTGGCAGCCCCGGCATTGGCAGCAACGTATAACAGCAACGGCTCTTTATCAACAGGGGCAGCAAGAACAGGTGGCTCGGCTAACTACTTCTTCAAGTCCTCCAACGCTGCATTAGGGGCATCACTGCACACAAAGTTGTCTGTCTTTTTCATCATCTGATACAAGGGGATGGCCTTCTCTCCTAAATGGCTTATGAACCGGCTTAGTGCCGCAATACGACCCGCAGACGTTGAACATCATTGATACACGCCGGTTTAGCCAGAGAAGTAATGGCTTTGATCTTCTCCGGATTAGCTTTAATGCCCCTGTTAGACACCAGAAAGCCCAAGAGCTTGCCTGCCGGTACACCAAAGACACACTTGGCCGGGTTAAGCATCATTTTATAGACCCGGAGATTATCAAAGGTTTCCTTCAAATCATCTACCAATGTCTCCTTCTTCCTGGACTTTACCACAATATCATCCACATAAGCATGAACATTGCGCCCAATCTGATTATGAAGACAATTCTGCACACATCGCTGATAAGTCGCCTGGGCACTCTTGAGCCCAAAAGGCATAGACACATAGCAGAAGGCTCCAAAGGGGGTTATAAAATATGTTTTCTCCTGGTCCTTAACTGCCATCTTGATCTGATGATAACTAGAATAAGCATCCAAGAAACTCAACCGCTCACAACCCGCCGTAGCATCAATAATCTGATCAATACGAGGCAGAGCAAAAGGATCAGCCGGACAAGCCTTGTTTAAATCCGTGTAGTCCACACACATGCGCCAAGTGCCATTCTTCTTAAGTACCAGCACCGTGTTAGCCAACCACTCAGGATGGAAAACTTCAACGATAAACCCAGCCGCCAAAAGTTGGGCTACCTCCTCACCAATGGCCTTACACCTTTCTTCATTGAAGCGACGAAGAAACTGCTTGACCGGTTTAAACTTAGGATCAATATTGAGAGTGTGCTCAGCGAGTTCCCTCGGTATACCTGGCATGTCAGAAGGTTTCCATGCAAAGATGTCCTGGTTCTCACGGATGAACTCGATGAGCGTGCTTTCCTATTTCGGATCCAGATTAGCACTGATGCTGAACTGCTTGGATGAATCGCCAGGAACGAAATCAACTACCTTAGTCTCATCAGCCGATTTAAATTTCAAGGCCGGATCATGCTCTGTAGTTGGATTTTTCAAAGAAGTCATATCCGCCGGATCAACATTGTCCTTATAAAACTTTAACTCCTCTGTTGCACAAACCGACTCAACATAAGCTGCATTGCCCTCTTCACACTCCAAAGCTATCTTCCGGCTCCCACGTACTATGATGGTCCCCTTATGACCCGGCATCTTGAGCTGCAGATAAACATAACAGGGCATGGCCATGAACTTAGCGTAAGCCGTCCATCCAAACAGAGCATGATAATGACTCTTGATCTTCACCACTTTAAAGGTCAAAGTCTCTGATCTAGAATCATGATCATCTCCAAAAGCAACTTCCAAAGCTATCTTACCAACCGGGTATGCCGACTTACCAGGCACCACGCCATGGAAAACAGTGTTTGACGGTTTAAGATTTTTATCTGTCAACCCCATGCGACGGAAAGTCTCATAATATAGAATATTGATGCTACTTCCTCCGTCCATGAGTACCTTGGTGAACTTGTACCCTCCAACCTGAGGTGCCACCACCAATGCCAGGTGACCCGGATTATCAACCCGGGGCGGGTGATCTTCCCGACTCCACACAATGGGCTGCTCAGACCAGCGCAAATAATGGGGAACTGCCGGTTCAACGGAGTTCATTGCCCTCTTATGAAGCTTCTGGTCACGCTTGCATAAGCTAGTGGTGAAGACATGATACTGTCCACTATTCAACTGCTTCGGGTTGCTCTGATAACTCGACTGTTGCTACTGTTGACCCCCCTGATTATGCTGCTGGTTGTAACCACCTTGGTTGCCATGACTGCCTTGATTTCCTTGGAACCCGGAGTTAGAGCCGCCATAACCCGGTCCATGAGAGCCGAACCCTGAACCGCCACCTAGCCCATGACTGTCCTGAAAAAGATTTGACTTTTCGAACTCCTTCATGATGAAGCAATCCTTCCAGAGGTGGTCGGACGGTCTTTCTCGCGTACCATGCCTTGGGCATGGTTGATTCAATAGGTGATCAAGATTAATGCCTGATCCTCCAGTCTGTGGGGGCGGTTTACCCTTACGGCGCTGGCCATTATTCTGCATGTTGGTGTTAGCCACAGAGTCCAAGCTATTATCAGCCTTGCGCTTACCGTTGCCTCCCTGATTCGTCGGGTTATGCTGCTGTCCTCTGGTGCTGCTGCTCTTCTTTCCCTTCCCCGGATTTTCATCATCAGACTCGGGGTCCTTGGTACCATCAGAGTCAGCATATTGAACCAAAGCCGCCACGAGTGTCCCCATGTCATTGCAGTGACGTTTGAGCCGTCCCAACTTCTGCTTTAGGGGTATGAACCAGCAATTGTTCTCCAGCATCAACAATGCTAAGTCGGCATTAACGCGATCAGGTGAGTGCAGGATTGTTGAGACCCAGCGCACCCAATGGGTTGTTGATTCACCTTCCTCCTGGACACAGGAGGCTAAATCCACAATTGACATAGGCTGCTTACATGTATCCTTGAAGTTCTGAATAAACCGGGCTTTTAACTCGGCCCAGGACCCAATGGAGTTGGCAGGGAGCCCCTTCAACCAGGTGCGGGCCGTTCCTTCCAACATTAGGGGGAAATATTTAGCACATGTCGCATCGCTAACATCTAGCAGCTCCATGGCCATCTCATAACTCTCGATCCATGCTTCAGGAGGTAAATAGGCTGTATAGTTAGGCACCTTACGGGGACCCTTAAAATCCTTGGGAAGACACTCATTACATAGAGCCGACACTAAGCACGGCACACCCAAATTCCTGAAGGTTACGCCTGGCTCCACCGAAGTTGTCGGACGAACCGGTGAAGGTTGACAGGCCGCATACTGCACTGCTAACTTGGCCTCTCGATGTGCTCTTCCTTGATCCAATACGTTCTGAGCCTCAGCACCACCGCCCGCCGGGTTATGACCACGCGGCGGGTTACGGTTCCGCGCACTGCTTTACACAGCCGGTTCGTCGATATGCCTGCTACAACTCCGGCTTGGGCGAGGGGTGGAATGAATCATGTCACGGCTGTAAGAATAAGCCTGCTGCTGAACCAAAGCAATCTGAAGGAACTCTCTAGCCCTCCGTGTTTCAACCGCCGTGGAAGACTCGCCTTCAACCGGGAGAGCCGCCAATCATGACGCTGCAGCGATCATGTTATCCAAAGGGTTAGAGTAATGACCCGGTGGCGTCGGCACGTGCTGCGGCGGGTTATTGCTCTGACGAGGCGGGTCCGTCATACGTGGCTGAACCGGCGTACCCGTCCCTGGTGTTTTGATCCGGTTTACCCTTTGCCGATTCTTTGGTTCCTGCTCTTGGTGTGTTAAAGAGGTTTCTTGCCTCGTAAACCAGGGGCAGATGACTCCGATGCCTCCTCCTCATGACATCATTTGAAGCGTTCTGATCTAGCATGAGCCGGTAAGACTCCAACTGAATCCGCTGCGCCCGAGCATTCAAAGCCACCCGCTCCTCAGCCATCCTCGCGTTTTCCACGTTTAGCTCCTCCTTGGCTTGTGCTATCTCATCACGCAATTTTGCAACTGCCGCATTATGCTGATCCAGATCCACCGGGTTAGCCACTGTTGTTAACAATGATGTCAGCTTATCCAGCAAGTCAGTTAAGACCTGAGCCGGTGGGTGCACAGGGCCTCCTGCACCCGGCAGCCGTCGCCGCCGCTGACCCAGAAATCAGTGCTGCTACAGTCGACGAGTGTTGTACCGGCTGCGTACCGGCCATGAAGATCGCAACCCGGTTCAGCGGCTCGCAGGGGTCTGGAATACTGTCGCCATCGGAACAGCCCCCAAGCTGACCATCTTGCAGTTGGTACAATGACTCGGTCTCACCGGTGGATGACTCGCCATCTGAATAGACAACCGTCTCACCATTAGATACCGACTCAGATTCCGCACCGTTAATGAATCCCACGAAGGCACGTTTCATGGTGGGCTGAACTCGGGCGGGTCTCGCACGTTGAGCCATCTCGATAATGTCGGTGCAGATGTCCGGCTCAGGGCGCGGTTCGCCGATCTTGCCAATGAAAACGTGAATTCCGCCGAAGGGGACCCGGTACCCATACTCAATCGAGCCGGCCTCGGGGCCCCAGCCCGTGTCATCGGTGTAGAGTTTGCCGCGACGACTCTTGGTCATCCGGCCCATAGCGTATCCCTTGAGCCCTTCGAAATTGCCCTCTAAGAACTCGAAACCATCGTGCGATAGCCCCACGGTGGGCGCCAACTGTCGTGGAATTATCACGGCAAATGTCCTAGTGTGAGGACTTAGTCATGGAGCCATCACAACGAGATTAGCTTAAAGGGGTTAAACAGGACAAAGGACACGAGGAGTTTATACTGGTCCGGCCCCTTGGGGTGAAGGTAAAGGCCTAATCCAGTTTGAGGTGGTATTGCTAGGGTTTCGATGACTAGGGAGCGAATATGCTTAACCTAGCTCTCGGACTGTTGTTTCTTGTCCCTAAATCGCCACTGGGTCATCCCTTTATATACACAGGTTGACGCCCCGCAGTTCACAGAATACCGGCCAGCTCATAAACGTGTTCGGCTCGGCATCTACTCTTCCCTATCTTACAATACAAGTCACACGCTTATGGCGGTTTATGTCTATGGGCCCTAACCCGCCTCTGGGCTTTGGGCCTTCTTATTAAGTTTCCTTCATAAGTTGCCATCTTCTATGTCTTCATGGGCTTCGATATTGGTAATCATCATGAGTATAATCCGGCCCCTCCTGGGCGGTTTATACTCAATAGTTACATCCCCAACACTTCCCGTACTGGTAACTGAATTCGTCCACCTCTATTGTTTCAAACTCTACATCATCGCTCAGGTAATCAGCAGGATTGGTATTGGGCACCATCTCCGGATGATTAGCGACGATATCGCTAGACACCTTGAGTGGGGGGCACGATTGGTTCGCCTGTTCGCCGAACTGGGGAAATTTTTCCCACTTCTTCGTTCTGCTAACCTTGCATCACTAGAAGTAGTTCCCGAGTCCCGCACATCTTGATATGTATTTCTAAGACAGCGGAAATAGTTGGAATCCAGCAGAGGCGGTGGTGGTCGCTTCAGGGCGTCGATAGTGCGCTTCACTTTCACCGAATTTATCGTCTCCTTCGAAGGTGGAGGTTTCTTTGCAAAAAAGTCCCTCACTTGGGCTTCACAGGTCTCCACGTTTTCCTTATCGGCCCTCTCGTATGGTAACTTTTCCGGATCTTTGAGAGGTGGACCGTATCTAAATTGCCTCCCGCCTCTGCTTGTACTGCTAGCCGCCGGAGTGGCGGAGTCTCTCTTTCGTTATTGCTTACGGGGCGGAGAAGGAGACGGAGTGCTCCGACGCGCCGGAGGAGTCGGAGCGGTGGCGTCTCTCTTCCGTCGTTGCTGATGAGGCGGAGGAGGAGGCGGACTACTCCGACGCGTCGGAGGAGGCGAAGAAGGTGGCGGAGTGCCCTCACGCGCCGGAGGAGCCGGAGAAGGAGGTGGAGTGCCCTGATCACTCGCCGGAGGAGGAGGAGGAGGAGGAGGAGGAGGAGGCGGAGTGCCCTGACTCGCCGGAGGAGGAGGAGGAGGCGGAGGCATCCAGTTTGGAAGCTTGATGTACTCCTTCCGCCATAGACATGTACTCCTCAGAGCATTAACCAGCTGATTCTCCCCTTCACCTGTAGGGTGGTCAAGCTCGAGCTCCTCAAATCCCTGGATTACTTCATCCACCATCACAACAGCATAGCCATGTGGAATCGGACGACAGTGAAAAGTTCCGCCGGGTTGAGGAGGTGCAACAGAGCCGATAGCCGCCTTCAAAGTGAGGTTCTGCCATTTCGTCATAAGCTGGCAATGTTGAGCCTCCATGATAGTATCCACGGGGTAGCTAGGAGCCATGAAGTCAGGCTGAACGAGCTCCGTGGAAGCCACGCTGCTTCTCCGCTGAGATGGCGGGGTTGCTTCATGCCACTGAGATGGTTGGCCGGCAGCTCGCTGGCTCTCAAGTTCCTCTAGCTTTTGTAGTCTTGCATTGAGCTTCTGCATTTCGCTAGCTCCGCTTTCCTCCTTCTCTCCAGGCTTCTGTAACCGCCTTCGCCAGGAAACCCAACCACCCACAGAACGGAGCCTGGTGTGCCTCGTGTTCGTCCAGGGTGCTCAGGATTCCCGAGGGCCTCAGACAGCTTGTCTTTCTCTTTGTCGGGAATGAACGTCCCTTCCTGCGCTGCGGTGATATACTTGTGACGCTTCTTGACGGGTATTGCAAGTTGCTCGTCCGTCCAACGACACTTCCCTGTTTCAAGGTCCAAAGTTCCCCCCAACTCTGAAGAGCCAAGTCCTTGAACGGTCTGGCCAGTTCAATGTCTCTGGTTCGACCCCTTCAGCAATCAGGTCATTCTCAGCTTTGTCCCACAACGACCGGGCTTTGAGGTAGCCACCTGGCCTCATATGATGCTGATACTGCTTCTTTGCAGCATTGTTCTTGTTTGTCTCTGACATTTTCTTACTCTTATCTGATGTCTTGTAGGCCACAAATGCGGCCTGTGATCTCTTAGCTTCTCAAATTGGCTGGTGAATTCTGGAGTCTTCCCTTCGTCGACAGACTTTGATTTCAAGTCTTTCTTCCACTTCCTGAATAGATCTGCCATCTTCTTAAGAGCACACGCCTTGACCTGTGGCTCTATATCTGGCTTATTTGGATCCTCCTCTGGCGGTAGGGTGAAATTTGCCTTGAGCGAGGTCCAAAGATCATCTTTCTGTCTATCAGTGACATAAGAAACTTCAGGGTCATTGTCCTTAGGCATATACCATTACTGGATGCTGATCGGGATGGTGTCCCTAACAATAGCCGCGCACTGAGTAGAAAATGCGTCCTTGGTCCGCTTGGGTTCAATCGGTAGGCCACCATTCGCGATTGCTATGATCGTGAACCTTTCATCCTGGCACACCCTTTTCTTTGGGCCTCGTCTCGTTACGGAAGTTTGGCTCGATTCGGAGGGCTATAAAGAATAAAGAAGCGTTAATATATGTACACACCAAAACAATTAAAGCATCAATTAGTCATCACATGCTTAATTAATATATATACCTCGCCGGACTTTGCAATAGCTCCCTCCTCCATTTGGTCACTGGAGCCGTCATCATGGTCTCCTTCTTCCTCCGGCATTCGGTCACTGGAGCCATCATGATCATGTCCTTCCTCCTCCATTGTTTGATCACCGGAGCCGTCATCCTCTCCTTCCAGACCATCGGTGTCATTGAGAAACGACAAGACATCACCTCCGCTGAAGATAATATTCCCCAACAACTGTTCTTTTCCCAAGTCTCTTTGATCCATAGTTTCTGCAAATATTACAACATGCCAATTAATATACAAACATGTGAGATGGATATATTAGTGGCAAACATAGACCTAGCAAGCTAATCACAACAATGAATCATATTAGTGGCCTCGATGCTTCTACGGTTTGGGGTGGCCTCGACAACACTTCTAGGGTTTGGAGTAGCCTCGACAACGCTCTTTTAACTTGGTAAATTTGGGTGGCCTCGACGCTTCCAGGGTTTGGGGTGGCCTCGGCAATGCTTCTAGGGTTTGGGGTGGCCTCGATGCTTCTAGGGCTTGGTTGGGCAAGAGAGGTGGTTGATCGACGTCCCCCCTCATGTTGAAGAGTTACCGGAATTTTCTATGAACAAAAAATACTACCTATCACATAACATGTCCGACGACCGGATCGGACCGCCTCTCTCATTAATGTCTGGCGTCCGGACCGCCTCTCTCATGAATGTCAAACAAGGGATTCTCTTAACCTTTAAGGGATTTAACAAAATGGCACCATTCTAGATGTGCAGAAAATGGTCCATATTTTTCCTGATCTCATCTACCCTTCTATATGTCACGTTGTCTAGTGTCAAAGGATTCAACAAAACCATGGCTTCGTCATTAGCCGAAAGTAACAGGCGCATAATGGTACGAAGCTCTCCAAAATTGTTTTGGAACGGAGTCCCAGATAGGATAATTAGCTTTTTGGTACAAAGTTCAGCAAGAGCCTTCTGAATATCGCTATTTGGAAGGCCTTTGCTGAAATTCATACAAAAAGTGAATTATTCTATCCGGAACTCCGTTCCAAAACAACTTTGAAGAGCTTCGTAGCATCATACGCCTGTTACTTCCGGCTAATGATGAAGCCATGGATTTCTTTAATACTTTGACAGACAACATGACATATAGAAGAATATATAAAAATGAGATCAGAAAAAATTGGATCAACTTGTGCACATCCATAATGGGGACATTCTTGATAAATCTATGTCAAAAGTCAAACTTTGACATATGACAAATATTGTTGCATATGTCAAAATTCGAACTTTGACATATGATCAAATGTTGCATATGTCAAAATTCAAACTTATATGATCAAACTTTGATATATGTCCACCGCGATATAAAATGATACATAGACTTGTCCTGGCGAGAGGGGGTTGATCGATGATACGTCTCCAACGTATCTATAATTTATGAAGTATTCATGCTATTATATTATCTATTTTGGATGTTTACGGGCTTTATTATACACTTTTATATTATTTTTGGGACTAACCTATTAACCGGAGGCCCAACCCATATTGCTGTTTTCTTGCCTATTTCAGTGTTTCGAAGAAAAGGAATATCAAACGGAGTCCAAACGGAATGAAACCTTTGGGAGCGTGATTTTTTGGAACAAACGTGATCCAGGAGACTTGGAGTTGAAGTCAAGGAAGCTTCGAGGTGGCCACGAGGGTGGAGGGCGCGCACCCCCTACTAGGCGTGCCCCCTGTCTCGTGGGCCCCTCGAGCGCCTCCTGACCGACTTCTTTCGCCTATATAAGTCCATATACCCTAAAAACTTTGGAAAAGAGAATAGATCGGGAGTTCCGCCGCCGCAAGCCTCTATAGCCATGAAAAACCTCTCGGGACCCTGTTCCGGCACCCTGCCGGAGGGGGGATCCCTCACCAATGGCCATCTTCATCATCCTGGCGCTCTCCATGACGAGGAGGGAGTAGTTCACCTCGGGGCTGAGGGTATGTACCAGTAGCTATGTGTTTGATCTGTCTCTCTCTCGTGTTCTCTCTTTGGCACGATCTTGATGTATCACGAGCTTTGCTATTATAGTTGGATCTTATGATGTTTCTCCCCCTCTACTCTCTTGTAATGGATTGAGTTTTCCGTTTGAAGTTGTCTTGTCGGATTGAGTCTTTAAGGATTTGAGAACACTTGATGTATGTCTTGCCGTGCTTATCTATGGTGACAATGGGATATTCACGTGATCTACTTGATGTATGTTTTGGTGATCAACTCGCGGGTTCCATGAACCTATGCATAGGGGTTGGCACACGTTTTCGTCTTGACTCTCCGATAGAAACTTTCGGGCACTCTTTGAAGTACTTTGTGTTGGTTGAATAGATGAATCTGAGAGTGCCCCAAGTATAAGGTGTTAGGTGCACTCTTTTTATAGGTGCACATCATATAATCATGCCCACGGATACTTGAGGTGACAATGGAGTATCTAGGTGACATTAGGGTTTTGGTTGATTTGTGTCTTAAGGTGTTATTCTAGTATGAACTCTATGATAGATTGAACGGAAAGAATAGCTTCGTGTTATTTTACTACAGACTCTTGAATAGAACGAGCAGAAAGAATAACTTTGAGGTGGTTTCGTACCCTACAATAATCTCTTCGTTTGTTCTCCGCTATTAGTGTCTTTGGAGTGACTCTTTGTTGCATGTTGAGGGATAGTTATATGATCCAATTATTTTATTATTGTTGAGAGAACTTGCACTAGTGAAAGTATGAACCCTAGGACTTGTTTCCTAGCATTGCAATACCGTTACGCTCACTTTTATCATTAGTTACCTTGCTGTTTTTATATTTTCAGATTACAAAAACCTATATCTACCATCCATATTGCACTTGTATCACCATCTCTTCGCCGAACTAGTGCACCTATACAATTTACCATTGTATTGGGTGTGTTGGGGACACAAGAGACTCTTTGTTATTTGGTTGCAGGGTTGTTTGAGAGAGACCATGTTCATCCTACGCCTCCCACAGATTGATAAACCTTAGGTCATCCACTTGAGGGAAATTTGCTACTGTCCTACAAACCTCTGCACTTGGAGGCCCAACAACGTCTACAAGAAAAAGGTTGTGTAGTAGACATCAAGCTCTTTTCTGGCGCCGTTGCCAGGGAGGTGAGTGCTTGAAGGTATATCTTTAGATCTTGCAATAGAATCTTTTTGTTTCTTGTTTTATCACTAATTTAGTTTATAAAAGAAAACTACAAAAATGGAATTGAGTTTGCCTCATACGCTTCATCTTTTTAATATCTTTCGTGAGTATGATGAAAACTATAAAATGTTTGGTCCTAAATCTTTGAATGATGAGCATGACTGCAATGTTGTTAGTATGAATTCTTTGAATACCCATGATGCAAATGATATGCAAAGCCACAAGCTTGGGGATGCTATGTTTGATGAAGATGATATGTTTAGTCCCCCAAGTTTTGATGAGCAAATTTATTATGATGAAAGCATGCCTCCTATTTATGATGATTATATTGATGAAAGTGGATTTGGAGAGGTCATGACTTTATTTAGTGATGAATCCACTATTTCGGAAGAGGTTCAATTGATTATGAGAATAAAGTTGCTACTTATGATGATTATTGTGATGACTTGTATGCTATTAAGAATAAAGATAACTGATACGTCTCCAATGTATCTATAATTTTTTATTGTTCCATGCTATTATATTACTTATTTTGGATGTTTATGGGCTTTAATTTACACTTTTATATCATTTTTGGGACTAACCTACTAACCGGAGGCCCAGCCCGTATTGCTGTTTTTTTGCCTATTTCAGTATTTCGAAGAAAAGGAATATCAAACGGAGTCCAAACGGAATGAAACCTTCGGGATCATGATTTTTGGAACGAACGTGATCCAAAGGACTTGGAGTGCAAGTCAAGAAGCAATCGAGGCGGCCACGAGGGTGGAGGGCGTGCCCCCTGTATCGTGGGCCCCTCGGGCGTCCACCGACCTACTTCTTCCTCCTATATATACCCACGTACCCCGAAAACATCAGAGGCGACCACAAAAAACTATTTCCACCACCGTAACCTTCTGTATCCGCGAGATCCCATCTTGGAGCCTTCGCCGGCGCTCCGTCGGAGGGGGAATCGATCACGGAGGGCTTCTACATCAACACCATAGCCTTGCCGATGAGTTGTGAGTAGTTTACCATAGACCTTCGGGTCCATAGTTATTAGCTAGATGGCTTCTTCTCTCTCTTTGAATCTCAATACAAAGTTCTCCTCGATCTTCTTGGAGATCTATTCGACGTAACTCTTTTTTGGCGGTGTGTTTGTCGAGATCCGATGAATTGCGGGTTTATGATCAAGTTTTTCTATGAGAAATATTTGAATCTCCTCTAAATTCTTTTATGTGTGATTAAGTTATCTTTGCAAGTCTCTTCGAATTATCAGTTTGGTTTGGCCTACTAGATTGATTTTTCTTGCAATGGGAGAAGTGCTTAGCTTTGGGTTCAATCTTGTGGTGTCCTTTCCTAGTGACAGTATGGGCAGCAAGGCACGTATTGTATTGTTGCCATCGAGGATAAAAAGATGGGGTTTATATCATATTGCATGAGTTTATCCCTCTACATCATGTCATCTTTCTTAATGGGTTACTCTGTTCTTTATGAACTTAATACTCTAGATGCATGCTGGATAGTGGTCGACGTGTGGAGTAATAGTAGTAGATGCAGAATTGTTTCGGTCTACTTGTCACGGACGTGATGCCTATATACATGATCATGCCTAGATAATCTCATAATTATTCGCTTTTCTATCAATTGCTCGTGATAATTTGTTCACCCACCGTAATACTTATGCTATCTTGAGAGAAGCCACTAGTGAAACCTATGGCCCCCAGGTCTATCTTTTATCATATAAGTTTGCCATCTACTATTATTTGCATCTTTATTTTTCCAATCTATATTATAAAATACCAAAAATATATTTATCTTATCATATTATCTCTATCAGATCTCACTTTCGCAAGTGGCCGTGAAGGGATTGACAACCCCTTTATTGCGTTGGTTGCGAGTTCTTTGTTTGTTTGTGTAGGTGCGTGGGACTATTGAGGAGCCTCCTACTGATTGATACCTTGGTTCTCAAAAACTGAGGGAAATACTTACGCTACTATTGCTGCATCACCCTTTCCTCTTCAAGGAAAACCAACGCAAGCTCAAGACATAGCAAGAAGGATTTCTGGCGCCATTGCCGGGGAGGTCTTCACTCAAGTCAAGACATACCAAGTACCCATCAGAAACTCATATCCCTCGCATTTACATTATTTGCCGTTTGCCTCTCGTTTTCCTCTCCCCCACTTCACCCTTGTTATTTTATTCGCCCTCTCTTTCCCAATCTACTTCGCTCTCTTTCGCTTGCTTTTTGTTTGCTTGTGTGTTGGATTGCTTGTCGCCATGGCGCAAGATAATACCAAGTTGTGTGATTTTTCCAATACTAATAATAATGATTTCCTTAGCGCTCCAATTGCTCCTCTTAATGATGCTGAATCTTGTTATGAAAGATCAATTCTCCGGCCTTCCTAGTGAAGATGTCGCTACCCATCTAAGCAACTTTGTTGATTTGTGTGAGATGCAAAAGAAGAAAGATACGGATAATGATATTGTTAAATTGAAGTTATTTCCGTTTTCACTTAGAGATCGCGCTAAAGTTTGGTTTTCGTCTTTGCCTAAGAATAGTATTGATTCATGGAATAAGTGCAAAGATGCTTTTATCTCTAAGTTCCTCCCGCTAAGATCATCTCTCTTAGAAATGATATTATGAATTTTAAACAACTTGATCATGAGCATGTTGCCAAATCTTGGGAAAGAATGAAATTGATGATTCGCAATTGCCCTACTCATGGTTGGAATTTATGGATGATCATACAAATTTTTTATGCCGGATTGAATTTTGCTTCTAGAAATCTTTTAGATTCGGCCACGGGAGGCACGTTTATGGAAATCACCTTAGGAGAAGCTACTAAACTCCTTGATAATATCATGGCTAATTATTCTCAATGGCACACCGAAAGATCTACTAGTAAGAAAGTGCATGCTATAGAAGAAATTAATGTTTTGAGTGGAAAGATGGATGAACTTATGAAATTGTTTTCTACTAAGAGTGTTTCTATTGATCCCAATGATATGCCTTTGTCTACTTTGATTGATAATAATAATGAATCTATGGATGTGAATTATGTTGGTAGGAATAATTTTGCTAACAATGCTTATAGAGGAAACTTTACTCCTAGACCGTTTCCTAGTAATTCCTCTAATAATTATGGAAATTCCTACAATAATTCTTATGGTAATTTTAATAAGATACCCTCTGATTTTGAGAGTAGTGTGAAAGAATTTATGATCTCTCAAAAGAATTTTAATGCCTTGCTTGAAGAAAAATTGCTTAAAGTTGATGATTTGGCTAGGAACGTTGATAGACTTTTGCTTGATGTTGATTCTTTGAAACTTAGATGTACTCCTCCTAAGCATGATATCAATGAGTCCCTCAAGGCTATGCGAACTTCCATTGGTGAGTGCAAAGAAAGAACCGCTAGATTGCGTGCTAAGAAAGATTGCTTTATAAAGGCGTGTTCTTCTAGTTTCCATGAAAATAATGATGAAGATCTTAAAGTTATTGATGTGTCCCCTATTAGATCTTTGTTTTGCAATATTAATCTTAATAATTATGGGACTGGAGATGATTCAACTTTAATTAAAAGGCGTCCCAATGATTCGCAGTTTTTAGATCTTGATGCTAAATTCGGTAAAAGTGGGTTTGGAGAGGTCAAGACATTAAACAACGTTGAACCCACTATCTTTGATTTTAAGGAGTTTAATTATGATAATTGTTCTTTAGAAGATTGTATTTCTTTGTTGCAATCCGTTGTGAATTCTCCTCATGCTTATAGTCAAAATAAAGCTTTTACCAAACATATTGTTGATGCCTTGATGCGTTCTTATGATGAAAAACTTAATTTGGAAGTTTCTATACCTAGAAAACTTTAGGATGAATGGGAACCTACTATAAAGATTAAAATTAAAAATCATGAGTGTTATGCTTTGTGTGATTTGGGTGCTAGCGTTTCCACGATTCTGAAAACTTTATGTGATATTCTAGGTTTCCATGATCTCGATGATTGCTCTTTAAATTTGCACCTTGCGGATTCCACCATTAAAAAGCCTATGGGAAGAACCAATGATGTTCTTATTGTTGCAAATAGTAATTTGGTGCCCGTAGATTTTATCGTTCTTGATATAGATTGCAATCTTTCTTGTCCTATTATTCTTGGTAGACCTTTCCTTAGAACGATTGGTGCGATTATTGATATGAAGGAATGTAATATTAGATTTCAATTTCCATTAAGGAAAGGCATGGAACACTTTCCAAGAAAGAAAGTCAAATTACCTTATGAATCTATCATGCGAGCTACTTATGAATTGAGTGCCAAAGATGGCACTACTTAGATCTATCCTTGTTTTTATGCCTAGCTAGGGGCGTTGAACGATATAGCTAGTTAGGCAACCCAATTTTCTTTGTGTTTTTTGTTTTTGTTTCTGTTTAGTAATAAATTTATCATCTAACTTCTGTTTAGATGTGTTTTCATGTTTTAATTAGTGTTTGTGCCAAGCAGAACCTATAGGATAACCTATGGTGATAGTTAATTTGGTTCAGCTGAAAAACAGAAACTTTGCGCGCACGAGATTTTTTTTAGTAAATCACAGGAACGTGCTTTTGCGTTGATTCTTTTTTCTGTAGATCAATAGACAAATTTCCCAGGACTTCCTATTTTGGTAGAAATTTTGGAGTTCCAGAAGTTTGCGTTAGTTACAGATTACTATAGACGGTTCTGTTTTTGACAGATTCTGTTTTCCGTGTGTTGTTTGCTTATTTTGATGCATCTATGGCTAGTAAAATAGTTTATAAACCATAGAGAAGTTGGAATAAAGTAGTTTTAACACCAATATAAATAAATAATGAGTTCATTACAGTACCTTGAAGTGGTGTTTTGTTTTCTTTCGCTAACGGAGCTTACGAGATTTCTGTTGAGTTTTGTGTTGTGAAGTTTTCAAGTTTTGGGTAAAGATTTGATGGACTATGGAATAAGGAGTGTCAAGAGCCTAAGATTGAGGATGCCCAAGGCACCCCAAGATATTCAAGAATAGCCAAAAGCCTAATCTTGGGGATGCCCCGGGAAGGCATCCTCTCTTTCGTCTTCGTTTATCGGTAACTTTACTTGGAGCTATATTTTTATTCGCCACATTATGTGTTTTGCTTGGAGCGTCTTGTATGATATTAGTATTTTCTTTTTAGATCACCACAATCATCCTTGCTGTACACACCTTTTTGAGAGAAACCCACTTGATTAGAATTTATTAGAATACTCTATGTGCTTCACTTATATCTTTTGAGCTAGATAGTTTTTGCTCTAGTGCTTCACTTATATTTTTTAGAGCATGGCGGTGGCTTAATTTTGAAGAAATTGTTGATCTCTCTTGCTTCACTTATATTATTTTGAGAGTCTCTTAGAACAGCATGGTATTTGCTATGGTTATAAATTTGGTCCTAGAATGATGAGCATCCAAGTTGAGTATAATAAAAACTATCATAAAAAGTGCATTTAACACTAGGATCAATTTGATGCTTGATGATTGTTTTGAGATATAAAGGTAGTAATGCTAGATTCATGCTAGTTGGATAATTATGAAATCGAGAAATACTTGTGTTGAAGTTGGCAAGTCCCGTAGCATGCACGTATGGTAAAAGTTGTGTGACAAATTTGTTGCATGAGGTGCTCTTTTGATTGCCTTCCTTATGAGTGGCAGTCGGGGACGAGCGATGGTCTTTTTCCTACCAATATATCCCTGTCGGGGCATGCGTAGTAGTACTTTGCTTCGAGGCCTAAGTAAACTTTTGCAATAAGTATATGAGTTCTTTATGACTAATGTGAGTCCATGGATATACGCACACTTACCCTTCCACTTTGCTAGCCTCTATTATGCCGCGCAACTTTCGCCGTTATATTGCACACATTATTTACCTTCCTCAAAACAGCCACCATACCTACCTATTATGGCATTTCCATAGCCATTCCGAGATATATTGCCATGCAACTTTCCACCGTTCCGTTTATTATGACATGCTCCATCGTTGTCATATTGCTCTTTGCATGATCATGTAGTTGACATCGTATTCGTGGCAAACACACCTTCACAATTTTTCATACATGTCACTCTTGATTCATTGCATATCCCAATACACCGCCGGAGGCATTCATATAGAGTCATATTTTGTTCTAAGTGTTGAGTTGGAATTCTTGAGTTGTAAATCAATAAAAGTGTGATGATCTTCATTATTAGAGCATTGTCCCAAGTAAGGAAAGGATGATGAAGACTGTGATTCCCCCACAAGTCGGGATGAGACTTTGGACTTTATAAAAATAAAAGAGGCCAAAGAAGCCCACAAAGAGAAAAAAGAAAAAAAGAAGAAAAAAAAAAGGGGAGAAAAAAAAGAAAATAAATGAGAGAAAAAGAGAGAAGGGACAATGCTACTATCTCTTTTCCACACTTGTGCTTCAGAGTAGCACCATGATCTTCATGATAGAGAGTCTCCTATGTTGTCACTTTCATATACTAGTGGGAATTTTTCATTATAGAACTTGGCTTGTATATTCCAATGATGGGCTTCCTCAAAATGCCCTAGGTCTTCGTGAGCAAGCGAGTTGGATGCACACCCACTTAGTTTATTTTGTTGAGCTTTCATATATTTATAGCTCTAGTGCATCCGTTGCATGGCAATCCATACTCACTCACATTGATATCTATTGATGGGCATCTCCATAGCCCGTTGATACGCCTAGTTGATGTGAGACTATCTTCTCCCTTTTTGTCTTCACAACCACCACCATATACCACCATAGTGCTATGTTCATGGCTTGCGCTCATGTATTGCGTAAGAGTTGAAAAAAGCTGAAGCGCGTTAAAAAGTATGAACCAATTGCTCGGCTCGTCATCGGGGTTGTGCATGATGGGAGTATTTCGTGTAATGAAAATGAAGCATGGCCTAACTATATGATTTTGTAGGGATAAGCTTTCTTTGGCTATGCTATTTTGATAAGACATGATTATTTGCTAGTATGCTTCGAAGTATATTGTTTTTATGTTTTATAAGCTTTTATCTTGAATCATTTGGATCTGAACAATCATACCACAATAAAGAAAATTACATTGAGAATTATACTAGGTAGCATTCCACATCAAAAATTCTGTTTTTTATCATTTACCTACTCGAGGACGAGCAGGAATTAAGCTTGGGGATGCTTGATACGTATCCAACGTATCTATTATTTTTTATTGTTCCATGCTATTATATTACTTGTTTTGGATGTTTATGGGCTTTACTTTACACCTTTATATCATTTTTGGGACTAACCTACTAACCGGAGGCCCAGCACGTATTGCTGTTTTTTTTGCCTATTTCAGTATTTCGAAGAAAAGGAATATCAAACGGAGTCCAAACGGAATGAAACCTTCGGGAGCGTGATTTTGGAGCGAACATGATCCAGAGGACTTGGAGTGCAAGTCAAGAAGCAATCGAGGCGGCCACGAGGTGGAGGGCGTGCCCCCTTCATCGGGCGCGCCTGTCAGTGGGCCCCTCGGGCCCACCGACCTACTTCTTCCTCCTATATATACCCTCGTACCCCGAAAACATCAGAGGCGACCACGAAAAACTATTTCCACCACCGTAACCTTCTGTATCCGCGAGATCCCATCTTGGAGCCTTCGCCGGCGCTCCGCCGGTGGGGAATCGATCACGGAGGGCTTCTACATCAACACCATAGCCCTTCCAATGAGTTGTGAGTAGTTTACCACAGACCTTCGAGTCTATAGTTATTAGCTAGATGGCTTCTTCTCTCTCTTTGAATCTCAATACAAAGTTCTCCTTGGTCTTCTTGGAGATCTATTCGACGTAACTCTTTTTTGGCGGTGTGTTTGTCGAGATCCGATGAATTGTGGGTTCATGATCAAGTCTATCTATGAGAAATATTTGAATCTCCTCTGAATTCTTTTATGTGTGATTAAGTTATCTTTGCAAGTCTCTTCGAATTATCAGTTTGGTTTGGCCTACTAGATTGATCTTTCTTGCAATGGGAGAAGTGCTTAGCTTTGGGTTCAATCTTGCGGTGTCCTTTCCAGTGTGACAGGGGCAGCAAGGCACGTATTGTATTGTTGCCATCGAGGATAAAAAGATGGGATTTATATCATATTGCACGATTTTATCCCTCTACATCATGTCATCTTTCTTAATGCGTTACTCTGTTCTTTATGAACTTAGTACTCTAGATGCATGCTGGATAGCGGTCGATGTGTGGAGTAATAGTAGTAGATGCAGAATCCTTTCGGTCTACTTGTCACGGACGTGATGCCTATATACATGATCATGCCTACATAATCTCATAATTATTCGCTTTTCTATCAATTGCTCGACAGTAATTTGTTCACCCACCGTAATACTTATGCTATCTTGAGAGAAGCCACTAGTGAAACCTATGGCCCCCGGGTCTTTCTTTTATCATATAAGTTTGCCATCCACTTTTATTCGCATCTTTATTTTTCCAATCTATATTATAAAATACCAAAAATATATTTATCTTATCATATTATCTCTATCAGATCTCACTTTTGCAAGTGGTCGTGAAGGGATTGACAACCCCTTTATTGTGTTGGTTGCGAGTTCTTTGTTTGTTTGTGTAGGTGCGTGGGACTTTTGAGGAGCCTCCTACTAGATTGATACCTTGGTTGTCAAAAACTTAGGAAAATACTTACACTAATATTGCTGCATCACCCTTTCCTCTTCAAGGAAAACCAAAGAAAGCTCAAGACATAGCAATAACCATGAAACTTGTCATCATGATTTTAATTTTCAATTGGATTATGCCTCACATGATAGTTATTTTGTTGAGTTTGCTCCCACTACTATTCATGAGAAGAAATTTGCTTATGTGGAGAGTAATAAAAATTATTTGCTTGTAGATCATGAAAATAATGCTTTATGTGCTGGTTACATGGTTGAATTCATTCATGGTGCTACTGAAAATTATTATGAGAGAGGATCACATGCTTCTACATATTGCAATAATATCAAGTTTCCTCTCTATGTGCTTAAAGTTTTGAAGTTATGCTTGTTTTGCCTTCCTATGCTAGTTGATTGTTGTTCCCATAAGTTGTTTGCTCACAAAATCCCTATGCATAGGAAGTGTGTTAGACTTAAATGTGCCAGTCATATTCTTCATGATGCTCCCTTTATGTTTCAATTCTTATCTTTTATGTGAGCATCATTGAAATCATCATGCCTAGCTAGGGGCGTTAAACGTTAGCGCTTGTTGGGAGGCAACCCAATTTTATTTTTGTTTCTTGCTTTTTGCTCCTGTTTAGTAATAAATATTTGATCTAGCCTCTGGTTAGATGTGGTTTTATGTTTTAATTAGTGTTTGTTCCAAGTAAGACCTATAGGATCTTCTTGGATGATAATTATTTGATCTTGCTGAAAAAGACAGAAACTTTCTGCTCACGAAAACAATTGTTTAAAATCACCAGAACGTGATAAAATACTGATTCAAATTGCAGTATATCAATAAACAAATTATTTAGGTCTTACTATTTCGGTAGAATTTTTTTGAGTTCCAGAAGTTTGCGTTAGTTACAGATTACTACAGACTGTTCTGTTTTTGACAGATTCTGTTTTCCATGTGTTGTTTGCTTATTTTGATGAATCTATGGCTAGTAAAGTAGTTTATAAACCATAGAGAAGTTGGAATACATTAGATTTAACACCAATACAAATAAAGAATGAGTTCATTACAGTACCTTGAAGTGGTGTTTTGTTTTCTTTCGCTAACGGAGCTTACGTGTTTTCTGTTGAGTTTTGTGTTGTGAAGTTTTCAAGTTTTGGGTAAAGATTCGATGGACTATGGAATAAGGAGTGGCAATAGCCTAATCTTGGGGATGCCCAAGGCACCCCAAGGTAATATTCAAGGACAAACAAGAGTTTAAGCTTGGGGATGCCGGATGGCATCCCTCTTTAAATCTTCGTTCATTGGTAACTTTACTTTGAGCTATATTTTTATTCACCACATGATATGTGTTTTGCTTGGAGCGTCATTTTATTTTGTTAGTATTTGCTTGCTGTTATTTAGAATAGTGTTTTGCATCTTTAGTTTCAATAAAAATGTCAAGGATAGCTTTTACCATGCTTATTTTGTAAGTATACATGTTGCTGTTTCAAAACACAAAGTTTACTGCTGTTGCAAAAATTCCTTAGAGAAGTAAGAATGTGATAAAATGTTGAAACCATTTGCATAATAAGCTCTGATAAATTTACTACAGTGTGAATTTTCTCTCATAATTTTTGGAGTTAGGTAAGTATGATGAATCTTGCATTCTTTACAAACTGTACTGTTTTGGCAGATTGCTGTTATGTTTGCATTGTTTGAATATGTTTGCTTGTTTAATGATTCTATTCGAGGACAGGAGTATTAAATATGCAGAGACATTTAGTATGCAATGTTGAATAATAATTTTAGTGATTTTCTACAGTAGAGTATGATAAGGTTTTTTCCATTTGTTTATACTAACTTATCTCACGAGTTCTTGTTGAGTTTGGTGTGGATGAAGTTTTCGAGATTAGGAAACCGTGATATGAGAGGAATTAAGGAGACACAAAAGCTCAAGCTTGGGGATGCCCAAGGCACCCCAAGATAATATTTCAAGAAGTCTCAAGCATCTAAGCTTGGGGATGCCCCGGTAGGCATCCCACCTTTCTTCTTCAACAATTATCGGTTAGTATCGGTTGAGCCTAAGTTTTTGCTTCTTCACATGATGAGTGCTGTCCTTGAAATGTCGTTTTATTTTGTTTTGCTTGCTGTTCGAATAATATCCCGAGATCTGAAATTCTTAAATGAGAGAGAGTCTTCACATAGCTACACAATTATTTAACTACTCATTGATCTTCACTTATATCTTTTTGGAGTAGTTTGTCATTTACTCGTGTGCTTCACTTATATCCTATGAGTAAATGGTTGAATGAGTTGAATGTCATAAATCTGAAATTATATATGTTTTATATGCTTACCCCATTGGGAGTAATGACTTCACATCTAAGAAGTAGAGTTAGTAAATTTATTGAAGGTTAGCAAGCATAGTATTGGTCACTTGAACAATTCATGAAAGAATATTGAAGGAAGAGAGATTTCACATATAAATATACTATCTTGGACGTCTTTATGATTGTGAGCCCCATTAATTATTTTCAAACCTGAGCAAATTAGTTGAAGTTGGACAAGGAAGACAACATAATGAGTTATGCTTGGGTATATTTGTATAGAAGTTATATTGTTATAGATCCTCCAACATGTGGTGCTTGATTTTTAGAATCCTTTGCTAGCCAAAATATTTGTACTAAGCGGGAATACTGCTTGTGCATCCAAATTCCTTGAACCAAGTTTCTTCCACGAGTGTCCACCATACCTACCTATATGCGGTATTTACCTGCCGTTCCAAGTAAATTTGCATGTGCCAAACTCTAAACCTTCAAATAATAATCTGTTTTGTATGCCCGAATCGCTCATGTAGTGACTAGGGGTTGTCAGTATCTTCTATGCTAGGTGGGTTATTCTCACGATGAGTGGACTCCGCTCATCATTCACGAGAAAAATGGCTGGTAACTGGGATGCCCAGTCCCATGATCAAAAGATCAAAATCAAATCAAAATAAATTGCAAACAAAACTCCCCCACTATTGTTGTTAGTTGGAGGCACCCGTTGTTTCGGGCAAGCCATGGATTGATGATTGTTGGTGGAGGGGGACTAAAAACTTTACCATTATGTTTGGAAACCGCCCATAATGTATGTAGTATGGAAGATATTGGGAACTCTTGGTTGTTATGTTGAAAATGAAAGCATATCTCTCAAAATTGTTCATCTCTATTTCAAAATCGAGCTCTGGCACCTCTGCAAATCCCTGCTTCCCTCTGCGAAGGGCCTATCTTTTACTTTTATGCAAGAGTCAGTAGTATTCCTTCTCATTCCTACCTACTCTTTAGTTGGCAAGCATCGTGTGTTGGGGAAAGATCTAAGCATATATGGCCATGCAAATATATTTGATCATGAATTATTATTGTTGACAATTATCTATATGATAAGTGAGTTGGGAGGCGAAACACTAAGCCCCTCCTATCTTTCTCTGTGTTTGATGGATGCTATTTGTTCTAAGAATATGCTTTGAGTGGTAGCAATCATGGAAGACTATATGATAGTTGAGTATGTGGAGTTTGCTAAATCCAAGCTCTGACATAGACCCTTCCTGAAAATAAGATGAATTGTAATTGTTTGATGACTGAGAATGAAGTTTGCTAGTTTTCAAGAAAGTTTATGGTCTATGCTTTAACATGTTAATAGCTTGTTACTTGATCTTGAGAAGTTTTATAAGATGAACTACTGTTATGACATGTAATGATGCTAGAAAAGGTGATTGAAATTATCATTGATCAAACTTATGCACCTGCTAGCATTCACACTTCATAAATTCTTTCTTTTATCATTTACCTACTCGAGGACAAGCAGGAATTAAGCTTGGGGATGCTGATACGTCTCCAACGTATCTATAATTTATGAAGTATTCATGCTATTATATTATCTATTTTGGATGTTTACGGGCTTTATTATACACTTTTAGATTATTTTTGGGACTAACCTATTAACCGGAGGCCCAACCCATATTGTTGTTTTCTTGCCTATTTCAGTGTTTCGAAGAAAAGGAATATCAAACGGAGTCCAAACGGAATGAAACCTTCGGGAGCATGATTTTTGGAACGAACATGATCCAGGAGACTTGGAGTTGAAGTCAAGGAAGCTTCGAGGTGGCCACGAGGGTGGAGGGCGCCCCCCTACTGGGCGTGCCCCCCTGTCTTGTGGGCCCCTCGAGCGCCTCCTGACCGACTTCTTTCACCTATATAAGTCCATATACCCTAAAAACTTCGGAAAAGAGAATAGATCAGGAGTTCCGCCGCAACAAGCCTCTGCAGCCACGAAAAACCTCTCGGGACCCTGTTCCGGCACCCTGCCGGAGGGGGGATCCCTCACCGGTGGCCATCTTCATCATCCCGGCGCTCTCCATGACGAGGATGGAGTAGTTCACCCTCGGGGCTGAGGGTATGTACCAGTAGCTATGTGTTTGATCTCTCTCTCTCTCTCTCATGTTCTCTCTATGGCACGATCTTGATGTATCACGAGCTTTGCTATTATAGTTGGATCTTATGATGTTTCTCCCCCTCTACTCTCTTGTAATGGATTGAGTTTTCCCTTTGAAGTTGTCTTGTCGGATTGAGTCTTTAAGGATTTGAGAACACTTGATGTATGTCTTGTCGTGCTTATCTGTGGTGACAATGGGATATTCACGTGATCTACTTGATGTATGTTTTGGTGATCAACTTGCAGGTTCCATGAACCTATGCATAGGGGTTAGCACACGTTTTCTTCTTGACTCTTCGGTAGAAACTTTGGGGCACTCTTTGAATTACTTTGTGTTGGTTGAATAGATGAATATGAGATTGTGTGATGCATATCGTATAATCATGCCCACGGATACTTGAGGTGACAATGGAGTATCTAGGTGACATTAGGGTTTTGGTTGATTTGTGTCTTAAGGTGTTATTCTAGTATGAACTCTATGATAGATTGAACGGAAAGAATAGCTTCGTGTTATTTTACTACGGACTCTTGAATAGATCGAGCAGAAAGAATAAATTTGAGGTGGTTTCGTACCCTACAATAATCTCTTTGTTTTTTCTCCGCTATTAGTGTCTTTGGAGTGACTCTTTGTTGCATGTTGAGGGATAGTTATATGATCCAATTATGTTATTATTGTTGAGAGAACTTGCACTAGTGAAAGTATGAACCCTAGGCCTTGTTTCCTAGCATTGCAATACCGTTTACGCTCACTTTTATCATTAGTTACCTTGCTGTTTTTATATTTTCAGATTACAAAAACCTATATCTACCATCCATATTGCACTTGTATCACCATCTCTTCGTCGAACTAGTGCACCTATACAATTTACCATTGTATTGGGTGTGTTGGGGACACAAGAGACTCTTTGTTATTTGGTTGCAGGGTTGTTTGAGAGAGACCATGTTCATCCTACGCCTCCCACGGATTGATAAACCTTAGGTCATCCACTTGAGGGAAATTTGCTACTGTTCTACAAACCTCTGCACTTGGAGGCCCAACAACATCTACAATAAGAAGGTTGTGTAGTAGACATCAATCGATGCCCCCCCTCATGTCGAAGTCACCGAAGTTTTCTTCTAGGGGTTTGGGTGGCCTCGAGAGTTTGTCGGGTAGGGGCGGGAGGGGGTAGGAGATCGACAACCCTTCTTTTCTAGGGTTCGGGTGGCCTCGAGAGTTGGTCGCCAGGTATATCGAGAGGGGGGTGAACATTTTACCTTAGTAACTTAGAAAAAATGTTATCGGGGAGGGGGTATATCGACCCCTCCCCTCATGTCAAAGTTATCGGGAAGGGGGTATATCGACAACGACATACATACATGAAAAAAATGCTATCCATCTATACATACAGAGCCACATACATATATACATGGAAAAAATGCTATGAAGAAAAATACATATGTGAACAAAAAAATGCTATGAACAAAAAAATTAATACACATATGAACAAAAAATACATATATGAACAAAACAATGCTATGAACAAAAAAATCAATAAATATATGAACATCCATACATACATATAGCCACATACATATATACATTATATATGAACAAAAAAATTCAACATATATAAAAATCTATGCATGGAGCCAGGGCAGCGGTGGCTCACAGCGGGGGCGGCCGGCGAGGGCGGCCGGCGAGGGCGACGGCGGGTGCTACCTCTTGAGCATGCGTTGGTTTTCCCTTGAAGTGGAAAGGGTGATGCAGCAAGGTAGCGTAAGTATTTCCCTCAGTTTTTGAGAACCAAGGTATCAATCCAGTAGGAGATAATGCGCAAGTCACCTAGTACCTGCACAAACAATCAAGAAACTTGCAACCAACGCGATAAAGGGGTTGTCAATCCCTTCACGGTCACTCGCAAAAGTGAGATCTAATAAATATAATAAGATAAATATTTTTGGTATTTTTGTTGTATAGATAGGAAAGAAAAGATTGCAAAATAGTAAAACGAGATGTGATGTAAAAAAAAGAGATGCAATATAATAAGAAATAGACCCCGGGGCCATAGGTTTCACTAGTGGCTTCTCTCAAGATAGCATATATTATGGTGGGTGAACAAATTACTGCTCAGCAGTTGATAGAAAAGCGCATAGTTATGAGAATATCTAGGCATGATCATGTATATAGGCATCACGTCCAAGACAAGTATATCGAAACGATTACGCATACGCTACTATTACTCCACACATCGACCGCTATCCAACATGCATCTAGAGTATTGAGTTCATAAGAACAGAGTAACGCATTAACCAAGATGACATGATGTAGAGGGATAAACTCAAGCAATATGATATAAACCCCATCTTTTTATCCTCGATGGCAACAATACAATACGTGCCTTGCTGCCCCTCATCACATCGGGAAAGGACACTGCAAGATTGAACCCAAAGCTAAGCACTTCTCCGATTGCAAGAAAGATCAATCTAGTAGGCCAAACTAAATTGATAATTCGAAGAGACTTGCAAAGATATCAAATCATGCATATAAGAATTCAGAGAAGAATCAAATAATATTCATAGACAATCTTGATCATAAATCCACAATTCATCGGATCTTGGCAAACACACCGCAAAAGAGTATTACATCGAATAGATCTCCAAGAACATCAAGGAGAACTTTGTATTGAGAACCAAAGAGAGAGAAGAAGCCATCTAGCTAATAACTATGGACCCGGTCTGCGGTAAACTACTCACACATCATCGGAGAGGCTATGGCGTTGATGTAGAAGCTCTCCGTGATCGATTCCCCCTCCGGCAGATAGCCGGAAAAGGCCCCAAGATGGGATCTCACGGGTACAGAAGGTTGCGACGGTGGAAAAGTGGTTTCGTGGCTCCCCCTGATGTTTTTAGGGTATAAGAGTATATATAGGCGAAAGAAGTACGTCGGTAGAGCTCCATGGGGCCCACGATGGTGGGGGGCGCGCCCTCCTGCCTCGTGGCCGCCTCATGGAGTTCCAGACTTCAACTCCAAGTCTTCTGGATTGCGTTTGTTCCAAGAAAGATCATCACGAAGGTTTCATTCTGTTTGGATTCCGTTTGTTATTCCTTTTCTGCAAAACACTGAAATAGGCAAAAAAACAGAAACTCGCACTAGGCCTCCAGTTAATAGGTTAGTCCCAAAAATAATATAAAAGAGCATATTAAAGCCCATTAAACATCCAAAACAGATAATATAATAGCATGGAACAATCAAAAATTATAGATACGTTGGAGACGTATCAAGCATCCCCAAGCTTTATTCCAACTCGTCCTCGAGTAGGTAAATGATAAAAACAGAATTTTTGATGTGCAATGCTACCTAGCATATATGTCAATGTAATTTTCTTTCTTGCGGCATGAATGTTCAGTTCCGAAAGATTCAAGACAAAAGTTTAATATTGACATAAAAATAATAATACTTCAAGCATACTAACCAAGAAATTATGTCTTCTCAAAATATCATATCCAAAGAAAGCTCATCCCTACAAAATCATACAGTTTGGCCATGCTCCATATTCATCACACAAAATGCTCCAATCATGCACAACCCTGATGACAAGCCAAGCAATTGTTTCATACTTTAGTATTCTCAAACTTTTTCAAATTTCACGCAATACATGAGCGCGAGCCATGCACATAGCACTATAGGTGGAATAGAATGGTGGTTGTGGAGAAGACAAAAAAGAGGAAGATGGTCTCACATCAACTAGGCGTATTAATGGGCTATGGAGATGCCCATCAATAGATATCAATGTGAGTGAGTAGGGATTGCCATGCAACGAATGCACTAGAGCTATAATGTATGAAAGCTCAACAAAAGAAACTAAGTGGGTGTGCATCCAACTTGCTTGCTCATGAAGACCTAGTGCATTTGAGGAAGCCCATTGTTGGAATATACAAGCCAAGTTCTATAACGAGAATTCCCACTAGTATATGAAAGTGACAAATAAGAGACTCTCTATCATGAAGATCATGGTGCTACTTTGAAGTACAAGTGTGGAAAAAGGATAGTAACATTGCCCCTTCTCTCTTTTTCTCTCATTTTTGGGCCTTCTCTTTTTTATTTAGCCTTTATCTTTTTTTTGGGCCTTCTCTTTTTTATTTGGCCTTTCTCTTTTTTTCTTTTTTCCTCACACAAGGCAATGCTCTAACAATGATGATCATCACACTTCTATTTATTTACAACTCAAGGATTACAACTCGATACTAGAACAAAATATGACTCTATATGAGTGCCTCCGGCGGTGTACCGGGATGGGCAATGAATCAAGAGTGACATGTATGAAAAGTTGTGAATGGTGGCCTTGCCACAAATACGATGTCAACTACATGATCATGCAAGGCAATATGACAATGATGAAGTGTGTCATAATAAACGGAACGGTGGAAAGTTGCATGGAAATATATCTCGGAACGGCTATGGAAATGCCATAATAGGTAGGTATGGTGGCTGTTTTGAGGAAGGTATATGGTGGGTTTATGGTACCCGCGAAAGTTGCGCGGTACTAGAGAGGCTAGCAATGGTGGAAGAATGAGAGTGCGTATAATCCATGGACTCAACATTAGTCATAAGGAACTCACATACTTATTGAAAAAATATACAAGTCATAAAAACCAAGCACTACGCGCATGCTCCTAGGGGGATAGAATGGTAGGAAAAGACCATCGCTCGTCCCCGACCGCCACTATAAGGAGGACAATCAAAGAAACACCTTATGCTTCAAATTTGTTACACAACGGTTACCATACGTGCATGCTACAGGACTTGCAAACCTCAACATAAGTATTTCTCAAATTCACAATTACTCAACTAGCACGACTCTAATATCACCATCTTCATATCTCAAAACATTCATCAAGTATCAAACTTCTCATAGTATTCAATGCACTCTATATGAAAGTTTTTATTATACCCATCTTGAATGCCCATCATATTAGGACTAATTTTATAACCAAAGCAAATTACCATGCTGTTCTAAAAGACTCTCAAAATAATATAAGTGAAGCATGAGAGATCAATAATTTCTATAAAATAAAACCACCACCGTGCTCTAAAAAAATATAAGTGGAGCACTAGAGAAAAATTATCTAGCTCAAAAGATATAAGTGAAGCACATAGAGTATTCTAATAAATTCCAATTCATGTGTGTCTCTCCCAAAAGGTGTGTACAACAAGTATGATTGTGGTAAAATAAAAATCAAAGACTCAAATCATACAAGAAGCTCCAAACAAAACACATATCATGTGGTGAATAAGAATATAGCCTCAAGTAAAGTTATCGATAAACGAAGATGAAAGAGGGGATGCCTTCCAGGGCATCCCCAAGCTTAGGCTTTTGGTTGTCCTTGAATTTTACCTTGGGGTGCCTTGGGCATCCCCAAGCTTATGCTCTTGCCACTCCTTATTCCAAAATCTATCAAATCTTTACCCCAAAACTTGAAAACTTCACAACACAAAACTTAACAGAAAATCTCATGAGCTCCGTTAGTATAAGAAAACAAACCACCACTTTAAGGTACTGTAATGAACTCATTCTTTATTTATGTTCGTGTTAAACCTACTGTATTCCAACTTCTCTATGGTTCATACACCCCCGATACTACCCATAGATTCATTAAAATAAGCAAACAACACACGAAAAACAGAATCTGTCAAAACAGAACAGTCTGTAGCAATCTGATTTGTTCGAATACTTCTGTAACTCCACAAATTCTGAAATAAATTGGTGGACGTGATTAATTTGTATATTAATCATCTGCAAAAATAATAAACCTAAAAGCACTCTCCATTAAAAAAGGCAGCTAAACTCGTGAGTGCAAAAGTTTCTGTTTTTTACAGCAAGATCGCAAAGATTTCACCCATGTCTTCCCAAAGGTTCTACTTGGCAAAAAACAATAATTAAGACATAAAACCACATCTAACCAGAGGCTAGATGAATTATTTATTACTAAACAGGAAAAAAAGCAAAAAACAAAAATAAAATTTGGGTTGCCTCCCAACAAGCGCTATCGTTTAACACCCCTAGCTAGGCATTGATAATTTTAATGATGCTCACATCAAAGACAAGAATTAAAGCACAAAGAGAGCATCATAGAGCACATGATAAACATATCTAAGTCTAACATACTTCCTATGCATAGGCATTTTATAAGCAAACAAATTATCATAGCAAGCAAAAATTAGCATATGCAAGGAAGAAGAAAGAGACGATAGCAATCTCAACATGACGAGAGGTAATTTAGTAAGATAAAAATTTCTACAACCATATTTTCCTCTCTCATAACAATTACATGTAGGATCATAGGCAAATTCAACAAAATAGCTATCACATAACATATTCTCAACATGATCCACATGCATGCGAAGTTGACACTCTTCCAAAATAGTGGATTATCATTAACTAAAGTCATGACCTCTCCAAACCCACTTTTATCAAAAATTTCATAAGATTGAAAATCCTCCAATTATGTGGGATCTAAAGTTGACACTCTTCCAAACCCACTTTCAATACTATTGCAAACACTATTATCAATCTCATATTCATCATGGGGCTTAAATAAATTTTCAAGATCATAAGAAGAATCACTCCAATCATGATCATTGCAACAAGTCGTAGACATAGCAAAACTAGCATCCCCAAGCTTAGAATTTTGCATATTATTAGCACAATTGACATCAAGAGAATTTATAGTAAAATAATTGCAATCATGCTTTTTATTCAAGGAGCTATTGTGAATCTCTTCATGAATTTCTTCATCACAATTTTCAGATTCACGAATTTCAAGCAAAACCTCATAAAGATAATCTAGTGCACTCAAATCACTAGAAATTGGTTCATCATAATTGGATCTCTTAAAAAGATTAGGAAGGGGACGAGGATCCATAAACTTTTAGCAAGCGAAGATGCAAGCAAAAACAAGGCACATGGTAACACAAGATCGAACGGAAGGAGGGCAAAGAAAAGGCAAAGGTTTTCGAAAATCGCTTTAGAAGTGGGGGAGAGGAAAACGAGAGGCGAATGGCAAATAATGTAATACGAGGGAGAAGAGTTTATGATGGGTACTTCGTATGTCTTGACTTGAGCGTAGATCTCCCCGGCAACGCACCAGAAATCCTTCTTGCTACCTCTTGAGCATGCGTTGGTTTTACCTTGAAGAGGAAAAGGGTGATGCAGCAAAGTAGCGTAAGTATTTCCCTAGGTTTTTGAGAACAAAGGTATCAATCCAGTAGGAGATAACAGGCAAGTCACCTAGTACCTGCACAAACAATCAAGAACCTTGCAACCAAGGTGATAAAGGGGTTGTCAATCCCTTCATGGTCACTCGCAAAAGTGAGATCTAATAAAGATAATAAGATAAATATTTTTGGTATTTTTGTTGTATAGATTGGAAATTAAAGATTGCAAAATAGTAAAACGAGATGTGATGTAAATAAAAGAGATGCAATATAATACGAAAGAGACCCGGGGGCCATAGGTTTCACTAGTGGCTTCTCTCAAGATAGCATATATTACGGTGGGTGAACAAATTACTGCCGAGCAATTGATAGAAAAGCGCATAGTTATGAGAATATCTAGGCATGATCATGAATATAGGCATCACGTCCATGTCAAGGAGACCGAAACAATTCTGCATCTACTACTATTACTCCACACATCGACCGCTATCCAGCATGCATCTAGAGTATTAAGTTCATAAGAACATAGTAACGCATTAAGCAAGATGACATGATGTAGAGGGATAAAATCAAGCAATATGATATAAACCCCATCTTTTTATCCTCGATGGCAACAATACAATACGTGCCTTGCTGCCCCTACTGTCACAGGGAAAGGGCACCGCAAGATTGAACCCAAAGCTAAGAACTTCTCCCATTGCAAGAAAGATCAATCTAGTCGGCCAAACTAAACCTATAATTCGAAGAGACTTACAAAGATATCAAATCATGCATATAAGAATTCAGAGAAGAATCAAATAATATTCATAGATAATCTTGATCATAAATCCACAATTCATCGGATCTCGGCAAATACACCGCAAAAGAGTATTACATCGAATAGATCTCCAAGAACATTGAGGAGAACTTTGTATTGAGAACCAAAGAGAGAGAAGAAGCCATCTAGCTAATAACTATGGACCCGAAGGTCTGTGGTAAACTACTCACACATCATCGGAGAGGCTATGGTGTTGATTTAGAAGCCCTCTGTGATCGATTCCCCCTCCGGCAGATCGCCGGAAAAGGCCCCAAGATGGGATCACACGGGTACAGAAGGTTGCGGCGTTGGAAAAGTGATTTCGTGGCTCCCCCTGATGTTTTTAGGGTATACAAGTATATATAGGCGAAAGAAGTACGTCGGTGGAGCTCTGTGGGGCCCACGAGAGTGGGGGCGCGCCTACCCCCTGGGCACACCCTCCTGCCCCGTGACCGCCTCGCGGAGTTCCAGACTGTAACTTCAAGTCTTCTGGATTGCGTTTGTTCCAAGAAATATCATCACGAAGGTTTCATTCCGTTTGGATTCCATTTGGTATTCCTTTTCTGCAAAACACTGAAATAGGCAAAAAAAAACAGAAACTGACATTGGGCCTCCGGTTAATAGGTTAGTCCCAAAAATAATATAAAAGAGCATATTAAAGCCCATTAAACATCCAAAATAGATAATATAATAGCATGGAACAATAAAAAATTATAGATACGTTGGAGATGTATCAGCGGGGGCGGCGATGGCACGACGCATCATGACGGTGAAGCAGTCGGGCAGGCGCGCTGTCGGGCGTGTTTCGGGGCGGGCAATAGGTGCGAGGAAGGTGCGGGCTCGGGGACAACGGACGATATGGGGCAATGTAAGGGCGACGGTGACGGTGGGCGGGCGAAGCGCGGCGGCGCGCTCAAGGCGGGTCAGGCTGTAGGGCGCAGGGCTCGGGAAGACGACGGCGAGGGCGACGACAAGGGCGGCAGACGGCGTCGGGGTAGCCTGGCGGCGTCGATGAGCTCGGCGTCGTCGGGTGGCCCTGGCGATGAAATTGTGAATTTTTGCTAAGTTTTTTCTTATATAGCAATGCCTTTAGTCCCGGTTTGTGGCACCAACCGGGACCAATACCCCCCTTTGGTCCCGGTTCGTGCCACCAACCGGGACCAAAGGGTGGCATTGGTCCTGGTTGGTGGCACAAACCGGGACCAAAGGCTGGCATTGGTCCCTGTTTGTGCCACCAACCGGGACCAATGGGCTTGCACAATGGCACGGTGGTGGGAGTTTAGTCCCACCTCGCTAGCTGAAAGAGAGCCGCAGCTGTTTAAAAGGCGTGGTGCGCCTGAGCCTTCGAGCTCCTCTCTAAAGCAGGCTTACGGGCCTAACCTCTCTGTATATGCCTGTGGGCCTATTGGGCCATCTGCGGGCCTGAATCCTGGCCCACCTGGCTGGTTGGGTTTCTAGTCGTATTCAGGCCGTGGTGGCCTAGTAGGCGGCATTTTTTTATTTTTTTTCTAGTATTTTTGTTTTTTGCATTATTTATTTTCTTTTGTTTTTTGCTTTATTTTTTTAATTCTTTTTGCTATTAGGTCACAAAAATTATAAACTTTCTGTTAGTGCCATTAGTTTTCAAATTTGAATAGTTTAAATTTGAATTCTTTGAAATTTGTGTGAATCACTAGTTTGTGAATAACTTTACTATAAAAATAGATTTTTAAGTGATTCTTTTTCCTGCTATTTAATATTACTTTGTTTTATCAGTATATTCAAAAACAGATTTTGTTATTTTAGTTTCTAACAAAAAAATTCTTTATGATAATTCTTTTTGCTATTAAAGTTTCTAACAAAAAAATATTTATTAATATTCTTTTTGCTATTAATGTTTTGAACAAAAAATACTTTGATAATTTAAGTTGCATAAATTTTAGAAAAAATTAGTTTAAAAATAATAGATGTTTATAAAATCTTTTTGGTTGATTCCTTTTGCTATTAGAGTTTTATAAAAGATTTTTAGTTGATTCTTTTTGCTATTGAAGAGTATTATAGTTTTGTTTTAGTTGATCATAACAGAATATTTTAATTTATTATTTTTAGTTTATTCTTTTTGCTATTAGAGTTTCATAAAAGTTTTCTACTTCATTTTTTTGCTATTAGTTCATTCTTTGAGCTAAATGACCCTGAAATTGAAAAACATTTCAAATGAACTATGAAAAGGTTGAAAGTTGGCATGGTATCATCATTTCACCCACATAGCATGTGCTTAAAAGTTGAGAGTGTTACGACAAAAGCTGGATGCACTTCGTGTACAAAATGGAGAATCTCTTTCGAAGTATCAGGGTTTCGGACGAAAACTCATCTGTTACAAAGGGATTTCATTTTTTTGAACTTATTTGAACTCCAGACTTTTGTGTGTTCAAAATGCACCATTCAAAGCCACATCATAAATTTTCAACCCTTTCTGACTTCATTTGGTATTTTTCATGCATTTACTAATTTTTTTGAGCTAAATGACCCTGAAATTGAAAAGCACTACAAGTGAACTCTGAAAAGGTTGAAAGTTGGCATGGTATCATCATTTCTCCCACATAGCATGTTATAAAAAGTTGATAGGGTTCGACAAAAACTGGATGCACTTCGTGTACAAAACGGACAATCTCTTTCGAAGTATCGGGGTTACGGACGACAACTCATCTGTTACAAAGGGATTTCATTTTTTTGAACTTATTTGAACTCCAGACTTTTTGTGTGTTCAAAATGCACCATTCAAAGCCACATCATCAGTTTTCAACCCTTTCTGACTTCATTTGGTATTTTTCATGCATTTATTGATTTTTTAAGCTAAATGACCCTGAAATTGAAAAAGCACTACAAATGAACTCTGAAAAGATTGAAAGTTTTCATGGTATCATCATTTCACCCACACAGCATGTTATAAAAGGTCGAGAGGGTTACGGCAAAAACTGGATGCACTTCATGTACAAAACGGATAATCTCTTTCGAAGTATCAGGGTTTCGGACGAAAACCCATTTGTTACAAAAGGATTTCATTTTTTGAACTTATTTGAACTCCAGACTTTTTGTGTATTCAAATGTACCATTCAAAGCCACATCATCAATTTTCAACCCTTTCTGACTTCATTTGGTATTTTTCATGCAGTTACTGATTTTTTAAGCTAAATGCCCTTGAAATTGAAAAGCACTACAAATAAACTCTGAAAAGGTTGAAAGTTGGCATGGTATCATCATTTCACCCACATAGCACGTTATAAAAAGTTGAGAGGGTTACGGCAAAAACTGGATGCACTTGGTGTACAAAACGGACAATCTCTTTCGATGTATCAGGGTTTTATACGAAAACTCATCTGTTACAAAAGGCATTTCATTTCTTCACATGTAACTGCATGATATTCTAGATCAAAGGCATCACCATAGTAGTTGTGGAGAGAAAGTCTTCACGTTTTCTTCGCTTGTGTCCTTTGCTTATTGCGCCGTAACCATGGATAATCTTCATCGTTTAAGAGGGTGCTTGGGTCAGCCTTGACTTTGAAGGGAGGACTTTCATGAAACTTTTCATAATATTCAGACATGTCTGTCTTGCTCTCCAGTCCCACGATGTCTCTTCACTCCTTAAACTTGGTAAGATTTCTGGATCGATCACCTTCTGAGAGATTGCATTGAGGAATGCGCACATAGCTTCACAATGGCTAATCGAACGTTTTCTCGTAGAAGCCCCCTCAATGCAACCGGAAGCAGTTGCATCATAATCACGTGGTAGTCATGAGACTTTAGGTTCTGGAACTTTTTCTCTGCCATATTTATTATTCCCTTTATATTCGACGAGAAGCCAGACGAGACCTTCATACTGAGCAGGCATTCAAAGAAGATTTCCTTCTCTTCTTTGGTAAGAGCATAGCTGGCAGGACCTTCATACTGCTTTGGAGGCATGCCGTCTTTTTCGTGCACACGTTGCTGGTCCTCCCGTGCCTCCGGTGTATCTTTTGTCTTCCCATACACGCCCAAGAAGCCTAGCAGGTTCACGCAAAGATTCTTCGTCACATGCATCACGTTGATTGCAGAGCGGACCTCTAGGTCTCTCCAATAGGGTAGGTCCCAAAATATAGATTTCTTCTTCCACATGGGTGCGCGTCCCTCAACGTCATTCGGAACAGATAGTCCGCCGGGACCCTTTCCAAAGATTACTTGTAAATCATTGACCATAGCAAGTATGTGACCAGTACGGATGGCGGGCTTCTTCCGGTGATCTGCCTCGCCTTTGAAATGCTTGCCTTTCTTTCGACATTGATGGTTGGTCGGAAGAAATCGACGATGCCCCAGGTACACATTCCTCCTGCATTTGTCCAAATATATACTTTCGGTGTCATCTAAACAGTGCGTGCATGCATGGTATCCCTTGTTTGTCTGCCCTGAAAGGTTACTGAGAGTAGGCCAATCATTGATGGTTACAACCATCAACGCATGTAGGTCAAATTCCTGTTGTTTGTGCTCATCCCACACACGTACACCATTTCCATTCCACAGCTGTAAAAGTTCTTCAACTAATGGCCTTAGGTACACATCAATGTCGTTGCCGGGTTGCTTAGGGCCTTGCATGAGAACTGGCATCATAATGAACTTCCGCTTCATGCAAAACCAAGGAGGAAGGTTATAGATACATAGAGTCACGGTCCAGGTGCTATGATTGCTGCTCTGCTCCCCAAAAGGATTAATGACATCCGCGCTTAAACCAAACCATACATTCCTTGCGCCACCTGCAAAGTCCCCCCACTTTCTCTCGATTTTTCTCCACTGCGAGCCGACAGCAGGTGCTCTCAACTTCCCGTCTTTCTTACGGTACTCTTTGTGCCATCACATCAACTTGGCATGCTCTTTGTTTCTGAACATACATTTCAACCGTGGTATTATAGGAGCATACCACATCACCTTGGCAGGAACCCTTTTCCTAGGGCGCTCGCCATCAACATCACCAGGGTCATCTCGTCTGATCTTGTACCGCAATGCACCGCATACCGGGCATGCGTTCAAATCCTCGTACGCACCGCGGTAGAGGATGCAATCATTAGGGCATGCATGTATCTTCTGCACCTCCAATCCTAGAGGGCATACAACCTTCTTTGTTGCGTACGTACTGTCGGGCAATTCATTATCCTTTGGAAGCTTCTTCTTCAATATTTTCAGTAGCTTCTCAAATTCTTTGTCAGGTACACCATTCTCTGCCTTCCATTACATCAGTTCCAGTGTGGTACCGAGCTTTGTGTTGCCATCTTCGCAATTGGGGTACAACCGTTTTTTCGTGATCCTCTAACATGCGATCGAATTTCAATTTCTTTTTTTCACTTTCGCATTGTCTCTTTGCATCAACAATGACCCGGTGAAGATCATCATCGGGCACATCGTCTGGTTCCTCTTGATCTTCAGCTTCCCCCGTTGCAGCATCACCGCATTCAGGGGGCACATAGTTGTCATCATCCTCTTCTTCTTCGTTGTCTTTCATTATAACCCCTCTTTCTCCGTGCTTGGTCCAAACATTATAGTGTGGCATGAAACCCTTCATAAGCAGGTGGGTGTGAAAGATTTTCTGGTTAGAGTAAGACTTCGTATTCCCACATATAGGGCATGGACAACACATAAAACCATTTTGCTTGTTTGCCTCAGCCACTTCGAGAAAATAATGCACGCCCTTAATGTACTCGGAGGTGCGCCTGTCACCATACATCCATTGCCGGTTCATCTGCGTGCATTACATATAATTAAGTGTGTAAAAAACCATTACAGACCATCATGAATACAGAAGTGACCAAATTAATAGAAGTTCATCATCACATTAAAACCAAAGTACAGTAGTGATCAAATGTTATTACTGAAAAATAAATACATAAAGTTCATACTTATATAGTTCTCATTGAACAACATATATATAGCTCTCTAGAGCATCTAATAAAACCATACGTTGAAACTATGTAAAACATTTCAATGCAACAACAAATGCGATCATAATCGCAACTAAGGTAACAATTGATCCAACGACATAATGATACCAAGCCTCGGTATGAATGGCATATTTTCTAATCTTTCTAATTTTTAAGCGCATTGCATCCATCTCGATCTTGTGATCATCGACGACATCCGCAACGTGCAACTCCAATCTCATCTTCTCCTCCTCAATTCTTTTCAAATTTATTCAGGTAATTGTTTTCTTCTTCAACTAAATTTAACATCTCGACAATAGGGTCGGTTGGAATTTCCGGTTCACATACCTCCTAGATAAAAACATCTATGCCACGCTTGTCGGCATAATTGTCATAAACAATAAAATGAACCAAATAGTTATTAAAGATAATATATACCACATCCGAATCATAGACAGGACGAGGGCCGACGGAGGCGGATACCAAAATCATCGCACTATATAATAACAAATAATAATAAAAGTAAGAAAATTACACAAGTATATATCTAAACCATACAAGTAAGAACTTTTTTTATTTTAGAAAGAAGATAAGAACAAGAGGCTCACCACGGTGGTGCCGGCGACGAGATCGGCGCGGGTGATCGATGGCGGTTAGGACGGGGACAGGACAAGACGGACCATCAAACCTAGACAAATCTTGAGGGAAATGGAGTTTGGACAAGGAGCTTCGAGAGGAGAAAGCTTAAGTGTGGCTCGGGTATTTCATCGAACACCTCACGTGCATAGGAGGTGAGCTAGAGCACCGGAAAGCTCTCCCACGGCCGGCCAAAAAAACAGAGCAGTGCACTGCTCTGCTCGCGGGCAGGGGGTATATATAGGCATTTCTTTGGTCCCGGTTTGTGGCTGGAACCGGGACCAAATGGGCCCGGGACCAAATGGGGTCCATTTGGTCCCGGTTCGAGCCACAAACCGGGACCAATGGTTGTGGGTCAGGAGCGAGGACAATTGGTCCAGGTTCGTGTCTGGAACCGGGACCAATGGCCACCGAGGCCCGGCCGGCGCCCTGGCCTCACGAACCGGGACTGGTGCCCTCTTTGGTCCCGATTTGTGAGTGAACCGGGATTAATGCCCTTACCCGGCCTGGACCAAAGCCCTGTTTTCTACTAGTGGAGCCGCGCCGAGCTTGGGTGATGAGGTGATTTGTCATTTGTTTTCCTTTGGTGGCTACTAAGGTGGTGCCGGAGGCAGGTGACGGACGTTGGTGTCAAAGCTCAAGGGGTTTTATGGTTCTGATTGTAATTTTCCTTCTTGGCTGATGTTCCTTTGCGTAAAATCTAGAGTTCAACTGTCTTTTCAGTTTTGTGAGGTCAATGAATATGTTACTTCTACTATGATCCTTATGCAAATTTCGAGTAAAAAAACGTATTACCATGCAAAAAGTCTACACAGTTGAACAACTGAATTGAATTACTACTAAAATTTCATATAGTTCATATACTAGCCAAACCAAATCAAACATAATTTATAGATCACATAGGAAGCACACAGACATAAGGTGTACAATCAAATCAGGCATAAATTTCCTGATTAGCAGCACTGCAAATCAAGGGAATTATCAGAAAAAAAAATGCAAATCAAAGGAACGTACTAATAAACAAGTAAAACTAATTAGTTACACACGGGTGACCGTTACGGTTGCGGCTGATTGATCATCATCATCATTGCTTGCTCCCAAGCAATTCAACACTTTTTCCTTCTTTCCAGAAAAGTACTTCCACACCGTGAGCTCCTCGGCCTTCCCTCGCACTTGGTCGAATGACAGCAGGATGTAGATCGTGATGAAGGCGACCACCGCGGCCACGAGCGCGATGACGTACGCGGACGTCTCCCAGTCCCTGCAGCTGCCGGCGGCGTAGGCGCCCAGAAGGCCGAGCAGGTCCAGCACCATGACGGTCTGGAGGCTATGCATCGCCCACGGCGGAGCGAAGCCCTCCTTGAGGGTGTACTGCAGTGCCAGCATGATGACCACGACGGAGGCCACGAACGACGTCGCGTTGCAGTAGAAGAAGGCCTGGTACCGTTGCGGGTTGGTGTCGAGTAGGATCGGGTTGCCGGCATGGGACAGGTATGCAGCCGACGGCGGTGGTGAAAGCGACGGCGACGGCAACGGGGAGGACGCCGTATCATCGTCGCCCCACGTGCCGCCGGGAGGCGCGAGACCCGCCTGGTAGGTCACGCTCGCCGCGAGGATGCCGAGCAGCATCAGGGACTTGCGCAGTTGGTATCGTTCTTGTTGACGCCAGTCGCCTTCGTCCTCGCCGCCCGCCCCCGTCGGTGCCGACGACGGCGACAGCTGCTCGAGCAGCCCCTTCAGGCATATCCTCTCTGACAAATGTGGGGAGTCGGCGTACAGGTAAAACATGATCTGCAGGACGAGGAACGCGACCACCGCGGCCACGAGCGCGAAGACATAGATTGAGGTGCGCAGCAGCCGGCAGCTACCGGCAGCGTAGGCACCCATGAGGCCGAGCAGCCCGACGATGATGCAGACGTGGAGAGCGTTGCTCTGGATGCTCTTCTTGTATAGTTTCGGGTTCATCAGGATGAGAATGACGGCGAGGGACACCATGAAGCCCGTCGCGTTGCAGTAGAAGAACACCTCATACCTGCTCCCGTAGTGGTCGAGGAGAACCGGGTCGCCGGCGATTAGCGATCTTTCGCCCTTGCTCTCTGTCTCTGGCCAGAACCCGCCAGGAGGGTTCAGTCCGGTCTGGTAGGTGACGGTGGCGGCGAGGATGGCGAGCTGCAGCAAGAACTTACGCCTCCTCTCGAGCGATTTTTCTTCAATACGCTTCCTCTCGGACTCGGAGGCCGGAGAATGAGTTGGTTCTCCTCCTTGCCGCCACGACAGACGGAGCAACGCTTGTACAACCTTACCCCACATTCTTCGCGCCCACCGTGTGGGCGCGCTCTCCTTGCCTCCAACCACGAACGCCACGACTTTGGCGATGATGTAGACAAAGACGGTGACGGCCAGGGCGGACACGTAGATGGTGGTGGTGTTATCCCGGCAGCTCCCGGCGACGTAGGCGCCCATAAGGCCGAACAGGTCCAGTATCATGACCGTGTTGAGCGCGAAGCGTCCGGCGGCGCTCAGCTCCTTGCTCTGTACGATGATGATGACGACCACCGACGCCACGAACGCCGCCGTGTTGCAGTGGTAGAACACCTTGTACCTCGTGGGGTGCATGTCCTGGAGAACCGGGTTCCCCGCGGTGTGATCCGGATGCCCTTCCGGCCAGACGCCGCCCGGCGGGCTCAGCCCTGCCTGGTAGGTCACCGTCGCCGCCAACGTGGCCATCAGAAGAACCAGCGACCGCGACTGCTCCAGCTTCTCTTCCTGCCCATCATGGACGGGGGTTGTCCTCCTTTCACTTTACAATCCAAGTGACATGGATTAGCTCAACTAATTATGGAAAAAAATTATGGAAACGAAGCTAGCGGAGTGTGTCTGAGCTTGATTACGTGGTGATCCGAGATATCCGCCATCCCCTGAATGGTTCCAAGGTGAACACCGGCACCAGCACAATGTAGAGGAGCACGGCGCCGACGAGCGACACGACGTACACAGTCGTGGTGGGCCGCCTGCAGCTTCCGGCGGCGTAGGCGGCCATGAGGCCCAGCAGCTCCACCATGACGCACACAAACAGCGCGTGGTACCGGGTGAGGAGGTCGCTCAGCGTCCTGCTCATGAGCAGCATGATGATGGCGAGGGAGGCGACGAAGGAGTTGGCGTTGGCGTAGAAGAATGCGTGGTAGCGGATCTTGTAGCGCCCGTCGTGCAGCAGCGGCGCGCCGGCGTGGTGCTCAGCCACGCTCTCGCTCCAGAAGCCTCCCGGAGGCGCCAGGCCCGCGGCGTACGTCAGCGGCGTCGCGAAGGTGGCGAGCAGCAGCAGCATCTTGCGCCGCTCTTTAAGGTTAAGGTTCTCTACCGTGATCGGGAAAGGTCCGGAGTCCGGCGGCTCCTTGCAGAGTCTCTCCACGCCGACGAGGATGGCGACGCAGGCGAATACGAGGGCGAAGAGCGCGGAGACGTAGATGGAGGCAACCACGTCGCGGCAGCTCCCCGCGGCGAAGGCGGCCATGAGGGCGAGCAGGTCGAGCAGCATGGCGATGTGGAGCACGGCGAGGCCGGCTCGGTTGCCGCTGATGCGGCGGTCCAGCAGGAACATGATGACGACCAGGGACGAGACGAAGGCGGCGGCGTTGCAGTAGAAGAAGGCATTGTACCTGCGCGAGTAGGTGGACACGAGCACCGGGTCGCCGACGCGGTTCGGGTAGACCGCCGCATCCGGGGACACCGGCGCCCGCGCCCGCGGGTGGACGGCGCCGACGTGGCGCGTTGGGGCGTAGTTGTCCTCGGACCACACGCCGCCCGGCGGGTTGAGGCCGGCGCCGTAGGTGACGCTGGCGACCAGTGTGGCCAGCAGCAGCAGGTACTTGCGCCACTTCCACAGGAACTCCAGGTCTTCTTGTTCCTTCGCCGTCATAATTCTTGGCTGGGAACACAGTGTGTATACTGCACTGACTGTGCACGATCGGAGCAGCATGTACAATTAATTACATATATAGTGTGCTCTGCTCCGGTAGTCCAGCCGCCGTGTGCTGTGCTCTACGTGTGCATGTGGGCTGGTATCATGCATGCATGGCGATTGAGTGCCCGTCGGTGTGTCTTTCTTTTGGAAACGAATCACTGAAAGGCACACGTTGCTTACACATCGTACCTAATAATATATTCACTGCTGAGTATTGGCTCTGCACGCAATGCTCCATGCCTCCCTTCTCACGCACAAGGAAATATAAAGCTCAGCCCGGTGATCACTTTGGTCCCCTCCTACCAAACCGCCGGGGGCATATTGGATGCTCTAGCGTATAAGAGCAACTCTCCCAAATAACCGAAATCAGTCCATCTTTAAAGGGGTGTGGTTTTTCTAGCGGTGCCGGTTTCTTTCTTTTTACGATAATACGTGTCTCATTCATATCGTAAAAAACAAAGTACAAGTCACGTAAAGACCGACATGACAAAACTGAAAAGATACCAGAACATAGCATCTCCAACAGCCGCGCTAAGCGCCGCGCGCAAAAAACCTGTTTGCCGCGCGCGCTTCGGCTGGTTTAGCGCGGCCGCCAGCTGGCTCCAAAGAGTCGCTATAATGCAGCAGCAGCAGCGCCGCTCCAGCAGCGCGCAAAAATACAGCGCGCGCCGCACAAACCACATATACAATTTCAAAGAAGAGGAGCAAAAATGATCAAACAAACAAAATAAATCAACAATAAATAATTCAATTTCGTTATCATTACAACTCAAATAAATAGTTTATCGTTCAGTACAACAAATAATGCATTAAACACAACAAATAGTTCATGAACAATACAATGTCGAATGCAGAAATCATCATGCTCTTTGTCGTCCATGCCATGCCCACCACTCTTCAATCAGATCATTCTGAAGTTCATTGTGCGTTGCGGAACGCCGAATGGCATGGTAGGAGGCAATAAAACGAGCTACCCTTTCAGCCCTCCGTCGCACTCGCACGGGATGTCCCAAGAGCTCATACTGTGAGTAGTCTAAATCTTGGCCACGCTCATTCTCGATGATCATGTTGTGCATGATCACACAAGCGTGCATAATGTACCAAAGCATTTTTTGATCCCAAAATCTAGCCGGTCCTCTCACAATAGCAAATTGGGCTTGACAAATCCCAAATGCTCTCTCCACATCTTTTCTAGCCGCCGCATGAGCATTGTGGAAATCAAGATTTTTCTTACCTTCCGGCTTTTTCAACGGCTTCACGAAGGTTTTCCACTTTGGATAGATGCCATCCGCTAGATAATAGCCATAGTTGTACGTACGACCATTTGCTACAAACTGCACCGGTGGTAACTCACCGTTTGTAATCTTATTCATCAGTGGTGACCGGTTGACAACATTGATATCATTCAAAGATCCAGGCATTCCAAAGAATGCATGCCAAATCCAAGTCTCCTGATCGGCCACCGCTTCAAGGATTATAGTGGAACCCTCTTTTTGGCCGTGGAATTGCCCATGCCATGCCTTTGGACAATTCTTCCAACTCCAATGCATGCAATCTATTGAGCCAAGCATGCCAGGAAAGCCGCGAGCTTTGTTCATCGCCAATAGCCTTGCGGCGTCTTCAGCATTGGGAGATCTCAAATACTCCTCGCCAAACACTTGCACAATTCCCAATGCAAAGCGCTTGACACACATGATGGCTTGGCTCTCACCCATAGCGGTTATCATCAACAAGATCAGCCGGTATACCGTATGCCAACATACGCAGCGGCTGTCACCTTCTGAAAGGTGCTATGCACGAGCTCTCCGTGGCATTCCTCCTTTGCTGAAAAAAGCGGTCATGGCTCGCTAGTTTCTCCGCAATGCGCCTGAATAACTCGGTGCTCATCCTAAACCGGCTGACGAAAATACGACTCGGGGTATGTGGGATTCTCCATAAAATAATGCCTGATCAATCTGTTGTGGGCATCGATCCTATCCCTCCAAATTTTCTGCCGACCCATAACCGAACCATCGTGCTTCGGTTTTTTTTATATGCATAGCTAGGATCATTGCAAGATCCTCCTCCTCTTCCATATCAAATTCTTCTTCGGAAGAATCATACGACGAACTCATCTACAATGTTCAATACTATACTATAAAACTACAATTCAAAACAAGCACCAAATTCATGAAGTTTGAGCAATACATACCTTGTAGGCGTTTTGTCGAACACCTTGCGGGCGCTGGCGCGGGCAGCGAAGCGCCGGGCGCTGTTCCTCGACGACGAGGCGCGCGAGCGCCGGCAGGACTAGGAGGGATGGGGCGAGCCTTGGCGCTGGGATAGGCCGGGAAGCGCTGAGCAGTCGCCGGGGCGCTGGCGCGGCGGCGGCGCGGCCGGATGGGGGTGGAAGTGGGAGAGGAAGTGCGAGAGCGAGCGCTTGAGTGTGCCGCGCGCTGTAGTGGGCGCCCGAAATACACCGTGCGGGAGAGTGTTTCCGACAATGGCGCCCAACTTCGTTATAAGCGGCAGCGCCGCTTTTTGCGCATCCGCTGGAGCGACCCGCCGCGTTGCGCGCGCGCTAAAACGGACCAATTTGCGGCCCGGCGCTATTTTGGCGCTACATGCTCTAAGCTTGACACCAACGCCCGTCACCTGCCTCCAGCACCACCACAGCAGCCACCGAAGAAAAGAATGACGAATCACCACCTCACCCGAGCTCGACGCGGGTCCATCGTTGATATGCAGCTTTGCGGATCTCCAAGGTGGCTCACCAAAAGTGAAGCCCTTGCCGTTGAACGAATCAGACTGGGGCAACACCCCGGACACACCATCGAACTCCAGATCTGGCAACCCACCACGACTAAGACGCCGAAGGAGGAAACCATACCTGCCATCCACGGACCACGAGCCCAGCAGATGTTCCGTCTTCCAGATGTCGTCGATGCAGACCACAATCTACATCCGCTCCTGGACTACCTCCCAAGCTCCGCGCCGACGTTGGAGCAAACACCGTCGCAACGACGGAGCCCGAGGACACAGGTCCACCACTAGGATGTCGTCGCCACACCATCCTTGCTTGAACAGACTGGTTTCCAAATCCATCCCCAACCATAGGACATATGGCCTTGTCAGGGAAGGATCCGAAGAATATTTATTCAGCGCTGTCATCGTCGCCGCCGAAGCAGAGACGATGAACAACCTAAAAACCTAAACTATGAGGGAGTAAAATCAATCCACACGCGTGGATCCGGCGACCCCCCCACCACCGACGACCGAGGTTGCCGGCGGAGGGGAGCCGCTGGAGAATGGCGGTGGAAGATCGGCCTCTCCTGGCGGCGGCTAGGGTTGCAGCCGCCAGGGAGAGGAAAACGTGTCGCTCCGTTATTTGAAGCGGTGCCGGTTGCTATCGGGGTTCTACATGCACGCCATATGTGCACATACACATATGGGATATGTATTGTGTGCTGTCGGAGTAATGGGCTACGGGTAGCCTAACCCGAGCCCCTGAGCATTTCAAGACATTGGGCCGGCTGCGCCCCTCAAGTGTCCAGAATGAAGCGCCGCCTTTTGGCAGCCGGCTGCCAGACAACGACCAAGCACCAGATGGCGGCACCAAGACGGGCCGACTCCTAGCAGGCGGCCCGCGATGCCCTCAAAGTCTACGCCCCATTAAGAAGATAAGACAGGATGTGGCTACAGTATAGCCCATCACCCCCATATCCAGGGCACGGCGTGGACACAGTGCCCCGTACAGGCAGAGATCTCCGCACGGTGCGGCACTGTTGCCACTCCACCCCTAACATCAGCCCTGTTAGGCGGAGCCCTGCTCCCACGACGGCCTGTCGATACGCCCTGCAGGTGGCGGGCCCTACCGGTTAGTGAGAGACCGGAGGACAACAGAGCTTGACCACTCGGACCCGAGGGAGGCCGGCCTCTAGCAGGCGGCCCGCTCCTCCCTCGGGGTCCGTGCTCCATTAACCAGACGAGACACGGAGTGGCTACAGTGATCTCCCACCAGACGGCGGGACTGTAGCCACGCCCCTCGACCAAGCAGGCGTCATTAGCCTTACGGCTACAAGAATAAGTCACGACTGCACTCAAGAACGGCGGGGCGGCCTGTTATGGCTCAAGACTGTATCGGCGGGGCCCACCAGGCGGCGGGCCCCAACAGCCGGTGGAGAAGCCGGGGACCAGAGACACTGACAGCCGGGACCAACACCCGGCCAGATTACTATTGTACCCTTGGGGAGTAGGCCTATATAAACCCCCCAGGGCACCCATGCAAAGGATGCCTGACCGGTTAGACCTAGACTCATACATAGAGGGAGGAGAGAGCTAGCCTTGCTTTCTCCTACCTCTAGCGTACAACTCAAGGAGCACCATTGTACTCACTAGCGCCTTAGTGATTATGCGGAGACCCCGCGGAGCAGGACTAGGGGTGTTATCTCCTAGGAGAGCCCCGAACCTGGGTAAAGTACGCTGGTGTTCGTGTCTACACCTCATCCCGCTTCCGGGCACTGGCGACGTTCTACTCGCTCCCACCATGATAATCCATCCTTTGGCATATGTCGCACCCAACCCCCGACATTTGGCGCCCACCGTGGGGCGAGGTGCACCGTCGTCCGGAGACCTGCTCTGGACGGGAACCCTGTTCCTTCCTGGTGAGCGCAGCCAGCCCGGCATGCCAGACGGCGTCTGCGCCGACGCGCTACATGGCGTGGAGGTCGCCTGCGCGGCGAGCTGCCTCGCCGATCTTGTTGGCGAGATTCGCCTCTCCGACGAGCCCGCATCTGACGCGGGCACAGATGGCCCCGAGAGCCGCCTCGTCAGCCTCCTCGACCAGCTCCACGTCGTCAGCGAGCCTGCTGTGGACTTGGAGTCGGTTGGTTCCACCGACCCGATGCTTGTCGACTCCGACACGACATCGCTTGACACGTTCCCCACCAACGTGGTGGTCTACGATGAGCCGCCTCCTCGCGAGCACAGCGGCGGAAGCACCGTCACAGAGTTGCTTGTCATCAGCCATGGCGAGCGCTCGGGCGGGGATGGTGCTCGAGACCCACTCGAGGCGGTGTTGCAAGACCTGACTGCACCCATCCCAGAAGACGCCGACGCCAAGACGCTGGAAGCACGCTGCGTCCAGCTCATCGAGAGCGCCAAGAAGCTAGCCAGCATGAGACGCCTTTCGGAGACCAGCACGAGATGGACCGCGCCGTTGGCAGCATGCCGGCTCCTGGCGGGCCTAGTCGCATCGGTACGATCCAGCAGCGCGGCGTGGCCATTGCCAGCATGTTCAGGGCAGATCGCCCTGGCTACGCCACGCCCGCGGATAATATACGAGCTGCCCAAGCGGCAGCAGACGAGCTGGACAAGCTCGAGGGCGACGAGCGTCGCCTCATGACGGAGCGCGTGCAGTGGCTCATTGATGCGGCTGCTGAGCAGCAAGAGGCCGGCTGCCGCACTGAAGCGCCCAACCGGCGGAACGACGACCCGCCTCCTCGCCGAGATCAAGGCGCGACATCCCGGACGCCGACTGGTGGCGTCCGCGATAGAAGAGACAAGGAGCCGGCTGCCAGCCGCAGCCGGACTCGCATCGCCATCGAGCGCGACCAAGACGGCCACCCAAGAGCAGTGGAACGATGGGACGACTGTGCGCCTCCCCCTCCCCCTCCCCCTCGCAGGGAGAGGCACGCTTCCTCGCCGCCTGTTGATCACCCGACACTTGGCGACCGCCTTTGCCGCCGGGAAGGAGTCAGAGAGAACGATGCCCGCCACCGGATCGACCGCCTCAACCGATCCCTGGCGCTAGAAGAAGAAGATGCGTTGGGTCCGCCTTGTTTTGGCCCCCGAATCCGAGATGAACCCTTCCCCAAAGGGTTCACGCTCCCGAGAGATATGCCCAAGTACACCGGCTTTGTGAAGCCGGAAGACTGGCCGGTCGACTACTCCACGGCTGTCAGCATAGCGTACGGCAACAAGCGAGTTGCCGTGAAGTATGTTCCACTCATGCTTCAGGGCACAGCCCGGACATGGCTGAACAGCCTGAAGCCCCGCATCATCAACAACTGGTTAGATTTCACCGAAGCCTTCATTCGCAACTTCACCAGCACGTACAAGCGGCCGCCCAAGCCGCGCCAGCTCTCCTTGTGTGTCCAAGGCCCCAACGAATCGACTCGCGACTACCTCATGCGTTGGGCCGAGCTGCGCAACTCTTGCAAGGGCATGCACGAGGTGCAGGCCATTGAGTACTTCACTGCCGGGTGCCGAGAAGGCACCCTCGTCAAGCACCGGCTTCTCTGCGATGAGCCGGTGACCCTCAACGAACTGCTGATCATAGAAGACAAGTACGCCACGGTCGACTCCTCCATGAAGGCGGAGATTCAAGTTGATGCATCTGGCAAAGTGGATCCTCAAGCTCCTCGGACCCCGGCTGGTGACACCAGTCGGCGACAGCAGAAAAACGACAACAAGCGCAAGGCCACGCAGCTGGCTTCCATAAGCCAGCAGGTGGTGACAGTCGAAGACCAGCAACCGGAAGGACAGCCTCCTCCCAAGGGTCAGAAGGGCGGTAAGCCCAACTGGTTGCCCGCCTTCTCGTATGAGCAGACTCTCGATGCACCCTGCAAGTTTCACAGCGGCGCGAAGCCATCCAACCACACCACTCGGAAATGCCATTGGCTCACCAGAATCGCCAAGGGTGAGGGACTCCTGCCTCCTCCGCCTGCCGGCCCGCCGCCTCCTACTCCCCAGCAGCCGGCGGTTCGTCCAGTCGACGCAATACAAGATGAGTATCCTGAAGAGCATGGAGCTTATGTCGTGTTCACCAGCATGGCCGACGACAGGCACAACAGACGGCAACGGCAGCAAGAAGTACAGGCAGTAGCATCAGAGACCCCCGAGTTCATGCATTGGTCTGAGAGGCCTATCAGTTGGAGCAGAGCTGACCACCCGGAGGTGATGCCCTCTCCTGGTTCTTATGCCTTGGTCTTAGATGCCACCTTCATAACGGAGAGGCGGGCTGCTCGCTTCTCCCGAGTCCTGATAGATGGCGGCAGCAGCATCAACATCCTATACCGTGACACTATGGAGAAGTTGGGAATCAAGTAGAAGCAACTTCAGCCCAGTCGGACTGTATTCCATGGCATAGTTCCTAGCCTTTCCTGCTCACCAATCGGCAAGATCCAGATAGATGTCCTCTTCGGAGACAAAGATCACTTCCGCCGAGAGCCAGTCTGGTTTGAAGTGGTGGACCTTGAGAGCCCCTATCATGCGCTACTTGGCTGGCCTGCTCTGGCCAAGTTCATGGCGGTCCTCCACTATGCTTACCTCAAGATGAAGATGCCAAGCACCAAGGGAATCCCAACCATAGTCGGAGACTACAAGAAGTCGTCCGCGTGTGTTGCAGACAGCAGCCGGCTAGCCGAATCCCTCGTGATTGCAGCAGAGAAGCGGCTCCTTGACCGGGTTGTGGCAATGGCAGGCAAGCAGCCGGAAATGTCGCCAAACCCCAAGGAGTCGGAAGCCGAGGGCTCGTTCAAGCCGGCAAAAGAAACAAAGAAGATACCCTTGGACCCGGAGCACCCGGAGAGGCACGCTGTCATAGGCGCAAATCTTGACAGCAAATAGGAAAGCGAGCTCGTCGATTTCCTCCGTGAGAATCGGGACATCTTTGCATGGTCTCCTAAGGACATGCCGGGTGTTTCGACGGATTTCGCCGAGCACAAGCTACATGTCTGACCTGATGCCAAGCCAGTCAGGCAGCCCTTGCGCCGCCTGTCAGAAGAAAAGAGAAGAGTCGTTGGAGAAGAGATAGCCCGGCTTCTAGCAGCCGGCTTCATCATGGAAGTGTTCTTCCCAGAATGGTTAGCCAACCCAGTCCTTGTGCTGAAGAAGAATAAGCAGTGGCGCATGTGTATCGATTATACTAGCCTCAACAAAGCTTGCCCTAAAGATCCCTTTGCTTTGCCAAGAATTGACCAAGTGATAGACTCCACAGCCGGATGCGAGCTGTTGAGTTTTCTGGATGCATACTCAGGGTATCATCAGATCAAGCTGAACCCGGCAGACAGGCTGAAGACCGCCTTCATCACACCATTCAGAGCCTTGTGCTACCTGACCATGACATTCGGCTTGAGGAATGTCGGCGCCACGTTTCAGCGTTGCATGCAGAAGTGTCTCCTCGAGTAACTCGGCAAGAACGCCCACGTCTATGTGGACGACATTGTGGTGAAGACGGAGAAGCATGGCATGCTGCTAGAAGACCTCAAGGAAACCTTTGAAAACTTGTGCCGCTTTCAGATCAAGCTCAACCCGGAAAAATACGTCTTTGGAGTACCAGCCGGCCAGCTTCTTGGCTTCCTGGTCTCAGAGCACGGCATAGAGTGCAACCCTGTGAAGATCAAGGCCATCGAGAGGATGGAGGTACCCACCCGACTGCTGGATGTGCAAAAATTCACCGGCTGCTTGGCATCCATCAGCCGTTTCATCAGTCGGCTGGGCGAGAAGGCTCTTCCCCTGTACCAGCTCATGAAGAAGACCACTTTTTTTGAGTGGAATGATAAGGAGGACGAAGCTTTTCTCCAGCTCAAGAAGATGTTGACCACTTCGCCTGTCCTGGCGGGCTCTAACTGCTAAGGAGCCCATGCTTCACTACATCGCCGCCACCAGCCGGATGGTCAGCACAGTCATAGTTCTGGAGCGCAAGGAAGACGGCAAAGCATTACCAGTCCAGAGGCCGGTGTATTACCTGAGTGAAGTGTTGTCCGCCTCCAAGCAGAACTACCCCCACTATCAGAAGATGTGCTATGGCGTGCATTTCGCCACCAAGAAGCTGAAGCCATACTTTCAAGAGCACCCAATCACTATTGTCCGTGACCGCCCACTTGCCGAGATCATTGGAAGCCGAGATGCTTTGGGCCGAGTGGCCAAATGGGCAATAGATTTGGACTCCTACACCATCTACTACCAGCCTCGCACCGACATCATGTCCCAAGCACTGGCCGACTTCCTCGTCGACTGGGCCGAGACCCAGTACCTGCCGCTAGCGCCGGACTCCACCCATTGGCGGATGCACTTTGATGGTTCCGAGATGCGCACCGGTCTAGGAGCCGGCATCGTCCTCACCTCTCCCAAAGGCGACAGCCTCAGATATGTGCTGCAAATTCACTTTGCCGCCTCCAACAACGTAGTTGAATACGAAGCACTCATACATGGGCTCCGGCTTGCCAAGGAACTCGGCATTCGCCGGATCCTGTGCTATGGTGATTCCAACTTGGTGGTCCAGCAGTCGTCAGGCGACTGGGACGCCAAGGATGCAAACATGGCAAGCTTCCGCTTCCTCGTCCAACAACTCAGTGGATACTTTGAAGGGTGCGAGTTCCTCCATGTGCCACGAAACGACAACGAGCAAGCCGATGCTTTGGCACGGATAGGCTCCACCCGACAAGCAATACCAACCGGCGTCGCCCTACAACGCCTCCTCAAGCCATCTGTCAAGCCATTACCAGAATCAGACTCCATCTTCATGCCGACTCCCCCCGAAGCAGTCGGATCCGACTTGGGGACCCCAACAGCCGGCTCGGGGACTTCGGCAGGCGGCTCAGGGGCTGCAGCAATCACACCTGGCCCGGGGACTTCAGAGCCCGGCCCAAGGACTGCAGCAGTCGGCCCGGGGACTTCATTGACACAGCAAGCGGCAGCCGACTCCAACCAGCCACCTTCCGGCCCAACCTCCCTTGTGTAAGTAGCAGTCCTGGCAGTCGAAGAAATAGCAACACCTTCATGGGCGCAGCCCATCCTCAACTTTCTGGTGAACAAAGAGCTGCTGACTGATGAGATCTCGGCCCGACAAGTGCAACGTCGGGCAGCAGCATACACCATAGTCAACCGAGAACTTGTGAGGCGTAGTGTCACTGGTGTGTACCAGCGCTGCGTGGAGCCGGAGAAAGGCCAAGCAATCCTCAAAGATATCCACCAAGGCGAGTGTGGTCACCACGCGGCTTCAAGATCACTTGTTGCCAATGCTTTCTGATACGTCTCCGTCGTATCTACTTTTCCAAACACTTTTGCCCATGTTTTGGACTCTAACTTGTATGATTTGAATGGAACTAATCCGGACTGACGCTGTTTTCAGCAGAATTGCTATGATGTTGTTTTATGTGCAGAAAATAAAAGTTCTCGGAATGACCTGAAACTCCACGGAATATCTTAGAATAAATGATAAAAAATCCTCGCCAAAGATGAAGACCAGGGGGCCCACACCTGCCCACGAGGGTGGGGCGCCACCTCCAGGCGCGCCCCCTACCTCGTGGGCCCCTCGAGCCCCTCCGACGCCAACTCCAACTCCATATATTGGCTTTCGGGAGAAAAAATCAGAGAGAAGAAATCATCGCGTTTCACGACACGGAGCCGCCGCCAAGCCCTAATCTCTCTCGGGAGGGCTGATCTCGAGTCCGCTCGGGCTCCGGAGAGGGGATTCGTTGCCGTCGTCATCATCAACCATCCTCCATCACCAATTTCATGATGCTCACCGCCGTGCGCGAGTAATTCCATCGTAGGCTTGCTGGACGGTGATGGGTTGGATGAGATTTATCATGTAATCGAGTTAGTTTTGTTAGGGTTTGATCCCTAGTATCCACTATGTTCTGAGATTGATGTTGCTATGACTTTTCTATGCTTAATGCTTGTCACTAGGGCCTGAGTGCCATGATGTCAGATCTGAACCTATTATGTTTTCATGAATATATGTGAGTTCTTGATCCTATCTTGCAAGTCTATTGTCACCTACTATGTGTTATGATCCGGCAACCCCGAAGTGACAATAATCGGGACCACTCCCGGTGATGACCATAGTTTGAGGAGTTCATATATTCACTATGTGCTAATGCTTTATTCTGGTTCTCTATTAAAAGGAGGCCTTAATATCCCTTAGTTTCCAATAGGACCCCGCTGCCACGGGAGGGTAGGACAAAAGATGTCATGCAAGTTCTTTTCCATAAGCACTTATGACTATATACGGAATACATGCCTACATTACATTGATGAATTGGAGCTAGTTCTGTGTCACCCTATGTTATGACTATTACATGACGAACCACATCCGCATAATTATCCATCATTGATCCGGTGCCTCACGAGCTTTCCATATCTTGGTTCTCGCTTATTTACTTTTCCGTTGCTACTGTTACAATCACTACAAAATACCAAAAATATTTACTTTTGCTGCCTTTACTTTTGTTACCGTTACCACCATTATCATATTACTTTGCTACTAAACACTTTGCTGCAGATACTAAGTTTCCAGGTGTGGTTGAATTGACAACGCATCTGCTAATACTTGAGAATATTCTTTTGCTCCCCTTGTGTCGAATCAATAAATTTGGGTTGAATACTCTACCCTCGAAAACTGTTGCGATCCCCTATACTTGTGGGTTATCAAGACCTTTTTCTGGCGCCGTTCTTGGAGCATAGCTCTATTCTTTGAGTCACTTGGGATTTATATCTGCTGGATACTATGAAGAACTTGAAAGACGCTAAGACAACAATTTATCCCTCAACTACGAGGGGAGGTAAGGAACCGCCATCTAGCTCGCACTTGATTCACCTTACGTTATGAGTAAGCTAGCGACACCTAAGCACGCTTACGCTATTCGTTCCGATATGTCGCATGTTATTGATGATGCCATACGCTATGCATGATACTTATGATGAAACTACTTCTGCTTGATACCATCATGCCCTTGGCGAATTTCTTGATGAGCAAATTTCTAGGTCTAGAGAAAGAGAAATTATTGAATCTGAATACGATGATGAGAGTGATGATTAAAATATGCCTGCTATTCCTGAGGGTTAACTTTTTGATATGGAATCGTCTGCAACTATTTTTGCTTGTAAAGATAGATATGAACTTAAGAGGCTGCTAGTTAAATGGAACAAAGAATCTCTTAGAGACAAAATGAAACCCGACCCTGCTTTTACTACTTCACCTATTTGTGTTCCAGATAAGGATTATTATGAATTCTTTGTTGATCCTGATATAATTACTTTGGTTGAATCTGATCCTTTTTATGGCTATGAATCTGAAACTGTTGTGGCACATCTTACTAAGTTAAATGATATAGCTGCCCTGTTTACTAATGATGAGAGATCGCGCTACCTTTATATACTCAAAATATTTCCGTTCTTATTAAAGGGTGATGCTAAGATATGGTTTAATTCTCTTGATCCTGGTTGTGTGTGTAGTCCCCAGGATATGATTTATTACTTTTCTGCTAAATATTTCCCTACTCATAAGAAACAAGCTGCTCTGAGGGAAATATACAACTTCATGCAAATTGAAGAAGAGAGTCTCCCACAAACTTGGGGGAGGCTTCTCAAGTTGCTTAATGCTTTGCCTGATCATCCTCTTAAGAAACCTGAAATACTTGATATCTTTTATAATGGACTAACCGATGCTTCCAGAGATTACCTGGATAGTTGTGCTGGTTCTCATTTCAGGGAAAGAACACGGATGAAGCTGAAATTCTATTGAATAATATGTTGACAAATGAAAATAATTGGGCACCTCTGAGCCAGCTCCAGAGCCAATTCTTGAGCCTATTCCTAAACCAACTCCGAAGAAGAGAGGTGTTCTATTTCTCGATCTGAAGATATGCAAGAGGCAAAGAAATCTATGAAAGAAAAAGGTATTAAAGCTGAAGATGTTAAGAATTTACCTCCTATTGAAGAAATACATGGTCTTAATTTACCGCCTGTTGAAGAAGTGTATGATCTCAATCCTTTATTCACTGAAGAACCTCCTGATCCTGATATCCCGACACAGGTAGTAAAGGTAAATTCTCTATACAGATATGATAAAGCTGAGGTCCCTCCTACTAAAATTGCTAGTCAGTGCTTGGATGAGCTTGATAACTTTATGTATAAGCAAGATGACTTTAATGCTTATTCTGGTAGACAATTAAAACAAGATGCTTATATGATTAAACGCTTGGGTGATTATATGGCTAATATTAGAGGTAAACTTAAACTTGTTAGCAAACATGCTTCTATGGTTACCACTCAAGTAGAACAAGTACTTAAAGCTCAAAAAGAAGTGCTTGATGAAATGAATAGTAAGAAAAATGATTATCTTTGTTAGAGTGGCTACTAGAACTGGTAGAATGACTCAAGAACCTTTGTATCCTGAAGGCCACCCTAAAAGAATTGAGCAAGATTCTCAGAGAAATAATATTGATGTTCCTAGTTCTTCTAAAAGGAAGAAAACGAAAAATGATAGGACTTCGCAAACTTCTAGTGAACCTATTGCTGAACCACCTGAGAATCCAAATGATATCTCTATGTGCGATCTTTGAAACACAACTGCGGTAATGAACATGAACCTAGTGAAAATGTTAATGATGATGTTCATGATGATGCTCAACCTAGTAATGATAATGATGTAGAAGTTGAACCTGTTGTTGATCTTGATAACCCACAATCAAAGAATCAACGTTATGATAAGAGAGATTTTGTTGCTAGGAAACATGGTAAAGAAAGGGAACCATGGGTTCAGAAACCCATGCCTTTTCCTCCCAAACCATCCAAGAAGAAGGATGATGAGGATTTTGAGCGCTTTGCTGAAATGATTAGACCTATCTTTTTGCGTATGCGATTGACTGATGTGCTCAAAACAAATCCTTATGCTAAGTATATGAAAGATATTATTACAAATAAAAGAAAGATACCAGAAGCTGAAATTTCCACCATGCTTGCTAATTATACTTTTAAGGGTGGAATACCAAAGAAACTTGGAGATCCAGGAGTACCTACTATACCATGCTCCATTAAGAGAAATTATGTTAAAACTGCTTTATGTGATCTTGGAGCTGATATTAGTGTTATGCCTCTCTCTTTATATCGTAGACTTGACTTGAATAAGTTGACACCTACTGAAATATCTTTGCAAATGGCTGATAAATCAACGGCTATACCTGTCGGTATTTGTGAGGATGTGCCTGTTGTGGTTGCAAACGTTACTATTTTAACGGACTTTGTTATTCTTGATATTCCCGAGGATGATAGTATGCCTATTATTCTTGGAAGACCTTTTGTTAACACCGCAGGGGCTGTTATTGATTGCAACAAAGGCAATGTCACTTTTCATGTTAATGGTAATGAGCACACGGTACACTTTCCGAGGAAACAACCTCAAGTTTATAGTATCAACTCCATTGGAAAAATTCCATCGATTATATTTGGAGGTTTTGAATTTCCTCTCCCTACTGTCAAGAAGAAATATGATATACTTATTATAGGGGATGTGCATATCCCCGTTGAGGTAACTTAGTGTTATTTGAAATTTCTCCGGTTCCATGTTATTCGGAATGAGTTTGTTAACAAGACTTGATCAACCTTGTTAGTGGATTCCTTTTGATGAGCATGAGATGGATGAAACTAGAAGCACAACCTTCTGTACCCTCTTTATATTTTCTGTTATTTAGTAGAAATAAAGTAAAATAGTATTTTTCTGTCCGTCTCCTGATTTATCCGTGCAATATAAAAATATCTCGAAAATAAAAGTCCTCAGAATGCCATGCCAATTTAATATGATTTTTTCGGGAATATTTGAGGATTCTTGTGCAAAAATTACATGGGGAGCTGCCACCTGGCCACGAGGGTGGAGGGCGCGCCCTACCCCCTGGGCGCGCCCCCTGCCTCGTGGGCCCATGGTGGCCCTCCTCCACTTATCCCTGCACCCATCTTCTTCCTCTGTCTCACACAAACCCGAAAAACCAACTCAAGCACGAGTTCCAGCCACTTTTGCTGCGATTTTCGATCTCCTTGCTCAAAGCACCTCTCGCAAAACTGCTTGGGGAGGTTGTTCCTTGGTCTGTGACTCCTCCATTGGTCCAATTAGTTTTTGTTCTAGTGCTTTATTCTTTGCAAATTTGTGCTGCATAGGTGACCATGTTCTTGAGCTTACATGTCAAATTTATATGGTTCCAAGTAGTTCTAATGCTTGATATAGGCTCTAGGCACTTGTAGGAGTAGTTGCTATCAATTTTATTGAAGTTGGTTCACTTACATTTGAAGTTACTAAAAATTTCAGAAATTTTTCAGAGGAAACAATATGTTTAGGAAGATGTTCCAAGGTGGTTCTTCAAGGAAGCAAGGTCCCAGGCTTGCAATGCGTGATGCTAACGAGGAACCACCAAGAGACGCTCTTGTAAGGCCCTGTGAATGGCCTTCGGAAAATTTTATGAATCAAGCGGGAATCAAAGAAGAATTTAGCGCATATTTGCTCAATGCCGGTCTTGAGGACTTTGAAGCTGACAAATGCCCCCAGTATCATGATCTCACAAGTTCATTTGTAAGGAGGTTTGAGTTTTCATCTTCGCGTAATTCTCCTTGGTCATGTTTGACCTTTATGACAAATCCTATACCATGGACTTAGAGGATTTCACTTTTGCTTGCAAACTTCCATCTTGGGGTAGTGTCAGAGATCCCCCTAAATCTGAATATAGAGACTTTCTTGCTAGAATAACTGTGGGGGAATCTAGAGATATAACACAAGCCACTATAGGGAGCATTCACTTTCTTGCTATACATTATTTTGCTCTCTTCATAGGTAGATGCATAAATGCTAAGGATGAAGCATGTCACATGTGTGTCCCTGATCTCAGCATTCTCAGAAGTGCTGTTTTAGGAGACCAATCTTATCATATGGGAGCCATTGTAGCTCGTAGGTTGCATCATAATAGACATAACAGAGATTTCTTTGGAGGAATTTTTGCGACCCGCTTAGCTAATTTTCTTGAGATAGACATTCGTGAGGGTGATATGGAGTTACCCCCTACTTATTTAGATTTTGATTCTATGGTTTCCCACCAATTTGTTGAGAGGACTGAACCACCTCTCCAGTATCGACTAATCTTTAACAAACGGCATGTTGTCCATATTACTCTTCGTGCTCCTGCCTTCTTTGATTCTCGGACAAAAGGAAGATATGTTATTACCAGAGAGGAGGCGGATGAGTACGAGAGAAGAGCGGAGGCGGCTCGATGCCATGCTGCAGCTCAGAAGCGATAGCAATTGCGCCACAAGACGACCCGGCTACACCTCACGGGTATCCGCCAGCCATCCTCGGCAATGAACCAACTTAGGCCAAAAGCCTAAGCTTGGGGAGTACGTATTTCTCACCGACATTACATTTATGTTCACACACACTCATTGCTAGATGTCGGTGCTCATACTCTTTCACTGTAATATCCATGCTAGTTTATTTTCTTTTTCCTACTTTCTTCTTGTGTGTTTAATAAACCTTAAGAAAAAAACAAAAAATAGTAGTAGTTTATTTCCTTGCTGTAGTAATTAAAAATAAAACCCAAAAATATTTCCCGTTCTTCTTTTGCTTGTTGGGAGCTTTCCCGTGTAAATAGTTTTTATTTCTTTTCTTTTCTTTGGGGGTCAGTAGGAGAAGACCATGATTAAATTGTTGAAGTGGCTCTTATATGCATCATTGTTGATTTAACCAAGAGCCCATATTTCCTTGTCTTCTCCTGTTTATTGAATGCTCGCAGATTCCAGCTTAGTCCAATGCACGTGCACTCTTATTATTATTCACACCGTTCTGTCGTGCAAGTGAAAGGCAATTTTGATGATATATGATGGACTGACTGAGATGGGAAAAGCTGGTATGAACTCGACCTCTCATGTTTTTGTAAATATGATGAGTTCATCGTTCTTGATTCATCTTATTATGAATAAACATGTTTGCAATGACAATTAGAGATCATAGTTGCTCGTGCCATTCTTGATTAGCTTTGAGTTATAATGGTTTACCTTGCGTGCCAACATGCTATTAAAATGGTTGTGATGTGGTATGATGGGGTGGTATCCTCCTTTGAATGATTTAAGTAACTTGACTTGGCACATGTTCACGCATGTAGTTGAAACAAATCAACATAGCCTTCACGATATTTATGTTCATGGTGGATTATATCCTACTCATGCTTGTATTCAATGTTTATTAATTTTAATGCATGTTCATGACTGTTGTCGCTCTCTAGTTGGTCGCTTCCCAGTCTTTTGCTAGCCTTCACTTGTACTAAGCGGGAATACTGCTTGTGCATCCAATCCCTTAAACCCCAAAGTTATTCCATATGAGTCCACCATACCTTCCTATATGCAGTATCTACCTGCCGTTCCAAGTAAATTTGTATGTGTCAAACTCTAAACCTTCAAATAATCATTCTGTTTTGCATGCTCGAATAGCTCATATATCAACTCGGGCTGCCCTTATCTTCCGTGTTAGGCGGGTTATTCTCAAGAGGAGTGGACTCCGCTCCTCACTCACGAGAAAATGGCTGGTCACCGGGATGCCCAGTCCCATGCTTTATGCAAACTAAATCAAAATAATTGCAAACAAAACTCCCCCAGGGACCCGTTGAATGTTGGAGGCACTCGTTGTTTCGAGCAAGCCATGGATTGATGCTTGTGGAGGAGGGGGAGTATAAACATTACCATTCTATTTGGGAACCGCCTATAATTTGTTTAGCATGGAAGATATCGTCATCTCTTAGTTGCTATGTTGACAATGAAAGTATGCCGCTCAAAATATAATTTATCTCTATTTCAAAACCGAGCTCTGGCACCTCTACAAATCCATGCTTCCCTCTGCGAAGGGCCTATCTATTTACTTTCATGTTGAGTCATCACCCTCTTATTAAAAAGCACCCGCTGGAGAGCACACTGTCGTTTTCATTCATTACTATTGGTTTATATTGGGTATGACTTGATTGGATCTCTTTTACCATGAATTACAATGTCTAGTCAGTCCTTGATCTTTGAAGGCGCTCTGCATTTATGTTTTGCGGTCTCAGAAAGGGCTAGCGAGATACCATCTTGTTATATCACGTTATGATTATTTTGAGAAAGTGTTGTCATCTGAGATTTATTATTATGGCTTGCTAGCTGATTATGTTATTGATATGAGTAAACTTGAGACCTGAGAATTATTGCAAATATGGTTAGTTATGATCATTGCTGAAAACCTGAATGCTGGCTCGACACAGATACAACAACAAGAGCAAACAGAGTTTGTAAAAGTTTTTCTTTTTCTCTTCGCTTTGTCAACTGAATTGCTTGAGGACAAGCAAGGGTTTAAGCTTGGGGGAGTTGATACGTCTCTGTCGTATCTACTTCTCCAAACACTTTTGCCCTTGTTTTGGACTCTAACTTGTATGATTTGAATGGAACTAATCCGGACTGATGCTGTTTTCAGCAGAATTGCCATGATGTTGTTTTATGTGCAGAAAAAAAGTTATCGGAATGACCAGAAACTCCACGGAATATCTTAGAATAAATAATAAAAAATCCTCACCAAAGATGAAGACCAGGGGGCCCACACCCTGTCCATGAGGGTGGGGGGCCCCCCCCTGGGCGCGCCCCCCTACCTCGTGGGGCCCCTGGGGCCCCTCCGATGCCAACTCCAACTCCATATATTGGCTTTTGGGGAGAAAAAAATCAAAGAGAAGAAATCATCGCGTTTTACGGTACGGAGCCACCGCCAAGCCCTAATCTCTCTCGGGAGGGCTGATCTGGAGTCCGTTCGGGCTCCGGAGAGGGGATTCGTCGCCGTCGTCATCATCAACCATCCTCCATCACCAATTTCATGATGCTCACCGCCGATGCGTGAGTAATTCCATCGTAGGGCTTGCTGGACGGTGATGGGTTGGATGAGATTTATCATGTAATCGAGTTAGTTTTGTTAGGGTTTGATCCCTAGTATCCACTATGTTCTGAGATTGATGTTGCTATGACCGTGCTATGCTTAATGCTTGTCACTAGGGCCCGAGTGCCATGATTTCAGATATGAACCTATTATGTTTTCATGAATATATGTGAGTTCTTGATCCTATCTTGCAAGTCTGTAGTCACCTACTATGTGTTATGACCCGCAACCTCAAGTGACAATAATCGGGACCACTCCGGTGATGACCATAGTTTGAGGAGTTCATGTATTCACTATGTGCTAATGCTTTGTTCCGGTTCTCTATTAAAAGGAGGCCTTAATATCCCTTAGTTTCCAATAGGACCCCACTGCCACGGGAGGGTAGGACAAAAGATGTCATGCAAGTTCTTTTCCATAAGCACGTATGACTATATACATAATACATGCCTACATTACATTGATGAATTGGAGCTAGTTCTATGTCACCCTATGTTATGACTGTTACATGACGAACCACATCCAGCATAGTTACCCATCATTGATCCGGTGCCTACGAGCTTTCCATATACTGGTTCTCGCTTATTTACTTTTTCGTTGCTACTGTTACAATCACTACAAAATACCAAAAATATTTACTTTTGCTGCCTTTACTTTTGTTACCGTTACCACCATTATCATATTACTTTGCTACTAAACACTTTGCTGCAGATACTAAGTTTCCAGGTGTGGTTGAATTGACAACTCAGCTGCTAATACTTGAGAATATTCTTCAGCTCCCCTTGTGTCGAATCAATAAATTTGGGTTGAATACTCTACCCTCGAAAACTGTTGCGATCCCCTATACTTGTGGGTTATCAAGACCTTTTTCTGACGTATCACTTTTCGCCATGGTTTTTTCTGGCCGACTGCTCTAGAAGATGCCAAAGACTTGGTCCAGAAGTGTAAAGGGTGCCAGAAGTTCCGCTCCAAGCCACATCTGCCGGCTTCTGCACTCAAGACCATCCCCATTGCCTGGCCCTTTGCCGTCTGGGGACTGGACATGGTGGGACCATTCAAGACAGCACGCGGCGGCATGACTCATCTGCTCGTCGCCGTGGACAAATTCACCAAGTGGATAGAAGCAAAGCCAATCAAGAAGTTGAATGGTCCAACTGTCGTGACTTTCATCGCTGACATCACCATCGGTATGGCATACCACACAGCATCATCACCGACACCGGCACAAACTTTGCCAAAGGCGCCTTGGCCCGTTTCTGCGCGACGCAGGGCATCCGACTAGACTTAGCGTCAGTTGCCCATCCGCAGTCAAACGGCCAAGTGGAGCGGACAAATGGCCTCATGTTGTCCGGCATCAAGCCCCGACTGGTCGAGCCTCTGGAGCGTTCTCGCCGTTGGCCGCACGGCGAGCTGCCGGCCGTCCTCTGGAGCTGCGCACAACTCCAAACAAGTCAACCGGCTTCACGCCTTTCTTCCTCGTCTACGGTGCCGAGGTCGTCATCCCGACCGACATAGAATTCGACTCCCCCTGAGTCACCATGTACACTGAGGAGGAGGCCAAAGAAGCATGAGAAGACGGCGTCGATCTGCTGGAAGAGGGCCGGCTATTGGCACTCAGCCGGTCCACCATCTACCAGCAGAGTCTACGCTGATACTACAATCAAAAGGTCAAGCCAAGATCCTTCCAAGAGGGAGACCTTGTGCTCCGGCTGATCCAAATAACAGCCGCCAAAGACAAGCTCTCGGCACCTTGGGAAGGCCCCTTCATCTTCAGCAAAGTTTTGTGCAACGACTCCTACTACCTTATCGACGCTCAGAAGCCCAGAGCACGCAGACGAGACGACTCCGACAAGGAGACAGAGAGGTCGTGGAATGCAAACCTCCTTCGAAGATTTTACAATTGATGCAGTATGTACCATGCTACCTCTTGTATTAAGTACAAAGACTCCGGGTCCCCCGTGAAGAGCTCGGGGGCTACCCTCTTTTATCTATATGATAAGTATTATGCCTATGAATGTGTTATTTCATTATTCCGCCTGGCACCGGGTTCGACCAGTCGGCCCGGGGGCTCGCCGCCTTGTACTATGTGGTGCTTCCTGCAGCCGGACAAGTAGTGTGTCGGCACCTAAACCTTCTCCTGCCAAAGCCGCAGCTCGCAGAGCGACTGCCCGGAAGGTAGGAGTTAAAGGCAGAAAACGGTGCCCACATGAAAATGGCTAAGGACCCAAAGCATTTACATAGTTCAAGCCGGCCTCCCGCCTCATCGACCGGCTGCTGAGCAGCCGGCCGGCTGGTTTCTACCTAACTTGCTAGCGCTCTAGTCGGTTAAGTACTTGCCCTCCCAAAGTAGCTAAGTATTTGACCCAGCCACAGTCCGCAGAGTGGCTGTCTGGCTGGCAATATGGCAGCTAAGGGAGGGCAGCAAAGGAAAAAAAGCCAAGGAGCAGAAAGCAGGGAAAGTCGGAACTCGGCAAAAACACAACTTGTGTGGAAGAATATTTACATGTCAAAAGGCCCATTGGCCAGCATTCAACAGAGTTTAAAATACAGCCCGCGGGTGGAATTGTGCAAATTTAACAAAGTTTGTCGAGACTGATAAAGCAGGAAAAATAAAGATAAGTCGGCGGCCTAGGGAGCGGCAGAGGGGTCCGGCTGGTTGGCGGAGTCGGTGGCGCCAGTTGGTGGAGCGGACGGCCGGTCAGTCTCTGCTTGGTCGCCTCCCATAGCAGTCAGCGCGCTCGAGCGCGGCTCATTTTTCGAGGCACGGTCAAGCTGAGGCTGGTTGTCCGCTCCGACCTCTGGCGCATCTTCTCCGCTTTCCTCGTCCTCCTCGTCTTCTCCCTCGTCGCTGGAGTCGATCACCTCGGCCGAGTCCTCATCGTCCTCCGGGTTCAGCCCAAACCACTCCAGTGGCGCCTCGGCACCATTCTCAGCCAGCTCAGGGACGAAGATGTTGGTGTTGGTGTACTCGGCGATCGCAGCCGCCCGTTTGACAAGGTCATGCTCCACCGCCACCAGCTCATCCTGGGCCTCCTGCCGGAACATGGTCAACTGGGATAGATTTAGCCCAGGATACCATGCCTTGACGAACTCCAAGGCTCGGTGCGCTCCAGCCCGGGCCGAGGAACCCTTCCAAGCCTCAAGTCGGCCGACTGCCACCTCCAGCCAGTCGGCAGTTCGGCCGAGAGTGTGCGGTGCCGGCATGTCTGGCCAAAGGGCAGAGATCGCCTGGGCCCCGACACGCTAAAGACGACGCAACATCCAATGAGCCGGCCGAAGGCGGGCTTGGATGCTGAGGAGCTGTTCGCTAAGGGTCCGGCGGGCGTTGGCAGCGATCTGCGCACCTTCCACCCTCCACTCTCCGTGATAAGCCTCAATGGCCTAGTTGGCAGCGCCAGAATGGCCAGGGAAGAAGTTTGCTCAGGCAGAAAACAAAGAAGTCATAATTCAGATGCTAGAAGTTGTCCTAATCAGCAGCCGGCCGCGCAAAGAAATAAAAAAGAAGGAAGCTTACCGTCAACCATGTCTTCAATCCTGCCGAAGCCGGTAGTCAGCAACGCCTCCTTGTTGGCCCAGGCGGAGCGTTCGGTCTCGAACTCGGCGAGGAGATTGGACTCTTTCACCCCCGCCTCCTTCCGGGCCTTCTAGAGAAGCTCCGCCTTCTCCGCCAGTTGCTTGGACAGTCGGTCGCGCTCCTGGGCCAACTCGCTGCACTCTGTCTCCTTGGCACGCAACACTGTGTTGGCTTCACCCAGCTGCCGCTACAAGACAGCATTGGCCTCTGCAAAAATAGAGAAAGAAAAAAGACATCAATGATCAACAAAGAAGAAGTACAGTCGCGGGGGAGATCCGGCCGATCGCCAGTGATCGGCCTGAATATCGGGATCAGCAGCCATGGTGCGCTTATCGCTACTACCGAGAAAGAATAATCAACAAACAGCAAAGAAGAAATGCAGTTGCCAGGGAGATCCGGCCCGACTGCTCAGCAGTCGGCCCAAATCTCGGGGGCTACAACCCGCGGGTGCGCTAGCGCGCCCCCTCAGAGAAAGAAAACGAAGACTTACTCCGGCTTTCTGACAAGTTGGCGGTCCGTTGGTCCAGCTCTCGGACATTGGAGTTAAAGGTGGCTGTGCGAAGGTTATGATAATCCTACGATAAAGATATCAGACGAAGTTAGCACTCGGAGCTTGCCAATTAAAGTTCCGAGCCCCCTGCTCAGCAGCCGGCCCGAAACTCGGGGGCTACAACCAGTGGGTGCGCTGGCGTGCCCCCATAGAGAAGTAAAAGAATCAAGGACGAAGAAGTAAGAAACATACCCGAATGGCCGCTCACGAATCCATGAACGCCCTGTTGCACTGCTGAAGAGCGGTGGCCTCAACTCGGAGTTTGGCTTGGACGTCCAGGACTGCTCGATTTAAGGTGCCCGTCCCACCTCCACGCGCCCATTCAGTGGGCGCGGCGCTGGTTGCCTCGGCATCTGGGACTGACGAGCTCGCGGTGCCGGCTTCCAGCGGTTGTGGCACTGAAGCCGCTTTCGCACCTCGGCGGTGTGATGGTGTATGGGCCTCAGGAGCCGGGCCCGTCGTCATCTCGCCTCCAGCTGGCTGCACCGGCGGGCTAGCCAGCCGGTTGTCCTGCGCTCCTCCAGACGGCGGTGGTGGAGGCACGTCCACCTCCGGCATGACGACATCGCCGCCTTCCCTCTCCATGGTCAGATGCTCATCGCCGGCTCCCCCAGTCGGCGCCGTGAACTCTGGTGGTGGCGGCGCGGAGTTTAGTGGAATGATGAATAGTGGCGCCTGGCAGCGTGCAGTTTCTTCAGCCAACTTCTTCGCCGCGGCATCAGCCTCAGCCTCCGCTAGCTTCTTCAGCACGGCGGCCTCCGCCTTGTCCGCCTCCGCCTTCTTCAGGCGGGCGGCTTCCTGCTCCTCGCGCACCTCCCGCGCATTTCGTTCCTGCGCCTCCTGGAAGTCGGCTGCAGGGTCGATTCGCCGGGTGGTGGTGGAGGTCCACGCCGACCCAATGACGGAGGCAGCGGCCGACTTCTCAAGAGAGAGCGGGGCCCTGAGTCAAGAAAAAAATAAAGCAAGGAAGCTCAGATAGAATCGACAAATAAGGAAAGAACAAGAAAAAGACACTTACGCCGACACCATAGGTGGCGCCTTCGGAAGTTTCTGGAACTTGGCCGCCTTCGCAGCGGCCTCCTTCTGCCTGGTCGCAGCGGTCGGGTTCTTGGTCTTCTTCAGCGCGCTACCGAACAAGACGGCGCCCTGTTTACACTTGCGTGTGACGCCTCGGGCAGGCGGCTCGACTGAGGGGCCCGCGTCCGCCTTGCGGGCGCCTCGTGCATGGCGTGAGTCATCCTCTTCTTCATCATTGTCAGGCCAGGTCTCGAGGCCGCCTCCGTCTTCGGAGCCTCCTGCTCCGTCGCCGCCGCCTATAGCGTCGTCCTCTAGGGCGGCCGCCCCCAAGTCGGGGTCGTCCACATCGCTCACCTCTCGGTCCGGCTGGTAGTTTCCACCCGGCCCCACGATGGCGGCCATCGCCGGAGACATGTAGATCTGCATCCAAAGGACCGATTGCTCACAACCAAGACCAAGACCAAAATAAGTACTAAAGAGGAAAGAGTTGAGAAACTTACAGCAGGCGGCGGGTTGTCGCGAGAGTACGGCCGCTTGCCGAACCTCCAGGACCCTTCCGACAGCTTGAGGTCGAGATCTCATTCACCATACGGGTGACTTCGACATTCGGCATGTCCCTCGTGCACATCCGTCTCGGGTCACGGTGCCCGCTCATCCGACAGATCAGATGAGGCCGGCCTTGGAGCGGGAGAACCCGGCGCTCGACGAAGGCGACCAGCAGGTCAGACGCCCTGAGGCCTTCCGCCTCAGTCAGCACCCAGAGCCGGTTGACAGTGGCGGTGGAGTCGGCCGACATGGGCTTCGGCTTGTAGCCCCAGTTGGCTCGAGGCGAGGCCGGAGGGCCGGCTTCGTAGGGCGACAAGTTGATGAAGTCGATGGCCGGCTCGACGTTCTCCACGTAGAAATATGATTTCTGCCACAGTTTGACCGACTGTGATGGCTTGAAGGTGGGGAAGGCATTCTTCACCGACGGACGGCGCACCGCGACGAAGGCACCGCACTGGGCCACCTTCTCCCTGGAAGAAGTGCCCAGCTTGGTGTAGAAGAATGCTCCCCACAACTCGATGGTGGGAAGAATCCCGAGATAGCCCTCGCACATCATGACGAAGGCGGACAGTAGCGTCACGGTGTTGGGCGTCAGATGATGTGGCTGAAGATGGTAGAAATCGAGGAAGGAGCGGAAGAATCCGCTCGCCGGCAGGCCGAAGCCGCGGAAGAAGTGCGAGCGGAAGATAACCCGCACGCCTCCTTGCGGCACCGGAAAAATCTCCTTAACCGGCGGCACGCGCACCTTGACGAAGCCCGCGCCGGGCAGCCGCCGTGTGGCGCGTAGGAAGGCGAGATGCTCGTCGATCATGACCGAGCCGTCCCAATCCCCTCCCCGCTCACGCGCCATGAAGACTGAGCTTGACGGAGAGGTGGCGCGGCGGCGGGGGCAAGGGGTGCGGCGGGCGAGAGGCTCTGGGACAAAGAGGGTCGACGGCGATGAGCTGCAGCGGCACCAGGCGGAGCGTGGAGGTGCGGCGGCGGCAAGAGGGAGAGAAGGGCGAAAATGGCGAAGGGAGAGGAGGGCGCGCGTGCTCCGCCGCTCCCCGGCTGGACGTGGGATCATGGGATTAACTGCGCCCACGCCCCCACGACCCCGTGATTATTGCGCGAGTTACTGCACGCAGTAACTCCGCACAGAATAGCAACCGTCTGCCTCGGCCGCGGCGAATCCGCCCGCGCGCAGAGGTCTGGTAGTGGCGGGCCCGGCCTGCTGTCGCGTCCCATCGCGCGTGTGGGCTGGTAGGCTGGCCCGGCTGGCTGGCGCCACGTGGCGTGCTTACCGCGGGCGGCGGGCCTAGAGGCTTAGCAAGCACGCCACCAGGTTCCCGCCTTGGCGTTTCAAATTATCAGACGAAGTCGCCTGGTCACGGCCGACTCCCAGCAGACGGCATACCAGGAGACGGACAAAGCATTCAGCAAGAGCACTCAGAGAAGGAAACTACTGAGGCTTCACGGCTAATTAGTCGCGATGCCTCACTAGCTTCGGGGACTACTGTCGGAGTAATGGGCCACGGGTAGCCTAACCCGAGCCCCTGAGCATTTCAAGACATTGGGCCGGCTGCGCCCCTCAAGTGTCCAGAATGAAGTGCCGCCTTCTGGCAGCCGGCTGCCAGAAGACAGCCAAGCACTAGAAGGCGGCACCAAGACGGACCGACTCCTAGCAGGCGGCCTCTAGAGAGGCCGGCTCCTAGCAGGCGGCCCGCGATGCCCTCAAAGTCTACGCCCCATTAAGAAGATAAGACAGGATGTGGCTACAGTATAGCCCATCACCCCATATCCAGGGCACGGCGTGGCCACAGTGCCCCGTACAGGCGGAGATCTCCGCACGGCGCGGCACTGTTGCCACTCCACCCCTGACGTCACCCTTGTTAGGCGGAGCCCTGCTCCCACGACGGCCTGTCGGTACGGCCTGCAGGTGGCGGGCCCTACCGGGCAGCAAGAGACCGGAGGACGGCAAAGCTTGACCAGTCGGACCCGAGGGAGGCCGGCCTCTAGCAGGCGGCCCGCTCCTCCCTTGGGGTCCGTGCGCCATTAACCAGAAGAGACACGGAGTGGCTACAGTGATCTCCCACCAGACGGTAGGACTGTAGCCACGCCCCCCCCCCTGACCAAGCAGGCGTCATTAGCCTTACAGCTAAAGTAACAAGCCGCCGACCAGACCCGCAAGCGGCGGGGCGGCCTGTTGGTTCCGCACCAGACCAGTCGGCGGGCCCCCCAGGTGGCGGGCCCGAGCGGCCGGCGGAGAAGCCAGCGACCAGAGACACTGACAGCCGAGACCAACACCCGGCCAGATTACCATTGTACCCCTGGGGGGTAGGCCTATATAAACCCCCCAGGGCACCCATGTAAAGGGTGCCGACCGGTTAAACCTAGACTCATACATAGAGGGAGGAGAGAGCCAGCCCTGCTTTCTCCTACCTCTAGCGTATAGCTCAAGAAGCACCATTGTACTCACTAGTGCCTTAGTGATCATGCGGAGACCCCGCAGAGCAGGACTAGGGGTGTTATCTCCTAGGAGAGCCCCGAATCTGGGTAAAGTATGCCGGCGTTCGTGTCTGCGCCTCATGCTGCTTCCGGGCACCGGCGACGTTCTACTCGCTCCCACCATGATAAGTCATCCCTTGGCATATGTCGCACCCAACCCCCGACATGTGTTGTTATACTATGCATTGTGTGACACATGTACACCATATTACCTTCTCTCTATGACATGTGGAGCAGCCAGCGAGGAGACCACACAACAAAATGACTAGTGGCTATGTTTTATAGTCAAAAGGTAGTATGCCATCTTTTGAACCAACCCACAACATAGTTACATCTTACCCACCCACAATTTTCAGTATAGTTGTACCTATTATATATTTTAAACCAAGACAATCCATTTGAATATTAGTATTCATGATATTTAAATCTTCAAACGAGATCAATTTTGAAAGCTTTTGAAGAAAAATCATATTGGGATTATGAAATCATATTGGAACTTATATGAAGCTATTGCATGTGTGTTTCATCATATTTTACATGTTTCATTATTTTTTTATTACATGGTTGCGCTACTTTTCCATTCCGGATTTCAGTACTATTTCATTGAGGTTTCATTTATATTTTTGGATCTTTCAAATAAGTTTCATATCATTTTGTCAAAATATCTTTCATGGTTGGGCTAGACACTAAAAGTGTTCTCTTCACATAGTTTATATATGATATCTTTTTTATATCATCACAATTTTACATGTTTTAAGTATTTATTCATACATTTACGTTATTGTTCCATTCCACAATTCATCTATGTTCCATCTCGGAATTGATATAAGTATCATTACACTATCTTTTGCATGTTTTTATTATTGCTTCACTTCTGTTTCGTTGTCGTATCATCTCACAATTCACATGAGTTTCATTATGGTATCAAATTTGAATTTGAACTTGTTCAAAACATGTTCAAGATTTAAATGTCATGAACACTAATCTGCAAATGGATTCTAAATCAGATCAGTGGTTCAAAAGTTAAAAGTGTTACAAAATTTAGAATCATACTAAAAGTATGGGTGGATGGACCGTGGGATGAAAGCCTAAAATAGTCTGAGTGCAATAAATGCTATGTTCCTATACAATGGATGGTCCCATGAAAACAACACAATTCAGCTGAATTCAGTAGAGTACTCGTATGCATTGTGTACACCTACACACATGGTGACCATGCAGGATCCCGGTAGAAACCGGCACCGCTAATTTTTCATTTCCGGTCTTTAAAGTGACTGTTATTATGCTGACTAATACGTCTGCAACGTATCTACAATTTTTGATTGTTCCATACTTTTATATTATCATTCTTGGATGTTTTACAATTATTTTTAGCGACTTTATATCATTTTTTGGGACTAACCTATTGACATAGTGCCCAGTGCCAGTTGCTGTTTTTTGCTTATTTTTTACTTCGCAGAATATCAGTACTAAACGGAGTCCAAACGCGATGAAACTTTTTGGAGAATTTTTTTGGACCAGAAGACATCCAGTGGGCCAAAGAAGTACCAGATGGGAGCCCCGAGGGGGCACAACCCACCAGGGCGCGCCTGGAGGCCCAGGCACTCCCAGATGGGTTGTGCCCACCTCGGTGGCCTCCCACACCGCCTCTTCGCCCTATAAATCCCCAAATATTCCAGAAACCCTAGGGGAGTCGACGAAACACAATTCCAGCTGCCGCAAGTTCCGGAACCACGAGATCCAATCTAGACACCATCACGGAGGGGTTCATCATCCTCATTGGTGCCTCTCTGATGATGCGTGAGTAGTTCATCATAGACCTACAGGTCCGTAGGCAGTAGCTGTTGGGGAACGTAGCGTGCAATTTCAAAAAAAATCCTACGATCACGCAAGATCTATCTAGGAGATGCATAGCAATGAGAGGGGGAGAGTGTGTCCATGTACCCTCGTAGACCGAAAGCAGAAGCGTTAGTTTAACGCGGTTGATGTAGTCGAACGTCTTCATGATCCAACCGATCTTAGTACCAAACGTTGATACGTCTCCAACGTATCTACTTTTCTTAACGCTTTTCCTCTTGTTTTGGACTCTAATTTGCATGATTTGAATGAAACTAACCCCGGACTGACGTTGTTTTCAGCAGAACTACCATTGTGTTGTTTTTGTGCAGAAATAAAAGTTCTCGGAATGGAACAAAACTTTGCGAGAATTTTTTATATCAATAATAAGAATTTCTGGAGCCAAGACCTGTCAGAGAGGGGCACCTGGGTGGGCACAACCCACCAGGGCGCCCCCCTCTCCTAGCGCGCCCTGGTGGCCCCGCAGACCTGAACCCTGACACTATAAATTCCTATTTTCGGAGAAAAAAATCAGGGAGAAAGAATTATCACGATCCACGAGACGGAGCCGCCACCAAGCCCTGTTCTTCCTCGGGAGGGCAGATCTGGAGTCCTTTTGGGGCTCCGAAGAGGGGGATCTTCGTTCTTCGTCATCACCAACCCTTCTCCATCGCCAATTCCATGATGCTCCCCATCGGAGTGAGTAATTTCTTCGTAGGCTCACTGTTCGGTGAGGAGTTGGATGAGATTCATCATGTAATCGAGTTAGTTTTGTTAGGGCTTGATCCCTATATCCTCTATGTTCTTAGATTGATGGTTCTATGACTTTGCCATGCTTAATGCTTGTCACTTTGGGCCCGGGTGCTATGAACACAGATCTGAACCGTTTATGTTATCACCATTATATCTATGTTCTAGACCCGATCTTGCAAGTTATAGTCACCTACTACGTGTTATGATCCGGTAACCCCAGAGTGACAATAACTGGAACTTCTTCCGGTGATTACTCTAGTTTGAGGAGTTCATGTATTCACTATGTGTTAATGCTTTGTTTCGGTTCTCTATTAAAATGAGGCCTTAATATCCCTTAGTTTCCAATATGGACCCCGCTGCCACGGGAGGGTAGGACAAAAGATGTCATGCAAGTTCTTTTAATAAAGCATGTATGACTGTTTACGGAATACATCGCCTACAATATATCAATGAACTGGAGCTAGTGCCGTATCGCCCTAGGTTATAACTGTCTCATGATGAATATCATCCAACAAGTCACCGATCCAATGCCTACGAATTTGTCCTATATTGATCTTGCTAAGTTACTACTGCTGCTGCTACTGTCACACTGGCTACAAAATACTGCTATCACTGTTACCATTACTATTGTTGTTGTAGCTACTAGCAAAACTATCATATTACTGTCGTACTGATCACTTTGCTGCATATAATTAATCTTCAGGTGTGGTTGAATTAACAACTCAGCTGCTAATACCTTCAAATATTCTTTGGCTCCCCTCGTGTCGAATCTATAAATTTGGGTTGAATACTCTACCCTCGAAAACTGTTGCGATCCCCTATCACTACTAGGAAAAATGCTACTAGCAGCGCGGGTAAAATGGCTACTAGCAGCGCAGGTACCCGCGCTACTGTTATCGCGCTACAGCTAATAGTTAGTAGTAGCGTGGGTTAAACCCGCGCTACTACTAACTTTGTTAGTAGTAGCGTGTGCCACCCACGCTGCTGCTATTTCATACCCGCGCTACTACTAACGAAATAGTAGTAGCGTGTCTGTACTACCAACGCTACTAGTATCCTAAATACTAGTAGCGAGCAGTTTTTTCCCACGCTACTACTAACTTATTATAAATTAAAAGAAATCAATCAATTCCATTCTATCACACAATTGTCGTATCTACTATCACAGTTCCTCATTGTAGAGGCAACTCGTGTGTAATTCATATCTTTTACATAAGTAGGAGTGTAGTGTGCGTGTCAGCTACCTACGTAAGTGGTTCTTGCCATGCAAATTCAAAACTTTACCACTACTTCTAGACGTCAGAGACTGAGACACGTTGTTATGGTCCGATCCAAACATTGGCTCACTCGTCAATGCGTGGCGCCTTCCCGGCCTGATCTCGCGGCCTGCAGCTGTGAAGAAACACAACGGGCAACCTCGACTAGCCAGACTTGACCGATGGCAGCCGCCGCCTTGAGTTGTGACGCCACCACGTCCCTCGCCCTAGCCCTCAGCTCAAGCAGGCCCCGGTCGATGTCGGCCTCGTGCCACGCCACCAGCGGATGGAGGAAGCCATCGACACGCGTGCCCGCACTCAAATCCGAACACCATTAAGATTCAGATTTCGAATTGGCCACATACCGAATTAAGTCTATCCAAAATGTTGATTATCTCTCGGGCTCGGGGTGTCTGATCGACTGCTTACCCGTGTGCTGGGGTGCCAGAGGTAGATGACGAGCATCAGCTTCGCCTCTCCGTACATCGGCAGCCACGACACCGCCCAATCCACGAACCTCTCGACGACCGTCGGCATCGCCACCAGAACCCTGCAGCATTACCAACAGAGGTTCAGAAACTTCAGATTCTTCAGAAGAATGACATGGAAAAATAATGCGGTGCATGTCGATGAAAAACGTCGATGAAAAAGACAAGGAGCATACTAACCCCTTCAGGCAGTGAAAATATAATGTAGAGCAGTAAAAGTGGAACATGGCTCAGCATTTGCATTGATAGGGACAGATATACAATTGGGGATCCACTAGGTAAATAAATAATTCTCATAAATCAATAGCATTGTCTGCATTTAATATACTGTAGACAGTGTCCGACATCCTTGAGGAAAACCCAAACATTGTTACCTTCTTCGGGGCTCGAGCATGAACTGATGCACTCTGCTTCTTGTACATACAGCTGTGCTGCACCGGTGTTTATGCAAGGGGGTCAGTGTTAAAATAACACTGAATTTACTATGAAAGGGGATGGAATGCCTGAATTCACAATACTAAACTGATTGACCACCTATTGCCGCACAAATCTATGGTGTTCAGGAGTTCGGTAAAATTGATCAGACAATGCCCGAAACTGCTTAAAAGGATGATCCAGAAAGAGATAAGTACTTGTAGAGCAGGTCTGTACTAATGATACTAAATATACTATTCTCAAAAAGTAATCAGAAAACCGAATCCGGTAGGTAGACCTGACAATTGCTGTATTCGTTAACCTTGAGCTCAACCAGGCCATACAACACTATTTTCTAGATTAGTGCGCAACAAGCTCATTATTAGTGTAAAAGGTGGCCCGCCTTAAGAGGGAACATAGTAAAGTGCAAGAACTATCACACAGAATAGTAAAAATGGAACGTAGCTCAGCACTTGCATTGATAGGAACCGACACATGATCAAACCATGGGCATCCACTAAGGAAGATCGATAATTCTGCATTTAACATATTATCTTAACCGGAAACAGGGCAAAATCCAAGAATACCATAAAGAGCAAACAATTAGCATGTGGATCATCACATTTCAAGTAGAAGCACTACAGGTGAAATCAACTGCTCAGATTAGATATACAAGCACACTGCCTATGTGCCCTTGAACTCTCCAATACGAGATCATCAATCCATGCTAAACTACTATAGGACCTTGAAGTATGTCTAGAGGGGGGGGTGATTTGACTACTTGACTAATTAAAAAAGTTAACCTTTTCCCAATTTTATAGTTTGGCAGATTTTAGCTATTTTAGGACAAGTCAAGCAATCATCACAGAATTCAAGCAAGCATGCAAAGAGTATATAGGCAGCGGAAATTAAAGCATGCAACTTGCAAGAAAGTAAGGGGAAGGGTTTAGAGGATTCAAACGCAATTGGAGACACGGATGTTTTTGTCATGGTTCCGATAGGTGGTGCTATCGTACATCCACGTTGATGGAGACTTCAACCCACGAAGGGTAACGGTTGTGCGAGTCCACGGAGGGCTCCACCCACGAAGGGTCCACGAAGAAGCAACCTTGTCTATCCCACCATGGCCGCTGCCCACGAAGGACTTGCCTCACTCGGGTAGATCTTCACTAAGTAGGCGATCTCCTTGCCCTTACAAACTCCTTGGTTCAACTCCACAATCTTGCTCGGAGGCTCCCAAGTGACACCTAGCCAATCTAGGAGACACCACTCTCCAAGAAGTAACAAATGGTGTGTTGATGATGAACTCCTTGCTCTTGTGCTTCAAATGATAGTCTCCCCAACACTCAACTCTCTCTCATAGGATTTGGATCTGGTGGAAAGAGGGTTTGAGTGGAAAGCAACTTGGGGAAGGCTAGAGATCAAGATTCATATGGTAGGAATGGAATATCTTGGCCTCAACACATGAGTAGGTGGTTCTCTCTCAGAAATGGTAAGTTGGAAGTGTAGGTTCAGTCTGATGGCTCTCTTCTAGAATGAAGAGGAGGTGGAGGGGTATATATAGCCTCCACACAAAATCTAACCGTTACACACAATTTACCAAACTCGGTGGGACCGAATCGTTAAACTCGGTCGGACCGATTTAGTAAACCTAGTGACCGTTAGGGTTTTTGGTGGGACTGACATGCATCTCGGTGAGACCGATATGGTTAGGGTTAGGGCATAACGTAATCTCGGTGAGACCGATTACACAAACTCGGTGAGACCGATTTTGGTAATTAGCTAACCAGAGAGTTGGTCAGGTAAACTCGGTGGGACCGATTTGCTCTTTTCGGTGGGACCAAATGTTACAAAAAGGAAACAGAGAGTTTACATTGCAATCTCGATGGGACCGATCGCTCACTTCGGTTAGACCGAAACGTTACGAAGGGAAACAGAGATTGCAACCCCATCTCGGTGAGACCGAGATCCCTATCGGTAAGACCAATTTGCTTAGGGTTTGTGGCAGTGGCTATGACTTTTGGAATCGGTGGCGCGGATAGAAAGAATCGGTGAGACCGATTTTGGCTTTAGGTTTAGGTCATTTGTGGATGTGGGAAAGTATTTGAGGGTTTTGGAGCATATCACTAAGCACATGAAGCAAAAAAGGCTCATTAAGCAACACCTCATCCCTTCTTGATAGTATTGGCTTTTCCTATAGACTCAATGTGATCTTGGATCACTAAAATGTAAAATGAAGAGTCTTGAGCTTTTGAGCTTGAGCCAATCCTTTGTCCTTAGTATTTTGAGGGATCCACTTTCATCATCCATGCCATGCCATTCATTGAGCTTTCCTGAAATAATAGTCTTGGAATAGCATTAGCTCAATGAGCTATATGTTGTTATGAATTACCAAAACCACCTAGGGATAGTTGCACTTCAACTACAACACGCCTGAGATCATGTACACATCAGTCACACCAAGTGTAGATGCACGATTCAGAACAAGTAGTAGCCATAAATAAACAGAGTGAAGCAAACAAATTAACATCAAATCAGTCGAACCACTCGGATCACAAACCATATTTGAGCGGTTTTAGAATTCAGCAAATGGGGGAGGCTCACCGGGGGCGTACAAGCTGAGCATCCGGTGGGCATGGTACCTGATAGACAGAGGAATGGAAATCCATCAGTAATCAGGAGAGGAGAATGCGTGAGGTTACGATCATACATAGGGAGCCATTTCAGTTGTCACATGAACCTCTCGATAAGTAGACGGCCTAAGGTACTAGCAAAGCACTCTTGTGTTGTCCACAAATTTATCTGAACCTATGCGACGGCTACACAGAATCTCAATGTGAAGTTGCGCTGGCAGACGGATAAAGATGTCGAGGCTGCTCGGTCAGAACAAGTTAACAGAGTGAAGTAGTGCAAGGCAATATTGATTAATTGGTGAAAAGATGGTAAAGATCAATTGTAAATTGCCCATGGTCTGCTGGTAATGGATGGATGGTTTACGATGACGGTGCCGCATCGGTCGACGGAGCAAGCAGCTAACCACTAGGCCCCAAGTGTCCTAAAGGAAAGGATCCTGCTCGTCTCCCAGCTGCCAAGTTCCATGGGGATTTAGTTCATACTTCAGACCAGCCGTCTGTCTACAGCTTGCACTGACATTACAAAACGCCGACTTGTAGGCACGTCTGGTGCATCACATGAGTAGTGACCCAATACAAGGGGGAGAGTGATTCGTTTTTCATTTTCTTCAGTCATGACACGGGGTTCACGGCCTTGACATTTACAAGCTTGTTACCAATGCCTTGCCATCAGCATCAGCACCCAGTTGGTGACACTTATTCACAAGTTGTGCAGTGAATCCATTGCATCATTTGTTTCCTCTTAGGAGTAACATGAACGTTCCATCCGGTTGGATTCAGCATATTTGCAATTGAATCTAACGCCCCAATTCTCTTCTCTTCCACTCTAAAATGTATTGAAATGCATTTTAACCGGATGTTTACAGTATACAATGGTCGTATACAGCTCAGATCTGCTCTCGGGCCAGCGACAGCCGTCTGAGACGGCGTGCAGTGCCATTTAAAAATGTCCACTTGCAGGCAGGCAGGCAGGAGGATAATCTTGTTTCAGATACTACGTTTGATGCATCATGCAAGCAGTCACATGGTTTTCACCCAGGACGAGGAAGAAAGTGTTTAATTTTTCAGTTTCGTCAGTCATGGCATTTGCTTTTTGTGTTCAACCATGCCATCCCTCTGCTGCCTATAAATGTATTGAACCATTTTCAAGTTTCGTTTTGAGCTACGTACCAATTATACGTTCATACAGACTAGCACATCTCCAAAAAACAGAGAGCAAACAAGTTCTAACATAGGATGCAGAAACATATTTGAAGAGCGCGGGCGGCAAGTGAATGGGAAGGGGAAGGAGTGGGTACCTACATATTCCAACAGAGGCCGGGATGGGGTCTTGGAGGCTGACGTCGCCGTCGTTGTTGCCCGCCGCCGTGCTGAGCCTGCTGACGCCGGAGGTTGCCACCGCCATGGACGGAAGGAGGGACGGACGGCAAGCAGTGGTGGTGGTGAGGTGGGAGACTCGCTGCGCCACTACCAGCAGCCGCAACACGAGGCGGCCGGTCTTGGAGGAAGGTGGCACTACGTAGTTGCCCGTCGAGGCCGCCGCGTCGAGCACCGCCCTAACCCTCCTCCGTCGCTCCGGCACCATGGCCACACGCACGCGGCTATGGCGGGAGCAGCGGGGGAGCGGCGAGGAGGCGAGGGTCCGCGCGAAGGAGGAGGCGGCGGTGGCTTCCATGGGGATCAGAGCGGAGGAAGGTGGGAGTGTTGCGCGCGGCCGGCGTGGGTGGTGGCGGCGGCGAGGAGATCGTGGGGAGAGGATCAGGTGAGTTCGTGAGAGAGTTTTTTTTAGGATGAGAGAGAGAGCGGTAGGGTGGGAGTGGATCGGGCTGGGGTGGATGGTGCAGTAGTGGGCACACTTAGTAGTAGCGTGGGGTCTTACCTGCGCTATAGCTACTTATTTAGTAGAAGCGTAGGTTTTATATCCCTCGCTACTACTATGGCCTGTCCCGGGAGCATAGTGGAGACCACTAAGTAGCAGCGCGGGTTTATATCCCTCGCTACTACTATCAACTTAGTAGTAGCGCGGGTTTTATACCCCACGCTACTACTAATTAGCAGTAGCGTCTCTTTTTAGACGGCGCTACTGATAAACTTCTGTGTATAAGGTTTTCCTAGTAGTGTATACTTGTGGATTATCAAGTCCTTTTTCTGGCGCCGTTGCCGGGGAGCATAGCTATATTTGTTGAGTCACTTGGGATTATTATCATACTATCACTATGAAGAATCTGAAGGATCCAAAGACTAAGATATTTTCCTCAAGTATGAGGGGAGGTAAGAAACTGCCATTCAGTTCTGCTTTAGATTCACCTTCTGTTATGAGTAAACTTGCAACACCATCACCACATGCTATTAATTCTGATATGTCGCAAGTTATTGATGATGCTCCTTCTACTATGAATGATGTTTATGATGATGCTAGTACCTTGCTTGATAATGATGATGTGCCACTTGGTGAATTTCTTGATGAACAAATTGCTAGAGTAATACAACATGATGTTGTTGAATCTGATGATGAGCTTGAAACTGAAACTCGTGAAACACTTGCTAGAGCTAGCCCTCCTAGATATGAATTGCCTAAGGTAATGAAAGGTTATGTTATGAGTGAAGAAGCAACTGGAGATATTCTTGCTTGTAAGGATAGAGATGATCTAGAGAAATTATTACACAAGTATAAAGAAAAATCTCTGAATGCTAGAATGAAATGTGATCCTAAGTTTGCTACTTCACCTATCTTTATTGATGATAAGGCTTATGAATTCTCGGTCGACTCAGAGCTAATTACTTTGGTTGAATCTGATCCTTTCCATGGTTATGAAACTAAAACTGTTGTGGCACATCTTATTAAGTTGAATGATATAGCCACCCTTTTTACTTATGATGAGAAAACTCGATACTACTTTATTCTCAGGTTATTTCCGTTCTCATTAAAGGGTGATGCTAAAGCCTGGTACAATACTCTTGCTCCTGGTTGTGTGCGTAGTCCTCAGGATATGATTTACTACTTCTCTGAAAAATATTTTCCTGCTCATAAGAAACAAGCTGCCTTATAGGAAATATTTAACTTTGTTCAAACTGAAGAAGAAAGTCTCCCACAAGCTTGGGGGAGGCTTTGCCAGTTACTTAATGCTTTATCTAATCATCCTCTTTAGAAAAATGAAATACTTGATATCTTCTATAATGGACTAACCGATGCTTCTAAGGACTTCCTAGATACTTGTGTTGGTTGTGTTTTCAGGGAACGAACTGTTGGACAAGTTGAAGAATTATTGAATAACATATTGAAAAATTATGATGATTGGACTAGTCCTGAACCACCACCTAAACCCACTCCAAAGAAGAGGGGTATATTATATCTCAGTCCTGAAGATATGCAAGAGGCAAAGAAATCTATGAAGGAAAAAGGTATTAAAGCTGAGGATGTTAAAAATTTACCTCCTATTGAAGAAATACATGGGCTTAATACACCACCACTGCCTAAGGTGGTAGAGGTAAATTCTCTTATGAAGTTCAATGATAATGATAATTCTCATAATATGAATCCTAGTCAATGCCTTTATGAGTTTGAAAACTACATTAGAAAGCAAGATCACTTCAATGCAAATGTTATGAAACAGTTGAAATATAATTCTGATATGATTGCTCGCTTGAGTGACTTGTTATTTAGAATTTCAAATGATGTTAGAGGTGTTGGAAAACATGCTTCTATGGTTCAAACTCAATTAGAACAAGTTGCTAAATCTCAAAGAGAATTACTTGATGAAATGAATCATAATATGCATGACTTTGCTGTTAGAGTGGCAACTAAAGGAGGTAAAATGACTCAGGAACCACTTTATCCTGAGGGACACCCAAAAAGAATTGAACAAGATTCAAAAAGAAATAACACTAGTGCACCTAGTCCTTCTAAAAAGAGAAAGAAGAAGAAAAATGATAGGACTTTGCATACTTCTAGTGAACCTGAAATAGAAAAACCTCCTGATAATGATAATGAAGTTTCTATCTCAGATACTGAAACTCAGTCTGGTAATGAACACTCACCTAGTGATAATGAAGAAGATAATGTTGATTTTCATAAAGACACTCAACCAAATGATAAAGAACCAGATAATGATGTTTAGATAGAACCACCTGTTGATCTTGATAACCCACAACCTAAGAATAAAAGATATGATAAAATATACTTCATTGCTAGAAAACATGGTAAAGAAAGAGAACCGTGGGTTCAAAAACCTATGCCTTTTTCGCCCAAGTCAACTAAAAAGAAAGATGATGAAGAATTTGAACACTTTGCTGAGATGCTGAGGCCAGTCTTTTTGCGTACTCGCTTGACTGGTACCTTGAAAATGCCTCCTTATGCAAAGTATATGAAAGATATCATCACAAATAAGAGAAAAATACCGGAAGCTAAAATCTCCACTATGCTTGCTAACTATACTTTTAAAGTTGGAGTACCCAAAAAACTTGGAGATCCGGGAATAGCAACTATACCTTGCTCTATCAAAAAGAATTATGTGAAAATTGCTTTGTGTGATTTAGGAGCTGCTGTTAGTGTTATGCCTTTCTCATTATATAAAAGACTTGACTTGAATAAACTCACACCTACCGAAATATCTTTGCAAATGGCTGATAAATCAACTGCCATACCTATCGGTATTTGTGAGGCCGTGCCCGTTGTTGTTGCTAATGTTACTATTTTGACTGACTTTTTTATACTTGAGATGCCCGAGGACGACAACATGTCGATTATCCTTGGTATACCCTTCTTGAATACTGCAGGGGCTGTTATTGATTGCAATAAAAGCAAGGTCACTTTTCATATCAATGGTAATAAGCATACGGTGCACTTTCCGAAGAAATAATTCCAAGTGAATGATATTAATGTTACTAAAAATCTCCGACAATCACTATTGGAAGTTTTCAAATACCTCTACCTACTGTCAAAAAGAAATATGAAATACTTATTGTTGGGGAAATGCATATCCCCATTGAGGCAATGATGTCTACTACACAACCTTCTTCTTGTAGACGTTGTTGGGCCTGCAAGTGCACAGGTTTGTAGGACAGTAGCAAATTTCCCTCAAGTGGATGACCTAAGGTTTATCAATCCGTGGAAGGCGAGGGATGAAGATGGTCTCTCTCAAACAACCCTGCAACCAAATAACAAAGAGTCTCTTGTGTCCCCAACACACCCAATACAATGGTAAATTGTATAGGTGCACTAGTTCGGCGAAGAGATGGTGATACAAGTGCAATATGGATGGTAGATAAAGGTATTTGTAATCTGAAATAATAAAAACAGCAAGGTAACTAATGGTAAAAGTGAGCATAAACGGTATTGCAATGATAGGAAACAAGGCCTAGGGTTCATACTTTCACTAGTGCAAGTTCTCTCAACAATAATAACATAGATAGATCATATAACAATCCCTAAACATGCAACAAAGAGTCACTCCAAAGCCACTAATAGCGGAGAACAAACGTAGAGATTATGGTAGGGTACGAAACCACCTCAAAGTTATTCTTTCGGATCCATCTATTAAAGAGTTCATACTAGAATAACACCTTAAGACAAAAATCAACCAAAACCCTAATGTCACCTAGATACTCCATTGTCACCTCAAGTATCCGTGGGCATGATTATACGTTATGCATCACACAACCTCAGATTCATCCAACCAACACAAAGTACTTCAAAGAGTGCCCCAAAGTTTCTACCAGAGAGTCAAGAACGTGTGCCAACACCTATGCATAGGTTCATGGGCGGAACCCGCAAGTTGGTCACCAAAACACACATCAAGTGGCACATGATATCCCATTGTCACCACAGATAAACACGACAAGACATACATCAAGTGTTCTCAAAGTAAAGACTCAATCCGATAAGATAACTTCAAAGGGGAAACTCAATTCATCACAAGAGAGTAGAGGGGGAGAAACATCATAAGATCCAACTATAATAGCAAAGCTCGTGATACATCAAGATCGTGCCATAGAGGGAACATGAGAGAGAACACGAGATAGAGAGATCAAACACATAGCTACTGGTACATACCCTCAACCCCGAGGGTGAACTACTCCCTCCTCGTCATGGAGAGCGCCGGGATGATGAAGATGGCCACCGGTGATGGATTCCCCCTCCGGCAGGGTGCCGGAACGGGCTCTCGAGAGGTTTTTGGTGGCTACAGAGGCTTGCGGCGGCGGAACTCCAAATCTATATTCTCCGTGGATGTTTTTAGGGTACGAGGGACTATATAGGCGAAAGAAGTCAGTCGGGGGAGCCTCGAGGGGCCCACGAGACAGGGGGCGCGCCCTCCTATCTCGTGGAGTCCTCGGGGATCTTCTGACGTGAACTCCAAGTCTCTAGGATCATATTCTTCCCAAAAATAACGCTGCCAAAAGTTTCATTCCGTTTGGACTCCGTTTGATATTCCTTTTCCTCGAAATACTGAAACAGGCAATAAAACAGCAATATGGGCTGGGCCTCCGGTTAATAGGTTAGTCCCAAAAGTAATATAAAAGTGAATAATAAAGCCCAATATTGCCCAAAACAGTAGATAATATAGCATGGAGCAATCAAAAATTATAGATACGTTGGAGACGTATCAAGCATCCCCAATCTTAATTCCTGCTCGTCCTCGAGTAGGTAAATGATAAATAAGATAATTTTTGATGTGGAATGCTAGTTGGCATAATTTCAATGTAATTATTCTTAAGTGTGGTATGAATATTCAGATCTGAAAGATTCAAGACAAAAGTTTAATATTGACATAAAAATAATAATACTTCAAGCATACTAACAAAGCAATCATGTCTTCTCAAAATAACATGGCCAAATAAAGTTATCCCTACAAAATCATATAGTCTGGCTATGCTCTATCTTCACCACACAAAGTATTTAAATCATGCACAACCCCGATGACAAGCCAAGCAATTGTTTCATACTTTTGAAATTCTCAAACTTTTTCAATCTTCACGCAATACATGAGCGTAAGCCATGGATATAGCAGTATGGGTGGAATAGAAGGGTGGTTGTGGAGAAGACAAAAAGGGAGAAGATAGTCTCACATCAACTAGGCGTATCAACGGGCTATGGAGATGCCCATCAATAAATATCAATGTGAGTGAGTAGGGATTGCCATGCAACGGATGCACTAGAGCTATAAGCATATGAAATCTCAACAAAAGCAACTAAGTGGGTGTGCATCCAACTTGCTTGCTCACGAAGACCTAGGGCATTTTGAGGAAGCCCATCATTGGAATATACATGCCAAGTTCTATAATGTAAAATTCCCACTAGCATATGAAAGTGACAACATAGGAGACTCTCTATCATGAAGATCATGGTGCTACTTTGAAACACAAGTGTGGTAAGAGGATAGTAGCATTGTCCCTTCTCTCTTCTTCTCTCATTTTTCTTTTTGTTTTTTTATTTGGGCCTTTTCTCTTTTTTTTATGGCCTCTTTTTTTCCTTTTTTTTTATTTTTTTTCGTTCGGAGTATCATCCCGACTTGTGGGGGAATCATGGTCTCCATCATCCTTTCCTCACTTGGGACAATGCTCTAAAAATGATGATCATCACACTTCTATTTTCTTACAACTCAACAATTACAACTCGATACTTAGAACAAAATATGACACTATATGAATGCCTCCGGCGGTGTACCAGGATATGCAATGAATCAAGAGTGACATGTATGAAGGAATTATGAATGGTGGCTTTGCCACAAATACGATGTCAACTAGATGATCATGCTAGCAATATGAAAATGATGAAGCGTGTCATAATAAATGGAACGGTGGAAAGTTGCATGGCAATATATCTCGGGATGGCTATGGAAATGCCATGATAGGTAGGTATGGTGGCTGTTTTGAGGAAGATATATGGTGGGTGTGTGATACCGGCGAAAAGTGCGCGGTATTAGAGAGGCTAGCAATGGTGGAAGGAGGAAGAGTGCGTATAATCCATGGAATCAACATTAATCATAAAGAACTCATATACTTATTGCAAAAATCTACAAGTTATCAAAGCAAAGTATTACGCAAGATGCTCCTAGGGGGATAGATTGATAGGAAAAGACCATCACTCGTCCCCGACCACCACTCATAAGGAAGACAATCAATAAATAAATCATGCTCCGACTTCATCACATAACGGTTCACCATACGTGCATGCTACGGGAATCACAAACTTTAACACAAGTATTTCTCAAATTCACAACTACTCAACTAGCATGACTCTAATATTACTACCTCCATATCTCAAAACAATTATCAAGCATCAAACTTCTCATAGTATTCAACACACTCATAAGAATTCTTACAAATCTTGTATGCTTAGCATATTAGGATTATTTAAGCAAATTATCATGCTATTTAAGACTCTCAAAATAATCTAAGTGAAGCATGAGAGATCAAAATTTTCTATAAAACAAATCCACCACCATGCTCTAAAAGATATAAGTGAAGCACTAGAGCAAACGACAAACTACTCCAACAAGATATAAGTGAAGATCAATGAGTAGTTAAATAATTGTGCAACTATGTGAAGACTCTCTAACATTAAGGAATTTCAGATCTTGGTATTGTATTCAAACAGCAAGAAAAACAAAATAAAATGACATTGCAAGGATAGCACAACTCATGTGAAGAAGCAAAAACTTAGGCTCAACCGATACTAACCGATAGTTGTTGAAGAAGAAAGGTGGGATGCCTACCGGGCATCCCCAAGCTTAGATGCTTGAGACTTCTTGTAATATTATCTTGGGGTGCCTTGGGCATCCCCAAGCTTGAGCTTTTGTGTCTCCTTAATTCCTCTCATATCATGGTTTCTCTTTTTATCAAAAGCTTAATCCACACCAAACTCAACAAGAACTCGTGAGATAGGTTAGTATAAACCAATGCAAAACCTTATCATTTTCTACTGTAACAAATCACTACAATTATTATTCAACATTGCATACCAAATGTCTCTGCATATTTAATACTACTATCCTCAAATAGAATCATTAAACAAGCAAACATATGCAAACAATGCAAACATAACAGCAATCTGCCAAAACAGTACAGTCTGTAAAGAATGCAAGAGTATCGATACTTCCCTAACTCCAAAAATTATAAGAGAAAATTCACACTGTAGTAAATTTATCAGATCTCATTATGCAAAAGGTTTCATCATTATATCATGCTCTGACTTTTCTAGGGAATTTTTGCAACAGCGGTAAACTTTCTGTTTTCAAACAGCAACATGTATACTAGCAAAATAAGCGTGGCAAAGGCTATCATTGAATTTTTTATTGAAACTAAAGATGCAAAACATTATTATAAATAACAGCAAGAAAATACTAACAGAAAAAAATGACGCTCCAAGCAAAACACATATCATGTTGTGAATAAAAATATAGCTCCAAGTAAAGTTACCGATGAACGAAGACGAAAGAGGGGATGCCATCCCGGGCATCCCCAAGCTTAGTTGCTTGGTTGTCCTTGAATATTATCTTGGGGTGCCTTGGGAATCCCCAAGCTTAGGATCTTGCCACTCCTTATTCCATAGTCCATCGAATCTTTACCCAAAACTTGAGAACTCCACAACACAAAACTTAACAGAAAACTCGTAAGCTCCGTTAGTGAAAGAAAGCAAAACCACCACATAAGGTACTGTAATGAACTCATTCTTTATTTATATTGGTGTAAACCTACTTTATTCCAACTTATCTATGGTTTATAAACTATTTTACTAGCCATAGATGCATCAAAATAAGCAAACAACACACGAAAAACAGAATCTGTCAAAAACAGAACAGTCTGTAGTAATCTGTAACTAACGCAAACTTCTGGAACTCCAAAAATTCTACCAAAATAGGAAGTCTTAGGAAATTTGTCTATTGATCTACATAAAAAAGAATCAACGCAAAAGCACTTTTCTGTGATTTACTAAAAAAAATCTCGTGCGTGCAAAGTTTCTGTTTTTCAGCAGAATCAAATTAACTATCACCATAGGTTATCCTATAGGTCTTACTTCGCAATTTATTGAAACAAAAGCTATAAAACATGATTACTACAGTAGAATAATCATTTGGACACACAAAAACAGTAAGGGTAAATATTGGGTTGTCTCCCAACAAGCGCTTTTCTTTAATGCCTTTCTAGCTAGGCATGATGATGACAATGATGCTCACATAAGAGATAAGAATTGAAACGTAACGGGAGCATCACGAAGCACATGACTAGCACATTTAAGTCTAACCCACTTCCTATGCATAGGGATTTTGTGAGCAAACAACTTATGAGAACAATAATCAACTAGCATAGGGAGGTAAAATAAGCATAGCTTCAAAAAAATTAGCACATAGAGAGGAAACTTGACATTATTGCAACTCCTACAAGCATATGTTCCTCCCTCATAATAATTTTCAGTAGAATCATGAATGAATTAAACAATATAACCAGAACCTAAATCATTCTTTTCATGGTCTACTAGCATATAAAATTTACTACTCTCCACATAAGCAAATTTCTTCTCATTCGGAATAGTGGGAGTATCATAAAGGACTTGAACACTAAAAATTGTTTCCACATTAAAAGAGTAATGTTCAGAAAAAGGGTAATCATAATCATGACAAGATTTGTAAATATAATCATCACTACTTTTTATAGCATAAGTTTCATCACAATAATCATCATAAGTAGCGACTTCGTTCTCATCATAATCGATTGAAACCTCTCCCAAGATAGTGAAATCACTAAATAAAGTTGACACTCTTCCAAATCCACTTTCATATTCATCACAATAAAATTCAACATCCTCCAAAATAGTGGGATCACTACTTACTAAAGTTGACACTCTTCCAAACCCACTTTCCTCAATATAATCATCATAAGTAGGAGGCATGTTATCATCATAACAACTTTGCATATCAAAACTTGGGATGCTAAAAATATCATCTTCAGTAAACATATCATCCCCAAGCTTGGGACAAACATTAATTTCAGCAAATATGTTCTCAAATATTTCATTCTCATCAAACATAGCTTCCCCAAGCTTGGGCCCTTTCATATCATAAGCATAATCACTCTCATCGTTGAAAATATGGATAGCAGCAATAGTAAAGCAATTATCATCATCACAATGAGTAGTAGGAGCAACATCATTTGGGAGGGATACCTTTCTACCTTTGTTGCTCCTTCTTTTATTTTTCTTCTTCACATTATGTGTAGGTTCAACCTTCCTCTTTGAGCTCCTTATTGATGAGATTGGTTGAATAGAAAGCTCCTCCTCATTACCTAATTCATCATAAGAAATAATAGGAGGAGATTGGGAAGTCTCTTCCCTTTCATTAGTATTCTCATCATCTTCCATTTGCTTTCTTTTCTTTAGGTAATTGGAAATATAAGGATTTTCAATGCAATTCTCCGCACAAAACATATAAATCTTTTCTAGATCAATATCAAGAAAATGCTTAAGATTAAATTCTGGAATAGGCTTAGTTAAACGTTTCAACTCTTCACAACCCAAAAGCAATCTAAGTTCATTGTAGTGAGAAAGGGAGATCAAATCATCACAACTTTTGGACACGATCCGATCATGAAACAATTTGCATTGGAGATGTAAATGATCTTATTTATTGCAAAATTCACAACGGGAAAGATATCTTAAATTCTCCGCACTCTTATCTAGCCTTTCTTGCAACTTCTTATTTTCTAAATACTTATGCCTCTTGCAATATATATCTTCTTTATTTGGTGTGTTAATGCAAACATGCACTCCACAAAAGTTGACATGCTCATAAGATATATTTTCATCATGACTAGAGCAATCATCATTAGTACTAAGGATATTCAAGGAGTTTATACTAACAACATTGCAATTATGCTCATCATTCAAAGATTTAGTACCAAGCATTTTAATGCACTCTTCTTCTAACACTTGAGCACAATTTTCCTTTCCATCAAACTCACGAAAGATATTAAAAAGACGAAGCGTACGAGACAAACTTAACTCAATTTTTTTGTAGTTTTCTTTTATAAACTAAACTAGTGATAAAACAAGAAACAAAAAGATTCGATTGCAAGATCTAAAGATATACCTTCAAGCACTCACCTCCCTGGCAACGGCGCCAGAAAAGAGCTTGATGTCTACTACACAACCTTCTTCTTGTAGACGTTGTTGGGCCTGCAAGTGCACAGGTTTGTAGGACAGTAGCAAATTTCCCTCAAGTGGATGACCTAAGGTTTATCAATCCGTTGGAAGGCGAGGGATGAAGATGGTCTCTCTCAAACAACCCTGCAACCAAATAACAAAGAGTCTCTTGTGTCCCCAACACACCCAATACAATGGTAAATTGTATAGGTGCACTAGTTCGGCGAAGAGATGGTGATACAAGTGCAATATGGATGGTAGATAAAGGTATTTGTAATCTGAAATAATAAAAACAGCAAGGTAACTAATGGTAAAAGTGAGCGTAAACGGTATTGCAATGATAGGAAACAAGCCTAGGGTTCATACTTTCACTAGTGCAAGTTCTCTCAACAATAATAACATAGATAGATCATATAACAATCCCTCAACATGCAACAAAGAGTCACTCCAAAGCCACTAATAGCGGAGAACAAACGTAGAGATTATGGTAGGGTACGAAACCACCTCAAAGTTATTCTTTCGGATCGATCTATTAAAGAGTTCGTACTAGAATAACACCTTAAGACCCAAATCAACCAAAACCATAATGTCACCTAGATACTCCATTGTCACCTCAAGTATCCGTGGGCATGATTATACGATATGCATCACACAACCTCAGATTCATCCAACCAACACAAAGTACTTCAAAGAGTGCCCCAAAGTTTCTACCAGAGAGTCAAGAATGTGTGCCAACCCCTATGCATAGGTTCATGGGCGGAACCCGCAAGTTGGTCACCAAAACATACATCAAGTGGCACATGATATCCCATTGTCACCACAGATAAACACGGCAAGACATACATCAAGTGTTCTCAAAGTAAAGACTCAATCCGATAAGATAACTTCAAAGGGGAAACTCAATTCATCACAAGAGAGTAGAGGGGGAGAAACATCATAAGATCCAACTATAATAGCAAAGCTCGCGATACATCAAGATCGTGCCATAGAGGGAACACGAGAGAGAACACGAGAGAGAGAGAGAGATCAAACACATAGCTACTGGTACATACCCTCAGCCCCGAGGGTGAACTACTCCGTCCTCGTCATGGAGAGTGCCGGGATGATGAAGATGGCCACCGGTGATGGATTCCCCCTCCGGCAGGGTGCCAGAACGGGCTCCCGAGAGGTTTTTGGTGGCTACAGAGGCTTGCGGCGGCGGAACTCCAGATCTATCTTCTCCGTGGATGTTTTTAGGGTACGTGGGACTATATAGGCGAAAGAAGTCGGTCGGGGGAGCCTCAAGGGGCCCATGAGACAGGGGGCGCGCCCTACAGGGGGCGCGCCCTCCTATCTCGTGGAGTCCTCGGGGATCTTCTGACGTGAACTCCAAGTCTCCAGGATCATATTATTCCCAAAAATAACGCCGCCGAATGTTTCATTCCGTTTGGACTCCGTTTGATATTCCTTTTCCTCGAAATACTAAAACAGGCAATAAAACAGCAATATAGGCTGGGCCTCCGGTTAATAGGTTAGTTCCATAAGTAATATAAACGTGAATAATAAAGCCCAATATTGCCCAAAACAGTAGATAATATAGCATGGAGCAATAAAAAATTATAGATACGTTGGAGACGTATCAGGCAACTTAGTGATTTACGAAAATTCTTCGGTTTCATGCTAATCGAAAGTGGTTGTTAATAGACTTGATCAACCTTATTAATGGATCATTTTTTAACGGTACGAAGTTGATGAATTTAGTAAGAACTAACTTCTGTCCCTATCTTTTGTTTTCTGTTTTTATTAGTTAAATAAAACTAGCGATGTTACCCGCGCATTTGCGCGGCTAGACTTTTATGACTATTATATTTGGTAATTGTATCTTAGTATTTTAAACAAATATTTATGATTTGAAAAGTTATGTTATTGTAACCTAATTTTGTATGAGGAATTCCACTGCAAGGTGTGCCGAAAATAGTTAGCTATAAAGAAATTTAAAATTTAATATATTTTTGTTTATAATTAAATCTCTTTAGATTCATCATATGATCTAGGAATTCCTAAATGGATCCTACATATGCAATAAGAACATTTTTATATGTTTAGATTTGTTATGTATATTTTTAGTACTCTCTCCTTCCCAAAAATATAAGGTGTCGGTTGACTTTTCTGGTCTTCCTTGCAGAACATTGACTATGATTTTCACGAATTATATGTCTATAAAATTACTATAAGGACATATAAAATAATATTATTTTGCAAGACAAATATAACGATACCATTTACACATGTTCAATCCATGTACTTTGATATATATTAGTAGTAAAAGTTGTGCATCAAAGACCGTGCAAAGTCAATCACGCCTCATATTGTGGGAAGGAGGGAGTAGTACATAGCATGGCCATCCAAAATTATTGAAATTGTGTATTAGCACCCCAAGTAATTTGGTACTTTTGCAGTCTATATGTTGAATTGCGTGTCTATTTGTTCTCCAAGATTTTTATTGCTTAAGTGGTCGCCTCCTGCAAGTTATATTGGCTTTTATGGTTCAAAATGGGTGATGTAAATTTAACTTTTGCTACATAGGCAATTTAAAAATAACTAAATTTTAGGTTGACACTATGAATGAATAATCCTATTCGTGCAGCGATATTCATTCCAATACAACTGGGTGTGAAGATCTTTGGTAAACATTTATAAATTTTGACCAGGATATAACTATTTCAAAGTTGTCTATGAAGTAACCACACCTTTCATATTATTATTTAAATTTTGTCTCCATGGTGGTAGTACCCTAACTGGATTGTTTGACCAAACTCAATTCACCTTACATGGTATCATATATTTTGATACTGTTTTTGGTTTTATTTATGGAAATCTCATCTGACCGTAACCGAAGATATAATATCAGAGCGGCGTGTTCATGCTTTAGCGTTTGAGCCATTGACTCACAAAAAATCACCATAAAGCCACGTTGTTAGTTTTTGTTATCCACAAAGAGCATACAGTCTGCTACCTTCTATGTTTATACTATTTAGGAATCACTCAAGCATTAACTCTACAGCACGTGCTTTGGCACGGTCGTTGTACAGCACATCATATTTATGGCTTCGTTCAGCTGTTACTCCCTCCGTCCGGGTTTATTGGGCCTCTGGTCGAAGGGAGCGTGTCCCCTCTTATTAGGCCCCTTCATCGATATATGATTTGTCTTCTGAAGTGTAGTAAATTTCCAGCCGCTTTCATGCACAAGCTCCTATACATTGAGCGACTAGTACTCCTCCTGAATCAACCCCATGGCTAGCCAGCCAATGCATCTAGTCTAGTCTAGTCTAGAAATAAGAATAGAAGCTCCTCTCCCGGTTCCTCAGCGATTTGGCATTCCTGGCCGTTGGATCTGGCTGCTTGATGGATCTTGGGACGTCGGATCAACCCCTGGAACGACCTCGTCCGTCGGATAAAAAAAAGTTACTGCTGGAATGAATAGTTACCCCCGTTTCGTGCCACCGCTCGTAATTACGCTGCCCCGCCGGGGGCATTTTCGTCATTTCGCTTCCTGGGGGTATTAAAGGCGGCCACGCCCGTGGTGAAACCCTAGCCGCCTCGCTCCCTTTCTCGTGCGTTGCCGCCTGCCTCCTCTCCTCCCCGCGACCCCGCACCACGTCTTCTCCCAGGCGCCCACTCGCCCCGCCCCCGATTGAACCCTAGCCGCCACTCCTCGCTGGCCATCCTCCCCATCCACGCCGCCACGCGCATCGCCGCCAGAGGGCGTCGCCGGTTGTGGGCGTCGCTGGTTGTGGGCGCGCCTTCGCGGATTCGCGTCGCGGTTGCCGGAGGCGTGGGCGCCGCGGGTCAACCTCCTCGGGGACGATGGGTGCGTCCCTGCCGTCCCGCCCTGCCCGTCGCGGCCCCGCCGTCCCACCCCGCCCGCCGCGGCTGCCATGGACGAGGTCGAGCTCGACTGGGAAGCAAGGGGCCGCCCCGCCCGCCCCGTTCTCCATGGTCGTCCACGGCCGCCACGCACATCGCCGCCAGAGGGCGTCGCCGGTTGTGGGCGCGCCTCCGCGGATTCGCGCCGCGGTTGCCGAAGGCGTGGGCGCCACGGGTCAACCTCCTCGGGGAAGATGTGCGCGTCCCCGCCGCCCCGCCCTGCCGGCCGCGGCTGCCATGGACGAGGTCGAGCTTGACTGGGAAGCAAGGGGCCTCCCCGCCCGGCCCGTTCTCCATGGCCATGGCCATGGCCGATGACCGCGGCCCCGCCCGCCGCGGCGGCCATGGACGAGCTCGAGCTCGATGGGGGAGCAACGGGGAGAGGAACGTGAGGCTATGGGGGATCTATGCCAGCCTGCTGCGTCAAATGTGATGGATTCGCTGTGCGACGCCGGTGTTCCTTGTTCTTGCCATCGTTGCGCTAGATCTGATGGTGCGTTCGTCAATTTGTGGGTAGGCATTTATTTTGCCCCGTTCTTGGTCATTCCCTGCAGCTTAACCGTGATTTTGTCTCTGATTTTGCTGCGGGTTGATCCATCGTTTGCAGGTGCTTGTTCTTCTCGTCAGTTCGTAGCTCGATCTGTGCCAGCCTGCTGCGTCTTCATCCAGGGATGTACAGGTCGACTGCTTTTCCTCTCCTTCTTTGTGCTTCTCTTCTTTCCAGACCTAGGGTTACATTTGTGAAGTAGTGTATATTCCTTGTCTTTTCTATATGAGTACGCTGCTAGATTCGGTCTATTGTGTGCAGGCTGGCCAATGAGAGGCAAAGGGTATTATTCCCTGGTTGGATTTATGTGGTGTCCTATCTTCCTTAATTCCTGGATTATAGGTGTGTGCTTCTTGTTCCTTGTCTGGATCATGCTAGGCGCTAGGTTTTTTTGTTCATTTGCACATGATTCTGGGTGCTTTTGTTCTTTTCTTTGTTTTGTTTACTATTTATTTTTGGCTTTATACCGATAGCCTGCTGGTTTGTCGGTTGGTCCTGCTCGTCCTCTGTTGTGATATTGAGGCATGTAGGCTTCAATTTACTATTGTCCATTTGAGTTAGGCTGCTTAATTTAGGTTTGTTTACTAAGTTAATTAGATTTCTAATTTAGTGATTATACCTCCTTTGGTTTTTTTATGGAATTTGGATATACGTGCCTTTGCTACCTATTCAGTTAATGCTTTGCTCAGTTTTAGTTTCTTTGGGTGTGTGCTTTATATAGCTTTCTGGTCTCTCCTTCCGGCCACAAACCTAGGCTTAGTCAGTGTTATACCATACTAGATTATATGTTCTGCCCAGCAGCGTATTTATCTGTGCTTCTTGGATTGTCCAGAGAGTCTGATTAGAGAAAGGTCAGTTCACCTCTGTAGCTTTTGTTGTTTAATTAGTCAGCATGTGCAGGTTCATATAGCAGTACACATGTGTGAATAGAAACTCTTCATGCAAAGTGGCAGTAAAAGGCCTTTCGATTTTACCTTAGGCACTACAAGCAGCCAATAGATAGGCCCATTGCTTGCATGATGATAAATTTTGCCCACAAGAATGTCCTAACAAATCTTATCTTTGATTGCAGCTAAAAGAGAGCTGACTAGGCCCGCCTGGGAAAGCAGGTAAGCACATTCGTGTCTGGTGTGTCAGATCTGCTAAATTGAACTCTTGCACTTCAAGATAGATTTCCATGTATTATTACTTTTGACTGACAGCGAGTTCATAAATTGTTGCTCTGTATTGATAATACTCTTAGATTATTTCAGCCTTATTGATTTGAATGCTGAAATATCTTTCTGACCCTATACAAAAAATATTGTTTTGTGTAAATAATGCATCGCATATTTTTTACTGTTGGCAAATGAGTTATTTATGTACAGTTACTACCAAATTATCAGAATAATAAATCTATCACTCGCTCCAATTATTTGTAATTCTGGGTTAGGCTTTTCTTATCTAAACTACTTGATGTGACAAAATATCTTAAACAAGCTCTGTGATTTGTATGCTCTCTTATGTTATCAAAGATGATTGCACTTATATGATATGTTTGATACTTCCTATATACTCGAAAGAAAAATAGCTGATGTTCCGCTCCTGCAGGCCTGCACTCGCGTCACACGCCCTTTCCTCTCCTGCCGCCTCGCCTCTCTCCCTGCTCGCTGTCTCCCTGGTCTCTGATGGTGCTCCTAGATGTGCTATACATCACCTCCTCATGTCCTTGGCCACTTCGGTGCCCATGGCTTTCGTGCTCGTCGGCGGGATGGTGCAAGGCGCAACTCCGACGTGGTTCCTCACTGGTTGGATGGCGTTCAGGCGCAACCCCGGTGCCCTTTGAGTACTGCCTCGGCTACAACCTCCCTCTGTGAGCTCCATCTTCCCCTGCTCTGCTTCGGCTACTATATGGGACATGGCCAGGGCTATGATGATCAGTTATGGCTGATATAGGCATGCTCTCAAGCAATCGAGGCACTTGTGGGTATTAATTTGTGTCCTCCCTCGTTTCTTTGAGCTGTTTTGATCACGTTCTTATTTTAGTGGCTCTGTCCTTGGATGGTCATTTCTAATGAGTGATAACCAGGGCAGTTAAACCCTCGTAAGAACATATTGATCCGGTGATCCATCTAGAAATCCAGAAATAAGAATAGAAGACCCTCAGGCGGCTCCTCAGCGATTTGGGATTCCTGGCCGTCGGATCTGGTTGCTTGATGGATCTTGGGCTGTCGGATCGACCCCTGTAACGACCTCGTCCGTCGGATATAAAAAAGTTACTGCTGGAATGAATAGTTAGTCCCAAAATGAGATATCTCGTGCCACCGCGTTTGAATCACGTGCCCCATCGGTCGGAAGCCATTCTTGCTAGGGCGATGATGATTAGTCGTGGGTATCAAGTTGGGTCCTCCCTCTTGTCTCTAGAATCCTTTTTGATCCTGTGATACTTATTGTTCTTTCCTTTGGATGGTCATTCTTATTGAGTGATAACCAGGGCAGCTCCATTGTATAAACAGATTGATCAGGTGATAAGAGATGATGGGGGTAGATTATATGATCGAGGAAAGGCAAATCTGAGCCCATATGCATTGAACCCTGAACCCTTTTTATTCGCAGACGCGTTGCCCACCGGTCGGAAGCCATCCTTGCTAGGGCGATGATGATTCGCTGTGGCTGAAATAAGTGTGCCTTTGAGCAATCAAGGCACATGTGGGTATCAAGTTGGGTCCTCCCTCTTGTCTCTAGAATCCTTTTTGATCATGTGATACTTATTGTTCTGTCCTTGGATGGTCATTCTTGTTGAGTGATAACCAGGGCAGCTCCAATCAGATAAACAGATTAATCTGGTGACAAGAGACGGCGGGGTAGATTATATGATCGAGGAAAGGAAAATCTGAGCCCACTATGCATTGAACCCTGAACCCTTTTTATTTGTATTTAAAGGTGTTGCTTATTTATGCTCCAAAGTGTTTATAGCCGTCTTATGTGAATATTTCTTCTCTCTCATACCTTCATTGCATATAAGTTGTTATTGACTTTTATTGTTTGTTGTTGGTCCTTGATTTCATCTGGTTAAGAGTAAGCAAGTTGTCGGTTCAATGGCTTGTTTTAATTTGTTGATAAACCAGCAAAAACCACGGTGTCATGTTTCTAATAACAACGTATTTAGGCTGGTTAATGTTTGTATTGGAGCCCACTACCTTTTATTTCGCTTGTTTCTACCATCTTCCTTGCTTCTCTGGCTGTTTCACGGTTGGGACGGTGGCGTGGCGTTGGGGCTGTCTTGCGGGTCGGCCGGAGAGGGAGCACACCAAGTGGGCTTCTAAGATGGCTGAGGTTATTATGTAACACTAGATTTTCTCCATCTACACCTGTGTTCTGTTTTTTGACACTGGTGTACTGTTTTTCTTATTCATCCTTTCAAAAATATTTGTCTTTAATGATTTCGTATAGCCAATGTGCATACTATCCGGTGTAGGCATCTAATTTGTTTTAATCTTTGTTCCATGATGAGATGATGGATTGTAACAGGGAAGCCATTTCCTTCTCTTTATAACTCTTAGAATACGAAATGGTTCTGGTTATATGGTTTATATCGATGTTTCATTTAGACTGAGATAAAAGGTACATTAAGAGTGTCCGTTGAACAGTCCGAACTTAGATATGAGCATTGGGTTGTTGAATATGTCTATCTGAACACTACTATTAAAACTAGAGTACTCTTAAAATTATCTCAGTGTGTGATACCGGCTGATGTATCATATGATTTGGGTGTCTTTATTCAGGAGCAACCTGGTTGGGTGGTGACATTTCTGAGTGGCCAAGCAAGAGCTCTTTTTTGTCTACTACATATGCAGTGGCGACTTCTTCTCAATGTGCATCAACACTAGAACCATGTTCCCTATCATGGTATGGTGCTTAGCATCATCATTTGCTTCCATTTGGTGTAGTTGAGGTGCTCCAAAAGTTTGTGTTGTCAAATGCTACCTCATATGGGGCTGTCTCTCTGACTGCTCCTCCCATTATCTTGGTTTGCAGGACGCCGCCGTGTCTCTCGCTGGCTCTCTCCTTGCCATCACCAGGAGGGTTGTGCAGGCCACCGCTCGCGTTATTACTTTGCAGTGCGGATCATGCCATCGAGATAGACCAAAAGGGAAACACCGCCGGCAACAACACCGATGGGGGCCTCCCTGGTTGCCACCACCACCGCTGCTGTCGTCGCCCTCCCCGCTGCCCCACAACACACTGCCAGATAGGTCTGCATGCTTCGCCCTCGCCCCTTGCTTATTGCACTCAGGATGTGTTGGCGCCATGCTTTGCCTATCTGTAATCTCCTTCTATTCTGTTGTAAAATTCTTTTTGCTTATGATTTCTTATTGTACTATGAAATTTTAATTCCTTGCATTGTTACTGCTATGAAAATATATTGCTATATTTTAGGTTTGTTACTTTAGTCTCTCTTCCTCTCTTGTTTTATAATGGTATGAACTTCTATTTTGCTGCAAGATTGAAGAGATTCTTTTCAAACACAATATATTTTATGTTGTGGAGTAAGTTTAGCCACACCATGGTCTCTATTTTGTCAATCTGCTGTAATCATTTATGTTCTGGAGTAAGTTTTAAACAAATTACTAGATCATTAAGTTCTGAACCATTGCAAATTCTGAATTTTTTCATCGACGACAACGGCTCCTCCTCTTCCAAGTCTAGCCCATCGGTGACGCGCCGTCTCCTGCAAGCCCCTTGCCTCCTCCTCGACTGGCGGCAGCACCGACCCGACAAGGAGCCTATCCTGCACCTCCTCTAGGAACTAGCAGTAAGCCGTTGATTCTCCTCTGGCTCTTCGTATCTACATTCAGTTAAATAATTTGATGAAGATTCGAAGAGGTTCTGATTGTGTTGTTCTGTTGCTAGGATAGCTTGGTGCTCCCGCAAGTAATTTGGGCTTCTGTCTTGATGTAAGCAGTCACTATCCCCTTCTCACCGATTGAAACTCACTTGGTTGCTAAGATTATTTGGGTTGTCATCGAGTTAATAAAAACGGTTACCTTTAACAATAGTAGTAAATGAAAACATAAATGGTTAATGTAGACACTTGTGTACGTAGATTGCTTCAAACAGAATAGGCAAGCAGCATTGTGATGACCCCAAAAGGATAGTTAAGTAATTCGTGAGTCTCATTTGCATTTACTGTCCTAACACCCATGAAATTCACTTTATGAAATGTAACCAAGCTTTATGATTTTCAGCACAAGAATCCATCAGAGTTCAATAGCCGATAGTCATGCTGACATGATGGATCGGGATGAACCATTTGATCCCATATTTAGCTCACCTATGGGCAACCCATTTGGTATTTTGGAGCCAAATTTTGTTGAGAGAGCCGCTGCTGGTTTCTTTGGTTGGGGACCTCAGTTTACACATTGCAGGGATGTGCGGCAGATACCTATCACACTAATAATCCTCAAACTGGAAGGTCTGGTTAGTGCAGGGTATTATCACCTCATGTCACTGTCCAATGTACTTTTAGTTCAGCTTTCACTTCTATACTCAATTTTTTGTATACATAGACTGCTTATTGTGTTGTCTTTTATTATAATTTTCTGCAATAGAAATACTCGCCACAAATGATAATGTACATCTGCTCTTTTCTAAGAATGAAGTATGTAACCCTACTTTGGATAAATGCCTATGAACAAGTCAATCTTATATACCGACCTGTCCCCATGATACAAGTCAGTTGGTAGTTGTTTCTTCAAATAGCACCCGTTTTGTACTCTAATCATGTGAATTACTCCTATTCATGAACAAGAGAGTATCTGCTCATAATAGAGATCTGCCTCCCCGTGACGAGGAGTTCATTTTTTAAATAGTTGTGCATGCCATTTTCAATAAGCAGAAGCATTACATAAATATTCATTTTGACTATAGGGCAAAAACAGAGGAAATTGATTATATTCCCGTTTTTCTTAGGACCAGGAGCAGCTGCAGGCTATCAAGGAACCAGTTCTCTCATTTGTTCTGCAATGCAGTAGGCACACTCCACAATCTCAGTTCCTAATCTTTGTTATGCGCTGAGAGGAGGGAAGAAGGACAATGCGGTCGCAGCCCTATCGGCACCCTTCTCACCTGATTCACCCGCATCACGCCATGCAGGTGATCTTCTCTATTGATATATTAAGAACATTGACTGCATTTCTTCTCTATGTTTCCGAACATTGTATATATTCTGTGCAGATGATGAAGTTTTTAAACTTCTATCTCCTGTAGCAATAGTCTCTTTTGTTCTTGCAAAAATAGGCAACGGTGTATACGATTGGGCATAATCTGCATACTGAGCACATCGTGTGACCCTTAATTATCTGATGATCATGTATTACACACACACAGAAAATATTACAGGTTAATACTCGGGTTAACTTTCTTTTCTTCCTGGACATGTTGGTTACTCAGTTAGTGATGAGATACATGTATATGAGATACACGTTTATGCCTAATACCTGAAACATATGAACTGAGAACCGTTCTTTTCTTCCTAGACATGTTGATATCTATTTCCTTTGGTATGGCATCTCCTTTTATATTGTTTAACAAAATTCTTTGCTACCAGTGAAATATCCTAAACAATCTGGAAAATGTGTATCTCAAATGGATATATATTATTGTGCTGCTTATCTATTTACTTAATTGGCTCTTTGACGGACGTCTCCTTCACAGTGTCTTTCTTCTACCTTTTTATGGACCTGTTGTTCTCGCTTACTCCTTTACAGTTCTTCATGTGTACATTATTGTGCTGCTGATCTATTTACTTAATTCTCTTTTGATTTTAGACAACGGGATAATTAGAGGTGGTCATAGATATCTTGTGACCCTTTGGATCCTTTTGTTTTTGCGAACCTTTGGAATATAAAGCATATTTTTACCGGGTTGGATATGGCTAGGGCAGATGGGCTTTTGCTCTCTTGTGTTCCCGCTCATATTGTTGAAGTTAATGTTAGCTAATTAGCTTTTGTAATCATTTGATTGTAGTAGATGCTGCCTTGCTTCCGGGACGGGTTAGCTTTTACAGTCTCATGACTATGTTGAACTCAATGATGTTACTCTTTTGGTAGAGTGAATGTTTCTTTTTACTCCTGAATCCGATAATTGGTTGTCGTTGTTTGACCTTTCATAGCTTGACCATATCGTTGGGACCGGCACCCTCGCACCAACGCGCGTTCCCGATCTTTTATGCGAGCCATTTCTTCATTTCAATATGATGCTATCTTTTTTTCATTTCTTTTGGTCTAGGACAAAGGGTATGTGGATGTTTCTGTTCAGATAAAAGACTGAATTAGATGCAATCTTCGAGAAAATTTACATCCTTCCACTATTCCTATCTTTGTTTTGTTATTTTTACTATTTCGCATAACGGTATACACCACATTGATGAAAATATATTTACCTAAAGGTTTTATTTGTTTGGATACAACCTCTGAATTCAAAAGCAAAACATGGATGTCGTGATAGCGGTGGAAGAAACACTCTTAATTATATATCATATCTCATCAGTCATAAATATTTGAGTTTTTTTTTCTTTTAGTATCTCGATCGTGTAGTCATCACTAAGAAAGATTAACGTATGTAGTTTTCTATAATTTGGACAGCCAAAACATGAGAAGGTGGGGTTTCATTCTGTACTCGATATTACGCACAATCATATATGTATGTTTCTCCCGTGGCCACGACCAGGGGTGAGGAGATATCAATTAGGCTAGCCCGGACCTTCACGGACTTGGATATGGGGCTAGAGATCGTAGACCTGGTAATATTTTTTTTTGCAAATTGTGCTTGCAGTAGACTTTAGAGCTGAGCTATATGGTCTCGCATCCACGCTGATCTATGAAAATATTAGGTATCAATCAAACTTGACTGTTTATGTTCTGAATGATGCAAATGTTGACCACCACATTTGGAGCACTGAAATAATTGTGATGATCTCGAAGAATTTCTGAGCAATGTCATTGGTGTTCATTTATTAGTTTGTTCAGGTCTCTGTTTGTGGCAACTAATTTTGTATGTCTCCCTCAACATTATAAGATTGCTTTGTGGCATAAAAGTGCATGCACTGTCTTACAAATAATGGTTGGTTGTTCTAAACATATGGATTCTAAAATCCATTTGTCTTTGACTTCTTAATTTAACCTATGTGCATGTTCTTATGACAATGATGCGATGTGTGAAATTTGTTTGACTTTTTGTATGATTAGATTTTGAGGGAAACACCGCCCTGCCAAAAAGCCAACCGGCCGAGCTAGCCACACTGTGAAAGGGCCGAGCAACAACAACCTGCGCCAGTGAGTCATCGGGGAACTGCACCCCTTTTCTTCCTTCTCCTCACTACCTTCTCTCTCTCTCATCTCTCTCTCCCCATGTGGACAATAGAGCAAGAGCTAAAATTTAACATGTGATTGAATCTGCAGTATTTAGGCCTGTAGGTCCTACTTATTTCAGATTATTCTGACTATATGCTTGAATAGAAAATCTACGGTGTCTCACGCATGTACATCTAGCTCTTTTAGGCTTACCCTAACCATAGATTTATCCTAATCATATGTTTAGATAAAATAGTTCAGGTTCATATCTATGCTCAGTTTGAAATTAAATATGGGATGTGCAAGTTAGTCTTTTTTTTATTGCCTTCTTTGTTGTTTTGTGTGCTGCCAATGGATTTTCATGGTTGGACCTATCTTTCAACATTGCTCCTATGTTTTTTGTAGCGTATGCTGCTTTTTCAGAAGTTGTCTCTGAAAAATGGTTAACCTCATGCGTTTACTTTGTAACATTTGCTTGCAGATCGATCAGATATGGATGAAACAGTTCTATGGGCTTTGGTACCCCAATGGTCTTCCACTAGCCACAGACAGCTTTGGATTTGTGCATTGGTTCAGGTGAGAGATGATCTGTTCTTGCGGCGTTGAGCGGCGATGGCCCTAGCCAATATCGATGCAGTTCTTTCCTTCTAATCATGTGTGATTATATTGACCTGAGTTATTTAAACGATTCATATGAATATTGATTTTCTTTGCATCATTGTCATGTCATGTTCTTCATTAAGTATTTGTTTTCTACTTGAAATTTGATATACTTATGTTCGCACATTATTCGTCTACTTGATTTGGTGACTCTGATTTTATTATGAAGTTAGGACTTTCAAGAGGATAGATAAACCTGGTTCTATACCTATGTGCTTGGCTGCTTGCTACTTACACTGAAATTATACGAATTGCAGCAATGTGTTGCAACAGCCAGCAGTAGGATGGCTCAATCCCAGCAACAATTTCCTTTGTTCTGTATTATTCAACCATATGTTTAAATCTTTATGTTGATGCATTTGGTCCCCTCCGCCATTTATCCACAGTTGCTTTGTGGATTTGTGAGAGGGGATGCACCATGGATCTGATCCAGATTCCCCTTTGTCTCTTTCTCATCCTTCTCTTGACCTAATTGTTACTGTTTGTTTGTCTACTGCTTGTTGTTTCTGCAGGTACTTATCATTTGATTTGCTGCCTCAAGATTTCCCTCGGCTGGCTTGCGTGTGCAGGTACAGTGTAGTTTATTTCTACGGGTTCATATTTTACACACCATGTTTGGTCTCACTTGGATTTGGTTGGGGTGTGGGACTGCACCGTGGATCTGATCCGGATTATTTTAGCTCGGATTTTGTCATCTTTTTTACATCTTATTTCACTTTGGGTGGGGTCTTTGGATTCTAGCTATCCCCTTTTCTTTCTCTTCTTCTTCTTCTTCTTTCATTTTCCTTTCCTTTGTCTTTGACTGACACTGAATTGTATACCTGCTGTTTTGCAGGTACTAATCTTGGTGTGAGCTCAAGGTAAAAGGCAAAGCCTGAAGGTAGGCAATCATCATTAGCTAGGTAGTTATACATGGTCTTCTTACTTATCATAATTTGGAAGTATTAAATATAGTACTCAATATTAGTTGTCTTTTGAAAAATATGCCAGTCTTGTTTGTCGCGTACATATTATTAATCTAGAAGAAACCAAGAGCAGACACTCACACTTTGGTCGAACCCACATTTTAAACCTGGGATAAGTAGATATCAGTTGTACTTAATGGTTATAAATATGTTTTTTCCCAATATCTGAAGTATTGCGACGGAGCGAGATATCTGAATACCACCAGCAATTATTAGTGTTTCCTGCACAATTCAAAGAACTTAACATTTATCCTGAAAGTAATCATAAATCAATGGTAGATAGAATCACAACTAACTAAAATAACCTCGTGCTATTTATTTTCTTATAGTATTGGAAGTTTTATTAGTGCCCATGCATCTGCATACCAAGATGTGATATTTTCCAATTGAAAGGTAGCAATGTGTAAAGTTAAATGATTCCATACAGTTAACTTCGGGGATAGTCTAATGGTTATTTTAACTTAATTGACTTGGTAATTGATGCACTTACCTCATCTCATCATGCAAATATAACCCACGGTATTGTACAGTGGTAGCCCAACTCCAAATCACCTCGACCCCTCCTTCACGACTTCTTCTCGCATGCACAGGTAAAGTGGCGGGTTGGCGCAAGTCTTTGAGCTCATGCGATGAGCGCACCGCAGAGTGGCACGACGCACAAAGAGCTTTGCTGCTCGCAGACTGGGAGTGCAAAGAAGACGGGGTGCTGGGAGATGGACGCAGGCCAAGAAGAGGACCATGACCGTACCAAGGAGGTGATGAACACAACAAACAACCGGTGTTCAGGGTGAGTGTCGGTGTACTAGAGTAGGGGTACCCTAGTATCCCGAACTTGTGCACGGGCAGTTGTAGCACCCCGCGGCAGGGCTGGCCCGATGACCGCCAAGATCCTCAGCGGCTCCTTTGGAGCCATTCAAGAACAAAGTAATCAAGGCCCCGGCAAGAGGAGCTTGCCGGGAAGGCCACTCAGGGCGCAAAGGAAACAAGGCCCCGGCAAGGGGAGCTTGCCGGGAAGGTTTGGTGAGCGATAAGCTCCCGAGCGCGACAAGAACCTTGCCGCGGCAAAGTACTCACCGCGGCAAGTGACCTCTCTTCATCTCCGCTCCAGCTCACCCTCCAACGTGTCACCACGGGGCTCTCCCAAGCACGCGTGTCGACGGGCTGTGCAGCCGGGGGAGCAGCGATAAGCGGCGCCGACGAGCTACCATCGTGGGCGTAACGGAGACGCACTTGACGGTCCCTGTTAATCGTTTCAGCGATCGAGACGGGCATTGATGACTTTTGTCCCTTGCCGTCGAGTTAGGTATAGATTACTGTACACTCGCATAAAGCGGTGTACCAACCTATGTTTTTACCATCTTACCCTTGTCTACTTGCCACATGTGGTGACCCCTTATGCCTATAAAAGGAGGCCCAAGTGCAACGTAGAAAGGGTTCGGTCCAGCTCTGGCTTAGTTCATCATACTCATACGAAACCACACTCAGGCTAGGTCTAGTAGCTCCCATTGCTCCCCGGCAAGAACACAAGATAATCCACAAAGCAGCAGAGGGAGTATTATCTCTCCGGAGAGCTCTGCTGGGTAAATCTGCTCGTGTGCATTGCCTCGATCCGCTCTTTGTGCAATCTCCGCTCCCCTCCGAACCACAAGGGACCCAGGTCCCATAGGTGTTCGTGGGATGCGACCAGCTTCCCCGACATCTTTGGCGCGCCAGGTAGGGGGCGTCGAGGCTGTGTGAACCCGATCCGGCGTTCACACGAGCTACTTCATCAACATCTTCGTCAACATGGCGCCAAAGAAGAAGTCTTCGGCAGCAGCAGAGCCGTCCGCGTCGAACCCACCACCACCGGAGCTGTCAGGTGGTGGGGGAAACGCTGGCGGAGGAACCGGCGTCGTCGAGAGAGCCCACAATGCCACCATACGCTCGTTGGATCAAGGCCAAGCTGGAGGATCCCGAGGCCCTCGAGATCCGCATGCACCTCAAAGATGCCAGATGAGTGGAGTACGGTCGCCAGGCGGGATGCTGCTCCTCCTAACTTGGTTAGGAGTCCGAGCACCTCCCGTTCCTCGCTACGTACACCATTGCCACCCACCACGCCAGCAGAAGCCTTGGCAAGAGCACAGCTACTTCTAGACTACCCTCCAACGGCCGACAAGGTCGACGAATGGAGGGCCACAATTCAGAGTCTCATCAGCTTCGCCAACGGCGACGTCCCACGGCAACCGAGTGCCTCGCAACCACGGTAAGGCGACAAGGCGCGAGCTGATGGCGACGAGACTTGCGGGGGAGCAGCCACCGTGCACTCCCCTTCCCGAAGACCAAGATCGCCGACTCGCCGGATCCACCTCGACAGCGACTCCACATCGTTGTCGGATCCGCGAGCTCGTCGCGACCAGCGCCAAGTTCTCCGAGAACGGCAAGAAGAAGACGCTCGAACCCGTATCGAGCGCCGAAGAGAAGCGCGTCGTCAATCAGACCAACGCGCCGGGCCCACTGTCGATATGCATGCGCCTGGGGAACCAGGCGACTTATCAGACGTCTGTAGGTTGCCCTGCGTTCACCGAGCTGCGGCAAGTCCGTGGCCCGACAAGAAAAACTTCAAACCAGATGTGCCAGAAAAGTATGATGGCAGGACACACCCATCGGAGTTCCTCAGCATCTACACCATCGCGGTGCAGGCCGCGAGGGGACGAGACGACAAGATCCTCGCCAACTACTTTCCCCTGGTGCTCAAGCCAAATGTCAGGTCTTGGCTCATGCACTTGCCAAATGGCTCTATTTCTTCTTGGGCAGATTTGTGCCACCAGTTTGTTGGCGCCTTCACAGGCGGCCACAAACCTCATGGCCAGGAGAGTGACCTCCACCTGCTTGCCCAGAAGGAGGGAGAGTCCCTGCGCAAGTTCATCCAGAGATTGATCGAGTGCACTACAACATCCCCGACGTCCACCCCGCCAAGGTGACCAAAGGCATTCCATCAGAATGTACGAAACCGCAGGATGAGGGAGGAGATGGCGATGTGCAAAGTGAAAGACGCGGCGAGCTCTACGCCTGGCCGACAAGTGTGCACGCTTGAAGAAGGAAGAAGACTCCTGTGAGAGAATGTGGGAGCAGAGTCTGACAGTGAGGAGATCGCCCCGGCAAGAAAGAGCCGGCGGCGAAACAACAGGAGGAAGAAAAACCAAGAAGTACTAGTTGTCGAGCAGTCCGACAAGAATGGTGCCGCCAACAAAGCCAAGGCTGGTGGCTCCGGCAAGGAGGTTGCCGTTGACGCCGACCGCCAAGCTGTGGCGGCCGCCGACAAGTCTGATAGCTCCAACAAGCAGTACTGTAAAATCCACCGCACCAAGGGCCACGATCTCCAGAGCTGCAAGAAAGTCGAGCAGCTTGTTGAGCTCTGAGAGCTGAGTACGAGCGGCGAGACAAGGAGAAGGCCCAAGAAGGTGCAGGTACAGCAAGTAAGAAGAGACCCGGTCGGGGAGGACGCCGCGGCAAAGCCAAGCAGCGGCAAGGAGACAGACCTCCCCGCGGCCGCGACAAGGAAGAAGACGAAGATGAAGATGACGAAGACATGGAAGACGATGAAGCTGACGAGCAGGAGTTTCAAAAGGCAACGGAGGTCCTTTGCGTTGACGGTGGTGCTTCTCTGCATACCTCGCACCGCCAACTCAAGCAATGGATGCGTGAGGTCAATGCAGCATAACCATCCATAGAGTCACGCAAACCTCCGAAGTGGTCCAAAGACGCCCATCATCTTTGACATTGAAGATCACCTGGTCGCATCATCGCGGTCGGGTGCTTGCCGATGTTGGTCTCACCAACCATCCGCAACCTCAAAGTCACAAAGATCTTGGTTGACGGCGGGCCGCCTGAATTTGATCTCCTCTGCGGTGCTCCAAAAGCTTCAAATCCTCGACAATGAGCTCGAAGAAACCGGTACTTTCCAAGGAATCAACCCAGGAAGGAGCAAGCCCAATGGGAAGATCACGTTGCCGGTAACATTCGGCAATGAGCTCAACTTCAGTAATCGAGAGGGTCACGTTTGACGTCGCCGATTTCCCATTGCCCTACAATGGCATACTTGGTCAGCCCAAAGACTCGCCAAGTTCATGGCCGCCTCTCATCATGCCTACAACTTACTCAAGATGCCCGGCCCGATAAGCGTCATTTCTGTCCATGGCGACAAGAAGGACGCGCTTTTCTGCGCCGACAAGATTTACCGGGATGCAGCTGCTGCAAAAGTTAGCAAACCACTTGCCATCAAGCTCCGGGGAAGAAGAAGACCACCAAGACCGGCAAGAGCTCGATGCCCACTCGCAAGCGCACCTCCTCGAGTGCTGCGCTACCGTCGAGGACGCACCATCGAGCTCCACCGGCAAGTGCAAGAAGACGATGGCAGCTCCGCCAAGACCAAGAAGGTGCCCGCCAAGGAGGGCGACATCGGTGGTACCTTCACCATCGGTGCCACGCTTGATCCTAAATAGGAAGGCGAGCTCGTTGCTTTCCTGCGGGCGAATGTCGATGTGTTTGCATGGCAACCATCCGACGCCCCGGTGTTCCTGTGAAAGTAATTGAGCACCACCTAGCTGTCTGTCCTCACACGCGGCCCGTCAAGCAAAGAGTTAGGAAACAAAAGGAGCGCCAAGAGTTCATAGCGAGAAGAAATCAAGAAGTTGGAAGCGGCAGGGGCTTGTCGAGGAGTCCTCCATCCCACGTGGTTGGCCAATCCGGTAGTTATGCGAAGGCTAATGGGAAATGGAGACTACGTATTGACTTCACTAATGTTAATAAAGCTTGTCCCAAAGACCCATTTCCCTTGCAGCGTGTCGACCAGATTGTTGACTCCACGGCTGGATGTGATCTGCTTTCATTTCTTGATGCATATTCAGGATACCATCAGATCTTCATGGCGAGAAGAAGATGAAGAGAAAACCGCATTCATTACACCATGTGGCACGCATCGCTTCATACGGATGCCTTCGGTTTGAAGAATGCCAGTTCAACCTTTGCAAGGGTAGTCCATGATGCCTTTGAACCACAGATACGTAAATGTAGAAGCATACATGGATGACATAGTGGTCAAGAGCAAGGACAAAGCAACTCTGGTTCAGGATTTGGATGAAACATTTGCAAATCTGCGCAAGATCAACCTCAAGCTCAACCCCGAGAAGTCCGTGTTTGGAGTCCCTTCCGGCAAGCTTCTCGGGTTCTTTGTGTCTCAGCGGGGAATTGAAGCCAATCCCGACAAGATCAAGGCCATTGAGCAGATCGAAGCACCAAAGCGCGTCAAAGATGTCAGAAGACTTGCCGGTTGCGTGGCTGCTCTCGGCGAGTTCATCTCTAAGTTCTGCTGAACGCGCCCCGCCGTTTTTCAAGATTTTGAAAAGGCAGGTCCAATGAAATGGACTCTGAAGCGGAGGCTGCGCTGCAGGACTTGAAGAGATACTGTCCTCCGCTCCAATACTTGTCGCACCTAGGCCACAGGAGAAGTTGCTGCTGTATATAGCGGCAACCAATCAAGTGGTTAGTGCTGCGTTAGTAGCGGAGAGGGAGGCAGATGATGAGCCGGCAACCGAGGCAGACGCATCCAGCGACAAGCAAGGGGCTTCGCCGTCAAGCTCTGGTCCCGACAAGGACAGATTAGCGCAGGGTTGCGACAAGACACAGAAAAGGATGGTGCAGCGCCCAGTTTACTTTGTCAGTTCCCTTCTGCAGGGGGCTAGGTCAAGGTACTCTGGTGTGCAGAAGTTGCTTTTCGACCTCCTCATGGCCTCGAGAAAGCTGCGCCATTACTTCCAAGCACACGAGATAACAGTTGTCACTCGCTTTCCGCTGAAGAGGATATTGCAAAATCCAGAAGCAACAGGCAGGATTGTCGAGTGGGCACTGGAACTGTCAAGCTTTGGTCTCAAGTTTGAAAGCACTTCAACTATCCAGAGCAGAGCATTGGCAGAATTCATAGCAGAGTGGACGCCCACGCAAGACGAAGAAATTCCAGAGACAAGCATCCCCGTCAAGGAGGCAAATAAAGAGTGGCTGATGTACTTTGATGGAGCTTTCTCACTGCAAGGCGCCGGTGCCGGCATGCTGCTTATTGCACCCACCGGAGAGCACCTCAAATACATAGTCCAGATGCACTTTCCCAAGGAACAAGCAACAAACAATACTGCAGAGTATGAAGGTTTGCTTGCCGGTCTAAGGATTGCGGTAGACCTTGGGATCAAGAAGCTCATTGTCAGGGGGGACTCGCAACTTGTCGTCCGCCAAGTAAATAAAGATTATCAAAGTCCGTTGATGGAAGCATACGTCGATGAAGTGAGAAAGCTAGAAGAGCACTTTGAAGGCCTGCAAATGGAACACGTTCCAAGAGCTCAGAATGATATAGCTGATGGCCTCTCCAAATGTGCTGCACTTAAGTTACGTGGAACCAGGAATTTTGTGCTCAAGCCGACTCAGCCAACCGTAACAACATCAACAGGACAGATCAAGAAGAGAAAACTGATTTCCGGCGACTACTTTCCGGCAGAGCTCCCTGAAGCCGCCGCCAAGAAGGTCCCTAAAATCAACGCAAATATCACTGAGGAGCAATGCTCCGACAAACCATGCAGTTTGTATCGTTGAAGCAAACGCTCCCGACAAGTTTCGCTCCGGCAATCTTGCCGGGGATCATCAAGCTCCGGCGGACCCACAGGTTCTTGCCGTAGAAGCTGATGTTCCCGCAGTGATAGAAGAGCCTTTAGTCCTTGTTGTCGAGCCACAAGCTCCAGCATGGGCACAGCAAATCGTCCATTTCCTTCAGACAGGAGAACTTCCCGAAGAGCAAGAAGAAGCGAGAAAAAGTAGCCCGGCGGTCAAGTATGTACCAGTTTGTTGACACCATCCTGCATGTAAGAAGACTCAACGGTGTGAAATTGAAGTGTATTTGCCGGAAGATGGATGAAGCTGTTGGCAGAGATACATGGAGGCATATGTGGTCACCACATCGGTAAGAAGAGCACTTGCCGGCAAAGCTTTCCGACAAGGTTTCTTCTGGCCAGAAGCCCTCCAGGATGCAACGGCACAAGTAACAAAGTGTGAAGCGTGCCAGTTCCATTCCAAACAGATACACCAACCAGCTCAAGCTCTCCAGACGATCCCTTTATCCTGGCCCTTCTCGGTCTGGGGGCTCGACATCCTCGGCCCTTTCCCCCGAGCCGTCGGGGGCTTTGAGTACTTGTATGTCGCAATCGACAAGTTCACAAAGTGGCCAGAAGTGGAACCAGTGAGGAAGGTGACAGCACAGTCAGCAGTCAAGTTCTTCAGGTCAATTGTTTGCCGTTTTGGGATTCCTAACAGAATCATTACCGACAACGGCACACAGTTCACGAGCCGCACCTTCATGCAAAGACGCCCAAGATCTTGGCGCCAAGATCTGCTTTGCTTCATTGCTCATCCGAGAAGCAACGGTCAAGCGAGAGAGCAAACGCTGAAGTGCTGCGGGGACTCAAGACCAGAACTTTCGACAAGCTGCGCAAGTGTGGAAGAAGCTGGATCGAGGAGCTGCCGGTGGTTCTTTGGTCGATCAGACGACGCCAAATCGAGCCAACCGCCGGACACCTTTCGCTCTAGTCTATGGAGCAGAGGCAGTTCTCCCCACGGAACTCGTGTACGGGTCACCACGAGTGCTCGCTTACGATGAGCTTGAGCAAGAGCAGCTGCGACAAGATGACGCGCTGCTCCTCGAGGAAGATCGTCTTCAGGCTGCTGTACGAGCTGCTCGTTATCAGCAAGCTTTGCGTCGCTACCATAGCTGCAAAGTTGATGCCAGAAGCTTCGAGGAAGGCGACCTTGTTCTTCGGCGCATTCAATCCGCCAAGAATTCCAACAAGTTGACGCCGAAGTGGGAAGGCCCTTATCGGGTAAAACGAGTCACTAGGCCCGGCGCTGTCCGCCTTGAGACCGAAGATGGCGTTCCGGTGAGCAATTCCTGGAATATAGAGCATCTTCGCAAGTTCTACCCATAAGGCGCGGTTGCCGGAACCTGTTCCGGCAACCACCCTTTTGTACAAGTCTTGCCGCTGTTGCATATAATCCTTTGTACAAAGCCGGGCGCAGACCCCGTGCATCAGTAAAGCCTATGTGTTGCGTACAACTTGTCAATACATGCACTCATAATCATATATGCATGTGTTTTCTAACATTTTGTGCAGCATCCACACCCGGTAAGCGATAACGAGTCACTAGGCTCCATAACTTTATTTTCTCTTCTTTCTTCTCAAACAAGAAGAAGGTTCATCCACCCACAAGTTAACCGGGGGGAAAAGGGAAGATAATGGTGTGGGCCGCCAAGCGTCGCTCGAGGAACTGTCGCCTTGCCGGGAAATGGACAACAGAAAAGTTAAGTTGCCAAAGTTTGAGCATTCGATTTTTAAATTTTAAAAATTATTTTCCTTGAACGACCGCGCTTTGTATGGAAAACCCGTGCGCGAAGGAACCAAATCGTGACTGGTCGCGCCCTTACTTTGTTTCGAGTCCGCTCAACAACTTAAGTGAGCTGCGGCTAGTCCGCGACAAGGTTGCTTGACGGTAGCGACCCCGCCAGCAGGCTGCTGAAGTTCCGCACTCGGCGCTCGCGGCAAGGGTGCCTGCACCGGCAAGTTTCCCTGAAAAGCGTAGGGCAGTAACATACAAAGCCAAGAGTCGAGTAAAGGAAGTAACATAGCAAATATTGCCCAGAACAAAGTTATATTACAAAAATAACTTATTGCGGCACTGGCTAAATTGTTCTCAGAACTGAAATAACAGCGAAGAGGAGAAGAAGGGTGCGCCGGCACCCAAGCCCCGGCAAGCCAGAGTTGCCGGGGGCTGCGGCAAGCCAGAGTTGCCGGGGGCTGCGGTATCAGATAAGCCTTTCATCCCTTTTCAAGCATCCCTTTTTCATTAAAAACATCCTACTCGGATACAGTCCGTGGAGAATGAAAGACATGAAAGAAAGGATTACAAGTTTTGAATGCGGATAAGGCCCGAAGGATTACAATTTAAAAAGATAAGATGCCTGTAATCCTTTTCCTGTCCCTCTCTTCAGGAGGTAGGTCAAGGAGGCGAGAAGGACAAAAGGAGCGCCTAGACAAGCTACAGATGCCAGAAGGCACCAAGGGAACATCCCGGGGGCTGTCCGAGGGCTTAACGAAGACGGGGCGGCAGGACGTCAGCACGCTGTCGAGGGCACTACGCCCTCGTACTCCGACTTGACAGCCTTGTCGCCATCCCTCTTCCCCTTCCGCAGCCTCCCTACGCCAGTCGCCCAAGGAGACGACCCCGGGGAGTTCAAGGAGCCGGCGACGTGGATGATGGGGTCGCCGGTGACGCACGAAGCAGCGCCCGACAACTAATCGGGCCCGCTACCCTCGTCGTCGCTGTCGCTCTCCTCCTCGTCACTCTCGCTCGAGGGGGAATCTTCGTTGTCAGAGGAGCTATCCACGCAGCACTTCGCCCGAGTACCGAGATCCCCGAAGACCTTGACGGAGAGGAGATCACCCTCCATTAACTTAAAATGGAGGGTAAACCCCGCCATCAGGCTGTGGATGCGGGTGAACGTCTTCCACCCACGATCAAGATACATCACATTAGGGGCTGGGAATACAACACGGACTCGCATGCCGCTGATCCCACAGCCCCTCATGTGCAGTCTCAGTGTCTCGGGCGGATCCGACTCCATCGCGCTCGCGAACGGAGCTGGAAGCCGGAGGCGACGACGAGGCGCCCGGCAGCCTGACGAAGAACTCGCAAGGGTCGTCCCCTGTATGGACCGCCGCAGGGAGGGGAACCGCCGGCGGAGGCGGAGACGGCGCGCCGCCCCGTCTGCTTCTTCCCCGAGCGCCTCGACCTCGTCCACGACCTCGCCCCCTCCCTCTTCCTCTTGTGGCTGGCTCTGCCCCCCCGGGCGTGGGGTTGGGAGGGGAGCGCTGTCTAGCGGCGACCCTCGCCGCCACCGATGAAGAACCAAGGTTCCCTTTCTCCATGACGAATGAGAGAAAGGGGAGCGGAAGCTGAGGAAAGGAAGAGATGGGAGAGTGCGGGCTTCTGCGCTCCCCTTTCGCTCTTTTTAAAGAAGCAAGGTGGGGGCTCGGCCGCCCCGCTCAGTGAATCAGGGCATAGGAAGAGCAGGGAATCGGGGCCGACCTGCTGCCTCTGCTCGCAACGGCCCAGTTTCCCACTTCCACCGTACGTGATCCCAAGAGCATGGGAACCACGTGGCGGGGATGCAGAACCGAGGCGACGGATGAGGCGACCTCGACGACGCCCACTTCCCCACGACGCCGCAATTGGCGTCTGCCGTTACAGGGGAACGCGGCGGATACGGAGTGGATTTGGTTTGGACCCAGGCCGCGCGTGCCCGTGCACTGTTTTGGGCCTGGCCCAACAGAGCTTGGCGCCGTGTGTGGCCCAGGCCCGGGGGCTCCTGTCGGTGTACTAGAGTAGGGGTACCCTAGTATCCCGAACTCGTGCACGGGCAGTTGCAGCACCCCGCGGCAGGGCTGGCCCGATGACCGCCAAGATCCTCAGCGGCTCCTTTGGAGCCATTCAAGAACAAAGTAATCAAGACCCCGGCAAGAGGAGCTTGCCGGGAAGGCCACTCAGGCGCAGGAAACAAGGCCCGGCAAGGGGAGCTTGTCGGGAAGGTTTGGTGAGCGATAAGCTCCCGAGCACGACAAGAACCTTGCCGCGGCAAAGTACTCACCGCGGCAAGTGACCTCTCTTCATCTCCGCTCCAGCTCACCCTCCAACGTGTCACCACGGGGCTCTCCCAAGCACGCGTGTCGACGGGCTGTGCAGCCAGCGGGGAGCAGCGATAAGCGGCGCTGACGAGCTACCATCGTGGCGAACGGAGACGCACTTGACGGTCCCTGTTACACTGTTCAGGCGACTGAGACGGGCATTGATGACTTTTGTCCCTTGCCGTCAGAGTTAGGTATAGATTACTGTACACTGTACAAAGCGGTGTGCCAACCTATGTTTTTACCATCTTACCCTTGTCTACTTGCCACATGTGGTGACCCCTTATGCCTATAAAAGGAGGCCCAAGTGCAACGTAGAAAGGGTTCGGTCCAGCTCTGGCTTAGTTCATCATACTCATACGAAACCACACTCAGGCTAGGTCTAGTAGCTCCCATTGCTCCCTGGCAAGAACACAAGATAATCCACAAAGCAGCAGTAGGAGTATTATCTCTCCGGAGAGCTCCGAAGCTGGGTAAATCTGCTCGTGTGCATTGCCTCGATCCGCTCTTTGTGCAATCTCCGCTCCCCTCCGAACCACAAGGGACCCAGGTCCCATAGGTGTTCGTGGGACGCGACCAGCTTCCCCGACATCTTTTGGCGCCCACCTTGCAGGGAATCGGGGCCGACCTGCTGCCTCTGCTCGCAACGGCCCAGTTTCCCACTTCCACCGTCCGCGACCCCAAGAGCATGGGAACCACGTGGCGGGGATGCAGAACCGAGGCGACGGATGAGGCGACCTCGCACGACGCCCACTTCCCCCACGACGCCGCAATTGACGCGTGCCGTTACGGGGGAACGCGGCGGATACGGAGTGGATTTGGTTTGGACCCAGGCCGCGCGTGCCCGTGCACTGTTTTGGGCCTGGCCCAACAGAGCTTGGCGCCGTGTGTGGCCCAGGCCTGGGGGCTCCTGTCGGTGTACTAGAGTAGGGGTACCCTAGTATCCCGAACTTGTGCACGGGCAGTTGTAGCACCCCGCGGCAGGGCTGGCCCGATGACCGCCAAGATCCTCAGCGGCTCCTTTGGAGCCATTCAAGAACAAAGTAATCAAGGCCCCGGCACGAGGAGCTTGCCGGAAGGCCACTCGAGCGCAAAGAAACAAGGCCCGGCAAGGAGCTTGCGGGAAGGTTTGGTGAGCGATAAGCTCCGAAGCGCGACAAGAACCTTGCCGCTGACAAAGTACTCACCGCTGCAAGTGACCTCTCTTCATCTCCGCTCCAGCTCACCCTCCAACGTGTCACCACGGGCTCTCCCAAGCACGCTGCGGTCGACGGGCTGTGCAGCCAGCGGGGAGCAGCGATAAGCGGCGCTGACGAGCTACCATCGTGGCGAACGGAGACGCACTTGACGGTCCCTGTTACACTGTTCAGGCGACTGAGACGGGCATTGATGACTTTTATCCCTTGCCGTCAGAGTTAGGTATAGATTACTGTACACCTGCATAAAGCGGTGTACCAACCTATGTTTTTACCATCTTACCCTTGTCTACTTGCCACATGTGGTGACCCCTTATGCCTATAAAAGGAGGCCCAAGTGCAACGTAGAAAGGGTTCGGTCCAGCTCGCTTAGTTCATCATACTCATACGAAACCACACTCGAGGCTAGGTCTAGTAGCTCCCATTGCTCCACAGCAAGAACACAAGATAATCCACAAAGCAGCAGTAGGAGTATTATCTCTCCGGAGAGCTCCGAAGCTGGGTAAATCTGCTCGTGTGCATTGCCTCGATCCGCTCTTTGTGCAATCTCCGCTCCCCTCCGAACCACAAGGGACCCAGGTCCCATAGGTGTTCGTGGGACGCGACCAGCTTCCCCGACAGTGAGTTTCTTTTGTTCCCTGAATCTCTCTCATGTACGTCCGGTGTTCCTGTATGTGGGTGTGCAACTTGTGCTTGGTCCCTGGATCCCCTCTCAAGTATGTTGCAAATTAAGTATTTCTTTTAGTTTACAGTAGTATTTGGAGGAGTAGTATTTTTTTTGTTCCTGAATCCCTCTCATGTATGTCTGCATATTAGGTATTTCTTGATACAATAGTAATTGGAGCAGATTTTTTGTTCCGTGAATCCTTCTCTGTATGTATAAAATTAAGTATTGTATTTCTTTCAGTTTATAGTAGTTATTGGAGCAGTAGTATTTTTTTTCCTGAATACCTCTCATGTATGTCTGCAAATTAATTATTTCTTGCAGGTTGCAGTAGTAATTGGAAGATATTTATAGAGTTAGGTAAATTTTTGCTGGTTACCAAATGAGCACGTATCATTTGGATAGATGACGTGATATGTAGCTATGCAGGTTAATTAGTAATTAGGTTATACCACATGAGTGTATTTTAATCTATAGGCTTGTGAATGATTAAGATTCATTAGAATCTGACTTGTAATCTGGTAGGTCTATCTTATTCCATAAAAGAAGATAGAAAATTTAATTTAGGTTAGTAGTTACCATTCACTACAATTTAGAGATTACAATATTTCCAAACCTGTAAAACTTAGACACTATGTATGTTTACTCACTTTAACTGAAACTGAAGATTGTTTTTTTTTTGCATGTATAGGTCAATAGCTTCTCATGATGGAGCACAAGGCCCTGTTGCGATTAGCCACGGAAATGTTAGCTCTGCCGTCCGCGTCCAGGCCACCTTCTCTTATTCGTCCCTTTCTCTCCGCTCCGTCCCTTTCCGCCAGATCCGACGCCCTTCCGGCTTGTCGTTGCCTCGTCGCCATGACAAAGGTTCGTTTCTTTCTCCCTTGTCCGCTTCTTACTTTTCCTCGCGTCTAATTTGCTCGGTAAATGCCTTGCGAGAGCAACTGAAAACCAAAGGAGCCCGCCTTTCCGCGACGCACGCAGCTGATGCGTCTCGCTGCCGCCATCTTCGGTCCCTGTCCCCAGCTCCGCCTCCTCCGCCACGCCCCCCACCGCGAGCTCCGCGTCATCAGTCACGGCCCATGCGACGAGATCCGTCGTCCACTGCGCGCTGTCACTTCGACCGAAGAGCAGCGGGGGTAGAGACGCAGGGTGAGGAGCACCCGTCGGAGGCGCTTGATGCCTCGTCACTCCTCCTTCTATGCCCACTGCCGGTGCTCCCCCGTCGCTCCTCCTCCTCCTCCATCGTGAGGCGCTGCACTTGGCCGCAGTTCTACTCCAGGTCCCCCCCCCCTCTCTCTCTCTTTGACCGCTGCTCCATTTTTTCGTTCGATTTGTTATCTCCAGTGCTCATCTAGGTCTTTTGTTGCCCCGTTAATGTTCTAGGGTTAGGATTTTCTATTGGATTGGTGACTGCTGTGAGCTGGTAATATGTCATGCTCGGCCATCCCGTTGCAGGTGCTCATCTTCTCCCATCTTTCTCTGTTTGTATTTTAGTTTAGCGGCTGTATTTTAAGCAAGGATTGTGCCTTAATAGATCTATCTACTATTATTGTTAGGCTTTATTTTTTGTGGGGGGTTTGCTTATGTTCGGTTTTCATCGTTTGTGGCAGGATGTTTGCTGTCAAAATCTTGTGTTGCTCAGCTAATTTGTATACCAGTCATTCACCTATTTTGTTGATAATGGAGTATCTGTCGAGTATCTTTTTTTAAGCCAATCTTATATTTTTTCTTCAGGTTGCCACCAATGGGAATACAGCCGTGGATTTGTTTTGCTTGTCAGCGACCAAAACAAGAACAAGTCAATTCTTATCTGTAGATATTCAATTTGTGGATGGTTGGAGGCTCTGTGTTCATGGTTTATATGGGTCATCTTTATATCTGGGCCATGGTGGTTGTGATTCAAATGATTATGGAAACAGAGCTTTTTAACCTATTGTATGTTGTCTTATAGTTTCATGACGATGTTGAACTCAATGATGTTTTGCTCCTATTATATGTGAATGTTTCTTCTTCCTTTTATTTTGTTGTATCCTGTTTGAATACGTATGCTAAACTTGATTTCCTACTAAACTGAATATTCACTACCTTGCCATTGTGTTGTGACCGGCACCCTCGCGCCAAAGCGCGTTTTCGATCTAGTGCACTTCTAGTCCTCCTTCTATTGGCGCATGCATGGACCATACGGCATCCGAGGCCAGGATAAAGTAGCAGCAGCGCTGTGCGCGTGAGTTGGTGCTGGCTTCCGAAGCATCAAGAAATAAAACGGCTGCATTTCCAGAGAATTAATCATCTTACCTTGGTACCTGTGATTTGGTCGGGGGGTCTAATAAATCCAGACGGAGGTAGATAAAAATATTATATCTTCTCGGATTTGTTTTCTAGCCCAAAAATAAAGTTTGGATTTGTTTCTAATTAGATCTTCAATGGTGTATCCCATCAGCGATCGCCACTTCGATGTTGTGATATACTTAGATTATTTAGATGGACTTTTGTGGCTTTTCATTATAAACAGGTCCTGCATTCCTTTGAGTATATACACTTCATTACTTTTTCATTACATATTCGTTATATTGTCTTCTAAGGGTATTTCGCTAGACTAATTTTGCAAATGACAATTTTGAAATCATATCACGTGTTGTTTGCAAAAGCAACTGCAACAGAGTATATTCTTTTGTGAAAATAGCGATATTATTCACCATGTATAGGATCTATGTCCCCAAAATATAGAATTATGATAGAAAAATATAGGGCTGGCAAATTTACTGATCGACTTTGGAAATTATATGGATGAAAAGCGCGCGGCTTGTTTTTTTTTTCCTTCTATTTTCAAACCTTGTGATCTTATTTTTAGGACTCACTCAAGCGTCAACACTACTACGGCCCATGCTTTGGCACTGTTGGTCGCCAACACATTCGTATTTAGGACTTTTCTAATCTATTTATTATGCTACAGATGTATCGTACATGGCACCGGCGAGATTTCATTATATGTATCGAAGACACAATCCACATAATGCTATGTATTTTATTTGATACTCCTAGTCAGTAGTTTGATATGTAAACGTGAATATTTATATATTTAGTCAACTTTATGGTTATATTATGATTCACAATAGCTAATAGGTACACCCTCAGTTTCTAAATATAAGACGTCTTGTTGGTTCAATTTAAACTGCCTAAACGTTTTATATTTAGTAACAGAGATAGTAGGCATTAATGTGTCACTATATCGGATGACTAATTGGTCGACACACCCTCTTTGTGAAATGAGTGAAAAGAACGCTCATGGTCTTCTCTAGTTATAGTCACATGGCTTCTCTTTAATTAGTGCACAATCTGGACTCCTTTGACACGGTGAAAATCGGCTTGTATTTAATATCCACCAAACAATAATTCTAGTTATGTGGCCTTTCTCTAAAACAGACTTGTATTTTATATCCATCAAATAAGGACCGTTGCACTATAAATTTGAATAAACAACCTGATTTGTCCATAATGCTCTAATTTGGACCAACCACAATCAGCACTGCACACAATCCACCTTTATAAATGAATATTTGATTCACTAATGATTACATATATTATATTTGGCCATGTCAATATATACACGATCAATGTGGAATGCAAATTTTTTATTAAATTACATGTAATTTTGTATGTAGTATGAAGTTGCAGTGATCACGACAAACATCGATATTTTTTAATTATTTTTAAATATTTTAGAATAGACAGTTCAAGATTAAAAAAATTAGACAACGAATCAATTTTTTTTTTTGAGAGTGTAATTTAGTGTCCTTGTTGATCCTCTCTTCTTACTGTGCACGTACATCTTTTTTTATTTTTCATGTAACAATTTGAGTAGAGAAAGATTTGCCACGTTCACGTGATACACTAACATATAAGTCCTGATGGATTAGCTTGGTGACATAAGTGATGACGTCATCACATGCAATTCTGGGTTGGTTGCCGTACTTACCTAGGTTAGCTTAGACGTGGTTGTTCCGGACAGTTTTTTATAGAAAAAAAGTCAGTCGGATCAAAAAGACGTGATGGATTTTTTTAGGAACGTGACGGACTATTTGCACCTGACATGTTGTATTAGTTGTATGTGACAACATTTCCGTGTAACGTTAAATCTTTTAGATCTCAACCATCAATATCTAAAATTAACGGCCGTGATAATTTAATATATATGGTCGAACGTGATGGCTTGTTTGCCTATTGTTTTAAGTATATAATAAATAAATAAAATGCCATGCTTTGTCTGTTTTCTGAATTTCCCATGCAATAAAAAATGAGCCAAAATAAAAGTTCTTAGAATGCCCCGAAAATTTTACACGACTTTTTTTTCTGAATATTTAAGAATTTTTGGTGCAAATAATACCATAGGGAGGTGTACCAGGTGGGCACAACCCAACTGGGCGTGCCAGGACCCCCGGGCGCGCCCTGGTGGGTTATGGTCCCCACGTGGACCCCCTCACTTATCTCTTTAGCCCACATCATCACTTACCTCAAAAATCCCCTTTGCTCTCTCTCTCTCCCGTGTTTTTGAGCTCAAACCCGCGGATTTCGATCTCTTTGCTAGAAGCTCCGTTTCCGAAACTGTTTCGGGGGATTGTTGCTTGGTATATGACTCCACCGTTTGTCCAATTAGTTTTTGCGTTAGTGGTTTATATTTTGAATAACTAGCTACTCTTGGTGCTGCTGTAGATGTGCTTGCATGTTAAATTCTTTGTGTTCTAAATAGTTTGAATGCTTGCTATGGCCTCTATGTATCCCAATGAGTAGTTGCTATCAATTTTATAAAGTTTTGCTGACAAATTTTTGTCACCCCAAAAAAATTATTTTCAGAAAATTGTACGCGGACATGATGAATCTATTTGGAAGGAGTTCTTCGAGGAGACGACCCTCGGGGGCATCTTCTAGTGACAGTTCTGCTCGCTGATCTTATGTTGAACCAAGTGAAAGTTCCACACGAGATGCCGCCACCAAAACATGCCTATGGCCTTGCAACGATTATATGGTGTGTGTGGGCATTAAGGAGGAATTTGAGCAATATGTTCACAATACTGGCCTCGGTCCCTACCTTTCAGAGAAGTGTGAACAACGCCAACTTCTCACTGAATCATTTGTTAAAGGATTTAAATATTTTCCACATGAGTCTAGGGTGTCGTTTATGCTTTATGATAATCCATTTACTATCTCACTGGAGAATTTTGCTTACCATTGCAAACTGCCATTTTGGGGTTCGCTTGATGAACCACCGAAGGCTAAGTACGAATCTTTCTTGACTAGTCTTTGTTACGGTGAAAGGAGGGAGTGACACAAGGTAGAAAAAGAGCATTCATTTTTCCGCAATTCAGTACTTTGCATTATTCAACGGGAAATGCATAGTAGGCAAGCAAGATTGTAGTACACTCTGTGCTCCAGACTTGAGCCTCATTCACACCGTTATCACAGGTGAAAGGAATTATAATATTGGAGCGATTGTTGCACGCAGACTTCAGCATAACGCTAACAGTGGCTGGTTCTATGATGGAATTTATGTCACGCGTTTAGCGCGAGGGCTTGGTGCCTCACCTTTGCGCTTTGATCCTATCCTACCCACACAGTATTTAGATTTTGGCACCCTGAAAGATCATAAAATCCTTAAGGGAAAGTTTCACGATTTCACTTATAATCTATTGTTTAACCAAACATCTATTGTGGACACATATTTGCCTGCGCCTACTCTTTTTGACTATAACAGCAAGAGAAGATATTTTGTCCTTGAGAGCGAGGCCCAAGCTCACAACGCAGCAGCGGTGGCGGCTGATAATCCACAAGTATAGGGAATAAATTGTAGCCTCTTTCGATGAGTAAGAGTGTCGAACCCAACGAGGAGCTAAAGGTAGAACAGATATTCCCTCAAGTTCTATCGACCACCGATACAACTCTACGCACGCTTGATGTTCACTTTATCTAGAACAAGTATGAAACTATCTTGTAAGGATAAAACTACGAGTACTTTGCGAGAATAAAACTATGAATAAATTGCAAGGTAATAAAAGTGGATAGCTTTTGTCAACAAAAAAGTCATTTGTTCCTAGGCAATCGATAACAAGTACCATCATTCTTGTAATTTTATATGAGGGAGAGGCATGAGCTAACATACTTTCTCTACTTGGATCATATGCACTTATGATTGGAACTCTAGCAAGCATCCACAACTACTAAAGATCATTAAGGTCGTGAAACCCAACCATAGCATTAAGTATCAAGTCCTCTTTGGTTCAGAGCAGAGCATTTAAAAAAATGGTTTTGTTTCTAATCTTGATCTAATCTAGGTATGATTTTGATATTTTTACAAGATATTACATCGGTTTTCTGGTTTGGGCATACTTATAATTGTTTTCTTCTAACTGCATCTTAGCCTGCACTTTTGTATAATCTTCTAGATTAGAAGATGCATATGGATGTCAGGAACAGAGTTCAGCAACAGAGTTCTTTACTCCTAAAATATAGACGCACCAATGAAATCCAGGCATCCCTTGATAAGTCTTAGTTTTTTGCTTTCGTTTATATGATTAAAAATTGGCATCAAACAAACACGTAGTTGGATCAACTTTCTTCAGGCACCAAAGATTAAGGAAGGTTATAGCTCTATCTTTATTTTTGGAAGTTAAGAGGGCCTGCCTGATTAATTAGACGTTTCTGTGATAATGGAATTACTAACGAAGCTTGAGTTCTTTATTTTACTTAAAATATGATGAACACTTTACTTAAACAGTTCCCTTCAGGACCAATAGCTTCTTTATGAACCCATGTTTTCTTCAAGTTTGTATTTAGGCTGCTCTCTTTTTCCTTTTCAGATGTATGCCATGTATGTGTAGCAATGGTTCTAACATATCCCCATTCCTTCTCTTCCTATAAATTTTCTTTGATTTAGTTATTTGACTAAATGGGATATAAGTATCTATTAAGTTGGTTGTAAATCAATCACATATGCACAGTTTAGATACTCGCTCGCTCTCGCTTTTTGCGCCATGGGCGCAACAGGTTATATTATGCCTCTCTATGTTATGTTCTGCTTGCTATCTTCTTTATGGATTCTTTATAAGTGCGCCTTTGTATTGATAACCTTGTGCTTTGGTTATCAGATTGCTGTTGTTTGTGATCTGGTAATAGTTTTCCTTGGTGCTACTTAAATAGCCCCTGCTATTTTCTGTTGGTTCCATACATGTTAATAGGGGTAACATATACAAAGGCTGCATAGGTAATGGTCACAATAGATTTTAATTGCATGGTCTTACTTAGATGTAGACCTGGCAATAGATAGCTTTGGCCACGAACTTGGAATTGTTGCTATTTTGATAGTATGCTACATGGACTGCAGTTCTGATCTCTATGCTTTCCCGTTGTAGAAGCTTCATTCAGTATGTCAATGTCAAATCAGAAATTACGTGCATTTGAATGATGATAGCTTAGCACTCGATGATAAATGTGATGTTGTTTTCTGTTGATGTGAAACTCATTCTACCAGTTGTTAGTTTGAATCAGTACCCAATCCATCCTCCCCACCACACTCCTCTTAGTTGTTCATGCAGTTCTTCCTTCTCGGTATCAACCAGGTAACAATTAGGTTGGTTACAGAATACACTTCAAGATTGTGGCATGCACAAAATGCTTGGCACACTAAAATAACTATGCCTCATTTCTACTATCAAGATCTAAGTGTATATTTAGATGCCTTTGTCCAATGAAAGATCCATGGGGTTGTAGTTCTGTTTTCCTGTAAATTTTTGTGCATATTTTTTATTGGTACAAATATTTAATTTGAATTATAGTTCATCATCTCTGGATGTCGCTAATTTCATACGAGCTGGAGGTGACCATCATCATGTTCTTTATGTTTTGTAAAGACAAGTTCTATTCCAAAATTAACAATGCTTTCACTCTATTGTCAGATTGACAATTTTCGCTGACACTTGGTGCAGGTAAGGAGCACAACACTTTGTGCATCATGTTGCATGGTGCAGCAGCCAGAACAGGTGACAATGTGGTCTATTACCTCTTATTATGCTGAAATTTGCTTCACTCGGTCATCTCTGCTTTTGACATCCACTAGATAAACATGTGACAACTACATTTATGCTTGAGCAGATGCTTTCCATAGCCACTAGAGAAACATGTGAACTCTAATTTACGCTTGATTGTCTGCTCACTTTTATTCCTTACATTTAGCTCTTGTCTTTGATTAGTTCTTTTGCAATGATGGTTTCCATGTTCAACATAATATCCCATTTTCAGGTTTCCACTAAAACTTACTCCAATAGAATAAAGTGCATAAAGAATGAACTAGGAAAAGCTACATATGGGTATGTCCAAGTTATAATTTTTTCCACCTCAGGCCCATATTTCTACTTATGGTTTAGTGAAGAGTATGATTTCTTGCTTGGGATGATGCCACACACATGACATGCATTAAGTTTCAAATGCATTTTCATTACAGTAGCTTTTTGCTCAAGTTATAAAGCAACCTTCTAGAACAGATGATTTTAGATGAATATACGACGACAGATCTGTGATTCCATGTAGTTTAAAACAACCTCCTAGCATAGATCATTTTAGATGGATATATGACGACATGAGATTGACTTTGTCCCCTGCATTGATATGTTTTTCCAAATTTGAGGAATCGATTGTGTTTTGACTTATCTCTACTTGTTGGCCATGAAGGATGCGTACTGAGAAAAAAATCCTCATATCATATTTTTGAGAGGGAAGATTGTTTAGGGAGTACTACTACCATTCCAAAATATAAGACGTTTTCGTAGGCTTGGCTAAAATGGCCTACCAAAACGTCTTATATTTGGGAATGGAGGTACTATTATATCTCTTGAGACATGCCTTGTTGTAGATCACAAGAGCCATCCTTTTTTGTGGGTCCAAGAGCCATACTTTTATTTACGATTATCTCCCAGCAATGAACGTCTTTGACAAACTTGAATAAGCTAGCGGAAAGGTCAACTGCTCTCTTCCTTTTTGTTGGAGTGTTAACTTTTTGTTTTCAATATCCTAACTTTGTGCAACTATTTTCCATATCTGTACGGGTTCTTGCTATGTTAGATAGATATAGAAATCAATCTTGGTTACCGCAAGCCACGTGGGGGTTACAGATACCGCTTGAGCACAGGGCATGGAGAAATGTCGGTGTTCCTGGAATCATTTGTTGCACATGTTCTTTGTCTTCCTTCTGGGATGCTACTAAGAGATTCTTTTATTAGGTAACGAGTAGGATTTTAGATGCACAACTTGTTGAAAAAATATGTGCTAAAGTTGATGATAAGATGCTAATTGATTTTGATCTTTTGTTCTCAAATCATTTGCTGTTACTATCTCATATTCTTTCGTCATTTTTTTGGCTTAATTCTTTCCTTCCTGCCAACGACAGGTACAAGACTCAAGCAATGGTTAACGGGCAAGCACTACATACACCATACATCTATGCTAATATAGCTTGTCTTTATAAAGCCAATGCATGCTATTATCAAGTGATCTGAATATTTTCTTTCGCTTTTGGTGCGTCACATTTAGAGTCTTTCTTTCCCATTTTACCGTGTTTGCATGGTAAGATGTATGGTTGGATTTGAAGGTCCGTAGCCTTGGCTCCAAAGTTTCAAGCTCTTATAGAAATTAGAACTGAGGGACTTTTAAAATGAGTCCTGCATAATAGTGTTATTCAGTGGGATGCAAAAAAATGTGTTTGTCTTATCGGCTATCCTTGGTGCTGATTTACGTACTGATTTCATCATCATATGACTACAATAAAGAAGTTGTGTGTATAAATATTACTAACTGCTGATAATTTGCATCAGTGATTTCAATTCTGTTGGCCCTCCTTAAGATTGCTTGGGAATGTGAGGCTTAAAAGTTTCAACCCTGTGCTATGTGCTTCTCGGGTATGGATTTGTGTCTGACTAATTAATGGTTCTGTTAATACTGATATGTCCTTGAACATTATATGGGTATTGCATCGCTTGTACTTATAGTAAGTGGAAATTTTTCTCATATGTTTCGATATGTGCCCGAATAAATATTAATGTACACTCTTTCAATACATGGCTTACTCTTGGCCTTTGCGCCATTGGCGCAACTGGTCATCTAGTGAAAGAAACAGAGGGAAGGCCGTGAAATCATCTGATGGAGAGAAATTTGAGATTCTTCTGTTACCGACTTACAGCTAGTACTGCCACTTTATGAATGTCACGGAGGTAAGAGCATCTACAAACGGATCCTTAAACCCGTCTCAAACGCCTGGGCAGGCTGCCTGGTCAGTGCCTAGTCATGATTTTTGATCCAGACGGACATCTCAAACGGCCCTCAGACGTTCGGGATGAGCGGCACCCCCATATCCAGCTCAAATATGGGGCGCCCGGGAACGGGCGGCCTCCATGGGAAACACCTCTCCTTCCCCATCACCGGTCAGGCGGAGTATGAGTCCCACCAGGAACAGGCGGCCCACCATGGGAAGGAGAGGGTAAGGGCCGCCGAGGCCCGTATCACGGCGGAAATGGCGGCGGCAGAGGTGGCTCATGCGGTGGCGCGGGCGGCCGCAGAGGAGGAAGCCATCCGCGCCCGCATTGTGAAGAAACGGCAGCAAAGGAACACGCGTGTCCTCGCCCCTGAGCAGAATCGGGCGGTCCTGAAGGAAATATGCCCTAGAGGCAATAATAAAGTTATTATTTATTTCCTTATTTCATGATAAATGTTTATTATTCATGCTAGAATTGTATTAACCGGAAACTTAGTACATGTGTGAATACATAGACAAAACAGAGTGTCACTAATATGCCTCTACTTGACTAGCTCGTTGAATCAAAGATGGTTGAGTTTCCTAGCCATAGACATGAGTTGTCATTTGATTAAAGGGATCACATCATTAGAGAATGATGTGATTGACTTGACCCATTCCGTTAGCTTAGCACTTGATCGTTTAATATGTTGCTATTGCTTTCTTCATGACTTATACATGTTCCTATGACTATAAGATTATGCAACTCCCGAATACCGGAGGAACACTTTGTGTGCTACCAAATGTCACAACGTAACTGGTGATTATAAAGGTTCTCTACAGGTGTCTCCGATGGTACTTGTTGAGTTGGCATAGATCGAGATTAGGATTTGTCACTCCGATTGTCGGAGAGGTATCTCTAGGCCCTCTCGGTAATGCACATCACTATAAGCCTTGCAAGCAATGTGACTAATGAGTTAGTTGCGGGATGATGCATTACGGAACGAGTAAAGAGACTTGCCGGTAACGAAGATTGAACTAGGTATTGAGATACCGACGATCGAATCTCGGGCAAGTAACATACCGATGACAAAGGGAACAACGTATGTTGTTATGCAATTTGACCGATAAAGATCTTCGTAGAATATGTAGGAACCAATATGAGCATCCAGGTTCCGCTATTGGTTATTGACCGGAGATGAGTCTCGGTCATGTCTACATAGTTCTCGAACCCGTAGGGTCCGCACGCTTAACGTTCGGTGACGATTTGTATTAAGGAGTTATGTGATTTGATGACCGAAGATAGTTCGGAGTCCCGGATGAGATCACAGACATGACGAGGAGTCTCGAAATGGTCGAGGCGTAAAGATCGATATATTGGAAGGCTATATTCGGACATCGGAAAGGTTCCGAGTGATTCGGGTATTTTTCGGAGTACCGGAGAGTTACGAGAATTCGTATTGGGCCTTAATGGGCCATACGGGAAAGGAGAGAAAGGCCTCAAGGGTGGCCGCGCCCCTTCCCCATGGACTGGTCCGAATTGGACTAGGGAAAGGGGGCACCCCCTTCCTTCCTTCTCATTCTCCCTTCCCCTTTTCCTATTCCATGTGGGAGGTGGAATCCTACTAGGACTAGGGAGTCCTAGTAGGACTCCACACTTGGGCACGCCCTATGAGGGCCGGCCTCCTCCTTCCTCCATCTTTTATATACGTGGCCAGGGGGCACCCGTTAGACACACAAGTTGATCATTGATCTCTTAGCCGTGTGCGGTGCCCCCCTTCACCATAATCCATCTCGGTCATATCGTCGTAGTGCTTAGGCGAAGCCCTGCGCCGGTAGCTTCATCATCACCGTCATCACACCATCGTGCTGACGAAGCTCTCCCTCGACACTCTGCTGGATCGTGAGTTTGTGGGACGTCACCGAGCCGATCGTGTGCAGATCGCGGAGGTGCTGTACTTTCGGTACTAGGATCGGTCGATCGTGAAGACGTACGACTACATCAACCGCATTGTCATAACGCTTCCGCTTACGGTCTACGAGGATACGTGGACTACACTCTCCCCTCTCGTTGCTATGCATCACCATGATCTTGCGCGTGCGTAGGAAATTTTTTAAATTACTGTGTTCCCCAACAAGTCCTGCCATGGCCGGACTGCCACCGAAGGAGGACAGCGACGGCGACGAGCAGATCCGGCTCGATCCGTATTGCGTCTTCGACCGGTACTTCCGCGGGAAGGACGGCAAGGGCACCGGGAAGGGCAATGGCTGCCGTGGATGAACTCCACCATAGCCAAACATGCCAAATTTTGGTAGTCCAGTGGCATGTTTAGTGTAGTGTGATGGAGTAGCCGAACGATGTGTATACGTCGACATAGTTGTATGAGTTTGTATGGATTTGAGATATGGTAATTGAGGTGTCCAGATGTGGATTGTCTTTTTTGAGGAGGACCCGTGCCCGCGAACGCGTCCATGGGCGTTTGAGGGGCCGAATTTGTCAAGTGCGGCTATAGATGCTCTAAGAGCATCTGCAACCGGACAACTAAACACCCTTATACGGTCGGACTCTAGCAGGTCTCAAATGTCCGGACTAACCGACACCTCTTATATCTAATCTAAATGTAGGACGAATATAGAAAGACACAAGCGCATCCGTCATGTCGGATTGAAGACTGGTCCCATACAAAATTGTCTGGAAACCCAATAGTCTGAAGGACATCTTCTCCGATGGAGTTGTGAACGCCGCGTGGCGTCGCATCGGCTCGCCGCCCGAGGACAAAGTCCGGCTATAACGTGAAGGAGTCGTCGTTTTCTCCATCGCCGTTGGCTGCATAGCTCTCCCATGTCAGTATCCCGAACTTGCTCGACACTAACCCGGAACAATACCAGACCTTCTTCTACTGTAACGCAACGTCGTTTGTGGCATATTCTGTCTGTAAGAAGCTCTGCCTATCCTATTTGCTGCTATCATATGTTGTCCTAAGCTAGACCCAAGCCCCAGCTTATGAGGCAGTAACGTACTTATCACAGAATTTAGGGTCCATTTTAAACGAAATTTCACTGAAACGGGTTCAATCTGGGCAGTGGAAAAGATAAACAAATCATCGCAAATGGGCCAAAACACTAGCACGTAGCAACATAGGCGTGCTAGAGTCCCTAATAATTTGTTTCCAACTTCAAATCATTGCCGAAAAAGCTAAATATGATAAGCCTAATAATTTTTTATATATTTTAAATACAAAATGCATACAGTATATCGCAAAAGACTAATTTATTTAATTATTTCAAATTGCTCATCACACACTTAAAAATGTTCATTCAGTTTTAAAAAAAATCTTCCCCAAACTTTTAGAAAATGTTTGCACAATTAAAAGAATTATGTCACGTTTAATTAATGTTCACACGTTTCAAACAAATGTATGTGAAATTTTTCAAAAATACTATTATATGATGTAAAAATTGTTTGTGCAATTCAAAATAAATTCGTACCAATTCAAAAATGTGTAAAATATTATTATACAATGTAAAAAATTGTTAGTGTAATTCAAAACAAATTTGTACCATTCAAAAATGTGTGTGTTACATTTTAAAAATATTATACAATGTAAAAAAGATTGTTCGTGTAATTTAAAACAATTTCATACCATTCAAAGATGTGTATGTTACATTTTGAAAATGTTATACAGTGCAAATTAGAATGTTCGTGTAATTCAAAACAAATTCGTTCCATTCAAAAATGTGTATGTTACATTTAAAAAAATGTTCATGCGTTTCAGAAATATGTTATGACATTTCAAAAAAAATGTTTATACAATGTAAAATGTTAGCATAGTTTAAACAAAATGTTTCATATCATTAAAAAATGATTCAGCGTGTTTGCAAAATGTTTAACATGCACTCCAAAAAGGTTTGAAAATTTGTATTTGGAAAAATGTAATCGTTTATTTGGAAAATGTTAAATGTGTATAGAAATTTTTTTTAGATGTATACGAAATTTTTGTTATCTATGAAAAAAAGTAGACAATATAAATATCTTTGAAAAAATGCTAATCATGTGTTTGGGAAATGGGAAATGTGAGTAAAAAATGTTGCTGGTGTATACGGAGAATGTACGGTGTGTATGAAAAAATTAGACACGTGTTGAAAATAAATAAATAAGTAAATAAATAGGAAAACCCAAAGAAAGCTTGTGAAAAGTGAAGAAAGAAACAATGAAACCCGAAAAAAAAAGAAAAAAGGAAAAAATATTGAAGGAAACTAGGTAAGAACGTTAGAAAAACGATAAAAGAGACAGAGGAAAAACCTTGCACGTCAGCTACAGTACTAGACCGGCCCAGTATGCTTGCAGAGAAGCTTTTGCTCTAAGAGAAGACCTGGCTCTTACCAAGATTAGAGTTGCTTCAGATTGCTTGGAGCTGGTAAAAGATCTACACATGAAAAACAACAGAGGATATTATTGCATGATTTTTCGTGAGATCAAGGCAAGCAAGTTAAAGTTTTTGGCATGTGAAATATGCCATGAGCAGCGCACATGTAATGAGGAGGCTCACAAATTAGCTAGAATGGCGACCTCGCTTGAGGTTGGTTGGCATGTTTGGTTATGTAACCTTCCCCCTCTTGCCGGTGGGAGGGCTCCGTTTTTAGATCTTTTCTCAAGCTTTGTTAGGGTTTGTGTCCTACTCAGGAAGGCGAGACGGTGGCGGCTCCTTGAAGATGGAATAAAGGTCTCCTCGCCTAGCCCCCGTTCCGGTGATGCATCTTGTATCATCGGTGGGCGTGTGGAGTTGTGTCTCCGGCAGATCTGTCTTTGGTGGATTTGCTCGGATCTATTCGTCGTTAAATCTTCGTTCGTGTGTTTTCAGGTTGGATTCTTTTGATCTACACTCTTCATCTGCGGCGGTTGCTGTTCTGGAGCGTTGGTTCTACGGGGCCTTAGCACGACGACTTCCCGACTGTCTACTACAGCAAGGTTTGCCCCGGCTCCGGCGAGGGAGGGGTGATGACAGCGGCGCGCCTTCGGCTCGCTTCAGTGCTTGTAGTCGTCGCTAGATGGTCTACGGATCTAGATGTAATTTTTATTATTTTTAGTCGTTGTACTACCATGATTGAAGATGAATAGATTGGAAGTTTTCCCCGCAAAAAAATGTAACCTTCCCCCCAATATTTGTATTCCTTTGAACCTTGAAGTTTGAATAAAGTTTGTTGTTCCTTCAAAAAAACTTAGGTCTCTCAATGGGCGAGAAATAGGGGAGCAGCTTTGTCTGGCTTATAGCGAGACACAAGACCGTCTTGCCTCAGGCGTCGCTGCTAATGTGCCGTGCAAGTTGCTTAATGCATTTTTGTTAATTTTTCTTCTCCTTTTTTCTATGTGTTAATTTTTTATTTTGTTCATATTTTCTAAAACAGTGCTAAAATAATTTTAATGTAATTTGAAAAATGTTGATAGCATTCCAAAAAGGGTCGTGATATTTAAAAATGTCACGTGTTTCAAAAATAATGTACATAACATTTTAAAAACGTTCATACAATGTTTAAAAATGTTTGTGTAAATTAAATTTTGTGTAGTATTAAAAAAATACGATAACACTTAAGAAATGTTCACACATTTCAGAAACATGTTCATGATGTGTTAGAAAAATGTTTATAAAATGACCAAAAATGCCTGCGCTGTTTAAAAAAGTTTGAGCAATGTACATAATGTTCGCGCAGTTTATACAATGTACAAAAATGTTCATTTTTGTTTTCATTGTACTGACTTTTTTTTTACTTAATATAAGTATTAAATCTAGGATGTCCTTTTGGCGTCTTTTCTAAAAAAAAATTGGTGTCTCTGCGGGAAAACAATCTGTCCACGCGCTATTTTCATCCCTCACCGTTTAGCTTTAGGTTTAGGACTTACTACATTAGATTTTTGGGTCGTTCATCCTCTCGGCTTCGGCGGCTGGTGATGCAAAGTAGTGCCCTGTTTTACATCTAGAGCAAAAGCTGAGTAAATTCTTTCACATCCACAACATCTGCTGGATTTTAGTTTTTGGGTCAAAGTGACGAAAAAAACTCAGTTATTTATACATCTACATGAAGATGCTCTAAGGTGCTGTTCTTGTGACGCCTCATCTACCGTCTGCTGTCCGGTGAGACTGCCGGCGAAGAAACCCAGCCCGTACGCTGCATTGACCACGAAACATGCCAACTCACCATCGTTGCTTGCAAATGATTGCCACATTAGTTTGATACAGTATATGCGTAGTGCGATCGACGCGCGCAAGGCCGTTTACTAAGAGCATCTCCAATAACCGCGCTATATAAGCGCCGCGCCAAATATTTTTGGTTTTTAGCGCGCGCGCAACCGCTCAGTGAGCTCCGGCGGAGGCGCAATAACCGCGCGCGCGGTATAAAGAGTTCAATGCGCGGTTCGAAACGCCATCGCACGCTGTTAATTTACTGCGCCCGCTTTCGCACGCCGCACCCTCTCCACCGCGCCACTTTCGCCCCGCCCGCGCCGCCGCCGGCGAATTGGCCCGATGGATGGACGCGCCGGCACCACCTCACCCCTTCCTACACCCGCGACCCCTTCGCCGGCGCCGCCGCCGCCGAAAAATCCTACATGGGAGCTTTAACCGCCTCCACCGGTGCTCCTCCAAGCACCGGCATCGCGCGCGGCCTTTTCATGCCGCCGCGGACGACCTCGGCGGTGGGTGGCATCGCGCCGGCGCCCGCCGTGAAGCCTCGTGCCCCCCTCTTGAAGCTCCCAAATGCGGCGCGGGCGAAGAAGGGCAAGGTGTCCGCGAAGAAGAACAAGGCGGCAGACGACTCCTCTAGGCCGTCGAGGAAGAAGCTTGCAGGGTGTGCGACGGACGCGGCGGCGACCGAAGCGCCAGCGGGCTCACTTGTTGAGCCGGCGGCCGACGCGCACAAGGTGTTCGATGAAATGTCCACAAGGTAAAATTTCGCCAACTTTTTTTGTTGTTGTTTTTTGAAAGCATACATATGGATAGCTTATTTGCTTCGTTGTATATACTTTGTAGTTTCAATGATGAGGCATATATGTCAACTATGGGTGTTGGCTCCAACAATTCTCATTGGTCTCAAACCAATGAGATGCATTTCGATGATCATGAGTTTGAGGTGGACAAGGATGGTGAGGGCATCGTCGATGCAATCAAAGGAAGAGGGGGCAACTACACCATGGATGAAGACATCTTGCTATGCAATACTTGGTTGCAAGTGTCGAGGGATCCCTCCGTTGGAGGGGATCAAAGTAGAGATGCATATGGGCTCCGGATGAAGGAACACTTTGATGTACACAACAAAAGTGGAATTGACCGCTCCGGAAGATCTCTTCGCTCCTGGTGGTCGACAATCAACCGAGATTGTCAAAGTAGGGCGGCCGCACTTAAGGCGGTTGACAAGTTGAACCCAAGTGACACTAATGATATAGATAGGGTAAGTGCCATTTATTTCATTATTCTTCCATGTTCATCATGCTTCTTCTTGGTGTTTCTAGTGCTAACTTGTCATGAACTTGTTTGAGTGATTTAAACTATGTCATGTCTTTGTTTTGATGTTTGAAATATCATCATCGTCCTCAAAATGCAACATATGGCAAGCGTCTGTTGGAGTGGCTCGTGCGTGCTATAATTTGCAGCGGCGCTGGAGCACGCGCTCCTCGTCGCGCAAATACTCGCGATCAGCGTGCTGCGAACGTTGTTTTAGCGCGCCGCGTGTTGCGCGGCTGTTGAAGATGCTCTAACAGCAACCATATGCGGCTTGCAAATATATATAGATTCAAGCAATGACGACACGGCCACTAAACAATAAAGCCACGCAAATCAGTTGATCATCTTTTAATGAACCTTGACAACCGCGGGGCGCCTGCACATCGACATGCTTCCCCCTATCCAGAAATAAGAGAAGAGTGGATGCCAGAGCTCTCTCAGCGATTAGAGCTTCTCGGCCGTCGGATCGGCTCCTTGATGCGTTTCCGGCCGTCCGATCCCCCTCCCGAACGCCCTCGACCGTTGGATAACTCATTTCACTCCCGGCCTGCCACCGCACGTAATTCCAGTGCCCTCTGAGGGCATTTTCGTCATTTCATAGGGCTGGAAAAATACCCAGTAGCGACATGGGTGTGACCTAGCCGTCGCTCCTCCCTTTTCGCGCAGCCGCCTCCGCCGCCCAACCCTCTCCCCGACCTCTCCCTCCGTGCTAGAACCCTAGCCGCCGCCTCCCTCCCTTTCGCGCCTCCCGCCTCGCCTCTCTCTCCCGCGCCTCCCGGCCATTGCCCGTCGTCTTCGCCCGGCCCGGCCGCCCGCCAGACGATGGCGCCAGATCCTGGCGGGATCGGCCAAGGCGTCGTTGACTGAGCCACTACCGTCCTCGAGGTCCTCCCACCCCCTCTCGCCGTCGCGCCTTCCCCTCCTCCTCGTCCTCTCGCTGCTTTCGGCGGGAGGAGCACGGCTCATTGCCCGGTTCTCACGCCGCTTCCCTCCTCCGCCCCTCCCTCGAGCCGCGGTTGGCACCTTCCCTCGCCTCGCCTCTTCTCCTCTACGTCGCTTGGGTTGGATGAACCCTAGCCGCCACTCCCCTCTCCCCTTCTCACCGCGCTCTCCTCTCTCTTCCCCGCCTCCACTCACGCCGCCACCCACCGGAAGCACCACGGCCGCTGCTCCTCAGCGAAGCTCGCACATCATCATCGGGAGGCGAGGACGCCGCTGCGTCGCCGCCGCTGCTTGCCAGCGTCGCCGCTCCTCACCCACCCACCACGGTCGCCGTCAAGGACATGTCGCTCGCGCCGCCAACCCTATCGATCTCGCGCGTCACGCCTCGGGAGGAGAGGAAGCCCACGCTACAATACCCGGCGGAGCACTCCCTCGCGCCGTCGACGGGAGGAGGCCAGGCGGAGTGCGCCGTCGTCGCCGCAGCCTGGAGTGCGCCGTCGTCGCCGCAACTCATTCGTGCCTCCCCCACGTCTCCGACGAGCTCCAACGATGTCCCGGTGGCGGCCGAGGGGCGGGACGCAGCGGATGGACGCGGCACTCGACCACTTCAACTTGATGGCCTACCGCAAGGCCGACGTCCGCAACCTCTGTCAACAAGCTGCTCAAGGTTCGTTCCGTATAATTTTTCATCGACCGATTCGGGAGCTCATGGTTGATTCGGCCTCGTGCGTGTGCTCAGGATGTGTACGGGAGGGATGGGTGGCCGTTCCTAGAGGACAGCTGGTACTCCGTCGTGCAGGAGGCGCTCTTTGAGATGCAGGAGGAGCTTGCTGGTCTCGATTCGTCCGGCGCAATCCGGTCGTCAAGTATGTTTCCCCTTTGAATATCTCTGTTCCTTTGAGTATCTCTGTTCCTTGCTTCAGATCGTTGTGCATGTTGGCAGGAGGGCGTGCCGTCGGATGCGCCCGTTGGCTTCAGGCCATGTATCGACATTGACAAGGTCGACCAAGAGGAATGGAATCCTTTGCTTCGTTGTTGTACTTGTATCTACGGTGGATCGCTAGGTGCTCTGTACTTTGCTATATGATTGCAAATTGATGCCAAGATTCTTTGGTGGATGCTAATCGTTTCACCACGGTGTCATTCGCAAACTGACTATTATTGTAAAATAAGGAAACCACGTTTAGTGATACATTTATCTGTCTGCTATGCTGTCACCTGCAATCACCAAGTTTAGGCGCATCCGGCATTAACACCATCGTTTATCCGATAGGTTTGTTTTTGAAAACTCCTAGGGCAAAGTTAAGCAAATTGTTGGCTCTACTCTCCGGGATGCATCGAATGATGGCACGACACGGGTGACAAAAGTCTCCATCAGAATTTGCAAATATTTACAAAGAAGATGGACTGGTTGGTGGGCATGTCATAATGCTTGGCGGAGACCCTGCAAGCTGCTATGCTGCCCTGGAAGCACTCCTCTTCCTGCCTCACCACCTGTTCAGGTCGATCATTCTTTTTTTCTGTCATTATTTTTTCTTTGCTTTGGCAGTGTATTTGGGCTATTTCTTTCTCTGGAGCTTGGGCATATTGGTTGTCTTCTGGCTCTTTTTACTAGCAGTCTTTCCTTTTCAGTATATGGGAGAGATTACTAGCTCACATATATAGTTTAGTTATTAAGTTTCTAAATAAGTTCAGCCTTAGAGTACAGATTTTGTATCTATTGCTTATTTAATCCATTGAGATCTATTCTCTCTGCTTCATACAGTATGTTTGCATTCAACTTGAAAATTGCATGCTTACTTCAAAATTGGAATGTGACTTACGCTGCTGATAGATCCAGTTATGGTTTGGTTGCGTACTACTCAAAATGATTTTATATCGTATCATAAATTTCAGGAATCAGATCATAAGTGGCGCCTTCTTCCGCGAACAGTTGCGGTGCTCATTGTCGTCGGACTCCCAAGGTTCGATCCGCCGCTCATCCTTCCATTCTCCTGCCGGTCTGTGTGTGATCGATGTTCTGTTTGTTTGATTCCAAACAGCAAGCGAGGATGACCACGACGCGGAGGAGGACGAGGACCCGAGCTCGATTCCGACCACGACGCACCGCACAAGGTCCTCGCTTCCTTCCCGACGGTAATGGATCCCTTCCTTGCAGGTAACACTTCCCTCTCCCTCCCACTGACTTGCTAATCTAATTTAGCCACAGGCTGCTACAAATCACATTGCTTGCTGCATCTTACTTTGTTGCCTTGGATTTAGTTGCCTGGGTTCTTGACGAGATCCATCTGCCCGGCTGGAGCCTGTTATTCTCTTGATGGAAGTCAGCCCAATTGTAGGTACGGACTACAAAATACACATCCCCATGACTATGTATATGTACACATCCCATTACTGCCAGTGTTGTTCAAATTTAAACTGTTGTCGACGGCTTTGAAGTATTTGGATTGAGGATTATGGAGATAATTTTGGTTGAGAACTATAACTGAATTAAACTAGAAATACGCTACAACACTTGGGGTAGGATTCAACGTATCATATGGAATGGTAGATGTTAATTATTCAAGGTGGATGGTCCACTAAAACTATTGCTTAAATGATTCATTATTGGTAAGTTGCATGCTTTGTTAGTCGATTGGGTATATTTAAGTCACTGGATTTGTTCTATATTTTCTAGCAGTTTTTTACTTGCAAAAAAAAAATGGAAAATAAAATTCCAATTAGATATCTATGAAGTGTTCTAAAAAAGGCTATGAACTGATTGTGTGGACTTGGTATGGGAGAAGGCCTGTTGATGGTTGTCTACATTTATATATTAGTTTGCGGGTGCAGTTTGAATAAGCTTACTGGAGTGTAAAATAAATTACCTACACAAAAGAAGGGTTAAATAAGGATGAAGGTTCGGGTATTTGGGTTGCTGATACGCTGAAACTTCTGTTTTTATTACTTTATGAAGGTTCAAGTATTTGGGTGGTTCCTCTACCTCTCGCGGATCTCTTGTGCTCTGCTCGTTTCTTACTCTCTTTCTTGTTTCTCTGCTTGATTTGCAGTTCAGACGGTGCCGTGCCGTTGGCGTTGCCTTGCCGGTCGACCGGAGATGGAGCTTATCGTTTGAGCCTCTGCCCTCCCCGTCGAGGTTGCTCCTCACCATCGCAGGCACGGTCTGGTCGGGGCCACGACGACGAGAGGAGCAGCAGAGGATAACTTTTCCCACGGATCCTTCTCGTCTTCCACGTGATTCGAGTCGCCTCTCTCCGTCAGTCTGAACTCGATCCGCCTCCCCGCAGGATGATTCTCTGTTGATTTCTTTTCTGTCGCGTCGATCCGGGCGGATCTGGGACGGAATCAGCCGCTTTGATGCTGGGTTGTTTCATCGATTTGATCCTGTTCGCCCCCGCTCTGTTTGCTTGATGATCCATTCGATTGGGGATAAGCAAAGGGGTTCGGGGATTGATGATTTGTTGGGAAGTTAGCCTCTGCTGCTGCATCTTAGTGGATCTGATCTGGATTTGCAGTTTGAGGTAGGGGTCCATAATGTGTGGGCATTTTGCGAGCTTGTAAGCTTATGTAGAACTGCTTGGGTAGATCCAACTATTCTGTGGTAGTTGCTCGTATGTATGGTAAATTAACCCGATTAGCCTGCTGTGTATGAATATTTAAGCCGCTTTCTTTCAATCTGTTGGTTCTGAGCTTTGCATCACCGGTGTGTGTTCCTTCCAGATCCTGCACGGACCTCCTGTCAGGCCCCTCTTGCCGCCCGTCGACCGTCCTTCGATCTTGTTGTGTTGATCATGGCTAAGTGGCAATGCATTATAATGTAGTCATTGGAGTTCTCTTTTGGGCTTTTATTTAACTTTTGACGTACAATGTTTACAACTACCCAAAAAATTAAGCTATGTGTGACTGATTTATAACTAAGCATGGTCTAATGTTTTGAGGGCAATGACAGGGACCATTCCATTTGAAGAGGCTCATGCTGCCCGGATTTCGTTAAGCAAGCCATCTATGTCCCAAAGTTGAGGACCGTTTGGAGAAGAGGCCACCCAGGTAAGCTTATCCAAGCTCAAACATTAATTTAATCACTATTTAGTTGCCGTACTTGCATTCCTAGATGGATCTTTTGAGATTCCACAACTTTGAAATTCTTACTTGGGATCATTTGATATGTGCCCTTGAAAATAACAGAACGGATCATTCCTAGATGAATTCTTAGCTGATTTCTCTGGGCTTCTCCCTTTACGCTAATATGAAATATATTAGCTGCAGTATATAGTCTAGGTTCATTTTAATGCGACTAAATGAGATAAAAATACTACCTGCTTATACCACTCGAGTATCCACCGTTAGGACGTTATGTTCCCTGCGAACACAACATAACCTTTTTGACTTATTATCCCTAAAAAAGCTGACTCTTTTTCACAAGCTGAAAAGACAATCTGATCTGCCACATTTGGTCTGAAATTTTCTTCTTGTGTGTCCACATGATAAAGAGGATGCCTTTGATCAATTGTAAATCACTTATTTTTCTAGGTTATATAGATTTCTTGAATTACCCACAATATACTTTTATGTCATCTAATATATGTCTCCCAGACAATTTAAACAGATGCAGGATATGATTAGGCGCACATATACAAGTATCTTTATGACGACACCTGCACCTGTTTTCATTGTTGTTGTTCTTGCCTGTTGCCTCCCCCCCCCCCTATCGCTTCGCTAGGTGAGAGACCCCTCTCCTTTCCTGTTAGAAAATACCAAGTATTTGCAATGCTTGATTGTTATGCCAACTTTTCTTAGAACCTTGGTGCATGGGCCATACAGCGATCTCCATACTACAATTTAGAATTATAAGAAATTGCATCCTCTATTTATTTAGGCATCTAGGTTTGTATTTTTCTGATTTGGTTTTTGCTTTCTGGTCATTTGGTACCGTGCACCATGATGTACTTCCTGTCTATCACTGAAGATTCAGACACGCCTTCAGTTTTCCTGTGGCAAGTTGACATGGATGAAGCTAAGAATATGCTCTTCTAAATACCGAGGAAGTGCTCATAATCATGGCTTTGTAAGCCTACACTAGGTTGTGAAGGCCAAGACTCCGTTGAGGATGTGCAGTTATGTGACCAAAAAAAATTGCTGATTGACATTATAGCTATGCTGCATATTTCCCAATATGCTAGGTTAAAGGTCCTATCACAAGCCGCATCATTTAACTGCTCCTAATCTTATAGACAATTCTATTTTTAATTTTCTTTTGTTGTCCTCTTATGCCTAGAATAATTCAAAATCATTTGCCACATTTATATATTAGTGTGGGATTATTCTCTCATCATTATTGTTGGGTTGTTGTGTGCCCCTTTTATCTATTAGATGCTTTCTACGCCTTATGGCCTCACTCTCTCCTGCTCTCCTAAGGTACGTTTTGATTGTGTGGTCTCGGAATTGAATTGCATTGTATTGTTTGATAAGATATTCGAACAATTTTTGATCGCGTGGCATCCAAATTTCAGTTGCTTGGTAGGTAGTTGCATTGTTTGTCACTTCTTTTCATGTTTCAGATCCTACTAGGTTTGATTATGTCTTGGCTTGAACAGCGGCGCAAGTAGAGAGAGGATGTTTGCCTACTACTACTCCCATCATCCTGGCTTACAGGTCGCCTTCGTCACAGAGCCGGACGGGGTATCCTGCCATGCCTCACGTAGCTTGCAGGCCAGGCTGCTGCCAAATTAGCCTTCCCTAGCTATAAGGGTTTCGGTACTTTCAGCTCCTGCGGGTCATCATATTGTTAATGTGTCAAAGTAAAGAGAAAAATGATGCATTGAATTACTAATGAAGTGGTTTGGATGAGATCAGAAACCTCTTACTTTTAATGTTGGAGATCGTCATGAACTGAGTGTTTTAGAGAAATTCAGTTCACATGAAGCAAGAGAAAGGCATGTCGCATACATTGAGTGATTATTAACCCATTGTGATACTGAGAAATTGATAAAGAATATATTTATTAACTTGAATGTTTGATGTGGACTGGGAGAATCTCAGTTGTGATATGTACATAAATCTTCTATTTTTTTTCATGGTACTGAATGTCCTGATGTATACACATCTGTTCTGTTTGTCTCCTAGAAATAATGAAATGGCCAATTTATGTTTTAGTTATATTATGTTGTCGATGATGTGTGGTTCTGGAACATGGAGATCAACATTAAAGTTTTTGCTATCTTGAATGTTTACGTTTTTTTATGAACCTATGAGAGCCAGCTTTTCCTATTTCGCACTCCTGCTGGCTTGCTTTTGGTGTTGTATAAAAACTGTTTTTGCTGAATTTGACGAGGATCAATTGTCTTGCCTTGCCTTCGAACTAAATGTTTCTTCTTTCTCATGAGCATGCGAATCAATTATACTATAGGTACTAAACCCATTAGTTCCGAGGAGTACGGTAGTTTTCTTTGGATGTAACAAACGCTTTGTGGTATATTGATATATTACATGCTGGACCACGACGTTGTTATGGGCGGTCGAGGACATGATGGCTAGCCTCAGCACTGGAGGTGTTATGAGACGGTCCGAATAATGGTGGGTACGGATAAGAGGGCCACAATAACAATCAAGGGACTAAAGAGTAATAGTATTAGATATGTGTCTTCGCCTTCAAAATTAAAAGGGGATCTCATGTTCATGCTCTTACTAAATGTCTTGCTTTTGGTATAAGCTAAAGTTTATTCTTATTCTTGAACAAGAAAATATGTTGTCCTGTCGAATGCATGTGCTAAATCAGGCTTCCGGCTTCCTACTATCATACTATTTGATCATTACCTGCTTGACCATAGCGTTAGGACCGGCACCCCGCGCCAAGGCGCGCTGCCTATCTAGTATAAGCAGCAGGAGCACCCCTCAGTGCCGCTGCAAGGACCTCAAGGAGCACTGCTATAAGCAAAGCTTTGATGGCCGCCATGGCTCGGAACCACCTCCTGCTCCTCCTTGCCGGCGTAATCGTGGCGCTATGCTCCGTCGTGTCCCCTGCGGCGGCCGGGAGAGCGCTTCTGCAGGATAGCAGCTCCGGCCGTGTTTTATTTGCAATTCGTGTCCGCACCATATTCGTCACCGGTGGAGTTCAGATTCGTCCCAGCCCGTAGTCACGACAGACGGCGGCCAACTTATTGTTGATTTCTCATTTGATTATTCCTTGTTTCCCTTTTGTTTGTAGTTGATTTCTTTAAATTGATACTAGTATTGTATACGTGTTCTGACTGGAGCTTCATTGTGCTTGCTGTCTGGTGGTTGGTCTTGTATAATATACATACAAACTATTCCCTTCGTTTTTAAATATAAGTTTCTTTTAAAGATTTCAACAAGGGACTACGTATAAAGCAAAATGAGTGAATCTACACTTTAAAATATGGCTATATACAATCGTATGTTGTAGTCCATTTGAAACCTTAAAAAAACTTATATTTAGGAATGAAGGGAGTATCATATATCATTATATACTCCCTCCGATCAATATTAATAAGCATGCATCAATTAATATGAATTAGAAGGAGTACTATTACCATTTTATCTACCATGGTAACAAATTAATGATCCATTGACGGGATTATGCTTTTGCACAGAATGATGATCTTAACTGTTTACACATTAAGGCTGCGTTTGACCTTTTTTTTTAGAAAAGATCAGATTTATTATAAGGGAGAAGTATATTTTTCGTTTTTAAACTCTATCAAAAGTATAGAAATGGTTCCTTAACTCTAAAACTAGCAAAACTTAGTCCCTCAACTTATGAAACCGGATTAGTTTAGTGAAGCTGGTTTTGACTAAAACTTGACACGTCATACAAGTTTGACCACCGTGTAACTGTCCACGAACTCGCCACGACGCGCAGCCTGCCTGTTCATGGTGCCACTGTAGGAGGGCTAGCAAGGAGCGCACGGTGCCGGTGGCCACGGCCTGCAGGATGAGCCACAGCGAGTAGAAGAAGCAGCTGCCGGTGCAGAGCAGCGAGCCCATGTCGCAGTTCCCGCTGCCGTCGTCAGAGGAACGGTGGTTGTCGTGGTGGAACTGTCGGGCGGCGAGGTTAAGATGGGTGGTTGGCCAGGGTGTGACCTGGGCGTCCTTATGTAAGGTGAGGGAGCATGGCGTTGCCCAAGTGCCCATGCCGAGGAGTTCATGGAAACTGCCTCGTATAACACGGCCAGGGAGTTCATGGAAACTGCCTCGTCGACGCCTCCGTGCGGCAGGCGCTCGCAGCGCAGGTTGGCGGCCAGGAGTCAGAAGAACCAGATGAGGGTGGAAGACGTCGTTTCTTTCTCGGCCAGCATGAAGCTCACCACAACATCCCGCAGGAACGGCCGCTTCGCGTCCGGCGAGCCGAACATCTCGCCGAGCTCGCCGCCACTGCGAACCACAGGTGCTGCTCTTGTTCGCCGTCCTCGGCCGAGTTCCGATAAAGTCCGACGCTCTGTGGCAGTCGAGCTCAGCCAGCCGCTGCGTCGTGCTCACCACCTAGCTCCGGTACGGGCCCCGTGAGGACGAGTTCGACCCCGATGCCACTGCCACTATCCATGCCGCCCGACGATCCCTCGTCAGTGCCTTCTGCACATCGTGCGCTCTTTCACGGTCTCACCTACCTGCTCGCCGCCGCCACAGGCTCCGAGTCGCTCAACCTCGGGACAGAGACATGCCGCCAGGAGCGACTGACACCGCACGCCATGTGGTCGACAAAATGACTATAACAGTGATAAGAAGAAATGATAGGGTAATGGTATCTTTTTTTCGCGAATATGGAGAGGATGCGTATCTTTGCATTGATAAGAGAATAGTTTTACAGCATGGGGTTATAAGAGCTCACTAAACCATGTACACAAGGGGTATGAAAGTGAACTAGGGTAATGGTATCTCCAATAGGAGACGCTATAAGTGGGGGCGCTAGGAAATACTTCCTGACCAATGGACGGTTCACTCCTTAATTCCTGGCTTCGGGCGCCGCGTAGACGCCAAAGGATACTTCGAGCGCTTACCTTTTCCTTTCAGGCCCCTCCCAATGCTTCATGGTGTACAGGTGCTAAGGATGCCACATATGCAGAAATGTGATATGGCAAAGAAATTAAAGAGGAGAGAGAACATTATGGTGACCTCAAGAGGAAACAGTGCTAAGCACGTGGACCTATGCAAAATGACTACCAACCAATAGACGAAGGAGTTTAATTATTAAACAATTCAATGAGAGGAGTACAAAAGCTAAGCAACTATGCATTGGGAAGACTAGTTGCTAAGATATTTAATACACTTAGCACCTCATGTAAGCACCTTTGCATTGGTAGTAGCCTCAGGGATGATAGTGCTGGGCCTTGTATTAAAGCAAGTATAATAAAGCTGAGTCAGCTAGCTATAAGAAATAAACTAGTATATTCTTGCTTAGTTGGAGGAAAGAGAAGAAGAGAGAGAAGGTAAGCGGGCTCTTGATGAAGAGCCAGCTCTAGCACGTGCTACTAGGCACTTTGTGAAAGTAAAAGATGGGTCATATAATAACAAAGTAGTACACTCTTTTAATCAACTATTGTACATATTGGCTATAAGATGGGCTATAGATGACATGGCAATAATTTATAGCCAGCAGTTGGCTATACTATTAACCATGCTCTTAGGAGGCTGTTTGGTTGGAGGCCTGAAGCAAAATTATTTTGCCTGGCCACAAGCTAGCTTGGGATATGCCTGAGGTATGTTTGGTTGGTGCCTAGACATCTGTCTCTAGCCTGGCCTGAAAAAGCTGATAAAAGTCATTAGCCTGTTCCAATCACTAGGCATGTGATTAGCCTGTATCAGGCTACCCATTTCTTACGCTTGGGCGTGCTGATGCAGCTGCCTGGCATTATTTTACTATTTTTCTTGCATAGTACAGGTGGTTGTAAAGCTTTCTATGTATTAATTTGTATGATACGCAGCAGCAGGCTCAGGTCGTGAACCAAACGCCATATGCCTGGCCAGGCAGCAATCTAATCATTTCCAAGGAGCCTCCAGGCATCGTTTTTCACCAGGCATGAGCCTCAGGTCTCCATCCAAACAGCCTCTAGATCCGAATTTAGCGCATTTTGTTAGCGCCTACCATTGAAAGAGTGAGTGCTTAGATTTTTTGTTTTTATTTTACTCCCCAAGAGTATATAAGCGCTTAGCACTGTACATGCTCTAATGTTGCCACGTGGATGAAGAACGGTCAAAACCATGCCATCTCAACTCAAAAACCACTTCAAGTGAACAGAGGGACTAAGCTAGCCCGGTTTGATAAGTTAAGAAACCGAGTTTTGTTGGATTCAGAGTTGAGGGACCATTTCTATATTTTTTATAGAATTTAAGGATAAAAAATATTTTTTTATTATAAAGATTCTTTGAAAGTACAAAACATCTCAAACATAATAAAAATTACATCGAGGTCCGTGGACAACCGAACGACCATTGCCGTCACCAGAACGAGCCGCCGACGCACCGTTGTTGCCGCTCCCATATCGGAGCCGACCTGATCCTGTCGATGACATCCGGAAAGTCTTCATGCACGTGCCCCTAAGGACCAACGTCCTGAAGCCGCAATCGTCGTTGTTGAATTGTTGAATCAAACTGAAAAGTTTGACACCAAACATCTCCGTTGCGTACATCTTTCAACATTTAATAAAATGATGCAAATTTTATCTTTTTTCTTTTAATTTCTCGACAAAGAAATGGAGCGGGAGACTGCGACGGCTCAACAATGTGCCCACAGTGAGGTCAACCAGCCAGACTAGACGCAGCATGTCTAAATTTAAAATAAAATTATAACTGGACATGTCTATTAAATTTAAAGATATCAAAAACTAAATTGGGTGGATCAATGATGATCTCAGTCGGCAAAGCCAAGGGTGACATGTCTTTTTTTTTTTTGAACATCAGTACAGACACAAGCGCTCATATACACGCGCATACACTCACCCCTATAAAAGCACACACGCACACCCCATCCCTATGAGCACCTCCGAAAGACTGAGCCGGCATATCATCTTGAGATTTACGAAGTCACCATAAGTGCCTTGTCGTCGACGGGAACATCTCCTCCCACTGAATGCGCATCGCCGGAAATCCTGAAATAAATCCAGGAATAAATGCGAGCACCGGGATTTGAACCCTGATGGGCTGGGGATACCACAGTCTCTCTAACCATCCAACCACAGGTTGGTTCGCGGTGACATGTCTTTTCACTCTGAAGTAAACATACATACCTGCCATCATTTCTGGGAAATCCAAACAAACTAGGGTGCATGATGAGGTTATTCCTGCTGGCGTCACCTAATTAAAAAAAATAAAAAGAGTAAATCCTACAAATACGTATATTGCAGAACAATATATGCACTTTCAACTATTTTTTAAAATCATCTTATGTTATTTTTTGTGATATTCACAATGGGCCTTCATTTCAGTTTTTCATAGGTGACCCAAGACAAGTGAAAGGATTAAAGGAAGCAAGTCGAACTAGGCCGCACACCATCAGACATGGTATACAAAACCAAAAATAAACAAATTTTGCTGTTTACTCCCGTATGTACACTTTCTTCGGTGTATATAGCACAAAGCAAGACCCGACGTTTTCCAAACATCTCCACCCCTTGTAAAATGTAAACAGGTACTCTACGCCCATAATATAGGATCACGAAAATACCTAGGAGCACCTGCGGACTCACCTTCCTGATATCTCACACTAAATAACCATAGGGAACTGTACCACTATATTAGTATGCATGTATTCATGAGTTTAATTTGATGTATGATTTCTTTTAGGAAAGGTACGTTATAGAGTATGTATGCTTCCATACTCTTAATGATCTCTGACTTGAAATAAATGCATCTACATGTGGGTGGCTGGACTGGCATCTGACATCGGCCCTACATGCATGCAAATTTTAGGGAACACTGTGTTTCGAATCAGATAACACATCTAATATTCAGTCTGTATCTAGTTTTATAACTGCAATATTATCTTAAATTTGAAAATACTTATCACAAATTTATATTTTTTATTAGTTTTGAAACTATAATAAAAATTTGCATCAAGTTATGTGTCTTCTATAAAAATTGAGAATCTTATCCTGGGATAATTAATACAGCGGGATTTCATAATTATTAAATTTTAAAATAGAAACAGAGAATTCCTATCCATGAAAATTCAAGGTACAAATTCAATGAAATTACGTATTTCCATTTTTAGTGAAAACCCGAGAACTTCATGATAATAATTCTAAACAATTTAATTGTACTAATCTCAAAACTTTTTCTCTAAAAATCTAGTATGTTGTTAGTCACATTGCCTGGTTTATCAGTGCAGTGTAAACGCATTCAATAGTTCATCTTCATGCTCCAGCGAAGGTGAATTGACGTAATTACAAGGAAAATATCATGTACTTGTTGGGGAACGTAGTAATTTCAAAAATTTTCCTACGATCACGCAAGACCATGGTGATGGCATAACAACGAGAGGGGAGAGTGTCCGTCCACGTACCCTCGTAGACCGAAAGCAGAAGCGTTATAACAACGCGGTTGATGTAGTCGTACGTCTTCACGATCCGACCGATCCAAGCACCGAACGTACGGCACCTCCGAGTTACGCACACGCTCACTCGATGACGATCCTCGGACTCCGATCCGGCAAAGTGTCGGGATGAGTTCCGTCAAGACGACGGCGTGGTGGACGATGTTGATGCTCCACCGACGCAGGGGCTTCGCCTAAGCTCCGCGACGATATGACTTCTTGGCGCAGGGCTTCGCCTAAGCTCATGACGATATGACCAAGTGGAATATGGTGGAAGGGGCACCGACACGGCTAAGGAAAGATCCGTAGATCAACTTGTGTGTCATGGGGTGCCCCTGCCCCGTATATAAAGGAGCCAAAAAGTGCGGCCAGCCTTGGGGAGGCGCGCCTGGAGGAGTCCTACTCCCACCGGGAGTAGGACTCCCCCCCCTTGTCCTAGTTGGAGTAGGATTGGGGAGGGGGAAAGAGGGAAGGGGGCGCCGCCCCCCTCTCCTTGTCCTATTCGGACTAGAGGGGGAGGGGGCGCGCAGCCCACCTGGCCGGCCCTTCCTCTTCTCCCTTGTGGCCCATGAAGGCCCATATACCCCCGGGGTTCCGTAACCCCGGTGTTCAGAACTTCCTGTTTCACTCGGAACCCTTCCAAGTCCAAACATAGGCTTCCAATATATCAATCTTTATGTCTCGACCATTTCGAGACTCCTCGTCATGTCCGTGATCACATCCGGGACTCGAACAAACTTCGTGCATCAATACTTATAAACTCATAATGAATCACATCGAAGCGTTAAGCGTGCGGACCCTACGGGTTCGAGAACTATGTAGACATGACCTAGAACCATTCTCGGTCAATAACCAATAGCGGAACCTGGATGCCCATATTGGTTCCTACATATTCTACGAAGATCTTTATCGGTCAAACCGCATAACGACATACGTTGTTCCCTTTGTCATCGGTATGTTACTTACCCGAGATTCGATCGTCGGTATCCAATACCTAGTTCAATCTCGTTACCGGTAAGTCTCTTTACTCGTTCCGTAATACATCATCTCACAACTAACTCATTAGTTGTAATGCTTGCAAGGCTTAAGTGATGTGTATTACCGAGAAGGCCTAGAGATACCTCTCCGACAATCGGAGTGACAAAACCTAATCTCAAATACGCCAACCCAACAAGTACCTTTGGAGACACCTGTAGTACTCCTTTATAATCACCCGATTACGTTGTGACGTTTGGTAGTACCCAAAGTGTTCCTCCGGTAAACGGAGTTGCATAATCTCATAGTTATAGGAACATGTATGGGTCATGAAGAAAGCATTAACATACTAAACGATCAAGTGTTAAGCTAACGGAATGGGTCATGTCAATCAGATCATTCAACTAATGATGTGACCTTGTTAATCAAATAACAACTCCTTGTTCATGGTTAGGAAACATAACCATCTTTGATTAACAAGCTAGTCAAGTAGAGGCATACTAGTGACATACTTGTTTGTCTATATATTCACACATGTATTATGTTTCCGTTAATACAATTCTAGCATGAATAATAAACATTTATCATGATATAAGGAAATAAATAATAACTTTATTATTGCCTCTAGGGCATATTTTCTTCAGTCTCCCACTTGCACTAGAGTCAATAATCTAGATTACAAAGTAATGATCCTAACACCCATGGAGTCTTGGTGCTGATCATGTTTTGCTCGTGGAAGAGGCTTAGTCAACGGGTCTGCAACATTCAGATCCGTATGTATTTTGCAAATCTCTATGTCTCCCACTTGGACTTGGTCCCGAATGGAATTGAAGCGTCTCTTGATATGCTTGGTCCTCTTGTGAAATCTGGATTCCTTTGCCAAGGCAATTGCACGATATTGTCACAGAAGATCTTCATCGGTCCCGATGCACTAGGTATGACACCTAGATCGGAAATGAACTCTTTCATCCAGACTCCTTCATTCGCTGCTTCCAAGCAGCTATGTACTCCGCTTCACATGTAGATCCCGCCACGACGCTTTGTTTAGAACTGCACCAACCGACAGCTCCACCGTTTAATAAAAACACGTATCCGGTTTGCGATTTAGAATCGTCCGGATCGATGTCAAAGCTTGCATCGACGTAACCATTTACGACTAGCTCTTTGTCACCTCCATATACGAGAAACATATCCTTAGTCCTTTTCGTATTTCAGGATGTTCTTGACCGCTGTCCAAAGGATCCACTCTGGATTACTTTGGTACCTTCCTGCCAAGCTTACAGCTAAGCATACGTCAGTCCGGTACACGAGCATTGCATACATGATAGAGCCTATGGCTGAAGCATAGGGAACATCTTTCATTTTCTCTCTATCTTCTGCTGTGGTCGGGCATTGAGTCCGACTCAATCTTATACCTTGTAATACAGGTAAAAACCTTTCTTTGCCTCGATCCATTTTGAACTTCTTCAAAACTTTATCAAGGTATGTGCTTTGTGAAAGTCCAATTAAGCTGCCTTGATCTATCTCTATAGATCTTGATTCCCAATATGTAAGCAGCTTCACCGAGGTCTTTCATTGAAAAACTTTTATTCAAGTACCCTTTTATGCTATCCAGAAATTCTATATCATTTCCAATTAATAATATGTCGTCCACATATAATATTAGAAATGCTACTGAGCTCCCACTCACTTTCTTGTAAATACAAAGCTTCTCCAAAAGTCTCAGATAAACCCATATGCTTTGATCACACTATCAAAGCGTTTATTCCAACTCCGAGAGGCTTGCACCGGACCATAAATTGATCGCTGGAGCTTGCACACTTTGTTAGCACCTTTTGGATCGACAAAACCTTCTGGTTGCATCATATACAACTCTTCTTCTAGAAATCCATTCAAGAATGCAGTTTTACATCCATTTGCCAAATTTCATAATCATAAAATGCGGCAATTGCTAACATGATTCGGACAGACTTAAGCATCGCCACGGGTGAGAAAGTCTCATCGTAGTCAACCCCTTGAACTTGTCGAAAACCTTCGCAACAAGTCGAGCTTTGTAGACAGTTATATTACCATCGTCGGTCTTCTTCTTAAAGATCCATTTATTTTCAATGGCTTGCCGATCATCGGGCAAGTCAACCAAAGTCCATACTTTGTTCTCATACATGGATCCCATCTCAGATTTCATGGCTTCCAGCCATTTTATGAATCTGGGCTCACCATCGCTTCTTCATAGTTTGTAGGTTCGCCATGGTCAAGTAACATGACTTCCGTAATAGGATTACCGTACCACTCAGTGCGTATTTTACTCTGGTTGACCCACGAGGTTCAAGAGTAACTTGATCTGAAGCTTCATGATCATCATCATTAGTTTCTTCACTAATTGGTGTAGTTGTCACAGGAACCATTTCTTGTGATGAACTACTTTCCAATAAGGGAGCAGATCTGATTATCTCATCAAGTTCTACTTTCCTCCCACTCACTTCTTTCGAGAGAAACTCCTTCTCTAGAAAGGATCCGAATTTAGCAACGAAAATCTTGCCTTCAGATCTGTGATAGAAGGTGTACCCAACAGTCTCCTTTGGGTATCCTATGAAGACACATTTTTCCGATTTGGGTTCGAGCTTATCTGGTTGAAGTTTCTTTACATAAGCATCGCAGCCCCAAACTTTAAGAAACGACAACTTTGGTTTCTTGCCAAACCACAGTTCATAAGGCGTCGTCTCAACGGATTTTGACGGTGTCCTATTTAACGTGAATGCGGCCGTCTCTAAAGCATAACCCCAAAACGATAGCGGTAAATCGGAAATAGACATCATAGATCGCACCATATCTAGTAAAGTACGATTACGACGTTCGGACACACCATTTCTCTGTGGTGTTCCGTTATGTGAGTTGCGTAAACTATTCCACATTGTTTCAAAATGTAAACCAAACTCGTAACTCAATTATTCTCCTCCACGATCAGATCGTAGAAATTTTATTTTCTTGTTACGATGATTTTCCACTTCACTCTGAAATTCTTTGAACTTTTCAAATGTTTCAGATTTGTGTTTCATTAAGTAGTTATACCCATATCTGCTCAAATCATCTGTGAAGATGAGAAAATAACGATACCCGCCGCGTGCCTCAACATTCATTGGACCACAAACATCAGTATGTATGATTTCCAACAAATCAGTTGCTCGCTCCATAGTTCCGGAGAACGGCGTTTTGGTCATCTTGCCCATGAGGCACGGTTCGCAAGTACCAAGTGATTCATAATCAAGTGATTCGAAGCCCATCAAGATGGAGTTTCTTCATGCTTTTACATCGATATGACCTAAACGGCGATTGCCACAAATAAGTTGCACTATCATTATCAACTCTGCATCTTTTGGCTTCAACATTATGAATATGTGTATCACTACTGTCGAGATTCAACAAGAATAGACCATTCTTCAAGGGTGCATGACCATAAAAGATATTACTCATATAAATAGAACAACCATTATTCTCTGATTTAAATGAATAACCGACTCGCATTAAACAAGATCCAGATATAATGTTCATGCTCAACGCCGGCACCAAATAACAATTATTTAGGTCTAAAACTAATCCCGAAGGTAGATGTAGAGGTAGCGTGCCGATCGCGATCACATCGACTTTGGAACCATTTCCAACGCGATCGTCACCTCGCCCTTAGCCAATCTTCGCTAATCCGTAGTTCCTGCTTCGAGTTGCAAATATTAGCAATGTAACCAAAGATCAAATACCTGTGTACTATCATGAGTATTAGTAAGGTACACATCAATAACATGTATATCACATATACCTTTGATCACCTTGCCATCCTTCTTATCCGCCAAATACTTGGGGCAGTTCCGCTTCCGATTGTCCGGTTTGCTTGCAGGTAAAAACACTTTCGGTTTCGGGCTTAGGTCCAGACTTGGGTTTCTTCTCTGAGCAGCAACTTGCTTGCTGTTCTTTTTGAAGTTTCCCTTCTTCTTCCCTTTGCCCTTTTCTTGAAACTAGTGGTCTTGTTGACCATCAACACTTGATGCTCTTTCTTGATTTCTACCTCCGCGGCTTTTAGCATCGCGAAGAGCTCAGGAATTGTCTTAGTCATCCCTTGCATATTATAGTTCATCACGAAGCTCTTGTAGCTTGGTGGCAGTGATTGGAGAATTCTGTCAATGACACTATCATCCGGAAGATTAACTCCCAACTGAATTAAGTGATTGTTATACCCAGACATTTTGAGTATGTGCTCACCGACGTAACTATTCTCCTCCATCTTGCAGCTATAGAACTTATTGGAGACTTCATATCTCTCAATCCGGCATTTGCTTGAAATATTAACTTCAACTCCTGGAACATCTCATATGCTCCATGACGCTCAAAACGTCGTTGAAGACCCGGTTCTAAGCCGTAAAGCATGGCACATCGAACTATTGAGTAGTCATCACTTTGCTTTGCCAGACGCTCACAACTTCCGGCTCAAGCATCTCGCAGCAGGCCTCGCTACCCAGCGGTGCTTCCAGGCGTAATTTTTCTGTGCAGCAATGAGGATAATCCTCAAATTACGGACCCAGTCCGTGTAATTGCTACCATCATCTTTCAACTTTGCTTTCTCAAGGAACGCATTAAAATTCAACGGAACAACAAAGACGAGCCATCTATCTACAAAGAAACATAGACAAGCAAAATACTATCAGTACTAAGTTCATGATAAATTTAAGTTCAATTAATCATATTAAAAAACTCCCACTTAGACAGACATCTCTCTAGTCATCTAAGTGATCACGTGATCCATATCAACTAAACCATGTCCGATCATCACGTGAGACGGAGTAGTTTCAATGGTGAACATCACTATGTTGATCATATCTACTATATGATTCACGCTCGACCTTTCGGTCTCCGTGTTCCGAGGCCATATCTGTTATATGCTAGGCTCGTCAAGTTTAACTTGAGTATTCCGCGTGCGCAACTGTTTTGCACCCGTTGTATTTGAACGTAGAGCCTATCACACCCGATCATCACGTGGTGTCTCAAAGACGAAGAACTTTCGCAATGGTGCATACTCAGGGAGAACACTTCTTGATAATTTTGGTGAGAGATCATCTTATAATGCTACCGTCAATCAAAGCAAGATAAGATGCATAAAGGATAAACATCACATGCAATCAATATAAGTGATATGATATGGTCATCATCATCTTGTGCTTGTGATCTCCATCGCCAAGCACCGCCATGATCACCATCGCCACCGCGCGACACCTTGATCTTCATCGTAGCATCGTTGTCGTCTCGCCAACTATTGCTTCTACGACTATCGCTACTCCTTAGTGATAAAGTAAAGCAATTACATGGCGTTTGCATTTCATACAATAAAGCGACAACCATATGGCTCCTGCCAGTTGCCGATAACTCGGTTACAAAACATGATCATCTCATACAATATAGCATCACGTCTTGACCATATCACATCACAACATGCCCTGCAAAAACAAGTTTTTGTTGTTGCAAGTTTTACGTGGCTGCTACGGGCTGAGCAAGAACCGTTCTTACCTACGCATCAAAACCACAACGATAGTTTGTCAAATAGACTCCATTTTAACCTTCTCAAGGACCGGGCGTAGCCATACTCGGTTCAACTAAAGTGAGAGAGACAGACACCCGCCGTCACCTTTAAGCAACGAGTGCTCGAGCGGTGAAACCAGTCTCTGTAAGCGTGACGCGTAATGTCGGTCCGGCCGCTTCATCTCACAATACCGCTGAACCAAAGTATGACATGCTGGTAGGTAGTATGACTTGTATCGCCCACAACTCACTTGTGTTCTACTCGTGCATATGACATCAACGCATAAAACCAGGCTCTGATACCACTGTTGGGGAACGTAGTAATTTCAAAAATTTTCCTACGATCACGCAAGACCATGGTGATGGCATAGCAACGAGAGGGAAGAGTGTCCGTCCACGCACTCGTGAGACCGAAAGCGGAAGCGTTATAACAACGCGGTTGATGTAGTCAGACGTCTTCACGATCCGACCGATCCAAGCACCGAACGTGACGGCACCTCCGAGTTACGCACATCGTTCAGCTCGATGACGATCCTCGGACTCCGATCCAGCAAAGTGTCGGGATGAGTTCCACAAGACGACGGCGTGGTGACGATGTTGATGCTCCACCGACGCAGGGCTTCGCCTAAGCTCCGCTGACGATATGACTTCTTGGCGCAGGGCTTCGCCTAAGCTCATGACGATATGACCGAAGTGGAATATGGTGGAAGGGGCACCGCACACGGCTAAGGAAAGATCCGTAGATCAACTTGTGTGTCATGGGGTGCCCCTGCCTCAGATATAAAGGAGCCAAGGGGGTGCGGCCAGCCTAGGGAGGCGCTGGCCGAGGAGTCCTACTCCCACCGGAGTAGGACTCCCCCTGTCCTAGTTGGAGTAGGATTGGGAGGGGGAAAGAGGAAGGCGCCGCCTCCTCCTTGTCCTATTCGGACTAGAGGGGGAGGGGGCGCAGCCCACCCGGCCGGCCCTTCCTCTTCTCCCTTGTGGCCCATGAAGGCCCATATACCCCCGGGGTTCCGTAACCCCGGTGTTCCAGAACTTCGCTTTTCACTCGGAACCCTTCCAAGTCCAAACATAGGCTTCCAATATATCAATCTTTATGTCTCGACCATTTCGAGACTCCTCGTCATGTCCGTGATCACATCCGGGACTCCGAACAAACTTCGTGCATCAATACTTATAAACTCATAATGAACTCACATCGAAGCGTTAAGCGTTGCGGACCCTACGGGTTCGAGAACTATGTAGACATGACCTAGAACCATTCTCGGTCAATAACCAATAGCGGAACCTGGATGCCCATATTGGTTCCTACATATTCTACGAAGATCTTTATCGGTCAAACCGCATAACGACATCGTTGTTCCCTTTGTCATCGGTATGTTACTTACCCGAGATTCGATCGTCGGTATCCAATACCTAGTTCAATCTCGTTACGGTAAGTCTCTTTACTCGTTCCGTAATACATCATCTCACAACTAACTCATTAGTTGTAATGCTTGCAAGGCTTAAGTGATGTGTATTACCGAGAAGGCCTAGAGATACCTCTCCGACAATCGGAGTGACAAAACCTAATCTCAAATACGCCAACCCAACAAGTACCTTTGGAGACACCTGTAGTACTCCTTTATAATCACCCGATTACGTTGTGACGCTTTGGTAGTACCCAAAGTGTTCCTCCGTAAACGGAGTTGCATAATCTCATAGTTATAGGAACATGTATGGGTCATGAAGAAAGCATTAACATACTAAACGATCAAGTGTTAAGCTAACGGAATGGGTCATGTCAATCAGATCATTCAACTAATGATGTGACCTTGTTAATCAAATAACAACTCCTTGTTCATGGTTAGGAAACATAACCATCTTTGATTAACAAGCTAGTCAAGTAGAGGCATACTAGTGACATACTGTTTGTCTATATATTCACACATGTATTATGTTTCCGGTTAATACAATTCTAGCATGAATAATAAACATTTATCATGATATAAGGAAATAAATAATAACTTTATTATTGCCTCTAGGGCATATTTCCTTCAGTACTCCCATCCTTGGGGTACTCCCGATGCTCCAAGTTTAAAGAAACCACTCATAAATGTTTAAAAAAAATCGGAAAAAATATGAATGTTAGCAAGGAATGTAACTACAACCCCTAAAAATTTCTGGTCCAAACTCGAACTGCACATTAAGAAACAAAAATGTGAAATCTGGCATGAATAGTGTAAAGAAAAAGACAAAGACAAAATCAGCTCTGACACTATTCACATATGGATTTCACATTTTTGTTTCTCAATGTACATTTGAAGTTTGGACCTGAAATTTCTAGGGGTTGTAGTCACATTCCTTTCGAATATTCACATTTTTCTGAATTTTTTTGAAACATTTAAGATATTTTTTTGAACATGGAGCACCGGGAGTACCCCAAAGATGGGAGTACTAGATATTTTCCCCGTAATTACACTGCAAGCAGCTGTTTTGCATTCATTTATTGAGTCACATCATACTCTGACATTACCTGTGTTTGCAGAGGAAAGACAACACGTTAACTTTTCTTGCATGCAAACACTGGTCTCATTAATTAGGACTATTGACTTTGTATGCACACCACGTGCGAGCATTGTGTATCACCAAAACAACTAAAAACTCATTAGGCTGGTCACAATGGGGAGGAACTTAGGAGTAACATCACACACTCCAATACAACTTTGCTTATGTGGCACATATTTATGAAGAGAGAGGTGTTTGTGGTAACTAGCTAAGTTACCGGAACATCACACACTCCAACAAACAATGAGTCTATATCCTAATAAATACATCGTTGCATGACACTACATAGATGTTCCTACCCATTATGGAGGTAGTAACATAGTCTAGTAAAATGTGTAAGTTACTAGCTTATATTCTTGCCTATTGTGACCAGCCTTAAGTTATCAATGCAGTCATCCCGACGCAGCCACTCACAGGTTCGTTTTAGGACTTGCGAATTAACACATTGTGACAACCGACTTGCCAAGTGATTGAATGCGCCATTTACTAGTGCCTAGCTGTTCCTCTCGCACATTTATTTTTTACCGCACCATGCGAAAGTTGCTACGTATTTGTTGACTGTGTATTTCTTCGAAATTTTAATCGTCCAAATGCACTCTTATTGCTTTGGTTACAGGATATGCTGCAAAATGATGCGCTTTCTTCAATGATTTATTCTCAGAGCCACTCCATGCATAGACTAGCACTAAACATATAAAAATTCTTAAACAACAAACCTCAGCAATCAATTCTGAACTTGATCACAGTCTCTTCACCATAGCTTTTGCACGACTATTTTAACTGAACCCGGATCCATCGACAGATCCGATGTAGGAATCATATCCTTTCCAAATAGCACTAGCTGTAGTTTGAAGAGATGGCTTTTATCAGCAACTGGGTATGAGCTGCCCCGCCTATCTCTTGTCTTCGCTGGATATGGGATGTTGGGGAAGATGAACAGTAAGTTCTTGGAGGGGATCCTTGCTCCTTTTTGATCTGGTAATGGAGGGAATGCCACTGGATGTAAAGCACAAATGGCCTAGCTCTAACACGGAAGAGAGTTAATGCATTGTGCCCATGTTCTGTATTCTAATGCTCGCCATGCACACATATTAAATGTCAATGCATAGGTCCAAACTATTCACATGTACGCCTCTCTCAGGTAACACTTGAGAAATCATTTTGTCAAATGATGCACATATCCCGAGCTAGCACGGGAGAGTGCATGATTTCAATGTGCAGCGTCGCCGAGTGCTCCTAATCCGCTTCCCATTTTTCAAGCTATACTATCATAGCTTGAAAATGATCTTATATTGTGTGACGGAGGAAGCAGAACCAATTAGTTACACACTGGTGACTGGTACGGGTGCGGCGATTGATCACCATCGTCATTCCTGGCGCCCGGCACCGTTGCGGCTGACGGATCATCAACACTGCTTCCTTCCAAGCAAGTCAACATCTTTGCCTTCTTCCGAGAAAAGTACTTCCATGCTGTGAGCTCCTTGGCCATCTCTTGCACGGTGTCCATGTTGGGGAATGTTGCATGGGAAACAAAAGAAAATTCCTACGCTCACAAAAAAAAATCCTACGCTCACCAAGATCAATCTACGAGAGGAGAGATTGGATCTACATATCCTTGTAGATCACTAAGCGGAAGCGTTAAGATATGCGGTTGATGTGCTCGAACGTCTTTGCGATCCAATCACGATTCATCCACGGACTCCCGATTAAGTGCAGAACGGATGGCACCTCCACGTTCAACACACGTACGGCTTGATGATGCCTTCACCTCCTCGATCCAGCGAGCGATGGTGAAGTAGTAGCTCAAGTTCTCCGGCGGCACAACGGCGTGATGGCGGTGGTGGTCGAGAAATCTCAGCAGGGCTTCGCCAAGCCTAACGGAGAAGAAGAGGATCTACGATGGAGAGGAAGGGCAGCACCGTGGCAATGATGGGTGCGGCCGCCCTCTCTCTCTCCACCTCTATATATAGGGGGAAGGGGAGGGGTGGGGCGCCCTAGGGTTTCCCCTAGGGGGCCGGCGGCCACCAGATGGGCGCCCCTAGGGTTCGGCGCCCCTAGGGAAACCCTAGGATGGCTTGGCCCCCAAGCCATGTGGGGCGCCGGCCGTAGGTGGCGTCCTCCATCCCTTGGCCGAGTGGGCTGAGGTGAGGGTGGCGCCCAGCCCCTTGTGGGCCGGAGTGCCCCTTTTCCTTGGCCCATGAGGTCCCCCCCAACACTTGTCGGGCCCCCCGAAACCCTTTTCGGTTCTCCGACGAAAACCCGGTACCTCCCGGAACACTTTTGGAATCTGAATACCTACATCCTATATATCAATCTTCACCTCCGGACCATTCTGGAGTTCCGCGTCATGTCCAGGATCTCATCCGAGACTCCAAACAACCTTCGGTCACCAACATAATAACTCAACTATACTTAGATCGTCACCAAATGTTAAGTGTGTAGACCCTGCGGGTTCGAGAACTATGCAGACATGACCGAGACACCTCTATAGTAAATAACCAATAGCGGGACCTAGATGTCCATACTGGTTCCTACATATTCGATGCCAAGGATTCAGCTAATCCCGTATGCAGTTCCCTTTGTCCATCAGTATGTTACTTGCCTGAGATTCAATCGTCGGTATCTCCAAACCTAGTTTAATCTCGTTACCGGCAAGTCTCTTTAATCGTTCCGTAATACAAGATCATGTGGCTAAATCCTTAGTCAAATTGCTTGCAAGCTCATTGTGATGTTGTATTACTGAGTGGGCCCTGAGATACCTCTCCGTTATATGGAGTGACAAATCCCAGTCTTGATCCATGCCAACTCAACAGATACCCTCGGAGATACCTCTAGAGCATATTTATATATAGTCACCCAGTTACGTTGCGATGTTTGATACACACAAGGTACTCCTCTGGTGTCAGTGAATTGCATGATCTCATGCTCATAGGAATAGATAATTGATATGCAGAAAATGACAGCAATAAACTTGATACGATCATATACTATGCTTATAGTTCGGGTCTTGTCCATCACATCATTCTCCTAATGATGTGATCCCATTATCAAATGACAACTCATGTCTATGGCTAGGAAACCATAGCCATTTTTGATTAACGAGCTAGTCTGTTAGAGGCTCACTAGGGACATGTTGTCGTCTATGCATCCACACATGTATTTGAGTTTCCAATCAATACAATTATAGCATGGATAATAAATGATTATCATGAACAAGGAAATATAATAATAATCACTTTATTATTGCCTCTAGGGCATATTTACAACAATCCATGACGGAGCGAAGCGCTCCTTCAGGGTGTACTGCAACGCCAACATGATGACCACGACATAGGCCACTCACGACGTCACATTCCAGAAGAAGAAGGCATGATACTGTTGTGGGTTAGTGTCGAGCAGGATCGGGTTGTCGGCATGGGATTGGTATGCAGCAGACGGTGGTGGTGAGAGTGACGGCGATGGCGAGGATGCTGTTAAGATTATAATAGAAAGATATCATGAACTCTAACACCCTCCCTTAATCTCAACTATCCTAAGTTAAGATTGCTCTTAAACTCCTCGAATGGTTTTGCTAGTAATGTCTTGGTGAAGCCATCTGCCACTTGATCTCTGGAAGGAATGAACCATATCTCAAGTTTATTTTCTGTAATTATTTCTCGCACAAAATGAAAAACAATTTCAATGTGTTTGGTTATGGCATGAAAGACTGGATTTGCAGATAGATATTTGAGCGTGTGAGAGTCAAATACTGAAGTGCTCCCACAACACTTTCTATACCTTGTGCCTTCTTCATCCTGAAGTGGCTCTCCTTCATAAGCTGAGAGTGTTTCCGAGGAAGACAAAGGTGTAGTTGCAGGTTTACAATTCTTTATTCCCATACAAGCTAGAAGCTTAGTGGCATATTTTTCCTGATTCAACACTATGCCATCTTGTGTTTTCTTGACTTTAGTGCCTAGGAGGAAGTGCAAGTCACTTAGATCCTTCAAAGCAAATTTTGAGCTCGAATCATGTAGAAGACCATTAGTAGCACTTTATGAAGAGCTTGCAACTATAATATCATCAACATATATAAGCACAAAGATGACTATTTTTGCCTTGTTGTAAATAAACAAAGATGGGCCAGCTTTGGATGTAATGAAGCCAAAGACCTCTTAACTGGGAGCTTAATCTGGAGTACCATGCTCTAGGTGATTGTTTCAAGCAAGAGCGCTTTGTCAAGCTTGCACACATAATACATTTTTCTTGTCTGCATACGCTGGTGGTTGTTTCATGTAGACCTCCTCTTCGAGAACACCATGCAAAAGCACACTCTGTACATCTGACTGTCTCAAACTCCACCCCTGGATACAACAATAGCTAACACAAGTCTTATAGTTGCAGCTTTTACAACAGGACTAAAGGTGTCTTTCCTCTTAGGAACTAACCAACCAGAGGCCGAAAACTAGCTTAGCATAGATGGGCACAGAGGCAGAGAAAGCATGGGCTTTATTCTGATGATGGGCTTTGCTACTTCTTGAGCTTGCGTTGGTTTTTTCCTTGAAGAGCAAAGGGTGATGCAACAAAGTAGAGATAAGTATTTCCCTCAGTTAGAGAACCAAGGTATCAATCTAGTAGGAGGTACAAGCAAGTCCCCATTCTATGCACCTGCACAAACAATCAAACACTTGCATCCAACGCGATAAAGGGTTTGTCAATCCCTTCACGGTCAATTGCAGAGGTGAGATCTGATGAGATAGATAGAACTAAACAAAAGATAAAATATTTTTTGGGTTTTTTGGTTTATAGATCTGCAAATAAAAGATTGCAAAATAGTAGATCGAAAACAAATATGATAGAAAATAGACCCGGGGGCCATAGGTTTCACTAGAGTCTTCTCTCATGAAGGCAAATAATACGATGGTTGTATAAATTACTATCGAGCAATTGATAGAAAAGTAAAAAGTTGTAGGATCGAAAGTATGTCTAGAGGAGGGTGATTAGACTACTTGACCAAATAAAAGCTTATCCTTTTCCCTATTTTAGTCTTTGGCAGATTTTAGCTAACTTAGCACAAGTCAAGCAATCTTAACACAATTCAAGCAAGCAAGCAAAGAGTATATGAGCAGCGGAAAGTAAAGCATGCAACTTGCAAGAATGTAATGGGAAGGGTTTGGAGAATTCAAACGCAATTGGAGACACGGATGTTTTTGTCGTGGGTTCCGATAGGTGGTGCTATCGTACATCCACGTTGATGGAGACTTCAACCCACGAAGGGTAACGGCTGCGCGAGTCCACGAAGGGCTCCACCCACGAAGGGTCCACGAAGAAGCAACCTTGTCTATCCCACCATGGCCGTCGCCCACGAAGGACTTGCCTCACTAGCGGTAGATCTTCACGAAGTAGGCGATCTCCTTGCCCTTACAAACTCCTTGGTTCAACTCCACAATCTTTTCGGAGGCTCCCAAGTGACACGTAGCCAATCTAGGAGACACCAACAAATGGTGTGTTGATGATGAACTCCTTGCTCTTGTGCTTCAAATGATAGTCTCCCCAACACTCAACTCTCTCTCACAGGATTTGGATTTGGTGGAAAGAAGATTTGAGTGGAAAGCAACTTGGGGAAGGCTAGAGATCAAGATTCATATGGTAGGAATGGAATATCTTGGCCTCAACACAAGTGTAGGTGGTTCTCTCTCAGAAAATGTAAGTTGGAAGTGTAGGTTCGTTCTGATGGCTCTCTCCACGAATGAAGAGGAGGTGGAGGGGTAAATATAGCCTCCACACAAAATCTAACCATTACACACAACTTGCCAATCTCGATGGGACCGAATTGAGAAACTCGGTCGGACCGATTCAGCAAATCTAGTGACCGTTAGGATTTTTGGTGGGACCGACATGCAACTCGGTAGGACCGATATGGTTAGGGTTAGGGCATAACATAATCTCGGTGAGACCGATTACACAAACTCGGTGGGACTGATTTTGGTAATAAGCTAACCAGAGAGTTGGTCAGGTAAACTCGGTGGGACCGGTTCGCTCATTTCGGTGAGACCGAAATGTTACGAAAGGGAAACCGAGAGTTTACATTGCAATCTCGGTGGGACCGATCGCTCATCTCGGTGGTACCGAAATGTTACAAAGGGAAACAGAGAGATTACAATCCCATCTCGATGAGACCAAGATCCCTATCGGTGAGACCGATTTGCCTAGGGTTTGTGGCAGTGGCTATGACATCTGAACTCGGTGGCACGGGATAGAAAGAATCGGTGGGGCCGAGTTTGACTTTTGGTTTAGGTCATATGTGGATGTGAGAAAGTAGTTGAGGATTTTGGAGCATATCACTATGCACTTTGATCGAGCAATCCATTAAGCAACACCTCATCCCTCCTTGATAGTATTGGCTTTTCCTATAGACTCAATGTGATCTTGGATCACTAATATATAAAATGTAGAGTCTTGAGCTTTGAGCTTGAGCCAATCCTTTTGTCCTTAGCATTTTGATGGGTCCACTTTTCTCATCCATGCTGTAAGGGCATATTTATCCCTTAGGTGTTTTGGTGATTGATGACGATACTTTTGCGGACTAATCGTATGCCTTGAGTTTCTCAGATGCCTCATCACTAGGCACGAGACGATTCGGTGCCCCTCGGAGACTATTGAAGACGGCGTCGTTTCACGCTTTCTCTTTGGTGGATTTGAGTCGTAGGAGAGCCGTACTATTAAGAGGGGGTCCGCGTCGGAATGGTTTGGGTGGAATCAACACGTACACTTGTCCTTCCTTTCCTTGCACTTTGGAGCATCTTCCTGTTGTCATAGTTGTGCATAATCCGGCTGACTCTTGCTGTTCTTGCGGTAATCTTTGCTCTAGGGAAGCGGTAGTACCGCAAGCACCGATAATAGTACCGCTGAAATCACGCAGTAGTACCGCTCCCCTGGAGCCTTAGTACCGCAACTCCCAGGCCTAGTGCTGCTCCGGTACGGTAGTAGGCGCGGATGTAATTTTTTACATCCGCGCCCACACGGTAGTACCGCACGTCTTGCGCGGTAGTACCGTGGGAGGCCACGGTAGTACCGCTCTCTTGGAGCCGTAGTACCATGGCACTCATGCCCAGTACCGTTGCACCGCGGTAGTAGGAGCGGATGTAATTTTTTACATCCGCCCCTCCACGGTAGTACCGCGTCGGGTTTTTGCATTGTTTCTTTATCAGCGGAAGTAGGCACGGATGTAGTTTATTTCATCCGCGCTCTTCGTAGGTTGTGGCTTACCTGCCTTGCGGTAGTACCGCATGGGTGTGCGGTAGTACCGCGCGAGCGGTAGTACTGCGCTCAGTCAGGCCAGTCCCAGCCTCTGCTGCTGCCGCGGTAGTACCGTGGTCCTCCACGGTAGTACCGCATGGCCGCGCGGTAGCCGCGCTTTCAGAGCGGTAGTACCGCGTGTCGCGGGCTGAACTAGAGGATAACGGTTGGATCTTTTCCACGAGTATAAAAGGCGTGTCTCCTACCTCTAGTTGACCACCTCTTCCATCTCTAAGCTCCATTGTTGCTCCAAGCTCCATTTTGGGTCGATCTCTCCCTAGCCAATCAAACTTGTTGATTTGCTCGGGATTGGGTGACAAGGGCCCGATCTACACTTCCACCAAGAGACATTTGATTCCCCCCCTCTTATCCCTTGCGGATCTTGTTACTCTTGGGTGTTTGAGCACCCTAGACGGTTGAGGTCACCGTGGAGCCATATTCCATTGTGGTGAAGCTTCGTGGTGTCGTTGGGAGCCTCCAATTAAGTTGTGGAGATTGCCCCAACCTTGTTTGTAAAGGTTCGGTTGCCGCCTTCAAGGGAACCAATAGTGGAATCACGACTCTTGCTTTGTGCGAGGGCGTGAGGAGATTACGGTGGCCCTAGTGGCTTCTTGGGGAGCATTGTGCCTCCACACCGCTCTAACGGAGACGTACTTCCCCTCAAAAGGAAGGAACTTTGGTAACACATTCTCGTCTCCACCGGCTCCACTCTTGGTTATCCTATCCCTTTACTTGTGCAAGCTTATTTGTGTTTCTATCTTTGCTTGCTCTTGTGCTTGTGTTGATTGCATCATATAGGTTGTTGTCACATCCCAGTTAGACCATGCATTAGGGTGTGCATCATGTTTAATTTCCATTTGAATTTGAAATGGGGAAGGCAGGAAACCCCAGAACACCCCCCCCCCCTTAATTCAACTAGGGTTTACTAAAAATTATTTCAATGAACCTGAAATGCCCTTCAAAATGCTCATCCTCTTTGCTTTGGTTCAGAACCCATGTCAAAGGAGGTGTATCATTTTCTAGGTCATCTAAAGGTCCTAGGATTAATCCACAAGTTTTGAACTTGAGCATTTTAAATTATATAAAATATTTTAAATGTTCAAAAATTGCCAAACCAAAATGTTTCATGTTGGAAATAATCCAACAAGGGACCAGGAGCATTTTGGTGATTTTTAAAACAGTTTTGGTATTTTAGAAAAACCCCACAAAGTTGCAGGAAATTAGAAAAAGACTAAAAAACAAAAAACCTTACCTGACGCCACCCGGCCCACCTGCCGGCCCAGCCCAAATGGCCAATGAAGCTGCTTAGCTTTCGCCAGCAGGCAGCCAATCTTTCGGCGGCGGCACCGCAAGGGTGCCACGCACCTGGTCGCCGCCTCGCCTCTCCCTTCGCCTGCTGTCGACGAGGATCGTCCTCCCCCTCTCTCCCTAACCCCCTGGACACTTCCTCTCCTCCCCGGCTCGCTTCTCTCGCTCTCCCCCATCTTGGCCGACGCCGTCGTCGCCGCACCACCGTCGTAGTCGTGCTCCCCGCCGTCCATGCTCCTCCTCACCATGTCCAGGAGCTCCGCCGCACTCCACTACCCCTAGCCAGCTGAGTTCCGCTCGTTCTAGTGCACCGAATCCATCCCACCGACCTCGACCGAGCTCGCCGTCGCCGGAGATCCCTTTCGTCGCCGCCGTCGCTCCGGTTCATCCCCGACCTCGACGAGGGCTTCTACACGTCGCCCGTGAGCCTACAAAACTACACTTCACTCTCTCTCGCGACCTCGAGCACCAAAGAGACCGAACCACGATCACCCGCACCGCCGTGGAGCTCGTCGCCCGACGTGCTCTGGTCACCCTCCGGCCACCCCATGGTGCCCGTTGCACTCACCGCACCCCAAGGGGTCTACCCATGTACTCCCCGCACCTCACCGAGCCCTCTAACCCCAAGCCCGTCGTTGGCCGAACCCCGGCGGCCGCCTAGCTCGTCGCCGGCGCCAACTCCGGCCACCCCGACCCCAACTAACTCCACCAGTAGTCGCGGGTTGCTCCTAGCTACCCGTAGCCACCTTCCGCGACTCGTTTGGTCGTCGGAATCGCCAAACGCACTCCCTCCGCCGTGTCGGGCTCGCCGGCGGCTAGTCGCCGGTGCAGCCGACGTGGACGTTGACCACTGCGGGCCCTCGTTGACCCCGACAGGTCACTGACAGATGGGGCCCAACCTGCTAACTAATTAGGGTTAGATTTAATTAATTTTAGTTAAGTTAATTACCCTGACATGCGGGACCCACTGTCAGGTTTGACCTGGACGTCCCTGTTGACCCTGACGTCATGCTGACGCATGGCTGACGCATTAATTCAATTTCTGGATTTATTCTAATATAGTAAATTCCAGAATATAATTCAAATTTCAAATGCTTATAACTTTTATTCTATAACTCCAAATGCAAAGATTTATATATGAAAAATTATCAGAAAAATCCACTCTATCCATTGGTACAGGTTTCATGCATGTTAAAACAAGTTAACTATGCTGATTAACCAGAATAAGATAAAGCACCTTTAGGACTAACTCAAATGAGCTATCATTTGAATCCCTGATTCAAAAGAGTTCATCCCCTGTCATTTCAGCTTGCATTAGGCCAACACCCATCCATATTGCCATGTCATAGCATGCATCATATTGTTGCATATTGTCATGTGTGTTTACTTTCGGTGTGCTTTCATGATAGGTTCTGCCCCCGAAGATAACCTCGACTACCCATCTGAAGGGCAGTTCTCTACCCCAGTTCCATCAGGCAAGCAACTCATTGATCATTCCGATACAAACCCATGTTCTAGCTTCTGCTCTCGTTTACTGCATTAAGACAACGCGATTCAAACTGTTGTGTGCTGCGGTAGTTGAACCCACTTCCTTTGCATGACCTGTCATTGCCACGGTAACTAGAAGAAACCCACTAGTAAGTGGAGGAGTTGATTGAGCCATGTCTGTGATTCCTACCATGCTATGCTTGCTATGCTTAGAGTTGTGTCAGGTCTGGCTCATCGGGATGATGAACTGGAGTGAAAGGTTCTGTTGGTTCGAGAGTGAAAGTGTTGAACACGATTTGGTAAAGGTATCGATGAGAGGCCATGTAGGAGTACATGGTGGGTTGTTTCATTGAAGCCGATCCTAAGAACTGAGATCTGTGTTTGTGATCCATGAACTAGCTACTACCACGCATTGGGCCCGAAACCAATGGACCCTCTTGGCTTCTTAACCACCCTTGTTCTTAGTCAAGGGAGTTGCAAGTAGTTTACGGTGTTTGTAGCATCTTTGGGGGCCGCACGCAACGCTGACCTTAGGGGTGGGTTGTGTTGCGGTAGGCACCGTGGCCCAGTGTACCGAGTGCCCGTTTGGTATCTCGGGAACCCTGCACACATCGTTCGGGGCTGTATGGGAAACCTCGGCCGGACTCCCTGCGGATGGAACCCGAATAGGCGATAAACCTGGACTAGGGACTTGTGTGTTTAGGTAGGCTGTGGCCGACACCCACGTTGGGCTTCTGCTTGAAGGTTGCCGAGTACATGTCGTGTAAACGGCGGTAAGTGGTTAGAGCGTGTGTGAAGAAGTACACCCCTGCAGGGTTAAATATGATCTATTCGAATAGCCGTGTCCACGGAGAAGGACTTCTGGGTTGCCTATATCAGTTCATAGACAAGTGAATGGATACTACTAAAAGCCTCAAGATAAGTGTGAGTATCGTGGATGGCCCTCTCGTGGGATGACGAGAGAGGATCCTCGGTGGATTATTGTGATGGTGATTAGTGGACTCGTGTACGACAAATGCTTTACAAAGTGTGTCACGTAGGATAGCTTAGCCAAGAGTCAAAGCTGGCTTGCTGCAAATAACTCCACCTCCTTCTTGAGAATGTGCATGTATGATAGGATTCTGTGGTAAGACTTGCTGAGTACTTTTGTACTCATGTTTTCTTAATCAATGTTTTTCAGAGGACAATACTACCCCCTCCGACGGGTTCTATGTAGATATTGACTTGACGAGTGAACTAGCCACCCGGTGGCGATCTAAGACTTGTGAAGGGCCATTGTAGATAGAAAGGCTCCAACAAGCTTTCTTTCTTTCTAGAGTCTGTACTCAGACTAGTTTGCTTCCGCATGTGCTTGTATGATTGTATGACTTGAGTGATGGGTCATGTGACCCCTACCTGTATGAATATGTTATGCATGGCTCCTCGGAGCCTCTTAAATAAAGTACTTGAGTTGTAGAGTTTTGTTGTGATGCCTTGTTGTATTTACTCATATCGGGCATATTGTGTGTATGATTGAAATGCTTGGTATGAGTGGGATCCGACAAACTAGTTGTTTATCCTTGGCAGCCTCTCATATGGGGAAATGTAGTCTCGTGCTTCTGAGCGATAGTAGTCCGCTACAGCCCGGTTCACCGGAGTCCTGCTAGCCCAGCACTACTGCTTGGACACTTGACTGGCCGGCATGTGTTTCACTTCGTTCCTATGTATGTCCCTTCGGGGAAATGTCACGCGGTGATATTCGGAGTCCTGCCTATCCTGATACAGCCCGTGATACCGGATTCCTGTTAGCCAGTGCTACAGCCCGAGTTCATACGTTGATGACCGACATGCTCAAGTGATTCATGTATGCCTGTCCCCATAGGTTAGCGCAGCTTTGGGTTCACGACTAGCCATGTCGGCCCGGGTTCTTTGTCATGTGGATGCTAGCGACACTATCATATCGTGAGCCAAAAGGCATAAACGGTCCCGGGCCATGGTAAGGCGACACCCGTGGGAATACCGTGCGTGAGGCCACAAAGTGATATGAGGTGTTACCAGCTAGGTCGATGTGATTTGGAATCGGGGTCCTGACAGCGTTGGTATCAGAGCAGGGCTGCCTATAGGTTCGCTAAGCCAAACTGGTCGAAGTTGAGTCTAGAAATGCTTTAGTTATATGTAGGGGAATTGATTGTGGGAGGGAACGTAAGGCTCTTTTACTCCTTCACCTTATGCCCTCTGATCTGAGTCATCCTCTTCTCATTCGACGTGGGTATAGGATTAGGCTCTCTTCTCTCTATCAGGTTCACGTGTTACTAATCCGTAGTAACTTATAGGATTGTTGGTCACATCCTCAGATCAGTGTTACTAAATTCTAGTATGCTATCATTTGAACCAGAACCTTGATATGATGTTGTTGAGTGGGTTTGCAATCTGATTTTGAGCATTTACAGATGTTATGCTGCCCAATTTTTCCTAGGAATTCTAATGCCTTTGCATTGTGGCTATGCTTTCAGATGGCCACCCGTCCCCAGAACCAAGTGGTTCGCCTGACCCGTTGCATCGGTGTGTGCGGTCACACGGCAATGTTGGTTAGGGTGATGATTGAGGCTGGTTATCGATGGTATCCTGAATATACCGTCGAGGAGCAGTTTAGGGATTTCAATCAAAGCCAATATCTATGCACGGTCCGGATTTATCCATCTTATCCCGGAGCTACTGAGCCACTTCACTTTGTTCTTATGGGCTCGGAATCACTATTGGAATGTCTGTGCAAGATGCAGCCTATTCTATGATGACTATTATTCGAGCCAGAACTGCCTTGCTGGGCAACACGGATTTTCGCTATATGCCAGCATCCCTCCCTGGGGCGCATGCTTACCTTCAGGGTTTGTACAGCGATGCATCCCATGAGGATTCACTCCTTCACACTACTACTGAGATGCTGGAGGACAAGGACCGTGAGAACCGGGCCTTGCGTATGGAGCTATTTAATGCCCGTTCTGACCACTGGGCTACTCTGACTAGGTTTGCACCTGCCGTGCAAGCCGGATATATGGACATGAGAGACTTGTACCCTGTGCGGGCGAGTCTGCCAGACTTTATGGAGTGGCGTGAGGTTGGAGGCATCACTCCTCCTCGTGGGCCTCGTCTGCCACCGTTTGTTGGACCACGGCCACATCCGAGTCCTTATGGTCCATAGGCCCCACAGGATTGTCTGTTTCCGGATGATCATGTCCCACTTCCAGGTTGGGTGGTGACTTCTATGAGGACTACTATGGAGCTGCCTGAGTTAGTAGTAGTATTCCTAGTGTGGTAATAGTTGTATTTCCACCGTCCTGCGTGACTTGTGGAATACGACTTAAGGTGTATCGTTCCGGAAGTGTAGAAAAATAATGTATAGAAGTTGGGATGCTTCCGATGAGATGTAACGCCCTTCCTTATGGTTGTACTCCGTCAGGCTTGTACTAACTATGAATGGTGTGTATGATCGTTGGTATATATATATGGCAGTTTTATATTACCATGTCATACGGATGAACATCTTTGCATTCCATGCTGTCCATTACCTTCCGCACTTCCTTGTTAAATTCTGCCATCCTGGTTTAAACCTTTGCTTTATCTCCTAGGATGGTCAACACCCGCAACACTCCTGCTGCTACGGAGCAGGGAGAAGCTAGTGCAGCCAAAAATGTGAATCTGCCGCAACCGCCATCTTTGGCCGAGGTTATGCTGGAAGCAGAATGCAATAAGCGTGAAACCAATCGCTTACTGGAGCGGATTGAACAAAACACCGCACGCCAGCCAAGAAATGATGTGGTTTCACTCAACGACTTTGTCAAGCTGTATCCCCCAAAGTTCAAATATTCCGTCGAGCCACTCGACGCAGATGATTGGCTTCGCAAAGATCCACCACAAGCTGCGCTCCGCTAACGTGGCTGAGGGTGACAAGGTTACCTTTGCCGCTTATCATCTGGAAGGCCCTGCTAGTCTCTGGTGGGAAAATTATGAGGCTATCGTCCGGTTGGACAAGTGACAACTTGGGCTGAATTGATGCCGCCTTCCGTGAGCATCATATTCCGGAAGGTCTTATGGACCGCAAAGGGAGGAATTCTGCAGTTTCACCTGTGGTAGGCTGACAAAGGATGCCTACCGTGAATTTGGGAGGTTAGCACGTTATGCTCCCGAAGAAGTTTCTACCGATGCCAAGAAGCAGGCAAGGTTCCATAAGGGACTTAGCCCTGAGCTACGTCGAGACCTTCGTCTGCATGAGTGCACCTCCTTTCCGAAGCTAGTCAATAAGGCTATCAGCGCCGAAACTGGGCAGACTGATTTTGAGGTGTCGCGCAAGCACATCCGTGACTCTGGACCTTCGTCCGGCTCTGGATCCCAGAAGCGCCGGGTTTGGGTTCCACATACTGCTCTACCACCCAGGTTCACCCCGAGGCCATCCTTTGAGGCGCCTCGCCCCAACCAGCAGTATCTTCCGCCCAAAACTTATGGAGGTCCCACTGCTAATGCTGCTCCACGTCCAAATGTGATAACTTGCTTCAAGTGTGGAGAGACGGGCCACTATATCCGAGAGTGTCCCCAGAATAACCCCAGTCAAGTTGGAAAATCTGTTGGCCGCGGCAAGCCAGCAGGAAAGGTGCCCTATGCTAAACCAATTGCCACCGCTCGTGGCCATGTCAACTATGTCTCTGCTGAAGAAACCTATGAGGATCCCAACGTCGTCCTCGGTACGCTCCTTGTTAATTGCCATCCGGCAACTGTTCTATTTGATACTGGAGCATCTCATTCATTTATTTCTGAGAGCTATGCTCGATTGCACAACACCACATTCTGTGACATGCATACCTCCATGGAAATTCAAACTCCTGGTTCTAGATGGCAAACCTCTAGAATAAGTCATGGTAATGAAATTCTTGTCGATGATTAGTCTTTCTTGCCTCTCTAATAGCTCTCAAGTCCTCGGACATAAACATCATCTTGGGTATGGACTGGATGTCAGCCCATTATGCTAAGATTGATTGCTCTACTAGAACTGTTCAACTTACCCATCCTTCGGGCAAGACAGTGAATGTTTTAACCTGAGTGTCTAAGCGCCAGCTTTACTCCTTAAATGCCAACCCCCTTCCAGACCTCGAAGATATTCCGGTAGTCCGTGACTTCCCGGATGTCTTTCCAGAGGAACTGCCAGGTGTTCCACCTGACAGGGATGTCGAGTTCGTGATAGATCTTGTTCCCGGAACCGTCCCAATCTCTAGAAGACCTTATAAGATGGCACCCCTAGAACTAGCTGAACTTAAGAAACAACTCGATGAGTCCTTGCAAAAGGGTTTCATCCGTCCTAGTTCATCTCCATGGGCTTGCCCCGTCCTCTTCGTCAAGAAGAAGGATGGTACGGATACCGACCTGTCAACTTGGTCACTATCAAGAACAAGTATCCGCTCCCCAGGATCAACGATCTGTATGATCAGCTCGCTGGATCCTCAGTCTTTTCCAAGATGGATTTGAGGTTGGGCTACCATCAAATCAAAATCAAGAACGGGACATTCCTAAAACGGCCTTTGTTACTCGTTATGGCCAATACGAGTACACCGTCATGTCCTTCGGTTTAACCAATGCTCCAGCCACCTTCTCTCGGTTAATGAACTCAATCTTCATGGAGTACTTGGATAAATTCGTCGTGGTATACCTCGATGATATACTCATCTACTCCAAGAATGAGGAAGAACATGCCGAACATCTAAGGCTAGTATTGATGAAACTTCGAGAGCACCGTCTTTATGCCAAATTCTCTAAGTGTGAATTTTGGTTACCAGAAGTGACCTATCTAGGCCATGTAATCTCTGGTAAGGGCATTGCTGTCAATCCCGAGCGAGTTCAAGCCGTCCTTGATCGACTCCACCGAATCGGTCAAGCAAGTTCGGAGTTTCCTCGGTCTAGCGAGCTATTGCCGCCGCTTCGCCGAGAATTTCTCTAAAGTTGCTAAACCTCTAACCGAACTCCTCAAGAAAGATAAGAAGTTCGAATGGACGCCATAAAGGCGAAGTTCAGCTTTTAGGAACTGAAAAGACGCCTGACATCTGCTCCCGTACTTGTTCCACCAGATTTCTCCAAGGACTTTATTATCTATTGCGACGCCTTGCGACAAGGACTAGGTTGCATACTCATGCAAGATCGTCATGTGATTGCCTACGCCTCTCGACAGTTGCGTCCACATGAGGATAAATACCCCACACACGATCTAGAGCTTGCAGCAGTGGTTCATGCACTCAAAACCTGGCGACATTACCTTCTGGGTAATCGTTGTGAAATCTACACTGATCACCAAAGTCTGAAATATATCTTCACCCAACCGGATTTGAATCTCAGGCAAAGACGTTGGGTCGAGTTGATTACAGATTTCGACTTAGGAATATCTTACACCCCAGGCAAAGCCAATGTCATGGGCGACGCCTAAGTCGCAAATCTTATTGTAACAACCTGATGTTACAACAAAGTCAACCATTTCTCCACGAGGAATTTCGTAAGCTTAATCTTCACATTGTTCCTCGAGGATTCCTTTCTACCCTGGTGGCAAAACCTACCCTTACGGATCAGATCATCAAAGCACAGAAGGTAGATCCGGGAATCTCCCGTATCAGGAGAAACATCAAGAAAGGAGTCGCAGATTGTTTCTCCATTGATGAACAAGGTGTCGTGTTCTTTGGAGACCGTCTAGTGGTTCCCAAGGTACGCAACCTGAGATGGTTGATCCTTAAGGAAGCTCATGACTCTCCTCTCACCATTCATCCTGGTAGTACTAAAATGTATCAAGATTCTCGCCAGAGGTTTTGGTGGACTAGGATGAAGAGAGAAATCGCTCAATACATTGCTAATTACTGACGCCCGCCGTCGTGTTAAAGCAGAGCATCAACGGCCTGCTGGTACCCTTCAACCTTTGGAAATTCCTGAATGGAAATGGGATAAAATCGGTATGGATTTCATTACCGGGTTTCCCAGGACCAAGAGAGGGAATAATGCTATCTTCGTTGTCATAGATCGTCTTTCCAAAGTAGCCCACTTCCTACCCGTTCGTGAGAGTATAACCGCTAGCCAGCTAGCTGATTTGTACGTCTCTCGAATAGTGTCTCTTCATGGTATTCCATTAGAGATTAACTCAGACCGTGGAAGTCTCTTCACCTCTCGATTTTGGGAAAGTTTCCAAAATGCCATGGGAACTCGTCTCTCCTTTAGCACCGCTTTCCATCCTCAATCAAGTGGTCAAGTAGAACGAGTCAATCAAATCCTAGAGGATATGCTTCGAGCTTCACATCATCTCTTTCGGCATGAATTGGGAGAACTGCCTTCCATTCGCTGAGTTCGCTTATAACAATAGTTATCAAGCCAGCCTGGCAAAGCCCTTTCAAGTTCTTTATGGACGGAAATGTCGAACGCCTCTTAACTGGTCAGAAACCGGGGAGAGACAACTCTTTGGCCCGGACATGATTCAGGAAGCAGAAGAACAGGTTCGCGTTGTTCGTGAGAAATTGAAAACAGCCCAATCTCGTCAAAAGAGCCAATATGACCGCAAGCATAAGCCTATGACTTATGAAATTGGCGAGAAGGCTTACCTTCGGTTACTCCTTTGAAGGGAACCCATCGGTTCGGTATCAAGGGCAAGTTGGCTCCTCGTTACATTGGACCCTTTCGCATTCTTGCCAAACGAGGGAAGTTGCCTACCAATTGGAACTACCTCCGCATCTTTCCGAGTTCATGATGTCTTCCACGTTTCCCAACTCAGCGTTGCTTCTCAGATCCTATCCGTGGAGTAGACCACGAAACGCTTGATCTCCAAGATAACCTCACCTATCGAGAATATCCCGTTCAGATCCTCGATCAAGCCGAGCGTACCACTCGACGTCGGAATATCAAGTTTCTAAAGGTTCAATGGTCAAACCATTCGAGCAAGAAGCAACTTGGGAAAGGGAGGATCGTCTTCGACTTGAGTATCCCACCTTTTTCGCAACAGATCCCAAATCTCGGGACGAGATTCTTTTGAGTGGGGGTGAGTTGTCACATCCCAGTTAGACCATGCATTAGGGTGTGCATCATGTTTAATTTCCATTTGAATTTGAAATGGGGAAGGCAGGAAACCCCAGAACACCCCCCCTTAAAACAACTAGGGTTTACTAAAAATTATTTCAATGAACCTGAAATGCCCTTCAAAATGCTCATCCTCTTTGCTTTGGTTCAGAACCCATGTCAAAGGAGGTGTATCATTTTCTAGGTCATCTAAAGGTCCTAGGATTAATCCACAAGTTTTGAACTTGAGCATTTTAAATTATATAAAATATTTTAAATGTTCAAAAATTGCCAAACCAAAATGTTTCATGTTGGAAAATATCCAACAAGGGACCAGGAGCATTTTGGTGATTTTTAAAACAGTTTTGGTATTTTAGAAAAACCCCACAAAGTTGCAGGAAATTAGAAAAAGACTAAAAAACAGAAAACCTTACTCGACGCCACGGCCCACTGCTGCCCAGCCAAAGCAGCCACGCCAGCTGCTTGGCTCGGCCAGCAGGCAGCCAGCTTTCGTGGGCGGCACCGCATGGGTGCCACGCACTTGGTCGCCGCCTCGCCGCTCCCTTCGCCCGCTGTCGACGAGGATCGTCCTCCCCCTCTCCCCCGAACCCCCTGGACACTTCCTCTCCTCCCCGGCTCGCTTCTCTCGCTCTCCCCCATCTTGGCCGACGCCGCCGCCACAGACCACCGTCAGAGTCGTGCTCCCCGCCGTCCATGCTCCTCCTCACCATGTCCAGGAGCTCCGCAGACTCCACTACCCCTAGCCAGCTGAGTTCAGCTCGTTCTAGTGCAGAATCCATCCCACCGACCTCGACCGAGCTCGCCGTCGCGGAGATCCCTTTCGCCGCCCGTCGCTCCGGTTCATCCCCGACCTCGACGAGGGCTTCTACACGTCGCCCGTGAGCCTACCTAACTCCCCTTCTCTCTCTCTCGCGCCCTCGAGCAACATAGCGACCGAACCACGATCACCCGCACCCGCCGCCGTGGAGCTCGTCGCCGACGTGCTCCCGGTCACCCTCCGGCCACCCCATGGTGCCCGTTGCACTCACCGCACCCCAAGGGGTCTACCCAGGTACTCCCGCACCACCGAGCCCTCTAACCCCAAGCCCGTCGTTGGCGAACCCGGCGGCCGCTTAGCTCGTCGCCGGGCGCCAACTCCGCCACCCCGACCCCAACTAACTCCACCAAGAGTCGCTGGGTTGCTCCTAGCTACCCGTAGCCACCTTCCATGACTCGTTTGGTCGTCGGAATCGCCAAACGCACTCCTCCGCCGTGTCGGGCTCGCCCGGCGGCTAGTCAGTGCAGCCGACGTGGACGTTGACCATCTGCGGGCCCTCGTTGACCCCGACAGTGTCAGCCAGATGGGGCCCAACTCGCTAACTAATTAGGGTTAGATTTAATTAATTTTAGTTAAGTTAATTACCACGACATGCGGGACCCACTGTCGGGTTTGACCTGACGTCCCTGTTGACTTCGACGTCATGTCGACGCATGGTCGACGATTAATTCAATTTCTGGATTTATTCTAATATAGTAAATTCCGAATATAATTCAAATTTCAAATGCTTATAACTTTTATTCTATAACTCCAAATGCAAAGATTTATATATGAAAAATTATCAGAAAAATCCACTCTATCCATTGGTACAGGTTTCATGCATGTTAAAACAAGTTAACTATGCTGATTAACCAGAATAAGATAAAGCACCTTTAGGACTAACTCAAATGAGCTATCATTTGAATCCCTGATTCAAAAGAGTTCATCCCCTGTCATTTCAGCTTGCATTAGGCCAACACCCATCCATATTGCCATGTCATAGCATGCATCATATTGTTGCATATTGTCATGTGTGTTTACTTTCGGTGTGCTTTCATGATAGGTTCTCGCTTCAAGATAACCTCAACTATCCATCCAAGGGCAGTTCTCTACCCCAGTTCCATCGGGCAAGCAACTCATTGATCATTCCGATACAAACCCATGTTCTAGCTTCGCTCTGCCATCGCATTAAGACAACGCGATTCAAACTGTTGTGTGCTGCGGTAGTTGAACCCACTTCCTTTGCATGACTGTCATTGCCACAAAGAACTCAGATGAAACCCACTAGTATGTGTAGGAGTTGATTGAGCCATGTCGTGATTCCTACCATGCTATGCTTGCTATGCTTAGAGTTGTGTCAGTGCGGCTCATCGGGATGATGAACTGGAGTGAAAGGTTGTGTTGGTTCGAGAGTGAAAGTGTTGAACACGATTTGGTAAAGGTATCGATGAGAGGCCATGTAGGAGTACATGGTGGGTTGTTTCATTGAAGCCGATCCTAAGAACTGAGATCTGTGTTTGTGATCCATGAACTAGCTACTACCACGCATTGGGCACTGAAACCAATGGACCCTCTCGGCTTCTTAACCACCCTTGTTCTTAGTCCGGAGTTGCAAGTAGTTTCGGTGTTTGTAGCATCTTTGGGGGCCGCACGCAACGCTGACCTTAGGGGTGGGTTGTGTTGCGGTAGGCACGTGGCAGGTGTACCGAGTGCCCGTTTGGTATCTCGGGAACCCTGCACACATCGTTCGGGGCTGTATGGGAAACCTCGGCCGGACTCCCTGCGGATGGAACCCGAATAGGCGATAAACCTGGACTAGGGACTTGTGTGTTTAGGTAGGCTGTGGCCGACACCCACGTTGGGCTTCCGCTTGAAGGTTGCCGAGTACATGTCGTGTAAACGGCGGTAAGTGGTGAGAGCGTGTGAAGAAGTACACCCCTGCAGGGTTAAATATGATCTATTCGAATAGCCGTGTCCACGGAGAAGGACTTCTGGGTTGCCTATATCAGTTCATAGACAAGTGAATGGATACTACTAAAAGCCTCAAGATAAGTGTGAGTATCGTGGATGGCCCTCTCGTGGGATGACGAGAGAGGATCCTCGGTGGAGTATTGTGATGGTGATTAGTGGACTCGTGTACGACAAATGCTTTACAAAGTGTGTCACGTAGGATAGCTTAGCCAAGAGTCAAAGTCGGCTTGTCGCAAATAACTCCACCTCCTTCTTGAGAATGTGCATGCATGATAGGATTCTGTGGTAAGACTTGCTGAGTACTTTTGTACTCATGTTTTCTTAATCAATGTTTTTCAGAGGACAATACTACCCCCTCCGACGGGTTCTATGTAGATATTGACTTCGACGAGTGAACTAGCCACCCAGGTGGCGATCTAAGACTTGTGAAGGGCCATTGTAGATAGAAAGGCTCCAACAAGCTTTCTTTCTTTCTAGAGTCTGTACTCAGACTAGTTTGCTTCCGCATGTGCTTGTATGATTGTATGACTTGAGTGATGGGTCATGTGACCCCTACCTGTATGAATATGTTATGTATGGCTCCTCGAGCCTCTTAAATAAAGTACTTGAGTTGTAGAGTTTTGTTGTGATGCCTTGTTGTATTTACTCATATCGGGCATATTGTGTGTATGATTGAAATGCTTGGTATGAGTGGGATCCGACAAACTAGTTGTTTATCCTTGGCAGCCTCTCATATGGGGAAATGTAGTCTCGTGCTTACGAGCGATAGTAGTCCGCTACAGCCGGTTCACCGGAGTCCTGCTAGCCCAAAGCACTACTGCTTGGACACTTGACTGGCCGGCATGTGTTTCATTTCGTTCCTATATACATCCCCTCGGGAAATGTCACGCGGTGATTGAGTCCTGCCTAGCCTGCTACAGCCGGGATACCGGAGTCCTGTTAGCCCAAAGTGCTACAGCCCGAGTTCATACGTTGATGACCGACATGCTCAAGTGATTCATGTATGCCTGTCCCCATAGGTTAGCGCCGCTTTGGGTTCACGACTAGCCATGTCGGCCCGGTTCTTTGTCATGTGGATGCTAGCGACACTATCATATACGTGAGCCAAAAGGCGCAAACGGTCCCGGGCCATGGTAAGGCGACACCCGTGGGAATACCGTGCGTGAGGCCACAAAGTGATATGAGGTGTTACCAGCTAGGTCGATGTGATTTGGAATCGGGGTCCTGACAGTTGTACACCTAGTTGCACATCTAGACAACCTTTATTATTGCAAAGTTTAAATTGGTAAAGAAAAGCTTAAAAATTGTTAGTTGCCTATTCACCCCCCCCCTCTAGTCAACCATATCGATCCTTTCAATTGGTATCAGAGCCTCGTCTCTTTTTAAGGACTTTACCGTCCGAAGAGTATGGTTGACATCGTAGATGATGTGGGGGAGCACTTTGGTGCGAATCCGATATCATCTACGGGAGATGGGGGTACCTCGATCTCTCGTGAGGAATTCAATGTGGCGTTGGACACATTGAAAACCTCCATGATGACCGAGGTCAAGGACATGTTTAAGGAATTCCTAGAAGGGCTTAAACTTTCCACCGCACCCGTGAAAGTGGGTGATCCCGCCAACACGGGAGCGGATGCTAACTCCGATAAGGGGGAAGCTACTAGTGAGAAAGCCCCATCGTCTAGTGGTAAGAATGGCACCGCATCTTCGCCCATGTGCAACCTCCTCCCGTTTATGGTGGACCGATTCCTTCCACTCATTTGAATCATGCGGTCCACCACCTAAGATTGATAAAAGGAGGATTTTGATTCTTGGGTTTATCGTTTTAAGCGTCATTTAAATCATGTGAACACTAACCTTTGGAGAATCATTGAAGAAGGTTTCTATCCAAGATGATCCGAGCAACTTCTCTCCTAGAGAAGTCGTGGACCATCAATTCAATGAGAATGCTCTCTTCATCATCCAAGAAGCAATCCTTCCCGAAGACCTCCCTCATCTCCGGCCCTACTCCCTTGCCAAAGATGCTTGGCTCAAGGTGGTTTCCCTTTATCAAGGAAGCACAAGCATTCAACGTTCCAATTATGAAGTGGTGCAGGATGAAGCCGATGAGTTTCCAATGAAAGAAGAAGAAGAACCTCGTGAGCTCTATCAGAGAGTAACCAAGCTTGCAGTCTCCCTCCGGGATCATGGAAGTAAGGACACGGATGACAAGCTGGATCAAGCGCCAAATTCCTCAAGGCAATGATGCCTTACCACAAAGCCATGTCCTCCGTCATCCGTCAACGGCCGGACTTCCACACCCTGTCCTCAAGTGATGTGTTGGATGAGTTTGTGGCTATGAGCATATTGGACAAGACCGCCGACAATGCGGTGCTTCGCTCCCAAAGAGCAAAGAAGCCCAACCTCGGTTTGAAGGCCAAGATTTGTGTCGAAGAAGATGGAGAGGAGGAATAAGAAGAGAGCAACCTCGAAGATCTGGCAGTATGACTATCATGAACACATGGCCCTTGCTTCTAGGCAATTTTGGAGCAAGAAGAACTCAAGGCCCAACTTCAACAAAAGCAACTCAAGTGGCACAAAGGGCAAGCAACGAGTGAGGACTTGCTTCAATAGTGGCAATGTGAGTCACTTTGTTGCGGAGTGCCCATATGAGAAGAGGGAAGACAATGGTGGCAAGCTCATCCGTAAGGACAAGGCCAAGTCCTTCCCCAACAAGAGCAACTTCACCAAGAAGGCTCCTCACAAAGCTTTGGTGGTTCAAGATGAGGATGATGATGATGATGATGATGGTGAGTCGGTTGCCATGGCCTCCGTTGCCATTGCAGCGACTCCTCGGGTGTCTCTCTTCGATTCACCCAATGAAAGCATCACCGCCAAGTGCCTCATGGCTAAAGCCACCAACAAGGTAACCCCCAACATCAAAACTACCATCATCAATCATTCTTCTTTGTGGATTGCATTGATGAACATGAGGGGACTAATGTGGAGGAGAATGAGTTTGAGATCTTTATGGGTAAACTCAAGGGCAAATCCAAGAAGCACTTCGTTGCTCTCTTGGAACAACTTGGTGAAGCCAATGTCATGATCGAGGCTCATGAAGAAACCATCTCTAAGATGGAAGGGCATAGTCGTGACTATGCCGATGAGATTTCGGATCTTTCCAATGCTCTTGAGGAAGAGCGTGGTCTTCGTTTGGCTCTTGAGGAGTCATACAACGATGATCATGCTAAATTAAAGAAAGACCTTGATGATGCTCTTGTTGTGTCTCGTGTGCTTAGCTCCGAGAAGGCAAAGCTTGGAGTTGATCTTGCTAGACTCAACGAGGAGTTTGACATTCTCAACAAGGCTCACAAAGTCTTGAAGGGTGCTCATGCTAGTCTCAAAGAGTCTCATGATCAACTCCAAGTGAAACTAACCAAGGAGAAAGCCACCTTTCCTCATATGGTATTGATTGATAATGCAAATGCTACTAACCCTTGTTGTGAGCATGTGCATCTTGTTGAGGAGAATGCTAAGTTGAAGGAGCAACTTGAAAAGGCCTTGTCACATGCATACAAGGTGAGAAGAACCTCAACGACCTTTTGAGTAATCAAAAGGAAGTTGTGGCCAAGGAGGGGATTGGGTTCACGCCCAAGCCCAAGAGCAAGAAGAAGAATGACAAGACAGAGCAACCTCCTCCTCTCAAGCAAACTTTTGTGAGGGAGGGAGAGGGTGCTTCCAAGAAGAAGAAGAACCATGCAAAGGGTGGCAATGCCAAGAAGGACAACGCCACCCCCTCGAACATAGCCGACGACTTTAACCCCTCATATGTGTTGTGCCGTGCTAGTGATGGGCATGTCTATGCTAAATTTGTTGGTTCTTCTTATGAGTACATTGAATGCTCTATTTGGGTTCCTAAGACCCTCGTTACTAACATCAAAGGACCCATTACTAAATGGGTACCTAAAACCAAGCATTGATTTCTTGTAGGTGTTTGCTTCGGTGGGGATCATGGTTGCTCGATAGTGGAGCAACAAATCATATGACCAGGAGCAAGGACTTGGTGGTGGACGTGCAAAAGATCCCATCTATACCCACCAATGTCGAGTGGGGTGATGCCTCACATTCTAAGGTATTGGGTCTTGGCAAGGTTGTCGTTTCTCATGATCTAACGATCGAGAAAGTCATGCTTGTTGAGTCCCTTGCATACAATTTGCTTTCCGTTCGTCAACTTGCACTCATGGGCTTTGCCACCTTCTTTAACATTGATACCGTGGCCCTCTTGTGGAGCAAGACTCTTAAAGTAGCCTTTGTTGGGCATGTCGAGAATGGTCTTTATGTGATAAACTTTTCGGAGCGACCTACTAAGACCGCGACATTCCTAATGGCTAAAGTTGACGTGGGATGGCTTTGGCATCGCCGTTTAGCCCACGTCAATATGAGATCTTTGCAAAGTCTTCTCAAGGGGGACCATGTCCGTGGACTAATAAATGTTAGTTTTGCCAAAGATCGTGCTTGCAGTGCTTGTATCGAAGGAAAGCTTCATGAAACGACACACCCTCCCACGACTATCATCTTCTCGAAGAGACCCTTGGAGCTCCTGCACATGGACCTCTTTGGACCTCCATCCTTTGATAGTCTTGGGGGTAGAAAGTATTGCTTGGTGATTGTGGATGATTATTCAAGATACACTTGGGTATACTTCTTCAAGAGGAAGAGTGAGACTCAACAAACTGTCATCGACTTTGCAAATGAAGCTCAACGTCAACATAATGCAAAGATCTTGACAATAAGAAGTGACAACGGCACCGAAGTTCAAGAACTACACCTTGGATGAGTTTCTTAGTGACGAGGGGATCAAGCATCAATACTACGCACCATATACCCCTCAACAAAATGGTGTTGCGGAGAGGAAGAACCGGACGTTGATGGATGCGGCAAGAACCATGATGGCGGAGTTCAAGTCTCCATACAACTTTTGGGCGAAGCCATCAACACCGCATGTCATGCATCCAATCGGCTCTATCTCCGCAAAGGCTTGAACAAGACTCCTTATGAGATACTCACCGACAACAAGCCCAATCTCAAGTACTTCCGGGTGTTCGGGTGTAAGTGTTTCATTCTCAAGAAAGGTGTTCGTTTGTCTAAATTTGAAGCTAGAGCTCATGAGGGCATATTTGTTGGTTATGCTACAAACTCTCATGCTTACCGTGTCCTCAATAAATCCACGTTGACTTATTGAGGAGACGTGTAACGTGGAGTTTGATGAGAATAACGGCTCCCAAGTGGAGCAAAGTGGCACTTGTGATGTAGGTGATGAAATTCCTCCTCAAGCCACAAGAAGAATGGGTGTTGGTTTTATCCTACCCGTTGAGGAACCCCTTGTGGTCGAAGGAGAAGGACAATGCTCCACTCAAGTGGAGCCATCACCAACTCAAGGCCCACATGCTTCCGAAGAACAAAGTGAAGGCCCACAACCTCATGAACAAGACCAAGGGCAAGATCATGCTCAAGACGATGGTGACACACCAAATGATGCCCAAGGTCAAGTTATCTTCCCCGAGCATGCTCAAGATCAAGAACATGTTCAAGATGGCGCTCAAGATGATCAAGTGACCCCTCCTCATCTCACCTCCGAGGAAGAATTAGAGCGTCGTGCCGCCAAGATTGCATCCAAACTTACCACCAAAGGCCATCTCATGGAGAATGTGGTTGGAAGCCTAAGAAAAGGGTAAGCACTCGTAGACAATTGGCAAACTATTGTGAACATCGCGCGTTTGTCTCTTGTGTTGAACCCCAAAAGGTCTATGAGGCGCTCGAAGACTCGGATTGGCTCAATGCCATGCATGAAGAACTCAACAATTTCGAGTATAACAAGATGTGGAGATTGGTGCCAAGGCCATCGGGGAACCACAACGTCATTGGAACTAAGTGGATCTTCAAGAACAAGCAAGATGCTCATGGGAACATCATTCGTAACAAGGCAAGATTGGTAGCACAAGGCTACTCCCAAGTCGAGGGTATCGACTACGGTGAAACCTTTGCTCCGTTGTCTGCCTTTGAATCCATTCGTTTGTTGATTGCTTATGCTGCCCATCACAACTTTAAGTTGCAACAAATGGATGTGAAAAGTGCTTTTCTTAATGGTCCTATTAATGAGTTGGTCTATGTCAAGCAACCCCGGGTTCGAGGACCCCTACTTCCCGGATCATGTGTATCAACTCGATAAGGCACTCTATGGCCTTAAACAAGCCCCACGTGCGTGGTATGACCACCTTACCGAGTTGTTACAAGATCGTGGATTTGAAGTGGGGCAAATCGATCCCACTCTTTTTACTAAGAAGGTCAACGGGGAGTTCTTTGTATGCCAACTATATGTTGATGATATTATCTTTGGTTCCCCTAACAAAGCTTTCAATGAGGAATTTGCCGCTCTCATGACCTCCAAGTTCAAGATGTCTTCTATGGGAGAGTTGAAGTTCTTCCTTGGTTTCGATATCAAACAAAGAAGAGAAGGAACCTTCATCAACCAAGCCAAATACACTCAAGACATGCTCAAAAGATTCAAGCTAAGTGATGTCAAGCCGGCTACTACACCAATGCCTACCAAGTGCCAACTTGACATTGATCCCAATGGTAAAGCGGTGGATCAAAAGGTATATTGCTCCATGATTGGCTCCTTGCTTTACCTTTGTGCATCTAGACCGGATATCATGTTGAGTGTGGGAATGTGTGCATGGTTTCAAGCCGCACCGAAGGAAAGCCACTATGTGGCGGTCAAGCGAATCTTTCGATATTTGGCTCATACCCCAAACTTTGGCTTATGGTATCCAAGAGGAGCAAACTTCAAGCTTGAAGGATTTATGGATTCGATTAGGCGGAGACAAAATGTATAGGAAGTCCACCTCCGGAGGGTGCCAATTTCTTGCTCTTTGGTAAGTTGGTCTTCCAAGAAGCAAAGTTGTGTGTCTCTCTCGTCCACCGAAGCGGAATATGTGGCGGCCGGTAGTTGTTGTGATCAACTCCTATGGATGAGGCAAACTTTAAAGGAGTACGGTGTCATTTGTGACAAAGTGCCTCTTTGGTGTGATAATGAAAGTGCCATCAAGATTTCTCTCAACCCGTGCAACACTTCAAGACGAAGCACATTGAGATTCGGTATCACTTCATCCGGGATCACATTAGGCGAGGGAGATCAAGCTCAAGTATGTCAACACTCATGATAACCTTGCAGATATTTTCACGAAGCCCTTGGATGAAGCAAGATTTCGCGAGTTAAGGCATGAGCTAAATATCATTGATTTGAGCAATGTGACTTGAACCCGTGCAAACCCCACCACACTCAACTTGTTGTCTAGTTTAGGTGTAGGCATGGACATAGGGGGAGTGTTGTTCTCTCAATGAACTCTCCCTCCCCCCTATCATGCATAAATAGATCAACTCTTTCACATTAGCCATTTTTGATGGTACTTGTGCTTCAAAGACGAGTTTTGGTCATGGGCCCATGGATAATTCTTCGCGGTGCCATACCATCTAACTCAAACATAGGTGGCTTCGGCCACCGCCCTCTCCTTTGAGAGGTTGTGTCGCTTGGTGTTCTCTTGTTGTCTTTCTGCCTCTGGTTTGTGCGTGTGCTTGTGACTTCTTTTGTGTGAAAAGTTTCCGTGCAAAGACCTTTCTCTTGTGTTGAAACCGGCGGTGTCTTGAGCTCTTGGTACTACCACGGCCAACCACGGTACTACCGCGTGTGGGAGCACGGTACTACTGCCCCCACGCGGCAGTAATTTTTTACTGCCGCCTGGGTGAGCGGTACTACCGCTTCGGTGCGGTACTTCCGCCCGAGCGGTACTACCGCGATGACTTGCGGTACTACCGCGCCGACTTGGGCGCGTGGGGATAAGGACGGGCAGGGGGAGTTCTAACTCCCCCATACCCATTCGCAGTTCCTCCCACGTCGTCTCTCTCTCTCTCTCTCTCACGCTCAAGATCGGAGCCGGCGTTCGTCGCCGGATCTCCTCCTCCGGCTGCCCTCCCGTGATTCCGTCTGGTGGGATCCTTCCCCACCACGTGCTCTTGCTATGGACCCAGGTTTTTCCCCAATCTTTCCTCGTTTTATTGAGTTCTTTGCCTCTAGGTTGTTGGGGGAGACTTGTGTGCTCTAGAGATTCGTAGGCTTTCTCTTTGCAAGAATAGGATGAAGGAGAGTAGCTTTGCGTAGGAATTATACTTGTTTTGTTGTCTTGCGCTAGATTTGATCACCGTAGCACTGCCGTTGTTTCGCGGGTCTTTTCAGATTCGAACTGTCGTTTGGATCTGACGCGATGCGGTACTACCGCCCGTCGGGCGCGGTACTACCGCTTGCACGGTACTACCGCCCCTCTGGCGCGGTACTACCGCGCACAGTGCGGCACTAAAATTTTACCACCGCTCCAACCACGGTACTACCGTGACCTCGCACGGTACTACCGCGACTTGGAGCAGTACTAATATTTTAGTACCGCAGGCACTGGCAGTACTACTGTGGCTCACATCTATCGCTGGCCAACCTTCACGTATATTTCCTATGTGTTTCTTGTGCTTTGCTGTGGTCTTTGCATTGATCCTCTTCGCGTTCGTTGGTGTTTTGCGTGTGTGTCTCAGGTGGTGGCTCTCGCCGTTCCAATCCCAGTCGTGACACTGGCTCCAAGCATCTGCGCAACCTGTGTGGCCTTGCAGGGCTCCTCGCCCCCAAAGCGCAATGTCAAGACTTCAGCTAGCAAGTACAAGGAGCCCGCCAAGGGCATGGATGAGATGCCACAATCTGACTACGTCCGTCTCAGGCAGCTTCACCCATACGTGACCCCTCGTTCCTCTGTCAGGGGTTGTGAGCTGTTTTGGAACAAGCAACAAACCAACATCTATCTGGATGTCATCAAGAACAAGCAGAATACCTATGTGGATGTGAAATGGATTGACATGCATCACTTGAGGAAGGACAAGTTCCGTGCCTACTTTGGAGAGGCTCTGGACTTGGTGGAGCAGTTTGGCATTGAGCATGTGATATCCTTTCACCTTGACTATGACCCTGAGCTTATCTGTCAGTTCTTTGCCTCAGTATACTTTCACCCTGATGAGGAGAGGAGGATGACCTGGATGTCCAATGGCCGTAAGCTGACTGCTACCTGGAAGGAGTTCATGGATTTGCTCCAGGTACCTGATGACGGGCTCGACACTCCCGTGGGTGTTCGCCCCCATGCCAACTCTGATTCTGCCAACAAGGACAAGCTTGCACCTTACTATGTTGAGAAGACGCTCCCAAGTGGCAAGATAGGGTTGGTGCTCAACTCTTTTCTGGATATCATGTACCGCATCTTCGGCAACTCATTGTTCCCTCGCATTGGTGACAAGGACAAGGTTCATGCCTATATGGTGGATATGATGCTCATCTGCGAGGAGGCTCGTTTGTCTTAGACTCAGCCACTTGATGTCTCACACATCATGTGGTGTGAGCTTCGGTTTGCGGTGTTCAACCGCAAAGTGCCTATCTATGGGCCCTATCTGTTTTTGCTGATCTCGAAGACTTGGGAGAAGATGTTCCCTGGTGAGGAGTTCCTTGCCCCTGACTGGATTCGCCATGATCCCATCTGTCTGCGTGTCAAACCCAACTGGGCCAACACTACTACTCGTGCCGAGGCGTCTGCTGCTGCTAGGGCTGCTGCCGATGAGGAGGATCTTTGGCCGAGAATGTTGCTGAGGGCCATGCTACTAGGCCTTCCAGAGCTCCTCTATGCCTTCATCGGCCAAGAAGCTGAAGGACAAGATGAAGACTCTTTTCTGCATGCAAGCCAAGGGGCAGTACAAGACTCACGTGGCGTCCAAGGAGAGTCATCGCCGGGACAGGAAGATCTTGCAGCTATATGGTGAGGATGTGTCTCATGGTCTCGAGGAGCGATCACCTGTGAGGCCGAGTGGATGGAGAAGCAAGGCTACAGGTGGACTGATTATGAGGAGGACGTCGAGGAGTCCATCCCTGCTGCCGAGGAGTCCGACGGAGAGGGTTGGGATGAGTTCCCTGCTGCTTGAGCCACCGCCTGTGTGTAGGTGTCCTCTCTGCCTTTTTGGCGTCTCGATGCCAAAGGGGGAGAGAGTGTAGGGATTTGCGAGTCATGTGTCGTGTTTGTGTTTGGTGTGTTCGTGTTGCTTTCTCGGTTGAACTTCATTTGAACCTCGTTTTAGTTGCTTTTCCTTCATATGGTGTAAGACATATGCACTCTATCTATCTTAGCGAGCTTGTGTTATATTGTGCTATGTTTTGCTTAGATGTTAATCTTCGTGCCTTTGTCTCTAAAATATAGGGGGAGTGGTGATCCTAGTATGTGTGCTATGCAGTCCAAAGCATTCATCCATGGTGCACACATCTAGGGGGAGCCCGTCTATATTTTGGAGAGGAGGGGTTTGCCCTTGCTCAATATTATCGTATCTTTGTGCAAATCCCGTATTGTCATCAATCCACCAAAAAGGGGGAGATTGTAAGGGCATATTTATCCCTTAGGTGTTTTGGTGATTGATGGCGATACTTTTGCGGACTAATCGTATGCCTTGAGTTTCTCAGATGCTTCATCACTAGGCACGAGACGATTCGGTGCCCCTCGGAGACTATTGAAGACGGCGTCGTTCTACGTTTCTCTTTGGTGGATTTGAGTCGTAGGAGAGCCGTACTATTAAGAGGGGTCCGCGTCGGAAAGGTTTGGGTGGAATCAACACGTACACTTGTCCTTCCTTTCCTTGCACTTTGGAGCATCTTCCGTTGTCATAGTTGTGCATAATACTGACGGCCATCGCTGTTCTTGCGGTAGTCTTGCTCTAGGGAGCGGTAGTACCGCAAGCACCAACTGTAGTACCGGGAGTCACGCAGTAGTACCGCTCCTGGAGCCTTAGTACCGCAACTCCTGTGCCTAGTGCTGCTCGATACGATAGTAGGCGCGGATGTAATTTTTTACATCCGCGCCCACACGGTAGTACCGCACGTCTTGCGCGGTAGTACCGTGGGAGGCCACGGTAGTACCGCTCTCTTGGAGCCGTAGTACCGTGGCACTCATGCCCAGTACCGTTGCCATGGTAGTAGGAAGCGGATGTAATTTTTACATCCGCCTCCGTGGTAATACCGCACCTCGTGCGCGGTAGTACCGCGTCGGGTTTTTGCACTGTTTCTTTTTCAGCGGAAGTAGGCACGGATGTAGTTTATTTCATCCGCGCTCTTCGTAGGCTGTGGCTTACCCTCCTTGCGGTAGTACCGCATGGGTGTCTTGGTAGTACCGCGAGCGGCGGTAATCTGCGCTTCGGTCGAGCGATCCAGGCCTCTGCTTGCTGCCGCGGTAGTACCGTGGTCCTCCATCGTAGTACCGCATGGTCAGCGGGTAGTACCGCTTCGAGCGGTAGTACTGCTGCGTGTCGCTGGCTGAACTAGAGGATAACGGTTGGATCTTTTCCACGAGTATAAAAGGCGTGTCTCCTACCTCTAGTTGACCACCTCTTCCATCTCTAAGCTCCATTGTTGCTCCAAGCTCCATTTTGGCCCGATCTCTCTCCCTAGCCAATCAAACTTGTTGATTTGCTCGGGATTGGGTGACAAGGGCCCGATCTACACTTCCACCAAGAGACATTTGATTCCCCCTCTTATCCCTTGCGGATCTTGTTACTCTTGGGTGTTTGAGCACCCTAGACGGTTGAGGTCACCGTGGAGCCATATTCCATTGTGGTGAAGCTTGGTGGTGTCGTTGGGAGCCTCCAATTAAGTTGTGGAGATTGACCCAGCCTTGTTTGTAAAGGTTCGGTTGTCGCCTTCAAGGGCACCAATAGTGGAATCACGGCTCTTGCATTGTGCGAGGGCGTGAGGAGATTACGGTGGCCCTAGTGGCTTCTTGGGGAGCATTGTGCCTCCACACCGCTCTAACGAAGACGTACTTCCCTCAAAAGGAAGGAACTTGGTAACACATCCTCGTCTCCACCGGCTCCACTCTTGGTTATCCTATCCCTTTACTTGTGCAAGCTTATTTGTGTTTCTATCTTTGCTTGCTCTTGTGCTTGTGTTGATTGCATCATATAGGTTGTACACCTAGTTGCACATCTAGACAACCTTTATTATTGCAAAGTTTAAATTGGTAAAGAAAAGCTTAAAAATTGTTAATTGCCTATTCACCCCCTCTAGTCAACCATATCGATCCTTTCACATGCCATGCCATTCATTGAGCTTTCCTGAATTATTTATCTTGAAATAGCATTAGCTCAATGAGCTATATGTTGTTAGGAATTACCAAAACCACCTAGGGATAGTTGCACTTTCAATCTCCCCCTTTTGGTAATTGATGACAACATATAGATCAAAGCTTCGACAAATGATAATAAGATTGAAAAACATTGTCGCTTTGAGAAGTATGTGAAATGTAAGAGCTCCCCCTAAATTTGTGCATAGTTTAAGATTTGCTTTGGACTGCAAATGCACAGTGAGTTAGGATCATGAGTTACTCTTCCATGTCACATACATCTTGGTGGAGCGCTCAAAATGATAATAATTAAATGCATGCACTCATCACCAAGCAAAGTGAAAGATCATATAGAGATAAAAGGATAATGTCATCCAACAAGCATTAATATATGATCAAACACATATCATCCAAGTATCTCACAAAAGCAAATAGTATCTCAAGCAAGCAAATAAAGTTCAACCACCAAAATAAGAGAGAATAAAAAGCAACGCTCTCTCTCGAAGCCTATGATCTATACATTTTTCTCCCCCTTTGGCAACAAGTTACCAAGAAGTTCATAGAAAATGCATATTACTAAATCGACTCTCAGGCTTGGTCTTCAACTGGTGGTGTAGTAATAACGCTAAGGACGAATGCATCAGTTGATGTAGATGGAGCTGGTGGAGTAGGTGGTGGAGGTGGAACTGGAGCTGTTGCTACTGGTGCTGATGTAGTAGCTCTGGTGTCTAGAACAGGCACTGCAGCAGATCTCTGACCTCTGGGCACTCTAGCAAAAGCATCTGTAGTTGATTTGCCCTTATTCTCCTCCACTTCCTCTTGAAGTTGCTCAACTGTGGTTTGGATCTCGGTAATTTTGACATCAAGAGCATAGAACTTCTACTCCATGATTCTCTCCAAGCTCTCCTGGTTTTGGGTTAGGGTGGCCAAGCCCTTCTGAATCCTCAGAGTGGAGGCAATCAAGTAGCCAAGCTAATCTTCCTTGCTCTTTAGGAGAATCTGAGATGCCTCTTCAGCAGTTGGCATCTTAGCAGCCTTCTCAGCCCTTGCCTTCTCCTTCTTCTCTTGTGCTTGCACAGAAGATGGTTCATTTTCATCCATCACAACAGTGTTGTCCTCAAAATCAGGGTAGATGGGCATGTGTTCCTTGTCCAAGAGGTATGTGCCAGTGCCCATCTTGGAGTTGATTAGCTCCTGGATCTGTGGGGCATACCCACAACTTCTCTTTTGATCAGCAGCAGTCCTTTTGATAGTTTCCATAATTAGGCTCATGACTTTGAACTTCTGAGGCACATCAAATATGTGAAGCAAGTTAATTGCATGGCCTCTGATCATCTTATGATCACCTGACTTAGGCAAAAGAGTGTGCCTGAGGATCCAGTTGATTGTTGGCAATCCTGACAGAAGGTAATGTACTGATCCAAACTTGTGTGTCTCAACAGCAGCATCTGGGATCTCTCTGTACATATGTGCCATGGAGTTGTGATCCTTCTTCTTCTTGGCATAGACTTCCAAGTCATCCTCATTTTCCTTAGGTGCATTGATCAAATTTGCCCATTCTTGAACTGTTGATTGGTACCGAGTACCTTCAGACATCCAGACAATCCTTCCATCTGGATAGAAGTGAGCTGTGGAGTAGAACTGCATTATAAGCTCATCATTCCACTTTGTGAGCTTCTGCCCAACAAAGTCATCCACTCCACAAGCATTGAAACTGTCATACACTCCTGGATAATGCTTTTCATTCTTCCTGATGTACTCCCAGTCCACCCATCTCATATCACAGACTATTGGCCTCTTGTAAGCAGCACTGTCTCATAGAAGTCTTGCTGTTCCTTTGTATGGAACCTGTAGTCGACAACAGTTCTCCTCCTGACTACATAGGGATCAGTCAATCTCCACTGTCTGAGTCCTGCATCCTTCCTCAGCTCCATATCCTCAGCTAGAGGATGAACATCATTGTGATCTAGAATTTTGGGCTTCAACTTTCTCAACACATGTTCCTCATCAGTTTCTTCTTCAATAGTAGCCTCAGGCACTGGGGCCTTGTTCTTCTATCCAGCAGGAATGTTCCTTGTATTCCTCTTGGGTGGAGCTTTGGGCTTTGGCGCAGCTGCCTTGGGAGCTTCTTTGGGCTTTGATGAAGCAGCACCTGACCTGATAGCATCTCCCATAAGCTTTTGAGCTTTAGGTGCTGGTGCAGCAACCTCTTCCTCTTCTTCCCTTCTGCAGCAGCCTCTTTGGGTTCAGATTCCAAAGGTACCTGAGTAGAGGCTCTGGCTTTAGACATGGTAATTCTTCTTGCAGGTGCTTTGGTCTTCATACCAAGCTTAGTGGCAGCAGCTGTGCCATACTCCTTCTTGAGCACCTTTTTCTTGGAAATGGCCTCATCCTCAATAGCCACATAATCTTCATCTTCAGAATCTGAGGTTCTCTTCTTTCTGGCCCTGGTGGCTACCTTGGGTAAGTTGCTGGGTGTGCTCCTGCTACCATCATAGCTGCTTGAGGGACTAGTGCCCTCACTCAAGTGAACCTGCTCCCCAGACTTGTTCTGGCTGTCACTTTGATCAGACATGTTGCAAACACTGACAGCAGGCCCTGTGAATAGATATAGATGAGGTACAGTAGATGAGCATCACAAAATACAGAGGTTTTTGCAAAATAATGAGTCAAAAACTTATTTTTAGTTTTCCACAGAAAGCATTTCGGATCTACCGATTTGTAAACTCGGTGATCCGAAGCAGCTTTTGGAACCTAAATTAGTGAACTCGGTCAGACCGAGTCACAGTTCGGTGGCACCGAGACTGCTAGGGTTTCACAAAGTCCTGAACTCGGTCACACCGATTTACAATTCTCGGTCAGACTGAGGATCACATGTGCAATGGCCTTGGCCAAATCGGTGGAACCTATTTCTACAACTCGGTTGGTCCGAGATGGTTTCGGCGGAAACCTAACCCTAAATTTTCAATCCACCACTAAACTACGGAGTGTTTTCACTGGATAAGATGATCTCAATCGTGGCAAGATACATGGCAATGCAATGTGCTAGGAATCGAAGTGGGATTAGCACAAGGATCAAGTCCATACCCTAGTTCGGCGATGGACTTGCTATGGCGGCAACGGCGGAGACGATTCTCGTTAACGGAGGCGGAGACCAGTGGCGGGAGGCAGCTGGCGACGAGGAGGACGATCCGGAGACCCAGGGAGGCAGAGCAGGCTGAGCGCGGGCGAAGGGATTCGAAGAAATTTCCAAATTTTGGCCCAGGGATATTTATAGCCTGACCCTGTCGGTGTGACCGAGTGGAACAACTCGGTGGCACCGAGATGCATAACTGCAAGCAGTTACTGCAACTCGGTGTGACCGAAAAGTTTAAATCGGTTGCACCGAGATTGAAAACCTAGATCGATTGAGTGATCTCGGTATGACCGAAATGGATTTCTCAGTCAGACCGAAATGCACAAAGAAGTTTTGGAAGTTTAAGTCTATGACGAATCGGGGACTCCGAGTGCTCCTCACACAGAGTGGTTCGAATCTGACTTGGTCAAACTTTGTGATGTAGCATGAGTAGAGTTTGAGACATGAAAAGCATAGATAGCTAGAGACGGTTCTTAGGCATTCTTGTCCATCCACTTGCCAAAAGAAAAGAAATCAAACAATCAACACAACAAGTGGATGTCCTCGAATGAGTGAAATATGCAACCAACATGCTCACACACTAAAATGACAAAAGAAATATGTGGCAAAGCATGCACAACCATTCTAGCATCTATCAAGCAATTGGCGATGACTAGGTCATCTATATATGAGTATATTGACTTAGGAGTCAAATGAGAACATTTGATCATAGGTCATACTCATCGTTTAAGCTCAAGTCACTACAAAAAAAATACACTTCCGTGATGATACGTGTTTTTCACAGTAGGTCGCGTTTTTTGTCATGCATGTACATCCATGACAAATTTATGACAGAATCAAGATAGTCATACCTGTGCTGTCGTAGAAGTGTTCCATGACATTACCAAAATTATCATCACGGATGTGTCCACTTCCATGACGATAAATCGCGCGTCACAGAAGTGCTTTTCGTCAAGGGTGACCGACACGTGGCATCCACCGTAACGAACGCCGTTAAGCTATCGGGTCGGGTTTTTGATCCGATAACCCGTTAACAGCCCGACCAATGGGGATTTTCCACGTGTAAAATCATCATTGGTACGGAGGAAACACGTGTTGGCTCATCGTTGGGACAGATGTCATCCACTCATTGGACAGAAGGCGCCTATGATATGTCGACACGTGGCACGGCCCATCAAGTTTAAATGGGCCGGCCCAACTAAAGGCCCACAAGATTTTGCAGACCATAATGGGCCGGCCCAGCTAAAGGCCCATGAGATTTTCCGGACCATAATGGGCTGGCCCAGCTAAAGGCCCACAAGATTTCACGGGCCATAATAGGCCGGCCCAGGTAAAGGCCCACAAGATTTTTGTGTGCCATAATGGGCGGCCTGTAAAGGCCCACAAAATTCTTGCGGATCATAATGGGTCGGCCCGACTAAAGGCCCATGAGATTGGCCGACATTAATGGGCGGCCCTGTAGGCCCCACAAGATTTTGAGGACCCTAGTAGGCCGACCCATTAACTGGCTGCCATGTTTTGGGCCAAATGCCGGCCCATATTTGATCCGGTCCATTAATGGCCTGCCATGTTCCGGGCCTAATAATGGCCCATATAAGATTCGACCCGTTAAAAGCCTCCCACTTTCTAGGCCAAATCACGACCCAGATCAGGTCCGGCCCTTTAAGAGGCTTTGGGCTCAATTATGGCCCATATCAGATTCGGCCCGTTAACTGGACGCTGTGCTTTTGGGCCCACTTGCTAAAGGCCCATTTAGTAATTCGTCCTAATATTAGTTTCGGCCTGTTAAGGGCCCATTGAACATTTCGGCCCTATATTAATTTCGGCCTGTTAAAAGCCCATCATATAGTTGGGCCTAACTACGGCCCGGTTTGCATCCGGCCTGCTCGCAGCCGATATCTGATTAGGACAAACAAGGACCGAGACAACTTTGGTCTGTTAAAAGCCCGTGAATTGATTCGCACAATCATGGGCCGGGGTCCATTTCGGGCTGCTGCCGGCCCGTGAGCTATTCGGCATGTTTCAGGCCCAACCTACTTCTCAGCCTCCTAAAAGCCCATTGTGTTTTCTTGCGAAAAGAGGGCCGGGGGTTACTCGGCCTATTAAAGGCCCGAATCTACTAGTGGGCGGTTTGACGGGGCCCATGATGCGGATCATACATCGTGATTGCATGACGGCCCGATTATGTACCGTAATTTTATGGTTTGGCGGTTCTTTGCGAAGACAGGATATATATACAGTAAAATAACTGCAGCATCATGAATAAGAAAAAACCTAGACTATACAATAAAGAAATTACGACATATTACATCCACAGGGCACCAAAGTTCGCCACTATGATAATAAAGCACAAGCAGACAACAAATTACATACACTGGGCATCAAAGATTGCCACCAGTGCAAATAAACACGCCGACAAAATAATATACAAAACCGACAGCACTTCAATAGAGTTCAAGAAAGGTTAGCCCTGCTAGGGAGCTGCATAAGCAATGAGCAAGATGATGAGGCTGCGCTTGTTCAACACTTATATCTTCCTCACTCTGAAAGATAAACAAGCGAAGACGGATGACGGGTTTTGCACATAAAAGTATCGATCTTGACAATTCATCACATTTCTTCTTGTGAATAAAGTGACATAGTTTAAAATTGCATTAACACAATATGGTATTGTTTAGGTCAAGACGTGGCAGGAAATGACATTGTGAAGGAGTTGGCAGCTTCACGACACCACTGGATTATAGATCAAGAACTCATAAGTATCAATGGTTAGTGTGCTGTCAATTTATCGCATTTCATATTGGCAAATAAAGAGACGGTTTAAATAATAGTAGAATGATATGACATTGTTCATAGTTAAGACATTGCAGAATATGACATTGTCTTTGTAGTGGGTAGGTTCACCACACCACTGGATTACGGATGAAGAACAGAAGCATACATGTAGTGCAAAAGAATATCACTTGCTCCGATAGTTTAATTTACATGGTATGAAGAAGGAACTTGGTTGTACAACTGAAAACTTAAATTGAGAAGGACAAACTTTTGTTTATGAACTACATAATAAACTTTAAACATGCAATTTGATGCAAACACCAAAAATAAACAGCTGTTGCAGTCATGCCTAACCAAATATACACAACAAAGTTTGAAGGCTTGAGAAGGACAAACTTACATTACTGGTGAAGACAGGCTCTATAAAGCCCTTGTCCATGCTGATGGGGTGGGGGCAATTCAAGAAGTTTAGCACATAATCTTCTTCATAAGCATTGCCGTTATTCTACATTTTGTTAAGAGTAAATATAGATGTGATAATATACGAAAAAATGGAGAATATTTAAGATAAGATGAAGAGTGATGCTACATAACCAAGTAGCTATAAATGTATGTGCAGCGATACAGGCAAAAGGCACAGCCAAGAGCAATGCACAACTAAACTTCTTCAGTACCAACCTTATGGTAAGAGTAAATATAGATCTGATGTGTAGAAAATGGAGGGCAAAGGAAAATAAGCTGCAGAGTGATGGTACATGAACAACTACCTGTCAATATAAGTACACTGATAAAGGACAGCATGTACTTACAAGAACAATGCAGAGCTAAAAAATTCATTGGCATTGGATATATTCTACACTAATGTAACCATTCCTACAGATCAGATAATTTGGAGCGAACAATTGATAAGCAAGCTATCATGCATATTGCTGTCACATAATGAACCAGGTATCTATGCAAGTACAGTGATACAGGACAACAGTTACTAACAAGAGCAAAGCAGCGTGCAGCATATTTGCGATATCATGTCGTTCTTTTCAAACCGGAATTCTTCTTCAAGCAGATTCCTGCAAAAAAATCCGTAAGGCACATGCGGAAAAGTAGAAGTTCAAATTGTCATGTGATTTCATAGACAGTACCTCATCCTGGGAATGAGACCAGTGCATAACAAGGTTTTTCCATTCAGTGTCTTCTAAATTTAGCACATGAGACTTCACCGGAAATTCGTTTATAGACTTGCCGTCAAAGTGTGATTTCCTCAGGTAACACCAATACTGCTGCAATGCTTCTTTGAAAAGCACAGGCAAGCTTTGCTCGTCATGACTATCCAGATTGACCCTCGCCTAGTTACAACAATGTAATGTAAATCATTGATGTGTTCGATCAGCAGAAAACAGGAAAATAATAACCATGAATAATAGCACTTACACGTAAGTTGGGCGGAAGATGTGAAAATGGTGTTTGTCTTCACTATAATCTTCCCATGATGGGAATATATGCACGTAGTCCCTAACAACATTGAAAGCATTGTCTTTTAAACTGGGAATAAATGGAATGGGGTTCCAATCTGCATGAATTGGCCATCTCTGCAGTTGAGATAGGTCTTCGGCCGGTGGACTTGCTGTACTTTTTTGCTGGAGTGGGATTTTTACGTAGTACGGCTGGTGCTATGGCAAATGAAATCGGTATACCTTTTCTTTGGAGTGCAGGTCCCGTGTGGTGGGGCTAGTGGTGTGGCGATGAAGTATGGGTACAGATCTCGGAGTCGGTCCTATGTTTTGTGTCACTTTGGTTGTACAGCCAATATAAGTGGGGCGTTGTCTGATTTCTCCGGCACCACCACGCTTTTTCAAGGACTTTGTTGGTGCTCCTTGAGTTCGCAATCACCCTCTTCCTTTTTGATGTCTGATGCACAAGAATAGCATTTGAGTGGAAATACATGGTATGATGACAGATGGAATATGTATTGATAATGGATGGGCATGGCATCTAGAGTTATATGATGAGTAAACTAAGCAGATGGCGGTGCAAAAAAGTAGAAGAAATGCAAGACAACATATGCAAGATACGCGCAATCAATAGAACCTTGCCATATTAGAACAGGCACCTTGATGGGTGAACAGGACAGGCCATCTGCCTTTGACTCCTCGAGGTTAGAATAGTCATTAGGATGATATTCTGAACAAGAATCAACAGGTGGGGAGCGTATGAGTTTCATTGCTTCCAGAATGGCACTCAATGCCTTGGTGCCAATTTTGTAAGTCATTGCAGTGTTCCACAATATTCTTCTGATGCGCGGATTATGATATTCACTTTAATTGCGTATGATATCTCGAGAACCATGAAAACATAAATATTTGTGAGATTATCTTTGTAATGCAGATGATATTCTAATATAGGGCGCCCTGTAAACACTTATGTGCTATCACCGGATTACGATGAGAGAGCTCATGTGTGCTGTAATATGGTGCGTGCATTTATATAATCCGCACAAGTACACAAAAAATAGGCTCCGAAGTAAGGATAGCTGGCGAGATGATAGGTTCATAATATCTTGTATAGAGAGTTTATTGCCAAACCATGATAACAAGAGCACACAACAACTAGGCAGATCATAGTGTACATAACAGGGGTACACCATAACCACGATACATAAATCGGGAAAGTGGAACTGGCTTGAAAATACGGTGTTGTATCGCCGCTAGTAATTGAAAGCCTATCGATCACGTACAGGCCAGCTCTATCGAACATGGTAAAGAAGAGCAAGCAGATTTTGGATAATAAAATGTTGGTTGCGCGGTGCCCACACATGATGAACCAGAGCGCATTAAGAATGCAACTCCCAGCTGTCTCTCGACCATTTCAGGCGGTTGGATGAAGATCCTACGTCTCCTAACCCTTCTTCTTCCTCGTCTCTGATTCTTCCCATACGGAACACCGCAGACGCCGGCCGGGCTGGACCACCGCCCCCACCGCCTGTGTTCCTCCGCCACCCCCACCCCCACCCGCCGAGTTTTGTTCGTTCGGGCGAGGCCCCACAACCACCCGAGCCCCTTGGATCGCACCGCGAACTCCGTGAGCTCTGAAAAATCGACTGACCCAATTTTGAAATTTAGTCTACTGTGATTTAACTAGTGTGGAATATAAAAGGGGAAAACCATAAGCATTGCGAGTATAGTGTTGAGCGTGCCATGGCGGATCTGAAGGTGCAAACCGGACAAAGGCAACTTCGCAATCAAGACAAGAAATCAGAGTAAAGGAGTGGCGATCTATTTTCTTGCTGCGATAAATAAGTTGAGCAGATACGAAAGAGTACCGCCTCTGGTGCGGCGCCGTGTACGCACCTGCTGAGAATTCGACGGTGCTGCGGTAGCGATGGATGTCAGCGGCGTGGAAGCAGATCTAGGAGGGTAGACGGTGGCGGCGGGGCGCGGTGGACGAGACGGTCATAGGAGCGGCGCCGGCAAGGTGGACGACGGCGGGGATGAAGCGAGAGGACGGGATGCAAGGATCGCGGTCCGAAGGCGCGGATGAGAGAGGTCGATCTCTTGTAATGGACGGCGGCGTCGGGGTATCAACTCCGGCATGGTGGAGGAGGACGGCGGTGGATGGGGTGGCGGACGGCGGCAGGCGGAGGAGGGTGGGGTGGAGAGGGTGTTTTGGCGCCCACGGAGTACGAATGGGGAAAAGGGAGGTAGAGAGGAAGGGGGGAACCATGGATTCAGGGCGTGCTTGTCTCAAATGCGAGGAAATTTACAAACTTAGCCCCCGTTTCAAATTTCTACTATGAGTACATCACAGCAACATTAGTCGGTTTGGGATAGGACGGTAATCTCGCATACACCGAATATTTGCTGACGAGAGTTTGTTTTTTGCGCCCACCGTGTATGAATATGAATCGGGGAGGGAGTCGATTTCGGCCAAGGGCACACTGTGTTTTGGCGCCCATCGTGTATGAATCCGGGTGAGAGGCGGTTACGTCACGTTTGGGTGAAATTACAAACCTACCCCTATCGAAACCTATAGAAATCCAGCAGATAGGCTTTGCGTGGCAGGGATAGGCAGTAGTGATTTCCATCTCACATATTTTGGTTTCGGGCGGTTACTGCGACTTTCCCCGCTTCGTTCAAATTTTGCAGACTGCACGTTTATCGTGCCAACTCAATTCAAATCCCGTTTGTATTCTACTATTTTTTTTCGGGCGGGATCCATTTTCAATTGGAATTACATTCTATATACATCATTTTTTATATATACTTTCAAAAGCACAACACCATTTATACATAAATATGGTTTACAAATGGCATGATCTCAGATTCATAAGGTTGTATCCATCAATTTGGATTTTCAAATATTTGAAACCACTTTATGTTGAAATCCAATGTATGCATTCCTCGCTAACTGTCTCCAACTAATGTGTGTTTCATGCGATTTTTTTAACTTCTCAAACATGTATAATGTGTTTCACACACGCAGCATATAGTGTAATCCCGTTTAGACATTAATTGCATATAAACCATGCATTGTTTGTAATTGAAGAATCTATGGATCACCAATATTGATAAACTATATAACATTACACGTGTGCCCAAATTCAAATGAATATGCATGTTTGATACACCAATTTGCGTTATGATATTGTCGATGTCGTGATCTCCGGTTTAAATATTTGAATCCCTTTAATCCAGATATTCGTCTCATATAGCTATCACTCATGCTTATATAGGACTATCTCTCCGGACCTATACGCTGCGTTCATCATCTCTCGTATCTCTCGTGCTACTGTATGTCGACAATGATCTTTTATCTTTGTAACACACTGACGGTACTCTCTCCCTCGACCTTCATCACTCTATCTCTCTCTAAGTATATATCGCTCCCTGCTATGTGTCGCTAACTATGATTCTCCATGTGGAATCTCTTTCTCTCACGCAAACACAAAACTTTGTCTCCCCGGGTCTCATTTCTCTCTACTATTCCCATGTGTGCCACTCGCACACCCCTCATACAGAGATGTCTTTCGCTCCATAGATATGAGAACCTACGACTCTTCCTCTTCAATATCTCTTTCTCACACACAAACACAAACTCTGTCTCCTGTGGTCTCATATTTCTCCATTGTTCTCTTGTATGTCGCTCACACACACCCTCTCTCCCTAGAGATATCTTGCGTTCCCTCATATGTCTCTCTAGCTATCACTCTCGTTGTGAAATATCTTTCTCTCTCGCAGACACAAAACCCTGTCTCTCTGGATCTCATTTCTCTCTGATATCTGTTTGTATGTGACTCACATGCACCCTCTCTCTATCTCTCTCACACCCACATACATAACCCAGCCTTCTGATCCACTCAACTCCTATCTCTAACACACACTAGCTAACATCTTTATCTTTCTATTTATCTGTTTCTCCATCAACCTTCTTTCTCGCCCTCACTCTTGATTCCTATCACGCACACTACATATGTTTCTCTCTACATGCAGTCAAGTGCCCTCTCACACACATATATAACTTCACCCTTTGAACCACCCGACGGTCATCTCCAACACCCAAACTAACGGATGTCCCTCTAGCTAGCATCTCCATCTCTGTATCTATATGTAGTTTCTCCGTCAACATTTCTTTCTCACACGGAGTCTTGCTTCCTGTCACCCACACTATATATGTCTCTCCATACATATGCATTTATAGGTTAATCTCTTTTGCACAATCGTTGCGCCTCACCCCCTCTTCTCGCCATAGATGCATGCTCCAGCCCACGCCACTATCTCTTAAAGACAAAAACACATGCTCAATTGTCGGGCCTTCTTCCCTGCATTCTCACATGCATGCATTGTCATACCGATCCGTCTCTCCCATGTCGTTGATCTTATGACTTATGTCTTCTTTCTTTTATCTCGATCATGCACGCGCGCACACATACACATCCCACGTATACGTGTATACCTCTCACACATGCACGTTCAAGGTCTCTATGTCTCCATACGTATTTAATTACCCTCAATCCTAACGCCACATCGAATCGTTCTCCTCTTTTGTGCACATAACTTCCGCCTGGATGGGTAAAACACACACTCACACTTAACAATCTCCTTCTAGCTACCCCCCCCCTCGCGTCTCTCACACTTCCCCTATATCCCCGAAACCAATAAGACCATCCCTTTGTTTAATTCCCACCTACATGCACCATCGATATATAGTAGTCTTCCTCGGTGTCTCTCGAACAAACACGTTCTCTCGATGTCGACTCCTCTCACGCGCACGCACCTTCTCTTCCCTCTCTACGGGCATTTTCTCTCTCGCACCCCATCGTTGGTGGCCTTTGCCATGCACATCACCTCTCTATGATGAAGCCATGCACACTTAAATTACATCCGCCACAGAGGACTCCGTGACACACACACACACACGCACACACACACACACACACGCACGCATGCACGCACCCCCCCCACACACAATAAGACTCCATATCTCTCTCTCTCTCTCACACACACACAAACACACACACACGCACGCACCCCCCCACACACACTTAGACTCCATCTTTCTCTCTCTCACACACACACGCAAACTAAGACTCCATCTCTCTCTCTCTCTCTCTCTCTCTCACACACACACACACACCCCACACACACACTAAGACTCCATCTCACACACACATGCTCTAGGCGGAGCATTTGTTCCTACCACCCTTCATCCAACCTTACCCGTATGATAAACAGTCACCTTTATTTACTTGCATAACATGGACAAATTCCACTTTACTTTAGTAGTCAGCAAACTTATCATCTGTACCCTTATAAAAAAACGAGTTGGCGATGATGGTGTGCCTGCAATCTTATGTCTGCACCGTATGATCTATATTTGACGGATATAAAGCAAACTATGATAATTTTACAAAAGATACCCGCACCTCTCTCCACATCATTATCTCCCGCAACCTCATTGCTTAGCAATTAAAGAAGGAATAAGTCTCTGGAACAATCTAGCATGCATGGTGGCCGCTGCCGCCTGCCGGTGCCGTCCGTCCCCATGCCTCCTCCCATTCCGACCACCAGTCACCACCACGCTCCACTCCTCCTCGCCTTATCTCTCATCTTTCATTTTTTCGATGACATTCTCGAGATACCAATTTTTCGATAAAATTCTTGATATATCATTAGTTTTTACACATGCGATTACTCCTGCATGGGTCAATCACAACATGTGTTTTGTAAAAAAATGCATATTGATGTTCCGTGCAATGCACGAGAATCTTGCTTGTAATTATATAGCGCAAATCACGAGCAGGAAGTGACATTTTTTGACACAACCACGTTAACATGGCCACGTAAATCACTAGCTAAAGTAAATACCATTATACTTATATCCCGATGCAAAAGGTTGAGTACGTGTCCGAAGAGTAGAGTCGCACACACGCACTGTCTCTCAGAATCTCTCTCTCTCACACACACACGATTCGTGACACCCACTTAAGCAGACACGAGTATGTTACAATTTGTGCACCCCCGGGTACACGTGATGCTGCGCATTTATTTAAGACGGAAGGCGAACCCAAACAATAGCTATATTCATTCCCCTCCCGCCGCCTCTTCTCTGGTCGCCGTCGCCCGATAGCCATGGGCTGGCCGAAGGTAACAACATACGCCATACTCCCGCCGGAGCGGCGCTTTAATATGGAAATTTTAGTGGTCATGCATGCATCTTTTTGTGCTAGCACTCCTATATAAGGGTTGACCGGTCGCTTCCCGCGGACGTGCCGGGCGGTGGGAGAGGAAGGAGAACGGAAGCGGGCTGTGGAGTAACGTTTTTTACCACAATTTCTTAGGAAACTGAGTGCAATAATTGAGTAGTTTTGCAAACTACCAGTACTACACCTGAAACGGTTCAAAACCTATACTCCCTTGCCAGCGTGCGCTTCCCGCGTGAAACGGTCAGCGTTGCCCTAGAGCGTCTGTGCCGCACTAATGCCCAGCCAGAGCGGAGGCGACCTCTCACTGGCGCCGGCTTTGAAGTGGTGCGACGACCGAGAGAGCGCTGCTTCCCGGTGCACGCGACTGCTCCGCGTCAAGACTGGCCATAGGACCTGTTTGGATCCATGGGTTAGAGTTAGTTTGAGCTAGTTGGGGCTCAAATAGCCCTAAAGTATCCAAGCATGAGGGTTTAAATTGGAGCAAGTTGCATCGAACCCACCAAATAAAAACTATCCCACCCAAGAGGTGCTAACTGGAGATAGTTCTCATTGGGACACTGAAAAATCACTTTTCTCTCTCCATGAAGTGCATTTATTGTCAATCTAAACTTGTCACCCAAACACCTCTTTGGCTACAGTTAGTTCAGCGTTAGTCATGAGTTAGTCTAACCTCTAGCTAAGTTAGAGTATCAAACAGGGGAAGCGATTATAGGACATGCAAGTTGCTCAAAGCATACGAGCAAATTAAATGCGTGAAAGGATTTTTTTTCTTTTGAAAGCGGAACGTGAAAGGAATTTTTTAGAATGCTCTTGGCATGTCGCTAACATGTGATAGTTAACCGACCTCAATAGACGGCAGAAACGCCAGCCCGCCGCACTTTGATAGAGACGAGGAGGGAGAAGCGTCTGAGCTGCTGGATTACTAGAGATAGGTGTCGCACAGAAGCCAAGAAATATGGTGATAGCGTGGGTTAGCCATGTACTAGTATGATGTAACTACACTGGGCTGCCATGTTTCGTACTCTTCTAGTCCATTGTGGAGATGATTGGTTAATTTTATATCGCTGAATAATATTAAATGTTATGAGTGCAGACGCTCCACCACGAGGTTCCTTGCTCCTTCTCGGTCGTCCGGAATCTATGTTCTTCCACTCTATTTTTTTACGTGAGCTTTGTTCATCCTTTTGCCAACACGCGAGACATCTAGCATCAAGGTGCACGTGTTATGCAAGGATCGTTCCATCTATATGAAGAACACGTGGGACTAGAACTACGAGACGAACATGTACCCAGGAGTGGACGTACGAACCTGAGTAATGTAGCGCAGTAAGTGAAGTAGAAAGGCACAAATGGTATGAACATGCGTGGCATATAGGGTGTGTTTGGTTGTGTTCTCGTCTCAGCATAGTTGTTCCCTCTTCATGCATGCTCAAGTCAACATACCTCTTCATGCATGCTCTCTTCATGCATGCTTCTAGTGTATTTGTGCTAAACTAGTGTGGACTCATGCACCCTCCATACACTCTACCAAACACCCAAAAGTAGGTCGAGAAGGGAACTCTTGGGCGGCATTTGTCTCTTACTACGTACTACCACTAAATGTTATGCGTGCAATGCCTGATGATGTTATGGATGCGTGCCTAAGTACTCTACTACTACTATATTAGTCGGAGGCACATATTAACTTTTATATTTGTTTACGTGTATGCCCCAAGACCTTCCAACTAGGCGTGTCTTTCTCTCCGTGTCGCACTTTGTATCGTTCATACCACTAAGTACTACTACGTGTGGTCTCCGACCCGTAAGTGGAAGAAGTGGAGACGCTCTACCACGCTGTTTTTTTTACTTTGGGCTCTACCACGCTGTTCATGTCCCTCCTTTCGCCGACGTGTGGGACATCCAAAGACGCGTCCGTGTTTGGCACCCTTCATCGTAAGAGTTGAAACGCTAGCATTCATCAGAAATAAAAAATAATTATAAACCGTAGTGATACTATTTTTTTGCGAACCAATCAGCAGTGATACTATACCACGCGGTTTCCTTGCTCCTCTATATCAGAAAGAATACTTCTGTTCGGCAACATGTGGGACGTCGACCATCCTGGTCCACTTGCCATGCACGCAGAACTCCAAGGGAGAGTCACCCAGGTCGTCGCGCCGCAGTAACAATGACTAATGAGCCGTCAAATCACATGCCCACTTCCCACTTTGAAGTTGCTCGGACGAAGGAACCATCATGACTTCGTTGAATTTCGCTTCTTGAAGAAAACTACTATACCAGATGTACTGCTAGCTACAGTATTTACTCCAACATAGGCCTCCTTTCGTTCATAGAATAGGAATATGAAAATCATAGGAAGTGAGATGACATGCATCTCAATTCCTATAGAGAAAGAGATGCCATTTGATGCTTAGGATAGGAATTTTTCCATTAGTCTAGGCTAATGTACTGGTAATTTGCTCTAAAAACTACAGTAGTAACTAGTAGTACTGGTACATGCTCGTACTCAGACACACACACTAACTACTAGTACTACTACTTCTCACATGCTGGCCAGACGCTGTCGTTCTCCTTCCCGGCTTTGTCGGCAACACCCCACTGCGCTTGGATCTCCGCCGACCTCTCCGCAGCAGCGCGTGCGTCTTTTTCATTCTTGCAGCGGCGGGCCTCTCTTTTCTTGAGTGCTTTCTGACTTTTCTGCTCCCTCTATGCGGCTTTGGCCGCCTCTTGCTCTACCGCCCATTCAGCCTTGGCATCTTCAAATTCCTCCCACATAGTTGTGAGGTCGCGAGCGGCGATGAACTCGGCACGGCGGGATGCCATTGCTTCCCTACCATTTTGTGTGCGTTCGTGGGCGGCGAGGAACTCGGCGGGATGCCATCGCTACCTTACCGGTTAGTGTGCGGCGCGGTGGCATGAACGACGCCAGTGAGAGCTACGGGTGGAGTGGCGGACAACCGTATAGTGCATTGGTTTGTCAAGAGCTCAAGGACAGAAGACGATGCAAATTAGGATTCCCTGTCAATCCTGGTCATTTATTACCGAGTAAAATGCATTGGCGGTCATCGAACTTGTCTTGATAGCTCACTTTGATCATTGTATACGAGATATGGCGATTATACGGTCACTGGCTCAGCATATAGCTCTGTATTTGTATGGTTGACCAGTCAAACAGTCCACATGCGCCTCATCAGCTCGTGTTCTTTATCTATCTACGCAGGCCTACCTGTGAATGGAGAAAGAAATACTGTAAAAACCAAAATTATGCGTATGTGTGGAATCAAACCACGGACTCGTCGCTGCAACGCACCCTCGTCAGCCAAATGAAAAGGAAATACTTCGCATCAGACACTCATGCTCATGCTGTCAAAGCATGCTAATGCATGCACGTCGCCCTCTAAATCAAAGTCCTGGTCATGGCGCAACGCAAACGGCGAGCCCATCACCTGTGCGCCCCGGTGGTGCCTGGCATTACTGTTTAGACGTTTGATGGAGGCCTACGCAAACGCCGAGCATGTATTCACCTGGCTCAACACCAACGGTCATACTCGGACCGCCTTGCTCATGTATATCGTCCATCACAACGACAATCTATAAAACTGCCTAAGCTAGAGAGGGTACTATGGTAGTATGGTACGGAGTATGTACTATCGTGAGCGATTGATCTTTGTGCCACTGCACACCGAAACCCCTTCCATCGCTAGCGCGCGCTTCCCGCCTGAAACGGTCATCATCTCTCCAGAATGTCAATGCCGCATTCACCGGACTTAACTGCAGGTGCAATTGGTGTGTCACTGACATGCGGGCCAGACGCCCGTTGGGCCCACATGTCAGTAACCCAAACACATCTGTAGTTAAGTCACTGAAGTAGCGTCCGCATTCACGCCCGACGAACCTACTCCGGCGCCAGTTGTCCATCCGTCTGCCGCGGCTCATTGCCATTCGCCCGCTATATTAACTTGAGCCGCAGCTCCCAACCATAGCCAAAGACCCACACTTATTCTCCTCCGGTCCCTTCCTTCACAAGCACCACTTCAACCATGGCCTCCTGGCGCTCGAAGCTCTCTTGGGCGTCTTGTCGCGGGAAGCGACGAGGGACATCGGTGGCTCCGCTCCGGGCGCGCTCCAAAGCTCTCTTCGACGTACTGTCGCAGGAGCAAACGAAGGAGATCGCCGGCACCCCCCGGCCGCCCTCCGCCACCACGACCATGAAGCCAGCGCGCATGCGCGGGCGTAGCCGGCAGTGAGGAAGAGTAGTACATGGTAGGTCGCCGCCGCTCTGGTCCCGGGAAGGCCACCTCTACTCCACTCAGTCGACGCCAAGCTTGGTGGGGTAAACATCGACGGTCGATTAGCCGCTTGACGGCGACGTGGAGGCGGAAATCTTCAGAACCTTGTTCTCCGGCCGGAGGAGGAGGTTATCGAGGTGGATGAGGAGGAGGCAAAGGCAATGGCCGGCTTTCACGGGTTCATGGCCGGACATGTTGGTCAGGCGCCGGCGATCGTTTAGATTAGGTTTACAGTAGGTTTAGTACGGTTTGTGCGAAATATGTAATGAATTTCGTCCAGTTTGTAGGAAAAGTTCTTGAAATGTAATGAATTTCATCCGGTTAATTTGAAATTTGCTTTGTTTGCATGAATTTCGTCCGGTTAGTTCATATAGTTGTCGAAAGGTATGCGGGCAGCACCGGATGGCATCCATCTGTGTCCTCGGACAGATGCCGGTGTAAATTTGTGGGCCAGCGCTGGAGATGCCCTAGCTATCATGCTATAATCGCCAACAATCCTCCATTATTTGGCAGGGAACAGTTATCCCTCGATTAAAATCAGATCCGCGGTGTTTCGCACTCCTCCCGCGTAAGAGTGTAAACTCTTGCTTACATAAAAATGGAGCAAGTGGACGGCACTGTAGCACGTCATATCACTCGAACTAGCCCGCCTAACGAGCGGCAAAGCACTGCCCTCGTCATTTTGTTCTGGATTTCTATCGACCGATCGCGCGAAAATGTTACGCTTCGCAAGTTCTAAAGGAAAAGGCCGCACACTTATGACTCGTACGCGTTGCAACCCCGACAGTCCAGCTCGCACGCCGCTCACTAGAGGGGACACGCGTTGTCTTGCAGTTTCACTGACATGTGGGACCGTAATTGAATAAACCATCGATAGCCGAAATCTAATCGTCAAGGGCGTCGGCTGAGAAGAGAGAAACAGGGGAGGGAGAAGAGATCGCCCGCCCGCCACGCACGGACACCAAGAAATATATGGTGATAATGTGAGGTGGGCCATGCTGGAGTCCAGATCGCTTCCAGAGCCCGCTGTCACCGCCCTGGCCCCTCAAGACGCCAGCTGCCTGCTGCATGCATAGCAAGTAGTCCCCGCTTATGCGGAGGAGAGAGAGGCATTAACAAAGTCAAGGAGTAACAGTGGAGACAATAGCTTTCATCAAAAATAAACAATGAATACTCGTTGCTCATCCTCTATATCGGAAAGAATACTTTCATTCACCGACATGTGGGACGTCGACCATCCTGGTGCACCTGCCATGCACAAAATTATCCTGGTCTACCCCGGTCGTATCGCAGGCCCAACCTTTCCCAATCGTAAGTTGTTCGGACGAAGGAACCATCATGACTTCGTTGAATTCCGCTTCTTCAAGAAAACTTACTGTACCGCATAATATCGCTACCATACGCCAAGACCGGACGGCACTGTACCACGTCATATCACTGAAACCCACTAGGCCAAACTAGCCCGCCTAGGTCATCTATTTTGGAACGGAGGGAGTACGTCTTTGCACTGCTATGATTTTGTGTTGCATGTTCTCTGTACTTTTGCTACGATTTCCCTACCCTATGAACCAAATGAGGCCTGAATGTATGTCGACTATTGTCTGATCGATCGCTAAGCCTACAATTTTAGGAGCTAGGGCTATTGGTCGATCGACGAGGGATAAGTATAAGCGCACCACGAGCTCATCAGCCCCAACGTTTCTCTTCGGTGAGTGTTTTGCAAGTACTATAGCTCGCACAGTAGCTAGCCTACTAACACCAAGAATCATCAAACAAGCCCTGTTGATATGATAAACAGTTCAAACTTACATCTAAGCATGCCATATATTACATCAAAAGCTGGTGAGGATACATCTGTTTCCATAACTCGGAGAGGGTTCGCATGATTCATCGCATGATTCACTATCAAACAAAATCCGCCCACACAAGACAGTGCACTAGCCCTAAGATGGTTTGATAACACGCATCGTTCTGGTAATTAAACACAGGGCAATGCAAACTACTATGAAGGATTAGCGCGACCAACTATTTCTTGTCATCGATCTCTCGGGCAATGACCACGGCCTGAGACAGCGGCATGGGAATCGATTTCTGGGGCGATGTCCACAGGACTGACCGCGACATCGGAATCGATCTCTGGGGCGATGTCCACAGGATGGACAGCGGCATCGGAATCGATCTCTGGGGCGATGCCAACAGGACGGGCCACGACATCGAAATCATCAAGGACAACCACCGGCACCTGCACAACCCTAACATATTAGCAAGCACATTGCAAATAATCAAAAACCACAACTATGGTAATAAGCCATTATTTTTTACCTTGTGCAGCGGGATCTCATCCCTCCGGGGGCCATCTCCTCGTCCTCGATGGGGGCCATCACCTTGCCAGGGGAATACTGCTTCTCAACGGCGACTATCTCCTCAAGCTCGGTCTTGAGCCTCACATAGGTGGCAAACAGAGAACCTGGGGTAGGCACGGTGGGGCCCTTGCTGTTCTTCCAACTTTTTTTGAGGAGTTCGTCCGCCAACGTCCTCAACTCTTTGGCCAGTGCTTGTTTCTTGGAGTTCTTCGTCTCCATGGGTTGGCCCGCCAACATGGTCAACTCGTTGGTCGGTGCTCGCTTCACGGAGATCGCTATCTCAAAGGTTGTCCGTCGGCAACTCTTTGCCTAGTGCTCCAGGATCCATCAATGAACCGACAAACAAAAAGCAATCGAAAGGAAACCACAATCGCAATGAAAACGGGAAAAGAATAGGATGTGAGAATCGGTCGGTGCTTCGCAAAAAGAAGATTATTGGAATGAAAATATAGCAGCATAACTGATTCGCCCACCTTTCCTTCGCCGATACGTAAGAAAAATGGCAGAAGTGAGTAGCATGGAGTGAGGTTTTCTTCAAGAAAGGGAAGAAAGGGCTTGAATGAGCGTTCCAATGAAATGATGGTTGCTTCGTCCAGTCCAACTTGGAGGCCACCTTACCACTGCTGGTAAAGATGTGGGTGTTGTGATATGACGGGTCATGACGTTCACACCGGGGTGACAGGTGAGTCTCATTGTAGCACCTTTGTGATTTGGTGGATGGCACTGGGCCGGATGCTTTGAAATGTCCCGCATGTAGATAGAGCGGCTAGTCATATAGGAGTGCTCAATATTGTGCACCGCGACCAAGGCGGAGAGGAAAACGAGAGAACTACGTAATTAATGCATGAGTTTAATTATGGTAGTTTTGTAAAGTACGAGATCTGATACATTCCTCCAATCGCAAAATGCCTTGGTTCATGAGATTTGAGATTTGAGCCCTATAAACCGGAAGGAGGGGGTACTGCACGGTGTAGTCTCGTCACTTGTTGAAATCTCTAGAAAGGCAAATACTCCTTTCCGGTTTACAGGTCTATACTACTCCCTTCGTCTAGGTGTGTAAGTCATCTTACGAAAACCAAATAGTCCCAAAACACTTAGGCGCGGTGCATTAACTTCTACCTTCTTTCTTGTTTCTTGACATATCAACCAATAAGAGATGAGAGGTGTGCATGCTTTTAATGACTTGCAATGGCTCGTTCATTGCATGGAATGCTATTAATTAGCAAATAAACATTGGTGACCCCAGGAGGAAACGGTGCTAAGCGCGTGGACCTATGCAGAATGAGTATCAACCAATGGACAATGGAGTTTAATTGTTAAACAATAGCAATTTTGTCTCATGCAAGAGCCTGGCTAGTACTCCAAGGAACCGCACCACGCGAGCTGCTCACAATCGCCACGTTCGGTTTGCGCTTGGCTCTTCGCCTCTTCGAGAAGACGAACAATGATGTTACTCCTACTTCTACAGTATCGAATCCACTGCTACATGTCCGTCCACCTCGTGCGGGAGGGATAGCATGTAGCGAAAGCTTCTACTTACTGCTCCCGCGCTGCGTCAATGACAGGTGGGCCCAACAGGTGGTTGGCCCTCGTCATGCAGCCAAAGGCAGTGCGATAAGGCACCGAGCTCAGTCCGCGAGGGAGAGGGCGTCGTAGTAATCAAATTTCTCGGTCTTGTACGAGTTGACGCGACACGTCAAAGCACTGCACTCGATAAAAGTCTTTTTACACATTTCAAAATGGGCTACTTCGTATGTAGGAGTAGACATATTCTGCTTCGTATTTAGTCACTTGTTGCAATCTCTAAAAAGACTTATATTTGGAAACAGAGGGAGTACAACGCATGCATGCATGCCATGACTTTCCTTTTGATACTTGCATGTGTTGATTTGATGCACCTTGCCAAATTTTGACTATAAATTTAACTAACCAGATTTTCATGCATGTCACAAAAAATTACGGGGCTGTTTGGATTGTGACTATGTTTGTCTTATGTTGCCACATTATTTTTCCCACACTTGCCACACTTGCCTAACCTGAGTTGCTCAAATTGTTAGACACACTTTGGCTTGCCTAAGGGAATCTTGCCACAATTTTTGTGTCTATGACATGTGGGGTTCACTGCTAATAAAAAAATTCTTGTCTTAGGTGTGGCTAATAAAAAGACTTATATTTAGGAGCGGAGGGAGTAGAAAGTATAAATAATAATGCATGTTGGGGCAACCCACGTTTACGCTAATTTTAGCCGTGGGCTTGTTCACAATTTTACAATGGGGTGGTTGTTCATTTAATGGAGGGACTTGTAGTACCGGACTTGAGCGATACAAAGTGCGACTGGCACACCGTAACACCACTTGGAACAAGCGGGTAGCTATCTCAAAAACAATCAACAACTAAAAACCGCGACACGGCATGTAGTAGTACACAATTTTAAACGATTGTTTTGATGGAGTGAAAAAGGAAAACTACCCCACTACTTATATATAGGCCGGAGCCTCCGCGCTTGCTTGCTAGGGTTACTCTATTCACACACTCTCATCCTCTCCAGATCTAAACAAGATAGGGGTAGTAACACTGTCTTTCTCCCTTAAAAAAACACCGGCTTTCTATCCTCACCGCTAGTTACAGATCCGGACGTATCCCCTCCGCCGGTGAAGGGAGGAGGGCCAGCGTTTAGGCCGTCGTCGGCAATGAGGGAGGAGACCCACCGCCGGCCGCACCGTTATCTACGGCGCCAGCGCGCAGGAGGTCCTCTGATCCCTTCGTCGTTGCCTGTGGGCGGATCCGGCCTCCCGCCACCCACCTATCCACATCCCGACGACCTTCAGGTATATCTTCGTTCGAAACCTCCTTAGCTCTACTTCCCCAGCTCGCTACGTCGCTGCATGTGCATCAATTTCTACCTCTCAGCCCCTCTCGATCGGATGGTCCAACGTCACCTATTTTTTTCTATTGTTAGAGGTAAAGCTACTTCATGGAGTCGAATCTTGTACTCCCTCCGTCCGAAAATACTTGTCATTGAAATAAAGTGGGGGTGAGGGAATTTAGTATGTACATCGGACTTGGTACAAACAGGAAGGAAAGGGGCTGAAAGTAGTACAGATTGGTCATCCAACCGGTCTCTTGGTCGAAAAGGGAAATATAGGGGTAACGCTGTACACAAAGTGGTATGACCAGGACTAGATTTGCTATCCACACATAGGAGTAGGTGGCTAGAGTGAACAAAAATGGGACCAACCCAGATATGTTTCTTGGATGTTTGTTTCTCGGGGCAAAAAACTATGAATCACCACTTTATGCCCCTATTTACGTACATGGTGCTGTACTGCTGGTGCAACCACTGTCCCATGCCCTTATACCAAATATTTAGGCTCCGATCGGAATAAAGGGGCAGAAAACATAGGTATTGATGAAAATAGAGGAATAGGAAAGGGATGTAGGTATAAAACTATGGAACAGCGAACCGGAGGAAACTCTCAAGAGAATGTGTTCGGATGGACTACGAAATGTATAGATTTGTTTTTTTAGAGTAGCATGCTTGGCAGTATGAGATGCTATTTGTTTATTCAGCTGCACAGTAACTACTCTTGTCCTCACCTCACGTACCACACATAGGTTGATTTTTTTTCCGGCAAACACAGCACAACAACCTGTCTAACGCATGGCAGCAAGCGCGTGGATGTTTCTGATCCGATGGAATCAGTACTACCAGACCAGCGTTCCTATGAAACACTATTCACCTTTCCCGTGTTCCGAATGGTTGGAAGGGAAAGAATACCGTAGGAATTGTGTTCCTACGAAAATCCTGCACCAAACCTGTGAACCGAACGCAGCCTTAGCTGTTCTTAATATAATCTCCCTGGTAGAAATGAAGCCATGCCACTGTTTTTGCCTGTAATTGTTTGAGACTCTGACAAGTTTAGCCAAATGTTTTTGCCTGTAATTGTTTGAGACTGACTGTTTCCTCTGTGCCTTTTTGTGCAAACAGGGATATCCAATTCACACAGTTGCTGTTGTGACCTTTTGGGTGCACTTGCACAAAACTCTTCTTAAAAGAAGTGACTTTTGTGTTGTTTAAGCTGGAATGTCGAATGGAGCAGTTGGTTCATTTTGGTGGAACTGCACAAAGGGAGATCTGTGTTCCAATCCTCATCATCCATATTTGCGCCATAACCTTCCTTTAGGTAAGAATGATATTTAATGCATGTGTTCATCTCTATTTTCCGCCTGCCATGAGAAAATAATGCTGTTTTTTACTAGTACACTTGTACTCCCTCACTGACAAAACCAATTCTGAATTAGAAGGCCAATCATGTACTTGGTTTCACCAACTGGTGAGGAGAAAGACAAACAGAGCATGAAGAGGAAGAAGAATAAGAAGAATAAGCGATTGCCAAGGCGATCTTGCTGAAGCCAGAGGCCTCAGTCGAGGCTATTCAAGGGCTCCGGCAACGACTACCTTACATGTGAGACGATCCTCTAGGGAGCCCTTCCACTTCTGCTGTCTCACTTAATTAATTAGGAGTACTTAAGTACCACTAATTTATTCTCGCCTAATTTTCCTGTTGGAGTTAAACAAATCTTTAGTAGGACCCTATGCTTTGAATCATGTACGTGTGAATGTTTGTCTATGGAGGTGAATCATGTGGTGGAGCAGGAGGGAATATTATTAGTGTCATGACATAATAGTGCTATTGTTTTGCATGTCAATTTATTGCCATTGGTTCAATGAGGCAATGTTTTGCGTATTGTCCATCATGAATTTGATGCTACTGTTTGAGTAATATGATAATGTCTTCCTATCCTTTCTCACTAAGCTAATGAAGGTTTCACCTTGTTCCTACTTGTGCAAACAGGGATCATGTTGTGCCAATCATACATTTTAGTGGAACTACACAAGACAATACAATGAACTGTATCCCAGCCCGATGCTTTAACTCTGCTAGAAGTTCTTGATAATCTTCGATATAATCTCAAAGATCGGTAAACAAGAGTGATTTCAACCATACATTTGAAGTGCACAAAAATATATACTATTGTGTGATTCGGTGAGTGCTTTATCATCTCTTATGGGACTACATGAATAAGCTTTTTTCTCACGTTGGTACGGGCCTAAGGCCTTCATCCATATTAGTTCTTTGTCATCTCTATTTGTATCGTACTCTTGTCATGAGAAACTCCTTTATCTTTGCACTTTTAAGTTTTGCAACCTATGATAAATGGCAATGCTTTGAGTGTTGAGTTGAGCTAATTGGCGATTAAATAAACTAATACCTCTCTTTAAGCAAGACTACTATGTTGCTAACTTTACCCATTAAGATAATGAGGGTGCTTCTATTTGTTAGTGTATGTTTCATCAACTAGTCCCACTATTACAGTAATCTCACTCTCTCAATATATGTGCCAACAGGGATGCTCGATTTTGGTGGAACTGCACAAAAACTTTGGGTGCTTCATTGCCTCGATAGTTTCCGTCCTTTCCTATCAGTCGCTAATCTCCGCTTGCTTTCTTCCTTTGCTATCAGTCGCTTGGCTTATCTCGGCTTCCAGTCAAAGGAAATAGTAATTGATATGCTACCTCAAACAGGTTGGTACTGGTCTTTATCCTGATTATTGTGCGTGTCATATGTATTGGTAATTTGGTATTGTGCTACTATTTGCCAATTTCATAAAGGAGTAATTTGGAGCCTGAACTCGCAAGAAAATCATTACATCGGGTGATTTCAGTAGAACTGCACAAAATGATCAGATAGACAGGTACTTATGCTGCTGCTATGTACTCCAAAGTTCACTCAGACAAGCATCGATGTTGACAAGAAGTGCCTATATTCATTCGAGTATCAACCAAGGCGTCAACCAATTGTCAAACTCCAAGTATTAGGAGAGTGAACGCCAAAAATATTGCTTGGTGCATAGCCCGTAAAAACGCATGATCCAAGATTTGGTCCCAACTTGTGCCTTTTGGTTATCGGCACATATGGTAGCGAACTATATGGCATGGAGTCTAAAGATTCGAGACAAGTTGGTTGATGCGTATATTCATCGGCACTTAATCGACCGCATGCCAAGGATGCTCCATTTTAGTTGAACTGCACAAAAATTTGGGTGGTTCATTGTCTCAACCGCCTCCTTTCTAAATGCGCAATGTAGAATTTTGGCGAGATACAGGACCAAGATGAGCCAGTAAACTAGTTGGATGAAAGTAGTGGAAAAGTTGCTCAAACCTCCCTCGGCACAAGGCCACTATTTGAGGATAAACCTACAAGCAAAGTTCAGATTGTCTGTGCCGCCTCTTATGTACTCAAAAGTTTACTCGTACAAGAACTAATTTTAGCAAGAAGTACCTCCGATTGAACACCATTTACCAAATGTACCCTAGGTAATTAAAGTTCTTCCATGGATCATATTGGCTGTGATCTCAATCATTTGGATGCTTAAACATCTTGAACATGTGTATATCTGAATCTTTTGTGAATTATGTATGAATATTGTCGTGTGATCTATCAATCATTTGGATGCATAGATATCTTTGAGCTTGTGTATATATGAATCTTTTGAGTTGTTGATAGTGAATGTTGGCTATGAATATGAACGTGCCCTGTGAAACCTGAGTTTGATATGAATGTTTACCTTTTCTGTTGTATTTGTGTGTGAACTTGTTAGTATGCCTACTGTGAGGTATAAAACGCAGGTCTCTTATAAAAGTAATGCTGTGTCCAATTTATTTTGAGCAATAAGTCGCTAATTTCTTAATTATATATATATATATATATATAATGTGCCTCTCCAGTTTATTCTTTGATATTAATTGCTCCTTCTAACATAACATTATATATATAACGAGCCCACCTAATACGTGTATTTCAAGGAAGTGCAAATGGGCTGGGATTTCTTAGAAAATATAAATGGGCCTGATTGTCGCGAAATTATTTGTTCACCCAGCCCAACAAATGGACTATACATTCTAGAAAACATGGGTTAAATATATTCCACATTTTTGCAGGCTGACATGTGGGCCAATAGGTCGAAGCCTACACAGGGCGTTGTCAACTTGGTCAACAAATGATTGTGTCATCCACAACCATTGGATTTATATCCAACGGCCGGCATGCACCTTCAATCTCTCGTATTCTTCCTCCAGCGTCGCCGAGACCGCCTGGTCCGGCCTCCGGCGGCTAGCGGCTCTGCTTAGCACGCATCACTGCGAAGCGCTACCCCACCGCCGGCCAGGCTATCCCTCCACCCCTCGACACCTCCTGTTATTCTCCACAGACTACAGCCCCACGCCGCAACAGAACCAGTTATAACCCTTTTCCTCCTCCCAATCTGCGACTCCACTGCTGCGTTTTCCCATCTCCGAGTCGTTCCCGTCCGGGGCCTCGCCGTCGTCCACCGCCTCGCTGTGTTCGGTGCAGCATGGTCAACAAACGAGAGTCATCGGAAGAGGACTGTACGTGGAGAGCCTGACGGCTGGGACCCACGAGGTCCATGGTCGCACGCAAGGAAAGTTCCTCCTTATTAAGCTGAAAAAATGATTCCTCCACCTGACAGCTGGGACCCACCGGCTGTATATTCGCACGGAAGGAAGTGCCTCCTTGTTTTGCGAAAAAAATTATTCATCCCGTTGACAGCTGGGACCCGTCAGATTTGGTGACTGACTTGTGGGCCTACTAAGCGGACGTGTACGCACGGCTTTGTCAACTTAGTCAACAAATGTCCTTCTTCAACCTCTGTTCTTGCTCCTGTCTCCCGTGGGCGGCACTGCGGCTGTGCTGCCGTGCACCCGAACCAGTGAAGTTTCCCACTCTTCTCCATCTGCGACTGCACTGCCCGTCTTCCCCATCTCCGGGTCATTCCAGTCTGGGTGCGCTCGGCACGGTGTGGTCAACGTGGTCAACAACCGAGAGTCATCGGACGATGACTGTACGTGAGAGGCTGACAGTGGGGATGCACCACGCCCATGGACGCATGCATGCAACCGAACACGGCGAGGTCAACATGGTCAAGGAACGACTTCCATCGGAAGTATACTGTATGTGGAGAGTCTCAGCTGGGTCACGGCCGCAGCAAGTAAGTGCCTCCTTATTACGCGGAAAATAATGATTCCTCCAAGCGACAGTTAGGGACCTTTGGATGGGACACCGTATTTTGCAAAAAAACGTTTGCCCCCTGACTGCTGGGACCCACCTGACGGGCTACCGTATTTCGTGGAAAAAACGTTCCCCCCGCTGTTAGCTCGGACCCACCGGAAGTGCCTCCTTATTACGCACAAAAAAAATGAATACTCCCCCTGCTAGCTGGGACCCACCTTGGTGGGAGGCTGACTTGTGGGCCTACTAAGTTGACGGGGACGAAGGGCTTTGTCAACTTAGTCAATATGAACGATTCTAGCTCCAGTGACCGTACGATGTCCATCCAACGGCCGTAGTGCTTCTTCAACCTCTGGTCTTCTTGCTCTAGCCGCCCAAACCAGCGCCGGTCGTGCCTCATGCTCCTGCCTCCCGTGGACGGCTGTGCTGCCACGGAGGCCTCACCGCCCCCTACAATTCCCACCGCTAACCAGGCCCTGCGGCGACGGCAGCCTCACACCGCAGCCGAACCAGTGAACCCTTGTACTCCTCTCTGCGCGGGCTTCCACTGCCGCGTCTTCCCCGGCTCCGCGTCGTCCCCTTCCTAGGCCTCACCGTCGTCCACCGCTGTGGTGCTCTCCGCGCGGCGTGGTCAATGTGGTCAAGGAACGACTTTCATCGGAAGAGTATCAGACGTGGAGAGGTGATACCGGGTCCACGGCCACAACCCAGTTTTTTTGTGATTTGCCAAGTAAGTCACTTTGTCAGGCCTCTTGGGCTGCAAATCTTTCAAGACGAGGAGAGCTTTCATTCAGCTGACCGAGAAAATGGCCCATCAGTAATGAGAAATGGGTTGTACATTTTTAAAACACATCAAACCGGCAATTAGTTTCAAATATGTTTTTTTTCATTTTGAGATTTAAATTACATTATTTTTTATGCGTGGAGAATTTGTTGGATTTTATATTGATATACATTTATTTTTAAAATCAGTTTGAATGTGAGTCGAAATTTCGGGATTAAAAACAGTTCGGACCACACCGAAATATGCAAAATTTCGTATAATTTTTTAACCGTGGCCACAATATGGGCTGTAATGCTAACAAAAAGAATATGGGCTCCAAAAAACGTTAAGAATTAGCAAATGGGCTGTAAATTATTAGAAATAATGGCAGATGGGTTGTATGCTGTTTTCCATAGATTTAAGGCTTTCCTAAAAAAAAGGTTGACGCACAAGCAGTGACTGTTGGATGGCCATCCAATGGCCGTCGTGCTTCTTCAATCTCTGCTCCTCCTGCTCCAGCCACTCAAACAAGCGGCGGCGGGACTGCCTGCTCCTTCCTCCCCGCGGCCGGCTCTGCTACCGCGCAGGCCTCATTGCCCCACCGTACTCCCATCATTGGCCTAGCCATCCCTCTACTCACCCACACCTGCTGTTATTCTCCGGCGATGGCAGACGAACCAAGAACCCTCGTGACAACAGATCGTACTCCCCTCCGCGTGGGAAACAAGCGCCGAGTCTTCCTCGCCTCCATGTCGTTCCTTCCTAGGCCTCGCCGTCCTCCACCGCCTCTGGTGCTCTCGGCGCTGCCTGGTCAACGTGGTCAACGACCGACATGCATCTGAAGTGGATCAGACGTGGAGAGGCCGATACCGGTCCACGGCCGCACGCAAGGAAATGCCTCCTTATTATGTGCAAAATAATGATTCCTCCACCTGACATCAGGGACCCACCAAAAGGGCCTCTGTATTTCGCGAAAAAAAAGTTACCGCCGCTGATAGCTCGGAGCCACCAGCTATATCTTCGCACGCAAGGAAGTGCCTCCTTATTACGCACAAAAAAATGAATACTCCGCCTGTTAGTTGGGACCCAGTATAGTGGCAGGCTGACTTGTGGGCTTACAAAGTTGACGGGGACGGAGGGCTTTGTCAACTAGTCAATATGCATGATTCTAGCTCCAGTGACCGTACAATGTCCATCCAACGGCCGTAGTGGTTCTTCAACCTCTGGTCTTCTTGCTCCAGCCGCCCAAACCAGCGCCGATCGTGCCTCGTGCTCCTGCCTCCCGTGGCCGGCTGCGATGCGGCGGAGGCCTCACCGCCCCCTACTACTCGCACCGCTGGCCAGGCCATCCCTCTAATCACCCACACCCCCTGTTATTCTGCAGCGACGGCAGCCTCACACCGCAGCGAACCAGTGAACCCTCGTACTCCTCTACGCGTGGGCATCCACTGCCGCGTCTTCCCCGGCTTCGCGTCGTCCCCTTCCTAGGCCTCACCGTCGTCCACCGCCCTGGTGCTCTCGGCGCGGCGTGGTCAACGTGGTCAAGGAACGGCTTCCATTGGACGTGGACTGCACGTGGAGAGGCTGACAGCTTGGTCCACGGTCGCAGCAAGGAAGTGCCTCCTTATTACGTGCAAAATAATTATTCCTCCACCTGACAGCGGGGACCCACCAGACGGGCCACCGTATTTCGTGAAAAAACGATTCGCCCCCCTGACTACTGGGACCCACCAGCTACATCTTCGCACGCAAGGAAGTGCGTCCGGGCAAAAAAAAACAAAACGATTCGCCCCCCTAACTGCTGGGACCCACCAGCTACATCTTCGCAATCAAGGAAGTGCCTGACAGTCGGGACCCACCTGGTCGAAGCGTACGTAGCATTGTCATTCTGGTCGCGAACATGTACGTACATACTGGTCGATGTAGAGGCGCGCACGTGTCGTAGTAGAGGCGCGCACGTGTGGTAGTAGAGGCGCGCACGTAGCATGTACACGTACGTACAGCGGCGAGGGTGCAAGAAAGAAAATACGGCCACGTACATACATACGGGCAGGTTCTCGAACGCCTACTCGCACATACGTACATGGCTGGGTCGGAACAGAGAAACAACGTCGTCGTCGTGTTCATGGGGAGCCAATCGGCTGGGTCGGAACGGAATGCGTGGTCGTGTTCATCGGGAGGGCTTGGACGGAACAGGTGATGGAAACGACGCCTGGCGTACCGCACAACGGAGGAAACGGCCTTGTGTTCGACCGGCCATGTTCGAAACGGGATCCTATTGATCGGGAGGGGCCTGGCGCACCGCAAAACGGAGGAATCGGACCTCCTACAACAAACGGGGTCTGTTGATCGGGAGGGTGTGGCGCATCGCAAAAGCAGAGGAAGCGGACTTGTGTTGGAGCGCCACGGTCAAACGGGGTCCTGTTCATCGGGAGGGGTGTGGCGTGCCGCAAAACGGGACTCCATGGGATCTGTTCATCTCCACCGTCGACCTCCTCCGGCCTCCACGGGCTATCGGCGACCTCCTCCAGCCTCCACGGGCTCCTGTTCATCCAGCCTCCACCGTGCGATACTCCACCGGCTACTGTTCAAACACCCCTCCACGGGCTCCCCTCCACCGCTTCTGTTCATCCAACCCTCCACACCACGGGTCTGTTCAACCACCCCTCCACGGCCACCCCTCCACCGTCTCATCGCTCATCCAGCCCTCCACACCACGGGGTCCTATTCATCCAGAGGCAACGCCACCGCCACCGCTCATCCAGCCCCCCACAACGCCTTTGTTCATCCAATCGATCGGCTTGATTAGCAGCAGAGCGGCGAATCGCTCCATCGGGTTCGATTAACGACCATCGATCGATCACTCGGGTTCGAGAACGCGTAACTGCGGTGCAATCGCCGGGTTCGATTAGAGCCCAACGCCTCGCTTCGGGTTGATTAGAGCCAACGCCTCACACGTGTCACGAGAAACGCGCATCGCTTCGTCCCCGACCTCCCACCGTAATCGGCAACTCCCGAAATTTTCCTCCCCTCGCTTCTACCACTGCTTTTTTCCGTCATGGACGGCAAGAAAGAATGTCATGCAGCTGCATCTCCGCCCGCCAGGACGAAACGTCCATTTTCTGTCATGATTTTTTGTCATAGAAGTAGGAGCCCACCACATCTATGATGATACCGGGTTTTGTCACAATTATCGTCATAGAAGTGTCATATGTATGACAGGAAAAAATTTCGTTCGGGCCAAAATGTCACGGATGTGTATTTTTTTGTAGTGAGTGGGGTTGCCACTTTTACATAATGCATTGTTGTGTTCACACCATTAGAGTTGCTTTAGCTCAATTCTTAGAGTAAAGCTCCCCCTAGATGTGAGATCCCCCTTAAGAAGGGATGAACTAACCTTGGGTTTTGCCGATGATGACTTCATGTAGGTGTTGAAGATGTGGATGCTCAATGTTGATGTAGATCATTTGGAGCAATCCTTTGGAGTGAGTTGCACTTTCAATACCTACACGGGTTAGTCCCACAAAGGAACAAACAAAGATATCCATAGACATAGAGTGATGCATACACAAGATGATGTCCATGAAAGCTTTAGGTTACCTTGTCCCTTGTCTTACCAACAAGAGGGTTTGTGACTCCATGAACTAGTGAAAGATGTGGAAGTTTATTGCACTTGTCCTTGCCAAAATGATAAGAGTGAAGTATGTTGGCGGTTTCACCCTCAAGAACTCTCTAGTTCTTCTTCTTCGGGATCCACACCATCTTGATGGGAATCCTTGGAGTTGTAGTCGCATTTGACTTAAGTAGAACTTGATGTAGTCTTGGGAACCCACTTGACCAAGGCCTTAGGAGCCTCTTCAAATGCATCAATCTCCTCTTGAAGCTTGTCCTTGCCTTTTTGCTTGTGGTCTTGTGGTGGAAGATCATCTTGAGCTTGTGTTGCTTTGAAGGAAGTAGGATCATACTTCTCTTGTTGAGGAACAAGCTTCGTCTTGGGGTATTGATCTTCTTCCCACTCAACTCCATTGGCATTGAATTTTCGTTCAAAACCAACACCTTGGTTCTTCCGGTGCCTTCCTTGCTTGCGTACAATTTCCTCGAATTGCCTACTCCCGGCAAGGCTCTTGTAAACTCCTTTCTCTATAATTCCCTTCAATAAGCTATTTTCTTGCTCAAGTGTAACTTGGCTAAGAGAATCATTAGTGGAATCAAGAGAACTACTAGAAGCAACAACATTGGATTTAACATGATTATTGCTACTACTAGAGGAAGAATCCTTCTTGTTCTTGTTACCAGACTTGACTTGAGGCATGTAAGTAGATAAGAGTAAACGCTTGGCAAATTAAGAAGAACTTTTCTTGCGAAGATCATCATTGATTGTGATATGTCCGCGACTGATGTTAGCGTTGATGATCGCATAATATTACCGCATGTCAGCATGTTAGAGGAATTATTTTCTGTTACAATAAAACAAGACATTGTTTGATTTGAGCTTTGCGCCAACGAGAGGGGAGAGAAGTCCATGGACGTGCATGTATTAAAGGATGATAATTACGTGAAAATTGAAGAGCTAAATCAAGACGTGGCATGTGCATGCAACATTGGTCACGCAAGTTTTGGCAAGGAAAATTCAAAGTGCATTAATACTTGGAAAGAAGAGGAAACCTACGCTGATGGAAGGGAGCATGCGGGATGCCATTTATTTGGTTCGGTCAACAAGATAAATGAGAGGGATTTGTTTCTGTTTTTGCCACCTCCACATAAAGAGGAAGTTTCACAACATTGCAAGAGTCAGAGACTAGTACGTGATTTATTGTCATTAAAAGACACGGGCTGGGGTCCACCTCTAATATTATTCGGTTGCAAGTTTAGGATCTACCGAGATGTAAAAGGTAGTTTAAATAAGCAGGAGTTTTTTTACGTGAGTTAGTTTTTCCTTGTCGATCAAGTTAGAAGGAGTTCACTATACTACTATAAAGTCTAGCCCGTGAGTCATGTAAAGTTTAGGTTATTTTTTATGAAATAGACACGATGTGTTTTTCAGGGTAGACACCCGTATCAAGTTTTTGAGGAATTTTTAAAAAACCTCTGTGTTGCGATTTCTCTTTGTGGAAATTGTTTTGCATGTGAGTACCTTCGTCGAGATTGGTTTTCTCGTGCTGGGCCGCATGGTTCAAACCCTCTACTTCGTGTACATCGCGTGCGCGGGCGAGAGGTTGCTACTGCTGGTGGTGGAGTGTCGTGAAAGATCGGGCCGCAACAACCGATCGAATCTCACTAAGAGGTTCGATCTACATCAGGTGGTATCAGAGCCAGGTTGTTCACGAAACAATATTTTTCTTCGAGTTACTATTGAAGTTTTTTATCATGAGAAAAGATTGTAGCTCGCAAATGATGATGGCGGTGGAGAAGGATCCATTGCGGTCCTTGCCTTGGTACCAATGCTTTACGCTGCAGCGCTGGCGGGCCGGAAAGTTGTGCAACGTTGATGAATTGCTATTCTAGTATCAATATGGTGAGTCAGACTATGGTTGATGCTTTGAACCTGTCGTTGATTGAACATCCAGAACCGTACGAGCTTTGGTGGAAGGACAAGTTTGTCAAGATCATGCATCACGTTGAGGTACGGTTTATTCTATGTGGATATGAGGATATGGTCATGTGTGATGTGCTTCCTACGCACATACATACATGTTCAATATTGCTAGGAAAATCATGGACAGATAAAAGACAGTTGACATATCATTCGGTTGGCGAATTTTCTTTTGTTCGTGGAGGACAATACGTACCACTTGATTCGTACACATCAGAGAAGTATATGGCTGATCGCAAGAAGCGGGATATTGCTCAAGCTGCATCAAGTAAAGAGCAAGAAGGTTGAAGCCGCTGAAAATTTTCCAAGCATCGTTCAAACTGCAAATAAAAATATTGTTGAAGAGATTAATTTGAAACCGAGGACGGTTTCGTTTCAAGGAGAAGAGGATGATATGTCCGCGGCTGATGTTAGCGTTGATGATCGCATAATATTACCGCATGTCAGCATGTTAGAGGAATTATTTTCTGTTACAGTAAAACAAGACATTGTTTTGTTTGAGCTTTGCGCCAACGAGAGGGGAGAGAAGTCCATGGACGTGCATGTATTAAAGGATGATAATTACGTGCAAATTGAAGAGCTAAATCAAGGCGTGGCATGTGCATGCAACATTGGTCACTCAAGTTTTGGTAAGGAAAATTCAAAGTGCATTAATACTTGGAAAGAAGAGGAAACCTACGCTGATGGAAGGGAGCATGCGGGATGCCATTTATTTTGTTCGGTCAACAAGATAAATGAGAGGGATTTGTTTCTGTTTTTGCCACCTCCACGTAAAGAGGAAGTTTCACAACGTTGCAAGAGTCAGAGACTAGTACGTGATTTATTGTCATAAAAAGACACGGGCTGGGGTCCACCTCTAATATTATTCAGTTGCAAGTTTAGGATCTACCGAGATGTAAAAGGTAGTTTAAATAAGCAGGAGTTTTTTTTACGTGAGTTAGTTTTTCCCTTGTCTATCAAGTTAGAAGGAGTTCACTATACTATTATAAAGTCTAGCCCGTGAGTCATGTAAAGTTTAGGTTATTTTTTTATGAAATAGACACGATGTGTTTTTCAGGGTAGACACCCGTATCAATTTTTTGAGGAATCTTTAAAAAACCTCTGTGTTGCGATTTCTCTTTGTGGAAATTGTTTTGCGCGTGAGTACCTTCGTTGAGATTGGTTTTCTCGTGCTGGGCCGCAAGGTTCAAACCCTCTATTTCGTGTACATCGCGTGCGCGGGCGAGAGGTTGCTACTGCTGGTGGTGGAGTGTCGTGAAAGACCGGGCCGCAACAACCGATCGAATCTCACTACGAGGTTCGATCTACATCATATTGCCTTTAAGAACTCATGCTCTTGCTCAAGGTTGAGATTTTCAAAGCGTAACTTCTCATGAGTCCTTAAAAGTTCTCGATGATCTCCTAAGATAGTTTCATGAGCTAACTTAAGAGTGTTTAGTTCTTTAGTTAGAAGCTCAATCTTCTCCTTATCATTGTCATTCGTTTTATCTTGATTAGCATGATTAATTGACGTTTCATCATAGTATTCATCACTAGAGTTGTCAATAAGTAAATCATCATCACCTAGCAAGTCATCTTCATCACTATTGAAATCAACATACTCGGGGTGTGATACCTTTGGGCATTTAGCCATGAAGCATCTTCCAAGTCCTTCATTTGGTGAATCAAATATGTCGTAGGAGTTGGTTGACACAAGTGCTAGACCGACAACACCTTCATCTTGAGTATATTCAGAGTCGGAGTGATAGCTTCTCTCGGAGTGATTGTCGGAGTCAGAGCCGGATACCCATTCACCAACATGAGCTTGATGTCTTCGTTTTGTGTAGCTCCTTGATGACTTGTCCTTCCTTTTTGAATCCTTGCTTCTCTGGGATGTTCTTCATTCATAATGATCATCTCTACTCCTTCTCTCTCTTGGTGGTGATTCTTCTCTTCTACTTCTTCTCTTAGGTGACACTTCTCTTCTCTTTTAGGGAGCCGTACACTCATCGGAATAGTGTCCGGGTCTTCCACAAATGTAGCAATTACGCTCTCGACTAGAAGATCTTTTGTCATTGTAGGACCTTGACTTGAAACTTCTTTCCTTGTTTCTACTCTTGTAGAACTTGTTGAAGTTCTTCACCATTAGGCTCAATTCTTCATCTCACTTGATGATGTGGGAGCTTCACATGAGGCTTTGTAAGCACCACTTGACTTGTTGTGGAGCTCCTCCTTATCCTTGAGTGACATCTCATGAGCAACAATTCTTCCAATGACCTCCGTTGGCTTGAGATTCTTGTAATTGGGCATCATTTGGATCAATGTGCACACAGTGTCATATTTTCCGTCCAAGGCTCTTAGGATCTTCTTGATGATAAATTTGTCGGTCATCTCTTCACTTCCCAAGCCAGCAATCTCATTTGTAATGAGAGCAAGCCTAGAGTACATTTCAGCGATGCCTTCACCATCCTTCATCTTTAACTTGTCAAGTTGACTTTGAAGCACATCCAACTTGGATTCCTTGACGGAGTCGGTACCTTCGTACATATCAATCAAAGTATCCCAAATTTTCTTTGCATTCTCAAGACGGCTGATTTTGTTGAATTCTTTGGGGCACATTCCGTTGAAGAGGATATCACAAGCTTGAGCGTTGTATTGCAGCATCTTCAACTCATCCGCGCTAGCTTCACGGTTCGGTTCTCTCCCATCATAGAATTCACCTTGCAAGCCAATACACACAATAGCCCAAACGACGGGGTTATGTCCAAGAATATGCATTTTCATCTTATGCTTCCAACTAGCAAAATTTGTACCATCAAAGTAAGGACCTCTACGGTGGTAGTTTCCCTCGCTAGACGCCATACTCTTCTAGGTTGTGAAACCAAGGCTATGACTACCAAAAGCTATGGAAATCAAAGCAAATGGAGACCAAAGCTCTGACACCACTTGTAGTATCAAAAGTATGTCTAGAGGGGGGGGGGTGATTAGACTACTTGACCAAATAAAAGCTTATCATTTTCCCAATTTTAGTCTTTCGCAGATTTTAGCTAACTTAGCACAAGTCAAGCAATCTTAACACAATTCAAGCAAATATGCAAAGAGTATATGAGCAGCGGAAAGTAAAGCATGCAACTTGCAAGAATGTAAAGGAAAGGGTTTGGAGAATTCAAACGCAATTGGAGACACGAATGTTTTTGTCGTGGTTCCGATAGGTGGTGCTATCGTACATCCACGTTGATGGAGACTTCAACCCACGAAGGGTAACGGCTGCGCGAGTCCACGAAGGGCTCCACCCACGAAGGGTCCATGAAGAAGCAACCTTGTCTATCCCACCATGGCCGTCGCCTCAAGGACTTGCCTCACTAGCGGTAGATCTTCACGAAGTAGGTGATCTCCTTGCCCTTACAAACTCCTTGGTTCAACTCCACAATCTTATCGGAGGGTCCCAAGTGACACGTAGCCAATCTAGGAGACACCACTCTCCAAGAAGTAACAAATGGTGTGTTGATGATGAACTCCTTGCTCTTGTGCTTCAAATGATAATCTCCCCAACACTCAACTCTCTCTCTCTCCAGAGGATTTGGATTTGGTGGAAAGAAGATTTGAGTGGAAAACAACTTGGGAATGCTAGAGATCAAGATTCATATGGTAGGAATGGAATATCTTGGCCTCAACACAAGTGTAGGTGGTTCTCTCTCATAAAATGTAAGTTGGAAGTGTAGGTTCGTTCTGATGGCTCTCTCCACGAATGAAGAGGAGGTGGAGGGGTATATATAGCCTCCACACAAAATCTAACGTTACACACAACTTTCCAATCTCGGTGGGACCGAATTGAGAAACTCGGTCGGACCGATTCAGCAAATCTAGTGACCGTTAGGATTTTCGGTGGGACCGACATGCAACTCGGTAGGACCGATATGGTTAGGGTTAGGGCATAACGTAATCTTGGTGAGACCGATTACACAAACTCGATGGGACTGATTTTGGTAATAAGCTAACCAGAGAGTTGGTCAGGTAAACTCGGCGGGACCGGTTCACTCATTTCGGTGAGACCGAAATATTACGAAAGGGAAACAAACAGTTTACATTGCAATCTCGGTGGGACCGATCGCTCATATTGGTGGTACCGAAACGTTACGAAGGGAAACAGAGAGATTACAATCCCATCTCGGTGAGACCGAGATCCCTATCGGTGAGACTGATTTGCCTAGGGTTTGTGGCAGTGGCTATGACATCTGAACTCGGTGGCGCCGGATAGAAAGAATCGGTGGGGCCGAGTTTGACTTTTGGTTTAGGTCATATGTGGATGTGAGAAAGTAGTTGAGGATTTTGGAGCATATCACTAAGCACTTTGATCAAGCAAGCCATTAAGCAACACCTCATCCCTCCTTGATAGTATTGGCTTTTCCTATAGACTCAATGTGATCTTGGATCACTAATATATAAAATGTAGAGTCTTGAGCTTTGAGCTTGAGCCAATCCTTTTGTCCTTAGCATTTTGAGGGGTCCACTTTTCTCATCCATGCCATGCCATTCATTGAGCTTTCCTAATTATTTATCTTGAAATAGCATTAGCTCAATGACCTATATGTTGTTAGGAATTACCAAAACCACCTAGGGATAGTTGCACTTTCAAAAGTTATGACGATATCCGAGGCAATGATTATGCATATAGGCATCACGTCCGTGTCAAGTAGACCGAAACGATTCTGCATCTACTACTATTACTCCACACATCGACCGACTCCTGCCTGCATCTAGAGTATTAAGTTCAAGAGAATAGAGTAACACATTAAGTAAGATGACATGATGTAGAGGGATAAACTCAAGCAATATGATGAAAACCCCATCTTTTTATCCTTGATGGAAACAATACAAATACGTGCCTTGCTACCCCTACTTTGTCACTGGGTGAGGACACCGCAAGATTGATCCCAAAACTAAGCACCTCTCCCATTGCAAGAAATACCAATCTAGTTGGCCAAACCAAACCGATAATTCAAAGAGAAATACAAAGATATCAAATCATGCATATAAGAATTCAGAGAAGATTCAAATAATATTCATAGGTAATCTGATCATAAATCAACAATTCATTGGATCTCGACAAACACACCGCCAAAGAAGATTACATCGGATAGATCTCCAAGAACATCGAGGAGAACATGGTATTGAAAATCAAAGAGAGAGAAGAAGACATCTAGCTACTAGCTATGGACCTGTAGGTCTGACGTAAACTACTCACGCTTCATCGGAAGGGCTATAGGGTTGATGTAGATGCCCTCCGTGATCGAATCCCCCTCCGACAGATTGCTGGGAAAGGCCCCAAGATGGGATCTCACGGGAACAGAAGGTTGCGGCGGTGGAGAAGTGTTTTCGTGGCTCCCCCTAAGGGTTCTGGAATATATGTGAATATATAGGATGAAGAGGTAGGTAAGAGGAGTTCTCAGGGGGCCACAAGGTAGGGGGTGGCCCCCTAGGGCACGCCCTCCACCCTTGCCGCCACCTCGTGGCTCTTCTAGCTTGGACTCCAAGTCCTCTGGGTGTCTTCTGGTCCAAGAAAATTCATCCTGAAGTTTATTCCGTTTGGACTCCGTTTGATATTCCTTTTTTGCAGAACTCAAAAACAAGGAAAAAAACAGAAACTGACACTGGTCTCTAGGTTAATAAGTTAGTCCCAAAAATAATATAAAATAGCATAATAATGCATATAAAACATCCAAAACAGATGATATAATAGCATGGAACAATCAAAAGATATAGATACGTTGGAGACGTATCAAGCATCCCCAAGCTTAATTCCCGCTCGTCCTCGAGTAGGTAAATGATAAAAACAGAATTTTTGATGTGAAATGCTACCTAACATATTTATCCATGTATTTTTCTTTATTGTGGCATGAATATTCAGATCCATAAGATTCAAAACAAAAGTTTAATGTTGACATAAAAATAATAATACTTCAAGCATACCAATAAAGCAACCATGTCTTCTCAAAATAACATGGTGAAAGAAAGTTATCTCTACAAAAGCCTATAGTCTGGCTATGCTCCATCTTCATCATACAAAGTATTAAATCATGCACAACCCCGGTGTTAGCCAATCAATTGTTTCTTACTTTTATTGTTCTCAAAAAATTTCAATTTTTATGCAATACATGAGCGTGAGCCATGGATATAGCACTATAAGTGGAATAGAATATGGTGGTTGTGGAGAAGACAAAATGAAGGAGATAGTCTAACATCAACTAGGCATATCAATGGGCTATGGAGATTCCCATCAATATATATCAATGTGAGTGAGTAGGGATTGTCATGCAACGGATGCACTAGAGCTATAAGTGTATGAAAGCTCAAAAAGAAACTAAGTGGGTGCGGATCCAACTCGCTTGCTCACAAAGACCTAGGGCAATTTTGAGGAAGCCCATCGTTGGAATATACAAGCCAAGTTCTATAATAAAAAATTCCCACTAGTATATGAAAGTGACAACATAGGAGACTCTCTATCATCAAGATCATGGTGCTACTTTGAATCACACGTGTGGAAAAAAGATAGTAACATTGCCCCTTCTCTCTTTTCTCTCTTTATTTTTTAGTGGGATTCTTTGGCCTCTTTTATTTTTTGTAAAGTCATCCCAACTTGTGAGGGAATCATAGCTTCCTTCATCCTTTCCTCACATGGTACAATGCTCTAATAATGATGACCATCACACTTTTATTTACTTACAACTCAAGAATTACAACTCAATACTTAGAACAAAATATATGACTCTATATGAATGCCTCCGGCGGTTGATACGTATCCGTCGTATCTATAATTTTTTATTGTTCCATGCCTTCTACAATGCGATAAAAACTTTTGGCAACAATTTATATGATTTTCTTGGACTAACATATTGATCCAGTGCCCAGTGCCAGTTCCTGTTTGTTGCAAGTTTTTTGTTTTGCAGAAAATCCATATCAAACGGAGTCCAAACGCAATAAAAACTTATGAAGATTTTTTTTTGGAATATATGTGAATTTTGGGACAAAGAATCAACGCCAGACGATGCCCGAGGGGGGCACTGTTGGGCAAAGTAGCATGGAATTTCAAAAAAATATCCTACGATCCCGCAAGATCTATCTAGGAGATGCATAACAATGAGAGGGGGAGAGTGTGTCCACGTACCCTCGTAGACCGGAAGCGGAAGCATTAGCTTAACGCAGTTGATGTAGTCGAGCGTCTTCTTGATTCAACCGATCAAGCACCGAACGTACGGCACCTCCGAGTTCTTCACACGTTCAGCTCGATGACGTCCCTCGAACTCTTGATCCAGCAAAGTGTCAAGGGCGAGTTCCGTCAGCACGGTGGTGTGGTTACGGTGATGGTGAAGTAATCCGCGCAGGGATTCGCCTAAGCACTACGTGAATATGACCGGAGGCGTAAACTCTGGAGGGGGGGGCGCCGCACACGGCTAACAATTGTTGGTGTGTGTTCTAGCGGTCCACCCCTCATATATATATATATATATATATATATATATATATATATATATATATATATATATATATATATAGGTTGGAGGGGAGGAGAGGCAGCCAAGGGGGTGCCCCAAGTAGGAGGAATCCTACTTGGGCACCTCCCAATTAGGCCTCCCCCCTTTCCTATTCCTATTCAGAGTAGGAAGGGAAGAGGGGGAAGGGGGAATCCTATTCCCTTTTTCCTTTCCTCCTTCCCCTTCCTTCTCCAATTTGGCCAGCCCATATGGGGGGCGCACCAGCCCCTTTGTGGCTGGTGTGTTTCCCCTCTTGGCCCATAAGGCCCATATCTTTTGCCGGGGTGCCCGGAACCCCTTCCGGTGACACGATAAGTACCCGGTACCCCCGGAACACTTCCGGTGTCCAAATACTATCGTCCTATATATGAATCTTTACCTCTCGACCATTTCGAGACTCCTCGTCATGTCCGCGATCTCATCCGGGACTCCAAACCACATTCGGTCACCAAATCACATAACTCGTATAATACAAAATCGTCATCGAACGTTAAGCGTGCAGACCCTACGAGTTCGAGAACTATGTAGACATGACCAAGACACCTCTCCGGTCAATAACCAATAGCGGAACCTGGATGCTCATATTGGTTCCCACATATTCTACGAAGATCTTTATCGGTCGTACCATAATGATAATACATTATTCCCTTTGTCATCGGTATGTTACTTGCCCGAGTTTCGATCGTCGGTATCTTCATACCTAGTTCAATATCTTTACAGGCAAGTCTCTTTACGCGTTCCGTAATGTATCATCCTGCAACTAACTCATTAGTCACATTGCTTGCAAGGCTTATCATGATGTGTATTACCAAGAGGGCCCAGAGATACCTCTCCGATACTCGGAGTGTCAAATCCTAATCTCGATCTATGCCAACCCAACAAAAACCTTGGAAGATACCTGTAGAGCATCTTTATAATCACCCAGTTACGTTGTGACATTTAATAGCACACAAGGTATTGCTCCGGTATCCGGGAGTTGCATAATCTCATAGTCAAAGGAATATGTATAAGTCATGAAGAAAGCAATAGCAATAAAACTTAATGATCATTATGCTAAGCTAATGGATGGGTCTTGTCCATCACATCATTCTCCTAATGATGTGATCCCTTTCATCAAATGACAACACATGTCTATGGTTAGGAAACTTAACCATCTTTGATTAACGAGCTAGTCTAGTAGAGGCATACTAGGGACACTGTGTTTTGTCTATGTATCCACACATGTATCAAGTTTCCGTTTAATACAATTCTAGCATGAATAATAAACATTTATCATGATATAAGGAAATATAAAATAACAATTTTATTATTGCATCTAGGGCATATTTCCTTCAGTCTCCCACTTGCACTACAGTAAATAATCTAGTTCACATCGCCATGTGATTTAACACCAATATTCACATCACCATGTGATTAACACTTATAGTTCACATCGCCATGTGACCAACACCCAAAGGGATTACTAGAGTCAATAATCTAGTTCACATCGCCATGTGATTAACTCGCAATGAGTATTAAGGTGTGATCATGTTTTTCTTGTGAGAGAAGTTTAGTCAACGGGTCTGCCACATTCAAATCCATATGTATTTTGCAAATTTATATGTCTACAATGCTCTGCATGGAGCTACTCTAGCTAATTGCTCCCATTTTCAATATGTATCCAGATTGAGACTCAGAGTCATCCAAATCGGTGTTAAAGCTTGCATCGATGCAACTCTTTACGATGAACTCTTTATCACCTCCAAAATCGAGAAATATTTCGTTAGTCCTCTAAGGATAATTTTGACCGCTCCAGTTATCTACTCCTAGATCACTATTGTACCCCCTTTGCCAAACTCATGGTAAGGTACACAATAGGTTTGGTATACAGCATGACATACTTTATAGAACCTATGGCTGAGGCATAGGGAATGACTTTCATTCTCTCTCTATCTTCTGCCGTGGTCGGGTTTTGAGTCTAACTCAACTTTATACCTTACAACTTAGGCAAGAACTTCTTCTTTGACTGATCCATTTTGAACTCCTTCAAAATCTTATCAAGGTATGTACTCATCGAAAGTCTTATCAAGCATCTTGATCTATCTTTATAGATCTTGATGCCCAATATGTAAGTAGCTTCACCGAGGTCTTTCTTTGAAAAACTCCTTTCAAACACTCCTTTATGCTTTCCGGAAAATTCTACATCATTTCCAATCAACAATATGTCATTCACATATACTTATCAGAAAGGTTGTAGTGCTCCCACTCACTTTCTTGTAAATACAGGCTTAACCGCAAGTCTGTATAAAACTATATGCTTTGATCAACTCATCAAAGTGTATATTCCAACTCCGAGATGCTTGCACTAGTCCATAGATGGATCGCTGGAGCTTGCACACTTTTTTAGCACCTTTAGGATCGAGAAAACCTTCTGGTTGCATCATATACAACTCTTCTTTAATAAATTCATTAAGGAATGCAGTTTTGACGTCCACTTGCCAGATTTCACAAAATGCGGCAATTGCTAACATGATTCGGACAGACTTAAGCTTCGCTACGAGTGTGAAAATCTCATCGTAGTCAACACCTTGAACTTGTCGAAAACCTTTCGCGACAAGTCGAGCTTTGTAGATATTAACACTACCATCAACGTCTGTCTTCCTCTTGAAGATCCATTTATTCTCAATGACTTGCCTATCATCGGGCAAGTCCACCAAAGTCCACACTTTGTTCTCATACATGGATCATATCTCAGATTTCATGGCCTCAAGCCATTTATCGGAATCTGGGCTCATCATCGCTTCCACATAGTTCGTAGGTTTGTCATGGTCTAGTAACATGACTTCCAGAACAGGATTACTGTACCACTCTGGTGTAGAACGTGCTCTGTTCGACCTACGAGGTCCAGTAGTAACTTGATCTGAAGTTTCATCATCATCATCATTAGCTTCCTCTCTAGTTGGTGTAGGCATCACGAGAACGGATTTCTTTGATGAGTTACTTTCCAATTTGAGAGAAGGTACAATTACCTCATCAAGTTCTACTTTCCTCCCATTCACTTCTTTCGAGAGAAACTCCTTCTCTAGAAAGGATCCATTCTTAGCAACAAAGATCTTGCCTTCGGATCTGTGATAGAAGGTGTACCCAACAGTTTCTTTTGGGTATCCTATGAAGAAACATTTCTTCAATTTAGGTTTGAGCTTATCAGGCTGAAGCTTTTTCACATAAGCATCGCAACTCCAAACTTTAAGAAACGACAGCTTAGGTTTCTTGCCAAACCACAGTTCATACGGTGTCATCTCAATGAATTTAGATAGTGCCCTATTTAACGTGAATGCAGCTATCTCTAATGCATAACCCCAAAATGATAGTGGTAAATCGGTAAGAGACATCGTAGATCGCACCATATCTAATAAAGAAATGCTGATTCTGACGTTACGACACACCATTACGATGTGGTGTTCCAGGTGGCGTGAGTTGTGAAAATATTCCACATTGTTTTAAATGAAGGCCAAACTCGTAACTGTAACATCCCAAATTTTCAATTTGGAATGTTATACATTAGATCATCATGCATATCATATTTTCTTGCATTTTGTTGATCCTAGAAATTTCACGCAACTCAAGGACCCTCGGAGAGAGTTGTAGATTTTGAAATTTTCAGATTTGAGTTCTCTTAAAACTATGAAAAGAGGATCATTGGATTTATTTATTTTATCTTCAAATATTTTTCCAATATCAAAAATAAGAGAGGGAATAATATGACTTTCCCAAAATTTAGGAAAAATGAAGATTTAATAAATAAATCAAATTTTGGATTTTTCTCGGAGTTTATTTGCCTTAGGGAAAATGTGTGTTTTCAAAAATTGCATTTTAGGCCCCGAGTAAAAGTTCATTTTGTTCGACTCATTTTTAGGAGTCGGGGAAAGTTTACTTTATTAATTTTGGAGTTCGTTTAGATTTTTTTTCTGTATTTTTCTGCGCGCGAAACCGATTTAAAAAAAAATCCGCAGCGCCTTGGGCCAAAGGCCCAAGCCGCCAAGCCAGCCGGCCGGCCAGGAGGCCAAGGCCATCGCGCGCGCCGCACCAGGGAGCCAGGGAGCCGCCCAGGTTTCCTTTTCTTTTACAAATCCTAGTAGGATTTGGACCCGTTTCGTTATTCCGTTTTTTAATCCTAGGATTCCTAATCCTACTCCAATTCTAGTCACCTACTCCAAGCAAAAACCCTCCCCTCCCCAATATAAATACCCAAGCACCCCCCCCCCCTCTAACACATCAAACCAACACCTCTCCTCTCCTCCGCAGCAGCAGCAGCGCCGCCACCTAGCGCCGCCGCCACCCGCCGCCGCCGCCCTACACCGCCGCCGCCAAGTGCCGCCGCCGCCACCCAACGCCGCCGCCGGAGCCCCTCGCTTCTTCGAGGTACTAGCCCCGCGCCGCGTCACCTTTTCTTTTCCTCGGTTCGGTTTTTCGTAAATCGTTCCGGTTTCCGTTCCGGTTTCCGTTCTGGTTTTCTAGATCGGTTTTTCGTTTCGGTTTTCTTTCCGAAACCCTAGATCGGTTTTTCTCGCCGATTTTTCTTTCCGGTTTTGTTTAGCAAGCGTTCGCCGGACCGTTCGTCCTAACGAACGTGATCACCGGTTTGCTTCGGTTAATGAACGTCCGTTCGTTCAACCATTCGTCGTTTTCTTTCTCATCGGATTTATTCCGCTATTTTTCTAATAGCGATTTCAGATCCGATTTTCTTTCTAGTCTATCTTCTCGCTCGTTTATCGGAATCAGGTGATTCAAACGCCTGGTGTTTCATCTCGAAACCTCCGTTCCGACTAATCAACCTAAACAAAGTTTTTCTACTATAAAATTTGACTTAGTTTCAACTTGCTAGAACCGAGTTGTTTTCTTTCGTCGTTTGACTTCCGTTGTTTTGTTTGATTCTTTATCTTTTGCAACCAGGGTTCTTAAGTTGAAATTTCTGGTCAGATCTTTTATTCGAGATTTACCGGTGCATTAGATTAGTACTTATTGTATGCTTGTTGTTTGTCTGCGATAGATCACCCGGAGTGCGCCGCTTGTTACTTCGAATCTCTAGGTTTCGCGGATCATCAGCAAGGCAACTAACACTTGATCATACCTTTACTTCCACCCAGTTTTTATGCATTAGACCAACCCTCAAACACTTGCATGATTAGGATCTAAAATAAATTGTGGGATGGGAAGTAGATTGAGGTAGTACCTATTACCTGTTTTACTTATGAAACCTTGGGAGTTACTTCTACGTTTGCTCATTATGCTATGCTATGCTAGTAGACGTGGATTGGGTGAGTGTATTCCATGACAGATGTGAGATTGTTAAATTAATGGTTTATTTAAGGTGGCAACTTAAACACACATCTGGGTGGATTGAGGCACATGGTTTCTATCATGACTTGCCTGTTTTTCTTCGGACCGCCACCCAGGCTCAAAGGGATCATAAGATCATTCATGCTAGTAACTTCCGTGTGCAGCCACAAGCCATTATGGGCTCTGGCATAGTTGATTAAGTCGTGTGAGCTCTTACAGTGGTAGATTAGCTGATGTAGGGGTTGTAGGTGGTACGGTCTACCCATCGTAAGGTGCAAACGCACGAAAGACTATGTCTCGGTCATCCGTCTCTCAAACACCATGTAGTGCGAGAAACCAAACGGAGGCGATCGAGTCTTGTGGGGAAAAGTGCGCAAACCTCTGCATAGTGTATAAACTAATCATGATTAGCTGTGTCCCCGGTTATGGACATCTTGAGTATCTAGTACTTGAATATCATGTGAATCTCAACATGTTACTCTAATTAATATTGTTGGGTTTTTAATGAGTACTTTTAATTGGGATTGAGGATGCGGTCAACCATTCTCAATGTTTAACAACCACCATGATAGTTAAACAAATTTATTCCTTTGCAGTAGGGAAAAACTAGCTTTATGCAAAACTGTAACCGTAGAGCTTTTCCACCAGCCACATATGCATGTAGTACAGGCTTATCATTTATTTCTCTATGTGTTACATTGCCAGCATATTCCATGTCTTTGACCCATTTTCGGCTGCAACTTTCATGTTGCAGACTTTTTGAACGACAGTAAGGTGCTTTAGGTCGTGGTTCTATACTCGGTGATGTCACTGGAGTTGATGGACTCACTTATCTTCCAAGTCTTCCGCTGTTATCGTTATTAGATGGCCTTAAGCCATATTTATTGTAATATCGTCCTCTTTTGGGCAATGATGTAATAAGTGTGTGATTGCTACTCTGTTATAAATCCTTGAAATCTTGTGTGGTGTCGGCATTCTTGATCCAGTGGATGACACACGAGCACAGAGACTTGATCCATTCGGGTCGGGTCGCATTCGCTACAGAGATGGTATCAGAGCACACGCTGACTGTAGGACACGACCACTAAGTTAAAACCATAGATCACTACTCTCTTCCCATTTTCTAACTCCTCATCTTTTCTACTCTTTTAGGATGAAGGACGCCAAGATCAAGTACGCCCAACCAGATGAAGGCACACCTTTTGGATTTCACTTGAAGGAAGTCACCAAGTACACGAACATTGGACTACCAAGTTTCACCGGACTTTCAACGCCACTCTGCTGAAGAAGAGTTTGGAAGATTCAAGCTCACGTTCGGGAAGGACATTCGCCCCAATCACCAAGCCTATAGATAGTGTTTTCGATTGCACCAACCAGGAGTGCAGGGAAAGAGCATGGCAGCTCATATCACCATGGGACGCATTGGAGAAGTTTACCAAGAAAACCTCAAGGACACCATCTATCCAGTTTGCGAGGCCGAGATGAACAATGGGAGATAGTCAGCACCAAGAAGGGTAGATCCATTGCAGCTTTCATCCAGGAGTTAAACCAGCACATTCGGCGCCAGGAGAACCAGATGTGCAGTGATATGATCGAATTGAAGGATGCGAAGGGAAGGATCATCGAACTTGAAGAAGAACTAAAGTCTACACGTAAGGACCACATGGACGAGATCGTAGCTGTAGCAAGACGCAATAACGATCTTAAGTATGAGATTGAAGAACTCAAGAAGAAATTGGCGCTCAAGAATGAAGACAAGTACGTCGTGTAACATCCCAAATTTCCTATTTGGAATGTTTTACAATTATAGCTAAGCATCTATGCATGTTGTTTGAATTTGAGTGGCATTTGAAGTTTCAGAAGTTTTGGAATTTGAATTCAAATTTTGGCAAGTGGAAATCATTTCAAAAACCATGCCTGATAAATACTTGAGAAAAAGTATGAGAGGAGTAAACATGACACTCCAAAAATATCAGAGGAAAAACATTGCCAAAAGTTTGAAATTCAAACTTGAGTTTTATTTGGATTTTGAAAAAAATGAATTTTTATAAACTTTGGATTTTGCCCCTGGAAAAATGTTCAAATGATAGGGAATATTCCCCTGATCATTTTGATATATATATGTCCTATATAAAATATTTATATTTTAAATATTATATCTGTTTTTATTTTTCTCCAAAAAAATAAATTTGAAAGAAAACCTCAGGCGCCGCCAGGCCAACTGCCCAACCAACACCAGGCGGCCCACCAAAGGCCAAATGAGCCGCCCAATGAGCCACCGACGCACCTCGCCTCAACCCGGCTCGGTCGGTCGACCGACCGAGAGCGCCTCCCCCGCACCCGACGGGTGGGCCACCACCTCCTCTTCCTCGCCACGCCACAGGCGCCGCCGCCGAAATCCCGAGATCTCCGGGATCTCACTGATCTCCCGATTCGCCCCCTCGCGCAAGACGTCTCCCCCGCCCTATAAATACTCCCCCCGACCCCGTTTTCCCCCTCGCCCCTCGCCGGACCTCTCTCTCCCTCCGCACGCGCTCGCCGGAGCCCGAGCACGCCACCGCCGCCATTAGCCTCACCCCGGCCACCCCGATCTCGCCGGACTCCACCAACCGGACCCCCTCGTCGCGCCGCACCATGGAGCTCCCCGCCGTCGCCCCCGACCACCGGAGACGCCGGAACACCCGCCGCCCGAGCCGCCGCCGCCGTCGACGTCCGGTACGCGCCGGAGTTTCCCTCCCCCGTCCGATCTAAACTCGACGGCTTAGATTAGAACCCCCGAAGGGGTATGGTTTATTAGGTTAGTTGTTAGTGAACCGGGTTTTAGTCCGGTTTATTCTTAGTTAGGGTTTTTTTATTTTGTACCGGCCCGATTCGTTTAACCCTAGGGCCCGTTTAGTTATATTACGCACAGGGCGTTAGTTAGGCCCATTTAGCCCGTTTTTCTTTATTTTCATTTTCTGTTTTAACATAATAGTTTCAGATTTGAAAAATTCATATCTTTTAATCTACTTAATATTTTTAAGTGATTCTTTTTTTGTTGGTTTGCAAATTTCTTATAGTTTCTGTAGAAAATATAATTAGCTATTTTAAAATTATTTAGAATTGCTTTATTTTAGATTTAGTCAGAATAGTAAATCTGCTATAAAATGAGTTAGGAAATTTATTTTTTAATGATTCTTTTTGCCACAACTTTGTTCTGACATTACCTAACCGTAGGAATTTATTTGGGAATTTTAGGATTAATATAAAAAAAATTGTTTCTAGCAGAATCATGCTATTCTTAATTAATTAACTAGCTACAGTTTTCCTATTATTTTAATTAGCAAATAAATTTATTTTTCACATGTGATTGATTATTCTAGGTTAGTTTCTGTCACTTTAGAGCATGAACTTTTATTTATAATAAATAAAACTTTTATTTTATTTTTTCCTACTAAAATTTGCTTTAGGCCTAATAGGAGTTTTATAATAGCTTTTAAATTGATTCTTTTTGCTCCTAGTTGTTTAATGCATTCTTTTCTGTTAAGTTAACAAAAACTCATGCTTAGGTTATGTTGAGAAAATTTTTGTTATGTAAAACTATTTCTAGTTGTTGCTTGAAGTAGGAAAACTTTGAGTTGGATTTCTTTGAGTTTTCTTTGGGTTTTGATTCGTTTGTTTGGTGTGTTTCATATTACTATGCTGTTATGTAAGTGATCATATGTTGTATGCTTATTGTGGTTAATTTTTGCCTCGATAGAATTCCCGGAGTGCGTAGCTTGCTACTACGAGTCCTTAGCTTACAAAGATCGTCAGCAAGGCAAGTCATTGATCATGTTTCCTTTACAATACCTATGTTTTTGTTGCATTAGAATTATACCTCCCCCACCATGCATGCAGTAGGTGAAATTTTGAAGTTATGTTCTTGAGTAGTATCATGAGGTAGGATGAACCAATTCCCCTTGTTACCATGAGCCGGGACGAAATAGTTTAATTTTGCTATGCTCGTAGACGGGATTGGTTGAGTGAATTCATAAGAAAGATGTGAGAGTCAAGATGATGACAACCCCATGAACTTCAAGCTCAAGATGGACTTCGGAATTCACTCTTTGGGTGGAGGACGGTTGTGGGCACCTGGAGAACCCGGTGGTTGGCCAGGATGCATGGAGAAGTGCCATGACATCTTGCGGAAAGCTTCACCTAGCCGAAGAGACGGATGTATACCCCATTGACCGGAAGCTTACTGTGCAGCCGCAAGCCATTATGGGCTCGCTTGGTCAACCCTAGTTGTGACGCTGGCCAGACGGTACTACGAGATGTAGAAGAGCGGTAGGATTGGATGGGTACCGGCGGTGGCGGAAGAACTCTTCGAAGACCCTGTTTCATTCATCCCGTCTTCAAACACCATGAAGTGCGAAGACTTAAAAGGAGGGAATGATTCTTGCGGGTAAAGTGCGCAAACCTCTCCAGAGTTAAAGATCTAATCGATTAGCCGTGTCCCCGGTTACGGACAATTTGAGCCTCTGGAACTTGGAAGTATTCGGAAATCTCAACATTATAATTAATAAATTAATTGAGGGGATTATGACTTAATAATTTGGGAATGAGACATTGGTTGGTGGAACCATCTCAATAACTACCAACAATTTTGTAGTATTTGCAAACAAGTCCACTGTAGTAGGGGAAAACTGGCTTTTCGCAAAATGATGAAACTTAGAGCCCCACAGCCAAAATGCATATAGTGTTAGTAATTTTATTATTGTTATTCTCTCTTCATGACGTGCCAGCATATTCAAAATGCTGACCTACACGGCTGCAACGTCTTATGTTGCAGAGGAGTATTCCGATCAGGATTGAGGCTACGCTCCGCGCTTGGCGATTGCCCTATGGAGTCGGATGGACTCGCTATTTCGTCTACGCTTCCGCAACTTACTTAGCTTATTTTCTCATGAGTTGGCCTTCGGCCGAATTTATTCTATTGTAATAAAGACTCTATATGAGAATCGTGTAATAAATTCAGGTGTGATTGAACTTTGATTATTTCATCAATGTACTGTGAGTACCAGCATGATCTTGGGATGGTACAGACACAGAGACTTGACCGATTTTGGGTCAGGTCGCTAAACGTCGGCTGTCCGAGCAACTACATCATCATCGACGACACCGATTCGGATCCAAGTGAACCCGACTTTGAAGACGAGGCTGGAGCAGACATCATGGAGTCTTCCACCGGTTCAAATTAGTAGATGACCCCCACACATTAGTAGTATTACCTCCATGTAACATCATAGTACACGCACTTTTGCGATAGTTAGATCGTTGTAAGCCCTTTGTTTGAATTGAATGAAGTGATTTTGTGTGCATTTGCTCATATACATTTGGGTAGTGTTTCTCCTTAGACCTCACTCTATTTCTTAATTTCTCATCTTTTCTAAACCCATCAGATGCCTCCGAGACGCGACCCCGGGTTTGTTTTCCCGCCAGAGATCACCCAGTTGATCCAGCAGCAGAACACTTTGATCCAAACATTGGTACAGAACCAAGGCAACAACAACAACCCACCGCCACCACCACCTGCAGATCACTTGACACGTTTCTTAAGGCTGAACCCGCTGGTGTTTTCCAGTAGCACCGAGCCGATAGTAGCAGATGATTGGCTCCGTAAGGTAGGGAGGGAGTTGACCACTGCAGGATGTCGATGGAGAGAAGGTGAAGTTTGCTGCACACCAGCTTGAAGGACCCGCAGCAGCATGGTGGGAGAATTTTACAGCCACTTACCTCAGAGACACCGGCCACATGGGATCTGGCCAAGAAGCTTTCAAGACTGCCCATGTCTCGGCAGGAGCTATGGCCATGAAGAAGCGTGAGTTTCGCAACTTACGCCAAGGAGGAAGGACTGTTGGCACAAGATGTGGATGATTTTAGTAAGTTAGCACGTTATGCCCCGGATGACGCGTTGCTACAGATGCAGCTAAGGTGAGAAGTTTCTGGAAGGACTGAATGATGAATTAAGCATGCAGTTGATGGTAGCAAGTTTCAATAACTACCAGGAGTTGGTAGATCATGCCCTTATGATTGAAGGAAAGCAGCAGCAAATTGAGAACCGCAAGAGGAAGTATGGGCAGGGGAAGTATAACTCTGGAGCCCAGCAGAAGCCCCGTTATACCCCTAAACAGGGAGTTTAATTTCAGCATACCCATGGAGGAGGTAGTTCGCACAACCATAATGGCCACAAAAATGGAAATGGGAATGGAGGAAGCAACGGCCAGAACCGGACCACACCATCAACCCCAACCAAGAAAGACTTGAGTCATGTCACTGTTACAAGTGTTCCAAGAACGGACATTATGCAAATGAATGTCTCAAGGCCAAGGTGGAAATGGAAGCTACGGAAAGAAGCCAAACCCTTTCAATAAAGGACAAGTGAACCACGCTACCGTGGAGGAGGTTGAAGATCAGCCCGATGCAATAATCGGTAAGTTTTTGGTTAAGTCATTTACTGCACTAGTTCTTTTCGATACTGGTGCATCACATTCATACATATCAAGGGGATTTGTGGATAAGTACAAATTACCAACCCAAGCCCTTAGGTCACCCATGCTAATAACCTCACCCGGAGCAGAATACATGGCTAGTATATGGTGTGATCGACTGCCATTAAGGATTGGACACTATGTTTTTCCCTCGGACCTAATAGTTCCAGAATCCCAAGGATTGGATGTGATATTAGGCATGGATTGGTTATCGAAGTATGGAGGGAACATAGATTGCGCCACTAAGTCAATTTTGCTTACCACCCCAGAAGGGAGGAGAATCAAGTATGTATCACGGCATGAGCCGAGGAGAGCACAAGTAAATTCCTTATTAGGAGTTATGCAGGAAGGAAGAGTTGTTTCGTATGCTTCACGACAGCTTAAGCCTCATGATTTGAATTATGCCACACATGATTTGGAGTTAGCAGCCGTTGTGCATGCATTAAAGACATGGAGACATTTTCTCATTGGAAATCATTGTGAGGTGTACACGGATCACAAGAGTTTGAAGTACATCTTCACGCAGAAGAATTAAATCTCGAGACAGAGGAGATGGTTGGAGCTTATTAAGGATTATGATATGAGATTGCATTATCACCCGGGAAGGCTAACGTTAGCAGGCGCATTGAGCCGTAAGAGCCATGTCAATACACTAACGGTGGGAGGAATACCCAAGGAGTTAGCCGAAGACCTTCGAGAGCTATGTTTGGAAATAGTTCCGAGAGGCTATGTAGCAGCATTGGAGATTCAGTCTATGTTGATGGACAAAATCAGAGAAGCTCAAAAGGCAGATAAGGAAGTTGCCTCTATAAAGAAGAAAATGAGCGAAGGAAAAGCAAAGGGATTTCGTGAGGATGAGCATGATACCCTATGGTTTGAGGACCGTATTACGTGCCAAATGACCGGAGATCGTGAAGTTGATTCTGCAAGAGGCACATGATTCACCCTATTCGATTCACCCAGGAAATACCAAGATGTATTTGGATTTGAAGGAAACATTCTGGTGGACCGGAATGAAGAAGGATATTGCAGAGTATGTAGCAGTTTGTGATGTATGTCAAAGAGTGAAGGCGTAACATCGAAGCGGCGGGATTGTTGCAACCATTGTCGATACCCGAATGGAAGTGGGATAAACTAGGCATGGATTTCATCACAGGTTTGCCAAAGACTCGTTCAGGCTATGACTCGATTTGGGTTATAGTCGATCGCTTGACGAAGGTAGCTCATTTCATTCCAGTCAAGACTACCTATAGCAGTGCTAAGTTGGCAAAGATATACATGACCAGAATTGTGTGTTTGCACGGAGTTCCGAGGAGTATCGTATCAGATAGAGGAACCCAATTTACCTCAAAGTTTTGGAATCAGTTGCACGAAACATTGGGAACCAGGCTGGAATTCAGTACAGCTTTCCACCCACGTAACCGATGGATGCACCGAGAGAGTCAATCAGATTTTGGAGGATATCTTTGAGAGCTTGTGCACTAGATTATGGATCTAGTTGGGATGATAACTTGCCGTATGCAGAGTTTTCTTATAACAACAGTTACCAAACCAGCTTGAAGATGGCACCTTCGAGGCTTTGTACGGAAGGAGGTGCAGGACACCGTTATCATGGGACGAAGCCGGAGACCGTCGGTTGTTTGGACTAGATTTGATCAAGGAGTGCGAACAGAAGGTTAAGTTGATTCGCGATAGGCTCAAGGTAGCCCAGTCCGCATGTAAAATCTATGCGGATTCAAAACGCAAGGCGATAGAATATGAAGTTGGAGATAGAGTTTATCTTAGAGTATCCCCACTTCGAGGAGTTAAGCGATTTGGAGTTAAAGGAAAGTTAGCACCACGTTTCGTTGGACCGTATAGGATCTTGCAACGCATGGGAGAAGTTGCTTATAAGCTGGAATTACCAGAAGGACTGTCAGGAGTTCATGATGTATTCCATGTTTCTCAGCTGAAGAAATGTCACGCCGAGATGGCGGAAGTACCGCTAAGAGATACAGTACCACTTGAAGCAATTCAGTTAAAGGATGATTTAACATATGAGGAGAAACCAGTCAGGATTCTCGAATATGCCAGCAGAGTTACTCGCAGCAAGGTTATCAAGTTTTGCAAGGTTCAGTGGAGCCACCACACTGAGGATGAAGCCACCTGGGAAAGAGAAGAAGAATTGCTCAAGGATCACCCTCACCTATTTTCTAGCCAACCCGAATCTCGAGGGCGAGATTCATCTTAAGGGGGGTAGGTTTGTAACATCCCAAATTTTCAATTTGGAATGTTATACATTAGATCATCATGCATATCATATTTTCTTGCATTTTGTTGATCCTAGAAATTTCACGCAACTCAAGGACCCTCGGAGAGAGTTGTAGATTTCGAAATTTTCAGATTTTGAGTTCTCTCAAAACTATGAAAAGAGGATCATTGGATTTATTTATTTTATCTTCAAATATTTTTCCAATATCAAAAATAAGAGAGGGAATAATATGACTTTCCCAAAATTTAGGAAAAATGAAGATTTAATAAATAAATCAAATTTTGGATTTTTCTCGGAGTTTATTTGCCTTAGGGAAAAATTTGTGTTTTCAAAAATTGCATTTTAGACCCCGAGTAAAAGTTCATTTTGTTCGACTCATTTTTAGGAGTCGGGGAAAGTTTACTTTATTAATTTTGGAGTTCGTTTAGATTTTTTCTTTCTGTATTTTTCTCTTGTGAAACCGATTTAAAAAAAAGAGCCACAGCCTTGGGCCAAAGGCCCAAGCCGTAAGCCACCAAGCCGGCCAGAGGCCAAGGCCATCGCTAGCACGCTTGTCGCACTGAGGAGCCAGGAGCCGCCCGGTTTCCTTTTCTTTTACAAATCCTAGTAGGATTTGGACCCGTTTCGTTATTCCGTTTTTATTCCTAGGATTCCTAATCCTACTCTAATTCTTGTCCCCTACTCCAAGCAAAAACCCCCCTCCCCAATATAAATACCCAAGCACCCCCTCTAACACATCAAACCAACACCTCTCCTCTCCTCCAAGAAGAAGCACCGCCACCAGCTCCGCCGCCACCGCCGCCGCCGCCCTACACCGCCGCCGCCCTACACCGCCTCCGCCGCCAAGTGCCGCCGCCGCCCTACGCCGCCGGAGCCCCTCGCCTCTTCGAGGTACTAGCCCCGCGCCGCGTCACCTTTTCTTTTCCTCGGTTCGGTTTTTCGTAAATCATTCCGGTTTCCGTTCAGTTTCCGTTCGGTTTTCTAGATCGATTTTCGTTCGATTTTCTTTCCGAAACCCTAGATCGGTTTTTCTCGCCGGTTTTCTTTCCGGTTTTGTTTAGGCGTTAGCGGACCGCTCGTCCTAACGAACGTGATCACTGGTTTGCTTCGGTTAATGAACGTCCGTTCGTTCAACCGTTCGTCGTTTTCTTTCTCATCGGATTTATTCCACTATTTTTCTGATAGCGATTTCAGATCCGATTTTCTTTCTAGTCTATCTTCTCGCTCGTTTATCGGAATCAGGTGATTCAAACGCCTGGTGTTTCATCTCGAAACCGCCGTTCCGACTAATCAACCTAAACAAAGTTTTGCTACTGTAAAATTTGACTTAGTTTCAACTTGCTAGAACCGAGTTGTTTTCTTTCGTCGTTTGACTTCCGTTGTTTTGTTTGATTCGTTTTCTTTTGCAACCAGGGTTCTTAAGTTGAAATTTCTGGTCAGATCTTTTATTCGAGATTTACCAGTGCATTAGATGAGTACTTATTGTATGCTTGTTGTTTGTCTTCGATAGATCACCCTGACAGCGCCGCTTGTTACATCGAATCTCTAGGTTTCGCGGATCATCAGCAAGGCAAGTAACACTTGATCATACCTTTACTTCCACCCAGTTTTTATGCATTAGATCAATCCTCAAACACTTGCATGATTAGGATATAAAATAAATTGTGGGATGGGAAGTAGATTGAGGTAGTACCTATTACCTGTTTTACTTATGAAACCTTGGGAGTTACTTCTATGTTTGCTCATTATGCTATGCTATGCTAGTAGACGTGGATTGGGTGAGTGTATTCCATGACAGATGTGAGATTGTTAAATTAATGGTTTATTTAAGGTGGCACCTTAAACACACATCTGGGTGGATTGAGGCACCTGGTTTCTATCAGGACTTGCCTGTTTCTTCGGACCGCCACCTGTGCTCAAAGGGATCATAAGATCATTCATGCTAGTAACTTCCGTGTGCAGCCACAAGCCATTATGGGCTCTGGCATAGTTGATTAAGTCGTGTGAGCTCTTACAGTGGTAGACTAGCTGATGTAGGGGTTGTAGGTGGTACGGTCTACCCATCGTAAGGTGCAAACGCTTACGAAGACTATGTCTCGGTCATCCGTCTCTCAAACACCATGTAGTGCGAGAAACCAAACGGAGGCGATCGAGTCTTGTGGGGAAAAGTGCGCAAACCTCTGCAGAGTGTATAAACTAATCATGGTCAACCGTGTCCCTTGTTATGGACATCTTGAGTATCTAGTACTTGAATATCATGTGAATCTCAACATGTTACTCTAATTAATATTGTTGGGTTTTTAATGAGTACTTTTAATTGGGATTGAGGATGCTGTCTACCATTCTCAATGTTTAACAACCACCATGTTAGTTAAACAAATTTATTCCTTTGCAGTAGGGAAAAACTGGCTTTATGCAAAACTGTAATCAGAGCTTTTCCACCAGCCACATATGCATGTAGTACGGGCTTATCATTCATTATTCTCTATGTGTTACATTGCCAAAGATATTCCATGTCTTGACCCGTTTTGGGCTGCAACTTTCATGTTGCAGACTTTTCGCATTGACAGTAAGGTGCTTTAGGTCGTGGTTCTATACTCGATGATGTCATTTGGAGTTGATGGACTCACTTATCTTCCAAGTCTTCCGCTGTTATCGTTATTAGATGGCCTTAAGCCATATTTATTGTAATACGTCCTCTTTTGGGCAACGATGTAATAAGTGTGTGATTGCTACTCTGCTATAAATCCTTCGAAGTACTGTGTGGTGTCAGCATTACTGATCCAGGGATGACACCTAAGCACAGAGACTTGATCCATTCGGGTTGGGTCGCTACAGTAACTCAAATATTCGCCTCCGCGATCAGATCGTAGAAACTTTATTTTCTTGTTACGATGATTCTCGACTTCACTCTGAAATTCTTTGAACTTTTCAAATGTTTCAGACTTGTGTTTCATTAAGTAGATATACCCATATCTTCTCAAATCATCTATGAAGTTCAAAAAATAACGATACCGCCACGAGCCTCAACACTCATTGGACTGCATACATCAGTATGTATTATTTCCAATAAGTCAGTGGCTCGCTCCATTGTTCCGGAGAACGGAGTTTTAGTCATCTTGCCCATGAGGCATGGTTTGCAAGCATCAAATGATTCATAATCAAGTGATTCCAAAAGGCCATCTGCATGGAGTTTATTCATGCGATTTACACCAATATGACCTAAACGGCAGTGCCACGAGTATGTTGAACTACCATTGTAAACTTTGCATCTTTTGGCATCAATATTATGAATATGTGTATTACTACGATCGAGATTCAATAAACCATTGACATTGGGTGCATGACCATAGAAGGTTTTATTCATGTAAACAGAACAATAATTATGCTCTAACTTAAATGAATAACCTATTGCAATAAACATGATCTAATCATATTCATGCTCAACGCAAACACCAAATAACATTTATTTTAGGTTCAACACTAATCCCGGAGGTAAAGGGTGTGTGGGATGGTGATCTTATCAACCTTGGAATCACTTCCGACACACATCGTCACCTCGCCCTTAACTAGTATTTGTTCATTTTGCAATTCCTATTTTGAGTTAAAAATCTTAGCAACTGAACCAGTATCAAATACCCAGGGGCTACTATGAACACTAGTAAAGTATACATCAATAACATGTATATCAAATTTACCTTTGTTCACTTTGCCATCCTTCTTATCCGGTAAATACTTAGGGCAGCTTTGTTTCAAATGACCAGTCCCTTTGCAGTAGAAGCACTCAGTTTTAGGCTTTGGTCCAGCTTTGGGCTTCTTCCCGGGAGTGACAACTTGCTTGCCATTCTTCTTGAAGTTCCCTTTATTTCCCTTTGCCCTTTTTCTTGAAACTAGTGGTCTTGTTAACCATCAAAACTTGATGCTCTTTCTTGATTTCTACCTTCGCCGATTTCAGCATCGCGAAGAGCTCGGGAATCGTTTTCATTATCCCTTGCATATTATAGTTCATCACGAAGTTCTAGTAACTTGGTGATAGTTACTAGAGAACTCTGTCAATCACTATCTTATCTGGAAGATTAACTCCCACTTGATTCAAGAGATTGTAGTACCCAGACATTCTGAGCACATGCTCACTAGTTGAGCTATTCTCCTCCATCTTGTAGGCAAAGTACTTATCAGAGGTCTCATACCTCTCGACATGGGCATGAGTCTGAAATACCAATTTCAACTCTTGGAACATCTCACATGCTCCGTGGCGTTCAAAACGTTTTTGAAGTCCCGGTTCTAAGCCGTAAAGCATGGTGCACTAAACTATCAAGTAGTCATCATACTGAGCTTGTCAAACGTTCATAACGCCTGCATCTGCTCCTGCAATAGGTCTGTCACCTAGCAGTGCATCAAGGACATAATTCTTCTGTGCAGCAACGAGAATAATCCTCAGATCACGGATCCAGGCCGCATCATTGCTACTATCATCTTTCAACTTAGTTTTCTCTAGGAACATATCAAAAACTAAAACAGGGGAGCTATACGCGAGCTATTGATCTATAACATAGATATGCAAATACTATCAGGACTAAGTTCATGATAATTTAAGTTCAATTAATCATATTACTTAAGAACTCCCACTTAGATAGACATCCCTCAAGTCATCTAAATGATCACGTGATCCATATCACCTAAACCATGTCCGATCATCATGTGAGATGGAGTAGTCTTGAATGGTGAACATCTCTATGTTGATCATATCTACTATATGATTCACGTTCGACCTTTCGGTCTCCAGTGTTCCAAGGCCATGTCTGTACATGCTAGGCTCGTCAAGTTTAACCCGAGTATTCCGCATGTGCAAAACTGTATTGCACCCGTTGTATGTGAACGTAGAGCTTATCACACCCGATCATCACGTGGTGTCTTGGCACGACGAACTGTCGCAACGATGCATACTCAGGGAGAACACTATACCTTGGAATTTTAGTAAGGGATCATCTTATAATGCTACCGTCGTACTAAGGAAAATAAGATGCATAAAAGATAAACATCACATGCAATCAAAATATGTGACATGATATGGCCACCATCATCTTGTGCCTTTGATCTGCATCTCCAAAGCACTTTCATGATTTCCATCATCACCGGCTTGACACCTTGATCTCCATCGTAGCGTCGTTGTCGTCTCGCCAATTGTTGCTTCTATAACTATCGCTAACACATAGTGATAAAGTAAAGCAATTACATGGCGTTTGCATTTCGTACAATAAAGCAAAAAACCATAAGGCTCCTGCCAGTTGCCGGTAACTTTTACAAAACATGATCATCTCATACAATAATGTATATCACATCATGTCTTGACCATATCACATCACAACATGCCCTGCAAAAACAAGTTAGACGTCCTCTACTTTGTTGTTGCAAGTTTTACGTGTCTGCTATGGGCTTCTAGTAAGAACCGTTCTTACCTACGCATCAAAACCACAACGGTGATTTATCAAGTTTGTTGTTTTAACCTTCAACAAGGACCGGCCGCAGTCAAATTCGGTTCAACTAAAGTTGGAGAAACAGACAGCCACCAGCCACCTTTATGCAAAACTAGTTGCATGTCTGTCGGTGGAACCGGTCTCATGAACGTGGTCATATAAGGTTGGTCCAGGCCGCCTCATCCAACAATACTGCCGAATCAAAATAAGATGTTGGTGGTTGCAGTATGACTATCACCGCCCACAACTCTTTGTGTTCTAGTCGTGCAGATCATTTACGCATAGACCTGGCTCGGATGCCACTATTGGGGAACGTAGCATGGAATTTCAAAAAAAAACTATGATCATGCAAGATCTATCTAGGAGATGAATAGCAACGAGAGGGGGAGAGTGTGTCCACGTACCCTCTTAGACCGAAAGCGGAAGCATTAGCTTAACGCGGTTCATGTAGTCGAACGTCTTCTTGATTCAACCGATCAAGCACCGAACGTGGCACCTCCGAGTTCTGCACACGTTCAGCTCGATGACGTCCCTCGCACTCTTGATCCAACAAAGTGTCAAAGGAGAGTTCCGTCAGCATGAAGGCGTGGTGATGGTGATGGTGAAGTAATCCGCGTAGGGCTTCGCCTAAGCACTACGTGAATATGACCAGAGGCGTAAACTGTGGAGGAGGGCACCACACACGGCTAACAATTGTTGGTGTGTGTTCTAGAGGTGTCCCCCTCATATATATAGGTTGGAGGGGAGGAGAGGCAGCCAAGGGGGAGCCCCATCTAGGAGGAATCCTACTTGGGAACCTCCCAATTCAGCCTCCCCCTTCCCTATTCCTATTCGGAGTAGGAAGGGAAGAGGGGGAAGGTGGAATCCTATTCCCTTTTTCCTTTCCTGCTTCCCCTTTCCTTCTACAATTTGGCCAGCCCATATGTGGGGGGCGCACCAGCCCCTTTGTGGCTGGTGTGTTTCCCCTCTTGACCCATAAGGCCCATATCTTTTCCCGGGGGTGCCCGGAACCCCTTCCGATGACCCGATAAGTACCCCGTACCCCCGGAACACTTCTGGTGTCCAAATACTATCATCCTATATATGAATATTTACCTCTCGACCATTTATAGACTCCTCGTCATGTCCGTGGTCTCATCTGGGACACCGAACAACATTCGGTCACCAAATCACATAACTCATATAATACAAAATCTTCATCGAACGTTAAGCGTGCGGACCCTATGGATTCGGGAACTATGTACGTAGACATGACCGAGACACCTCTCCGGTCAAATACCAACAGCGGAACCTAGATGCTCATATTGGTTCCCACATATTCTACAAAGATCATTATCGGTCGTACCGTAATGACAACATACGTTATTCCCTTTGTCATCGGTATGTTACTTGCCCGAGATTAGATCATCGGTATCTTCATACCTAGTTCAATCTCGTTACCGGCAAGTCTCTTTACTCGTTCCGTAATGCATCATCCTGCAACTAACTCGTTAGTCGCATTGCTTGCAAGGCTTATCATGATGTGTATTACCGAGAGGGCCCAGAGATACCTCTCCAATACTCGGAGTGACAAATCCTAATCTCGATCTATGCCAACCGAACAAACACCTTTGGAGATACCTGTAGAGCATCTTTATAATCACCCAGTTAGGTTGTGACGTTGGATAGCACACAAGGTATTCCTCTGTTATCCGGGAGTTGCATAATCTCATAGTCTAAGGAATATGTATAAGTCATGAAGAAAGCAAGAGCAATAAAACTTAATGATCATTATGCTAAGCTAACGGATGGTTCTTGTCCATCACATCATTATCCTAATTATTTGATCCCGTTCATCTAATGACAACACATGTCTATGGTTAGGAAACTTAACCGTATTTGATTAACGAGCTAGTCTAGTAGAGGCATACTAGGGACACTGTGTTTTATCTATGTATCCACACATGTATTGAGTTTTCAGTTAATACAATTCTAGCATGAATAATAAACATTTATCATGATATAAGGAAATACAAAATAACAACTTTATTATTGCCTCTAGGGCATATTTCCTTCAGCCACAAGCAGGGGGGCGCGCCCGAGGGGGTAGAGCGTGCCCTGGGCCCTTGTGGTCACCCCGTAAGGTAGTTGGTACCCTTCTTATGGTGCAAGAAAGCTAACATCCAGATAAAAATCTTGTTAAAATTTCATCCCAATCGGAGTTACGGATCTCCGGGAATTTAAGAAACAATGAAAGGCCAGAAACAAGAAACACAGAAACAGAAGGAAACAGAGAGAGCTCCAATCTCGGAGGGGCTCCCGCCCCTCCACTGCCATGGAGGCCAAGGACAAGAGGGGAAACCCTCCTCCCATCTAGGGGGGAGGTCAAGGAAGAAGAAGAAGGAGGGGGCTCTTCCCCCCTCTCTCCCAGTGGCGCCGGAACGCCGCCGGGGCCATCATCGTGACAGCGATATACACCACCAACTTTGCTGCCGTCATCACCAACTCTCTCCCCCTCTATGCAGCGGTGTAACACCTCTTCTCCCCGGTGTAATCTTTACTTAAACATGGTGCTCAATGCTATATACTATTTCCCAATGATGTATGGCTATCCTATGATGTCTGAGTAGATCGGTTTTGTCCTATGGGTTAATTGATGATCATGATTGGTTTGAGTTGTATGTTTTATTATTGGTGCTGTCCTATGGTGCTCTTCGTGTCGCGCAAGCGTGAGGGATCCCCGTTGTAGGGTTTGCAATATGTTCATGATTTTCTTATGGTGGGTTGCTAGAGTGACATAAGTTTAAACCCGAGTAAGTAGGTTGTTTGCGTATGGGAGTAAAGAGGACATGATACTTTAATGCTATGGTTGGGTTTTACCTTAATGATCTTTAGTAGTTATGGATGTTTGCTAGAGTTCCAATCATAAGTGCATATGATCCAAGGAGAGAAAGTATGTTAGCTTATGCCTCTCCCTCATATAAAATTGCAATAATGATTACCGGTTTAGTTGTCGATTGCCTAGGGACAAATAACTTTCTTGTGACAAAAAGCTTTCTACTTAAACTAACTTAGTTGTTTCTTTATCTAAACAACCCCTAGTTTTTATTTACGTGCTCTTTATTATCTTGCAAACCTATCCTACAACACCTTCAAAGTACTTTGCTACCTCTTGAGCTTGCGTTGGTTTTTCCCTTGAAGAGGAAAGGGTGATGTAGCAAAGTAGAGTAAGTATTTCCCTCAGCATTTGAGAACCAAGGTATCAATCCAGGAGGAGACAACGCCAAGAAGCCACCGAATACCTGCACAAACAAACACCAACTTGCACCCAACGCAATAAAGGGGTTGTCAATCCCTTCACGGTTATTTGCAAAGTGAGATCTGATAGAGATGGATAAACGGTAAAGTAATATTTTTGGTATTTTTGGTTTATGGAACGGAAAGTAAAAGATTGCAAAGGAAAGTAAATAGGAAACTAAAATTGTAGATCAGAAACATATATGATGGAAAGTAGACCCGGGGCCATAGGTTTTACTAGAGGCTTCTCTCAAGATAGAAATTATTATGGTGGGTGAACAAATTACTGCCGAGCAATTGGTGGAAAAGCGCAAAGTTATGACGATATCTAAGGCAATGATCATGAATATAGGCATCACGTCTGTATCAAGTAGACCGAAACGATTCTGCTTCTACTACTATTACTCCACACATCGACCGACTCCTGCCTGCATCTAGAGTATTAAGTTCATAAGAACAGAGTAACGCATTAAGTAAGATGACATGATGTAGCGGGATTAACTCAAGCAATATGATGAAAACCCCATCTTGTTATCCTAGATGGCAACAATACAATACGTGTCGGTTCCCCTTCTGCCACTAGGATCGAGCACCGCAAGATTGAACCCAAAGCTAAGAACTTCTCCCATTGCAAGAAAAACCAATCTAGTTGACCAAACCAAATCGATAGTTCGAAGAGACTTGCAAAGATATCAAATCATGCATATAAGAATTTAGAGGAGATTCAAATAGTATTCATAGATAAGCTGATCATAAATCCACAATTCATCGGATCTCGGCAAACACACCGCAAAAGAGTATTACATCGAATAGATCTCCAAGAACATCGGGGAGAACATGGTATTGAGAATCAAAGAGAGAGAAGAAGCCATCTAGCTACTATATATGGACCCGTAGGTCTGTGGTAAACTACTCACGCTTCATCGGAGAGGTAATGGTGTTGATGTAGAAGCCCTCCATTGTCGAATCCCCCTCCGGCAGGACGCTGGAAAAGGCCCCTAGATGGGATCTCACGGGTACAGAAGGTTGCGGCGGTGGAGAAGTGGTTTCGTGGCTCTCCTGGAAGGTTTTGGGATATTTGAGAATATATAGGTGGAAGAAATAGGTCGGTGGAGTCGCGAGGGGCCCACAAGGGTGGTGGGCGCGCCTCCTGACCTTGTGGCTGCTTCGTGGCTTTCCTGACGTGCACTCCAAGCCCTCTGGATGTCTTCTGGTCCAAGAAAAATCATCGCGAAAGTTTAATTCCGTTTGGACTCCGTTTGGTACTCCTTTTCTGCGAAACTCTAAAACAAGGAAAAAACAGCAACTGGCACTGGGCTCTAGGTTAATAGGTTAGTCCAAAAATCATATAAAATAGCATAATAATGCATATAAAACATCCAAAACAGATAATATAATATCATTGAACAATCAAAAATTATAGGTACATTGGAGACGTATCAAGAATCCCCAAGCTTAATTCCAGCTCGTCCTCGAGTAGGTAAATGATAAAAACAGAATTTTTGATGTGGAATGCTACCTAACATATTTATCCATATAGTTCTCTTTATTGTTGCATGAATGTTCAGATCTGTATGATTCAAAACAAAAGTTTAATATTGACATAAAAACAATAATACTTCAAGCATACTAACAAAAAATTATGTCTTCTCAAAATAACATGGCAAAAGAAAGCTTATCCCTACAAAATCATATAGTATGGCTATACTCCATCTTCATCACAGAAAACATTTAAATCATGCACAACCCCGATGACAAGCCAAGCACTTGTTTCATACTTTTGATGTTCTCAAACCTTTTCAACTTTCACGCAATACATGAGCGTGAGCCATGGACATAGCACTTTATGGGTGGAATAGAAGGTGGTTGTGGAGAAGACAAAAATAAGGAGATAGTCTCACATCAACTAGGCGTATCAAAGGGCTATGGAGATGCCCATCAATAGATATCAATGTGAGTGAGTAGGGATTGCCATGCAACGGATGCACTAGAGCTATAAGTTTATGAAAGCTCAAAAAGAAAACTAAGTGGGTGTGCATCCAACTTGCTTGCTCATGAAGACCTGGGGCGTTTTGAGGAAGCCCATCATTGGAATATACAAGCCAAGTTCTATAATGAAAATTCCCACTATTATATGAAAGTGACAATATAGGAGACTCTCTATCATGAAGATCATGGTGCTACTTTGAAGCACAAGTGTGGTAAAAGGATAGTAACATTGTCCCTTCTCTATTTTTCTCTCATTTTTTGGGCCTTCTCTTTTTTTGGCCTTTTCCTATTTTCTTATTTCCTCACATGGGACAATATGCTCTAATAATGAAGATCACCACACTTTATTTACTTACAACTCAAAAATTACAACTCGATACTAGAACAAAATATGACTCTATGTGAATGCCTCCGATGGTGTACCGGGATGTGCAATGAATCAAGAGCGACATGTATAAAAAAATGATGAATGGTGGCTTTGCCACAAATACGATGTCAACTACATGATCATGCAAAGCAATATGACAATGATGATGCGTGTCCTAATAAACGGAACGGTGGAAAGTTGCATGGCAATATATCTCGGAATGGCTATGGAAACGCCATAATAGGTAGGTATGGTGGTTGTTTTGAGGAAGGTATAGGGTGGGTGTATGGTACCGGCGAAAGGTGTGGTACTAGAGAGGCTAGCAACGGCAGAAAGGTGACAATGCGTATAATCCATGGACTCAACATTAGTCATAAAGAACTCACATACTTATTGCAAAAATCTATTAGTCATCAAAACAAAGTACTACACGCATGCTCCTAGGGGGATAGATTGGTAGGAAAAGGCCATCGCTCGTCCTCGACCGCCACTCATAAGGAAGACAATCAAAAAATATCTCATGCTCCAACTTCGTTACATAACGGTTCACCATGCGTGCATGCTACGGGACTCACAAACCTTAACACAAGTATTTCTCAAATTCACAACTACTTACTAGCATGACTCTAGTATCACCATCTTCATACCTCAAAATAATCATAAGGAATCAAACTTCTCATAGTGTTCAATGCACTTTATATGAAAGTTTTTATTATATCCCTCTTGGATGCCTATCATATTATGACTAATTTTATAACCAAAGCAAATTACCATGCTGTTTTTAAAGACTCTTAAAATAATATAAGTGAAGTGTGATAATTCATCAATTTCTATAAAATAAAAGGGTCTTTTACATTTGTGTCCCTAACTCGAACCCACTACTCACATTTACCCCTATTTTTGAAGTCTGCTCAAATTTGCCCCTCTTCCGTTAAGTGACCTTACAGAAATGCCCTTCCGTTCTGTTTCCATCCGATCAAAGGGTTTGACCGTCTATGGGGCATTTGTTGGACATTTTGCCCTTGCCTCCATGTGCCACTTACATGTGGGACCCAATCAGAAAAAAATAAAAAGGAAAAAATCTCCCTCTCACCCTCTCTCTCACACACTTACATGTGGGCCCCAAACAAAATAGATAAATAAAAAAATCCCTCCCACCTCTCTCCCCTACCTCACGACCACTTTGTCTCACCTCCGTCGAGCGCCGACAGGCCGGATTGTGCGCCGTCGGCACTAGCTCCCCACGCGCCACAACCCTCCCTCCATTCCATTCTCCCTCTCCCTCACTCCCTTCCTCTCCCTCCCTCTCCCGCGAATGAGCCCTTGACTGGCAGCGCGCTTGAGTGACCAAAGCCACGGTGACGATGGACGAAATCGCAACTCCGACGACCAACTTGTTGGAGAAGAGTATAGTTCGGATGAGTGCCCTGGGGCGCATCCAGTGACCAGTGGTACCAACAGAGTGTGAAGGGCTGGTCGGAATCGACCGCAGTGACGAGCTAGGCGGCGGCCGACGGCGGTGCTCGACGGACTCGAGAAGGCGGCCATGGATCCAGTGGTTTAGGGTGCTGGGCGACATCTTAGTGGCACCACGAACACGACTAAGACATTGATTTGTGGTTTACCAGCACAGGGGCGGCGAATCGACGATGGCGCTCCAGCGGCCGCAGACGAGGAAGACGGTTGATCCGGTCATGTTTGCGAGGTCCTGCTCGAGCTGCTCCTAGAAGTAGACGAAGTCGAGGCGTGCGCGTCTCCTGGATAGCTTTTCAGCCGTCTGTGAGGACAATGGCCGCGACAATGGTGAAGGTCACGACGACGGTCGTCCTGGGATGCGGCTGAGAGGAGGAGAGCGAGCGGGGGAAGGGAGGGAAAGTTAGCTAGGGTTGTCCAAGGGCCTGCCGGCATCGCTGAGTAGCCCTACTCGAGCTACTACGGCGGCTGTCCAAAACAACGGCGACGTGGCGCTGGCACAAGGCGGCAAATGATGAGCCGATTTAAGATGACGACTGGGGGAGATGGGTGGGCCTGGCGGTATGCACATGGGCCAAAAGTGCACATTGCACTTGGGCCAAAAGGTAAGCACTCTCTTTCTTCTCTTTAATTTATTTTTTATTTTTTTCAGGGGTAAAAATGTCCAACAAACGCCCCATAGACGGTCAAACCCCTTTGACTGGACGGAAACGGAATGGAAGGGCATTTTTGTAAGGTCACTTAACGGCAGAGGGGCAAATTTGAGCAGACTTCGAAATTAGGGGCATATCTGAGTAGGTGGTTCGACTTAGTGACAGAAATGCAAATGGCCCAAAATAAAACCACCACCGTGCTCTAAAAGATATAAGTGAAGCACTAGAGCAAAATTGCCCAGCTCAAAAGATATAAGTGAAGCACATAGAGTATTCTAATAAATCATGATTCATGTCTCTCTCTCAGAAGGTGTATACAGAAAGGATGATTTTAGCAAACTAAAAAGCAAAGACTCAAATCATACAAGACACTCCAAGCAAAACACATATCATGTGGTGAATAAAAATATAGCCTCAAGTAAAGTTACTGATAGACGAAGACGAAAGAGGGGATACCTTCGGGGGCATCCCACAGTTTAGGATCTGGGTTATCCTTGAATATTACCTTGGGGGTTCCTTGGGCATCCCCAAGCTTAGTCTCTTGCCACTCCTTATTCCATAGTCCATCAAATCCTTACCCAAAACTTGAAAACTTCACAACACAAAACTCAACAGAAAATTTCATAAGCTCCGTTAGTATAAGAAAATAAATCACCACTTTTGGTATTATTGTGAACTCATTCTTTATTTATATTGGTGTAATATCTACTTTATTCCAACTTTTCCATTGTTCATACCCCCCGAAACTAGCCATAGATGCATCAAAATAAGCAAACAACACGCGAAAAACAGAATCTGTCAAAAACAGAACAGTCTGTAGCAATCTGGATATTTCGAATACTTCTGCAACTCCAAAAATCCTGAAAAATTAGGACAACCTAAGAAATTTGTTTACTAATCTTCTGCAAAAAGAATCAACTACAAATCACTCTTCTGCTAAAAATGAAAATTGTTTTCCTGAGCGCAAAAGTTTCTGTTTTTTAGCAAGATCAAATCAACTATTACCGTAAGCTATCCCAAAGGTCTTACTTTGCAAAAACACTAAGTAAAACACAAAACCACATCTAACCAGAGGCTAGATGAATTATTTAAAGCAAAACAGAACCTAAAAAGCAAAAACAAAAATAAAATTGGGTTGCCTCCCAACAAGCGGTATTGTTTAACGCCCTTAGCTAGGCATAAAACACGAATCGATCTAAGTGTTACCATCTTTGGTTTTCATATTTTTAATGGAGTTATGCTCAAATCCGGGAGGTTCTTTGCGTTTCTCCTCATATTCGGAAATCTTTAGATCTAGAGCATCCAATCGCTTATTGCAAAGAGTGATCAACATATTCATGCGGTGGAGGTTTCCATTAACATTTTTGAGTGGTTCAAGAGATTTTTACAAAATTTTCGTTACTTCACACAGTTTCTCAAAAATTTGTCTTCCCTCTTGCGTGTGATATAATCCCTTTTGTGGGGGTAGTATTCCTACCACTCCTTCTATTATCTCACAAGCAATGTTGGGATCAATTTCAATAAAATTCCCCTTAGCCGCGAAATCCAAAAGTTGCTTATGGGACATGTTTAGCCCAACATAAAAATTACGAAGTAAAATCTTGAAATCCCCCTCTATAGTGCAATTACGATATATTCCATCATCCTATACCAAGCATCCTTTAAATTTTCTCCTTGTCTCTGTTTGAAGTGAAGAAGCTCAAAATTAGGAGACAAAGGAGGAGAAGAAGTGCTAGCCATGAGAGCAAGACAAACGATCCAACGTATGAGCAAGGTAAGAGCAAACAAAGAAGACGAACGGAAGAGGAGCGAAGAAAAGGCAAATCTTTTCAAAAATCATTTTAGAAGTGGGGAGGGGAAAACGAGAGGCGAATGGCAAATAATGTAATGCGAGGGATGAGAGTTTATGATGAGTACTTGGTATGTCTCGTCTTGGCGTAGATCTCCCCGGCAATGGCGCCAAAAATTCTTCCTCCTACCTCTTGATCTTGCGTTGGTTTTTCCCTTGAAGAGGAAAGGGTGATGCAGCAAAGAAGAGTAAGTATTTCCCTCAGATTTTGAGAACCAAGGTATCAATCCAGTAAGAGACAACGCGGAAGCCACCGAATACCTGCACAAACAAACACCAACTTGCACCCAGCGTGATAAAGGGGTTGTCAATCCCTTCATGATTATTTGAAAAGTGAGACCTGATAGAGATGGATAAAGGGTAAAGTAATATTTTTGGTATTTTGGTTTATGGAACGGAAAGTAAAAGATTGCAAAGGAAACTAAAAAGGAAACTAAAATTGTAGGTCGGAAACTTATATGATGGAAAGTAGACCCGGGGGCCATAGGTTTCACTAGAGGCTTCTCTCAAGATAGAAATTATTACGGTGGGTGAACAAATTACTGCCGAGCAATTGATAGAAAAGCGCAAAGTTATGACGATATCTAAGCCAATGATCGTGAATATATTCATCACGTTCGTATCAAGTAGACCGAAACGATTCTGCATTTACTTTTATTACTCCACACATCGACCGACTCCTGCCTGCATCTAGAGTATTAAGTTCGTAAGAATAGAGTAATGCATTAAGTAAGATGACATGATGTAGCAGGATTAACTCAAGCAATATGATGAAAACCCCATCTTGTTATCCTAGATGGCAACAATACAATACGTGTCGGTTCCCCTTCTGCCACTAGGATCGAGCACCGCAAGATTGAACCCAAAGCTAAGAACTTCTCCCATTGCAAGAAAAACCAATCTTGGTGGCCAAACCAAATGATAGTTCAAAGAGACTTGCAAAGATATCAAATCATGCATATAAGAATTCAGAGAAGATTCAAATAATATTCATAGATAATCTTATCATAAATCCACAATTCATTGGATGTCGACAAACACACCGCAAAAGATTATTACATCGAATAGATCTCCAAGAACATCGAGGAGAACATGGTATTGAGAATCAAAGAGAGAGAAGAAGCCATCTAGCTACTAGCTATGGACCCGTAGGTCTGAGGTAAACTACTCATGCTTCATCGGAAGGGCAATAGGGTTGATGTAGATGCCCTCCGTGATCGAATCCCCCTCTGACAGTTTGCTAGAAAAGGCCCCAAGATTGGACCTCACGGGTACAAAAGGTTGTGGCAGGGGAAAAGTGTTTTCGTGGCTCCCTGATATGTCTCCATCGTATCTTATTTTCCAAACACTTTTGCCCTTGTTTTATACTCTAACTTGTATGATTTGAATGGAACTAACCCGGACTGACGCTATTTTCAACAGAATTGGAGAAAATAAAAGTTCTCGGAATGACCTGAAACTCCACGGAATATCTTAGAATGAATAATAAAAAATCCTCGCCAAAGATGAAGACCAGGGGGCCCACACCCTGTCCATGGGTGGGCCCCCCCGCCTCCTGGGCGCACCCCCTACCTCGTGGGCCCCCTGGAGACCCTTCGACGCCAACTCCAACTCCATATATTGGCTTTCGGGGAGAAAAAATAAGAGAGAAGAAATCATCGCGTTTTACGATACGGAGCCGCCGCCAAGCCCTAATCTCTCTCCGGAGGGCTGATCTGGAGTCCGTTCGGGGCTCCGAAGAGGGGATTCGCCGCCGTCGTCATCAACCATCCTCCATCACCAATTTCATGATGCTCACCGCCAGGCGTGATGATTCCATCGTGAGGCTTGCTGGACGGTGATGGGTTGGATGAGATTTATCATGTAATCGAGTTAGTTTTGTTAGGGTTTGATCCCTAGTATCCACTATGTTCGAGTTTGATGTTGCTCGACTTTGCTATGCTTAATGCTTGTCACTAGGGCCCGAGTGCCATGATTTCAGATCTGAACCTATTATGTTTTCATGAATATATGTGAGTTCTTGATCCTATCTTGCAAGTCTATAGTCACCTACTATGTGTTATGATCCGCAACCTCAAGTGACAATAATCGGGACCACTCCCGGTGATGACCATAGTTTGAGGAGTTCATGTATTCACTATGTGCTAATGCTTTGTTCCGTTCTCTATTAAAGGAGGCCTTAATATCCCTTAGTTTCAATAGGACCCGCTGCCACGGGAGGGTAGGACAAAAGATGTCATGCAAGTTCTTTTCCATAAGCACGTATGACTATATACGGAATACATGCCTACATTACATTGGTGAATTGGAGCTAGTTCTGTGTAACCCTATGTTATGACTGTTACATGATGAACCACATCCGGCATAATTATCCATCATTGATCCGGTGCCTACGAGCTTTCCATATACTGGTTTACGCTTATTTACTTTTTCGTTGCTACTGTTACAATCACTACAAAATACAAAAAATATTTACTATTGCTTGCACTTCTCTTTTGTTACCGTTACCACCACTATCATATTACTTTGCTACTAAACACTTTGCTGCAGATACTAAGTTTCCAGGTATGGTTGAATTGACAACTCAGCTGCTAATACTTGAGAATATTCTTTGGCTCCCCTTGTGTCAAATCAATAAATTTGGATTGAATACTCTACCCTCGAAAACTGTTGCGATCCCCTATACTTGTGGGTTATCAAGACCTTTTCCTGGCGCCGTTGCCGGGGAGCATAGCTCTATTCTTTGGGCCACTTGGGATTTATATCTGCTGGACACTATGAAGAACTTGAAAGACGCTAAGACAACAATTTATCCCTCAACTACGAGGGGAGGTAAGGAACTGCCATCTAGCTCTGCACTTGATTCACCTTCTGTTATGAGTAAGTTAGCGACACCTAAGCCTGCTTCTGCTATTCGTTCCGATATGTCGCATGTTATTGATGATGCCACTTCTGCTATGCATGATACTTAAGCAGTATATGATCTCAATCCTTTATTCACTGAAGAACCTCCTGATCCCGATATCCCGACACAGGTAGTAAAGGTAAATTCTCTATACAGATATGATAAAGCTGAGGTCCCTCCTACTAATATTGCTAGTCAGTGCTTGGATGAGTTTGATAACTTTATGTATAAGAAAGATGACTTTAATGCTTATTTTGGTAGACAATTAAAACAAGATGCTTATATGATTAAACGCTTGGGTGATTATATGGCTAATATTAGAGGTGAACTTAAACTTGTTAGCAAACATGCTTCTATGGTTACCACTCAAGTAGAACAAGTACTTAAAGCTCAAAAAGAAGTGCTTGATGAAATGAATAGTAAGAAAAATGATTATGATGTTAGAGTGGCTACTAGAACTGGTAGAATGACTCAGGAACCTTTGTATCCTCAAGGCCACCCTAAAAGAATTGAGCAAGATTCTCAGAGAAATAATATTGATGTTCCTAGTTCTTCTAAAAGGAAGGAAAAGAAAAATGATAGGACTTTGCAAACTTCTAGTGAACCTATTGCTTTGAACCACCGAGAATCCAAATGATATCTCTATGTCCGATCTGAAACACAATCTGGTAATGAACATGAACCTAGTGAAAATGTTAATGATGATATTCGTGATGATGCTCAACCTAGTAATGAAAATGATGTAGAAGTTGAACCTGTTGTTGATCTTGATAACCCACAATCAAAGAATCAACGTTATGATAAGAGAGATTTTGTTGCTAGGAAACATGGTAAAGAAAGGGAACCATGGGTTTAGAAACCCATGCCTTTTCCTCCGAAACCATCCAAGAAGAAGGATGATGAGGATTTTGAGCGCTTTGTTGAAATGATTAGACCTATCTTTTTGCGTATGCGATTAACTGATGTGCTCAAAACAAATCCTTATGCTAAGTATATGAAAGATATTATTACAAATAAAAGAAAGATACCGAAAGCTGAAATTTCCACCATGCTTGCTAATTATACTTTTAAGGGTGGAATATTAAAGAAACTTGGAGATCCAGGAGTACCTACTATACCATGCTCCATTAAGAGAAATTATGTTAAAACTGCTTTATGTGATCTTGGAGCCGGTGTTAGTGTTATGCCACTCTCTTTATATCGTAGACTTGACTTGAATAAGTTGACACCTACTGAAATATCTTTGCAAATGGCTGATAAATCAACTTGCTATACCTGTCGGTATTTGTGAGGATGTGCCTGTTGTGGTTGCAAACGTTACTATTTTAACGGACTTTGTTATTCTTGATATTCCCGAGGATGATAGTATGTCTATTATTCTTGGAAGACCTTTTCTTAACACTGCAGGGCTGTTGTTGATTGCAACAAAGGCAATGTCACTTTTCATGTTAATGGTAACGAGCATACGGTACACTTTCCGAGGAAAGAACCTCAAGTTTATAGCATCAATTCTATTGGAAAAGTTCCATCGATTATTTTTGGAGGTTTTGAATTTCCTCTTCCTACTGTCAAGAAGAAATATGATATTCTTATTATAGGGGATGTGCATATCCCCGTTGAGGTAACTTAGTGTTATTCGAAATTTCTCCGGTTTCATGATTACCGGAATGAGTTTGTTAACAAGGCCTGATCAACCTTGTTAGTGGATTCCTTTTGATGAGCATGAGATGGATGAAACTAGAAGCACAACCTTCTGTACCCTCTTTATATTTTTTGTTATTTAGTAGAAATAAAGTAAAATAGTATTTTTCTGTCTGTCTCTTGACTTATCCGTGCAATATAAAAATATCCCGAAAATAAAAGTCCTCAGAATGCCATGCCAATTTAATATGATTTTTTCGGGAATATTTGAGGATTTACTGTGCAAAAATTACCGCGGGGGGAGCTGCCACCTGGCCACGAGGGTGGAGGGCGCGCCCCCTGCCTCGTGGGCCCATGGTGGCCCTCCTCCACTTATTCCTGCACCCATCTTCTTCCTCTGTCTCACACAAACCCGAAAAACCAACTCAAGCACGAGTTCCAGCCACTTTTGCTGCGATTTTCGATCTCCTTGGTCAAAGCACCTCTCGCAAAACTGCTTGGGGAGATTGTTCCTTTGTATGTGACTCCTCCATTGGTCCAATTAGTTTTTGTTCTAGTGCTTTATTCTTTGCAAATTTGTGCTGCATAGGTGACCATGTTCTTGAGCTTGCATGTCAAATTTATATGGTTCCAAGTAGTTCTAATGCTTGATATAGGCTCTAGGCACTTGTAGGAGTAGTTGCTATCAATTTTATTGAAGTTGGTTCACTTTTGTTTGAAGTTACTAAAAATTTCAGAATTTTTTTAGAGGAAACAATATGTTTAGGAAGATGTTCCAAGGTGGTTCTTCAAGGAAGCAAGGTCCTAGGCATGCAATGCGTGATGCTGACGAGGAACCACCAAGAGACACTCTTGTAAGGCCCTGTGAATGGCCTTCGGAAAATTTTATGAATCAAGCGGGAATCAAAGAAGAATTTAGCGCATATTTGCGCAATGCCAGTCTTGAGGACTTTGAAGTCGACAAATGCCCCGATCATGATCTCACAAGTTCATTTGTGAGGAGTTTTGAGTTTTCATCTTCGCGTAATTCTCCTTCAGTCATGTTTGACCTTTATGACAAAACTTATACCATGGACTTAGAGAATTTCACTTTTGCTTGCAAACTTCCATCTTGGGGTAGTGTCAGGGATCCCCCTAAATCTGAATATAGAGACTTTCTTGCTAGAATAACTGTGGGGGAATCTAGAGATATAACACAAGCCACTATAGGGAGCATTCACTTTCCTGCTATACATTATTTTGCTCTCTTCATAGGTAGATGCATAAATGCTAAGGATGAAGCATGTCACATGTGTGACCCTGATCTCAGCATTCTCAGAAGTGCTGTTTTAGGAGACCAATCTTATCATATGGGAGCCATTGTAGCTCGTAGGTTGCATCATAATAGACATAACGGAGATTTCTTTGGAGGAATTTTTGCAACCCGCTTAGCTAATTTTCTTGAGATTGACATTCGTGAGGGTGATATGGAGTTACCCCCTACTTATTTAGATTTAGATTCTATGGTTTCCCACCAGTTTGTTGAGAGGACTGAACCACCTCTCCAGTATCGACTAATCTTTAACTGACGGCATGTTGTCCGTATTACTCTTCCCGCTCCTGCCTTCTTTGATTCTCAGACAAAAAGAAGATATGTTATTACCAGAGAGGAGGCAGATGAGTACGAGAGAAGAGCGGAGGCGGCTCGACGCCACGCTGCAGCTCAGGAAGCGATAGCCGCTGCATCACAGTACGACCCCAACTACACCTACGGGTATCCGCCAGGCCATCCTTGGCAATTAACCAACTTAGGCCAAAGGCCTAAGCTTGGGGGAGTACGTATTTCCCACCGACATTACATTTATGTTCACACACACTCATTGCTAGATGTCGGTGCTCATACTCTTTCACTGTAATATCCATGCTAGTTTATTTTTTTCCTGCTTTCTTCTTGTGTGTCTGTTAAACCTTAAGAAAAACAAAAAAATAGTAGTAGTTTATTTCTTTGCTGTAGTAATCAAAAACAAAACCCAAAAATATTTCCCGTTCTTCTTTTGCTTGTTGGGAGCTTTCCCGTGTAAATAGTTTTTATTTCTTTTCTTTTCTTTGGGGGTCAGTAGGAGAAGACCATGATTAAAGTGTTGAAGTGGCTCTTATATGCATCATTGTTAATTTAACTAAGAGCCCATATTGCCTTGTCTTTCCTGTTTACTGAATGCTCGCAGATTCCAGCTTAGTCCAATGCACGTGCACTCTTATTATTATTCACACCGTTCGGTCGTGCAAGTGAAAGGCAATTATGATGATATATGATGGACTGACTGAGATGGGAATAGCTGGTATGAACTCGACCTCTCTTGTTTTTGTAAATATGATGAGTTCATCGTTCTTGATTCAGCTTATTGTGAATAAACATTTTTACAATGACAATTAGAGATCATAGTTGCTCGTGCCATGCTTGATTAGCTTTGATTTATAATGGTTTACCTTGCGTGCCAACATGCTATTAAAATGGTTGTGATGTGGTATGATGGGGTGGTATCCTCCTTTGAATGATTTAAGTGACTTGACTTGGCACATGTTCACGCATGTAGTTGAAACAAATCAACATAGCCTTCACGATATTTATGTTCATGGTGGATTATATCCTACTCATGCTTGTATTCAATGTTTATTAATTTTAATGCATGTTCATGACTGTTGTCGCTCTCTAGTTGGTCGCTTCCCAGCCTTTTGCTAGCCTTCACTTGTACTAAGCGGGAATACTGCTTGTGCATCCAATCCCTTAAACCCCAAAGTTATTCCATATGAGTCCACCATACCTTCCTATATGCGGTATCTACCTGCCGTTCCAAGTAAATTTGTATGTGACAAACTCTAAACCTTCAAATAATCATTCTGTTTTGCATGCTCGAATAGCTCATATATCAACAGGGGCTGCCCTTATCTTCCGTGTTAGGCGGGTTATTCTCAAGAGGAGTGGACTCCGCTCCTCACTCACGAGAAAATGGCTGGTCACCGGGATGCCCAGTCCCATGCTTTATGCAAATTAAATCAAAATAATTGCAAACAAAACTCCCCACAGGACCCGTTGAATGTTGGAGGCACTTGTTGTTTCGAGCAAGCCATGGATTGATGCTTGTGGAGGAGGGGGGGTATAAACTTTACCATTCTGTTTGGGAACCGCCTATAATTTGTTTAGCATGGAAGATATCGTCATCTCTTAGTTGTTACGTTGACAATGAAAGTATGCCGCTCAAAATATAATTTATCTCTATTTCAAAACCGAGCTCTGGCACCTCTACAAATCCCTGCTTCCCTCTGCGAAGTGCCTATATATTTACTTTCATGTTGAGTCATCACCCTCTTATTAAAAAGCACCCGCTGGAGAGCACAATGTCGTTTGCATTCATTACTATTGGTTTATATTGGGTATGACTTGATTGGATCTCTTTTACCATGAATTACAATGTCTAGTCAGTCCTTGATCTTTGAAGGTGCTCTGCATTTATGTTTTGCGGTCTCAGAAAGGGCTAGCGAGATACCATCTTGTTATATCATATTATGATTATTTTGAGAAAGTGTTGTCATCCGAGATTTATTATTATGGCTTGCTAGCTGACTATGTTATTCATATGAGTAAACTTGAGACCTGAGAATTATTGCAAATATGGTTAGTTATGATCATTGCTGAAAACCTGAATGCTGGCTTGACATAGATACAACAACAAGAGCAAACAGAGTTTGTAAAAGTTTTTCTTTTTCTCTTTTAGTTTGTCAACTGAATTGCTTGAGCACAAGCAAGGGTTTAAGCTTGGGGAGTTGATACGTCTCCGTCGTATCTACTTTTCCAAACACTTTTGCCCTTGTGTTGGACTCTAACTTGTATGATTTGGATGGAACTAACCCGCACTGACGCTGTTTTCAGCAAAATTGCCATGATGTTGTTTTTTGTGCAGAAAATAAAAGTTCTCGGAATGACCTAAAACCCCATGGAATATCTTCGAATAAATAATAAAAAATCCTCGCCAAAGATGAAGACCAGAGGGCCCACACCCTATCCACGAGGGTGGGGGGCGCCCCCTCCCTCCTGGGCGCGCCCCCCTACCTCATGGGACCCCTGGAGACCGTTCGACGCAAACTCCAACTCCATATATTGGCTTTCGGGGAGAAAAAATAAGAGAGAAGAAATCATCGCGTTTTACGATACGGAGCCGCCGCCAAGCCCTAATCTCTCTCGGGAGGGCTGATCTGGAGTCCGTTCGGGGCTCCGGAGAATGGGATTTGTCGCCGTCGTCATCATCAACCATCCTCCATCACCAATTTCATGATGCTCACCTCCGTGCGTGAGTAATTCCATCGTAGGCTTGCTGGACGGTGATGGGTTGGATGAGATTTATCATGTAATCGAGTTAGTTTTGTTAGGGTTAGATCCTAGTATCCACTATGTTACGAATTGAAGTTGCTATGACTTTGCTATGCTTAATGCTTGTCACTAGGGCCCGAGTGCCATGATTTCAGATCTGAACCTATTATGTTTTCATGAATATATGTGAGTTCTTGATCCTATCTTGCAAGTCTATAGTCACCTACTATGTGTTATGATCCGCAACCCAAGTGACAATAATCGGGACCACTCCGGTGATGACCATAGTTTGAGGAGTTCATGTATTCACTATGTGCTAATGCTTTGTTCCGGTTCTCTATTAAAAGGAGGCCTTAATATCCCTTAGTTTCCAATAGGACCCCGCTGCCACGGGAGGGTAGGACAAAAGATGCCATGCAAGTTCTTTTCCATAAGCACGTATGGCTATATACGGAATACATGCTTACATTACATTGATGAATTGGAGCTAGTTCTGTGTCACCCTATGTTATGACTGTTACATGACGAACCACATCTGGCATAATTATCCATCATCGATCCGGTGCCTACGAGCTTTCCATATACTGGTTTACGCTTATTTACTTTTCCGTTGCTACTGTTACAATCACTACAAAATACCAAAAATATTTACTATTGCTTGCACTGCTCTTTTGTTACCGTTACCACCACTATCATATTACTTTGCTACTAAACACTTTGCTGCAGATACTAAGTTTCCAGGTGTGGTTGAATTGACAACTCAGCTACTAATACTTGAGAATATTCTTTGGCTCCCCTTGTGTCGAATCAATAAATTTGGGTTGAATACTCTACCCTCGAAAACTGATGCGACCCCCTATACTTGTGGGTTATCACTCTCCTGAGGGTTTTTGAATATATGTGAATATATAGGACGAAGAGGTAGGTCAGAGGAGTCCCAAGGGGTCCACAAGGTATCCCCCCCTAGGGCGCGCCCTCCACCTTTTCCGCCACCTCGTGGCTCTTCTGGCTTGGACTCCAAGTCCTCTGGGTGTCTTCTGGTCCTAGAAAAATCATCATGAAGTTTTATTCTGTTTGGACTCTGCTTGATATTCCTTTTCTGCGAAACTCGAAAACAAGGGAAAAATAGAAACTGGCACTGGGCTCTAGGTTAATAAGTTAGTCCCGAATATAATATAAAATAGCATAAAAATGCTTATAAAACATCCAAAACAGATAATATAATAGCATGGAACAATCAAATATTATAGATACGTTGGAGACGTATCAGGCTTTTACTTTGGTAGTCGAATGTTTTTATGTCTTTCCTCTCTGGAACTGACCAATCAGAGGACGACAACTAGCTTATGGAACTGATACGTGATGGGCACGGAAGAAGAGAAATACACAGAATTTTATTCTGACGGTGGGCTTTTACTTTGTTGGTTGACTCGGTTTATGTCTTTTCTCTCAGGAACTGAGCAACTAGAGGACAACTATAGTATAGATGGGCACAGAAGCAGAGAAACACATAGGCTATATTCTGACAATGAGCTTTTACTTTGTGATGGATTATGGATGGGCTTAGGCCCATATAAGACAATAATCCCTGGTTAATCTCTAAGGCACATGAATGTGTGTACGACAAGTGGTGGGAAGTGTGGTAAGTTTAGTACCATACTGCTACAGTAAGAAGAGTGAGACCTCTTTATAAAGGCTGCTCTACCACTTGCTATTGGGAACTTGGGAATAGGAGTTGTACACACGCGCTCCTCCTCCGCCGCCGCCCACCACGCCTTGCCTCGTCACAACACGCGCTCGTGCCGCGGGTTGCGGGAATGAGCCGAACCGAAGCTTATTTTTGCCAGTCGGGAATGGTTAATTAATCTCGGATTAATTAATGAGTCACTTACGAAGTGCCACTGTCGGAGACATTGGACCGTGGGTTGTTCGCGGACTCGGTCGTGGGCCTGAGCCCAGGCCCATCTATCCGACGGCCTATATAAGAAGGCGTTGGCCAGTGGAGTGAACCCTAACTCAGTTCACTCACTCCCTCTCACACAACCCTAGTTGTCATCTACTGTTCCTTTCACTATGCTGCTTCTGACGATCCCATCCCGACGACCGCGTGCACGGTTGTTCGGGAGAGCAGGTGCCTCCGGAACCCTGTCGTTCGAGATCCTGCCCAAGAGAACGGCAATAAGGTTTTTGGGGAGCGTCTTGACGCGACTGCTCCCGATCCGTCCCCGTCTCCGTCTTCCTCTCCTTCCACTACTTCCACTGCATTGACTCCGTGGCTGATGACCCCGCTGCCAAGAAGAAGGCCTCTGCCAATGTCGAGGTTGCCGCCGCCGCCGCCACGTTGGCCTGGCCAACCGGAGGGTATGACTTGTTCTTCCCCTATTTGCTCGTTCATGTGTTGGCCATATATATGTTGTTCATAGATGTTTCGGTTCTATGTACTATATGTGCTCACATGCTTAGGTATCGGTATGAGATGCATACCGTATTTTCCATGTTTACTATTTACTCGTGGATTAGATTAGTCGAGAAAGTGCTAATATTTCCAACAATCCAAAAACCTCATTTTAGGCACTTTTTGACTCATGGCTTCGCCGCTACACTGAAATCGGAAAAGTTTACCGGGACGCATTTGAAGCGTTGGCAGACGAGGACTACCTTGTGGCTCACAGCAATGAACGTGTTCTGGGTTGGTGGTGTGTCTCCCACGGTAACAATTGCTCCTGAACAAGAGAATGCGTTTATGGAGGCAACCACCATCTTTGTGGGAGCCGTTCCTACTATGATTGGAGACAAGCTAGTTGATGCGTATCTCCGTATGCTTGTTGCCAAGAGTTTGTGGTATGCGCTTGAAGCTAAGTTCGGCGCAACCGATGTTGGAAGCGAGTTGTATGCTATGGAGTAGTTCAATGATTAAAAAATGGTTGATAACCGTTCTGCATTGGACTAGGCCCATGAGATACAATGCATCACTAATACGTCCATTTTGCATCATGCTTTTATATCGATATTTATTGCATTATGGGCTGTTATTACACGTTATGCCACAATACTTATGCCTATTCTCTCTTATTTTACAAGGTTTACATGACGAGGGAGAATGCCGGCAGCTGGAATTCTGGGCTGGAAAAGGAGCAAATATTAGAGACCTACTCTGCACAGCTCCAAAAGTCCCAAAACTTCACGGAAGTCATTTTTGGAATTAATAAAAATATTGAGCGAAGAAAATACTAGAGGGGCCCACACCACAGCCACGAGGGTGGGGCGCCTACCCCTGGCGCGCCCGCCTCGTGGGCCTCGGCAGGCCTCCGGTGCCCATCTTACGCTATATGAAGTCTTTCGTCCGAGAAAAATCATAAGCAACCTTGCGGGATTTAAACACTTGCCACCACGAGGCGGAACCAATCTAGGGCTCGTGAGCTGTTACTGGTTGGGAAACTTCCCTCCGGGAGGGGGAAATCATCGTCATCACCATCAATCCTCTCATCGGGAGGGCGTCAATCTCCATCAACATCTTCACCAGCACCATCTCCTCTAAAACCCTAGTTCATCTCTTGTATCCAATCCTTGTCCCAAAGCCTCAGATTGATACCTGTGGGTTGCTAGTAGTGTTGATTACTCCTTGTAGTTGATGCTAGTTGGTTTATTTGGTGGAAGATCATATGTTCAGATCCATTATGCATATTAATACCCCCCTGATTATGAACATGAATATGCTTTGTGAGTAGTTACATTTGTTCCTGAGGACATGGGAGAAGTCTTGCTATTAGTAGTCATGTGAATTTGGTATTCGTTCGATATTTTGATGAGATGTATGTTGTCTTTCCTCTAGTGGTGTTATGTGAACGTCGACTACATGACACTTCACCATTGTTTGGGCCTGGAGGAAGGCATTGGGAAGTAATAAGTAGATGATGGGTTGCTAGAGTGACAGAAGCTTAAACCCTAGTTTATGCGTTGCTTCGTAAGGGGCTGATTGGATCCATATGTTTCATGCTATGGTTAGGTTTACCTTAATACTTATTTTGTAGTTTTGGATGCTTGTAATAGGGGTTAATCATAAGTGGGATGCTTGTCCAAGAAAGGACAACACCCAAACACCGGTCCACCCACATACCAAATTATCAAAGTGACGAATGCGAATCATATGAGCGTGATGAAAACTAGCTTGACGATAATTCCCATGTGTCCTCGGGAGCGTTTTCCTTCATATAAGAAAGTGTCCACGCTTGTCCTTTGCTACAAAAAGGATTGGGCCATATTGCTGCACCTTATTTACTTTTATTACTTGTTACCCGTTACAAATTACCTTATCACAAAACTATCTGTTACCGATAATTTCAGTGCTTGCAGAGAATACCTTACTGAAAACCGCTTGTCATTTCCTTCTGCTACTCGTTGGGTTCGACACTCTTACTTATCGAAAGGACTACGATAGATCCCTTGCACTTGTGGGTCATCAATCACTAAGGAGCTGGAGCTCCTGAAGTGAGTTACCGGACAAGTTTGTCGCAGGTTGCATTATTGCAAAACTCCCTCCTCCGTGGAGGAACTTTGCTACTTCTCTCAAGCACTTGAGACGTGAATTCTCTGTTGAGGATGTCATTGGTCATCTAAGTGTTGAGCAGAACTCAAGAGCAAAGGACTCATACGTTAAAGGGGTAGAGGGTTCTTCTAGTGCCAATGTGGTGCAGAAGAATTCCCACAAGTCCAAGGGAAGAACTCTGTCGAGCAGAATACTACCTTTAAGAAGAAGGGTAAGAAGAAAGACAAAAGAGAGATGGTTGTTTACTTGTGGTTTAGAGGAACACTGGGCAAACAAGTGCCCAAACAAGTACAAGAAGCTAGGACAGGGCTCCAAGTATGTCAATGTCACTCTAAGCAACAATGATGGGCATCTGGGTATGGTAATCTGTTTACCATACTTTCAGTTTGTCAATCCACCGATTGGTGGGTTGACACTGAGGCCAATACTCATGTGTGTGTTGATGTGTCTTTGTTTTCTTCTTACCAGGTCACACGAGATTGTTCCGTCCTGATGGGGAACGACTCGCATGCTTATGTTCATGGTGTTGGCACGGTAGATCTGAAGTTTGCTTCGGGAAAGATCATGCAACTAAAGAACATGCAGCATGTCCCCGCCATCAAGAAGAATTTCGTTAGTGGCTCCCTTCTGTGTAAAGAAGGGTTTAAGCTAGTATTTGAGTCCAACAAAGTTGTCGTATCTCGATGTGGACTATTTGTTGGAAAAGGATATGATTGTGGTGGTTTGTTCCGCCTTTTCCTGGAGGATTTCTGTAATAAAGTCATGAACCAAATTCGTTCTAATGTGAATGAATCTGAGGTTTGGAATTCACGCCTTTCTCATATAAATTTCGATTTTATGATGTGGCTGGCTAAGATGGATTTAATTCTGAGTTTCACTTTAGCCAAAGGCTCTAAGTGCCATGCGTGTGTGCAAGAAAAGCAACCTCGTAAGCCCCACAAGCCTGCGAAGGAGAGACACTTGTGTAACGCCCCCGATGCGACTATATCTCCCACGTGTCGAGGCACGACTTAGAGGCATAATCGCATTGAAAGCAATGTCGCAAGTGAGGTAATCTTCACACAACCCATGTAATAAATAAGGGAAAGAGATACATAGTTGGCTTACAATGCCACTTCACACAAAGTACATAAATAAACATCCATCATTCGTAGTACACTCAAGGTCCGACTACGGAACCAAAATAAAAGAAGATACCCCAAATGCTACACAGATCCCCGAATCGTCCCAACTGGGCACCACTACTGATCATCAGGAAAAGACACATAGTAACGACCACGTTCCTTGTCGAACTCCCACTTGAGCTCGGTTGAGCCACCTGCACTGGCATCGTCGGCACCTGCAACTGTTTTGGAAGTATCTGTGAGTCACGGGGACTCAGCAATCTCACACCCGCGAGATCAAGACTATTTAAACTTATAGGAAGGACAGAGTAGTAAGGTGGAGCTGCAGCAATCGACTAGCATATATGGTGGCTACTTCGCAAAAGAGAGCGAGAATAGGAGCAAAGCACGGTCGTGAAGCTAGAAGCGATCAAGAAGTGATCCTGAACTACTTACGTCAGACATAACTCCAACACCGTGTTCACTTCCCGGACTCCGCCGAGAAGAGACCATCACGGTTACACACGCGGTTGATGGGTATTTTATTTGAGGTCAACTTCGGGTTTTCGACAACCGGACATTAACAAATTCCCATCTGCCTCATAACATGGCACGGCTTTGAAAGATATTACCTGCAGGGTGTCCCAACTTAGCCCATTATAAGCTCTCACGGTCAACGAAGGATATTCCTTCTACCGGGAAGACCCGATCAATCTCGGAATCCCGGACTACAAGACATTTCGACGCAATAAAACAAGACCAGCAAAGCCGCCCGAATGTGCCGACAAATCCCGATAGGAGCTGCACATATCTCGTTCTCAGGGCACACCGGATGAGCAGTACGTACGGCAACCGAAGATGCCCCAAGTTGCCTCGGGGTGGCACCGCAAGTGGCTCTAGTTTGGACCAACGCTCAGAGGAGCATTGGCCCAGGGGGGGGGTTAAATAAAGATGACCCTCGGGCTCGCGAAAACCCGGGGGAAAAGGCTTAGGTGGCAAATAGTAAAACCAAAGTTGGGCCTTGCTGGACGAGTCTTATTCAAAGCAAACTGTCAAGGGGGTCCCATAAATCACCCAACCGTGTAAGGACCGCGAAATCAAGGAACATAACACGGTATGACGGAAACTAGGGTGGCAAGAGTGGAACAAAACACCAGGCATAAGGCCGAGCCTTCCACCCTTTACCAAGTATATAGATGTATTAAAAATAGCAGATATAGATATTGTGATATCCCCAACAAGTAAACATGTTCCAAAAGGAACAACATCTCCATGTTCCAACAAGGAACAAACTTCAGCTTCACCTGCAACTAGCAACGCTATAAGAGGGCTGAGCAAAGCGGTAACATAGCCAAACAACGGTTTGCTAGGAAAAGGATGGTTAGGGGCTGACATGGCAATATGGGTGGCATGATATAGCAAGTGGTAGGCATCGCAGCATAGGCATAGCAAAAGAGCGAGCAACTAGCATAGCAAAGATAGAAGTGATTTCGAGGGTATGGTCATCTTGCCTGCAATGTTCTCAGAGTTGTCGAAAGCTTGATCCTCGTAAGCGTTCTCAACAGGTTCCTCGCCCACGTACTCGTCTCCCGACTCTACCCAAAGCAACAACACAAACAAAGGAACCACAATAAATCACGGTGCAATGCACAATCAACATGATGCAAAACATGACATGATATGCGGGATGTGATATGCAATGCGTATGTGCGCCCGGAAGGTAAATGATGAACCAGGCATCAACTTGGCAAACCAAGTATGCCACTGGAAAGATGAGATGATTTCGGTTGAAATCGATATAAAGATCACCGGAATCGGATGCACGGTTTGGAAATGGCAAGCAAAACAAGAATGTCGCAAATCTGCCATTAACAGCATGATGCCACTTAGCAAGCAACAATAAATTACGCTACTGCACCCAAACGTATCAACAAAGTATATGGCAGTAATCTACACAAGATGCTTGACAAAAGATGAGCACTGAGCTACGGCTAGTTCACATCATAACAGGTTCAAACAAGCATGGCAAAAGTGCACAAAATATCAGGCTGGACATGGCAAAAACGGCATCAGGTTGCAATGTTCAGAGCAGCAAAACTACATGCTACAGGAACTTAAAATAGCAAAATATGGCATGGCATGAATCTACTCAAAGCATAGAACAAAAGTCCCTTACTGACCATAAGCCAAAAAGGATCAGAAAATATAGTAACACACATGTCAATATTGAAAGTTCCGTTAACAGATTCAGCAACATGACATGTCAAAAACTGATAACAAGTAGGCATGTTTACAAGCTCAATGCACTCACTACAGAGCCTTAAATGATAAACTAAGCATACATACATCAAGAAGACATGGCATAGAAGACATACATGGCAAGAACAATAACATAGCGTACATGGCTCAACCACAACAACCTTGGCAAAATTGAATAACATGTAAACAATCTGCCAGGAAACATTTGATAGCAAAAGTAGAGCTCGATTGACTCAAGCAATGGCACTCCATAATTGCAAAAAAGGGCATGGATGGATAGAGAAAGACATGTTTTACAAAACATCCTTACTGAAGTATCTCAAAATATGCATAGATCTCTCGGTAGCATCAAGTTAACATGGCATCAAAAATAAGCTAAACAGGGCTGAAAACAGCAACATCAGGACACCTACTTTGCATGCTTGTGCTAGTCACCACATAAATCACAAAAATACATGGCATATACGTCTGGAAAGATGGCATGGCATATTACAAAACACATGTAGGACTCAACTTCATAGGGTGCACACATTAATCATGGCATAAATAACAAAAGTGCAAGTTCTGTTAAGAAACAGAAACTAACATCACATAGCACTTTTCCAACAGCATTTCGGGCATCAAGATGAGCTCAACTTAAAATGATGCAATGATATGAAATGATCTACTCTTCGAGGCGAACATTTTGATATATTATACGCGCAAAATGGATCTACAGATTCAAAGTTACACTACGGAGAAAATGCAACAAAATAACAATTATATAAAAGACTTAGAAGAAAAATGAGGGGAGAGAGGTCAGCTGGATCGGATCCGGATCGGGCCGATCCGGATCGAGCGGGCGGCGGCGGCGCGGTTCATGGGCTCGCCGGAGAAGGCGGCGGGCGGCGGTGGCGGCGGAGGTGGCGGCGCTGGCGGCGTCTGGCGCCTTGCAAGTGGCCATGAAAGCGGGGCCGGCCGGTGGCGGGCGGCGACAGGCGGAGGAGGCTGTGGCGGCGGAGGGCGGCGGCGGCCGGGCCGGTCGGTTGGCGGCGGTGGAGGCGGGCCGTGGAGGAGCTGAGCGGGCCGTGGCCGCCATGGGCTCGGGTTCATGGCCATGGCGGCGCGGCCACGTGGCAGCCCACGATTAGCTGGGCGTATGGGCGTCCGGGCGGGCGGCGGACGTCGGGCGGGCGCGGGGACGGATTTTTAGGGTTTCGGGGGAGGAATGATCCGGGATTTGGAGGGGGTTTGCTTAAATAGGCATAGAGGGAGCTAGGAGAGTCTAAATGAGGTGTAGTTTTCGCCCACACGATCGTGATCGAACGACGGAGAGCATGGAAGTGACTTAGATGGGTTATTGGGCTGTTTTGGAGGGGTGTTGGGCTGCAACTTAAAAGAGGCCTTTGCGAGTGCGGTTAACCGTTGGAGTACCAAACGAGCTCCAAATGACCCGAAACTTGACCGGTGGTCTACGGGTGGTATACCAAGGCCACTAGACAAACCTCGGTCCATTTTGAGAAGGTTTAGTACCCGCACATGGAAAAACGTAAAAGGGGCCGCCGGGGGAGATAGGAGTCTTGGGATTGCAAAAGCGGACAACGGGAAAAATGCTCGAAATCATGAGACGAACACGTATGCAAATGCGATGCACATGATGACATGATATAAAATGCATGACATGGACAAAATGCAAAAATGAAGAAAAACCCAACCACGAAGGGAATATCATATCACAATGCCGAAAATGGCAAGAGTTGGAGTTACAAATATGGAAAGTTACTTCCGGGGTGTTACAACACTCCACCACTACAAGAGGATCTCGTCCGAGATCTAGGACTGAAAGAACTCCGGATATTCGAACGGAGGTGATCCTCGCGCCCCGTGTAGCTTCTCGGTCGGAATGGTGTGACCACTTCACTTGCAGGAATTTGATTGACTTGTTGCGAGTCTTGCGCCTGCTTTTCTTCAAGAATAGCAACGGGTGCTCATGATAAGAGAGATCTTCTTGAAGGTCAATCTCTTGAAGTTGATAGTGCGTTCAGGAGTCTTGAAGCATTTGCGAAGGCTGTGACACGTGGAACACATCGTGCACGTTTGCAAAGTTGGATGGAAGCTCAAGTTGATAGGCGAGATCGCCTCTTTTGCCAATGATCTTGAAAGGACCCACGTATCTAGGGGCAAGCTTCCCTTTGATACCGAAGCGACGAGTGCCTTTCATTGGGGAGACGCGGAGGTAGACATGGTCTCCGATTTCAAAAGCCACATCACGGTGCTTGTCATCATAATAGCTCTTCTGGCGCGATTGCGCGGCTTTGAGATTCTCACGAATGACTTGGCACATTTCTTACATACGTGATCAAGTCATTGCCAAGAAGTTGGCGTTCACCTGTCTCGAGACCAATTGAGAGGAGTACGGCACTTTCTCGCCATAGAGAATTTCGAATGGGGCCTTGCCGAACTCGCTTGGAAGCTGTTGTTGTAGGAGAACTTCGGCATATGGAAGACAATCTTCCCACTTCATACCGAAAGAAATGACGCAAGCCCTGAGCATATCTTCAAGGATTTGATTTACTCGCTCAACTTGGCCACTTGTTTGAGGATGGAAAGCTGTCTTTGAAACGAATGTTGGTGCCCATGGCCTTACGAAAAGAATCCCGAACTTGGAGGTAAAGATGCTGCCACGATGCAGAAGAGATCACTTGTGGAATGCCGTGCAAAGAGACAATCCTGGAGGTGTATAGCTCTGCCAACTGAGCTGCTGTGATAGATTCTTTGATAGGAAGAAAATGAGCCACTTTAGTGAGCTTGTCAATGACAATGAAGATAGCATCATTTCCACGCTTGGACTTAGGAAAACCAGTCACGAAGTCCATCTCGATATGATCAAACTTCCATTCTGGAATAGCAAGAGGTTGGAGGAGACCAGCTGGTCTTTGGTGTTCTACTTTCACTCTTCTGCAGACATCACACTCATTCACGAATTGAGCAATTTCTCGCTTCATTCGAGTCCACCAAAATGACTGCTTGAGGTCATGGTACATCTTTGTACTACCAGGATGAATGGATAGAAGCGAATTGTGAGGCTCGTTCATAATGACTTTTCTCAGATCACCCTTAGGAACCACAATCCGGTCCTCAAAGAAAAGAGTGTCTTTGTCATCAACGTGGAAGCACTTGTACTTGGAAATGCCCTTATCGATACCACGTTTCACCTTTTTCACCATGGTATCCAGAAGTTGAGCCTCACGAATCTGATCTTCCAAAGTAGGAGAGACTATGAGGTTGGCAAGAAAGCCTTGAGGAACAACTTGAAGATTCAGCCATGGAAAGCTTCCACAGAGATCCGCTGAAAGGGCTTGAGGATTAGACTATTGCGATAAGCCTTCCTGCTCAAAGCATCTGCAATGACATTGGCTTTGCCCGGAGTATATTCAATACTTGGGTTGTACTCTTGAATCATTTCGACCCATCGAGTCTGCACTGAGGTTGAGGTTGGGTTGAGTGAAGATGTACTTGAGACTCTTGTGATCGGTGAAAATGTCCACTTTCCTTCCCAACAAGAGATGTCTCCACGTTATCAATGCATGGACAACTGCCGCCAACTCAAGATCGTGAGTGGGGTAGTTCTTTTCGTTGAGCTTCAATGGCGAGAGGTATAAGCCACAACTCTCTTCTCTTGCATTAACACAGCACCGAGACCTTGAAGAGAAGCATCACGAGAAAACTTCAAATGGCTTGGATTCATCGGGAGGAGTCAAGGCAGGGAGCTGTGACGAGTTTCTCTTTGAGAGTATTGAAAGCAACGTCACACTCGGGGAGACCAGACATACTTCACATGCTTACGGAGAAGGTTGGAAAGAGGCTTTGCAATCTTGGAGAAGTTCTCAACGAATCTTGACAATAGCTTGCAAGACCAAGAAAACTGGAGCTGCTTGATGTTACGAGGAGGTTCCAGTTCACAATTGCGGACACCTTCTGGGATTAACAGCGATGCCCTTGGCGGAGATGATATGACCAAGATAAAGCACTTCATCAAGCCAAAATTCACATTTGGAGAACTTCGCATAGAATTGATACTCTACGAGCTTGTCTAGTACCAATCGCAAATGTTTGGCATGATCCTTCTTATTCTTGGAGAAGACCAAAATATCATCAAGATAGACCAAGACGAATTCATTGGTGTAGGGGTTGAAGATGAAATTCATCATCCGAGAGAATGTTGGAGGAGCATTGACAAGGCCGAAAGACATGACCGTATATTCATAAGAACCAAAGCTTGTTCTCAATGCTGGCTTGGGAATATCTTGTTCACGAATGCGAATCTGATGATAACCCATACGAAGGTCAAGCTTGGAGAACACTTTAGCACCCTTGAGTTGCTCGAAAAGCTCATTGATGTTGGGAAGTGGATACTTGTTCTTGATTGTCTTCTTATTCAATGGACGGTAATCGACGCAAAGTCGGTCCGTGCCATCCTTCTTCTGGACAAAAAGAACACCACAACCCCAAGGAGATGAACTCGGTCTGATCAAACCCAGACGCTCTTGTTCATTGAGCTGCTTCTTCAATTCTCTCAGCTCATCAGGTCCAAGCTTGTAAGGACGCTTGCAAACGAGTTCAGTGCCAGGCTCAAGATCGATAACGAACTCAACTGGTCGATGAGGAGGCATACCCGGAAGCTCTTCTGGAAAGACATCTTGGTACTCACAAACAACTGGAATCTGAGAGATAGCATCCAATTCGCCCTTCTCATTGAGAGAAAACAACCGAATGGTTTCATCACGAGCGGCATAGATGATCATATCATTAGAAGAGTGAGTCAATTGAATTTCCCTGGCAGCATAATCAAGCTGAGCTTTGTGCTGATAAAGCCAGTCCATTCCGAGAATAAGATCAATATCCGAGTCACCAAGGACAATTGGTTTAGAAAGAAATCTATAGTCGCCCATCTTGATAGAAACATCCGGAACCACCAAACTGGAGCTCAACCGTTTACCCGGAGAAATGACATCCATGGGTTTATCCAAATGAGAAGAAGTGAATTCATGCTTGGCAAAAAACGGTCTTGACATGAAACAATGCGATGCACCCGTACCAAATAAGACTTTTGCAGGAATATCATTAACTGAGAGATTACCCATTATCACATCAGAAGATTCCTCTGCTTGAGCTGCATTCATCATATTGACCTTGGCATGCTTTGGATTATGCTTAACCACTGCATTGCTGGAAGATTTCACAGGAGGAGGAGGCGGAAGGCGCCTTTGGTTGAAACACTTGTTCGCATATTGACCTTTCTGCTGACATTTGTTGCAAGTCACCTCAGAGAGCGGACGGTGATAAGGAGCACTTGACCTTGGAGCTTGAGAATTAGACTTGTTCTGATAGCTTGGGTTGGGTGGGTGGGAAGATCCACGGCCACCTGAGTTCTTCTGTTGATAAGGTGACGGAGCGGAGGAGGAGGAAGGTAAAACTTCTGCTTAGCTGCCACTTGAGAGGAAGAAGAAGACTGAACTGCATCCCCGATTCTCTTCTTGGAAGCCTCAGATTTTAGCTGGGCAGCTTCTTGCTTCAGTGCCATGTTGTAGAAATCATCATACTTATCTGGCTCAAAAAGCACAAGAGCTAATTGCAGATCTTCTCTCAGACCACCTCTGAATTGATAGATCATACTCTTTTCATCAGGCACGTCTTGCTTAGCAAAACGAAAGCGAGCTTCGAACTGGATATTGTATTGATAGAGCGGACATGTTGCCCTGCTTGAGATTGCGGAACTCCTCACGCTTGCTCTCAACAACACTTTTCGGAATGTGATGAGCTCTGAAATCACGGCGGAACTCATCCCGTGTAATGACACGACCTCCTCTGGAATCTTTGTATTCTTTGGTACCACTCGGCAGCTTGATCCTTGAGTTGAAATGATGCAAACTTGACAAAGTCCTCGGTCCGACATTGCTACAATCAAAATGCTTGCAGATGTCCACTAACCAATCGTCGCGTCACGTGGCTTCGACACGTAAACCGAAAAGACTTCGCTGATTAGCGAGGAACCGATCGAGAGTAGCAAAGTGCGGCTGATTGTTGCCTTGACCTTGATTTCCTTGACTGCCTTGCCCTCGAGTACGTTCTTGCAAGAGCTGCAAAATCATCGAGCATTGGCATTGGTGGCTGCCATGATAGCTTGCCGGGCCTCGGAGGCGGAGGTGGAGGTGGAGGTTCGGTGATCCCCATCATTGCGATCCGGATTCAGGCGTTGGCGGAGCCATCCTGGAGAGGGTGACATCCGTTAGTCCTTTGATAGACAAATAGATAAGTAGAATCAACGGATAGAAATTGCAACATATAGTCTTCACAATAAACATTCGAACAAGAATGAACGAATGAATTCCAAAAGTTAATCATCACGCGTCCATTAAGGTGAGAAGCCACTTAGATAAAGATATGGAACCAACATCTGTCTTAGAAACAATTCGAATATCACAACTGAAAACAACAGATTGACTTCTAGAATGAGCCGGAACAAACACATGATAGAGATTTCGCCCAAAGTGTTCGTGGTGGGGCCCACACGGGCACGACGTATAGCGGACGTCACGAATGACAAACAAGACGTCCCCGAATCAGCATAGCCAAGGATTCTTTAAGACGTCTCGCGACCACCGTAAATCGACCGTGAATGGGCGGATCACTAAACTTTGAACCCCAATCTCAAATCATACATCTGTCGGAAAGAATATCTTGTAAGCTACTAGAATTCCCACCTATAAACTCCCGAAACTTTCTGGTTATGCAATCTGGTGTTGGGGATACAGGGGACACAAAATATATCACCCAAACTAACAATACCTAGATCCAAATTGTATCCATCCGTCAACACATAACCAAGAAATCCTCGAAATCATGTACCTCGACCTTGAAAAACATCCGTTATACAAGTCATGGCAATACACCCGCACTTTCGCCTCGATCTGGGCTATCGGGGTTATCTCACCAACAAGCTGCACAAAAGAGATTTCGATGTCGGTAAAACTCGGGTATTCCAGCATAGCGATAAAATTGTGACGACAACACCTGGAGCTCAACTCCCGGGACAATCGCCACAACCCCTAAATGTCAGGAGGCACCAAGAACAATGTTCTCGTCACAAAACCATCGGAACGATTCCAAGATACCCACGTGATCCTAAAAAAAATTTTAGTGAAAATTGAGAAGAGAAGAGTCAAAACTCTACGTCAGGAGACCTCACCAGAGCAACGAAGGGACTGGGGAGTAAAAAGAATCCTACTCTCCGATATATATAATCCTAAGACTCAAAACATTTTCCATTCTAGACTCAACAACGCCAGCAAACAATCAAGTAGGGGGCTCCTAAGTCGGGGAAGGCTCGATTACCAACTTAGCGCCCGATGCGACTATATCTCCCACGTGTCGAGGCACGACTTAGAGGCATAATCGCATTGAAAGCAATGTCGCAAGTGAGGTAATCTTCACACAACCCATGTAATAAATAAGGAAAGAGATACATAGTTGGCTTACAAATGCCACTTCACACAGTACATAAATAAACATCCATCATTCAGAGTACACTCAAGGTCCGACTACGGAACCAAAATAAAAGAAGATACCCCAAATGCTACACAGATCCCCGAATCGTCCCAACTGGGCACCACTACTGATCATCAGGAAAAGAGACATAGTAACGACCACGTTCCTCGTCGAACTCCCACTTGAGCTCGATTGAGCCACCTGCACTGGCATCGTCGGCACCTGCAACTGTTTTGGAAGTATCTGTGAGTCACGGGACTCAGCAATCTCACACCAGCGAGATCAAGACTATTTAAGCTTATAGGAAGGACAGAGTAGTAAGGTGGAGCTGCAGCAAGCGACTAGCATATATGGTGGCTACTTACGCAAAAGAGAGCGAGAAGAGGAGCAAAGCACGGTCGTGAAGCTAGAAGCGATCAAGAAGTGATCTGAACTACTTACGTCGAGACATAACTCCAACACCGTGTTCACTTCCGGACTCACGAGAAGAGACCATCACGGTTACACACGCGTTGATGGGTATTTTATTTGAGGTCAACTTCGGGTTTTCTACAACCGGACATTAACAAATTCCCATCTGCCTCATAACCGCGGCACGGCTTTGAAAGATATTACCCTGCAGGGTGTCCCAACTTAGCCCATTATAAGCTCTCACGGTCAACGAAGGATATTCCTTCTACCGGGAAGACCCGATCAATCTCGGAATCCCGGACTACAAGACATTTCGACAGCAATAAAACAAGACCAGCAAAGCCGCCCGAATGTGCCGACAAATCCCGATAGGAGGTGCACATATCTCGTTCTCAGGGCACACCGGATGAGCAGTACGTACGGCAACCGAAGATGCCCCAAGTTGCCTCAGGGTGGCACCGCAAGTGGCTCTAGTTTGGACCAACGCTCAGAGGAGCATTGGCCCGGGGGGTTAAATAAAGATGACCCTCGGGCTCGCGAAAACCCGGGGGAAAAAGGCTTAGGTGGCAAATAGTAAAACCAAAATTGGGCCTTCCGGACGAGTCTTATTCAAAGCGAACTGTCAAGGGGGTCCCATAAATCACCCAACCGTGTAAGGAACGCGAAATCAAGGAACATAACACGGTATGACGGAAACTAGGGTGGCAAGAGTGGAACAAAACACCAGGCATAAGGCCGAGCCTTCCACCCTTTACCAAGTATATAGATGTATTAATAATAGCAGATATAGATATTGTGATATCCCCAACAAGTAAACATGTTCCAAAAAGGAACAACATCTCCATGTTCCAACAAGGAACAAACTTCAGCTTCACCTGCAACTAGCAACGCTATAAGAGGGCTGAGCAAAGCGGTAACATAGCCAAACAACGGTTTGCTAGGAAAAGGATGGTTAGGGGCTGACATGGCAATATGGGTGGCATGATATAGCAAGTGGTAGGCATCGCAGCATAGGCATAGCAAAAGAGCGAGCAACTAGCATAGCAAAGATAGAAGTGATTTCGAGGGTATGGTCATCTTGCACGCAATGTTCTCGAGTTGTCGAAAGCTTGATCCTCGTAAGCGTTCTCAACAGGTTCCTCGCCCACGTACTGCCTCCCGACTCTACCCAAAGCAACAACACAAACAAAGGAACCACAATAAATCACGGTGCAATGCACAATCAACATGATGCAAAACATGACATGATATGCGGGATGTGATATGCAATGCGTATGTGCGCTCCGGAAGGTAAATGATGAACCAGGCATCAACTTGGCAAACCAAGTATGCCACTGGAAAGATGAGATGATTTCGGTTGAAATCGATATAAAGATCACCGGAATCGGATGCACGGTTTGGAAATGGCAAGCAAAACAAAAATGGCGCAAATCTGCCATTAACAGCATGATGCCACTTAGCAAGCAACAATAAATTACGCTACTGCACCCAAACGTATCAACAAAGTATTTGGCAGTGATCTACACAAGATGCTTGACAAAAGATGAGCACTGAGCTACGGCTAGTTCACATCATAACAGGTTCAAACAAGCATGGCAAAAGTGCACAAAATATCAGGCTGGACATGGCAAAAACAGCATCAGGTTGCAATGTTCAGAGCAGCAAAACTACATGCTACAGGAACTTAAAATAGCAAAACATGGCACGGCATGAATCTACTCAAAGCATAGAACAAAAGTCCCTTACTGACCATAAGCCAAAAAGGATCAGAAAATATAGTAACACACATGTCAATATTGAAAGTTCCGTTAACAGATTCAGCAACATGACATGTCAAAAACTGATAACAAGTAGGCATGTTTACAAGCTCAATGCACTCACTACAGAGCCTTAAATGATAAACTAAGCATACATACATCAATAAGACATGGCATAGAAGACATAAATGGAAAGAACAATAACATAGCATACATGGATCAACCACAACAACCTTGGCAAAATTGAATAACATGTAAACAATCTGCCAGGAAACATTTGATAGCAAAAGTAGAGCTCGATTGACTCAAGCTATGGCACTCCATAATTGCAAACAAGGGCATGGATGGATAGAGCAAGACATGTTTTACAAAACATCCTTACTGAAGTATCTCAAAATATGCATAGATCTCTCGGTAGCATCAAGTTAACATGGCATCAAAAATCAGCTAAACAGGGCTGAAAACAGCAACATCAGGACACCTACTTTGCATGCTTGTGCTAGTCACCACATAAATCACAAAAATACATGGCATATACCCCTGGAAAGATGGCATGGCATATTACAAAACACATGTAGGACTCAACTTCATAGGGTGCACACATTAATCATGACATAAATAACAAAAGTGCAAGTTCTGTTAAGAAACAGAAACTAACATCAAATAGCACTCTTCAAACAGCATTTCGTGCATCAAGATGAGCTCAAATGAAAATGATGCAATGAGATGAAATTATCTACTCTTCGAGGCGAACATTTTGATATATTATATGCGCAAAATGGATCTACAGATGCAAAGTTACACTACGGAGAAAATGCAACAAAATAACAATTATATAAAAGACTTGGAAGAAAAATGAGGGGAGAGAGGTCAACGGGATCGGATCCGGATCGGGCCGATCCGGATCGAGCGGCGGCGGCGGCGGTTCGCGGGCTCGCCGGAGAAGGCGGCCGGCGAGGTCGGGGTGAGGGCAGCCGGCGGGGGCGGCGGTGGCCGGCGGAGGCGGCGGCGTGGGCGGCGTCCGGCTGGCGGGCCGGGCGTGGCGGGCGACAGCCGGGCCGGAGGGAGGCCGTGGCGGCGGAGGGCGGCGGCGGCGCTGGCGCGGCGGCGGCGGGCCGGTCGGCCGGGCGGCGGGCGTGGCGCCGTGGCCGTGGAGCGAGCGGGCCGGGCTTGGCCAGTGGGCTCATGGCGGCAGGCGGCGGCGCGCCACGCAGCAGCCTAAGATTGGCGTGGCGGCGGCGCTGAAGTGTCCGGGCGGCGGCGGACGTCCGCGGGCGCGGGACGGATTTTAGGGTTTCGGGAGGAATGATCAAGGATTTGGAGGGTTTGCTTAAATAGGCATAGAGGGAGCTAGGAGAGTCCAAATGAGGTGTAGTTTTCGCCCACACGATCGTGATCGAACAACGGAGAGCATGGAAGTGACTTAGATGGGTTATTGGGCTGTTTTGGAGGGGTGTTGGGCTGCAACTTAAAAGAGGCCTTTGCGAGAGTGCGGTTAACCGTTGGAGTACCAAACGAGCTCCAAATGACCCGAAAGTTGACCGGGTGGTATACCAAGGCCACTAGACAAACCTCGGTCCATTTTGAGAAGGTTGATTACCCGCACACGGAAAAACGTAAAAGGGGCCGCCGAGGGAGATAGGAGTGCCGGATTGCAAAACGGATAACGGGAAAAATGCTCGAAATCATGAGACGAATACGTATGCAAATGCGATGCACATGATGACATGATATAAAATGCATGACATGGACAAAATGCAAAAATGAAGAAAAACCCAACCACGGAGGGAATATCATATCACAATGCCGAAAATGGCAAGAGTTGGAGTTACAAATATGGAAAGTTACTTCCGGGGTGTTACAACTTGGCACCACTAGAGCTCATACATTCAGATCTCTGTGAGATGAATGGTGTGTTGACTAAAGGTGGAAAGAAAAACTTCATGACTTTGATTGATGATTCCACTAGATTATGGTATGTGTATTTGTTAAATACAAATGGATGAGGCTCTACACTACTTTAGAATCTATAAGGCTGAAGTTGAGAACCAACTCAAGAAGAAAATAAAACGAGTCTGATCTGATCGTGGTGGAGAGTACTTTTCTAGTGAGTTCAATTTATTCTGTGTGGAACATGGTATTATTCATGAGATGACGCCTCCCTATTCGCCCCAGTCAAACGGAGTTGCTGAACGAAAAACCATACTCTAACAGATTCGGTTAACACCATGTTAGATACATCGGGTTTATCCAAGGCATGGTGGGGGGAGGCCGTATTGACATCATGTCATGTCCTGAATAAAGTTCCCGCAAAGGATAATGAGACTACTCCCTATGAGCAACGGGAAAAAAAAGAACTACACTCTCTTACTTGCGCACTTGGGGCTGTTTGGCAAAAGTTAATGTGCCGATCCCCAAAAAGCATAAGCTTGGACCAAAGACCATGGATTGCGTTAATTTGGGCTACGCTTAGAATAGTGTTGGCTATAGACTTCTAGTAGTGAAATCTGAGGTACCTGACGAGAAGGTCGGTAGAATTATAGAGTCTAAGGATGCTACATTCTTTGAGGATATTTTCCCCATGAGAGATATGCAAAGCACTTCTAGACTGGAATCTGATGAGCCTCCTGAACCTGCCATTCCGATGGAATATTATGAACACAAAAGTGATGAAAGTTCATCAGAGGATGATGAGGAAGCTCCTGTTAGGAGCAAGAGACAAAGGACTGCAAAGTCTTTTGGTGATAATTTCCTCTTGTACCTCGTGGATGATGACACTCCCAGTTCCATTTCAGAAGCTTATGCATCTCCGGATGCTGACTACTGGAAGGATACGGTCCGTAGTGAGATGGATTCCATCATGGCTAAAGGGACGTGGGAGATCAGTATTCGTCCTTATGTTTGCCAACCATTGGGATGTAAGTGGGTGTTCAAGAGGAAGCTTAGGCCCGATGGTACTGTTGAGAAGTACAAGGCTAGGCTTGTGGCCAAGGGTTATACCCAAAAAAAGAAGAGGATTTCTTCGATACATACACACTTGTGGCTAGACTGACAACCATTCGAGTGTTACTCGCTTTGGCTGCCTCGCATGGTCTTCTCGTTCATCAGATGGACGTTAAGACGACTTTCCTTAACGGAGAGCTACACGAGGAAATTTACATGCAACAGCCAGATGGCTTTATAGTAAATGGTCAGGAAAGAAAGGTGTGTAAGCTAGTGAAATCTTTGTATGGCCTGAAACAAGCGCCTAAGCAATGGCATGGGAAGTTTAATACAACTTTGACATCTGCTGGCTTTGTTGTTAGCGAAGCTGACAAATGTGTATACTATCACTATGGTGGGGGCGAAGAAGTTATACTATGTCTGTATGTCAATGACATAGTGATATTTGGGACCCACCTCAAAGTAATTGAGGAGGTCAAGGCCTTTTTATCTCATAACTTTGAGATGAAAGACCTGGGCGTGGCTGATGTTATCTTGAACATCAAGCTACTGAGAGATACTGAGGGTGGAATTACACGTTTGCAATCCCACTATGTTGAGAAGATTTTGAGCCGTTTTGGATATTCAGACTGCAAACCTTCTGCAACACCATAAGATCCTAGCGCGCAGATTCGAAAGTTTGAATGCACGGCTGTAGATCAATTGAGATATTCTCAAGTGGTTGGTTCACTGATGTACCTAGCTTGTGCTACTCATCCTGACATCTCATTTGTTGTGTGCAAATTGAGTCGGTTTGTTTCCAATCTGGGAGATGTGCATTGGCATGTTGTTGAGCGAGTGATGCGTTATTTGCAAGGTACTATGAACTATGGAATTCACTATACCGGGTACCCGACGGTACTTGAGGGGTATAGTGATTATAATTGGACATATGATGCTGATGAGATGAAAGCCACAAGTGGATATGTCTTCACACTTGGTGGTTGAGGGATTCCTGGATTAAGGGGTCCTCGGGCGTCCGGCCTATGTGACATGGGCCCGACTGAGGGGCCATGAAGATACAAGACAGAAGATTTCCTCCCGTGTCCGGATGGGACTCTCCTTCGCGTGGAAGGCAAGCTTGGCGTTCGGATATGAAGATTCCTTCCTCTGTAAACCGACTCTGTACAACCCTAGGCCCCTCCCGCGTCTATATAAACCGGAGGGTTTAGTCCGTAGAGGCAATCATAATCATACAGGCTAGACATCTAGGGTTTAGCCATTACGATCTCGTGGTAATCAAGTCTTGTAATCCTCATATTCATCCAAATCAATCAAGCAGGAAGTAGGGTATTACCTCCATCAAGAGGGCCCAAACCTGGGTAAACATCGTGTCCCCCGTCTCATGTTACCATCGGCCTTAGATGCATAGTTCGGGACCCCCTACCCGAGATCCGCCGGTTTTGACACCGACATTGGTGCTTTCATTGAGAGTTCTGCTGTGATGTCGAAGATAGGATTGATGGCGCGCCTTGTCATCAAGCACAGTATCACCACCGGAGGAGCCCTGGCCTCAGGCCAAACCCTCCGGCTGGGCGGCTTTACCATGACCGCCCGTTCGGCCATCAAGCGGATGATGACTTCTCAGGTCATCGAAAATAGTCTCCGTGTTGACTCTGAATACTCCAAATGGATGGATCCGGCGGAGTTGTCCTCTTTAAACGAACTCCTGGATCACATCGCCGCCATGGGGGTCGCTACAGACTATGATCAGATTGGGCTTAAACCCGATCAGAGAGAAATCAAATCTCTGCCGATCACCCATCAGATAGCGGTCATAGAGGAGCAAAACAACAACTCTTCCCCTGTGTTGAGGACGAGCTATGTTCGGATTTCTGAGCTTGCAGAGCCGGATACCTGTCTGCGGGACGACACTCCCTGTCCTCCAAAAATAGAATCGGGCGTTGAGCCTGGAAAATCATTTAACATCCCGGAGCCCGAACTAATAAGCTCGGAAGTTTTTCAAGCTCCGGACTCCAAATTGGGTCGGAGATCGGATTTAAAGCCACCCACCCACCACAAGCAATATTCGCCGAGAAATTCCGGCCCTCCGGATATATGCAACCTCATATACATACGACATCAGTCTCAGGAAACCGTCCATCACTTCTAGGCCAGATTCCTCATTGTCAAAGACAAGATTAAAGATTGCCGCGACGAGGACGCGGTTTTAGTATTCTGCAGTAATTGCACGGACGAAGGAATCCTCAATGCCATCAACCGCCATCACGTATTACACTTCGCTGACTTGGCAACGATAGTACAGAAGTACTGCACGATGGAAAGCGCCTGGAAAACTCAGGCAGCTCGCTGGGAACCACCGGTCTCCACTCAACCCCTCTGGCGAGCAAAAAGGATGCACCCTCGCGGGGCACCCGACCCCATAGTGAAGAAAACTAAGCCCATTACGGGACGTGGAACCGTTCTGGAGGGATGGCTCGATAGGCCATGCAAAATACACACGACACCGGATACCGTACCAACCCACAACCTTAGAGCATGTTGGATACTCCGACAAGTGGCCAAGAGCGGCGAGGATATCCTCACCAAAAACACCTCAGAGCAACGCACCCGGAAGACGACGACCTCAGAGTATTGATGGTCTTCGAGACTTTCGCCTCAAACAATCGGTGCAAGAGGGCACTCCGCGACCTCGCCGAAGTCTGCCAAGTCGCAGCAATAAACCCCTGGAACGACACGGCCATAACTTTCAATGCCAGTGACGAACCAAAATTCCGATCAGTCCGGGCACCAGCCGCCTTGGTCCTCAATCCAATTGTGGATGGCTTTTGGCTCACTAAAGTGCTCATAGACGGCGGCAGCAGACTAAACCTCATCTACGAGGACACACTCAATAAAATGGAAATAGACAGGAGCCGCATCGAGCAAAGTAATACGACCTTCCGAGGAATCATTCCCAGCAGGGAGGCGCGATGCGCGGGGAAAATTGCACTCGACGTGGTCCCAAGAGATAACCTTCCAACTGGCCCCTTTCAACAGTGGATATCACGCCCTGTTGGGGCGAGATGCATTCACACAATTTCAAGCTATACCTCATTATGGGTATATGAAGCTCAAGATGCCCGGACCCAATGGTATTATCACTCTCGCCAATGATCCGGACATAGCACTCCGCGCCGAAAACAAAACCGCATCCACGCCCTCGAGGCCTTTGTCCGAGGCCCTCGCGGCCGAAGAGTTAACCGCACTATGCTCCATGATGGATAGGGACGACATAATCCTTGATAAGCGATCCAAATCCACCTCCTTCAAACCAGCAGACGAAATAGTCAAATTTCAAGTCCACCCGACGGACCCGGAGAAGACAGCTTCCATCGAGGCACAGCTGGACCCAACGGTTGACGCCGCATTACGAGCATTCCTGCGCAAGAACTGGGACATATTCGCCTGGCACCCTTCTGATATGCCAGGAATCCCACGCAGGTTGGCTGAACACAACCTCAATATATTGAAAGGATATAAGCCGGTCAAGCAAACACTACGGCGCTTTTCTGAACCCAAACGACAAGCTATGGGGGAGGAGCTAGCCAAGTTGATCGAGGCCGAATTCATTAGAGAAATAAAACACCCGGACTGGCTAGCAAACCTGGTGATGGTGCCAGAGAAGGATAAATCCGGGCGCTTGTGCATCGATTTCAAAGACCTCAACAAGGCCTGCCGTAAGGATCCCTTCCCCCTCCCCTGCATCGATCAGATTATTGATGCTACTGCAGGACACGACTCACTGTGTTTCCTCTACGCATACTCAGATACCATCAAATCAAAATGAAGGAGTCCGATCAAGCCGCAACGGCATTCATTACCCCATACGGGCCTTTCTGCTTCAACACTATGCCCTTTGGGCTTAAAAACACCGGCGCCACCTACCAACGCATGATTCAAACATGCCTAGAGAAACAAATCGGCAAGACAGTTGAAGCATATGTGGATGACGTCGTCATCAAGACTAGGCACGTCGAGTCATTAATAGACGACCTGCGTCTCACATTCGACAACCTCCGTACATATGACATCAAGCTCAATCCGGAAAAGTGTGTTTTCAGCGTTCCCACTGGAAAACTCCTGGGCTTCATTGTTTCCAATATAGGAACTGAGGCAAATCCAGCCAAAATCCGAGCTTTGTCACAATTGGCTACACCAACAAACCTCAAACAGGTCCAAAAACTAGCCGGATGCGTGGCAGCTTTAAGCCGCTTTATCTCCAGACTAGGAGAAAAAGCATTGCCACTTTATCGCCTTCTCTGACGCACCGACCACTTCGAGTGGACGGATGCGGCAACGGCCGGACCGGAAGAAATAAAGGCTCTTTTAGCGAGCAACCCAATTCTGGACGCGCCGAACATTGGCGAACCGTTGTTATTATACATCTCTGCAACACACCAGGTGGTAAGCGCGGTGCTCGTCGTTGAGCGAGAGGAGAACAGACACAAATTCCCACTTCAAAAACCGGTATACTACGTATCCACTGTCCTCACACCATGCAAATCCCGGTACCCTCATTACAAAAAGATAGCATATGCGGTCTTCATGGCATCCCGGAAGCTACGACACAACTTCCAAGAGTGCTCGATCACGGTGGCTTCCGAAGTACCACTCAATGACATAATAAACAACCGCAATGCTACAGGCCAGATTGCCAAGTGGGCCATTCAGCTCCTGCCATTCGACATAACATACAAACCGCGCCGAGCCATTAAATCCCAAGTATTGGCCGACTTCGTCATCGAATGGACAGAGGCCGAACTCCCTAAAGAGTACGGTACATATTCCAACTGGGTCATGAACTTCGATGGCTCTAAAATGCTGCCCGGCTTAGGAGCGGGCATCGTCTTAACATCCCCACTGGAGACAGAGTCCAGTACGTACTCCATATATTATACACAGACTCCAACAATGCAGCCGAATACAAGGCCTTGTTGCACGGTCTTCGGATGGCTGGCTCTATGGGCATACAACGCCTGGAGGTGCGTGGGGATTCAAATCTCGCAATATCCCAAATAAATGGAGACTTTGACGCCAAAGATCCAAAGATGGCGGCCTATCGTAAAGCCATTCTCAAAATATCAGTTCGGTTCGAGGGACTCGAGTTTCATCATGTGGCTCGAGAAAGTAATCAAGCGGTTGATGTCCTTGCTTGCATGGGCGCCAAGCGTGACCCCGTCCCCCATAACATCTTTCTGGAAAGGCTCTTCAAGCCATCCGTGGTGTGGCAGGATGAGAGCAGCAACACCAGTCTGGATACGATTATACCCCCAGATTGCAAACACAATACTGATATCATCGGGGGCTCAGCCAACGAAATAACACCATCGGCCCATCTAATAATGGCAGTAATTGCCCCATGGACCGAACCCTTCTTGGCCTACCTTAATAGGTGAGAGCTCCCTGAGGATCAGAATGAGGCTCGCAGCATTGTTCGGCGCTCGAAAGCCTACAAGGTCCATGACGGAGAGCTCTACAAGAAAAGTGCTACCGGAGTCCTTCAAAGATGTATCTCCGAAGAAGAGGGACGGCAGCTTCTGGCCGAAATCCATGCTGGTCTCAGCGGTCACCACGCCGCGGCTTGGGCCCTTGTAAGTAAAGCCTTCCGTACAGGTTTCTTTTGGCCGACGGCCCAAGCAGATGCACAGGACCTTGTCCAACGTTGTGTCGGATGCCAGCTTTTCGCCAATCAAAGCCATATGCCACCTACCGCTCTACAAACAATACCCATTACTTGGCCTTTCGCGGTCTGGGGGCTTGATATGGTCGGACCCTGCTACATCTTGAGCTTGCGTTGGTTTTACTTGAAGAGGAAAGGGTGATGCAGCACAGTAACGTAAGTATTTTCCTCAATTTTTGAGAACCAAGGTATCAATCCAGTAGGAGGCTCCTCAAAAGTCCCACGCACCTACACAAACAAACAAGAACTCGCAACCAACGCAATAATGGGGTTGTGAATCCCTTCATGGCCACTTGCGAAAGTGAGATCTGTTAGAGATAATATGATAAGATAAATATATTTTTGGTATTTTATGATATAGATTGGAAAAGTAAAGATGCAAATAAAAGTAAATTGAAAGCTTATATGATAAAAGATAGACCTGGGGGCCATAGGTTTCACTAGTGGCTTCTCTCAAGTTAGCATAAATATTACGGTGGGTGAACAAATTACTGTCGAGCAATTGATAGAATAGCAAATAATTATGAGATTATCATGGCATGATCATGTATATAGGCACCACGTCCGTGAGAAGTAGACCGAAACGATTCTGCATCTACTACTATTACTCCACACATCGACCGCTATCCAGCATGCATCTAGGGTATTAAGTTCATAAGAACAGAGTAACGCATTAAGAAAGATGACATGATGTAGAGGGACAAACTCATGCAATATGATATAAACCCCATCTTTTTATCCTCGATGGAAACAATACAATACGTGCCTTGCTGCCCCTGCTCTGGGAAAGGACACCGCAAGATTGAACCCAAAGCTAAGCACTTCTCCCATTGCAAGAAAGATCAATCTAGTAGGCCAAACCAAACTGATAATTCGAAGAGACTTGCAAAGATAACTTAATCACACATAAAATAATTCAGAGGAGATTCAAATATTTCTCATAGATAAACTTGATCATAAACCCACAATTCATCGGATCTCAACAAACACACTGCAAAAAGAGTTACATCGAATAGATCTCCAAGAAGATCGAGGAGAACTTTTTATTGAGATTCAAAGAGAGTGAACAAGCCATCTAGCTAATAATTATGGACCCGAAGGTCTGTGGTAAACTACTCACGACTCATCGGAGAGGCCTTGGAGATGATGTAGAGGCCCTCCGTGGTTGATTCCCCCTCCGGCGGAGCGCCGGCGAAGGCTCCAAGATGGGATCTCGCGGATACAGAAGGTTACGGAGGTGGAAATAATTTTTCGTGGTGCTCCCCGAAGGTTTTAGGGTACGTGGGTATATATAGGAGGACGAAGTAGGTCGGTGGATGCTCGAGGGGCCCACGAGGGTGGGGGCGCGCCCACCTGTAGGGGGCGCGCCGGGCACCCTCGTGGCCGCCTCCTCTGTTGCTTGACGTCCACTCCAAGTCCCCTGGATCACGTCTGTTCCAAAAAGATCGCTCCCAAAGGTTTCATTCCGTTTGGAGTCCGTTTGATATTCCTTTCCTTCGAAACACTGAAATAGGCAAAAAAAATAGCAATTCGGGCTGGTCCTCCGGTTAGTAGGTTAGTCCCAAAAATGATATAAAAGTGTAAAGTAAAGCCCATAAACATCCAAAACAGGTAATATAATAGCATGGAACAATCAAAAATTATAGATACATTGGAGACGTATTAGCATCCCCAAGCTTAATTCCTGCTCGTCCTCGAGTAGGTAAATGATAAAAACAGAATTTTTGATGTGGAATGCTACCTAGCATAATTCTCAATGTAATTTTCTTTATTGTGGCATGATTGTTCAGATCCAAATGATTCAAGATAAAAGTCCATAAAACATAAAAATAGTAATACTTCAAGCATACTAACAAATAATCATGTCTTATCAAAATAGCATAGCCAAAGAAAGCTTATTCCTACAAAATAATATAGTTAGGCCATGTTTCATTTTTATTACACAAAAATACTCCCATCATGCACAACCCCGATGACAAGCCGAGCAATTGGTTCATACTTTTTAATGCGCTTCAGCCTTTTTCACTCTTACGCAATACATGAGCGCAAACCATGGACATAGCACTATATGTGGTATATGGTGGTGGTTGTGAGGACAAAAAAGAGGAGAAGATAGTCTCACATCAACTAGGCGTATCAACGGGCTATGGAGATGCCCATTAATAGATATCAATGTGAGTGAGTAGGGATTGCCATGCAACGGATGCACTAGAGCTATAAATACATGAAAGCTCAACAAAAGAAACTAAGTGGGTGTGCATCCAACTTGCTTGCTCATGAAGACCTAGGGCGTTTTGAGGAAGCCCATCATTGGAATATACAAGCTAAGTTCTATAGTGAAAAATTCCCACTAGTATATGAAAGTGACAAGATAGGAGACTCTCTATCATGAAGATCATGGTGCTACTTTGAAGCACAAGTGTGGAAAAGAGATAGTAACATTGTCCCTTCTCTCTTTTCTCTCATATTTTTTTCTTTTTGTTTCTTTTTTTTCTTCTTTTTTCTTATTTTTTTCTTTCTTTTTTTTGGTGGGCTTCTTTGGCCTCTTTTATTTTTATAAAGTCCGAAGTCTCATCCCGACTTGTGGGGGAATCACAGTCTTCATCATCCTTTCCTCACTTGGGACAATGCCCTAATAATGAAGATCATCACGCTTTTATTGATTTACAACTCAAGAATTACAACAATACTTAGAACAAATTATGACTCTACGTGAATGCCTCCTGCGGTGTACCGGGATATGCAATGAATCAAGAGTGACATGTACGAAAAATTATGAAGGTGGCCTTGCCACAAATATGATGTCAACTACATGATCATGCAAAGAGCAATATAACAATGATGGAGCGTGTCATAATAAACGGAACGTTGGAGAGTTGCATGGCAATATATCTCGGAATGGCTATGTAAATGCCATAATAGGTAGGTATGGTGGCTGTTTTGAGGAAGCTAAATATTGGCTGCATGATACCGGCGAAAGTTGCGCGGCATAATAGAGACTAGCTAAGTGGAAGGTAAGTGTGCGTATATCCATGGACTCACGTTAGTCATAAAAAACTCATATACTTATTGAAAAAGTGTATTAGCCCTCGAAGCAAAGTACTACTACGCATGCCCCTAGAGGGATAGATTGGTAGGAAAAGACCATCGCTCGTCCCCGTCCGCCACTCATAAGGAAGACAATTAAAAGAGCACTCCATGCAACAAATTTGTCACACAACTTTTACCATACGTGCATGCTACGGGACTTGCCAACTTCAACACAAGTATTTCTCAATTTCATAATTACCCAACTAGCATGACTCTAACATTACCACCTTTATATCTCAAAACAATTATCAAGCATCAAATTGACAATAGTGTTTAATGCACTTTCTATGATAGTTTTTATTATACCCAATTCGATGCTCATCATTCTAGGACCAAATTTATAACCATAGCAAATACCATGCTGTTAAGAAAAGACTCTCAAAATAATATAAGTGAAGCATGATATATCAACAATTTCTTCAAAATAAAGCCACCGCCGTGCTCTAGAAAATATAAGTGAAGCACATAGAACAAAACTATCTAGCTCAAAAGATATAAGTGAAGCACATAGAGTATTCAAATAAATTCTAAATCAAGTGGGTCTCTCCCAAAAGGTGTGTACAGCAAGGATGATTGTGGTAAACTAGAAAGCAAAGACTCATATCATACAAGACGCTCCAATCAAAACACATATCATGTGGCGAATAAAAATATTGCTCCAATAAAGTTACCGATAGACGAAGACGAAAGAGGGGATGCCTTCCGGGGCATCACCAAGCTTAGGCTCTTGGTTATCCTTGAATATCTTGGGGTGCCATGGGCATCCCCAAGATTAGGCTCTTGCCACTCCTTATTCCATAATCCATCAAATCTTTACCCAAAACTTGAAAACTTCACAACACAAAACTCAACAGGAAATCTCATAAGCTCCGTTAGTGCAAGAAAGAAAAACCACCACATAAGGTACTGTAATGAACTCATTATTTATTTATATTGGTGTTAAACCTACTGTATTACAACTTCTCTATGGTACATACCCCTACTAGCCATAGACGCATCAAAATAAGCGAACAACACACGAAAAGCAGAATCTGTCAAAAACAGAACAGTCTGTAGCAATCTGTAACTTTTGAATTCTTATGGAACTCCAGAAATCCTACAAAAATAGGAAGTCCTAGGCAATTTTTCTATTGATCTATAGAAAAACAAATCAATGCAAAAGCACGTTTCTGTGATTTATTAAAATTATTTTCGTGCACTCAAAGTTTCTGTTTTTCAGCAGAATCAAATTAACTAACACCATAGGTTATCCTATAGGTTCTACTTGGCACAAACACTAATTAAAACATAAAAACACATCTAAACAGAAGCTAGATGAAATATTTTTTACTAAACATAAGCAAAAAGCACGAAACAAAAATAAAATTGGGTTGCCTCCCAACTAGCGCTATCGTTCAAAGCCTTTTAGCTAGGCATTGAGATTTTTAATGATGCTCATATGAAAGATAGCAATTGAAACACGAAGAGAGCTTCATGAAACATGTCACAAACACACTTAAGTCTAACATACTTCCTATGCATAGGCATCTTGTAGGCGAACAAATTATCAAGGCAAGCAAAAACTAGCATATGCAAGGAAGAATAAAGAGATGATAGCAATCTCAACATGAAAAGAGGTAATTTAGTAACATGAAAATTTCTACAACCATATTTTTGTCTCTCATAATAATTACAGGTAGGATCATAAGCAAATTCAACAAAATAGCTATCACATAACATATTCTCAACACGATCTATATGCATGCAAAGTTGGCACTCTTCCAAGATAGTGGGATTAACATTAACTAAAGTCATGACCTCTCCAAACCCACTTTTATCAAAAATATCATAAGATTGAACATACTCCAAATATGTGGATCTAAAGTTGACACTCTTCCAAACCCACTTTCAATATTATTTCAAACATTATTATCAATCTCATATTCATCATGGGGCTTAAATAAATTTTCAAGATTATAAGAAGAATCACCCCAATCATGATCATTGCACCAAGTAGTAGACATAGCAAAACTAGCATCCCCAAGCTTAGGGTTTTGCATATTATTAGCACAATTGACATCAAGAGAATTTATAATAACATCATTGCAATCATGCTTTTCATCGAAGGAACTATCAAGTATGGGTGCAATAGCAACGATCTCATGTTTAACATAAGGAACTATGGCAAATTCATCTTCATAAGTATTGGCATCATGGCCACAAGAATAGCAAGCATCATGTTCATCAAGGGATATTTCAATCAAATCATCGGAATCATAATTATCTATAGATTCATGCATATCATTATTTTCTTCCAAAGCAACAGTCATTCTCTCAATAAATTCTTTGACATAGACATTATGAGCATAGTTTTCATAGCAATATTTAAGTATGTCAAAATTTTCAGATTCGTAGAGAGTAATATCATACTTTTCAATCAATGAAGCAACTTCATAAGCACCCTTAAAAGCAACAAATTCTTCAATTTGCTCGATATCATAGTAACAATAAACACCCTTTGCATAAGAAGATAAGATTTCATTTTCATTAAACTCACATAGGTAGGGAAGGTGTTTTTTAGGGTTCTTAGAGCAACAAGTAAAATCACAAATTTCACAAAGATTCCAAGCATAACACATCAATCTGTTTATTTGATCCCATAAGAATCTTCCTTTTTCAAACAAACAGTGACGCACAAAATGAGCATGCTCATCTAAAGATTTCCCATCAACTAGGCTAGTTGGGGTTTCAGCACGAGCGCATAAGGATCGAAGATGATCCAAGTAGAACACTTTAAGTGGATCCATATAAATAGATTTTTAGCAAGCAAAGATGCAAGCACATAGAAGGCACATGGAGACACAAGCAAACATAAGATCGAATGGAAGAAGGGCGAATAAAACGGCAAGGGTGAAGTGGGGGAGAGGAAAACGAGAGGAAAATGGCAAATAATGTAATGTGAGGGAGATGAGTTTGTGATGGGTACTTGGTATGTCACGACTTGAGCGAAGACCTCCCGACAGCGGCGCCAGAAATCCTTCTTGCTACGTCTTGAGCTTGCGTTGGTTTTCCTTGAAGAGGAAAGGGTGATGCAACCTGATGGCGTAAGTATTTCCCTCAGTTTTTGAGAACCAAGGTATCAATCCAGTAGAAGGCTCCTCAAAAGTCCCACACACCTACACAAACAAACAAGAACTCGCAACCAACGCAATAAAGGGGTTGTCAATCCCTTCACGGCCACTTGCGAAAGTGAGATCTGATGGAGATAATATGATAAGATAAATATATTTTTGGTATTTTATGATATAGATTGGAAAAGTAAAGATGAAAATAAAAGTAGATTGAAAGCTTATATGATAAAAGATAGACCCGGGGGCAATAGGTTTCACTAGTGCCTTCTCTCACGTTAGCATAAGTATTACGGTGGGTAAACAAATTACTGTCGAGCAATTGATAGAAAAGCGAATAATTATGAGATTTTCTAGGCATGATCATGTATATAGGCATCACGTCCGTGACAAGTAGACCGAAACGATTCTGCATCTACTACTATTACTCCACACATCGACCGCTATCCAGCATGCATCTAGAGTATTAAGTTCATAAGAACAGAGTAACGCATTAAGAAAGATGACATGATATAGAGGGATAAACTCATGCAATATGATATAAACCCCATTTTTTATCCTCGATGGCAACAATACAATACGTTCCTTGCTGCCCTAGCATCCTTTGGTAAAGGACACCGAAGATTGAACCCAAAGCTAAGCACTTCTCCCATTGCAAGAAAGATCAATCTAGTAGGCCAAACCAAACTAATAATTCGAAGAGACTTGCAAAGATAACTTAATCACACATAAAAGAATTCAGAGGAGATTCAAATATTTCTCATAGATAAACTTGATCATAAACCCACAATTTATCGGCTCTCGACAAACACACCGCAAAAAGAGTTACATCGAATAGATCTCCAAGAAGATCAAGGAGAACTTTGTATTGAGATTCAAAGAGAGAGAAGAAGCCATCTAGCTAATAACTATGGACCCGAAGGTCTGTGGTAAACTACTCACGACTCATCGGAGAGGCCTTGGAGATGATGTAGAGGCCCTCCATGGTTGATTCCCCCTCCGACGGAGCATCGGCGAAGGCTCCAAGATGGGATCTCACGGATACAGAAGGTTACGGTGGTGGAAATAATTTTCGTGGTGCTCCCCGAAGGTTTCGGCGTACGTGGGTATATATAGGAGGAAGAAGTAGATCAGTGGACGCTCGAGGGGCCCACGAGGGTGGGGCGTGCCCACACAGAAGGCGCCGGGCACCCTCGGGGCCGCCTCCTCTGTTGCTTGACGTCCACTCCAAGTCCCCTGGATCGCGTTTGTTCCAAAAAGATCACTTTCGAAGGTTTCATCACGTTTGGACTCCGTTTTATATTCCTTTCCTTCGAAACACTGAAATAGGCAAAAAAAACAGCAATTTAGGCTGGGCCTCCGGTTAGTAGGTTAGTCCCAAAAATGGTATAAAAGTGTAAAGTAAAGCCCATAAACATCCAAAACAGGTAATATAATAGCATGGAACAATCAAAATTATAGATACGTTGGAGACGTATCAGACCCCTTAAAGGAGGAAGCCATAAGAAAAAATATCTGCTGGTCATGGTAGATAAATTCACCAAGTGAATAGAGGCCAAACCAGTTAAAACGGCCGAAGCCAGACCAGTGATAGACTTTATATCCGGTGTCGTGCACCGTTATGGTGTTCCACACAACATCATCACCGATAACGGCTCCAATTTTACAGCCGATGAAGTGAAAACCTGGTGCGCTAACCTGGGCATTAAGCTTGATTACGCCTCTGTTTATCACCCACAAAGAAACGGTCAAATCGAATGAAATAATGGTCTTATCATGAGCGGCATTAAGCCTAGACTAGTGCGGTCTTTGAAAGAATCAGACAAGCACTGGGTTGAGGAGCTCGACTACGTACTCTGAAATTTGTGGACCACGCCCAATCGCACTACTGGATACACACCATTCTTCATGGTGTACGGCGCAGAGGCCGTTTTGCCCTGCGACATTATTCATGACTCACCTCGAGTGCGCATGTATGAAGAGAGAGAGGCCGAGCTTGAGCGGCAGGGCAGTCTAGATGCCCTGGAGGAGGAGCGCGATGTTGCAAACGCCCGTTCTGCATTCTATCAACAACAGGCTCGCAGATACCAAAGCAGAGAAGTGCGGGCCAAGACTTATTATGTTGGTGAACTCGTTCTACGCTTGCCAGAAAAGAAAAAGGACAAAATGAAGCCCAAGTGGGAGGGTCCCTTCATTATAGATGAAGTTCTCACTGGAGGAGCGTACCGCCTGCGTGATGCATCGGACAATCGCTTAGAGCCGAACCCGTGGAATGCCGCCAGACTCCGAAGATTCTATGCCTAGAGTCGGACTCTTTGTTCGTCTTCTCCTCCCTTTGTTTCCACTTTTTCTCTCTTTAATTTTTTTAGCTCTATAGCTCTTGTGCGGCTAGCCCGCACACCTACGACGTACACATCCTTAAATGTATACGCCAATAATACCTGGGGGCCTCTTTTATAGAAGCTTATTTTTAATTTCCGAGCATCAAGCTCACCACATATGTGTCCTTTCCTCATATGTACCTTTTCTTCGCCATTATATGCACTGTTATGACTTAAGTTTTTGCCAAAATTTGGGTTGCACGGCTCACGTGCTTATGCCCTACGTTCCTGTTTGTTCGGCTAGGGCATAAAGGGAGCACCTCTGCGATTGTTACAGACGGGTCATCCGGACTTGTACCTCAGACTGGGTGAAGCCGAAAGCTAGCGTTCTTAGGGAATATTCAGTTGGCGGACTAAAGACGCTTTACCCTCATTACACTATGAACCCCCAGATGTTACGTCTACTGCGATTTTTCAATCACAGTTTGGGCATGCATACTAACGCATGTTCACCCATGGAAAAGAACCCTTAACGGAACTATTCTCCCTGGAAGATGTTTCTTACAATCAACAAGTAATATAACATAGCTAGCTAGATACAACTTGTCTGTTCAAGCAACTATGACCCCTACGCCTGGTTTCCATGCATACCCCGGTCTATATTGCCGCTCCGGTATTTGTGTAACATCCCAAATTTCCTATTTGGAATGTTTTACAATTATAGCTAAGCATCATATGCATCCTGTTTGAATTTGAATGCCATTTGGAGTTTCAGAGAATTTTGAGTTTTGAATTTGAATTCAAACTTTGGCAATACATCGATAAAGTAATCAAAGTTCAATCACACCTGAATTTTATTACACGATTCTCATATAGAGTCTTTATTACAAGAGAATAAATTTGGCTCAAGGCCAACTCATGAGAATAAACTACTAATGCTGCGGAAGCGTCGAAGTAAAGCGAGTGCATCCAACTCCAAAGGGCAATCGCATGGCGGGAGCGTAGCCTCACTCTGATCGGAATATACTTACGCAACATAAGACGTTGCAGCCATGTAGGTCAGCTTTTTGGAATAAGCTGGCAAGTTATGAAGAATAACAATAATAAAGTTACTAACACTATATGCATTTTGGCTGTGGAGCTCTAAGTTTCATCATTTTGCGAAAAGCCAGTTTTCTCCTACTAAAGTGGACTTATTTGCAAATTACTACAAATTGTTGGTAGTTATTGAGATGGTTCCGCCAACCAATATCTCATTCCCAAATTATTAAGTCATAAAACCCCTCAAATTATTTCATTAGTTTTAGTGTTGAGATTTCCGAATACTTCCAAATTCCAGAGGCTCAAATTGTCCGTAACCGAGGACACGGCTAATCGATTAGATCTTTAACTCTGCAGAGGTTTGCGCACTTTCCCATAAGAATCATTCCCTCCTTTAAAGTCTTCGCACTTCATGGTGTTTGAAGGCGGGACGAGATGAAACAGGGTCTTCCAAAGAGTTCTTACAGCTCTTGCGGTACCCATCCAATCCTACCGTTCTTCTACATCTCGTAGTACCGTCCAGCCAGCGTCACTACTAGGGTTGACCCAGCCAGAGCCCATAATGGCTTGCGGCTGCACAGGTAAACTTCCGGTCATGGGGCATCCATCCGTCTCTTCGTGGCTGGGTGAAGCTTTCCGCAAGATGTCATGGCACTTCTCCATGCATCCCGGCCAACCACTGGGTTCTCCAGGGTGCCCGTCAACCGTCCTCCACCCAAAGAGTGAATTTCCGAAGTCCATCTTGGTCATTGTAGTTCATGGGGTTGTCATCATCATTGACTCTCACATCTTGCTTATGAATTTCACTCAACCCAAAACCCGTCTACGAGCATAGCAAAGTAAACTACTTCGTCTCGGGGGTCATGGTAACAAGGGGATTGGTTCACCCTACCACATGATACTACTCAAGATTAATGACTTCAAGATTTCAACTACTGCATGCATGGTGGGGTGGTGACAATTCTAATGCACAAAAACATAGGTATAGAAAATAACATGATCAAAACTTGCCTTCTTTGACGATCTTCGTGAGCTAAGGATTCGTAGTAGCAAGCTTCGCACTCCGGAAACTCTACCGAGACAAACAAAAATCACAATAAGCATATAGCATAGGATCACATAATACAATAGCATAACAATAGCAACATAACACACCAAAACCAACAAAGCAAAATCAAAAGGGAAAACTCAAAGAAAACCAACTCAAAGTTTTTCCTACTTCAAACAATAACTAAAATAGTTTTATATAACAAAAATTTCTTAACATAACCTAATCATGGTTTTATGTTAACTAAACAGAAAATATTTCATTAAGCAACTAGGAGCAAAAAAGAATTAAATAAAATCTATTATGAAACTCCTATTAGGCCTAATTCAATTTCTATTAAGAAAAATAAAATAAAAGTTTTATTTATTATAAATAAAAGTTTTATTTATTATAAATAAAAGTTCATCCTATAAAGTGACAGAAACTATCCTAGAATAATAAATCACATGTTAAAAATAAATTTATTTACTAATTAAATTAATAGGAAAAGCAGTAGATAGTTAATTAATTAGGATTAACAAGATTCTGCTTAAAACTATTTATTTATTAATCCTAAAATACTCAAATTAATTCCTATGGTTTGGCAATGTCAAAATAAAGTTGGAACGAAAAGAATCATCCAAAAATAATTTTTCTAACTCAAGTTATAGCAGATTTACTATTCTGGCTAAAACTAAAATAAAGCAATTTTAATTAATTTTAACATAGCTAAATATATATTCTACAGAAACTTTAGAAAATTTGCAAACCAACAAAAAAAAGAATCACCTAAAAATAATAAACAGAATAAAAGATATGAATTTTTCAAAACAGAAACTATTCTGTTAAAACAGAAAATGAAATTAAAAGAAAAAGGGCCGAATGGGCCTAAAGCGTAATCAGGCGTAAAATAACCTAAACGGCCTAGGGTTAAACTAAAGCGGGCGGCTAAATAAAAATAAACCTAACTAAAATAAACCGTAACTAAACCGGTCGAGCCGAGCGGTTTTATTATAAAAACGCGTACCCCTTCGGGGTCTAATCTACGCCGTTCATCACGCATCGGACGGGGGGAGGGGATTCCGGCGACTAACCGGAGCTCGGCGGCGGCGGCGGCGGCGGCGACGAGTGCGTTGAGGGCTCCAATCGTCGGGGAGGTCGACGGAGTCGCCGGCCGGGTCTTGACGAGGTCGGGAGGGTGCAGTGGAGTCGGTGGGGGTCGGGGTGGCTAGGCGGCAGGCGTCGACAATGGCGGCGGCGGGAGGTTCGAACTCGGTGAGCTCGGGTGAGAGGAGGGGTCGGCGAGGGCTAGGGGGGGATGGGGTGCGGGCGTCGGCTTAAATAGTCGGGGCCTCGGCCATGCTTCGAGGCGATCGGGCGGATCGACATCCGGATCCCACAGGATCCGTGATCGGTGATGGCGAGTGGCGTGGAGCGGGGGTTGACGAAGGTGGCGGGGCCACCTGCCAGAGAGAGAGGGAGGGGGTGCGGGCGAGCGGGCGACCGAGCCCAAGGGGTTTCGGGCGAGGGGTGAGGTGAGGCCGGTGCTGGGCTGGCCTCTGGGCCGCTCGGTGGGCTTTGTTGGGGGGTTTATTTGGGCTGGGCAGAGGCTGGTTGGCGCTGGGGGTTTCTAATTTTTTTTGCCCCATGACGGAAGTTTACCTGTGTAGCCATAAGCCATTATGGGCTCTGGCTGGGTCGACCCTAGTAGTATTTGGCTGGACGGTACTACGAGATGTAGAAGAACGGTAGGATTGGATGGGTACCGGCGGTGTGCAGAAGAACTCTTTGGAAGACCACTGTTTCATTCGTCCGTCTTCAAACACCATGAAGTGCGAAGACTTTAAAGGAGGAATGATTCTTGCGGGAAAGTCATAAACCTCTGCAGAGTTAAAGATCTACTCGATGAGCCGTGTCCCCGGTTACGGACAATTTGAGCCTCTGGAATTTGGAAGTATTCGGAAATCTCAACACTAAAACTAATGAAATAATTTGAGGGGTTTTATGACAATAATTTGGGAATGAGATATTGGTTGGCGGAACCATCTCAATAACTACCAACAATTTGTAGTAATTTGCAAATAAGTCCACTGTAGTAGGAGAAAACTGGCTTTACGCAAAATGATGAAACTTAGAGCTCCACAGCCAAAATGCATATAGTGTTAGTAACTTTATTATTGTTATTCTTCATAACTTGCCAACTTATTCCAAAAAGCTGACCTACATGGCTGCAACGTCTTATGTTGCAGAAGTATATTCCGATCAGGAGTGAGGCTACGCTCAGCGCTTGGCGATTGCCCTTTGAGTCGGATGGACTCGCTTTACTTCGACGCTTCCGCAGCATTAGTAGTTTATTCTCATGAGTTGGCCTTGAGCCAAATTTATTCTCTTGTAATAAAGACTCTATATGAGAATCGTGTAATAAAATTCAGGTGTGATTGAACTTTGATTACTTTATCGATGTACTGTGAGTACCAGCATTCTTGGGATGGTACGGACACAGAGATTTGGCCGATTTTGGGTCAGGTCGCTACAATTTGGAAACACTCCGCACCTTCGGGTCTAGAGGTCGAAGCGAAAAGGTCTGCCATGACAATCGTTTTACAATCCGGCTAGGGACAAATTTGTCAATTGAAGTACATAGTCACTTGGACTCATAAACTTCTTCCTCTATGCCGTCTAACAGGTTTTCTAGCTTACAATCCTGTTGGGAAAACTTGGTGGCTATCTTTACTTGGTCATATACCAAACTCACTGGAATTTCTTGTCCATCTGGCCCCCGAGGTCCGACCCGGGCCATATGATTTGGATCAAGCTTGGTGTACCGTTTCACCATGGCCCAGGCTTCTCGCGCACCTTCTCGGCAGGCCGATATCTTCCATAATTGAAAGCGACACTGAGCTCCCTGGAATAGCTTCACAAGCTCCTCCATACTTCCTAGAGGGGAGTCGGATGGCCACAAAGCCTTGGCAACACTCCGCATTGCTTGCCGAGCTCACTCGTGCACTTGGGACAGCTCTTGCAGCAGAGAGCCTTGAGATCCGGACACTTCCTCTTTGGGACGGCCAGTCAGCATACCTGCAGACATAAATCTGTCAGCTCATTTCTTTGCCGAATTAAACGGAGGTAAGTTCAAAAGCATACTGAATATGCCGCTTTGTAGCCTCCTATTTTCCTTTACGGCCTCCGCTAGTTGGGCTCGTACATCTTTTAGCTCTTCGCCCAGCAGGGTGTTGGAATCCTGGAGCTTGTTCTTATCATCCCTGACCCATGTCAACACACGTTCGCCTGCGGCTAGTTGCCTTTCGTCCTGTTGTTTACCCGCCTGCGTGACTTTCAGTTCCTTGGACTTCTCCAGTTCGGCGGTAGCAACAGCTAGCTGAGTCCGGCACTTCTCCAGCTCATGAGACGGCATGTTGTTCTTCTCTGTGAGTACCCTGATTATATAATGATCCTTAAATCAGTTGTTTCAACTGTTTCAAGTCTCGGGGGCTACTGGTACATGATTACCAGATCTGTACAATGTGTACTTACCCACATATCATTCAAATACTGGCTAGTGGCCCTGGTAAGCCCATCCCGAGCAGCTCGGATGTACGCATCAGCCGAGCTAAAGGTGTCAAACACCTCTTTAGCAAAGCTGGGGTCACGAAGAGCGGCTCCGATGATTCATGGCACTCTCTACTTCAGAATTCGTGACGGATACATTATCCGAGTCCTCTGAAGGAGGACAATCCGGCGTTACTCCCGTGTCTGCCCCCACCCTAGAAGCAGGGTCTGGAACCTGATTGGTGGGGGCGCGATCGACAGGCTCCTCGGACATGATCCGGCGAACGCTCTTCCTGATAAAACACAGCGAACAATGTCATGGTTCGATGTGACTGCCATAGGGCATATTTAAAGCCATACCTCTTTGAGGAAGGTTCGTCCGTGTTATCATTTGCCTTTCTCTTCGAAGACCCGCCTGGCGCAGGCGCCGCTCTCTTCTGAGACGCCTCTGGTGCAATATGACGCGCCGAGCGCCTCCCCTTTGGAGCACAAGATAGTGCACCGGGTGAGCCATAATGAGGAAGCTTCTTCGGAGGAAATGTCTCCTGGCTACTTACATATGAGGCAGGAAGGAGGTCGGGGTAATCGGCCGTGATAGCCACTTCTGTGCCATCATAGCTCGCCTGGTAGAAGACTCCCTCCTTGAGCTCTACGAATATGTCCGGATCTTCTTCGAATCCTGGATCGAGGTCTCGGTTATGGTCCTCCGGCTGTGGAGCGGGGCTATGGATCCCCGCAGTGACCCTCCGTCATTCCTATTTGATGGACGGGTTAATGTCGGTTAAATATGACTCGGGGAGAGGAATTAATAAAGTGGTGGGACTAAAACTCACCCAGCTAGGAGGATTGTACATGGAAAATCCATCTCGGCACGTAAGATGAGTGAACTCCTCTTTCTCCCCTTTATACAGATCGACCAATATTGCGGCCAGGGCGGTGAGGGAGTCCGAACCCTTTCGTCCGCAGCGTGAGGCGTCATCTTCCCCATTGTAGTGCCACATAGGGAGCGCCCTGAATTGGAGCGGCTGAACGCCTCGCGCTATGGAAGTTGTCATTACCTCGATTATTGATACTCCGGACTGGGCAAGTATCCTTATCTTGCCCATCAATTGTTGAACTTATGTGATGTCTTCCTCCTCGAGGCTCCAAGGATGCCAGCTGTGGCGTTTCCTCAACGGAGCACTGGAAAATTCGGGAAGGCCCATTCGGACTGGGTCGGGGAGAGCGACATCTTCAATATAAAACCACTCGGAGGGCCACTCTTCGGATGCCTTCTTCGGCGTGCCGGACAAGTATCCGGTCCCAGCTATGCGCCATATCTCGGTGCCGCCCACCTCAAATAGGATCCCTTTTGGGTACGAGAGACGAGGAAGAAAAGTTTCCTCCATAAATCAAAGTGGGCCTCGCAACCCAGGAATAGCTCGCAAAGAGCGACAAAACCCGCGATATGCAGGATGGAGGCTGGAGTGAGGTTGTCCAGTTGAAGGCTGTAGTACTCCAGGAGACCTCGGAGGAAAGGGTGGATTGGAAACCCGACGCCTCTTATTAAGAAGGATACGAAGCACACTCGCTCCCCCCTGGTTGGATTAGGGAAATTTTCCGCAAGGGCTTTGCCTGTAAAGGAGATTAATCCTGCCCAGACGGGGACTAGATCCGCGGGGGGTCGGAATCCCTGCGTTTGAAGCTTACTCAGCTGGTCATGGGGTACAAAACATTTCCCCCAATCGCCTTTTTCAGAGCCATGTGGGCGGGAGGAAGAACTGGGAATGCTAGCCATGCTGGAATGGCAAGCTCTAAGGATTTTCCGCCTGGTGTGAGATGGCATATGAGATCCAATCCACTTAAATCTACGCCTTTCTTACATGGTCAGGGTGTTATGTGCAAAAATACTCTGACCTTTCGTGTTCGCTCGACACGTGGAAGCCGAAGCAATGGAGGTGCAGAAGCCAATGGGTACGACATTAAATGGAAAGCCGAGTATAACTCTTCGGATCAGACACTTTGAAGTATTCGGAGGAAGAACCCGCCTCGCAATGCCGAAGACTGTCAGCGCGTCAGACACATCATCATTGAAGCCTGGTTCGGGGGCTACTGAGGGAGTCCTGGATTAAGGGGTCCTCGGGCGTCCGGCCTATGTGACAAGGGCCAGACTGATGGGCCATGAAGATACAAGACGGGAGATTTCCTCCCGTGTCCGGATGGAACTCTCCTTCGCGTGGAAGGCAAGCTTGGCGTTCGGATATGAAGATTCCTTCCTCTGTAAACCGACTTTGTACAACCCTAGGCCCCTCCGGTGTCTATATAAACCGGAGGGTTTAGTACATAGAGGCAATCACAATCATACAGGCTAGACATCTAGGGTTTAGCCATTACGATCTCGTGGTAGATCAACTCTTGTAATCCTCATATTCATCAAGATCAATCAAGCAGGAAGTAGGGTATTACCTCCATCAAGAGGGCCCGAACCTGAGTAAACATCGTGTCCCCCGTCTCTTGTTACCATCGACCTTAGACGCACAGTTTGGGACCCCCTACCCGAGATCCGCCGGTTTTGACACCGATAGTGGTGGTGCTATTTCCTGGAAGTCTTGCAAGCAGACGATCTTAACGAGATCAACAATGGAAGTAGAACTCATAGCATTAGACACATCATGCGTCTAATCAGAATGGCTTCAAGAGCTTTTGATGGATTTGCCAGTGGTTGATAAACTAGTCTCGACTGTCCTTATGAACTGTGACAATCAAACCGTGATTTCCAAGGCTGAGAGTTCAAAGGACAACATGAAATCCACAAAGCACATAAGACGATGATTAAAACCTGCCAGAAAAATCAAGAAACTCCGGAGTAATAGCGTTGGATTATATCCAGAGGGCTAAGAATCTTGCAGACCCTTTTACGAAAGGGCCATCACAGATTCTGATAGAAAATGCATCAGGGGAGATGGGTATGAGACCCATGTAAGTTGCCATGGGGGTAACCCAACCTATGTGATCGGAGATCCCGTGAATTAGGACCTGGGAAAACAATCCAGGGGTCAACTGAGGAGAGTATCCTTAATTAACCCACTCCGTTGGAGATGCAATAATACTCTCAATTTTGTAAGGCACACTGACTTTTTTCTTAATGTGTTCCAAAACTTATGTAAGCAAGATGCTAACCTACAAAGCTTTCTTTGGAGGAACACACCTATGTGAGCCCGACTGCTAGTCACAGTCTATGAGATTGGGTGATCTCTAGGAAGCTCATGAGAAGGTAAGGAGTATGACTAATAAGCTCCACCCGTGCGGTTTAGCCTTCGGCAGCCAAGTATCAGCTGACAATGGGCGCAACTTCTGCATGCCAAACTGACAATTCAAGGCATAGTCCATTGTTCAGTTGTGAAGAAGTCTAATCCCTTTGCTCTAGGTGGAAGTTCAACTTAACTGTCTCCACTAAAAATTCGAGTATATCAAACATTGTTTGGAACAGTTGACAAACTTATGTGCCTCGATATCTGGTGGGGGATTGATGGATTATGGATGGGCTTAGGCCCATATAAGACAATAATCCCTGGTTAATCTCTAAGGCCCATGAATGTGTGTACGGCAAGTGGTGGGAAGTGCTGGAATTTTAGTACCATACTGCTACATTAAGAAGAGTGAGACCTCTTTACAAGGGCTGCTCTACCACTTTCTATTGGGAGCTTGGGAATGGGAGTTGTACACACTTGCACCTCCTCCTCCGCCGCCCACCTCGCCTCATCACGCCTCGCCACGACGCGCGCGCGCTGCGGGTTGCGGGAGTGAGCCGAACCGAAGCTTATTTTTGCTGGTCGGGAATGGTTAATTAATCTCGGATTAATTAACGAGTCGCTTACGGAAGTGCCGCTGTCCAAGACGTTGGACCGTGGGCTGTTCATGGACTCGGTCATGGGCCTGAGCCCAGGCCCATTTATCTGACGGCGTATATAAGAAGGCGTTGGCCAGTGGAGTGAACCCTAACTCAGTTCACTCACTCCCTCTCGCACAACCTTAGTTGTCATCTACTGTTCCTTTCATTGTGCTGCTTCAGGCGATCCCATCTCGATGACCGCATGCACGGTTGGTCGGGAGAGCAGGTGCCTCCGGAACCATGTCATTCGAGATCCTTCCCAGGAGAACGGCAATAAGGTCTTTAGGGAGCGTCTCGAAGCGACTGTGATAATCCCCAAGTGCAAGGAATCATCGTAGCAATTTCCAAAGGTGGAAGTGATAAGTATGGAGAGTCGAACCCGCGAGCTAAAGGTAATATCAATATTCTCTCAAGTCCTATCTCCCACTGATACAACTCCACATACACCGAACGTTTGCTTCCATCTAGAAACGAGAAATAGACTACGTTGTGGGTATGAAGAGGATAACTTTGCATGATATCGGAGAGCTAAAATATAAAAATAGGTGTTGTTAACATAAAGTTAGAATATATTATAATATATTACAAATAGAGGGTGTGGAATAATGATGGGTCGGTCTGCGGAATTGTCCTAGGCAATTGTTAACAAGATCAGTGGTTGTTATTGCAATTTTATATGAGGGGGAGGCATTGTTGGGGAACGCATTATTTCAAAAAAAAATCCTACGATCACGCAAGGTCTATCTAGGATATGCATAGCAACGACTAGGGAGAGTGTGTCCACGTACCCTCGTAGACCGAAAGAGGAAGCGTTTAGTAACGCGGCTGATGTAGTCGAACGTCTTCGTGATCCAACCGATCCAAGTACCGAACGCACGGCACCTCCGCGATCTGCACACGTTCAGCCCAGTGACGTCCCACGAACTCTAGATCCAACTGAGGTCGAGGGAGAGTTTCTTCAGCACGACGGCCGTGGTGACGGTGCTGATGAAGTTACCGACGTAGGGCTTCGCTTAAGCACCGCGACAATATGACCAAGGTGGAAATATGTGGAGGGGGCACCACACATGGCTAAGAATCAACTTGTGTGTCTATAGGGTGCCCCCTCCCCCGTATATAAAGGGGTGGAGGAGGGGGCCGGCCGGCCTCCTAGGGCACGCCTCCAAGGGGGGAATCCTACTCCTACTAGGAGTAGGAACCCCCCTTTCATAGTCCTAATAGGAGGGGGAAGGAAGGGAGAGAGGGGAGGAAGGAAAGGGGGGACGTCCCCCCTCCCATTTCAGATTGGGCTTGGGGGGCGCCCCTCCTATTGGCCTTCTCCTCTCTCTTCCACTAAAGCCCACATAGGCCTATTAAGCCCCCGAGGGGTTCCGGTAACCCCTCGGTACTCTGATAAATGCCCGAACTTATCCGAAACCATTCCGGTGTCCAATCATAACCTTCCAATATATCAATCTTCATGTCTCGACCATTTCAAGACTCCTCGTCATGTTCATGATCATAGCCGGGACTCCGAACTACCTTTGGTACATCAAAACACATAAACTCATAATACCGATCGTCATCGAACGTTAAGCGTGCGGACCCTATGGGTTCGAGAACTATGTAGACATGACTGCGACTCATCTCCGGTCAATAACCAATAGCGGAACATGGATGCTCATATTGGTTCCTACATATTCTACAAAGATCTTAATCAGTCAAACCGCATAACAACAAACGTTGTTCCATTTGTCATCGGTATGTTACTTGCCCGAGATTCGATCGTCGGTATCATCATACCTAGTTCAATCTAGTTACCGGCAAGTCTCTTTACTCGTTTTGTAATGCATCATCCCGTAACTAACTCAATAGTCACATTGCTTGCAAGGCTTATAGTGATGTGCATTACCGAGAGGGCCCAGAGATACCTCTCCGATAATCGGAGTGACAAATCCTAATCTCGATCTCTGCCAACTCAACAAACACCATCGGAGACACCTGTAGTGCATCTTTATAATCACTTAGTTACGTTGTGATGTTTGATAGCACACTAAGTGTTCCTCCGGTATTCGGGAGTTGCATAATCTCATAGTCACAGGAACATGTATAAGTTATGAAGAAAGCATTGGCAATAAACTAAACGATCAAAGTGCTAAGCTAACAGATGGGTCAAGTCAATCACATCATTCTCTAATGATGTGATCCCGTTCATCAAATGACAACTCTTGTCCATGGCTAGGAAACTTAACTATCTTTGATTAACGAGCTAATCAAGTAGAGGCATACTAGTGACAATCTGTTTGTCTATATATTCACACATGTAGTAAGTTTCCGGTCAATACAATTCTAGCATGAATAATAAACATTTATCATGATATAAGGAAATCTAAATAACAACTTTATTATTGCCTCTAGGGCATATTTCCTTTAGTCTCCCACTTGCACTAGAGTCAATAATCTAGTTCACATCGTCATGTGATTTAACACCAATAGTTCACATCTTTATGTGATTAGTTCACATCTCCATGTGACTAATACCCAAAGGGTTTACTAGAGTCAATAATCTAGTTCACATCGCTATGTGATTAACACCCAAAGAGTGATCATGTTTTGCTTTGTGACAGAAGTTTAGTCAACGGGTCTGCCACATTCAGAGCCATATGTATTTTGCAAATTTTCTATGTCTACAATGCTCTGCACGGAGCTACTCTAGCTAATCGCTCCCACTTTCAATATGTATCCAAATTGAGACTTAGAGTCATTTGGATCAGTGTCAAAGCTTGCATCGACTTAACCCTTTACGACGAACTTTTTGTCACCTCCATAACCGAGAAACATGTCCTTATTCCACTAAGGATAATTTTGACCATTGTCCAGTGATCCACTCCTGGATCACTATTGTACCCTCTTGCCAAACTCATGGTGAGGTACACAATAGGTCTGGTACACAGCATAGCATACTTTATAGAACCTATGACTGAGTCATAGGGAATGACTTTTCATTCTCTTTCTATTTTCTGCCGTGGGTTTCTGAGTCTTTACTCAACTTCACACCTTGAAACACAGGCAAGAACTCTTTCTTTGACTGTTCCATTTTGAACTACTTCAAAAACTTGTCAAGGTATGTACTCATTGAAAAAAATTATCAAGCATCTTGATCTATCTCTATAGATCTTGATGCTCAATCTGTAAGCAGCTTTACCGAGGTCTTTCTTTGAAAAACTCCTTTCACACACTCCTTTATGCTTTCCAGAAAATTCTACATCATTTCCGATCAACAATATGTCATAAACATATACTTATCAAAAAGGTTGTAGTGCTCCCACTCACTTTCTTGTAAATACGGACTTCACCGCAAGTCTGTATAAAACTAGATGCTTTGATCAACTTATCAAAGCGAATATTCCAACTCCGAGATGCTTGCACCAGTCCATAGATGGATCATTTGGAGCTTGCATATTTTTAGCGCCTTTAGGATTGACAAATCCTTCTGGTTGTATCATATACAACTCTTCTTTAAGAAATCCATTAAGGAATGCAGATTTGACATCCATTTGCCAGATTTCATAAAATGTGGCAATTGCTAACATGATTCGGCAGACTTAAGCATCGCTTCTGGTGAGAAAAATCTTATCATAGTCAACACCTTGAACTTGTCGAAAACTTTTTGCGACAATTCGAGCTTTGTAGATAGTAACACTACTATCTGCGTCTGTCTTCCTCTTGAAGATCCATTTATTCTTAATGGCTTGTCGATCATCGGGAAAGTCAATCAAAGTCCATACTTTGTTCTCATACATGGATCCCATCTCAGATTTCATGGCCTCAAGCCATTTCATGGAATCCGGGCTCATCATCGCTTCGTCATAGTTCGTAGGATCGTCATGGTCTAGTAACATGACTTCCAGAAAGGATTACCGTACCACTCTAGTGCGGACCATACTTTGGTTGACCTACGAGGTTTGGTAGTAACTTGATCTGAAGTTTCATGATCATCTACAAGAAATATGTCAACTAGTGACCTCCACTATTGGTCACTGAAAGGTCATAGTTTTCAATTTGTGACCTTTTTTGGACCAAAAACATAAGGTCAAAAGCTGGGGGTCGTTAATTGACTATAGCGACCTTCTCTGTGAGAAGGTCGTGAAGCCATTCTGACCAAAATATTCCCTCTTGTGGCGTTTTGGTCACTAGCAGCCTCCCGGTCCATGTAGGCATCCGGTATTGTGTGATGTGGCACAAGATTCACTGGTCCAATTCGGTTTTCTGAGGCCTAGCCCAACAATTTAGCCCATTTATGATTTTTTTCCTGAATGTTTTTGGGCCTGTTCTATCATGGGCATTTACCTTTCCACATAGTCCGTTTCCTTTTCGTTTCTATTTTCTATTTGAGTCGAGGCACGCTTATAGTTATTACGAATAGCTTTTCATTTCGAGGTTATTTTGGGCAATGGCATCTTAATAGTACAAGTATATTTGGGACGTGGCCACTATCAGGTCCAGTAAGAACATTTTTCTGGAGAATTTACTGTTCAAGTAAAATGTACACAACACATTACAGGAAAATAGCACATACAACAGCAGATAAAATTTCATTACACTCCTACTACAGCTCACTACAACATAGAAAGTACATGATACTTCATACTTCAATTTTTTTACCAAGCACTAGACAAGTACATCTCACTTAAAATAAACAGTATTGTTCTCGGAAGCAAAATACGCCACCACACGCCATGGTGCGCTGCTTGCTCCTTTGGCTGAGAGCTCCTTGCTGTAGAGGATGGCTGAAACTCGGATGCAAAGCTCCCTGCACATGACATATTGTGTCAATTCTTGCAGCAACAAAAAGAACTCACCTACCATAGAACTTGCACAGTAATGTATCAACCACCAAAGCTGTATGAAACAAAAACAAGCGAGAGGGGAGGAGTTTATACCTGATCTTCTTGAGCCAACACAGTAGTAGTGAAGCTATGCGGGGATCTTTGTGAAGCAGTTTATCGCTTCTTGGAGACACCAACAGTCTTTCCTCTCCTGCCGGTAGTCTTGGTGTGCTGACCACGGATACACATGCCCCAGTAGTGACGCAGACCATGATGGTTCCTGGGAAAGAGAGCAAGGTTTCAAGCATAATTGATGGCTCATACATCTATGCACTAAGGAAAATGCTACGCAATGTTGAAGTTTTAAGGAATCAGGCATCAGCATACATCTATTGGAAACAAAGCATTGATATACAAATCAGCAGGGTCACATACAAGGTACACTAGAAGGGTATACATGAATACATTGACAATCATCAATACCAGATTGCAAGACAAAACAATTATGTACCTAAGCAAGTCGACAAGGGCATAGGGCAGGATATAAAATCTGGATACAAGTAATAGACAAACTACTATGTAAATACTACAGTGGCATTACTAATAGGACATCAAAAAATACTATGTAAATATTACGGTGGCAGACGGGTGGTGGATTAACACCAACAATGTGCATCACATAGAAGAATTAAGATAGCTAAAAATATGATGATTACTGCGGGTTATCAAGAATTCAGCATTGTACCCATAAGTGATGTCACTATAATAATTAGAGGCGGATAGCATGAGTAGTGTAGAGGAATTATAAAAAGGGATACACATCCTTAAGTTACTTTCTCAAACTAAATTATATAGATATAGAAATATAATGTAGAACATACAGTGTACTATCAAAGCAACCAGAACCTTGTAAAAGTTTTTGTTCATGCAGGCATTGGCATACACATCCGTACATGCAGGCTTATATAGTACCGCTAGAACAAAATACATAACACACAGTTTGCACACATGCCAAGGCAAAGGGGAGCATTGCTTCATTGCTTGATAGTTGATATATATGCCATCAAAAGAGCAGAAGAATAGCCAGTCTAAGTGAGCTAGCCAAATATAGGTGCAAAGGTCAAGGTAGTCATCGTTGCGTTATAAAATAAGCCGTAGTCAATTGGCTAAAAAGTGGAAGTAGCTCAAAAACAACGAACATCTGTCCGGTGACCCGTCCGAGTGCGCGTAGTAGAGCACCTGCACTGCATTCCACGCACATACAAATCAGTCAACGAGTCCATCGTATTTAGATTTCAATGTGGAGGAAGCAGCTGACCGTCCAAAGAAGACAGGCCAGTTATAGATGCAGAGTTAGGCACACTCGATTGTCGACGCCATCGCTGCTGCCGCTGCCCGGATCGGGGTGTCATGGAGGAAGCGATCTGAAGCATAAAAACTAAGCAAAATTAAAAGCATCAGTCGCTAGAAGCATGTAGGCAATAGTACTGGATAATATTTAGAGCAAAAGACGTTTTATATTTGAGACAGAGGGAGTATTACTGTAGGGACCAGACCCGAATGGATCAAGTCTTTGTGCTCAGTGTCATCCCTGGATCAGTAATGCTGACACCACACAGTACTTCGAAGGATTTATAGCAGAGTAGCAATCACACACTTATTACATCGTTGTCCACAAGGGAACTTAATACAATAATATGGCTTAAGGCCATCTAATAATAACAGCGGAAGGCTTGGAAGATAAGTGAGTCCATCAACTCCATCGGCATCACCGAGTATAGAACCACGACCTAACACCTTACTCGTGCGAAAAAGTCTGCAACGTGAAAGTTGCAGCCCAAAACGGGTCAAGACATGGAATATCTTGGCAATGTAACACATAAAGAGCAATGAAGGAATAAGCCTATACTACATGCATATATGGCTGGTGGTAAAGCTCTACGGTTACATTTTTTTGCATAAAGCTAGTTTTTCCCTACAACAAAGGAATAATTTTATTTAACTATCATGGTGGTTGTTAAACATTGAAAATGGTTGAGAGCATCCTCAATCCCAATTAAAAAGTACTCATCAAATCCCAATAACTTTTATTAGAGGTAACATGTTGAGATTCACATGATATTCAATTACCAGATACTCAGAACGTCCATAACCGGGGACACGACTAATCATGATTAGTTTATACACTCTGCAGAGGTTTGCGCACTTTTCCCCACAAGACTCGATCGCCTCCGCTTGATTCTCGCACTACATGGTGTTTGAGAAACGGATGACCGAGACATAGTCTTTCGAAGCGCTTAGCACCTTACATGTGGGTAGACCGTACCAACCTACATCCCCTACATCAGCTAGCCTACCCGTAAGAGTTCGCACAACTTAGTCAACTACGCCAGAGCCCATAATTGGCTTGTGGCTGCACACGGAAGTTTCCAGTTTGAATAATCTTATGATCCCTTAGAGCACAGGTGGCGGTCCGAAGAAATACAGTAAGTCCTGATAGAAACCAGGTGCCTCAATCCACCCAGATGTGTGTTTAGGTTGCCACCTTAGATAAACCATTAATTAACAATCTCACATCTGTCATGGATATTCACTCACCCAATCCACGTCTACTAGCATAGCATGGCGTAAAAAGCAAACGAGAAGTAACTCCCAAGGTTTCATAAGTAATGTGTAATAGGTACTACCTCAATCTACTTCCCATCCCACAATTTAATTAGATCCTAACCATGCAAGTGTTTGAGGGTTTGATCTAATGCATAAAACTGGGTAGTAGAAAAGGTATGATCAAGTGTTACTTGCCTTTGCCGATGGTCCATGAGACCTAGAGATTCAAGTAACAAGCGGCGCACTCGGGTGATCTAACGCAGACAAACAACAAGCATACAATAAGTACTCATCTAATGCACAGGGAAACTCGAATAAAAGATCTAACCAGACAGTTCAACTTAAGAACCCTGGTTGCAAAAGAATCAAATCAAATAAGTCATCGAAAGTCGAAACTCGAGAGAGAACGACTCGGTTTAGCAATCTGAAACTAAGTCAAAATTTTACAGTAGCAAAACTCCGTTTAAGTAGGTTAGTCGGAACGGCGGTTTCGAAACGAAACTCCAGCGCTTGAATCACCTGATTCCGATAAACGAGCGAGAAAAATAAACAGATTTGAAAATTTGATCGAAATCGAATTCGTAAAATAACGGATTAAATCCGTTTAAAAAGAAAAACGATTTAACGGTTAAAACGACGGACGTTCGTTAACAGAACTAATCCAACGAACACGTTCATAGAAACGAACGGGTCGGTGAACGTTCACTAAATAAGAAAACCGAAAAATAAAAATAAACCAATCTAGGTTTTTTTAAAAAAAACCGAACAACGCGAGAAAACCGGATCGGTTTTAAAACAAAACCGGATCGGAACGGGGCGGCGAGGTCGGCTACCTCCGGCGAGGTCGCCGGCGGGGCTCGGGCGGCTCCGGCTGGTCGGGCGACGGCGAGATCGGGCGGCGGGGTCGACGGCGGCGGCGAGGGCGGCGAGGCGTGCGGCGCGGCCTCGGGTTGGGGCGGCGACGGCGCTGGTGGAGGGCGGCGGCGGCTCGGGTTGGAGGGAGAGGAGGCGGCGGGGGTAAAATAGGAGGGGGGGTTGCCTTGGGAAGGGGGCGGCGGCGTGGTCCGGCGTAGCCGAGCCGGACTGGCGGGCGCGGCGTGGCGGGCGGCGGGACTCCTCCCGCGCGCGCGAGGGGAAGGGGGAGATGGGCCGGGGCGGCGGCGGCTGGGCCGGCTGGGCCTTGGCCCAGGCGGGCGGAGCGGGGTTTTTTTTTTTAAAATAAAACTAAACGAAAATAAAATCAAACCAAACGGACTCCGAATTTAATAAAATTAATTTTCCCCGACTCCTAAAAATGAGTCGAACAAAATGAACTTTAAAAACGGGCAAATATGCATATTTTTTTAAAATTCTCATTTTTGCCTAAAGCAAATAAATCCTCAAAACCAAAATTTGATTTATTTATAATATCTTCATTTTTTCCTAAATGTTGGGAAAGTCATATTATTCCCTCTCTTAAATTTTTGTATCGGAAAAATTTTTAGAAGATAAATAAATAAATCCAAATGATCCTATTTTCAAAATTTGAGAAATCCCAAATATGAAAATAATGAAATTTCCAACTCTCTCCGAGGGTCCTTGAGTTGCGTGAAATTTTCTAGGATCGGAAAAATGTGAGAAAATATGATATGCATGATGTCCTAATGTATAACATTTCAAATTGAAAATTTGGGATGTTACAAACCTACCACCTTAAGATGAATCTCGCCCTCGAGATTCGGGTTGGCTAGAAAATAGGTGAGGGTGGTCTTTGAGAAAAACTTCCTCTCTTTCCCAGGTGGCTTCATCTTCAGTGTGGTGGCTCCACTGAACTTTGCAAAACTTGATAACCTTGTTGCGGGTAACTCTGCTAGCATAATCGAGAATCTTAACCGGTTTTCCTCATATGTTAAATCATCCTTCAACTGAATTGCTTCCAGTGGCACTGTGTCTCTTAGCAGTACCTCTGCTATCTCGGGGTGACATTTCTTCAACTGAGAAACATGGAATACATCATGAACTCCTGACAGTCCTTCTGGCAATTCCAACTTATAAGCAACTTCTCCCATGCATTGCAAAATCTTATATGGTCCAACAAAACGTGGTGCTAACTTTCCTTTAACTCCAAAACGCTTAACTCCTCGAAGCGGGGATACTCTAAGATATACTCTGTCTCCAACTTCATACTCAATCGCTTTGCGCTTTGAATCGGCATAGCTCTTTTGTCTGGACTGGGCTACCTTGAGCCTCTCTCGAATCAATTTAACCTTCTGCTCAGACTCCTTAATCAAGTCTGGTCCAAACAATTGACGATCTCCAGTTTCGTCCCATGACAACGGTGTCCTGCACCTTCTTCCATACAGAGCCTCGAAAGGTGCCATCTTCAAGCTGGTTTGATAGCTGTTGTTGTAGGAAAATTCTGCATACGGCAAATTATCATCCCAACTAGATCCATAATCTAGTGCACAAGCTCTCAAAGATATCCTCCAAAATCTGATTGACTCTCTCGGTCATCCATCGATTACGTGGGTGGAAAGGCATCTTGAATTCAATCTAGTTCCCAATGTTTCGTGCAACTGGTTCCAAAATTTTGAGGTAAATTGGGTTCCTCACATCGTCTGATGCTCCTCGGAACTCCGTGTAAGCACACAATTCTGGTCATGTATATCTTTGCCAACTTAGCACCTTGCTATAGGTAGTCTTATTTGGAATGAAATGAGCTACCTTCGTTAAACGGTCGAGTATGACCCAAATCGAGTCATATCCTGAACGGGTCTTTGGCAAACCTGTAATGAAATCCATGCCTAGTTTATCCCACTTCCATTCGGGTATCGGCAATGGTTGTAACAATCCTGCTGGCTTCTGATGCTCTGCCTTTACTTTCTGACATACATCGCAAATTGCTACATATTCCGCAATATCCTTCTTCATTCCGGTCCACCAGAAAATATTCTTCAGATCCAAATACATCTTGGTATTTCCTGGGTGAATCGAATAAGGTGAATCATGAGCTTCTTGCAAAATCAATTTCCTGATCTCTGGGTTATTGGGCACATAAACACGGTCCTCAAACCATAGGGTATCGTGCTCATCCTCACGAAATCCTTTAGCTTTTCCTTTGCTCATTTTCTCCTTTATGGAGGCAACTTCCTTATCTGCCTTTTGGGCTTCTACGATTTTGTCCATCGGTGTTGTTGAATCTCCAATGCTGCTACATAGCCTCTCGGAACTATTTCCAAACATAGCTCTCGAAGGTCCTCGGCTAACTCATTGGGTATCCCTCCCATCATTAGGGTATTGACGTGGCTCTTACGGCTTAATGCGTCTGCTACGACAATAGCCTTTCCGGGGTGATAATGCAATCTCATATCATAATCCTTGATAAGCTCTAACCATCTCCTTTGTCTGAGATTCAGTTCCTTCTGTGTGAAGATGTACTTCAAACTCTTGTGATCCGTATATACTTCACAATGATTTCCAATGAGAAAATGTCTCCATGTCTTTAAGGCCTGCACAACGGCTGCTAATTCCAAATCATGTGTGGCATAATTCAACTCATGGGGCTTAAGTTGTCGTGAAGCATACGAAACAACTCTTCCTTCCTGCATAAGCACTGCTCCAAGTCCTCGACGTGAAGCGCCGCAATACACCTCATAATCCTTGGTGCAGTGCAGCAATATCAAAGCTGGTGAGGTAACCAATCTTTTCTTCAACTCCTGAAAACTTGCCTCACGGTCCTCGGTCCATATGAATTTGTTATCCTTCTTCAACAATTCTGTCATAGGCTTGGCAATCCTTGAGAAATTCTCAATGAATCTTCGGTAGTATCCTGCGAGTCCAAGGAAACTCGAATCTCTCCAACTGTCGTTGGTGCTTCCCATTTGGTTACGGTCTCAACCTTTACGGGGTCAACTGTTATTCCTTCTCCGGATATAACATGTCCGAGAAATCCAACTTCCTTTAGCCAAAACTCACACTTCTGAACTTGGCATACAACCGGTGTTCCCTCGGTTTCTCCAAAACCAATCGCAAATGTTCCTTGTGTTCCTCTTCATTCTTGAGAAAATCAAAATGTCATCAATGAACACCACGCATTTAACTTATCCAAAAACTCCATAAACACTTTGTTCATCAGGTTCATGAAATAGGCTGGTGCGTTAGTCGATCCAAATGACATAACGGTATACTCGTCTGATCCATATCTCGTGGTAAATGTTGTCTTGGGTATGTCTTGCTCCCGAATCTTCAACTGATGGTACCCTGATCGTAAATCGATCTTGGAAAACACCTTAGCTCCTTGCAAATGATCAAACAGATCATTTATCATAGGTAGTGGGTACTTGTTCTTGATTGTTACTTCATTCAATCCACGATAATCAACAACCATTCTTAACGATCCATCCTTCTTCTCCACTAACAAAATGGGTGACCCCCAAGGTGAAGAACTTGGGCGAATAAAACCTTTATCCAATAGTTCCTTAATCTGCTTCTTGATTTTCGCCAAATCCTGTGCGGGCATCCTGTACGGTCGCTTCGATATCGGGCCTGTTCACGGCAACAGCTCGATCAAAAACTCAATGTCTCTATCCGGTGGCATTCACGGCAACTCTTCCGGAAATACATCAGGAAAATCCTTCACCATCGGTACTTCTTCCCGCACCACTCCTGATAAGCAATTAACCTGTGCTCTCCTCGGCTCGTGCCGTGATACATACTTGATCCTTCTTCCTTCTGGTGTGGTGAGCAAAATTGACTTTGTGGTGCAATCTATGTTTCCTCCATACCTTGATAACCAATCCATTCCTAATATCACATCCAATCCTTGGGATTCCAGAACTATTAGGTCCGAGGGAAAACATAGTGTCCAATCCTTAATGGCGGTCGATCACACCATTTACTAGCCATGTACTCTGCCCGGGTGAGGTTACTAGCATGGGTGACCTAAGGGCTTGGGTTGGTAACTTGTACTTATCCACAAATCCCCTTGATATGTATGAATGCGATGCACCAGTATCGAAAAGAACAACTGCAGTAAATGACTTAACCAAAAACTTACCGATTACTGCATCGGGCTGATCTTCAACCTCCTCCACATCAAAGTGGTTCACATCCCCTGTTGAAAGGGTTGGGCTTCTTTCGAGCTTCCATTGCCATTTCCATTCTGGCCTTCTGGACAGTCATTGGCATAATGCCCAGTCTTGCGGCACTTAAAACAAGTGATATGACTCAGGTCTACTTTGGATGGTGTTGACGGATTGGTGCGGTTCTGTCCATTGCTTCCTCCATTCCCGTTCCCATTCTTAGTTCCATTATGGTTATGCGAATTTCCTCCTCCATGGGTATGCTGAAACTGAATTCCGAATTTAGGGGTATAACGAGGTTTCTGCTGGGCTCCAGAGTTATACTTCCCTTGCCCATACTTCCTTTTGCGGTTCTCAATTTGCTGCTGCTTTCCTTCAATCATGAGGGCTCGGTCTACCAACTCCTAGTAGTTGTTGAAACTTGCTACCATCAACGGCATGCTGAACTCATCATTCAGTCCTTCTAGAAACTTCTCCTGTTTAGCTGCATCAGCTGTAGCGTCATCCGGGGCATAACGTGCTAATTTACTAAAGTCATCCACATCTTGGCCAACAGTCCTTCCTCCTTGGCGTAAGTTGCGAAACTCACGCTTCTTCATGGCCATGGCTCCTGCTTGAAACATGGGCGGTCTGAAAAGCTTGTCAAACCGATCCCATGTGGCGGTGTCACGGGTAAGTGGGCTGTAAATTCTCCCACCATGCTTTGCGGGTCCTTCAAGTGATGTCTTGCAAACTTCACTCTTTCACCATCTGTGCATCCTGCAGTGGTCAACTCCTTCCTATCTTGCGGAGCCAATCATACGCCACAATCGGCTCGGTGCTCTTGGAATACACCGGCGGATTCGGTCTAAGGAAACGAGTCGGTGATCCGCGGTGGTGGTGGCGGTGGGTTGTTATTGTTGTTGTTGTTGTTGCCACAGTTACGCACCAATGTTTGAATCAGGGTATTCTGCTGCTGAATCAATTGGGTGATCTCTGGCGAGAAAACGAATCCGGGGTCGCGTCTCGGAGGCATCTGATGGGTTTAGAAGAGACGAGAATTTAGAATAGATTGAGGTCTAAGGGGAATCACTACCCAAATGCACATGAGCAAATGCACACAAAAATCACTTCATTCAATCAAACAAGGGCTTACAACGATCTAACTATCGCAAAAGTGCGTGTACTATAATGTTTACATGGAGGGAATACTACTAATATGTGGGGGACTTCTACTAATTTGAACCAGTGGAAGACTCCATGATGTCTGCTCCAGCTTCGTCTTCAAAGTCGGGTTCACTTGGATCCGAATCGGTGTCGTCGATGTTAATGTAGTCGCTTGAGCAACCGACATACTGGTCTTCATTCCGGAGCGCCAACTTCTTCTTGAGTTCTTCGATCTCGTACTTAAGATCGTTATTGTGTCTCGCTAGAGCTACGATCTCGTCCATGTAGTCCTTGCGTGTAGTCTTTAGTTCTTCTTCAAGTTCGATGATCCTTCCCTTCGCATTCTGAGACTCCAACATATCATTGCACATTTGGTTCTCCTGGCGTCGAATGTGCTGATTTAACTCCTGGATGAAAGCTGCAATGGATCTATCCTTCTTGGTGCTGACAATGTCCCATTTGTCATCTCGGCCCCGCATAAATCTGGTAGATAGTGTCCTTGAGGTCTTCTTGATAAACTTCTCCAATGCGTCCCATGGTGATGTGAGCTGCCATGCTCTTTCCCGGACTCCAAGTTGGTGCAATGAAAACACTATCTATAGGCTTGGTGATTGGGGCGAATGTCCTTCTGGAACGTGAGCTTGAATCTTCCAGTAGCTCCTCTTGAGGCAGTGGCGTTGAAAGTTCGGTGAAGCTGGGTAGTCCAATGTTCGTGTACTTGGTAACTTCCTTCAAGTGAAATCCAAAAGGTGTGCCTTCATCTGGTTGGGTGTACTTGATCTTCTCGTCAAATCATCCTAAAGGGAGTAGAAAAGATGAGGAGTTAGAAAATGGGAAGAGAGTAGTGATCTATGGTTTTAACTTAGTGGTCGTGTCCTACAGTCAGCGTGTGCTCTGATACCATTCTCTGTAGGGACCAGACCGGAATGGATCAAGTCTCTGTGCTCAGTGTCATCCCTGGATCAGTAATGCTGACACCACACAAGATTTGAAGGATTTATAGCAGAGTAGCAATCACACACTTATTACATCGTTGTCCACAAGGGAACTTAATACAATAATATGGCTTAAGGCCATCTAATAATAATGGAAGGCTTGGAAGATAAGTGAGTCCATCAACTCCATCGGCATCATCGAGTATAGAACCACGACCTAACACCTTACTCGTAAATGCGAAAAAGTCTACAACGTGAAAGTTGCAGCCCGAAAACGGGTCAGCACATGGAATATGCTGGCAATGTAACACATAAAGAGCAATGAAGGAATAAGCCTATACTACATGCATATATGGCTGGTGGTAAAGCTCTACGGTTACATTTTTTTGCATAAAGCTAGTTTTTCCCTACAACAAAGGAATAATTTTATTTAACTATCATGGTGGTTGTTAAACATTGAAAATGGTTGAGAGCATCCTCAATCCCAATTAAAAAGTACTCATCAAATCCCAATAACTTTTATTAGAGGTAACATGTTGAGATTCACATGATATTCAATTACGGATACTCGTAACGTCCATAACCGGGGACACGACTAATCATGATTAGTTTATACACTCTGCAGAGGTTTGCACTTTTCCCCACAAGACTCGATCGCCTCCGCTTGATTCTCGCACTACATGGTGTTTGAGAAGCGGATGACCGAGACATAGTCTTTCGAAGCGCTTAGCACCTTACATGTGGGTAGACCGTACCAACCTACATCCCCTACATCAGCTAGCCTACCCGTAAGAGTTCGCACAACTTAGTCAACTACGCCAGAGCCCATAATTGGCTTGTGGCTGCACACGGAAGTTTCAGTTTGAATAATCTTATGATCCCTTAGAGCACGGGTGGCGGTCCGGAGAAATACAGGCAAGTCCTGATAGAAACCAGGTGCCTCAATCCACCCAGATGTGTGTTTAGGTTGCCACCTTAGATAAACCATTAATTAACAATCTCACATCTGTCATGGATATTCACTCACCCAATCCACGTCTACTAGCATAGCATGGCGTAAAAAGCAAACGTAGAAGTAACTCCCAAGGTTTCATAAGTAACAGGTAATAGGTACTACCTCAATCTACTTCCCATCCCACAATTTAATTAGATCCTAACCATGCAAGTGTTTGAGGGTTTGATCTAATGCATAAAACTGGGTAGTAGAAAAGGTATGATCAAGTGTTACTTGCCTTGCTGATGATCCGCGAGACCTAGAGATTCGAAGTAACAAGCGGCGCACTCCGGGTGATCTAACGCAGACAAACAACAAGCATACAATAAGTACTCATCTAATGCACAGGGAAACTCGAATAAAAGATCTAACCAGACAGTTCAACTTAAGAACCCTGGTTGCAAAAGAATCAAATCAAATAAGTCATCGAAAGTCGAAACTCGAGAGAGAACGACTCGGTTTAGCAATCTGAAACTAAGTCAAAATTTTACAGTAGCAAAACTCCGTTTAAGTAGGTTAGTCGGAACGGCGGTTTCGAAACGAAACTCCAGGCGCTTGAATCACCTGATTCCGATAAACGAGCGAGAAAATAAACAGATTTGAAAATTTGATCGGAAATCGAATTCAGAAAATAACGGATTAAATCCGTTTAAAAAGAAAAACGACGAACGGTTAAAACGACGGACGTTCGTTAACAGAACTAATCCAACGAACACGTTCATAGAAACGAACGGGTCGGTGAACGTTCACTAAATAAGAAAACCGAAAAATAAAAATAAACCAATCTAGGTTTTTTAAAAAAACCGAACAACGCGAGAAAACCGGATCGGTTTTAAAACAAAACCGGATCGGAATGGGGCGGCGAGGTCGGCTACCTCCGGCGAGGTCGCCGGCGGGGCTCGGGCGGCTCCGGCGGGTCGGGCGACGGCGGGATCGGGCGGCGGGTCGACGGCGGCGGCGAGGGGCGGCAATGGCGGCGGCCTCGGGTTGGGGCGGCGACGGCGCTGGTGGAGGGCGGCGGCGGCTCGGGTTGGAGGGAGAGGAGGGGCGGCGGCGGGTAAAATAGGAGGGTCGGTTGCCTTGGGGAAGGGGCGGCGGCGGGTCCGGCGAGCCGAGCCGGACTCGGCGGCGGCGGGCGGCGGCGGCGGCGGGGACTCCTCCAGGCGAGGAAGGGGGAGATGGGCAAGGCGGCGGGCTGGGCAGCCTTGGGCCTGTGTGGGCGGAGCGGGGTTTTTTTAAAATAAAACTAAACGAAAATAAAATCAAACCAAACGGACTCAATTTAATAAAATTAATTTTCCCGACTCCTAAAAATGAGTCGAACAAAATGAACTTTAAAAACGGGCAAATATGCATATTTTTTAAAATGCTCATTTTTGCCTAAAGCAAATAAATCCTCAAAACCAAAATTTGATTTATTTATAATATCTTCATTTTTTCCTAAATGTTGGGAAAGTCATATTATTCCCTCTCTTAAATTTTTGTATCGGAAAAATTTTTTGAAGATAAATAAATAAATCCAAATGATCCTATTTTCAAAATTTGAGAAATCCCAAATATGAAAATAATGAAATTTCCAACTCTCTCCGAGGGTCCTTGAGTTGCGTGAAATTTTCTAGGATCGGAAAAATGCGAGAAAATATGATATGCATGATGTCCTAATGTATAACATTCCAAATTGAAAATTTGGGATGTTACAATTACATAGTTCATTAAACCCATGTCAAATTAATCTAAAAAATGAATTACTAAACATGCCTGACTAAATCAAACTCAAACCAATGCATCAATCGACACTAGCAGTAGTACACTGAAGAAATCGACACTGAACGGAGGCAATTAATATGTACAGCTAGCACCCATTTGCCTATATTCTGCACTTGAATTCAAACCAATCACTCTATTCCAGAGGTGACTGATTTATCCATGTTCGCTAAAATTCCTTTTTGATTTGCATCCACAAGAGAAAGCAGTAGCATTTCAGTTTTCAGCACTAGAGATCTCTCAGAATGGGAACCACAAACTGTACATAACAAGGGAAACTGACAAACAAGTCACAGGCCACAATCTCTAAAACAACAAAGACCAAAGGATGGCATTACCAACCTCTGAAATTAAACTCGCAGGCGCACAAGTAAGCACGATTTCCGCACAAGGCCCCTAACAGCTACCATGGCGGAGGTTCAAGGAGGCCAGGCCTCACTTTGCTTCTCCTTGAAAAAACAAAGGGTGCGCAGAGAGTTGGACAAACGCGCAGCAAGTACCCTCAGGCTGGCCACGACACAGCTCTCCGACCAAAGTCGTGCGACCTAGGCGACATCGACGGACGAGATCTAGCGCCCTAGCACCACAACCGCAATGGAACGCGCCGATCCGGGGCCCGAGCAAGCATGTGGGGCGAAGAAATTTTCTGTCGACACGGCACCAAATCGGGGAGGATTCAGGGGAGGGGCGGTCGGAATGGGGGGTCACCTCGATGTCGTGCTCCTCGAGCTGGGCGCGGAGCAGCTCCGAGGCACGCGCCGTGGTGCTCCTGCCATGGGCCGGGCGCGCGAGGACGGTCGGGCTCCTCCCGCTTCTCCTCCAGAGAGGCCTCCGGCCAGGCGCTGCTCCCACGCGAGCCGTGCATGTCACCCAAGGAGAGGAGAGGAGCATATGTTAGGGAACCGCAGGAGAGGGAGGGAGGCGGAGTGTCGTGGCACGTGCGTGGTCGTGGGCGGGGCACGCCGCCATCTGGCCGTGGACTGCCTGCACTGTGGTCGCCGTGCGGCGTGAGCAGAGGCACCGCGCGACAAAATCCCAAGGACAGAGTGGTTGGTTGGCTCGGAGTGGATAAGGCTAGGGGAGAACGGGAGGGAGGGAGGAGCTCGATCTCGTCTATGGTGAGAGTCGTCGATGGTGGGCGGCGGCGGATCGAGATCTGAGGGAGGGAGGGAGGGAGATGGGGATCTCGGATCGAGGGGCGTGGGAGAGGGTGGAGCAGCGATGCTTGAGGGGTGGGGGTCGAGCTCCGCCGGAGGGAGGTGGCCAACGCGCGCGGGAATGGAGATGGAGGCCGGGGGCTCTGACTTGGACTGTATCTGGGCGGCGGCGGCGATTGGGAGAAGGGGGCTAGGGTTTCGTGGGTGGACGAGGATGAGAGGGATACAGGGTAATTCGGGAGGGGGTGAGAGCGACGAGGGGGGTGTGGGATGCTGTTGGATCCGGGCGCATCCAACGCTGCTTAAGCCATGATCCGCGTGAGCTGATTTTAGACAAATCAGAATAGAGTATCCCCTTTGATGATGTTAAGACCATTTAAATTGGTCATAATCGATTGAAAATAAGATTTTGAATCATATACATTATTTGACTACCTAAGAAATTTATAAAAATATGGAAATAAAAAACCTTCGCATTGTGTCACCAAGTGAACTACTTTTCAGTAAAAATAACAAACTTTGAATATTGTTAATATCATTAAAAAAAAGTGTTCTAAGATATGAGTTTTTTGTAAGAGAATCATTTTCGAGTGTCCAAAATGATATTTTTATAAAGAACCTAGCAAATATTTGTTGCAAATTTGGAGCACATCAATTTTATAATTCACAATCATAGCACATGTGGAGCACATCAAATACTTTTTCAAGCTTATGTAGTTGTGTTTTTCTATTTGTTTCTCTTGTGTTTTTTGCACATGGGTGCATTTTGGAATGGCATAGTTCGTTCAAATTATCTCATATTGTGCACAATGGTGCATATTGGAATGGCAAACAATGTTGCCTAAGGAAGTTTTCATTTTCTTTGGACGAAAAAACCATTTTTTTTTCGAGTGCCCAAAAGGAGGTTTTTTTTGTGAAGGACCTCCCAAATAATTGTTGCAAAATTGGACCAAATCATTTTTATAAAATACTAGGACATATTTAATGCACAATTGACCAAATGGTTGGGTTCGAAAAGTTTTGATCCACCCCTCTTTAAAAAGACAAATTTCCGCCGATTCAGCTGGAAGCGGGTCAAATTTGAACTGCAGCTGCCTCATAGTTTGCTATTTATTTTTTCCAAAAATCATTTCTAGGAACATAAGTATCTATTTAATCAGAGAAACACCAAAAACATTCTAAGATTCAACCACTAGCTAGGAACGGTCATTCCCGCCGTTTTGATCGCATTTTGAAACGGGCATCAAAAATTCAAAAAAAATCAAAAAATTGGGAAACCTTCGCATTGTGTCATTATATGTGGACAAGTTTCCAGGAAAAATAACAAACTTGTAATACGGCAATTATTTTAAAAAAGTGTTCTCGGAAATGAGCTCTCATTTGTGAAGATTCATGGCTTTCAAGCCAAATGATCAATCTTATGGCCACATTCGTGGCATAGTTTGTTCAAATCATCTCATATTGTGCACAAGGGTGCATATTGGAATGGCAAACAATGTTGCCTAAGGAAGTTTTCATTTTCTTTGGATGAAAAAACCATTTTTCATTTTTCGAGTGCCCTAAAGGAGGTTTTTTTGTGAAGGACCTCCCAAATAATTATTGCAAAATTGGACCAAATCATTTTTATAAAATACTAGGCCATATATAATGCACAATTGACAAAATGGTTGGGTGAAAAAAGTCTTGATCTACCTCACGGTGAAAAAGACAAATTGCCGTCGATTCAAATTTGAAGCAGGTCAAATTTGAACTGTAGCTGCTTCATAATTTGCTCTTTATTTTTTTCCAAAAATCATTTCTATGTACATAAGTATCTATTTAATCATAGAAACACCAAAAAATTCCAAGATTCAACCACTAGCTAGGAACGGTCAAGCCCGCCGTTTTGACCGCATTTTAAAACGGGCATAAAAAATTCAAAAAAATTCAAAAAATTGGAAAACCTTCGCATTGTGTCATTATATGTGACCAAGTTTCCAGGAAAAATAATAAACTTGTAATACGGTAATTATTTTAAAAAAGTGTTCTCAGAAAGGAGCTATCAAGCGTGAAGATTGATGGCTTTCAAGCCAAATGATCAATCTTATGGGCACATTCATGGCATAGTTTGTTCAAATGATCTCATATTGTGCACGAGGGTGCATCTTGGAATCCCAAACAATGTTGCCTAAGGAAGTTTTCATTTTCTTTGCACGGAAAATTCATTTTTCATTTTCCGAGTGCCCAAAAGGAGGTTTTTTGTGAAGGAACTACCAAATAATTGTTGCAAAATTGTACCAAATCAATTTTATAAAATACTAGGCCATATATAATGCACAATTGACAAAATGGTTGGTTGTCAAATTTTTTGATCCACCTCTGGTGAAAAAGACAAATTCCCGTCGATTCAAATTTGAAGCGGGTCAAATTTGAACTGCAAATGCCTCATAGTTTGCTCTTTATTTTTTCCAAAAATCATTTCTAGGTAAATAAGTATCTATTTAATCAGAAATACATGGTTTGATGGCGATACATCGAGGTTTGGACGGTGGCTGAGGGCGCCAACTCTAGAGCGCGTAAGCTCGCATGCCCGCCGAGTGGTCACCGCGTGACCGTGGCGTTGCCATGTGTTCTGGGCGGCCTAGGCATGTCTAGTGGGTTGGGCAATCCCCAGGTAGGTGGTAGGAAGAAAATCACAACATAATATTCTCACGAGGAGACCGATCGATGCTCAAACATGAATAAGCAGCCAAGTGTTTGATTTGCGGCACGGGAAATGCACATGGCTAATGGGCGTGAGTTTTGGCTGAGGATGATCAGTTACTAAGAAGACCGTCTTCACAAATTTTCACCTCAAAAGGAGGAGCCTAGGTGGTACTTGCTTTACAAACTACCACACTTTGGACATAAATACGAATGTTGAAGCTGGGCTCAAAATAATGAATGGATTGAGCTGGCATTTGGTGGAGGATGGTTATTTGGGCATAGGAAAGCACTGTAGAAAATGGATACCATTTGGACATGCCAAAGTGGTACTTCCTTCACAAAGTGCAGCTCTGATCAGAATAGGAAAATGAATATTTTGAATTATTTTTGAACTAGGCAAGGAAGGTTTTTACATATTTGTGAAGATATGACCCAAAGAATTTATGAGATTGTTTTGGGAATTTTGGGAATAATAGAAATATAGGTTGCTTCACAACCTAGGGCAAAACCGCCACATGGACATGACACATAGGCAAAAGTGATGAGATGGCGCCTAGTCATCACAACCCACCACAATCTACAAGGCTATGACCATCTATATTGGTCGTTAACAACTAGAAATAAGGCAGCGGTCTAGCGCTTTTTGCTTTATGACCTTTTCATGTAAGGAAATTACGACCTTTCCGACCAAAATGGTCGCAATGGTTTAGGGTTTGGAGCCCCTCGAACAGCTTTTGACCAATTGGTCTGAAATGGTCATAGATCTATGACCAATTCTTCCAGGGTCACTGACAAAAGGTCACTAGTTGACATATTTCTTGTAGTGATCATCATTAGCTTCCTCACTTAATTGGTGTAGGAATCACTGGAACTGATTTATGTGATGAACTACTTCCAATTCGGGAGAAGGTACAATTACCTCATCAATTTCTACATTCCTCCCACTCACTTCTTTCGAGAGAAACTTCTTCTCTAGAAAGGATCCATTCTTAGCAACGAATATCTTGCCTTCGGATCTGTGATAGAAGGTGTACCCAACAGTTTCCTTTGGGTATCCTATGAAGACGCATTCTCCGATTTGGGTTCGAGCTTATCAGGTTGAAACTTTTTCACATAAGCATCACAGCCCAAATTTTAAGAAATGACACCTTAGGTTTCTTGCTAAACCATAGTTCATATGGTGTCATCTCAAAGCATTTAGATGATCCCTTATTTAACGTGAATGCAGTTGTCTCTAATGCATAACCCGAAAACGATAGTGGTAAATCGGTAAGTGACATCATAAATTGCACCATATCCAATAAAGTGCGGTTACGATGTTCGGACACACCATTACGCTGTGGTGTTCGAGGTGGCGTGAGTTGTTAAACTATTCCACATTGTTTCAAATGAAGACCAAACTCGTAACTGAAATATTTACTTTCACGATCAGATCGTAGAAACTTTATTTTCTAGTTACGATGATTTTCCACTTCACTCTGAAATTCTTTGAACTTTTCAAATGTTTCAGACTTATGTTTCATCAAGTAGATATACCCATATCTGCACAAATCATCTGTGAAGGTCAGAAAATAATGATACGCGCCGTGAGCCTCAACACTCATCGGACCACATACATCAGTATGTATTATTTCCAACAAGTCAGTTGCTCGCTCCATTGTTCTGGAGAACGGAGTCTTAGTCATCTTGCCCATGAGGCATGGTTCGCAAGCATCAAGTGATTCCAAAAGCCCATCAGCATGGAGTTTCTTCATGCACTTTACACCAATATGACATAAACGGCAGTGCCACAAATAAGTTGCACTATTATTATTAACTTTTCATCTTTTGGCTTCAATATAATGAATATGTGGATCACTATGATCGAGATTCAATAAACCATTTACATTGAGTGTATGACCATAGAAGGCTTTATTCATGTAAATAGAGCAACAATTATTCTTTGACTTAAATGAATAACCGTATTGCAATAAACATGATCCAATCATATTCATGCTCAACGCAAACACCAAATAACATTTATTTTAGGTTCAACACTAATCCCAAAGGTAAAAAAGGAGTGTGCGATGGTGATCTTATCAACCTTGGAATCATTTCCAATACACATTTTCACCTTGTCCTTAACTAGTCTCTGTTTATTTCGCAACTCCCGTTTCGAGTTACTACTCTTAGCAACTGAACCAGTGTCAAATACCGAGGGGTTGCTATAAACACTAGTAAAGTACACATCAATAACATGTATATCAAAATATACCTTTGTTCACTTTGCCATCCTTCTTATCCGCCAAGTATCTAGGGCAGTTCCACTTCCAAAGGACCATTTCCTTTGCAGTAGAAGCACTCAGTTTCAGGCTTGGGTCTAGCTTTGGGCTTCTTCATGGGAGTGGCAACTTGCTTGCCATTCTTCTTGAAGTTACCTTTCTTTCCCTTGCCCTTTTACTTGAAACTAGTGGTCTTTTCAACCATCACATTTGATGCTTTTCTTGATTTCTACCTTCGTCGATTTCAGCATCACGAAGAGCTGGGAATCGTTTTCATCATCCCTTGCATATTATAGTTCATCACGAAGTTCTAGTAACTTGGTCATAGTGACTAGAGAACTCTGTCAATCACTATTTTATCTGGAAGATTAACTCCCACTTGATTCAAGCAATTGTAGTACTCAGTCAATCTGAGCACATGCTCACTGGTTGAGTGATTCTCCTCCATCTTGTAGGCAAAGTACTTGTTAGAGGTATCATACCTCTCAACTCGGGCATGAGTCTAAAATACCAATTTCAGCTCTTAGAACATCTTATATGCTCTGTGGCGTTCAAAATGTTTTTTAAGTCCCGGTTCTAAGCCGTAAAGCATGGCGCACTAAACTATCAAGTAGTTATCATACCGAGCGTGCCAAACGTTCATAACGTCTGTTATCTGCTCCTGCAATAGGTTCGTCGCCTAGCGGTGCATCAAGGACATAATTCTTCTGTGCAGCAATGAGGATAATCCTCAGATCATGGACCAAGTCCGCATCATTGCTACTATCATCTTTCAACATAGTTTTTCTCTAGGAACATATCAAAAATAAACGGGAAGCTACATCGCGAGCAATTGATCTACGACATAGTTATGCAAATACCACCAGGACTAAGTTCATGATAAATTAAAGTTCAATTAATAATATTACTTAAGAACTCCCACTTAGATAGACATCCCTCTAATCATCTAAGTGATCACGTGATCCATATCAACTAAACCATGTCCGATCATCACGTGAGATGGAGTAGTTTTCAATGGTGAACATCACTATGTTGATCATATCTACTATATGATTCACGCTAAACCTTTCGGTCTTAGTGTTCCGAGGCCATATCTTCATATGCTAGGCTCGTCAAGTTTAACCAGAGTATTCTGTGTGTGCAAAACTGGGTTGCACCCGTTGTATGTGAACGTAGAGCTTATCACACCCGATCATCACGTGGTGTCTCGGCACGACGAACTGTACCAACAGTACATACCCAGGGAGAACACTTATACCTTGAAATTTAGTGAGAGATCATCTTATAATGCTACTGGCGAACTAAGCAAAATAAGATGCATAAAGGATAAACATCACATGCAAACAATATAAGTGATATGATATGGCCATCATCATCTTGTGCATTTGATCTCCATCTCCAAAGCACCGTCATGATCACCATCGCCACCGGCTTGACACCTTGATCTCCATCGAAGCATCATTGTCGTCTCGCCAACTATTGCTTCTACGACTATCGCTACTGCTTAGTGATAAAGTAAAGCAATTACATGGCGATTGCATTTCATACAATAAAGCGGCAACCATATGGCTCATGCCAGTTGCCGATAACTGTGTTACAAAACATGATCATCTCATACAACAATTTATATAATCACGTCACAACATGCCCTGCAAAAACAAGTTAGACGTCCTCTACTTTTTTGTTGCAAGTTTTACGTCGCTGCTACGGGCTTAGCAAGAACCGTTCTTACCTACGCATCAAAACCACAATGATTTTTCGTCAAGTTTGCTATTTGAAAGCACAAGTGCTCCTTGGGTGGTTTTGGTAATTAATGTCAACATATCTCTTGTTGGACTAATACTTTTATCTAGTATGTTTAAGACAAGTTCAACAATGGAGTGGCATGGACTAGAGGATGTGGAACCCCTTCAAGATGCTAAGGACAAAGGATTGGCTCAAGCTTCAAGATCAAGACTCTACACTTTCTATTTTTAGTGATCCAAGATCACATTGAGTCTATTGGAAAAGCCAATACTATCAAGAGGGGATGAGGTGTTTCTTAATGAGTTTCTTGCTCTACGGTGCTTAGTGATATGCTCCAAAGCCCTCAACTACTTTCTCACATCCACACATATGACCTAAACCTAAAGTCTAACTCGGCCCCACCGATTCTTTCTATCCGAAGCAACCGAGTTTAGATGTCTTAGCCACTGCCAAAAACCCTAGGCAAATCGGTTTCACTGATAGGGATCTCGGTCTCACCGAGATGGGATTGTAATCTCTCTATGTATGTCCATTACCAAAATCGGTCTCACCGAGTTTGAGCAATCGGTACTACGGAGATTACAATGCAAACTTTCTGGTTAGCTTATTACCAAAACCGGTCTCACTGAGTTTGCCTGACCAACTCTCTGGTTAGCTTATTACCAAAATCTATCTCACCGAGTTTTTGTAATCAGTCTCACCGAGATTACGTTATGCCCTAACCCTAACCATATCGGTCCTACCGAGTTGCATATCGGTCCCACCAAAAACCCTAACGGTCACATTGTTTACTAAATCGGTCTGACCGAGTTTGTTGATTCGGTCCCACCGAGATTGGTAAATTGTGTGTAACGGTTAGATTTTGTGTGGAGGCTATATATACCCCTCCACCTCCTCTTCATTCGTGGAGAAAGCCATCAGAACAAGCCTGCACTTCCAGCATCCTATTTCTAAGAGAAAACGAGGCCAAGATATTCCATTCCTATCATATGAATCTTGATCTCTAGCCTTCCCCAAGTTGCTTTCCACTCAAATCTTCTTTCCACCAAATCCAAATCCTGTGAGAGAGAGTTGAGTGTTGGGGAGACTATCATTTGAAGCACAAGAGCAAGGAGTTCATCATCAACACACCATTTGTTGCTTCTTGGAGAGTGGTGTCTCCTAGATTGGCTAGGTGTCACTTGGGAGCCTCCGACAAGATTGCGGAGTTGAACCAAGGAGTTTGTAAGGGCAAGGAGATCGCCTACTTCGTGAAGATCTACCGCTAGTGAGGCAAATCCTTCGTGGGTGACGGCCATGGTGGGATAGACAAGGTTGCTTCTTCGTGGACCCTTCGTGGGTGGAGCCCTCCGTGGACTCGCGCAGCCGTTACCCTTCGTGGGTTGAAGTCTCCATCAACGTGGATGTACGATAGCACCACCTATCGGAACCACGGCTCAAAAATCACCGTGTCTCCAAATTGCGTTTGAATCCTCCAATCCCTTCCCTTTACTTTCTTGCAAGTTGCATGCTTTACTTTCCGCTGCTCATATACTCTTTGCATGCTTGCTTGTTATGTATTGTGACTGTTAAAATTGTGCCTAAACTCCACTCCAACCTAAAAAGTTAAAAACTGCAACTTTGGTACTTAGTGTCTAATCGCCCCCCTCTAGACACCTCTTCTCGATCCCTTTCAATTGGTATCGAGCTTTGGTCTCCATTGCTTTGGTTTAAACACCATTGGAGGAAGATGGATGAGTCTACTATTGGGAGTCTTAGACATAGAGTGCCTATTCTTGATGGAGAATATTTTCATGAGTGGAAAAATGAGATGCTTGGAATTTTCAATCAGTATCATTTAAACAAGTACATTGCTAGTCCTTGTGCACCTCATATTGATCCCTTGCATCCCACACCCGAAGAGGATCTTGACATGATTCACAATCTTAGAACCATCAATCTTATCATAAGAGGATTGCCCAAAAACTTGTTGCTAGTTTGCCTACTCTTGATTGTGCCTATACTATATGGAAATTTCTTGAGGAACGATTTCCAGATTATTCCTTGAAAATTTTAGATGAAATTCTCCATAAGTCTACCGCCTTGAGTAAGATGAATTCTAGTGATCCTATGTTTGGTGATTGTGAGCTTACAAACCTTATGCGTGCCAAAGGAGATGTTGGAATTATTAGTGATATTATTTCCGAAGCTATAAAAATTCATAAGCAAGATCATTGTCAAACTCACTCTAACGAATCATCCTCTCTAGGATTTGATCCACCACATGACGATGTTGAACATGGATACTATGATGAGGATGATGATAGTGACTTCGATCTTGATGATGCAATGAGACACTTTGGTCTTATGGCAAATCTTGAGGATATATGGCAGGAGGAAAGGAATGGGTTCTTGATAGTGGATGTACCGATCACATGACCGGAGATAAAGACATGTTTCGTGAGCTTGCTGAAAACGATGGTCCTCGAAAGTATGTCACTTTTGGTGACAACTCAAAGGGTAAGGTGGTTGGCCTCGGTAAGGTGGCCATATCACATGATAGCTCCATACAAAATGTCATGCTCGTTGAATCTCTTGGATACAACTTACTTTCAGTATCTAGACTTGCTGATTTCGATTTCAATGTCCTATTTACTGAAGTAGATTGCCAAGTGTTTCGTAGAGATAATCATAAAATGGTCTTTACCGGTGTTCGTAGAGGTGATTTCTACATTGTTGATTTCACTAAAAAGGCTCAACCTAGAACTTGCTTTATTGCTAAATCTTCTAAAGGATGGTTGTGGCATAGAAGACTAGGTCATGTTGGTATGCGAAACCTTGACAAGCTTATTAAAGGAAATCATATCCTTGGCATTAACGATGTCATATTTGATAAGGATAGACTTTGCAGCGCTTGTCAAGCAGGTAAACAGGTTGGAGGAAGGCATCCCGTGAAGAACATCATGACCACAAGGAGGCCACTCGAGCTACTTCACATGGATCTTTTTGGTCCTAACGCTTACAAAAGTCTCGGTGGAAATTCTTTTGGTCTAGTTATAGTTGATGATTTTCAAGATTTACATGGGTGTTCTTTCTCGATGATAAATCGCAGGTTCAAAAGATCTTCAAAAACTTCGCTAGGAAGGCCCAAAATCAATTTGAAGTGAAGATCAAGAAGGTTCGCAGCGACAACGGAACGGAGTTCAAGAACGCAAATGTGGACACCTTTCTTGACGAAGAAGGGATCTCACACGAGTTCTTGGCTACGTACTCACCTCAACAAAATGGAGTTGTTGAGAGGAAGAACCGGACACTCATCGAAATGGCGAGAACGATGCTTGATGAGTACAAGACGCCGAAGCACTTTTGGGCGGAAGCGGTTGAGACAGCTTGTCATGCAACAAATCGCTTGTATCTTCACAAGCTACTCGGCAAGACGGCATACGAGCTTCTCACCGGTAACAAACCCCAAGTTGGATACTTTCGAGTATTCGGCTCAAAGTGCTACATTCTTGATAAGCATCGTCGTTCTAAATTTGCTCCTAAGTCTCATGAAGGTTTCCTACTTGGTTATGGATCAAACACTCACACATACCGTGTCTACAACAATTTCACCCGAAAGGTTGAAGAAACGGTAGATGTGAAGTTTGATGAATCTAACGTCTCGCAAGTAGAGTAATTGCCAATCGATGTAGGAGACAAAGACCCCTCGGAAGCAATTCAAGACTTGCCTATTGGCAAGATTCGTCCAATGGAGGTGAAGGAGAGTACCTCGTCTGTCCAAGTGGAAGCTTCTACCTCACGACAAGGTGAACCAAGAGTTGATATGGAAGCATCCACAAGTGGGACACACCAAGATGAGGAAAACGAGGAAGTGCATCAAGATGAACGTCAACAACCTCCTTCTCCACCATGACAAGAGAACAACAACGCCAACAATGAAGAAGGCCAAGAAGAAGAACAAGATGAAGAAGATGTTCAACCAAGACCCAAGCAAAAGCTGACACGAGTTCGAGCAAGAATTGCTAAAGACCATCCCGTCGAGCAAATCTACAATGATATCCAAACCGGGAGAATCACTCGCTCTAAAACTCGTTTAGCTAACTTTTGTGAACACTGTTCATTCATCTCTAGCATTGGAACCTATGAAGGTTGAAGAAGCATTGGAAGATCCGGATTGGACAAATGTCATGCATGAAGAGCTACACAACTTTGAGAGGAATCAAGTTTGGACATTGGTTGAGAAGCCCGACGACAACCACAACATCATCGGTACCAAATGGGTGTTTCGCAACAAGCAAGATGAAGATGGACAAGTAGTTCACAACAAAGCATGTCTCATCGCCCAAGGCTACACACAAGTCGAAGGTATGGACTATGGTGAGACTTATGCTCCCGTTGCTAGACTTGAGTCCATTCGCATCTTACTTGCCTATGCTAATCACCATGATATCACCTTGTACCAAATGGACATTAAAAGTGCTTTTCTAAATGGTGAAATAGAGGAGGAAGTTTATGTTAAACAACCTTCCGGCTTTGTCAATCCTAAGAAACCAAATCATGTTTACAAACTTCACAAAGCCCTTTATGGTCTTAAACAAGCTCCTAGAGCGTGGTATAAATGCTTGACCAAGTTCCTTATTGAAAAAGGCTTTGAAATTGGAAAAATAGATTCTACTCTTTTTACTAAAAGGGTCAACGGAGAACTATTTGTGTGCCAAATCTATGTTGATGATATTATATTTGGTTCTACTAACCCTCATTTTAGTGAAAAGTTTGGAAAGCTAATGTCAGAGAAGTTTGAGATGTCTATGATGAGTGAACTCAAATTCTTTCTTGGTTTGCAAATCAAGCAAACTAAGGAGGGAACCTTTGTTTCTCAAACGAAGTACACCAAGGACTTATTCAAGAAGTTCAATATGCAAGAATGCAAAGGTATGACTACACCCATGCCTACTAGTGGACATCTTGACTTGACCAAAGATGGTAAACCGGTCGATCAAAAGGTTTATCGCTCTATGACTGGTTCATTGTTATATCTATGTGCTTCACGTCCCGATATCATGCTAAGTGTGTGCATGTGTGCACGATATCAAGCTGCTCCAAAACAATGTCACCTTAAGGCCGTGAAAAGGATAGTGAGATACTTAATCCATACACCAAACGTTGGCATTTGGTATCCTAAGAGAGCCTCTTTCGATCTATTTGGCTACTCCGACTCGGACTATGCCGGAGACAAGGTTGATAGAAAGTCCACTTTGGGTACTTGTCAATTTCTTGGTAGATCTCTTGTGTCTTGGTCTTCCAAGAAACAAAACTCGGTATCCTTATCCACCGCTGAAGCGGAATACATTGCCGCTGGTTCATGTTGTGCTCAATTACTTTGGATGACCCAAACTCTTAAAGATTATGGGATATATGTGAAACATGTTCCATTACTTTATGACAATGAAAATGCTATCAAGATTGCTCACAATCCCGTGCAACACTCTCGAACTAAGCATATTGAAGTTCGTCATCATTTAATTCGAGATCATGTTGCTAAGGGTGACATTAATCTTAAGCATGTTCGCAGAAAAGCAATTAGCGGATATATTCACTAAACCACTTGATGAGAAAGTGTTTACATGAGGTTAAGAGGGGAATTGAACATCATTGATGCTTCAAACTTGGAGTAGGAACTCCATTGGATACATGCAAGACATGAGCTTATGACTAATCCTTGATATTTCTCTTATGATGATAATCTTATATCTTGGATATATTTGCACCTTGGATGTTATCTAACCTTTGTAGGTCCTTGGATGAATCTAAGTCTATGAGATTGCAACTCACTCACATCTTGAGCAATCTCTACCTCACCAACTCTCTGCACAGTGGTGGTTGAAGACAAGGAAGCACGAAACCACTCAAACTTATCCTTTGACAAATTCTATGTTGAGTTTCATGATTGTCATTTTGGATACACAAGTGCTCTTCCTTGCACGAACTAACCCATGTAGGTAGATGAACTCAAATTCCACGTGGTGCTCCCAACTCTTGATGAGCTACATCAACCTTGAGTAACCCACACAAGTTCAACTACATGATCACGATCAACACCACCACCCAAGGTATGTTATTCCATCTTAGAGAAGCTTTACTCCAAGACATGAGTCAAAGCAACTCGACAAGATGTGAATACATCAAGTGATGCTTAAGCGAAAAATGGTAACCCCATTTTGAGCTTAAGCGATGAGTATGACCTATGATCAAGTGATCTCACTTGACTCCTAAGTCAATATACTCTAACATAGGTGACTTTGTCACCGCCCAATTCTAGATGAAGTTCTCTTGTGTTTCCTTTTGCATTTGTCTCATGCATATTTGTTTCTTCTTTCAAAAAAAACTTCATCTAGATTTCTTTTCTTTGCTTTTTCCTTCTTTTCTATCTGTTCTGCATTCCCTGCATCCAATTCATTGCAAATCTTTCAATTAATTCCTTGCAAATCCTTGTGAGATTTTACTTGTCTAGTGAGCTGAGGTGACAAAGTTTTTCTCTGCGATGAACTCGGTCTCACCGGTTTTCTGTTTTCGGTCCAACCGAATCCTTTCGGTGCAACCGAAGCAAACCACTCGGTGCCACCGATTTCACTACAAGAAAAACATTTTGCCACTTGTTCCTGTTTTACTTCTAATCTAGCTCCACTCAATGAATCTTGTCCTCTAGAAGCATCACATTTTTATCCAGCGCTTTGTGTTGTGACTCAAGGACCAAACCCATTCACAACAAATTCTAGAAGGCCCTTCTTGGAAATTGATGTCAAAGGGGGAGAGAGAGATCACATCAAAGCTTATCACTTAGAGAGATCACATCAAAACTTATCACTTCCAAAGGGAGAGAGAGAGATCTCCAGGGTAGAGAATACTCAAGCAGAGAGTAATTCTCAAGGATCCCAGATGCTTGATGTTCAAGAGGAGAGATGCCACATGTCTTCTTGAGGGGAAAGAAAGACATGTTCATATGTGCTTATTTGCATTAGCTCTGTTTATTTGTCTCTTTGAGCTCTGATTTTGCATTTTGCTCTGATTTTCTGTTCCCTATCTTCTCCCAGTATCCCATACTAGATTCAGGGGGAGCAAGACATCTAAGGGAAAGAAATTCTTTAAATTCATTGCACATCTTTACCTTTGGGTACATGTCCATATTCAATGTGGTACTTAGTACTCACTCTCTACATGTCATCCCAGTCTTGGTACTCTTGTGGCTTCTTTTGTTTGCTTTCGGCTAGTAGGTGTATCTGTGTTATCTAACCCTATTTTCACAGGTTCATTTCATCCTAAGCCAACTCAAGACCACAAGGTAAGTATATGCATAACAGTCATGTGTATGAGGAATTCTTGCTGATGTACATACTGTTTGCAAGAAGGACTCATGATCATGAAGGTACATTTCTCATATTCACATCATTTGCTCTGATGCATATAGCCAAGATACATGTAACTCATTGCTTACTTTGTCATGGTTATGCTCTCACATGCTTCTATATTCCATATTCACATGATTGCTGTCGGAGTAATGGGCCACGGGTAGGCTAACCCGAGCCGCCGGACCTTTCAAGACATCGGGGCAGGCTGCACCCCTCAAGACCCCAAGACGAAGAGCCGCTTTCAGAGAGTCGGCGGCAAGGCCGCCGAATGCCCCTCACGGCCGAGTCCTGTGGACGACTTCGAGATAAGCCGACTCCTAATCGGGCGGCTTCCAGAGAAGCCGGCTATGGGGAGTCGGCCCGCGACTCCAACCACCTCCTCGCCTTCGCAATAATGGACGGGACGGGTACAGCCACCACGCCGCCCATCCTCGCCCGTTCGTGAAGGGCGTGCATGGCCACAAAGGCGCCGCATCAACGGAGATCTCCATCCGGCGCGCACTGTTGCCATGCCGCTCGACATCAGCCTCGTGGGCGGCGCCCGTGCCACGACGGCCTGTCTGCATTTACCCAGACGGCGGGACCCGCCTATCGGCCGGGTACGAGAAGACGGCGAGAGCGCCACAAGACGGTCCCATTGGGAGTCGGCCCCCGGGAGTCGGCTAGCCTCTCCAACTGGCCCCGCACGCCATTAACTGGACAATACGGGAATGGCGGTGATCGCTTCGACAAAGCGGCCTGTTGTCGTGACCCATGACCAAGCTTCGCGTCATTAGAGGCGGCTACAGTAATCCGCGGCCGGCAAGACCCGCCCATGGTGGACAAAACTGTCGGCTCCATGCCGGGCCGTCGGCGGGCCCACCAGTCGACGGGCCCCAAGATGGAGAAGACGGCAGCGGCTCGAGAGACGGCTGGGACCCGCGCCCAGCCGGATTACCATTGTACCCCCGGGGGTAGGCCTATATAAACCCCCCGAGGCACCCATGCAAAGGGTTGGACCCTGATAGTTTTAGACACACATAGAGGAAAAAGGAGAGCTAGTCGTGCCCTTCTCCTTCCTCACCCCGAACAGCTCAAGGAGCAACCTTGTACCCACTTTGCCATAGTGATCATGCGGAGACCCCGCAGAGCAGCAGTAGGGGTGTTATCTCCACGGAGAGCCCTGAAGCTGGGTAAGATCCGCCGGCGTGCATGTCTTCGCCTCATCCGGTTTCCAGGCACCGGCGACGTTCTACTCGCCCCCACCATGATAAGCCATCCCTTGGCATATGTCGCACACAACCCCCGACATTTGGCGCCCACCGAGGGGCTAGGTGCACCGTCGTCCGGAGACCTGCTCTGGACGGGAACCCTTTTTCTCCCTGGCGAGCTCAGCCAGCCCGGCACGCTAGATGGAGTCTGCGCCGACGCGCTGCACGGCGCTGAGATCGCTTGCACAGCCAGCTGCCTCGCCGAACTTGTCGGCGAGGTTCGCCTCTCCGACGAGCCTGCATCCGACGCAGGCACGGGCGGCCCCGAGAGCCTCCTCGCGGGCCTCCTTGACCAACTCCACGTCGCCGGCGAGCATGCCGCGGACTTGGAGTCCGTAGGCTCCACCGACCCGATGCTGGTCGACTGCGACACCGCGTCTCTCGACGCGTTCCCCACCAACGTGGTGGTCTACGATGAGCCGCTCCCTCGCGCGGAGAGCGGCAGAAGCACCGTCACGGAGGTGCTCGTCATCGGTCATGGCGAGCATTTCGGCGAAGGAGCTCACGACCCACTCGACGCGGCTCTGCAAGACCTAACCGCGCCTATTCCGGAAGACGCTGACGCCGAGACGCTGGAGGCGCGCCGCCTTCAGCTCGTCGAAGGCGCGAAGAAGCTGGCAAGCATGAGACGCTTGTCAGAAGCCTACCAGCGTGAGATGGATCGCATTGTGGGCAGCTCGCCGGCCCCAAGCCCAGCCTAACCGCCTAAGCGGCGGTTCAGCAGCGCAGCGTGGCTATCGCCAACCTGTTGGGGCTAATCGCCTGCGGTACACCACGCTGCGGAGAATATCCGCGCCCAGCGGGCGGCGGACGAAGCCAGACAACTTCGAGGGTGAAGAGCGCCACCGATGATTCGGAGCGAGTCCAGCAGCTCCTCGACGCGGCTGTCGCACAGAACGAGGCGGGCTGCCGCACAGAGGCGCCGCAATGACAAAACGACGACCTGCCTCCCCGCCGAGATCAAGGCGCGACGTCTCGGACACCAACTGGCGGTGTCCGCGGAAGAAAAAACAAGGATCCGGCTGTCAGCCACGGTCGGACTTACATCACCATCGAGCGCGACCAAGACGGCCGCCCGAGAGCAGTGGAACGGCGGGATGATTATCTGCCTCCTCCTCCTCGCAAAGAAAGGCGAGTCTCCCCGCCACCCATCGAGCATCTGACTCTCGGCGACCGCCTTGGCCGCCGAGAGGGAGTCGGAGAAAACAACGCCCACCACCGGATCGACCGACTCCACCGATCCCTGGCGCTGGAAGAAGAAGACGAGTTGGGTTCGCCCTGTTTCGGTCCTCGCATCCGAGACGAGCCCTTTCCCAAAGGGTTCACGCTCCACCGAGATACGCCCAAGTACACCGGCTCCGTAAAGCCGGAAGACTGGCTGGTTGACTACTCCATGGCCGTCAACATAGCAAACGGCAACAAGCGTGTTGTCGTAAAGTATGTTCCACTCATGCTCCAGGGCACGACCCGGACATGGTTGAACAACTTGAGCCCCGCAGCATCAACAGCTGGGTCGACTTCACCGAAGCCTTCGTCCGCAACTTCACGAGCACGTACAAGCGACCTCCCAAGCCTCGCCAGCTTTCCTTGTGCGTGCAAGGCCCCAACGAGTCAATGGCGACTACCTCACGCGCTGGGCCGAGCTTCGGAACTCCTGCGAGGGCGTGCACGAGGTGCAGGCTACCGAGTATTTCACTGTCGGGTGCAGAGAAGGCACCCTCCTCAAGCACAAGCTCCTCTGCGACGAGCCGGAGACCCTCGACGAGCTGCTGATCATAGCAGACAAGTACGCCACAGCCGACTCCTCCATGAAGGCGGAGATTCAAGTTAGTGCGACCGGCAAAGTGGCCCCTCAGGCTCCCAGAACTCCGGCTGGAGACGCCAGTCGGCGACAACAACAGAACGATCACAAGCGCAAGGCCCCCTGGCCCGGCTTCCAAAGAGCCGGCAGGTTCGCGACGGTCGAAGACCAGCGGAGGGGCAGCCTCCGCCAAGCGGCAGTAAAGGCGGCAGGTCCAACTGGTTGCGGCCTTCTCTTCTGGCAGACTCTAGATGGTCCCCAAGTTCCACAGTGGCGCCGTCCAAACCACACCACCCGGAAGTGCCACTGGCTCACCAGGATCGCCAAGGAGACGGCCTCCTGCCTCCCCGCTTTCTTTGGGCCGCCGCCTCCACCGCTGCTGCCCAGCAGCTTTGTCGAGCCGGTCGGCGATACAAGATGAGTACCCAAGAGCACAGAGCCTATGTGGTGTTCACTAGTATGGTCGACGATCGACGCAAGAAAGGGCGGCAAGAAGAAGAGGTGAATGCAGTAGCATCAGATACTCCAGAATTCATGCACTGGTCCGAGAAGCCTATCAGTTGGAGCAGAGGTGATGCCGAGTCCAGGCTCCTACGCCCTGGTCTTGGGAGCCACCTTTGCCACAGATAGGCGGGCCGCTCGCTTCTCGCGAGTGCTGATAGACGGAGGCAGTAGCATCAACATCATGTACAAGGATACCATGGAGAAGTTAGGAATCAAGCAAAGACAGCTTCAGAGCAGCCGGACTGTGTTCCACGGCATTGTACCTGGCCTTTCCTGCTCACCGATCGGCAAGATCCTGATAGACGTCCTCTTCGGGGACAAAGATCATTTCCGCCGAGAGCCAGTTTGGTTTGAAGTGGTGGACCTCGAAAGTCCGTACCATGCGCTGCTTGGCCGACCTGCTTTGGCCAAGTTCATGGCGGTCCCCCACTACGCCTACCCCAAGATGAAGATGCCGAGTTGCAAGGGGATTCTGACCATAGCCAGCGACTACAGAAAGTCGTCCGCTTGCGCGGCTGAAAGCAGTCGGCTAGCTGAGTCCCTGGTGATCGCAGCTGAGAAGCGGCTTCTTGATCGGGTTGTCGCAATGGCCGGCAAGCAGCCCGAGATATCGCCCAACCCCAAGGAGACGGAAGCTGAGGGTTTGTTCAAGCCGGCCAAAGAAACGAAGAAGATACCCTTGGACCCGGAGCACCCACAGAGGTACGCTGTCATAGGTGCAAACCTTGACAGCAAATAGGAAGGCGAGCTCGTCGATTTCCTCTATGAGAATCGGGACATCTTCAAGATGGTCCCTAAAGACATGCTGTGTACCGACGGAATTCGCCGAGCACAAGTTACATGTCCGATCTGATGAAGCTGTCCAGCAGCCCTTGCACCGCCTGTCAGAAGAGAAGAGAAGAGTTGTTGGAGAAGAGATAGCCCGACTCCTAGCAGCCGGCTTCATTATGGAAGTGTTTCTTCCATAATGGTGAGCAAACCCGGTCCTGGTGCTGAAGAAGACCAAGCAGTGGCGGATGTGTATTGACTACACGAGCCTCAACAAAGCTTGCCCCAAGGACCCGTTCGCTCTGCCGAGAATTGATCAGGTGATAGACTCCACAGCCGGATGCGAGCTGTTGAGCTTCTTAGATGCATATTCAGGATATCACCAGATCAAGTTGAACCCGGCTGACAGACTGAAGACCGCCTTCATCACACCGTTTGGAGCCTTCTGCTACCTGACCATGACGTTCGGCTTGAGGAATGCCGGCGCCACCTTTCAGCGTTGCATGCAGAAGTGCCTCCTCAAGCAACTCGGCAGAAACGCCCACGTCTACATGGATGATGTGGTGGTGAAGACGGAAAAGCGTGGGACACTGCTGGAAGACCTCAAGGAAACCTTTGAGAACCTGCGCCGATTCCAGATCAAGCTCAACCCTGAGAAGTGCGTCTTCGGAGTACCAGCCGGCCAACTCCTTGGCTTCCTGGTCTCTGAACGCGGCATAGAGTGCAACCCTGTAAAGATCAAGGCCATCGAGAGGATGGAGGTACCCCGCCGACTGCTAGATGTGCAAAAGTTCACCGGCTGCTTGGCGTCCATCAGCCGATTCATCAGTCAGCTGGGCGAGAAAGCTCTCCCCTTATACCAGCTCATGAAGAAGACCACATTTTTTGAATGGAACCACAAGGCGGACGAAGCTTTTCTCCAGTTGAAGAAAATGTTGACTACTCCCCCTGTGCTGGCGGCCCCGACTCCTAAAGAGCCCATGCTCTCAGACATTGCTGCCACCACCGGATAGTCAACCTGATCATTGTAGTTGAGCGCAAGGAGGAAGGCAATGCGCTACCTGTCCAGAGACCAGTATATTACCTGAGCGAAGTACTGTCAACCTCCAAGCAGAACTACCCCACTATCAGAAGATGTGCTACGGCGTGCACTTTGCCGCCAAGAAGTTGAAGCCTTACTTTCAAGAGCATCCAATCACTGTGGTTTGCACAGCCCCACTAGCCGAGATCATCGGAAGCCGAGATGCTTCTGGCCGAGTGGCCAAATGGGCCATAGAGCTGGCTCCCTACACCATCTACTACCAGCCCCGCACCGCCATCAAGTCGCAAGCACTGGCCGACTTCCTCGTCGACTGGGCCGAGACCCGATACCGCCAGCCGACTCCACCCATTGGCGGATGCATTTCGATGGCTCCAAGATGCGACCGGCTCGAGCTGGCGTTGTCCTCACTTCCCCCAAAGGCGACAAGCTCAAATATGCGCTGCAGATCCATTTCGCCGCCTCCAACAACATCGCCGAATACGAGGTGCTCATTCACGGGCTCCGGCTTGCCAAAGAACTTGGCATTCGCCGGATCCTGTGTTATGGCGACTCCGATTTAGTGGTCCAGCACTCATCTGGCGATTGGGACGCCAAAGATGCAAACATGGCGAGCTACCGTTTCCTTGTACAGCAACTCAGCGGATATTTCGAGGGGTGCGAGTTCCTTCACGTGCCAAGAATGACAACGACCAAGCAGACACCCTGGCACGAATCGGCTCCACCCGCCAAGCAATACCATCTGGCGTCGCCCTTCAGCGCCTCCTCAAGCCGTCTGTCAAGCCTTCACCAGAATCAGACTCCATCTTTGTGTCGGCTCCCCCCGAAGAAGTCGGATCCGACTCAAGAGCCCCAGCAGACGGCACGAGAATTCTTACAGATGGCTCCAAGAACGCCGCAGTCCAAGCCGGCCCGAGGACTTCAGAACCCAGCCCGGGGACTGCGACGACCAGTCCGAAGACTCCTGAGCTCGGCCCGGGGACTGCACCAGTCGGCCCGGGGACTTCATCAATCCAAAGAAGCGTCATGACTCCAGCCCGCCGCCTCCCAGCCCAGCCACCCTCGTCCAAGTTGCAGTGCTGGCAGTTGAAGAAATAGCAGCACCCTCATGGGCCCAGCCCATCCTCAAGTTCCTAGTGAGCAGAGAGCTGCGAACCGATGAAATCTTGGCTCGGCAAGTACAACGCGGAGCGGCATCCTACACCATAGTCAACAGAGAGCTGGTCAGGCGCAGCGTCACTGGTGTCTACCAGCATTGCGTCGAGCCAGAGCAAGGCCAAGCGATTCTTGAAGACATCCATCAAGGCGAGTGCGGCCACCATGCGGCCTCAAGAGCACTCATCGCCAAAGCCTTTCGACACGGTTTCTTCTGGCCAACTGCCCTAGAAGAGGCCAAGGAATTAGTCCAAAAATGCAAGGGTGCGGATGTTCCGCTCCAAGCCGTGTCAAGTGGCTTCCGCACTCAAGACTATCCCCATCGCCTGCCCTTTGCGGTTTGGGGCACGGACATGGTGGGACCATTCAAAGCAGCACGAGGCGGCCTAACTCACTTACTTGTCGCGGTGGACAAGTTCACCAAGTGGATAGAAGTAAAGCCCATCAAGAAGTTGAATGGTCCGACTGCAGTGACTTTCATCGCCGACATCACGACTCGGTACGGCATACCACACAGCATCATCACGACAATGGCACAAATTTTGTCAAAGGTGCCTTGGCCCGTTTCTGCGCGACACAGGGCATCTGACTGGACTTAGCATCCGTTGCCCATCTGCAGTCAAACGGACAAGTGGAGCGAGCAAACGGCCTCATCCTGTCTGGCATCAAGCCTCGACTGGTCGAACCACTGGAGCGTTCGGCCGGCTGTTGGCTTGATGAATTACCAGCCGTCCTCTGGAGTCTGCGCACGACTCCAAACAAGTCAACCGGCTTCACACCGTTCTTCCTCGTCTACGGTGCTGAAGCCATCATCCCAACGGACATAGAGTTCGACTCCCCGCGAGTCACCATGTACACCGAGGAGGAAGCAGAAGAAGCACGTCAAGACGGTGTCGATCTGCTGGAAGAGTGTCGGTTGTTGGCACTCAGCCGGTCCAGCATCTACCAGCAGAGCCTGCGCCGATACCACAACAGGAAGGTCAGGCCGAGGTCTTTCCAAGAGGGTGACCTTGTGCTCCGGCTGATCCAGCGAACAGCCGGCCAGCACAAGCTGTCGATGCCTTGGGAAGGCCCCTTCATTATCAGCAAAGTGCTGGGCAACGACTCCTACTACCTGATCGACGCTTTCGAAGCCCCGAAAGCGCAAGAGGGACGACTACGGCAAAGAGAAGGAACGGTTGTGGAATGCAAATCTTCTCCAAAGATTTTTCTGATTGATGTGTATGTACCACGCTACCCTTTGTATTAAAGTACCAAGACTTCAGGCCCCCCGAGACGAGCTCGGGGACTGCCCTTTTTGTTATCTGTATGATAAGAATTATGCCTTCGAGTATGCTACTTTTTGTTATGCCGCTTGGCACCGGGTTCGACTAGTCGGCCCGGGGACTCGCCGCCTCGCGCTATGGAATGCTTCCTGCAGTCGGACAAGTAGTGTGTGGTGCCTAAGCCGTCTCCTGTCAGAAGCTTGCAGCGAGCTTAATCGCTTTGGTGGGCAGGAGTAAGGAAGAATGGGCGCCCACATGAAAAATGGCTAAGGACCCAAAGCATAAACATAGCTTAAGCCCGGCTTCCGACCTCTTTTCGCAAAGCCGACTCTTGAGTAGTCGGCTTGCCGCTTTCTATCCAACTTGTTAAAAATACTCTAAAAAATGGCCAAGTACTTGCCTTCCCAAAAGTAGCCAAGCATTTGATCCAGCGGCATCCGCAGAACGGTTGTCCGACTGGCAAGGCGGCGATTAAGGGAAGGCGGCAAAGGAAAAAGCCAAAGGAGCAACGAGCAAGGAAAGATAGAACTCGGATAAATATTTACATAACATAGCCCTTGGCCGAATCTTCAAGAAAAAGTTCAAAATACACCCCGCGGGTGGAATTGTGCGAATTAACAAGTTCTTCAAAGACTACTAAAGCAGATAAAATAAAGGCAAGACGGCAGCCTAGGAAATGGCAGACGGGTTCGGAGGGTCAGAAGAGACGGCGGTGTCAGGCGCCGGGGCGGCCGGCTGGGCAGTCTCGGCTTGATCGTCTCCGGCGGCAGCCGGCCCGGTCGGGCGCGGCTCGTTGCTGGAGGCGCGGTCGAGCTGAGGCTGGTCGCCCGCTCCGTCTTCTGGCGCCTCCGTCTCACCTCCGTCCTCCGCCTCGCCTTCCTCCTCGGCGCTGGAGCCGATCACCTCCGCTGAGTCCTCGTCATAATCCGGGTTCATCCCGAACCACTCCGGCGGCGCCTCCCCGCCGTCTTCAGCCCGCTCAGGGACGAAGACGCTGGTGTCTGTGTAGTCGGCGATCGCCACCGCACGCTCGACGAGGGCATCTTCCACAGCTAACAGCTCCGCCTGGGCCTCTGACCGGAACGCGGCCAGCCGGTCCAGGTCCAGCCCTGGATACCACGCCTTGACGAATTCCAAGGCCCGGCGCGCTCCAGCCCGGGCCGAGGAACCCTTCCAGGCCTCAAGACGGCCAGCCGCGACCTCCAGCCAGTCGGCAGTCCGACTGGGAGTGCGCAGAACCGGCATGTCCGGCCACAGGGCAGCAATCGCCTGGGCGCCGACACGTTGAAGCCGGCGCAGCATCCGATGGGCCAGCCGCAGACGAGCCTCGATGCTCAGAAGCTGCTCATCAAGGGTCCGGGGGGCGTTGGCGGCAATCTCCGCACCATTTGCCCTCCGCGCCTCGCGATCAGCCTCGATGGCTTGAGTGGCTGCTGAAGGAAATATGCCCTAGAGGCAATAATAAAGTTATTATTTATTTCCTTATATCATGATAAATGTTTATTATTCATGCTAGAATTGTATTAACCGGAAACATAATACATGTGTGAATACATAGACAAACAGAGTGTCACTAGTATGCCTCTACTTGACTAGCTCGTTAATCAAAGATGGTTATGTTTCCTAACCATAGACATGAGTTGTCATTTGATTAACGGGATCACATCATTAGGAGAATGATCTGATTGACATGACCCATTCCGTTAGCCTAGCACTTGATCGCTTTAGTATGTTGCTATTGCTTTCTTCATGACTTATACATGTTCCCGTAACTATGAGATTATGCAACTCCTGCCATCAAGGAACACTTTGGGTGCTACCAAACGCGTCACAACGAATCGGGTGATTATAAAGGAGTACTACAGGTGTCTCCAAAGGTACATGTTGGGTTGGCGTATTTCGAGATTAGGTTTTGTCACTCCGATTGTCGGAGAGGTATCTCTGGGCCCTCTCGGTAATGCACATCACTATAAGCCTTGCAAGCAATGTAGCTAATGAGTTAGCTACGGAATGATGCATTACGTAACGAGTAAAGAGACTTGCCGGTAACGAGATTGAACTAGGTATTGGATACCGACGATCGAATCTCGGGCAAGTAACATACCGATGACAAAGGGAACAACGTATGTTGTTATGCGGTTTGACCGATAAAGATCTTCGTAGAATATGTAGGAACCAATATGGGCATCCAGGTTCCGCTATTGGTTATTGACCGAGAATAGTTCTAGGTCATGTCTACATAGTTCTCGAACCCGTAGGGTCCGCACGCTTAACGCTTCGATGACAGTTCATAATGAGTTTATAAGTATTGATGCACGAAGGTTGTTCGGAGTCCCGGATGTGATCACGGACATGACGAGGAGTCTCGAAATGGTCGAGACATAAAGATTGATATATTGGAAGCCTATGTTTGGACTTCGGAATGGTTCCGAGTGAAATCGGGAATTTAGGAGTACCGGGAGGTTACCCCGGGAACTACATGGGCCCATAGTGGGCCTTAGAGGAAAGGAGAAGGGCAGCCCTAGGTGGTCGCTGCCCCTTCCCCTAGTCCTATTAGGACTAGGAAAGGTGGGCCGGCCCCCCTCTCTCTCGTCCCCCTCCGGGAATCCTAATCCAACTAGGATTGGAGGAGGAGTCCTACTCCCGGAGGGAGTAGGACTCCCTTGGTGCGCCTCCTCCCTTGGCCGGCCACCTCCTCCTTGCTCCTTTATATACGGGGGCAAGGGGGCACCCCAGGACACACAAGTTGATCTACGGATCTTTCCTTAGCCGTGTGCGGTGCCCCCTTCCACCATATTCCACTTCGGTCATATCGTCATGAGCTTAGGCAAAGCCCTGCGCCGGAGAAGTCATATCGTCATGGAGCTTAGGCGAAGCCCCGCGTCGGTGGAGCATCATCATCGTCACCACGCCGTCGTCTTGACGGAACTCATCCCGACACTTTGCTGGATCGGAGTCCGGGGATCGTCATCGAGCTGAGCGTGTGCGAGAACTTCGGCGGAGGTGCCGTACGTTCGGTGCTTGGATCGGTCGGATCGTGAAGACGTCTGACTACATCAACAGCGTTGATATAACGCTTCGCTTTCGGTCTACGAGGGTACGTGGACGGATACTCTTCCCTCTCGTTGCTATGCCATCACCATGGTCTTGCGTGATCGTAGGAAAATTTTTGAAATTACTACGTTTCCCAACATGTGGCATCCGAGCACGGTTTTATGCGTAGATGTCATATGCACGAGTAGAACACAAGTGAGTTGTGGACGATACAAGTCATCGCCTACCAGCATGTCATACTTTGGTTCAGCGGTATTGTTGAATGACGATCCAGACCAACCTTACGCTGCACTCTTACGCGAGACCGGTTCCCTCGACGTGCTTTGCACATAGATGGCTTGTGGAAGACTGTCTCTCCAACTTTAGTTGAACTGAGTGCATACGCCCGTCCTTGAGAAGGTTAAAGCGGAGTCTATTTGACAAACTATCGTTGTGGTTTTGATGCGTAGGTAAGAACGGTTCTTGCTCAGCCCGTAGCAGCCACGTAAAACTTGCAACAACAAAGTAGAGGACGTCTAACTTGTTTTTGCAGGGCATGTTGTGATGTGATATGGTCAAGACGTGATGCTAAATTTTATTGTATGAGATGATCATGTTTTGTAACCGAGTTATCGGCAACAGGCAGGAGCCATATGGTTGTCGCTTTATTGTATGCAATGCAATCGCGATGTAATGCTTTACTTTATTACTAAGCGGTAGTGATAGTCGTGGAAGCATAAGATTGGCGAGACGACAACGAGGCTACGATGGAGATCAAGGTGTCGCTACCGGTGACGATGGTGATCATGACGGTGCTTTCAAGATGGAGATCACAAGCACGAGATGATGATGGCCATATCATATCACTTATATTGATTGCATGTGATGTTTATCCTTTATGCATCTTATCTTGCTTTGATTGACGGTAGCATTATAAGATGATCTCTCACTAATTATCAAGAAGTGTTCTCCTGAGTATGCACCGCTATGAAAGTTCTTCGTCTTTGAGACACCACGTGATGATCGGGAGTGATAGGCACAACGTTCAAAAACAACGTGTGCAAAACAGATGCACACGCAGAAAACTCAGGTTATACTTTACGAGCTATGCAAATAAGATATCACCTCGGAACACTGAGACCGAAAGGTCGGCGTGAATCATATAGTAGATATGATCAACATAGTGATGTTCACCATTGAAACTACTCCATCTCACGTGATGATCGGACATGGTTTAGTTGATTTGGATCACGTGATCACTTAGAGGATTAGAGAGATGTCTATCTAAGTGGGAGTTCTTAAGTAATATGATTAATTGAACTTTAATTTATCATGAACTTAGTCCTGGTAGTATTAGCATATCTATGTTGTAGATCAATAGCTCGCGTTATTGCTTCCCTGTTTATTTTGATATGTTCCTAGAGAAAATTGTATTGAAAAATGTTAGTAGCAATGATGCGGATTGGATCCGTGATCTGAGGTTTATCCTCATTGCTGCACAGAACAATTATGTCCTTAATGCACCGCTAGGTGACAGGCCTATTGCAGGAGCAAATGCAGACGTTATGAACGTTTGGCTAGCTCAATATGATGACTACTTGATAGTTTAGTGCACCATACTTAACGGCTTAGAATCGGGACTTCAAAGGCGTTTTGAGCGTCATGGACCATATGAGATGTTCCAGGAATTGAAGTTAATATTTCAAGCAAATACCGAGTTGAGAGATATGAAGTCTCCAACAAGTTCTATAGCTAAAAGATGGAGGAGAATCGCTCAACTAGTGAGCATGTGCTCAGATTGTCCGGGTACTTCAATCGCTTGAATCAAGTGGGAGTTAATCTTCCAGATAAGATAGTGATTGATGTAATTCTCTAGTCACCATCACCAAGTTAGTAGAACTTCGTGATGAACTATAATATGCAAGGGATGACAAAAGTAATTCCCAAGCTCTTACGTGATCTTTGAAATCGTGAAGGTAGAAATCGAGAAAGAGCATCAAGTGTTGATGATTGAAAAGACCACTAGTTTCAAAAAGCAAAGGGAAAGAAAGGGGAACTTCAAGTAGAATGACAAGCAAGTTGTCACTCCCATGAAGAAACCCAACGCTGAACCAAAGCCTGAAACTGAGTACTTACTTGCATAGGAAATAGTCATCGAAACGGAAATACCCCAAATATTTGGTGGATAAGAAGGATGGCAAAGTGAACAAGGGTATATTTGATATACAGGTTATTGATGTGTGCTTTACTAGTGTTTATAGTAGCCCCGAGTATTTGATACTTGTTCGGTTGCTAAAGATTAGTAACTCGAGACAGGAGTTCTGAATAAAATGAAACTAGTTGAAGGGGAAGTGACGATGAGTGTTGGAAGTAGTTCCAAGATTGATATGATCATCATCGCACACTCCCTATACTTTCGGGATTAGTGTGGAACCTAAATAAGTGTTATTTGGTGTTGAGCATAAATATGATTTGATCATGTTTATTGCAATACGGTTATTCATTTAAGTAAGAGAATAAATTGTTGTTCTGTTTACATGAATAAAACCTTATATGGTTACACACCCAATGAAAATGGTTCATTGGATCTCGATCATAGTGATACACATATTCATAATATTGAAACCAAAAGATGCAAAGTTAATAATGATAGTGCAACTTATTTGTGGCACTGCCGTTGAGGTCATATTGGTATAAAGCGCATGAAGAAAACTCCATCTTGATGGACTTTTGGAATCACTTGATTATGAATCATTTGATGCTTGCGAACCGTGCTTTTTGGGCAAGATGACTGAAACTCCGTTGTTGAACAATGGAACGAGATCTTGACTTATTGGAAATAATACATACCGATGTATGCGATCCAATAAGTGTTGATGCTCGTGGCAAGTATCGTTATTTTCGACCTTCACAAAATGATTTGAGCAGATATGGGTATATCTTCTTGATGAAACATAAAGTCTGAAATAGTTGAAAAGTTCAAAGAATTTCAGAGTGAAGTAGAAAATCATCGTAACAAGAAAATAAAGTTTCTGCGATCTGATCGTGGAGATGAATATTTGAGTTACGAGTTTGGTCTTCAATTAAAACAAAAGTGGAATAGTTTCACAGCTCACGCCACCGGAACACCACAACATTATGGTGTGTCCGAACGTCAGAATCAGCATTTCTTTATTTTGATATGGTGCGATCAATGATGTGTCTTACCGATTTACCAATATTGTTTTGGGGTTATGCATTAGAGACAGCTGCATTCACGTTTAATAGGGCACCATCTAAATCCGTGGAGATGACACCGTATGAACTATGGTTTAGCAAAGAAACCTAAGCTGTCGCTTTCTTAAAGTTTGGAGTTGTGATGCTTATGTGAAAAAGTATTTCACCTAATAAGCTCGAACCCAAATCGGAGAAATGCGTCTTCATAGAATACCCAAAGGTAACTATTGGGTACACCTTCTATCACAGATCCGAAAGCAAGATATTTGTTGCTAAGATGGATCCTTTCTAGAGAAGAAGTTTCTCTCAAAAGAAGTGAGTGGGAGGAAAGTAGAAACTTGATGAGGTAATTGTACCTTCTCACTTATTGGAAAGTAGTTCATCACAAAAATCAGTTCTAGTGATTCCTACACCAATTAGTGAAGAAGTTAATGATGATGATCATGAAACTTCAGATCAAGTTGCTACCAAACCTCGTAGGTATTCCAGAGTAAGATCCGCATCGAGTGGTACGGTAATCATGTTCGGAAGTCATGTTACTAGACCATGATGAACCTACGAACTATGAGGAAGCGATGATGAGCCCAGATTCCGCGAAATGGTTTGAGGCCATGAAATCTGAGATAGGATCCATGTATGAGAACAAAGTATGGACTTTGGTTGACTTGATAGATGATCGACAAGTCAAGTTAAATAAATGGATCTTCAAGAGGAAGGCAGATGCTGATAGTAGTGTTACTATCTACAAAGCTCGACTTGTCGCAAAAAAGGTTTTTCGACAAATTCAAAGTGTTGACCACAATGAGATTTTCTCAAGCGTAGCGATGCTTAAAGTCTGTCCGAATCATGTTAGCAATTGCCACATTTTATGAAATCTGGCAAATGGATGTCAAAACTACCTTCTTTAATGGATTTATTAAAGAAGAGTTGTATATGATGCAACCAGAAGGTTTTTCAATCCTAAGTGAGCTAACAAAATTTGCAAGCTTGACAATCCATCTATGGACTGGTGCAAGCATCTCGGAGTTGGAATAAACGCTTTGATAGTGTGATCAAAGCATATGGTTTTATCTGCACTTTTGGAGAAGCCTTGTATTTACAAGAAAGTGAGTGGGAGCACTATGACATTTACGATAAGTATATGTGAATGACATATTGTTGATCGGAAATAATGTAGAATTATTACGCAAAGCATAAAGGAGTATTTGAAAGGAGTTTTTCAAAGAAGGACCTCGGTGAAGCTGCTTACATATTGAGCATCAAGATCTATAGAGATGGATCAAGACGCTTGATAAGTTTTTCAATAAGTACATACCTTGTCAAGATTTTGAAGTAGTTCAAAATGGAACAGTCAAAGAAAAGTTCTTGCCTGTGTTACAAAGGTGTGAAATTGAGTAAGACTCAAAACCCGACCACGGCAGAAGATAGAAAGAGAATGAAAGTCATTCCCTATGCATCAGCCATAGGTTCTATAAAGTATGTCATCTTTGTGTACGGACCTATTGCATACCCTACCACTATGCTTGGCAAGGAGTGCAATAGTGATCTAGGAGTAGATCAATGGACAGCGGTCAAAATTATCCTTAGTAGAATAAGGATATGTTTCTCGATTATGGAAGTAACAAAAGGTTAAATGCGTAAAGGGTTACGTCGATGCAAGTTTTGACACCGATCTGGATGACTCTAAGTCACGATCTAGATACATATTGAAAGTGGGAGCAATTAGCTAGAGTAGCTCCGTGCGAGAGCATTGTAGACATAGAGATTTGCAAAATACTTACGGCTCACGAATGTATGAGACCCGTTGACTAAAATTATCTCACAAGCAAAACATGATCACACCTTAGTACTCTTTGGGTGTTAATCACATAACGATGTGAACTAGATTACTGACTCTAGTAAACCCTTTGGGTGTTGGTCACATGTCGATGTGAACTATGGGTGTTAACCACATATAGATGTGAACTATTGATGTTAAATCACATGGCGATGTGAACTAGATTATTGACTCTAGTGCAAGTGGGAGACTGAAGGAAATATGCCCTAGAGGCAATAATAAAGTTATTATTTATTTCCTTATATCATGATAAATGTTTATTATTCATGCTAGAATTGTATTAACCGGAAACATAATACATGTGTGAATACATAGACAAACAGAGTGTCACTAGTATGCCTCTACTTGACTAGCTCGTTAATCAAAGATGGTTATGTTTCCTAACCATAGACATGAGTTGTCATTTGATTAACGGGATCACATCATTAGGAGAATGATCTGATTGACATGACCCATTCCGTTAGCCTAGCACTTGATCGTTTAGTATGTTGCTATTGCTTTCTTCCTGACTTATACATGTTCCTGTAACTATGAGATTATGCAACTCCGTTTACGAAGGAACACTTTGGTGCTACCAAACGTCACAACGTAATCGGGTGATTATAAAGGAGTACTACAGGTGTCTCCAAAGGTACATGTTGGGTTGGCGTATTTGAGATTAGGTTTTGTCACTCCGATTGTCGGAGAGGTATCTCTGGGCCCTCTCGGTAATGCACATCACTATAAGCCTTGCAAGCAATGTAGCTAATGAGTTAGCTACGGAATGATGCATTACGTAGCAGTAAAGAGACTTGCCGATAACGAGATTGAACTAGGTATTGGATACCGACGATCGAATCTCGGGCAAGTAACATACCGATGACAAAGGGAACAACGTATGTTGTTATGCGGTTTGACCGATAAAGATCTTCGTAGAATATGTAGGAACCAATATGGGCATCCAGGTTCCGCTATTGGTTATTGACCGAGAATAGTTCTAGGTCATGTCTACATAGTTCTCGAACCCGTAGGGTCCGCACGCTAACGCTTCGATGACAGTTCATAATGAGTTTATAAGTATTGATGCAAGAAGGTTGTTCGAGTCCCGGATGTGATCACGGACATGACGAGGAGTCTCGAAATGGTCGAGACATAAAGATTGATATATTGGAAGCCTATGTTTGGACTTGAATGGTTCCGAGTGAAATCGGGAATTTACCGGAGTACCGGGAGGTTACCGGAACCCCCCGGGAACTACATGGGCCCATAGTGGGCCTTAGAGGAAAGGAGAAGGGGCAGCCCTAGGTGGCCGCGCCCCCCCCCTTTCCCTAGTCCTATTAGGACTAGGAAAGGTGGGCCGGCCCCCCTCTCTCTCTTCCCCCTCCGGGAATCCTAATCCAACTAGGATTGGAGGAGGAGTCCTACTCCCGGAGGGAGTAGGACTCCCTTGGTGCGCCTCCTCCCTTGGCCGGCCACCTCCTCCTTGCTCCTTTATATACGGGGGCAAGGGGGCACCCCAGACACACAAGTTGATCTACGGATCTTTCCTTAGCCGTGTGCGGTGCCCCTTCCACCATATTCCACTTCGGTCATATCGTCATGAGCTTAGGCAAAGCCCTGCGCCGGAGAAGTCATATCGTCGCGGAGCTTAAGTGAAGCCCTGCGTCGGTGGAGCATCATCATCGTCACCACGCCGTCGTCTTGTGGAACTCATCCCGACACTTTGCTGGATCGGAGTCCGGGATCGTCATCGAGCTGAACGTGTGCAGAACTCGGAGGTGCCGTCGTTCGGTGCTTGGATCGGTCGGATCGTGAAGACGCACGACTACATCAACAGCGTTGATATAACGCTTCCGCTTTCGGTCTACGAGGGTACGTGGACGGATACTCTTCCCTCTCGTTGCTATGCCATCACCATGGTCTTGCGTGATCGTAGGAAAATTTTTGAAATTACTACGTTTCCCAACAGCTGCCTGCGTGTGGCCAGGGAAGAATTCTGCCAAGACGAAAAAGAAACAAGTCAAAAAAATCAGGAGTCAGCCCGACCTATAGTCAGCGGCTCAAAGAAAGAAAGTAAAGAAACTCACCGTCGACGATGTCCTCGATCTCATGGAAGCCGGAGGTCAGCAGTGCCTCCTTGTCGGTCCAGGAGGAGCGCTCGCTTTCGAACTCGGCCAGAAGAGCAGTCTCTTTCTTCTCCGCCTCGTCATGTGCCTTCTTAAGCAGCTCCCTTTGCTCCGCCAGCTGCGTAGCCAGCAGGTCGCGCTCCGCGGCGAGCTTGCTGCACTCCTCCCCCTTGGCACGCAAGGCGGTGTTGGCTTCGCCCAGCTGCTGCTGAAGAGTGGCGTTGGCCTCTGAAGAATAAAAAGAAAAAGGACGTTAAGTCGTCAACAAAGAAGGTCGCCGGGAAGATCCGGCCCGACTGCTCAGCAGTCAGCCCGAATCTCGGGGACTACAGCCCGCGGGTGCGCCAGTAGCGCCTTGAAGAAGAAAGAGGACTCACTTCGGCTCTCCGACAAGTCGGCAGTCCGCTTGCCCAGCTCCTCAACATTGCGGTTGAAGGCAGTAACGCGGAGGTTGTGATACTCCTGTGATAAGTATTTTAGACAAAGGTAAATATTTGGAACTCACCAGATGGAGTTCCGAGCCGCCTGCTCAGCAGCCGGCCCGAAACTTGGGGACTACACCCAGTGGGTGCGCTGGCGCGCCCCCACAGAGAAGAACAAGAAAAACAAAGTCAAAAGAAGAAAGCATACCCGGACGGCTCCTCGCGACGCCATATGCGCCTTGGTGCAGTTCTGGATGGCATCGCCCTCGGCTCGAAGCTTCGCCTGAACGTCCAGAAGCGCCTGATTCAGCAGGCATGTGCCACCTCCTCGCACCCACCCAATGGGCGCGGCGCTCGTCGCCTCGGCGTCTGGGATGGCCGAGCTGGCGGCGCCGGTTGCCAAGGGGCGTGGCGCCGAAATCGCCTTCTCAAGGCGGCGGCGCACTGGCAAGGTGACTTGAAGGAGCAGCTTCGCCACGGCCTCGTCTTCAGTCGGCGGCACCGGCGGGTCCACCTGCAGTTTACCTTGCGTGCTCCCAGACGGCGGCGGAGGCGGCGGTGGCGGCACGGCCATGCCCGACATGGAGGTCTCGCCGCCTTCCCTCTCCATGATGGGGCACTCGCCGCCGGCTCCTTTAGTCTACCCCGTGAACTCCGGGGGCAGCGGCGCGGAGCTCAGCGGGATGACGAGCAACGCCGATTGGCGGTGTGACGGCGGCTTCGGCCTCATCCAGCTTCTTCTGGGCGGAGGCCGCCGCCTTCTCGGCCTCCGCCTTCTCCAGGCGGGCGGCTTCTTCCTCATCGCGCTTCTCCTGTGCGTTCCGCTCCGTCGCCTCCCGGAGGTCGTGGCGGGTCAATCCGCCGAGTAGTGGCGGACGTCTCCGCCGACCCCATGACGGAGGCGGCGGCGACCCTCTGAAGTAAGGGGAGCCACAGGCGAGGAAGGCATGTAAAAGATTTGGACAAGATTCACCAAGAAAACAAGACAAAAAGCGGAAGCACTTACGCAGAGACCATGGCGCTTTTCACTTCCTTGCGGAAGCGGTTGGCCTTTTGCGACCGCCTCTTCCGCTTGGTCGCGGCCGCCCCCTTGAACTTCTTCGACCGGCCGCCAAGCAAGCTCGGCCCGGCCCGGTGCTTCTTCGCGCCGCCTTGACCACCCAAGCCGGCAGAGGAACTCGCGCTCGGTTGGCCGACCTTTGACTGGTGGCGCGGGGCAACTTCCCCCTCGGCGTCGTCATCAGGCCAGTCGGCAAAGGTGGCCGAGGGCCTGAAGTCGCCTGCTCCTCCTTCGGCGTCGACCTCCATCGCCGCCGCCCCCAAGTCAGGGTCGTCGACGTCGCTCTCCGCTCGGTCGGGGACGAACTGACGGGCCGGTCCCGTGGTGCCGGCTGAAGGCTGGATGAGGGGGTTCTGACTCGAAAAAACCAAAATAGATCAGAAGTCGGATTCGGCTGAAAAAGAAAACAGAAGAAGAAGAGAGACGACTTACAACAGGCGGGGGGTTGGCGCGTGAGTACGGCTCCTTGCCGAACTGCCTATCCGCCTTGAGATTGCAGTTCGCGATGTAGTTCACCGTGTCCGCCACCTCCGCGTGGGGCATGTCCTTGGAGCACAGCCGACTTGGGTCCCGGTGGCCGCTCATCTGACAGATCAGATGAGGTCGGCCTTGGAGCGGAAAGACTCTGTGCGCCACGAAGGCGGCCAGCAGGTCGGCCCCGGTCAAACCCTCCGACTGCGTCAGCACTCGGAGTCGCGCGACGGCGGCGGCACCAGCGGAGTCGGCGTCTGGCGGTGGGACCAGCCGGGAGCCTCCCGCCAGCGCCCGGCCGTAGAAGGCGGCAGATTGACCGCCGCATATACGGGGCGACGTTCTTCACGTAAAATAAGACCGCTGCCACATCTTCACCGACTTGATCAGCGGGATGGTGGGAAAGCGGGTTGTCGGCCACCGATCTACGCATCACGATGAAGGCACCGCGACAGGCTGTACTGGCGGCGGCGTGCCGAGCTTGGACTGGAAGAACTCCCCCCATAGCTCGATGGTTGGGAGAACGCCGAGGAAGCCTTCGCACAAGGTGGCAAGGCAGCCAGCAGCACCACCGTGTTCGGAGTAAGGTGGTGCGGCTGGAGCCCGTGGAACTCCAAGAAGGAGCGGAAGAAACCGCTCACCGACAGCCCTAGGCCGCGCATGAGGTGCGAGTGGAATACGACCCACTCGCCCTCCTCCGGCGCCGGTGATATTTCCCCCGCCGGCGCGGCGCGGGCCCGCACTAGGTTCTTGCCGGGGAGACGACGCGTCTGGCGAAGGAACTCGATGTGGTCGTCGTCCACCTCGGAGCCGTCCCACACGCCGGAGCGCACGGCAGGAGGTGCGGCGGCGGAGGAAGAGCTCATCGCTGCGGGCGTGGCGTGGTTCGGCGCGGCGGCGGCGAGAGGAAGAAGAAGCAAGAGGAAGCGAAGGGAGTAGGGAAGAAGGACGCGCGTGCTTCGCCGCCCCCCTCTTCCCGCCTACTTATAGGCTCGTGGGCTGAGAAGCCGATGGGGCGGGCGTGGGATTAACTGCGCCCAGCACCCCACGCCCCCCACGATTTACCACACGAAGTTACTGCGCGTAGTTACGACGTGGGAACCCCAACCGTCCGCACGGCCGCAACGGATCCGTTCGCGTGCCGAGGCGCGGTAGTGGCGGGTCCCGCCTGACGGCCTGTCTCGTCGCGCGCGTGGGTGGGCAGACTGACCCTGCCGTGTGGCACCACGCGACGGGTCCGCAGCGGGCAGCTGCCTAGAAGCTTATCAGGCACGCTGCCTGGATCCCGCTACGACTTTCAAACTCTTTAAGGGGCAAGACGGCCTTCTGCGAGTCCGGCTCCAGCTAGTCGGCCTAGAGGAAGACGGCGAGCAAGGCCCAGATTCCACCACCAGGAGGATGAAACTGTTGAGGCTCCTCGACATGTTGCCCTCGGCGCCTCACCAGCTTCGGGGACTACTGTCGGAGTAATGGGCCACGGGTAGGCTAACCCGAGCCCCCGGACCTTTCAAGACATCGGGGGAGGCTGCGCCCCTCAAGACCCCAAGACGAAGAGCCGCTTTCTGAGAGTCGGCGGCAAGGCCGCCTACTGCCCCTCATGGCCGAGTCCCATGGGACGACTTCGAGATAAGCCGACTCCTAACTGGCGGCTTCCAGAGAAGCCGGCTATGGGGAGTCGGCCCGCGACTCCAACCACCTCCTGCCTTCGCAATAATGGACGGACGGAGTACGGCCACCGCATGCCCATCCTCGCCCCGTTCGCGAAGGGCAGGCATGGCCACGCGCTGGCCGTACCAGCGGAGATCTCCATCCGTGGCGCGCTTTGTTGCCATGCCGGACCGACATCAGCCCGTGGGCGGCGCCTGTGCCTGACGGCTGTCTGCATTTACCCGAGACGGCGGGACCCGCCTATCAGCGGGGGTACAGAAGACGGCGAGAGCGCCACAAGACGGACCCGTTGGGAGTCGGCCCCCGGGAGTCGGCTAGCCCCTCCCACGGGCCCCACATGCCATTAACCAGACAATACGGGGAATGGCAACAGTGATCGCTCGACAGGCGGCGGCACTGTTGCCGTGACCACATGACCAAGCCCGCGTCATTAGAGGCGCGGCCATAGTAATCCGCAGCCGGCAAGACCCGCCCGCGGCGGACAAGGCCTGTCGACTCCATGCCGGGCCCGTCGGTGGGGCCCACCAGTCGGCGGGCCACAGCAGTCGGCGGAGAAGACGGCGGCCTGAGAGACAGACGGCTGGGACCCACGCCCAGCCAGATTACCATTGTACCCCCGGGGGGTAGGCCTATATAAACCCCCCGGGGCACCCATGCAAAGGGTTGGACCCTGATAGTTTTAGACACACATAGAGGAAAAAGGAGAGCTAGCCGTGCCCTTCTCCTTCCTCGCCCCGAAAAGCTCAAGGAGCAACCTTGTACCCACTTTGCCATAGTGATCATGTGGAGACCCCGCAGAGGAGCAGTAGGGGTGTTATCTCCACGGAGAGCCCTGAAGCTGGGTAAGATCCGCCGGCGTGCATGTCTTCGCCTCATCCCGTTTCCAGGCACCGGCGACGTTCTACTCGCCCCCACCATGATAAGCCATCCCTTGGCATATGTCGCACCCAACCCCCGACAATTGCTTACATGTAGGGGGAGCCTATGCATGTTACATGTCTTTCCAAAGCTTTACTTGTTATTCTTTATATCTTTATCTAAAGCTTTGATGTATGTTGCCATCAATTACCAAAAGGGGGAGATTGAAAGCACAAGTGCTCCCTGGGTGGTTTTGGTAATTAATGTCAACATATCTCTTGTTGGACTAACACTTTTATCTAGTATGTTTCAGACAAGTTCAACAATGGAGTGGCATGGACTAGAGGATGTGGAACCCCTTCAAGATGCTAAGGACAAATGATTGGATAAAGCTTCAAGATCAAGACTCTACACTTTCTATATTTAGTGATCCAAGATCACATTGAGTCTATAGGAAAAGCCAATACTAGCAAGAGGGGATGAGGTGTTGCTTAATGAGTTTCTTGCTCTACAGTGCTTAGTGATATGCTCCAAAGCCCTCAACTACTTTCTCACATCCACACATATGACCTAAACCTAAAGTCTAACTCGGCCCCATCGATTCTTTCTATCCGGAGCCACCGAGTTTAGATGTCTTAGCCACTGCCACAAACCCTAGGCAAATTGGTTTCACCGATAGGGATCTCGGTCTCACCGAGATGGGATTGTAATCTCTCTGTGTATGTCCATTACCAAAATCGGTCTCACCGAGTTTGAGCAATCAGTACTACCGGGATTACAATGCAAACTTTCTGGTTAGCTTATTACCAAAATCGGTCTCACCGAGTTTGTGTAATCGGTCTCACCGAGGTTGCCTGACCAACTCTCTGGTTAGCTTATTACCAAAATCGGTCTCACCGAGTTTGTGTAATCGGTCTCATCGAGATTACGTTATGCCCTAACCCTAACCATATCGGTCCTACCGAGTTGCATATCGGTCCCATCGAAAACCCTAATGGTCACATTGTTTACTAAATCGGTCTGACCGAGTTTGTTGATTCGGTCCCACCGAGATTGGTAAATTGTGTGTAACGGTTAGATTTTGTGTGGAGGCTATATATACCCCTCCACCTCCTCTTCATTCGTGGAGAAAGCCATCAGAACAAGCCTACACTTCCAACATCCTAATTCCGAGAGAGAACTACCTACTCATGTGTTGAGGCCAAGATATTCCATTCCTATCATATGAATCTTGATCTCTAGCCTTCCCCAAGTTGCTTTCCACTCAAATCTTCTTTCCACCAAATACAAATCCTGTGAGAGAGAGTTGAGTGTTGGGGAGACTATCATTTGAAGCACAAGAGCAAGGATTTCATCATCAACACACTATTTGTTACTTCTTGGAGAGTGGTGTCTCCTAGATTGGTTAGGTGTCACTTGGGAGCCTTCGACAACATTGTGGAGTTGAACCAAGGAGTTTGTAAGGGCAAGGAGATCGCCTACTTCGTGAAGATCTACCGCTAGTGAGGCAAGTCCTTCGTGGGCGATGGCCATGGTGGCATAGACAAGGTTGCTTCTTCGTGGACCCTTCGTGGGTGGAGCCCTCCATGGACTCGCGCAGCCGTTACCCTTCGTGGGTTGAAGTCTCCATCAACGTGGATGTACGATAGCACCACCTATCGGAACCTCGGCTCAAAAATCACCGTGTCTCCAAATTGCGTTTGAATCCTCCAATCCCTTCCCTTTACTTTCTTGCAAGTTGCATGCTTTACTTTCCGCTGCTCATATACTCTTTGCATGCTTGCTTGTTATGTATTGTGACTGTTAAAATTGTGCCTAAACTCCACTCCAACCTAAAGAAGTTAAAAACTGCAACTTTGGTACTTATTGTCTAATCACCCCCCCCCCCCCTCTAGACACCTCTTCTCGATCCCTTTCACTATTTTAACCTTCAATAAGGACCGGGCGTAGTCACACTCGATTCAACTAAAGTTGGAGAAACAGACACCCACTAGCCACCTGTGTGCGAAGCACGTCGGTAGAACCAGTCTCGCGTAAGTGTACGCGTAATGTCGGTCTAAGCCGCTTCATCCAACAATACCGCCGAATCAAAGTATGACATGCTGGTAAGCAGTATGACTATTATCGCCCACAACTATTTGTGTTCTACTCGTGCATATAACATCTACGCATAGACCTGGCTCGGATGCCACTATTGGGGAACGCAGTATTTCAAAAAAATTCCTACGATCACGCAAGATCTATCTAGGAGATGCATAGCAACGAGCGGGGAGAGTGTGTACGCGTACCCTCGTAGAATGAAAGCGGAAGCGTTTAGTAACGCGGTTGATGTAGTCGAACGTCTTCGCGGTCCAACCGATCCAAGTACCAAACGCATGGCACCTCCGCGATTTGCACACATTCAGCTCGGTGACATCCCACGAACTCTAGATCCAGCTGAGGTGGAGGGAGAGTTTCGTCAGCACGATGGCGTGGTGACGGTGATGATGAAGTTACCGACACAGGGCTTCGCCTAAGCACCGCGACAATATGTCCGAGGTGGAAATATGTGTAGGGATGGCAGTTTTGCCCATGGGTATGGGTACCCACGGGTACCCTACCCGAAAACAACGGGCATAGGCAAGACTTAGAGAGATTTTGTACCCACGGGTAATGGGTACCCATACCCGCAAAATATATGGGTAGGGCATGGGTATGAACTTGTGCCCATGGGTAACCCAATGGATGCCCAAAAAATGATAAAAAATGAAAATAGTTTCTATGACATGTGGGTCAACATACAACTCCTATGGCCCAACCCTAAATCTCGTATGCCTTAATTCGTCCATAGCTCATAGGCCTGTAATCACCTGCTTTCCGCTCCTCCTACGGCCTATGTGACTCCTCAAAAAGTTAAATATCGACTCTTCTCTATTGGACTGATGTCTAACGATCAAGCTATCCCCACGAAACGCTGCTCATACTCCATTAATGCCTCCAAGAGGCCTCCCACATGAGGAGGTTTTGTTTGTGCTATACTGCGTGTCCATCATCACTTGATTTTTAAACTCATTTCTCTACCTTTTAAAAAATTAATGTTATACATTTACCCACTGGGTACCCATTGGGTATATGATACCCGATGGGTATGGGCATGGGTGTTAATTTATGCCCATGGGTATTGAAGTGGGTGGGTATAGAAAGTTTCTGTGGGTATGGGTTTGGGCAGAAGGAGGTTGTACCCGCCCATACCCTACCCATTGTCATCCCTAAATATGTGGAGGGGGCACCGCACACGGCTAAGAATCAACTTGTGTGTTTATGGGGTGCCCCCCCTCCCCTGTATATAAAGGGGTGGAGGAGGGGGTCGGCCGGCCTCCTAGGGCGCGCCCCCAAGGGGGAATCCTACTCCTACTAGGAGTAGGAACCCCCCCTTTCCTAGTCCTAATAGGAGGGGAAGGAAGGGAGAGAGGGGAGGAAGGAAAGGGGGGCCGTCCCCCTCCCAATTCGGATTGGGATTGGGGGGTGCGCCCCTCCTCTTGGCCTTCTCCTCTCTCTTCCACTAAAGCCCACGTAGGCCCATTAAGCCCCCGGGGGGTTCCGGTAACCCCCCGGTACTCCGGTAAATGCCTGAACTTATCAGAAACCATTCCGGTGTCCAAACATAACCTTCCAATATAGCAATCTTCATGTATCGACCATTTCGAGACTCCTCGTCATATCCGTGATCATATCCGGGACTCTGAACTACCTTCGGTACATCAAAACACATAAACTCATAATACCGATCGTCATCGGACGTTAAGCGTGCGGACCCTACGGGTTCGAGAAATATGTAGACATGAACAACACTCATCTCCGGTCAATAACCAATAGCGGAACCTGGATGCTCATATTGGTTCCTACATATTCTACGAAGATCTTTATCGGTCAAACCGTATAACAACATACGTTGTTCCCTTTGTCATCGGTATGTTACTTGCCCAAGATTTGATTGTCGGTATCATCATACCTAGTTCAGTATCATTACCGGCAAGTCTCTTTACTCCTTCGGTAATGCATCATCCCGTAAGTAACTCATTAGTCACATTGCTTCCAAGGCTTATAGTGATGTGCATTACCGAGAGGGACCAGAGATACCTCTCCGACAATCGGAGTGACAAATCCTAATCTCGATCTATGCCAACTCAATAAACACCATCGGAGACACCTGTAGAGCATCTTTCTAATCACCCGGTTACATTGTGACGTTTGATAGCACACTAAGTGTTCCTCCGGTATTCGGGAGTTGCATAATCTCATAGTCATAGGAACATGTATAAGTTATGAATAAAGCATTAGCAATAAACTAAACGATCAAAGTGCTAAGCTAATGGATGGTCAAGTCAATCACATCATTCTCTAATGATGTGATCTCGTTCATCAAATGAAAAATCTTGTCCATGGCTAGGAAACTTAACCATCTTTGATTAACGATCTAGTCAAGTAGAGGCATACTAGTGACACTCTGTTTATCTATATATTCACACATGTACAAAGTTTCCGGTTAATACAATTCTAGCATGAATAATAAACATTTATTATGATATAAGGAAATATAAATAACAACTTTATTATTACCTCTAGGGCATATTTCCTTCATGCATAAGCTAACATACTTTCTCTCCTTGGATCATATGCACTATGATTGGAACTCTAGCAAGCATCCGCAACTACTAAAGATCATTAAGGTAAAACTCCACCATAGCATTAAAGTATCAAGTCCCCTTTATCCCATACGCAACAACCCCCTTACTTGGGTTTATGCTTTTGTCACTCAAGCAACCCACTATAAGCGAATCATGAACGTATTGCAACACCCTACAGAGGGAATCCTTCACGTGTGCGCGGCACGGAAGGCACCATAGGACAGCACCAAAATAAAACATACAACTCAAACAAATCTAGATCATCAATCAACCCAAAAGACAAAAGAAACTACTCAAAACATCATAGGATGGCATCATATCATTGGATCATAATATGTGGCATAAAGCACCATGTTCAAGTAGGGGATTACAGCGGAGTGCGGGAGAGTGGACAGCCAAAAAGAGATGAGGAAGGTGATGAAGATGGTGATGTTGATGAAGACGATCACCACGGCGATGGTTCCCCGGTGGCACTCCGGCGCCACCGAGAGAGAGGGGGAGAATGTCTCCCCCTTGTGCTTTCTCCTCCATGGCCTTCCCCCTAGATGGGGAGAGGTTCTCCCTTTGGTCCTTGGCCTCCATGGTGATGATGGCCCCCTCCGGGATCCTCCTCCATGGCCTCCGGTGATGATGGCCCCCTCCTGTAGGGTGCCAGAGAGGGCCTAGATTGATTTTTCGTGTCTACAGAGGCTTGCGGCAGCGGAACTTCTGATCTAGATTTCTTTCTGGGGGGTTTTGGTGTTTATAGGAATTTTTGGCGTCGATCTCACGTCAAGGGGATCCACGAGGCAGCGGCAAAACAGGGGGGTGCGCCCTCCATCCTTGCCGCTTCCTCGTGAAGCTTCTGGTCCAACTCTTGTGCTTCGGGGTTCTCTTTTGGTCCATAAAAAACCAAAGTAAAGTTTTAGTGCATTTCGAGAACTTTTATTTCTGCTGAAAACAGCGTCGGTCCGGGTTAGTTCTAATCAAATCATACCAAAATCATATAAAATTATTGTAAACATGGCTTGAATACTTCATAAATTATAGATACGTTGGAGACGTATCATACTGCTCCTGATCCGTCCCCGTCTCCGTCCGCCTCTGCTTCCACTACTTCCCCGGCATCGACTCCATGGCTCACTACGCCGCCGCCAAGAAGAAGGCATCGGTCGATGCCGAGGTTGAAGGAAATATGCCCTGGAGGCAATAATAAAGTTGTTATTTATATTTCCTTATGTCATGATAAATGTTTATTATTCATGCTAGAATTGTATTAACCGGAAACTTGATACATGTGTGAATAAATAGACAAAACAGAGTGTCCCTAGTATGCCTCTACTTGACTAGCTCGTCAATCAAAGATGGTTAAGTTTCCTAGCCATAGACATGTGTTGTCATTTGATGAATGGGATCACATCATTAGAGAATTATGTGATGGACGAGACCCATCCGTTAGCTTAGCATGTTAATCGTTCATTTATATTGCTACTGCTTTCATGTATGTCAAATACATATTCATTTGACTATGAGATCATGCAACTCCTGGATACCAGAGGAATGCCTTATGTGCTATCAAACATCACAACATAACTGGGTGATTATAAAGATGCTCTACAGGTATCTCTGAAGGTGTCTTGTTAGGTTGGCGTGAATCGAGACTAGGATTTGTCACTCCGAGTATCGGAGAGGTATCTCTGGGCCCTCTCGATAATGCACATCATAAGAAGCCTTGCAAGCAAAGTGACTAATGAGTTAGTTACGGGATGATGTATTATGGAACGAGTAAAGAGACTTGCCGGTAATAAGATTGAACTAGGTATGAAGATACCGACGATCGAATCTCGGGCAAGTAACATACCGATGACAAAGGGAATAACGTAGGTAGTCATAAGGTTCGACCTATAAAGATCTTCGTAGAATATGTAGGAGCCAATATGGGCATCCAGGTTCTGCTATTGGTTATTGACCAGAGAAGTGTCTCGGTCATGTCTACATAGTTCTTGAACCCGTAGGGTCCGCACGCTTAACGTTCATTGACGATATAGTATTATATGAGTTATGTATGTTGGTGACCGAATGTTGTTCGGAGTTAAGGATAAGATCATGGACATGACGAGGAACTCCGGAATGGTCCGGAGAGAAAGATTGATATATGGGATAATAGTGTTTGGTCTCCGGAAGGGTTAGAATTCACGGAAGGGGTTAGGATGTTTCCCAAAATGTTTGGGTGCGAGAACACTTTATTTTGGCCAAAGGGGAAAGCCCGCAAGGTTTTTGGAAAGCGCAAAAGGAAGTTTTATGGAGTCCAGGGCCGATGCCGTGGTCCTCGGCGTGCAGGTCCACGCCGGAACCTGGCGTCGGCCCTAGAGTCCGAGAAGGACTCTTGCCTTTCGGGTGAAACCGACTTTGTGGAGGCTTTTACTCCAAGTTTCGACCCCAAGGCTCAACTTATAAATAGAGGGGTAGGGCTAGCACCCAAGACATATCAAGAAACACCAAGCCGTGTGCCGGCAACCTATCAGGACCAGATTTTCGGGATATTAATTTCCCAGAAAATGGCCCTTGTGCTCATCAGCCCCAGGATTACTGTTAGCTGATGAGGCACCAACTCGATACAGAAATCCAAGCAAAGTACATAATATGTAGTACAGGACCATTCTGGCCTATGAGTACAACAAATGGTTTCTAGTTGTTGAAGGCGGAAGCGGTTTGTGGATCATCAGCGTCTATGGGACTCCATTTCCCACAGGAACAGCTGACCTGGATAACTCCTATCTTCGCGAGGCTGCTACCACCATTGCTTAGGTTCCGGGGCTGTCATCGCAACGCTCCTCTCCAAGCAAGAAATCTGGCCAAGACAATAGCCAGGGACAAGCCAGTGAATACTTTGAATGTACTCGCAAACATTATGGAGACGGGTATAATATAACAAATGATATTCATGCTCTGAAATATTCTATGATCACAACATCAGTCATGAAATCAAAACCCATGATGCACGCAAGCAGGTTGTTCATATAAAACATAATTATGCAATCAGAGAACAGAAATAAAATGCGCCGATCGGGTGTCTGAGCGACGCCTCGAAAGGACAACAACAGAAAGCGTGCCTCAGTCGGGCGTCTGAGCGACACCACATAAAGGGCTTATAAGCGAAATAAGTAACAAGCATGCCACAGTCGGGCGTCTGAGTGACACCACATAAAGGGCTTGTAAGGTAAACAAATAACGAGCATGCCACAGTCGGGCGTCTGAGCGACACCACATAAAGGGCTTATAATAAACAAATAACAAGCATGCCACAGTCGGGCCTCTGAGCGACACCACATAAAGGGCTTATAAGGTAAACAAATAACAAGCATGCCACAGTCGGGTGTCTGAGCGACACATAAAGGGCTTATAAGAAAATAATCACAATGAACATCCCGGAGGTAGAACCGTCCCAGGGATACTCAATATTTCAAGTAATAAAAAGGGTTAGTCCAATATAATAATCATAATCATCATAAGTCACAAGTCATGATCCATGTTCCGGTTTAGCAGTTTCTCCTCCGAAGACCGACACTAAGACCCACACTTGACCCATCCCAGACTGTAGTCCTTAACCATGGACACGACTATTCGAATAGATTTAACCTCTGCAGAGGGTGCACTCTTTACCCACAAGTAACGGATTCATTTAGTCCATCGAGACTAATTCCGTCTACGGTCTTTTAATTGGAAACACACCTGACCCGCACACACCATCTTAACTTATCGGTATCTGGAATCACCCACGACACCTGTCAAGCTAAACTTTAAGTGGGGAGGCTACAACCTCACGTAGCATGGGATCAAATTTATATCGCGCGCTCTAAGGGGTGCCCCCCTCTCGGTCCCAACCGGAAACACCCATGCCCCCGGACCAGGTGGCATGCCTACCGGATGTAGCCGGTATCTTCCACCATGGCCTCTACATGCGATAAAGCGCTAGGAAGGGATTGACAACTTATCGAACCGTACCCTACCTATGGCAGGGACACGTGGTAGTCTGAAACAAGTATGGCGGTTATCGGAACAAGACTCGATCTACTGATCCGACTCAGGAGGTTTAAGTATTCCCTGCATGATTAGTATAACAATTTATACTTCAACCAACAGACAGAATCACCACTCGACATACCTCATCATGCCGTACCGGACACAACCGTCTCGATGGAGGACTAGGGACAAGCCCGTGTCTACCCAAGACAGAGGCTTTCCCGGATTCCTTCTGGTATGCATGAAAGGCATATGATGGTGACTACTATCACAAACATATCAAACTCCAATAGCATGAAATCATCAATATGCACTCATGAGTAGGAACATATCATCACATAAAATAACGGATACTCCATGTCGAGGTGGTGTTGTAACCGTGTCAAATAACACACACAATATTATGCCAGGGTTCAGAATGCTTGCCTTCAAGTTGTGGAGAGGCAGGTGCATTCCAAAACTTTGAAAGTTTTCTTCTTTCTCCAACAAATCCTATTTTTGAAAATATTCAAATTAATACATAGTTTCAAAACAGTACAAAAAAGTTGTCTGAAAAAATTTCAAATAAATCTTAAAATAAACTAGACAATATTTGAGAGAGGTAGGAAAAAGAATCAACTCATTTGGAGTTATATTTAAAAATTTATAGCCAGTCAAAGTTTAGTCAACTTTCTGTTTTTAAAATAAAACAGAAAAAAATAAAAACGTTTCGAAATGAGTACACGTCGAAGAAGTACTCTGCATTTACGCCTCCACTTAAACCGCATGGACCGGCGAGGGTCACTGACAGTGGGTCCAGGGGCCCATCGAGGTTTGACCCGATCGCCCGCCTCCTCCCTCCTCCGGTGAGCAGGGCGGGCTCCGGCGATCGTCGCCGGCGATTGGCGGCTCCTCGTGGGGTCCGGAGGGCAGGGATGGATCCGCCAGTCCGGGGCGGTCCCCCGGTGGTCGCTAGGTTGGTGGGGGTGGAGGGAGTCGCCGGCGGCGAGCTCCGCGGCGGACGGCAGCTTCGGGAGGAATTGGGGGTTCGGGCTATGGTGGCTCTCCGTCGAAGTTGAGGGTTTGGGCGGCTCCGCAAGACCAAGTGGAGTCGGGTGGTGGTGCCAGAAGTGCGGGGGAGGGCCTGCTCGCGACAAACGGAGCTGGAGCGTGGAGGCGGCCGAACCGGCCGAAGGCAAGGAGGACGGCCTCCCGTCGTCGTCTGCTAGCTGTAGGGGCCCTGGGGGAACGGCACGAGGTTGCCTGGGTGTCCGGATGGGCTTGGAGCTCCTTTTATAGGCGGTTGAGGTCAGTCCCGTGGTGGCCGGAGATAAGAACGACGGTGAACTGTCGTTCTGTAGCTGCGGGGCGACGTGTCGATGGCTGGGGGTGGCGGCAGGGACTAGAGGACGAGCGGGCACTGCTCCAGGTGCGAGCTGGCGAGCGCGGGTGGCTCGGGCGGCGCCGTCCAGGGCAGGGGCCTGCTGTGGCCGGCCGCTAGTGGCCACGGCCGACCTGACGGCGGCGCTGTGGAGCTCCAGGGGCGGCTCTGCGGCGAGGGAGGGGGCGGCCGTGCTGGCTGTGAGGGGGGAAAGGCCAGAACGAGCGCGAGGCGACGGCAGTGAGACGCGGCGGCTCGGTGCGCGCGCGTGCAAAACGTGCGCTCTGGGCGCGCCCAGTGCACGCACGCGAGGTGTTCGGCAAAATGCCAGCGCTTGCCAGGAGGCTCGGGTGGATCTGGGGTTTAACAGGACTAGGTTAGGGTAATCTAGAGACTTAGTGGACATGGTGGTTAGGCAAAGCAGGCAGGTCCAGTGTGCAAACTAAAAGCTATGTCAAATTTGGCCATGCACATAAGGTGTTTGACAAAATGCCAAGGGCACCTAGGCATTTCTTGGGGTGGCCAAACTCTCCAGACTAGTGTCTCTTTAGATGCAAAAGAGAGTGGTAAGGTTAGTTTGGCAAAACCAGAAACTTGCTAGTGGAAGATTTTGAGAAAATCATTTCTGGACAGAAAGTTAAAGGCTTAGTTTCAAGGACCAAAAACACTCCAATAGTTCCATTCTCCTGGACTTAAGGGTTTTGAAGGGTGGTTGATAAGCAGGAGAAAGATTATGGGCATTAGAGCAACAAAAATTGAGTTGCTGTAAAAAAGCCAAACTGGACCAGAGAGCAAAAGAGGATGTTTTGCTCAAATTTTTCAAAGAACATTAGTGGTTTTTTGCACAAAGATGAATAATATACTCCTAATAACATCCCCTAATTTTGGTGGAAGTTTTAAAGAAATATTTAAATAGGTTGTAGTGCAAAAGTGAAATTGGACCAGATTTGAAAACTAGGGGTAAAGCTAAAAATCTCCAAATGACCAAAGGATATTTTTGCATAAAAGTGATTTAGGGACATCATATGTCATCCCCAAATTTTGGTGGGATTTTTAAATGAATTTATCAAAGGGTTGTAGTGCAAATGGGACCCTAAAACTTATGAAAAACCATTTTAGAGAAATAAAGCTTAGGAAAAAAATATAAATAATCCCACTGATAAAAGAATTTTTTTTATTTGAGAGGGTAAACAAGTCCAATAATAATTGGAAAGTTTTCACTTGGGGTGAAAACTCCACAACTTAGAAGAAAAGAGAGGTTTTGAGATCAAAAGTAAATCCAGAAAAAATAAAAATTTAATTTCCTGGCAAAAATTTAATAAACAAAACATGGTTAAATTTTTGGGGTGTTACACGACCCCGTCCCCTCTAGTTTATCCTCCGTCATAGTTTTCGTAGTGCTTAGGCGAAGCCCTGAGGAGATTGTTCTTCACCAACACCGTCACCGCGCCGTCGTGCTGCCGAAACTCATCTACTACTTCGCCCTCTTGCTGGATCAAGAAGGCGAGGACGTCATCGAGCTGAACTTGTGTTGAACGCGGCGGTGCCGTACGTTCGGTACTTGATCGGGACGGATCGTGAAGGTGTACGACTACATCAACCGCGTTGATAAACGCTTCCGCTTACGGTCTACGAGGGTACGTTGACACACTCTCCCCTCTCGTTGCTATGCATCACCATGATCTTGCGTGTGCGTAGGAAAACTTTGAAAATTACTACGTTCCCCAACAGTGGTATCAGATCCAGGTTTATGCGTAGATGTTATATGCACGAGTAGAACACAAGTGAGTTGTGGGTGATACAAGTCATACTGCTTACCAGCATGTCATACTTTGGTTCGGCGGTATTGTTGGATGAAGCGGCCCGGACCGACATTACGCGTACGCTTACGCAAGACTGGTTCTACCGACGTGCTTTGCACACAGGTGGCTGGCGGGTGTCAGTTTCTCCAACTTTAGTTGAACCGAGTGTGACTACGCCCGGTCCTTGAGAAGGTTAAAACAACACTAACTTGACGAAATATCGTTGTGGTTTTGATGCGTAGGTAAGAACGGTTCTTGCTCAGCCCGTAGCAGCCACGTAAAACTTGCAAAACAAAGTAGAGGACGTCTAACTTGTTTTTGCAGGGCATGTTTTGATGTGATATGGTCAAGGCGTGATGCTATATTTTATTGTATGAGATGATCATGTTTTGTAACCGAGTTATTGGCAACTGGCAGGAGCCATATGGTTGTCGCTTTATTGTATGCAATGCAATCGCCCTGTAATTGCTTTACTTTATCACTAAGCGGTAGCGATAGTCGTAGAAGCAATAGTTGGTGAGACGACAACGATGCTACGATGGAGATCAAGGTGTCGCGCCGGTGACGATGGTGATCATGACGGTGCTTTGGAGATGGCGATCAAAGGCACAAGATGATGATGGCCATATCATATCACTTATATTGATTGCATGTGATGTTTATCCTTTATGCATCTTATTTTTCTTAGTTCGACGGTAGCATTATAAGATGATCTCTCACTAAATTTCAAGGTACAAGTGTTCTCCCTGAGTATGCACCGTTGCGACAGTTCTTCGTGCTGAGACACCATATGATGATCGGGTGTGATAAGCTCTACATTCACATACAACGGGTGCAAGCCAGTTTTGCACACGCAGAATACTCGGATTAAATTTGACGAGCCTAGCATATGCAGATATGGCCTCGGAACACTGGAAACCGAAAGGTCGAGCGTGAATCATATAGAAGATATGATCAGCATAGTGATGTTCACCATTGAAAACTACTCCATCTCATGTGATGATCGGACATGGTTTAGTTGATATGGATCACGTGATCACTTAGATGATTAGAGGGATGTCTATCTAAGTGGGAGTTCTTAAGTAATATGATTAATTGAACTTTAATTTATCATCAACTTAGTCCTGGTAGTATTAGCATATCTATGTTGTAGATCAATAGCTCGCGTTTAGCTCCCCTATTTTATTTTTGATATGTTCCTCGAGAAAACTAAATTGAAAGATGTTAGTAGCAATGATGCGGATTGGATCCGTGATCTGAGGATTATCCTCATTGCTGCACAGAAGAATTATCTCCTTGATGCACCACTAGGTGACAGACCGATTGCAGGAGCAAATGCAGACGTTATGAACGTTTGGCAAGCTCGATATGATGACTACTTGATAGTTTAGTGCACCATGCTTTACGGCTTAGAATCGAGGCTTCAAAGACGTTTTTGAAACGCCACGGAGCATATGAGATGTTCCAAGAGTTGAAATTAGTATTTCAGACTTATGTCCAAGTCGAAAGGTATGAGACCTTTGACAAGTACTTTGCCTACAAGATGGAGGAGAATAGCTCAGCTAGTGAGCATGTGCTTAGAATGTCTGAGTACTACAATCACTTGAATCAAGTGAGAGTTAATCTTCCAGATAAGATAGTGATTGACAGAGTTCTCTAGTCACTATCACTAAGTTACTAGAACTTCGTGATGAACTATAATATGCAATGGATAACGGAAACGATTCTCAAGCTCTTCGTGATTCTGAAATCGACGAAGGTAGAAATCAAGAAAAGCATCAAGTGTTGATGGTTGACAAGACCACTAGTTTCAAGGAAAGGGAAAGGGAAGAAGGGGAACTTCAAGAAGAACAGCAAACAAGTTGTTGCTCAACTGAAGAAGCCCAAGTCTGGACCTAAGCCTGAGACTAAAGTGCTTCTACTGCAAAGGGACTGGCCACTGGAAGCAAAACTGCCCCAAGTATTTGGCGGATAAGAAGGATGGCAAAGTGAACAAAGGTATATTTGATATACATGTTATTGATGTGTACTTTACTAGTGTTTATAGCAACCCTCAAAGATTTGATACTAGTTTAGTTGCTAAGATTAGTAACTTCAAAGCGGGAGTTGCGTAATGAACAAAGACTAGTTAAGGGTGAAGTGACGATGTGTGTTGGAAGTGGTTCCAAGATTGATAAGATCATCATCGCACACTCCCTATACTTTCGGGATTAGTGTTGAACCTAAATAAATGTTATTTGGTGTTTGCATTAAGCATGAATATGGTATGATCATGTTTATTGCAATACAGTTATTCATTTAAGTTAGAGAATAATTGTTGTTCTGTTTACATGAATAAAACCTTTTATGGTCATACACCCAATGAAAATGGTTTGTTTGATCTCGATCGCAGTGATACACATATTCATAATATTGAAGCCAAAAGATGCAAAGTTAATAATGATAGTGCAACTTATTTGTGGCACTGCCGTTTAGGTCATATTGGTGTAAAGCGCATGAAGAAACTCCACGCTGATGGGATTCTGGAATCACTTGATTATGAATCACTTGATGCTTGCGAACCATGCCTTATGGGCAAGATGACTAAGACTCGCTTCTCGGAACAATGGAGCGAGCAACTGACTTATTGGAAATAATACATCTTGATGTATGCGATCCGATGAGTGTTGAGGCTCATGGCGGTATCAAGTTATTTTCGACCTTCACAGATGATTTGAGCAGATATGGGTATATCTACTTGATGAAACATAAGTCTAAAACATTTAAAAAGTTCATATAATTTCAGAGTGAAGTGGAAAATCATCGTAACAAGAAAATAAAGTTTCTACGATCTGATCGTGGAGGAGAATATTTGAGTTACGAGTTTGCTCTTCATTTGAAACAATGCGGAATAGTTTCGCAACTCACGCCACCTGGAACACCACAGCGTAATGGTGTGTCCGAACATCGTAACCGTACTTTATTAGATATGGTGCAATCTATGATGTCTCTTACCGATTTACCACTATCATTTTGGGGTTATGCATTAGAGACAGTTGCATTCACGTTAAATAGGGCACCATCTAAATTCGTTGAGACGACACCATATGAACTATTGTTTGGCAAGAAACCAAAGTTATCGTTTCTTAAAGTTTGGGGTTGCGATGCTTATGTGAAAAAGTTTCATCATGATAAGCTCAAACCCAAATCAGAGAAATGTGTCTTCATGGGATACCCAAAGGAGACAGTTGGGTACACCTTCTATCACATATCCAAAGGCAAGACATTCATTGCTAAGAATGGATCCTTTCTAGAGAAGGAGTTTCTCTCGAAAGAAGTGAGTGGGAGGAAAGTAGAACTTGATGAGGTAATCATTACCTGCTCCCTTATTGGAAAGTAGTTCATCACGTAAATTTGTTCTTGTGACTCCTACACCAATTAGTGAGGAATCTAATGATGATGATCATGTAACTTCAGATCAAGTTACTACCGAACCTCGTAGGGTTAACCAGAGTGAGATCCGCACTGAGTGGTACGGTAATCCTGTTCTGGAGGTCATGTTACTTAACCATGACGAACCTATGAACTATGAGGAAGCGATGATGAGCCCAGATTCCGCGAAATGGCTTGAGGCCATGAAATCTGAAATGGGATCCATGTATGAGAACAAAGTGTGGACTTTGGTTGACTTGCCCGATGATCGGCAAGCCTTAGAAAATAAATGGATCTTCAAGAAGAAGACTGACGCTGACGGTAATGTTACTGTCTACAAAGCTCGACTTGTTGCGAAAGGTTTTCGACAAGTTCAAGGAGTTGACTACGATGAGATTTTCTCACTCGTAGCGATGCTTAAGTCTGTCCGAATCATGTTAGCAAATTGCCACATTTTATGAAATTTGGCAAATGGATGTAAAGACTGCATTCCTGAATGGATTTCTGGAAGAAGAGTTGTATATGATGCAACCTGAAGGTTTTATCGACCCAAAGGATGCTAAGAAAGTGTGCAAGCTCCCGCGATCCATCTATGGACTGGTGCAAGCATCTCGGAGTTGGAATAAACGTTTTGATAGTGTGATCAAAGCATATGGTTTTATACGGACTTTTGGAGAAGCCTGTATTTACAAGAAAGTGAGTGGGAGCACTACAGCATTTCTGATAAATATATGTGAATGACATATTGTTGATTGGAAATAATGTAGAATTTTCTGGAAAGCATAAAGGAGTATTTGAAAGGAGTTTTTCAAAGAAAGACCTCGGTGAAGCTGCTTACATATTGAGCATCAATATCTATAGAGATAGATCAAGACGCTTGATAATTTTTTTCAATGAGTACATACCTTGACAAGATTTTGAAGTAGTTCAAAATGGAACAGTCAAAGAAAGAGTACTTGCATGTGTTACAAGTTGTGAAATTGAGTGAGACTCAAAGTCCGACCACGGCAGAAGATAGAAAGAGAATGAAAGTCATTCCCTATGCCTCAGCCATAGGTTCTATAAAGTATGCCATGTTGTGTACCAGATCTATTGTATACCCTACACTGAGTTTGTCAAGGGAGTACAATAGTGATCTAGGAGTAAATCACTTGACAGCGGTCAAAATTATCCTTAGTGGAATAAGAATATGTTTCTTGATTATGGAGGTGACAAAAGGGTTCGTCGTAAAGGGTTACGTCGATGCAAGTTTTGACACTGATCCAGATGACTCTAATTCTCAATCTGGATACATATTGAAAGTGGGAGCAATTAGCTAAAGTAGCTCCGTGCAGAGCATTGTTGACATGGAAATTTGCAAAATACATACGGATCTGAATATGGCAGACCCGTAGACTAACTTCTCTCACAAGCAAAACATGATCACACCTTAGTACTCTTTGGGTGTTAATCACATGGCGATGTGAACTAGATTATTGACTCTAGTAAACCCTTTGGGTATTGGTCACATGGCGATGTGAACTATAGAGTGTTAAATCACATGACGATGTGAACTATTGGTGTTAAATCATATGGCGATGTGAACTAGATTATTGACTCTAGTGCAAGTGGGAGACTAAAGGAAATATGCCCTAGAGGCAATAATAAAGTTATTATTTATATTTCCTTATGTCATGATAAATGTTTATTATTCATGCTAGAGTTGTATTAACTGGAAACTTGATACATGTGTGAATACATAGACAAAACAGAGTGTCCCTAGTATGCCTCTACTTGACTAGCTCGTTAACCAAAGATGGTTAAGTTTCCTAGCCATAGACATGTGTTGTCATTCGATGAACGGGATCACATCATTAGAGAATGATGTGATGGACGAGACCCATCCGTTAGCTTAGCATGTTGATCGTTCAGTTATATTGCTATTGCTTTCATGTATGTCAAATACATATTCCTTTGTCTATGAGATCATGCAACTCCCGGATACCAGAGGAATGCCTTATGTGATATCAAACATCACAACATAACTGGGTGATTATAAAGATGCTCTACATGTATCTCCGAAGGTGTCTTGTTGGGTTGGCGTGAATCGAGATTAGGATTTGTCACTCCGAGTATCGGAGAGGTATCTGATAACCTGCAAGTATACGTGATAGTTGTAGCCTCTTTCGATAAGTGAGAGTGTCGAACCCAACGAGGAGCTAAAGGTAGAACAAATACTCTCTCAAGTCCTATCTTCCACTGATACGACTCTACGCACGCTTGACGTTCGCTTTACCTAGAACAAGTATGAATCTAGAAGTACTTTGAAGGTGTTGTTGGATAGGTTTGCAAGATAATAAAGAACACGTAAATAGAAAGTAGGGGCTGTTTAGATAAAAATGCAATAAAGTAAATATAGCGAGTGTGGAAAAGTGGTGGTAGGAGTTGTGGAATTGTCCCTAAGCAATTGACTACTGTACTAGACCGATAGCAAGTATAATGTGGGAGAGGCCACTGCTAGCATGTCATCCCTGACTTGGAATTCTATGCACTTATGATTGGAACTATTAGCAAGCATCCGCAACTACTAACGTTCATTAAGGTAAAACCCAACCATAGCATTAAGATATATTGGTCCCCTTCAATCCCGTATGTATCAATTTCTATGCTAGGTTGAAGCTTCACACTCTAGCCCTCCAATACATAGTCCTATCAACATACAACTAACCCTATGGTGTGATCCACACGCGCGCTCATATGATGGGCACCAAAGGACAGCAACATAACCACAAGCAAATTAAATCAATCATAGCAATTCATCAACCACCAATAGGACAACGAAAATCTACTCAGACATCATAGGATGGCAACACATCATTGGATAATAATATGAAGCATAAAGCACCATGTTAAAGTAGAGGGTACAGCGGGTTGCGGGAGAGTGGACCGCTGAATATAGATGGGGGGAGGTGATGGAGATGTTGGTGAAGATGACGGTGGTGTTGGTGAAGATCGCGGTGATGATGATGGCCCCCGGCAGCGTTTCGGCGCCACCGGAAGCAAGGGGGAGAGAGCCCCCCTTCTTATTCTTCTTCCTTGACCTCCTGCCTAGATGGGAGAAGGGTTTCCCCTCTGGTCCTTGGCTCCCATGGCTTGGGAGGGGCAAGAGCCCCTCCGAGATTGGATCTATCTCTCTGTTTCTGCGTTCTCAGATTCTACCCCTTCACCGTTTCTTAAATATCCGGAGATCCGTAACTCCGATTGGGGTGAATCTTTCGCGGCAAAAGAAGAGGGTCAACCGCCTTACGGGGAGCCCAGGAGAGTCCAGGGCGCGCCCCCTATCTCCTGGCCCCCTCGGGCACCGTCTCGCGTTGATTTTACTTCCCAAAAATCACAAATATTCCAAAATAATTCTCCGTCCGTTTTTATCCCGTTTGGACTCCGTTTGATATGGGGTTTCTGCGAAACATAAAACATGCAACAAACAGGAACTGGCACTGGGCACTGGATCAATATGTTAGTCCCAAAAATAGTATAAAAAGTTGCCAAAAGTATATGAAAGTTGAATAATATTGGCATGGAACAATCAAAAATTATAGATACGACGGAGACGTATCAGTATCTCTGGGCCCTCTCGGTAATGCACATCATAAGAAGCCTTGCAAGCAAAGTGACTAATGAGTTAGTTACGAGATGATGCATTACGAAACGAGTAAAGAGACTTGCCGATAACGAGATTGAACTAGGTACGAAGATACCGACGATCGAATCTCGGGCAAGTAACATACTGATGACAAAGGGAATAATGTATGTTGTCATAAGGTTCGACCGATAAAGATCTTCGTAGAATATGTAGGAGCCAATATGGGCATCCAGGTTCCGCTATTGGTTATTGAGCAGAGAAGTGTCTCGGTCATGTCTACATAGTTCTCGAACCCGTAGGGTCCGTGACGCTTAACGTTCGTTGACGATATAGTATTATATGAGTTATGTATGTTGGTGACCGAATGTTGTTCGGAGTTCCGGATAAGATCACGGACATGACGAGGAACTCCGAAATGGTCCGGAGATAAAAATTGATATATGGGATAATAGTGTTTGGTCTCCGGAAGGGTTCCGGAATTCACCGGAAAGGGTTTCAAATGTTTTCGAAATGTTTGGGTACGAGAACACTTTATTTGGGCCAAAGGGAAAAGCCCACAAGGTTTTTGAAAAGCGCAAAAGGAAGTTTTGCGGAGTCCAGGGGCTAGACGTCAGGGTCCCTGGCGTCGGAACCCTGGCGTCTGGCCGAGTCCGAGAAGGACTCTTGCCTTTTGGGTGAAACCGACTTTGTGGAGGCTTTTACTCCAAGTTTCGACCCCAAGGCTCAACATATAAATAGAGGGGTAGGGCTAGCACCCAAGACATATCAAGAAACACCAAGCCGTGTGTCGGCAACCCCGTCCCCTCTAGTTTATCCTCCGTCATAGTTTTCGTAGTGCTTAGCCGAAGCCCTGCGGAGATTGTTCTTCACCAACACCGTCACTGCGCCGTTGTGCTGCCGGAACTCATCAAGAAGGCGAGGACGTCATTGAGCTGAACGTGTGCTGAACGCGGAGGTGCCATACGTTCGGTACTTGATCGGGATGGATCGTGAAGGTGTACGACTACATCAGCGCGTTGAAAAACGCTTCCGCTTACGGTCTACGAAGGTACGTGGACACACTCTCCCCTCTCGTTGCTATGCATCACCATGATCTTGCGTGTGCGTAGGAAAATTTTTGAAATTGCTACGTTCCCCAACAGAGGTTGCCGTTGCCGCCGCCGCGTTGGCCTGGCCAACCGGGGGGTATGACTCGTTCATCCCCTATTTGCTCATTCATGTGTTGGCCGTATATATGTTGTTCATAGATGTTTCGGTTCTATGTATTGTACGTGCTCACATGGTTAGGTATCGGTATGAGATACATACCGTATTTACCATGTTTATTGTTTACTCGTGGATTAGATTAGTTGAGAAAGTGCTGATATTTCCAATACTTTGGTGGTCGACTCTATGTCTTTCCTCTCAAGTATGACTTTTATTTCTGCCTTTTTTTCTATTGCTCTTTGGTTTCCCTAATAAGAGCATGGTTAATAGTATAGTCAGGTTATATAAAACAGGAAATCTTTGTTTTGTCACTCTAGTTTTTGCCTATTTTGCTTATGCCACTCTAGAATTTGATATGTCATTTTTGCCACTCGTAGTTTTTGATAATACATCACGAATGCCATTCCGTGGCAAAAACAATAACTTTAGAGTGGGATACATTGTCAAAATCTAGGAGTGGCAAAAGTGAAATGAAAAGTTATTGCTTTTGTCATGGAATGGTAATTGTGATGTATTGTTAAAAACTAAGAGTGGCAAAATTGAAATGTCAAATTCTAAAGTGACATAAGCAAAGTGAAATGCCATTCATCAAGAGTTATATGTATATGTAATTTTATTTTATTTTACTTGTTGAAAAGAGGGAAAGACCCTGAGCATGTAATAATTTGATACTATGTGGATACTTTGCATCAACCACAACAACCACCATAGCAGACAAGGTATATCAGTTGCTTGCAGTTTCAGCTTCGGCGGCAAGCCGTGCCTGGATCGTCCCGGCGTACTCGACGAGGCGATCGACGTCCTGGAAGACGGCCCTGGCAGCGTCCAGCTCGCCGAAGCGCTCCATCCACGCCGCCAGCAGCGGCGCCTTGCTAGCATCAAAGAAGTTGTGGCCGGAGAGCCTCTCGGTGACGCGCACCCACGGGACCATGCCGCCGAGCAGGACGTCGACGTACCCGACACGGTCGCCGCCGCCGAAGAACCCCTGGCCCTCCCCCTCGGAGCTCTCCCCCAGGGCCCTCTCCAGCGTCTATTGCTTGGTCCTCGGATGATCGACAGTATGCCTTGGATTTATTCTAACAGTCTCCACCGCCGCCAGTGGCGAAGCCAGCAATCTGGCGAGGTTTGGCGCACGCCATACCTAGACTCTGCTGCAAATACGTACGTATTGTATTAGCCCAATACAATTTTTTAAGTTCTAATCTGAGCCATGCATGTCTCCTACTTTGACCTGGAAGCTGGTGAATCGAGCTTGTGGGTTGATTGCATGTCTGCACATTACAAAAATGCTACACTTACGGGGCTGATGTTACGGAAGGATGTTACGAGACGATGTGTGCCAATAGAATCAATCCCCCCCCCCCCCCCCCCTTGAACTGTGGGGACCAGCCCATGATTAATCCTTGCGCCTCCACCTCAGCCCCGTAAGCGTTTTCCGTTGAAAATTTCCGTAAGTGTAGCATTGCTGCTGCACATTACGACTGACTCCTTGTGACCTCTTTTCTATTCGTTCTGAATTTAGTACTTTATTGAGCTCTTATATTGGTGTATTATACATGGTTTTTCTCTCTACAAACTCTGTCATACCTGAAAATTATTTCTGCCTCCGCCACTGACCGCCGCGACGGTCCGCCGCGTCCACTCCGCCCTCTCCTCGTCCGTCCCCGGCCGCATGTCCATCCCCCACGGCGCCAGCAGCTCGTCAGTTCCACGGCGGCCTGTGGGCGGGCGGCGCCTGCTGGGGTCGGTTGGGAGGAGGGCGGGCCGGCGCCGGGCCAAGGCGAAGGCCCTGCCGACGATCGCACGATGCCCCGGGACTCGCAGACGGGCTTGCCGCCGTGGATGAGCACCGCACCGCCTTATGGACGGGGTTGGAGCGGAGGAGCAGGTCGCTCTTGCCGGCGAGGTCCTCCTCCACGCACTCGTGAGGGCACGCCCTTGAGGTGGAGCGCCAGCCTCACCCTGGCCACGTACGGGCTCGCCCAGTTCCCCAGCAGCTTCACCTCGTCTCCCCCCGCCATTGCAGCACCTCCCTCTCGTCTCGTGGAATTCTCTATCAATGATGGGTGATTAACTAGTGTAACTAGATGATACCCTATGCGTTGCTGCGGGAATTTGTAGTAGTGTATAGGAGGATTTATGCAATGATTAATAGTAAAACTTATAAAAATAAATATAAATATACCTATTTGAATGTTTAAACTGTATGAAAAGTAAGAATATATTGTAGAGTATCTCCATATTTGCGTAATTAGAAGAATGCATCAGCAACAGAAACACTTCAGCGCCCTTGTTTGTCATCAGAATTGTACATCCCAGGGAGGAGCATACATCAGAGCTATATTCTCAACTGAAAAAAAAATTGTAGAGTATCTCCATAACCTTGAAGCACATTATTTCATTATGAGCTATACAATCATATATCTGAAAGTATGCTTGTTCCGCTATATATATAAGGTGTTGTATTTCAACCAAATATTTGTTACAGTAGCAAGCATGTAGTAGGGTTATAGGCACCATATAGTTATCTTGAATTTCAGAGAGAATACCAGTAGAACCCTACATGCAGTAGGGTAAGAACAAAATTGTGTACCATAAAATTGTATCACTCAGGTAAAAGAATGAGCACATAAAATTCACAATGGAATAGTACTCTCAGGGAACAAATGACCTGAAAATGAACTCGGATATGCCATATGTTGTGATTCTACAAAACAATTAGATGAGAGTAATAAGAAAGTACAAAATTCATACTAAACTAACATGTGTGAGGGGAGAGAGATGTTGGATTGCAGTAGGCTCCGTATATGGTAGCTTTATTTGTTTATTCTTTCCAGACCACTAAACATCAAAAAAGGAAGAAGAAATAACCACACCATCTGGCGCTTTCAATAAAAAACTGATTGGAGAAACATCAATAATATATGGTATCTGATGCATGTTTGTCGATAGTAGTCGAGTAAGACAGAAGTTTGAGGGAGAGAGATTGAACATATCTTTGTACAAAGGAAAATTCCCTACTACACACAAATCAAGCATCAAAACAATCTAACTCAAAACGATAAATCTAACCACCAGTCGACTGGTGGTTTGCTACAAATCCGCACGACTCGATAGTCGTTCGATCCGCATCCAACGGCCCGCGTCGTCCCTAGTGCGCGTAGCACGGGTGGCGCTACGTTCGCTCCCTGTCGCTGTCTTGTGGGTCCACTCGAAACCGCCCATATCGCCCAATGCGCACGATCCCCACTCGCCCCCTCTCCCTGTTCGCCCGCACTACTTCTTCCTCCTCTGCTTCGGGCGTTTCCATTCGAATCTCCTCTCGCTCCCCTCCCCCTCGTGCGCGACGGTTGCTGGTGGTGGCGCGTTCCGGTTCGCGGCGGACGGCGTCTGAATCTGCGGTGAGGAACGCATTCCCCACCCCTGTTTCCTTCCTCTTTTTGCTCCGCCGCCGGTCCGCCATTGATTTAGGTTGGAGCCTTCGAATCCGGTAGTTTGTTGTTCCCATTAGGTTAGATTAAGGCTGGCTTCTAGTTTCTGAGTCGACGTTGAGCAGCGCATCCCCCATTCCCCCACCCACCCACCCGCCCCGCTCTGTATTTCCTGTCGCTCCGCCTCCATGCTTCGCCGTTGATTTTTGGTGCTCGGACTCTTTGATTCTGGCCGTTGTTGTTGCTATTAGGTTAGATTAGGTCGCCTTCTAATTTCAGTTGAATATGGTTCGGACATCTGGTTTAATTTTGTGGTAATCGTGGGTGTGGATAGGTCTTAGTGGTGGTAAGTGTGGTCGGTTCTAATAAGGATTTTGTTATGGTGTTACTGTTGTGGATGTGGTTGTTCAGGACATCCAATAATGTTTGGTGTTTATGGATTTCACACTACTAGGAAAAGGCATGCTAGTGGCGCACCAGTTTTGCCTTCTAATGGCGCACTACTGGTGCGCCACTAGCATCACGCCATTAGAATTAAATTCTAATGGCGCACCACTGGTGCGCCATTAGTATCTGGTGTTCTAATGGCGCACCATGTAGTGCGCCATTAGTATAGGCCACGGTGCGCCATTAGTATTTTTGAATTTTGAAGGCGGGAAAATAGTAGTGGCGCACCGTCTAACCCCCACCGTGCGCCATTGCTATTTTTGAATTTTGAATTTGGATCTGGATTGCGATTTTTTTGCCCATTTTTTGCTCGTTTTTTTGCACAATATTATTTCAAATTTTGTTCCCGTTTTTGGATCTTGTACGTTCTTTTGCCGTGTTCTTTGCCGGAGAGGAGTTTGCTGAAGAGGAGTTCGCCGGAGAGGAGGAGGAGGAGGTGACCGCAGCATCGCCGGAGAGGAGGACGAGGTCGCCGGAGAGGAGTTCACCGGAGCATCGGAGAGGAGGAAGGAGAAACCATGAGGGGATGGGAGGAGAGGAGGGAGGAGGAGCTCACCGAGAGGAGGGAGGAGGAGCTCACATGAGAGGAGGGAGGAGGAGCTCACCGGAGATGAGGGAGGAGGAGCTCACCGGAGAGGAGGGAGGAGAAACCGTGAGGGGAGGGGAGGGAGGAGAGGAGAGGAGAGGAGGGAGGAGGAGGTCGCGGGAGAGGAGGAGGAGGTCGCCGGAGAGGAGGAGGAGGAGGTCACGGAGAGGAGAAGGGTCGTATGGTGGAGGAGAGCAGGGAAGAGGGAGTGGAGGAGTGGAGGAGAGGTGGAGTGGAGGAGAGGTGGAGTGGAGGAGAAGAATGAAGAGGTAAGGAGGAGAGGACACGCCCAGCCATATATCTGACATACTAATGGCGCATCATGAGCAAGCGCCATTAATAACTTTTTTTTATTTTTTTATTTATTTTGAATTTTGAAGGCGGGAAAATACTAATGGCGCACCACGGGCAGGTGCGCCATTAGTAACTTTTTTTATTTATTTGATTTATTTTGAATTTTGAAGGCGGGAAGATACTAATGGCGCACCATGGGCAGGTGCGCCATTAGTAAGTTTGAATTTTTTTGAATTTTTTGCCTCTCCAGATCTTAAAAGGCTCGTAACTTTTTTTCTGTTTGGTTTTTGAGGATTTTGAAAATGTTTAACGGGTTCCCCAGTTAAATTTGGATGCAACTTTTCTAGTAGATGATTTTTCATATAAAAACTTTTTCATTCGAGTTAGTATGCAAAAGTTATGCCCATATTTACAAATTCCAGAGAGATTTTGCAAATAAAGTCGAAATTCACATTTGCAAATTTTCCCAACAACTAGACCACATATCACATGGGAAACTTATTTTATTTTATTTTTTGACATTTCCATCATTTTCTTTTATTTTTTTTAAAACTGAAAAGGCGATCCACAGGGGGGGTGCATTCGGGGGAATTTTTAGGCCAAAATACTAATGGCGTACCGTGGAAGTAGTGCGCCATTAGTAGTTGAAATTAGTAATGGCGCATCACTCCCACGGTGCGCCATTAGTAGTTTTGAAAAAAATATTAAAAAAATTTACTAATGGCGCACCGTGGGATGTGGTGCGCCATTAGTATTTGCACACTAATGGCGCACCAACACATGGTGCGTCATTAGTATTTAGTAATGGCGCACCACATGTACAGTGCGCCATTAGTGTCCATCCCATCTATAGCTCTTTTCCTAGTAGTGTCAAGTTGTGCATCAGTTGCTGAGGATTTAAAAAGTAACCCTAAGTTTTTCACATAATGTTGTTTTATGTTGGTTTTGTTTGATGCGGTGTTAGCATGTTTACAATGCTTGATTTGCTTGTTATGTCTTGTTCTGTTCAATTATCATTATGTGTATATTGAACTTACCAACGATATTGCACTCAAATTACCAGATGCTTAAACTATGTTATTTATCGGTGTTGTCTTGTTATGGTTGAATTATCATGGTGATGGTTTTACACTTACCACTGTCATCTTACCGTAGTTACCAGAAGTTTTTCTAGACTAACTATATGCAGCACAATGCTGATTTCTCATTCATTTGTTTTGGTTGGTTTATTAATGAACATGTGTGAATGCTATTTCTTATCACTGGTAATTTGGTTGTAACTTACCAATTGCATTGTGCCTCAATTATCAGTCACACATGCTTTTTATATACCTGTGCTATCTGTTTTACTTTTTTTTAGCATGTGCGATGGACCAATTGCAGTTTGCTTGTTTCCTTTTATCAGCTGTATTATTGCTTTGTCAAACACCGGTTTTATAAATGTTACAGTTTATTGTGATATCAGTTTTTCAAAGTCATCTAATGGTTTCATTCGCTTTGCTTTTTTTTCCTACGTGTCAGGGAGACAATGCCGAGGAAGCGTAAAGGAGATGGTGATGGAATCGATGAGGTTCCTTCGAAAAAGGCGAAACGCCCTCCTCCGCGGAACAGAGCCTCACCCAGTTCGCTTCTTCTAGCATGCAAGGACATGAATGATGACAGGAAGGGTGCCATTGATGATATGGATTTAACTAGCCTTCGAATATCCAATGTGACCATCTATTTAACAATCTCGGTGTGTGGCTTGCTGATCTCTCGACCCCAATTCGCGTGAGGTGGTCGTACCGGGCGAGGCAGGCTTCCGGTCAATGAGGAATACGTGCATCGTGTTATGGGCGTGCCGCGTGGAGGGAATGATGTCCCTTACAACCTCCCATTTGAAGCTGATATTGAGTTAGGGCTTGAGTTGTTTGGCGAGCTTGGATATGCCCCTAAAATGACTGATCTTGTTGATCTCATAAAGGGTTCTGAAAATTCTGATGATACTTTCAAGCGTATGTGGCTTCGCTATGGGAATACAGTCATTGCCCCGACCACCTCCAACAAAGTTAGCCCCCGATGGTATGTTGTGCTGGTAAGTTTTTTTGTAAATATGTCATTTTCTTTCTTGTGTGCCTGATAACTTTACTATATGTCAGTGTGGTAACTTTCATATTTTTTTGTGGTGCATTCGGTGAACTTCAGTTTCTTTCTGTTTTTTAACTTGCAGCGTGACATCAATGGTGTTAAAAATCTCAATTGGTCCAAATTTATTGCTGATGAACTACACAAGGCGCTGTTGAAACGCAAGCCTACCAGGGGTTGCCTTCTCTTCTACAATGTAAGTGACGATGCTTTCCTCTTACCTTCTCTTTTGTCATTTGTCATTTCTTTGTCATTTTGTGTCTGATTTTTGTTTGTGTTTACCATGACGCTTGTGTTTTTCTTATCAGCTATTGTACATTCATGCGATTGATCTTTCTGGACTTGGCATCATATTGCCTGATGGTCCTTTTCCCATCAATGTATGGACAAAGAAGCTGATAACTCTTGTCCTCGACAAGGATGTTCAGGCTGACAAAGTTTCTTTCGGGAAACTACCGGTAATCTATATCTATGTTCTTCAGTTCACGATACCGCTTTGCAACTGCATTTTATTTTCGTTGTTTTTTGTTGTTACTTATCTGTCATGTCGCTACATTTTTTTCCAGTTGAAGCCTGAGTTTGGCATGAATTTCTGTTTGTTTGGTGGTCTGGAAGGTCTTGACAAGTTTATGCGTGTTCATACTGCCCCAAGCTGCAGTCAAGAGGTGAGCATGTAACCTAGTTTCTTGAATTTTTTTTGCTATTTTATGTTCTTTCATTGGCTGATAACTTGTTTTTTGCACTCATTGTGGTTACCCTCTTTTGATGCCAACTTGACACTCTTTACTAATTTGGATGATTTCCAATGTGGCATATCCTCTATAGAAGATAATAATTATGATGCAACCATGTGATAATTCTTAGTGCAATGCCTTGATAACTTTGTAGCATTCCTGTGATAACTTGACATCATGATAACTTTGGTTGCATTTATTATGATGATTCTTAGATAACTTAAGTTTTTTTTGCTGATATCTAATTGTGATGTTTTAGCTTTCTCATATATTGATCTTCATTTTCATGGTGACTGAATGTTTGCTAAATCATGAATACATTCATTTGTTTACTGCAACGACACCACACATTTGTTTACTGAATGTTCTTTTTGTGTGTGCTTTTTTTTGTTAATTCATGATAACTTTTGTTGCATTTTGGTGATAACTTACTAGTTATTTCCAATTTTTTGCATTTTTTATGTTGAACAAAAATTCGCCAAATCAACTCAGATAGTCGCCCGGTTCACGTCCGCCATGGCTGGCATCCTAGGAAATCTTGTGGAATCATTCACCGCTTTAGATGATGAGGGCCATTCACATGCATCCCATCAGCTAGACGCTGGATTGAACGTTATCTCCTCTGCCGCCCGTACGACGTCAAGGACTACGCGGTCATCGCAAGGCAGGCGGCCAAAAAGTGCTGGAAAAAATGTTGCTGAAGATTCTGACAGTGATGACGAGTATCACGGAGGCAATGATTCTGATTCTGACGCTGACTCCGATGATGATGATGACTATCGAGTTGTTCGTCGTCGCCTTAAAGATCCTTTTGTTGCTTCAGGCAGTGGTACCGTGGATGTAGACATTGGCAGCGGTCCAGCTGATGATGACACCACACATCTTGATGGTGCAACTGTCAAAGCTCGTGATGGCACAGGGACCAGGATGTTGAAGACACCCCGTCCGCCCTGTCGATGATAACCTCATTGAGTCTCAGATCTTACTCACCGGAACATCTCATGCAACATCCGTCGAATCAGGTGATGGAGGGCTTAGCCAGCAAGGTATGACAGACACGCAAGCTGAGGCAACCACTGACTCTTCTGTCAAGCGGTGCGGTGCTCAGCTTTTGAAAATTTTGGCTTACCAGAGGCGCAAGAAACTGAGGCTACCATCACCCTCCCGTTCAGCTTCACCAACTGTGCCATCACCCCCAATCAACTTCACGGTTGTGCTGCCAGCCCATCGCAAAGGCCGTCTTCACCAATTGCACTGTCAGCATCTGAGATTCATTTAGCTGTGAAGAAAGTTGTGGTCCAGGAGCTTGGTATACGTGTGGCTGAAAAGGGAACCGGTGTCTCCGTCCCACTGTCCACCGTGCGGAAGGAGGCCCCATGCAGGTAAATACAGTTGTTTGAGTAAGGTAGTTTGGGTAATTTCATGCTGGTGATCAACTTGCTCATTTTTTCATCTGCAGGGCCCCCGGCAAACAATCTGTTGCTGCTAAGGATTCAGGAATTGCACCACTGAAAAGGTATTCACATTGTTACTTTCGTTTATGTTCAGCAGTTATTTTGTTCTTGTTGTCTGATAACTTATTTTGATGAACATTGATAACTCAACTTTGCCCCCCTGTAATTTAGAGTTACCAATCTTGATAGTTGTATGTGCTTGTAACATTTGGTTATTTTTTTCATTCAGTGCACCTATGAAACAAGTTGCTGCTGCTAAGGGTTCACCAAGTGTACCAGGAAAAAGGTGTTCACATACCTTTCTAGTTTGTAGTTATTCAAAAATAATTGTTGGTTTTTTTGTTCATATCATTTGATAACTTTATATTTCTAGTTCTTGATAACTCTGTAATTTTTTCCCTTGATGCTACTTAACACCTGAAGTATGTGACATCTTTTTTTTATTGAAACATGTGGTAACTTAGGTTTAACAACATGTGTAATCTCACTACTACCGTTGTGTACCGATTTTTTCAGTCATTCAAAAGATAAAACTGCTGTGAAAAAGGTGAAATTCGCCAAGACCAGATCCTCTCCACGACTAAGGGAAACATTGTCGCAGACAACGTCATCGGAGACAACAGAAGTTATCCATCTTGATGAATCTCCCACGGCGACATCTCCGTCTAAAAAGCAGCAAAGATTAGCAAGGGCGCATCGATCTTTGTTGCGCGACATCGGCCGGTGTTTTTGATGATGCTGTTTTTCATTAGCTGCAGCGGCAGCTATTCTTCTGTCGTTGAAGATATCGCCAGCGTGGCTGTGGCTGTTGAATGTGAAAATGAAGTCGTCCCGAATATAGTGCATGATGGAAGTGAAGGTAGTTCTGTTCGCCATCACCTTTGTTTTTTGTTTCTTGTATTTTTATGATGTTTTTTGTTGACGATGTGTTTATTCTTTTTCCGCTGTAGCCGTTTGTGTCACCGAGAAAGTTGTGGGAAGTACCAGTCAATATGCCTATTGATCTGACTACAATTTGGAGGTCAAGAGAATGATGCCCATAATCCTGTTGGCACAGGTTGGTAACTTAATTTTCTTATGTTGATAACTTGTCTGTTTAATCCATGATAACTCAAGATAATGTTTCTGGCACTAACAAATACAATGTCATCTACATGTTTTCCTGATGCATTTTTCCTTATTTGTGTGTTACTTGTGATGTTTGAAGCGATGGTCGACCTCGCATTGGAGTCGAGCACCGGAGCTGGAGACTATGATGGTAACTTTTACGCCACCCAGCTGCTCTCTTGGGCTGGATGCCATCTTTGGTGCAGTACACAAGTGCCACCATCTATCAAGCAATCGCAACGGCTCAAGCTGCACCAACGTTGGCTCAAGTACCACCTGCAGCACCCGAAGCACCTTGGCGGCGCCATCCGCTCAAGTACCACCTGCAGCACTGAAGCACTGGCGGGCGCCATCTGCTCAAGTACCACCTGCAGCACCAGCTACTGGCCCTGACGCCGTTCTAGGGCTCGCAGCTCCCGTTGATGCTGACTCGAAGGGCAAGGTAGTGATTAAAGTTACCAAGGCGCAACCGGTTGCTTGGGCTTCGCCACCCAACAACTCTGGTAAGTGAAGACCTTGTGTCTTCGCTTTTATGCCGCGAGAGTGATGGATTGAGATATGTCAGTGTTCATCGTATTGTTTTGTGCCTTGGTGTGCTCTTTTTATTTATGTGTTTGGAACTTGCTATCATTCCGTGTGTATAGATGAATGTAATACTACTTCTATGCTTTGTGTGATGTAAATGAACATATGTGCTTTCAGTACCCGTAATATATATTTCTGTTGTGTCCGCTACAATATTTTGTACGATGCTAGCATAGACGATAACTCCATCCCCCCTCCCCCTTGGTAACTTTGTCAGTTTTGAAAGCCGATGTTATCCGTTACTGACTTTTAGTAAGCGCGTGATACGTACATCTCCTATCATTGGCTATTTATTTTCCTTAATTCATTGTCATGCTTACAAAACAATACTGCACTCGTAGTAGCAGTTGTGTATTCTTATTCATCTGAACTTTTTTATTATTCCCTCATTTTTTAATCACCCTGATAACTCTATATGACATATCTTGGTAACTCAAATGTTCAAATCCTGACAATTTATGATCCATTGACACCATAACTCCAGCCACATATGCATTCTTTACCAATTCTGGGCTATACAATTCTTTTTGGTCTTCCTTTTTACATGTTATGATGATTTGTTTATATCACAGTTGTTCCTCGTTATGCACCAGTGTTATCTAATTTGTTCCTTAAAAGGCCCATACATGTGTGCTGGTAATCCACATTCACATTACCTGGTATCTTCTATATTGTGTTCCTGATAACTTTTTGTATCTTGTCTCAATTTTTAATACTTGTTTTTTTGCAACAATTTATGTTGTTTATCACTACTGTTCATGTCCACATCGCTCTTTTTTTATTTAAGTAACACCAGAAGCTGGTCGTGTGCAAGTGCATGATGTTGAGATTGACGATGATGAGGTTCTCATGTGGTGGGAAGAATTTGAACATGGCAATCCAGCATTAAAAGGGAAATCTAATGTTCAAATAGGTGATTTTTTTTCTGCTCCATGAACATTGCAACCCTTGCACAAACCACTTTCTTTGTTTTTCAATTATGGACCACCACTTGATAATCAAAACATGTGACAGTTGATATGTTTTGGCCCATCACTTGATAATTCTTTCTCCCATCTGATGATAATTCATGGTTTTCTATTTTTTCTGTTTCTACCAGACAACCCTCAAAGTCCAACATTTGTTACACCAGAGTTACCACCTCGCACAGAGCATTTAGTACGCAGTTCAACCCCTAAATCCTTTATTCGGAAAGTTAGGGTCACCCACCCGTCCAAATACCTGCTCCCGCCTTTTGCCACCCTCACACCGAGCGAGGAGGAAGAGTATGTTTACAATGAAGTTATCAAGCATACTACTGATTCTAACTCTAAGATTAAAGAGTATGTTTCCATCCTTTTTCTCATCTTTTTTAACACAAATCATTATTTGTGCGTTTTTGTGTATTTTTTAAATCTTTTTTTTTGTAGTGTTAGGGTCATCGACATTGATGGTAGGTGGGTCACCCTCGGTGAGCTTGACAATTGTGTGAAGGGAGTTGGGCAACTATCAACCATCATTGCCGAGTTACATGTTCGCGTTCTCCAGTATAAGGAAACGCCAAACAGGCTCATCTTCCCTTGGGTGCTCTCTGTGTATCTGTTGATAGGAGACTTCAAATCCAAGTGTTTACTGAAGTATTTTCGACGGGACAAGTTTTACATTCTTAGTCACCAGGATCAGGTATGTTATGTTTGCTGGATCTGGTAACTGTACAGTTAGTGTCTTGGCAACTTCCTGTTAATATCATGTAACTTCTTGTTATTTGCGGATATTATTTGTTATTCATGTCATGATAACCTGTTTCATGCACACTGGCAACTTTGATCTTTCTGCCCTGATAACTTATTTTTCTAGTTGCCTCCCATGTGAATTTCATGACCATTTGTTATCTTGGTAATTTTGTTTCTTTTCCAACTCCTTCTATGCTTACTGCCTTTTAATTTTTTGCAGCTGCTATTCCCTGCTTTGCAAAATTTGGGCCGCGGTCCAAATGACAGGCATTGGTATGTGTTACCACTAAATCTTAGGGCGAAGCGGTTTGAAGTTCTAGATTCATTGCGTGACCAAGATAGTCCTTCTCTTCTCGAGCATGCGACAAGATACATGAACGCAATAAAGAAGGCCTGGTTGATAAATTACAAGGACTCGCATAAGCAGATCGAGGACTATGAACTTGTGTACATTGATGTGTTTAAACAGGATAATTGGTTAGTTGTGGATTATTCACTCTCTTTTTAACATCCCACTACATGTTTCTCATCCCTGTTTATTGACCTGGTTTGAAACTTCAATTAAACTGATTTTGTGTTGTTTTTTTCATCACAAATGTTTCAGCATTGATTGTGGATTTTTCGCCTGCACGTACCTTGAGGTGTGGGATGGCAAAAATGTTCCAGCCTTAACTCATGAACAAATTCCAGCTCTCCGGAAAATTATGACATTGAGGTGGTTAGATCATTATCAAAACAAATGCAAACAGTGGCGCTATCATCTGTTCGGCAGCGGGTGATGAGGTGATATTTTTTTTACTACCGTGTGATAACTTCTACCAAACTATGATGATAACTTTTTTATATGAATCTGTCATGACAATGTCATGGAGCAAATTGTTGACATGCTGTTTTACTATAGTATACACAGTCCAAAGTCACTGACTATATGATATAATTCACTACTGTGATTATAATTTGTTCATAAGCAATTTTTAGAAGTGCAAGCAGGACTAATTTTTTGTTCATAAGTAATACAATGCAGTGCTGGTAGCCTTCAAAAAATGTAGATATAAAAATATTGGCTTTACAAATCCATGTCAATTCCATTATACATTCTTTAATCGGCATAATAGTGTCTTGGTAGCTTGGTTAAGATATAAAAATTTTGGATTTACAAATCCATGTCAATCCCATCAAACATTTCACAGTAATGGCGTAATGTAAGTCTTGATAGCTTGCTTAAATTATAGAGATACACTTGTTTGCATTACAAAGCCATGATAAAATCTATGATACAATGCTGATAACTGGAATGTTATGGGGCTTGTAGTTTGCACATTATGGTCCATGAAAAAAATGCAGCCACCATCTTCCATTTTAATAGCACCTTCTTCATTTATCTTGCTATGGGAGATTTGCAAGTGCGTTTGTCATGTTCCGCACTCCGCACACACCACATTTCCTTTTTGTCTTTGGTTTTGCAATCTCAAAACCTGATTGCTTTCTTTTTGACTTTGGCCGCCCCTTTGTTGTAGTCTTGGGAGGGTCTAGTATCAACTTTGTGTTTGAGGACGGAGCTACATCAGGATGTGGGGGATGGATGACAAAAGCATGATTGTTTTTGCTAGCTTGTATCGTCAACCGCACACTTTCTTGCTGTGTGGCAAGGTTACCCTGTCGCTGCACATTAGTAGCACTTTCTTGTTGTGTGGCGGTGTTCTCCTGTCGATTCACATTAGTGGCACTTGTTTGCTGTGTGGCTGGGTTCTCCGGATGTCTTGCATCGGGGGCGTTTTGGTGATGTGTGACAGGGTTGTCTTCATTCATCCGCCCCACAGGTATCGAGCAGGGATCCGGCTGTCCTTGAAACGATCCTTTTGCTTCTTCCTTTTCCTTTCTTGCTTTTTTAAGTTGATTGTTCTTCAGTATTTCAAGCTCCTCCTTGAAATTATACAGGTGTTTTCTTGCCAATCTGGTCCCGTCATCTGTTAGGCAAGCGTCTTTGTCCGATGCCTTAAATTCTTTAAGAATTGACGTGTATCGCATGACGCTTTTCCCCTCCTCTGGCATCGACTTCTTAATTGTCGGTTGTTCGAAATTAGGTTGAATAAGATCCTCCTCTGGATCCCAGGTCCACCTCTTTAGGATGTACTTTTCAGGTATCTCGTATACCCTAATTTGTTCCATAACTCGTAGTACGTGCGCGCACAGTAGCCCGTCATGATCAAACTTGCAGCAACTACACAAGTATGTCTCTTCAACCATGTTTGCTTGCACATGGTAGTCCCTGTCTCTATATTTTGGTATTATCCCCCGCACTGAGCTGACCTTGAAAGTACCATCATCCAATGTGTCGCATCTGTATGCTGATTTCACCTTCATCTCCACCTGGAACTTGTAAAACAAGTTATGTGTGTATAGCCCCACACCTGCATCTCCAGCGGGTTCATCGAGTACATTTCGGTTTCTTTGTACACTGTTTCCAACTGCTCTTTTGACACGCTAGCCATCACCTTATCCTGTATCGCGATTGTCTTGTTGTCAATTCGACCGGTGAGTTGTTTGGGTTGACATACTTCTTGAGCACAGAAGTTAAAACCCTCGCTTCTTGCCGTGGTCTGCAAGAACGGGAAAAAATCGTGCATATAGTATACCGGGACCCAACACTTCCTGTTCTCCCACAGCCATTGGAAATGCTCGTTGTCAGTCTGGCCATATGCTTCCATCATCACCCACCACTTGTGCTCAAACTCCTCAACTGCATTCATAATATAAACATGGTAACATCAAGTATTGGAGGATGGTAACATCTGTTCAAACATATCTGGTAACTAGGAACACCAATGTTGTTGACAATTATGTCACACACACACATGGTTACTTTAGTTGAAGGATCATGGTAAGTACTTTGCAGACAGGATAAGTTTTTCTTTCCAAAGCGAATACCACTCTGTGTGTGTAGTACAAGCAACATTTTTAACTAGCAACAAAAAGATACTCATATCAATCAGCACTAGCTGGTGATTGAAAATTTTTGTTGTAACTAGTGGGGTGAACAACTGAAATGTGTACATCAAACATGGACATTATAGGGGTAGTCTGAAAGCAACTAATGTAGGTAATTTTGTTATAATCCTCTGGTAACTTGTCACTTTGTTAGATGGTAACTGTTGTTATCATGCATCTAAACCCATTTTCTATGTGCCCATTTTTCCGTGTTTTAAGCTAGTGAGGGGTGGGAAGTAAAATACCAGTCAGGCTGTTGTCAACACAATCCTTGAATGCATTGTTTAGTGGGTCATTGTCACCATCGCCTTCCCAAGCTTCTCTTGTGCTTTTTCATTATATGCGGTGACAATTCACATGTACTATCCCGATGAACACCTCATCAATAGCACTCCTCATTGCAAAATCTTGATCTGTTATTATGTTCTTTGGCGCAATTCCACCCATTGCATGCAAGAATGCATTAAACATCCACACAAAGTTACCAGATAGTTCGTTTCGAACAAACCCACAACCAAATTGGATTGACTGCCCATGGTTATTAATGCCAATGAAGGGTGCACAGGGCATTTTGTACATGTTTGTCATGTATGTTGTGTCAAATGAGATGACATCATTGTATCTAGCATATGCCCTGCGCGACGCACCATCTATCCAGAATAAATTTTCCACTCTGTCCTCATCATCAAGCTTTATTCTCCAATAGAAATCTGGATCTTGTGCCTTCATATCTTGGAAGTACGAGATTGTGCTCCCCACATCAGCATGGCGATACTCCATCCGGAATTTAGCTCGCTGGTTTGCGATGTCCTTTGTTGTGTATGGTACATCTTTAGGATTCCCGTAGAACCATTCCATTAGTTGCATCTGCCTTCTTTGTCTCTATGTTGCATCCGTGCAATATCTTCAAGAAGTCCTGCTCATCTTTTGGAATGTTCCTATGTGATGATAGGAACTTTGTCAAGGACGGCTTTCTTATTAGAGGGTGGTTGTGGTCGTCGTTGAAGCGTTTGACTCTCCACCACGCATCCGTGTGGGTGATGTAAAGGTGGGCCGGACATCCCGACCTCACAACCTTCCCTCTTTTCCTCTTCTTCACGATGCCTTTTTGGTCCTGCACATCCTCTGTCTCTTCCTTGTTTGCTTTTGGCTTGCCGTATTTCCCACAAACCAAGAGGACTCTGCTTACAGTATTGTCTTTGATTGTTTTTCTGTATTCCGGTCTTATTTCAAACTCATGTCGCTGTGCATATTGCCTGTAGTGTTCATAAGCTTCCTCAAAAGTATCAAACTTCATCGTTTCATCAGGAGGTTTCGGTGTGGAGTATGCCTCGGTATTTTTGTCTCCCTGTTCAGCATTCTCTCCCCTATTTACGGACTCACTGCTCATTGTTGAATGATCAAAGAAGCTTTCTCTCCCCTATGCTGCTAGTAGTCGGTTCTTTGCTTGTCTCTCGAACCATCGGGTTGCTTCTAGATGTAGCACCTGTAATGTTTTTGAAAGTTGTTATTTTGTGTTATATTTTTCTGCATGCCAAAACTAGTGGTAACTTGTACTCCGGTTGCTTGGTAAAGTTTGCATGCATTAAGATGTTTTTTGTAGCTGTAAAGTGAAAGCATGTAATTCCAATTGCAATACAGATTGCATGATAATTCGTATGCAGTAAGTGTGGTAATTGTACCTAAATTCATGGTAACCTGTGTGCATCAAGCTACGTGATTTGTGAATTGTTTCATGGTGGATGTGATAGTTGTAAATAACACAGGGGTGATAGTTGCAATTCAATTACGATGGTAACAAGTTTGTGTACAAAAATGTGCTAGCATGGTAAATGTTTTACCTTCATCTGTTTTGGCAGAACCAAAGCTTGCCGTGTGTGCATATTCACACTGTTGGTTTGTCCCCACACCACTCATCATGACATCCACATTACCCCCGTTGTCATGCGCCATTTTCTTGTGTTGCAGCACCTGCTAGCACATACGATTGCACCCATTAATTTTCCATAATTACAAGAAATCTTGATTATTTTTTCACAACAACTATATTTTTTTCCTTTTTACTGCACTGATTACTTCTTTTTTATAACAGGTATCGTTTTGGCAGTAACCAACATATGGGAGTATGACAGCGACAGTTTCTATCAACCTCATTTCATGAACATCATTTTTATCGTAAAAGAATGGTGGCAACAATGTAAATCAACACATGTTATTCTTGTAGTGTTTTTAGCACCTTTGGTTCTGAGTTTTCGTGGTAATTTGTAATGAATTAGCATGATAACTTGTTCTGACATGGGTGTGTTCAATATATAAAGGAAGAAAAGGATCTTTTTGTATGTTGAATAAGTCTTACAGGATGTTGATTACTCAATGCACACACTCTGGTAATCTATATTCAATCGAGATGCATGGTATGTCAGTTTTAATGAGAAAATTCATACATGTATTTTCTAACATGCTCCAAAAAAGATAGCTTGGTAGATTGATGATGATAACCTATATGTGTTTATGTTGGTAACTCAATGATGAGGTAACTCAATGATGTAATATGTAAGTAAGAACATGGTCCAATTTTACCAACTTTTTGCCTGTAAAAGATGAAATTTAGTCAATCTTTTTGTTGGTAACCTGACTGAATTTGAGTGGTAACTCAATTTCAACCGAGGAATTACACACATGTAGTAAAAGTACTACCTTTTTTGCATGCTTTAGTTCTTGTTGTTTTTTCCCCATGTTTTTTCCCCTTGATTTTATTGGTATGAAATGCAAATGCAGCATGTGTATAGAGGTTGAATCACTTACCTCCTTTCTTTTCTGCCTGATTATGACGAATTGAGACAAATTGGTGTAACCCCTATGATGTTCTTGTGGTAAACCGGGGCCCTCCCTCAAATCCTTGTGTTTTTGGTGGTGTTTTTTCGTGGTTTCCTTTTTTTGGTGGATCGGATCTGGGGCCGAGGTTGCCGGCGATGGAGGTGCGTCGGGGAGAGAGGAGAGAACTGATCGGGGCAGGTGACTGTTTCTTGCGATGGAGGTATAAGAAACTAGGTTTTGGGTTGGTAAGTCACGTGCAGGAGGGGGGAGGTGGGCCAAATGGGCTGTGTTAACTGTCTTGGGCCTCGGCGTTCTTGTGAGGAGGGACGCGGAGGGGAGGGGGGCCTCGCGAGAGAAGTCTCGGTCGTGGGTGGAGCTGCCGAAGTGGGTCACGCGCGGGGAGGGACGCAGGTGTACAATCGTGCGGATCTGTCGCTAACCACCAGTCGGCTGGTGGTTAGTCGCGTCCAACTCAAAATTACGTTCATATCTGAGAAGATTAGGTGGAAGGAAAACAACCACCTCTGGTGCAAGTGATGTTGAAGGAGTATAGCGGCGGTGGCATGTTCAGTTCATCTGGTCGACGCGTTGGCGAAGGTCTTGGCCCATCATAACCCATGACGGCAGGGATCGCAAGGCTCTGACAAAGGTAGAGATAGAGGGTACGACGACGTCGCTCCGAGCCAGCAGCAGTTCGCGACTTGGTCTGCCACGGCGCAGTATGGATATGGGGAGGTGGATATAGAGAGAAGAGGAGAACAATCGTTGGGGATTTTGCTAGGGAATTGGTGAAGATTTATTCTTTCGGGGAGACGAAGGACCCTTCGAGACTTCCGTGATCAGATTAATACGCCAAGACGAAAGGTCAGAAGAGTAGGCCTGAAGAAAGAAATAAAAAATGTTTTTTAATACCCCGGCTTGGAATTTTAGGCGGCTATAATGGCCCAGGTATATGAGTCGACACATATTAATTCCATCGTAATCTTGCGGGTTCTCCTCCCGTGTTAATAGCTAGGTAGAGCCCGCATTAATTATCCTCCCGTGTTATTTTTGGCGAGGAGATCCTCCCGTGTTAATAGCTACTCTAGCTAGATGGTCCTATATTCCGCAGAATCAGTGCATGCACCTATTGATTGGCGTTTTATTGGGCATGGCAGGCAGGAATGGAGCGGCAGACGTTACATTATAATTTTGCTAGTTATGTTAGGAGGTGGACTGCATTCCCTCCAAAAAAAAAGGAGGTGAACTGCATTCCCTCAAAAAAAAGGTGGACTGCATGAGGTGTGATGTGGCTTGCTGTGAATGGATGCTGAGGTGTCTATGCTCTGCATGTTGAGATAAATTAAGTAGTGAGGATGAACTTCTTAAGTATATATAGGATATAGGATGGGGTGGACTATATGTAGGGAGAGAGCATCAATGCGCACATCTTATATTCATCCATGAGGCTGAATTATATATGGCGATGATTTTTCGGCCAACACGTGCCCGTGCATACTCGGTCAGCAACATTGGGGTTGGGGGATAAATATTTTTCCATCTTCCCTCTTATACATGGTAACACTGCAACGTTTCAATGGATACTTAATTGGGTCTTCATTCTTCAAGCTAGTGATATATCCAACACTCCAAGGAAGCTTCCAAGCTCTGTACCAGAACTTGTTTTGAATAACTGAAGCACCACTTGCTCCATAATGAGATGTCAGTTATTGTAGTTATTTCAGCGGAGGGTGGATAAACTTGATAATGAAGTGCATTTTCACTATCAAATACCATATCAAAGTGAATGGGGATGTTGCTGAAACAATCACACCCCAAAGAGGCCTTCACCAGGGGGGCTCACTTTCCCCACATATTGGATTTAATAACATATTATATTACGAGACGGAGGGAGTTTTTTTTTTATTGATGTGGTGGGGTTCTCAGCCATGCTGCACATGAGGGTCACTTAGAGGAATTAAGATATTCGGGGGAGCTTCTAGTGTTAGTCACCTGCTTTTTGCATATGATTCTTCAATGGAGTCCAATTCAAACATTGCTCAATCACATATCGAATTTATATGAAGCTTGGTCAGGAGAAATCATCTGTTCCATTTAGTAAAAATATGAGGACTTGGCAAAGGAAGAAATGAGGAGCAGTCTGAACTCTGAAACATGTCTGAGGGCCTTTCGTCAAAATATTTAGGTCTTCCCACATAGTTCTGCCTCCTCTTGACAGTCTGTGCAACTTGACAGACATGTTTTTTTTTTTTGAATGTCACCCCACCTGAATTGTATTCATTTTGCCTATAAAGACTTTGCAGCCTTTTTGCAAGATAGGGTTCAAGTGAACCAGAGGTACATGGGGCACAAGGGAGAAGAGATAAAGCAAAACAACACAAACTGACAACACACAAGAGAGAGAACAAAGAGGGAAACACAACACAAAACAAACAAAGAGCACCGCCTGTGTAATCGAACGGCATCGGCCAGCCAAAACCAAACCACGGCACTGCACCGCCGACACAGTCGAAAGGCCTCGCGCATCCGAGACTGCACAACGCCGCGACACCACCTGTGTCGTGGGGCACATTCGAAGGGTCACACGAGACCGAGACGGATGTCACGGCGCCTGTGTGCCACTGGCGTAGTCGAAGAGCATCGCCTAGCAGACCAAACCATGGCACTGTGCCGTCGACGCAATCGAAAGGCATCTGCGCAACCAAGACTGCACAACGCCGCGACACCAGCTATGTCGGGGGTACATTCGAACGGTCATGCGAGGCCGAGACTGCGCCACGACACCTGTGTGCCACCGGCGTAGCCGCAGGGCACCGCCTAGCAGAGACACACCAAGGAGCACTCGAGCACGAACACTGCCAAAGAAGAGGACAAAACCACCGCCGACCCCAAGCCGGCCGCACCACCACCAACAACCACTCACCACCTCCAACCAACCACATGAGCCGTCGGTAACCACCCACAGTCAAGGTCTCCAAGACGATGCCTCCATGGAGGTAGCGACGTACACAACGCCGTCATCGCCCGATCCAGCAAAACCAGATCATGGACTTTCGCCCGGAGACCCAGACTTGAGGGATTTGAGTGATTTGGACTCCTCAGCAACGCGCCTACAGGGAGGAGGACGACACCAAAAGGCACCGCACGTCACCGGCATCAACCGAGGTCACTGCAAGGTTTTCACCCGGAGCCAAACACAGCGCCTCGCCTCAAAATCCGAAGACCGGGTCACCTCCAGCCGCCGCAGCAGCCCCGGGGAGGGGAGAGGAGCACCCCCACTGCGCCATGAGAAGAGGGCCGCAATAGCCGTCGCCATGAAGCCTGGGACCCCCTCCACCTCCACCCTCACATAAGCTGGACCGGCCCGGAGCCGCAGGCACCAGCGGCGCAGAAGCGCAGGGTGGCAGGAGGGAGGCCGGAGAATGCGGGCGCCTGCCCAGATCTGGAGCCACGCAACGGCGGCGGCACCATCCAGATCCGAGCAGATGCACGCGCGCCTGCACCAGCACAGGTCGTGCCCGGCTCCACCGCACGCGCCGCACAACAGCCACCACCGGGAAACCCCGAGCCGCCGGAACTCGAGAGCTCGCCAAGCCGGACTGCCACCGCGCACCACCACGAGATCCACCAGCCGCAGCCAGCCGCCTGGAGCTCCCAAACGGAAAAAGGGCAGGTCCCGCCGCCACCAGCCGCCAGCGGGCTTTGCCCAGCGACGTGTGCCGGCGGCGGCGAGGGAGGAGGGGGGTGAGGGGTGGGCTTCGGCGGCAGGGTCGGGGGTCCGCCCGAGTCGCCTCCAGAGGAGACGACACGGGGGTCGTTTTTCCTGTCTCTTGAGGAGACGACAGCACATGTCACCTTTGTGTAGCCAGTTTGTTCTGAACTCTGTTCGTCCTTCCACTGAGAATGTTAAATGAAAAAAGAAAAAAACATATGAGATGCCTGAGTGCTGAGGGAGCTGAAGTCCATGCTTGTCTCTATGGCGTTCGGCTCGGGACGGCCTGGACAAACCTGTCGGTGTGCACTGAAAATGAATTGGAAAATGACTCTGTTTTTATTGTTTCTCCTTTTTTGCAGGGAGAGGCATACAGGCACTCCAGCAAGAAGCACCAAGTGCAGTTTCACCAAATCAAAAGAGACCAAAACCAATTAGCACATGAGGTTGCAGATCATACACTTGTCTCTGGGACAGAAGATAACTGGAATGGGCAACTTCCGAACATAATTGGCCGTGTAGTTGCCGTTGATTGTAACTTGTACTTTGCGCTAAATGAATTTGTGCAGTTGTAAACTCCGACCTTATCAATAAAATCAAGGTTGTCTAATAGTGTTCTGGAAAAGTTTGAAAGGTTGTAAAGCATGAGTGACTTGTACTCCTCTGTAAAGAAATATAAGAGGGATTAGATCACTACATTAGTGATCATACTTTTTCCAACTAGGATCATCAGAAAGAAATCTGTCTGCTAGAAACATCCTTATGTAGTACTCAATCTGTAACAAAATGTAAGACGTTTTTTATGCCCTACGCCAAACCAAAAAACTCTTACATTTTGGTACAGAGGTGATACTTTTCTGTGATTGATTGCTGAGAATGACAAATAAAGATTATCAAGCTGGGGTTAGTAGCACGGTGAAGCTGATGCTTTACACAAGATTGACATGGAAGAGCCATCTTACACTACATATATCCTGAAGCACATGAAAAAGAAGGGCATTTCCAACCTGCTTGTACGAACTAGAACTTGAAACAAACAGTTGGAATAGAAAGCTCCTAGTCATATGCACATATGGCGTATCCATGGCAAATTGCAAATACATAAATCCTGTCTAACTCCGATCCACTGTATTGTTGAGCCCTCCAATTCCATCAAAGTGTAATTCTGCAGAGCTGGACACTATACCCGATCCTTGTTGAACTTGAAATGGCATAAGTGTGTATTCTCCAAGAATTTGAGGCATAACCATTGTCGATGAACCTCCAGATGGTATTGTAGCTGTCACAGATGGATTTATGTTGCTAGTGGTAATAGCCAAGTCAAATGTTCTCTGCTCCAAATAAAGTCATAAAAATGACATGGATGCTCAGGTGTTTGCTACAAATAAAAAGATGAGAAACAAATATACCTGAGATGTAATGCTACTAGCTGGGCCATCCAAACAAACAGGTTGCTGACTCTGTTTCAGATTGCAAAACTGTTAGCTTAAAAAATACATGAAAATATATTGTTGAACAACTGAGAACAAGATTAGATACCGAATGTTCCATAACATGTTGTAGAATATCATCCACTGATGATTTTCTATTTTTCCGGGGCCTTTTCTTGTTCAAATTCGTGGAGGAAACCTGAAATAAATGCAAAATTAGCGAGTTTTTATAAAAAGTAGCTTATGAACAAACGTAATATATGCAAAAATACCTTTTGTTCAGCTTCCTTCTTCTTTTCGTTTGCTTGACAAATAAGCTTATCAAGCATAGATTCTTTTCTCGGTGAAGGAGGACATCCAGCACACCTGACAGCTATTGGACTTGGTATAGTTTTACTTGTTGACTTTCCATTCAAGGTGCATCTTCCGTGTAGCAACATGTTCCTTACCATTTTCAGAACTTGAGTTGCTAGAGAATCGAATTTTCAGGGTGTGAAGCTCTTCCATCAAAGCATTGCATGAATCATCTGACATGGCGCCTATCTCTGCAACTGGGTAGAAAGAATTGCACAATCTATCAAAACGTTCTGCAGCAGGAGTGTCTTCCATGCCGCCATATGTGCATCTGATAAAGTTGTGCTTTCTGTTCACATTTTTTTTCCACCGATCAAAGACGTATTGTGGAGGAACCTCCTTGATTTTCTTGTGAGTGAGCACACATAACACATGCCTACAGAGAATACCAGTGAACTCAAAGCGGCGACATGAACACTTAACTTCAAACTCTTCCTCACTGAAGTATACATGGTGCACAACATCTTTTCTCCATCCTTTATCTTCGTCAATCAGCACATCCTCGGTGATTTCATACGTTACTATCGCCCCCTCCTTTTCCATCAACTTCCGATCACAGTACATAGTTTGTGTTAGCTCTTCTTGAAATTCTTTGAACTTCGAATTTGTATAGGCTGATTGAAATTGCTTCTCGATGTCAAAGTGTGTGACACGAGGTATGGTTGAACTCTTGTTTACTCGTATTTCAGCCGGATCATTCGGCTCAAGCCTTTGCTTGACACGGAAGTCTGACTTTTTGTTGCATCTGAACCGCTGAGGTTTAAGTGGACTTAATGTATGATTATGATCCAAAATGACCGTCGAAAGATGAAACCTCCCATCAGGAGCACGGGTAATGTTGATTTTAGCTTTACATCCTGTCCCGGCTGTTCGACTTGGCTTCAACATATTTCCTGAGTTGGACTGAGCCTTACCATAGCGAGAGCAGGAAAACGTAAGGTACTTCAGTTGTCCATTATCATCACGGTTTGAGCTCCTTCTCGTCACACCAAAGCCTTTTGCTTTAGCATATGTGTTGTAGTACTCTCTCACCTCATTCTCGGTACCAAAGGACATCCCCACTTCAGGTTCTCCAAGTGATCCATCTGATTGAGCTTCAGCACGCCCATGTGCAAGCTCCGCATTGCTTTCCCTTTGTTGCTGAATGCCGTCGTCATCGCTCGAAATAGACATGTCACTTGATTCTTGAACGCCACCAATCCCATCATCCATTCCTATAAATCATGAAAAAGATTAATCATTCTCATTCAAAGGCAATATAACATAGTGACCTAAATGCTGGCAGTCTAACCATGAACTTGTGAACTTCATGCTGGACTTAAGAGATGATCAAATCAGTAACGGTACTCCGGTTACGCTACAACATTTACACGCAAAGGCATTGATGATCTGGTCAAGAAAAGCTAGATGAAAGATGCAAAAAGTTGATCAAGAACTCTGCCTGATCAGATCAGTAACAGCCCCACTTACAGCCAACTCAAGAGCACAGCCATTACACATTACAGAGGGCCAGACCTGACTTGGCACAAACCAAACACACACAACCTATTGTATTGACCTGATCGAAAATAGCTAGACGGAAGATGCAAGAATTGGAAAGGAACCTCGTCTCCTGGCTCCCCGTCCTCGAGCTGGGTCAGGCACACCGGCAGGCACTCCACCCCCAAGTCGTCTTCTCCTTCGGCGGCGCCGCGCGGTACCACTGTGATAGGCGGCGACCACAGCGGTTTAGGCGGTGAGACTGTTTTTCTGCCGCAGAAATCTCCTTCAGCAATTAGGGCGAGGGATTGAGGGAAAGCAGGAGGCGGCGATCTGATCGATCTGCGAAAACCGAGCTGCCTTTCTGGGGTTTTTTTCCCTAGGTAAATAGCGGCACTTTATCTTTTCCATTTTCCCCCCTTTTATCGTTCACCGCTGTGACCTCTGGATTCTGGGAGCCGGCGTCAGGAGGGTTATTATTCATTTATTCAAAAAAAAACATGTGTTCATGGTATGAATTTCACATTGAGAAATTAACAGATTGCCAGAGAAATAAAAATTAAATAAGAGGCGGGATTGGGTGGAATGGGCTGGAGAGGGCAGGGCAGGGCCGTTCGCGCACCTCGGGGACGGCACCGTGCCGCCGCGCCAGAGAAGCGCGCGCTCGCACTGGGGTAAGGCCGGCGCAGCCGCGGCTAGACGCGTGCGTTGGTGGCGCGGAAGATGGCGTCTCGCGGCGAGGCCGGCATTGCGTCGAACAGCTGCCGCGCGTGGCGGGTGAGGACGCGGTCGCGGTCGCGGCCGGCGGTCTTGCTACGCCGCCGCGTCGGGATGAACGGAAGGGTGCTCTGAGAGGTCCAGACTGGGCAGTGGGGACGCGAGGGCACGCCGGACTGGAGCAGGGGGGCTGGGCCGCGGCGAGGAGCGAGAGCGAGAACGGAAGGGCCGAGGCACGGGGAGCATTTCGTTTGATCTTAACCCACAGTTTACTCTCCTAATAAAGCGTGGCAAATCATCTAATCCCCCTTCGTTTGCTACCTGTAGCTAGCACACAGCACAGCAGCCGCTGTGGAATGTGAAAGAAACATAGCAAACACAGGGGAAGGCCGTGAAATCATCTGATGAAGAGAGATTTGCTGGTTACTAGTACTACTAGTACCACTTTAAGAGCATCAGAACCCGTAAAATCTCATACTGCAAAATCGTTTTGGAGTATACTGTAAAAACATGTGTTTCCCACAAAACATATCCTACAAAAATCATTTCGGTTTAGATGTCGAGCCCCCTTGCCAGTAGTTAAATTAAGACCTGTCCTTGAAAAAATAGCATAAAGCCCCTAAAAACAAAATGTAGATTGCAATTGGGTCTTGGCCGCGCCATGGCAACGATGCCGAGCGGCTCCTGGCACGCACGCGCAGCAACGGTGGCCAGGTCACGCGCCGGCTGGCTAACCAGCCCGCGCGGCAATGACGCCTGGACGCGGCGGCTAGCTAGTATGCACACGGCTGGTGACGGTTGACGTGAAACCCCTCTCTCGCCAACAGTTTTCTGGTATCAGGGGATATGAAAAAAAGGACGCGAAAATAGAAGATTACGAGGTAGTTGGGCGCTCATATAGAGGGGGTGCTAAAAAATTATGGTTTGACCGAATACACGGGATCTTTTCGAATCAGTTTTTTTTGACAAAAACCAAAAACTAATAGTTATTATAAGGGTCGAAGCCTTATACGGGATCTGCAAGACACAAGCATCTCTAGCAGAACCCTTAAATTATATTTGAGGATAAAAAGTTCTGTTCAGTGGATTAAGCGGTAGCTAGCATATCCTTTGTATGACTTTTTTTCCCTCAAAACTTTCCCTCGGCAAGTCAATTTTAGTACAGCCGCGGGCAGTCTGAGCAAAAAAGCCGCGCTAGCTCTCGCTCGCCCACAACCTAGCCGCCCACCCCGACCCCTATCCTCGTTGTCGATTGTTCTCTTCCCCCGATGACCAGCGAAATGGAAAGGTTGTCCCCCGTCATAGCGTTGGACACCTCGTCGGCGCCAGAGACCCACCGGCGGCCATAGAGACAACATCAGCAAGGAAGGAACATCAACAGTAGCACATCGTCACTCGCGGTCATCGATAGTCACTCCACCGCAACAACTATACCGCCCTTGCCCAAGCCGACCGGCAAAAGGGGTCATCAGTTGTCGGTCAAGGCGGCGGGCAACACTGGTGTCGGCGATGCGGCCTCCTGTAGCCGCGCCGGCACCCCCTTCACCTTTGGCGGCTGGGGATGAGGTGGATTCAGCTGATACCATGAGCAACAACAACATGCTCAAGGAAATGCCCACAAGGTAAAAAAAATCCTTCTTTTTGTCAATTGCTTCTCAAAGTGATGCACGATAAGGGACTTGACAGAGATGTTGTAAAAGAGGCTATTTCAACCGCCAAAACATTGGTGGATAAAAAGTGTGTCAATTGCTTCTTTCTGTCAATTGCTTCTCAATTCATGGTGCCATTTTCAAGATCCAGAGGAATGTAACAAGTTTCGTTCAAGAAAAAAACTTCATTTATATGTTTCCACCCCCATGGATTCGACAGGAGAGAATATCATATACGGAAACCAATATTCCATGAAAACTTCGTGGAAACCGTATTTTGAAGTTCTGGAAAAATCTGAAAAAAATACGGGACGTTAAGAGGGTGATGTTTTATTGCCAGGCAAAAATTCAAGTTGAAACACGTTACGAGATGTGAGCTATGAAAAGGACAAATTCAGCCCTGAATAGTGACATTATTGTTCGGGACTATTCAATGCTGATTTTCTCTTTTTCATAGCTCACATCTCGCAATGCGTTTCAGCTTGAAAATTTGTGTGGTGATAGAGCATCATCATCTAAACATTTCGTATTTTTTTCAGATTTTTTTAAAACTTCAAAACATCTTCTCGTGGTTTTCACCGGTTTCCATCTAATGTTGGTTTCCATATGATATTCTCCGATTCGACAGAGCTATGCTTTAATTTCACTCGTCCAACTTGAATTGTTTTCGCTTTATATAAATAAGCAATTTAGAGGTTTGTTGAAAAGCCTACAATCTTCACAACCACGTGGAGGAGATGAGACAAGCGATCATTTCTTCTCTTGGCCAAAAGCCTGGCAAGGGGTTTCGGAATGCAAATCCACCCCCCGAACTAGTAATCTTGCCTTCAGGTCAGTACAACCCCTATGGTGCACAAGAGCATAAGTTGGCATCCAAGCAAAAAACTGGGACAGAATTACATGATGAGATCTAGGCCACCAAGCAAAATGTTTCAACTGTTATCATTATGCACTTGTACAGCACCGTGCTTGAAGGAGGCTTACAACACACAGTATTAGTCTTGAGAGACGGAGAACAACATACAACATGTCACGTCAAAGTTTACAGGTCACAGAGATCTCCATCCAAAACTGAGCCGACCTCATTGCAGGTTTCGATATGCTAGCATAGGACGACTGGGCGTGCTAAGGTGGCTACGACTACGAGAAGGTGTCCTCCCGGTCCCCCTCAGCGACCTCACCCTCCTCAATGTTGCTGAACTCCAGGAAGTGCGTCGGCCTGTGGTCCTCATGGTAGAAGTCGCGGGGTGTACCCAGCTTCATGCTGTACTTCATCAGCGGGTCGTGCTTGACTCCCATGAAGTTGTAGTTCCACGGAGCGTTGTCCGGAACCTGGTGGGAGACACAAAAGTGAGTGAGTATTCCGAACTTGAGTTGGCTCTAAAGAACAGTTTGCAAATATTAATCCTGTCAAGATGAGTACACATACCATGTAGAATCCAAGGAAGCGGTCGCTGAGAAGCATCTGGACCTTCTCGTAGTGAGTTGGGAGGTACCCTTGTGGGTTGCTCCCGTTGTCCTTGTTGCCGCGGGCCCACTCATAACCACTTGGTGTCAATTTGTATGCAGTCAACGAGCACGATCCTGGGGTGAAGCTGCAGGTCAAAATGATGCACTTCTCACCATCCCACTGCTTGTTGTTCTCCAAAATTTTAGCATGTGATGTCAAATCCTGCAAAGCACAGCAGAACCAACAGTTCAGTATATGAGATTCACATATCATACCCAAAAAAGGCACCACGCAATTGAAATGTGCAATTAACAAAAGAACCAACAATTCAGTAGCGAGAAACTGGCTCACAGGCAAAAAAGGACTACTACAGAATATGCCAAAAACAACAGAACCAACAATTCAGCACAGAAACTGACACAGGCAAAATAAAAAACTCGCTATATAAAATGTGCAAGAATCAAAAGAACCAACAGCGATAAATTTTATGTATAGTGCATTGTGGGTTGGAAAGATTAAACATGCATTTTAATATTCACATTCAGAATTCAAATTTCACAAGGGAGACAACTAGCCACTCATGGAAAGACATAAATCTGCTTGATCAGACATTATAGAATCGTGCATTGAAATTCAGCTACTTAGTTTAGATTTTGGATAAGAATCACAAGGTTGGGTTTGAAGATACAAATGGTAGGAGACAAACCTGAGGTGATAGCTGAGGAGCTTCATTCGGCTGGGTATGCATCCATCCTAACGGCTCCAAGTCAGCAAGGAACTCATGCTCTGGGAGATTCGATGGCAAAGTCACCATCTGGTGAGTTCCATGCTGTGGCGGAATGGATATGCATCTGATCTCCTTGACTTGGGGATTATCCTGTGGACTCAGCCCATACAGGAAACCTGCAACCTGTGTCCGTAGATCTGCTATGCATATGAACTTCTTCAATATATTCTTTGGCATGATGTAAGTATAGCCAGTCTCCTGTACACACAATACAAGCAGTAAGTAACCATTTATTTGGTGGTTTTATGGGTAAATCAAAGAAAAGAAATTGCAGTACTGACCTTTATATCATCCGAGTTAACATAAATGTGGTTGACACGGAGATACAGGTTCGTAGCAGAGATGGCCCTGACACGCCAATCTGTCTTCGATGCAAACGCTGCTTGCTCATACGGACTGGTTGTTGTGACGATGAGCTCATCTCCATGCACGTTAACTGTCCTTGTTGTCTGTGCAGTTACCTGATTTGTCTCTCGGGACTGCAAATTCAAGCAAATCCAAGAATGAGGAAAAACTGAGCAATTACTATGCATAGAAACTAGACACAAAGGCTGGTATAGAAAGTTTACCTGTTTCTCAATCTCAGCTATCTGTTGCCTCTGCTGTGACGGTGGAGCTATTTCAGCACCAAGTATTATATCACGAATCTCAGATTGTGTAAGTGCAGAAGTATTAACGTTGTTTTTCTTCGCATAATCGGAAAGAATGAGATCCCTGAGCGCACATTCGACCTTCAGCCACTGCTCGTCAGTCAAAGATGGCCAGATATGATGTGGTTCCGTAACAATCGTCTTGTCAGGCTTCAGCAACATCTTGGCCTTCTCATTATTGACATGTAATGCTCGTAATATAAGCACAAGACGAGAGAATGCGGTGTAGGACGAGATACTTTTCAGCCAGTCATCGTATATGTTATAAAGAACCATCTGCGGTTCCGTAGCCTTGAGAATAAGATCACCAAACTTCTCAATCTTCAAGCAAGCTTGGAATGGCAGCTGCAACTCACTGCCCTTGATAACAATGTTAGGGAAATCAAGCAGATGGACTTCCAATGGATCCAACATACCCTTCCTTGTCACAATAATTTGCTTTGGCTGCTCTTCTACAGGAAGAGACCGAACTAACGCAGCAACCTCCTCAGCAGTTTTCCACTTGGCCAGTTGCCCTAGACGCTTTTGTCCTGCCCATACACTTGTGTGGATGACCTGCAGATTATAATCCATTTTCATGTAAGTCTTCCAAGTTGTGATGCTGCGCAGTTATGCAAGAATTGCAACAAAAGTAGAGGTAAAAGCAAAAGAAAAGGAACAGACCTTCAGAAATAGTTGCCCAGTTCTTGGATTGAAAATAAAGATAGCACCGTTGATAGGTTTGGTGGTCAGGTTACCCTCGAAGGTTTTGTGAATGGTAACTCGATAGACATTCGTGTCATCCACAAACCATATGATTTGATTGCTGAATATCTCTCCATAGTTCTGCGAAGACAGATATGGCTCGGTGGGTTCAGATGAATACAACTGAAGACCCTTTCTTATTCTCTCCCTCAGCACATACAGAGCAGGATTTGACTGTCAAAAGAGAAAATAAACAAGAATGTCATTTATTAAATAAGCCAAAAAAATTACTACAACACAGATAAAGCAATAGAGCTAGATTTGTTACAGTTAGCATGGTTATTACCTTCATGATCTTGTTCATTGCTTGCTGGAGGAGGGCTTTGACCCAGGGAACCAATTGCCAAAAGCAGAGTGCAAATTATAAGCTAGATCAAGTCCAATCATCACTCCTGCAATAAATATTAATCAACAATAAGCACAGCGGATTCAGACAAGACAAGAAATTGGAAGTTAATGGATACTCAAAATCATACCAGTCGGAGAAGGATAGATGGACATATTATCTGTCGTGTAGTCCATAAATTTTGCTCTTGTATAACGTTCTATGTCATGTGAATCATAGTCTCCCCATCGTAGTTGCACATCAATCCAGTACTTGTTACTCGCTTTCTGATCAAAGACATCCTTTGACTCAGAAACTAAGCTTGGTTTGGACATCTGCCACCTATGTGCAGCAAAAAGGAGGACATCTGCACATGAACTGTTCATCTTGTAACTCTTCCTGGGATGTATTGTCTCCTTCTGTACTGTCTCAATCTCCAGCGCATCCAACTCCTGATCCAGAACTTGGCAAAGATCCATAACAACACTTTCATGGACCTTCTGCCAAAGATGTGCACGGAAAATCTGAATCAGAGAGATCTTCAGGGTTGGAATTTTACCATGCATAAATATCCCTGTCAGATCTAGCTGAACCTGGAAACCAACATATACGTTTGCACGATTAATAGTTGGCGACCACCAGAGGGTAAATCTTCTGTTGGGGATTTGATTAAGCCCAGAACGCTGTGCATTTGTCAGCTTTTTGTACTTCATTGATTCCTCAAAACCTGAAGCCTTCTCCCAAAACAAACCCTCCCAAGTAGGGAAATATGTTCCTTTAAATAAGGTATGCTCCAGGATACCTTCCACACCACCAAGTGCTTGGATGACATCAGTTCTGTAGTTATTCAGATTCCACAGCTTTCCATCATGTCGCTGATGTGTCCACCAGAATGGGTTCTGTTTCAGCACTTGATACTGCTTAAAGTCTGTCCGCACCCTCCACCCTTTGTCATAGGCCAAAGTGTGGCGGTCTTTCTGGAATAAAGTGTTGATACGGGGTATGCCCCTATCCCATGAATCTTCCAGATCTTCAAGTGTTAAGCGCCTATTCTGCGATTGTGCTTCCTGCCTCTTCAAAGCATACTCAGCCCAAACACGCTGAGAATCAATGAACTCGCTCTCCCATGGTTGGATGTAGCGATACAAGTTGGGGATAAGCTGGTCCTCTTCATGACTCATACCACTTCGAAAATGTGTCACACCAACATCTGTCTGTTTGCTATACCTAAGATCACTCTGTGGTATCAAAATGTGACCCATTGACAACATACCCAAACCTCCAATTTCCTTGGGTGTATAGAAGATAACTGGTGGAAACCTGCTAGGCATCTTTGAGTTCAGGCCAATCTTTATGCGAGTCTGGATCTTGTTTTCACACTTTACAAGCAGATCCAGTAGTTCCTGTGTATGAACCGTTGCTTCACGGAAATATGTCATGAGGCCAATGAGAGCAGTGTTCCACTTGTTGACTATCTTGGTAAATGTCGTTGACCCTGATGACATAAGGATTTGCCTGACACGGTTCTCAAACACCTTCATGTGTTCATCATCAACCCTCAAAAATGCAATAGCTGTCCTTTCTTTTGTCTGCTCATTCTGCAAGTTCCATACTCCATCCTTTGTGTTGCTGAATGCCTCCTGAGTCATACGTATCTTCGGCAGTATACGGACCTCAAACCCAGACATGCTAAAGAGCAAGTTTGGGTTATCCTTGCTGTATACAGAGACAAAGCCATTCTCCCATTCTAATGTAGTAATGCTCCTTGGCAGGCGATTCTTCATATCCCAAAATACACTTCTTCCCAGATTAACATCATGCTTCATGAGCCTCATTCTTGCATCTCTAGGCCAACATTTCTTGTTGTTGTAACCGACCATGTTCTCATTATTAGGATCAGGATGCTCTGTCAAGTACCGCTGAATCAAATCCCTTGCCTCTTCATGAGTGAACCGGAACATTATATGCACCTTATCGATATATCGAGAATACAGCCTGATGGGATGCCTTGTCTCAACTTTAGTGTCAGTATATGTAAGGAACTCATTTGGCATCTGAGGCGGCCCTGCAATCTCACTAGCTCGTGTTAAACCAAGAAGTAGGAGATCCAGCACCAGCCCATAGTACTGCACAATAAAAGATGCAAACTGAAGACCTCGAATGAGCCCATAAGAATTTGTGTGACTCATATCCTTGTAAGACAGCACAACATTGTTCTTTGCAGTGACATAATCAGCGATGTTATGGTCCAAGACCAACCGTAGAAGCCTGTTCAACAGAGTCAGATCAATTTTTTCAAAGAACTTCTCAAATTTTGTCTGCAGCATCACAACACACTGCCCATCGCTAGTGTCCCATATGTCCTGCAAATTATTTATGCCTTGGCACCACTTGTAAACAAGTAGAGGAGGTGGTTCTGAATCAGCAGGCTTTACCCAATTTGGGAAGAGGTGGCGTTTGTCCCCTTCATACCACAAGTATTGGTCAAGGTATGCATCAGTAATTTTCTCAAGAGGCTCAATTTCATATACCGGGATCAGGTAGCTGTACAGATCCATAAACTCAATACCAACTTCTTTAAAAGCACGCTGAGTAAGAAGGTGCCGTTTTATCCTTGACAAAGCTTCATGTGGATTATCATATGCTTGCTCTATTAAACCCAGTTCCTCTCGCTGCAGTTGATTTAATCTTACTGCCACACTGTATGACTCTTTCAGCCTTTCCAGTGCCAATATAAGAAGTTTGGTATCATGCTTGTATGAGAGTGGGGGAAATGGAATGGGTGAGAACTTCCTTGACTCCAGCCAATGGACCGTGGTTGTATAAATAGCAACTGCTTCTTCAGGTGTCACATATGGCCCATCTTTCAAGTAGTTGTGTTGTCTCTCTTGTTCTGCCTTCAGCCACAAACGAGTTAACCTTCCAAGATTTTTGCGGCAGACAGTCTTGTCAACTGTAGCACCACGCCGGATACGCTCACGATTGTAGTGAGCGACATTTGTCCACCAATCAGCCTTGGACTTCACATAACGGAGTATCATGTTCTCAATAGGAACTGGCAGGCCAGGGACCTTCCAGGGGATATTTGCCTTCCAGCAGCGCCATGCCTCACTAAGATGCTGCAGTATAGTCCTGGCCTTGTTTTGCTTGATGCCCTCTGGCATAGCATCAAGGACATCATGCATAACTGCAGCTCGAAGTTCCAGATCAAAGTGAGACTCGACACGTTGCTTGGTTACTGTTTTAGCAACTCCTTTTGAATGGCGACCTTCAAACTGCCTGGCCAGCAAATTACCTAGCCACCTTTCAAGCAAGGGCACAATACCACGAAGGAAGAACAGCCACACTCTCCACATAGGAGCCCAAAAACCACAGCCAGGTCCTTTTCCAACAGGACCAGTGTTGAAACGATAGTATATCAAGTGCTTCAGATCTTTGCACATCCTGATTTGCCGCATCAGACGATACTTGTATCTGTACATACCGGTCAACTGACCAACATGGGAGAATATGTATTGCAGACCATCGGCCAACTGAAAGGCATCAACATTTCCCAAGCGAAACTGGATGTTTGCATCAACAACCAGCTTCGTAAGTCGCAGAATCTCACGACACAAGTGGAAAGCATTTCCAAAACGAGACTTCTTTCTCTCTTTTGTTGTGAGTGTCTTCACAGGCTTCAAATTGAAATTGTAGTCCAAGTGAAGATAGTTCAGATTCTTCCTGTGAATCAACAAGTTAAGCATGTTGTAGCCCTGCTTGCAAACTTGCAGCCCAGCTTCTGCCCAATCAAGCTCTGTACTTTGGAAGAACTTCGTTGCTTGCAGTGAACGGAACAGATGTTTCTTCTTCTGTGCTTTAGGAGGCCTATGATGTAGCTCATTGAGCACATAGCACTTCAGCAGCTTCTGGTAGCTCACCCGGACCTTAACTGGATAAGCTGGTGGACTGCAAAACAGATGTTGATGCAACATGAGACGAAAGTATACCAACGAAGAAAATATGGAAGGGATTGTTATTTGTTAATTCGTTGTAGTACTTACCAGTGCTCTTTGAACCATTCAGAGACAAGAGGGATATCCTCAGCGCGGCGTGTTCTACCAGATCTCATGTTAAAAGGCCTTGGAGCAAAAAGCAATGAAATGCCGGCAGCTGTTGTGTCAGTGTAAAGTGGAAATCGGTTCAAAAGAGGCTCCACACCATCAGGGAGACTAAAGTCATCTTCGTCGTCGTCTTCACTTGCTTTCTTCTCCCGACGATCAACCTTGCTGGTTGAAGTGATCGGATTTATCAGAGGATCATAATAAAATGCAGGCAGATCTGGATCCTCCGTCTTGATATACATTATCATAGGAGTATGATATATGCAAAGTCTCACTTTCCTTGGCCTGTTATTGTACAGGTGCGGGAACGCAATTCTGTACTCGGTCCGAAGTGGTTGACGGATGATGAGTTTATTGATGTCATTAAATTCATTCCAGTCCTCATCCCCCTTCTCCATATCACGGTACAATGGCTCAAACTTTGGACCTCCTGCAATTGAAATTTTTAACATCAGTGATAAGAAAACATATGCTGTACACCAAATATACCAATGTGTTGCCTCTTTTGATAAAGCATAAGAAAATACATTGAAGAAAATACAAGCACTGGTCGCTTATGTTTTCATTATGTTTTCATAATAATTTTCATAAAACATTGGCAGTATTCAGATACCAGGTGGGAAATTGTTTTATTTAATCATCAAATCAAAAGCTATAAGCATTAGGCTAATCAATGTTTTGTGGTAATATTTTTTAACTTGCTTACAAAACAAAAGGTAAATCTTGTTACCTGGGATGCACATGTTAAGTGCTTTGGCAGTAAAGAAAGACTCCATGTCAAACAAATAGAAATAATTCCGATCAGTCAAGTCTGACAAAAGTTGACCAGCAAGGCGATAAAGTGTTGCCATAATGGGAAGAGACAGATTCCACTTCCTATAGCTGGGACCATTTATAAAATTGGTCTTCACGAGGGGATTGTGATCATAAAACCAGTTATACACAGCTCCATCTTCCTCTGGATCCAACTCCAGTTGTATAGCCTCCAGTGGTTCAACGTCCAACAAATTATCAGCGTAATCCAGTGGAGGTTCCTCGTCATCAAATGGAGGAAAGCGCATTCTCTTGAAATGCCGCCTATCTCTCTTCTCCCTTCGCATCATGATCCACATAGAGCCCCACTGCAGAAAAACACATGACAAGAGATATATTGTAAGCATATCTAGAAAGACACATGACATGAGATAAGAGATAAAAGGGACAAAAAAGAATAATGTGGTAATAATGAAAGAAGAATCAAGTCTAGATCATTACCTGCGCCAAGTAAATGGGCTCAACTACCCATGGTATCTCGTTTACGAAGGTTATGGCGCCAGTAATATGGTACAAGATCTTAACATCGCGAACCTGAAAACAGGAGTTATTTTAGTCTATGGCCATGGAACAGCTAACCTCAGCAACCATAAGATTATCAGTGTTCATATCAAAAAGTCGCAACTAAAGGGCTTACTTGTTCCCAGGGCATCGGCATATTCTCCAGTAGTTTGTAAACAGCATGAGGCACAAATTTGAGTGCTCCAAGATAAACACGCTTGTCATGCCTGTACTTCTTCGAAGACATGTCCCCATGGTCCCTGTTCAAAAAGACAGATGCATAAATTTACTGAAACATAGGCAGATCCCCAATCTAGACCACATGACGGTTTACCAATGTTGAGCTACAGCAACTAGCACATCAACAGTTCAACATATCTAGAATCCTGACTCCTGCAACCTACAGTTGAGCCACTAGCAAATTAACATGTTCACCGTAACTATGAGGATAAAATACAAAACAATATCGTGAATCCTAATTTCAGGGATCCAGAGCAAGAGGCAGCAGACTCAAGCCTAATTCCAGTGACAAATCGTAAGCAGGAACTACAACGAGCACATGATGCAGCGCAGAAAATAACATGGTTAAATCAAAACCTAAACCCTATCGAATCACAGTTACAACCATAAACCTACACCAAACACCATGCTCGCACAACCACTGACTTCAGTCGAGACGCGTATCACATCCACGCCACTAGTCCAAAGCAACACACGGCTACGGAACGACCTAAGACCACAAGCAATTGGGCATCACAGCCCGCCATGAGCGCCAAAGGCCGCGAAAACCTAGCCGCGGGCGGTAGAGGAAAGCCCGAAGGCGCGGATCTGGAGGTTCCATACCTGATGATTTTGCGGACGTGCTCGGGGGGCATGTCCTCCTTCTGCGCCTCGACGAAGCCGAACTTGCGCTTGTCGCCGTAGCGCTTGGTGTTGAGCTGGTGCCACTTGCGGGCCTTCTCGACGAGCTGCGCCTCGAGCTCCGCCGGGGTGAGCGGCTGGCCGGCCTGCGGGGGCGCGGCGGCCGGCGGGGGAGGGGGCGGGGGCAGGCCCGCGCCGGCCGTGCCCGGGGAGGGGCGCGGCCGCCATGGGCGGCAGCGGCGGCGGCGGCCCGCCGTTCCACATCGGGCGGCGGTGGCGGCCTCCGCTGCTGCTGCGAGGGTTTTGAGTCTCGAGCGAGACGGGTTGGGGTTCGACTTCCAGAGGTGTCAGGATTAGAGTGAATGAAAGGGGAAAAAGAAGGGGAGAGGGGGAAACCGAACGCGCTGTCGATGCGTCGGAGATTTTTATAGGTGGGCTTGGCTGCGGGCTATGGCGGTGTGGCGGGGAGATTCCAGCCGACTTTGGTGCCATTGGGCCGGGCTTTGGTTCTCGAGTCGGCTGTGTGATGGGCTAGGGTACAATGTCTAGGTTCCTTTAGTGAATGACACATGAAGCCTACTATTAAAAGAAATTAGTATATAAGTATGCGGGTACACGGGTGCGCGGGTATGGGTATTGCATTCCCATACCCATACCCATACCCGACTTATCCGATGGGTAAAAGATTTTTCCCATTTATAAACCCATGGGTATTTATTCGTCCCAAACCCTTACCCTAGTAGGGTTTTTACCCGCCGGGTTCGCGGGTTGCGGGTACCCATTGCCATGTTGATATGGCGGTGTGGCGGGGAGATTCCAGCCGACTTTGGTGCTATTGGGTCGGGCTTTGGTTCTCGAGTCGGCTGTGTGATGGGCTACACTGTGTCTCTTATTCACACTTTTTTCTTCCTCTCATTCCCCTGAAATAAATAAAAAAACTTCTTTTCTAAAAAAAAACTTCTTCTCGCGTCGGCTATCCTGAAAAAAAGGGTCGGCTATGTGATGGCGGGTCTCTTATCCACTCAGAAAAAATATATTTTGGGACCTTCATAAGGTTTTCTCACTATCACAGAAATATTTTATAAGGGAGCAATTCGTTTAGTAGGATATGATGGATTCCATTGGTTTCAAAATATAAGGTGTGGTATTAACTTTTCTTAAAAACAAACTTGTCTTGCTTTGACCATGTCTATAGACAAAAATATCAATGTCTACAATACAAAATCATTATCATTATATTTTTCATGAAATATATTTTCATATTTATTTATTTGATATTGTAATGTTGATATACTTCTTTTTGAACACGTAAATGTTGATATACTCATACTTATTTGACTATTCAAAAAACTAATGCTTTTTGAAAAGGAGGGACTATTTATAAGTCTAGTTTCTTATTTACAGATTGGCCATCTCGTGCATTGATTTTTTTTGTTCAACGAAAATTGATAGTTACATATTTTCAAAATTTAAGGATGGTTATAGTTTTGCAATGTTTGGAAAGATAGTTGCACACTTTCTAAACATAGGGTTCCACGCAATTTTGCTGTTCAACCAAAAGCCCCACGGTGTGTAGCTCTTCTTTTTTCCTAAAAGGCCTCAGGCCACATATTAAGTTTCACAAGTCCTTACAAACACATCCTTGCAGAAAAAATAGAAATACATTCAAAATCTCAAGGGGGCCGAAGTCTTCTTCCTCTGACATCCCTCGGCAGCGCGTCACAAGAATAGCTCAATGTCGCCACCGACTAATATTTTTGGTTGAAATGGAAAAATGCATTCCTTTTATTGATGTTCATTAAAGACTAGAGTGTATAATTAAGGACTTGAGAAAGCTATACGTACATGCTTCATCAAATAGATTTCTTTTATTGATGCTCGATGAAGTACTAGCACCATACTTATGGACAGACCTTTTGAGCTCCGACTCGTGCATAAGCTACAGTGGAAATAAGTCTTTGAGAAGCCGCGGTAGAAACAAGCCCTCCATAATAAGTCATCTACTCCCTCTATTTCAAATAAGTGTTGTGGTTTTAGTTCAATTTTGTAATGGACGAAGTTGTTATTTGAAAAAAAACAGAATAAAAAGTTTGTAATACCCCTCAACCATAAATGCTCTGATTAAATGGCACTCCCTGCGATCCAAATTAATTAACACAGCTTCAATACAACTTTATATTAAAGTTGGGTCAATTAATTTGAATCGGAGAGAGTACTATATTGATTTCCAACTGTGTCTGGAAACGATAATACAAATTCTTATTCTTGCGCGGCATATATTATGCACTCCACTTGATGCAGCTTTCACTATGACATTTGTTTTTCACATGGTCCATGCTTTCACCCGTTACAAAAAAAGCATGTCGAAGGTCACCGTTTTCTTGTGATTTAATTATTTGAAACACACTATCAGCCCCATACCAAACGGGTCATCCTGAAAATGGATTTAGTTCCTGTAGTCAAACCAACTAACATGTAAAGAGCACCAATTACACAACTACATCTATCCTAATTACATACCAAAAATCTTCAAAATTGTTTCTGTTATGTTTCTCTGAATTCTTCTTTACCTTTTTGTTTTTCAAGAAAAAAAGTTGTCTTCTTTTGTTGTTCTTTTGATTTCTTTTCGTTGTTCCTGTTGGCTTTTCTTTGGAGTTTCTTTTCATTGTCACCTTCGTCTTTGTATTTGAGTCGCTAAAACTAAAAAATCCCAAAAAACAATCTTGTGTGCGTCTTTTTGAGTCTTATTATGTTGAAGAAGAAAATAATATGTCTGGATCTTATGTGCTTTATTGTCGAACTAATGAAAGGGCCAAGAATGTTTCCATTGTCTTCTTTCGTTTGTATAGTTGTCAGATTGTTTCCAGCTTCAGCCATGACGATACTTGCGTTGTATTACGATTATTCATGTTATGCAAGTTGCAAGAGTGACAAGGCAATAATGACGAATGTGTGGTGAAGTGGTTGCGGTGAAGAAAACTTGTATGGTCATGTTTTTTTGGTTTTTGTACAAATGTTTAACTCCACGATTGCTTTGCAAGTGTTTTATGGCAGTCATCTCGTGCATAACAAAGATCTAGTGATTCATGCTTTCTCATGTTGAGTTCCAATTGAACTGGGAGCATTTATAATGAGGTACATTGGATGTTAACATGCATTAAATTGTTGCATAATGTGGTATGACAACATGGTATTCTGCTTTGAAGTATTCAAGTGGCCTGACTTGGCGCATGTTTACGCATGATTGATTCAATTCCCTTTCAGCCTTGAAGGTCTTGTGTATTTAGAGTATTGTATCATGTCCATGTTACCACTTAATGCTTGCTTATTCAGAATACATGATTGTGATAAATATGCTCTCTAGTGTGATGCTTCCCAGTCCATTGCTAGCCTCCACGAGTACTAAGCGGAATACTGCTTGTGTATCCAAAAAATTTATCCAAGTTTATGCCATCAAAAGAGTCCACTATACCAAACTAACATGGTATTTCATTGTCATTCCAAGTAAATTTTCATGTGCTAGTCTTATACTTTAAATGTCGTCTATTTTGTGTTAATGCCCACAGCTCATGCGATGCAGTAAAGAGCATTGTTATCTTCTATGCTAAAAAAATGTTTGTCTTTCTTCTTCTCCCAATAAGCATGGATAATGTGCTCGTTTAAATTCGCAAGAGAGTTGATATCAAGGGATGTCCAGTCCCAAATAAACAAATAACAAAGAGACACTCCTCCAGACAAGTTGAAAGTTGGCAAGCACCTGAGAATTCAACTAGCCATGGTTTGTGTAAGCAAGGCGGGGAGAAGTGTTAAGCATGGAAACCGCTCTCAAAAACTCTACACATGTGTTAGCATTTAAGATATGAGGTTCTTTGTTGTGAAACCATTGACGTGAGCATACAAAAATTGTTTCTATATCTGTTTTCAGATAAGCTCTAGAGCATGATAATCACTTCTTCCCTCTGCGAAGGGTATTTCTATTTTACCTTTTTAAATTGTGTCATCGACATCCAGTGCACCTAGTCAGAGAGCAAAAAAAAAAATAGACTCCCTTGTGGCCAATCAATATATTTTGGTTGCAATACTTCTCTTGAAGACTGCTGCAACCCCCTACACTTGTGAGTTATCAGACTACACACATCAACATGTATTTTTACCAATAAGTTTGACATTTGTTCATTTGTTCCTTATGGCTTGTGAACGGCATTTTAGTCGCTTTACTTTTGAACAAAAGTTGCAAGTGTAAAATAATTCTTAATAAATGACTTAAACAAACCCATCACTATGGAATTTCTCCAACGGGGTTCTCCTATGTGACTGAATGCAGTGCCACACATATATAGTAATCTTTTTAGCCTTGCAACATTTAGCACCGGTGCTATGAATGTTTAATATTATCATACATATTTATAACATGTGCCCCATCCAGAACGGGAGTATGTCCCTTGTGACGTCCGGATAATTAAGCTACAGTAACCCTCTACTAATGATGCCACGTCACCTCGATTCTGTTAATAAACTCGTGTTAGATCAAAACGATTCAAAAATCAAATTCAAAATATGGCAAACAACAAAAAATTTCAAACTTTAAAACTAAAATGTTCGGGTGTCCCAATTAATGCTTAGGTATTTATGGTGAAGGAAACACACTTTTGCAGAATGCCTAAATAATTTTAAATTGAATTAAAACAGTAAAGAGAAAATAAAATAAAAGTAAAAGAACAAAAGGAGAAAACAAAGAAAAGAAAAGAAAAGAACGCACCCCCCCTCACTGGGCTTCGGCCCAGCAGGGCACCGGCCCAACTGGGCAAAGGCCCAACCGGCCAAGCCCACCCCCACTCCCTTATCCCCCCCCCCCCCGAAACCCTAATCCAACCACCCCACACTCCTCCTCCACGTCTCTCTCCCTGATCCAGATCGGGGGAACGAACCCCACAGCGCCACCCGGATCGCCACCCCGCCGGACGCCATCGCCGGACTGCCTCCCCGTCGTCCTCTCCGTTGCATACTCGTCCCCGTCATTGCTCGCGTCGTCCTCGTCGTCATCCCCATGTCCTGTTGCCCCGAACCCTACGAACCCGCCGTGAGCACCGCACCTCCCTCCCTCTTCCCCTCTGTCCCCGTGCGTCGCTAGCCACATCGTGGCCCTTTCGCCGCCGTTCCTTCCTCCTTCCTCCCCCGCGCTCACCACATCGGCCGCGCCCGCCGAATCACCTGCGTCTACGCCCGCGCATCGCTCTGCGTCATGCCGCGGCGCCCATGCACCGCTTCGCGGTGACTTCTTCTTCTACCTTGTTCCGCCCGCCGTGCATTCTGCAGCCCGCCGTGCTGCGACCCCCACCTTTCGCTGCGCACCTTCATCATCGCCTTCCGCGCCCGGTCCCCGTGTTCTTTGCTCCTGCTTGCCTCTCTGCGCACCGTTGGCGCCACCACGGCCTCCTCCGCTCGCGCTTTCTTTGTCATGGTCAGCTGTGATGTCTACTACACAACCTTCTTCTTGTAGACATTGTTGGGCCTCCAAGTGTAGAGGTTTGTAGGACAGTAGAAAATTTCCCTCAAGTGGATGAACTAAGGTTTATCAATCCGTGGGAGGTGTAGGATGAAGATGGTCTCTCTCAAACAACCCTGCAACCAAATAACAAAGAGTCTCTTGTGTCCCCAACACACCCAATACAATGGTAAATTGTATAGGTGCACTAGTTCGGCGAAGAGATGGTGATATAAGTGCAATATGGACGGTAGATATGGGTTTTTGTAATCTGAAAATATAAAAACAGCAAGGTAACTAATGATAAAAGTGAGCACAAACGGTATTGCAATGCTAGGAAACAAGGCCTAGGGTTCATACTTTCACTAGTGCAAGTTCTCTCAACAATAATAACATAATTGGATCATATAACTATCCCTCAACATGCAACAAAGAGTCACTCCAAAGTCACTAATAGCGGAGAACAAACGAAGAGAATATTGTAGGGTACGAAACCACCTCAAAGTTATTCTTTCGGATCGATCTATCATAGAGTTTGTACTAGAATAACACCTTAAGACACAAATCAACCAAAACCCTAATGTCACCTACATACTCCAATGTCACCTCGAGTATCCGTGGGTATGATTATACGATATGCATCACACAATCTCAGATTCATCTATTCAACCAACACAAAGTACTTCAAAGAGTGCCCCAAAGTTTCTACCGGAGAGTCAAGACGAAAACGTGTGCCAACCCCTATGCATAAGTTCACGAGGTCACGAAACCCACAAATTGATCACCAAAACATACATCAAGTGAATCACGTGATATCCCATTGTCACCACAGATAAGCACATGCAAGACATACATAAAGTGTTCTCAAATCCTTAAAGACTCAATCCGATAAGATAACTTCAAAGGGAAAACTCAATCCATTACAAGAGAGTAGAGGGGGGAGAAACATCATAAGATCCAACTATAATAGCAAAGCTCGCGGTACATCAAGATCGTACCATCTCAAGAACACGAGAGAGAGAGAGAGATCAAACACATAGCTACTGGTACATACCCTCAGCCCTGAGGGTGAACTACTCCCTCCTCGTCATGGAAAGCGCCGGGATGATGAAGATGGCCATCGGTGAGGGTTCCCCCCCTCCGACAGGGTGCCGGAACGGGTCTAGATTGGTTTTCGGTGGCTACAGAGGCTTGCGGCGCCTGAACTCCCAATCTATTCTGCTCCTCGATGTTTTTAGGGTATATGGACATATATAGGCGAAAGAAGTCGATCAGGGGAGCCACGAGGGGCCCACGAGGGTGGGGGCGCGCCCAGGGGCAGGCGCGCCTCCCTGCCTCGTGGCCACCTCGAAGCTTCCCTGGCGTCTACTCCAAGTCTCCTGGATTGCTTTCGTTCCAAAAACAACTCTCCCGAAGGTTTCGTTCCGTTTGGACTCCTTTTGATATTCCTTTTCTTCGAAACACTGAAATAGGCAAGAAAACAACAATTTGAAATTTGGGCCTCCGGTTAATAGGTTAGTCCCAAAAATAATATAAAAGTGTTTAGTAAAGCCCATAAACATCCAAAACAGATAATATAATAGCATGAATACTTCATAAATTATAGATACGTTGGAGATGTATCAGCATCCCCAAGCTTAATCCCTGCTCGTGCTCGAGTAGGTAAATGATAAAAGAAATAATTTATGAAGTGTGAATGCTAGCAGGTGCACAAGTTTGATCAATGATAATTTCAATCACCTTTTCTAGCATCATTATATATCATAACAATAGCTCAACTCATAGAAGTTCTCATGATCAAGTAACAAGCTATTCACATGTTAAAGTATAGATCATAAACTTTCTTGAAAACTAGCAAACCGTGTTATTAGTCATCAAACAATTGCAATTCATCTTATTTTCAGGAAGAGTCTATGTCAGAGCTTTGATTCAGCAAACTTCACATTCTCAACTATCATTTAGTCTTTCACAATTGCTAACACTCACGTGATATTTATGAGTTCAAAGCTTTAAAGATAGGGGCTTATAGTTTTGCCTGCCAACCTTTTACCTCAAGGGTATTGTCAACAATAACAGTTCATGATAACTTACATCCAATTGGATATATATATCAGGATCTTTCCAACACAATGTGCTTGCCAAAGGATAAAATGTAAAAAGGAAAGGTAAAGATCACCATGACTCTTGCATAAGGTATAAGACAAGAATAAAAGATAGGCCATTTGCAGAGGGAAGCAGAGGTTGTCATGCGCTTTTATAGTTGGATGCACAAAATCTTAATGCGAAAGAACGTCACTTTATATTGCCACTTGTGATAGGGACCTTTATTATGCAGTCCGTCGCTTTTATTGCTTCTACATCACAAGATCATATAAAGCTTATTTTCTCCACACTAATAGATCATACATATTTAGAGAGCAATTTTTATTGCATGCACCGATGACAACTTACTTGAAGGATCTTACTCAATCCATAGATAGGTATGGTGGACTCTCATGGCAATACTGGTTTAAGGGATGTTTGGAAGCACAAGTACCATCTCTACTTGGTGCAAATAATTTGGCTAGCATTAGGGCGAAAGGCAAGCTCAGCGTGTTGGATGATCCATGACAATATACTTTATTTCGGATATAAGAAAACATAACCCGTTACGTTGTCTTCCTTGTCCAACATCAACCTTTTAGCATGTCATATTTGAATGAGTGCTCCCAATTACAAAAGATATCCAAGTTAGTATATTTATATGTGAAATCTCTCTTCCCTCAATATTCTTTCATGAATTGTTCAAGTGACCAATACAATGTTTGCTAACCTTCAATAAATTTACCACCTCTACTTCTTATATGTGAAGTCATTACTCCCCATGGGATAAGCATATGAAACATATATAATTTCAGATTTATGACATTCAAATCATTCAACCATTTACTCATAGGATATAAGTGAAGCACACGAGTAAACGACAAACTACTCCAAAAAGATATAAGTGAAGATCAATGAGTAGTTAAATAATTATTTAGCTATGTGAAGGCTCTCCCATTTAATAATTTTAGATCTTGATATTTTATTCAAACAGCAAGCAAAACAAAATAAAATGACATTCCAAGAATAGCAAACATCACGTGAAGAAGCAAAAACTTAGGATCAACTGTAACATCCCAAATTTCCTATTTGGAATGTTTTACAATTATAGCTAAGCATCTAATGCATCCTGTTTGAATTTGAATGCCATTTGAAGTTTCGGAGGAGTTTGAGTTTTGAATTTGAATTCTGGCAAGTGGGAATCATTTCAAAAACTATGCCTGATGAATACTTGATCAAAAGTATGAGAGGAGTAAACATGACACTCCAAAAATATCAGAGGAAAACCTTGCCAAAAGTTTTGAATTCAAACTTGAGATTTATTTGAATTTGAAAAAATGGATTTTTATAAAGTTTGGATTTTGCCTTTGAAAAAATGTTCAAATGATAGGGAATATTCCCCTGATCATTTTGGTATATATATGTCCTATATAAAATATTTATATTTTAAAAGATGTCTCTGTTTTTGTTTTATTTAAAAAATTTAAAAAACAAAACTCCCCAGGCCTGACCCAGTCCCCCTGACCAGTGCCGGCCCACCAGGCCCAGCTGACCAATGAGCAGCGACCGACCGACCCTCACTGCTGAACCCACTCGGCCGCACCACCCCCTCTCTCTCTCTCTGGCAGTGGACCCCACCTCTCCTTCAACCCCTCATACGCTTGCGCCATGCCGATCGCGGATCGCATGAGATCCGGGATGCCGATCTCCCTCGATCGCCTCCTTGCCACGCCGAGGCCCCGCCTATAAGCCCCTCGCCGCACCCCATTCCCCTTACCCCCCTCATGGGAGCCTCTCCTCTCTCTCTCTCACGCTTTCATGGGAGCCGAGCCGCCCGCCGCCATTTCCGCCGCTGCCGCCCTAGCCCTCCCCGACCCCCACCAACTCCACCAAGAAACCCCCGACCTTGTCCGCACCAGCCTCCTCCATGACCTCCCGACGACCAGGAGAGGCCCAGACTTTCGCCGCCGCTTGGCCGAGCTCCGGTGAAGTCACTGAACTCCACCCGCCGTCCAGATCTCCCATCTACTACAGAGATTAGAACACCTCAAGGGTATTTCTTTTAAATAAAACCGATCCGGCCCGGTTCGTTTACGGTTTAATTTAGGTTAGGGTTTATTTTATTTAGCCCGGCCCGACTAGTTTAACCCTAGGGCCCGTTTAGTTTATATTACGCTCAGTGCGTAGTTTAGGCCCATTAGGCCCTTTTTCATTTATTTTCGTTTTCTGTTTTAACAGAATAGTTCCTGTTTTGAAAAATTCATATCTTTTATTCTGTTTAATATTTTTAGGTGATTATTTTTTGTTGGTTTGCAAATTTTCTGTAGTATCTGTAGAAAATATAATTTGCTATGTTAAAATTAATTAAAATTGCTTTATTTTAGTTTTAGTCAGAATAGTAAATCTGTTATAACATGAGTTAGAAAAATTATTTTTATATGATTCGTTTTGTCCCAACTTTATTTTGACATTGCCAAACCATAGGAATTAATTTGGGTATTTTAGGATTAAAAAAAATTAGTTTTAAGCAGAATCTTGTTAATCCTAATTAAATAACTAGCTACTGTTTTCCTATTATTTTAATTAGTAAATAAATTTATTTTTACATGAGATTGATTATTCTAGGATAGTTTCTGTCACTTTATAGGATGAACTTTTATTTATAATAAATAAAAGTTTTATTTTATTTTTCTTAGTAGAAATTGGATTAGGCCTAATAGGAGTTTCATAATAGGTTTTAAATTAATTCTTTTTGCTCCTAGTTGCTTAATGAAATCTTTTCTGTTAAGTTAACATAAAACCATGATTAGGTTATGTTAAGAAAATTTTTGTTATATAAACCTATTCTAGTTGTTGTTTGAAGTAGGAAACTTGAGTTGATTTTTCTTTGAGTTTTTCCCTTGAGTTTTGATTTGGTTGTTTTGGTGTGTTATGTTACTATGTTACTATTGTGTTAAGTGATGCTATGCTATATGCTTATTGTGTTTATTGTTTGTCTCGGTAGAGTTTAGAGTCTAAGCTTGCTACTACGAGTCCTTAGCTCACGAAGATCGTCAGCAAGGCAAGTTTTGATCATGTTATTTTCTATACCTATGTTTTTGTGCATTAGAAATTATCACCACCCCACCTTGCATGCAGTAGTTGAAATTTTGAGGTTATTAATCTTGAGTAGTATCATGTGGTAGGATGAACCAATCCCCTTGTTACCATGACCCCGGATTTAAGTAGTTTACTTTGCTATGCTCAGAGACGGGTTTTGGTTGAGTGAAATTCATAAGCAAGATGTGAGAGTCAATGATGTTGACAACCCCATGAACTACAATGATCAAGATGGACTTGAATTCACTACTTTGGGTGGAGGGGCGGTTGACGGGCACCTGGAGAACCCGGTGGTTGGCGGGATGCATGGAGAAGTGCCATGACATCTTGCGAAAGCTTCACCCAGCCACGAAGAGGCGGATGGATGCCCCATGACCAGGAAGCTTACAATGCGGCCGCAAGCCATTATGGGCTCTGGTGGGTCAACCCTAGTAGTGACTGGCTGGGCCGGTACTACGAGATGTAGAAGAACGGTAGGATTGGATGGGTACGGCGGTAGTGAGAAAGAACTCTTTGGAAGACCCTGTTTCATTCATCCCGTCTTCAAACACCATGAAGTGCAAAGACTTAAAAGGAGGGAATGATTCTTGTGGGAAAAGTGCGCAAATCTCTGCAGAGTTAAAGATCTAATCGATTAGCCGTGTCCCCGGTTACGGACAAATTGAGCCTCTGGAACTTGGAAGTATTCGGAAATCTCAACACTAAAACTAATGAATTAATTTGAGGGGTTATGAATTAATAATTTGGGAATGAGATATTGGTTGGCGGAACCATCTCAATAACTACCAACAATTTTGTAGTATTTGCAAACAAGTCCACTGTAGTAGGAGAAAATTGGCTTTTCGCAAAATGATGAAACTTAGAGCCCCACAGCCAAAATGCATATAGTGTTAGTAATTTTATTATTGTTATTCTCTTCATGACTTGCCACTTATTCAAAAGTCGACCTACACTACTGCAACGTCTTATGTTGCAAGAGGTATATTCCGATCAGAGTGAGGCTACGCTCCGCGCTTGGCGATTGCCCTTTGGAGTCGGATGGACTCGCTTTATCTTCTACGCTTCCGCAGCATTAGTAGTTTATTTTCTCATGAGTTGGCCTTGAGCCGAATTTATTCTCTTGTAATAAAGACTCTATGTGAGAATCGTGTAATAAAATTCAGGTGTGATTGAACTTTGATTATTTCATCGATGTACTGTGAGTACCAGCATGATCTTGGGATGGTACAGACACAGAGATTTGACCGATTTTGGGTCAGGTCGCTACATCAACCGATACTAACCGATAGTTGTTGAAGAAGAAAGGTGGGATGCCAACCGGGGCATCCCCAAGCTTAGATGCTTGAGACTTCTTGAAATATTATATTGGGATGCCTTGGGCATCCCCAATCTTGAGCTTTTGTGTCTCCTTAATTCCTCTCATATCACGGTCTCCCTAAATCTCAAAAGCTTCATCCACACAAAACTCAACAAGGACCCGTGAGATAAGTTAGTATAAACCAATGCAAAAACCTTATCATACTCTACTGTAGCAAATCACTAAAATTATTATTCAACATTGCATACTAAATGCCTCTGCATATTTAATAGTTCTATCCTCAAATAGAATCATTAAATAAGCAAACATATGCAAACAATGCAAACATAACAGCAGTCTGCCTAAACAGGACAGTCTGTAAAGAATGCAGCAAGATCCATACTTCCCTAGCTCCAAAAATTATGAACAAAAATTCCCACTGTAGTAAATTTATCATATCTTATTACGCAAAAGGTTTCAACATTTTATCACATTCTGAGTTTTCTAGGGAATTTTTGCAACAGCGGTAGACTTTCTGTTTTCAAACAGCAACATGAAGACTTGTAAAATAGGCATAGTAAAGGTTATCAATGCCACTTTTATTGAAATAAATGATGCAAAAAATTGTTCTAAATAACAGCAAGCAAATCCTAACAAAATAAATTGATGCTCCAAGCAAAACACATATCATGTGGTGAATAAAAATATAGCTCCAAGTAAAGTTACCGATGAACGAAGATTTAAAGAGGGGATGCCATCCGGGGCATCCCCAAGCTTAGGCTCTTGGTTGTCCTTGAATATTACCTTGGGGTGCCTTGAGCATCCACAAGCTTAGGCTCTTGCCACTCCTTATTCCATAGTCCATCGAATCTTTACCCAAAACTTGAAAACTTCACAACACAAAACTTAACAGAAAACTCGTAAGCACCGTTAGTATAAGAAAATAAAACCACCACTTAGGTACAGTTGTGAACTCATTCTAAATTCATATTGGTGTAATATCTAATGTATTCCAACTTCTCTATGGTTCATACCCTCCGATACTACTCATAGATTCGTCAAAATAAGCAAACAACACATAGAAAACAGAATCTGTCAACAACAGAGCAGCCTGTAGTAATCTGTATCAAACGTATACTTCTGGAACTCCAAAAATTCTGAAATAAATTGGTGGACCTGAGGAATTTTTCTATTAATCATCTGCAAAAAGAATCAACTAAATATCACTCTCCAGTAAAAAGTTGTAGCTAATCTCGTGAGCGCTAAAGTTTCTGTTTTTTACAGCAAGATCAAAAAGACTTTACCCAAGTCTTCCCAAAGGTTCTACTTGGCACAAACACTAATTAAAACATGAAAATACATCTAACCAGAGGCTAGATGACTTACTTATTACTAAACAGAACCAAAAAGCAAGAAACAAAAATAAAATTGGGTTGCCTCCCAACAAGCGCTAACGTTTAACGCCCCTAGCTAGGCATGATGATTTCAATGATGCTCACATAAAAGATAAGAATTGAAACATAAAGAGAGCATCATGAAGAATATGAATAGCACATTTAAGTCTAACCCACTTCCTATGCATAGGGATTTTGTGAGCAAACAACTTATGGGAGCAATAATCAACTAGCATAGGAAGACAAAACAAGCATAACTTCAAAACTTTAAGCACATAGAGAGGAAACTTGATATTATTGCAATTCCTACAAGCATATATTACTCGCTCATAATAGTTTTCAGTAGCATCATGAATGAATTCAACAATATAACCATCACATAAAGCATTCTTTTCATGATCTACAAGCATAGAAATTTTATTACTCTCCACATAAGCAAAATTCTTCTCTTTCGGAATAGTGGGAGTATCATAAAAGACTCAAATACTATAAATTGTTTCCACATTAAAAGAGTAATGTTCAGAAAAAGGGTACTCGTAATCATGACAAGTTTTATAAATAGAATCATCACTACCTTTTATAGCATAAGTATCATCACAATAATCATCATAAGTAGCCACCTTGTTCTCATCATAATCAATTGAAACCTCTTCCAAGATAGTGGAATAATTACTAAATAAAGTCATGACCTCTCCAAATCCACTTTCATAATTATCACAATAAGATTCAACACCCTCCAAAATAGTGGGATCATTACTTCCTAAAGTTGACACTCTTCCAAACCCACTTTCATTAATATAATCATCATAAGTAGGTGGCATGCTATCATCATAACAAATTTGCTCATCAAAACTTGGGAGCCTAAAAATATCATCTTCATTAAACATAGCATCCCCAAGCTTGGGAAAAACATTAATTGCAGAAAATATATTCTCAAACATGTCATTCTCATCAAACATAGCATCCCCAAGCTTGGGCCTTTTCATATCATAAGCATAATCACTCTCATCATTAATAGTATGGATAGCACCAATAGTATAGCAATTATCATCATCACAATGAGTAATAGGAGCAACATCATTTGGGAAGGATACCTTTCTACCTTTGCTCCTCCATCTTTTCTTTTTCTTCTTCACATCGTGTGTGGGTTTAACCCTCTTTTTTGAGCTCCTTATTAATGAGATTGGTTGAATAGAAGGCTCCTCCTCGTTACCTGATTCATCATAAGAAATAATAGGAGGATATTGGGAAGCCTCTTCCCTTTCATTAGTATTCTCTTCATCTTCTATTTGTTTTCTTTGCTTTATGTAATTGGCAATATAAGGATTTTCAATGCAATTCACCGCACAATACATAAAAATTTCTTCTAGATCAAAATCAAGAACTTTATCAAGGACAAATTCTGGAAGATCCTTAGTTATATGTTTCATTTCTTCATAACCCAAAAGCAAACTAAGTTCATTATGATGTGCAAGGGAAATCAAGTCATCACAATTTTTGTACACGATACAATCATGAAACAATTCGCATTGGGTATTGAAATGATCACGTTCATTGCAAAGTTCACAAGGACGGCAAAGAAAGTTTAAATTCTCAGCACAAACATCTAGCCTTCCTTGCAACCATTTAGTTTCCAAATACTTATGCCTCTTGCAAAATCTATCTTCCCTATTTGGTGTGTACTTGCAAACTCTATGCACTCCACAAAAATTGACATGCTTATAAGAGATATTCTCATCATGACTAGTGCAATCATCATTAGTACTATGGATATTCAAAGAGTTCATACTAACAACATTGCAATCATGCTCATCATTCAAAGATTTAGTGCCAAACATTTTATAGACTTCTTATTCTAGCACTTGAGCACAATTTTCCTTTCCATCATTCTCACAAAAGATATTAAAAAGATGAAGCGTATGAGGCAAACTCAATTCCATTTTTTTTGTAATTTTCTTTTATAAACTAAACTAGTGATAAAACAAGAAACTAAAAGATTCGATTGCAAGATCTAAAGATATACCTTCAAGCACTCACCTCCCCGGCAACGGCGCCAGAAACTGCTTGATGTCTATGTAAGTGCATCTAGTGCCCCTTAGTGATTTTGATGTATTGGAGACTTATAGGTTAAGGGACTAATGTGTATATGAGTGTACACAGGTCTATAAGTCTATGAGGAGTTTGATATTTATAGAGAAAGTCGACCCCTAAAAATGAAGTTCTTCATCTGAAGACTTTGAAAGTGAAGAAATTGGTGTAACCCTGAAGACTTGGTACTCATACGAGGAACACGAAGCGTGAAGACTTTTGTTTTCGTAGTTTCTTTTTCTCTTTCTTGAGTCATAGGAAACATTGTACTGTTAAAGGGGGTCGAGGAAATACTAAGGAAAAATTTCCATGTGATGCTCAACTCAAAATCCTACACCCAGCAATCCCTTCGAGTGAAGTCATTGGAAATCTCATACAGTTCAGTCATATTCTTCAAAGGATGAGATGAAGTTCTTCCGGTCTCACGAGGAATTTGTTCTGACCGAGGAGTTAGGAATTCGCCATGGCGGATTGCCTACACAAAGGAGGTACATGATAGCCTTGAGGAATTTGAGCCTCAAATATCCGGCCAGATTGTTGTGCTTCTGGCCACTGTCCCAAAATATCTACCCACCTAACGGTCATATCATTGAAGGGCATTTATGTCTTATCATGTCGGGCTGCTCCCTAGGCTATAAATAGCCACCCCTACAACCACTAGCTGGTTGGTCGCTTGAGAGAAACCGACACTTGTCATTTGAGAGCATCCCATCCTCCGAGGACTTTGAGCAAAAATCATCGAGTGAGGAAAACCCAAACCAAAACACCTACAAACCCAAAATGATTGAGCATCACTGAAGAGATTGATCCTGCGTGGATTCGACGCTTGTTACCTTTGAAGACTGTCCAGACGGTTAGGCGTCATGGTCTAGAGCATCCAAGAGGAATTGTGGATCGCCGAGTGACCGAGTCTGTGAAGGTTTGGAAGTCACCTGAAGACTTACCACGAGTGATTAGGCGAGGTCTGTGTGACCTTAGCTCAAGGAGAATACGGTGAGGATTGTGTGTCCTCGGGTTTAAATACTTAGCCGCTCCTACCAGACGTACAACTGAGACAGCAGTTGGAACTGGTCTACCAAATCATTGTCTTCGCCAAGCTTATTGGTTCTATTTCCTCAACTATTTCATTTCCTCATAACTGTGTTGTGCTCTTGTTCATATCTGTGTTTGAAGACTTTGACTGAAGACTTTCTCAATTTTCTCAGTTCAATTTCTTCAGTCTATTTGTCTTCATCCTGTGTTATCCCGTGTTTACGCTTTCTATACTCTGAGCTTGTCTTCATTTCATCATGATGACCATGATTGTGTTCTGTTATGTTTACTTTTGAGTACTTATTCCGCTGCAAGTAGTTCTTCGCTAAGGAATTTCCTCACCCGCAAATTCCTTAGTGAAGAATTCATAAAATTCGCCTATTCATCCCCTCTAGTCGATATAACGCATTTTCAATTGGTATCAAGCAAGGTACTCCCTTGTTCTGTGGGATTTTGGTTTAACCGCCTGGAGTTTTAGTTATGTCGACCGCATGTATGACCAAGGTCTCTGCTGGGTGTCCTACCTTCGATGGGACGGACTACCCCTACTGGAAGAATAAGATGGAATGCATCTTGAGGCAATTGATAACGATCTCTGGTATGTTGCAGAAAATGGTGTTCCCTCAGTCTCACCTTCTCTGAACGCTACTGATGTGAAGAGATTCAAGCAACTCGATTCACAAGAGAAGAACATCATATGTGGCCATCTGAGCAAAGGGCAGTATGGAAGAGTGACTGCTTTGGAAACTGCTAAGCTTATCTGGGATAGGCTGTCCAAAGTGAATGAAGGAGTCTCAACTCAACGTGACTCTCGTGTCGACGTTCTTCGCAATATCTTCAACCGCTTCAAGAGCCTCGACAATGAAAATGTTCAGCAAACCTTCGATCGCCTCACTGACATCTCAAATGAGCTTCAAGCACTTGGTGCCACTGACATCACCGACTATGAGGTGGTGAAGAAATTGTTGAGATTGCTTGATTCCTCATTTGATACTCTGGCATTGATGATTGATGTCTACTACACAACCTTCTTCTTGTAGACGTTGTTGGGCCTCCAAGTGCAGAGGTTTGTAAGACAGTAGCAAATTTCCCTCAAGTGGATGACCTAAGGTTTATCAATCCGTGGGAGGCGTAGGATGAAGATGGTCTCTCTCAAGCAACCTTGCAACCAAATAGCAAAGAGTCTCTTGTGTCTCCAACACACCCAATACAATGGTAAATTGTATAGGTGCACTAGTTCGGCGAAGAGATGGTGATACAAGTGCGATATGGATGGTAGATAAAGGTTTTTGTAATCTGAAAATATAAAAACAGCAAGGTAACTGAGGGAGTCCTGGACTAGGGGGTGTGCGGATAGCCGAACTATCATCACGACCGGACTCCAAGACTATGAAGATACAAGATTGAAGACTTCGTCCCGTGTCCGGATGGGACTTTCCTTGGCGTGGAAGGCAAGCTTGGCGTCTGGATATGTAGATCTCCTACCATTGTAACCGACTGTGTAACCCTAACCTATCCGGTGTCTATATAAACCGGAGGGTTTTAGTCCATAGGACGAACAACAATCATACCATAGGCTAGCTTCTAGGGTTTAGCCTCCTTGATCTCGTGGTAGATCTACTCTTGTACTACCCATATCATCAATATTAATCAAGCAGAGTAGGGTATTACCTCCATCGAGAGGGCCGAACACAGGTAAAACATCGTGTCCCTTGTCTCCTGTTACCATCCGCCTAGACGCGCGATTCGGGACCCCTACCGAGATCCACGGTTTTGACACCGACATTGGTGCTTTCATTGAGAGTTCCTCTATGTCGTCACCGATAGGCCCGATGGCTCCTTCGATCATCAACAACGACGCGGTCCGAGGTGAGACTTTTCTCCCGGACAGATCTTCAGATTCGGCGGCTTTGCTTTGCGGGCCAATTCGCTGGCCATCCGGAAGCAGATCGAAAGCTACGCCCTGGTCATCGGTCAGATTTGGAAGTTTGAACTATACGGTGATATCCGCAGAGACTTGATCTTCGACGGATTCGAGCCGCAGCCAGCGTGCCGCCTTGTCTCGATGGTCATGATCTAGCTCTGCGGCGAGCGATTGCCACGGAGGCCGCACAAAGATCCGCTCCGACCCTTAATCCGAGTCGGATTCCTCGATCGAGGACGAGTGGTTGGACACCGCCTCGGGGCTACGATCTCTACGGGCGATTGAGCGAACTCCATCCCTGTCGCTGCGAAGACCTCAACTTCGGTGGTGCGGACTCCTCTCCGGACTCCGAACCCTCCGCGCCATACCGCCAATCGAATCCGATTGGGCGCCGGTCATGGAGTTCACTGCCGCGGACATCTTTCAGCACTCGCCCTTTGGCGACATCCTGAATTCAGTAAAGTCTCTCTCTTTATCCGGAGAGCCCTGGCCGGACTACGGACAGGAAGGTTGGGATACGGACGACGAAGAAATTCAATGCCCACCCGCCACCCACTTGGTAGCCACTGTCGATGATTTAACCGACATGCTCGACTTCGACTCCGAAGACATCGACGGTGTGGACGACGATGCTGGAGACGACCAAGAACCAGCGCCTACAGGACACTGGAAGGCCACCTCGTCATACGACATATACATGGTTGATATCCCAAAAGATGGGAACGGCGATGGAACAACGGAGGATGACCCCTCCAAAAAGCAACCGAAGCGCCGACATCAGCGGAGCCGCTCTAAATCCCGCCACAATAAAAACGGTGATTCCGGCACGGGAGATAATAACACCGGACGGTTGAAGACAACCCCTCCAAAGCAGGACTTCGGTCAGGAGGAGGGAGAAGCAAGTCCGCACGACGGTCTGGCGAAAAAGGGAGGTCGAGGATGATAATTATGCGCCTCCCTCGAAGATGAGGCAAGCCTCGACGGCAATTTGTCGTGCACGAGGATCCCGCCAACAGAGGCGTTTCAAACGCAGGGCTTATAGCCACGGCAAGCAGCCTCAAGAAAAAGCAGCAACAGCTCGAGCTGACCAAGACCTGCTTAGCGGCGGATGGACTAAAGTCCTTGCGGCCAAGAGTATGAACTCGAACGCCCCTCCAAAAGCTACCCCAAACGCAGGCCGTTGCCTCGATCAGAGGAGGAAGCACCCAAGTCACGGCGCCGACGACATGGCAGACCGGCCACCCGTGGCAGCGACAAATAAGCCTCTCGGCCCTCCGCTCAAGCCACACCCGATGCCGCTCAAAAGTACCAAGGCACGGAAAACGCGCCGGACTTGCGAGATATATTGGAGGATAAGGCAAAACATACAAGATCGATCTACGGATCGCGTGGGCGTAACGACGCGGGATGATTACCATCGGCGGAAGCAACAAACCGGCCGGGCGAACATAGTAGACAAAGCTCATATGAGCTACGTCGTGATATAGCCCAATCTGAGGCGCCAAGACACCCACTATGCTTCACAGATGAAGTAATGGATCATCAAATCCCGAGGGCTTCAAACCCGTAAACATCGAATCATACGATGGTACCACAGATCCTGCTGATGCGGATCGAGGATTATCTCCTCCATATCCACATGGCCCGCGGTGATGATCTACATGCCATCAAATACCTCCCACTCAAGCTTAAAGGACCAGCTCGACATTGGCTCAACAGCTTGCCGGCCAGAATCAATTGGTTGTTGGGAGGACACGAAGCCGCATTCCTTGATAACTTCCGGGCACATATGCGACCACCAGACGCCGATGACCTTAGCCACATAATTCAGCAGCCGGAAGAATCGCCGGACAATTACGGACACGGTTCCTAACAAAGAAAAGTCAAATCGTTGATCGTCCGAATGCGAAGGCCCTTGTAGCCTTCAAACATAACATCCATGACGAATGGCTTGCCCGGCACCTAGGACAGGAAAAGCCGAAATCCATGGCAGCCCTCACAACACTCATGACCCGCTTTTGCGGAGAGGACAGTAGCTAGCTCGAAGCAACAACTTGGCCAAACACCACGATAGTTCGGATACCAAGGACAGCAATGGCGGTCGCGTCGCAACAAGAACAAGCGCCGCATTAATGGCGATAATCTTTGAAGATACGGCCACAATGCGATTCGAGGCTCTAAACCGGTCGGCGGAAGAAGCCATTCAAAAGAAATACCCAGGGCCCATCCAACTTGGACCGAATACTCGATCGCTTGTGCGGATACATGGCACCCCAAAACCAGCCAATCACACCAACAGGGATTGTTGGGTGTTCAAGCAAGCGAGCAAGTTAAGTGCGAACTCAATGACAAGGGGCTGCATAGCGATGGCGAGGAAGAGCCCGGCCGCCGAACAATAGAGGATGAAGGGTTTTCCCACACAAGTGCGGATGGTGAACATGATATACGCAACCCATATACCCAAAAGGAGCGGAAGCGTGCACTAAGGGACGTATATGCGATGGAGCGATGGCTCGAAGTTCAACCCATGGTCTTCCTGCCCGATCACCTTCGATCGAAGGACCACCCACCAAGATCCGTCCACGGCGGTTTCGCCGCATTGGTTCTTGACCCAATTATTGACGGATTTCACCTCATCGAGTCCCGATGGACGGCGGTAGCAGCCTGAACCTGCTTTATCGGACACGGTCGCAAAATGGGCATAGACCCCTCAAGAATTAAACCTACAAAGACGACCTTTAAAGGTGTCATACCGGGTGTAGAGGCCAATTGTACGGGCTCAGTTACACTCGAAGTGGTATTCGGATCCCCGGATAACTTCCGAAGTGAAGAGTTAATCTTCGACATCGTCCCGTTCTGCAGCGGCTATCATGCCTTTGCTTTCGGACGAACCGCATTTGCAAAGTTCAATGCGGTGCCGCACTACGCATACCTCAAGCTCAAGATGCCAGGCCCTCGAGGAGTAATCACGGTCAATGGAAACACCGAACGCTCTCTCCAAATGGAGGAGCACATGATGACCCTCGCGGTGGAGGCGCAAAGCAGCCTCTCACAGCAATTCTCGAGTTCGGCCACTAAGCGTCCGGACACGGTCAAGCGTGCCCGGAGTAACCTACAGCAAGACCGCCTGGCACGATTCGAGCACGCGTAGCAATCCGGCCCCAACCCCAGCCCTCGCAAAATCACGAAGTGATTACGCTGCATACATAACTACGCTCTGGAGATACCATGGGCATAAGGGGAGGGGCACGACCACGGCACGCCCAGAATGCGGCTCAACCGCACCAAGGGCTCCCGATTGTGTCATTCTTTTTCTTTTTTTCCTTCCTTTTTCTTATTTTCAGGACTCCGTTTCCTAGAAGTCCTGTCCGGCACTAGAGTCGCCGAACTCACGATGCAACAGCCAGGGAAGCAGAAAGCCACGTCGAGTGTTCAGGTGGTCTCTATTACGAGCATTATACCTGTTTTACATACCATCCCGCAGCTTACCCTTGGAGGGGGACATGTTAGATAGTCCCATCCCTTGCTTATCACACTATTTGTATCGTTCTGCTTTCATTGCAGTACCTTTTTGAATAAACAATACATAGATTTTGCCTATTATTGCACTCTTTTCTTTATCTATATATATGTTTATTTCATGACATTGCGCACCCGTACACTTTGGTACGGCCAATACACCAGGGGCTTAAGTATCCCAAAATTCTGGTGTGATAAGTCCGAACACTTTCACAAGTGCGGCACCCGAACTTATAGCATTATATGAATCGGCTCCGAATCATGTCTTGGGTCAATAGTTGGGTTTGCCCGGCTCGCGTGTTTTGGTACCTTACGTTCCGTTATATCGGCTAAGGTAGCACCGGGAGAACCAACTGCGATTGTGCCCTCAGCTTGAGCTGGGTCGAGCACCTCGGTGGAGAAAGCTAAAACTAACCGTCATGATAGGGCGAGAGCGGTCGCTGTTCGAGAGGTTTTTTCGGGTCCCTAAAGACTTATGCCGCTTAGAGCGAGGAACCGGAATTGTCGAGGCCAAAGGCGTGGATAGCGCCCCAAACTCGGTCTTCCGAATACTAGGGGCTTCACGAAATTTAAAATTATAGAATTCTATGGCTAAGTGAGAGTGTTCAAGCATTATAAGTCCGGTTGCCTTGTTCGTTGTGTTGAGCGCCTCCCTAGATGGACCCAAGAATGTGAACAAGAGTGCTCAAGTTTATCCGAACACCCCAAAGACTTTCGTGGCATGGGGCTGAAGCCAACGACTTGCCATCTCTCAAATTTGATAAACGGCCGCATGAAGGTAATATTTTAAATTAACAAGCGTTGCTTAAGCGATCTGAACAAGTTTTCAAGACAGGGATAACAAATGCGAGTCTATTCACAAAGTACATCTTTGGAGCACTCATCCGCTATTCGGCAGGCACCCTTCAGAAGGCCCTCATAGTACATTTCGGGCGTGCGATGCTCCTTGCCCTTCGGTGGCCCGTCCGTCACAAGCTTCTCGCATCCAGCTTGCCCCATGCAGCACTTTAGCACGGGCAAGGGCCCGACGGACACCTTCAATGCAGACGGAGCGCTTGATGACTTCAATCCGTGGACAAAGGCGTCCACCACCGCTACACTAAGTCAAGTAGCTCCTGTGCATGGCTTCCAATGGCCACAGCCGAACTATAAGGCCCTTCATGGCCTGTTCGGCGACCTTGTGGAGCTCGACCAGCTGCTTCAGTTGGTCGCTCAGGGGCACCAGACGTTCGGCCTCAGCATACTGAGACCAGAACACCTTCTCTGTCAAGCTCCCCTCCTTGGCGCGGTAGAACGCGGTAGCACCCGACACACTACGAGGTAGATCTGCGAACGCTCCTGGAGAGCTCCTAATCCGGGTAAGTAATAAGTAATTCACTTTCACATGCTTGCTCTGCATAAAGAATGCCTTACCCGCCGCGATCTTCTTTATTGCCTCAATCTCCTGGAAGGCTTTTTGGGCCTCGGCCTTAGCAGCTTTGGCACTCTCAAGAGCCGAAGCAAGCTCGGACTCTCGGGTCTTCGAGTCACGCTCCAAACTCTCGTGTTTTTCCACGAGAGCCTGGAGCTCTTGCCGCACCTCCGCCAGTTGCGCCTCCCCCTTCTCTCGCTCGGTGCGTTTCGCCATGAGCTTTGTTTTCGACCACGGACACCGCCTCCTTGTGGTCGCCACCTCGTTCGTGGCCCTGCAGTACCCATGTTATTCCTGTTATTTTTTGCATACGAAACCTCTCTATAAGGTTTTTCTTTCATAAGGTATTACTTACCTTCCTTGTCCTCGAGCTGCTTCTTGGCAAGGCCGAGCTTGTTCTCGGACCGCTCGAGGCTTTGCTTCAATGCATCGACCTCCGCAGTCAGTGCGGCAGAGGTCAGCAGCGTAGCCTGCATTCCCATATTGACATACTTATGTTAGACTCCTGCGTATATATTTTTAGATCCTTAGTCCGGCTTTTATTTCCGAACACCGAACTAAGCATCAGGGGCTACTGTCTATGCGGGAATATTTTTACATATTCTAAACTTACCTCAAAGCCTGTTAGAAGGCTGAGTACGAGCTTGGTCGGCCCGCTCTTGGCGGACTGGCTGTCCGGATCACCACACTCATAACAGTGCGGTGCTCCTCCTCGATGGAGGCGCTGTTTAGCGCCTCCAGTAAGCTATCCGGTGCCTCCGGTTGGACAGAGGACACCGGCGTCTTACCCTTCTTACGAAGGGACCGCTTGCCGGACTCCGGAACCGCTGAAGGTTCCGGCATGGAGTTCGGACAAGGGTCGGGCTTAGAGCCCCTGGGGGTCTTGCCCCCCACGCGCCTGAAGTCCGGGAGGTTGCCTTGTGGCGCCTCCTGCACCACCTCCTCTTGACCAGGCCCCCCTTGGGGCACCACCTCGGCATCGTCCGCAGCGTGAGGCGAGGAGGCGGTCGGAAGCGAAGTACTCTCCATTTCCGACGAGCCCAGGGACCCGCTCGATGAATCGGCGAACTCGCTCTTGGGCGGGCTGCACGATTGTTCGACATTAGAGAACACTATGCAATGATGAAAAGCCATGGGTATCTAGACACTTACGATCTCGCCAGGGGCTTGGCCCTTGTTGGCCAATCCTCCTCCTCGTCGTCGATGTTGGTGGAGAAGTCCGGAGGAAGGGTTCTTCCCTTCTTGGACCCTCCGGCCTCCCCGATGGAGGCGGCCTTCCTTTTCCTCTCCTCCTCACCGGGAGAGGCCTCTTTTCTTCATCCTCGTCCTCGTGAGAAGATTACGCTTCAGAATCCGACAACACCAGCGTCGGAGCTCCTTGAGTTCCCGTAGCCTCCTTCTTAACCTTCTTCTCGGCACCACATGAGAATACGGAGCCAGCAGCCCGTCAATCGGGCGTCTGTGGGTCTTTCGGCAAAGGAGCCGGACTTTAACCTGTCCGGACGTCTTCAGCCGATCTGTTAAAGGTTAGGAGTTTTAGATCCCACATAGAGTCAAACTATGAAAAAAGAGAGTCCCATAAAGGGTAAAATAACTCACCTCGCTGGCTTGACGCTGCGAAATGGATCCGCGATCTTGATGGCAGATGTGGGAGCCTCGGCGCCCTTGAACGACACCTTCCGTGCATCTTCGTGCGTAGTGTCGAAGAGCCTTTTAGAGTTGAGTCTGTGCGGTCGAACTCCCACAAATTGAAGGCCCGTTGTTGGCATGGGAGAATCCGTGGATGAGCATCACTGGATTACGTTGACAAGCCCGAGATTCTTGTCCACCAGGTTTGGACGCATGTTTGGAGTCCGGATAGCTCGTCCGAATTCCCCACGTCGGGCCCGTCTCTTTCCATGACGAGAGCCGTGTGGGAATGCCAGATCTGAATTGGGGCCGCCACCCATTTGGGGTCGCGTGGCTCGGTGATGTAGAACCACCCCGATTACACCCCTTTATTGTCTCCACAAAGGAGCCCTCGAGCCATAGGACTTTGGCCATCTTGCCAACCATGGCGCCTCAGACTCCGGCTTGACGGCCGCCCACTACCTTCGGCACGACATTGAAGATCTTCACCATAAGCGAAGTGGGGCTGGATGCGAAGGAAGGCCTCGCACATGACGATGAACGCCGAGATGTTGAGGATGAAATTGGGGCCAGTCGTGGAAGTCCAGGCCGTAGTAGAACATGAGCCCCGGACAAATGGGTGAAGTGGAAAACCTAGTCCATGGAGGAAGTGGGGAGAAACACCACCCTCTCATGGGGCCTGGGGTTGGAATGAGCTGCCTGCGTCGGGCAGCCTGTGTCTTGTGATGTCGCTGGACAAATATCCGGCCTCCTGATCTTGTGATGTGCCCCTCCGTGACGGAGGAGGCCATCCACCTGCCTCCCGCCTCGACATGGTTGGAGAAGGTTGAGGTGGGATGTGCGGACTTGGGCGCTGGAGCTCGAAAGGCGAGAATGGATGAGCAAAGGAGGAAGAAGGCGAGGTGAAAAGGTGGATCCTTATCCCTTATATGGACGGACGGGTTATGCGTCCCCCACCAGCCTGATAAAACTCGCTTATCTCCCAAGCGCCGTAATCAATGGCGCGGATGGGTTACCCACGTCCGTATTGATGAGAATCCCAGAATAAGGGGGCACGATCTATGCTTTGATAAGACATGCCAAGGAGACCGCCTCGCTAAATGCGCTGAGGTGGAACAGCAAAAAACAATTCATATAAAGACCTGGCCGCGGTGTGATGTCACGCCGCGGGATACATCAGCAGATCTGTGCAAAAGTTATTCTCTCTACAGTGGTATGTGGAACTTGTTTTGCAGAGCCGGACACTATCCTGGTGTTCAAAACCTTCTATGAAGTATTCGGAGGAGGAACCCGCCTTGCAATGCCGAAGACAATATGCGCACCGGACTCGTGCGTCATTGAAGCCTGGTTCGTGGGCTACCGAGGAAGTCTGGACTAGGGGGTGTCCGGATAGCGAACTATCATCACGGCGGACTCCAAGACTATGAAGATACAAGATTGAAGACTTCGTCCGTGTCCGGTGGGACTTTCCTTGGCGTGGAAGGCAAGCTTGGCGATACGGATATGTAGATCTCCTACCATTGTAACCGACTGTGTAACCCTAACCTATCCGGTGTCTATATAAACCGGAGGGTTTTAGTCCGAGGGATCTAACAACAATCATACCATAGGCTAGCTTCTAGGGTTTAGCCTCCTTGATCTCGTGGTAGATCTACTCTTGTACTACCCATATCATCAATATTAATCAAGCAGTGAGTAGGGTTTTACCTCCATCGAGAGGGCCCGAACCTGGGTAAAAACATCGTGTCCCTTGTCTCCTGTTACCATCCGCCTAGACGCACAGTTCGGGACCCCCTACCCGAGATCCGCCGGTTTTGACACCGACAGTAACTAATGATAAAAGTGAGTGTAAACGGTATTGCAATGATAGGAAACAAGGCCTATGGTTCATACTTTCACTAGTGCAAGTTCTCTCAACAATAATAACATAATTGGATCACATAACTATCCCTCAACATGCAACAAAGAGTCACTCGAAAGTCACTAATAGCGGAAAACAAACGAAGAGATTATGGTAGGGTATGAAACCACCTCAAAGTTATTATTTCCAATCAATCCGTTGGGCTATTCCTATAAGTGTCACAAACAGCCCTAGAGTTCGTACTAGAATAACACCTTAAGATACAAATCAACCAAAACCCTAATGTCACCTAGATACTCCAATGTCACCGCAAGTATCCGTGGGCATGATTATACGATATGCATCACACAATCTCAATTCATCTATTCAAACCAACACATAGAACCTCAAAGAGTGCCCCAAAGTTTATACCGGAGAATCACATTTAAAACGTGTGCTAACCCCTATGCATAGGTTCATGGGCGGAACCCGCAAGTTGATCACCAAAACATACGTCAAGTGAATCACGTGATATCCCATTGTCACCACAGATACGCACGGCAAGGCATACATCAAGTGTTCTCAAATCTTTAAAGACTCAATCCGATAAGATTACTTCAAGGGGAAAACTCAATCCATTACAAGAGAGTAGAGGGGAGAAGAAACATAAGATCCAACTATAATAGCAAAGCTCGCGATACATCAAGATCGTGCCAAATCAAGAACACGAGAGAGAGAGATCAAACACATAGCTACTGGTACATACCCTCAGCCCCGAGGGTGAACTACTCCCTCCTCATCATGGAGAGTGCCGGGATGATGAAGATGGCCACCGGTGAGGGTTCCCCCCTCCGGCAGGGTGCCGGAACAGGGTCCCGATTGGTTTTTGGTGGCTCTGGAGGTTTTGTGGCGGCGGAACTCCCGATCTAATCTCTGTTCTGGAAGTTTTAGGGTAGTGGAGTTATATAGGCGGAAGAAGCACGTCAAGGGAGCCACGAGGGCCCCACGAGGCATGGGGTTTCGCCCTAGGGGGGTGGGCGCGCCCCCACCCTCGTGGCTTCCTCGTTCCTTCCTTGACATGGGGCCCAAGTCCATCCGGTAGCTTTCCTTCCAAAAATAACTTCTCCAGTTGATTTCGTTCCGTTTTGACTCCGTTTGATATTCCTTTTCTTCGAAATACTGAAATAGGCAAAAAAACAGCAAATCTGGGCTGGGCCTCCGGTTAATAGGTTAGTCCCAAAAGTAATATAAAAGTGGAAAATAAAGCCCAATATTGCCCAAAACAGTAGATAATATAGCATGGAGCAATCAAAAATTATAGATACGTTGGAGACGTATCAAACCCAATATTGGTGTTAAACCTACTGTATTCCAACTTCTCTATGGTTTATAAACTATTTTACTAGCCATAGATTCATCAAAATAAGCAAACAACACAATGAAAACAGAATCTGTCAAAAACAGAACAGTCTGTAGTAATATGTAACTAACACAAACTTCTGGAACTCCAAAAATTCTAAAATAAATTGGTGGACCTGAGGAATTTGTCTAGTAATTATCTGCAAAAAGAATCAACTAAATAGCACTTTCCAGAAAAAAGTTCTAGCTAATCTCGTGAGCGCTAAAGTTTCTGTGTTTTTACAGCATGATCATAAAGACTTCACCCAAGTCTTCCCGAAGGTTCTACTTGGCACAAACACTGATTAAAACATAAAACCACATCTAAACAGAAGCTAGATGGATTATTTATTACTAAACAGAACCAAAAAGCAAGAAACTAAAATAAAATTGGGTTGCCTCCCAACAAGCGCTATCATTTAATGCTCCTAGCTAGGCGTGATGATTTCAATGATGCTCACATAAAAGATAAGAATTGAAACATAAAGAGAGCATCATGAAGAATATGACTAGCTCATTTAAGTCTAACCCACTTCCTATGCATTGGGATTTTGTGAGCAAACAACTTATGGGAACAATAATCAACTATCATAGGAAGGCAAAACAAGCATAACTTCAAAACTTTAAGCACATAGAGAGGAAACTTGATATTATTGCAATTCCTGCAAGCATATGTTCCTCCCTCATAATAATTTTCAGTAGCATCATGAATGAATTCAACAATATAACCAGCACATAAAGCATTCTTTTCATGATCTACTTGTATAGAAAATTTGTTACTCTCCACATAAGCAAAATTCTTCTCATGAACAATAGTGGGAGCAAACTCAACAAAATAACTATCATGTGATTGAAAATTAAGATCAAGATGACAAGTTTCATGGTTATCATTATTCTTCAAAGCATACGTGTCATCACAATGATCATCATAGATAGGAGGCATTCTTTCATCATAGTAAATTTGCTCATCAAAGCTTGGGGGACAAAAAATATCATCTTCATCAAACATAGCTTCCCCAAGCTTGTGGCTTTGCATATCATTAGCATCATGGATATTCAAGGAATTCATACTAACAACATTGCAATCATGCTCATCATTCAAAGATTTAGTGCCAAACATTTTAATGCATTCTTCTTCTAACACTTCTGCACAATTTTCCTTTCCATCATACCCATGAAAGATATTAAAAAGATGAAGCGTATGAGACAAACTCAATTCCATTTTTTTGGTAGTTTTCTTTTATAAACTAAACTAGTGCTAAAATAAGAAACCAAAAGATTCAATTGCAAGATCTAAAGATATACCTTCAAGCACTCACCTCCCCGGCAACGGCGCTTTAAAAAGAGCTTAGTTGACGGGTGTGAGTGCCGCTACCTAACCTCCCGACAGCGGCGCAGAAAAGAGCTTGATGTCTACTACACAACCTCCTTCTTGTAGACGTTGTTGGGCCTCCAAGTGCAGAGGTTTGTAAGACAGTAGCAAATTTCCCTCAAGTGGATGACCTAAGGTTTATCAATCCGTGGGAGGCGTAGGATGAAGATGGTCTCTCTCAAGCAACCCTGCAACCAAATAGCAAAGAGTCTCTTGTGTCCCCAACACACCCAATACAATGGTAAATTGTATAGGTGCACTAGTTCGGCGAAGATATGGTGATACAAGTGCGATATGGATGGTAGATAAAGATTTTTATAATCTGAAAATATAAAAACAGCAAGGTAACTAATGATAAAAGTGAGCGTAAACGGTATTGCAATGATAGGAAACAAGGCCTAGGGTTCATACTTTCACTAGTGCAAGTTCACTCAACAATAATAACATAATTGGATCACATAACTATCCCTCAACATGCAACAAAGAGTCACTCCAAAGTCACTAATAGCGGAAAACAAACGAAGAGATTATGGTAGGGTACGAAACCACCTCCAAGTTATTCTTTCCAATCAACCCGTTGGGCTATTCCTATAAGTGTCATAAACAGCCCTAGAGTTCGTACTAGAATAACACCTTAAGATACAAATCAACCAAAACCCTAATGTCATCTAGATACTCCAATGTCACCGCAAGTATCCGTGGGCATGATTATACGATATGCATCACACAATCTCAATTCATCTATTCAAACCAACACATAGAACCTCAAAGAGTGCCCCAAAGTTTCTACCAGAGAATCACGACGAAAACGTGTGCCAACCCCTATGCATAGGTTCATGGGCGGAACCCGCAAGTTGATCACCAAAACATACATCAAGTGAATCACGTGATATCCCATTGTCACCACAGATACGCACGGCAAGACATACATCAAGTGTTCTCAAATCTTTAAAGACTCAATCCGATAAGATAACTTCAAGGGGAAAACTCAATCCATTACAAGAGAGTAGAGGGGGAGAAGAAACATAAGATCCAACTATAATAGCAAAGCTCGCGATACATCAAGATCGTGACAATTCAAGAACACAAGAGAGAGAGATCAAACACATAGCTACTGGTACATACCCTCAGCCCCGAGGGTGAACTACTCCCTCCTCGTCATGGAGAGCGCCGGGATGATGAAGATGGCCACCGGTGAGGGTTCCCCCTCGGCCAGGTGCTTGGGAGCAGGGCCCGATTGGTTTTGGTGGCTCTGGAGGTTTTGCGGCGGAACTCCTATCTAATCTCTGTTTTGGAAGTTTTAGGGTACGTGGAGTTATATAGGCGGAAGAAGCACGTCAGGGGAGCCACGAGGGGCCCACGAGGCAGGGGGCGCGCCCTCGGGGAGTGGGCGCGCCCCCCACCCTCGTGGCTTCCTCGTTCCTTCCTTAACGTGGGGTCCAAGTCCATCCGGTAGATTTCCTTCCAAAAATAACTTCTCCAGTTGATTTCGTTCCGTTTTGACTCCGTTTGATATTCCTTTTCTTCGAAATACTGAAATAGGCAAAAAACAGCAAATCTGGGCTGGGACTCCGGTTAATAGGTTAGTCCCAAAAGTAATATAAAAGTGGAAAATAAAGCCCAATATTGCCCAAAACAATAGATAATATAGCATGGAGCAATAAAAAATTATAGATACGTTGGAGACGTATCAATGATACAAGAACGTGCTGATTACAAGTCACTTGATCCCGCTGATATCGTCGAGAGGCTAAACACTCATGAGTTCCAGCTTGCTGAGAAGAGAGATCTCTATGGTACGAGCTATGGCAGATCACGTGCCCTGAAGGCCAAGGTCGTCTCTGAATCTGAAGGTGAAGATTCTGGTAGTAGCCTTGGTGATCCCGAAGAACTGAGCCAGGAGCTAGCGCTGCTCGTGAAGAAATTCCAGAGGTTCTCAAGACGTCGCTTTGGAAAGTCCTCAAGAAGCAATGATTCCTCGTCCAATGACTACAAGAAGAGGCTATGCCACAAGTGCAAGAAACCTGGTCACTACATTCAAGATTGTCCTCAGTGGGAAAAGGAATCAAAGAAGAAGGAATACAAGGATTACAGTTCTGATGATGCGAAGAAGAATAAGAAATCTTCAAAGTCTTCATCATCAAAATCCTCGAAGTCTTCGTCTCACAAGAAGAGCAGCTCCAAGAAGGCTCGGGCATTCATTGGCAAGGAAATGGACTCCGAGGCTGAATCTGAGGAACATGGGGAAGAGGAGGCATCTGAGGAGTCCGAGTCTGGTGTGGCGAGTCTAGCTCTCGCTACTGCATTCGTCAGCAAGTCTATCTTCAACTCTGAAGAAAATGGCTACACCAACAAGGCTGATGAACGCAATATTGACTACGCTCCCACGTATTGTTTCATGGCAAAAGGTGCCAAGGTACTCAAATACCCCTCCTCTGAATCGAGTGAGGATGAATCTGATGAAAACCTCAAGCCTAGCTATTCTAAACTTGCTAAGATTGATGTGAAACAACAAAAGGCTTTTGAAAAGGGTCAAAACATGCTAGACAAAAGTGATGATATGTTGGGTGAAGAAATGGGTTGCACTAAAACCTTAACTGAAAATCTTCAGAGATTTAAGACTAGGTTTGACAACCTTCAAGGTCATCATAACACTCTCTTATCTGATGATGAGAAGCTTTCTTATGAATTTCTTCAAAGAAAGCAATATCTTGAGAAGCTAAGAGGTTATGAAGATCTTCAGAAGGATCGCGATTTATTACTTGCTCAACAAATTAGCGCTGCTCAGGAAGAATTTGTTCCTCCATGTTTGAAGTGCATTGAACGTGAATCTGCTAATTCTTCACCTGAATGTTCAAATGCTTCTAATGCTACAAATTCTTCAACTGTCTCTGCTATCACTAAATCCTCATCCGAGGACATTGCTAGTATCCTTGATGATGCAGGTTGAAGGAATTGTACATGACATGCATGTACAAAAAGCCTCAAAGGGCATCGACTCTTTGTGATGTGATTAAAAGCGAGATCCTCAACAGAACCCTAGGAAAGAGGGTATTGCCTTTGAGAGGAAACTCAATGTTGATGGTACATATTGGAAGCACAAGCGGTACCCCAAAACCTCATGGGTTGCCGCAAAGGGACCTCCGATTGATCCATCCAATTTATCCGGCTTTACATGTGAATCTCCTCATTCTTATGATGAGTCATTTGACTCCAACTATAAACCTGTTCAAGAATCGAGAATGGTGAGGTATTTGCTAGATATGTTGGCACTAATCGCAGGGAATGGTTCCCCTATGAAGAAAATTTGGGTTCCCAAAAGGTGCCTTGAAAGTCTTCAGGTGAATGTCCTCATGACACCACCTGTGAAGAATAGGAACCCTAGATCAAATTCTTCATATGGACCAAATTCTTCGTATGGATCCAAGTCCTCATACGGACCAAACTCCTCACGTGGATCAAATTCCTCAAAAGGATCAATGTCCTCATATGATCATGATCGTGCTAACCCCTCTGTTTCGCAGGGAAGAGCCAAGGGCTATGAATATGAGCATTATTCTTCTAACCATTATGTTCATAAGTCCTCGAAGAATTTCTCTGCTTATTCATATGCTTACCCTAACTCCTCTTATGTGAAACAAAGTGGACTGGCTTCTATGCCACCTTTCTCATATGGAGCTTGCAGAGTGATGAACACTTTTCCACCCCTTCAGATGTGGGTGGTGAAGAAAAAGAACTAATTTCTTCTGCAGGGTCAGGTCTCCAAACGTGCGTAAATGTCTGAAGAATTTCTTTGGAGACACGAAAGTGCTCGAAAGGGCCTTGAGCTAATCATGAAGAAATGAACCCTCATTTCTCACGTCCTCACTCTGCTCTATCTGTTCTAATGCTTGATGAAATTGATCTGATGAATTGTGATGTCATATTCTTCACTTATGAAGTATATGAGTTCGTAAGCTGCACTAATTCATCTGTAGGATGATCAACCTAAAGCCACTGAGTGGGTCCTCGATAGTGGATGTACGAATCACATGACTGGTGACAAGAATCTATTGATGGATGCTCCCTTATCTCCATCGTGATTCAAGCATATCATCTTCGCTGACAAAGGCAAAAGTCAGGTATTGGGCCTAGGTAAGGTTGCGATCTCAAAGGATAGACACATGGACAAAATCATGCTTGTCGAGTCCTTAGGATACAACCTCATGTCTGTCTCAATGCTTTGTGATCTTGATATGGTTGTTGTCTTTGGCAAGTATCATTGTGTTGTGATCATGGAAGCTGACAATTCCAAAGTCTTCGAAGGCTTTAGGAGAGGAGACTTGTATATTGTTGATTTCTCTACAGGACCACAACCAGCCGTATGCCTACTTGCAAAAGCTTCAGAAGGCCGGCTATGGCATTGACGACTTGGTCATGCAGGCATGAGGAATTTGCACACGCTTGCAAAGAAGAAGCATGTCATTGGCATCGAGAATGTCAAATTCCTCAAGGATCACTTATGCGGAGCCTGTGAAGATGGAAAGATGACCAAGGCCAAGCATCCAGCAAAGACTATCATGACTGAGGGAGTCCCGGATTAGGGGGTGTCCGGATAGCCGAACTCTCACCGTTGGCCGGACTCCTGGACTATGAAGATACAAGACTGAAGACTTCGTCCCGTGTCCGGATGGGACTTTCCTTGGCATGGAAGGCAAGCTTGGCGATCTGGATATGTAGATCTCCTACCATTGTAACCGACTGTGTAACCCTAACCTATCCTAAGGTCTATATAAACCGGAGGGTTTTAGTCCGTGGGACGAACAACAATCATACCATAGGCTAGCTTCTAGGGTTTAGCCTCCTTGATCTCGTGGTAGATCTACTCTTGTACTACCCATATCATCAATATTAATCAAGCGGGAGTAGGGTATTACCTCCATCGAGAGGGCCCGAACCTGGGTAAAAACATCGTGTCGCTTGTCTCCTGTTACCATCCGCCTAGACGCACAGTTCGGGACCCCCTACCCGAGATCCGTCGGTTTTGACACCGACATTGGTGCTTTCACTGAGAGTTCTTCTGTGCCGTCGCCATCAGGTAGGATGCCCCATCTCGTCTTTAAAGACGATACTATCGCCAAAGGAGCCTTGGCCGCTGGCCAGACTCTTCGGCTAGGTGGTTTTCTTATGACCGCCATCCGCCATCGCTACCGATGATGACCTCTCGAGTCATCGAAACCAATCTCCATGTTAGTTTGGAACTTGCCGAGCAGTTAGATCCGATCGAGCTCTCCTTCGTAAACGAAGCTCTTGGATCGCATCGCCGCCACAGGAGTCGCCACATACTACGACCGGATCGGGCCTAAAACTGATCTCGAGAGAGATCAACTCTCCCTGTGCTACCCATCATGTTGCTGTGATAGAGGAGCAATGCGGCGATTATTCTTGTATCTTAAGGACTAGCTACGTCCGGATTCCCGATCCCTCCATGCCGGATTCCCGCAGAGGGACGGATGTCGATCAAGCCCTGAACTTAAAGTCAGGCGGCGGGTTGGACTCATTGGATAACACTCAAAAATCCAAACTTCCGAGTTCGGAAACTTCTCGGCCCTTGAGTCCTAAATTGGACGGGGTTCCGGATCTAGTTCCACCCGCCCACCCAAACATTAGCGATCTCTCTCGAATTCGGCAAGAGCCCGCTGAAACAGTACATCATTACTGGGCCAGATTCCTCCTGGTTATGAACAGGATAAAGGACTACCAAGAGGAGGACGCAATCCCAATTTTCTGCAATAATGGCATGGACAAGGGAATCCTAAACGCCATAAGTTGTCGCGAAATTACACGCTTTGCTCACTTGGTGACCATAGTACAAAAGTACTGTGCGATGGAGAGCGCCTGGAAAACCGAAAGTAATTTTTGGGATAATCCGGCCCCGAATACATCCCTAGTCCAAAACAAAAGGGTGCATCATTATCAAGCACCTGGGTTGAATACCAAAAAACCAAAACCCCCTAAAGGGTACGGAACCGTACTGGAGTGTTGGCTAAATGGACCCTGCAAAATTCATAACACGGAGGGCGCCACTCCAACTCATAGCCTTCGAGCATGTTGGATACTACGGCAGGTGGCCAAAAGTGGCAAAGAGCTTCTAGCTTCATAATCCCAGCCCAAAGAACACCAAGTCACGGTGTTAACAGATCTTGAGACTTTCGCATCAAATAACATGCGAAAACGAACACTCCGCAACCTTGCCGAAGTCTACCAAGTAGCAACAATAAATCCATGGAGTGACACAGCTATTACCTTTAATGTTAGTGACGAACCTAAATTCCGAACTGCCCGGGCACCAGCCGCATTGGTCCTCAGCCCGATAGTAGACGGCTTTCGCCTTACTAAGGTACTCATGGACGGCGGCAGCGGACTAAACCTCATCTATGAGGAAACCCTCTGAAAAATGGAAATAGACTGGAACCGCATTGAGCGAAGCAACACAACCTTTAGAGGAATAATCCCTAGCCGGGAAGCATCTTTGTCAGGAAAAATCATCTTTGGGCGTAGTGTTCGCTCACGGACAATTACAGGTCCGAGGAGGTCACATTTCAAGTGGCCCCGTTCAACAGCAGATATCATGCTTTATTAGGACGAGAGGCATTCACAATTTTTCAAGCTATACCCCATTATGGGTACATGAAGCTTAAAATTCCCGGTCCCAAACGGAATCATCACTCTCGCTAGTGATCCGAACATAGCACTCTGCGCCGAAAAAAAACAGCCGCACTAGCCCTCGAGGCACTATCCGAAGCCCTAGCGGCCGAAGAACTCACCGCGATGCGCTCCACGGTGAACAGGGACGATGTGATACTTGATAAAAGATCCAAGTCCACCTCTTTTAAACCAGCGGATGAAATAGTCAAATTCCAAGTCCACCAAACGGACCTGCAAAGACGGCCTCCATTGGGGCACAATTAAACCTCGATGTAGACGCTGCACTACGAGAATTTCTACAAGAAAAGCTGGGACATGTTTGTTCGGCACCCTTGGACATGCCAGAATCCCACGTCACCGGATTTAGCACAGCCCTAAATATCCTAAAAGGATTCAAGCTATCAAACAGGCTCTTCGGCGCTTTTCCGAACCCAAGAGACAGGCCATGGGAGAGGAGCTAGCCAAACTTTTGGAAGCCGGATTCATCAGAGATATAAAACATCCGGGCTGGCTAGCAAACCTGGTGATGGTACCAAAGAAGGATAAATCCTGGCGCCTATGTGTTGATTTCAAAGACCTTAATAAGGCTTTCCCAAAGGATCCCTTCCCCCTCCCTCGAATTGATCAAATCATTGACGCCTTCTGACAGGACACGACTCATTGTGCTTCCTCGACGCGTACTCCGGCTACCACCAAATCAAGATGGCGGAGCCAGACCAAGCTGCAACAACATTCATCACTCCGTACGGCCCGTTCTGCTTCAACACAATGCCCTTTGGGCTCAAAAACGCCGGCGCGACATATCAGCGCATGATTCAGACATGTCTGGCAAACCAGATCGGCAAAACGGTGGAAGCATACGTAGATGACGTGGTTGTCAAAACCAAGCACGTCGAAACTCTAGTAGACGACTTGAGGCTTACATTCGACAATCTTCGAAAATATGACATCAAGCTCAATCCGAAAAAATGCCTCTTCGGCGTTCCAGCCGGAAAGCTCCTGGGCTTCATTGTGTCCGGTAGAGGAATTGAAGCAAACCCAGCCAAGATCCGAGCTCTGTCACAATTGGATATTCCAAAAGACCTCAAACAAATACAAAATTGACTGGATGCGAACGGCTCTAAGCCACTTTATTTCCCGTTTGGGGAAAAGGCGTTACCCTTTACCGCCTCCTCCGCCGCACGAACACTTCGAGTGGGCGGATGCCGCCACGGCCAGACTCAAGAAATAAAGGCCATTTTGGCAACAAATCCGGTCTGGCCGCGCAACGTAGGCGAACCAATGCTATTATATATGGTCGCAACACATCAAGTTGTCGGTCACGGTGCTCGTTGTCGAACGAGAACGGACGGACACCGGTTCCCTGCTCAAAACCGGTTTATTATGTGTCCACTGTCCTAACTCCATGCAAGTCCCGGTACCCACACTATCAAAAGATAGCATACGCGGTGTTCATGGCATCCCGGAAGCTGCGATGCTACTTTCAAGAGTGTTCGATAACGGTAGCCTCCGAAGTACCTCTTAACGACATTATAAACAACCGCGACGCGATGGGCCGGATTGCTAAATGGGCCATAGAGCTCCTTCCATTCAATATAACTTATAAGCCACGACGAGCTATTAAGTCGCAGGTTTTGGCCGACTTCGTGGCCAAATGGACCAAGCCGAACTCCAAAGAGTACGGGCGCATACTCCAATTGGATCATGCACTTTGACGGCTCTAAAATGTTGGCGGCCTGGGTCGGCGTTGCCCGACGTCCCCAACCGGGGACACAGTCCAATACATCCTTCAGATAATGTATACAGACTCCAACAACACAGCCGAATACGAGGCCCTTCTGCATGGCCTCCGGATGGCAGTCTCCATGGGCATTCAACGCCTAGAGGTGCGCGGGGATTCGAACCTCGCAATATCTCAAATAAACAGAGACTTTGATGCCAAAGATCCGAAAATGGCAGCATACCGCAATGCGGTCCTAAAAATGTCAAGACGGTTCAAGGGCTCGAATTTCATCATATAGCCCGGATAACAACGGTGGCGGATATATTGGCGCATCGGAGCAAAACGCGATGCTGTCCCTCCCAACATCTTCCCGAACGGTTGTTCAAGCCATCCGCATTATGGGAAGGGAGTCCGACAATAACAATCCGGACCCAACCGCCTTTGCTCGACGCCGAACACTTCGACACAACCGGAGGCTCGCCCCGAGATAACACCCTCCGCTCACGAAATAATGGCGGTTGTCGCTCCGTGGGCGGAACCATTCCTAGCCTACCTAACTAGGCAGGAACTCCCCGAAGACCAAAATGAGGCTCGCTGCATAGTACGGCGATCTAAAGCCTATAAAGTCCATGAGGGAGAGCTTTATAAGAAAAGCACTACCGGAGTCCTCCAAAGGTGTATCTCCGAAGAGGAAGGGCGAAACCTCCTGGCTGAAATTCATGCCGGACTGGTGGGCACCACGCCGCAGCCCGGGCCCTTGTCGGCAAGGCCTTCCAGACAGGATTTTATTGGCCAACGGCGGGCAGATGCGCAGGACTTAGTCCAACGATGCGTCGGTTGCCGCCTTTTGCTAACCAAAGCCACATGCCACCCACCGCCCTTAAAACTATACCCATGACCTGGCCGTCATGGTCCGGGGCTTGACATGGTTGGACCCCTTAAGGGAGGAACCCACAAGCAAAAATACCTATTGGTCATGGTGGATAAATTCACCAAATGGATAGAGGCCAAGCCTGTTAAAACGGCCGACTCCGGACCGGTGATAGACTTCATATCAGGGGTAGTGCACCGTTATGTTGTCCCCCACGGTATCATCACTGATAATGGCACCAACTTCACGACCGATGAGGTCAAATTATGGTGCAAAAACATGGGCATCAAGCTCGATTACGCCTCAGTCTATCACCCTCAAACCAACGGCCAAGTCGAACGGGCGAATGGTCTAATCATGAGCGGCATTAAACCCAGACTAGTGCGGTCCATAAAGGAATATAACACGCTGTGGGTTGAGGTGCTTGACTCCGTACTATGGGAGCTGCGGACCACGCCGAATCATACTACAGGATTCACACCATTCTATATGGTGTACGGCGCAGAGGCAGTCTTGCCCTGCGACATAATACATGACTCACCTCGCGTGCGCATGTATTAAGAAAGAGAAGCCGAGCTTGATCGGCAGGACAGTTTGGACGCATTGGAGAAGGAGCGCGACGTGGCAAAAGCTCGTTCCGCATTCTATCAACAGCAGGCTCGAAGATATCAAAGCAGGGAAGTACGGGCCAAAGCTTATAACGTTGGCGAACTAGTTCTACGCTCGCCGAACAAGAAAAAGGACAAACTCAAGCCCAAATGGGAAGGTCCCTTCATCATCGACCAGGTCTGACCGGTAGAGCATACCGTCACAAACGCATCGGATAACCGACTCGAGCCGAACCCATGGAACGCAGCCCGTCTACAAAGATTCTACGCCTAAGTGCGGACTCCAAGTTCGTCTCCTTCCTCCGATCCACATTTTCTATTTTTGCTGTCTTTTATTTCTCTCCTTCCTCCTCCTTCTTCTTGAAGCCTCTAGAGGCTCGTTTGTGCTTTTTTCAAGACACTTGACGCGCTGTCGTCGCTCATTATACCTGGGGGCTTCTTTAACAGAAGCTTATTTATACGGGCTTCATGCCCAACACATGCGTTAAACTTCCGCATGTACCTTTTATTCACCATTATATGCATCGATATGACTTAAGTTTTGGCCAAGCTGGGTTGCCTGGCTCCTGTGCTTACCCCTACGTTCCCGATTATTCGGCTAGGTGGTAAAGGGAGCACCTCTGCGATTATTCTTGCCGGGTCGGCCGGATGTGTACCTCAGACTAGGTGAAGCCGAAAGCTAGCTTTCTTAAGGGAATATTGATTCGGTGAACTGAAAGATGATTTTTAACTATTTACCCATCTGCCCCGGATGATCTTGACTTTCATAGTAGCTTTGACATGCACTTTAGGGCATGCATCCCAAATAAAGGAACCCTTAACGGAACTATTCTCCTGGAAGATGTTTCTTACTACCCATGTAATATAACATAACTAGTTGGGCACTTGTCCGTCATGCAACAATGACCCCTACGCCTTATCTCCATGCATACCCCGGTTCTTATATAACCACGAAGGTATTCGGACACACTCCGGACTATTGGGTCCTGAGGTCGAAGCGAAAAGGTCCGCTACGACAAACGATCTACAATCCGGCTAGAAGACATTTTTTCATGTCATATTTTTACATAGTCAACTCGAATCATTGTATTCCTCCTCAATGCCATCTAATAGGCTATCTAATTTACAATCTTGCTGGGAATACTTGGCGGCCAATTCTACTTGGCCGTACACTAAGCTTTCTGAGGATCTCCATCTCATCGGGCCCCACAGGTCCGACCTCGGCCATGTGGTTTGGGTCAACAACCGTGTACCGCGTCTTTACCATGGCCCAGCCTCCCTGGCGCCTTGACGGCAGGCCGATATCTTCCATAGTTGGAAGCGCCGCCGTGCTCCTTGAAGCCGCTCTGCCAGCTCCCCAATGCCTTCGGGCAGGGAGATAGATGGCCACAAGGCCTGGCCAATGCCTTTCATCACCTGCTGGACTCGTTCATGCAGCTGATGCAATTCGGGAAGAAGATCACCCGAAAAACTGGGCATGTCCTCCTCAGGACGACCTGTGAGCAAACCTACATACATGTTTATGTTAGTGGCCTTCCTCGCCGAACTCTTTTCAAAGTTCGCTCAAGCACTTACAAACCCGCCGCACTTCATAAACTATTTTTAAAGCATATATTACCAGTGGGGGTCTCTGAGGTTCCCCCCTGTAGCGGCTAGTGCGGCCTCAAGTTGGGCCTTGCATTCTTCAAGCTCCTGGGACAGTCGGGTATTCTTTTCTGTAAGATCCTGCATAACAAATGATCCTTAAATCAGTTATTCTAACTATTTTAAGTCTCGAGACTCTTGGCATATATAATCATCAAATTTCCTTACCGTATGTCCTTCACATACCACTCCGTGGCTCTGGCTAGACCATCTTGAGCGGCACGGAGGTGCGCATCTCCTAATCGAAGGCATTCAAGGCCTCACAGGAGAAACATGCGCCACGAAGAAGCTGTCTGGCGGCGCCTGTGATTCAAGGCGCTCTCCACCTCGGAGTTGGTGGCGGACAACCTGTCGGCATCCTGCATCGGAGGAGCATCCGACGACGCGTCTCGTGCTTCGCCTCAGCCTCCGGACCCGGCTTTGAAGCTTTGGCGGGTGAAGGTTCGATTGGCAACCTCTCCGGACTCAGTCCGGCGAACGCTCTTTTCCTGAAAAGAGCACCAGCGTTAGTACGCCTTCCAGAATCAATCCTGGGAGTATGGTGACACGCCATACCGTTGAGGCGGAGTTTCGTTCCGGACCGCACTTCTTTTTAGCACTTGAGGCCGCCTTGCCCTTTGTTGGCCAGCCGCTTGTGAGCTCGGCTTCGCCTCGAAGGTACCCCCTGCGAAGCACCATTGGTATACGGTGATTAAAAATAAGCATGGATGGGTCATTATCAGGGTTTTGGGATCTCGGCCTCAGTTACCTGTGAGGCTGGAAGTATTCCGGGGTAATCAGCCGTAATGGCAACCAAAGCGTTGTCGATGCTAAGTTGGTGGAATACCCCGTCGATCAACTCCACCTTTATATCTAGATCCTCTTCGGAGGTCGGATCGAGGACCGCTCACGGATCCTTGAGTTGTGGGGCGGGCTGTGTATCTTCTCCATATCCGTGCAGTTCTCTGTGAAACCATGAAATGAGATATTTAACCATGGGAACATGGATCGGACAGTCACAAAGATGTTTGCTTACCCAACTTCGAGGATTATTCGAAGAAAACTCCTTCAGTAGATTTACACGGAGGAAATCCTCCTCCTCCCCTTTATACATGGCAGACAAGATCTTCACCAGTTCGGTGACCGATCCCGGCCCTTTGCGGCCATGGCGGGTGGCATCGTCCTCCCTGTTGAAGTCCCACATGGGGTGGCCCCTGTATTGGAGCGGCTGCACTCCCCTCATTATGCAGATTGCCATGACTCCTATCATGGTCAATCCGGCATGAGCCAGTAACCTTATTCGGCTCATCAAATAAAGGACATCCGGGTCATCTTCTCTCCGGGGGCTCCGAGGGCGCCAGCTTAGGCGCTTCTTCAGAGGAGCATTCTTGAACTCCGGAAGGCCGATCCCAACAGGATCCGGCGTGACGCCCTCCATATAAAACCATTAGAAGGCCGGTCTTTGGACGCCTTCTTTGGGGTTCCGGATAGGTATCCGGTCCCGGCGATGCGCCATAGCTCGGCTCCGCCCACTTGATATATTGACCCCTCATGAGAACGGGGTACTAGGCAGAATATTCTCTTCCACAGCCCGAAATGAGCCTTGACGCCCAAGAATTGTTCGCAAAGGGCCACGAAGCCCGCGATGTGCAAGATGGAGGCAGGAGTAAGATGGTGCAAGCTGGAGGTCAGAGAACTCCAGTGAGCCCTGGAGAAAGCGGATGGATTGGAAATCCGAGTCCTCTTACTAGATAAGAGATGAAGCATACCGCTCTTCTTTAGAGGGATCGGGGATGCTCTCCGCTTTCTTTCCGCCCCTTGTAGGTGGCAAGTCCGGCTCGAAAGGGACCATGAAGGCCGGGGAAGAAATCCCTTGGCTTGGAGTATAACTAGCTCGCTATGCGGGATGAGCATCTCTCCCAATTTCCTGGCCGAGGGTCAGGGGCGCGAGAGGAGGAGCCGCGTCGACTGTCCATGATGGAATGGGCTTTGGTCAGAGGCGCTCCGATGAAAGCTCGCAAAGGGGGGATGGTGCGACTCAGATCTAGATCCTTGCCCCTTTTATAGGCGGCTCATTTGCGCGGCTAGGGGGGTAATTGTAAAAATACCCTGGCTTTTAGCATTCATTCAAACACGTGGAAGATGGCCATTATTGGGCGTAGAAGCCGAGGAGCGCAGCATTTATCAGAAGCCGGACACTATTCGACAAGTATATGGAATTTGGAGAAGAACCCGCCTCGCAATGCCGAAGACAATCAACGCGCCGGACTCATCGTCATTGAAGCCTGGTTCGGGGGCTATTGAGGGAGTCCCGGATTAGGGGGTGTCCGGATAGCGAACTCTCACCGTTGGCGGACTCTGGACTATGAAGATACAAGATTGAAGACTTCGTCCCGTGTCCGGATGGGACTTTCCTTGGCGTGGAAGGCAAGCTTGGCGTCTGATATGTAGATCTCCTACCATTGTAACCGACTCTGTGTAACCCTAACCTATCCGATGTCTATATAAACCGGAAGGTTTTAGTCCATAGGACGAACAACAATCATACCATAGGCTAGCTTCTAGGGTTTAGCCTCCTTGATCTCGTGGTAGATCTACTCTTGTACTACCCATATCATCAATATTAATCAAGCAGAGTAGGGTATTACCTCCATCGAGAGGGCCCGAACCTGGGTAAAAACATCGTGTCCCTTGTCTCCTGTTACCATCCGCCTAGACGCACAGTTCGGGACCCCCTACCCGAGATCCGCCGGTTTTGACACCGACATTGACCACTACTCGACCATTTGAATTGGTTCACATGGATCTCTTTGGTCCTAATCATTATTCTGCAGTTTCAAATGATGCATCTCAATATGGCTTTGTTATTGTTGATGATTACTCTCGTTACACATGGGTACACATTGTTACTTACAAACATGAAGTGCAGGAAGTCTTCAAACGATTTTCCTCGAGGGCTTCAACCAACTTTGGTGTAAAGATCAAGCACATCAGAAGTGACAATGGAACTAAGTTCAAGAATTCTGGTCTTGATGACTATCTTGATGAACTTGGTATTACTCATGAGTTATCTGCTCCTTATACTCCTCAGCAGAATGGCGTCCTGGAGCGCAAGAACATGACTCTTGCTGAGATGGCTCGCACTATGCTTGATGAATACAAGACGCCTCGTCGTTTCTGGATTGAGGCAATTGATACTGCGTGCCACATCATCAACATGCACCTGAGGAAACTATCAAGTTCAAGGCTACTGAGGATGTCATCCCTACCGAAGAATATGCTGAAGAATTCATTCCAGAACGTGAAGAACGTCGAGCTGAGGCACCTGAAGAAAATGCTGATCAAATTCCTCGATGACAACCAGCTCATCCTCGTGTTGCAAACGAAGTGCAAATTGAGAAGATCATCGATGACATTGAAGCACCAGGTCCTCTCACATGCTCAAGAGCTTCACATTTATCTAACTTTTGTGGGCACTTTGCTTTTGTCTCTATCACAGAGCCCACTAAGGTAGATGAAGCATTTCTGGACCCTGAGTGGATTCAAGCTATGCAAGAAGAACTACATCAGTTCGAGCTCAACAACGTCTGGGAACTGGTCAAACGTTCAGATCCTCGCAAGCACAATATCATTGGCACAAAGTGGATCTACCGCAACAAGCAAGATGAAAATGGCCTTGTGGTGAGGAATAAGGCACGGCTTGTAACTCAAGGCTACACACAGGTTGAAGGAATTGATTTCGATGAAACTTTTGCACCTGCTGCTAGACTTGAGGCTATTCGCATATTACTTGCTTATGCTAATCATCATGATATCACCTTATATCAAATGGATGTGAAAAGTGCATTCTTCAATGGTAAGCTTGAGGAAGAAGTATATGTTGCTCAACCCCCCAGGTTTTGAAGATCCAAGCATCCTGACAAAGTCTTCGGACTCAATAAGGCCCTCTATGGCCTCAAGCAGGCCCCTCGGGCGTGGTATGATACTTTGAAGGAATTCCTCATGAAGAAAGGCTTCAAACCCGGTTCACTTGACCCTACTCTTTTCACTAAATCTTATGATGGTGAACTGTTCGTGTGCCAAATATATGTTGATGATATCATCTTTGGCTGTACTGACCACGTTACACTGAAGAATTTGGTTATATGATGAGAGAGGAATATGAAATGTCTATGATGGGAGAATTAAAATTCTTCTTAGGTATTCAAATTCGTCAACAGCGCAATGGCATATTCATATCTCAGGAGAAGTACCTCAAGGATGTATTGAGGAAATTCGGCATGCAAGATTGCAAAGGGGTCAAAATTCCAATGCCCACAAATGGCCATCTATGCACTGATGAAAATGGTATTGACTTTGATCAAAAGGTATATCGCTCCATGATTGGTTCTCTATTGTATTTATGTGCATCTAGGCCAGATATTATGCTCAGTGTTTGCATGTGTGCCCGATTTCACGCTACACCGAAGGAATCACACCATAAGGTTGTGAAGCATATTCTTCGATATCTATCTCACACACCAACACTTGGATTATGGTACCCCAAGGGCTCAGCTTTTGATCTCATTGGATATTCAGACTCTGACTATGCTGGTGATCGTGTGGACCGCAAGTCAACATCAGGCACATGCCATTTCCTCAGACGATCTTTGTCGGGGGTTGGGTGCGACATATGCCAAAGGATGGCTTATCATGGTGGGAGTGAGTAGAACGTCACCGGTGCCCGGAAGCGGGATGAGGCGTAGACACGAACGCCGGCGTACTTTACCTGTGTTGGGGCTCTCCTAGGAGATAACACCCCTAGTCCTGCTCTGCGGGGTCTCCGCGTGATCACTAAGGCTCAAGTGAATACACAGGTGCTCCTCGAGCTGTATGCTAGAAGTAGGAGAAGGCAAGGCTAGCTCTTCCCTTTCCTCTATGATCTGGTCTAACTATCTCAGGTCCGGAACCCTTTTGCATGGGTGCCCTGGGGGGTTTATATAGGCCTACCCCCAGGGGTACATTGGTAATCCGGCCGGGTGTAGGGCCCGACCGTCATCTCTTCAGCTGCCGGCTTCTCCGTCGACTGCCGGGGCCCGCCCACTGGTGGGTCCCACCGACCGGCAGGGTACGGGCCGATAGGCCGTACCCGCCGCTCCCGGGCTTGCCGGCGGCAGATCACTATAGCCGCGTCTCTAATGACGCAGGCTCGGTCGGAGGTCATGGCTACAGCCCCGCCGCCTGGCGGGCGATTACTGTAGCTACTCCCTATCTTGTCTGGTTGATGGTGCATGGGTCCCAAGGAAGGGGCCGGCCGACTCCTAGGGGCCGACCTCCATCGGGTCCGACTGGTAGGGCCCTTCGCCGTCTTTTGGACTCTCGCTGACTGGCGGGGCCCATCGTCCTTGGGCTGTACATACAGGCCGTCTTGGGAACAGGACTCCGCCCATGCGGGGTGATGTCAGGGAAGCCATGGCAACAGTGCCGCGCCGGACGGAGATCTCCGCTGGTACGGTGCACTGTGGCCATACTTGCCTGATCTGGAGGAGGGGATGGGCTATACTATAGCCACTCCCCGCCCCGTCCCCCTGACGAGGGCACAGGCTCCGCAGGTGTCGTGGGCCGACCTCCTGAGGCCGGCTTCTCTGGAAGCCGCCCGGCAGGAGTCGGCTTGACTCGGCCTCGCATCCAGGACTCGGCCGCCTATGGGAAGCCGGCCACTCCTTCAGTCGGCTTCCAGAAGGCGGCTCTTCGTCTCGTCGTCTTGAGGGGCGCAGTCAGCCCCGATGTCTTGAAAGGCTTTGGGCCTCGGGTTAGCCTACACGTGGCCCATTACTCCGACAGTAGTCCCCGAAGCTGGTGAGGCGCCGCGGGCGATCGGTCGAGGAGCCTCAGCAGTTTCCTTTTCTCGGTGCCCGAGGTAGAGCTTCGTCCATCTTCTGCCAAGCTGACCGGTTGGAGTCGGCCTCGCCCCAACCCGTCTTGACCAAACTTTCGAACGCCTTGGCGGGAGCCATGTGGCGTGCTAGCTAATCTTTCGTGCCACCGCCCGCTTCGGGCCTGTCACGTGGTGGCGCGCGGCGGGGCCAGTCTGCCCGCTTACGCGCGCGATGGGACATGTCTTCGGACCGGGCCCGCCACTACCCTCCTCGGCTCTGGAGCGGATCCGCTGCGGCCGAGGCGGGTGGTTGAGATTTCCGTGGGGTTACTGCATGCAGTAACTCGCGTGGGAAGGATCATGGGGGGCGTGGGGTAACGGTGCAGTTAATCCCACGCTCGCCCCCTCGTCTTCTCAGCCCGAGGGCCTATAAGTAGGCGGGGGAGGGGGAGCGGCAGGGCACGCGCGTCCCCCCTCCTCATTGCCTCCTCTTCCTTCTTCCTCTCGCCGCCGCGCCCCCAAGCTACGTCGAGCGTCGTGGCGACCCATTCCCGATGAGCTCCTCTTCCACCGTCACGCCCCCCGCGGTGCACTCTGTGGAGTGGGACGGCTCCGAGGTTCACACTGACCACATCGACTTCCTCCGCAAGATGCGTTGGCTGCCTCGCGAGGAACTCGTGAAGGTCTGCCTCGCGCCGGAGAGGGAAATCTCGCTGGCGCCGGAGAAGGGCGAGTGGGTCGTCTTCCGCTCGCACTGCCTGCACAGCCTCGGTCTGCCGGCGACCGGCTTCTTCCACTCCTTCCTCGAGTTCTACGGACTCCAGCCGCACCACCTCACCCCGAACACGGTGGTGCTATTGTCCGCCTTCGTCACTCTACGCGAAGGCTTCCTCGGTGTCCTCCCCACCCTCGAGCTATGGGGGGAGTTCTTCTACACCAAGCTTGGCACCCACGTCGCAGCGTCTTGGCTCGATCTTGGCGCTGTTCATCGCGGTGCGGAGGACGGGGGCCGACAACCCGTTTCCCCCCATCGCGCTGATAAAGTCGGTGAAGATGTGGCAGCGGTCATACTTCTACGTGAAGAGCGTCTTCGCAGAGGGCGACTGGGTCAACCTGCCGGCTTATGCAGCTGGCGCGCCGGCTGGGAGACAACCCAACTGGTCGTACCGGGCCAGGACGCTAAAGCATGCTGGAGCCGCCGCCATCGCCCGACTCCGAGTGATGACGCAGTCGAAGGGCCTGATCGGGCCTGACTTGCTGGCCGCCTTCGTGGCGCGCCGAGTGCTCCCGCTTCAAGGCCGTCCTCACATGATCTGTCAGATGAGCGGCCACCGGGATCCAAGCCGGATGTGCACCAAGGAGATGCCTCACGAAGAGGTGGCCTACATGGTGAACTACCTTGCGAACTGCGAGCTCTCGGAGGAGTGGCAGTTTGGCAAGGAGCCGTATTCGCGCGCCCATCCTCCACCCATGGTGAGTTGTTACTTTTTCTGGTTCCTCTGATTCTTTGTTGCCGAGTCTGCCCTGCCAGATCTGACCGAACGGTCATCGGGCAGAGCCCTCTCCTCTAGCCCGGCCCGCAAGATCAAGGGGCCGGGCCAATTCCTCCCCGACAGGCGGCGATGTCGACGACCCTGACTTGGGGGCGGCGGCCTTGGAAGACGACACCGAGGGAGGAGGCGGTAGAGAAGGTGGCGCGAGGCTCGGGGCCAGCCTCGAGGACTGGCCTGACGATGATGCGGGGGAAGTCACTCCGCACCACCAACCGGGGGCCGGCCATCCAGGCGCGAGCTCCTGTGCCGCGCTGGACGCCCAAGGCGGCGCGAAGAAGCGTAGGGCTGCGCCGAGCTTGTTCGGCAGCCGGCCGAAGAAGCCCAAGGGCTTGACTGTGGCGACCAAGCGGGAAGAGGCGGCCACGAAGGTCAAGCGCTTCCGCGGGGAGGTGAAGACGCCACAACTGGTCTTCGCTTAAGTGCTTTCCTCCCTTGCATCTTTGTCTTCTCTTCATCGATCTGTTCTGAGTTTTCTTATTTGTTTTCCTTGGGTCCAGGGCTTCCCTCTCTCTTGAGAAGGTAGCTGCCGCCTCCATCATGGGGTCGGCGGAGACTTTCGCCATAGCTCGGCGGATTGACCTGGCCGCCGACCTTCGGGAGGCGAGGGAGCGGAACATGCGGGAGGCGCGCGAAGAGCAGGAGTCCGCCCGCCTAAAGAAGGCGGAGGCCGCCGCCAAGGAGAAATTGGCGGAGGCCGCAGCCGCCGACGCGGCGAAGAAACATGCCGAAGAAGCCGCGCGTCACCACTCGGCGATCTTTATCGTTCCTCTGAACTCTTCCCCGCCACCTCCGGAGTTCTCGGTGCAGACCGGGGAGGCCGGCGATGAGAACCCGATCAAGGAACGAGACGGCAGCGACACCTCCATGCCGGACGTGCTCGTGCCGCCACCGCCGCCGGCTGGGAGCTCTCCGGGCGGGCAGCCGGCGGACCCGTCGGTGCCTCCGACTGGAGAGGTGGCGGCGGGCCTGGATCTTGGGATCGGCGCACCAACGCGTCGCCATCTTGCGAAGGCGGCTTCTGCGCCATGCCCGCTGGAGACCGGCGCCACGAGCTTCTCGATCCCGGACACCGAGGCGACGACCGCCGCGCCCACTGGGTGGGTGCGAGGAAGCGGGACAGGCCCGCTGAATCGGGCGCTCTTGGACGTCCAAGCCAAGATCCGAGCCGAAAGCGAGGCCTCAAGAATCGCAACAGGCGCACTGGCAGCGCGAGAAGCCGTTCGCGTACGTTCTCTTCTTCGTTTTTGTTTCTTGTACTTTTTGGTGCGGGCGCGCCAGCGCACCCTCTGGGTGTAGTCCCCGAGTTTCGGGCCGGCTGCTGAGCAGTCGGCTTGGAACTCTAATCGACGAGCTCCAAGTACTAACACTCGTCTGAATTTTATGTCGCAGGATTACCACAATATCCGCGAGATCACCTTCAACTCCAACGTCCAGGAGCTGGCTCAACGGACCGCCGACTTGTCGGACAGCCGGAGTACGTCTTCTTCTTTTTTCCGCGGGGGCGCGCTGGCGCACCCGCGGGCTGTAGTCCCCGAGATTCGGGCCGACTGCTGAGCAGTCGGGCCGGATCTCCCCGGCGACTGTATTTCTTTGCTGGCGACTAACGCCTCGCTTTCTTGTTTCTTTTGCAGAAGCCAACGCTCCGTGCCAAGGAGGAAGAGTGCAGCCAGCTGGCTGAAGAGCGTGACCGTCTGGCCGCGCAACTGGCGGAACAGAAGGAGCTCTTCGAGATGGCTCAGAAGGAGGCGAAGGACAAGGAGCCTGGTCTCCTTGCTGAATTCGCGAGCGAGCGCTCCTCCTGGTCTGACAAGGAGGCGATGCTGACCTCTGGCTTCCACGAGATCGAGGACATAGTCGATGGTGAGTCTTCCTCATTTTTCTTCTTTGCGCCGCCGGCTGTTGGTCAAAACCGGCTTCTAGTCTTTTAATTTTGCTCTTTGCTTCCGCTTTGGCAGACTTCTTCCCTGGCCACTCGGATGTTGCCAACCGGGCCACCGAAGCTGACCGTGAAGGGCGGAGGGCGGACAGTGCGAAGATCGCCATCGACGACCCCCGATCCCTTTACGAGCAGATCCTGAGCATTGAGGCTCGTCTTCGGCCGGCTCACCGGATGCTACGCCGGCTTCAGCGTGTCGGTGCCCAGGCAATCACCACCCTGTGGCCGAACATGCCGGCACCGCGCACTCCCAGTCGGACTGCCGACTGGCTGGAGGTAGCTGCTGGCCGTCTTGAGGCCTGGAAGGGCTCTTCGGCTCGGGCTGGGGCGCACCGGGCCTTGGAGTTCCTCAAGGCATGGTACCCTGGGCTGAATCTAGCCCAGCTGACCACGTTCCGGCAGGAGGCTCATGCAGAGTTGGCGGCCGTGGAGGACGATCTTGTCAAGCACGTGGTGTCGATCACCGAGTACACCGACACCAGCATCTTCATCCCGGAGCAGGATGAAAACGGCGACGAGGCACCGCCAGAATGGTTCGGGCTGAACCCGGCCAACGGCGAGGACTCGGCGGAGGTGATCGACTCCAGCGGCGAGGAGGAAGGCGAGTTGGAGGAGGGAGGCGAAGAGGAGGAGCCAAAGCTCGGAGCAGACGGCCAGCCTCAGCTCGACCGCGCCTCCAGCAACGAGCCGCGTCCGACCGAGCCAACTACCACCGGAGGCGATCAAGCAGAGACCAACCAGCCGGCCGCTCCGGCGATTGGCACCACCGACTCCTCCGATCCTCCGAACCCTTCTGCCGCTTCCTAGGCTGCCGCTTTATCTTTTGTTTTGCCTGTCTATTAGTCTCAAATGAACTTGTTAATTTCGCACAATTCCACCCGCGGGGTCTATCTAAACTTGGTTGAAGTTCGGCCAAGGGCCCTTATTGTGTAAATATTTTCCCGAGTTCCGACTCTTCTTGCTTTATCGCTCTTTGGCTTTTTCCTTTGCTGCCTTTCCTTGGTTGCCGCCTTGTCAGCCAAGCAGCCGCTCTGCGGTCTGTTGCTGGGTCAAGTTCCTGGCTACCTTGGGAAGGCAAGTACTTAGCCGCTTTCGAGCTTTAGCAAGTTGAATAGGAAACGGCCAGCCGACTGGTGAACAGACGGTTGTAAAAAGGCTGGAAGCCGGCTTAAACTATGCAATGCTTTGAGTCCTTAGCCATTTTTCGTGTGGGCACCATTTCTCCCTTGCTCACCTTCGCTAATCACCGCTCATGAGCTGCGGCTTCTGGCAGAGACGGCTTAAGTGCCACACATTACTTGTCCGGCTGCAGGAAGCATTTCATAGCTCCAGACGGCAAGTCCCCGGGCCGACTGGTCGAACCCGGTGCCAAATGGCATAACGAAAAAGGTGACATACTTGTAGGCATAACCTTTATCATACAGATAAAAGAGGGCAGTCCCCGAGCTCTTCTCGGGGGACCTGGAGTCTTCGTACTTTAATACAAAAGGTAGCATGGTACATACTGCTTTTAACTGTAAAATCTTCGGAGGAGATTTGCATTCCATGGCCGTTCCGTCTCCTTGCCGGAGTCGTCCCTCTTGCGTGCTCGAGGCTTCTGTGCGTCGATCAGGTAGTAGGAGTCGTTTCCCAATACTTTCTTGATGATGAAGGGGCCTTCCCAAGGTCTTTGAGAGTTCATCTTGGCGGCTGTTATTCGCTGGATCGGCCGGAGCACAAGGTCTCCTTCTTGGAAAGATCCCGGCTTGACCTTCCGGTTGTAGTATCGGTAGCGAGGCTCTTTGGTAGATGCTGGACCGGCTGAGTGCCAACAGCCGTCCCTCTTCCAGCAGATCGACGCCGTCTTGTCGTGCTTCTTCTGCCTCCTCTTCGGTGTACATGGTGACTCAAGGGGAGTCGAATTCTATGTCCGTCAGGATGACGGCTTCGACACCGTAGATGAGGAAGAAAGGCGTGAAGCCGGTTGACTTGTTTGGAGTTGTGCGCAGGCTCCAGAGGACGGTTGGCAGCTCGTCGAGCCAGCAGCCGGCCGAACGCTCCATAGGCTCGACCAGTCGGGGCTTGATGCCAGACAGGATGAGGCCGTTTGCTCGATCGACTTGGCCGTTTGACTGCGGGTGGGCAACGGACGCTAAGTCCAGTCGGATGCAGTGTGTCGCGCAGAAACGGGCCAAGGCGCCCTTGGCGAAGTTTGTGCCATTGTCGGTGATGATGCTATGCAGTATGCCGTACCGAGTGGTAATGTCGGCGATGAAAGTCATGGCAGTCGGCCCATTCAGTTTCTTGATTGGCCTTGCCTCTATCCACTTGGTAAACTTGTCCACAGTGACAAGCAGATGAGTCATGCCGCCACGTGCTGTTTTGAACGGCCCTACCATGTCCAGGCCCCAGACGGCAAAGGGCTAGGCGATGGGGATAGTCTTGAGTGCGGAAGTCGGCTGATGTGGCTTGGAGTGGAACATCTGACACCCTTTGCATTTCAGGACCAAATCCTTGGCGTCTTCTAGGGCAGTCGGCCAAGAAAAACCATCGCGGAAAGCTTTGGCGACAAGTGCTCTTGAAGCCGCGTGGTGGCCACACTCGCCTTGGTGGATATCTTTGAGAATTGCTTGGCCTTGCTCTGGTTCGACGCAGCGTTGGTAAACACCAGTGACACTGCGCCTGACCAGCTCTCTGTTGACTATGGTGTAGGCCGCGGCCCGGCGTTGCACTTGCCGGGCCGAGATCTCATCAGACGGCAGCTCCTTGTTCACTAGGAAGTTGAGGATGGGCTGGGCCCATGAAGGTGCTGCGACTTCTGCGACTGTTAGGACCGCAACTTGGACGAGGGCGGTTGGGCCGGGAGGTGGCGGGTTGGAGTCGGCAGCCGCTGACTGGGTCGATGAAGTCCCTGGGCCGATTGGTGCAGTCCCCGGGCCGAGCTCTGAAGTCCCCGGGCGGGTTGCAGTCCCGTGCCGGGTTCAAGTCCCGGCCGGTGCGACCGGCCGCTGCCCCGTGCCGCTGCCAGAATTCCCGTGCCGGCTGTTGGAGCTCTCAAGTCTGATCCGACTGCTTCAGGAGGAGCCGGCACAAAGATAGAATCTGATTCTGGCGATGGCTTGACAGACGGCTTGAGGAGGCGTTGAAGGGCGACGCCGGTCGGTATTGCTTGATGGGTGGAGCCGATTCTTGCCAAGGTGTATGCTTGCTCGTTGTCGTTCCTTGGCACATGGAGAAACTCGCACCCCTCAAAATATCCACTAAGTTGCTGTACGAGGAAGCGGTAGCTCGCCATGTTTGCATATTTGGCGTCGATCGCTCGACATTCTTTGGACCACCAAGTCAGAGTCGCCATAACACAGGATCCAGCGGATGCTGAGCTCTTTGGCAAGCCGGAGCCCGTGAATGAGTGCCTCGTATTCGGCGACGTTGTTGGAGGTGGCGAAATGGATTTGCAGCACATATTTGAGCTTGTCACCTTTGGGAGAAGTGAGGATGACGACGGCTCCCAAACCGGTGCGCATCTTGGAACCATCAAAGTGCATCCGCCAATGAGTGGAGTCGGGCGCTGGTGGCAGGTACTGGGTCTCGGCCCAGTCGACGAGGAAGTCAGCCAACGCTTGTTGAAAGTGCAACTATCCCTAGGTGGTTTGGGTAATTCCTAACAACATATAGCTCATTAAGCTAACATCATTCCAAGATGAATATTTCAGGAAAAGCTCAACGGATGGCATGGCAAGGATGAGAAAAGTGGATCCCTCAAAATGCTAAGGATAAAAGGATTGGCTCAAGCTCAAAAGCTCAAGACTCTACATATTATATTTTAGTGATCCAAGATCACATTGAGTCTATAGGAAAAGCCAATACTATCAAGGAGGGATGAGGTGTTGCTTAATGAGTTTCTTGCTCTCTGATTGCTTAGTGATATGCTCCAAAACCCTCAACTACTTTCTCATATCCACATATGACCTAAACCAAAAGTCAAACTCGTCCCTACGGATTCTTTCTACCCGGCGCCACCGAGTTCAGATGTCATAGCCACTGCCACAAACCCTAGGCAAATCGGTCTCACCGATAGGGATCTCGGTCTCACCGAGATGGGATTGTAATCTCTCTGTTTCCCTTCGTAACGTTTCGGTACCACCGAGATGAGCGATCGGTCCCACCGAGATTGCAATGTAAACTCCCTGTTTCCTTTTTGTAACATTTCGGTCTCACCGAAATGAGCGAATCGGTCCCACCGAGTTTACACGACAAACTCTCCGGTTAGCTTATTACCAAAATCGGTCTCACCGAGTTTGTGTAATCGGTCTCACCAAGATTACGTTATGCCCTAACCCTAACCATATCGGTCCTACCGAGTTGCATGTCGGTCCCAATCGAAAATCCTAACGGTCACTAGATTTGCTGAATCGGTCCGACCGAGTTTATCAATTCGGTCCCACCGAGTTTGGCAAGTTGTGTGTAACGGTTAGATTTTGTGTGGAGGCTATAAATACCCCTCCACCTCCTCTTCATTCGTGGAGAGAGCCATCAGAACAAACCTACACTTCCAACTTGTTGTTTCTGAGGTGGAACCACCTACTCATGTGTTGAGGCCAAGATATTCCATTCCTACCATATGAATCTTGATCTCTAGCCTTCCCCAAGCTGCTTTCCACTCAAATCTTCTTTCCACCAAATCCAAATCCTGTGAGAGAGAGTTGAGTGTTGGGGAGACTATCATTTGAAGCACAAGAGCAAGGAGTTCATCATCAACACACCATTTGTTACTTCTTGGAGAGTGGTGTCTCCTAGATTGGCTAGGTGTCACTTGGGAGCCCCCGACAAGATTGTGGAGTTGAACCAAGGAGTTTGTAAGGGCAAGGAGATCGCCTACTTCGTGAAGATCTACCGCTAGTGAGGCAAGTCCTTCGTGGGCGGCAGCCATGGTGGGATAGACAAGGTTGCTTCTTTGTGGACCCTTCATGGGTGGAGCCCTCCGTGGACTCAGCAAGAACCGTTACCCTTCGTGGGTTGAAGTCTCCATCAACGTGGATGTACGATAGCACCACCTATCGGAACCACGACAAAAACATCCGTGTCTCCAATTGCGTTTGAATTCTCCAAACCCTTCCCTTTACATTTCTTGCAAGTTGCATGCTTTACTTTCCGCTGCTCATATACTCTTTGCATGCTTGCTTGAATTGTGCTAAGATTGCTTGACTTGTGCTAAGATAGCTAAAATCTGCCAAAGACTAAAATTGGGAAAAGGATAAGTTTTTATTTGGTCAAGTAGTCTAACCAGCCCCCCCCCCCCCCGTCTAGACATACTTTCGATCCTACAAGTGGTATCAGAGCTTTGGTCTCCATTTGCTTTGATTTCCATAGCTTTTGGTGGTCATAGCCTTGGTTTCACAACCTAGGAGAGTATGGCATCTAGCGAGGGAAATTATCACCGTAGAGGTCCTTACTTTGATGGTACTAATTTTGCTAGTTGGAAGCATAAGATGAAAATGCATATTCTTGGACATAACCCCGTCATTTGGGCTATTGTGTGTATTGGCTTGCAAGGTGAATTCTTTGATGGGAGAGAACCGAACCGTGAAGCTAGTGCAGAAGAGTTGAAGATGCTGCAATACAACGCTCAAGCTTGTGATATCCTCTTCAACGGATTGTGCCCCGAAGAATTCAACAAAATCAGCCGTCTTGAGAATGCAAAGGAAATTTGGGACACTTTGATTGATATGCATGAAGGTACCGACTCCGTCAAGGAATCCAAGTTGGATGTGCTCCAAAGTCAACTTGACAAGTTCAAAATGAAGGATGGTGAAGGTGTCGCTGAAATGTACTCTAGGCTTGCTCTTATCACAAATGAGATTGCGGGCTTAGGAAGTGAAGAGATGACCGATAGATTCATCATCAAGAAGATCCTAAGAGCCTTGGATGGAAAATATGATACCGTGTGCACATTGATCCAAATGATGCCCAATTACAAAATCTCTAGCCAACGGAAGTTATTAGAAGAATTGTTGCTCATGAGATGTCACTCAAGGATAAGGAGGAACTTCACAACAAGTCAAGTGGTGCTTACAAAGCCTCATGTGAAGCCCCCACATCATCAAGTGAGAAACAAACCTTCAATGAAGAATTGAGCTTAATGGAGAAGAACTTCAACAAATTTTACAAGAGTAGAAGCAAAGAGAGAAGCTCCAAGTCAAGGTCCTACAATGACAAAAGATCTTCTAGTCGGGAGCGTAATTGCTACAATTGTGGAAGACCCGGACACTATTCCAATGAGTGTACGCCACCCTACAAAAGAAGAGAAGATTCTCCAAAAAGAAGAAGTAGAAGAGAAGAATCACCACCAAGAGAGAGAAAGAGTAGAGATGATCGTTATGAACAAAGACCCTCACGGAGAAGCAAGGATTCGGAAAGGAACGACAAGTCATCAAAGAGCTACACAAAACGAAGACATCAAGCTCATGTTGGTGAATGGGTATCCGGCTCCGACTCCAACAATCACTCCGACTCTGAATATACTCAAGATGAAGGTGCTGCCGGTCTAGCACTTGTGTCAACCAACTCCTATGACATATTTGATTCACCTAATGAAGGAATTGGAAGATGCTTCATGGCTAAAGGCCCAAAGGTAACACACCCAGTATGTTGATTTCAATAGTGATGAAGATGACTTGTTAGGTGATGATGATTTACTTGTTGACAACTCTAGTGATGAATACTATGATGAAACGTCAATTAATCATGCTAATCAAGATAAAACGAATGACAATGATAAGGAGAAGACTGTGCTTCTAACTGAAGAACTAAACACTCTTAAGTTAGCTCATGAAACTATCTTAGAAGATCATCGAGAACTTTTAAGGACTCATGAGAAGTTACGCTTTTAAAAGCTCAATCTTGAGCAAGAGCATGAGTTCTTAAAGGCAATCAATGATGATATTCGTAAGAAAAGTTCTTCTTACATTGCCAAGCATTTACTCTTATCTATTTACATGCCTCAAGTCAAGTCCATTAACAAAAACGAGAAGGATTCTTCCTCTAGTAGTAACAATAATCATGCTAAATCAAATGTTGTTGCTTCTAGTCGTTCTCTTGATTCCACTAACGATTCTCTTAGCCAAGTTACACTTGAGCAAGAAAATAGCTTATTGAAGGGAATTATAGAGAAAGGTGTTTACAAGAGCCTTGCCGGGAGTAAGCAATTTGAGGAAATTGTAAGCAAGCAAGGAAGGCACCGGAAGAACCAAGGTGTTGGTTTTGAACGAAAGTTCAATGCCAATGGAGTTGAGTGGGAAGAAGATCAATATCCCAAGACGAAGTTTGTTCCTCAACAAGAGAAGTATGATCCTACTTCCTTCAAGGGGACACAAGCTCAAGATGACCTTCCACCACAAGACCACAAGCAAAAAGGCAAGGACAAGCTTCAAGAGGAGAATGCATTTGAAGAAGCTCCTAAGGCCTTGGTCAAGTGGGTTCCCAAGACTACGACAAGTTCTACTTCATCAAGTATGACTACAACTCCAAGGATTCCCATCAAGATGATGTGGATCCCGAAGAAGAAGAACTAGAGAGTTCTTGAGGGTGACTCCGCCAACATATTTCACTCATATCATTTTGGCAACAACAAGTGCAATAAACTTCCACATCTTGCACTAGTTCAAGGAGTCACAAACCCTCTTGTTGGTAAGACAAGGGACAAGGTAATCTAATGCTTTCATAAACATCATCTTGTGTGTGCATCACTCTATGTCTATGGATATCCTTGTTTGTTCCTTGTGGGACTAACCCGCGTAGGTATTGAAAGTGCAACTCACTCCAAAGGATTGCTCCAAATGATCTTTATCAACATTGAGCATCCACATCTTCAACACCTACATGAAGTCATCATCGACAAAACCCAAGGTTAGTTCATCCCTCTAAGGGGGGATCTCACATCTAGGGGGAGCTTAACTCTAAGAATTAAGTCAAAGCAACTCTAAGGGTGTGAACACATCAATGCATTATGTAAAAGTGGTAACCCCACTTGAGCTTAAACGATGAGTATGACCTATGATCAAATGTTCTCATTTGACTCCTAAGTCAATATACTCATATATAGATGACCTAGTCATCGCCAATTGTTTGATAGATGCTAGAATTGGTTGTGCATGCTTTGTCACATATTTCATTTGCTATTGTATTGTGTGAGCATGTTGGTTGCATATTTTACTCATTCGAGGACATCCACTTGTTGTTTGATTGATTGGTTTCTTTTTCTTTTGCCAAGTGGATGGACAAGAATGCCTAAAAACCTTCTCTAGCTATCTATGCTTTTCTTGTCTCAAAATCTATTCATGCTACATCACAAAATTTGATCAAGTCAGATTCGAACCACTCTGTGTGAGGAGCACTCGGAGTCCCCGATTCGTCATAGACTTAAACTTCCAAAACTTCTTTGTGCGTTTGGTCGACCGATTCCTCCATTTCGGTCATACCGAGATCACTAAGTCGATCTAGGTTTTCAATCTCGGTGCAACCGATTTGAACTTCGGTCACACCGAGTTGCTGAAACTGTCATGATTATGCATCTCGGTGCCACCGAGTTGTTCCACTCGGTCACACCGGCTGTGGTCGGGCTATATATACTCATTGGCAAAAATTTGAAACTTTCTCCAAACCCCTTCGTCCAGCGCATAGCTCGCTCTACCTCCGGGGTCTCGGATCGTCGTCCTGCCGCCACCGCCTCCGATCGCTGGTCTCCGCCGTCGATGGAATTCAACCCCGCGTTGCCGCCAGTGGCGAGTTCATCGCCAAGCTAGGGTATGGACTCGATCACAGTGCTATCCCGTCACGATTCCTAGCACATTGTGTTCATCATGATTCTTGCCACGATTGAAACTATTCTATCCGGTCAAAACAATCCATAGTTTAGAAGTGAATTGAAAATTTAGGGTTAGGTTTCCGAAACCATCTCGGACCCACCGAAGTTGCGTAACTCGGTTCCACCGATTCGGCTAAGGCCATTGCACAAGTGATTCTCGGTCCGACCGAGAATTGCAAATCGGTGTGACCGAGTTCAGGACTTTGTGAAACCCTAGCAGTCTCGGTGCCATCAACTGTGACTCGGTCGGCCAAAGTTCACTAGTTTAGGTTCCAAAAGCTGCTTCGGTATCACCGAGTTTGCAAATCGGTTGATCCGAAATGCTTTATGTGGAAAACTAAAACTAAGTTTTGGACTCATTCTTTTGCAAAATTCTCTGTATTTTGTGATGCTCATCCACTCTATCTCATCTATATCTATTCACAGGGTCTGCAGTCAGTGTGTGCAACATGTCTGATCAAAGTGACAGCCAGAACAAGGAAGAGGAGCAGATTCAGATGAGTGAGGGCACTAGTCCCTATAGCAGCTCTGATGAGGGTAGCAGGAGCACTCCAAGCAACTTACCCAAAGCTGCCACCAGGACAAGAAAGAAGAAAACCTCAGAATCTGAGGATGAAGACTATGTGGCTGTTGAGGATGAGGCCATTTCCAAGAAAAAGGTGCTCAAGAAGGAGTATGGCACAACTGCTGCCACCAAGCCTGGTATGAAGACCAAAGTACCTGCCAAAAGGATTCCCATGTCTAAAGCGAGCCTCCACTCAAGCATCATTGGAATCTGAACCCAAAGAGGTCTTGAAGGGGAGAAGAGGAAGGAAAGGGTCAAGAAGACCATGTCCAGAGTTATTGGAAAGCCTTCCATGATGGAAGAGGAGGAAGAAGAAGAGGTTGCTGCACCAGCACCCAAGGCTCAGAAGCTTATGGGTGATGCTATTAGGTCAGGGGCTGCATCATCAAAGCCCAAAGAAGCACCCAAAGTTGCCTCCAAGCCCAAGATTGCACCAAAGAGGAGTACTAGAAACATTGGGCTGCATCATCAAAGCCCAAAGAAGCACCCAAAGCTGCCTCCAAGCCCAAGATTGCACCAAAGAGGAGTACTAGAAACATTCCAGTTGCTGAGAAGAACAAGGCTCCAATGCCTGAAATTGTTCTTGAGGAAGAAGATGATGAGACACATGTCTTGAGAAAATTGAAGCCAAAATTCCAGATCATAATGATGCTCATCCTGGCCGAGAACATGAAGATCAGGAGAGACTCAGGATTGAGGCTATGGAGAGAGTCAGATCCATATGCCACCAGAAGGAGGACTGCTTTTGACTACAGGTTCCACACAAAGGAACAACAGGATTTCTATGAGACAGTGTTGTTGGACTAGAAGCCAATAGTGTGTGACATGAGGTGGGTGGACTGGACCTACATGAAGGAGAATGAAGAACACTATCCTGGTGTGTATGACAGCTCCAGCGCTTGTGGAGTGGCAGATTTGTTGGGCAGAAGCTCACAAAGTGGAATGAGGAGCTCATAATGCATATCTACTCCACATCACACTTCTATCCAGATGGCAGGATGGTATGGATGTCTGAAGGTACAAGGTACCAAGCAACTATTGAGGAATGGGCAAATCTGATCAATGCACCTAAGGAGGAAGAGGATGACTTGGATGTCTATGCCAAGAAGAAGATGGATCACAACTCTATGGCACATATGTACAAGGAGATCCCAGATGATGCAATAGAATCACACAAGTTTGGATCAGTACATTATCTTCTGTCAGGACTGCCAACCATTAACTGGATCCTCAGGCATACTCTCTTGCCCAAGTCAGGTGATCACAACATGATCCAAGGCCATGCAATAAACTTGATACACTTATTTGATGTGCCACAAAAGTTCAAGGTCATGAGCCTTATAGTTGAGACTATCAAGAGGACAACTGCTGACCAAAAGAGGAGTTGTGGATATGCCCCACAGATCCAGGAGCTGATTAACTCCAAGATGGGCACAGGCACATACCTGTTGGATAAGGAGCATATGCCTATCTATCCAGACTTTGAGGACAACCAAGTGGTTATGGATGAAGATGAACCATCTTCAGTGCAAGCACAAGCTAAGAAGGAGAAGGCGAGGACTGAGAAGGGTGCCAAGATGCCAACAATGGAAGAGGCATCTCAGTACTTTCTAAAGAGCAAACAAGATCAGCTAGGCTACTTGATTGCATCCACTCTGAGGATTGAGAAGGGGCAGGCCACCTTGACTCGAAACCAGGAGAGCTTGGAGAGGATCATGGAGCAGAAGTTCTATGACTTGGATGTGAAGGTAATCGAGATCGATCTGTTGTTGAGCAGCTTCAGGATGATATGCGGAGAGGAAGGGCAAGTCAACCACTAAGGCATTTGCGGAGTGCCTAGAGCTCAGAGATCAGCTGCGATGTCGATGGCAGAACACGGAGCCACTTCATCTGCACCAGCTACAGCTCCTACAACTCCAGTGCAACCAGCTCCAGCACCTACTCCACCAGCTCCATCTACATCAACTGATGCTTTCGTCCTTGGCGTTCTGTCTACACCACCACCTGAAGATCAAGCCTGAGAGACAATTTAGTACTATGCATTTTATATGAACTTTTTGGTAACTTGTTGCCAAAGGGGGAGAAAAATGTATAGATGATAGGCTTCGAGAGAGAGTGTTGCTTTTTATCCTCGCTTGCTTTGGTGGTTGAACTTTATTTGCTTGTTTGAGATACTCTATGTGCATGGTGATACGGATGATCATGTGTTTGATCATATGCTACATTTATGCTTGTTCGATGACATTATCTCGTTTATCTCTATATGATCATTCACTTTGCTTGGTGATGAGTGCATGTATTCAATCATTATCATTTTGAGCGCTCCACCAAGATGTATGTTACATGGAAGAGTTACCCATGAGCCTAACTCCTTATGCATTTGCAGTCCAAAGAAAATCTTAAACTATGCACAAATTTAGGGGGAGCTCTTGCTTATCACATACTTCTCAAAGCGACAATGTTTTTCACTCTTATTATCATTTGCCGAAGCTTTGATCTATATGTTGTCATCAATTACCAAAAAGGGGGAGATTGAAAGTGCAACTATCCCTAGGTGGTTTTGATAATTCCTAAAAACATATAGCTCATTGAGCAAACATCATTCCAAGATGAATATTTCAGGAAAAGCTCAATGGATGGCATGGCATGGATGAGAAAAGTGGATCCCTCAAAATGCTAAGGATAAAAGGATTGGCTCAAGCTCAAAAGCTCAAGACTCTACATTTTATATTTTAGTGATCCAAGATCACATTGAGTCTATAGGAAAAGCGATTACTATCAAGGAGGGATGAGGTGTTGCTTAATGAGTTTCTTGATCTCTGATGCTTAGTGATATGCTCCAAAACCCTCAACTACTTTCTCATATCCACATATGACCTAAACCAAAAGTCAAACTCGGCCCTACCGATTCTTTCTACCCGGCGCCACCGAGTTCAGATGTCATAGCCACTGCCACAAACCCTAGGCAAGTCGGTCTCATCGATAGGGATCTTGGTCTCACCGAGATGGGATTGTAATCTCTCTGTTTCCCTTCGTAACGTTTCGGTACCACCGAGATTGCAATGTAAACTCCCTGTTTCCTTTTTGTAACATTTCGGTCTCACTGAAATGAGCGAATCGGTCTCACCGAGTTTACCTGACCAACTCTCTGGTTAGCTTATTACCAAAATCGGTCTCACCGAGTTTGTGTAATCGGTCTCACTGAGATAACGTTATGCCCTAACCCTAACCATATCGGTCCTACCGAGTTGCATGTCGGTCCCACCGAAAATCCTAACGGTCACTAGATTTGTTCAATCGGTCCGACCGAGTTTATCAATTCGGTCCCACTGAGTTTGGCAAGTTGTGTGTAACGGTTAGATTTTGTGTGGAGGCTATAAATACCCCTCCACCTCCTCTTCATTCGTGGTGAGAGCCATCCGAACAAACCTACACTTCCAACTTGCTGTTTCTGAGAAGGAACCACCTACTCATGTCTTGAGGCCAAGATATTCCATTCCTACCATATGAATCTTGATCTCTAGCCTTCCCCAAGTTGTTTTCCACACAAATCTTCTTTCCACCAAATCCAAATCCTATGAGAGAGAGTTGGGTGTTGGGGAGACTATCATTTGAAGCACAAGAGCAAGGAGTTCATCATCAACACACCATTTGTTACTTCTTGGAGAGTGGTGTCTCCTAGATTGGCTAGGTGTCACTTGGGAGCCTCAGACAAGATTGTGGAGTTGAACCAAGGAGTTTGTAAGGGCAAGGAGATCGCCTACTTCGTGAAGATCTACCGCTAGTGAGGCAAGTCCTTCGTGGGCGACGGCCATGGTGGGATAGACAAGGTTGCTTCTTCGTGGACCCTTCGTGGGTGGAGCCCTCCATGGACTCGCGCAACCGTTACCCTTCGTGGGTTGAAGTCTCCATCAACGTGGATGTACGATAGCACCAGCTATCGGAACCACGACAAAAACATCCGTGTCTCCAATTGCGTTTGAATTCTCCGAACCCTTCCCTTTACATTTCTTGCAAGTTGCATGCTTTACTTTCCGCTGCTCATATACTCTTTGCATGCTTGCTTGAATTGTGCTAGGATTGCTTGACTTGTGCTAAGGTAGCTAAATCTGCCAAAGACTAAAATTGGGAAAAGGATAAGTTTTTATTTGGTCAAGTAGTCTAATCACCCCCCCCTCTAGACATACTTTCGATCCTACACTTGTGACTTGATGGCGGTGCGAGGCTGGTAGTAGATGGTGTAGGGGCCCAAATCTATGGCCCACTTGGCGACTCGGCCCGAGGCATCTCGGCTTCCAATGATCTCGGCCAATGGAGCCGTGCAGACCACAGTGATAGGGTGCTCTTGAAAATCTGACTTGACTTTTTGGCGGTGAAGTGTACACCGTAACACATCTTCTGGTAATGGGGGTAGTTCTGCTTGGAGGTTGACAATACTTCACTCAAGTAATACACTGGTCTCTGGACTGGTAGTGCCTTGCCTTCCTCTTTGCGCTCCACCACGATAACTGTGCTGACCACTCGGCTGGTGGCGGTGATGTAAAGGAGCATGGGTTCTTTAGGAGTCGGGGCCGCCAAGATAGGTGGAGTAGTCAACATCTTTTTGAGCTGGAGGAAAGCTTCATCCGCCTTGTCGTTCCACTCGAAAAAGGTGGTTTTCTTCATGAGCTGATGCGGAGGAAGAGCCTTCTCTCCTAGCCGGTGATAAAGCGGTGATGGACGTAAATAGCGGTGAACTTCGCACATCCAGCGATCGGTAGGTACTTCCATCCTCTCGATGGCCTTGATCTTCACAGGTTGCACTCTATGCCGCGTTCGGAGACTAGGAATCCAAGAAGCTGGCCGGCTAGTACTTCAAGACGCACTTCTGCAGGTTGAGCTTGATTTGAAATCGGCAGATTCTCAAAGGTCTCTTTGAGGTCCTCTAGCGACATTCCGCTTCTCCGTCTTCACCACCACATCGTCCACGTAAGCGTGGGCGTTCCTATAAGTTGCTTGAGGAGGCACTTCTGCATGCAGCGTTGAAAGGTGGCGCCGGCATTCCTCAAGACAAACGTCATGGTCAGGTAGCAGAAGGCTCCGAATGGTGTGATGAAGGCGGTCTTCAGTCTGTCAGCCGAATTCAGCTTGATTTGGTGGTATCCTGAATATGCATCCAAAAAGCTCAACAGCTCACATCCGGCTGTGGAGTCTATCACTTGGTCAATTCTTGGCAAAGCAAACGGGTCTTTCGGTCATGCTTTGTTGAGGCTAGTGTAATCGATACACATACGCCACTACTTGTTTTTCTTCAGTACGAGGACTGGGTTGGCCAGCCACTCTGGAAAGAACACTTCCATGATGAAGCCGGCTGCCAACAGCCGGGCTATCTCTTCTCCAACGACTCTTCTCTTCTCTTCTAACAGGCGGCGCAAGGGCTGCCTGACGGGCTTGGCATCGGGCCGGACGTGTAACTTGTGCTCAGCGAAATCCGTCGGAACACCTGGCATGTCTTTGGGGAACCATGCGAAGATGTCCCGATTCTCACGGAGGAAATCGATGAGCTCGCCTTCCTATTTGCTGTCGAGGCCCGTACCCACGACAGCGTACCTCTCCGGGTGCTCTGGGTCCAAGGGTATCTTCTTTGTCTCTTTGGTCGGCTTGAACGAGCCCTCAACTTCCGACTCCTTGGGGTCAGGCAACATCTCCGGCCGCTTTCCAGCCATCGCCACAACCCGGTCAAGGAGCCGCTTCTCAGCTGCGATCACGAGGGACTCGGCCAACCGACTGCTCTCTGCTGCGCAAGCAGACGACTTCTTGTAGTCGCCGGCTATGGGCAGAATCCCCTTGGAACTCGGCATCTTCATCTTGAGGTAGGCGTAGTGGGGGACTGCCATGAACTTGGCCAGAGCAGGCCAGCCAAGCAGCGCAGGGTAGGGGCTTTCAAGGTCCACCACCTCAAACTAGAACTGCTCTCGGCGAAAGTGATCTTTATCCCCGAAGAGGACGTCTATCTGGATCTTGCCGATTGGTGAGCAGGAAAGACCAGAAACTATGTCGTGGAAGACAGTCCGGCTGGGCTGAAGTTGTCTTTGCCTGATTCCTAACTTCTCCATAGTATCCTTGTACAGGATGTTGATGCTGCTGCCGCCGTCTATCAGAACCCGGGAGAAATGAGCAGCTACTTTGTCCGTGGCAAAGGTGGCATCCAAAACCAGAGCATAGGAGCCGGGTTTGGGCATCACCTCTGGGTGATCGGCTCTGCTCCAGCTAATGGGTTTCTCCGACCAATGCATGAACTCTGGGACCTTAGTTGCTACTGCGTTCACTTCTTGCTGTTGTTGCCGCCTGCGGCGCCGATCATCAGCCACGCTGGTGAATATGACGTATGCTCCATGCTCTTCTGGAAACTCGTCCTGTATGGCTCCGGTAGTGCGGCCGCCCGGCTCTGGGGGCGGAGGAGGAGGCTGCCGCCGAGCGGCGGGGAGGCAGGAGGCCGTCTCCCTTGGCGATCTGGTGAGCCAATGACACTTCCGAGTGGTGTGGTTTGACGGCCGGCGCCGCTATGGAATTTGCATGGTGCATCCAGTGCCTTTCGTCGAGAAAGCCGGCAGCCAATTGGGCTTGCCGCCCTTCTGCCGCTTGGAAGGAGCCTGCCCTTCTGGCCGCTGGTCTTTGACTGTCGCCACCTGCCGGCTGGTGGAAGCCGGCTGCGGGGCCTTGCGCTTGTGATCATTCTGCTGTTGACGCCGACTGGCGTCTCCAGCCGGGGTTCTAGGAGCCTGAGGGGGCCACCTTGCCAGATGCATTTACTTGGATCTCCGCCTTCATGGAGGAGTCGGCCGTGGCGTATTTGTCTGCTATGATCAGCAGCTCATCGAGGGTTTCCGGCTCGTCGCAGAGAAGCTTGTGCTTGAGGAGGGTGCCCTCTCGGCATCCGGCCACTCCTTCAGTCGGCTTCCAGAAGGCGGCTCTTCGTCTCGTCGTCTTGAGGGGCGCAGTCAGCCCCCATGTCTTGAAAGGTTTTTGGCCTCGGGTTAGCCTACCCATGGCCCATTGCTCCAACAATCTTTGGTCTATTGGTCCTCGAAGAAACATAACTGCGTATCGCATCTCTGCAAGTGAGTACATTCTTGTTGGTTCTTGCTGTGCTCAATTGCGTGGATGAAGCAAACACTCAAGGACTACGGCGTCAACGAAGAATGTGCCTCTCTCTTTGTGACAATGAGAGTGCCATCAAGATTGCTCATAACCCGATTCAGCACTTTCGAAGACCAAGCACATTCAGATTCGTCATCATTTTCTTCGTGATAATGTGTTGAAGGGCGACATTTCTATTGAGCATGTGAAGACTGAAGAACAGCTAGCCGATATCTTCACAAAGCCCTTGGATGAGAAGAGATTTATCAAGTTGCAGTGTGAGCTAAATATCCTAGAATCTTCTAATGTTCTTTGAAGAGGACACTCATCCTCACACTTATGCAAAATTGATGACTTAGATGTGCAACACATGAATAAAAGTTTTTCTTCAATCAATGAAGACTAACAATCTAAGTGTGAAAAAATTAACGAACAATTAGAGCCCTACGACAATTGTACGCGGTGTCTGAAATCATCATTCTTATACGGTGGGTCACGCCACCACCAATAGTTGAAAATCTTCAAATTTGAGTTTTTCCTTAGTTTTTGAAATTCCTCGGTTGTTCTTGCTCTTCAACTTTGCTTTATCTTCACCATTTCCGTCGTTTTTCTTCATTGGCTATATACAGACGGTATATTCTACTAATATTAGCAGAATAACTATTCTGCACACCACTTCAACCTTGCACGCTCAATGAAGTGCCTTTGCATCATTTTGACGCATTTGAGCAATCGCAATAGAGACTAGTGAACTTCTCGTGGAAAAAAGCGCAACGTTATTTTTTCGGTACTGTTTTCGCTCTAATTTTTAACCGTTTTTCGGAATGAGGCGTGTAATATACCATTGAAAAGCTATGGATTAGGCGCAACTTCGAAATGTTGAACACTTTTCGAGATTCCACACGGTTTAAGAGCAGTTTTGAAAATAGTGCGGCGAATGACGAGTGACAGCGAGCGTTTTTTCGTGTTTTTTTCTAAACCTCTTGTCGGAATGAAGCAAATGATACGACGTTGGATAGATATCGTCGAGGCGCATCTTTTTCATATATAAATCTTTCTCTAATTCATTACGGTTTAAGAGCAGTTTCAAATTTACTAAATCGCGGAACTCTGTTTTCCAAGTTTTTAAAATTTTCGGTACTGTTTTCGCTCCAGTTTTTGAACCGTTTTGTTGAAACGAGGCGTGTGATACGCCGTTGGAAAGCTACGAACGAGGCGCAACTTTCATATGTTGAAATATTTTTGAGATTCCTTACGGTTTTAAGTTAATTTTGAAAATCGTGCGGCGGACGACGAGTGGCAGCGGCCGTTTTTCACGAAATTTTTGCAAACCGCTGGTCGGAATGATTCAAACGATACGCCGTTGGAAAGATATCAACAATACGCAACTCTTTCATGTAGAACACACTCTCTAATTCTTTACGGTTTAAGAGGAATTTCGAATTTACCGAAATGCGGACACTCTGTTTTTCGCGACACCCAAACCGACGTTGGTACTTCATCCGACTGAAAACCGCACTGCAACGGACGAAAACCGCACTGCATCACACGGGTAAGAGAACTGCATGATTTCTTTTATTCAAACGTAAATTTTTTCAAGAACGAGAAAGTAGACTGCACTTCACATCGAGTGTAAATGAACCACAACACTATCAAGAAGTGAACCGCATTACTTTTTTTCGCTTTCGTAACAACTTTTTTGCACTTACGGGATGAACATCATATGGCCGACCGCATTGCTTCTGAATGAAAACCGCACTACATCAGATGGGCAAGTGTACCTCATGGTTTCTTTTTGTTAGACGTAAATTTTTCAAGACGAGCGAGTGAAACGCGCTTCACGTCGAACATAAGTGAACCACAACAGTATCGAGAAGTGGACCACATTAGTTTTATGTCGTTTGCGTGACATTTTTCTGCATTTTCTGCACTTCACAACGGTAGCGAGTGACCCGCAACACTACCCAAAGTGAACTGCATTACTTTTTTTATTTTGCCTTCTTTCCGTTTTTACTTTGGGTCCAAGTAAACCACAACGCTCTTGAAAATGAGCCGCAAGCACTCTCAAAAGTGAACCCCACTACTCTATTTAAACTTCTTGAACGAACACACTATAAACTTTTTGCAAACACATTTTTTAAAATGAAGTGTACTTCAAAGTCCTTCGGAGTGGACTTTTTTAAAGACCGGAGTGCACTGCATTTTTTTCTCTATAGAGTTTTGGTTTTCCCGTAGTGCACTGCATATATATATTTTTTTAGTTAATAATGAAATATACACTGCAGGGACGAGGTGACTTTAATTGCATTTTTTGTTTACACGCTACATATTATACACAAGCATTCATCCACATCAACATCCACATCCATTTTCTACTTTCATTTCCTCTCCGCATCATTCTACAAGTACTGCAAGAGAATTTTTTCAGTGAACCACAGTGAACGGCCCCAAGGAGCAGCACCAGTCGGCGGCGGGCCTGCAGTAAACCACACAGAGAAAGGAAGAGGGATAGGAGGAGGAAGGGCACCATGGTTGAAACGCCATGCAGCAGTGGGCTACTCCAACCGCCATCTGCTCCTAGTCACGGCACAAGCTACAGCGGGATGAATCACATCGGGGCGCAAGGTGCACTGCTTGCGAGAATCTGGCCGAGCTGCACATGCAAAATCAAGAAAAAAAGGGGAGGGGGAACTGGTATGAACTGCACCGCACGGCAAGGCGCACTGCACCATGCACCAGTCGTCGGGCGGGTGGATCCGGCGCCGCTGGATGAAGGAGGCGCTTGGTGGCGCTGGATGGCGCGGTGGCGGGGTGGGCTCCGTGCGGCTAAGGGCGCCCTAGTAGTGGATGGTGCAGCGGGAGGGAGGTGGGGAGTCGTGGTGAATGATGGGCGGGGCACCGGCAGCACCTAGTAGAGGACGACCGCCAGAGAAAGGGAGGCAACCCCGCGCCGCGTTCTCCTTGATGCGGATGTGGTCGGTTGGTGGCCGTTTTGCCAGATCCAGCTAGGGGTGGTGGAGGCGGGGCTCACCGGATCCGGCCACCGGCCGGTGTAGGACCTTGAAGTATGTCTAGAAGGGGGTGATTAGACTACTTGACCAATTAAAAACTTAGCCTTTTCCCAGTTTTAGAGTTTGGCAGATTTTAGCTATCTTAGGACAAGTCAAGCAATCATCACACAATTCAAGCAGGCATGCTAAGAGTATATTGGCAGCGGAAATTAAAGCATGCAACTTGCAAGAAAGTAAAGGGAAGGGTTTGGAGCATTCAAACGCAATTGGGGACACGGATGTTTTTGGCGTGGTTCCGATAGGTGGTGCTATCGTACCTCCATGTTGATGGAGACTTCAACCCACGAAGGAGTAGCAGTTGCCTTGTGAGTCCACGGAGGGCTCCACTCACGAAGGGTCCACAGTAGCTACCTTGTCTATCCCACCATGGCCGTCGCCCACGAAGGACTTGCCTCACTAGCGGTAGATCTTCACGAAGTAGGCGATCTCCTTGCCCTTACAAACTCCTTGGTTCAACTCCACAATCTTGTCGGAGGCTCCCAAGTAACACCTAGCCAATCTAGGAGACACCACTCTCCAAGAAGTAACAAATGGTTTGTTGATGATGAACTCCTGGCTGTTGTGCTTCAAATGATAGTCTCCCCAACACTCAACTCTCTCTCATAGTATTTGAATCTGGTGGAAAGAAGATTTGAGTGGAAAGCAACTTGGGGAAGGCTAGAGATCAAGATTCATATGGTAGGAATGGAATATCTTGGCCTCAACACATGAGTAGGTGGTTCTCTCTCAGAAATGGTAAGCATGAAGTGTAGGTTTAGTCTGATCGCTCTCTCCACGAATGAAGAGGAGATGGAGGGGTATATATAGCCTCCACACAAAATCTAACCGTTACACACAATTTACCAATCTCGGTGGGACCGAATCAACAAACTCGGTCAGACCGATTTTAGTAAACCTAGTGACCGTTAGGGTTTTGATTGGGATCGACATGCATCTCGGTAGGACCGATATGATTAGGGTTAGGGCATAACGTAACCTCGGTGAGACCGATTACACAAACTCGGTGAGACCGATTTTGGTAATTAGCTAACGGAGAGTTGGTCGGTAAACTCGGTGGGACCGATTTGCTCTTTTCGGTGAGACCGAAATGTTACAAAAGGAAGCAGAGAGTTTACATTGCAATCTCGGTGGGACCGATCCGCTCTTTCGGTGAGACCGAAAAGTTACGAAAGGGAAACAGAGAGATTACAATCCCATATCGGTGATACCGAGATCCCTATCAGTAGAACCGATTTGCCTAGGGTTTGTGGCAGTGGCTATGACATATGAAATCGGTGGCGCTGGATAGGAAGAATCGGCGAGACCGATTTTGGCTTTAGGTTTAGGTCATATGTCGATGTGAGAAAGTAGCTGAGGGTTTTGGAGCATATCACTAAGCACTGTAGAGCAAGAAACTCATTAAGCAACACCTCATCCCTCCTTGATAGTATTGGCTTTTCCTATAGACTCAATGTGATCTTGAATCACTAAAATATAAAATGAAGATTCTTGAGCTTTTGAGCTTGAGCCAATCCTTTTTCATTAGCATTTTGAGAGATCCACTTTCATCATCCATGCCATGCCATTCATTGAGCTTTCCTGAAATGTTCATCTTGGAATAGCATTAGCTCAATGCGCTATATGTTGTTATGAATTACCAAAACCACCTAGGGATAGTTGCACTTTCAATCTCCCCCTTTTTGGTAATTGATGACAACATATAGATCAAAGCTTCGATAAATGATAATAAGATTGAAAAACATCATCGCTTTGAGAAGTATGTGATAAGCAAGAGCTCCCCCTAAATTTGTGCATATTTTAATATTTGCTTTGGACTGCAAATGCACAAGGGATTAGGCTCATGGGTTACTCTTCCATGTCACATACATCTTGGTGGAGCACTCAAAATGATACGGAATGAATACATGCACTCATCACCAAGCACAGCGAATGATCACATAGGATAGATAAGATAATATCATCAAACATGCATAAGTGTAGCTTATGATCAAACACATGAATGTCTCACAAACATAGTATATCAAGTAAACAAAAGCAAACAAGTTTAAAAACCACCAAATCAAGAGAGAACAAAAGCAACACTCTCTCTCTCGAAGCCTATGATCTATACATTTTTCTCCCCCTTTGGCAACAAGTTACCAAAAAGTTCATAGAAAATGCATAGTGCTAGATCGACTCTCAGGCTTGATCTTCAGGTGGTGGAGTCCGGATAATGCCGAGGACGAAAGCTTAAGTTGAAGTAGATGGAGCTGGAGCTGATGGAGGTGCTGGAGCTGGTGGCACTGAGGCTGTAGCTGGTGCAAATGAAGTTGCTCTTGTGTAAGGAACTGGCACATCAGATGACCTCTGGGCTCTAGGCACTCTGGCAAATGCATCAGTTGTTGTTTTGCCCTTCCTCTCCTGCATGTCATCTTGTAGTTCCTCCACCGCAGATGAATCTCGATTACTTTCACATCTAAGTTATAGAACTTTTGTTCTATGATTCTCTCAAGCTCTCCTGATTTTGAGTGAGGGTGGCCAATCCCTTCTCAATCCTCAGGGTTGATGCTATTAAGTATCCGAGCTGCTCCTGCTTGTTCTTCAAGAAATACTCAGATGCCTCCTCTTGAGTTGGCATCCTGGCAGCCTTCTCCTTCCTTGCCTTCTCCTTATTCTCTTGTGCTTGAACTGACGATGGATCATTTTCATTCATGACAACCTCATTGTCCTCAAAGTCTGGATAAATTGGAAAATGCTCTTTATCCAATAGATATTTGCCTGTGCCCATCTTTGAGTTAATCAACTCCACGGATCCGAGGGTCATATCCACAACTCCTTTTACGATCAGTGCAGTCCTCTTAATGGTTTCAACCATAAGGCTCATGACTTTGAATTTACGTGGCACATCAAACAAATGCAACATGTTGATTGCATGCCCTCTGATCATGTTGTGGTCACCGGACTTTGGCGATGGGGTATGCCTTAAGATGGTATTGATAGTAGGCAGCCAGCAGGAAGAAAGTGGATTGATCCAAAAGAGAAAGTCTCTAGGGCTTCGTCTGGGATCTCCTTGTACATGTGTGTCATGGTATTGTGTCCCATTTTCTTCTTTGCATATACATCAAGATCATCTTCATTCTCCTTTGGGGAATTTATCACTTTGCCCACTCCTCAACAGTTGGTGGTACCTTGTACCTTTAGACATACACACTATCCTCGCCATCTGGATAAAAGTGTCTTTGTGGAGTAGAAGCGCATGATAAGTTCATCGTTCCGGTTGGTGAGCTTTTGCCCAACAAAGTCCTGCAACTCCAACAGAACAAAACTGTCTTGCACTCCAGGATAGTGCTCTACATTTTCCTTCATGTAGGTCGGTCGACCCATCTCATATCACACACTATGGGCTTCTTATCCGGTGAGCAGGTCTCATAAAAGTCCTGCTTTGTTCCTTGGTGTGGAATCTGTAGTCCACAGTTGTTCTTCTCCTTGAGGCATATGGATCTGTCATCCTCCATAGTCTCAACCCATTGTCTCTCCTGCTCTTCATATCCTCAGCCACAGGATGGGCATCATTGTGGTCTGGGATCTTTGGCTTGAGCTTCCTCAAAACTTGTCCTTCTTCATCTTCTTCTTCAGCAACCTCAGGCACTGGGGCCTTGTTCTTCTCGATGGCTGGAATACTCCTGGTATTCCTCTTTGGTGCAGACTTGGCCTTGGGGGGCAGCTTTGGGTGCTTCCTTGGGCTTAGATGTGGCAGCCCCTGATCTTATAGCATCACCCATAAGCTTGGGTGCCTTTGGTGCTGGTGCAGCAATCTCTTCTTCCTCTTCCATCATGGAAGGCTTCCCAATAACTCTGACTGTGGTCTTCTTGCCACTCTCTTTCCTTTTCTTCCCTTCAGCAGCAGCTGGCTCTTTGGGATCAGGCTTATCAGGAATTTGAGTTGATGCTCTTGCTTTTGGCATTGGTGTCCCCTTGGTAGGAACCTTCTTATTGAGTCCAGGCTTTGAGCTATGTGCTGAGCCATACTCCTTTTTGAGCACAACCTTCTTGGAGGTTGCTTCTTCCTCTTCTGCCCTATAATCCTCATATTCTGAATCTGAGGTTTTCTTCTTCCTTTGCCTGGTGGCAGCTTTAGGCAGATTGCTTGGGGTGCTCCTGCTGCCTTCATCTGAAGAGCAGGAGGGACTAGTGCCCTCACTCATGTTCACCTGTTCCTCTGACCTGTTTTTATTTGTCACTCACAGTGCGACATGCTGACTGCTGACCCTGTGAAGAGTTATAGATAAGGTAGAGTGGATGAGAATCACAAAAGCAGAGATTTTTGCAAAAGAATGACTCAAAAATTCAGTTTTAGTTTTCCACAGAAAGCATTTCGGATCAACCGATTTTCAAACTCGGTGATACCGAAGCGGTTTTGGAACCTAAACTGATGAACTCGGTCAGACCGAGTCACAGTTCGGTGGCACCGAGACTGCTAGGGTTTCACAAACTCCTAAAATCGTTCTCACCGATTAGTAATTCTCGGTCAGACCGAGTCTCACTAGTGCAATGGCATTAGCCAAATCGGTGGGACTGAGTTTTTCAACTCGGTGGGTCCGAGATGGTTTCGGTTGAAACCTAACCCTAAATCTTCGAATCAAAACTATTCTAAGGATTGCATTGACTGGATAGGAGCATTTCAATCGTGGCAAGAATCAATAAGAACACAATGTGCTGAGAATCGGACGAGGAAAGCACAGTGATCGAGTCCATACCCTAGTTCGGCGGAGACTCCCTACGGCGGCAACGGCGGGGTTGAATTCCGTTGACGGCGGCGGACACCAGCGAAAGGGGCGGTGGCGGCGAGGAGACGATCCGGAGACCACGGAGGCAGAAGCGAGCTATTGCAGGCGAAGAGGTTCGGAGAAATTTCAAATTTTTGCCCGTGACTATATATAGCCCGACCACAGCCGGTGTGACCGAAAGTGGAACAACTTCGGTGGCACCGAGATGCAAAACAGTGTACTGTTATTGCAACTCGGTGTGACCGAAGAGTTCAAATCTGTTGCACCGAGATTGAAAACATAGATCGACTAAGTGATCTCGGTAAGACCGAAATGGAGGAATCGGTAAGACCGAGAATCACGAAGAAGTTTTGGAAGTTTAAGTCTATGACGAATCGGGGACTCCGAGTGCTCCTCACACAGAGTGGTTCGAATCTGACTTGATCAAATTTTGTGATGTAGCACGAACAGAGTTTGAGACGAGAAAAGCATAGATAGCTAAAGAAGGTTCTTAGGCATTCTCGTCCATCCACTTGGCCAAAGAAGAAAAAAGCCAATCAATCAAATCAACAAGTGGATGTCCTCGAATGAGTGAATTATGCAACCAACATGCTCACACAATAAGATAGCAAATGAAATATGTGACAAAGCATGCACAACCAATTCTAGCATCTATCAAGCAATTGGCGATGACTAGGTCATCTATATATGAGTATATTGACTTAGGAGTCAAATGATAGACATTTGATCATAGGTCATACTCATCGTTTAAGCTCAAGTGGGGTTACCACTTTTACATAAAGCATTTATGTGTTCACATCTTTAGAGTTGCTTTGACTCAATTCTTAGAGTTAAGCTCCCCCTAGATGTGAGATCCCCTAAGAGGGATGAACTAACCTTGGGTTTTGTCGATGATGACTTCATGTAGGTGTTGAAGATGTGGATGCTCAATGTTGATGTAGATCTTTTTGGAGCAATCCTTTGGAGTGAGTTGCACTTTCAATACCTACATGGGTTAGTCCCACAAGGAAGGAACAAGTATATCCATAGACATAGAGTGATGCACACACAAAATGATGTCCATGAAATCATTAGGTTACCTTGTCCCTTGCCTTACCAACATGAGGGTTTGTGACTCCTTGAACTAGTGCAAGATATGGAAGTTGATTGCACTTGTCCTTGCCATAATGATATGAGTGAAATATGTTGGCGGAGTCACCCTCAAAAACTTTCCAGTTCTTCTTCTTCTGGATCCACATCATCTTGATGGGAATCCTTGGAGTTGTAGTTGTAATTGATGAGGTAGAACTTGACGTAGTCTTGGGAATCCACTTGACCGAGATCTTAGGTGCTTCTTCAAATGCATCAATCTCTTCTTGAAGCTTGTCCTTGCCTTTGTTCTTGTGGTCTTGTGGTGGAAGATCATCTTGTGCCTGTGTTCCCTTGAAGGAAGTAGGATCATACTTCTCTTGTTGAGGAACAAACTTCGTTTTGGTGTATTGATCTTCTTCCCACTCAACTCCATTGGCATTGAACTTTCGTTCAAAACCAACACCCCGATTCTTCCGGTGCCTTCCTTGCTTGCGTACAATTTCCTCGAATTGCTTACTCCCGGCAAGGCTCTTGTATACACCTTTCTCTATAATTCCCTTCAATAAGCTATTTTCTTGCTCAAGTGTAACTTGGCTAAGAGAATCATTAGTGGAATCAATAGAACTACTAGAAGCAACAATATTGGATATGACATTATTGTTGTTACTACTAGAGGAAGAATCTTTCTTGTTCTTGTTACTAGACTTGACTTGAGGCATGTAAGTAGATAAGAGTAAACGCTTGGCAATGTAAGAATAACTTTTCTTACAGAGATCATCATTGATTGCTTTTAAGAACACATGCTCTTGCTCAAGATTGAGCTTTTCAAAGCGTAACTTCTCATGAGCCCTTAAAATTTCTCGATGATCTTCAAAGATAGTTTCATGAGCTAACTTAAGAGTGTTTAGTTCTTTAGTTAGACGCTCAATTTTCTCCTTATCATGGTCATTCGTTTCAACTTGATTAGCATGATTAATTGATGTTTCATCATAGTATTCATCACTAGAGTTGTCAACAAGTAAATCATCATCACCTAGCAAGTCATCTTCATCAACATCAAAATCAATATACTCGGGGTGTGTTACCTTAGGACCTTTGGCCATGAAGCATCTACCAATTCCTTCATTTGGTGATTCAAATAATGTCGTGGGAGTTTGTTGACACAAGTGCTCGACCGGCAACACCTTCATCTTGAGTGTATTCAGAGTCGGAGTGATAGCTTCTCTCGGAGTGATGGTCGGAGTCGGAGCCGGATACCCATTCACCAACATGAGCTTGATGTCTTCGTTTTGTGTAGCTCTTTGATGACTTGTCCTACCTTTCCGAATCCTTGCTTCTCCGTGAGGGTCTTCGTTCATAACGATCATCTCTACTCCTCCTCTCTCTTGGTGGTGATTCTTCTCTTCTACTTCTTCTTTTTGGAGAGTTTTCTCTTCTTTTGTAGGGTGCCGTACACTCATTAGAATAGTGTCCGGGTCTCCCACAATTGTAGCAATTTCGCTCTCGACTAGAAGTTCTTTTGTCATTGTAAGACATAGGCTTGGAGCTTCTTTCTTTGCTTCTACTCTTGTAGAATTTGTTGAAGTTCTTCACCATTAAGCTCAATTCTTCATTGAAGGTTTGTTTCTCACTCGATGATGTGGGGGCTTCACTTGATGCTTTGTAAGCACCACTTGACTTGTTGTGAAGTTCCTCCTTATCCTTGAGTGACATCTCATGAGCAACAATTCTCTCAATGACTTCCGTTGGTTTGAGATCTTTGTAGTTTGGCATCATTTGAATCAATGTGCACACGGTATCATACTTTCCATCCAATGCTCTTAGGATCTTCTTGATGATGAATCATCGGTCATCTCTTCACTCCCTAAGCCGGCAATTTAATTTGTGATAAGTGCAAGCCTAGAGTACATTTCAGCGACACCTTCACCATCCTTCATTTTGAACTTGTCAAGCTGACTTTGGAGCACATCCAACTTGGATTCCTTGACGGATTCGGTACCTTCATGCATATCAATCAAAGTATCCCAAATTTCCTTTGCATTCTCAAGACGGCTGATTTTGTTGAATTCTTGAGGCACAATCCGTTGAAGATGATATCACAAGCTTGAGCATTGTATTGCAACATCTTCAATTCTTCCGCATTAGCTTCACGGTTCGGCTCTCTCCCATCAAAGAATTCACCTTGCAAGCCAATACAAATAATTGCCCAAGCGGCGGGGTTATGTTCGAGAATATGAATTTTCATCTTATGCTTCCAACTAGCAAAATTAGTACCATCAAAGTAAGGACCTCTACGGTGATAATTTCCCTCGCTAGACGCCATACTCTCCTAGGTTGTGAAACCAAGGCTATGACCACCAAAAGCTATGGAAATCAAAGCAAATGGAGACCAAAGCTCGATACCACTTGTAGGACCTTGAAGTATGTCTAGAGGGGGTGATTAGACGACTTGACCAATTAAAAACTTAGCCTTTTCCCAGTTTTAGAGTTTGGCAGATTTTAGCTATCTTAGGACAAGTCAAGCAATCATCACACAATTCAAGCAGGCATGCTAAGAGTATATTGGCAGCGGAAATTAAGGCATGCAACTTGCAAGAAAGTAAAGGGAAGGGTTTGGAGGATTCAAACGCAATTGGGGACACGGATGTTTTTGGCGTGGTTCCGATAGGTGGTGCTATCGTACCTCCATGTTGATGGAGACTTCAACCCACGAAGGGTAGCAGTTCTTGTGAGTCCACGGAGGGCTCCACTCACGAAGGGTCCACGAAGTAGCTACCTTGTCTATCCCACCATGGCCGTCGCCCACGAAGGACTTGCCTCACTAGCGGTAGATCTTCACGAAGTAGGCGATCTCCTTGCCCTTACAAACTCCTTGGTTCAACTCCACAATCTTGTCGGAGGCTCCCAAGTAACACCTAGCCAATCTAGGAGACACCACTCTCCAAGAAGTAACAAATGGTTTGTTGATGATGAACTCCTGGCTGTTGTGCTTCAAATGATAGTCTCCCCAACACTCAACTCTCTCTCATAGTATTTGAATCTGGTGGAAAGAAGATTTGAGTGGAAAGCAACTTGGGGAAGGCTAGAGATCAAGATTCATATGGTAGGAATGGAATATCTTGGCCTCAACACATGAGTAGGTGGTTCTCTCTCGAAATGGTAAGCATGAAGTGTAGGTTTAGTCTGATCGCTCTCTCCACGAATGAAGAGGAGATGGAGGGGTATATATAGCCTCCACACAAAATCTAACCGTTACACACAATTTACCAATCTCGGTGGGACCGAATCAACAAACTCGGTCAGACCGATTTTAGTAAACCTAGTGACCGTTAGGGTTTTCGGTGGGACTGACATGCATCTCGGTAGGACCGATATGATTAGGGTTAGGGCATAACGTAACCTCGGTGAGACCGATTACACAAACTCGGTGAGACCGATTTTGGTAATTAGCTAACCATAGAGTTGGTCAGGTAAACTCGGTGGGACCGATTTGCTCTTTTCGGTGAGACCGAAACGTTACAAAAGGGAAACAGAGAGTTTACATTGCAATCTCGGTGGGACCGATCCGCTCTTTCGGTGAGACCGAAAAGTTCTGAAAGGGAAAGCAGAGATTACAATCCCATCTCGGTGAGACCGAGATCCCTATCGGTAGAACCGATTTGCCTAGGGTTTGTGGCAGTGTCTTTGACATATGAAATCGGTGGCGCCAGATAGGAAGAATCGGTGAGACCGATTTTGGCTTTAGGTTTAGGTCATATGTGGATGTGAGAAAGTAGCTGAGGATTTGGAGCATATCACTAAGCACATGAAGCAAGAGGCTCATTAAGCAACACCTCATCCCTCCTTGATAGTATTGGCTTTTCCTATAGACTCAATGTGATCTTGAATCACTAAAATATAAAATGAAGAGTCTTGAGCTTTTGAGCTTGAGCTAATCCTTTGTCATTAGCATTTTGAGAGATCCACTTTCATCATCCATGCCATGCCATTCATTGAGCTTTCCTGAGATGTTCAGCATTAGCTCAATGAGCTATATGTTGTTATGAATTACCAAAACTACCTAGGGATAGTTGCACTTTTAGCCGGCCCTGGATGTGGGCGTTGAAGGCTGGGATCGATGGATCCATCCGGATCCGGTGTGTGGCGGCGTTGTACATGGGCGGCGTCGGTGCGTGGTTGTGCGGGTCCCCGGCGGCGCAAGGTCGGATGGAGCGACGGCACGGGGGAGCAGGTGGGGCGACGGCTCGGGGGAGCAGGCGGGGCGGCGGCGCGGGGGAAGCCGATGGCGGGGAGGAGGAGGAGGTGGGGCAGCGCCGAGCGGGAGGAGGAGGAGGCGGGGCCGCGATGGGCTGGAGGAGGAGGCGGGCTGGAGCCGGGCTGGTGGCGGAGGCGTGGCGGCGCCGGCGGGGAGGTGGAGGAGGCGGGGTGGCGCCGTCCTGGAGGAGGAGGGGGCGGCGCGGCGCGGGTCGTGAGGAGGAGGGGGCGGGGCGGCGCCGGCCTGGAGGAGGAGGAGGAGGGGCGGCGCGGGCCGTGAGTTGGATCGGGGCGGGGGGCGCGGTGGTGGGTTGGTGGATCGGGGCTGGGGCGTGGGAGGAGGAAGGTGGAGGGGATCGGGGGAGGAGTGGGGGAGGTGGACCGGTGGGGTGGGTTCTTTTTTTCCTGTGCGGTTCAGATGCGCGTCAGATCGGTGTCGGTTAGGTGGGGTGTTAGCAGAATAAGAAAGTGGTGTGCAGAATAAGACTCTTAAGGGTGTTATCATAATAGACCCACCCTATATATATATATATATATATATGTATATATATATATATATGAGTTTATGTCCTCTACAGCATTCACTTATAGCTATTTCTTCAAGTTGCTTTTTATGCTAAGTGAATGTGATCGGACCCTTTCCCCTCTATGCTAAACTCAACCCAATCTATTCACAAATTCTTCATGTGCGTTCTATTTGACACTCGTTCAAAATCTTCATTGTGTCCTTGTCAGCTGAAGAATTTGCGAACGAAACTTATTGACCTATCTTATCTAAATTTTCGGCTTTGCCACTCAAACCGTTCCGCATCCCACGAAAACACTTATCTATTCACCCATAATCTCACACGATCTCCACTTCTCAGTACGTGGGTGACACATGTCAAGCGAATGAGAAGGGTCAGGGGCACGTCGTCCAATTTCCTCGAGCAAACAGTTTTTCACCGTGCCTATATATACCCCTCCCCTTCCTCACTTCTCTTTTACTCCGATCGACCTCACGCCAGCTCGAGCTTCTCAAACCCTAGCGTCGCCGCTACTTCATTGTCGCCGGTGAGGAAGAGCTTCACTGCCTCGACCTCGTCGCCGTCGTACTCGCGCCGGCTGCGGATTTCTTCACTCCGCCGCCGCCGTACACTACAAAAAAAGTCACATCCGTGACATTTTGGGCCGAACGAATTTTTTTTCTGTCATACATATGACACTTCTATGACGATAATTCTGACAAAACCCGGTATCATCATAGATGTGGTGGGCTCCTACTTCTATGACAAAAAATCATGTGGAAAATGGGCTTTTCGTCTGGGCGGGCGGAGACGCATCTGCATGACATTCTTTGGGCCGTCCTTGACGGAAAAACCGTGGTAGAAGTGAGGCGAGGAAAATTTTGGGGAGTTCGGTTACGGTGGGAGGTCGGGGCGGCGGCGCGTTCTCTCATACACCTACGCTGCTGCGTGTGCGTAGGCGTTGGCTCTAATCGAACTCGAAAGCGAGGCGTTGGGCTCTAATCGAACTCGAAGCGATTGCCGCAGTTACGCGTTATCGAACCCGAAAGCGATCGATCGATGGTCGTTAATCGAACCCGATCGGCGATTCTTCGCCATCGCCGCTAATCAAGCCGATCGATGCCGCCTATGGGATGAGCAGTGAGCATTGCGGGAGGGGGGTTGGATGAGCGGTGGCGGTGGCGTTGCCTCTGGATGAACAGGACCCGTGGTGTGGAGGGCTGGATGAACAGTAGATGGTGGAGGGGTGGTTGAGCGATGGCCGGTGGAGTAGCGTGCGGTGGAGGCTGGATGAACAGGAGCCCGTGGAGGCTGAAGGAGGTCGACGGTGGATGAACAGTAGCCCGTGGAGGCTGGAGGAGGTCAACGGTGGAGATGAACAGTATCCCGTGGAGTCCCGTTTTGCGGTACGCCACACCCCTCCCGATGAACAGGACCCCGTTTCGACCGTAGCGGTCCAACACAAGTCCGTTTCGTCCGTTTTGCGGTACGCCACACCCCTCCCGATCAACAGGACCCCTGTTTCGACTGTAGGAGGTCCGTTTCCTCCGTTTTGCGGTACGCCACACCCCTCCTGATCAACAGGACCCCTGTTTTGACCGTAGGAGGTCTGTTTCCTCTGTTCTGCGGTACGCCACACCCCTCCCGATCAACAGGACCCCCGTTTCGACCGTAGGAGGTCGTTTCCTCCGTTCTGTGGTACGCCGCACCCCTCCCGATCAACACGACCCCCGTTTCGAACGTGGCCGGTCGAACACAAGGCCGTTTCCTCCATTGTGCGGTACGCCAGGCCTCATTTCCATCGCATGTTCCGTCCAAGCCCTCCCGATGAACACGACGACGCATTACGTTGCCTCCCCATGAACACGACGACGACGCTGTTTCTCCGTTCCGACCCAGCCATGTACATGAGCCATGGCCGTACGTATGCGCGAGTAGGCGTTTGAGACCCCACCCGTATGTACACATACATGGCCGTATTTTCTTTCTTGCACACTGGCCGCTATACGTACGTGTACATGCTACCTGCGCGCCTCTACTACGACACGTGCGCGCCTCGACATCGACCAGTATATATGTACGTACACGTTCGCGACCAGAACGTACGCTTCGACCAGGTGGGTCCCGACTATCAGGCACTTCCTTGCGTGCAAAGATGTAGCTTGTGGGTCCCAGCAGTCAGGGGGCGAATCATTTTGTTTTTTTTGCCCGGACGCACTTCCTTGCGTGCAAAGGTGTAGATGGTGGGTCCCAGCAGTCAAGGGGGAAACGTTTTTTCACGAAATACGGTGGCCCGTCCGGTGGGTCCCTTTGTCGGTGGAGGAATAATTATTTTGCGGCGTAATAAGGAGGCACTTCCTTGCTGCGGCCGTGGACCCGGTTGTCAGCCTCTCCACGCGACGATTTCTTCCGATGGAAGTCGGTCGTTGACCACATTGACCACGCTGCGTCGAGAGCACCACGGCGGTGGACGATGGCGAGGCCTAGGAAGGGGACGACACGGAGGCAGTGAAGACTCGGCAGTTGTTTCCCACGCGGAGAATGCATCTGACGAGGTTTCTTGGTTCGTCTGTCGTCGCCGGAGAATAACAGCAGGTGTGGGTGAGATCTTCGGGAACGTGATTTTATCATCAGATAAGATCCAGGAGACTTGGACCCTCGTTCAAGAAAGGAGGGAAGCGGCCACGAGGGTGGAGGGTGCGCCCCCCTGCCTCGTGGGCCCCCCGAAGCTCCACCGACGTACTCCTTCCTCCTATATATACCTACATACCCCCAACAGATCAGATACGGAGCCAAAAACCTAATTCCACCGCCGCAACTTTCTTTATCCATGAGATCCCATCTTGGGGCCTGTTCCGGAGCTCCACCGGAAGGGGAATCCACCATGGAGGGCTTCTACATCATCATCATAGCCTCTCCGATGAAGTGTGAGTAGTTTACCTCAGACCTTCGGGTCCACAGTTAGTAGCTAGATGGCTTTTTCTCTCTTTTTGGATCTCAATACAATGTTCTCCCCCTCTCTCGTGGAGATCTATTCGATGTAATCTTCTTTTTGCGGTGTGTTTGTTGAGACCGATGAATTGTGGGTTTATGATCAAGATTATCTATAAGCAATATTTGAATCTACTCTGAATTCTTTTATGTATGATTAGTTATCTTTGCAAGTCTCTTCGAATTATCCGTTTGGTTCCGCCAACTAGATTGGTAGTTCTTGCAATGGGAGAAGTGCTTAGATTTGGGCTCAATCTTGCGGTGTCCTTTCCCAGTGACAGTAGGGGCAGCAAGGCACGTATTGTATTGTTGCCATCGAGGATAACAAGATGGGGTTTTTATCATATTGCATGAATTTATCCCTCTACATCATGTCATCTTGCTTAAGGCGTTACTCGCTTTTCATTAACTTAATACTCTAGATGCATCTTTGGATAGCGATCGATGAGTGGAGTAATAGTAGTAGATGCAGGCAGGAGTCGGTCTACTTGTCTCGGACGTGATGCCTATATACATGATCATACCTAGATACTCTCATAACTATGCTCAATTCTGTCAATTGCTCAACAGTAATCCGTTCACCCACCGTAAAATACTTATGCTCTTGAGAGAAGCCACTAGTGAAATCTATGGCCCCCGGGTCTATTCTCATCGTATTAATCTTCCTACGCTTTATTATTGCTTTGCTTTTTTACTTTGCCTTTTATTTTACGTTGCATCTTTATACCTAAAATACCAAAAATATTATCTATCATCTCTATCAGATCTCACTCTCGTAAGTGACCGTGAAGGGATTGACAACCCTATTCGCGTTGGTTGTGAGGAGTTATTTGCTTTGTGTAGGTACGAGGGACTTGCGCGTGGCCTCCTCTTGGATTGATACCTTGGTTCTCAAAAACTGAGGGAAATACTTACGCTACTGTGCTGCATCATCCTCTCCTCTTCGGGGAAAACCAACGCAAGCTCAAGACATAGCAAGAAGGATTTCTGGCGCCGTTGCCGGGGAGGTCTACGCAAAAGTCAACATACCAAGTACCCATCACAATCCCTTATCTCCCACATTACATTATTTGCCATTTGCCTCTCGTTTTCCTCTCCCCCACTTCACCCTCGCCGTTTTATTCGCCCTCTCTTTCCTGTTTGCCTTTTTCTCGTTCGCTTTTTCTCGTGTGTCAGATTGCTTGCTTGTCACTATGGCTCAAGATAATACCAAATTGTGACTTTACCAATACCATCAATAATGATTTCCTTAGCACTCCGATTGCTCCTCTTGCCAATACTGAATCTTGTGAAATAAATGCTGCTTTATTGAATCTTGTTATGAAAGATCAATTCGCCGGCCTTCCTAGTGAAGATGCCGCTACTCAGCTAAATAGCTTCGTGGATTTGTGTGATGTGCAAAAGAAGAAAGATGTTGACAATGATGTTGTTAAATTGAAGCTATTTCCTTTTTCGCTTAGAGATCGTGCTAAAGCTTGGTTTTCGTCCTTGCCTAAAAATAGTATTGATTCTTGGAACAAGTGCAAAGATGCTTTTATCTCTAAGTATTTTCCTCCCGCTAAGATCATCTCTCTTAGAAACGATATTATGAATTTTAAGCAACTTGATCATGAACATGTTGCACAAGCTTGGGAGAGGATGAAATTAATGATACGTAATTGCCCTACTCATGGTTTGAACTTGTGGATGATTATACAAAAAATTTATGCGGATTGAATTTTGCTTCTAGAAATCTTTTAGATTCGGCCGGGAGGCACTTTTATGGAAATCACTTTAGGAGATGCTACTAAACTCCTAGATAATATTATGGTTAATTATTCTCAATGGCACCTTGAAAGATCTACTAATAAAAAGTGCATGCGATAGAAGAAATTAATGTTTTGAGTGGAAAGACGGATGAACTTATGAAATTATTTGCTAATAAGAGTGTTTCTTCTGATCCTAATGATATGCCTTTATCTACTTTGATTGAGAATAATAATGAATCTATGGATGTGAATTTTTTTGGTAGGAATACTTTTGGTAACAACGCATATAGAGGAAACTTTAGTCCTAGGCCTTATCCTAGTAATTCCTCTAATAATTATGGAAATTCCTACAACAATTCTTATGGAAATTTTAATAATATGCCCTCTGAATTTTAGACTAGTGTTAAAGAGTTTATGAATTCTTAAAAGAATTTTAATGCTTTGCTTGAAGAGAAATTGCTTAAAGTTGATGAATTGGTTGGGAACGTTGATAGAATTTCTCTTGATGTTGATTCTTTAAAGCTTAGATCTATTCCTCCTAAGCATGATATCAATTAGTCTCTCAAAGCCATGAGAATTTCCATTGATGAGTGCAAGGAAAGAACCGCTAGGATGCGTGCTCTAAAGATGCCTTTATTAAAGCGTGTTCTTCCAATTTCCATGAAAATAAAGATGAAGATCTAAAAGTTATTGATGTGTCCCCTATCAAATATTTGTTTTGCAATATGAATCTTGATAATGATGAGACTGAATATGATCCACCTTTACCTAGAAGGCGTTCCAAAAATTCGGAGTTTTTAGATCTTGATACTAAAATTGATAAAAGTGGGATTGAAGAAAGTAAAACCCTAGATGTTGCTAAACACACTATTTTGGATTTCAAGGAATTTAATTATGAAAATTTCTATTTAATTGATTGTATTTCCTTGTTGCAATCTGTGCTAAATTCTCCACTTGCTTATAGTCAAAATAAAGCGTTTACCAAACATATTGTTGATGCCTTGATGCAATCTTATGAGGAAAAACTTGAGTTGGAAGTATCTATTCCTAAAAAACTTTATGATGAGTGGGAACAAACTATTAAAATTAAGATTAAGGATCATGAATTTTATGCTTTATGTGATTTGGGTGCTAGTGTTTCCACTATTCCCAAAACTTTGTGTGATTTGCTAGATTTCCGTGATTTTGATGATTGCTCTTTAAACTTGCACCTTGGATTCCACTATTAAGAAACCTATGGGAAGAATTAATGATGTTCTTATTGTTGCAAATAGGAATTATGTGCCCGTATATTTTATCGTTCTTGATATAGATTGCAATCCTTCATGTCCTATTATTCTTGGTAGACCTTTCCTTAGAACGGTTGGTGCAATCATTGATATGAAGGAAGGGAATATTAGATTCCAATTCCCATTAAAGAAATGCATGGAACACTTCCCTAGGAAGAATATAAAATTACCATATGAATCTATTATGAGAGCCACTTATGGATTGCCTACCAAAGATGGCAATACCTAGATCTATCCTTGCTTTTATGCCTAGCTAGGGCGTTAAACGATAGCGCTTGTTGGGAGGCAACCCAATTTTATTTTTAGTTTTTGTTTTTGTTTCTGTTTAGGAATAAATAATCCATCTACCTTATGTTTATATGTGGTTTTATGTTTTAATTAGTGTTTGTGCCAAGTTAAACCTATAGGATCTTCTTGGATGATAGTTATTTGATCTTGCTGTAATTTCCAGAAACTTTTGATTCACGAAAACAATTGTTAAAAATCACCAGAACGTGATAAAATAGTGATTCCAATTGCTGATGATCAATAAACAAATTTCCTAGGTCGTCCAATTTTGGCTGAATTTTTGGAGTTCCAGAAGTTTGTGTTAGTTACAGATTACTACAGACTGTTCTGTTTTTGACAGATTCTGTTTTTTCGTGTGTTGTTTGCTTATTTTGATGAATCTATGGCTAGTAAAATAGTTTATAATCCGTAGAGAAGTTGGAATACATTAGGTTTAACACCAATAAAAATAAAGAATGAGTTCATTACAGTACCTTGAAGTGGTCTTTTGTTTTCTTTCGCTAACGGAGCTCACGAGATTTCTGTTGAGTTTTGTGTTGTGAAGTTTTCAAGTTTTGGGTGAAATATTTTGATGGATTATGGAACATGGAGTGACAAGAGCCTAAGCTTGGGGATTCCCATGGCACCCCCAAGATAATCCAAGGACACCAAAAATTCAAAGCTTGGGGATGCCCCGGAAGGCATCCCCTCTTTAAATCCACTTCCATCGGTGACTTTACTTGGAGCTATATTTTATTCACTACATGATATGTGTTTTGCTTGGAGCGTCTTGTATTATTTGCGTCTTTGATTTTTAGTTTACCACAATCATCCTTGCTGTACACACCTTTTGAGAGAGCCATACATGAATTGGAATTTGTTAGAATACTCTATGTGCTTCACTTATATCTTTTGAGCTATATAGTCTTGCTCTAGTGCTTCACTTATATCTTTTAGAGCACGGTGGTGGATTTGTTTTAAAGAAACTATTGATCTCTCATGCTTCACTTAGATTATTGTGAGAGTCTTAAATAGCATGGTAATTTGCTTAATAATAATATGCTAGGTATACAAAGATAGTAAAAACCTTTCTTATGAGTGTGTTGAATACTAAGAAAAGTTTGATGCTTGATGATTGTTTTGAGATATGGAGGTGATAATATCAAAGTCGTGCTAGTTGAGTAGTTGTGAATTTGAGAAATGCTTGCGTTGAAGTTTGCAAGTCCCGTAGCATGCACGTATGGTAAACGTTATGTAACAAATTTGAAACATGAGGTGTTATTTGATTGTCCTCCTTATGAGTGGCGGTCGGGGACGAGCGATGGTCTTTTCCTACCAATCTATCCCCCTAGGAGCTTGCGCGTAGTGCTTTGGTTTTTGATGGCTTGTAGATTTTTGCAATAAGTATGTGAGTTCTTTATGACTAATGTTGAGTCCATGGATTATGCGCACTATCACCCTTCCATCATTGCTAGCCTATTCGGTACCGTGCATTGCCCTTTCTCACATTGAGAGTTGGTGCAAACTTCGCCAGTGCATCCAAACCCCGTCATATGATACGCTCTTTCACACATAAACCTCCTTATATCTTCCTCAAAAAATCCACCATACCTACCTATTATGGCATTTCCATAGCCATTCCGAGATATATTGCCATACAACTTTCCACCATACCGTTCTTCGTGACACATTTATCATTGTCATATTGCTTAGCATGATCATGTAGTTGGCATAGTATTTGTGGCAAAGCCACCATTCATAATTCTTTCATACATGTCACTCTTGATTCATTGCATATCCCGGTACATCACGGAGGCATTCATATAGAGTCATACTTTGTTCTAGTATCGAGTTGTAATCATTGAGTTGTAAATAAATAGAAGTGTGATGATCATCATTTAATAGAGCATTCTCCCAAAAAAAAGAGAAAGGCCAAAAAGAAAGAAAAAAAAGAAGGCCCAAAAAAATAGAAATAAAAGGGGCAATGTTACTATCTCTTTTTCCACACTTGTGCTTCAAAGTAGCACCATGTTCTTCATATAGCGAGTCTCATATTTTGTGCTTCATAGTAGCACCATGTTTTTCATATAGAGAGTTTGATATGTTGTCACTTTCATATACTAGTGGGAATTTTCCATTATAGAAGTTGGCTTGTATATTCCAACGATGGGCTTCCTCAAATGCCCTAGGTCTTAGTGAGCAAGCAAGTTGGATGCACACCCACTTAGTTTCTTTTGTTGAGCTTTCATACATTTATAGCTCTAGTGCATCCGTTGCATGGCAATCCCTACTCCTTGCATTAACATCAATTGATGGGCATCTCCATAACCCGTTGATTAGCCTTGTTGATGTAAGACCTTCTCCTTTTTTGTCTTCTCCACATAACCCCCATCATCATATTCTATTCCACCCATAGTGCTATGTCCATGGCTCGCGCTCATATATTGCATGAAAATTTATAGGTTTTAGATTACTAAAGTATGAAACAATTGCTTGGCTTGTCATCGGGGTTGTGCATGATGAGAGCATTCTTGTGTGATGAAAATGGAGCATGACTAAACTATATGATTTTGTAGGGATGAACTTTCTTTGGGCATGTTATTTTGAGAAGACATAATTGTTTGTTAGTATGCTTGAAGTATTATTATTTTTATGTCAATATGAACTTTTGTCTTGAATCTTTCGGATCTGAATATTCATACCACAATTAAGAAGAGTTACATTGAAATTATGCCAAATAGCACTGCGCATCAAAAATTCTCTTTTTATCATTTACCTACTCGAGGACGAGCAGGAATTAAGCTTGGGGATGCCTGACACGTCTCCAACGTATCTATAATTTTTGATTGCTCCATGCTATATTATCTACTGTTTTGGACCATATTGGGCTTTATTTTCCAATTTTATATAATTTTGGGACTAACCTATTAACCGGAGGCCCAGCCCAGATTTGCTATTTTTTTGCCTATTTTAGTGTTTCGAAGAAACGGAATATCAAACAGAGTCCAAACGGAATGAAATCTTCGGGAACGTGATTTTCTCATCAGATAAGATCCAGGAGACTTGGACCCTCGGTCAAGAAAGGAGGGAGGCAGCCACGAGGGTGGAGGGCGCGCCCCCTGCCTCGTGGGCCCCCCGAAGCTCCACCGACGTACTCCTTCCTCCTATATATACCTACGTACCCCCAACAGATCAGATACGGAGCCAAAAACCTAATTCCACCGCGGCAACTTTCTGTATCCACGAGATCCCATCTTGGGGCCTGTTCTGGAGCTCCGCCAGAAGGGGAATCCGCCATGGAGGGCTTCTACATCATCATCATAGCCTCTCCGATGAAGTGTGAGTAGTTTACTTCAGACCTTCGGGGTCCATAGTTAGTAGCTAGATGGCTTCTTCTCTCTTTTTGGATCTCAATACAATGTTCTCCCACTCTCTCGTGGAGATCTATTCGATGTAATCTTATTTTTGCGGTGTGTTTGTTGAGACCGATGAATTGTGGGTTTATGATCAAGATTGTCTATGAGCAATATTTGAATCTTCTCTGAATTCTTTTATGTATGATTGGTTATCTTTGCAAGTCTCTTCGAATTATCCGTTTGGTTCGGCCAACTAGATTGGTAGTTCTTGCAATGGGTGAAGTGCTTAGCTTTGGGTTCAATCTTGCGGTGTCCTTTCCCTGTGACAGTAGGGGCAGCAAGGCACGTATTGTATTGTTGCCATTGAGGATAACAAGATGGGGTTTTATCATATTGCATGAATTTATCCCTCTACATCATGTCATCTTGCTTAAGGCGTTACTCTGTTTTCATTAACTTAATACTCTAGATGCATCTTTGGATAGCGGTCGATGAGTGGAGTAATAGTAGTAGATGCAGTGTGAGTCGGTCTACTTGTCTCGGACGTGATGCCTATATACATGATCATACCTAGATACTCTCATAACTATGCTCAATTTTGTCAATTGCTCAATAGTAATTCGTTCACCCACCGTAAAATACTTATGCTCTTGAGAGAAGCCACTAGTGAAATCTATGCCCCCCGGGTCTATTCTCATCATATTAATCTTCCTACGCTTTATTATTGCTTTGCTTTTTTACTTTGCCTTTTATTTTACTTTGCATCTTTATACCAAAAATACCAAAAATATTATCTATCATCTCTATCAGATCTCACTCTTGTAAGTGACCGTGAAGGGATTGACAACCCCTATTCGCGTTGGTTGCGAGGAGTTATTTGCTTTGTGTAGGTACGAGGGACTTGCGCGTGGCCTCCTACTGGATTGATACCTTGGTTCTCAAAAAATGAGGAAAATACTTACGCTACTCTGCTGCATCATCCTCTCCTCTTCGGGGAAAACCAACGCAAGCTCAAGACGTAGCAGTGACCATGCCGCGTGGAGAGCACCACGGCGGTGGACGAGGCGAGGCCTAGGAAGGGGACGACGCGGAGCCAGGGAAGACGCGGCAGTGGAAGCCCGCGCAGAGAGGAGTACGAGGGTTCACTGGTTCGGCTGCGGTGTGAGGCTGCCATCGCCGCAGGGCCTGGCCAGCGGTGGGAATAGTTGGGGGCGGTGAGGCCTCCGCGGTAGCACAGCCGGCCATGGGAGGCAGGAGCATGCGGCACGACCGGCGCTGCTTTGGGCGGCTGGAGCAAGAAGACCAGAGGTTGAAGAAGCACTATGACCGTTGGATGGACATCATACGGTCACTGGAGTATTGACTAAGTTGACAAAGCCCTCCGTCCCCGTCAACTTAGTAGGCCCACAAGTCAGCCCAACAATATGGTGGGTCCCAGCTAGCAGGGGGGTATTCATTTTTTGGGCGTAATAAGGAGGCACTTCCTTGCGTGCGAAGATATGACTAGTGGGTCCGACCTGTCAGCGGGGGGAACATTTTTTTCGTGAAATACAGAGGCCCTTCCTGTGGGTCCTAGCTGTCAGGTGGAGTAATTATTATTTTGCGCGTAATAAGGAGGCATTTCCTTGCGTGCAGCCATGGACCCAGCTGTCAGCCTCTCCACATACAGTCCACTTCCGATGGATGTCGTTCATTGACCATGTTGACCAGGCCGCGCCGAGAGCACCAGGGCGGTGGACGACGGCGAGGCCTAGGAAGGGAATGACACAGAGCAAGGGAATACTCGGTAGTTGTTTCCCACGCGGAGGAGTACGAGGGTTTACTGGTTCGTCTGCCGTTGCCGGAGAATAACAGCATGTGTGGGTGAGTAGAAGGATGGCTAGACCAGCGATGGGAGTACGGTGGGGCCGTGAGGCCTGCGCGGCAGCATAGCCGGCCGCGGGAGGAGGGAGCAGGCAGTCCCGCGGACGCTTGTTTGAGCGGCTGGAGCATGAAGAGCAGATATTGAAGAAGCACGATAGCCGTTGGATGGACATCCAACGATCCACTGCTCGTGTGTTGACTAAGTTGACAGGCGTTGCAAAGGCGTCAACCTTTTTTTATGAAAGCATACTCACAACCTGTAGTAGGCGCACAAGTCAGCCTCAAATCTGTGAAAAACATACATCTGACCCATCTGCCATTATTTCTAATAATGTACAACCCATTTGCTAATTCTTAAGATTTTTTTGGAGCCCATCTTCTTTTTGTTAGCATTACACCCCATATTGTGGCCACGGTTAAAAAGTATACGAAATTTTGCATATTTCGGTGTGGTCAACTGTTTTTAATCCAGAAATATCGATTCACATTCAAACTATTTTGATAAATAATTTATATAAATATAAAATCCAAATAATTGTCCACGCATAAAAATCAATGGAATTTAAGATCTTGTAATGAAAAAAATGAAACTAATTCCGGTTTGATGTGTTTTAAAAATGTACAGCCCATTTAGGGCAAACCGAATGAAACTCTCCTCGTCTTGAAAGATTTGTAGCCAATGAGAACCGATAAAGCAAGTAGGCCTTGTTTGGGTATTTCTTTAAAAAATAGAACAGGGCTAGCCATTTTAGCAAGAAAAAAACACAACTGGGCTCATGATGTGGTAAACATAAATAAAACCACAGCTAGATCGGCCACAACCCCTTTACAGCCCGTTGTTACCCTGATCCGTCGCTAAAACTAGTATAAATAACAACCGCTTGTTCCTCAAAAAAAAGCTACGCGACTTCTTTGGGTCCTCGTGTCACCGCTTCGTAGTGTAATTCTCTCGTTTATTGACTACATTGACAATGGCGTGATGTCCAACAATTAGGAGGAACCATATTTTTGGGCTTGTAATATAGAGGCACTTACTTGCGTAGTGCCATGACGCTGGTGGGTCCCTACTGTCATCCTCTCCACGTACAGTCATCTCCTTGTTCCTCTCGGTTGTTGATGACGTTAACAACGCAAGAGGGCGGCGCACCGCGCACGGCGAGCGAACCAAGGCCGCAAGGCGGAGGACGACGGCGAGGCCTCGGACGGAACGAACAGGAGCCGTGGAAGATGCGTCGGTCGATCGCAGCGGAGGGGAGTATGAGGTTGGCGGTTACAGCGGCGGTGCGTGTGGGGCTGACGTCACGGAGAATAACAGGGCGTGTGGGGAATAGAGGGAGGACTGGCCAACGTTGGAGAATGCATACGATAGGGCGGCGGGCCTTGACCAGCCATGGGAGGCAGGGAGCAAGCGGAGCCGAGAGTGGTTTGGTTTGGGCGGCCGGAGGAAGAAGAAGACAAGAGATAGAAGATACACGACAGGATGTTGGATGTCAATCCAACGGTGGTAGGCGTAATCGTTTGTTGGTGGCTAGTAAGTCGACACCACCTTGGATAGGCTATTTCCTCGCGGGTCCCAAATGTCAGAATCCAAATCTGTCATGGTCATGCAGCCTTTCCTATGAAAATTTACAGCCCATTTGATGTGCTAGTTTGAAATAAGTTTGTGGGTGCTGGTGGGGGCTAATCAATTGGCTTCTGTAATGCACAGTGAGCTCATGCAGCCGGCGAGAGTGATGTTATTTCCCTTGGTTGGGATTTGTTACAATATTTCACTCTAAATTAAACGAATGGCAAGCCATTTGCCTTGTTTCAAAGAAAATATGACAATCACAAAGAGTTGAAAAGGGCAGGAACATCTAACTCCGACTTACAAACTGTACAAAGGCATGAGGGTTAATTGTTCATCAGGTTTACAAAAAACCAGATTGAAAAGGGCAACAACATCTAACTCCGGCCTTTGTTTTCGGCGATCACGGTCAAATGGATCGGTCAGGTCCATAGAATGAACATCTGGGTCATAAAATTTCTTTGGATTATGACCACAATATGTTGTAAATAGAAGCCCTAAGACGCTCGTAAGCTCTTTTGCCCACGAAACTCATTTTTTGCTCTTCGACATATCCATCCGTCAAAACCATGTCATTGATAAACTTAAGCCTGATGGACAATAGTAACCTCGCATTCAGGAGGAAGAATGTGACAAATCTTGTGTTTGCACGGTTGGCTACATATCGTTCTAGCGTTATTTTCTTCAATCGAATGAGAAGTGAGAAAATCCCGATGCTTACGAATCCACTGATTGGTTATAACTTTCTTACCCCGTCCTGTTGCCTAAATAGACATGAAGATTGAAAACAGTTAAGATCTAAAAGAAGAGTGTTGAAAGAGCAACAACTGAACGGTTAATTCTAGTACACTATATGCGGGCTTCCAATGTGCGTGAAATTATCACCTTTATATTCAACTTCTCCAGACATGGAAAGCATTGCAGCAAGCCAATAATCTTGTTCAGATCAAAACTATTCATTTGGATATATAAGATCTTGACAGAATCCAACACCATTGATAGGCCATCCATGGAGAAACTCTTCATTGAGCATAGAACATAATATTAGTAGAAAATGTGTACTCCAAGATGATATATAAATTATGCGCAGAAATTTAAAATGCAGCTTATGGTTACAAGTGTAGATGATAATATAAAGTACCTGAATAACTATGGAGCCAAACACCTTATTGAAATGAGCACAGAGATCATGTATTACACCCAAGGTCTCCAGTTTGGGCGCAGAGAGGACGGTTATTTGCAACGGTGAATAACTAGAATCAAGGATCAACCTTTGAAGTGAAGGGGCATCTTGGATGATGAGCTGCCTTCCGTCAAAAGAAATTCCAATTCTTACAAGGTTCGGGCACTTTATTTGGAGACAACCGATTCTAACTATGAAAACAAGCACCAAGCACTCCAGCGCAGGGCAACTGATGTGGATGATGCTGTGCAATGAGGCCTCCGATATACGAACCCGCACAAGTGGAAGTTTCTTGAGAAATGGGAGTCGAAGGTTTAGTACCAGATTGTCTGGTAGGTATCACAAAGGTGGCGGTGTGGAGAGAGGAGGAAAACCGCGAGATGGACATCGGTGCTGAGGGCACAAGTTCATGGCGTTCGGTATGTGGTATGTGATTTCCAGGGGAATAGTAGAACTCAAGCAGCTGTAGTTCTGTGAATTCAGGGGATCTCAGCCAGGCGTCCACCATGCAGGGCATGGTATGCTTGCTCAGGTAGCATGATGGGATGCAGAGGCTTTGAACGAAGCCCTAGTGGGAGGAGATGATGGCTCTGGGGATTTCAAAATCATTGAAGAGAGATAGCTGACGACAGTCGAGATTAAGGGGCACGACGCACCATAGAGGGCGCCACCGAATTGAGAGGACTTGGGTGCGGCAGCAATCCTTGGTGGGGAGAAGCGAGATGATCTCCCCAAGGACGGACGTCCGGGAGATCGCTGATGCGGTCCATCCAAGATTCTACGGGTTCCTGGGATCCGGTGGGGGCGGGGTCGTCGCTTCTCCCCGCGCTACCGGGTGCGGGATCTACAACAGGCGTCGCCGCTGGCGGGAGCCTCATCTTCTTAATGGGGGGGTCACCGACTCCATTTTCCTCGAGTGTGTCGCATCGCATCATGGATTTGAGCAGAGTAACGAATGACGAGCCTAGTTGTAGTCTTGACGAAGAAGAAGGGGAGCTGGGGTTTTCTGTGGGAGTGAGGAAGAAGGGAGCTGGGGTTTTCTGTAGGAGTGAGGTGAGGAATTTGGGGGTACGAGTGGAGCGAGCTGACGTGAGGTGGGTGGGAGGAGGAGGAGAAAGAGCACCCAGGTTTTTTTGGGGGGGGGGGGCGGTGTGCTGGGTGTGGGTAGCGCCTCTCATTCAGTAAATATATGGGCTTTTGAATTGATTTTACTATTTACTAGTGTGGATGGGCTGTTTTTTCTTGGGCCCAGAGAAACAATTACTACTAGTACAGTGGAGACACTCTACAGCTACCCAGAAAAACAATTACTACTAGTACAGTCGAGACACTCTACCGCTTCTGGCTCCTCCTAGGTCATTGAAACGTCTCCCTCTACTGAATGCCGTTATACTTTTTTTCACCGACATGCGGGCCATGCAGCGCGGGCCCAAATGCCATCCACCAAATTAGAAGGCAGTATGCAAAGGAGAGTCACCCGGTCAGAAGGCCAGCAGAACGAGCCGTCAGATCACAAAACCCCACCTCCCGTAGTCTAAGTTTGATGGACGAAGCAACCATCGCTTTCACTCTTCGCCAAATCCCTTCTCCCTCACCGTCTTCAAGAAAGGCAACACTCACATCGCCCTTTGTTCTTCTGTCCCAACGAAGGGAAGGTAAGCGGATCCGTGATGTTGGTATATTTTCGTTCAGAGAAAAAAGAACTTTTGCAAAGCAGTAACCGATCCTCACTCTCTTTTTTGTTTCATTGTCACTGCGATTGTGTTTTCCTTTCAGTGGTCTCCTAGTATTCGTCAGTTTCATGATGGACCAAGGAGAACCAGGCAAAGATCTGTCGATGTAGCGACCCGACCTCAGACGGTCAAGCCTCTGTGTTTCTATGCCATCCCTGGATCAGTATGCTGGCACACACAGTACATCAATGTATATATCAAAGTGCAATCACATGCATAAATAACGTAAAACTGATATATACCTCATAATACTCAGCGGAAACAATCAAGCGGGTGTGGAGTCCCATCAACGCCATCGGCAGGTTGAGTGTAGACCGTAACCTGTATCGTAACTCTTACTCGTCGAGGAAATATCTGCAACATGATACGTTGCAGCCGTGTAGGTCAAGTACATTGAATGTACCGGCAAGATCACAATATGAGAAAGCAGATGATAAAACTATACTATATGCAATATGGCTTTATGGCTCAGATTCGAGTTTTGTTTATGCGTAAAAGCTGATTTTATTTTACCTACATCAAAGGAATAAATGAAGTCTGTACTATGGAGTGTTCTATCATGACATGGTTCCGCCAACCGATGTCTCATAGCCCAAAATCATCATAAGTTGCCCACAATTAAGTTATCAATCCGGTGTTGAGAGTTCCGAGATAGATCCAAGTCCAGAGGCTCAAATTGTCCAGAATCGGGGACACGGCTAATCGATTAGGTTTTAACCCTCTGCAGAGGTTTGTACACTTTACCCGCAAGATTCGATCCCTCTCTTTACGTTCTCGCACTTCGAGTGTTTGAGAACAAGATGACCAAACATGGTCTTCCAAAGAGTTCCTCGACCACCGTCCGTACTCATCCCATCCTACCGTAGTTCTACATCTGCTAGTACCGTCCCAGAGTCACAACTAAGGTCAACCAAGCGAGCCCATAATGACTTGCGGTTGCGCAGGTAAGCTTAGGGCATGAAGTATTCTTCCGTCTCTTTGAGTCTAGGTGAAGCTTTCCGCAAGATGTCATGGCGCTTCTCCATGCATCCCGGCCAACCACTGGTTTCTCCACGGTGCCCGTCAACCATCCTTCACCCAAAGAGTGTGTATTGAATTCTTGTCTCGAGTCTTGAAGTCTTGAGGCCTTGAAGATGCGATCCTTGCAGGTGCCATCATGGAGTTGTCGTCATTGACGAAATCCTTCATTCTCACACCCCTCCTGAGCACTCAGACCAACCCCCGTCTACACTAGAGTAGCATTAAAATAAATAACATCCGGGCTTGGTAACAGGGTGATGGGTTCCTACCTCATGCATACTACTCAACTACAAGGATTCAATAACACTCTTGAGGGGTGGTTGCAAGGATGCCACTAAATGCAATAAAAACATAGGTATGAAAGCAATGATCAAAGTGAACTTGCTCGGTAATACTTGATGAAGATAACAACGTCGAGGAAAATGACTTGGTAGAACTAATCGTCACTCCGTTGAAAATCTATATAGTCAAACATAGCATTCACATAAGCAAACATCCTAGCAAACAATTTTAGCACTTCGAAATAACAATCAAAACAGCAAGGAAAATCGATAATAAAACTCAAACAAAATCAAAAGAAACTTCAAATAAAACTACAAAGAAAAACTACTAACGAAGATCTATGACTTTGCTACAAACATCTAATATAGTTTTGCCGTAAGTAAAAACTTAACAACAATTAAAATATTAAACTAATAAATTAACAGAAAATAAAATGTAAAATAACTAATTTAACAGAAAGTATTTTTTTCCATAAAAATTTATTTGCAAAAAGAAACAAATAAAAGCTTTTATAAAACTCTAACTATGACCTATAGAAGGTTTCATACAAAACTAAGGAAAATAATTTTTTAAATAAAAATAAAATTTTTCCTGTTGTCTAACAGAAACACAACTAATTTTGTCAAAAGTGACAAAAAGAAATAATTTAAAACTAATAAAAACAATAAAGAAAAAGCTAAACAGAACTAATAATAAAACAGTACTGTTTTACTAAAAACCTAATTTAAATTAACCTAGAAATAAAATACTAAATACTACTGGATAAACAAAGGTTCTAGAGACCAGGAGCAAAAAGAATTAATTAAAAACCTATTTTTAAACTCCCGGAATAAGCAAAACAAGCTTTAATTCAAATCTGATCTAACTCAATTTTTATTAATCCAAACATAGACAAATTATATATTTTTGGAAACTACAAGAAAATTTTGATCTAACGCAAAAAGAATCAGCATCATTGGACTTCTAGATCAAAAGTTATAAGCTAAACAAGAACGGAACTAAATCTGTTACGGAAATAAATCTGAAAACGAAAGCGGAGTTACCTGTACGTGAGGCAGAGATGGCAGGAAGGAGACGGCGATGTGGAGGGCTGCTCGGCGAGGGGCGAGGTCGCCCGGCGAGGGTGGGGTGGCGGAGGAGGGGTCGGCGCTTGGGGAGGTGGCGCTGGGCGATGGGGAGGTTCAGGAGAGCTCTGGTGAGCGTTCTAGGCAGGGGAAAAGGAGGACGGTGGCGAGGAGGCTACGGGCAGGAAGGGGCGTGGTGATGGGAAAAATGGAACGAGGAGAGGGAGGGGTTTTATAGGCGGTCTCGGGAGGCGCTGGGATGGAAAGACGAGGGAGATCGGGAAGGTGGAGATTCTGTCTCCATGGATATGGAAAGCTTCAGAACGTGAGAGGAAACAGAGGAAGGAGATGATCTCTTGTTGGGCTAGAATAGGAAAGTGCTTAATGGGCCAGCAGGTTTTTCCTAATAAACGATTCCATTCCTATTTTTAAAATTAGGAAACTAAAACAATAAAAAGGAAATCAAATCAATTCGAATAAAGAGTTTTTATATACTAAAATTATCAGAAAAATAAAATGTAGATGATGAGCATTATTCCACGGCCAAAATAAAAACTTAAAAAAATGTTTTTCAGAAAATCCCTAAAGGCTTTATTTCTTTTGCAAATAATTTTAAATAAAAACTTTGGTTTTTCTTGGCTCAAATATTTTCAAAAATGCCCCTGATTTTGGAGGGTCATTTTCCTCCGCTCTTTCTTGCTTGCAAGAATTTATTTTTCGGGTATTTCTCGGGAAGAAAAATAGAGAAGCAAGTGCAAATATTTGAAAGAATTAAATTGCAAAACTCCGTTCAAATTCTTTATAGTTGAAGAAGTCATGTCATCTTCTCTCATTGATTTTAATAGGATGAATTTGAATTTACGGAGAAGGGAAAGTCATTTTATTCCCTCTCATTCAAAAGTTTTTGAAAAGGTTCAAATTTCACTCAAGTTTAATTCACTCAAGCAAACAAACAAACAATTCAATTAATTATATTAACATTCCAAAATTTAGAATTTTGGGATGTTACAAACCTACCACACTTAAAATGAATCTCGCCCCTAGATTCAAGCTGCTAACAAGAAAAGGTTAGGGGTTGGGGTCTCCTAGCAAATGTTTTGGTCGAAAGGTCAGGTGCTACCACACTTAAAAACAAGGTCATGGTTCCAATAAACTCAGATACTTCCTCCGGAGGGCTGACAATGTATGTCTCTTCACATATCTTACAATAGCTCCTTCATTAAAGCTCTTCCGCCGAAGCATAGAGTTTTCCTCAAAAGCTTGGGTCGGTTCGTCAAAGTTGAAGTTCGTCCAGAAATTTGGATCTTCTTAGGCGATAGGTCTGTGGTCCATTCTAAACAACTATCAAAACACTCATGGTGGTCTACAATTTATGGTTTTCTCCTGCAGAAAAGCAGTGCAGGTTGAACCTCACCGTATAACCTACGATTGGCAGCGGTTGCTGTAAAGGGTTCCATCGTACTACCATTCTATGGTTTTATGGCTTATCGCGTCGACACGCTTCTAAGGTTTTCGGGGCTCTCGATTTTCTATCAACATATGATAGTTCATGATAGAAGTCTCCGTATGGGGCCAATCCATCCTGCATTTGAATCATTACCACATACGTAAACAGTGAATCACGTATTCTAACACTTGGGCATACTCACAAGCATTGCAGAAATTTCTCTTGTTGACGAACTGAGTTCGTATAAATCCATGGTTTTCTGCAAGCCAAGCAAAACATCTATCGTTACTTCACTACTCTCAGGTTTTTGCGTAACCTCCTACGGAACGTATGCTGATTTGATCACTGCTTCTTCCAAGTGTATTCCTTTATCAAGGTTACATCTGTTCCTTATCAAAATCCACGGGCCTGTGGGTTATGGCCCACTTCAAAGACTAGTGCAGCTTTAACTCATCCTTGGAGTAACTCTCATGTTACACCTCCTTAAATCCATGAGTACTCTGTTTCTTCATACCATCATATCAAAACAAAACTCCAACTTATTTTGTTCAGCTTCCTTCTATGGACCGTCATGAATAACACATTTCTTTCTTCATTGATCATGTGGCTTTACAAAGTACTATGACCAAAAGAATGCACAAGTTTATCCATAAAATCTCATTATTTTCATATCAATCTTTCATTACATCCTTAATCATTTTTCGTAAATCCAAATTCCAAAAGTACTTTGTTACAAATGCTGCCACCCACATGGTTTGGTATGGTCAAACATTACTTCCACTTTATTTATTTATCCTCCTCGAGGATTCTTCAGTCCCACTAGAATTGTGCGACATGAGCCTTGAAATCTTCAATCTTCTGTTTCATCATGGTGGTCTTGAGCTTCACAACATCATCTCTGCATGCACTTCGCTTAGGTATTCACGAGTATAACGGAGTCTTGCTTCAAGTATTTCTCCGATCTGGCGTATGGCTTCCATGGCTGCTTCACGAACAGCATCGAAGAAAGTTGCTTGTGGCACACGTGAGATGAAAAGTAATGCCCCATCCTCTTTGGGCAAACTCCTTTCAAACGGTGGAGGTGTACCTCCACATACCAAAGTTCCACTCCTTTTGCATGAAGGGTAGCCTTTGTAGACTGCATCTCCTTCAAGGTGAATATGCTTCATCATGTCCTTCAGGATCTTGAGTAATCATGATCACTTGTCGGGGTCATGATCGTTTCAGACCTTTAAGGAAAGACTCGTAAAGTGTCGTCATCTGCAGTTTGTGAAATGAAATGATGCTTTCGAGTAAGGTACTTATCTCACGGGGCACACATTCATATCATCCAAACAAAACTTCAAACTCAATTTCCAATTTCCTGTTTATGCATCACAACTCACCTTCTTCCATGTTCATCAAGAATATTAATTTCCAAGATAAAATATGACAACTCCTTAAAGCTTTTCAGCATGTGACATTTCAACTTTATTGAGTCATGAACTATTACAATCTCAGGGGTAATCTATTACATAACTCAACTCATTGAGCTTATGAAAATGAAATTGCTTTCTACTACTCTTATTATCCATATCAAAATTCCAGCTACTCAACTTCAGCTTTCATCTTGTCGGGACATTTAATAGCATAATGTCCTGCCTCCTTGCAAATAAATCAAATGACTTCCGACATGTCTCGGGCTTCTTTGTGATTATGCGGGCTCCTTGGATTCTTGGCTTCTTTTCTGGGCATTTACTAGCGAAATGACCTAAATCCTTGCACCTGTAACAAGTGATATGACTTAGGTCCTTCTCTGCAAAAATTGTGTTGTTCTCTTTTGCCTTCTTTTTCTCTTCCTGGAATTCTCTGTAATGATCAGAGTTTCTATCTCCAGAGGGTCAAACTTCACTTACTGGCATCGGGAAATATCACGGATACTCTTTTCTTTCCTTGGTGCAATCTTGTGAAAAATGTCCTTCTTCTCCACATGAATAGCGTGCATTGGAGTAAAATCTGTCGAGACCTTCTCCTCCGTGTCTTCAACACTTTCATTCATTCTTGGTTCTTCTAGATCTTCCTTGAGGGCTTCTTTCATTCCATCTTCCCGCTTGGAATAGTTTGTTGCACCGTGGAGTAAATGTGACACTTGCACCGGTAGTGGGTGGTTCCTTCACACAGGAAGCAAGTCACACAGCTAGTTGGGCATTCCTCGGTGGGTGTTTCTCCTCACAATGAGGGCATCCATCTTTGTGTTCCTCAGGTGTGTCCTATTTCTCCGCAAATCTTGCGAGCACAAGGTTTTCTTCTTGGTGTATCATTGTGCTTCCGGATAAGACGTGATTTCATCGGGGTCTTCTTGAATTCCTCCCAAGTTCTTGCTCCTTTAAATCCTTGTATGGATTGATACATTCTCCACCAGGTTGCAGACACTTTACGTAAAGTAATCAAGAGCGTATTGGACCTCATACTTCCTTGAAACCAAATTGTTCGAAGTGATTCTCCATGTTCGTGATCCATAGCTCCGCCTCCTACCGAGTCTTGATCCAGAGAATATCAGTCCAACTTCATTCATCATCTATGGGGTTCAAAGGTTTTAAGGTGAGATGAGAGAGGTGGGGAGGGATATACACACAATACAAACAATAGTTTTTGATGAAACAAGTTTTACTTTGTGGCTGTCGGAAAAACATCAAACAAATGACAGCTCACACATCGTCGTATCTAACGTAATTGTGTAACAGGGGTTTGGTCTTCTAAAGGTCAAATATTTCTTTAGGAACTTCAAATCTTCGGAGTCTTCAACTGTTGTAGCTTCTAATACATGGTGAAATCCTCTTTACTTGGAAGAGGTCATCAGTCCTCCGACATCTTTCTTGGAGTGGCTTCAGTTGATCCTTCATGTGGTCAAAAGGGAAAAGGGGTATATCCTAACTATTTTGAGGTGAGAGTGTCTATTCGATAAAATCGAGAAAGAGATGAGAAGTAATAGTCTTTTTGAAAATAAAGTTTTAGAGATATCCTGTCCTAGGGCTTTCCGATTTCTAGGGTCACGTCCTACAGTCAACATGTGCTCTGATACCATTTCTGTAGCGACCCGACCTCAGACGGTCAAGCCTCTGTGTTACTGTGCCATCCCTGGATCAGTATCTTTGGCACACAGTACATCAATGTATATATCAAAGTGCAATCACATGCATAAATAACGTAAAACTGATATATACCTCATAATACTCAGTGAAACAATCAAACAGTGTGGAGTCCCATCAACGCCATCGGCAAAGTTGAGTGTAGACCGTAACCAGATCGTAACTCTTACTCGTCGAGGAAATATACGCAACATGATACGTTGCAGCCGTAGGTCAAGACATTGAATGTACGGCAAGATCACAATATGAGAAAGCAGATGATAAAACTATACTATATGCAATATGGCTTTATGGCTCAGATTCGAGTTTTGTTTGCGTAAAAGCTGATTTTATTTTACCTACATCAAAGGAATAAATGAAGTCTGTACTATGGAGTGTTCTATCATGACATGGTTCCGCCAACCGATGTCTCATAGCCCAAAATCATCATAAGTTGCCCACAATTAAGTTATCAATCCGGTGTTGAGAGTTCCGAGATAGATCCAAGTCCAGAGGCTCAAATTGTCCGTAACCGGGGACACGGCTAATCGATTAGGTTTTAACCCTCTGCAGAGGTTTGTACACTTTACCCGCAAGATTCGATCCCTCTCTTTACGGTCTCGCACTTCGTGAGTGTTTGAGAACAAGATGACCAAACATGGTCTTCCAAAGAGTTCCTCGACCACCGTCCGGTACTCATCCCATCCTACCGTAGTTCTACATCCGCTAGTACCGTCCCCAGCCCAGAGTCACAACTAAGGTCAACCAAGCCAGAGCCCATAATGACTTGCGGTTGCTGCAGGTAAGCTTCCGGCATGAAGTATTCTTCCGTCTCTTTGAGTCTAGGTGAAGCTTTCCGCAAGATGTCATGGCGCTTCTCCATGCATCCCGCCAACCACTTTGGTTTCTCCAGGGTGCCCGTCAACCATCCTTCACCCAAGAGGTGTGTATTGAATTCCTGTCTCGAGTCTTGAAGTCTTGAGGCCTTGAAGATGCAGTCCTTGCAGGTGCCATCATGGAGTTGTCGTCATTGACGAAATCCTTCATTCTCACACCACTCCTGAGCACTCAATACAAACCCCGTCTACTATAGCGTAGCATTAAAATAAATAACGTCCCGGGCTTGGTAACGAGGTGATGGGTTCCTACCTCATGCATACTACTCAACTACAAGGATTCAATAACACTCTTGAGGGGTGGTTGCAAGGATGCCACTAAATGCAATAAAAACATAGGTATGAAAGCAATGATCAAAGTGAACTTGCACGGTAATACTTGATGAAGATAACAATGTATTTGTCAGGAAAATGACTTGGTAGAACTAATCGTCACTCCGTTGAAAATCTATATAGTCAAACATAGCATTCACATAAGCAAACATCCTAGCAAACAATTTTAGCACTCGAAATAACAATCAAAACAGCAAGGAAAATCGATAATAAAACTCAAACAAAATCAAAAGAAACTTCAAATAAAACTACAAAGAAAACTACTAACGAAGATCTATGACTTTGCTACAAACATCTAATATAGTTTTGCCGTAAGTAAAAACTTAACAACAATTAAAATATTAAACTAATAAATTAACAGAAAATAAAATGTAAAATAACTAATTTAACAGAAAGTATTTTTTCCATAAAATTTTATTTGCAAAAGAAACAAATAAAAAGCTTTTATAAAACTCTAACTATGACCTATAGAAGGTTTCATACAAAACTAAGGAAAATAATTTTTTAAATAAAAATAAAATTTTTCCTGTTGTCTAACAGAAACACAACTAATTTTGTCAAAAGTGACAAAAAGAAATAATTTAAAACTAATAAAAACAATAAAGAAAAAGCTAAAACAGAACTAATAATAAAACAGTACTGTTTTACTAAAAACCTAATTTAAATTAACCTAGAAATAAAATACTAAATACTACTGGATAAACAAAGGTTCTAGAGACCAGGAGCAAAAAGAATTAATTAAAAACCTATTTTTAAACTCCCGGAATAAGCAAAACAAGTTTTAATTCAAATCTGATCTAACTCAATTTTTATTAATCCAAACATAGACAAATTATATATTTTTGGAAACTACAAGAAAATTGTGATCTAACGCAAAAAGAATCAGCATCATTGGACTTCTAGATCAAAAGTTATAAGCTAAACAAGAACGGAACTAAATCTGTTACGGAAATAAATCTGAAAACGAAAACGGAGTTACCTGTACGTGAGGCAGAGATGGCAGGAAGGAGACGGCGATGTGGAGGGCTGCTCGGCGAGGGGCGAGGTCGCCCGGCAGGGTGGGGGTGGCGGAGGAGGGGTCGGCGCTTGGGGAGGTGGCGCTGGGCGATGGGGAGGTTCAGGAGAGCTCTGGTGAGCGTTCTAGGCAGGAAAAGGAGGACGGTGGCGAGGAGGCTACGGGCAGGAAGGGGCGTGGTGATGGGAAAAATGGAGCGAGGAGAGGAGGGGGTTTTATAGGCGGTCTCGGGAGGCGCTGGGATGGAAAGACGAGGGAGATCGGGAAGGTGGAGATTCCTGTCTCCATGGATATGGAAAGCTTCTGTAACGTGAGAGGAAACAGAGGAAGGAGATGATCTCTTGTTGGGCTAGAATAGGAAAGTGCTTAATGGGCCAGCAGGTTTTTCCTAATAAAAACGATTCCATTCCTATTTTTAAAATTAGGAAACTAAAACAATAAAAAGGAAATCAAATCAATTCGGAATAAAGAGTTTTTATATACTAAAATTATCAGAAAAATAAAATGTAGATGATGAGCATTATTCCACGGCCAAAATAAAAACTTAAAAAATGTTTTTCAGAAAATCCCTAAAGGCTTTATTTCTTTTGCAAATAATTTTTAAATAAAAACTTTGGTTTTTCTTGGCTCAAATATTTTCAAAAATGCCCCCTGATTTTGGAGGGTCATTTTCCTCCGCTCTTTCTTGCTTGCAAGAATTTATTTTTCGGGTATTTCTCGGGAAGAAAAATAGAGAAGCAAGTGCAAATATTTGAAAGAATTAAATTGCAAAACTCCGTTCAAATTCTTTATAGTTGAAGAAGTCATGTCATCTTCTCTCATTGATTTTAATAGGATGAATTTGAATTTACGGAGAAGGGAAAGTCATTTTATTCCCTCTCATTCAAAAGTTTTTGAAAAGGTTCAAATTTCACTCAAGTTTAATTCACTCAAGCAAACAAACAAACAATTCAATTAATTATATTAACATTCCAAAATTTAGAATTTTGGGATGTTACAGTCGATATTGGAGCAGACGCGGGAGGCTGATCCCCACGAGACAGAGAGCTCCAAGAAGATGGAGGCAGCCACCGAGCCGACCCCAGATACGCTCACGGCCACTACTGAGATGGTCAACACCCCGTTTGAGGTTACAGCCCGTGGCGCTGCGAGAGCAGTTTTCCCCTTCGAGGATGTGTCCCCCCACACTGAGCTGCCGAAGGTGATTTCCTTCTTTGCCGATCTCGATTGTGGTTTTCATCTAAGTATGTGGTGATTAATAATGCAAAATTTTATTAGCTTCGATGCCATGCTATACATAGTGGTTTAAATAACTTGTGTTTCTTATACTGAAAAGTAATTTAGAATTTGTTTCTGTTTCAATTAGAGCCCTGATGCAGACAAGGATTGTGTGGTTGTACATGTCACTCGCTATGAGGCGGATGACCTGAATATACGCACTAGGAAAACAGAGTTCTTAGGTTGTTGGATCCTGGAAGCCATTTGCGGTTATACCAATGAAGAGTTGTATTCCAGCCTCACTGTTGTCAGGCGTGTTGTCCAGGGTGTCTTTGAAGCACAAGAAGTTCAAAGCTACTCCTTCGTTTGTGAGGCATACTGTTCTTGTCAAGCTTACGCAGGAAGATGACGTGGCATGCCTCCACAAACAAGTTTATCAGTGGCAAGGCCACAAGGTTGTCTTCATGAAGGTTCACAGGATTGAGTTGTTGCGGGACATCCTCGATGATGTTCATGGCAAGGTCCGTCTTGTGTCCAGCCCAAATTAGATCGAGGCATGAAATAGTTGCCCCAGCTAGTGTTTAATAGTAGTTTGGATTGTGTCTAATTATCCGAACCTTGCCTGTTATCGACCCCTCTGGGCCTAGTACTCTGTTTGAATCCATCTATGGGAACTGCTGCCACTTTTGTGTGCCCGTGAATCATGTGAGAACCATCGTAATTGTTGCCGAAACAGATGCATCCTCACTAGTTTTTTCATGAATATGGCATGGTAAGACATAAGTTGTCACGGTTTATCATACGAGCAGTGTGTGTTTTGATGAAATAGAGCACTCGTTCGAGAACTGTGTGCTGATGTATACATAAGTACTTGTAAACACTATTGGTGCTACCCCACTTGTAAGCAATTGTGCAAAACATGGCACATTGGCCCAGCTCGCTTCAACACTAGGCTATCGACCAGCTAACAATCAACAATCTGATGTCTGACATATAAGCAACTATGTATCTTGTTACAGTGGTTCATGCAGTTAATTTGAGGCCACAATGTAATAAATTCCAAACGTTCACACGCTAGTCCAGCGCTCATGTGGAACACTCACATTAAACTCGTCTTCATAAAAAACTTGAAAAGCATAAGTTAAGCAAATTTATACATCTCAATGATTCATAGAACATAACAAACATAAACTAGTTCACGACCAAAAGACAAAGTTGTGAGAAGGTTTACAAATCAGGAAAAAAACAAGCAAGGCTTCTCACGAGCAAAGGGCCTCCCGGCAGGCTTAAATTTCCTGGAGTTCACTCTAGTTTTTCTTGTTGCCACCATCCGTGGTTAGGTTCTCTCATTCCAGAATAACCAATTATAATTGTGGTCTCAATTTGGAATGCTGAACTGAACCATGCGATGTCTTGACCGGTGAAATGCTTGTGCATTCCACTAAATTTAAGCACCGTTATTTGCAGAAATAAGCAGACCACAATGCCTCTTGTCCGCGCACCTGTCCAAAAAACAGCCGTGCAGCCGTGCCAGCTAGTCCTCGGTCCGTCGATGAACTGGTAGAAAGTGCATTCCGAACTAGGATGCAGTTGTTTTTGCTCGTCCCTACACTCCAATCAGGAAGTAAAACGTACGAATCAGCTTCTTTTAGATTTCGTTGGTCATTCTAGCTTAGTTACTACCAATGTAGGGACACCTTTAAGACGGGAGGTTAGACGACGGCAACGAGGGATAGCCATCTCATTTTGCGCAGTTGTACTAAAACTGAGGTGTGTGCTTTTGATTGCGCGGATAGAAACAATACGAGCGAGACATCCCGAAACAATACGGAGACAGACAACCCTGTTTGCGCATAAATCTGAAATACGGTTATTTAAACGATGTGAGATATTACTACTTTCCCCGTTTCCTCTTAGAACCAAGTCCTAGATTCATGCTCTGACTTTCCCACTTTCTTCCCTGTTTGAACCAACGCTTAGAGTCGACTGTATGAACTAGCTTTACTTCTAATAATAGTAGAAGTCTAGGTGGCTTTGGAATAGCAGACGGAAGTAGAAAAGGATCCACACGAGGGAGCTGGGCGATGAGAGCAAGGTAGGTTTCGAAGGAATATATACCTGAGGGTCGTCGGCATGTGGCAAAGACGGCGTCGGGAGGCCGCATCTTGGCCACAATACCACAGGGAGGAAGAAGGGGTCGGAGGTCCTCCCGAGCCGGCGCTCTCCCGGAGAGAATGGCACGGCCGTCGATCGGGACACGTGGGCAGCTGTTGGTCTCCTCCCTCGCCGCCGACGACAGCATGAACGATGCACCTACACCCCTGCCCCGGTCGAGGTTGTCCAGCCAGATTTGTGACCAGCCAAGAGCTGAGAGAGAGTGTGGCCACCTATGTCTTGCTTAGATCTGGAGAGCATGAGAGAGTGAATGAGAGGAACCCTAGTAAAGCAAGCGCTAAGGCTCCTTTTATATATAGTGGAGTGATTTTGTTGTACCAGCTTCAAAAAATGCGCTCCACGTGTACCATGCAGTGGGTGTGAGAGAACTAGTGCATGCGTGCACCGCTTCTCTTCGTGAGAGTACAATATACTATGTACAAAGAACGTTCGCCACAAGAGTAATAGTATAAGTGTGTGACGTGTGAGCTAAAATAAAATGTACGCGGCTTCTTTTGTTTTTTAGAAGTTCTCAGGGTAGGGTGTGAAGAGCACATATGTGTGTGACGGCTACCTGTAGATAGATGGTGGGTGCGACGTCTTGAGTCTGCGAGAGAGTACTCGGGAGAGTCGTGACTCGTGAGGGTGCGTGTGCGTGAGAGAGGGGGGCACGTATCAATGCAATGCATGTGTCCGTAAATCATTATCCGACAAACGTTCGCCACAAGCCTTTTCCTGACGAACGCCGTCAGAACCGTTAGATCGGCATCCGACAGTGTCAGTTTTGCCATGTCATTTAATAGAACAGCTCCTCCTACACACAAATCTTCCACGTGAGTGTTAGCAACTGCCATATGCTCCCTCCGTTCTGAAATGCAGTGCATATAGCTTTATTGAAAATTCGAACCTCGCAAACTTTTACCGAGTTTTCGTGTACCAAATTGCACATGTAGAATACCCTGTATATATCATTTCATTCATCTTCGAGAGGTAACTATAAAGATCGGTGAGGAGTCTACAAAGAAAGACCATCGTATCACCCGCAGCAATTTCAACCATCCTTTAGTGTCGAGGAATATCATAGGAACACTATATGATATGATTTTAATAGGATTTTTTCCTTTAGAGCCAATTGGTTCATAGGAATAGATTCATAAACTCCACATTTCAAAGGAAATAAACATGATATCATTTCTATAGCTTTAGAGCCACTTGGTTCATATGAATGGATTCCTATACTCCCTTAATTTCAAAGGAAAATAAACATTAGCGTATATTCAATAGAAAAGTTCCTATGATATGAACCAAATTACATCTCTTTTCTAATCCCTCCTCATAGGAATTGAGATACATGTCATCTCTAGATTCAATAGAACAGTTCCTATGATGTGAACCAAATGACATCTCTTTTCCAATCCCTACTCATAGGAATTGAGATGCTCCATGTCATCTCTTTCCTACAACTTCCATGTATACATCTTCTATTCCTAAATAGATAGTACAACCCACTAGTAGCTTTTTTCAAAACATGCAACTATGGCACAAGAACTATATAGTGTGCCAATAACTTTGAAAGATGGTCGCTGGATGAAGCTAACCCTACAGTGCGAGATATAGGCAAATCCGAGCACTACTGGCCGTTGGATATCATCAACATTCCACCAGATCTGCCACATGTACAATTTAGAAGACTCCATGGTTGAACTTAAGCATAATGCACAAACCTCAAAACACAAGCACTTTTTATTTTTTCTAAATGAATTGCCATTATTTGTTTTTTACTTTATGATTTACAATGCACAACCCCATGAATCTTAACATTTTTATAAAACTAATTGATTTTGAATGAGATGAACTGTAAGAACTAAACGAACATCTACATCATGCATATATGACTCAAAGCTTTACATGCTATAGTGTGTATTTATTCATAATTTGGTTTCAAAATCTCACGCGTTCAATACATGTGTACCTTACTAGTTTTGAGAAGAGTAGCAAATTTCACGCGGCGCCGGGTATATCAAAATGCAGGGCCCATGCATCATTGCCTTTCGGTCGAACCTACGTCCACAATTTTTTGTACGTACTATATCTCCACTGGTCCCCGAACCCAAAATGCTGCCTCGTTCTCGTAAAACCAAGCGGCCCACACATATTTAAGGCGTCGACTCGAACCCGTTTACTACGACGTGGCCCCGCACGCCGTAGTACTCCTACAAACCCTACCGCCGCACTCATCATCGGTTTTCTTCAAGAGGACGAGGGAGAAGCCGATTTGTAGTGGAGGCGCTTAAAAGAAGGATCGTAGTGGAGACCCCTACCCTAGGGTGCCCTAGGAAGCTGCCAGACGCATCATTGTTTTCTCTTTTCTTTATGCTCTTGCGCCCTAGAGTGAAATGATGGTTGCTTCGTCCGTCGACTTAATGCGGAAAGGTGGGGTTTTGTGATTTGACCCCTCATCGCTCATTTTCTACTACTGCGGCGCTACGACCGGGGTGCCTCCAATTCCAACCGCTGCTCCGAACTATAATTTGGTGCATCGCACGTGGAACAAGACGGTGGATGAGCCACATGTCGGCCAATGGGGTCCTATTAAGTGTGTCGCCATTTAGATGCGTGCGGATGACCTGCTTGAGTTGCTACGCCAACACGGCAGTGAGCAGCCTACCACTTGGTTTTGCTCCTTGGTGAATCCCAACTATATTGATCTAAAAAGATACGTGTTGAACTACCCTCTCCGTCTCGGTTTTTTATTTTTAGGCGTCTCGGTTTATAGGGCCTGCACGTAGTTCTAGGTCATCCATTTGACTAACTAAATATGAGTTACTATGGGGGTGTTTGTTTCCAGTGACTTTTTTGTGTAGGGACTAGAAAAAGTCCCTCTTAGAGACTTTTTTACGAAATGGGAGGGACTTTTTAGGGACTAAACTAGGCATTTGGGACTAAATGAAGAAGACTCTCAAGGAGAGTCTTTTTGGGACTTTTCCAACAATGCCCCTTCATGCACCCATTGGCCCGCCACCCCATGTTGTTGTTTGATTGTTATTTTTCTATATACTAGGGGCAACATGGTCATTTAATAATCTTTAGGAAGGGACTAGGGACTTTTTAGTCTCTGGAAACAAACAGGGAGGGACTTTTTAGGGACTAGGGACCTTTTAGTTGGGACTAAAAAAAGTCCTAAGACTAGAGAACCAAACACCACCATATGTCACAAAAAGTATATCATTGGATTCTTAAGCGGATGTAGTTGTATTTAAAAGTCGAGGGCGGGGCTTTTCCTGCGTGATAGGCGGGGCAGTTCCGCCTAGTCGGTTCGATAGAGATGCGAGAAGACGAGGGAGTAGGCTGCTGCAAACGTAGTGCTGTGTGATTTGACAGCGAGTTACTGCTGGACAGGTGGGGCCCTGTGATTTGACTTGCCATTATCATTTTAACTGCGGCGCTACGACCGGCGTGAGTCTCATGATTCCTGACCACCTCCTCCATACGGTGCCTCTCCCAATGCTCCACCATGTAGTAGAGGCTGGCTCTTGCATGAGAGCCCACTTCTCCACTTTTTCCTTGCCTCTCTTTCCTCCACATATGCAAAAATGCCATGTAAAGCGCACTATTGTACTTACTTGCTCCTACAGGTGCTTAAGCTTGCCACATAGGCATAAAGTGTGATGTGGCAAGTTAATCAAGAAGAGAGAGAGACTAGTTTGGTGACCCAAGGAAGAAACGGTGCTAAGCGCGTGTACCTAGGTGAAAAGACAATTTTGAGTCTATAGCTAATTAAATGAAGCAAACTTAGCAACACCATTTCATTGGAAGAGGTCACTCCTTGGCAAATGCAATAACTCCCTGTGTCCCATAATATAAGAACATTTTTGGCACTACACTAGTGTAAAAAACGTTCTTATATTATGGGACAGAGGAGTCTGAAGAAAGAGATAGAGAGGAGTAAAAAATACACTTATAGCCAACCTTGTTGTAGTATGAGTTACTAAGTGATGACTATGTATGACATGCCAACATCGGATAGCCTAACGCACCGTGTTAAATCTCCAAGGCGCGACCGCGCATAATGACGCGACGGTTGTGGTAGGCGCGACCATGATACGGGCTCTTGGCAACCCTTGGATCTCGAGATCAAGCGGTCGCATGCTAAGTTGCTTTGAAAATTTGCGAATAACCCTCCGTGATAGGATATTCACCCATAGGTCTAGAATCACGCCATGCAACCGCTCGATCTCGGATCCAAGGGCTCTCGGAAGCCCGTATCATGGGAAGAATGGAAAGCCACTACCACCGTTCGCGACGTTGGCAGTTTGCTCCTACTGCCCCCGCACATCCTTCAATACTACGGCGGTTCGCTCCTAGTCGTCCTGTCCATTCACATTACGGCAGTTCCACTAATCCTAACCCTCCTCCCAAATCCATGGCGTCCCAAATCTCCACGATCGGTGGTGAGTACAAGGTTAGAACCATCACCGGCGATGAGTTCGACGTCATCTACACCCGTTCTTCCGCTGACGGTGAAAGGATGCCTTTCTCGCTTGAGGCGCATGTACGGAAACTCGAGATGATGAGTGGGTGTTGGGCTAGATGTTGAGTACACCACGGTCACAGGGACAAGAGAAGGATCTAAAGGACGAAGAGAGGAAGAAGCCCGCCGTGATCTAGGTTTGCATACATAACGTTTGCTTGGTCTACCACATATGCCATGCCGACGTTGAGTGCCAGGATTTTAAGAACTTCCTCAAGGACAAAATAGTGAAATTCGTTACTGTAGACTTTAAGAACGACAAAGAAGTCCTGGTTCGGATAGGCCTCATTGTAGGCAACCCCTTCGACCTCCAGAAGAATTGGCTGCTGCCCTCTCGTCAGCCTTCAATGCTGACCCTGGCAGGAGCCATGGTTCATCCTTCGTACCGTAAACTTGAGAAACCTCATTACACGTTTCATCGTCATGCATGACAGCGGAATGTACTAGATATAGACCACATCCACTATGCTGCAATGGATGGCTACCTTTGTTTCAATATCTACAAGGGTTGGATGAAGAGCAACAGCCAAGTGTGCGGTTCAAGCAAAGAAGTATCAGCCAAGAGGAAGAGGGACAAGGACGAAGTCGAGGACGTGGACGAGGACTCCGAGTAAGGTGTCAGTGTTGTTGCTCATGGTGGTTCTAAACTTCTAATGCAGTGTCTACCGGATTAGTTTCATAGTTTAATTTCAGGTGTGCTTAGTTTAATTCGAGGGTTGTGTTGTGCTGAGCCCCCAGCAGAACTATGTTATCTTTCTTCTTGTTACTTTAACTCTTCAGTATGTATATACTACTATATTTCTTTAATAGAATTTAGCACCCCAATTAAGCACGTACTAGCTTTTTTAATAGTACTATATGCATAATTTGGCGACGAGCGCTATCTATATGTACCACCTTTTTGTTAATTACAATTTTTGCTCCATGGCGCAATCCATCGATGGTAATACTGTACAAAAGTATACATTTTTAAAAGGCTAGAGTACTGTTCATCACATATATAGCCGATTAAATTCTCAACCTAGAACGACGTGGATGCCATGTAGTAAACCGATACGGAGGAAGTATAGTAAAAATGAGGTGATTTTACCGAGCGATCGGCGGGGGAGCATGGCCTGTTATGCGGTCCCACGTGTCATGATGTACCAAGTCGATGCGTGTGTCCCTCTTGAGGCAGAAGCAATACTACGTGGTTTGAGATGATGGCGAACTCTTCGTCCGTCTGGGAAGGTGCGGCATTGTGATTTGACGTCTCATTGCTCATTACTACTACTGGGCTGGTACGAGTGGGGTGCGTCCCCTGCTGTTACCTTTGTTATTTGGTGCTTGACACGTCAACCCGGTTGCTATATGTCCCACATGTCGGCGACAGGAAGTACAGAATTCATGAAAGGGAGCGTCGACGGAGGAGTATACTACAGAATTCATGAAAGGGAGCGACTTAGTTTTGGAAAATTCTGTTTTTACGGAGTACGTACCCACTAGGGTTTATAGGGCTCATCTAAAAAACATTAGGTTTTTCGTTTGATAAGTCTCAATTCTACTATACTAGTAGTAGTACCATTACATGTTGGATTTCAAGGTGCGTTAGATCACCCGACGCAAGCAGTGTCAAGAGGAAACTAACCAATGCATGTACAAGTTCATGGAAATTTAGTGGTCATTCATGCTTTCGTTCTAATTAATGCCTTGGTAAACATAACTTCTTGAGAAAAAGCAGGCGTACTAATTACTTGTGCAAACTACGAAATTAATTCGACCACTCACCGTCTCACCTTGGTTGGAGAGATTTTGAAATTGAGCCATAAAATGGAAAGGAGGGAGTAGTAACTTTTGTCTCGATTACTATTTGTGGCCTTGTATAGATGCAAAATGTATTTTTTATAGTGGCCTTGTATAAGTAAATGGAGGGAGTACTAACCAAGGTACGTACATAGTAGGGACGAGGAGTAAACGGAGTGAGTACTAAAATTTTCTCCTCGTGCTGCGAGCCACCGCATGCGTGGGCGAGGGAGAGGGCGTAAGGCATACAGTAGTAGGAGTACTACTACTACTACTCGTAAGCAAGCTTCACCTCATCCTGCGAGCCACCGCGCCCGTGGGCGGTGGAGACGGCGTACTAAGCAAGCTTCTCCTTGTTCTGCGAGTTGACGGGACACATCAAAAGTACTCCAGTGTATAGAGCCTTGCCTCTAAGGTAGGCCCCACATGGTTTGCTTCTTTTTTTAAAATAACACGTCAAGTCGCAATTTGTTTGTTCACCCGTGGTAGCGATGTGGGTAGCTGGGGCAGTGGTGCAAGCCGGCTGTAAAGGAAGTTGTACCTGAGGGATGTCGGGACGTAGCTCAACCTATAGGAGGGCGGCGGGAGGCGACAACTGCCCATGTCGCGGCAGTGAGCAAGGGACGAAGGAAACCGCACCGGCTTTGTGAGAGAGAACAGCGGGGAAACCTGATCGGGATGTGCCGACAGTGGGTTTTCGCCGTCGGCGACGCCGACCGCATCTACACAAAGCATCCACCCCTTCCCCCGGCGGATGTGATCCGCCCGGATGTTGGAGATGTGGCCACAGTCGTTTTGGGCGAGAGAGTGTGAAGAGAGCAATCCCAGCAAGGAACCGTGTAGGCTCGTCCTGGCTATGTATATAGTGAAGCGGTTTCTTTTCTCTCCATATGAACCTATTTATATTGTGTATGTGCCACTGAAGAAGAAAAACTTTATTTATAATTGACACAGCACCGTTCATGCGTGGTTCCCGACCCTCCATTATTTATAAGTGAGTAACTACTACTAGACGCGTCAAATTATAACATGGGTTGCATCATAATACAGAAATGAGCTCCACTGTGTCACGTGTGTGGTTGGGGAACACGCAAAAGAGGCAAAGAGTGCTACTAGTACTATGTGCGTGGGTGCGTGCACCTCTTCTCTTCGAGAATGGTTATTAAAAGTATAGCTCACTACTCTACCACGCGGTTATTATATGGGCAAAGAGTATAGGCAGTAATAATGACTAATAAGCCGTCAAATCACAAGGCCCACCTTTCTCTATGTTTGACCGAGGAAGCAACCATCATTTCACTCCTCGTTGAATATCCATCGGCTCCTACCTCCGCAAATAAATAAAAATCTACTTCTACCTCTGCAGCATGGTTAATAATATAGCCATGTCAATCACGATGTAGAAATATCATTCACTGATACAATAGGGCTGGCTCTAAGGCTGGAGATTTTTTTACTTTGTCTCTTTCTCTTTTTGTCTCATTTACTCATTTTACATAGGAGCACATGTAGAGGATGGCTATTCCTTTTGATGGGACTTCTTCATGGGGTTTAATACTAAGCAGCTCCGAGTTATTCCCGCTGCCCACCACTCTGAATCATGCCATCTATGATAGTACTCCCATTGCAATAATGAGGTCCACTAGGTCTAGCACGTCCTGTAAGAAGAGACTGTCACGCAAAACATACATCTTGTTTCCTTCTTCCTCATACAGTAGTACCACTAGTACGTACTACTAGTAATACTACTACTACTACTACTACTACTACTACTACTACTACTACTACTACTACTACTCGTTCTCCTATAAACCTTGCGCTTGGCATCTCAAAAATATTAACCTTGCGCTTGGCTCTTCGCCTCTTCGGGAAGTCGAGCAATAATGATACTACAATATTATCGTTCTGGCTATCTGAGACCGAATGAATTGCTGCACGTCCTCCACGTGGGCGAGGGTCGAGGGGCGAGGGAGAATGCATACTAGTACGTCCGTTTCTATACGGACTTACGAATCAAAATGAGTGAATCTACACTCTAAAATACGTCTATATACATCAGTGTTTGGAGTATGTACTAGTAGTTCATATTGAAATCTACTAAAAGACATATATTTCAAACAATATGATAATCTCTCTAAACAAGGTAGGGATGAGGAGTAACGGAGGGAGTAGTAAAATATTCTCCTCGTGCTGCGAGCCACCGCGCGCGTGGGCGAGGGAGTGGGCGTAGGCATAGTAAGCAAGCTTCTCCTCGTCCCGCGACTCTGCGAGCCACCGCGCCTGTGGGCGTGGGAGGCAGTGTAGTAAGAAAGCTTCTCCTCAGTCTGCGAGTTGACGGGACACATCAAAAGTAATACGTACATAGCATCTCCAGTGTATAGAGCCTTGCCTCTAAGGTAGGCCCCACATGGTTTGCCTCTTTTTTAACATAACGCGTCAAGTCGCAATTTGTTTGTTCACCCGTGGTACACGATCCTCCATCAAGTGGACAACCAGTACACGTGTCAAATTACCACGTGGGCTGCCTTTTCATACAGAAATGAGCTCCACCGTGTACCCGTGCGGGTGTGGTTGGGAAAGAGACGGGAGTACGTGCGCCGTGCGTGCACCTCTTCTCTTCGTGCACGTCCCCCACCTACGTGGGTGTGTGTGAGAGAGATACAAACCTAGACATAATGCGCCGTCCATCCCCATGCCTCCGCCCGGTCACCACCAGTCACCACCACGCCCCCTCCTCCTCACCTTATCTCTCATCTTTCTCCCTCCATTTTTATATACAAGGGCCACTATCAAAATTACAATTTGCAGATATACAAGGCCACTAACACTAATTGATGCAATATTAATGGTGTTTGCCTCGTGGTACTAGCAAAGGAGGACATTAATTATCCCTTGCATGCATGCGGGGGAGTTTGTAAAAAAATGCATCTTGATGTTCCGTGCAATGCACGGGCATCTTGCTAGTCCATGAAAACAACACATGGCAAAATTCCACGGTGAACGAGGGATTTGAATATGTTGGGAGGGGCTGTTTGGATCTTGCGCGGGGTAGCCAAAATATTGGCGACCCTTTTGTCCACCGGTGCCTTTGCCACCGATGAACGAGGAATCGTTCGGGTGCTCATGCTGTCATGCATCCTCCGGTACAAGACGTTGGAGACGAGCTCGCATGAGCTGTGTTTTTGTCCCATTAACGCCGCCCGAGCCGCCCGCAGACCGACCGGCGACCCGAAAATTACGCCATCCAACCGTAGCCGCACACATTATGAGCAACTCAACCAACCGGACGAAATTCACGCAAACAGTAGACAAACTGATATTTCATACAAACAACGACGGAAATCATATAAAATACCGGATTTTCATACAAACATGAAGGATTTCATTACATTCAAATGAACTACGCGGTGCTAGTTCTGGACAGCACAGGTATATAATACCTGGCCTAAATGGTCGCCTCACGATCGATTTGTGTTCCTCATGTCCGGCAAAGACGATCACGGACTGCCGGAGCCGGAGGTATATGCTTGATGCAAAGGACGGCTCGCTTCCCACTGCCCAACTGATATCATTGGCTGGTGCCGAAGATGATGGTGGCCGGCACCGGTTCGAGTTCATCACCAGCCATTACTTCGCCATGGCCGGCACCGGCTCGAGTTCATCTTAACATTCCCCTCTTCCGTGGAGCCCATGCGGGGTCAACGAAGGTCCTCGCAACAAAAGGATCCGGCAAGACACCTGTTGTATGCGGCGTCGCCTCCGTGGTGGTGGCCTTCATGGGACCCAGCGGCGGCGGCCTCCGTGTTCTACTTCTCCTTGATGATGGCGGCGGACGCGAGGCGCTGGCCACCGATGCCGCTCTCCGCGCACCCGGCTTCGTCATCGCCAGGCGCGTGGCCGCCGGCATGGGAGTCTCAGCCACGAAAACGGGAGACGCGTACGAGGCGGCGGGCGTGACGGCAGAACGACGCCAGGCGCCGCTCCTCGTCGAGCTGTCTGGAGCGGCGAAGTTGTTGAACCGCGCGCCCGGCTTGGGCGGCAATCGCTCCGTCGGGCGAGGGGAGGGAGGTGGATCAGCAAGTTGCATAGCTTGTATCCGGCGGGCTACCCAACCGGCTTGGATGCGGAATAACTACTCTTCGTAAGCCATTGTAAGAGTGGACAAAATGGTGGAGGAGATAGGGGAGCGGCGGAGGTGTGCGATTCTTGGCCAGCGTTTGGCCTCGTTTAAATAGGAGATTAAATAGACGGCGGACGGGAGGAGCTCGGCCGGCGTTGCGTTTAACGCCGGCCCGGTCATGAACGGACGTGTGTCCAGAGTGGGTTTCTCGGCTTCCACATGGGCAGGTTTCAGGGAGGCATTTGAATGCGGCACGGAGGCGTGTTCAGCCAGGTGTGCCACGAGTAGCGCCCTCGACTCTGACCTAGGACACCGCGCCGTTCTTCCACTGACGTGTGGGCTCTTTGGGTGCATGGCCTGCATGTCAGTGACCCAACGCAGCAGCGACATGCCAGAGTAACCTTTGGTGGGCAGGCGGTCGAAGCGGGCATTTCATAAACCGATGATTGTTCATTGAGTGTGGCGTCACCTTTTAATGTAGATAAGCCTACTATGTTGATAGCCCATTCGATCGTTGTGATTCATAAAGACCGCTGCAAACATCAATGTTACGCTTATCACGGATAAGATTGATTAATACCGTAACAATTCATGTCCTTAACAAAGGGTGCATCCACGTATAGGTTGAGCGTGTGTCTTGCGTCGTGTCTTGTGTGCATGCGGCGTGCGAGTGTTGCGTGTGTGCAAAGTGCACGTTTGATGTTGCATGCATGGGTGCGTACGTGCGTGTGTTCGTGAGTGCATGTGCACGTGTTAGTGTTGCACGCCAGCATGCGTGTGTGTGTACGTTATGTGTACGTGTCAGTGTTGCATGCCTACATGCGTGCGTCTCTTGCGTGCGTGCATGTGTACGTGCGGGGTGAGGCTACACGTCAGTCGACTGACTTTTTCATCTATGGTCATTAGATTTTCCAGCCATTGGATACGAAATCAAGGGCGTCCAGTTTATCATCAAACTCCACCCCCACAGGCCACCAGCCACAACCGGCCGAACCGCCAGCCCCGCCGCCCGATGGCCGCCCGCCCTCGAAACCACTCCCCACCGCGGTCCTCCGCCGCACCGCCATCCCTGTAGCCCCCCCCCCCCCAGCGCCGAGCTTTTTCTCCGGCGATCCCCACCCCACCGCCCAATGAACGCCCCCCCAACCGCCGGGACTGCAACCACAGGACTCACGACTTCGAATACCCACCGACCACTAATTTATTACCATTTCTGTCCTTCATATACGCGCTGACGGGTGGGCCCTATGGTAATGTGCACTGCTGAATGTGGACCGTTTGACTGGTCAATTGATCGTGTTATCAACAAATTACGGAGCTGTATGGTGAGCGGTGACCGTATGATCACCCTAAAATGTACTCCAATTTTATTAACACGATGCAGACTCAAACTACCATTTCTTTCTTTCATATCACGGGCTGGCAGGTGGGCCCCACCGATTCTACGCCCGATGGTGCAACACTAGTTGCGCCCGCGTGGAAACGTTGTTGGTCAATTGATTGTGTCATCAACAAAATACGAAGTTGTACGGGTGAGCCAGTGACCGTATAATCATGACATGTATTTTTTAACACGGTACAAACGCAAGGGCTCATATATACGCGCAAGCACTCACCGCTATAAGCGCACACACGCGAACCCTACCCCTATGAACACCTTCGAGAGAGTGGGCCATCATATATGATCTTGAGATTTTACGAAGTCACCATAGGTGCTTCGTAGTCGAGTGGAACGTCTCCTCCCACTGAACGTACATCCCCGGAAAATACTGAAATTAACACAAGATAAATGCGAGCATCGGGACTTTAACCTTGGTGGGCTCGAGAAACCACTGTCCTCTAACCATCCAACCACATGTTGGTTTGCACGACAAAATGTATGTGGTGACCGTGATGAGCTTATTACGAAGTCCAGTGACCATATCGTGCTTTTGCTTCAAATACAATGACCGTAAGTGTCGTCAACAAAATACGGAGCACGCATCAAATGCAAAGTCCGTCAGTGTCATCAACTAAAATATGGAGACGTATCATGAGCTAGATACCGTTGTACTATTGTATATGCTTATTTTCTTAGTGGCCGATTGCATGTGTGGTGTGGTGGGCACATAATTTCTAGTTGTGGTGGGTCAACATGAAGACTCATGGGTCGGTTCCATCCTGCGCCACATATAGGTTGGACCGATACGTGTTATACGAAGACCCATGTGGAGGACTCGACGTACAACACGAAGCTACCAGAGTCGCGGAGGACTCTATCCCACCGGTGATAAGCCGACTATATATGATTTGTAACCCTAGGCCCTTAGTATGTTATACAAGCTTGGGGGCTAGTTCCTCGATAGTATACACACACGCACAATGCACGGTATTCACGTGTACTTTGTACACACCTTATCACTAATATCTGATTACCGGGAGTAGGCTCTTTCTTCAACCGCAAGGGTCCGATCCGAACTAGGGTAAAACTTTGCCTCAGATACCATCCAGCCTAACGGCCGAGGATATCCTACCGAATGATACGATGAAATCATATCGCCAACTACTATTAGAGTGGTGTGTCGGGGGGTGGGGTCAATGTGTGCGAGAGAGGCCTAAAGATAATGTGCGTGCGGGAGACACGTAGGCACATATATGTGCGTATAGAGGGCTAGTAGAGACCGTGCATGTGTATATATGCATGTGAGAGAAATAGTGTTTTCCAACGAGATTAGTGAAAAGAGTGGTACATAGTAGTCAGAAAGAGAGACAGAGAGAGAGAGAGAGAGAGAGAGAGAGAGAGAGAGAGAGAGAGAGAGAGCATGTGTGCGAGACACCCCGACACCCTAGAGAGATTGTGAGCATGTGTGAAAGAGAAATGCCGATGCATATAAAGTGTGTGCACTTATGCGTTAGATAGAGAGATATATATAACGTGTTTGTGAGAACGGGGCAACACATAGTGCATCTACGTGTAAAAGGCGGTTCTACGCATTAAATTAAAATATAAATGGCATTATTATTTTTGGATGAGATCATGAATTTTGCAAATTGCGTATGGACGAAAATCGGTCTATCAAACAGCCATACTCAGTTCTAGCATGTGCATGTGTTTATTTCATATTATCGATCCATAGAGTGAGAGCAGTTTGAAATACAGGAAATGGATGCTTTTGCAATTCATATATAAACATTAATTAGTGCACTCCATGTTGTTAGTGTGAAGCACTTTATACATTTGTCACTTGCATGGATACATTCCAAATTGCTAGCTACGAAATAGAATACATGTAATTCAACATAAAGGGGTTTCAAGATTGAATTCATAGGAAGTGCATTCATCTATTTGAACCCGAGATAATGGCATTTGTAAATCAGATGTAAAAGGGGCATCAATCTTTGTTGTGAGTTTGAACATGCTATATGTATTCATACGCATATCTAACTTTTTTGCAACCAAGGAGATTATATACGGAACCATGCATGAACTGAGGTAAGTTGCATATTTTTAATATATACTCGTGTACAATGTATATTCAAATGTACCCCTCCATTCCAAAATAATCGTAGCTTTAGGATTTTCAAGAGTAAAGATTTGTGAAGTTTGACAAATCCTGAAAGTTCAATTCAAGAGAACCGAAAAGCGTTAATGCTTACGCTCCCAAATATTGAACGAAGTGCCAAATAGGCCTCTGGTCACCCGAAGCCGCGCGAGACTAATGTTTGGTGGTAGGAAATTACTGTCGTGACTCTGGCCCGTGTAGCCTATCGGCCCGATGTCCAAAGGTCTAAATCGGGGTAGGTTTGTAACTTCACCAAGACGCCAGTCTCAACCGCCTCCGAGAAGCATTCATACGCCGTGGGCGCCTAAACACCCATGCGCTCGGCCGAAATCTATCCCGCCCACATTTGGGACACCTGACATGACTGTCCTACCCCCAACCCGCAATATTCCGAAATTTTAGATGGGGGCAAAGTTTGTAACTTTTCCCAAATTTCAAACAAGCGTGTCTCAAACCGAAACATTGTTCCCCCTTAGTTCCCCGCCTGCCTCCGTTTCCCCATTCATACTCCGCGGGTGTGAAAACGCCCTCTCCACCAACCGCGAAATCCCAGCCTCCTCCGTCCTCCACCCCATAGCGGCCAATCCACCGCCGCCCTCCTCCATCACGCCGGAGCCGGTACCCCGACGTCGTCGTCCAATGCAACCGCAACCACAACACCCTCAAGGACTTAGCAGCTGAAGCCGAGGCAGAGCTGCCTCCACGACGCCGACGCCGACGCGGCGCCATACAGTAACCACTCCGACCACGCCGTCCTGCGCCTCACTGCTGCGGCTCCACTGTCGCATAACCGTCCACCGCCGGGAGCAGTTCCCTTCGCCCGTTGTTCGCCGCCTCGGATCTGCTTCCCTTGTTGTAGGACCTTTAAGTATGTCTAGAGGGGGTGATTAGACTACTTGACCAATTAAAACTTAGCCTTTTCCCAGTTTTAGAGTTTGGCGATTTTAGCTATCTTAGGACAAGTCAAGCAATCATCACACAATTCAAGCAAGCATGCAAAGAGTATATAAGCAGCGGAAATTAAAGCATGCAACTTGCAAGAAAGTAAAGGGAAGGGTTTGGAGGATTCAAACGCAATTGGAGACACGGATGTTTTTGGCGTGGTTCCGATAGGGTGGTGCTATCGCACCTCCACGTTGATGGAGACTTCAACCCACGAAGGGTAACGGTTGGCGAGTCCACGGAGGGCTCCACCCACGAAGGGTCCACGAAGTAGCAACCTTGTCTATCCCACCATGGCCGTCGCCCACGAAGGACTTGCCTCACTAGCGGTAGATCTTCACGAAGTAGGCGATCTCCTTGCCCTTACAAACTCCTTGGTTCAACTCCACAATCTTGTCGGAGGATCCCAAGTGACACCTAGCCAATCTAGGAGACACCACTCTCCAAGAAGTAACAAATGGTGTGTTGATGATGAACTCCTTGCTCTTGTGCTTCAAATGATAGTCTCCCCAACACTCAACTCTCTCTCATAGGATTTGGATCTGGTGGAAAGAAGATTTGAGTGGAAAGCAACTTGGGAAAGGCTAGAGATCAAGATTCATATGGTAGGAATGGAACATCTTGGTCTCAACACATGAGTAGGTGGTTCTCTCTCAAAAATGGTAAGTTGGAAGTGTAGGTTTGTTCTGATGGATCTCTCCACGAATGAAGAGGAGGTGGAGGGGTATATATAGCCTCCACACAAAATCTAACCGTTACACACAATTTACCAATCTCGGTGGGACCGAATCAACAAACTTCGGTCGACCGATTTGATAAACCTAGTGACCGTTAGGGTTTTCGGTGGGATCGACTTGCATCTCGGTAGGACCGATATGGTTAGGGTTAGGGCATAACGTAATCTCGGTGAGACCGATTACACAAACTCGGTGAGACCGATTTTGGTAATTAGCTAACCAGAGAGTTGGTCAGGTAAACTCGGTGGGACCAATTCGCTCTTTCGGTGAGACCAAAACGTTGCGAAAGGGAAACAGAAAGTTTACATTGCAATCTCAGTGGGACCGATCCACTCTTTCGGTGAGACCGAAAAGTTACGAAAAGGAAACAGAGAGATTACAATCCCATCTCGATGAGACCGAGATCCCTATCGGTAGAACCGATTTGCCTAGGGTTTGTGGCAGTGGCTATGACATTTGGAATCGGTGGCGCGGATAGGAAGAATCGGTGAGACCGATTTTGGCTTTAGGTTTAGGTCATATGTGGATGTGAGAAAGTAGGCGAGGGTTTTGGAGCATATCACTAAGCACATGAAGCAAGAGGCTCATTAAACAACACCTCATCCCTCCTTGATAGTATTGGCTTTTCCTATAGACTCAATGTGATCTTGAATCACTAAAATATAAAATGAAGAGTCTTGAGCTTTTGAGCTTGAGCCAATCCTTTGTCATTAGCATTTTGAGGATCCACTTTCATCATCCATGCCATGCCATTCATTGAGCTTTCCTGAAATGTTCATCTTGGAATAGCATTAGCTCAATGAGCTATATGTTGTTATGAATTACCAAAACCACCTAGGGATAGTTGCACTTTCAATCTCCCCCTTTTTGGTAATTGATGACAACATATAGATCAAAGCTTCGACAAATGATAATAAGATTGAAAAAAACATCGTCGCTTTGAGAAGTATGTGATAAGCAAGAGCTCCCCCTAAATTTGTGCATAGTTTATGATTTGCTTTGGACTGCAAATGCACAAGGAATTAGGCTTATGGGTTACTCTTCCATGTCACATACATCTTGGTGGAGCGCTCAAAATGATACGGATTGAATACATGCACTCATCACCAAGCACAGTAAAGGATCACATAGGATAGATAAGATAATATCATCAAACAAGCATGAGTGTAGCTTATGATCAAACACATGATCATCAATGTCTCACAAACATAGTATCTCAAGCAATCATAAGCAAACAAGTTTAAAAACCACCAAATCAAGAGAGAACAAAAGCAACACTCTCTCTCTCTCGAAGCCTATGATCTATACATTTTTCTCCCCCTTTGGCAACAAGTTACCAAAAAGTTCATAGAAAATGCATAGTGCTAGATCGACTCTCAGGCTTGATCTTCAGGTGGTGGTGTCCGGATAGCGCCGAGGGGCAGAAGGCTTGATTGAAGTAGATGGAGCTGGAGCTGGTGTAGGTCTTTGGAGCTGGTGGCACCGAGGGCTGTAGGTGGTGCAGATGAAGTGGCTCTGGTGTCGTGAACGGCACAGAGATGACCTCTGGGCTCTAGGCACTCTGGCAAATGCATCAGTTGTTGTTTTTCCCTTCCTCTCCTGCATGTCATCCTATAGTTGCTCCACAATGATGAATCTCGATTACTTTCACATCTAAGTCATAGAACTTTTGTTCTATGATTCTTTCCAAGCTCTCCTGATTTTGAGTGAGGGTGGCCAGTCCCTTCTCAATCCTCAGTGTTGATGCTATTAAGTATCCAAGTTGCTCCTGCTTGTTCTTCAAGAAATACTCAGATGCCTCCTCTTGAGTTGGCATCCTGGCAGCCTTCTCCTTCCTTGCCTTCTCCTTCTTCTCTTGTGCTTGAACTGACGATGGATCATTCTCATTCATGACAACCTCATTGTCCTCAAAGTCTGGATAAATTGGAAAAGGTTCTTTATCCAATAGATATTTGCCTGTGCCCATCTTTGAGTTAATCAACTCCTCGGATCCGAGGGGCATATCCACAACTTCTCTTACAGTCTGCTGCGGTCCTCTTAATGGTTTCAACCATAAGGCTCATGACTTTGAATTTACGTGGCACATCAAACAAATGCAACATGTTGATTGCATGCCCTCTAATCATGTTGTGGTCACCGGACTTAGGCGATGAGAGTATGCCTTAAGATCTTGTTGATAGTTGGCAGCCACAGCGGAAGGAAGTGGACTGATCCAAACTTATGTGTCTCAATGGTTGTGTCTGGGATCTCCTTGTACATGTGTGCCATGGAATTGTGGTCCATTTTCTTCTTGGCATATACATCCAGGTCGTCTTCATTCTCCTTTGGGGCATTTATCAGCTTTGCCCACTCCTCAACAGTTGATTTGGTACCTTGTACCTTGAGACATCCACACTATCACGCCATTTGGATAAAAGTGTCTTTGTGGAGTAGAAGCGCATGATAAGTTCATCGTTCCAGTTGGTGAGCTTTTGCCCAACAAAGTCTGCAACTCCAACAGCAACAAAACTTTCTTGCACTCCAGGATAGTGCTCTACATTTTCTTTCATGTAGGTCCAGTCGACCCACCTCATATAACACATTATGGGCTTCTTATCCAGCAGAATAGTCTCATAAAAGTCCTGTTGTTCCTTGGTGTGGAACACCTGTAGTCCACAACAGTTCTTCTCCTTGTGGCATATGGATCCATCATCCTCCATAGCCTCAACCCATTGTCTCTTCTGATCTTCATGTCCTCAGCCACAGGATGGGCATCATTGTGGTCTGGTATCTTGGGCTTGAGCTTCCTCAAAACTTGTCCTTCTTCATCTTCTTCATCAGCAACCTCAGGCACTGGGGCCTTGTTCTTCTCGATGTTGGAATACTCCTGGTATTCCTCTTTGGTGCAGACTTGGCCTTGGGGGCAGCTTTGGGTGCTTCCTTGGCTTAGATGTGGCAGCCCCTGATCTTATAGCATCACCCATAAGCTTTGGTGCCTTGGGTGCTGGTGCAGCAATCTCTTCTTCCTCTTCCATCATGGAAGGCTTCCAAATAACTCTGACTGTGGTCTTCTTAACCCTTTCTTTCGTTTTCTTCCCTTCAGCAGCAGCTGGCTCTTTGGGATTTGGCTTTTCAGGAATTTGAGTTGATGCTCTGACCTTTGGCATAGGTGTCCTCTTGGCAGGAACCTTCCTATTGAGTCTAGGCTTTGTGCTATGTCTTTGAGCCATACTCCTTTTGAGCATTGCCTTCTTGGAGGTTGCCTCATCCTCTTACGCCCTATAATCCTAATCTTGAGAATCTGAGGTTTTCTTCTTCCTTTGCTGGTGGCAGCTTTAGGCAAATTGCTTGGGGTGCTCCTGCTGCCTTCATCTCAAGAGCTGGAGGGACTAGTGCCCTCACTCATGTTCACCTGCTCCTCGACACATTACATTTGTCACTCTGGTGCGACATCTGCAAGCAGTGTTCTGACCTGTGAAGAGTTATAGATGAGGTAGAGTGGATGAGCATCACAAAATGCAGAGATTTTTGCAAAGAATGACTCAAAAATTCAGTTTTAGTTTTCCACGAAAGCATTTCGGATCAACCGATTTTCAAACTTCGGTGATACCGAAGTAGTTTTGGAACCTAAATCGATGAACTCGGTCGAGACCGAGTCACAGATTGATGGCACCGAGACTGCTAGGGTTTCACAAAGTCCTAAAATCGGTCTCACCGATTAGCAATTCTCGGTCGACCGAGTCTCACTAGTGCAATGGCATTAGCCAAATCGGTGGGGCCGAGTTTTTCAACTCGGTGGAGTGCGAGATGGTTTCGGTTGAAACTCTAACCCTAAATCTTGAATCAAAACTATTCTAAGGATTGCATTGACTAGATAGGAGCGTTTCAATCGTGGCAAGAATCAATAAGAACACAATGTCTTTGAGAATCGGACGAGGAAAGCAATCGTGATCGAGTCCATACCCTAGTTCGGCGGAGACTCGCTACTTCTGGCGGCGAGGTTGAATTCCGTTGGCGGCGGAGACCAGCCAGAGGAGGCAATTTGTCGAGGAGGCGATCCGGAGACCACGGAGGCGGAAGCGAGCTATTCTTGTGAGCGAAGAGGTTCGGAGAAATTTCCAAATTTTGCCCGTGACTATATATAGCCCGACCTGTCGGTGTGACCGAAAGTGGAACAACTTCGGTGGCACCGAGATGCAAAGCGTATGCAGTTATTGCAACTCGGTGTGACCGAAGAGTTCAAATCGGTTGCACCGAGATTGAAAACCTAGATCGACTTAGTGATCTCGGTAAGACCGAAATGGAGGAATCGGTCAGACCGAGAATCACAAAGAAGATTTGGAAGTTTAAGTCTATGATGAATCGGGGACTCAAGTGCTCCTCACACAGTGGTTCGAATCGACTTGATCAAATTTTGTGATGTAGCATGAATAGAGTTTGAGACGAGAAAAGCATAGATAGCTAGATAAGGTTCTTAGGCATTCTTGTCCATCCACTTGGCCAAAGAAAAAGAAGCCAATCAATCAAAACAACAAGTGGATGTCCTCGAATGAGTAAAATATGCAACCAACATGCTCACACAATAAGATGGCAAATGAAATATGTGACAAAGCATGCACAACCAATTCTAGCATCTATCTACAATTGGCGATGACTAGGTCATCTATATATGAGTATATTGACTTAGGAGTCAAATGATAGTCATTTGACCATATGTCATACTCATTGTTTAAGCTCAAGTGGGGTTACCACTTTTACATAAAGCATTTATGTGTTCACATCATTAGAGTTGCTTTGACTCAATTCTTAGTGTTAAGCTCCCCCTAGATGTGAGATCCCCCCTAAGAGGGATGAACTAACCTTGGGTTTTGTCGATGATGACTTCATGTAGGTGTTGAAGATGTGGACGCTCAATGTTGATGTAGATCTTTTTGGAGCAATCCTTTGGAGTGAGTTGCACTTTCAATACCTACATGGGTTAGTCCCACAAGGAACAAACAAGTATACCCATAGACATAGAGTGATGCACACACAAAATGATGTCCATGAAATCATTAGGTTACCTTGTCCCTTGCCTTACCAACATGAGGGTTTGTGACTCCTTGAACTAGTGCAAGATATGGAAGTTGATTGCACTTGTCCTTGCCATAATGATATGAGTGAAATATGTTGGCGGAGTCACCCTCAAGAACTCTCTAGTTCTTCTTTTTCGGGATCCACATCATCTTGATGGGAATCCTTGGAGTTGTAGTTGTACTTGATGAGGTAGAACTTGACGTAGTCTTGGGAATCCACTTGACCGAGACCTTAGGTGCCTCTTCAAACGCATCAATCTCTTCTTGAAGCTTGTCCTTGCCTTTGTTCTTGTGGTCTTGTGGAGGAAGATCATCTTGTGCTTGTGTTCCCTTGAAGGAAGTAGGATCATACTTCTCTTGTTGAGGAACAAACTTCGTCTTGGGGTATTGATCTTCTTCCCACTCAACTCCATTGGCATTGAACTTTCGTTCAAAACCAACACCTTGATTCTTTCGGTGCCTTCCTTGCTTGCATACAATTTCCTCGAATTGCTTACTCCCGGCAAGGCTCGTGTATACACCTTTCTCTATAATTCCCTTCAATAAGCTATTTTCTTGCTCAAGTGTAACTTGGCTAAGAGGATCATTAGTGGAATCAAGACAACTACTAGAAGCAACAATATTGGATTTTACATTATTATTGTTACTTTTAGAGGAAGAATCTTTCTTGATCTTGTTACTAGACTTGACTTGAGGCATGTAAGTAGATAAGAGTAAACACTTGGCAATGTAAGAAGAACTTTTCTTACGGAGATCATCATTGATTGCTTTTAAGAACTCATGCTCTTGCTCAAGATTGAGCTTTTCAAAGCGTAACTTCTCATGAGCCCTTAAAAGTTCTCGATGATCTTCGAAGATAGTTTCATGAGCTAACTTAAGAGTGTTTAGTTCTTTAGTTAGACACTCAATTTTCTCCTTATCATTGCCATTCGTTTCAACTTGATTAGCATGATTAATTGACGTTTGATCATAGTATTCATCACTATAGTTGTCAACAAGTAAATCATCATCACCTAGCAAGTCATCTTCATCATTATTAAAATCAACATACTCAGGGTGTGTTACCTTAGGACCTTTGGCCATGAAGCATCTACCAATTCCTTCATTTGGTGAATCAAATATGTCGTGGGAGTTGGTTGACACAAGTGCTAGACCGGCAACACCTTCATCTTGAGTATATTCGGAGTCGGAGTGATAGCTTCTCTGGGAGTGATTGTCGGAGTCGGAGCCGGATACCCATTCACCAATATGAGCTTGATGTCTTCGTTTTATGTAGCTTTTTAATGACTTGTCCTTCCTTTCCGAATCCTTGCTTCTCCGTGAGGGTCTTCGTTCATAACGATCATCTATACTCCTTCTCTCTCTCTTGGTGGTGATTCTTCTCTTCTACTTCTTCTTTTTGGAGAGTATTCTCTTCTTTTGTAGGGTGCCGTACACTCATTAGAATAGTGTCCGGGTCTCCCACAATTGTAGCAATTTCGCTCTCTACTAGAAGATCTTTTGTCATTGTAAGACCTTGATTTGGAGCTTCTTTCTTTGCTTCTACTCTTGTAGAATTTGTTGAAGTTCTTCACCATTAAGCTCAATTCTTCATTGAAGGTATGTTTCTCACTTGATGATGTGGGGGCTTCACTTGAGGCTTTGTAAGCACCACTTGACTTGTTGTGAAGTTCCTCCTTATCCTTAAGTGACATCTCATGAGCAACAATTCTTCCAATGACTTCCGTTGGCTTGAGATCTTTGTAGTTTGGCATCATTTGAATCAATGTGCACACGGTATCATACTTTCCATCCAATGCTCTTAGGATCTTCTTGATGATGAATCTGTCGGTCATCTCTTCACTTCCTAAGCCCGCAATCTCATTTGTGATAAGAGGAAGCCTAGAGTACATTTCAATGACACCTTCACCATCCTTCATTTTGAACTTGTCAAGCTGACTTTGGAGCACATCCAACTTGGATTCCTTGACGGATTCGGTACCTTCATGCATATCAATCAAAGTATCCCAAATTTCCTTTGCATTCTCAAGACGGCTGATTTTGTTGAATTCTTCGTTGCACAATCCGTTGAAGATGATATCACAAGTTTGAGCGTTGTATTGTAGCATCTTCAATTCTTCCGCTTTAGCTTCATGGTTTGGCTCTCTCCCATCAAAGAATTCACCTTGCAAGCCAATACAAATAATTGCCCAAACGGCAGGGTTATGTCCGTGAATATGCATTTTCATCTTATGCTTCCAACTAGCAAAATTAGTACCATCAAAGTAAGGACCTCTAAGGTGATAATTTCCCTCGCTAGGGCATACATACTCTCCTAGGTTGTGAAACCAAGGCTATGACCACCAAAAGCTATGGAAATCAAAGCAAATGGAGACCAAGCTCTGATACCACTTGTAGGACCTTGGAGTATGTCTAGAGGGGGGTGATTAGACTACTTGACCAATAAAAAACTTAGCCTTTTCCCAGTTTTAGAGTTTGGCAGATTTTAGCTATCTTAGGACAAGTCAAGCAATCATCACACAATTCAAGCAAGCATGCAAAGAGTATATAAGCAGCGGAAATTAAAGCATGCAACTTGCAAGAAAGTAAAGGGAAGGGTTTGGAGGATTCAAACACAATTGGAGACACGGATGTTTTTGGCGTGGTTCCGATAGGTGGTGCTATCGTACCACCACGTCGATGGAGACTTCAACCCACAAAGGGTAACGGTTCTGCGAGTCCACGGAGGGCTCCACCCACGAAGGGTCCATGAAGTAGCAACCATGTCTATCCCACCATGGCCGTCGCCCACGAAGGACTTGCCTCACTAGCGGTAGATCTTCACGAAGTAGGCCATCTCCTTGCCCTTACAAACTCCTTGGTTCAACTCCACAATCTTGTCGGAGGCTCCCAAGTGACACCTAGCCAATCTAGGAGACACCACTCTCCAAGAAGTAACAAATGGTGTGTTGATGATGAACTCCTTGCTCTTGTGCTTCAAATGATAGTCTCCCCAACATTCAACTCTCTCTCATCTGATTTGGATCTGGTGGAAAGAAGATTTGAGTGGAAAGCAACTTGGGAAAGGCTAGAGATCAAGATTCATATGGTAGGAATGGAATATCTTGGTCTCAACACATGATTAGGTGGTTCTCTCTCAGAAATTGTAATTTGGAAGTGTAGGTTTGTTACGATGGCTCTCTCCACGAATGAAGAGGAGGTGTAGGGGTATATATAGACTACACACAAAATCTAACCGTTACACACAATTTACCAATCTCGGTGGGACCGAATCAACAAACTCGGTCAGACCGATTTTAGTAAACCTAGTGACCGTTAGGGTTTTCGGTGGGACTGACTTGCATCTTGGTAGGACCGATATGGTTAGGGTTAGGGCATAACGTAATCTCGGTGAGACCGATTACACAAACTCGGTGAGACCGATTTTGGTAATTAGCTAACGGAGAGTTGGTCGGAGTAAACTTCGGTGGGACCGATTAAGCTCTTTTCGGTGAGACCGAAACGTTACGAAAGGGAAACAGAAAGTTTACATTGCAATCTCGGTGGGACCAATCCGCTCTTTCGGTGAGACCAAAAAGTTATGAAAAGGAAACAGAGAGATTACAATCCCATCTCGGTGAGACCGAGATCCCTATCGGTAGAATCGATTTGCCTAGGGTTTGTGGCAGTGGCTATGACATTTGGAATCGGTGGCGCCGGATAGGAAGAATCGGTGAGACCGATTTTTGCTTTAGGTTTAGGTCATATGTGGATGTGAGAAAGTAGCTGAGGGTTTTGGAGCATATCACTAAGCACATGAAGCAAGAGGCTCATTAAGCAACACCTCATCCCTCCTTGATAGTATTGGCTTTTCCTATAGACTCAATGTGATCTTGAATCACTAAAATATAAAATGAAGAGTCTTGAGCTTTTGAGCTTGAGCCAATCCTTTGTCATTAGCATTTTGAGGGATCCACTTTCATCATCCATGCCATGCCATTCATTGAGCTTTCCTGAAATGTTCATCTTGGAATAGCATTAGCTCAATGAGCTATATGTTGTTATGAATTACCAAAACCACCTAGGGATAGTTGTACTTTCAGCCGCCGACAGACGGCCACCGCACCACACTCAACAACTTGGCCATGGGTTCGTCCAAGGCTGCACCGTCCTCCACAACTTCTGGTTTCCGGCGAACAACAAGAAGATCGTCGGAAAAACAGAAGGAGGACACAGCACTGCCAGCAGAAAGAGGTACTCCTCTTCCCTTGTTAGTGCGAATCTTACGTCTCCGCTCACACCGTATTCATCCCACGAAATAAACTAGTTGAGCGCTTCTTACTGCATCTTCTTCGTGATACTAAATGCACAAGGTTTCCTCCCTTTTACTATTTCAACTTTGCTAGAGGTCAGTAGCCCGCCTGGATTTCAATTCAGGGTCAGTCGAACCACAATTAAAAGAAGTAGCACCAGCTTAGGCGCGCGGAGCACCTAGTCCGCCTGTTCCCCGGGGAAGCGGCGCATCTGTGTCTATCATAGGGGTGTGGGGCGCAGGAGCTGCTTGCGCCCGATCTGGAGGTCGGCGGGGCTTGAATGGATGGCCGGGGGGCGGTGCGGTGAGGTCGAGGAGAGGGCGCAGGAAGGGGAGGAATACTGGGTCGATGGTCGTTGGCGTTTCGAGGAAGATCGTCAACACTGACTGGCTCGAGGTAGATGAAGGCGATCTGCCCGTTCTTTGTACATCGGACGATGCAAAAAAAATGGACTGACCTATTTGCTTTCGATCATTGTTATTTTCATAGAATCCTGTAGTAATTTAGTGTGCCATGCATGTTGTAGAGCTATCATATGTCTCTCGTCATTTATCTCTCACCGACCTGCTATCTGCTACCTTTACCTTTGTACTAATTGTGCACACACTTCACCCATACTCACACTATTGTTTTTTTTATGCATGGGTATTTCAGACTACGGCAGTTGTTGATGAATGCGAGAAAAGAAAAGACAGAAATCGCACCAGTGTAATTGAAGATAAGCATTAAGCGTTTCAGCGCTCTAATGGAGTTCGATGCCATGATTGGAGCGATAAACATAGCTCTGCGATTGATGATCTCAATTGCCACACACAACCATCCTGTGTTCTTGCTTTAACTTCGTTGTCAAATGTGGTTGCATGTTGCATATGGTCTCTAGCTTGTATTGCTTCCAATTTGGTTAAATTGCATCACTTACTTTACACATTATACCTTTGATAATGACATGCCTTCCTGTTTTTGATACATACTACATATGTCTATTAACCATGTTCGTACATCAAACTAATGCTCTTTTGTATCCCTCGTCAATCACTTATGATGAGGCAGGTCATCCGAGTGGGTTCTTGTGAGACGCCTTACTCGTTTAAAGAGTGCGATGTCATCCTCCCCACATGATTCTCAAGAAACAGCAAGGATAAATGAAGATAGTCAACGTAGCTCTCTAATTGATCACATAATTCCCCACACCACCATCGCAGGTGCTTGCTCTTACTTGGCAAAGGTGATATGTGGTTGCATGTTGCATATGGTGTCTACCTTGTAATGCTTCTAATTAGGGTAAATTGCATCTCGCTTAGTTAACACATTATACCTGTGAATATGACATGCCTTCCTGTTTTTGGTACATACTACGTCTTTCTATTAACCATGTTCTTACATCAAACTACTTTTCTTGTGTATCCATCATCAATGCTCCTAATTTGTTAAATTGCATCTCCTTAGCTTACACATTATACATGTGAATATGACACGCCTTCCGTTTGGTACATACTACATCTGCCTATCACACCATGTTCTTACATCAAACTCTTGTTCTTGTGTATCTGTGTCTATCGCTTATGATGAGACAGGTCCAGCGATGGGTTAATTTGAGGCATAATACTCTTATAAAGAATGCAATTTCATCCTCTCCACATGATTCTCAAGAAACAGCAAGCCTAAATGAAGATATTCAACGTAGCTCTGTACTGAAGACCGCACTTCCCTACACCACCATCACAGTGCTTGCTCTAACTTCGAGTGTGATATGTGGTTGCATGTTGCATACTGATTGTCTAGCTTGTAATGCTTCTAATTAGGGTAAATTGCATCTGCTTAGTTTACACACTATACTGTGAATATGACATGCCTTCCTATCTTTGGTACACACTACATCTATGTGTTAACCTTGTTCTTACATGAAACTACCTCTCTTACGTATCCTGCATCAATCACTTACGATGAGTCACCTTTATTAGTTGCATATTGCATATTATTTCTAACTTTGTTGCCATGTATTGCTTCTAATTTGGTCAAATACATTTGTTAAGGCACCCTTTTAATTTGGCAGAGTGATATTGGTTTCATCTTTCATATGGTCTCTAGCTTGCATCGATTCTAACAAGTTCAAGCACCTTGTGCTTAGTTTACACTTTATACATCATACATGTCAATATGTCACGCCATCCTGCTTTTTCATACATATTCCATCCTCCTATCATGCGGCTGCCTTACATGAAAGTAGTGTTAAATCGGTATCATGCATCAATGAGTTACGAAGAGCAAATTTTATTCCTTTTTCTTGTGGGTTTGACTTGACAAGGCAAAATTAAGAAAGAGGAAGGAAAAGAATAAGGAAAGGCGATGATGGTGGTCCTCTGCTGACAACGTAAATGGAGCATCTGTACCGATTCTCCTTGTACTGATAGTGCATTACAAGGTCCAAGTCTCCGCTCCCCTAGTCCACCATCCAAGGTGCTTGCTCTAACTTGGCAGTGTGATATCTGGTTGCATGTTGCATATGGTGTCTAGCTTCGTATTGCTCCTAGTTAGTGTAAAGCGCATACGCTTAGCTTACACATGATACATGTGAATATGACACGCTTTCAGTACATACTATATCATCTATCACACCATGTTCTTACATGAAACTACTCTTCTTGTGTATCTGCATCAGTCACTTATGATGGGACACTTTTAAGTTGGCGGTGTGATATTGGATTGCGTCTTGAATATGATTTCTAGCATGTATTGCTTCTAGTTTGATGAATGCCACCTATGGCAGACAGTTTTAACTTGGCAGAGTGATATTGATTGCACCTTCCATATGGTGTCTTGCGGTGTTTCTAATTTGTTGAAGTGCCTTACGCTTAGTTACCACATCATAGGTGTGAATATGTCAAGCCGTCCATTTTTTCGTACATATTCCATCCTCGTATCATGACTTTGCCTTTCATCAGAGTAGTGTTCATCAGTATCATGCATGAATGAGTTTTGAAGAGCGAACGATATTCCTTTTTCTTGCCGGTATGACCTCACAATGCAAAATCAATAAAGTGAAGGAATTGGCAAGGCATTGGATGATGGTGGTCCTTAGAAACAACCGAAGCGGAGGTTCTCTACAGATTCTACTCCGCCATCCTCCCAACAAGATTCGCAAGACAACGCAAGGCTAGACAGTCACGTAGCTGTTTAGATGATGAGCACATCTCCCCTACTCCACTATCACAGGTGCTTGCTCTAACTTGGCACTATTATATGTGGTTGCATGTTGCGTATGATGTCTAGCTTGTATTTCTTCTAACTATGTTGAATTGCATCTGCTTACTTTACACATAATGCCTGTGAATATGACATGTGTTCCTGTTTCTACATCAGACTACTATTCTTGCATATCCGCATCAGTCACTTATGATAAGGCACCTTTAAGTCGCCCTTTGTGATATTGGTTGTGTCTTGCATATGATTTCTAGCATGTCTTGCTTCTAATTTGTTGAAAGCATATACAGTTTGAACTTGGCGAGTGATATTGGTTGCATCTTTCATATGGTGTCTAGCTTGCGATTGCTTCTAATTTGTTGAAATGCCTTACCTTAGTTACCACATCATAGGTGTGAATATGTCACACCATCCTGTTTTTCATACATATTCCATCCTCGCATCATGTGTTTGCCTTTCATCCGAGTAGTGTTCACAAGATTATCATGCATGAATGAGTTACGAAGAGTGAATTTTATTCCTTTTCTTATCGGTTTGACTTCACAATGCAAAATCATTACAGCTGAAGGAAATTAGTCCGGCGGTGGATGATGGTGGTCCTTGAACAACTCAAACAGGGGGGTCTCTTGCATTCTACTCGCCATCCTCCCAACAAGATTCGCAAGACAACACAAGGCTGGATGATCAACGTAGGCTGTGTAGATGATGAGCACATCTCCCTACTCCACCATCACGGTGTTTGCTCTAACTTGACACTATTATATGTGGTTGCATGTTGCGTATGATGTCTAGCTTGTATTGCTTCTAACTTGAATTGCATCTGCTTACTTTACACATAATGCCTGTGAATATGACATGTGTTCCTGTTTCTAGAACATACATGTACATGATGAGCACATCTCCCCTACTCCACCATCATAGGTGCTTGGTCTTACTTGGAACTATTATACGTGATTGCGTTTTTCGTATGATGTCTAGTTTGTATTGCTTCTGATTATGTTGAATTGCATCTGCGTAGCTTACAACTTATACCTGCAACGATCACTTACCCATAAGACACATTTAACTTGGGACTGTGATGTAGGTTGCATCTTGCATTGTCTTCTAGCTTGTACTGCTTCTAATTTCTTGAAATGGCACTTCTGACGAGACACTTTTACACGATAGAGTGATATTGGTTGCATGTTCATATGGTGCCTAGCTTTCATTTCTTCTAATTTTGTTGAAATGCCTTCCGCTTCTTGTTTTTCATACATATTCCATCCTCCCATAAATGCGTGTGAATATGAAACGCTGTCTTTTTGTATATTGTCGGGGTTGGGTGCGACATATGCCAAAGGATGGCTTATCATGGAGGGGCGAGTAGAGCGTCGTCCGGTGCTGGAAGCAGGGATGAGGCGAAGACATGCACGCCGTGAATCTTACCCGACTTGAGGGCTCCCGAGGAGATAACACCCCTACTGCTGCTCTGCGGGGTCTCCGCATGATCACTATGGCAAAGTGAGTACAAGATGCTCCTTGAGCTGTTCGGGGTGAGGAAGGAGAAGGGCACGGCTAGCTCTTCTCTCCCTCTGTATGTGTGTGTCAAACTACCAGGTTCCAACCCTTTGCATGGGTGCCCCGGGGGGTTTATATAGGCCTACCCCCCGGGGGTACAATGGTAATCCGGCTGGGTGCGGGTCCAAGCCGTCAGTCTCTTAAGTCGCCGTCTTCTCCATGACTTACGGGCCCCGCCGACTAGTGGGCCTGTCGGCCAACCCACCATGGGGCCGACAGCCCTTGTCACTTGTGAGCAGGTCTTGCCGGCTGCGGATTCTTGTAACCGTGCTTCTAATGACGCGAAGCTTGGTCATGGGGTCATGACAGCGATCTGCCGCCGCTGGCGGGCGATCCTTATTGTCATTCCCGTCTTGTCTGATTAATGGCGCGTGGAGCCAGCGGAGGAGGGCGGCCGACTCCGGAGGCCCGACTCCACGGGTCCGTCTTTAGAGCGCTCTCGCCGTCTTGGTACTCCCGCCGATAGGCAGGTCCCGCCATCTTGGGTCGTCTGAGACAGGCCATCGTGGAGTGCGAGAATCGCCTTGCAGGGGCTGATGTCGAGGCAGCGTGTATGATGCCGCGCGGGACGGAGATCTCCGTCGATGCGGCGCTCTGTGGCCATACCTGCCCCTTTATGGGCGGGCGAGGATGGGCAGCGAGGCGGCTTTATCCCATCCCACTCGTGGTCGCTCGAGCGGGGAGGTGGTTGGAGTCGCGGGCCAACTCCACATGGCCGGTCTCATTGGAGGTCGGCGGCCTTGAGTCGGCTCGTCTGAGGCCGTCTCTGGGACTCGGCCTAGAGGCGATCGGCGACTCTGTTGCCGACTCTCTGAAAGGCTCTTTGTCTTGGGGTCTTGAGGCATGATGCCCGATGTTTTGAAAGGTTCAGGGCTCGGGTCTACCTACCGTGGCCCATTACTCCGACAGTGGTCCCGAAGGCTGGTGAGGCGCCGAGGGCAGCATGTCGAGGAGCCTCGACAGCTTCATCCCTTTGGTAGAAGGAATCTGGACTCGGCCCGCCGTCTCCATCTTGAGCCGACTAGCTGGAGTCGGCCTTGCAGGGGGCCATCTTGCTCTTCAAAGGTTTCGTAGGTCGCAGCGGGATCCAGGCGGCGTGCCTGATAAGCTTCCCGGCAGCCGCCCGTTGCGGGCCCGCCACGCGACGCCAGGCGGCAGGGCCAGTCTGCCAGCCCACGCGCGTGACAAGACAGGCCCGGCGGCGGGCCCGCCACTACCGTGCCCGGTGCGCGGCGGATTCGCTGCGATGCGTGCGGTATTGGGCTCCCACGCCGTTACTGGCGCGATAACGTCGTGGAATTAATCGTGAGGGCGTGGGGGCGTGGGCGCGATTAATCCCACGCCCGCCCCCTCGGCTTCGCAGCCTAGGCGCCTATAAGTAGGCGGGGGGAGGGAGGGGGCGGTGACGCACGCGCACTCTCTCTTCCCCGCTCCCTGCCTCGTCTTCTTCCTCGCTCCGCTGCGCCGAACCTCGTTTTCTTCCTCGCTCCATGCGCCCGAACCTCGTCGCGCCCGCGAAGATGAGCTCCTCATCCGCCCGCGCCTCCACCGCACGCTCCGGCGTGTGGGGCGCTCCATCATCGGCAGCGACATCGCCGAATTCGCCGCTAAGCGTGCCGCATCCCGGCAGCCACCTAGTGCAGACCCCGCCGGCAGCCGGAGGGCAAAATCACGCCGGCGCCGGAGGAGGGCGAAGCGGGTCATTTTCGCTTCGCACCTCATGCAGCGGGCTAGGGATGCCGTCGGCGGCTTCTTCCGTAGCGTTCTTGGAGTTCTTGGGCTCGGCCGCACCACCTCACCCCAACACGGTGGTGCTGCTGGCCGCCTTCGCATCCTTATCTGAAGGTTTTCTCGAGTTCTCCCCACCATCAAGCGGTGGAAATTCTTCAAGCGGCTTCGGGACCCACGTCGCTCGCGTACCGGCTCTGTGCGGCACGTTCATCGCCAAGAGGAGGCCGGTGCCCGAGAACCCTTTTCCTTCCATCTCCCTCATCAAGTCGGTGAAGATGTGGCAGCATACATACTTCTCGTCCAAGAGCGTCGCCCCGGCGGCAGGTCAACTGCCGCCTTCACGTGGGTGGCGAGTTGGCGAGCTCGACCCTCCACTGGTCCTATAGGGGCCCGGATGCTGACTCCGCGAGTAACGCCGCCGCCGCTGACTCGCGTGATAATCTGATCGGAGGGCCTGGCCGGGCGAACTTTCTTTGGCCGCGCCGTGGTGGCCTTGAGTTCTCCCTCTTCAAGGCCGACCTCATCGATGCATCGGATGGCGGCCCGTCGAGACTTGACGGTTGTGCTCAAGGACATGCCCCAGCGGAGGTGGTGGACCACGGTGAACTTCTTGGCAGGCTGCGGCCTCACGGAGGAATGGCAGTTCGGCAAGGAGCCATACTCGCGCGCCAATCCCCCGCCATTGGTAAGTCGTCTCTTGCTTCTCTGTTTCCTTCCTCAGCCGAATCCGGCTCTAATTTTCCTTGGTCTTCTCTGATTCGGAATCCCCTCATGCCGCCTCCGGTCGGCGCCCTTGGCCCGGCTCGTGGTCGTCCCGGCCAGGCGGAGAGCGACGCCCGGCGACCCCGACTTGGGTGTGGCGGCGATGGAGGCCGACGCCGAGGAGGAGGAGGGCCGGCGACTTCAGGCCTTGGCCACCTTTGCCGATTGGCACGACGATGAAGGCGAGAAGGAAGTCGCCTCCCACCGCCAGAAAGCCCGGCCATCGGTATGAGCTCCTCCGCCGCCTTAGGTGGTCGGTATGACAAGAAGCGCCCGGGCGGGCCGAGTCGAATAGCGGCCAGGCCAAGAAATTCAGGGGAGCGGCCGCCGGGACTCAGCGCAAAGAGGCGGTCGCGAAGGCTAACCGCTTCCGCAAGGAAGTGAAGAAGCCACCGCTGGTCTCCGCGTAAGTATTTTTTTATTCTGTCTTGTTTTCTTCTGGTCCGTCTTGCCCGAGTCTTCTCATGTCCTTTTTTTTTCTTATCGGGGCTCCCCTCACTTTGGAGAGGGTGGCGCGCCTCCGTCATGGGGTCGGTGGAGACGTCCGCCAATAGTCGGCGGAGGTTGACCTGCGGCCGCCCTCCGGGAGGCAACGGAACAGAATCGTGAGGAGAAGCCTTGACGAGGAGGAGGCCGCCCGTCGGGAGAAAGGCGGAGGCTGAGAAGGCGGGCAAGCCGCCAGCAGTAAAAAGCGAGCCGAGGAGGCAGCGCCTTGATCGGCGCTGCTCGTCACTCCAGCTGAGCTCAGCGCCACCACAGCTGGAGTTCACCGGGCGGTCGAGGGAGTTGGTGGTGAGGTCCCGTCCACGGGGGAGGGAAAAGGCGGCGAGGTCTCTTCACGGGCGGCCGCGCCACCTCCGCCGCCTCCACCGCAGTCCGAGATCGCATGAGGCAAGCAGCGGCGGACCACTTTGTGCCGCCGACCGAAGCAGCGAGGCCGTGGCCACTGCTTCTTCAAGTCACCTCGCCCGGTAGCGCCCGTCTTGAGAAGGCGACCTCGGCGCCAGCGCCCCGCAGAGACCGGCGCCGCCCGGCTCGGCCATCCACAGCTGAGGCGACAAAGCGCCGCGCCCGTTGGGTGGAGTGCGAGGAGGCGGCTGCAGGACTGCTTGAACACGGCGCTCCTAGAGCGTCCGTGCGAAGCTGCGGGCTGAAAGGCGGCGCCATCCAGAATCTCTCCAAGGCGCACGGCATCGCGATCCGCCCGTCTTGGTATGTTTCTTTTCGAACTTTTTCTTACTCTTCTGCGTAGAGGCGGCGCCCAGCCTCCACCGGGTGTAGTCCCCGAGTTTCGGTCCGGCTGCTGAGCAGGCGGCCCGGAACTTTATTTTCTTACTTCCAAGTTTTTTACCTCTGTCTGGAATTCTAGTCGCAGGAGTATCACAACCTCCGTGCTACTGCCTTCAACCGCAACGTTGAAGAGCTGAGCAAGCGGGCTGCTAACTTGGCGAGGAGCCGAGGTGAGTTTTCTTCTTCGCGGGGGCGCGCTGGCGCACCCGCGGGCTATAGTCCCCGAGATTCGGGCCGACTACTGCGCAATCGGGCCGGATCTTCCTGGCGACCTTCTTAGCTGACAACTTCACGTACTTCTTCTTTTTATTCTCCAGAGTCCAACGCCGCTCTTCGGGGGCAGCTGGGTACAGCCGAGACCGCTTTGCGTGCCAAAGAGGAGGAGTGCGGCAAGCTTCGCCGTGAAACACGACCTGGTCAGCTCTGCGGTGGCGGAGCGAGAGGAGCTGCTCAAAGCGGCGCAGGCTGGCGGAGAAGAAAGAGGCCGCACTCTGGCCGAATTTGAGAGCGAGCGCTCCGCCTGGACCGACAGGGAAGCGCAGCTGACCTCCGGCTTCCACGAAATCGAAGATATCGTCGATGGTGAGTTTGCTTTTACTTCTTCTTTTGGGTTGCCGACTATGGGTTAAGCCGACTCCTGTTTTTCTGACTTGCTTCTTCTTCTTCTTGGCAGACTTCTTCCCCGGTCACACGCAGGCGGCCAATCAGGCCATCGAGGCCGAGCGCCTTGGCCTTGGAGGGCGGGTGGCGCTGAGATCGCGGCCAACGCCCCCTGGACCCTTGATGAGCAGCTCCTGAGCATTGAGGCTCGTCTACGGCCGGCACATCGGATGTTGCGCCGTCTTCAGCGTGTCGGTGCCCAGGCGATCGTTGCCCTGTGGCCGGACATACCGGTTCTGCGCACTCCCAGCCGGACCGCCGATTGGCTGGAGGTCGCGGATGGCCATCTTGAGGCTTGGAAGGGTTCCGCGGCTCGGGCTGGAGCTCGCCGAGCCCTGGAGTTCATCAAGGCGTGGTATCCGAGGCTCGACTGGACCGGCCGGCAGCGTTCGGTCGAAGCCCAGCGGAGCTGCCGGCCGCGGAGGGCGCCCTCGTCGGCGTGGCGGCGATCGCCGACTACATCGGACACCAGCGTCTTCGTCCCCGGCGGGCTGAAGATGGTGGGGAGGCACCGCCGGAGTGGTTGAGATGAACCCGGACTACGGTGAGGACTTCGGCGGAGGTGATTGACTCAGCGCCGAGGATGAAAGGCGAGGCGGAGGGCGGAGGCGGCATGGAGGCACCAGAAGGCGGAGGCGGGCGACCAGCCTCAGCTCAACCGTGCCTCCAAGAACGAAGCAGCGCCCATCTGGGCCAGGCTGCCGCCAGAGACGATCAAGCCGAGACCGACCGGCCCGGCCGCCCGGCGCCCAGCGCGCCGCCGCCTCCGGCCTTCCAACCCCATCCGCTGCTTCTTAGGCCGCTGCCTTGCCTTTATTTTATCTATTTGCTAGTCTTTTGAAAGAACTTGTTAATTTGCACAATTCCACCCGCGGGGTGTATTCTGAACCTCTGTTCGAGGATTCGACCAAGGGCCTAAGCTTGTGTAAATATTATTCTAATTTTATCTTTCCTTGCTTATTGCTCTTGTGGCTTTTTCCTTTGCCGCCTTCCCTTAGATGCCGCCTTGCCCATCGGGCAACCGCTCTGCGGATTGCCGTCTAGGTCAAGTGCTTGGCTACTTTGAGAAGGCAAGTACTTGGCCATTTTTCAGAGTCGTTAAGCAAGTTAGGTAGAAAGCGGCAAGTCGGCTCCTTAGGAGTCGGTTTTACGAAACGGGCTGGAAGCCGATTTAAACTATGTTTATGCTTTGGGTCCTTAGCCATTTTTTCGTGTGGGCGCCCGTTCTACCTTGCTCCTGCCCACCGAACAGTCGCTCTGCGAGCTGCGGCTTCTGACAGGAGGCGGCTTGGGCACCGCACGCTACTTGTCTGACTTCAGGAAGCATTTCATAGCCCAAAGCGGCGAGTCCCGGACCGACTAGTCGAGCCGGTGCCAAACAACATAATCAAAGGGTAACACTTAAAGGCATAATTCTTATCATCTGAGATATCAAAGAGGGCGGTCCCGAGCTCGTCTCGGGGCCCTGAGTCTTGGTACTTCAAGCGCAAAGGGTAGCGTGGTACATACTACATCAAGCTGTAAAATCTTGAGGAGATTCGCATTCCATGGCCGCTCCGTCTCTTTGCGAGGTCGTCCCTCTTGCGTGCTCGGGGCTTCGGCGTCGATCGGGTAGTAGGAGTCGTTACCCGGCACCTTCTTGATGATGAATGGGCCTTCCCAAAGGCGCCAACAGCTTGTGCTGGCGGCTATTATTTGGATCGGCCGGAGCACAAGGTCGCCCTCTAGGAATGATCTTGGCTTGACCTTCTTGTTGTAGTAGCGGTGCGAGCTCTGCCGGTAGATCTTTGGACGGTGAGTGCCAACACCGGCCCTCTTCCAACGGATCGGCGCCCGTCTTGGCGTGCTTCTTACGCTTCCTCTTCGGTGTACATGGTGACTCGCGAAGTCGAACTCTATATCCGTTGGGATGGCGGCTTGGCACCGTGAGCGAGGAAGAAGGGTGTGAAGCGATTGACTTGTTTGGAGTCGTGTGCAGACTCGAGGAAGGACGGTAACAACTCCTCAAGCCAGCAACCGGCGAACGCTCCAATGGTTCGACGATCGAGGCTTGATGCGAGGCGAGGATGAGGCCGTTCGCTCGCTCCACCTGGCCGTTTGACTGCGGATGGGCAACGGACGCTAAGTCCAGTCGGATGCCTTGCGTCGCGCAGAAACGGGCCAGGGCGCCTTTGCAAAATTTGTGCCGTTGTCGGTGATGATGCTGTGTGGTACACCGTACCGAGTCGTGATGTCGGCGATGAAAGTCACTGCCGTAGGACCATCCAACTTCTTGATGGGTTTTGCTTCTATCCACTTGGTGAACTTGTCCATCGCGACGAGTAAGTGAGTTAGGCCACCTCGTGCCGTTTTGAATGGTCCCACCATGTCCAGGCCCCAAACAGCAAAGGGCCAGGCAATGGGGATAGTCTTGAGCGTTGAAGCCGGCTGAAGCGGCTTGGAGCGGAACACCTGGCACCCCTTGCATTTTTGAACTAATTCCTTGGCCTCTTCTAGGGCAGTTAGCCAGAAACCGTGTCGGAAGGCTTTGGCGACGAGTGCTCTTGAGGCTGCATGATGGCACTTTTCATACGATGGATGTCTTAGAGAATTGCTTGGCCTTGCTCGACTCGGCCTTGTGTTGGTAGACACCGGTGACGCTGGCTGACCAACTCTCTATTGACTATAGTGTAGGCTGCCGCTCGGCGTTGCACTTGCCGAGCCAAGGTTTCATCGATTAGTAGCTCTCCATTTACTAAGAACTTGAGGATGGGATGGGCCCATGAGGGTGCTGCTATTTCTTCGATTGCCGATCTTGCTACTTGGACGAGGCGGCCGGGCTGGGAGGAGGCGGGTTGGAGTCCGCATGACTTCTTGGAGTTGAAGAAGTCCCGGCCGACCGGGCGCAGTCCCCGGCAATCTGGAGTCTTCGCAATGGTCGGCTGCAGTCCTGCCCGGGTTACGAAGTCCGGGCAACCCATTGCCAGCGTTCTTAGAAGCGTCTGCAAGGATTCTTGTGCCGTCTGCTGAGGCTTTGGAGTCGGATCCGACTTCTTCAGGGGGAGCCGGCACAAAGATGGAGTCTGACTCTGGTGACGACTTGACAGATGGCTTGAGGAGGCGCTGAAGGGCGACGCCGGATGGTATTGCCTGGCGGGTAGAGCCGATTCTTGCCAGGGCATCTGCTTGATCGTTGTCATTTCTTGGCACGTGGAGGAATTTGCATCCCTCAAAATATCCACTCAGCTGCTGTACCAAAAAACGGTAGCTCGCCATATTTGCATTTTGGCGTCGATCGCCCGGATGACTGTTGGACCACCAAGTCGAGATCGCCATAGCACGGGATCCGGCGAATGCCAAGCTCTTTGGCAAGCCGGAGCCCGTGAATGAGCGCCTCGTATTCGGGCGACGTTGTTGGAGGCGGTGAAATGGATCTGCGGTAGCGTACTTGAGCTTGTCGCCCTTGGGGAAAGTGAGGACCACGCCGGCTCCCAAGCCGGTGCGCATCTTGGAGCCATCAAAGTGCATCCGCCAATGGGTGGAGTCGGTATTTGGCGGCAGTCTTGGGCCTCGGCCCGGTCGGCGAGAAGTCGGCCGGTGCTTGTGACTTGATGGCGGTGCGGGGCTGGTAATAGATGGTGTAGGGGCCAACTCTATGGCCCATTTGGCCACTCGGCTGAAGCATCTCGGCTTAGATGATCTCTGCTAGTGGGGCCGTGCAAACCACGGTGATTGGATGCTCTTGGAAGTAAGGCTTCCAACATCTTGGCGGCAAAGTGCACGCCGTAACACATCTTACGGTAGTGGGGTAGTTACGCTTGGAGGTCGACGATTACCTCGCTCGTAATGTCTGCTGGTCTCTAGACAGTGGCGCCTTGCCTTCCTCCTTGCGTTCAACTACAATGGTATCTTGACTACCCTGCTTTGGTGGCGGCAATATCTAGAGCATGGGCTCCTTTGGAGTCGGAGCCGCCTTGACCTTTGGGGAGTAGTCGACATTCTCTTTAGCGGAGAAAAGCCGTCCGCCTTGGAGTTCCATTCGAAGAAGGTGGTCTTCTTCATAAGCTGATGCGGAGGAAGAGCTTTCTCGACCAGCCTATTGTTGAATCGGCTGATAGACTCCAAGAAGCCGGTGAACTTCTGCACATATAGCAGTCGGCGGGGTTCTTCCATCCTTTCGATCGCCTTGATCTTCATGGGGTTGCACTCTATGCCGCGTTAGAGACCAGGAAGCCAAGGAGCTGGCGGTGGTACTCCGAAGACGCATTTCTCTGGGTTGAGCTTGATCTGGAATCAGCGCAGGTTTTCAAAGGTCTCCTTGAGGTCTTCCAACAGCGTTCCTTGCTTCTCCGTCTTCACCACCACGTCGTCCACGTAAACGTGGGCGTTTCTGCCAAGCTGCTTGAGGAGGCACTTCTGCATGCAACGCTGAAAGGTGGCGCCGGCGTTTCTCAAGCCGAACATCATGGTCGCAGCGTGAAGGCTCCAAAGCGAGCGTGATGAAGGCGGTCTTCAATCTGTCGGCGGGTTCAGCTTGATGCGGTGATATCCACGAATATGCATCTAAGAAGCTCAACGGCTCGCATCCGGTGTGGAGTCTATCACCTGATCAATTCTTGGCAATGCGAACGGGTCCTTGGGGCAGGCTTTGTTGAGGCTTGTGTAGTCAATACACATCCGCCACTGCTTGTTCTTCTTTAGTACCAAGACCGGGTTTGCTAACCATTCTGGAAAGATAACTTCCATGATGAAACCGGCTGCGAGGAGCCGGGCTATCTCTTCTCCAACAACTCTTCTTTTCTCTTCTAACAGGCGGCACAAGGGCTGCCTGACGGGCTTCACATCAGATCGGACATGTAACTTGTGCTCGGCGAAATCCGTTGGTACACCTGGCATGTCTTTGGGGGACCATGCGAAGATGTCCCGATTCTCACGGAGGAAATCGACGAGCTCGCCTTCCTATTCTTTGTCGAGGTTTGCACCCACGACGGTAGATATCTCCGGGTGCTCCGGGTCCAAGGGTATCTTCTTGGTCTCTTTGGCCGGCTTGAAAGAGCCCTCGACCGACTCCTTGGGGTGGGCGATATCTCGGCTACTTGCGGCCATTGCCACAACCCGATCCAGAGTCGCTTCTCATTGCGATCACGGTGGACTCGGCCAGCCGGCTGCTTTCCATTTGCCGCAGTGGACGACTTCTTTATGTCGCCGGCTCTGGTCGAAATCCCTTGGAACTCGGCATCTTCATTTTGAGGTAGGCGTAGTGGGGACCGCCATGAACTTGGCGAGAGGTCGGCCAAGCGGGGGCATGGTAGGGGCTTCGAGGTCCACCACTTGAACGAGGCAGCTCTCGGCGAAAGTGATCCTTGTCCCCAAAGAGGGCGTCTATCGAGAATCTTGCCAATCGGTGAGCAGGAAAGGCGGGTACAATTCCGTGGAACACGGTCCGACTATCTTTGAAGCTGTCTTTGCTTGATTCCTAGCTTCTCCATCGTATCCTTATACAGGATGTTGATCTGCTTGCCTCCGTCTATCGGCACACCGCGAAGCGGCGGCCCGCCTATCCGCGGCAAGGGTGGCTCCCAATACCAGGCGTGAGGAGCCCGGGTTCGACATCACCTACGGGTGATCAGCCCGGCTCAAGCGATGGGCTTCTCGAGACGAGTGCATGAATTACGGAGTTTCGACGCTCATGCATTCACTTCTTCTTTATTCTTGGCCTTTCTTCTGTGGGTAAATCGGCTTCTGTAAACACTATGTAGGCACCATGCTCTTACGGGTGAGTCGTCTTGCCTTGCGCCAACTGGCCTTTGACAGACTCTTTGGGGCGGTGGTGGAGGCGGCCCAAAGAACCGGCGGAGGAGAAGGCCGTCTCCCTTGGCGATCTGGTGAGCAGCTGGCACTTCCGGGTGGTGTAGTTTGACGGCAACGGCTGCTATGGAACTTGCGGTCCGTCCAGATGCTGCTTTCGTAAGAAGGCGGCAACAGTTGGACTTTCCGCCTTTACGCCGCTTGGCGAGGCTGCCCTCTGGCATTGGTCTTATTGTTTGCCACCGCTGTTGGAAGCGGTTGCGGGCTTCTGCGCTTGTGATCATTCTGCTGTCGCCCGCTGGCGTCGCCGGCGGAGTTCTGGGAGCATGGGGGCCACCTTGCGGTCGCCTTGACTTGATCTCCGACTTCATGGAGGAGTCGGCTGTCAGCGTACTTCTGCTATGACCGGCTGACTCGTCGAGGGTCTCCGGCTCGTCATAAAGGAGCTTGTGCTTGAGGAGGTGCCTTCTCGCACCGGGGTGAAGTACTCGATTGCTTGCACCTCATGCACTCCTTCGCAGGAGTTCGGAGCTCGGCCCGGTAGCGTGAGGTAGTCGCGAGTAGACTTCGTTGGGGCCTTGCGCTGGGGGCGGTGACGAGGCTTGGGAGGTCGCTTATGCGTGCTTTCGTGAAGTTGCGGACGAAGGCCTCGGTGAAATCGACCAGGCTGTTGATCTTGCGGGGCTTCAAGCTGTTCAACCACGTCCGGGCCGTGCCTGGAGCATGAGGGGAACATACCACGGCAGCAGCGCTTGTTGCCGTTCGCTATCTTGGCAGGCGTGGAGTAGTCCACCGGCCAGATCCTCACGACTTCCGCGGGCGGTGTATTTGGGTGTGTCTCGGGGGAGTGTGAATCCTCGGGGGAAGGGCTCGTCTCGGATGCGAGGTCCGAAACAGGGCGGGCCCAACTCGGCCTCCTCTTCTAGTGCCAGGGATCGGTGGAGTCGCTCGATCCGGTGGTGGGCGTCGTTTTCTCCGACTCCCTCTCGGCGGCCAAGGCGGTCGCCGAGAGTCGGATGCTCGACGGATGGCGGGGAGACTCGCCTTTCTCTGCGGGGAGGAGGAGGTTGATAGTCGTCCGCCGCTCCACTTTGCTCTCGGGCGGCCCGTCTTCGTCGCGCTTCGATGGAGATGTGAGTCCGGCTATGGTTGACGGCCCGGATCCTTGTTTTCTTCCGCGGACGCCGCCCGGTCGGCGTCCGAGACATCGCTATGATCTCGGCGAGGAGGCAAGTCGCCCGTGTTGTCGTCATGCGGCGCCTCCGTCGCGGCAGCGGCTTCGTCTTGCGCAGCAACGCGTCGAGGCTGCTGGACTTCGCTCCGTCATCGGCGGCGCTCTCGCCCTCGAAGTTATCGGCTAAATGCGCCGCTGAGCAGCGCGGATGTTCTCCGCTGGCGTAAGCGTACTGAGGCGATTAGCCCCAAACAGATGGCGATAGCCACGCCAAGGCTGCTGGACCACGCCTTAGGCGGCTAGAAGCCCGATCGGAGCCGGGCGAAGCCACACGCGATCCATCTCGCGGCCGATAGGCTTCCGAAGCGTCCTCATGCTTGCGGCTCGGCGCCCACGAGGAGCTGGAGGCGGCGTGCCTCCAGCGTTCCAGCGTCGGCGTCTTCCGGAATGGGGGCGGTCAGGTCTTGCAGAACTGCGTCGAGAGGGTCACGAGCTCCCTCGCCGGAAGGCTCATTATGACCGATGACGAGCACCTCCGTGACGGTGCTTCCGCCGCTCTCCGCGCGAGGGAGAGGCTCGTCGTAGACCACCACATTGGTGGGGAGCAGCGTCGGCGGCAGCGGTGTCGGAGTCGACCATCATCGGGTTGGTGGAGCCCTACGGACTCCAGGTCGTGGCCGGGCTGCGCCCGGCGGCGTGGAGCTGCTCGAGGAGGCCAGCGAGGAGGCTTTGAGGGCCACGTCCGTGCTGCGTCGGATGCGAGCTCGTCGGAGAAGGCGAACCTCGCCCGACAAGTTGGCGAGCAGCTTCGCCAGCGAGCGACCTCAGCGCCATGCACAAGGCGCGTCGGCCTTGATTTCCGTCTGGCGTGCGGGCTGGCTACGCTTCGTGAGGAGGAAGAGGGTTCCGTCGAGCAGGTCTCCGGCGGCGGTGCACCAGGCCCCACGGTGGGCGCCAAATGTCGGGGGTTGGGTGCGACATATGCCAAAGGATGGCTTATCATGGAGGGAGCGAGTAGAACGTCGCCGGTGCCTGGAAATGGGATGAGGCGAAGACATGCACGCCGGCGAATCTTACCCAGCTTCAAGGCTCTCCGAGGAGATAACACCCCTACTGTTGCTCTGCGGGGTCTCTGCATGATCACTATGGCAAAGTGAGTACAAGATGCTCCTTGAGCTGTTCGGGGTGAGGAAGGAGAAGGGCACGGCTAGCTCTTCTCTCCCTCTGTATGTGTGTGTCAAACTACCAGGTTCCAACCCTTTGCATGGGTGCCCCGGGGGGTTTATATAGGCCTACCCCGAAGTACAATGTAATCGGCTGAGTGCGGGTCCAAGCCGTCGATCTCTTAAGTCGTCGTCTTCTCCGCCCGACTTACGGGGGCAACCGACTAGTGGGCCCGTCGGCTGACTTGACATGGGGCAGCGGCCCTTGTCCGCCGTGGTAGTCTTGCCGGCTGCGGATTCAGTAGCCGTGCTTCTAATGACTGTGAGCTTGGTCATGGGGTCATGGCAACAGCAGCCGCTTTGGCGGCGATCCTTGCCATTCCCGTCTTAATGCAGTTAATGGCGCGTGGAGCCAGCGGGAGGGCGGCCCGACTCCGGAGGCCGACTCCAACGGGTCCGTCTTTAGGGCGCTCTCGCCGTCTTGGTACTCCGGCGGGCGGGTCCGCCCGTCTTCATGTCGTGCAGACGAGCCGCCATCGTGGGTACGAGAATGCCCACGAGGCTGATGTCGAGGTCGGCGTAACCTTGATTGCGCGCGGACGGAGATCTCCGTCGATCTGACGCTCTGTGGCCATACACGCCCTTTATGGGCGGGGCGAGATGGGCCATGAGGCGGCTTTATCCCATCCCGCTTCGTAGTCTCTCGAGGCGGGAGGTGGTTGGAGTCGCGGGCCGACTCACATGTGGCAACCTCATTTGGAGGTCGGCTGGCTTGGAGTCGGCTCGTCTGAGGCCGTCTCACGGGACTCGGCCTAGAGGGCGGTCGGCGACTCATTGCCGACTCTTTGAAGGCGGCTCTTTGTCTTGGGGTCTTGAGGCATGATGCGCATACGATGTTTTGAAAGGTTTAGGGGCTGGAATTACGCCTACCCGTGGCCCATTACTCCATTATATATATTCCATCCTCCTATCCTGCGCTTGCCTTACATCAAAGTAGTGTTAAATGCATATCATGCATCAACCAGTTATGCAGAGCTAATTTTATTCGTCTTCTTGTGGTTTTGACTTCATAAGGCAATATCAGAAAATAGGAAGGAAAAGAGTAAGTTAGGGGATGTTGGTGGTCCTCCGCACCGACGCAAACAGAGACTCTCTAGATTTGCCACTTCTACTGCTAATGAATATAAAGTCCCAAGTCTACATGATGAGTTCATCTCCCGTACTCCACCATTGCAGGTGCTTGCTCTAAGTTGACACTGTGATAATTGGTTTCATGTTGCATATGTTGTCTAGCATGTATTTCTTCTATTTTGATTAAATTGCACCTGCTGAGTTTATACGTTATACATGTGCATATGGCATGGCTTTACGTGTCTAGAATACATGCATCTATCTATCATACCATGTTCTTACATCAAAATCTTCTTTGTTGTGTATCCCGCATCAGTCACTCATGATTGGACGCTTTTAACATGGCAGTTTGATAGTGGTTGCATCTTGCATTGATTTCTATGTTGTACTGCTTCTAACTTTTCGAATTGCCACTTATGACAAGACACTTTTAACTTGGCAGAGTAATATTGGATGCATCTTTCATATGGTGTGTAGCTTGCATTACTTCTATTTTCTTGAAAATCATACGCTTAGTTTGCACATCGTAGCTATGAATATGTCATGCCATCCTATTTTCTTACATATTCCATCCTCATACGGTTGTCTTACATCAAAGTATTGCTTATGCGTATCATGCATCAATGAGTTACGAAGAGTGATTTTATTCTTTTGTGTTGTGGGTACAGCTTGACATGGCAAAGTCAAAAGAGCAAGGAAAATAATATAGTAGGGAGTGTTGTTACTTTCGTCGGGTGAAAGCGGAAAAAGGATTACGTCGAGATTCTCTTGGTACTTATAGTGCGATAGAAGGTCCAAGTCCACCGGCTAAATCTACAAACACGGTATCACCGCTTCCACCAGTGCGACATCCGCTTCAACTGCATTTCAAAGATCTCAACCCGATTACTCGTTCGTTTGCTCAAAGGGCGGCGGTTCCCAAGCTGCCTTCACACCTAACACTACTTGAAGCACTAGCGACACAACGAGGACTTGGCAAGATCAGATGAACCTCATGAACATCAACACCAAGATGGTACTGACCGAGTCAAGTTGCGATTGCATGCTCCTTTATATGTACTCTCACGGTTTATGTACACTAACACTTTCCATATTCGTTGTTGAACTAGCACCACGGCATAGCGAAAGCAGACATCGAGGATAATGCTTGACAGACTAACAAAATCTAAAGGAGGAAGAATGGAGATCCATTTTGAGGCAGGTTTAAAAAGGCCACGTGATGCTGCTGAGTCGGCCAAGTTAGTACCGAGAGGCAGCCGTTGCCGTTAGTTGTCATGCACGTATCCTCCCAACGTGGATCCAAAGATGCAGGAATGAGAAAGACAATACCAGTTTAACACCTTCCTTGACCATTTATCCGTAAGTAATGTTATTCATATAATTAGTAATATTGTCTTGCTTTATCCCATACTTTCTAGCTTCATCCTAATAAGACTCACATTCTTTTTCAGCGAGATGAGGTTCAAGTTGGATCCGAAAGATGATGCAACTAAACAAGCATGCACTCATGATTTTCACCGCTTTCTGCTGACGATGTCGGCACCACCTTAGAAAATCTCACTTTGAAGGCAAGGCTAACAATGAAATCGCCAAAACATCTCCAGTGGAATATATTACAGATGAAGACTGGACAACCCTCGTTAAACACTAGTTTGATCCAAAGTATCAGGTAGGCTATATGTATTTGATCAGACCACATATTGAACCTGTATTTATGTATGTGCCTTACAAGTGTATCTTCTTCTAGGCTAACTGTTTGAAGAACAAAACCAACCGTTCTAAAGTGAAATTCCAACAGACAACAGGATCTCGTAGCTATATTGCACACTGCGAGGCTCTTGTAAATAGCTGCTACTTCCATCTTTTTTGTGCCATATTATCGTATATATATTGACTTGTTCCAAATACAAAGGAAAGCCCGTGCGGACCAAAAAGAACATGAACCGAATGCAGTGCAAATCTTCAAGGATTGCCACACCAGCAAGATGAAGGGCATGAGCACACCGGTTCAAGCATTTGTTGTAAGTCCTTACTCCTCCTGCCTTGAACTGATTGATGCTGCGATCTGTTCATTTAACTACTTGGTTTGCAGCCAATGTCGATTACTCTGTTCACTTTTATACAGTTGTCTTAACGTATCATTTCACCTTACATGGTTTAAAAGAGATGAAGGATATTCTTTTGGTCGTGATCTGTAATCTAGTTGTTATGTTCACGTGTGCACACAATGATAAAATAGCCTGTTTGTTTTATATCTGTGTGCCCATGATATGAATGATGTCATACTATGTTCATCCTACTTTAAACCATGTCTCTTTATCCTTAGATGTCAACGAATGTGAGGAAATAGACAATACTGATGGGCATGCTACATGGACATATGTTCGAAAGTGATTTTATTATGTAGTTGGCACTACAATACATGCTAATGTATTATAGTAGTTCACCAAAATAAGTTATGTATAAATGTTTAACCTACTTTGTTTGTTTTCGTCTCATTAATAACTTATACGGTACACTAATCTACAAGTTCAAACTTTCGAGGAAGCTATGGAACAAATGATTGAACAGCCACAACCACACGAAGGTGACGATGCTACCACAGGCACAATGTCACCTCTTGTTGCGATCGTCGGTATCTCTCCACTAACGGTGCAAAAAGCACCTTCTGCATAATTCGGGTTGGTTGTCAAGGTAACCTCGTCCAAATCGCCTCTTGAACAAAAATCTTCCTGCTAGACAGTGATATATCATGCTCTAGACACAGGTCCAATCCCTAATGGACGTTGTTTGGAAACAATAATGGTGGTTGAGAAATGTCGTCAAGATATGAATGGTTTTGAAACCCGGACTATCGGACATTAAACCGTTGTTCAAGAGCAATGGCGAAAAAAGGTGGAGATCGTCTTTGCTCCATCGATTCTACAACTGAAACATTAGCACTTTTCGGTCAAATGATATGTGCTTCTATACATCTGATGGTGCTTTTATCTGGAAGGACTGTAAACTTTATGCCAACGGGCCTTTTGTTGTATGGTTGGAATTTATTTTGTTGTGATACAACATTTATGATGCTGCCACGGGCTGCATTAATTACGATGCTATTTTTGTATAGTGTAGGTTTATCTTAGTAATGTATTCGGCCGAAAGCTTCGTAGAAGCCCAACATGCCAACATTCGCCGAGCCCATTCCAATTGGGCCAAAAACGATTACGGGCCGAAATTGGCATGTAGCCCACTAGAAATATCTGGGCCTAAATCAGCATAAGCTTTCATATTTTTCTGGTAGGCCTGTGCCCATAGTGGGCCTTTAACAAGCCTAAACATAATTTGGGCCCTCGGTAAAAATAGGCCGTTTACAGGTGTAAATATCTCGAGCCCATAAAAACATGGGCCTTTAATAGACCGAAAGTGAGATTGGGCCCTGATTGTGCCAAATAACCCACTGGTCTTAGCAGGCCGAAATGATGGCCCATTTACGATGTGGATCTTTGACACGCCGAAATTTGGACGGGTCGTAAATGCGCCGACCTAATACACGGGCCTTTAACAGGCCGGAACTTCGGTCGGGCTAGATTATCGTCATTTTTATATGGGCTGTTAATGGGCCCGATATGACGTTGGGCCACATATGGCCCATGATTTTCGTCCGGCGTTAACAGGCCGAAAATGACAACAGGCCGAAAGTGGCCCAAATCTATAGTGGGCCTCTAACAGGCCGAATGTCAGACATGGCCGAATATGACCCAAATCCTTCATGGTCGTTTATGGGCCGAAAGTTTTGATGGCCTGTAAATGGGCCCAAATGAAGCCGGACCTTTAATGCAGGAATACACCGGGCCGTAATTCGGCCCAATTAGTTAGCGGACTGTTAACGGGCCAGAAGTGACCATGGGCCGCGTTGATGACAAGTTTAGGACAAGCCGTTGACGGGCCTATTTGATAGAGAATGTTGGGCCTTTAGCTGGGCCGGCCCATTATGGTCTACAGAATCTTGTTGGCCTTTAGCTGGGCCGGCCCATTATGGTCTACAGAATCTTGTTGGCCTTTAGCTGGGCTGGCCCATTATGGTCCGCAAAAGCTTATGGGCCTTTAGCTGGGTCGGCCCATTATGGTCTGCAAAATCGTGTGGGCCTTTAGCTGGGTCGGCCCATTATGGTCCGCTAAATTTTGTGGGCCTTTAGCTGGGCCGGCCCATTATGGTCTGCTAAATCTTATGGGCCTTCGGTTGGGCCGGCCCATTTAAACTTTGTGGGCCACTTTTGGGCCGGTCCACATGTCAACATATCATAGGCCCATCTCGACCGTTGGATGAGTGATACCTGTGCCAACGCGGAGCTGGCGCGTGGATCCGTCAGCCAATAAGAATTTTACACGTGGAAAATCGGCATTGGTCGTGGCTGTTAACGGGTTATCGGATCCAAAATCCGACCCGATAACTTAACGGCGTTCCGTTATGGTGGATGCCACGTGTCGGTCACCCTTGACGAAAGCACTTCTGTGACGCGCGATTTATCGTCATGGAAGTGGTCACTTCTGTGATGATAATTTTGGTAATGTCATGGAACACTTCTATGATAGCACAGGTATGACTATCTTGATTCTATCATAAATTTGTCATGGATGTACATGCATGACAGAAAACATGACCTACTGTGACAAACACGTATCATCACGGAAGTGTATTTTTTTGTAGTGGTAGATGTCTTCGTCAGCCAAGTTAGGGCGTGGAAGATCTGAACTGACGAACTTCACATCTACACTTCCCAGTTCGCCGTGTTCTTCGTCCAGGGTAATTAAATGTTACTTTTACTGCCCTCTTTGATTCAAATGATTACTACAAAATCTTCAAAGGTGTTTTTCTTCAAATCTTCACACACTAAACACCTCACGTGTCATCTGTTCTTGATTCATTTCTCTAAGCTACATTTTTCTTCAAGATTACTCAATTGTGTGGATTCTCAATCTATACAACTCGAACCTAAGACAAAGAACGCGTTTAGTGAAATTCTTCAAGACTTTTGGTCAAATTCCTCAAACTTGTTCATTTTACAAAACCTTCGAGAACGCATATGACCTCTCCAAATTCCTCGCAACTATACTGTGTTCACGGTACTCATGTCATTCTTTGAATCACTAGGTTCTCATCAACTTAACTCATTTGCAGCGTTCCTCGAAGAAAAGTTGCATACATCTTCAGAGAATTCGATTGTCCAAATTCCTCAGTTGAAGAAAATGGCTGATGGAAAGAAGCCACAGAAGGGAGGAAAGAGGCCTGAGATCAACACAGCCTTTGAAATCCCTGATGACATATACAAGGATTCTTGCACTCTGATGAGGCCAAGTTTGGCAAGGAGGACAAAAATCAGCGCAAGGTGCGCATACAATGGATAGAGAGGCGATGGGCAAGAGAGTGGAGGGAGTACAGGTATGTTACTCCCAAGTATATGACAAAATTCACTCTAAATCCTCCATGCCCAAGACCTCCATTGGCACCTGGCCAAGAAGCAGATCCCACCAGCCTCAAGCATGGTGAGGATTATCCTGATGAATGGGTCAAGCGCCAGGCCAAATTGGCCAGACAAGCAAGAGAAGCAGTGAGGAAATTCAACGAAGACTCTACTGTTGCTGCTGCCACTCCTGAGGCCTCTGCTAGCAAGCCGAAGAAGGCCATGGCAAAGAAGCCTGCTCAAAAGCCAAGTGCTTCACCCTCAATGCCCTCATGGCCCAGTTCCTCAGCAATGCCCTCACGGCCAGAATCTTCAAAGCCCTCACGGCCAACTCCTCATGCTGATCCCGCTCCAAAGTGCTCAGCTCCTCCGCCAAAGTCCTCAACTGCTCCAACCAAATCCTCTGCACCTGTGCACCTTGCCACGTGCCAAAGGACAACATGCATCTCTATTGCCTCAGGAGCTTCTGCTAGTTCCTCAGCTACACCAATTTCCTCAACTGGCCCCTCTCTACTGAAGACAAAGGCCACTGCTGGACGAGGCACTCGACCAAGTCCTCACAAGAAGCGGGTCGCCTTCCAAGTGCCGTCTGATGAAGACGAAGCTGATGATGAAGAACTTGCGGAAATCATCAGAGATAGGCAGGTCAAGGCCGCTAGAGCCAAAGGCAGCAATGTGCCTCTTCTTCTGGATCTGAAGCTGATCCTAGACTTCATTGACCTATGGCACAAGGATCCCAACACGCCTTTCTTGGGAGATGAACCTCACTCTGGTCAAAGTCATGTTACGCCTTCATTGAAGAAGAGAAATGGAAATTTGAACAAGGAAGAAGAGTGAAGAAAGCGCGATACAAGAAACAGCGTTTTACGAAGCAAAATGTTCAAGCTTTCCCAGAAGAACTTCGTTGCCTTGCAAGTTGAGATCAAGCAACTGAGTGATGAATTTGATCGTTACTATGCTGACTGGCTTGGAGCCAAAGTCAGATTTGTGAACTTAACTGAGAAGTTCACATCCAATGTTGCAGCTCCAACGCAACAAGAAAATCCCCAGGTTGAAGCATCTACTCAGCCGACTGAAGAAAATGCCAGCACCGCTGATGACAATCAGGCTGCGGAAGAAACTCAAAGCACCGGGGCTGATGACTGCATTCCAGCCGCTGAAGAAATTGCCAGGGCATTGATACGTCTCCAACGTATCTATAATTTTTTATTGTTCCATGCTATATTATATTCTGTTTTGGACATTATTGGGCTTTATTATACACTTATATTATTTTTGGGACTAACCTATTAACCGGAGGCCCGGCCCAGAATTGTTGTTTTTGCCTATTTCGAGTTTCGCGGAAAAAAAAATCAAGCGGAGTCCAAAGCGGAATGAAACCTTCGAGGAACGTGATTTTGAACGAACGTGATCCAGAGGACTTGGACCCTCGTCAAGAAAGCTACCAGAGGGCACGAGGTGAGGCGCCTACCCCTGTATGCGCGCCCTCCACCCTCGTGGGCCCCATGTTGCTCCAATCGACGTACTTCTTCCTCCTATATATACCTACGTGCCCCCAAACTACGAGACACGGAGCCAAAAACCTAATTCCACCGCCAAGAACCTTCTGTACTCCAAGAGATCCCATCTTGGGGCCTTTTCCTGAGCTCCACCGAGAGGGCATCGATCATGGAGGGCTTCTACATCAACACCATAGCCTCTTCGATGATGTGTGAGTAGTTTACCTCGGACCTTGGGTCCATAGTTATTAGCTAGATGGCTTCTTCTCTCTTTTGGATCTCAATACAATGTTCTCCCCCTCTCTTGTGGAGATCTATTCGATGTAATCTTCTTTTGCGGTGTGTTTGTTGAGACCGATGAATTGTGGGTTTATGATCAAGTTTATCTATGAACAATATTTGAATCTTCTCTGAATTCTTTTATGTATGATTGGTTTTCTTTGCAAGTCTCTTCAAATTATTAGTTTGGTTTGGCCTACTAGATTGATCTTTCTTGCAATGGGAGAAGTGCTTAGCTTTGGGTTCAATCTTGCGGTGTCCTTTCCCAAAGGATGAGGGGGCAGCAAGGCACGTATAGTATTGTTGCCATCGAGGATAACAAGATGGGATTTATATCATATTGCATGAGTTTATCCCCATCATGTCATCTTGCTTAAAGCGTTACTCTGTTCTTATGAACTTAATACTCTAGATGCATGCTAGCGGTCGATGTGTGGAGTAATAGTAATAGATGCAGGTAGGAGTCGGTCTACTTGTCTTGGACGTGATGCCTATATACATGATCATACCTAGATATTCTCATAACTATGCTCAATTACATCGCCAATTGCTCAACAGTAATTTGTTCACCCACCGTAATACTTATGCTCTTGAGAGAAGCCACTAGTGAAAACTATGCCCCCGGGTCTATTTTCCATCATATTAATCTTCCAACAACAAGCTATTTCCATTGCCTTTTATTTTTCTTTTATTTTACTTTGCATCTTTATCATAAAAATACCAAAAATATTATCCTATCATATCTATCGAGATCTCACTGTAAGTGACCGTGTAGGGATTGACAACCCCTTATCGCGTTGGTTGTGAGGATTTATTTGTTCGTGTAGGTGCGAGGGACTCATGCGTGGCCTCCTACTGGATTGATACCTTGGTTCTCAAAAACTGAGGGAAATACTTACGCTGCTTTACTGCATCACCCTTTCCTCTTCAAGGGAAAACCAACGCAGTGCTCAAGAGGTAGCAGACATCCACTAGTGGTGCACCTGAAGAACATGAAGAAGTCAGGGCAACTACATCAGTTGTGCCTAAAGAAATTCAACCAAATTCCTCTGCTCCTCCTGCGCCTACTCCAACTCCAATCCTTCCATCTACATCAGATGTGAAGAAGACCAAGGCTGTAGAGCGTGCAGATGTGAAGAAAAGAAAGGCATCAACTTCATCAGATTCTTCAGCCCTGAAGAAGATGAAGCCATTGACCAGCTCTTTTGCAAACCCAATTGATGCTATTCTAGTCTCATCCATGCCATCAAAGGACCTCGTTCCTTTTGATGAAGAATATGTGATTCCAAGTGAATCAGATGAAGAGATTACTTCTGCTGCTTCGTCGGAGCAGTTGGATGAAGAAATTGAAGCGGATGCAATCCCTTCAACCCCCACAGTTTCCTCGCCAGTGCCTCAGTTCACTGCTGAAGAGGCCGGCGTTGAAGAAATGGAAGAAGAAGATGTGGAGATTGGAAGCACTACTCCAGTGATGAATGATGACTTTTGGGAAAGTCAGCACCCCAACTCTCCACTGTTCACACCGTTGCAACAAATTCCTCAGTCCCGAGTAACTACAGTACGAATGGGATCTGATGAACCACATGCCACATTGTCTGTCCATGAAGAGATTCCTGCCACTAGTGCTGAAGAAATTATGAATGAAGAATTGAAGACCCAGGCTGCTACTAAAGAAGAAGCTGAAATTCCTCAGCCTGTGGAACCTGAGATTGCGATTCCTGTGGTGGTTATGCAATTGGTTGACACTCCTCAGCCCAAGACAAATGATCCATTCTCGAAGAAACAGAAATTCCAGGCTGATGACTTCTTTGGCGAGCACGTGTTCTTCACTGACTACAATCCCTATGATTCTGCTCGTCTTAGAAGGAATCGTTTCTGGACTGCCAACCAAGTCAATTTTTATTCCTCACTGCTCTTCAATAAGGACAAAGTCTTCGACCACGAGCATATTCCTCATGTGGACATGGAATCATTGCCATGCTTTTCACATGTCCTCAGCGTGCTTCATGATGCAGGCCTCCTCAACTTTTGCACAGACATTAGTTGATTGGAATGAAGAGCTCATTCTTCAATTCTACGCAACACTACACATCACCGGAGATGCTGACGATGTGAACTCCTGGGTTTTGGACTGGATGACCAAAAACACTCACTATAAGGCACCGGCCTCTGAATTACTTCACGCCCTGCCCATCAGTCCTCCACCTGAAGGAGCTCGTTGCATGTACCAAGAGCCTGAACTGACTACCCATTATATGCAAGTTCTTATGAAGCCTCTGAAACCTGGTCAAGCCCCAAGGACCAAATTCCTCGTGAAGGAATTGCAGTATGTACCAAGAACAGTCTATCGCATTCTGACAAAGACTATGAGTCCAATAAAAGGCCACGACTCCTCTGATGAGGAAATTGTTGGCATCATGAAGAATCTGGTGTTCAACATCATTCATGGCATTCCCGTCAATTATCACGATTTCTTCATGAGGACTCTGGCGAATGTTGCACTTTCTCTGTTTGAGCTGAAGCCTTATGCTCCTTGGATTATGAGATTCCTCAGAACAAGGTCTTCACTCAACTATAAGGCTGATTTTCAGAATCACCTCAGCTACTTGCCCCCAATCGAAGTCCTCAAGCGGACCTATTCCTCAGCTGATGAAAAGGGCAAGGCACTTGTTGTTATTGATGAAGGCATTCGTCCATTGGATGGTTAGTTTCACAAAGCTGCATATTATTCCACCAATGATGACTCTGCCACTCATGATTCTGCTGCCAATGCACCCAAGTCTACTCCTCAAGCCACAGCTCCACATGCGATGACTGACCGTGAGCTGCTTCTTAGCCTTCACCAGAAGGTGGATCGAAACCATAAATGGGTTAAGCGTCAGTTTGGTTCTATTCTTCACAACATGACTGCCACACATAATGCAGTGAAGAAAAACCATTACTACCTCCATGAAGTCTTCAATCGCACTTGGGCTATTCTGTCACATGTATATGGTGAAGAAGATTTGAAGAACATGGGTCTCAAGGAGGATTTTGACTGGTCTGCGTCTCCACCGAAGAAATACAAGAAGGTCAAGGTCCCTTCCTTGGTGGCCAGCTCATATTCTTCATCGCGCGACACCGACGAGCATGAAGACTTGGACGACACTGCAGCAGGCCCTACTATGACAAACGACCCCAACAACGATGGCGCTCCTCCATCAACATGATATTCTTTAGGAGCGTTAGTCCTCATTTTTCGATCCTTTTGGTCATTGATGACAAAGGGGGAGAAATTTGAGTTAGTCTTCAATCGGGGATCTTATATGGGCGTTTTTTTGCTGAGTTACAACTCTCGTTCTTCTGATGACTTTGCTGGATCGAGTTGTAAATTTAAACTCTATGGTGGCCTGATACTTTTGCTGTGATTTTCTGCATGCTTATTCCTCGCCAATGTTAATGCACGCATGCTGAATTACATCAGTCACCATATTTCATCATGCATTTCAAATTCTTCATATTATATGTTAAATGCGTGTATGAATTACAAGATATAGTGGGAGATCTCCATGATTCTATTCTTCAAGTGTGCATTGCCTCAAAAGCAAATTCCTCACTATGCACATCTTCAGGGGGAGTTCTTCTATATCTTGCAATCAAATTCCTCAATATCAGTATTTACACTTCATATATTTATCCCCGTTGAAAACTTAACCTATATTGTCATCAATCACCAAAAGGGGAGATTGTAAGTGCATCTAGTGCCCTTAGTGATTTTGGTGTATTGAAGACTTATAGGTTAAGGGACTAATGTGTTTATGAGTGTACACAGGTCAATAAGTCTATGAGGAGTTTGATATTTAAGAGAAAGTCGACCCCTAAAAATGAAGTTCTTCATCTGAAGACTTTGGATTTCTGAAGACTTTCTGAAGACTTTGAAAGTGAAGAAATTGGTGTAACCCTGAAGACTTGGTACTCATACGAGGAACATGAAGCGTGAAGACTTTTGTTTTTGTAGTTTCTTTTTATCTTTCTTGAGTCATAGGAAACACCGTACTGTTAAAGGGGGTCGAGGAAATACTAAGGAAAAATTTCCATGTGATGCTCAACTCAAAATCCTACACCCACCAATCCCTTGAGTAAAGCCATTGGAAATCTCATACAGATTCGGTCATATTCTTGATGATAGAGACGAAGTTCTTCTAGTCTCGAGGAATTTGTTACGACTTAGGAGTTAGGAATTCGCCGATCTGGATTGCCTACAGTGAGGTACATGATAGCCACGAGGAATTTGAGCCTCAAATATTCGGCCAGATTCTTTGTACACGCCACCGGTGTCCCAAAATATCTACCCACCTAACGGTCATATCATTGAAGGGCATTTATGTCTTATCATGTCGGGCTGCTCCCTAGGCTATAAATAGCCACCCCTACAACCACTAGCTGGTTGGCTGCTCCGAGAGAAACTGACACTTGTCATTTGAGAGCATCCCATCCTCCAAGGACTTTGAGCGAAAATCATCGAGTGAGGAAAACCCAAACCAAAACACCTACAAACCCAAAGTGATTGAGCATAACTGATGAGATTGATCCTGCGTGGATCCGACGCTTGTTACCTTTGAAGACTGTGCTTCTTCCAGACGGTTAGGCGTCATGGTGTAGAGCATCCAAGAGGAATTGTGGATTGCTTAGAGTGGCCGAAAGTCTGTGAAGGTTTGGAAGTCACTGAAGACTTACCACGAGTGATTGGGCGAGGTCTGTGTGACCTTAGCTTAAGGAGAATACTGGTGAGGTGTGTGTCCTCGGGTTTAAATACCTAGCCGCTCCAACTAGGCGTACAAGCGAGGGCAGTTGGAACTAGTCTACCAAATCATTGTCTTCACCAAGCTTCTTGGTTCTATTTCCTCAACTCTTTCATTTCCTCATAACTGTGTTGTGTGCTTGTTCATATCTGTGTTTGAAGACTTTGCCTGAAGACTTTCTCAATTTCCTCAGTTCAATTTCTTTAGTCTGTTTGTCTTCATCCTGTGTTATCCTGTGTTTACGCTTTCTGTACTCTAGGCTTGTCTTCATTTCATCATGATGACCATGCTTGTGTCCTGTTATGTTTACTTTTAAGTACTTATTCCGCTGCAAGTAGTTCTTCGCTAAGGAATTTCCTCACCCGCAAATTCCTTAGTGAAGAATTCATAAAAATCGCCTATTCACCCCCCTCTAGTCGATATAACGCACTTTAAGTCTACTACACAACCTTCTTCTTGTAGACGTTGTTGGGCCTCCAAGTGCAAAGGTTTGTACGACAGTAGCAAATTTCCCTCAAGTTGATGACCTAAGGTTTATCAATCTGTGGGAGGTGTAGGATGAAGATGGTCTCTCTCAAACAACTCTGCAACCAAATAACAAAGAGTCTCTTGTGTCCCCAACACACCCAATACAATGGTAAATTGTATAGGTGCACTAGTTCGGCGAAGAGATGGTGATACAAGTGCAATATGGATGGTAGATATGGGTTTTTGTAATCTGAAAATATAAAAACAGCAAGGTAACTAATGATAAAAGTGAGCACAAAGGTATTGCAATGCTAGGAGACAGGGCCTAGGGTTCATACTTTCACTAGTGCAAGTTTTCTCAACAATAATAACATAATTGGATCATATAACCATCCCTCAACATGCAACAAAGAGTCACTTCAAAGTCACTAATAGCGGAGAACAAACGAAGAGATTATTGTAGGGTACGAAACCACCTCAAAGTTATTCTTTCAGATCGATCTATCATAGAGTTTGTAATAGAATAACACCTTAAGACACAAATCAACCAAAATCCTAATGTCACCTAGATACTCCAATGTCACCTCGAGTATCCGTGGGTATGATTATACGATATGCATCACATAATCTCAGATTCATCTATTCAACCAACACAAAGTACTTCAAAGAGTGCCCCAAAATTTCTCTGGGAGAGTCAAGACAAAAACGTGTGCCAACCCCTATGCATAAGTTCACGAGGTCACAGAACCCGCAAGTTGATCACCAAAACATGCATCAAGTGAATCACGTGATATCCCATTGTCACCACAGATAAGCACATGCAAGACATACATTAAGTGTTCTCAAATCCTTAAAGACTCAATCCGATAAGATACTTCAAAGGGAAAACTCAATCCATTACAAGAGAGTAGAGGGTGAGAAACATCATAAGATCCAACTATAACTAGACCATAAAAGCGCGCGTTGCCGCGCCCTCCATCTTAAGAATATACCAACAAAACAATAGGGCGTCCTAACAAAGAAACTATATAAATATCTAGGGGGGGAATCTAGTTATTTGTACCACTTGGAACAATAGAACTTGGTTCTATCTTCAGCCAGAATATTTTTATGTTCATAAACTTCATGGATGTCATTTTGGATAATAGGGTGCCGGTACAACAGTAAGTCATAATACCAAAGTACTCCTAAAATGGACAAACAACATTCTTGTCTATCCATAGCGAGCAGGCATTATGAAATCAACAATCACCAAATTAGAAGCAATATCTCAAACAAAAACTCCTAAAAACGCATGCTTGAAGAAATGATTTTAAAGATGACATTGGACAAATATAATAATTTAAAGAAATGAAGAAAGAATTGGAAATAACATGGATGTCGTATTCAATTTTCTATAGCATTTCCCTATTAACTCATGATATATAGAAAGGTTATATTTGAAACTGGAAGTCACAAATTCATCTCACAATGATTGTGATAAAGCTCCACCAACTAGAAAGAGATCACATCGTGTGTAGCAGGATTCCTAAATTTGAGGGATTGGGGGTAAGGGTTTCTCACATAGTAATCGATGCAAATTGACATAATATTATTGGTCTCCCAAATAATACGATCTTCGAACAATATGCATGTGCTCCATGTGTCAAAGGGCTGGCTTCTCACCTTTTTCACAATAGAAACCGCTTCCTGTGGAGCCGAAAGCCTCATGCTTAGGAGAGAAAAGAAAGTTAAATCATGTTCTATAGTGAACGAAACAAAACAATGTGCATCCATAATCCTACAACTTCCGCATGAATATTTTAGAAAATAACCTACCTTGTTAGACTATCCCGAACCCCATGCAATACAGGTTACGATGTGTACGTGTTCGATGCATTTCGTCGGCCTGCAAAGAGGAACTGCTAGTTGAGAATTTAGATGCCAAACATCATACATATGAGAATGTAAAATGTATTGCTATTGAAAAATGAAAAGTAATTGAAGATATATAAACTGAGATAGTATCTTGAACTACTAATTCTTGAGACTATCTTGAGCTGATGAAAAAATAATCTGAGAAACGCATAATCTATTTAAATGAGGTGGTATTATTACCATATTAGCAGATCTTCTCCTTTTGTTAAACATGCTTCTCTTCCTGTGTTCCAAAATTTCTTCATCACTTTAACAAATGATCGAGCCTCCTTGGAAACTGAATTATAGTAAATTAATTTTCCATACCAACAATGGTTTGATAAAATAAGTGGCGCAATCAAGCACGTAAACCTCTACAATGAGTAGGCGGCTTGCTGCTCCTTTGTGTGATCAATGTCATACACACATCTATTACTTTCCTAGGAAGCGATTTGAACCAATAATCATCTTGCAACCTAAAGATATTCAGTTTCGCTTAGCTTTCTTAGTCGATAAAGTGGCAAAACAAAGCTAATAATTTAACACACATAACAGCCTAGCTGGTTAAGTTTTAACTCTCCATGCGCCTTTTAATGATTAGTTCGGAGAGGATTCACAAAAGAGAGATAGAGGCATACCTGAGGTAGCTAGACAATTGACCTTTATGACGATAATTACATGGCAGTTCCAGCTTCAGTCATGGAATGGGGAGGGACGCGCGGGCATGGATGCCGATGCAGTCGGAGTACAGCCGGTGATGGCCATTGACAACGTGGGCGGCCACCACAGCCACCATCAAGGACGCTGGCATTAAAAAACAACAAAGAAGGCGCTTGCATATGAAGAGTACATGGCAAGTGGAGGTCACCGATGTGGAGCTAGACGCGCAACAGAACCTTAGGCGGGACGGAGGACAGCGGCAACACATCCCCGATGAAAGAACGGGGGCATCGCAGATGAAGGAACAAAACACGAGTAGTTGAGAGGATAGCGCTGGCAACACACTAGATGACCTGGTCCGTGCGAGGGGAAGGGCGGGCAATCTTCATTGTCGGCTGGGCGGAGGACGGCGGCGGCGCATAGCGGACGAAGGAATAGGAGACGAGAAGTTCGGGGTGGGGGTGTCGGGGGAAACACAATGGACCGACCTGGGCCTTTCCGGCCCAATTGAAGATAGAAACGGACGCTCGCTCCGCGGAGCAGCGGCCCGCGAAACGGCGTCTGCAGCGCTTGAACGATCTGAGAACAGCCAAGCAGATTTACACCGTACATTAGTAGGATCTGACGGCTGAGAGTCTCAAATCGCCATGGTGGCTCGTAGCTAGCTGTGTTATACTATTTTACAATAGCAAAGCTCACGGTACATCAAGATCGTACCATCTCAAGAACACGAGAGAGAGAGAGAGAGAGAGAGAGATCAAACACATAGCTACTGGTACATACCCTCAGCCCCGAGGGTGAACTACTCCCTCCTCGTCATGGAGAGCGCCGGCATGATGAAGATGGCCACCGGTGAGGGTTCCCCCCCCCCTCCGGCAGGGTGCCGGAACAGGTCTAGATTGGTTTTCGGTGGCTATAGAGGCTTGCGGCGGTGGAACTCCCGATCTATTATGCTCCTCGATGTTTTTAGGGTATATGGACATATATAGGCGAAAGAAGTCGGTCAGGGGAGCCACGAGGGGCCCACGAGGGTGGGGGCGCGCCTAGGGGGGCAGGCGCCTCCACGCCTCGTGGCCACCTCAAGCTTCCCTAACGTCTACTCCAAGTCTCTGGATTGCTTAGTTCCAAAAATAACTCTCCCGAAGGTTTCATTCCGTTTGGACTCCGTTTGATATTCCTTTTCTTGAAACTTGAAATAGGCAAGAAAACAACAATTTGGGCTGGGCCTCCGGTTAATAGGCTAGTCCCAAAAATAATATAAAAGTGTTTAGTAAAGCCCATAAACATCCAAAACAGATAATATAACAACATGAATACTTCATAAATTATAGATACGTTGGAGACATATCACGCGCCTCTTGGCCATGGCGTGCCTACCTCGACAGCTTGCCCCTCGCATCACCGCCTGCAGCTAGATCGCGCCTTGCGTTCCGTCGCCTCCTTGCCGTCCCGCCTCCATCGCGCCCCTCATGCGCCTCGCCGCACTGCCTCATCTGCATCGGCCACGACCCACTCCACCACCCCGTCTGGGACATGCCTCCTCACTTGCTGCTCGGTGCCCGGTCGCCGTCCCCCCTGTTGGCCTGGTTGGGCGCCCATTCGGGCTGGCGCCCGTCGCCCGCACGCCCGATCCGCCAGCCCCCTTTGGCCCAATGACAAACGGGGCCCACGCCCAAAACAAAAAATAAATATAAAAAAAGATATTAAATAATAATAATAATAATATGTTAATTAATGAATGAATTATGTTTAATTAACCTAATTAACTAGTGTTAATTAATTAAACAATAATTAGATTAGTTAAACCCTAATTAGAATAAACAGAGTATGACATGCGGGACCCACATGTCAGTTTGACCCAGTCAACGCCCTGTTGACTGCTGGCGTCACGCTGACATCATGATAACGTCAGCATACACTATTCTGGATAATGTTGACTTAAAATAATTAAATAAATTCTAAAAATGATTAAGTCTTTTAAAATTATTATAAAATAAACCGTAGGTCGGATGGAAAAACTTTGTACATGAAAGTTGCTCAGAACGACGAGATGACTCTGAATACGTAGCCCATTCGTTCGTCACACATCCCTAGCATAGCAAACTCGCAACTTTACCCCTCCGGTTCATTTGTCCTAAAACGTGAAACACCGGGGATATTTTCCCGGATGTTTCCCCCCTTCGTCGGTATCACCTCCTATCGCGTTAGGGCACACCTAGCACCGCTCATTGTCATGTCATGCATCGTCATGCTTGTGTTTGCATTATATTTATTGTTTCTTCCCCCTCTTCTCTCGTTAGACACCGAGACCGGCCTTGCTACCCAAAGACGACTATGGTGTTGATGACCCCTCCTTCTTGCCAGAGCAACCAGGCAAGCCCCCCCTTGATCACCAGATATCGCCTATTCCTTCTCTCTACTACTTGCATTAGAGTAGTGTAGCATGCTACTGCTTTCGGTTAATCCTATTCTGCTGCATAACATGTCATTGTTGCTACAGTTGTTACCCTTACCTGCAATCCTAAATGCTTAGTATAGGATGCTAGTATTCCATCAATGGCCCTACATTCTTGTCAAAATACGCCATGCTATACTACCGGGCCGTGATCACTCGGGAGGTGATCACGGGTATATACTTATATACATAATACATGATACATGTGGTGACTAAAGTCGGGTCGGCTCGTTGAGTACCCGCGGTTGATTCATGGATTGGGGGCTGAAAGGACATACTTTCCCGATGGACCTCTGTGTGGATCTTTGTGGCGGAGCGACAGGGCAGGTTGAGACCACCTGGGAGAGAGGTGGGCCTGGCCCTGGTCGGCGTCCGCGGTTACATCAATTAACACCCTTAACGAGATCTTGGTATTTGATCTGAGTCTGGCCACTGGCCTATATGCACTAACCAACTACGCGAGAATAGTTATGGGCACTCGACGTCATGGTATCAGCCAAAGCCTTCTTGACGTCAGCGACTAAGCGGCGCGCGCCGGGTTGGACTGGAACGCCTGCTCTTGTATAAGGGAGGCTAGGTCTGCTCACCGGCCGCGTATGCAACGTGCATCTGTGCAATGGGCGATGGGCCCAGACCCCTGCGCGCATAGGATTTAGACCGGCGTGCTGACCTCTCTGTTGTGCCTAGGTGGGTCTGCAACGTGTTGATCTTACGAGGCTGCGCATGACCGAGGAAAGTGTGTCCGGCCAAAGGGGATCGAGCGTGTTGGGTAATGTGGTGCACCCCTGCAGGGAAGTTTATCTATTCGAATAGTCGTGATCCTCGGTAATAGGACGACCCGAAGTTGTACCTTAACCTTATGACAATTAGAACTGGATACTTAATAAAACACACCCTTCCAAGTGCCAGATATAACCCGGTGATCGCTCTCACACAGGGCGACGAGGGGAGGATCGCCGGGTAGGATTATGCTATGCGATGATACTTAGTGAACTTACCATCTACTCTCTTATACATGCTGCAAGATGGAGGCTGCCAGAAGCGTAGTCTTCGACAGGACTAGCTATCCTTCTTATTACGGCATTACGTAGTTCGATCCACCGATATTGCCTTTACACGAGATACCCATACATATGTAGTGTAGATCCTTGCTTGCAGTACTTTGGATGAGTACTCACGGTTGCTTTTCTCCCTCTTTTCCTCCTTTCCATTTCTTCACGGTTGTCGCAACGGATCTTTGGAGCCAGTGAGCGACGCCACCGTCGACGACGACTCCTACTACACTGGAGGTGTCTACTACTACGTGTAGGCCGCTGACGGCAGCCATGAGTAGTTTAGGAGGATCCCAGGCAGGAGGCCTGCGCCTCTTTCGATCTGTATCCCAGTTTGTGCTAGCCTTCTTAAGGCAAACTTGTTTAACTTATGCCTGTACTCAGATATTGTTGCTTCCGCTGACTCGTCTATGATCGAGCACTTGTATTCGAGCCCTCGAGGCCCCTGGCTTGTATTATGATGCTTGTATGACTTATTTTATTTTTAGAGTTGTGTTGTGATATCTTCCTGTGAGTCCCTGATCTTGATCGTACACATTTGCGTGTATGATTAGTGTACGATTAAATCGGGGGCGTCACATCCCTTGTGTTATTCATAACACCGAACAATAGTTGTTGTTTTATGAACAACCTCCTTGCAACAAACATGATGCAAATAAGCTAGAGTATAGAACAATTTACTAAATTATAAAATAAAGTATGAAGATAAACACAAAGGTAATACGCTGATGGTAAGTATAGTAACTTTTACTATGTTCCCAACACGTATCTAAACCTCATTACCAGCTAGTCGTTTATGTTGTGGTGGTTCTTATATCTACTTGCAACACTATGCAACGTTCTTGTGATCAACTTTTGATCACAATATCTAAGAATCTGGCAATTGACTACTGAATCATAACTCCCAAGATTTATAAAATAAATCCATGTTATGTGTGCAAGATTTTTTTTGTTACAAGAGGGCTTGGAGGAAGGTGACCTTAACATGGGGATAATCTCAGTAGCATGGATATGGTATTTCTACAGAGATGTAGAGGGTTTCACGAGTCTACAAAATGAATTGGATGTTTTGTTTTCAAGTGCTTTTTATTTCCTAATAGGTGAGTTATTATGTATACAAACCATGCAAAGCATATTTTAGGTAACCATACAACAGACACTACTTGTTAGTTTAATGGTTAAAGCCCTCGTATGTCCACACAAAGCAAAATATACATGTGTTCCACATATAACATATTTTAGTATCAAAGATCCTTGACATCAACATCTGCTAAGGTTTTCTCGTGTCGCTGTCGTCGCCGCCATCTGCGAAATTTAGGTCTCCTCGCCTCCGGCCGCCATCTTGGCGCTGAGAGGGGGGGGGGACCTCGGATCTTCAAGATTTTTATGATCTTCGTCAACTTCCAGTGATCATGATAGTTTTACAAGAATAAATTTTCTCTCATCCTTTTGGTGGTGCCATGAGGTTTGAGAGTTTTCTGTCCTCGCAGATCCGATTATTCGAATCTGATGAGTTTATGTTGCTGTGTCAAGCTTTTTTTGTTGGTCTGATTCTTTGTTGAGGCAAAATCTTGTATCGACACCACGGTGAAGATATAGTGATTCGGCGGCCTGCACTTCTAGGGGATCATTCCCGGCCCAAGTACGCTCATCGATCAAGGTTTCCCGTCTTTTTGGATGGGCGACTCAAGGCGCTTTCAAAAACCATTATTGGTAATGTTTGTGTGGGTGAAAGAGTGACAACACCGTTGCTCCAGTCCAATTGCAGCTTCTTTACCAAAGTCTCTGGAGTATTTCTTCGAGCAGAGATTGATACCGCGAAGAAGGTGATTTCAAGAGATTTCATTGCAATTCTTAGTCATATGAGTTACTTTGTATTTTCTTCGAGCTTAGGTACAAATCAGTATACCTGTAATTGTTATGAGTATGAATAAAGTTACAGGTGTTTCTAAAAAAAATATTTCAGTATCTATGGCATGCGGGTCTACATCTAGTTTAACATTATTTTTGCAAGAATACATGAAAAACATTTTCTTGAACATGTATCTTACCACTTGAAAAAGGTGTAATAAAACGACAGAGTAAAACATGTAATGATGCATGTACTTCACAAAAAAGGTAGTCGATTTTGCTAAATTTAAGTTGACTAGGAATTTCTTAAGTGAGAAAGTGCAAAATGTACTTCCTATAGTAAGATAAAGTTTCACTTTCTTAGGTCATTTGTAACTTAAGAAAATCTATGTCGATTTTTTGAACGGTCGAGTTTTCCCACCTGAATAAATTACCACTTCAATTGCCATAATGCCAAGAGATTGATTCAGTTTATAAGAAAAAATGTATCAAAAACCTGAACAAGTTGGCCCCATTTATGAGGAAAACCGGGCCATAAACCGCACAAATAACAAGATAAAGTAAGATGAGAAAAAAAGACACATGGATGAACCTAAAATGATGGATTAGCAATTCATGTGTACGGTGTACCCACATTATATACGTGCAACTTTATCTACCTGTCACGTAAAGATGAAAACTATTATACTCTTGTAAAACATGGAATTACATGTTTGAAAGTGCATGGCTAAGTTATATTCTATGGATGGATGAGACTCTCACCCTTTTTTCAGATTACACGGGTACAATTTCATATCAACTTCAAGTAACCCGATTGCTCGTGCTTTTCGAGCAGCAAAATTTGAATTTGTAGTACTCCCTCCGTTCACTTCTGTAAGTCGTTTCAGACAACTCAAAATGGATTGTTTTACACATTGTCTGAAATGTCTTTAAGGTCTTATAAAAGTGAACTGTGACGCCCCCGATTCAATCGTACACTAATCATGCACGCAAATGTGTACGATCAAGATCAGGGACTCACGGGAAGATATCACAACACAACTCTAAAACATAAATAAGCCATACAAGCATCATAATACAAGCTAGGGGCCTCGAGGGCTCGAATACAGGTGCTCGATCATAGACGAGTCAGCGGAAGCAACAATATCTGAGTACAACGGTGTTAGGATAAGTGATAAATAAAATTTAGCATCGTGCTTCAAATGTTCCTGTTGAAAATCGGAGTACCATTGACATGCTTCGAGATAGCATTGACATGGTCTTGTGTGAAGATCAGACTTTGGAAACACGAAGCGATCCATCAGAATGACTTGTAGAATAAGTCTTACAATTTCCTCATGGATGAATGGATAACCTTCTTTGAAAAAGGAATCTATAATGATAGGTCCTCCGGTGAGGGGTGCTAGGCATGACATCATGTTACCGGGTCATCAAAGGACCAACAACATAACTCCCGGAAAGTTGTCCCGACCATCATATCTCACCGAGATTCAGATCCAATTGGTGTCATGATACCTCAGACTCAGGATGTCCGAGAAGAAAAGGCGCAACACAAATCGTTGAAATGGCATTGCAAGATTCTCGGGAAATGAACTATGGGAGCGGGTTCCTGAAACAATAGTTCATCATTAATCCATGGAGAGGTGAGGAGGTGGCTGATTGACTCAGCGACAATTCATTGAGATTTTCAAAAGATGGATTTCCACAATTATGTGAACAAGGAAATAACATTTATCAGATCGGATAATATAATGAGGTATACTCAAGGAAACATACCCAATTAAACAATGGTTGTAAGGTGCACCCAAGATAAGTTCTTAGGTGGAATGATCAATGTTAGGATGGTGAGTCGATAATCAATGGTCTAGGAATGAAATGTCGACCATTAACTTCAAAGCAATAGGGTTGCTAGAAGGGCAGAATCCAAACAGCACCATTCACTTGTTTTAATCAACACGGGGACCAAGAAAGAATGGTGATGGTGAGAAGTATCACCATACCAAGAATTCTTAAGAGGTGGTGAAATTCCCACGACATTCTTGACATAAAAGGTGGTAATATTACAATGTAAAGAAGAAAAATGCAGGGAAGAAAGTAACTCAAGGTATAAAACAAAACACGAACAAGTTTGTGTTGAGCGGAGGGCAATAAAGTGGTCGATGATAATCTGAAACATCGAGGGGCAAGGATGGTATTACCCATCAAGGATTCGATATATATCTTGGTAGAGCTTAGGATGTTGATGATGATCACGACACAGTTGTCGAGAGATTTCATGAAGATGTAATCGGTCGGCGATGACATCAAGTCAACGGAAACGATGAAGTCAAAGTCATTGGAACCATGGGTACGACACAAACTCGAAATCAAGCTTGCTGTCCAAGGACAAACGGTATGACGAGGAAGATCGATTGTAAGATTAGCTCACCATCGAAATTTGTGCTCCGAGAAGAAGGACCGGGTAACACAGTTAAAATCATCACGACAATGATATAGCCAAACAGGCTAGGAATAGCGTGATCGGGTACAAACTCGTACTTATAGAAGCTTACTGAAGAGTTGTTGAACCGTAGTGCGGACTCGGTTCAGTTATCGGTGTTTTTGAGTGTATAATAACTCGAGCCCGTGAAAAATTGGAATCGGTGGGAATGTAGCACTTGATGAAGAACTCATAAGAAGTTATGCAGTTCCATGATAATCTCGAGATACCAGGGGTAATACTCGATGTGAGATCAAAATAGAGGTTGGTGGGTATTGCTCTGCGAAGACAAGTGCTTAAACTTGTCGAGAATTGGTATTTAAAGGAGAACATGGTCGGAACCACGATTGAAAAAGGCGGATCCGGATATAAGATGAACTTATACCAAGGGAATAATTAATTTTAAAAGAAGCTTCGATGAGAAGATGCGCATCGTGTCTATGGGCATGAACACAAAGTTCAAGGTCGACTCCCACTTCTTCAATGTATAACCTTCCATTCACTTCTCGCTTTGATAAAGGCATTAGTGTTGAAAGTTTTACGGTGAAATACCGAGATGAGTATGACTCGTGAAAACTTCCGAGTTCACACATATAAAGGAAGGCATAGGTTCAACCCGTCGAGGTATCATGGAAACATATACCACAAGCTTCAATAGTAAATTCCACCATTTCGAAAGCGAGCATGGTGGGTCAAGCGAAGGATACAAGGTACCAAAGGCATTATGTATCGGGAAAGAACTCACAAGATGATTAATTATGAAGGACAACATGGGATAATAATCCAACAGTGGATATGGCGATCCACAATGGAGCTGATGTGAGTATCGATACCCAATCAGAGGAAGAAGGAATGCAAATGCATCGGTTTATAGAACATCTGAATAATTCAATGTTTAAATAACAAAGGGATTGTGATTTTCAAATCAAGGGATCAGAAGCAAACGCATACGATTTAAGGATGGATAAGTTGAGTAGACTTAGGGATACCATCGATGGTAATTTGATTGGTCGAGATCCGGCTCATGTTCAAAATGACATCCGGTAGGAAGGATAATTTAAAAGGATCAACCGATGATTGTGAACATCCACAACGTATTGAATCAACGGACTCAAAAATGATGGTGACAAAGGATGCCAATATGACTATTATACTTATGGAATTAATCATAATGAAAGCAAACAAGAAATTTCAAGAGCCAAGGGCTCCAGAGGATTTTCGGAAGATCGAATAGTATTTTGAAGACTTTTGTGAAACTCATGAACAACTGGGGATGAGCGGATACTCGACAAGTGCGAGGATTTATTTGAAGGGGTATTCATGTGGCAAAGAAGCGCTAGGCAGAGGGCACGAAGTTTTCTCGGAACAATAGAGAAACTTGGGTATCTTGTAATAACAAGATCAATGGGGAAGATCGTAAGAAGGGCAAGTGTAAGTAGTTATCCATAAGGATTTATCGGTGGTCGGGAATAGCAAAAGTGACGGCACAAAGTCTCGAGAGAATATCAAAGAGTATCTCCGAAATCTTACAGTGCGATCGGTGATCATCCGGACTGAAGGGCCTCTCCGGTTGAAAGTATTTTCGAGAACCTAAAGTTAGATTTTAGTAAAAATCGTTTAACCCGAATAGAAGAGCCGTTCGTAATCCTGCAGTAAGGGTCGAGGAGTAAAAGATCCTAATACCACCCAATGGCGGCGTGGGCGTAAGGCACACAACCAAGTTAGTAAAAGTTTTGCAATGTCTAGACTCGACTTGACCCGGGGAGTTGGGAAGGGGATTCTCTGAGGCGATCGGCTCGATACCAACTTGTGACGCCCCGATTCAATCCTACACTAATCATGCACGCAAATGTGTACGATCAAGATCGAGGACTCACGGAAGATATCACAACACAACTCTAAAACATAAATAAGCCATACAAGCATTATAATACAAGCCGGGGCCTCGAGGGCTCGAATACGGTGCTCGATCATAGGCGAGTCGGCGGAAGCAACAATATCTCGAGTACGAGACATAAGTTAAACAAGTTTGCCTTAAGAAGGCTAGCACAAATCGGGATACAGATCGAAAGAGGCGCAGGCCTCCTGCACAGGATCCTCCTAACTACTCACGGTCGTCGTTAGCGGGCTGCGTAGTAGTAGGCACCTCCGATGTAGTAGTCGTCATCGACGGTGGCGTCGCTCACGGCTCCATCGTCAGTTGCGACAATCGAGTAGAGGTAGGGAAAAGGGGAACAAGGCAACCGTGAGTACTCATCCAAAGTACTGCAAGCAAGGAGCTACACTACATATGCATGGATATATGTGTAAAGGGCCATATCGATGGGTGAGCTGCGAGAATGCCAGAATAAGAGGGGATAGCTAGTCTTATCGAAGACTACGCTGGTCACCTTCGTCTTGCAACAGGTAGAAGAGGGCAGGTTGAAGTCCTCCAAGTAACATCACATAGCGATAATTCTACGGCGATCCCTCCTCGTATCCACGAGAGAGAGCAACCACCGGTTGTATCGGCACTTGGAAGGGTGTGTTTTATCAAGTATCCGGTTCTAGTTGTCATAAGCTCAAGGTAAAACTCCAAGTCGCCCCATTATCAAGATCACGGCTATTCGAATAGATTAACTTCCTGCAGGGTGCACCAACTTACCCAAAGACGCTTGATCCCATTTGGTAGGACACACTTTCACGGGTCATGCCCGGCGCGGAAGATCAACACGTTGCGCCCCCACCTAGGCACAACAGAGAGGCCAAAGACGCCGGTCTAAACCTAAGCGACAGTGCAGGGCCCATCGCCCATAGCACACCAAGACGCTATGCGAGGGCTACCGAAGCGCACCTAGCCTAGCGTGCTCCAGCCCAATCCGGCTACCGCCTTCGCCGACGTCTCAAGTGCTTCTACCGATACCACGACGCCGGGATACCCATAACTACTCCGCGTAGATGGTTAGTGCGTATAGGCTCGTGAGCCAACTCGGATCAAATACCAAGATCTCGTTAAGCGTGTTAAGTATCCATGACGCCGACCGAGGCGAGCCCACCTCTCTCCTAGGTGGTCTCAACTCGCCTGTCGCTCGCCACAAAGATCCATCCAGATTTGTCGGGACAAAGGTCCTTTCAGCCCCCAATCCGTGAATCACTCGCAGGTGCTCCACAAGCCGACCCGACTTTAGTCTCCACATGTATCATGTATAAAGTATATAGTATATACCCGTGATCACCACCCGAGTGATCACGGCCCGATAGTATAGCACGGCAGACGGACAAGAATGTAGGGCCACAGATGAAAATACTAGCATCCTATACTAAGCATATAGGATTGCAGGTAGAGGTAACAACTTGATAGTAACAAGGACAGGCTATGCATCGTGATAGGTATATGTAGAAAGCGATAACATGCTACACTACTCTAATGCAAGCGGTATAGAGTAGAATAGGCAATATCTGGTGATCAAGGGGGCTTGCTGGTTGCTCCGCAAGAAGAGAGAGGGTCGTCAACACCGTAGTCGAATCAAGCGAAGCGTCGGTCTCGTAGTCTAACGGAGAGAAGAGGGGAAGAAACAATGAATACCATGTAAACAGATGCATATCGATGCATGACATGACAAGTAACGATGCTAGGCGTGCCCTAACGTGGTATGAGGTGGTACCGGTTAAGAAACATCCGGAAAGTATTCCGGTGTTTCGTGGTTTTCGAGCGGAAGGAGCGGAAGGGAAAGTTGCGAGTTCGATAGGTTAGGGGTGTGTGGCGGACGAGCGAATTGCGATTCGGATTCGTCTCGCCGCTCGAGCAACTTTCATGTTGAAAATATTTTAATCCGAGTTACGGATTAAAAGATATGATTTTCTAAAGATTTTAATAATTTCTGAAATTTAATTAATTATTTAATTAATTCGGAAAATGGTTTTATGACATCAGCATGATGTCATGCTGACGTCAGCAGTCAGCGTTGACCGTTGACCTGGTCACGACATGTGGGTCGAGGGGACCCACTGTCATCCTCTAATTAGGTTAATTATGGTTTAGCTTAATCTAGTTACAGTTTTAATTAAACTTAACTAGTTAATTAAATTAATTAAACCGGATTAATTAACTTAATTAATTAATAATTAATTTTATTAAATCATTTTTATTTTTATTAATTATATTTATTTTATTTTATTATTATTTTTTAAATTCCTTTTTTTTCTAAAATCGTTTTGGGCGGGGCCGGCCGGGCTTCTTGGTCGGGCGTTGCGTGCCGATCGGGCGTTCGCCCAAATCGTGAGCGAGGAGGGGGCATGGCCGAGGCGAGCGCGTGGCGTGGCCACCGAAGGAGATTAGGAGGCGAGAGGCGCCCGAGATCCCGTGAGGTAGGGAAAGGGCTCCGGCTCGTGCGAAGCAGGCGGCGAGGCTCGGCGTGACGGCGCCGGCGTGGCGCGCGAAGCGTGACCATGGGCCGAAGCGCGACAGTGTGGTCTTGTGAACAAGACGTCTGTAGCGCGCAAGACAGCCTTGGCCGTCGGCGATGAGCGCAGGACGGGCTTGGTGAGGACGAAGCGGGCGAGCTCGGCCATGGCGGCGCGGGTCGACCTCAATGGCGACAGGCGAAGCGAGGGGAGGCGGCGATGCTCACGGTGGGGCGCGTAGGGTCTAGGGCAGAGGCTCGGGGGACGGTCGGGGAGGACCGCGAGGAGGAGGTCGGCGGCGGCCGTCCGGCGATGTGGTCCGGCGAGGTGGAAAGCGACGGGACGGATCCGAGGTGACGTGGGGCGTCGGGCGTGCGGCGAGGGGGGCCGTTGCCCTGGGTGGCTGGTCGGGGAGGAGGTGAGGACGGGGCGGCGTCGTGTGGCGGTGGGGCGCCGGCGTCCGGCGGGACAGCACCGGGCGGCGTCGGCGTCGAGCCCCCGATCCAGATGGGATCGTGGGGAAGCGAGAGGGAGGCGAGGGGAGAGGTGGGGATCGATCCCGATCCAGGGAATCGGGGGAAGGAGTGGGGCGAGTGGGGGAGGGGGTTAGGGTTTCGTCATGGGGTTAAGGGAGTGAGGGGGGGCCGGATGGGCCAATGGGCCGGCTGGGTCGTGGCCCAGTTGGCCAGGGGGGGAGGGGTTCTGCTTTTATTTCTCTTTTGTTTCAGTTTTTTGTTTTTATCTATTTTCCCTTTGTTTCTATTTATTTAATTTAGTTTGAATAAAATACATAATTGGTTCCTAAATTAGTCTAACAACTATACTACTGTCACATCACTTTGGACATTCAAATAAAATAGTCTAATGTTTTACTAATTGTATAATGCATTTAATTAATTGTTTTACTTTCGGCTTTATTTAATATTAGGACATTCAAACAATTTTAAAGATAGTGGTTTCTCCACCATAATTACATGTGCATTATTTTGTCCACTCCGAACATTTTAGTTTTAATATTTGAAAACTTTTATTGTTTGCTTGATTTTGAATTTGAATTTGAATCGGTTTTTTTGAACTAACGAGAGATTAGCAACAGTAACGGAGGTGACATGGCATCTTTAGCAGAGGGTTACTGTAGCGTAAGTATCCGGGCGTTACATGAACAGAGGGAGTATGTCTCAAGAAAGAGTAATATGTATCTACGGACATGTGATGATGATAGCATTGCAGTATTGAGAGTTGGAGTCCGCGCTTTGTGTTGAATTTGGCTTGTTTGGGCATGTGAGTTTGGCTTGTGGTGGCCAAGTTTGTACCAGTTTTTGCCCTTTTTCACTAACTAATTAGGTAACTCTTCTTAATTAATGTGATTGCATTTTTTTTCTGATGCAAACATCTTTACTGAATTTCCATTCCGAGAGAAAATACTATCGACAAACATTTTGTTATGGCTGTTTTTAGGATGAAAATAAAGTGGAAACTTTCCGCTTTTCCGGAGGAAAAATGAAAACGGATGGCAAATACGAAAAGGAAAACTTGCAAAATGGAAGTGGAAATGATTTTTTTACATCAAAACGGAAACAAAAACGGAACGGTGTTTCCAATGGATATGGATTTTCCGTTTTCACTATAGACCTATGGTCGCTTTCTAGCCCAACCATCAAACTAACACACAATGACACAATGAGTAGAATGGATCATTTGAGGCAGAACTTCTACTAACACACATGTACCGAGCTTGACCTCATGTGCAGTTGTCCAATACTACTACAATACTATGCTAAGTTGCTAATATAATGATATTATTTTATAGCCATGTTAATAATTCATTAATTTTGTTTGTTTTTGTGTGTATTTCTCTATGATTCAGGGGGTTGTTAAGTTTCAATCAATGCCCATTTTTGATTCTGTGTCTGCTTTGTATTTGCTCCGTGTCCGTTTACCATAGTATCTTTCTTCGTATTCATTTCCGGGGTTTTTATATTTGTTGCCGCTTATCCAAAAATATATGAAAACAAATGGGGGAGCACTCAGTTCCGTCCTCCGTTCCATTTTCATCCCTAGCTGTTTTTTTATGCTGCATTTGGATTTATATACTATTACTATGTCTCAAAAATAATTGTCCACCAAGTGACCGCAAAAACCAAGCAAGTGGGTATTTGTTAGTGAATGAATAAATAAATCAACGTGATGCTGAGCACTAACACTAGGAATTTAGTGACCAGTGAGATCAGCACGGCGAGATTAGATCCCAAATGCCCAACTATTCCCCACATGGACTAAAATAACAAAACCAAGGGGCCTCTTCGCAATTCGCACCACCACCGCCCACGTCCAGATCCACCCGGCCGTCGCCGCGGTCTTCCTCCTCCGCCCCGCCCCCCGACGGCGAGACTCCCCTTCCCCCCTCGCCCCCGGACTCCCTCGAGAGGATCGTCGAGGACGCCGCCATGGACCTCTCCCTCAACCCCTTCTCCTCCGGCACGCGCCTCCGGTGAGCCTCCTCGATCGCGCCCGTCCGCCCGCCCAGCCCCCCACTCAGATCCGTCCCGTCGTGTAACCCGTCCCCGTGGCGTCTCTGCAGGGACATGATACGCGCGATACGCGCCTCCAAGACGGCCGCGGAGGAGCGCGCGGTGGTGCGGCGCGAGTGCGCGGCCATCAGGGCGGCCATCAGCGAGAACGACCAGGACTACCGGCACCGCAACATGGCCAAGCTCATGTTCATCCACATGCTCGGCTACCCCACGCATTTCGGCCAGATGGAGTGCCTCAAGCTCATCGCCGCCTCGGGCTTCCCCGAGAAGCGCATCGGCTACCTCGGCCTCACGCTGCTGCTCGACGAGCGGCAGGAGGTCCTCATGCTCGTCACCAACTCCCTCAAGCAGTATCCGACTCGCCCGCCTATGCTTGCTTACATTTGCCGCCGCTTGTTCGTTGATATTGTTATACAATGCCATGCTGATCTTTGAGTAATTGCTAGTACTTAACGTGGGCAGAGATCTTAACCACTCCAACCAGTTCATTGTGGGCCTTGCGCTCTGTGCCCTGGGGAACATTTGTTCCGCCGAAATGGCGCGCGACCTGGCGCCCGAGGTGGAGAGGCTGTTGCAAACTAGGGACCCGAACACGAAGAAGAAGGTGCTCATCTTTTAATCATGATACTTTAGTCCCTTCTAAAGACTGTTTTGAGCACCATGGCAGTAGTGTGATATTGGTTATTATTTGGATGCTTCAAACCTGCAATGATCCCTCCACCCCTAGTATAAGAACTGTAAAAGCCTACAGGATAGTGTACCTGTATGCTTTAGGTAGTTTAGCATCAGTAATTTTGCACTCAAACACCAACTCGTTACTTCTGGAGTGTTCTAATCAATATACCATCATTATTTTGAAGCTTACATTCTGCGCATTTCTTGTCTTGTTGTTTTCATTCTGCGTAGGTGTTGCTCGTTTTGGGTAGTCTTAGAATATGTTTTGTGGAGAACTATTATTGATTGTATACCACTCCTCTTTGTAGGCTGCCTTGTGCTCTATACGTATTGTAAGAAAAGTTCCGGATTTGGCAGAGAACTTCATGGGTTCTGCTGCATCATTACTCAAGGAAAAACATCACGGGGTTCTGATATCTGTTGTCCAGCTCTGTACAGAACTCTGTAAAGCAAGCAGAGAAGCATTGGAATACTTGAGAAAGGTAACAGCGCTATTTTATGGACCATAGCGGAAACCATTAGCATCGGTCCCAGTCCCTGCTCCTTCAGATCGTTCATTCGGTGATGCATTGACGCAACAATGCCATTTTACATCATCATTGATATAATATTTTCATCATTATTTGGTAGTTCGTTTCCAACATTGTGTTCACCAAAAGAAGAAAAAACATTTCTGTGTTCTTGTCTATAACTATATTCATAAAATTCTTGTTAGATTGTACTCCCTCCATATCAAAAAATAAGACGTTTTGTAGGCTAGTTTAGCCTACAAAACGTCTTATATTTTGGTACAGAGTAGTACATGCAAGACTATTGCAAATATTTATATATATATTTGACAATAATTGTTTAGCATTCTGACAAAATCTTGCTGTTTCAGCACTCCGTCGAAGGGTTGGTCCGGATACTGAGAGACGTGTCCAACAGTTCGTATGCTCCTGAATATGACATTGCTGGCATCACAGATCCATTCTTGCACATCCGAGTTCTTAGACTCATGCGGACATTGGGTCAAGGGGATGCAGACTGCAGCGAGCATGTGAATGATATTCTTGCCCAGGTAATTTGTTCATCCTTGGTTTTACACGAAACAAAATTTCAATTCAAAGTACATAAGCTCCCATCAAATTAGTGACTAGATATTTGTTGTTACAAGCTACATATGAACATTAGTCACATGCTGTACAGCAAAATGATCTCTCCCCTGTAATGAAACTACTACTAGCAATTTATAACTTCTTTTAGGCATTCTTCCATTTAGGTCTTGTTAAGAGTACTGTTATACATGGACTATGAAACCTGGTAGCATGACTATTTTTGCCTTTGCTGTGTTATTATTTTTAGTAGCTTGTTTCTTGGTTATCCGTTACACTTGCCCCCTGTGTATCTTATAGTGGTTAGTTCATAGTTAACACATGTACTGGATTTCCAGGTTGCAACGAAAACTGAGTCAAACAAAAATGCTGGAAACGCTATTTTATATGAATGTGTTGAGACCATAATGGGCATTGAAGCTACTAGTGGTCTGCGTGTGCTGGCAATTAATATTTTGGGTAGATTCTTGTCCAACCGTGATAACAATATAAGGTAAATTTCCTCTTGCTCTTGGATAACTGATACCCATCGTAACAAAGAGGTTAATTATTTGTGATTTTTTGGGCTATTTTTTGGTCTGGAGTTCTGACTTGTCTCTGTAGTAGACGAGCATAGTTCCAACCACTATTACTTGCTGGTTATATATGAATACAATTGTTCTTGAATTTCAGAAATGAATAGAGCACTTGCACCATCAAGTTGTTTTAAAATATTCTACAATCTCCGTAAATGTAATTAGGAGAGTGACCCATGCGGTACTCATTTGCAGGGCTAGATTTGATCTGTATCATCATATCTGGTATTAGTTCAGCCGTTTGTTTTCCCATAGGCCAACAACTTAGAGTTAATGTCAATTCTGGAGGCCCAAGATGATTCCATCTTAAAGATCTCCCTTATCTCTTAATTCTCTGCCATTATAATCTGGACCCACTACAATCTGTGGACCATATATTTTGGCCCATGTGGACGAATGTTGGGGGATCTTTTTCTGCTGCTTTAAAAGCTTAATAGATACTCCCTCCGTCCCAAAATAAGTGTCTCAACTTTGTACTAGCTCTAGTACAAAGTTGTACTAAGCTTGAGACAGTTATCTTGGGACGGAGAGAGTAATAGATACTTTACTTACTATGCACACTGTGTTTTCAGATACGTTGCTCTGAATATGCTAATGAAGGCCATGGCAGTGGACACACTAGCAGTGCAGAGGCACAGGGTAACAATATTGGAGTGTGTCAAGGTAATCAATCATACAGTTCTATGGTATAATATGCTTTAGGCTTATTGTTTTTCTTCTGGGGATTCGTTTTTCTTCCCCTTAAAATTTGCAATCACGTATGCACTCTCAGGATGCAGATGTCTCTATTCGCAAAAGGGCCCTTGAACTTGTTTACCTACTCGTCAATGACACGAATGTAAAGCCTTTGACTAAGGAGCTTGTTGATTACCTAGAAGTAAGTGATGATGACTTCAAGGAAGACCTCACGGCAAAAATATGCTCAATAGTTGAAAAGTAAGTCTTGGCACATTATCATCTTTACTGGCTTTTGGAAGAACATCTGATTTGCTACCCTAGTTGCTCCAAAGATTGGTTGTACATCACTGTTGTTACATGTCTTGGAACAATTAAATTTTTGTTCACCTATAATGAAATAAATGATGGATTTTTCTTGTTGTACTGTAATTTGTTCTCCTCCCCATAGGGTGACAATGGAAGTTAAACTAAGGGTATACAAATTAGGTTAACAAGAGGGGCAGTTTCTTTATTTCATTTGGTATTTTTAGTCCTTGTCTTTTCAACTGCTCGTTCTTTTGCCTGTTGGAATATAGCAGAAGGCTTTAAGCACTGGGGAGAACCTAACTCTAGGTGTCATGTTGGATATACTATAAGATAGCATCTTCTAACAAATTTCCTGTCATTTCATGCTATCTTTTACAGGCTATAACATAAAATAAAATAGTTCAGAAATCTATCCTTGGGTCTTTTTCATGCCTTTTATTCAATTTTGACAATCACATGAAGCTGTGATTCATTCCCTTACCCCCTTACTATTGCTTAGTTGCATCACATGTTAATTATCAACTTGCTTTTAGATCCATACCTATCCTGTTTGATTTACAACTTTCTTATAACATGTTGATTACAAAATAATAACAGTTCTGTAATTCTAACAGGTTTTCTCAAGATAAGCTATGGTACTTAGACCAGATGTTCAAGGTTTTGACGCTGGTACGTGCATAACTACATTTATCAGCCATTTTTCTCTCCATGGGTCATGGATATGCAAATTTAGAATATACCCTTGTGTATCCACAGACTGGAAACTTTGTGAAGGATGATGTATGGCATGCTCTTATAGTTCTGATAAGCAATGCGCCTGAACTTCAAGGATACTCGGTCAGATCATTATACAAAGCATTGCAAGCATCTGGTACACAGGTATGGAGGCATAATTTGTGTTCTTGGTAAACCATGGGATCAATTTTCTCCCTATCTGAAGCGCATGTATCTCTTCTACTTTGAACTGTGTAGGAAAGCTTAGTTAGGGTAGCTGTTTGGTGCATTGGTGAATATGGTGAGATGCTGGTCAACAATATTAGTATGCTGGATGTGGAGGAACCAATCACGGTGAGTTGATTCTTTTTTACCAGCCATAGTAATTGGCTGGTGCCTTTTCTCTTGAAACACCACTACTCACCATGTGATGAGAACTTCCTTTGTAGTATTACATATTCTTGTTTACTTTCTACACACACAATGTGCATCCACTGTGCTTGAACTGCTAATTTAGTCCATATTTAAGGCAGATAAGGAGTAGCTCTTGGATTTACTTGTTTGTTCCTCACATCATCTTCATGATCACCTATATTAGCTGTAGCGGTTGTCACCAGAAAAGTTACTTAATCATTCATTTCGCCACACGTCTGCATAAATGTTTCAGTGCTGAATGATGACTTGTTTTAGAGTATGTTAGTTCAGTTCATTAGTTGAATGTTTCCCCAGTGGATGCTGTCATTTCTCTGTATTTCATTTAATAGTAGTGCGCTTCAGTTCTACTATTGTCAAATGGTTTGGCCAATGCCTGAACTTGTTCAGGTAACAGAATCTGATGCTGTGGATGCTCTAGAGCTAGCTCTTAAGCGCTACTCTGTGGATGTTACAACACGGGCTATGTGTCTCGTTGCTCTTTTGAAGCTTTCCTCACGATTTCCGCAAACTTCAAAGTAAGCTATTACTCAACTTGACCTTGCATTATTGTTGGATAACCTACTGCATTATTCAAATGCGAATTGGCTTTTAGCAAAAACTGGTGAAGCTCCATGAATTAAGTTGCCTTGTTTCATGGTTCTACTTTGTAGACAATACCGCCGGCTATGATAATTGGGTCATCTACTTACCAATTCTCATCTCTATGTTCCACTTACACATGCGCATGAGCTATCTGTGCTTACCAATTATACATGTTTACTATGAAGACAATACAATTTGATGACAAATATAAGTTGAAAATGTTGCAAGCTTACATTTTCAACCTTTGTTGTCTTGTTATCATGGTGCATCAATCTCTCATGAATTGGTTTCTTTTTCATGAGCCTATACTAAATAAAATAAGTGTTGCTGACGTGACTAATTAACTACAACACTTACAATTTAATTTCCTGGCGACGTGACAAAACTAAGTGTATCATTCTGTTCATTCGGTTCTACGATGGTAGGCACACTTACAATGTTAATGCTGGAGCTTCAGTTTGCTGGAAGCCTCATTTGCTAGCCTTCCCCCCCACCCCCCAAATTTCTGTTTATGCTATCTTTTTTGTGTATGCCTTGGACTTGGAGTATGTGGTTTATGTTATCTATTACTAAAGTGATTTTGTCACCTTCCTGTTATTATTGCAGGAGGATACAAGCAATTGTTGTGCAGAATAAAGGGAATACTGTGCTTGAGCTGCAGCAAAGATCAATCGAATTTAATTCCATTATACAAAGGCATCAGTCTATAAAGTAGGTGACTGCTACTAGTCATTATTGCTCAGAATATGCACTAGTATCATAGCTCTTCATGAAAAATAGTGATCTTGTGAATGTTGGTGTGCGTGCAGATCATCTTTGCTTGAGCGAATGCCTGTATTAGATGAAGCTAGTTATTTGTTGAAGAGAGCCGCTTCTTCACAAGCAACTGTTTCATTAACTAAGTCTGCTCCATCCGCTGCTTCTGGAGGCTCACTTAAGGTTCCAAATGGTGCAGTGAAACCACCACCAGCTCCATTGGCTGACTTACTTGATCTAAGTTCGGATGATGCTCCGTGACTACTTCTGCCCCTAGTACAGCACCTAATGATTTCCTACAGGATCTTTTGGGCATCGGCTTGATTGATACATCTACCGCAGGTTTTGACTCTATTCTTTTTATTTCACATAAATTAACTTCTGACGTCTCTCTTTTAGCACAAATGAAGCAAGTGATGTTCTATCACCTGTTTAGTGATTCTGGTTTCTGAAATTTGGTACTGATTTGTCAGTAATGCATATTTGACGAGGGATTATTGCTTGAACAATGTCTTGTTTTGGAAGGCTCAGTATTGTGCCAGTTCTGAGATATTTTGAGCTGTCCTAAACAGGCCCTTGTGTTGATTCTTAGCTGTATATGTGTACTGTTTGTAGTGTACATTGCTGGTTTGAGTCTTCCTTATGATGTCATTCCTGGTTTATGTCAGGTGGAGCGCCGTCTGCAAGTACAGATATTCTGATGGATCTTCTATCTATTGGTTCATATCCTGTACAAAATGGTCCGCCGGCAACATCAAACATAAGCTCTCCTGGCAAAGGTAAAGTAACTGTATTGATAATATTTTGCATATTTCTGCCCTGTCTGTCATCCATACTTAATTTATGTTGCACCGTGCAGCAGTGACTAAACATGCTCCTGGAACACCTCAAGTTATCGATCTTCTCGATGGTTTGTCCACAAGTACACCACTTCCTGGTCCGCCCCTGTCACTTGATCATCTAGCAGCGTTCCTAGTCATTAGGAAATTAACCATTACTCTACTTGTGTTTGATCACCAGATGTGAATGCAGCTTACCCTTCAATCACAGCTTTCCAGAGTGCAACTTTGAAGATGACCTTCAATTTTAAAAAGCAGCCTGGAAAGCCTCAAGAGACTACAATGCATGCCAGCTTTACAAATTTGACATCTGTTACATTGACCAATTTCATGTTTCAGGCAGCTGTACCAAAGGTAGTACCTATGAAGTTTGAAATGTTGTCCCTCTGCTACTAATCCTTCCCAGCAGCGGATCTTCTCATTAAAAAAATATGTTGACGCACACTTGCACTTAAGAACTAACTATATGATTTGTCTAGTTTGGTTTCTGTGGTAAATCTATAATTACTAACTTGTTTGTTTGGTCAAACGCCATATAGTAATTGGTCATTAATTTATCTTTTCTTTCTCAGAAGCTCTGTCATAAAACAAATTACTTCTATATCTACTCTCAAATTCTCAGGCATCGGCATCCTGGTTGATATGCAGTTCAGTTTTTTTTCGTGTTCCTTTAAGATCACTAATTAAAATGTGTGCTGAAATTTGTTTGCAAATGACAAGTGTGGTGACAGGACGCTTTTAATTCTATTGGTATTTGTGAACAGCGGTGTAGTCTGCTTTACTGGTTATTGATCAAATGCTAGAGATTGACAGTTCATCGGCCTGTGCAAATCTGTATTTCAGTTCATCCAGTTGCGCTTGGACCCAGCAAGCAGCAGCACCCTTCCGGCCAGTGGAAATGGTTCAATTACGCAAAGCCTCAGTGTCACTAATAATCAACATGGGCAGGTATTTGACAGTATGCCTGTCGGAGGGGATATGACTTTTTTTTCTGGTTTTCTTTGACTACTGGTAGTTTCTTTATAAGCTTGAAAGAGCCTAAGTAATTTTAACTTATTTTTTGCATGGTCCTGAAAGTATTATAGATCTCATCCGCGCTTCTAACATGTTCCCCACTTATATGGTGTATCCCTTATAACCACTGATCTGTCATTTGGTTATACCTCAGCTCTTAAAGTAGTCTTTTTACACCCACTGATTAATGTTCGTTCAACCATGTGTTTATCAACGATGAAACATACATTTATTCAAGAAAAAAAAATGGTGGTACTGCTAGGCGCAGCATGCTGTGTGCCTGAATTCATAAATGAGCACATGGGTCATTTGCTGATTTGCACACTACTACATGGGTAGTTGTCAGTTAGAATATTCTTGTATCTCCTGATGATCCATCAGTATGTTGCGACTTGTGAGTTTGTGGTTATCTTTTGTTTTCTTGCGATTATATGATGTGTGGTTTTGAATTCCCTGCCTCACAGAAACCACTTGCGATGCGGATCCGGATTTCGTACAAAGTGAACGGTGAGGATAGGCTGGAGCAAGGGCAAATCAGCAATTTCCCCGAGGTTGTAGTGCCACCTGTGTCTATAATGTTGTGATAGTAGCTCTTTCGCTTTGAGTGTGCTGCTCTGCTGGCAAAGGCGAGTTTTCCTTTTCTAGCCCTCCCGTCATCATTTCTTCCCCTTGTGCTGCTTTTTCCGATTAGTAAGTTATGTACACTAGTAGCTGGTTTTTGCTATTTACCCTTTACCTATACTGTATAGTAGCTTGCAGCGATTAATGACAGCACACCTCCAGTTTTGCCAAAATGTATTCATACAAAGGTGTATATCATTCACAGTTGGAGGATAACCAAAATTTTCGGCCTCCTGCTCATTCCAGGCAGCACCAGACCAGTGCCTTGTATTTATACCATGCTGTTCTTCAATGTAATTTATACCTGTTTTTCGTTTAACTGAACTCATCGGCCCAGAATATCTTGCATACATGATACATGGCCCTTCATCCAATTGTCTGTCAGAGAGGATTTTACATTTGCACAGCATTTGCCAAGCCCATTTGAAATTCGAAACCCGACCGGTTTGTTCGGTGGAAGCCAGGTTGGTACGGTGCATAGCTATTCAGGTGCATCTTACACCTTTATTACAAACTTTTTCATCATCATCATGATTATTGTTACGAAAATCCTTGCCCATGTGGGCATCTGGAACGGGCAACTGAGCTAGCTTTGCACATACGACCCATATGAAAAAAGTGTGTGTGGGTGGCTGGGTGCGCTCCATAAATGTGATCGGGTGAGAGCAGCACTTGATTGTTCCGGGCGGGGTACATCCCTTCCTGTGAAAGTTGGTGCCGCGTCCGGCCCATCTATATGAATGCATGATCCCTCCATCATCAAAGTCAGTGTCAGGCCGGTTGCACGCTTCAATGCGATCGATCGATCGCATCAGCAGCATTCAGTTCAGCACCACTCCGGAATACCAGCTGATTTCGCCTAGTACTCCTACCGGGCCTTCAGGAGAGGAGCCCTTCACCCTCACTCGTCACCTCGCATTTCCATCTTTGCCTGTCTGACCGTATGCAATGCTGGTGTGCAGCTGTGCGTTTGTCACCTCGCTGTTTCCCATTAATTCTTTGCATACATCCGGACACGCACGCCGATTTCGGCCAGAGCGAGCATCGTGCCCGGGTTGGGAAGATGCCGCCTGTTGGGAAATTATTACAAAAAATGAGATAAATCGGGTGTTGCTTTTACCAGCTTTTTTATCTATCCATCTTGGACACCGCAGTAGTCGCATTGCATCTCTAGGGCAAAAACCTGCTTTCCGGCCCTTGCAGCATCGCCTGCCAAAACCAGCTAAAAGGAAAGATGGCATCGACGCCGATGGATGTATCCCGCCACCTCACTCACTGAATCTCAGTATTATTATGATTCATTTAACGGCGGATACGGACACATGACCAAACAAGGCCCCGCGCGTTGTCACATGATGCTACTACTACGCGATAAGCGCTGCAGTCCAAGCGATGAGCCGAGCCGCTAACTGTAGTTAATTTAACGCTGTCTTGCAGTTGCAGCTTTACGAGTGTGGCCTCAGCAGCAGAATCGGCGCGCGGTTTTGGCCGATGCGATGCGCCCACCATACCATACCTGTCGACGGAGCCATTAACTATCCAGTAACGTCACATTACCACCACCCGCGAGACTGAGGGGGATTAGAGTGGATGAAGGTTGTGCCATGCCTGCAAGCTGATCTCTTCCGTTCTCATCAGAGTCTTGCAAGAAAAAGTTTCGAAAAAAAGGAGTCTTGCAAGAAAAAGGAAGAGCTTCCAGATGAAGCAACGCCAGTGTGCACGCGTTTTGCTTGCTAAGACAAGAACGTACCCCGGCTAAACAAAATCGTACTGCTTAAGGGTCACTTTGATTCAAAGGATTTTCATAGGATCTTTGATGGATTAGAATCTTTAGGAATTTTTCCTACGTTGGTCGTTTGATTCGTGGGATTGAATCCCGTAGGATTTTTTCCTAAGGATTTATTTGTACTACATTTCATAGGAATTATTACATCCACTCCAACCTCTTGAAAGCAATCCTTTATTTTTCCTGTGACACAATCAAACAAACTCAAATCCTATAGAGATCCAATGGACATGCCATTCCAATCCTACATTTTTCCTATTCCTGTGTTTTTGCAATCCTACGAATCAAAGAGGCCCTAAGAGTTGGGCAGCTGTAGCAGTGTGACCCACAAGGTATCACATGAAATTTCAAAAGTAGGTAACCGGTACTTTGAAAGTTGCTGCTGTAGGAGTATTCGACGGGGTAGTCAGCAGTTTTTATACTAGTGCAACTACGCGAGCATACCTTTTTTTAGGACCGCAATATTTCGTGAATGATTCGATGGGAGGGGTTGATGTTTGTGAACGTCTTAGATGGCAAGTTTAGTTGCGTGAGGTTGTCGGTTTCTTCAAAAAAACGCATAAGAACTTCTGGAAAGAGCAAAAAAGGGCAGGATTTGCCATTTCATAACAGATAATGTTACTCAAAAACATTTGCTCGGCCTCTCCTCCCAACAAACGCCGCCAGTTTATCATCACCCTTCTTTTAATGGCTAGCAAGCATGGTAGTACTAGTAGTATTCCATCCTTTTCTATAAGGTGCGATTCTTCTTTACATAACTTGGACTATGATTTTCACTTATTTCATTTCTATAAGATTATTATAGAAGCATAAAATAAAATTGTTTGCAAGAGAATATGACATCACCGTTTATACATGTTCAACCTACATAAAAAACCGTGTAAAGTCAAGCATTCCTTGCAATTTCGCAACATCAAAACATATCTTGCATTTTGAAAAGGGCGCGAGTACTACCTAATATGGCCTGGTGATTTCGATACAGGTACTTCCAATGGTAATTCTACAAGGAGATTTACTTGCAGTTTTAGCCAGAAGAATTTCTTGCAAACACATACTAATGGTGATCATCAACAGATTCAAGAGCAGTCAAAAACACTCGTACTTCTACTAGAAATTAGCTCTAGAGAGTTTGCAAGTTGCAACCAAGTACCAACGCGGTGCACCGTACCAAGAAAACAAAAAACAGCATTTTTTCTTCTTCTTCTTTTCATGGTGTCACGACTCCCCGACGCTCCTCCTCGGCCACTGCAGCGCGCTGTCCACCGCCGGGGAGCCGTCGGACGCGAGCACGGGGAGCTTCCCCTTGCCGTTGCGCGGCCACTGCCAGATCTTGGACACCGAGAAGCTGTCGCCCTTGCTGCCCGCGCCTATCCTCTTCCCCTCGCCGCCGCCCCCGCCAAGGCCGGGCTGGTTCGCGACGACCCCTCTCGGGCCCCTCATCCTCTCCGCGGCGCCGACGTTGCCTCCGTCGCCGTGCCGCCGGTGGACGGACACCTGCAGGCTGGCCTCGGCGAGGACGTACTGGTAGGAACCCATGGAGTAGCACCGCCTCGCGTCCAGGCTGCTGCTGCTGCTGCCCGCGTCGCCCTCCTCCGCCGCCACAATGCCGCCGTCCTGCTGGACCGGGCCGTGGCCGTGGCCGGCGGCCCTGGCCGTGCTCTTGAACTTGCCGAGGCGCACCGGGAACACCGCGCCCTCCCCCTCCTGCCCCCACCCCTCGTCGAGCAGGAGGCCCGCGGCGCCGCCGTCGTCCTCGGCCGCGAGCACGCGGCGGCAGAGCGGGCAGGTGGAGTTGGAGAGCAGCCAGGTGTCGATGCAGTCGATGTGGAACGCGTGGCCGCACAGCGGCAGCAGCCGGAGCCGGTCGTCGCCAGCGAACTCGCACAGGCACACCGCGCAGTCGAACGGCTCCTTGGCGCCGCTCCCGGCGCCGACCACCACCTCCCCGTAGAGGAACACCGGCAGCGCGTCGATGACGGCCTGGTCCAGCCCGGAGTCGTGCAGGTGGAACAGCTGCTGGAGCTGCCGCTGCAGCGCCGACTCCTCCCCGGCCCCCCGCCCTCCGCCACCTCCCTCCCCCGCCTCGCTGCCTCCATCCTCCGTCGCCCCGGTGCGCGCGCGGGCGCGCCACCGCAGGAGCCTGACGAGCAGGTGCAGCAGCCCGGAGACGAACACGAGCGCGGCCAGTATCAGCACCACGACCAGCACCACCGGGCTAATCCCCAGACCTCCTCCTCCGCCTCCCCCACCGCCCCCGCCGCCGTCCTGGCTCTTCTTGGCCTCGTCGGCGAGGAAGCAACACCCCGTGGCGGCTAGCAGCATCTCCTCCTGCTGGTCGTCGTTGGCCGGTGTGGTGCGGGCAGTGCGCCGCTCATTGCGTGCGGGGAAGCTCCCCGGGCGGCACTTTTGAGCTGAGCGGGCTTCTCGGAGTGGGTGGCTTCTTGGTCCTCTCCTCGCGGTGGCTCGCACGGCGCTCGGGGATGAGTCCAGGCTATTTGGGTGAGAAGAGGCCCAAGCGGAGCGGAGGATGGCGTCGTGCGTGACAAAACACGTGTTTTTGTGCAGCCGAGCAAGCAAGCGAGCTGGCCAGTAGAACCGCTGTGGCGGCAAAGGTGACCGTGGCTGCTTCATGTGCTCAAAGGTGAAGGGCGCATGGTGTATGGTAGAAAGATCCTCTACGTGGACATTCATATCCGGTTTCTTTCTTTTTCTTCTTTTCTTTTGGGCTGTCTAGTAAATTTGACATCCTTTGATACAAGACAGGTGTTATGCCACAAAGATCTTCTTTTTTTCTTAACCCTCAACGGTTAGGGCAAACTCCCCTCTCCAGGCTTCCCGAGCAAGCTTGTGGATTCGTCGCCTCTCGGCCCGCCTCCCGGCAGACTCCCGATGCCCGCGCTCCGGTTAACAGTTTAGGTTAGGATTTTTTAATAGTCATTGCAAGTGCGGCACTCGGGAGGATGGCGCCGTTTCTTCGTTGGATTTGTCTCCCGTGATCCGATCCTCCTCGAGCGGGTCCATTTGGACGTAGTCGGCGGAGCTTCGGCGATTCCTGGCGTCTCCTTGGGACGGTGAGATTAGAGTTTCTCATCATGTGGCGTGATTTGATGTCAGGTGCTTCAGATCTATGCAACTATTCAACAACGACGACTGCGGTTCCAGGGTGCTAGTCCTTAGGGACACATGTATGAAAACTTCCCGGCTGTCATCAACAAGGTCAAGCAGACTCCGGTAGAGGAGCGACGCGTGAACGGTTCGTGCACGGTTCGTTCTGGTGGCAATAGTGATCATTCAATGGTCTCGGAATCTCGATGTAATTTTTATCGGTTTTGCTAAAACTCATTCAGCTGAGAAATAAAATGGTCTCATTCACTTTTCCATCCGTCGGATCCAGACGCGTCGTGATTTGTGTTTGTCGACGTGGAGAGCTTCGCATCGACGGGGGCGCGACCCATCTGGTGGTGTTCGGCTCACGGCATGTCCCTTTCTTTTGTTTTGTAGTTCGGCCCAGACCGTTTTCGACGCAGAAGCCCAGGCCTGTAGAATATAGTACGAGATACTCCCTTCGTCCGAAAATACTTGTCATCAAAATGGATAAAAAGAGATGTATCTCAAACTAAAATACGTCTATATACTTTCCTTTTTATTCATTTTGATGACAAGTATTCCCGACGGAGGGAGTAGAAGGCACTTTGTTTATATCATCGGCCCCTCCACTCTGTTTTTTCTTTTCTGTGCCGGCTGAGATACAGAGAGCCTAGTGCGGGAGATCGGCGATGGCGGCGTCTATTGGTGCGGGAGATCGGCGGGGCGGAGTTTCGAAGTAAGGAATCCGCCAGATCCATAGAGGTTCCTTGTTGTTTGTTGTTGTTCTTCTTCTTCTCTCTTTTCTTGTTGTTTGTAGAGATTCGTTTTCTAGGGCATAGAGGTGGTAGTTTCCAATCAGAAATGGGGTGGCTGTTTTGAAGGACGTGGAAGCACATTCATTTTCTATGCAGGGGTTCACCCAAATAGGAGAATGGATCTGCTTTTTGCTGAACCATAAAGTTCAGTTAGGATAAGTGATACACAAGTCATGTTCTTGTGTGTTCTTCTTCTGGATGAAGATGTTGTGTAGAGTAGGATCCTAATACAGCTTTTTTGTTTGAATGTATGTACTGAATTGGGTGGTGAGCCTGAATCAAATGTATTTTTACACTTCATAAGTGTTGAGCCTGAATCAAATGTACTTTTACACTTGAAGTGATGAGCCTGAACTAGTTCCCTTTTTTGTGTGTTTTGTTTTTCAGGAAGTACTTCTTTGATTTGTCGACGGGGGGTGAGGGGGGGGGGGGTGCTGTAGCTCTCAAAGTACCTTTTTCAGTATACATGGCGCATTTTGTTATGAACTGAATTGAACATGCTTTCTTAGAAGTACTCGGTCGTACAATTTTTATGTTCTTTTCTCTATGTTTTGATGAGGGAATGCCTTTTAGATGTATTTTTTGATGGTTTTCTGAACTGAATCAACATAGAGACTAGGGGTTCTTTGTTCTCCAAACATATATCCATGTTGTTTGACAAAATACATCAAACATATATCCATGTTCTTTTCTTTGATAGGAGTTTTAAAATAATGAAGGACAGAGTGTGATGTTATCTTTTTGATTGGGTAGTTTTGTCAGTCTATGCTTTGTATTTTTGTAGCATTGTGTCGTTTTAACCAAACCTGTGTCAACACTGCTATGTGGATGATAGTTTTATCACGATTCATATCGAGCCATCTAGTTTTTAAAATAAGGTGCAGCACATCCTTGCAATTTTTGTAAATTCTGCATTAATCCTTCACAGAGTGTCGGCTGTGCGGGTAGTTTCAATTTGTAATCTTCCCTTACAACACAGATTGTGGAACATTTTTTTTCTTTTTAATACATCTCAAGGTCATGTTTTTCCCCCTATGCAGGACGGTCTGCCCAGTCTGTCACTCTCATTGTGAGAGTGGCAATGAGCAGAATTTTGTCGTTTTTATTTGTGAGTTACAGCTGTCGGAGTAATGGACTACGAGTAGGCAGACCCGAGTCCCTGAACCTTTCAAAACATCGGGGCAGACTGGCGCCCCTCAAGACCCCAAGACAAAGAGCCGCCTTCAGATAGTCGGCAACAAAGTCGCCGACTACCCCTCTGGGCCGAGTCCCAGAGGCCGCCTTCAGGACAAGCCGACTCCAAGCCAACGACCTCCAGCGAGGCCGGCTACAAGGAGTCGGCCCGCAACCTCCACCACCTCACGCCTGGGCGACTATGGGGTAAAGCCGCCTCGCGGCCCATCCCCGCCGATCCATAAAAGGCGAGTATGGCTACAGGCGCCGTCTGCAAGCGGAGATCTCCGTCCGGCGCAACCTTTGTTGCCATGCCGGCCTTTATCGGCTGCAAGTGGGCGATTCCTGTACCCACGATGGCTGTCTGTCTGACCCAAAGACGGCGGGACCGCTTTGTCGTGGGAAATACCGAAAACGGCGAGCACCCCTAAGGGCGGACCCGATGGAGTCGGCCTCCGGGAAATCGGCAGCTCTCCGCGGGGATCCACGCGCCATTAACGAACAAGGCGAGGAATGGCGGATGATCGCCCGCCCGGCGGCTGCTTGTTGCCATAACCCCATGACCAAGCTCACGTCATTAGAAGCACGACTTCTGATGGCGCAGCCGGCAAGACCCGCCGTGGCGGACAAGACTGTCGGCCCCATCTTTGAGCGTCGGTAGGGCCCACTAGTCGGCGGGCCCAGTGAGTCGGCGGAGAAGGCGGCGACTTAGAGGCTGACGGCTTGGACCCACACCAGCCGGATTATCGTTGTACCCACAGGGTAGACCTATATAAACCCAGGGCACCCATGCAAAGGGTTGGAAGCTTTAGACACACACATAGAGGAGAGAAGAGCAAGTCGTGCCCTTCTCCTTCCTCACCAACAACTCAAGGAGCCTCTTGTACCCACTTTGCCATAGTGATCATGCGGAGACCTGCCAGGAAGCAGCGATGAGGGGTGTTATCTCCTCGAAGAGCCACAGCTGGGTAAGATTTGCCGGCGTGCATGTCTTCGCCTCATCCTGCTTTCGAGCACCGGCGACGTTCTACTCGCCCCTCCATGATAAGCCATCCTTTGGCATATACGCACCCAACCCCCAACATTTGGCGCCCACCATGGGGCTGGTGCACCGTCGTCTGGAGACACTGCTGCGGGCGGAACCCTCTTCCTCCCTCGTCGAGCGCAGCCAGCCCGCACGCCAGATGGAGTTTGCGCCGACGCCGCTGACGGCCGAGGTTACTGTGGCGAAGTTGCCTCGCCGAACTTGTCGGCGAGTTCGCCTCTCCGACGAGCTCGTCGGCCTTGACGCAGTAACGGACGGCCCCGGAAGCCTCCTCGCGGGCCTCCTCGAGCAACTCCACGTCGACGGCAAACTGCCGCCCGACTGAGTCTGTAGGCTCCACCGACCCGATCTTTGGTCGATTCCGACACCGCGTCGCTCGGCGCGTTCCCCACCAACGTGGTGGTCTACGACGAGCCTCTCCCTCGCGCGGAGAGCGGTGGAACACCGTCCGCAGAAGTACTAAATCATCGATCCTGGCGAGCCCTCGGTGGGGGCTCGTGACCCTCTCGGCGCTGTTACGCAAGACTGACCGCCTCCATTCCGGAGGACGCCCGGCCTTGGCAGCTTTGGGCGCGCCGCCTTCAGCTCCTCATGGGCGCCTGAAGGCAAGCATGAGGCGCTTGCCGGAAGCCTATCGGTAGCGAGATGGATCGCTGTTGTAGGCGGCTTCGCCCGGCTCGGCGGGCCTAGCCGCCTAAGCGCGGTCGGCAGCAGCAGCGCGGCCCTCGCCCGATCTGTTTGGGGCGGTCGCCCTGTACGCCACGCCAGCCGAGAACATTCGCGCTGCCCGAGCGGCGGCGAGGCTGGATAACCGAGGGCGAGGCGCCGCTGATGACCAGGCGAAGTCCAGCAGCTCCTCGGCAGCCGCCGCGCAAGGCAAGCCGGCTGCCGCATGGAGGCGCCCTGGCGACAACACGGCGACTTGCCTCCTCGCCGAGATCAAAGCGCGACATCTCGGACGCCGTTGGCGGCGTCGCGGAAGAAAGAACCGAGATCCGGCTGTCGGCCATAGCGGACTCACATCTCCATCGAACACAGCGAAGACGGCCGCCCAGGCGATGAGCGGCGGGGCGACTATCGACCTCCTCCTCCCGCAGAGAAAGGCGAGTCTCCCGCCACCCGTCGTGCATCCGACTCTCGGCGACCGCCTTGGCCACCGAGAGGGAGTCGGAGAGAACGACGCCCGCCACCGGATCGAGCGACTCCACCGATCCCTGGCGCTAGAAGAAGAAGAAGATGAGGTTGGCCCACCCTGTTTCGGACCTTGCATCCGCGACGAGCCCTTCCCCCGAGGATTCACACTCCCCCGAGACACACCCAAATACACCGGCTCCGTGAAGCCGGAGGACTGGCTGGTGGACTACTCCACGGCCGTCAGCATGTGAGAACGACAACAAGCGCGTTGCCGTAAAGTATGTTCCCTCATGCTCGAGGCACGGCCGGACATGGTTGAACAACTTGAAGCCTGCGGCATCAGCGGGTGAGTCGACTTCACCGAGGCCTTCGTCCGCAACTTCACGAGCACATACTGGCGACCTCCCAATTCTCGTCGGCTGTCCTTGTGCGTACAAGGCTATGAGTCCACTCGCGACTACCTCCAGCCTGGGGCGAGCTCAGGAACTCCTGCGAAGGAGTGCACGAGGTGCGAGCAATCGAGTACTTCACCGCGGGTGCGGAGAAGGCACCCTCCTCAAGCACTGCGCTCGCTGCGGCAGGCGGAGACCCTCGACAGCTGCTAGTCATGAACAAATGCATCGCCACTTGCCGACTCCTCCATGAAGACGGAGATCGAAGTCGGTCTGTTGGCAAAGTAGCTCCTCATGCTCCCGAGAACTCCGGTGGCGGCCTTGACCCGGCGATATGTGAGAATGATCCTGGCGCAAAGCGCGCAACGGCTTCCAACAGCCGGCGGTGGCGACGATCGAAGACCAGCGGAGAGGGCAGCCTCACCTTAGCGGCGTAAAGCGGCAAGTCCAACTGGTTGCCGGCCTTCTCTTCTGGCGAGACTACTGGGCCGGACCACCGCAAGTTCCACGGCCTTGAAGCCGTCAAATCACACCACCGGAAGTGCCAGCTGGCTCACGGAGATCGCCAAGGAGACGGCCTTGCCCTCCTCCTCCTTTCTTTGAGCCGCCCGCCTCCACCACCGCCCCCAACCTTTCTTGTCTCGGCCGATCGGCGCTTGACAAGACGATTACCCGAAGAGCACGGGCGCCTATGTCGTGTTTACCGGCGTGGTGATGATCGCCGCAGAAAGCGGCAAAGAAGAAGAAGAGGTGAATGCCGTAGCATCAAACGCCCGGAATTCATGCACTTTGGTCCAAGAAGCCCATCACCGGAGCCGTCCGATCACCCAGAGGTGATGCCGAATCCGGGCTCCTACGCCTGGTCTTGGGAGCCACCCTTGCCCGCGGATAAGCGGGCCGCTCGCTTCTCGCCAATCTTGATAAACGGAGGCAGCAGCATCACCATCCTGTACAAGGATACGATGGAGAAGCTAGGAATCAAGCGAGGCGGCTTGACATAGTCGGACTGTGTTCCCGCGGAATTGTACACGCCTTTCCTGCTCACCGATTGGCAAGATTCGATAGGCGTCCTCTTTGGGGACAAGGATCACTTTCACCGAGAGCCGGTCTGGTTGAAGTGGTGGACCTCGAGCCCCTACCATGCCTTGCTTGGCCGACCTGCTTTGGCCAAGTTCATGGCGATCCCCACTACGCCTACCTCAAGATGAAGATGCCGAGTTCAAGGGATTCGACCGTGGCAGCGACTACTGAAAGTCGTCCGCTTTGTCTGAAAGCAACCGGCTAAGCCGAGTCCACAGTGATCGCGGTGAGAAGCGGCTCTGGATCGGGTCGTGGCGATGGCGGCAAGCAGCCAGAGATATCGTCGACCCCAAGGAGTCGAAGGCGAGGCTCGTTCAAGCCGGCCAAAGAGACCAAGAAGATACCCTTGGACCCGGAGCACCAGAGAAATCTGTTGTCATAGGTGCGAACCTCGGCGGCAAATAGGAAGGCGAGCTCATCGATTTCCTCCGTGAGAATCGGGACATCTTCGCATGGTCCCCAAAGACATGCCGAGGTGTACCGACGGATTTCGCCGAGCACAAGTTACATGTCCGACTGATGTGAAGCCCGTCAGGGCAGCCCTTGCGCCGCTTGTCGAGAAGAGAAAGAAGAGTTGTTGGAGAAGAGATAGCCCGGCTCCTTGCGGCCGGTTTCATCATGGAAGTTTTCTTTCCAGAATGGTTGGCAAACCGGTCCTGGTACTAAAGAAGAACAAGCGTTGGCGGATGTGTATTGACTACACAAGCCTCAACAAAGCACGCCCCAAGGACCTGTTCGCTCTACCCGTAATTGATCGGTGATAGATTCCATAGCCGGATGCGAGCTGTTGAGCTTCTTAGATGCATATTCAGGATATCATCAGATCAAGCTGAACCCGGCAGACAGATTGAAGACCGCCTTCATCACGCCATTTGGAGCCTTCTTCTACCTAACCATGACGTTCGGCTTGAGGAACGCCGGCGCCACCTTCGGCGTTGCATGCGAAGTGCCTCCTCAAGCAGCTTGGCGAAGCATGCGTTTACGTGGATGACGTGGTGGTGAAGGCGGAGGCGAGGAACGCTGTTGGAAGACCTCAAAGAGACTTTTGAAAACTGCGCCGATTCAGATCAAGCTCAACCCAGAGAAATGCGTCTTGGGAGTACCACCGGCCAGCTCCTTGGCTTCCTGGTATCCGAGCAGCGGCATAGAGTGCAACCCGTGAAGATCAAGGCAATTGAGAGAATGGAAGTGCCCGCCGACTGCCGGATGTGCGAAGTTCACCGGCTTGCTTGGCGTCTGTCGGTCGATTCATCGATCGGTGGGTGAGAAAGCCCTTCCTCTGTACCAGCTTATGAAGAAGACCACCTTCTTGGATGGAACTCAAAGCGAATGAAGCTTTTCTCGATTGAAAAGAATCTTGACTACTCCCCACGGTGTTGGCAGCTCCGACTCCAAAGGAGCCCATGCTCTGTATATTGCCGCCACCAGCGGGGTAGTCAACCTGATTATTGTGGTTGAACGCAAGGAGGAAGGCAAGGCGCTACCTATCCAGAGACCAAAGATATTACCGAGCGAGGTAATGTCGACCTCAAGCGTAACTACCCCACTACCGAGAAGATGTGTTACTGGCGTGCACTTTGCCGCCAAGAAGTTGAAGCCTTACTTTCAAGAGCATTCAATCACCGTGGTTTGCACGGCCCCACTACTTGAAGATCATCGGAAGCCGAGATGCTTGGGCCGAGTGGACAAATGGGCCATAGAGTTGGCCCCCTACACCATCTTTTACCAGCCCTTACCGCCATCAAGTCACAAGCAACGGCCGACTTCCTCGTCGATTGGGCGAGACCCGATGTCGCCACCGGCCCGACTCCACCCATTGGCGGATGCACTTTGATGGCTCCAAGATGCGCACCGGCTTGGGAGCGGCGTGGTCCTCACTTCCCTAAAGGCGACAAGCTCAGAAATGCAGCTGCAGATCCATTTCGCCGCCTCCAACAACGTCGCCCGAATACGAGGCGCTCATCCACGAACTCGGCTTGCCAAAGAACTCGGCATTCGCGGATCACGTGCTATGGCGACTCCGACTTGGTGGTCCACAGTCATCCGGCGAGGGGCGCCAAAGATGCAAATATGGCGAGCTACCGCTCGGTACAGCGGTGACTGAGTGGATATTTTGAGGATGCGAATTCCTCCATGTACCAAGGCGACAACGACCAAGTAGATGCCACAGCAAGAATCGGTTCCACCGACGAGCAATACCATCCGGCGTCACCCTTCACGCCTTCTCAAGCCATCCGTCAAACCGTCACGGAATCAGACTCCATTTTTGTGCGGCTCCCCCGAATAAGTCAGATCCGACTCCAGAGCCTCGGCAGACGGCACAAGAATCCTTGAAGACGCCCCCAAGAACGCGGCAGTCGAAGCCGGCCCGGGGACTTCGGAACCCGGCCCGTGGAGTGCGGCGACCTTTGCAAAGACTCCAGTACTCGGCCCGGGGACTGCACCAATCGGCCCGGGGACTTCTTCAACGCAACAAGCTGCTACAGACTCCAACCCGCCGCCTCAGCCCAAATTCGCCCTCGTCCAAGTAGCGATCTTGGCGGTCGAAGAAATAGCGGCACCCTCATGGGCCCAGCCCATCTTGAAGTTTTAGGTAAGCGGAGAGCTACCAACTGATGAAACCTTGGCTCGCGCAAGAAGTACTGGCGCCCGGCGGCAGCCTATACTATAATCAATAGAGAGCTGGTCGGTAGCGGCGTCACCGGTGTCTACCGGTAGCTGCGTCGAATCGAGCAAGGCCAAGCAATCCTCGAAGACATCCATCGGGCGAGTGCGGCCATCATGCGACCTCGAGCACTTTGCCGCCAAAGCCTTCCGACACGGTTTCTTACGGCCGACTGCCCTAGAAGAAGCCAAGGAATTAGTTCAAAAATGCAAGGGTGCCGGTGTTACGCTCCAAGCCGCTTGGCCCGGCAGTAGCTCAAGACTATCCCCATCGCTTTGGCCCTTTCTATGCGGGGCTTGGACATGGTGGGACCATTCAAGGCGGCCGCGAGGTGGCCTAACTCACCTACTTGTCGCGGTGGACAAGTTCACCAAGTAGATAGAAGCAAAACCCATCAAGAAGTTGAGCGGTCTCTGGCGGTGACTTTTATCGCCGACATCACGACTCGATGCGGCGTACCACACAGCATCATCACCGTAACAAAGACAAATTTTGCCAAGGCGCCTGGCCCGTTTCGCGCGACGTAGGGGCATCCGATGGACTTAGCGTCCGTTGCCCATCCATGATCAAGCGGCCGGGTGGAGCAGCGAATGACGGCCTCATCTTATGCGGCATCAAGCCTCGACTGGTCGAACCATTGGAGCGTTCGGCCGGCTGCTGGCTTGAGGAGTTGCCAGCCGTCCTCTGGAGTCTGCGCACGACTCCAAACAAGTCAACTGGCTTCACACCCTTCTTCCTCGTCTATGGTGCCGAAGCCGTCATCCCAACGGATATAGAGTTCGACTCCCCGCGAGTCACCATGTACACAGAGGAGGAAGCAGAAGAAGCACGTCAAGGCGGTGTCGATATCTTTGGAAGAGGGCGGTGGCGGCACTCAACCGGTCCGGCATCTACCCGAAGAGCTCGCCGCTACTACAACAAGAAGGTCAAGCCAAGATCATTCCTAGAAGGCGACCTTGTGCTCCGGCTGATCCGTGAACAGCCAAACGGCTGTCGGCGCCTTTGGAAGAACCGTTCATCATCGATAAAGTCTTTGAGCAACGACTCCTACTACGATCGACGCCTTTCGAAGCCCCGAGCATGCAAGAGGGACGACTCCGGCAAAGAGGCGGGCGGCCATGGAATGTGAATCTCCTCCGAAGATTTCTGATTGATGCAGTATGTACCACGCTACCCTTTTGTGTTTGAAATACCAAGACTCCGGGCCCCCCGAGACGAGCTCGGGGACTGCCCTCTTTTGTTATCTGTATGATAAGAATTATGCCTTTGGGTATGTTCCCCTTTTATTATGTTGTTTGGCACCGGGCTCGACTAGTCGGCCCGGGGACTCGCCGCTTTTGAGCTATGAAGTGCTTCCTGAAGTCCGACAAGTAGCGTGCGGTGCCCAAGCCTTCTCCTATCAGAAGCCGCAGCTTGCAGAGCGGCTGTTTGGTGGGCAGGAGTAAGGTAGAACGGGCGCCCACACGAAAAAAGGGCTAAGGACCCAAAGCATAAACATATTTTAAATCGGCTCCCACTGCCGTTTCGTGAAACCGACTCTTAAGAAGCCGGCTTGCCGTTTCTACCAACTCGCTTAAACGACTCTAAAATGGCCAAGTACTTGCCTTCTCAAAGTAGCCAAGCACTTGACCTAGACGGCAATCCAGCGAGGCGGTTGCTCACGAACAAGCGGCATCTAAGGGAAAGGCGGCAAGGAAAAAGCACAAGAGCAATAAGCAAGGAAACATGAAATTAGAATAATATTTACACAAACTTAGGCCCTTGGCGGATCTTGACAGAGGTTGAGAATACACCCAGCGGGTGGAATTGTGCAATTAACAAAGTTCTTTGAAAGACTAACAAGCGAGATAAAATAAAAGCCAAGGCGGCCTAAGAAGCGGCGGATGGGGTTGGAAGGTCGAGGCGTGGCGGCGTCACGCGGCCGAGGCGACCGGCTGGGCGATCTCGGTTTTGATCGTCTCTGGCGTGGCTCGGATGGGCGGCTCGTTCTTTGAGGCGCGGTCGAGCTGAGCTGGCCGCCCGCTCCGTCTTCGGCGCCTCCATGCCGTCTCCGTCCTCCGCCTCGTCTTCATCCTCGGTCTTTGGAGTCGATCACCTCCGCTGAGTCCTCGCCAGTCCGGGTTCATCCCGAACCACTCGTGGCGCCTCCCCACCGTCTTGACCGCCTCGGGGCGAAGACACTTGGTGTCCGTATAGTCGACGATCGCCGCCGACGCCGACGAGGCGCCCTCCGCGACTGCAGCTCACGCTGGGCTTCGGCCGGAGCGCGGCCAGCGGTCCAAGTCGAGCCACAGATACCACGCCTTGACAAACTCCGAGGCTCAGCGAGCCCGGCCGAGCCATGGAGCCCTTCCAAGCCTCAAGACGCCCCGCGACCTCCAGCCGGTGGCGGTCCGACTGGAGTGCGCAGAACTGGCATGTCCGGCCCGCAGGCAGCAATCGCTGAGGCCCGACACGGCGAAGGCGGCGCGGCATCCGATGTGCCGACGCAGACGAGCCTCAATGCTCGGGAGCTGCTCGTCAAGGGTCCGGGCGTTAGCTGCGATCTCGGCGCCACCGCCCTCCGGCGCCTCGCGTTCGGCCTTGATAGCCTGATTGGCGCTGCGTATGACCAGGGAAGAAGTCGCCAAGAAGAAGAAAAAGCAAGTTAGAAAAAGCGAGCTGACTTAACCCATAGTCGGCAACCCAAAAGAGAAAGTAAAAGCAAACTTACCATCGACGATATCTTCGATTTCATGGAAGCCGGAGGCCATTGCGCCTCTCTGTCGGTCGGCGGGCGCTTCGCTCTCAAATTCGGCGGAGGGCGGCCTCTTTCTTCTCCGCCTCGGCCCAAGCGCTGCCTTGAGCAGCTCCCTCTGCTCCGCCCGGTGCGTAGCAGCCGAGTCGCGCCTGTGGCGAGCTTGCCGCACTCCTCCTCTTTGGCGCGCAAAGGCGGTCTCGGCCGTACCCAGCTGCCCCATGAGCGGCGTTGGATTCGAAGAATAAAAAGGACGCGAAGTCGCCGATTAAGAAAGGTCGCCGGAAGATCCGGCCCATCAGCGATCGGCCAATCTCGAGGACTTCTGACCCAGCGAGTGCATAAGCGCGCTTCGCGAAGAAAAACTCACCTCGGCTCCTCGCCCGGTCAGAGCCCACTTATTCGGCTCTTCAGCGTTGCGGTTGAAGGCGGTAGCGGAGGTTGTGATATTCCTGTAACAAGGATTCCGCATACAGATAAAACTTGGAAGTAAGCAAATAAAGTTCCGGGTCACGCTGCTCGGCCGACCCAAAACTTCGAGGACTACACCAGTGGAGTCTGTTGGCAGCGCGCCCACGAAGAAGATCAAAAGAAAATTCGAAATAAAACATACCCAAGACGGGCGGATCACGACGCCAGTGCGCCTTGGAAAGGATTACGGGCGGCGCCGCCCGCAGCTTCGCTTGACGCCCAGAGCGCCGTGTTCAGCGAGCCCGTGCCGCCTCCTCGCACCCACCCAGCGCGGCGCTTGTCGCTTCAAAGATCGAGGATGGCAGTGGCGGCGCCGGTCTCAAAGCGGGCGCGCCGAGTCCGCTTCTCAAGACGGCGCCATTGGCGGCGACTTGAAGAAGCAGCTGCACCACGGCTTCATCGTCGATCGGCGGCACGGGTGGGTCCGCCGGCTGTTTGCCTCGCGCGACCTCAGACTGCGGCGGAGGCGGCGGTGGTGGCGCGACCGCGCCCGGCAAAGAGACCTCGCCGCCTTCCCTCCCTGCGACGGGGACCTCACCACCGATTCCCTCCGACTGCCCCGTGAACTCCGGCGGTGGTGGCGCTAAGCTCAGCGGAGTGACAAGCAGCGCCGATTGAAGCGTAGCGGCCTCCTCGGCTTGCCTTCTTCTGCTGCTGCGGCTTGACCGCCTTCTCGGCCGCCGCCTTCTCTCGACAGGCGGCTGCCTCCTCGTCAGCGCTTCTCCTGCGCATTCCGCTCTGTTGCCTCCCGGACGGCGGCGTCAGTAGGTCAACCCGCCGATCTTGGCGGACGCTCCGCCGACCCCATGATTTGAGGCGACAGCGACCCTCTCCAAAGTGAGGGGAGCCCTGATGAGAAAAAAGGACATGAGAAGACTTGGGCAAGACGGACCAGAAGAAAACAAGACAGAATAAAAAGATACTTACGCGGATACCAGCGGTGGTTTCTTCACCTCCTTGAGGAAGCGGTTAGCCTTCGCGACCGCTTCTTCGCGCTGAGTCGCGGCGGCCGCTCCCTTGATTCTCTTGGCCTGGCCGCTTGGCTGACTCGGCCCGGCCCGACGCTTTTTCGCGCCGCCTCGGCCCCCCAAGGCGGCGGAGGAGCTCGCGCCTGGTTGGCCGGTTCTCTGCTGGCGGCAGGGGGCGACTTCATCATCAGGCCAGTCTGCGAAGTTGGCCGAGGGCCTGAGGTCGTCGGCCCCTCCCCCTCCTTCGACATCGGCCTCCATCGCCGCCACGCCCAAGTCGGGGTCGTCGGCATCACTCTCCGCCCGGTCGAGGACGAAGTCGCGAGCCGGCCCTGCGGCGCCGGTCAAGGGCGGCATGAGAGGATTCTGAGTCAGAAAGGACCAAGGAAAGTAAGAGCCGGATCCGGCTAAGGAAGAAAACAGAGAAGCAAGAGGCGACTTACCATCGGCGGGGGATTGGCGAGTAAGGTTCCTTGCCGAAGCGCCATTCCTCCGTGAGGTCGCAGTTCGCCAAGAAGTTCACCGTGTCCACCACCTCCGCGTGGGGCATGTCCTTGGAGCACAGCCGGCTGGGGTCCCGGCGGCCGCTCATCTGGCAGATCAGATGAGGGCGGCCCTGAAGAGGGAGAACTCGGCGCGCCACGGCGGCGTGCCAGCAAGTCTGCTCGGTCAGGGCCCTCCGATCAGATTATCACGCTGGAGTTGCCAAGGACGCGGCGGGCGGTCGCGAGGGGTCCGGGCCTGTGCTCCGGTGGACTGGTGGTTTGGCGCAGTTCGCCGCCCACGTAGGGGCGACAAGGTTGACCGATCGCCCGTCGGGCGACGTTCTTGACGAGAAAGTCTGGCCGCCACATCTTCACCGACTTGATGAGGGGATGGCGGGAAAGGATTCTTGGGCACCGGCCTCCTCTTGGCGATGAGCGATGCGCCTGAGCCCAGGCCGACGCGAGCGGCGATGGGTCCCGAGCCGCTTGAAAGAACTCCCCCACAACTCGATGGTGGGGAGAACTCGAGGAAACCTTCGCATAAGGATGCTGGCGGCCAGCAACACCACCGTGTTGGGGGTGAGGTGGTGCGGCTGGAGCCCCAAGAACTCCAAGAACGCAGCGGAAGAAGCCGCCGCCGGCAGCCCCCAACCAGCGTGAGGTGCGAGCGGAAGATCACCCGCTCGCCCTCCTCGGCCGGCGTGATTTCGCCCTCCGGCAGCGGGCTCGCACTAGGTGGCTGCGGGGATCTGGCGCGTCGTGAAGGAACTTCGATTATGTAAATGCGTCGATGATGGAGCCGTCCCACACGCCGGAAGGCGCGGTGGGGCGCGGCAGTGATGAGGAGCTCATCTCCGCGGCGAGGAAGAAACGAGGCTCGGCGCGGTGGAGCAAGGAAGAAGACGAGGCGAGGCGGGGATGAGAGAGTGCGCGTGCGTCGCCGCTTCTCCCTCCCCGCCTACTTATAGGCGCCTGAGGCTGCGCCGAGGGTCGGGCGTGGGATTAATCGCTGCGCCACGTCCTCACGCCCACGATTTAACCCGACGTTCTTGCATGCGATAGCGGCGTGAAAATCAACCGCCCGCCGCGGCGGATCGGCTGCAGCGGGCATGGTAGTGGCGGGCCCCGCCGACAGGCCTGTCTTGTCACGCGTGTGTGACATCGCCCTACCGCTGCGTGGCGTCGCGTGGCGAGCCCACGACGGGCGGCTGGAAGCTTATCAGCACGCCGCCCGGATCCCGCTGCGACCTTGAAACCTTTGAAGAGTAAGGCGGCCCTGCAAAGCCGACTCGAGATGGAGACGGCGGGCGAGTCCAGATTCTGCCATCAAAGGATGAAGGCGCCGAGGCTCCTCGGCAGGCTGCCCTCGGCGCCTCCCGGCTTTGGGGACTACTTGTCGGAGTAATGGACTACGGGTAGGCGAGACCCGAGCCTGAACCTTTCAAAACATCGGGCATTGCGCCCTCAAGACCCCAAGCCAAAGAGCCGCCTTGAGATAGTCGGTAATAGAGTCGCCCGGCTACCCCTGGGCCGAGTCCCAGAGGCCGCCTTCGAGACAAGCCGACTCCAAGCCCGGCGACCTCCGGCGAGGCCGGCTACAAGGAGTCGGCCCGACCTCCACCACCTCACGCCTGGGCGACTATGGGGTAAAGCAGCCTCGCGGCCCATCCCTTGATCCATAAAGGCAGGTATGGCTACAAAGCACCGTGCAGCGGAGATCTCCGTCCGGCGAACCTTGTTGCCATGCAAGCCGTACGACATCAGCTGCCGTAAGTGATTCTGTACCCACGATGGCTGTCTGACGACCCAAAGGCGGCGGGACCCGCTGTCGGCGAAATGCGAACCAAGACGGCGAGCACCCCAAGGACGGACCCGATGGAGTCGGCCTCCGAGTCGGCCGGTTCCTCCAGCGGGATCCACGCGCCATTAACGAACAAAGGCGAGGGAATGGCAGCGGTGATCGCCGCCCGGTAGCGACTGCTGTTGCCATAACCCCATGACCAAGCTTCAGCGTCATTAGAAGCACTACGCTACAAGAACTGCAGCTGGCAAGACTCCGCCCGCGGCGGACAAGGGCCTGTCGGCCCCATGTCAAGTCGGAGCTGGCCAGGCCTACTAGTTGGCGGGGCCCGAGTCGGCGGAGAAGACGGCGACTTAGAGACTGACGGTTTGGACCCACACCCAGCCGGATTACCGTTGTACCCCCGGGGGGTAGACCTATATAAACCCCCCGGGGCACCCATGCAAAGGGTTGGAAGCTAGTAGTTTTAGACACACATATAGAGGGAGAGAAGAGCAAGCCGTGCCCTTCTCCTTCCTCACCCGAACAGCTCAAGGAGCCTCTTGTACCCACTTTGCCATAGTGATCATGTGGAGACCCAGCAGAGCGGCGGTAGGGGTGTTATCTCCTCGGAGAGCCCTGAAGCTGGGTAAGATTCGCCGGCATGCATGTCTTCGCCTCATCCCGTTTCCAGGCACCGGCGACGTTCTACTCGCCCCCTCCATGATAAGCCATCCTTTGGCATATGTCGCACCCAACCCCCGACAACAGCTTAAACTATTAAAAACTGTTTTGTAGTTTTGTAATTGTCCTAGTTGCAAGTCAACCATCGACTCGCAACTGCGGGGTGCCCACATGCCACTTGCAACTCGTCCATCTACTTGCAACTCGGGCAATTGACCTAGTTGCTACTCCACCATCAACTCGCAACTCTGCTTGCCCGCATCCCACTTGCAACTCGACCATTGACTCGCAATTTGGCTTTTTTTGCAGTTTTGCAATTGCCCTAGTTGCAAGTTCACCATTGACTCACAACTGTGGGGTTCCCGCATAACACTTGCAAATTGGCCATCAACTCGCACCCTTGGAGTTGTTTACTCGATGATGCCACTTGCAACTCGACCATAGACTCGCAACTCGACCATCGACTCGCAACTCGGTTTTTTTTGTAGTTTTGTAATTGTCCTAGTTGCAAGTCAACCATCGACTAGCAACTGCGGGGTGCCCGCATGCCACTTGCAACTAGGGCAATTGCCCTAGTTGCAACTCCACCATCGACTTCAAGAATGCGGGTTGCCCGCATCCCCTACTTGCAACTCGACCATCGCCTGCATAACTTGGCTTTTTGCAGCTTTGCAATTTGCCCTAGTTGCAAGTCCACCATCGACTCATAACCGTGGGTGCCCGCATGCCACTTGCAAGTAGAACATCGTCTACTTAACTTCGCCTTTTGTGTACTTTTTAATTGCCCTAGTTTACAAGTCCACCATTTTGCCTCACAACTATGGGGGCCCCGCATGCCACTTGCAAGTAGAACATCGACTCGCAACTAGGGGTTGTTTACTCGATGCCACTTGCCACTCGACCATCGACTCGCAACTCGGGTTTTTTTTTGTAGTTTTGTAGTTGTCCTAGTTGCAAGTCCACCATCGACTCGCAACTGTGGGGTGCCCGCATGACACTTGCAACTCGACCATCGACTTGCAACTTGGGAAATTGCCCTACTTGCAACTCCACCATCAACTCAAGAATCGTGGGGGCGCCTGCATGCCACTTGCAACTCAACCATCGACTTGCAACTCGACCATCGACTCGCAACTATGGTTGCCCGCATGCCACTTGCAACTGGACCATCGACTTGCAACTTGGCTTTTTTTGTAGTTTGCAATTTTCCCTAGTTGCAAATCCACCATCGACTTCATAATTGTGGGTGCCCGCATGCCTCTTGCAAGTAGAACATCGACTCATTTGAGCGAGATGTAAAATGGTGTATTGCAACTAAGGAGGTGTGTGTGCGTGTTTTGTCATGGCCCCCAGTTGCAGCTGCCCATCGACTCGCAACTAAGTGTGTGTGTGTGTGTGTGTGTGTGTGTGTGTGTGTGTGTGTGTGTGTGTGTTGAGGGTCCCTAGTTGCATGTCGATATGAACTGCATAACTAGGGTGTGTGTGTTTTGTTGAGGACCCCCAGTTTGCAAGTTGACAATCGACTCGCAACTAGGGGTGTGTGTGTGTGTGTGTGTGTGTGTGTGTGTGTGTGTGTGTCAAGGGCCCTCAGCTGCATGTCAACCATTAACTCGCAACCATGGAGGGTGTGTGTTTGTCGAGGACCCCAGTTGCAAGTTGACCATTGACTCGTAACTAGGGTGCGTGTGTTTGTTTGAGGACCCCCAAGTGCAAGTTGACCATCGACTCGCAACTAGGGGGGAGGTGTGTGTGTGTGTGTGTGTGTGTGTGTGTGTGTGTGTGTGTGTGTGTGATTTGTCGTGGCCCCCAGTTGCAAGCCACTCATCGACTCACAACTAAGGATGTGTGTGTGTAGACGGTCCCTAGTTGCATGTCGATAACCGACTCGCAACTAGGGCTGTGTGTGTATGTGTGTGTCTTTTTTGTCAAGGGTCCCCAATTGCATGTTAAACATCAACTCCCAACTAGGAGGTGTGTGTTTGTTGAGGACCCCCAGTTGTAAGTTGACCATCGAATCGTAATTAGGTGTGTGTGTGTGTGTTGTCGTGGCCTCCAGTTGCAAGCCGACCATCGACTCGCAACTAGGGGGGAGGTGTGTGTGTGTGTGTGGCTGGGTGTGTGTGTGTTTTGTCGTGGCCCCCAGTTGCAAGCCACTCATCGACTCACAACTAAGGATGTGTGTGTGTGTGTAGACGGTCCTAGTTGCATGTCGATAACCGACTCGGAACTAGGTGTGTGTGTGTGTGTCTTTTTTGTCAAGGGTCCCCAGTTGCTGTTGAACATCACCTCGCAACTAGGAGGTGTGTGTTTGTTGAGGACCCCCAGTTGCAAGTTGACCATCGGCTCGTAATTAGGGGTGTGTGTATGTTGTCGTGGCCTCCAGTTGAAAGCCGACCATCGACTCGCAACTAGGGGGAAGGTGTGTGTGTGTGTGGGTGGGTGTGTGTGTGTTTTGTCATGGCCCCCAGTTGCAAGCCACTCATCGACTCACGACTAAGGATGTGTGTGTAGACGGTCCCTAGTTGCATGTTGATAACCGACTCGCAACTAGTGGTGTGTGTGTCTTTTTGTCAAAGGTCCCCTGTTGATGTTGAACATCAACTCGCAACTAGGAGGTGTGTGTTTGTTGAGGACCCGAGTTGCAAGTTGACCATCGACTCGTAATTATGTGTGTGTGTGTGTGTCACGTCACCTGGGAGCGCCGCACCGAACCAGAAGGATCCGGAAGGCTAGTGGGTCCCAGAGTCAGAGACAAGGCAATGGCTGGAAGACTGAGAAGCGAAACCACAGACCAAGTGGTGTGTTGACATTTGTAAGCGTGCGTGAGTGGGTGGCATAAGTAGGCGATGTGTGTGGTGTGAGAGGGCATGGATTATTGCGTGACTTGGACAGGAAGCTGATCTTCCTTGGCCTTCCGTCATCTATCCAATTCCCTCCTCTGCCGTTCTTATCTTCTCCTCCTCCTACCTTCCCAGATCTGATCCCCAGGGGTACGTTACACTTGGTATCAGAGGTCACTTCGATCCTCGGTGACCTGGAGTTGCCAGACTACCTGCAGAAGCCGCGCTACCTCACCAAGCAAGCCCAACGGGCGGCGGCCATGGAGGAACAACTCGCGGCTCTGATTCGGTCCGTCAAGGACAGCCACGAGGCCACCGATGCCAGATTGGAGGCCATCCAGACATCGCTCGAGCTTTGGAGGCCGGCGGTGACCAATCTCCAAGGGCAACTCGATGAGCTGCGTACTCAGGTGGGCCGCATCGCACTCCATCCGGCGCTCGCGGATCCGGCGGGGGCAACGGCTCCGGCGGCCGCCAGGCCAGATCCAGTGGGGCGAACCGTCGCGCCGCCATCAGTGGTCGACCCGGGGCACCACGGGCCAAGTGGCCACGGCGACATCCACGATCTCGAGGGTCTGGCTCATGGGGTGGTCACCACCCTAGTGCCGCCTCCGGCAAATGGTGCGTCCAAATCTCCACCCTTCTCTCTAATTCCAAGCAGCACACCAGGGGAAGAGGGGCGTGAGGGTGAACAGCGGCAATACGTCCAGCACAACTGGGCTTTGCCGAAATTGGATTTTCCATCCTTTGATGAGGATAATCCGCAATTTTGGAAGAGCAGGTGTGAAAAGTACTTTGATGTCTATGGGGTTCAATCTGAGCTTTGGGTGCGGGTAGCAACACTGCATTTCACAGGGAATGCAGCACGTTGGCTGCAGTTGCAAGAGTCACAGAGCGCATCCTTCACCTAGGAGGCTTTGTGCGCAGCGTTGTGTGGCAAATTCGGCAGAGAACAATATCAAACACACTTGCAGCAATTCCATAGTCTTAGACAAACAAGTACAGTCCACGAATACATGGGTAGATTTGAGGAGCTGATGCACCAGATGTTAGCACATAACCCTGGTTTTGATTCATTGTATTTTACCACACACTTTCTAGAAGGGCTTCGCACTGATATTCGAGTAGGTGTTATGTTACATCAGGTGAAGGATTTGGATGCTGCTTTTTCTCTGGCTACCATGCAGGAGGTGCTACAGGAGGCGTTGCCTCGGAAGGAATTTCGGCGACAAGATGTGCCACAACAACGCGCTCCTTTGCGCCCATTGTTGGCACTGTTGGAAATATGCCCTAGAGGCAATAATAAAAGCATTATTATTATATTTCCTTGTTCATGATAATTGTCTTTTATTCATGCTATAACTGTATTATCCGGAAATCGTAATACACGTGTGAATACATAGACTACAATAAGTCCCTAGTGAGCCTCTAGTTGACTAGCTCGTTGGTCAACAGATAGTCATGGTTTCGACTATGGACATCGGATGTCATTGACAACGGGATCACGTCATTAGGAGAATGACGTGATGGACAAGACCCAATCCTAAGCATGGCACAAGATCGTGTAGTTCGTTTTGCTAGAGCTTTTCCAATGTCAAGTATCTCTTCCTTAGACCATGAGATCGTGCAATTCCGGATACCGTAGGAGTGCTTTGGGTGTATCAAACGTCACAACGTAATCGGGTGACTATAAAGGTGCACTACGGTATCTCCGAAAGTGACCATTGGGTTGACACGGATCGAGATCGGATTTGTCACTCCGTGACACGGAGAGGTATCACTGGGCCCACTCGGTAATGCATCATCATAATGAGCTCAAAGTGATCAAGTGTCTGGTCATGGGATCATGCATTGCGGTACGAGTAAAGTGACTTGCCGGTAACGAGACTAAACGAGGTATTGGGATACCGACGATCGAGTCTCGGGCAAGCAACATACCGTCTGACAAAGGGAATAGAATACGGGGTTGTTTGAACCCTTGACATCGTGGTTCATCCGATGACAACATCGAGGAGCATGTGGGAGCCAACATGGGTATCCAGATCCCGCTGTTGGTTATTGACTTGAGGTAGTCTCGGTCATGTCTGCATGTCTCCCGAACCCGTAGGGTCTACACACTTAAGGTTCGGTGACGCTAGGGTTAATGGGAAGACAAGTATGTGATTACCGAATGTTGTTCGGAGTCCCGGATGAGATCCCGGACGTCACGAGGAGTTCCGGAATGGTCCGGAGGTAAAGATTTATATACGGAAAGTGGTTAAACGGACTCGGAAAGTTTCGGGGTATACTGTAATGTACCGGGGCCACCGGAGAGTTCGGAGGTCCACCGAGGGGCCACCTCTGGGGGCCACATGGGCTAAGTGGGAGAGGGAGCCAGCCCCTGGTGGGCTGGGCGCCTCCCACCTAGGCCCATCTTGGCTAGGGTTTGGGGAGGAGGAAACCCTAAGGGAAAAGGGGCGCCTTGGCTTGGGGGCAAGCCACCCTTTCCTCCTCTCCCTTGGCCGCCCCCCTAGGGTTTTCCCTAGAGGCCGGCCCCTTTGCCCTCTCCTCCTATAAATAGAGGGGTGGGGGAGGCTGCAGACACTCGAAGGCGCAGCCCCTCCCTCCCCAACACCTCTCTTTCTCCACGTGAGCTTGGCGAAGCCACTGGAGAACTGCCAGTACCAACCGCACCACGCCGTCGTGCTGCCATTGAAGTTGTCTTCCTCAACCTCTCCTTCATTCTTGCTGGATCAAGGCGGAGGAGACGCCATCGTCCGCACGTGTGTTGAACACGGAGGTGCTGTCCTTTCAGCACTTTGGTCATCGGTGATCGGAATCACGTTGGGAACGTCTTCATCATCACCACTCTCTCGAACGCTTCCGTGCATCGATCTACAAGTGGTATGTAGATGCAAACTCTCTCGTAACTCGTTGCTTAGATGAACTCATAGATAGATCTTGGTGAAACCGTAGGAAAATTTTAATTTTCTGCAACGTTCCCCAACAAAGTGGCATCATGAGCTAGGTCTATGCGTAGTTCTCTTTGCACGCAGTAGAACACAATTTTGTTGTGGGCGTGGATCTTGTCAATTTACTTGCCGTTACTAGTCGCTTTCTTGCTTCCGCGGTATTGTGGGATGAAGCGGCCCTGACCAACCTTACACGCATTTACGTGAGACCGGTTCCACCGACTAACATGCACTAGTTGCATAAGGTGGCTGGCGGGTGTCCTGTCTCTCCTACTTTAGTTGGAGCGGATTCGATGAACAGGGTCCTTATGAAGGGTAAATAGAAGTTGACAAGATCACGTTGTGGTTATTCGTAGGTAAGAAAACGTTCTTGCTAGAACCCAATTGCAGCCACGTAAAAGATGCAACAACAATTAGAGGACGCCTAACTTGTTTTTGCAGCAATTGTCATGTGACGTGATATGGCCAAGTTGTGATGAATGATGATATATTGTGATGTATGAGATCATGTTCTTGTAATAGGAATCACGACTTGCATGTCGATGAGTATGACAACCGGCAGGAGCCATAGGAGTTGTCTTTATTTTTGTATGACCTATGTGTCATTGAAGAACGCCATGTAACTTACTTTACTTTATTGCTAAACGCGTTAGCCATAGAAGTAGAAGTAGTCGTTGGCGTGACAACTTCATGAAGACACGATGATGGAGATCATGATGATGGAGATCATGGTGTCATGCCGGTGACAGGATGATCATGGAGCCCTGAAGATGAAGATCAAGGAGCTATATGATATTGGCCATATCATGTCACTACTTTATAATTGCATGTGATGTTTATTATGATTATACATCTTGTTTACTTAGAACGACGGTAGTAAATAAGATGATCCCTTAGAACAATTTCAAGAAGTGTTCTCCCCTAGCGTGCACCGTTGCTACGGTTCGTCAGCTTCTAAGCACCACGTGTTAATCGGGTGTGATGGATTCTTACGTTCACATACAACGGGTGTAAGCAAGATTTACACACGCAGAAACACTTAGGGTTAACTTGACGAGCCTAGCATGTGCAGACATGGCCTCGAACACGGAGACCGAAAGGTCGAACACGAGTCGTATGGAAGATACGATCAACATGAGAATGTTCACCGACGCCGACTAGTCCGTCTCACGTGTTGATCGGACACGGCCTAGTCGACTCGGATCGTGTAACACTTAGATGACTAGAGGGATGTCTAATCTAAGTGGGAGTTCATTAATAATTTGATTAGATGAACTTTATTATCATGAACAATAGTCTAAAATCTTTTACATGACATGTCTTGTAGATCAAATGGCCAACGCTCATGTCAACTTGAACTTCAACGCGTTCCTAGAGAAAACCAAAATTTGAAAGATGACGGCAAGAACTATACGGACTGGGTCCTAACACGAGGATCATCCTCATAGCTGCCAGGAAACAATACGTCCTAGAAGGACCGTTAGGTGACGCTCCGTCGAAGAACCAAGACATTATGAATGCTTGGCAGTCTCGTGCTGATGATTACTCCCTCGTTTAGTGCGGCATGCTTTACAGCTTAGAACCGGGGCTCCAAAAGCGTTTTGAGCATCACGGACCATATGAGATGTTCGAAGAGCTGAAACTGGTTTTTCAAGCTCACGCCCGGGTCGAGAGATATGACATCTCCGACAAGTTCTATAGTTGTAAGATGGAGGAAAACAGTTCTGTCAGTGAGCACATTCTGAAGATGTCTGGGTTGCACAACCGTATGACCCAGCTGAATATTAACCTCCCTGATGAGGCGGTCATTGACAGAATCCTCCGGGGCCGCTCCCACCAAGCTACAAGAGCTTTGTGATGAACTACAACATGCAGGGATGGTGAAGACCATTCTGAAGTGTTCTCTATGTCAAGTCGGCCGAGGTTGAAATCAAGAAAGAACATCAAGTGTTGATGGTCAATAAGACCACTAAGTTCAAGAAGGGCAAGGGTAAGAAGAACTTCAAGAAGGACGGCAAGGAGATTGCCGCGCCTGCAAGCAAGTTGCCGGAAGAAGTCAAACAATGGACCCAAACCCGAGACCGAGTGCTTTTATTGCAAGGAAGGGTCCTTTGGAAGCGGAACGCCCCAAATACTTAGCGGATAAGAAGGCCGGCAACACCAAAGGTATATTTGATATACATGTAATTGATGTGTACCTTACCAAGAATCGTAGTAACTCCACGGGTATTTGATACGGTCTTGTTGCTCATATTTGTAACTCATGCCAGAGCTGCGGAATAAGCGGAGATCGGCGAAGGACGAGGTGACGATCTTGGCGTCGGGAATGGTTCCAGAGTCGATGTGATCGCCGTCGCACGCTTACCTCTTCATTTACCCACGGATTAGTTATGAACCTTAATAATTGTTATTTGGTGCCAAGTTTGAGCATGAATATTGTATCTGGATCTGGATCTCGTTTAATGCGAGATGGCTACTCATTTAAATCCGAGAATAATGGTTGTTCTATTTATATGAGAGATATGTTTTATGGTCATGCTCCGATGGTCAATGGTTTATTCTTAATGAATCTCGAACGTAATGTTACACATGTTCATAGTGTGAATACCAACAGATGTAAAGTTGATAACGATAGTCCCACATACTTGTGGTAATCGCCGCCTTGGTCACATTGGTGTCAAGCGCATGAAGAAGCTCCATGTCGATGGACTTTTGGAGTCTCTTGATTATGAATCATTTGACACATGCGAACCATGCCTCATGGGCAAGATGACCAAGACTCCATTCTCTGGAACAATGGAGCGAGCAACCAACTTGTTGGAAATCGTACATACCGATGTGTGCGGTCCAATGAGCGTTGAGGCTCGCGGAGGATATCGTTATGTTCTCACTCTAACAGATGACTTGAGTAGATATGGGTATGTCTACTTGATGAAACACAAGTCTGAAACCTTTGAAAAGTTCAAGGAATTTCAGAATGAAGTAGAGAATCAACGTGACCGAAAGATAAAATTCTTACGATTGGATCGTGGAGGAGAATATTTAAGTCACGAATTTGGTACACACTTAAGAAAATGTGGAATCGTTTCACAACTAACGCCGCTGGAACACCTCAACAGAACGGTGTGTCCGAACGTCGTAAATGTCGCACTCTATTGGATATGGTGCGATCTATGATGTCTCTTACCGATTTACCGCTATCATTTTGGGGATACGCTCTAGAGACAGCTACATTCACTTTAAATAGGGCACCGTCTAAATCCGTTGAGACGACACCGTATGAATTATGGTTTGGGAAGAAACCTAAGTCGTCGCTTTCTAAAAGTTTGGGGATGCGATGCTTATGTCAAGAAACTTCAACCCGAAAAGCTCGAACCCAAGTCGGAAAAATGCGTCTTCATAGGATACCCTAAGGAAACCTTTGGGTATACCTTCTACCTTAGATCCGAAGGCAAGATCTTTGTTGCCGAGAACGGAACCTTTACGGAAAAAGAGTTTCTCTCGAAAGAAGTAAGTGGGAGGAAAGTAGAACTCGATGAAGTACTACCTCTTGAACAGAAAGTAGTGCAGCTCAGGAAAATGTTCTGTGATGCCTACACCAATCAAGAGGAAATTCATGATGATCAAGGTACCGGATCAAGTTACTCTTGAACTTCAGGGTCCACTAGGACACGTTCCGCACTGCAGTGGTACGGCAACCCCGTCACCGGAAATCATGTTGTTAGACAACGGTGAACCTTCGAACTATGAAGAAGCAATGGCGGCCCAGATTCCAACAAATGGCTAGAAGCCATGAAGTCCGAGATAGAAACCATGTATGAAAACAAAGTGTGGACTAAGACAGACTTGACCGATGAACGGCGAGCGATAGAAAACAAATGGATCTATAAGAAGAACACGGACGCGGATGGAAAAGTCACCATCAAAAAAGATCGACTTGTCGCTAAGGGTTATCGGCAAGTTCAAGGGATTGACTATGATGAGACTTTCTCTCCGTAGCGAAGCTTAAGTCCGTCCGAATCATGTTAGCAATTGCCGCATACTATGATTATGAGATATGGCAGATGGACGCCAAAACAGCGTTCCTTAACGGCTATCTTAAGGAAGAGTCAGATATGATACAGCCGGAAGGTTTTGTCGATCCCAAGAATGTCGACAAAGTATGCAAGCTCCAAATGATCCATTTATGGGCTGGTGCAAGCATCTCGGAGTTGGAGAACATTCGCTTTGATGAGATGATCAAAGCGTTTGGGTTTATCTTGAGACTTATGGAGAAGCCTGCGTTTACAAGAAAGTGAGTGGGAGCTCTGTAGCATTTCTCATATTATATGTAGATGACATACTTTTGATGGGAAATGATATAGAATTCTTGGACAGACATTAAGGCCTACTTGAATAAGTGTTTTTCAATGAAGGACCTTGGAGAAGCTGCTTATATATTAGGCATCAAGATCTATAGAGATAGATCGAGACGCCTCATAGGTCTTTCACAAAGCACATACCTTGATAAGATTTTGAAGAAGTTCAAAATGGATCAGTCCAAGAAGGGGTTCTTGCCTGCTTTTGCAAGGTGTGAGATTGAGCTCAGCTCAATGCCCGACCACGGCAAAAGATAAAGAAGAGATGAGTGTCATCCCCTATGCCTCAGCCATAGGATCTATTATGTATGCCATGCTGTGTACGGACCTGATGTAAACCTTGCCGTAAGTTTGGTAGGAAGGTACCAAAGTAATCCCGGCAAGGAACACCGGACAATGGTCAAGAATATCCTGAAGTACTGAAAAGGACAAAGGACATGTTTCTCGTTTATGGAGGTGACGAAGAGCTCGTCAGAATAACAGGTTACATCGACGCTTAGCCGATACAGATCCGGATGACTCTAAGTCACAAACCGGATACGTGTATATGTTGAATGGTGGAAGCGATGGTAGTGCCGCAAGCAGAGCGTCGTGGCGGGATCTACATGTGAAGCGGAGTACATGGCAGCCTCGGAGGCAGCGATGAAGCAATTTGGGTGAAGGAGTTCATCACCGACCTAGGAGTCATACCCAATGCGTCGGGGCCAATCAAACTCTTACGTGACAACACCGGAGCTATTGCACTTGCCAAGGAGCCGGGTTTCACAAGAAGACCGAGCACATCAAGCGTCGCTTCAACTCCATCCGTGAAAATGTTCAGGATGGAGACATAGAAATTTGTAAAGTGCATACGGATCTGAATGTCGCAGATCCGTTGACTAAACCTCTCTTCATGGGCAAAACATGATCAACACGAACTCTATGGGTGTTCGATTCATCACGATGTAAACTAGATTATTGACTCTAGTGCAAGTGGGAGACTGTTGGAAATATGCCCTAGAGGTAATAATAAAAGCATTATTATTATATTTCCTTGTTCATGATAATTGTCTTTTATTCATGCTATAACTGTATTATCCGGAAATCGTAATACACGTGTGAATACATAGACTACAATAAGTCCCTAGTGAGCCTCTAGTTGACTAGCTCGTTGGTCAACAGATAGTCATGGTTTCCTGACTATGGACATCGGATGTCATTGACAACGGGATCACGTCATTAGGAGAATGACGTGATGGACAAGACCCAATCCTAAGCATGGCACAAGATCGTGTAGTTCGTTTTGCTAGAGCTTTTCCAATGTCAAGTATCTCTTCCTTAGACCATGAGATCGTGCAATTCCCGGATACCGTAGGAGTGCTTTGGGTGTATCAAACGTCACAACGTAATCGGGTGACTATAAAGGTGCACTACAGGTATCTCCGAAAGTGACCATTGGGTTGACACGGATCGAGACTGGATTTGTCACTCCGTATTACGGAGAGGTATCACTGGGCCCACTTTCGGTAATGCATCATCATAATGAGCTCAAAGTGATCAAGTGTCCGGTCACGGGATCATGCATTGCTGATGCGAGTAAAGTGACTTGCCGATAACGAGACTAAACGAGGTATTGGGATACCGCGATCGAGTCTCGGGCGCAAGCAACATACCGTCGACAAAGGGAATAGAATACGGGTTGTTTGAACCCTTGACATCGTGGTTCATCCGATGACAACATCGAGGAGCATGTGGGAGCCAACATGGGTATCTAGATCCCGCTGTTGGTTATTGACTTGAGGTAGTCTCGGTCATGTCTGCATGTCTCCCGAACCCGTAGGGTCTACACACTTAAGGTTCGGTGACGCTAGGGTTAATAGGAAGACAAGTATGTGATTACCGAATGTTGTTCGGAGTCCCGGATGAGATCCCGGACGTCACGAGGAGTTCACGAATGGTCCGGAGGTAAAGATTTATATATGGAAAGTGGTTAAACGGACTCCGGAAAGTTTCGGGGGGTATACCGGTAATGTACCGGGGCCACCGGGAGAGTTCCGGAGGTCCACCGGGAGGGGCCACCCCTCCCGGGGGGCCACATGGGCTAAGTGGGAGAGGGAGCCAGCCCCTGGTGGGCTGGGCGCGCCTCCCCACCTAGGCCCATGCGGCTAGGGGTTGGGGAGGAGGAAACCCTAAGGGAAAAGGGGGCGCCCCCCCTTGGCTTGGGGGGCAAGCCACCCCTTTCCTCCTCTCCCTTGGCCGCCGCCCCCCTAGGGTTTTCCCTAGAGGGCCGGCCCCCTTTTGCCCTCTCCTCCTATAAATAGAGGGGTGGGGGGGAGGGCTGCAGACACCCTGGAAGGCGCAGCCCCTCCCCTCCCCAACACCTCTCTTTCTCCACGTGAAGCTTGGCGAAGCTCACGGAGAACTGCCAGTACCAACCGCACCACGCCGTCGTGCTGCCATTGAAGTTGTCTTCCTCAACCTCTCCTTCATTCTTGCTGGATCAAGACGGAGGAGACGCCATCGTCTCCGCATACATGTGTTGAACACGGAGGTGCTGTCCTTTCAACACTTTGGTCATCGGTGATCGGAATCACGTTGGGAACGTCTTCATCATCACCACTCTCTCGAACGCTTGCATTTTCGATCTACAAGTGGTATGTAGATGCAAACTCTCTCTCGTAACTCGTTGCTTAGATGAACTCATAGATAGATCTTGGTGAAACCGTAGGAAAATTTTAATTTTCTGCAACGTTCCCCAACAGGCACTGGGCGCAACTCCGGCCCGTCAACTGCTGCCAGCACCGCCGGCCGCAACAGAGGACCGTCGGGGCTTGAATGCAGCACGCGGTGCAGATCGGGCTGATCGTGCCTAGCACAAGCCCATTCTCATCACCAGTCCTGTTGGTCAAGAAGAAAGACCAGACTTGGCGGTTTTGCGTGGATTTTCGGCACTTAAATGCGATTACAATAAAAAATGCCTATCCACTACCGATCATTGACGAGCTGTTGGACGAGTTAGCAGGGTCAGAATGGTTCTCGAAGCTAGACCTGAAGGCAGGGTATCACCAGATCAGGCTAGTAGAGCAAGACGAGCCCAAAACAGCCTTCAAGACGCACCAAGGTCAGTTTCAGTTCAAGGTGCTGCCATATGGAGTAACAGGGGGGCCGGCTACTTTCCAAGGTGCCATCAACACAGTCTTCCAGCCATTAAACATGCATGGAGTACTGGCATTTATGGATGACATTTTGGTTCACACGAAGACGTACTCACAGCATCTGGATACCCTTCGTCAAGTGCTTCAACTCCTGAAGGAGAATGATCTGTTTGCAAAATGCTCTAAATGTTCCTTTGCTCAATGATAGATCAGCTATTTGGGGCACACAATCAGTGGGGCAGGAGTGGCGACCCTGGACGAGCATGTGCAGTCGGTGAGAACCTGGAAACAGCCAACAACAGTGAAAGAACTTCGTGGATTCTTGGGATTGGCGGGATACTACCGCAAGTTTGTGCGCAACTTTGGCATTCTCAGCAGGCCTCTCAACGACCTCTTGAGGAAGAATGTGCCATTCGTCTGGACCGACACCATAGAGGCAGCCTTCCAGGCTCTGAAAACAGCACTCATCGAGGCCCCCGTGCTTGCACTACCGGACTTCTCCAAACGGTTTGTGGTGGAAACCGATGCGAGTGCCATAGGCATTGGTGCCGTGTTGATGCAAAATGATCACCCAGTGGCATATTTGAGAAGATCCCTCGCTCCCCGCAACCTGGGGCTGTCAGCTTATGAGAAGGAGTGCCTGGCCTTACTACTCGCAGTAGATCACTGGCGCCCATACCTACAACACTCAGAATTCACCATTCAAACAGACCAAAAGAGCTTGCTGAATTTGACTGATCAAAGGCTGAACACCCCAATACAACAGAGGGCATTTACCAAGCTAGTGGGGCTACAGTTCAAGATTCAGTACAAAGCTAGGGCAACCAATCGAGCAGCTGATGCACTATCACGTCAAGTGCATGACATACCAAAGGAATTGGCAGCCATGGCAGTTTGCAAACCAGCATGGTTGGAAGCCATTACTGAGAGCTATCGACATGACACTGCAGCACAACAACTGCTCACCAGGCTGTCGTTGGATCCAAACAGCGATGAAGGATACTCCATTCAAGATGGCGTGCTCAGATACAATGATAAGATTTGGATTGGCAACGATACTGAAATCCAGACTTCTCTGATCAAGGCGTTGCATGATAAGCGCCAACAGAGGGCACTCGGATTTCATGTCACTTATAATCGAGTCGCCATTGTTTGCTTGGAAGAACTTGAAAAATATGGGGCAACAGTTCATGCGCCAGTGCAGCACGTGTCAAAGAGCGAAAACAGAACGGGTGTCCCCGGCAGGGCTACTCGAGCCACTGCCCATTCCCAAACGACCGTGGGCGGCCGTATCGCTGGATTTCATCAAAGGGTTACCCAAATCAGGAGGAGATGATGTGATATTGGTGGTGGTGGATAAATTCTCCAAATATGCACACTTGCACTCCATGAAGCACCCAGACACAAAGACCGATCGCCAGATATATATATGCAGCAGGTCTTCAAATTGCACGGCTCCCATTGGCATTGATATCAGATCAGGATCGTGTCTTCACAAGCAACTTGTGGCAGGAGCTGTTCCGTCTCTCTCAGGCATAGCTGCACATGAGCTCTTCGTACCATCCCTAGACGGATGGACAGACGGAACGCGTGAATCAGTGTCTTGAGACCTACCTGCGCTGCTCAGTTCACTCGCGTCCGCGCAACTGGTGCAAATGGTTGTTCCTTGCAGAGTACTGCTACAATACCACCTTCCACTCAGCACTAGGGCGAACACCGTTTGAAGTCATCTATGGAACACTGCCGCGGGAGTTTGGGGTGACTCAAGTAGATCAGTGCACTGTCCCAGACTTAGAGACATGGTTAAAAGAAAGAGAGGTCATGCTGGACCTGCTCCAGCAGCAGCACAAGAATGCCCAAGACAGGATGAAGCGGCAAGCAGACAAGAAGCACACTGACAAGGAGTTTGCAGTAGGCGACTGGGTTTACCTCAAACCGCAACCGTTCATACAGAGCTCAGTGGCGCGGAGGCCGTTCCAAAAGCTCGCCTTTCGCTACTATGGTCCATATCAGGTGACTGCGAGAGTGGGAAAAGTAGCATATCGTCTCGCGCTGCCAGAGCCAAGCCAGATACATCCTGCCGTGCACATTTCGCAACTGAAGCAAGCTCTAGGAGTGGACACCACCGTGGAAGCCGATCTTCCGCCAGAGCCAACCATACTGCAAATGTAACACGAACCACTCCAAGTCCTGGCAAGTAAAGAGGTAAGAACCAGCACAGGTAAACGCTCACGCTACTTGATTCATTGGTCAGGTTTGCCCAGGTCTCTTGCCACTTGGGAGGAACCAGAGGAGCTTCAACAGCGGTTCCCCACGTCAGCGGCTTGGGGACAAGCCGCAGCTCAAGGGGGGGGGGGGAGATTGTCACGTCACCTGGGAGCGCCGCACCGAACCAGAAGGATCCGGAAGGCTAGTGGGTCCTGGAGTCAGAGACAAGGCGATGGCTGGAAGACTGAGAAGCGAAACCACAGACCAAGTGGTGTGTTGACAGCTGTAGCGTGCGTGAGTGGGTGGCATAAGTAGACGGTGTGTGTGGTGTGAGAGGGCATGGATTATTGTACGTGACTTGGACCGGAAGCTGATCTTCCTTGGCCTTCCCGTCATCTATCCAATTCCCCTCCTCTCGCCGTTCTTATCTTCTCCTCCTCCTACCTTCCCAGATCTGATCCCCAAGGGGTACGTTACAGTGTGCGCGTGCACGTATGTGTGTGTGTTGTCGTGGCTATTATTCTCCTCTCTTTTTTCTGCAATACACAACCACTAGGAAACAAGTCCACAACAACCAACGAACAACCCACAACCGAATTCTCAAAAAAAAAAAAAACAAAGCCAACACCGTACTAGGCCTGGCCAACAAAGGAAAACGAGACAACCTTGCATGGCCGCGAGATGGAGGAAAGAAAGGCTGACCAGAAAACAATGACGTTGGAAAACTAGTGCCACGTCAGCTCATACATGTCAGGTGAATGAGACCAAAATATATCTCATTTAAATGAGTTCTAGGCGCTCCTAATTTTTATTGTGTCTGAGATGCGTCGTACTATATGATGGTTTTCGCAAAAGAAAGGTTCAACTGCCAAATCTTAAAAGAGATTTTCCGCCCCTCTTTATATTCAACACAACCAATATTATGCAGGATGAGTGGAGGATGAATGCCATGGTACAAATCCGACTGAAGAAACATAATTCAGTTTTGCTAAGAAAGTACTCCCTCCATTCAACCGCGCTCGCACGCACGTACGGCCGAGGTCCGGACGGACACCAGGCCCCAGGGGCCAGGGCAGGACCAGGAGAGGACCGTATGGCTGCCCGGAGATCAACCTGGTAGTGGTATGGTAGGAAACGGAAATCGAGCCAGGAACACCTCGTTCAGGGAGATCACGGATTGTTAGGACCCGCCGAGTAGATTAAATTTATCCCGGTACACGGCGCTCCTGCGGACCCGCGCGAACTCGGAGGCAGGCAGGACGGAGACGAGAGATGGAGCTTGCGGCGGCGGGATGCATCGTGCGTTGTCTGAGTTGGGGTTTGTAGCCGTTGGTTTTTCTTCACCGAAGACGTGGAGAAACGTCGAGATGCCATGGGTGCAGCGGCACGAGAACTATCTTGATGTGGCATTTTCCCCATGAGTGATGAGTGCAGCGCGCAATGGTCTTCCGCAGATTCTCCTTGTTCGTTTTCAGTCTATTCAGTCTGTTATATGGTCTTCATCCAACCTAGTATAAGGTTTGGTTCGTTACCAACAGAAAGAAGTGCACGTGAGTTTCCCCGGACGCGGTTAGAGCTGTTCCGCAACTCCTGCCGGCGAGTCCGGTCCAAGGTTGCGGAGCGGGAGCGAGCGTCGTAGACGAAGTAGTCGAAGTAGTTGTACACGCGAAAGTAAATAACACAGAGAGATATGAGGAGACCCCCTACATAAATCAATGACCACGGATTACAATGATGGCTCCTCGGTGCTTTATATAGGCAAAAGGGGGGTCAAGGGATAAGTATCCACTTAACGATAAGAGGGGAACGGAAGGGGCTAGCCCGTGCGTTTAGCACGCGGCCGCCGCCACCCTCCGGGTGACCCGGTTTCCCAACACTCCCCCTTGGGTAATTATCCGTATATCCATGCCTCAAAACTCCGAAAAACCCAGTGGGAAAAAATATGGAGAAAGAGCACATAGTATACGTTGTTGTATTGCACGAATTGCCTCGTCAAAAACCTCGTGTGAGAAACATCAGGAAAACTCACTCAAGGGAAAAAGAGTACAATCCACTCAACCATCAAGTTGAGTACTCGATCATCGGGATTGAGATTTTAGCGACGAGTTTGTGAAGTTTCTCCCCCTGAACCTTGCATCTCTAAGTCTCATCATACCGATTCCACGCACACACCTCTCTAAGGTTGATGCCGATAATGATTTAGTGAACATATCAGCAAGATTGTCACAAGACTTAGTATGCAAAACTTTCACCTCATTCAACTGCTGCAGCTCGTGTGCATAGAAGAACTTGGGACTAATATGCTTAGTGAGGTTACTCTTCACATAACCCATACGGACTTGTGCAACACAAGCAGCATTATCTTCATAGATAATGGTAGGGGTTTGTCACGGTGTTCAGTCCACATGTCCGCTGAATGTGGCCGATCATCCGCCAAGCGATACACACTCTTTCGACGCTTCAATAGTGCCATGATTTCCGAGTGGTTCGTGGAAGTCGACACAAGTGTTTGCTTGGACGATTTCGGTGAAAACGCTGTTCCACCACAAAGGAAAACATATCGATCTGCGATTTGCAATCATGCGGGTCCGATAGGTACCCAAAGATCGGCATAGCCTACAATAGATAGGTCTTGGTTCCTTTTATAAAACAGGCCAAGATCTTTGGTCCCTTGCGTGTAACGGAAGACGCCCTTGACACCTTTCCAATGTCTTTTGGTAGGTTCAGAAGCTGTACCTCGCAAGCAAACCGACGTGAACGCAATGTCCGGCCGTGGTACAGTTTATAGATACATGAGTGCTCCAAGCGCACTTTCGTAAGGAACCTCTGGTCCCAGAGTTCCCCCTCCCCTCTTCCTTTGGCACGAATGGGTCCTTGTCCGCTGTAAAGACCTCCCGACCATCGGGGTCTTAGAAGGATATGCCTTATCAAATCCAAATCTTTCCAACACCTTCTCGGGTGTAGGCCGACTGGTGCACTAGAATCCCATCAGGGAATGTTCAAGTTGCAGACCTAGATGTAACTTGGTTTTACCTAAATCCTTCATCTCAATTCCGACATCAGGTAGGAACTCGCTTCCTCAATATCCTCAGGTGTACCGATTATGTTTAAATCGTCTACGTACACCGAGATTATACAGAATCCATCTTGGGATCGCCGTATAAAAACACATGGGCAATCTTTATTGCTCGTGTAGCCCTTCTCATGAAGGAAATCGCTTAAGCGATTGTACCACATTCTACCGCATCGTTCGAGTCCGCATAATGCCTTTTGAAGTTGGACACTTTGTATAGACCCCTGTTTGCTCTATCATGGTTCGAACAGGATACCTTTCCGGAACCTTCATGTATATGTTCGAATCCAAGTTACCATACAGTAAGCAGTGACAACATCCATTAGTTTCATTTTCAAGCCCATGTTTATCGCCATCGAGGTCAAGTATCTAAAGGTAACTCCATCCATGACCGGGAATAAGTCTCCTCAAAATCGACACCTGGTCGTTGAGTGAACCCTTGAGCGACGAGCCTTGCTTTGTACCGTACTACCTTATTATTTTCATCTCTCTTTCGAACAAAAACCCACCTATGGCCAACAGGACGAATGTGGGGAGGAGTTCGACAAACTGGTCCGAACACCTTCCTTTTGTTGAGAGATAATAATTCGGCAGTAATTGCCTGCTGCCAATCTTTCCAATCCGACCTTTTCTTGCAATCAACGAGCGTGTTAGGCTCATGGTCAAGACCTATGATTGAGGCAATTTTCGTAGCAAAGTTGATGTCGACAATCACCATTGCTCGGTTCAGGACTCCCCGTATAAATATAATTTATGGCCATTTCGTCATGGAGCGCATCCGCGCAAACACTTGCCCTACCAAATTTCCCATTATGGGAGCAAGGTCCTTTAGATTTCCCGCTACCGATGTGTGCGCTCACATCTCCGCTTGGGTGTTTCTATGGGAAAGTTTAAGTCTGGAATTTCGTGTCTTGAATTTTCCAGTACTTGTGCCAGTGTCTCGATCGCTCCCTGCTTCAATTTGGGGTACTTTGGCCATGTGCTGTGATAAATCTCTCTTATCCTTTTTCGTCAAAGGCCCCGAGTACTTGGGATTTGAGAAGCCGGATTTCTCGTCCTTTTAGGCCTTTGGACGGAGCGGTATACCTGTTGGGGAACGAGTAATTTCAAAATTTTCCACGCACACACAAGACCATGGTGATGGCATAGCAACGAGAGGGAGAGTGTACGTCCCACGCACTCGTGAGACCGAAAGCGGAAGCGTTATGACAACGCTGTTGATGTAGTCAGACGCCTTCACGATCCGACCGATCCAAGTACCGAACGACGGCACCTCAAAGTTACGCACACGCTCAGCTCGATGACGCATCCCCGGCTCCGATCCAAAGAAAGCGTCGGGGATGAGTTCCACAAGACGACGGCGTGGTGACGATGATGATGCTCTACCGGCGCAGGGCTTCGCCTAAACTCCGCGACGATATGACCGAGGTGGAATATGGTGGAGGGGGGCACCGCACACGGCTAAGAGATCCAAGGGATCAATTGTTGTGTCTTTTGTGCTAGCCCTGCCCCTCTATTTATATGTTGAGCCCCGGGGTCGAAACTTGGAGCAAAAGCCTCCTCAAAGTCGGTTTTGCCCGAAAGGCAAGAGTCCCACTCGGACTCTGTGACCAAACGCCACAATCCTTGGCGTCTGCCCAGACGCCATGGGCCTCGGCGTCTGCCCAGGGCCGACGCCAGGTCTCCGACGTTTGGCCCCGGCCTCCGCATAAAACTCCTTTTGCACCGACCTAAAGCCTCATGGGCTTGACCCTTGGCCTAAACATATCATCCAATATATGAATCTTTACGTCTCGACCATTTCGAGACTCCTCGTCATGTCCCCGATCTCATCCGGGACTCTAAACTCCTTCGGTACATCAAAACATGCAAACTCATAATATAACTGTCATCGAAACCTTAAGCGTGCGGACCCTACGGGTTCGAGAACTATGTAGACATGACCTAGAACTATTCTCGGTCAATAACCAATAGCGGAACCTGGATGCCCATATTGGTTCCTACATATTCTACGAAGATCTTTATCGGTCAAACCGCATAACAACATACGTTGTTCCCTTTGTCATCGGTATGTTACTTACCCGAGATTCGATCGTCGGTATCCAATACCTAGTTCAATCTCGTTACCGGCAAGTCTCTTTACTCGTTCCGTAATGCATCATTCCGTAGCTAACTCATTAGCTACATTGCTTGCAAGGCTTTATAGTGATGTGCATTACCGAGAAGGCCCAGAGATACCTCTCCGACAATCGGAGTGACAAAACCTAATCTCGAAATACGCCAACCCAACATGTACCTTTGGAGACACCTGTAGTACTCCTTTATAATCACCCGATTACGTTGTGACGCTTGGTAGCACTCCAAAGTGTTCCTCCCAGAACGGGAGTTGCATAATCTCATAGTTACAGGAACATGTATAAGTCATGAAGAAAGCAATAGCAGCATACTAAACGATCAAGTGCTAGGCTAACGGAATGGGTCATGTCAATCAGATCATTCAACCAATGATGTGACCCCGTTAATCAAATGACAACTCCTTTGTCTATGGTTAGGAAACTTAACCATCTTTGATTAACAAGCTAGTCAAGTAGAGGCATACTAGTGACTCGCTTGTCTATGTATTCACACATGTATTATGTTTCCGGTTAATACAATTCTAGCATGAATAATAAACATTTATCATGATATAAGGAAATAAATAATAACTTTATTATTGCCTCTAGGGCATATTTCCTTGAGTCTCCCACTTGCACTAGAGTCAATAATCTAGATCACATCACCATGTGATTAACATCGATAATTCACATCATCATGTGATTAACACCCATAGTTCACATCGCCATGTGACCAAGACCCAAAGGGTTTACTAGATTCAGTAATCTAGTTCACATCGCTATGTGATTAACACCCAAAGAATACTAAGGTGTGGTCATGTTTTGCTTTGTGAGAGAATCTTAGTCAACGGGTCTTTCACATTCAGATCCGTTATGTATTTTGCGCTTTTCTATGTCCGCAATGCTCGCACGGAGCTACTCTAGCTAATTGCTCCCACTTTCAATATGTATCTAGATCGAGACTTAGAGTCATCCAGATCAGTGTCAAAACTTGCATCGACGTAACCCTTTACGACGAACCTTTTCCACTTCCATAATCGAGAAATATATCCTTATTCCACTAAGGATAATTTTGACCGCTGTCCAGTGATCTACTCCTAGATCACTCTGGTACCTCCCTGCTAAGCTTATAGCAAGGCACACATCAGGTCTGGTACACAGCATTGCATACATGATAGAGCCTATGGCTGAGGCATAGGGAACATCTTTCATTTTCTCTCTATCTTCTGCGGTGGTCGGGCATTGAGTCTTACTCAACTTCACACCTTGTAACACGTGCAAGAACCCTTTCTTTGCTTGATCCATTTTGAACTTCTTCAAAATCTTGTCAAGGTATGTGCTTTGTGAAAGTCCAATTAAGCGTCTTGATCTATCTCTATAGATTTTGATGCCCAATATGTAAGCAGCTTTCACCGAGGTCTTTCATCGAAAAACTCTTGTTCAAGTATCCCTTTATGCTATCCAGAAATTCTATATCATTTCCGATTAGTAATATGTCATCTACATATAATATCAGAAATGCTACAGAGCTCCCACTCACTTTCTTGTAAATACATGCTTCTCCAAAAGTCTCAGATAAACCCAAATGCTTTGATCACACTATCAAAGCGTTTATTCCAACTCCGAGATGCTTGCACCAGTCCATAAATGGATCGCTGGAGCTTGCACACTTTGTTAGCTCCCTTTGGATCTATAAAACCTTCTGGTTGCATCATATACAACTCTTCTTCCAGAAATCCTTTCAGAATGCAGTCTTTACATCCATTTGCCAAATTTCATAATCATAAAATGCGGCAATCGCTAACATGATTCGGACAGACTTAAGCATCGCCACGGGTGAGAAGGTCTCATCGTAGTCAATCCCTTGAACTTGTCGAAACCCCTTTGCGATAAGTCGAGCTTTGTAGACAGTAATATTACCGTCGGTCGATCCTTCTTCTTGAAGATCCACTTGTTTTCTATTGCTTGCCGACCCTGGCAAGTCAACCAGAGTCCACACTTTGTTTTCATACATGGATCCATCTCAGATTTCATGGCCTCAAGCCATTTTATGGAATCTGGGCTCACCATCGCTTCTTCATAGTTCGTGAGGTTCATCATGATCTAGTAGCATGACTTCCGAATGTGATTACCGCATTCACCAGTGCGGATCTTACTCTGGTTGATCTACGAGGTTCTGTAGTAACTTGATCTGAAGTTTCATGATCAACATCATCAACTTCCTCACTATTTGGTGTAGATGTCGCAGAAACCAGTTTCTGTGATAAACTACTTTCAAATAAGGGAGAAGGTACAGTTACCTCATCAAGTTCTACTTTCCTCCCACTCACTTCTTTCGAGAGAAACTCCTTCTCTAGAAAAGATCCATTCTTTTTTTTAGCAACGAATATCTTGCCTTCGGATCTGTGATAGAAGGTGTACCCAACTATTTCCTTTGGGTATTCTATGAAGACGCACTTCTCCGATTTGGGTTCGAGCTTATCAGGATGAAACTTTTTCACATAAGCATCGCAGCCCCAAACTTTAAGAAACGTCAACTTGGGTTTCTTGCTAAACCACAGTTCATATGTTGTCGTCTCAACGGATTTAGATGGTGCCCTATTTAATGTGAATGCAGCTGTCTCTAATGCATAACCTCAAAACGATATTGGTAAATTGGTAAGAGACATCATAGATCGCACTATATCCAATAAAGTGCGGTTACGACGTTCGGACACACCATAACGTTGTGGTGTTCCAGGTGGCGTGAGCTGTGAAACTATTCCACATTGTTTTAATTGAAGACCAAACTCGTAACTCAAATATTCATCTCCACGATCAGATCGCAGAAATTTTATTTTCTTGTTACGATGATTTTCCACTTCACTCTGAAATTCTTTGAACCTTTCAACTATTTCAGACTTATGTTTCATCAAGAAGATATTCCATATCTCGCTCAAATCATCTTGTGAAGGTCGAAAATAACGATACTTGCCACGAGCATCAACACTCATTGGATCGCATACATCGGTATGTATTATTTCCAATAAGTCAAGATCTCGCTCCATTGTTCCGAACAACGGAGTTTCAGTCATCTTGCCCAAAAGGCACGGTTCGCAAGCATCAAATGATTCATAATCAAGTGATTCCAAAAGTCCATCAAGATGGATTTTTCTTTATGCGCTTTACACCAATATGACTTAAACGGCAAAGTACCACAAATAAGTTGCACTATCATTATTAACTTTGCATCTTTTGGTTTCAATATTATGAATATGTGTATCACTATGATCGAGATCCAATGAACCATTTTCATTGGGTGTGTAACCATATAAGGTTTTATTCATGTAAATGTAACAACAATTTATTCTCTTACTTAAATGAATAACCGTATTGCAATAAACATGATCAAATCATATTTATGCTCAACACCAAATAACACTTATTTAGGTTCCACACTAATCCCGAAAATATAGGGAGTGTGCGATGATGATCATATCAATCTTGGAACTACTTCCAACACTCATCGTCACTTCCCCTTCAACTAGTTTCGCTTCATTCTGCAACTCCTGCTTTCAAGTTACTACTCTTAGCAACCGAACCGGTATCAAATACCGAGGGGTTGCTACGAACACTAGTAAAATACACATCAATAATCTGTATATCAAATATACCTTTGTTCACTTTGCCATCCTTCTTATCCGCCAAATACTTGGGGTAGTTCCGCTTCTAGTGACCAGTTCCATTGCAGCAAAAGCACTTAGTCTCGTGCTTAGGTCCAGACTTGGGCTTCTTCACTCGAGCAACAACTTGCTTGCCGCTCTTCTTGAAGTTCCCTTCTTCCCTTTGCCCTTTTCCTTGAGACTAGTGGTCTTGTCAATCATCAACACTTGATGCTCTTTCTTGATTTCTACCTTCGTCGATTTCAACATCACGAAGAGCTCGGGAATCGTTTTCGTCATCCCTTGCATACTATAGTTCATCACGAAGTTCTAGTAACTTAGTGATGGTGACTAGAGAATTCTGTCAATCATCGCCTTATCCGGAAGATTAACTCCCACTTGATTCAAGCGATTGAAGTACCTGCATAATCTGAGCACATGCTCACTAGTTGAGCGATTCTCCTCCATCTTTTAGCTTTAGAACTTTGTTGGAGACTTCATATCTCTCAACTCGGGTATTTGGCTGGAAATATTAACTTCAACTCCTGGAACATCTCATATGGTCCATGACGTTCAAAACGTCTTTGAAGTCCCGATTCTAAGCCGTTAAGCATGGTGCACTAAACTATCAAGTAGTCATCATATTGAGCTAGTTTCTAGAGAAGGAGTTTCTCTCGAAAGAAGTGAGTGGGAGGAAAGTAGAACTTGATGAGGTAACTGTACCTTCTCCCTTATTTGAAAGTAGTTTATCACAGAAACCGGTTTCTGCGACATCTACACCAAATAGTGAGGAAGTTGATGATGTTGATCATGAAACTTCTGATCAAGTCACTACAGAATCTCGTAGATCAACCAGAATAAGATCCGCACCAGAGTGGTACGGTAATCCTGTTCTGGAAGTCATGCTACTAGATCATGATGAACCTACGAACTATGAAGAAGCGATGGTGAGCCCATATTCATAAAATGGCTTGAGGCCATGAAATGCGAGATGGGATCCATGTATGAAAACAAAGTGTGGACTTTGGTTGACTTGCCCGAGGGTCGGCAAGCAATAGAAAACAAGTGGATCTTCAAGAAGAAGACCGACGCCGACGGTAATATTATCGTTCATTAAAGCTCGACTTGTCGCAAAGGGGTTTCGACAAGTTCAAGGGATTGACTACGATGAGACCTTCTCACCAGAAGCGATGCTTAAGTCCGTCTCGAATCATGTTAGCGATTTGCCGCATTTTATGATTATGAAATTTGGCAAATGGATGTAAAGACTGCATTCTGAATGGATTTACGGAAGAAGAGTTGTATATGATGCAACCAGAAGGTTTTATAGATCCAAAGGAGCTAACAAAGTGTGCAAGCTCCAGCGATCCATTTATGGACCGGGTGCAAGCATCTCGGAGTTGGAATAAACGCTTTGATAGTGTGATCAAAGCATTTGGGTTTATCTGAGACTTTTGGAGAAGCCTGTATTTACAAGAAAGTGAGTGGGAGCTCTGTAGCATTTACGATATTATATGTAGATGACATATTACTAATCGGAAATGATATAGAATTCTGGATAGCATAAAGGGATACTTGAACAAGAGTTTTTCGATGAAGGACCTCGGTGAAGCTGCTTACATATTGGGCATCAAAATCTATAGAGATAGATCAAGACGCTTAATTGGACTTTCACAAAGCACATACCTTGACAAGATTTTGAAGAAGTTCAAAATGGATCAAGCAAAGAAAGGGTTCTTGCCTGTGTTACAAGGTGTGAAGTTGAGTAAGACTCAATGCCCGACCACCGCAGAAGATAGAGAGAAAATGAAAGATGTTCCTATACCTCAGCCATAGGCTCTATCATGTATGCAATGCTGTACCAGACCTGATGTGTGCCTTGCTATAAGCTTAGCAGGAGGTACCAGAGTAATCCAGAGTGGATCATCGGACAGCCGTCAAGAACATCCTGAAGTACGAAAAGGACTAAGGATATGTTTTCAGTATATGGAGGTGACAAAGAGCTCATCGTGAACAGTTACGTTGATGCAAGCTTTGACATCGATCCCGGACGATTCTAAATCGCAAACCGGATACGTATTTACACTAAACGGAGGAGCTGTCGGTTGGTGCGCTTCTAAACAAAGCGTCGTAGCGGGATCTACATGTGAAGTGGAATACATAGCAGCTTCGGAAGCAGCTAATGAAGGAGTCTGGATGAAGGAGTTCATATCCGATCTAGGTGTCATACCTAGTGCATCGGGTCCAATGAAAATCTTTTGTTACAATATCGAGCAATTGCCTTGGCGAAGGAATCCAGATTTCACAAGAGAACCAAACACATCAAGAGACGCTTCAATTCCATTCGGGACTTAGTCCGTGGGAGACATAGAGATTTGCAAGATACATACGGATCTGAATGTAGCAGACCCGTTGACTAAGCCTCTTCCACGAGCAAAACATGATCAGCACCAAGACTCCATGGGTGTTAGAATCATTACTGTGTAATCTAGATTATTGACTCTAGTGCAAGTGACATAATTCTTCTGTGCAGCAATGAGGATAAACCTCAGATCACGGATCCAATCCGCATCATTGCTACTAACATCTTTCAACACAGTTTTCTCTAGGAACAAAACATATGAAAGTAACAAACATAGGGAAGCAACAACGCGAGCTATTGATCTACAACATAATTTGCAAAATACTACCAGGACTAAATTCATGATAAATTTAAGTTCAATTAATCATATTACTTAAGAACTCCCACTTAGACAGACATCTCTCTAGTCATCTAAGTGATTACGTGATCCAAATCAACTAAACCATAACCGATCATCACGTGAGATGGAGTAGTTTTCAATGGTGAACATCACTATGTTGATCATATCTACTATATGATTCACGCTTGACCTTTCGGTCTCCGTGTTCCGAGGCCATATCCGCATATGCTAGGCTCGTCAAGTTTAACCTGAGTATTCTGCGTGTGCAAAACTGGCTTGCACCCGTTGTAGATGGACGTAGAGCTTATCACACCCGATCATCACGTGGTGTCTGGGCACGACGAACTTTGGCAACGGTGCATACTCAGGGAGAACTCTTCTTGATAATTTTAGTGAGAGATCATCTTAAAATGCTACCGTCAATCAAATCAAGATAAGATGCATAAAGGATAAACATCACATGCAATCAATATAAGTGATATGATATGGCCATCATCATCTTGTGCTTGTAATCTCCATCTCCAAGCACCGTCATGATCACCATCGCCACCGGCGCGACACCTTGATCTCCATCGTAGCATCGTTGTCGCCTCGCCAACTATTGCTTCTCGACTATCGCTACCGCTTAGTGATAAAGTAAAGCAATTACATGGCGTTTGCATTTCATACAATAAAGCGACAACCATATGGCTCTCGCCGATTGCCGATAACCGGTTACAAAACATGATCATCTCATACAATAAAATATAGCATCACGTCTTGACCATATCACATCACAACATGCCCTGCAAAAACAAGTTAGACGTCCTCTACTTTGTTGTTGCAAGTTTTACGTGGCTGCTACGGGCTGAGCAAGAACCGTTCTTACCTACGCATCAAAACCACAACGATAGTTTGTCAAGTTGGTGCTGTTTTAACCTTCGCAAGGACCGGGCGTAGCCACACTCAGTTCAACTAAAGTGAGAGAGACAGACACCCGCGGTCACCTTTAAGCAACGAGTGCTCAAGCGGTGAAACCAGTCTCGCGTAAGCGTCTGGCGTAATGTCGGTCCGGGCCGCTTCATCTCACAATACCGCCCGAACCAAAGTATGACATCTTTGGTAAGCAAGATGACTTATATCGCCCACAACTCACTTGTGTTCTACTCGTGCATATGACATCAACGATAAAACCTGGCTCGATACCACTTTGTTGGGGAACGTAGTAATTTCAAAATTTTCCTACGCACACACAAGACCATGGTGATGGCATAGCAACGAGAGGGGAGAGTGTCCGTCACGCACCTCAGAGACCCGAAAGCGGAAGCGTTATGACAACGCGTTGATGTAGTCGCACGTCTTCACGATCCGACCGATCCAAGTACCGAACGCACGGCACCTCCGAGTTCTGCACACGCTCACTCGATGACGATCCCGGGCCCGATCCAAAGAAAGCGTCGGGATGAGTTCCGTCAAGACGACGGCGTGGTGGACGATGATGATGCTCTACGCGCAGGCTTCGCCTAAACTCCGCGACGATATGACCGAGGTGGAATATGGTGGAGGGGGCACCAGACACGGCTAAGAGATCCAAGGGATCAATTGTTGTGTCCTTTGTGCTAGCCCCGCCTCTATTTATATGTTGAGCCATGGGGTCGAAACTTGGAGCAAAAGCCTCCTCAAAGTCGGTTTTGCCCGAAAGGCAAGAGTCCCACTCGGACTCCAGGACCAAACGCCACAATCCTTGGCGTCTGGCCCAGACGCCATGGGCCTCGGCGTCGCCCAGGCCGACGCCAGGTCTCGGCGTTTGGCCCCGGCCTCGCATAAAACTCCTTTTGCACCGACCTAAAGCCTCATGGGCTTGACCCCTTGGCCTAAACATATCATCCAATATATGAATCTTTACGTCTCGACCATTTCGAGACTCCTCGTCATGTCCCCGATCTCATCCGGGACTCCGAACTCCTTCGGTACATCAAAACATGCAAACTCATAATATAAGCATCGCTATCGAAACCTTAAGCGTGCGGACCCTACGGGTTCGAGAACTATGTAGACATGACCTAGAACTATTCTCGGTCAATAACCAATAGCGGAACCTGGATGCCCATATTGGTTCCTACATATTCTACGAAGATCTTTATCGGTCAAACCGCATAACAACATACGTTGTTCCCTTTGTCATCGGTATGTTACTTACCCGAGATTCGATCGTCGGTATCCAATACCTAGTTCAATCTCGTTATCGCAAGTCTCTTTACTCGTTCCGTAATGCATCATTCCGTAGCTAACTCATTAGCTACATTGCTTGCAAGGCTTTATAGTGATGTGCATTACCGAGAAGGCCCAGAGATACCTCTCCGACAATCGGAGTGACAAAACCTAATCTCGAAATACGCCAACCCAACATGTACCTTTGGAGACACCTGTAGTACTCCTTTATAATCACCCGATTACGTTAGGACGCTTTGGTAGCACCCAAAGTGTTCCTCCGTAAACGGGAGTTGCATAATCTCATAGTTACTGTGAACATGTATAAGTCATGAAGAAAGCAATAGCAGCATACTAAACGATCAAGTGCTAGGCTAACGGAATGGGTCATGTCAATCAGGTCATTCAACCAATGATGTGACCCCGTTAATCAAATGACAACTCCTTTGTCTATGGTTAGGAAACTTAACCATCTTTGATTAACAAGCTAGTCAAGTAGAGGCATACTAGTGACACTGCTTTGTCTATGTATTCACACATGTATTATGTTTCCGGTTAATACAATTCTAGCATGAATAATAAACATTTATCATGATATAAGGGAATAAATAATAACTTTATTATTGCCTCTAGGGCATATTTCCTTCAATACCATCATTTTTCTTCGGTATTTCAACCCTTTCCGGTGCATTGCGCGCGTGCACATGCGATTTTGTCACAGTCTTTAAGTCACTAAAGTGGTCAGGCAGTTGATTTGCTCAAGACTGCAAATCTATTATCTTTGGACTTCTCTCTCGCCTCAAAGAAGGCGCTGGTCATGAGCGTGGATCCCCGTGGCTTGCCACGTGATTTCTCGACTTTTAGCATCAAGGGGTTGATTCTCTCCCTAAAGTCGGGAAAAGATCCTCGTCAAAAATGCAATCAACAAACGAGCCGTGGTGATGTTGACTGTCATGGGGTCCAGATACTGATTATGGACACGATCTCATAACCAACGATATCCCCGACTTACGGAGCGGTCCCATCGCCGATCGCCGAGGGGGTGGTATAGGTACATACACCGCAACCGAACCTACGAAGGTGGGAAATTTTCGGTGCCGACCCTTGCGTAAGTTGAACAGGAGAGTGGATGTTGTAGGCCGACGGTCGAAAGTTGATGAGATTAGCCGCGTGTAACACCGCGTGGCCCCAACATGTAGTTGGCAAATTACAACCACGGAGGAGCGGTCGGGCAATGAATTTAATTCTTTTAATCAATGCCTCGGCAAGTCCATTTTGTGTATGAACATGTGGTACCGAGTGCTCAACTTTGATTCCCATTGCCATGCAATAATCATCGAACGCCTTTGAAGTAAATTCTCCGGCGTTGTCCATTCGAATAGACTTTATACGATAATCCGGGAAATTATTCCTCATTTGTATGATCTGTGAAATCAATTTTGCAAAGGCATGGTTCCGTGTTGACAAAGAGCAAACATTGGACCATTTAGAGAAGCATCAATGAGCACCATAAAGTACCGAAACGGCCCCATTAGGGGCTGAATTGGACCGCATATGTCCCCTTGGATACGTTCCAAGAACGCGGGGATTTCATCCCTCACCTTGAGGGGCGATGGCCTAATGACTAACTTCCCCTTAGCGCATGTGGAGCACACGAAATCATCGGGATTCGGGAAGTTCTTCACGTTAACATTATGGCCATGCGAGTTGTTAATTATATTTCTCATCATCCTAAGTCCGGGGTGGCCTAACCTATCGTGCTGCAGGCGTAAGAGTTCAGAGCTTCTAAAGACGGTCTTGAGGGTAGTGTACAGGCGGTGCTACTATCTTAGTGTAGTATAGCCCGTGTGAAACGAAGGAAGCCTTTTCGATAACATGTTTACCACCGCATCCCGCTTTGTGATGAGTAGGCACTCCTTGTCGTGTTCATCATCGGTCTCAAAGATGGAAACCATTAGCGCGGATGTCTCTAAAGCTCAAAAGAGTACGAGTCGACTCCGGGTACAACAACGCATCATTAATGATCAAAGTTGTTCCCATGGGGAGTATAATAGTGGCTCGTCCGAGCCAACTATGTGAGAACCGCAGCCGGTGATTGTCATAATACTTCCGGAGATTTTTAATGGACTCAAAGTACTTAGTTTCTCGTAAAATGGTATGAGTGGTGGCGCTATCGGCAAGGCACGTTTCCTCCATTCGGCGCCACACGCGTTCTAAATTATGACATCTAATTAATGTAATGAGGAAGAAAATACATTAAAAATAAATGCACACATCTCGTAACATAACATGCTATCATGTATAAATAATGGAATAAATGAATAAATGTCATCTAATCGCCAAAGTAAAGAATAAGTTTATGCTCTCATAGAGCTTACAACCAAATCGAATTTATTCAATTTTATTGTATCAAATCACGGAATCATGACAACCAAAGAGGTATGCTAAGCGGACTCGGTGAAGAAGCCATTTACTTGACCGCAATCTCCATACTAGTGAGCTGATCCTCCTTAGAAATCATCTTGGAGGCAGCATCAATGTCTAGTGGCGGCGCCGCCGAGGCGACTCATGTGGTCAACCTCCATGGCGGCGTGGGCGTCGGTAGAGACCGCCAAGGCTGCCGCGATGGGCACCACGGGGTCGCCTCTATGGGCGCAACAGGGGAGTAGCGATCATCACGGGTGCCGCCTTGGGCGCCGGTGGTGCTCCCTCCTGAACCAAGGCGAGGTGCGTCTCACGCGCCTTCCGAGCCTTGTATGCTTCAACGACCTCCGGTGGTGCGCGACACTGGCGGGAGAAATGCTCCACTGAGCCACAATGAAAGCAGTCCTGAGGCCGCTGTCCTCCCTTGCCCGGCTTGTTCTGCTTAGCCGGGACAGGAGGGTGAGGGCCCTTCTTCTTTCCCTTGCGGCCCCTCTTCTTCTTTTGAGGCTTGCGGACTTTGAGAGCGTTCACCTCCTGGCGAGAACTCCCCCCAAGTGGTTGTGCGACAAAGTTCTTTTTGAGAACCTCATCCTGCGCCTCCGCCACCTGGAGGACGTCAATCAACTCTGAATACCTCGTGTAGTTCCCCTGGCGGTAGTTCCGTGAGGACTGGACCGCGTCGGGGTGGAAAGTGGATAGGGTTTTCTCAATCTTCCGGGAGACGGTAATGTCGATTACCACACCCGAAGAGTCGTACAAATCCGTGCAGAGCCGAATTGTACTCCCCAACCGTCTTGAAGTCCGCAAACCTCGACGGATCCACTCTGCCTCTGCACGTGGCTTCACAGGTACTTCAGCCGCTCAAACCGGCTGCTTAAGAGCGGCCCAAAGGCCGAAGCACTGCGCCAGACCATATACTCATCTTTCAGAGTAGGTGACGGTGATGACGGAGAAAGTGCAGAGCCTGCGCATTCTCGACTTGAACTTGGGATCGATGGCGGCCACTGGGCCCCTTACCGATCTCGCCCTCGGGAGGGATTTGCCTGGAGAAAAATCTCATGATCCGAGGACCATGACAGGTAGTTCAGCCTGCAGGCCAACTCAGCAAACTCCTTGTGGACAATTCCGGCCATCTGCGATTTATGCAAAAATCATGAGATTACAGCAGGTAATCTTTTGCACAAAGCGATGTTGATAAACTTATTCAATAAAAAGACGTTCCAATATTTGAAACATGCTATTATATGACTTACTAAATGATTAAGAGTGCTAAACAATTAATCTACAGCAGTAAACTCATACAATAAAACATGTTTACGTAATATAGCATGTTAAGCGCATTTCGTACGTGAAAAGTAGCCCAAAAAGTGAATTCCCGAGGCATTTTTAAGCCCAAATACGTGTTTTTAGCGAAAACAGACAGTTCCAGGGGCTTCTACGCGAAATATTACAGCAGGAATAAAAATTCGCGTAAAATCTGGAAAACTATAGGGGCTCAAATGCAAATAACCGCGCGCGCGCGTGCTCTCTGGCCTGGTCCAGTCCGTCTGCAGGCCGAAATGGGCCGTCGGCCCGGGTAGCCAGCTCATCCCCCTTTTTTTTTATTGTTTGTTTGGGGGAGCCCCACGGCCACGGCCCATCCGCCCAGAGCAATGGCCAGCCCGGCTCCTTCGGCAGGGCTTGACGCTTAGGGTTTCCCCTAAGCGCCCGCAGCAGTGGCGCGGCGGCGATGGTCAAAGACGGCGTCGCAACCAAGGCTGCCAGACGGCGGCAGCGGCCACACGTGTAGATCGCCAGGCGCGGCGACCATGGCACGGCCCCTGGCATGCCACGCAATCGCCAGGCGCTGGCGCGACCATGGCACGGTTCGGCTCCGGCTGGCGCCACGCATGGCCCAGCCACAAGGCAAAGGCGCTGGCCTTGATACGGCGCAAGACCACGGCCACGGCGATGCCAAGATGGTTACGCAGCATGGCATGGCCAAGGCGCGGCGGCCAAAAAGGCGGCGCCGGCGACCAGCGAGGTCTCGGCCAGGCGGCACGGCGACGCTGCGGCGAGCACTCGAAGCGACGACAGGATGGCCAAGAGGGCCATTGCGGGCGGCGACGGGACGTCGTCATACGCCTTTGGGATGCGAATCTTCGTCGCGTTCATCCGGAAAAACGACGGCGCGCATGGCACATCTGGTGCTTTATGCGGCGGTATCCGCGATCATCTGGATCGCGATCTGCATCGACTCCTATAGTGTAGTCAACAAGTTCCTCTTAGTCCAAGAACATCGACATTGGTCGGCGACGATTCGTCCGCTCGGTTCTTGGGAGGAAAATCCGCACCATAGGTAGATCAAATCCGAAAATAATCTAATCAAAAAAGCGGAATCGTAGTAGCAGAGATGAATCCATTTTTGCAAAGAGTGGATTGGATCTTATACCTCCGCGGGATCGATTTAAAGCCTGCGTGATGCAGGCTTGACGGAGAGTTGATGGAGCGAAGCGTGCTGATAACGTGTTCCGCAACTCTTGCCGGCGAGTCCGGTCCAAGGTTGCGGAGCGGGAGCGAGCGTCGTAGACGAAGTAGTCGAAGTAGTCGTACACGCGAAAGTAAATGACACAAAGAGATATGAGGAGACCAGCTTTATTAATCAATGATCAGGGATTATAATGATGGCTCCTCGGTGCTTTATATAGGCAAAAGGGGGGTCAAGGGATAAGTACCCACTTAACGATAAGAGGGGAACGGGAGGGGCTAGCCCGTGCGTTTAGCACGCGGCTGCCGCCACCCTCCGGGTGACCCGGTTTCCCAACAAGAGCATCTACCGCCGGACGCACGGAACCACCTCAAACGTCCGGGTAGATGGCTCGGCCACCGATCGGTCGAAAGTAGCCGACATATACATGCATCTCAAACCGGCCTCAAACACCGGCTTTACCGGCATTCCTCATATTAATCGTTAATCTGGAGCGGATATGGGGGGCCCGAGCGTGCCCGGGCGTGTTTGCCACGTCGGATCCAGCCTATGTTGGTTCACACGTCCCCGTATATATTTATCCTCATCCTTTTGCCGGACAAAACTCTAGCCACTCCACTTCGCCCCAAGGTCATTTTCGGCGCTCTCCGGCCTTCTCCAGCATGGCAGACAGCAGATTTGACTCCGATCACTCCGGATCCGTCGACTAGAGTGACGTCCATTGCGGGATGAAGAAGGCTATGGTCATCCGCATTGCCCTCCGTCACTCCCGGGATGACTGCACCCGACCGATGACGGCAACATTTTGGTGTGAATCCATTGTGTCGGTGCAACAGACGCTCCGAGACGCTGGTGCTAGAGCATCACAGTCTGTCAGGCTCCCCATCTCTGGTCCCCCGGCGTATGAGTGCTACACTGAGTGGTGTGCTTGCCGTGGGAGGGAGAAGATGAGGGTGACCGAGGTGTGCCTTGCTGCAGACATGATGGAGGCGGCAGTATGTGCTGCCGTAGAGAAGGAAGTCATCCATGCCCGCACCCTAAAGTAGCGGCGGTGATGCATACCATGGTCGATCGCTTCAAAGAGTAGAAGGAGGACAACGATGGGTCGGACAGCTCCGACAAAGAATAGATCCGGCTTAGATCCATTTTTTGTTGCCGAGCACTACCTCTACGAGAAAGACGGTCAGTGTCCATGGGCGTTTGAGGCTCCGTGTTTGGTTTACGCGGCTTTTGATGCTCTTAAACTGAGCTCGAGCTAATGTGAGCTCGGGTGAACAGTAAAACTGAAAAAAAAATTCAAAAATTCTAATTTTTTTAAGAAACATTGATAAATGTTTTTGATCAGCTGCAAAGTTTTAACATCGGATGACACTCGTGAAAACGTGGCAAAAAATAAAATTGATGCTTCAAAAGTGTTATTTTTGAAACATCAATTGTGTTCTTTTATCATGTCATCCATGAATGTCATTTCGAGACAAGAGATGTTATTTTTTATTGTCAATTTCTTCGTTCAGTTCGGTCCCTCGCGTGATGTAAACACGAGACGGAGAAAAGGATAAGAAGAAGGGGGTCACGATTCAATTCCGTCGTCGTGTCACACGGAAGATGATTGTGGTGGATCGGGCTGACGGCGACTCGCGGAACTGCCTGCTGCTCGGCACCACCACGTCTAGCCACGCCACACGTAGGTGTGTGGCTGCCGCCGACCGTTCGCGCACGGTGAACCGTCCAAGGAACACGGACGCCCTGCCGTGGCCGTGGTCCAGCCCAGACCAGACCGGAGAGCACGCCGGGTCCCGGGCGGCCGTGCGGTCGCGGCTCCATCGATCGGCCGGCCGGGGAAGTGGGATGGGATGGGTGGGACCATCCAGAACCAGTCGATCGCCCACGGTGCGCTGCTCGGCTGCGCTCACACCGGTTCGTGGCGCGTTGGCGGCATATACCGAACGAACGAATCCCACCGATGGGCATGGGCGGGGGGCCGCGCGCCCTCGTGGCGTGTCGGCCGCCCGGACGAATCCAGCGTCTGTCCGACGCTCCTTTTTTCGGCCTCTCGTTGCGCGCGGCCCACCTGCGTGCGTGCGTGCGCCACGGAAAGCGAGGGGGCTGCGCCGCTCGGGGCCGGGTGACGGGCGGGTGAGTCCAGCGTGACGCGCGGGTGCCGCGGAGGTAGCGTGCTAGGGAGACTTTTTTTATTTACGTAAAAAATGGGAGGTTAACTCACATATAAGGCGCCGCGAACTGGGCCGGCCCATTAACTAAGACTGTAGAGCGGTCTGACCAAAGATTTGTTTTCTTGTTTTCCTTTCTAGCGGGGTGTTTCAGTCACTTTTTTCTGCTCGTTTTTCCAGAAAACCATGAAATGATAATTAATTTTAAAATGACCATTTAAAAAAAATCGAAAAAACACTAACATCTCTAAGACATATGTGACCATTTTTTTTTGATAATTTAAGGATTTTCAGATTCTAAACATTTTTCGAAAGGTGAACATTTTTATATAAAACTTAAATAATATTATGAAACACGAATATTTAATTTTTTGGGGGCATTTTCAATTTCCGGAAATAATATTGAAATTTTGAACAAAATATGAATAGAAAAATAACAAAGGAAAAAGAAACAAAAAGCAGCCATCAGAACATAGCTAACTGAGCAGGCCCAGTTCAGCCGCTTGCTTGCTGGGCTATGTGCGTTCGTTCACCAAAACGACGCAAAGTGTAAGAGCAGCGCCCACACGTTCATCACATGGGACGGCACAATCTAAACCGAGTGCTCGCTCCGCCTCACCCGCTTGCTCGCTCTCGACGGCTCTTCATAATGGTTTTTCGGCCGAAACTTTCTTCGGTTGGTTCTTGTCCTGGGAACAAACGTTCGGCTTATTATGAAACAAATTGGCAAATAAAAATATGCTTTGAAAACAGTTCACGAAATTAATAAAAATGTTCACGAATTATTGAAAGTCTAAAAAAAGTTCACAGATTTTAAAGTAATTTCATGCATGTGTAAAAACATTCCAAGAATTTTAGAAAATCATGAATTTGGAAAAGTTTTGTGGATTTCAAAAAGTTCACGAATGTGAATAACATTCGTAGATTTGGAAAAAATTCACATATTGAAAATTGTTCATGAAATTGAGAAAAGTCCAGAAGTTTGAAAAAAAACATAACTTAAAAAATTCATGAATTTAAAAATAAATACGAAAATATAAACTATAAATATAAATACAAAATCAAAAAGCAAGAAGAAAACCAAACAAAAAGGAAAATAAAAGGGAAATGCGAAAAAAATCGTTTGGATGCTTCCTAAAACCGGGGAAAGGGCAAGCTGACATGAGTCGGCCCATCTAAACAGCATTGGTTCCCAACATGCTCTGACCGAGCGCTCGCTCCGCCTCACCCGCTTGCTCGCTCTGGACGGCTCTTCATAATGGTTTTTCGGCCGAAACTTTCTTCGGTTGGTTCTTGTCCTGGGAACAAACGTTCGGCTTATTATGAAACAAATTGGCAAATAAAAATATGGTCGGGATAAAAATCATTATCTCAAGCCGTGATGGATCGTGTGGCTTTCAAGTGTTTGAAGGATTTTTGTTTGCCATTTCAAGTTTTTTAACACAAAAAATTATATGGAAGAGAGGAATGGGGTTTCTGCGTATCATAAACGAAAAAAGGTTGCCAGAATTATATGATTTTCTTTTTTGAGCTCATGTCCCTTATTTCATCGTCTAAAGTACAACTGAAGGGGTTTGGGCAGAGAAGGTACCAATGCTTCAAGGAAACAAAACTTTGGGTATATACTTCCTACAATCTCAATTTGTTTTTAGCATGACCCCCTCCTAAATTTTTGCTCGTTTTTATGACATAATTCTAGGCAATTTTTTAAAAACAAATGTTAACGCTATCCTCCTACTCAGATGTGGCGATTGGTCCTAGGGTTGGGGATGGATTTAGAATCCAGTTTGTTCAAGCAAGAATGATGTGGCGGCGACGGCATCCTCGTGGTGGACCTGTGTACTCAACCTCTGCCGTTGCGACGACGTTTGCTCTAGCGCCGACACGGAGCTTGGGAGATAGTCCAGGAGCGGATGCAGATTGTGGTCTGCATCAGCGGCGTCCGGTAGATGGTGGTCTTGTGTTGTATTCGTGGTATGTGTATGGCAGGTATGACTTGCTCATCCAACGTCTTAGCCATATAGGGGTGCCAAAACTGGAGTTCGATGGCGTGTTCGGAGTGTTGCCTCAGTCTGATTCATTCAATGCTAATGGTTTCGCCTTTGGCGAGCCACCTTGGAGTTCCATAAAGCTGCATGTTAGCGACGTAGCCGCGTGGAGCTCGGGTGTGGAGGTGATCCGTCATTTTTCCTTTTGTTGGCTGTTGTGGTGATGCCATAGGCAGGTGATGGGCATTGGTGTCACATTCATAGGTTTCTTCGGCCTTATTTGTAATTTTACTTCTTTGCTGGTATTCCTTTGTCCAAAGCCTAGCGTTCTGCTATTTGTTTAGTTTTGCCAGGTCGGTATGTACATGGCTTGTACTATGATTCTTATGATATAAATGGGTCACAAATTCTTGGCTAATAAGCACTCCGCCTCCTTCCCTAAGAAAAGTACAGGGTTCCTCTGCCCCCCGTCGGTGCCGCCTCGCCTCTAGTGGCCTTAGGGCCATGGCAGCATGGAGGATCCCGGCCCTTGTCGGCGGGAGGGCTATGCTTTTTGTTGTTCTTTCGAGTTTTGTTAGGTTTGTGTCGTGCTCAGAAAGACGAGACAATAGCAACTCCTTAAAGATGGAACAAGGTTCCCCCCACCTACCCCCGTCCCGGTGGTGTGTCTAGTATCATCAGCGAGCGTGTGGAGGTGTGTCTCCCATGGATCTCGCCTTGGTGGATTTGCTCGGATTTGTTTGTAGTTCGTCTACATTTATGTGATTTTAGGTTGGATCCTTCAGATCTACGCTACTCTTCATCGACAGTGGTTGCTTTTCTGCTAACTGGTCCTATGGGGCCTTAGCACGACGACTTCCCGGCTATCTACTACAACAAGTTTTGGTCGGCTCCAGCGAGAGTGGGGCGATGATTTGGCGCACCTTCGCTCACTTAAATGATTGTAGTCATTGATACCTCCATTTTGCATCATGTTTACCTACTATTATTTATGATGTTTTTATGCATAATAATACTTTTGGAGTAATTCTAATGCCTTTTCTCTCATAATATGCAAGGTACACTCAAAGAGGTAGAATTCCGGCAGCTGGAAATCTGGACCTGGAAAAGCTACGTCAGGCTACCTATTCTGCACAACTCCAAATGAGTTGAAACTTCACGAGGAATTTTTGATGGAATATATAAGAAATACTTGAGCAAATAACTATCGGAGGGGGGCTACCTGGTGAGCACAAGACACCAGGGCGCGCCAGGCCCCCCAAGCGTGCCCTGGTGGGTTGTGCTCAGCCCAGCCCACCTCTAGTGCCCATCTTCTGGTATATAAGTCATTTTTACCTAGACAAAATAAGGATAGGACTTTCGGGGCGAAGGGCCGCCGTCTCGAGGCAGAACTTGGGCAGGAGCACTTTTGCCCTCCAGCAGAGCGATTCCGCCGGGTGAACTTCCCTCCCGGAGGGGGAAATGATTGTCATCATCAACATCATCAACAACAACTCTCCCATCTTGGGGAGGGCAATCTCCATCAACATCTTCAACAGCACCATCTCCTATCAAACCCTAGTTCATCTCTTATGTTCAATCTTGGTACCGGAACTATAGATTGGTGCTTGTGGGTGACTAGTAGTGTTGATTACATCTTATAGTTGATTACTATATGGTTTATTTGGTGGAAGATTATATGTTGAGATCCATTATGCTATTTAACACCCCTCTGATCTTGAGCATGTTTATCACTTCTGAGTAGTTACTTTTGTTCTTGAGGTCACGGGAGAAATCATGTTGCAAGTAATCATGTGAACTTATGTGTTCAATATTTTGATAGTATGTATGTTGTGATTCCCTTAGTGGTGTCATGTGAACTCGACTACATGACACTTCACCATATTTGGGCAGGAAATGCATTGTGAAGTAGTTATTAGATGATGGGTTGCGAGAGTGACAAAATATTAAATCCTAGTTTACGCGCTATTCCGTAAGGGATCAATTGGATATAAAAGTTTAATGCTATGGTTAGAATTTATTCTTAATAGTTTTCTTGTAGTTGAGGATTCTTGCGAGGGGGTTAATCATAAGTAGGAGGTTTGTTCAAGTAAGAACAACACCTAAGCACCGGTTCACCCACATATCAAATTATCAAAGTAGCGAACACGAATCGAACCAACATGATGGAAGTGACTAGATGAAATTCCTTGTACCCTCAAGAACTCTTTGCTTATTATAAGAGACCGTTTTGGCATGTCCTTTGCCTCAAAAAGATTGGGCCACCTTGTTGCACTTTTGTTACTATTATTGTTACTTGCTCGTTACAAATTATCTTGCTATCAAACTACTCACATTTACTTATAATTTCAGCGCTTGCAGACATTACCTTGCTGAAAATCACTTGTCATTTCCTTCTGCTCCTTGTTGGGTTCGACACTCTTACTTATTGAAAAGACTAAAATTGATCCCATACACTTGTGGGTCATCAAGGCTCTTTTCTCGCGCCGTTGCCGGGAAGTGAAGCGCTCATGGTAAGGAAAAATTATTACTCCGTGCTGAAATTTATTGTCACTTGTTACTATGGAGAACAATCCTTTGAGGGGTTTGTTCGGGGTATCTTCACCTTGACCGGAACCACAATTAGTTACCCCTCAACCTACTGCACCTACTAAAAATATTGAATATGAAATCCCTTCGGGTATGATAAAACAACTGCTAGCTAATCCTTATGCAGGAGATGGAACAGAACATCCTCATATGCACTTGATATATTTGGAAGAAATTTGTGGATTGTTTAAGCTTGCAGGTTTACCCGGAGACGAAACTAAGAAGAAGGTTTTCCCTTTATCTTTGAAGGGAAAAGCATTGTCATGATATAGGCTATGCGATGATATTGGATCTTGGAATTGGAATCGATTGAAATTGGAGTTTCACCAAAAAAAATTATCCTATGCATCTAGTTCATCGTGATCGGAATTATATATATAATTTTTGGCCTCGTGAAGGAGAAATTATTGCTCTAGATTGGGGAGGCTTAAGTCAATGTTATATTCATGCCCCAATCATGAGCTCTCAAGAGAAATTATTATTTAGAATTTTTATGCTCGGCTTTCTCATAATGATCGATCCATGCTAGATACTTTTTGAACTGGTTCCTTTATGAAGAAGACTATTGAATTCCGGTTGGATATTTTATAAAGAATTAAACACAACTCTGAAGATTGGGAACTAGACGAAGGAAAAGAGTCAGGTATTAAGCTTAAGTTTGATTGTATTAACTCTTTTATGAATACCGATACTTTTCAAAAGTTTAGCACTAAATATGGAATTGACTCTGAGATAGTAGCCTCCTTTTGTGAATATTTTGCTACTCATGTTTATCTCCCTAAGGATAAGTGGTTTAAATATCACCCACCTATTAAAGAAGAAATTAAAGAACCAGTAATAGCTAAAGAAGAAACTATTATTTATAATGTTGATCCAGTTGTTCCTACTGCTTTTATTGAAAAACCACCTTTCCCTGTTAGGATGAAGGAACATGTTAAAGTTTCAATTGTGGTCAACAAAAGTTATATTAGAACACCTAAACCAGCTGAACAAGTCAAGGTAGAACCTAGTGTTGCTATGGTTAAAGATTTCTTGGTTGATAATATAGATGGGCACGCTATTTACTTCTGTGATGAAGCTGCTAGAATTGCCAAACCCGATGAGAAGGATAAACATAGACCTGCTGTCGGCATGCCCGTTGTCTCAGTTAAAATAGGAGATCATTGTTATCATGGTTTATGTGACATAGGTGCTAGCGTGAGTGTTATTCCCTTTGCCTTATACTAGAAGTTATGAATGATATAGCACCCGCTGAGATAGAAGACATAGATGTTACTATTAAACTTGCTAACGGAGACACCATCACACCACTTGGGATTGTTAGAGATGTTGAAGTCTTGTGTGTGAAAATAAAATACCCTACTGATTTTCTTGTTCTTGGTTTCCCACAAGATGACTTTTGTCCCATTATATTTGGTAGACCTTTCTTGAACACCGTTAATGCTAAGATAGATTGTGAGAAACAAACTATCGGTGTTAGCTTTGGTGATGAGTCTCATGAGTTTAATTTTTCCAAGTTTAGTAGAAAACATCATATGAAAGAATTGCCTAGTAAGGATGAAATAATTGGTCTTGCTTCTATTGTTGTACCTCCTACTGATCCTTTAGAACAATAATTGCTAGACCATGAAAATGATTTGCATATGCATGAAAGAAATGAAATAGATAAGATTTTCTTTGAACAACGTCCTCTATTTAAACACAATTTATGTATTGAAACTCTAGGAGGTCCTCCTCCACCTAAAGGTGATCCTGTGTTTGAATTAAAACAGTTACTTGACACTTTGAAATATGCTTATCTTGATGAGAAGAAGATATATCCTGTTATTATTAGTGCTAAACTTTTAGAACATGAAGAAGAAAGATTATTGAAAATTCTAAGGAAGCACCAAGCTGCTATTGGATATACTCTTGATGATTTAAAGGGCATTAGTCCCACTCTATGTCAGCACAAGATTAATATGGAACACGATGCTAAACCCGTTGTTGATCACCAACGTCGGTTAAATCCGAAGATGAAAGAAGTGGTAAGAATGGAAATATTAAAACTTCTGGAAGCAGGTATAATCTATCCTATAGCTGATAGTAGATGGGTAAGTCATGTTCATTGTGTCCTTAAGAAGGGAGGTATTACTGTTGTTCCTAATGATAAGAATGAACTCATTCCACAAAGAATAGTTACAGGCTATAGAATGGTAATTGATTTTAGAAAATTAAACAAAGCAGCTAGAATAGATCATTACCCTCTGCCTTTTATTGATCAAATGCTAGAAAGATTATCTAAGCACACACATTTTTGCTTCCTTGATGGATATTCTAGTTTTTCACAAATACCTATTTCTCAACCTGATCAAGAAAAGACCACTTTTACTTATCCTTTTGGAACTTATGCTTATAGACGTGTGCCTTTTAGTTTATGCAATGAACCTGCTACCTTTCAAAGATGTATGACTGCTATATTCTTTGACTTTTGTGAAAAGATTGTTGAGGTTTTCATGGATGATTTTTCTGTTTATGGGAAGTCTTTTGATGATTGTTTAAGCAATCTTGATCGAGTTATGCAGAGGTGTGAGCAAACAAATCTTGTCTTGAATTTGGAGAAGTGCCACTTTATGGTTAACAAAGGTATTGCTTTGGGCCACACAATTTACGAAAGAGGTATTGAGGTGATAAATGTTGGGAAATGTAGCATGCAATTTCGAAAAAAATCCTACGCTCACGCAAGATCTATACAGGAGATGCATAGCAACGAGAGGGGGAGACTGTGTCCACATACCCTCGTAGACCGAAAGCGGAAGCATTTGACAACGCGGTTGATGTAGTCGAACTTCTTCTCGTTCCGCCCGATCAAGCACCGAACGTACGACACCTCCGAGTTCTGCACACGTTCAGCTCGATGATGTCCCTCAAACTCTTGATCCAGCAAAGTGTCGAGGGAGAGTTTCGTCAGCATGATGACGTGGTTACGGTGATGGTGAAGTGATCCGCGCAGGGCTTCGCCTAAGCACTACGACAATATGACCGGATGCGTAAACTGTGGAGGGGGGCGCCACACACGGCTAACAGATGTTTGTGTGTTCTCTAGGCTCCCCCCTCCCCACATATATATAGGTTGGAGGGTGGAAGAGGTAGCTAGGGGGCGCCCAAGTAGACCGAATCCTACTTGGGGTGCCACCCCAATTCGCCCCCCTTCCTTGTTTTGGCACTAGGAGAAGGAAGGAGGAGGTGGCGCCCCCCCTTTCCTTTCTCCCTTGCCTTCGCTAGGGCTGGCCAGCCTAGTGGAGGGGCGCACCAGCCCCCTGTGGGCTGTTCTGTCCCTCCCTAGGCCCATTAAGCCCATATAGCTTGCCGGGGGTTGCCCGGAACCCCTTCAGGTGACCTGATACGTACCCAGTACTCCCGGAACACTTCCAGTGTCCAAATACTATCGTCCTATACATGAATCTTTACCTCTCGACCATTTCAAAACTCCTCTTCATGTCCGTGATCTCATCCGGGACTCCAAACAACATTCGGTCACCAAATCACATAACTCATATAATACAAAATCTTCATCGAACGTTAAGCGTGCGGACCCTATGGGTTCGAGAACTATGTAGACATGACCGAGACAAGCAGTGGACGACGTCGCTCTGACGGGGTGAGGTGAGGGAGGGAGTGATGGGAGATGGGGGGAAACTCAAAATATATAAGCCACCAGATGCGCGGTGTTATCCCGTGGTAGGTAGCGTATGGCTTCTGGGCCAACTCATCGATTGTGTATGGTTTTAGGAGGTGGATGCCGACCCATTTAGGCCTGCCAACAAATAGAGTTCTCAAGTTCAGATATATAAATATAACAAATAGAATTCTCAAGTAGTATAGCGTAGTAAAATAGATTCTTATTTCTCTTATGATAAAAAATATATATTCATTCTCTCTATTGGAGCATTTGATTGTTTATTCGGCATTTTCGCTAGTCGAGTAATTTATTCTTTTCAATGGAAAACTCTGTATTTCTCGATCTATTAATCAAGCACAAGAGAACGGACTAGATCTTTTCCTTATTAAAAAATTGATTTATAATCAAATAAATAACCAGATATTTTATTTTTCCAATAAATGGTCAATAAGTAAACCCCTTGTCTCTACAATTGTTCATGATCGAGACTTAACTAAGTACGATCGGACACGACCTTGTTGTGAGGAGGCACCCAAATTATTTCTCAACATTTGCACAAGCCTAAGTATCACATGTATGCAAAACGCTCTGGTTATTAAATGAATGGAGATATTTTCTAAATATATGCCAAACGGAGTGAGGTGAGGGAGATATTTACTAAATATATGTCCCCTCTCGAATCTGTGATTGATGATATACCTCAATTATAGGCAGCAGAGAACGATGTTCTCTTTGCACCGTTTACTGAGAAATAGGTTCATCAGGCCATAACCCAAATGAAGCCGAATAAAGCACCAGGACCAGATGGGTTTCCGGCTGAACTCTATAAGAAATATCGGCATATTATTAAAGATGATCTTATGCCTATGTTTCACGATTTTTTTGACGGCCATTTGGAGTTGTTCCACCTCAACTTTGGTACGATAACGTTGCTACCTAAGAAAAATGAGGCTGTTCGGATCAAACAATTCCGGCCCATTTATGCGCTAAATGTGAGTTTCGAGATTTTCACAAAGGTGGGAACCAATAGATCGACACAAATTGCTCACTCGGTGGTTCAACCAAGCCGACATAGCGTTTATGCCGGGACGACATATACTCGAAGGGGTGGTCGTCCTACATGAAATGCTGCATGAGATTCACTCGAAGAAACTGGATGGGGTTATCTTCAAAGTGGATTTCGGGAAGGCCTATGATAAAGTAAAATGGCCTTTTCTTCAGCAGGCAATGCGCATGAAGGGTTTTAGTGAAACCTGGAGGAACCAAGTGGATACTCAAGTCCAGAAGGGTAGTGTTGGAATTAAGGTGAACGATGATATCGGTCACTATTTTCACACGCATAAGGGGTTGAGACAAGGGGATTCCATGTCACCTCTTCTGTTCAATATTGTGGCTGATATGTTGGCCGTCATTATTGGCAGGGCCAAGCAGCGTGGCCATGTAGAGGGTCTAGTTCCTCATCTAGTTGATGGAGGGGTGTCCATTCTACAATATGCCGATGACACTATTCTATTCATGGAGCATGACATGGCTAAAGCACGTAACATGAAACTTATCTTGTGTCTATTTGAACAATTGTCTGGCTTAAAAATTAATTTTCATAAGAGCGAGGTGTTTTGTTTTGGGAAGGCCAAAGACGAGGAACACACTTACAGACAATTGTTCGGATGTGAATTAGGTGCTTTACCATTTAGTAACTTGGGAATCGATTCATCACCGTAAGTTATCCAACAAAGAATGGAAATGTATTGAAGAACGAATTGAAAGAAAACTCAGCTGCTGGAAGGGCAAGCTGATGTCATATGAAGGTCGGCTAGTTTTGGTCAACTCCGTACTGACTAGTATGCCGATGTTTCTACTCTCGTTTTTCGAAATTCCGAAAGGGGTCCGAATGCGACTTGATTTCTATAGATCCTGTTTCTTTTGGCAGTCTGATGAGGCCAAGAGGAAATACTGTCTCGCGCGATGGGATATCCTTTGCTGACCTAAAGACCAAGGGGGTCTCGGTATTGAGAACTTAGAAATTAAGAATAAATGCCTTATGAGCAAATGGTTGTACAGGTTAGAGACAGAGCCGGAGGGCATGTGGTCTCAAATCCCTCGCAATAAATATTTGCACTCGAAAACACTAGCCCAGGTTACCATGAGACCGACTGACTTGCCGTTCTGGAAGGGACTTATGAAAACAAAGGACATGTTCTTTCGTAGAGTCAAGTTCTTGGTAGGCAACGGTGTGTCAACCAGATTTTGGGAGGATACGCGGTTAGGAGATATGCCTCTGGCCGTACAATATCCAACCCTCTATAATATTGTGCAACGTAAGGAGGATTACGCAGGCATCGTCCTTCAAACTATTCCCTTGAGCATCTAGTTCAGACGTGCGTTAGTAGGTGAGCGATGGACCGCCTGGATGCACTTGGTTCGGGATAGACATTTTTATATTTTTCTATCACCATATCTTTTGCTTTTCTACCTATCTTTTCTCCATCATCTACATCAAGCAACATGCTCTGCACATATCTGTTTATATTTTCCCTTCTTCTACGATTAATCCACTCAATATGGCGAATTCTCTTAGCCTCTCGGCCTAACAATCTCCCACTATTATCTAGTGCATCAGATTGCAAATAAGCAGAGGATTTCAGGACGTTGTACATACCTTCAGTAGACACTTCTTCATATTCAGATTCTGAATCCCCCCCATCAGCACCCAAAAGCGGTTGCTAGAAAGGGGAGAATTCAAATCTCCTTCCCAGATAGTCGGGCGGAGCGGCGTGACTGCGGTGTTGGGGGAGGATTCTGGCGAGGTGAGCGCCTCGGAGTAGCCGCTGCCAGCGCCACGCGCACACTCTGTTGGTAAACATAGCATGCAATTTCAAAAAAATTCCTACGCTCACGCAAGATCTATCTAGGAGATGCATAGCAACGAGAGTGGGAGAGTGTGTCTACGCACCCTCGTAGACCGAAAGCGAAGCGTTTGACAATGCGGTTGATGTAGTCAAACTTCTTCTAGCTCCGACCGATCAAGCACCGAACGTACGACACCTCCGAGTACTGCACACGTTCAGCGTGATGACGTCCCTCGCCTTCTGGATCCAGCAAGGTGTCGAGGAAGTTGATGAGTTCCATGAACACGACGGCGTGGTGACGGTGATGGTGAAGTTATCCGCGCAGGGCTTCGTCTAAGCACCGCGAGAATATGACCGGGGGTGTAAACTGTGGAGGGGGGCACCGCACACGGCTAACATTTGATTTTGTGTGTGCTAGGCGCCCCCTGAAGGAAATATGCCCTAGAGGCAATAATAAAGTTATTATTTATATTTCCTTATATCATGATAAATGTTTATTATTCATGCTAGAATTGTATTAACGGAAACTTAGTACATGTGTGAATACATAGACAAGCAGTGTCACTAGTATGCCTCTACTTGACTAGCTCGTTGAATCAAAGATGGTTAAGTTTCCTAGCCATAGACATGAGTTGTCATTTGATTAACGAGATCACATCATTAGAGAATGATGTGATTGACTTGACCCATTCCGTTAGCTTAGCACTTGATCGTTTAGTATGTTGCTATTGCTTTCTTCATGACTTATACATGTTCCTATGACTATGAGATTATGCAACTCCCGAATACCGGAGGAACACTTTGTGTGCTACCAAACGTCACAATGTAACTGGGTGATTATAAAGGTGCTCTACAAGTGTCTCCGATGGTACTTGTTGAGTTGGCATAGATCGAGATTAGGTTTTGTCACTTCGATTGTCAGAGAGGTATCTCTGGGCCCTCTCGGTAATGCACATCACTATAAGCCTTGCAAGCAATGTGACTAATGAGTTAGTTGCGGGATGATGCATTACGGAACGAGTAAATAGACTTGCCGGTAACGAGATTGAACTAGGTATTGAGATACCGACGATCGAACCTCAGGCAAGTAACATACCGATGACAAAGGGAACAACGTATGTTGTTATGCGGTTTGACCGATAAAGATCTTCGTAGAATATGTAGGAGCCAATATGAACATCTAGGTTCCGCTATTGGTTATTGGCCAAAGACGTGTCTCGGTCATGTATACATAGTTCTTGAACCCGTAGGGTCCGCACGCTTAACATTCAGTGACGATCGATATTATGAGTTTATGTGTTTTGATGTACCGAAGATAGTTCGGAGTCCCGGATGTGATCACGGACATGACGAGGAGTCTCGAAATGGTTGAGACATAAATATTGATATATTGGATGACTATATTCGGACACCGAATGAGTTCCGGGGGTCACCGGATAATTATCGGAGTGCCAGGGGTTATCGGAACCCCCGGGGGAACTATTGGGCCTACATGGGCCATAGGGAAGAGGGGAGGCAGCCCACAAGGGGCAGCCGCGCCCCCTCCCTATAGGGAGTCTGAATTGGACTAGGGAGGGGGCGTGCCCCCCTTTCCTTCTCCTCTCCCTCTCCTTCCTTCCCCCTTCCTCCTCCTAGTTGGACTAGGAAAGGGGGAGTCCCACTCCTACTAGGAGGATGAATCCTCCCCCTCCTTGGCGCTCCCCAAGGGCCGGACGGCCTCCCCCTTGCTCCTTTATATACGGGGGCATGGGGACACCCTAGAACACACAAGTTGATCATTGATCTCTTAGCCGTGTGCGGTGCTCTCCTCCACCATAATCCACCTCGGTCATATCGTCGTAGTGCTTAGGCGAAGCCCTGCGCCGGTAGCTTCATCATCACCGCCATCACGCCGTCGTGCTGACGAAGCTCTCCCTCGACACTCTGCTGGATCATGAGTTCGTGGTACGTCACCTAGTCGAACGTGTGCAGATCGCGGAGGTGCCGTACTTTCGGTGCTAGGATCGGTCGATCGTAAAGACGTACGACTACATCAACCGCGTTGTCATAATGCTTCCGCTTACGGTCTACGAGGATACATGGACAACACTCTTCCCTCTTGTTGCTATGCATCACCATGATCTTGCGTGTGCGTAGGGATTTTTTTGAAATTACTGCGTTCCCCAACACCCCCTCCTCATATATAGATAGGTGGGAGGGAAAGGGGAGAGGCCAAGGGGCGCCCCAAGTGGGGCTGAATCCCACTTGGTCTCCTGCCCAGGTTCGCCCCCCTTCCTTGTATAGGCGCCAGGGGAAGGAAGGGGGAGGTGCCCCCCCCCCTTTCCTTTCTCCCTTGAGGAGGGGAAGGAAGGAGGAACTTGCCCTCCCCCCTTTACTTTCCCTAGGGCTGGCCGGCCTGGTGGAGGGGCGCACTAGCCCCTTGTGGGCTGGTCTGTCCCTCCATTGGCCCATTAAGCCCATATCTTTGCCGGCGGTGCCCGGAACCCCTTCCGGTGACCCTATATGTACCCGGTACCCTCCGGAACACTTCCGGTGTCCGAATACCATCGTCCTATATATCAATCTTTACCTCTCGACCATTTCGAGACTCCTCGTTATGTTTGTGATCTCATCCGGGACTCCAAACAACATTCGGTCACCAAATCACATAACTCGTATAATATTATATCGTCATCGAACGTTAAGCGTGCGGACCCTTCGGGTTCGAGAACTATGTAGACATGACTGAGACACCTCTCCGGTTAATAACCAATAGCGGAACCTGTATGCGCATATTGGCTCCTACATATTCTACGCATATCTTTATTGGTCGAACCGCTATGACAACATACATAATTCCCTTTGTCCATCGGTATGTTACATGCCCGAGATGCGATCGTCAGTATCTTCATACCTAGTTCAATCTCGTTACCGGCAAGTCACTTTACTCGTTCCGTAATACATCATCTGGCAAATAACTCATTAGTCACTTTTCTTGCAAGGCTTCTTACTATGTGTATTACCGAGAGGGCCCAGAGATACCTCTCCGATACTCGGAGTGAAAAATCCTAATCTCGATCTATGCCAACTCAACAAACATCTTTAGAGATACCTGTAGAGCATTTTTATAATCACCCAGTTATGTTGTGACATTTAATAGCACACAAGGCATTCCTCCGGTATCCGGGAGTTGCATAATCTTATAGTCGAAGGAATATGTATTTGACATGAAGAAAGCAATAGCAATAAAACTGAACGATCAATATGCTATGCTAACGGATGAGTCTTGTCCATCGCATCATTCTCCTAATGATGTGATCCCGTTCATCAAATGACAACACATGTCTATGGTTAGAAAACTTAACCATCTTTGATTAAACGAGCTAGTCTAGTAGAGGCTTACTAGGGACACGGTGTTTTGTCTATGTATCCACACATGTACCAAGTTTTCGGTTAATACAATTCTAGCATTAATAATAAACATTTATCATGATATAAGAAAATATAAAATAACAACTTTATTATTGACTCTAGGGCACATTTCCTTCACCCTCACCCGAGCAGACCCTCCGTTGCTGTCGCCCCTGTCGATCTCGATTGGGGCCAGCCTTGACCCTGGAGCAGGCAGCGCCATGACCACCTCGCTTAGACGCAACGCTGTTGGATTCATCGCCGGAGCCAGATTCACGGTGGCGAAGGAGAGGAACGGGGCCCACTTGGCCACCCACACCTTGTCCTCCGATTCCGCCCGCGCCATCGCCCACAGCAGCACCTCCAGCGAGTGATGCCCCCACTTTGTGGCGCTCAGCTCCCGCTTCTCCTCCGCCGAGAGCGAATCTAGCACCGCATTCGCCTCTGCGCGCATCTCCACCTTGGATTGATACCAGGTCCCAATCTCCCCTAGACGCGCTTGCTTGCAGCTGTCCCTTCCCCAAACTCCGCCAGCCTTGCTTCCGAGATCTCCACCATCTCCGACGAGGGTCTCCCGCGGGTGATGCCGCTCGTCGTGTTCGAGAGAAGGGAGGAAAGCGAGTGGATATGTCGACTCCACTTCCAGTCTCCCCTCACACTTAATATCCTCCACCCACTCGCTGCCATGCGCGCCGCCCGAGGTGCGCTGCGCCGTATGGCCAATCGCTCCACACGCTTTCACAACGTGACATGGGAAACAGAACAACTCTATAGAGTCAAGGGTCGCACCTTGCTCCCGTGTGCAGCGGTCGATCTCCACCCCATCGCCGTCGGTGAGGTAGAAATTCTGGCCCCGCTCCATCACTGTCCCTCGGCGGTACTCGAGGATTCCCGCCGCCTTGAGGTCCGGCTGGTACCACGCCGCCCGTCCCCTCCGTCGTCGAGGGTCACCATCTGCGTCGCCACCCGTGTCGCGAGACGTGTCGGTACACGCCATTTGACAATGGAGGGAGTAGTAGTTAAGATGTGAGTTGTGTGGGTTTCAAAGTTTTAACATAGAATGACATTTGCGAAAAACGTGGCAAAAATAAAATTGGTGGTCCAAAAATGTCTTTTTTAAACAACAATTGTGTTTTTGTCATGTTTTCCATAAATGCCATTTCGAGACGAAACTTTGCAGTCCGGACAGAAAGAAAAGGTGTTATTTCTTTTTTGTCAATTTCTTCGTTTAGTTCGGTCCCTCGTGTGATGTAAACACGAGGCAGAGCAAATGATAAGAAGAAGGGGTCGCGATTCGATTCCGTCGTCGTGTCACACGGAAGATGATTGTGGTGGATCGGGCTGACGGCGACTCGCGGAACTGCCTGCTGCTTGGCACCACCACGTCTAGCCACACCACACGTAGGTGTGTGGCTGCCGCCGACCGTTTGCGCACGGTGAACCGTCCACGGAACACGGACGCCCTGCCGTGCCGTGGCCGTGGTCCAGCCCAGACCAGACCGGAGAGCACGCCAGGTCCCGGGCGGCCGTGCGGTCGCGGCTCCATCGATCGGCCAGCCGGGGAAGTGGGATGGGATGGGAGGGATCATCCAGAACCAGTCGATCGCCCACGGTGCTCTGCTCCGCTGCGCTCACCGGTCGGTTCGTGGCACGTTGGCGGCATACCGAATGAACGAATCCCATCGATGGGCATGGGCGGGGCCGTGCGCCCTCGTGCCGTGTCGGCCGCCCGGACGAATCCAGCGTCTGTCCGCCGCTCCTCTTTTTGGCCTCTCGTTGCGCGCGGGCCACCTGCGTCGCGTCGTGCGCCCACGGAAGCGAGGGCTGCGCCGCTCGGGGCCGGGTGACGGCCGGGTGAGTCCAGCGTGAGGCCAACTCCACCGCATGACCCCAAAAGACCGTTCGTTTTATCCGGGTTCTGTCCGTTTAGGTATGATAATGGGGTCGTATCCGAGCGTGTTCTGGGATACGGTGGCCGTGCGGCCAGTGCGCGGCCGCATCCGTTTGCCCCATTTTGTCCACCTTCATTTTAAAAAAGGCAACGTTTTAAATGCCAAGCCCTAGTTTATTAGGCAAGCGGCCCTAATTCACGCCGGCAACAGAGCCAACGGTCTACACGTCCATCGTCGGCAACACAGCCAACCTTCAAAATGATGAATAGTTGTCCTTGCTGGCAACACAGCCAGCGGCCGGCAACACAACCGGCCTCCAAAATAATTGATTTTCTCGCCGGCACACAACCAGCAGCCCAGCGGGCGGGCGGCACCCATGCCAGCCTCCAAAAAGAATGGCCACGGTCGATCGGACGACCTAGTTCAGGCCGTCGGCGTCGAGCATCTCCTTCTGCCTGGCCTCGAACCAGGCCCTCGTCTTCTCGCTCATCTTGGACAAGTCCACGCTCATGATCGCAAGGGCTACCTGCTTTGCTTTGGTTGCGGCATTGGTGGCCTCGATGTCGCGCTGCCTCTGCCTGGCCGAGACATTGGCGGCCTCGATGTTGAGCTGCCTTTGCCAGGACGCCTCCTCCATGTTGATCTTCCTCCTCTTGGCCGCCTCCTCCATCTCAAGCTTCTTCCTTTGAAGCTCTAGGTATTGCTTCATTTGCTCGTCCTTACTTTGCGGCTTCTTCTCGTCCCTCATATCGACATCATTCCATGCAAAGTGTCATGCAAGTCCATGGATGAGGCATCACGTATGTCGTCCACCTTGGAGTTGGTTTTGCCCCTCGGCCCCTTCAACGCCTCGCCATCTCCACCTCCGGCGAACTTGGCTGTCTTCTTGCCTCTCTTCCTTTGAAGTTCGCGGTATTGATCATTGAGCTTAGGGCAATTGTTGATGATTGTCCAACAATGCGTAAGAGTGAATGGCTTGTTATTGTGCCGGGCCTTGAATGCTTCCAAATATTGAAATGCATACCCCACATGATCAACAAAAATTGAACATGCAAACATATACAAGGCCGAAATCTCACATGGTCGTAGCAAGGAAAAGGACTAGGATAAGGAGAGTATACCATGTCCCCAACGCCGAGGCCACTCACAGACCGTGCTTCAACACTCTCGAATGTGGCGCAATACTTGTTACACTCTTGTTGGATGAACAACCACCTCTTTTGAATCAAGGTGATGCCACGGTTGCTTGTCATTTGGTAGGGCTCAAACATCTTCCTTTCATGGAATGTTTTGTGGACTCTCGTCTAAAAAACAAGGCCCTTTTGTTGTGCGCCGGTCTTTGTATCTTGGCTAATCTCCATCCAACATTGGCAAATCAACTTGTCCTCATCTTGTGTATATGAACCCATGCGAATGCTCTTCCTCCTCTTTTATGCTTCCGCTCTTTGGGTGAGCTCGTTGATGAACAATGGCTCACCACCAATACCAATGTCATTGCTTTCTTCTTCATCACCATCACATTCGCAATAGATGTCATCGTCTTCATGCCACGAGTCACCATGGTCGTAGTCAGCACGGCCGTCGGCCTCTTCACCAGGAACGTACTGGGCGCGGCCATCTTAACTTTGGGTCTCGTCGGGGTCGTAGGCACGGCCCTGCCCACCCTCGTAGATCACATCATCCATGAACTGGTTGTAGTAGGGGTCGTCGACCGATGGCGTTGGTGTTGGCATTCCGTCGAACAAGACGCGGGGGGACGACATGGTGCCCGTGAACGGTGCCCGTGCTTGCTTTCTTTGCATCTCGACGGACGGCCGACCGCCACTATTGGACCCAGGCGTGACGTTGAGGTCGATGACGGCCGAGGGGCGCGGTGTGGACGGCGCGATCACGCCAACGTCCGGCGACCCCGAGAAACGGGTCTGGCCGTCGTGCCTTGGCGGGGGAAAGCCGGGCGACATGGGCGTGGTCCGCGACTGGCAGTGCGGAGGCCGGGTGCCCGACGAGCCTATGCTCGCCGGGCCGACGGCCGCTGCAAGGAAACCGGCCGGACGGCACATGCCAAGCATGAGGAGGGCGTGCGCTTTGTTGACGATGTCCTCCTTCTCGTCGACCGCGGCCTCCATCGTATCGCGCTCGGCCGCGAACTTGGCCGCGGCGGCATTGACCTTGACGACCGCTCTCCGGACCCTCCTCTTCGCCGATTCCGCCCAACTTGGCGATCTCCTCCGGCATGCACTCCGGCCGCGGCTTCCTTGGCGCCTTGGTCGCCTTCTTCTTAACCTTTCCGGGCGGGTCGACGACCAGGCCGCCGGAATTCAGCTGGGCGTTGGCCATGGACGGGGGAGGGAGGGGGCGGCGTGAGGGACGTGGAGGGTTTGGGGGAAATGGCGTCAAATGAGGCGGGCGGGGGTTTTTGCTTTGTGCCACCGACAAACGGGCCAGGTGAGGACAAGTGCACGCGTCCCGCTCGTCCACACGCTGTCCGTTTCACCCCAAAATCGGCGCAAACTTGGGCTGGTGATGGGTCGAAAGCGGACACAGAACAGACAAAAGTCCGTTTGCTCCCGCGCGCTCGGCCGTCTAGTTTGTCCCTTTTACCCCAAACGGGCGGGGCCGGACAGGATGGGGTCGCGCGGTGGAGTTGGCCTGACGCGCGGGTGCCGCGGAGGTAGCATGCTAGGGAAACTTTTATTATTTATGTAAAAAATGGGAGGTTGACTCACATATAAGGCGCCGCAACTGGGTCGGCCCATTAACTAAGACTGTAGTAGCGGTCTGACCAAATATTTGTTTTCTTGTTTTCCTTTCTAGCGGGGTGTTTCAGTCAGTTTTTTCTGCTCGTTTTTCCAGAAAACCATGACATGATATTTAATTTTAAAATGACCATTTTAAAAGAAATCGAAAAACAGTAACATCTCTAAGACATATGTGACCTTTTTTTTTTGATAATTTAAGGATTTTCAGATTCTAAACATTTTTTGAAAGGTGGACATTTTTATATAAAACTTAAATAATATTATGAAAGACGAATATTTAATTTTTGGGGCATTTTCAATTTCCGGAAATAATATTGAAACTGTGAACTCAATATGAATAGAAAAATAACAAAGGAAAAAAGAAACAAAAAGCAGTCATCAGAACATAGCTAACAGAGCAGGCCCAGTTCAGCCGCTTGCTTGCTGGGCTATGTGCGTTCGTTCAACAAAACAACGCAAAGTGTAAGAGCAGCGCCCACACGTTCATCACATGGGACGGCACAATCTCAACCGAGCGCTCGCTCCGCCTCACCCGCTTGCTCGCTCTGGACGGCTCTTCATAATGGTTTTTCGGCCGAAATTTTCTTCGGTTGTTGTCCTGGGAACAAACGTTCGGCTTATAATGAAACAAATTGGCAAATAAAAATATGTAAGTCTAAAAATGTTCACGAATTAAATTGCAAGTCTAAAAAAAGTTCGTAGATTTTTTAAAGTAATTTCATGCATGTGTAAAAACAATTCAAGAATTTTAGAAAATCATGAATTTGGAAAAGTTTTGTGGATTTGAAAAAGTTCACGAATGTGAATAACATTCGTAGATTTGGAAAAAATTCACATATTGAAAATTGTTTATGAAATTGAGAAAAGTCCAGAAGTTTGAAAAAAAACGCAACTTAAAAAATTCATGAATTCAAAAAATGTTCATGAATTTAAAAATAAAAACGAAAATAAAAATAAAAATAGAAATACAAAATTGAAAAGCAAGAAGAAAACCAAACAAAAAGGCAAATAAAAGGGAAATGCGAAAAAAATCGTTTGGATGCTTCCTAAAACCGGGGAAAGGGGAAGTTGGCTTGAGTCGGCCCATCTAAACAGCATTGGTTCCCAACATGGGTGCTTGCTACGAAAAGACTAGTAGCCGACGCCTGAAGCGCCAAATAAAAAATCCAAGGGCTGGTTCCCACGTATCAGCCGCGGGGCTAATGCTAGGTGGGATCAATGGTCGGGATAAAAATCATTATCTCAAGCCGTGATGGATCGTGTCGCCTTCAAGTGTTTGAAGGATTTTTGTTTGCCATTTCAAGTTTTTTTAACACAAAAAAATATATGGAAGAGAGGAATGGGGTTTCTGCGTATCGTAAACGAAAACATGGTTGCCAGAATTATACAATTTTCTTTTTTGAGCTCATGTCCCTTATCTCATCGTCTAAAGTACAACTGAAGGGGTTTGGGCAGAAAAGGTACCAGTGCTTCAAGGAAACAAAACTTTGGGTATATACTTCCCACAATCTCAATGTGTTTTTAGCATGACCCCTCCCCCCGGTAATTTTTGCTCGTTTTTATGACATAATTCTAGGCAATTTTTTTAAAAAATGTTAACTCTATCCTCCTACTCAGATGTGGCGATTGGTCCTAGGGTTGGGGATGGACCTGTGTACTCAGCCTCCGCCGTTGCGACGACGTTTGCTCTAGCGCCGGCACGGAGCTTGGGAGGTAGTCCAGGAGCGGATGCATTGTGGTGCATCGACGGCATCCGATAGATGGTGGATCATGTGTTGTATTTGTGGTATGTGGATGGCAGGTATGACTTGCTCATCCGACGTCTTAGCCATATAGGGGTGCCAAAACTGGAGTTCGATGGCGTGTCCGGAGTGTTGCCTCAGTCTGATTCATTCAGCGCTAATTGTTTCGCCTTTGGCGAGCCACCTTGGAGTTCTGTCAAGCTGCATGTTAGCGATGTAGCCGTGTGGAGCTCAGGTGTGGAGGTGATCCGTCATTTTTCCTTTTGTTGGCTGTTGTGGTGATGCCATAGGCAGGTGATGGGCATTGGTGTCACACTCATAGGTTTCTTCGGTCTTATTTGTAATTTTACTTCTTTGCTGGTATTCCTTTGTGCAAAGCCTAGCGTTCTGCTATTTGTTAAGTTTTGCCAGGTCTTTATGTACATGGCTTGTACTATGATTCTTACGATATAAATGGGGCACATATTCTTGGCTAATAAGCACTCTGCCTCCTTCCCTAAGAAAAGTCCAGGGTTCCTCTGCCCCCCGTCGGTGCCGCCATCAATCCGTCTCGCCTCTAGTGGCCTTACGACCATGGCGGCATGGAGGATCCCGACCCTTGTCGGCGGGAGGGCTATGTTTTTTGTTGTTCTTTCGAGTTTTGTTAGGTTTATGTCGTGCTCAGAAAGACGAGACAACAACAACTCCTTAAAGAAGGAACAAGGTTCCCCCCACCTACCCCCGTCTCGGTGGTGTGTCTAGTATCATCGGCGGCGTGTGAGGCGTGTCTCGGCGGATCTCGCCCTTGGTGGATTTGCTCGGATTTGTTTGTAGTTCGTCTACATTTATGTGATTTTAGGTTGGATCCTTCAGAGCTACGCTACTCTTCATCGATAGTGGTTGCTTTTCTCCTAACTGGTCCTATGGGGCCTTAGCACGACGACTCCCGGCTATCTACTACAACAAGTTTTCTTTGGGCTCCGTGAGAGTGGGCGATAATGATTGGCGCACCTTCATTTCGCTTAAATGATTGTAGTCGTTGATCGTCCATTTTGCATCATGTTTACCTACTGTTATTTATGATGTTTTTATGCATAATAATGCTTTTTGGAGTAATTCTAATGCCTTTTCTCTCATAATATGCAAGGTACACTCAAAGAGGGAGAATTCCGGCAGCTGGAAATCTGGACCTGGAAAAGCTACGTCAGGCTACCTATTCTGCACAACTCCAAATGAGCTGAAACTTCATGATGGATTTTTATGGAATAAATAAGAAATACTGGAGCAAATAACTATTGGAGGGGGGCCACCTAGTGAGCACAAGAACACCAGGGCGCGCCCTGGTGGGCTGTGCTCAGCCCGGCCCACCTCTACTGTCCATCTTCTGGTATATAAGTCATTTTTACCTAGAAAAAAAATAAGGAGAGGACTTCGGGGACGGAGCGCCGCCGTCTCAAGGCGGAACTTGGGCAGGAGCACTTCTGCCCTCCAGCGGAGTGATTCCGCCGGGTGAACTTCCCTCCTGGGGGGGGGGGGGGAATCATCGTCATCATCATCTTAAACAACTCTCCCATCTTGGGGAGGGCAATCTCCATCAACATCTTCAACAACACCATCTCCTCTCAAACCCTAGTTCATTTCTTATGTTCAATCTTTGTACCGTAACTATACATTGGTGCTTGTGGGTGACTAGTAGTGTTGATTACATCTTGTAGTTGGTTACTATATGGTTTATTTGGTGGAAGATTATATGTTGAGATCCATTATGCTATTTAATACCCCTCTGATCTTGAGCATGTTTATCACTTGTGAGTAGTTACTTTTGTTCTTGAGGTCACGGGAGAAATCATGTTGCAAGTAATCATGTGAACTTATGTGTTTGATATTTTGATAGTATGTATGTTGTGATTCCCTTAGTGGTGTCATGTGAACGTCCACTACATGAAACTTCACCATATTTGGGCAGGGAATGCATTGTGGAGTAGTTATTAGATGATGGGTTGCGAGAGTGACGGAATCTTAAACCCTAGTTTATGCGCTATTCCGTAAGGGACCGATTGGATCTAAAAGTTTAATGCTATGGTTAGAATTTATTCTTAATACTTTTCTCGTAGTTGCGGATGCTTGCGAGGGGGTTAATCATAAGTAGGAGGTTTGTTCAAGTAAGAACAGCACCTAAGCACCGGTCCACCCACATATCAAATTATCAAACTAGCGAACACAAATCGAACCAACATGATGAAAGTGACTAGATGAAATTCTTGTGTACCCTCAAGAACGCTTTGCTTATTATAAGAGACCGTTTTGGCATGTCCTTTGCCTCAAAAAGATTGGGCTACCTTGCTGCACGTTTGTTACTATTATTGTTACTTACTCGTTACAAATTATCTTGCTATCAAACTACTCTGTTACTTATAATTTCAGCGCTTGCAGACATTACCTTGCTGAAAACCACTTGTCATTTCCTTCTGCTCCTCGTTGGGTTCGACACTCTTACTTATTGAAAAGACTACAATTGATCCCATATACTTGTGGGTCATCAAGGCTCTTTTCTCGTGCCGTTGCCGGGAAGTGAAGCGCTCTTGGTAAGTGGAAATTGGTAAGGAAAAATTATTACTACGTGCTGAAATTTATTGTCACTTGTTACTATGGAGAACAATCCTTTGAGGGGTTTGTTCGGGGTATCTTCACCTCGACCGGAACCACAATTAGTTACCCCTCAACCTACTGCACCTACTGAAAATATTGAATATGAAATTCCTTCGGGTATGATAGAACAACTGCTAGCTAATCCTTATGCAGGAGATAGAACAGAACATCCTGATATGCACTTGATATATGTGGAAGAAATTTGTGGATTATTTAAGCTTGCAGGTTTACTCGTAGATGAAACTAAGAAGAAGGTTTTCCCTTTATCTTTGAAGGGAAAAGCATTGGCATGGTATAGGCTATGCCATGATATTGGATCTTGGAATTGAAATAGATTGAAATTGGAGTTTCATCAAAAAAAATATCCTATGCATCTAGTTCATCGTGATCGGAATTATATATATAATTTTTGGCCTCGTGAAGGAGCAAGTGTCACTTTAGCTTGGGGAGGCTTAAGTCAATGTTATATTCATGCCCCAATCATGAGCTCTCAAGAGAAATTATTATTCAGAATTTTTATGCTCGGCTTTCTCATAATGATCGATCCATGCTCGATACTTCTTGTACTGGTTCCTTTATGAAGAAGACTATTGAATTCCAGTGGGATATTTTAGAAAGAATTAAACACAACTCTGAAGATTGGGAACTCGACGAAGGAAAAGAGTCATGTATTAAGCTTAAGTTTGATTGTATTAAATCTTTTATGAATACCGATGCTTTTCAAAAGTTTAGCACTAAATATGGAATTGACTATGAGATAGTAGCCTCCTTTTGTGAATCTTTTGCTACTGATCTTTATCTCCCTTAGGAGAACTGATTTAAATATCACCCACCTATTAAAGAAGAAATTAAAGAACCGGTAATAGCTAAAGAAGAAACTATTATTTATAATGTTGATCCAGTTGTTCCTACTGCTTTTATTGAAAAACCACCTTTCCATGTTAAGATGAAGGAACATGCTAAAGTTTCAACTGTGGTCAATAAAAGTTATATTAGAACTGTTGGGGAACGTAGTAATTTCAAAAATTCCTACGCACACGCAAGATCATGGTGATGCATAGCAACGAGAGGGGAGAGTGTCGTCGACGTACCCTCGTAGACCGTAAGTGGAAGCGTTATGACAACACGGTTGATGTAGTCGTACGTCTTCATGATCGACCGATCCTTAGTACCGAACATACAACACCTCCGTGATCTGCACACGTCCAATTCGGTGATGTCCCACGGACTCACGATCCAGTAGAGCTTCGTGGGAGATTTCCGCCAGCACGACAGTGTGATGACGGTGATGATGAAGCTACCGACGCAGGGCTTCGCCTAAGCACCGCTACGATATGACCGAGGTGGATTATGGTGGAAGGGTGGCACCACACACGGCTAAGAGATCAATGATCAACTTGTGTGTCTATGGGGTGCCCCCTCCCCCGTATATAAAGGAGTGGAGTAGGGGGAGGGCCGACCCTCCTATGGCGCACCCTGGAAGAGTCCTACTCCCACCGGGAGTAGGATTCCCCCTTCCCTAGTTGGACTAGGAGAGAAGGAAGGGGGAGAGAGGGAGGAAGGAGGGGGCACGAGGCCTGCCCTGTTCTTGTTGGGGAACGTAGTAATTTCAAAATTTTTCCTACGATCACGCAAGACCATGGTGATGGCATAGCAACGAGAGGGGAGAGTGTCCGTCCACGTACCCTCGTAGACCGAAAGCGGAAGCGTTATAACAACGCAGTTGATGTAGTAAATGCGTCTTCACGATCCGACCGATCCAAGCACCGAACGACGGCACCTCCGAAGTTCTCGCACACGTTCAGCTCGATGACGATCCCGGACTCCGATCCAGCAAAGTGTCGGGGATGAGTTCCGTCGACGACGGCGTGGTAGCGATGTTGATGCTCCACCGACGCAGGGCTTCGCCTAAGCTCATGACGATAAGACTTCTCCGGCGCAGGGCTTCGCCTAAGCTCATGACGATATGACCGAAGTGGAATATGGTGGAAGGGGCACCGCACGGCTAAGGAAAGATCCGTAGATCAACTTGTGTGTTATGGGGTGCCCCTGCCCCGTATATAAAGGAGCCAAGGGGAGGCGCAAGGGAGTCCTACTCCCTCAGGAGTAGGATTCCCTCCAATCCTAGTTGGATTAGGATTCCGGAGGGGGAAAGAGAGAGAGGGGGGCCGGCCCACCTTTCCTAGTCCTAATAGGACTAGGGGAAGGGGGGGGCGCGCGGCCACCTAGGGCTGCCCCTTCTCCTTTCCTCCAAGGCCCACTATGGGCCCATGTAGTTCCCGGGGGGGTTCCGGTAACCTCCCGGTACTCCGGTAAATTCCCGATTTCACTCGGAACCTTTCCGATGTCCAAATGTAGGCTTCCAATATATCAATCTTTATGTCTCGACCATTTCGAGACTCCTCGTCATGTCCGTGATCACATCCGGGACTCGAACAACCTTCGTGCATCAATACTTATAAACTCATAATGAACTGTCATCGAAGCGTTAAGCGTCACGGACCCTACGGGTTCGAGAACTATGTAGACATGACCTAGAACCATTCTCGGTCAATAACCAATAGCGGAACCTGGATGCCCATATTGGTTCCTACATATTCTACGAAGATCTTTATCGGTCAAACCGCATAACGACATCGTTGTTCCCTTTGTCATCGGTATGTTACTTACCCGAGATTCGATCGTCGGTATCCAATACCTAGTTCAATCTCGTTATCGTAAGTCTCTTTACTCGTTCCGTAATACATCATCTCACAACTAACTCATTAGTTGTAATGCTTGCAAGGCTTAAGTGATGTGTATTACCGAGAAGGCCTAGAGATACCTCTCCGAGCAATCGGAGTGACAAAACCTAATCTCGAAATACGCCAACCCAACAAGTACCTTTGGAGACACTGTAGTACTACTTTATAATCACCCGATTCGTTGTGACGTTTGGTAGCACCAAAGTGTTCCTCCTGTAAACGGGAGTTGCATAATCTCATAGTTACAGGAACATGTATGGGTCATGAAGAAAGCAATAACATACTAAACGATCAAGTGTTAAGCTAACGGAATGGGTCATGTCAATCAGATCATTCAACTAATGATGTGACCTTGTTAATCAAATAACAACTCCTTGTTCATGGTTAGGAAACATAACCATCTTTGATTAACAAGCTAGTCAACAGAGGCATACTAGTGACATCTTTGTTTGTCTATATATTCACACATGTATTATGTTTCCGGTTAATACAATTCTAGCATGAATAATAAACATTTATCATGGTATAAGGAAATAAATAATAACTTTATTATTGCCTCTAGGGCATATTTCCTTCAGTCTCCCACTTGCACTAGAGTCAATAATCTAGATTACAAAGTAATGATCCTAACACCCATGGAGTCTTGGTGCTGATCATGTTTTGCTCGTGGAAGAGGCTTAGTCAACGGTCTACGCAACATTCAGATCCGTATGTATTTTGCAAATCTCTATGTCTCCCACTTGGACTTGGTCCCAAATGGAATTGAAGCGTCTCTTGATATGCTTGGTCCTCTTGTGAAATCTGGATTCGTTTGCCAAGGCAATTGCACCAGTATTGTCACAGAAGATCTTCATCGGTCCCGATGCACTAGGTATGACACCTAGATCGGAAATGAACTCTTTCATCCAGACTCCTTCATTTGCTGCTTCTGAAGCAGCTATGTACTCCGCTTCACATGTAGATCCCGCCACGACGCTTTGTTTAGAGCTGCACCAACTGACAGCTCCACCGTTTAATAAAAACACGTATCCGGTTTGCGATTTAGAATCGTCCGGATCAGTGTCAAAGCTTGCATCGACGTAACCATTTACGACTAGCTCTTTGTCACCTCCATATCTGAGAAACATATCCTAAGTCCTTTTCGGTATTTCAGGATGTTCTTGACCGCTGTCGATGATCCACTCTGGATTACTTTGGTACCTCCCCGCCAAGCTTACAGCTAAGCATACGTCAGTCCGGTACACAGCATTGCATACATGATAGAGCCTATGGCTGAAGCATAGGGAACATCTTTCATTTTCTCTCTATCTTCTGCTGTGGTCGGGCATTGAGTCTGACTCAATCTTATACCTTATAATACAGGTAAAAAACCTTTCTTTGCCTGATCCATTTTGAACTTCTTCAAAACTTTATCAAGGTATGTGCTTTGTGAAAGTCCAATTAAGCGTCTCGATCTATCTCTATAGATCTTGATTCCCAATATGTAAGCAGCTTCACCGAGGTCTTTCATTGAAAAACTTTTATTCAAGTACCCTTTTATGCTATCCAGAAATTCTATATCATTTCCAATTAATAATATGTCGTCCACATATAATATTAGAAATGCTCTGAGCTCCCACTCACTTTCTTGTAAATCTGAAGCTTCTCCAAAAGTCGTATAAACCCATATGCTTTGATCACACTATCAAAGCGTTTATTCCAACTCCGAGAGGCTTGCACTGGACCATAAATTGATCATTTGGAGCTTGCACACTTTGTTAGCACCTTTTGGATCGACAAAACCTTCTGGTTGCATCATATACAACTCTTCTTCTAGAAATCCATTCAAGAATGCAGTTTTACATCCATTTGCCAAATTTCATAATCATAAAATGCGGCAATTGCTAACATGATTCGGACAGACTTAAGCATCGCTTCTGGTGAGAAAGTCTCATCGTAGTCAACCCCTTGAACTTGTCGAAAACCTTTCGCAACAAGTCGAGCTTTGTAGACAGTTATATTACCATCGGCGTCAGTCTTCTTCTTAAAGATCCATTTATTTTCAATGGCTTGCCGATCATCGGCAAGTCAACCAAAGTCCATACTTTGTTCTCATACATGGATCCCATCTCAGATTTCATGGTTTCCAGCCATTTTGCGGAATCTGGGCTCACCATCGCTTCTTCATAGTTTGTAGGTTCGCCATGGTCAAGTAACATGACTTCCGAATAGGATTACCGTACCACTCACAGTGCGTATTTTACTCTGGTTGACCTACGAGGTTCAAGAGTAACTTGATCTCAAGCTTCATGATCATCATCATTAGTTTCTTCACTAATTGGTGTAGTTGTCACAGGAACCATTTCTTGTGATGAACTACTTTCCAATAAGGGAGCAGAATCTGATTATCTCATCAAGTTCTACTTTCCTCCCACTCACTTCTTTCGAGAGAAACTCCTTCTCTAGAAAGGATCCGAATTTAGCAACGAAAATCTTGCCTTCAGATCTGTGATAGAAGGTGTACCCATGATCTCCTTTGGGTATCCTATGAAGACACATTTTTCCGATTTGGGTTCGAGCTTATCTGGTTGAAGTTTCTTTACATAAGCATCGCAGCCCCAAACTTTAAGAAACGACAACTTTGGTTTCTTACCAAACCACAGTTCATAAGGCGTCGTCTCAATGGATTTTGACGGTGTCCTATTTAACGTGAATGCGGCCGTCTCTAAAGCATAACCCCAAAAAGATAGCGGTAAATCGGAAATAGACATCATAGATCGCACCATATCTAGTAAAGTACGATTACGACGTTCGGACACACCATTTCTCTGTGGTGTTCCGGGTGGCGTGAGTTGCGAAACTATTCCACATTGTTTCAAATGTAAACCATACTCGTAACTCAAATATTCTCCTCCTCGATCATATCGTAGAAATTTTATTTTCTTGTTACGATGATTTTACACTTCACTCTGAAATTCTTTGAACTTTTCAAATGTTTCAGATTTTTGTTTCATTAAGTAGATATACCCATATCTCGCTAAAATCATCTGTGAAGGTGAGAAAATAACGATACCCGCGATGCCTCAACATTCATTGGACCACAAACATCGGTATGTATGATTTCCAACAAATCGGTTGCTCGCTCCATAGTTCCGGAGAACGGCGTTTTGGTCATCTTGCCCATGAGGCACGATTACGCAAGTACCAAGTGATTCATAATCAAGTGATTCCGAAGCCCATCAAGATGGAGTTTCTTCATGCGTTTTACACCGATATGACCTAAACGGCGATTGCCACAAATAAGTTGCACTATCATTATCAACTCTGCATCTTTTGGCTTCAACATTATGAATATGTGTATCACTACTTGTCGAGATTCAACAAGAATAGACCATTCTTCAAGGGTGCATGACCATAAAAGATATTACTCATATAAATAGAACAACCATTATTCTCTGATTTAAATGAATAACCGTCTCGCATTAAACAAGATCCAGATATAATGTTCATGCTCAAAGCTGGCACCAAATAACAATTATTTAGGTCTAAAACTAATCCCGAAGGTAGATGTAGAGGTAGCGTGCCGACCGCGATCACATCGACTTTGGAACCATTTCCAACGCGCATCGTCACCTCGTCCTTAGCCAATCTTCGCAATCCGTAGTTCTGTTTCGAGTTGCAAATATTAGCAATGAACCAAGATCAAATACCTGTACTACTGCGAGTATTAGTAAGGTACACATCAATAACATGTATATCACATATACCTTTGATCACCTTGCCATCCTTCTTATCCGCCAAATACTTGGGGCAGTTCCGCTTCAAAGGTGTCGGTTTGCTTTGGCAAAAACACTCGATTTAGGGCTTAGGTCCAGACTTGAGTTTCTTCTCCTGAGCGGCAACTTGCTTGCTGTTCTTTTTGAAGTTTCCCTTCTTCTTCCCTTTGCCCTTTTTCTTGAAACTAGTGGTCTTGTTGACCATCAACACTTGATGCTCTTTCTTGATTTCTACCTCCGCGGCTTTTAGCATCGCGAAGAGAATTGTCTTAGTCATCCCTTGCATATTATAGTTCATCACGAAGCTCTTGTAGCTTGGTGGCGTTGATTGGAGAATTACATCAATGACACTATCATCCGGAAGATTAACTCCCAGCTGAATTAAGTGATTGTTATACCCGGACATTTTGAGTATGTGCTCACCGATGTAACTATTCTCCTCCATCTTGCAGCTATAGAACTTATTGGAGACTTCATATCTCTCAATCCGGGCATTTGCTTGAAATATTAACTTCAACTCCTGGAACATCTCATATGCTCCATGACATTCAAAACGTCGTTGAAGACCCGGTTCTAAGCCGTAAAGCATGGCACATCGAACTATTGAGTAGTCATCGACTTTGCTTTGCAGACGTTCACAACTTCGGCTCAAGATCTGCAAGAGTTCGCTACCCAGCGGTGCTTCCAGGGCGTAATTTTTACGTGCAGCAATGAGGATAATCCTCAAATTACGGACCCAGTCCGTGTAATTGCTACCATCATCTTTCAACTTTGCTTTCTCAAGGAACGCATTAAAATTCAACGGAACAACAAAGACGAGCCATCTATCTACGGTAAACATAGACAAGCAAAATACTATCAGTACTAAGTTCATGATAAATTTAAGTTCAATTAATCATATTAAAAACTCCCACTTAGACAGACATCTCTCTAGTCATCTAAGTGATCACGAGATCCAAATCAACTACACCATGTCCGATCATCACGTGAGATGGAGTATTTTCAATGGTGAACATCACTATGTTGATCATATCTACTATATGATTCACGCTCGACCTTTCGGTCTCCGTGTTCCGAGGCCATATCTGTTATATGCTAGGCTCGTCAAGTTTAACCTGGGTATTCCGCGTGTGCAACTGTTTTGCACCCGTTGTATTTGAACGTAGAGCCTATCACACCCGATCATCACGTGGTGTCTCAGCACGAAGAACTTTCGCAACGGTGCATACTCAGGGAGAACACTTCTTGATAATTTTGGTGAGAGATCATCTTATAATGCTACCGTCAATCAAGCAAGATAAGATGCATAAAGGATAAACATCACATGCAATCAATATAAGTGATATGATATGGCCATCATCATCTTGTGCTTGTGATCTCCATCGCCGAAGCACCGTCATGATCACCATCGTCACCGGCGTGACACCTTGATCTCCATCGTAGCATCGTTGTCGTCTCGCCAACTATTGCTTCTACGACTATCGCTACTCCTTAGTGATAAAGTAAAGCAATTACATGGCATTGCATTTCATACAATAAGCGACAACCATATGGCTCCTGCCGATTGCCGATAACTTCGGTTACAAAACATGATCATCTCATACAATAAAATATAGCATCACGTCTTGACCATATCACATCACAACATGCCCTGCAAAAACAAGTTAGACGTCCTCTACTTTGTTGTTGCAAGTTTTACGTGGCTGCTACGGGCTGAGCAAGAACCGTTCTTACCTACGCATCAAAACCACAACGATACTTCGTCAAATAGACTCCGTTTTAACCTTCTCAAGGACCGGGCGTAGCCACACTCGATTCAACTAAAGTGAGAGACAGACACCCGCCGGTCACCTTTAAGCAACGAGTGCTCGGAGCGGTGAAACCAGTCTCGCGTAAGCGTCTGGCGTAATGTCGGTCCGGGCCACTTCATCTCACAATACCGCTGAACCAAAGTATGACATGCTGGTAGGTAGTATGACTTGTATCGCCCACAACTCACTTGTGTTCTACTCGTGCATATGACATCAACGCATAAAACCAGGCTCGGATGCCCTTTGTTGGGGAACGTAGTAATTTCAAAAATTTCCTACGATCACGCAAGACCATGGTGATGGCATAGCAACGAGAGGGAGAGTGTCCGTCCACGCACTCGTGAGACCGAAAGCGGAAGCGTTATAACAACGCGGTTGATTGTAGTCGTACGTCTTCACGATCCGACCGATCCAAGCACCGAACGTACGGCACCTCCGAGTTCTGCACACGTTCAGCTCGATGACGATCCCCGGACTCCGATCCAGCAAAGTGTCAGGGATGAGTTCCGTCAGCACGACGGCGTGGTGACGATGTTGATGCTCCACCGACGCAGGGCTTCGCCTAAGCTCATGACGATAAGACTTCTCCGGCGCAGGCTTCGCCTAAGCTCATGACGATATGACCGAAGTGGAATATGGTGGAAGGGGGCACCGACACGGCTAAGGAAAGATCCGTAGATCAACTTGTGTGTTATGGGGTGCCCCCTGCCCCGTATATAAAGGAGCCAAGGGGAGGTGGCGGCCCAAGGGGAGGCGCGCAAGGAGTCCTACTCCCTCCGGGAGTAGGATTCCCTCCAATCCTAGTTGGATTAGGATTCGGAGGGGAAAGAGAGAGAGGGGGCGGCCCACCTTTCCTAGTCCTAATAGGACTAGGGAAGGGCGCGCCACCTAGGGCTGCCCCTTCTCCTTTCCTCCAAGGCCCACTATGGGCCCATGTAGTTCCCGGGGTTCCGGTAACCTCCGGTACTCGGTAAATTCCCGATTTCACTCGGAACCTTTCCGATGTCCAAATGTAGGCTTCCAATATATCAATCTTTATGTCTCGACCATTTCGAGACTCCTCGTCATGTCCGTGATCACATCCGGGACTCAACAACCTTCGTGCATCAATACTTATAAACTCATAATGAATCATCGCCGAAGCGTTAAGCGTGCGGACCCTACGGGTTCGAGAACTATGTAGACATGACCTAGAACCATTCTCGGTCAATAACCAATAGCGGAACCTGGATGCCCATATTGGTTCCTACATATTCTACGAAGATCTTTATCGGTCAAACCGCATAACGACATACGTTGTTCCCTTTGTCATCGGTATGTTACTTACCCGAGATTCGATCGTGGTATCCAATACCTAGTTCAATATCGTTACCGGTAAGTCTCTTTACTCGTTCCGTAATACATCATCTCACAACTAACTCATTAGTTGTAATGCTTGCAAGGCTTAAGTGATGTGTATTACCGAGAAGGCCTAGAGATACCTCTCCAGCAATCGGAGTGACAAAACCTAATCTCAAAATCGCCAACCCAACAAGTACCTTTGGAGACACCTGTAGTACTCCTTTATAATCACCCGATTACGTTGTGACGTTTGGTAGCACCAAAGTGTTCCTCCGGTGGCAGGGAGTTGCATAATCTCATAGTTACAGGAACATGTATGGGTCATGAAGAAAGCATTAACATACTAAACGATCAAGTGTTAAGCTAACGGAATGGGTCATGTCAATCAGATCATTCAACTAATGATGTGACCTTGTTAATCAAATAACAACTCCTTGTTCATGGTTAGGAAAAATAACCATCTTTGATTAACAAGCTAGTCAAGTAGAGGCATACTAGTGACATCTTGTTTGTCTATATATTCACACATGTATTATGTTTCCGGTTAATACAATTCTAGCATGAATAATAAACATTTATCATGGTATAAGGAAATAAATAATAACTTTATTATTGCCTCTAGGGCATATTTCCTTCAGTTCTCCTCTCTCTCTCTCTCTCCACTATGGCCCAATAAGTCCCATACACTTACCGGGGGGTTCCGGTAACCTCCCGGTACTCCGGTAAAATCCCGATTTCACCCGGAACTATTCCGATGTCCAAATATAGGCTTCCAATATATCGATATTTATGTCTCTACCATTTTGAGACTCCTCTTCATGTCCGTGATCATATCCGGGACTACGAACTATCTTCGGTACATAAAAACACATAAACTCATAATACCGATCGTCACCGAACGTTAAGCGTGCGGACCCTACGGGTTCGAGAACTATGTAGACATGACCGAGACTCATCTTTGGTCAATAACCAACAACAGAACCTAGATGCTCATATTGGCTCCTACATATTCTATGAAGATCTTTATCGGTCAAACCACATAACAACATACGTTGTTCCCTTTGTCATCGGTATGTTATATGCCCGAGATTCGATCGTCGGTATATCAATACCTAGTTCAATCTCGTTACCGACAAGTCTCTTTACTCGTTCCGTAATGCATCATCCCGCAACTAACTCATTAGTTACAATGCTTGCAAGGCTTATAGTGATGTGCATTACCGAGAGAGCCCAGAGATACCTCTCCGATACTCGGAGTGACAAATCCTAATCTCGATCTATGCCAACCCAACAAACACCTTCGGAGAGACCTGTAGAGCATCTTTATAATCACCCAGTTACGTTCTGACGTTTGATAGCACACAAGGTGTTCCTCCGGTATTCGGGAGTTACATAATCTCATAGTCATAGGAACATGTATAAGTCATGAAGAAAGCAATAGCAACATACTAAACGATCAAGTGCTAAGCTAATGGAATGGGTCAAGTCAAACACATCATTCTCTAATGATGTGATCCCGTTAATCAAATGACAACTCATGTCTATGGCTAGGAAACTTAACCATCTTTGATTCAACGAGCTAGTCAAGTAGAGGCATACTAGTGACACTCTGTTTGACTATGTATTCACACATGTACTAAGTTTCCAGTTAATACAATTCTAGCATGAATAATAAACATTTATCATGATATAAGGAAATATAAATAACAACTTTATTATTGCCTCTAGGGCATATTTCCTTCATTCTCCCACTTGCACTAGAGTCAATAATCTAGTTCACATCGCCATGTGATTTAACACCAATAGTTCACATCACCATGTTATTAATATCCATAGTTCACATCGTCATGTGGCCAACACTCATAGGATTTACTAGAGTCAGTAATCTAGTTCACATTGCCATGTAATTAACACCCAAAGAGTACTAAGGTGTGATCATGTTTTGCTTGTGAGAGAAGTTTAGTCAACGGGTCTGCCAAATTCAGATCCGTATGTATTATGCAAATTTCTATGTCTACAATGCTCTGCACGGAGCTACTTTAGCTAATTGCTCCCACTTTCAATATGTATCCAGATTGAGACTTAGAGTCATCTGGATCAGTGTCAAAACTTGCATCGATGTAACCCTTTACGACGAACCTTTTGTCACCTCCATAATCAAGAAACATATCTTTATTCCACTAAGGATAATATTGACCGCTGTTCAATGATCTACTCCTAGATCACTATTGTACTCCCTTGCCAAACTCAGTGTAGGGTATACAATAGATCTGGTACATAGCATGGCATACTTTATAGAACCTATGGCCGAGGCAGAGGGAATGACTTTCATTCTCTTTCTATCTTCTGTCGTGGTCGGGCTCTGAGTCTTACTCAATTTCACACCTTGTAACACAGGCAAGAACTCTTTCTTTCACTGTTCCATTTTGAACTACTTCAAAATCTTGTCAAGGTATGTACTCATTGGAAAAACTTATCAAGCGTCTTGATCTATATCTATAGACCTTGATGCTCAATATGTAAGCAGCTTCACCGAGGTCTTTCTTTAAAAAACTCCTTTCAAATACTCCTTTATGCTTTCCAGAAAATTCTACATTATTTCTGATCAACAATATGTCATTCACATATACTTATCATAAATTTTGTAGTGCTCCCACTCACTTTCTTGTAAATACAGGCTTCACCGCAAGTCTGTATAAAACTATATGCTTTGATCAACTCATCAAAGCGTATATTCCTACTACGAGATGCTTGCACCAGTCCATAGATGGATCATTTGGAGCTTGCACATTTTGTTAGCACCTTTAGGATCGACAAAACCTCCTGGTTTCTTCATATACAACTCTTCTTTAAGAAATCCATTAAGGAATGTAGTTTTGACATCCATTTGCCAGATTTCATAAAATGTGGCAATTTGCTAATATGATTCGGACAGACTTAAGCATCGCTACGAGTGAGAAAATCTCATCGTAGTCAACACCTTGAACTTTGTCAAAAACCTTTTTCGACAAGTCTAGATTTGTAGATAGTAACACTACTATCAGCGTCCGTCTTCCTCTTGAAGATCCATTTATTCTCGATGGCTTGCCGATCATCAGGCAAGTCAACCAAAGTCCAAACTTTGTTCTCATACATGGATCCCATCTCAGATTTCATGGCCTCAAGCCATTTTGCGGAATCTGGGCACATCATCGCTTCCTCATAGTTCGTAGGTTCGTCATGGTCAAGTAACATGACCTCCAGAACAGGATTACCGTACCACTCTAGTGTGGATCTTACTCTGGTTGACCTACGAGGTTCTGTAGTAACTTGATCTGAAGTTACATGATCATCATCACTTGCTTCCTCACTAATTGGTGTAGGAGTCACAGGAACAGATTTCTGTGATGAACTACTTTCCAATAAGGGAGCATGTACAGTTACCTCATCAAGTTCTACTTTCCTCCCACTCACTTCTTTCGAGAGAAACTCCTTCTCTAGAAAGGATCCATTCTTAGAAACGTATGTCTTGCCTTTGGATCTATGATAGAAGATGTACCCAATAGTCTCCTTTGGGTATCCTATGGAGACACATTTTTCCGATTTGGGTTCGAGCATATCAGGTTGAAGATTTTGCACATAAGCATCGCAGCCCCAAACTTTAAGAAACGACAACTTTGGTTTATTGCCAACCCATAGTTCATATGGTGTCGTCTCAACGGATTTAGATGGCGCCCTATTTAACGTGAATGCAGCCGTCTCTAATGCATAACCCCAAAACAACATTGGTAAATTGGTAAGAGACATCATAGATTGCACCATATCTAATAAAGTACGGTTACGACGTTCGGACACACCATTACATTGTGGTGTTCCAGGTGGTGTGAGTTGCGAAACTATTCCGCATTGTTTCAAATGAAGACCAAACTCGTAACTCAAATATTCTCCTCCACGATCAGATCGTAGAAACTTTATTTTCTTGTTACGATGATTTTCCACTTCACTATGAAATTATATGAACTTTTCAAATGTTTCAGACTTATGTTTCATCACGTAGATATACCCATATCTGCTCAAATCATCTGTGAAGGTCAGAAAATAACGATACCCGCCGTGAGCCTCAACACTCATCGGATCGCATACATCAGTATGTATTATTTCCAGCAAGTCAGTTGCTCGCTCCATTGTTCCGGAGAACGGAGTCTTAGTCATCTTGCCCATAAGGCATGGTTCGCAAGCATCAAGTGATTCCAAAATCCCATCAACATGGAGTTTCTTCATGCGCTTTACACCAATATGACCTAAACGGTAGTGCCACAAATAAGTTGCACTATCATTATTAACTTTGCATCTTTTGGCTTCAATATTATGAATATGTGTATCACTACAATCGAGATCCAACAAACCATTTCATTGGGTGTATGACCATAGAAGGTTTTATTCATGTAAACAGAACAACAATTATTCTCTAACTTAAATGAATAACCGTATTGCAATAAACATGATCAAATCATATTCATGCTCAACGCAAATACCAAATAACAATTATTTAGGTTCAACACTAATCCCGAAAGTATAGGGAGTGTGCGATGATGATCATATTAATCTTGGAACTACTTCCAACACACATCGTCACCTCGCCCTTAACTAGTTTCTGTTTTTTGTGCAACTCCCGTTTCGAGTTACTACTCTTAGCAACTGAACCAGTATCAAATGCCGAGGGGTTGCTATAAACACTAGTAAAGTACACATCGATAACATGTATATCCAATATACCTTTGTTAACTTTGCCATCCTTCTTATCCGCCAAGTATCTAGGGCAGTTCCACTTCCAATGACTATTTCTTTTGCAGTAGAAGCACTCAGTTTTAGGCTTGGGTCTAGCTTTGGGCTTCTTCACGGGAGCAACAACTTGCTTGCCGTTCTTTTTGAAGTTCCCCTTCTTCCCTTTGCCCTTTTGTTGGAACTAGTGGTCTTGTCAACCATCAACACTTGATGCTTTTCTTGATTTCTACCTTCGTCGATTTCAGCATCACGAAGAGCTTGGAAATCGTTTCCGTTATCCCTTGCATATTATAGTTCATCATGAAGTTCTAGTAACTTGGTGATAGTGACTACAGAACTCTGTGAATCACTATCTTATCTGGAAGATTAACTCCCACTTGATTCAAGTGATTGTAGTACTCAGACATTCTGAGAACATGCTCACTAGCTGAGCTATTCTCCTCCATCTTGTAGGCAAAGTACTTGTCAAAGGTCTCATACCTTTCGACATGGGCATGAGTCTGAAATACTAATTTCAACTCTTGGAACATCTCATATGCTCCGTGGCGTTTCAAAAATGTCTTTGAAGCCCCGATTCTAAGCTGTAAAGCATGGTGCACAAAACTATCAAGTAGTCATCATATCGAGCTTACCAAACGTTCATAACGTCTCCATTTGCTCCTGCAATTGGTCTGTCACCTAGCGGTGCATCAAGGACATAATTCTTCTGTGCAGCAATGAGGATAGTCCTCAGATCACGGATCCAATCCGCATCATTGCTACTAACATCTTTCAACTTAGTTTTCTCTAGGAACATATTAAAAATAAAACAGGGGAGCTAAACACGAGCTATTGATCTACAACATAGATATGCTAATACTACCAGGCCTAAGTTCATGATAAATTAAAGTTCAATTAATCATATTTGAAAGCACAAGTGCTCCCTAGGTGGTTTTGGTAATTAATGTCAACATATCTCTTGGTGGACTAACACTTTTATCTAGTATGTTTCAGATAAGTTCAACAATGGAGTGGCATGGACTAAAGGATGTGGGAACTCCTTCAGGATGCCAAGGACAAAGGATTGGCTCAAGCCTCAAGCTCAAGACTCTTCATTTTACATTTTAGTGATCCAAGATCACATTGAGTCTATAGGAAAAGCCAATACTATCAAGGAGGGATGAGGTGTTGCTTAATGAGCCTCTTGCTTCATGTGCTTAGTGATATGCTCCAAAACCCTCAACTACTTTCCCACTTCCACACATATGACCTAAACCTAAAGTCAAACTCGGCCCTACCGATTCTTTCTATTCGGTGCCACCGAGTTCAGATTATAGCCACTGCCACAAACCCTAGGCAAATCGGTTTCACCGATAGGGATCTCGGTCTCACCAAGATGGGATTGCAATCTCTCTGTGTATGTCCATTATCAAAATCGGTCTCACCGAATTTGTGTAATCGGTACTACCGAGATTACAATGCAAACTTTCTGGTTAACTTATTACCAAAATCGGTCTCACCGAGTGTAAGGGCATATTTATCCCGTAAGTGTTTTGGTGATTGATGACGATACTTTTGCGGACTAATCGTATGCCTTGAGTTTCTCAGATGTTTCATCACTAGGCTCGAGACGATTCGGTGCCCTCGGAGACTATTGAAGACGGCGTCGTTCTCGTTTCTTTTGGTGGATTTGAGTCGTAGGAGAGCCGTACTATTAAGAGGGGTCCGCGTCGGAAAGGTTTGGGCGGAATCAACACGTACACTTGTCCCTCCTTTCCTGCATTTTGTAAATTCCCTTCGTTATCTTGGTTGTGCGGAAATCGGCGATTATCTTGCTTTACTGCGGTAGTACGCAAGTACACGCGTAGTACCGCTGGGTGTCATGATAGTACCGCTCCTCCGGAAGCGGTAGTACCGCTGCTCCAGGCCTTGTGCCGCTCGGTGCGGTAGTAGGGGCGGATGTAAGTTTTACATCCGCGCCCCACGGTAGTACCGCTCGTCCCAAAGCAGTAGTACCGCTGGGGCCCACGGTAGTACTGCTCCCTAGGAGCCGCAGATCGCGTGGCCCTCCTACCTAGTACCGCATGATGTCACGGTAGTAGGCGCGGATGTAATTTTACATCGCGCCCATAACGGTAGTACCGCTCCTCGCGAGCGGTAGTACCGCGTCGGATTTTTGTACCACCTCGAGTTGGCGGAAGTTGGCACGGATGTAATTTATTTCATCCGCGCCCTTCCCAGGCCGTGACTCTCCTGCCTTGCGGTAGTGCCGCAAGGGGGAGCGGTAGTACTGCCCCCTAGTCAGGCAAGTTCCGGCCTCTGCTGCTGCCGCGCTAGTACCGTGGTCCGCCACGGTAGTACCGCGCCCCTGGAGCGGTAGTACCGTGCATCGCGGGCTGAACATGTGGATAACGGTTGGATTTTTCCCACGACTATATAAGGGGCGTCTTCTACCTCTAGTTGACCACCTCTTCCATCTCTAAGCTCCATTGTTGCTCCAAGCTCCATTTTGGCCCGATCTCTCTCCCTAGCCAATCAAACTTGTTGATTTGCTCGGGATCGGGTGACAAGGGCCCGATCTACACTTCCACCAAGAGACTTTTGATTCCCCCACTTATCCCTTGCGGATCTTGTTACTCTTGGGTGTTTGAGCACCCTAGACGGTTGAGGTCACCGTGGAGCCATATTCCATTGTGGTGAAGCTTACGTGGTTTTGTTGGGAGCCTCCAATTAAGTTGTGGAGATTGCCCCAACCTTGTTTGTAAAGGTTCGGTCGCCGCCTTCAAGGGCACCAATAGTGGAATCACGGCTCTTGCATTGTGCGAGGGCGTGAGGAGATTACGGTGGCCCTAGTGGCTTCTTGGGGAGCATTGTGCCTCCACACCGCTCTAACGGAGACGTACTTCCCTCAAAAGGAAGGAACTTGGTAACACATCCTCGTCTCCACCGACTCCACTCTTGGTTATCTTATCCCTTTACTTGTGCAAGCTTATTTGTGTTCCTATCCTTGCTTGCTCTTGTGCTTGTGTTGTTTGCATCATATAGGTTGTCCACCTAGTTGCACATCTAGACAACCTTTATTATTGCAAAGTTTAAATTGGTAAAGAAAAGCTTAAAAATAGTTAGTTGCCTATTCACCCCCTCTAGTCAACTATATCGATCCTTTCAATTGGTATCGAGCCTCGTCTCTTTTTAAGGACTTTACCGTCCAAGAGTATGGTTGACGTCGTAGATGATGTGGGGAGCACTCCGGTGCGAATCCGATATCATCTACGGGAGATGGGGTACCTCGATCTCTCGTGAGGAATTCAATGTGGCGTTGGACACATTGAAGACATCCATGACGACCGAGGTCAAGGACATGTTTAAGGAATTCCTAGAAGGGCTTAAACTTTCCACCGCACCCGTGAAAGTGGGTGATCCCGCCAACACGGGAGCGGATGCTAACTCCGATAAGGGGGGAGCTACTAGTGAGAAAGCCCCATCGTCTAGTGGTAAGAATGGCACCGGCATCTTTGCCCATGTGCAACCTCCTCCCGTTTATGGTGGACCGATTCCTTCCACTCATTTGAATCATGCCGGTCCACCACCTAAGATTGATAAAAAGGAGGATTTTGATTCTTGGGTTTATCGTTTTAAGCGTCATTTAAATCATGTGAACACTAACCTTTGGAGAATCATTGAAGAAGGTTTCTATCCGCATGATCCGAGCAACTTTTCTCCAAGAGAAGTCGTGGACCATCAATTCAATGAGAATGCTCTCTTCATCATCCAAGAAGCAATCCTTCCGAAGACCTCCCTCATCTCGGACCTACTCCCTTGCCAAAGATGCTTGGCTCAAGGTGGTTTCCCTTTATCGAGGAAGCGCAAGCATTCAACGTTCCAATTATGAAGTGGTCCAAGATGAAGCCGATGAGTTTGCAATGAAAGAAGAAGAAGAACCTCGTGAGCTCTATCGGAGAGTAACCAAGCTTGCAGTCTCCCTCCGGGATCATGGAAGTAAGGACACGGATGACAAGCTGGATCAAGCGCCAAATTCCTCAAGGCAATGATGCCCTACCACAAAGCCATGTCCTCCGTCATCCGTCAACGGCCGGACTTCCACAACCTGTCCTCAAGTGATGTGTTGGATGAGTTTGTGGCTATGAGCATATTGGACAAGACCGCCGACAATGCGGTGCTTCGCTCCCAAAGAGCAAAGAAGCCCAACCTCGCTTTGAAGGCCAAGATTTGTGTCGAAGAAGATGGAGAGGAGGAAGAAGAAGAGAGCAACCTCGAAGATACAAAGTATGGCTATCATGAACACATGGCCCTTGCTTCAAGGCAATTTTGGAGCAAGAAGAACTCAAGGCCCAACTTCAACAAGAGCAACTCAAGTGGCACTAAGGGCAAGCAACGAGTGAGGACTTGTTTCAATTGTGGCAATGTGAGTCACTTTGTTTGGAGTGCCCATATGAGAAGAGGGAAGACAATGGTGGCAAGCTCATCCGTAAGGACAAGGCCAAGTCTTTCCCCAACAAGAGCAACTTCACCGAGAAGACTCCTCACAAAGCTTTGGTGGTTCAAGAAGAGTACAATGAGGATGATGATGATGATGAAGATGGTGAATCGGTTGCCATGGCCTCCGTTGCCATTGCAACGACTCCTCAGTGTCTCTCTTCGATTCACCCAATGAAAGCATCACCACCAAGTGCCTCATGGCTAAAGCCACCAACAAGGTAACCCCCAACATCAAAACTAACATCATCAATCATTCTTCTTTGTGGATTGCATTGATGAACATGAGGGGACTAATGTGGAGGAGAATGAGTTTGAGATCTTTATGAGTAAACTCAAGGGCAAATCCAAGAAGCACCGTTGCTCTCTTGGAACAACTTGGTGAAGCCAATGTCATGATCGAGGCTCATGAAGAAACCATCTCTAAGATGGAAGGGCATAGTCGTGACTATGCCGATGAGATTTCGGATCTTTCCAATGCTCTTGAGGAAGAGCGTGGTCTTCGTTTGGCTCTTGAGGAGTCATACAACGATGATCATGCTAAATTAAAGAAAGACCTTGATCATGCTCTTGTTGTGTCTCGTGTGCTTAGCTCCGATAAGGCAAAGCTTGGAGTTGATCTTGCTAGACTCAACGAGGACTTTGACACTCTCGACAAGGCTCACAAAGTCTTGAAGGGTGCTCATGCTAGTCTCAAAGAGTCTCATGATCAACTCCAAGTGAAGCTAACCAAGGAGAAATCCACCTTTCCTCATATGATATTGATTGATAATGCAAATGCTACTAACCCTTGTTGTGAGCATGTGCATCTTGTTGAGGAGAATGCTAAGTTGAAGGAGCAACTTGAAAAGGGCCTTGTCACATGCATACAAGGTGAGAAGAACCTTAACGACCTTTTGAGTAATCAAAAGGAAGTTGTGGCCAAGGAGGGATTGGGTTCGCCCAAGCCCAAGAGCAAGAAGAAGAATGACAAGACCAAGCAACCTCCCCTCTCAAGCAAACTTTTGTGAGGGAGGGAGAGGGTGCTTCCAAGAAGAAGAAGAACGTGCAAAGGGTGGCAATGCCAAGAAGGACAACATCATCCCCATGAACATAGCCATGACTTTAACCCCTCATATGTGTTGTGCCATGCTAGTGATGGGCATGTTTATGCTAAATTTGTTGGTTCTTCTTATGAGTACATTGAATGGTATATTTGGGTTCCTAAGACCCTCGTTACTAACATCAAAGGACCCATTACCAAATGGGTACCTAAAACCAAGCATTGATCTCTTGTAGGGGTTTGCTTAGGTGGGGATCATGGTTGCTCGATAGTGGAGCAACAAATCATATGACCGGGAGCAAGGACATGGTGGTGGACGTGCAAAGGATCCCATCTATGCCCACCAATGTCGAGTGGGGTGATGCCTCACATTCTAAGGTATTGGGTCTTGGCAAGGTTGTCATTTCTCATGATCTAACGATCAAGAAAGTGATGCTTGTTGAGTCCCTTGCATACAATTTGCTTTCCCTTCGTCAACTTGCACTCATGGGCTTTGCCACTTTCTTTGACATTGATAACGTGGCCCTCTTGTGGAGCAAGACTCTTAAAGTAGCCTTTGTTGGGCATGTCGAGAACGGTCTCTATGTGATAAACTTTTCGGAGCGACCCACTAAGACCGCGACATGCCTAATGGCTAAAGTTGACGTGGGATGGCTTTGGCATCGCCGTTTAGCCCACGTCAATATGAGATCTTTGCAAAGTCTTCTCAAGGGGGACCATGTCCGTGGACTAACAAATGTTAGCTTTGCCAAAGATTGTGTTTGCAGTGCTTGTATCGAAGGAAAGCTTCATGAAACGGCTCACCCTCCCACGACTATCATCTACTCGAAGAGACCCTTGGAGCTCCTGCACATGGATCTCTTTGGACCTCCATCCTTTGATAGTCTTGGGGTAGAAAGTATTGCTTGGTGATTGTGGATGATTATTCAAGATACACGTGGGTATACTTCTTCAAGAGGAAGAGTGAGACTCAACAAACTGTTATCGACTTTGCAAATGAAGCTCAACGTCAACATAATGCAAAGATCTTGACAATAAGAAGTGACAACGGCACCGAGTTCAAGAACTACACCTTGGATGAGTTTCTTAGTGAAGAGGGGATCAAGCATCAATATTCGGCACCATATACCCCTCAACAAAATGGTGTTGCGGAGAGGAAGAACCGGACGTTGATGGATGCGGCAAGAACCATGATGGCGGAGTTCAAGTCTCCATACAACTTTTGGGCCGAAGCCATCAACACCGCATGTCATGCCTCCAATCGGCTCTATCTCCGCAAAGGCTTGAACAAGACTCCTTACGAGATACTCACCGGTAACAAGCCCAATCTCAAGTATTTCCGGGTGTTCGGGTGTAAGTGTTTCATTCTCAAGAAAGGTGTTCGTTTGTCTAAATTTGAAGCAGAGCTTATGAGGGCATATTTGTTGGTTATGCTACAAACTCTCATGCTTACCGTGTCCTCAATAAATCCACGGGACTTATTGAGGAGACATGTAACGTGGAGTTTGATGAGAATAACGGCTCCCAAGTGGAGCAAAGTGGCACTTGTGATGTAGGTGATGAAATTCCTCCTCAAGCCATAAGAAGAATGGGTGTTGGTTTTATCCTACCCATTGAGGAACCCCTTGTGGCGAAGGAGAAGGACAATGCTCCACTCAAGTGGAGCCATCACCAACTCAAGGCCCACACGCTTCCGAAGAACAAAGTGAGGGCCCTCAACCTCATGAACATGACCAAGGGCAAGATCGTGCTCAAGACGATGGTGGTACACCAAATGATGCCCAAGGTCAAGTTATCTTCCCCGAGCATGCTCAAGATCAAGAACATGTTCAAGACGGCGCTCAAGATGATCAAGTGACTCCTCCTCATCTCACCTCAGGAAGAATTAGAGCGTCGTGCCGCCAAGATTGCTTCCAAACTTACTACCAAAGGCCATCTCATGGAGAATGTGGTTGGAAGCCTAATGAAAGGGGTAAGCACTCGTAGACAATTGGCAAACTATTGTGAACATCACGCGTTTGTCTCTTGTGTTGAACCCCAAAAGGTCTATGAGGCGCTCGAAGACTCGGATTGGCTCAATGCCATGCATGAAGAGCTCAACAATTTCGAGTACAACAAGATGTGGAGATTGGTGCCAAGGCCATCGGGGAACCACAACGTCATTGGAACCAAGTGGATCTTCAAGAACAAGCAAGATGCTCATGGGAACATCATTCGCAACAAGGCAAGATTGGTAGCACAAGGCTACTCCCAAGTCGAGGGTATCGACTACGGTGAAACCTTTGCTCCCGTTGCTCGTCTTGAATCCATTCATTTGTTGATTGCTTATGCTGCCCATCACAACTTTAAGTTGCAACAAATGGATGTGAAAAGTGCTTTTCTTAATGGTCCTATTAATGAGTTGGTCTATGTCAAGCAACCCCCTGGGTTCGAGGACCCCTACTTCCCGGATCATGTGTATCAACTCGATAAGGCACTCTATGGCCTTAAACAAGCCCCACGTATGCGTGGTATGACCACCTTACCGAGTTGTTACAAGATCGTGGTTTTGAAGTAGGGCAAATCGACCCCACTCTTTTTACTAACAAGGTCAATGGGGAGTTGTTTGTATGCCAACTATATGTTGATGATATTATCTTTGGTTCCCCTAACAAAGCTTTCAATGAGGAATTTGCCGCTCTCATGACCTCCAAGTTCAAGATGTCTTCTATGGGAGAGTTGAAGTTCTTCCTTGGTTTCGATATCAAACAAAGAAGAGAAGGAACCTTCATCAACCAAGCCAAATACACTCAAGACATGCTCAAAAGATTCAAGCTAAGTGATGTCAAGCCGGCTACTACACCAATGCCTACCAAGTGCCAACTTGACATTGATCCCAATGGTAAAACGGTGGATCAAAAGGTTTATCGCTCCATGATTTGCTCCTTGCTTTACCTTTGTGCATCTAGACCGGATATCATGTTGAGTGTGGGAATGTGTGCACGGTTTCAAGCCGCACCGAAGGAAAGCTACTATGTGGCGGTCAAGCGAATCTTTCAATATTTGGCTCATACCCCAAACTTTGGCTTATGGTACCCAAGAGGAGCAAACTTCAAGCTTGAAGGATTTTCGATTCGATTGGGCGGAGACAAAGTGGATAGGAAGTCCACTTCCGGAGGGTGCCAATTTCTTGGTTGCTCTTTGGTAAGTTGGTCTTCCAAGAAGCAAAGTTGTGTGTCTCTCTCATTCCACGAAGTGGAATATGTGGCGGCCGGTAGTTGTTGTGCTCAACTCCTATGGATGAGGCAAACTTTAATGGAGTACGGTGTCATTTGTGACAAAGTGCCTCTTTGGTGTGATAATGAAAGTGCCATCAAGATTTCTCTCAACCCGGTGCAACACTTCAAGACGAAGCACATTGAGATTCGGTATCACTTCATCCGGGATCACATTAGGCGAGGGAGATCGAGCTCAAGTATGTCAACACTCATTATAACTTTTCAGATATTTTCACGTAGCCCTTGGATTAAGCTAGTTTTCGTGAGTTAATGCATGAGCTAAATATCATTGATTTGAGCAATGTGACTTGATCCCATGCACCCCCCACCACACTCAACTTGTTGTCTAGTTTAGGTGTAGGCATGGACAAAGGGGGAGTGTTGTTCTCTCAATGAACTCTCCCTCCCCCTTTCATGCATAAATAGGTCAACTCTTTCACATTAGCCATTTTTGATGGTACTTGTGCTTCAAAGACGAGTTTTGGTCATGGGCCCAAGGATAATTCTTCACGGTACCATACCATCTAACTCAAACATAGGTGGCTTCGGCCACCGCCCTCTCCTTGTGAGAGGTTGTGTCGCTTGGTGTTCTCTTGTTGTCTTTCTGCCTCGGGTTTGTGCTTGATCTTGTGGTTTCTTGTGTGTGAAAAGTTTCCTTGCAAAGGCCTTCTTCTCATATTGAAACTTGCGGTGACTTGAGTTCACGGTACTACCGTGGCCAGCTGCGGTACTACCGCAGCCTGCCATGGTACTACCGCTTGCGGGAGCACGGTACTACCGCTACCACACGGCAGTAATTTTTTCTTGCCGCTTTGGTTGAGCGGTACTACCGCCTCGGTCTTGATACTTCCGCCCAGCGGTACTATCATGCGATGATCTGGTACTACCGCGCTGGTTCGAGGGCGTGGGGATAAGGACGGGCAGGGGGAGTTCTAACTCCCCATACCCATTCGCAGTCCTCTCTCCACATCGGCTCCTTCTCTCCCTTGCTCAAGAACGGAACTGGCGTTCATCGTCGGATCTCCTCCACCGGCTGCCCTCCCGTGATTCCGACCGGTGGGATCGTTCCCCACCACGTGCTCTTGCTATGGACCCAGGTTTTTCCCCAACTCCCTCTCCGTGTTTATGGTGTTTGGTGTTTCTAGGTTTTGGGGGAGGCTTGTGTGTTCTTGAGATTGATAGGCTTAATCTCTGCAAGAATAGGATGAAGGAGCGTGGTATTGCATAGGATTTATACTTGTATTGTTGTCATGCGCTAGATCTGATCACCGTAGCACCACCGTTGTTTCGCGGTTCTTTTCAGATTCAAACCGCCCGATTGGATCTGCTGACGCGGTACTACCGCCCGTATGGCGGTACTACCGCTTGCATCGGTACTACCGCCCTTGGTGCGGTACTACCGCTTCTGGCGGCACTAAATTTTACTTCCACTCCAACCACGGTACTACCGTGACCTGCGCAGTACTACCGCGTTTGAGCCAGTACTAATACTTTAGTGCCGCAGGCAGTGGCGATTACCGTGGCTCACACCTATCGCATGCCAACTTTCTCGTATGTCTCCTATGTGTTTCTTGTGCTTTATCGTGGCCTTTGCATTGATCTTCTTCGCGTCTTTGGTGCTTTGCGTGTGTGTCTTAGGTGGTGGCTCTCGCCGGTCCAATCCCAGTCGTGACACTGGCTCCAAGCGTCTGCGCAACCTAGGTGAAGCACCAGAGGGCTCCTCTGCCCCCAAGCACCATGTCAAGACTACTGCTAGCAAGTTCAAGGAGCCCGCCAAGGGCATGGATGAGATGCCCCAATCTGACTACGTCCATCTCGGGCAAATTGACCCGTCGTGACCCCTCGTTCCTCTGTCGGGGGTTGTGAGCTGTTTTGGAACAAGCATCAAACCAACGTCTATCTGGATGTCATCAAGAACAAGCGAATACCTATGTGGATGTGAAATGGATTGACATGCATCACTTGAGGAAGGACAAGTTCCGTGCCTATTTTGGAGAGGCTCTGGACTTGGTGGAGCAGTTTGGCATTGAGCATGTGATATCCTTCCACCTTGACTATGATCCTGAGCTTATCTGTCAGTTCTTTGCTTCAGTTTACTTTCACCCCGATGAGGAGAGGAGGATGACCTGGATGTCCAATGGCCGTAAGCTGATTGCTACCTGGAAGGAGTTCATGGATTTGCTCCAAGTACCTGATGACGGGCTCGACACTCCCGTGGGTGTTCACCCCCATGCCAACTCTGACTCTGCCAACAAGGACAGGCTTGCACCGTACTATGTTGAGAAGACGCTTCCAAGTGGCAAGATAGGGTTGGTGCTCAACTCTTTTCTGGATATCATGTACCGCATCTTCCGCAACTCCTTGTTCCCTCGCATTGGTGACAAGGACAAGGTCCATGCCTATATGGTGGATATGATGCTCATCTGCGAGGAGGCTCGTTTGTCTCGAGACTCAGCCACTTGATGTCTCACACATCATGTGGTGTGAGCTTCGGTTTGCGGTGTTCAACCGCAAAGTGCCTATCTCACGGGCCCTATCATTCTGCTTTGATCTCGATGACACAGGAGAAGATGTTCCCTGGTGAGGAGTTTCTTGCCCTCGATTTGGATTCGCCATGACCCCATCTCGTCTGCGTGTCAAACCCAACTGGGCCAACACTACTACTCGTGCCGAGGCGTCTGCTGCTAGGGCTCTTTGTTGGTTAGGAGGATCTTGGCGCCGAGAATGTTCTTTGAGGGCCATGCTGCTAGGCCTTCCCAGAGCTCCTCTATGTCTTCATGGGCCACGGTGAAGGACAAGATGAAGACTCTTTTCTGCATGCAAGCCAAGGGGCAGTACAGGACTCACGTGGCATCCAAGGAGAGTCGTCGCCGGGACAGGAAGATCTTGAAGCTCTATGGTGAGGATGTGTCTGGCGGGTCTGAGGAGCGCATCACTCCAGAGGCCGAGTGGATGGAGAAGCAAGGCTACCGGTGGATTGATTCTGAGGAGGACATCAAGGAGTCCATCTCTGCTGCTGAGGAGTCTGACGGAGAGGGTTGGGATGAGTTCCCTGCTGCTTGAGCCACCGCTTGTGTGTAGGTGTCCTCTCTGCCTTTTTGGCGTCTCGATGCCAAAGGGGGAGAGAGTGTAGGGATTTGCGAGTCTTGTGTCGTGTTCGTTTGGTGTGTTTATTGTGTTCTCGGTTGAACCTCGTTTGAACCTCGTTTTAGTTTCTTTTCCTTCATATGGTGTAAGACATATGCACTCTATCTATCTCAGCGAGCTTGTGTTATATTGTGCTATATGTTACTTAGATATTATTCTTCGGGCCTTTGTCTCTAAAATATAGGGGGAGTGGTGATCCTAGTATGTGTGCTATGCAGTCCAAAGCATTCATCCAGAGTGCACACATCTAGGGGGAGCCCGTCTATATTTTGGAGAGGAGGGGTTTGCCCTTGCTCTATATTATCGTATCTTTGTGCAAATCCCGTATTGTCATCAATCCACCAAAAAGGGGGAGATTGTAAGGGCATATTTATCCCGTAAGTGTTTTGGTGATTGATGACGATACTTTTGCGGACTAATCGTATGCCTTGAGTTTCTCAGATGTTTCATCACTAGGCTCGAGACGATTCGGTGCCCCTCGGAGACTATTGAAGACGGCGCTGCTTTTACGCTTTCTTTTGGTGGATTTGAGTCGAGGGAGAGCCGTACTATTAAGAGGGGTCCGCGTCGGAAAGGTTTGGGCGGAATCAACACGTACACTTGTCCCTCCTTTCCCTGCATTTTGGAGCTTCCCTTCGTTATCTTGGTTGTGCGGAAATCGACGACTCATCTTTGTACTTGTGGTAGTACCGCAAGTACCTTGATAATACCGCATTGGAGTGTCCGCGGTAGTACCGCTCCTCACGGAGCGGTAGTATCGCTGACTCCGAGCCTTGTAACCTCCGGTGCGGTAGTAGGCGGATGTAATTTTTACATCTGCGCCCCACGGTAGTACCGGCCGTCCAGCGGTAGTACTGCTGGGGCCCACGGTAGTAATCTTGCTCCCTAGGAGCCAAGATCGCCGTGGCCCTCCTACCTAGTACAGCAGTTGTCACGGTAGTAGGCGCGGATGTAATTTTGTACCACCTCGGGTTCATTGAAGTTGGCACGGATGTAATTTATTTCATCGCGCCCTTCCTGTGCCGTGACTCTCGCCTTGCGGTAGTACCGCAAGGGGAGCGGTAGTACCGCAGCAAGCGGTAGTATCGCCCCCTAGTCGTGCAAGTTCGGCCTGTCTTGCTGCATGGTAGTACCATGGTCCGCCACGGTAGTACCGCACAGCCTCATGGGTAGTAATGCAGCGCCTGAGCGGTAGTACCGTGCGTCATGGGCTGAACATGTGGATAACGGTTGGATTTTTCCCACGACTATATAAGGCGTCTTCTACCGTAGTTGACCACCTCTTCCATCTCTAAGCTCCATTGTTGCTCCAAGCTCCATTTTGGCCCGATCTCTCTCCTAGCCAATCAAACTTGTTGATTTGCTCGGGATTGGGTGACAAGGGCCCGATCTACACTTCCACAAAGAGATTTTTGATTCTCCCCACTTAACCCTTGCGGATCTTGTTACTATTGGTTGTTTGAGCACCCTAGAAGGTTGAGGTCACCATTGAGCCATATTCCATTGTGGTGAAGCTTCGTGGTGTTGTTGGGAGCCTCCAATTAAGTTGTGGAGATTGCCCCAACCTTGTTTGTAAAGGTTGATGCCGCCTTCAAGGGCACCAATAGTGGAATCACGGCTCTTGCATTGTGCGAGGGCGTGAGGAGATTCTGTGGCCCTAGTGGCTTCTTGGGGAGCATTGTGCCTCCACACCGCTCTAACGGAGACGTACTTCCCCTCAAAAGGAAGGAACTTCGGTAACACATCCTCGTCTCCACCGGCTTCACTCTTGGTTATCTTATCCCTTCACTTGTGCAAGCTTATTTGTGTTCCTATCCTTGCTTGCTCTTGTGCTTGTGTTGTTTGCATCATATAAGTTGTCCACCTAGTTGCACATCTAGACAACCTTTATTATTGCAAAGTTTAAATTGGTAAAGAAAAGCTTAAAAATAGTTAGTTGCCTATTCACCCCCTCTAGTCAACTATATCGATCCTTTCACCGAGTTTGAGTAATCGGTCCCACCGAGTTTGCCCGACCAACTCTCTGGTTAGCTAATTACCAAAATCAGTCTCACCGAGTTTGTGTAATCGGTCTCACCGAGATTACGTTATGCCCTAACCCTAACCATATCGGTCCTACCGAGTTGCATATCGGTCCCACCGAAAACCGTAACGGTCACTAGGTTTACTAAATCGGTCCGACCGAGTTTGATGATTCGGTCCCACCGAGTTTGGTAAATTGTGTGTAACGGTTAGATTTTGTGTGGAGGCTATATATACCCCTCCACCTCCTCTTCATTCGTGGAGAGAGCCATCGAACAAGCCTACACTTCCAAAGCATCCTATTTACGAGAGAGAATTACCTACTCATGTGTTGAGGCCAAGATATTCCATTCCAACCATATGAATCTTGATCTCTAGCCTTCCCCAAGTTGCTTTACACTCAAATCTTCTTTCCACCAGATCCAAATCCTATGAGAGAGAGTTGAGTGTTGGGGAGACTATCATTTGAAGCACAAGAGCAAGGAGTTCATTATCAACACACCATTTGTTACTTCTTGGAGAGTGGTGTCTCCTAGATTGGCTAGGTGTCACTTGGGAGCCTCCAACAAGATTGTGGAGTTGAACCAAGGAGTTTGTAAGGGCAAGGAGATCGCCTACTTCGTGAAGATCTACCGCTAGTGAGGCAAGTCCTTCGTGGGCGGCGTCCATGGTGGGATAGACAAGGTTGCTTCTTCGTGGACCCTTTGTGGGTGGAGCCCTCGTGGACTCGCGCAACCGTTACCCTTCGTGGGTTGAAGTCTCCATCAACGTGGATGTACGATAGCACCACCTATCGGAACCACGACAAAAACATCTGTGTCTCCAATTGCGTTTGAATTCTCCAAACCCTTCCCTTTACTTTCTTGCAAGTTGCATGCTTTACTTTCCGCTACTCACATACTCTTTGCATGCTTGCTTGCTTGTTATGTGTTGAAAAAGTTAAACTTGTGCCTAAACTCCATTTAAACCTAAAGAAGTTTAAAACTGCAACTTTGGCACTTAGTGTCTAATCACCCCCCTCTAGACACCTCTTCTCAAGATCCTACAAGTGGTATCAGAGCATTGGTCTCCATTGCCTTGGTTTAATCACCATTGGAGGAAGATGGATGAGTCTACTTTGGGGAGTCTTAGTCATAGAGTGCGTATTCTTGATGGAGAGTATTTTCATGAGTGGAAAAATGAGATGCTTGTAATTTTCAATCAATATCATTTGAACAAGTACATTGCTAGCCCTTGTGCACCTCATGCTGATCCTATGCATCCTACCCTTGATAAATCTATTGACATGACTAGAAATCTTAGAACTGTTAATCTTATCACTAGAGGCTTGCCTAGAAATTTAATTAGAATCTTGCCTACTTTTGAGTGTGCCTACACTATATGTAAATTTCTTGAGGAACGCTTTCCAAATTATTCCTTAAAAAATCTAGATGAAATTCTCTATAAGTCTATTGCCTTGAGTAAGATGAATACTCGTGATCTTATGTTTGGTGATCGTCTATTTGAACTTACCGACCTTATGCGTGCCAAAGGAGATGTTGGAATTATTGGTGATATTATTCCAAAGCTATAAGAATTCATAAGCAAGATCATTGTCAAGCTCACTCTAACGAATTACCCTCTCTAGGACTCAATCCACCACATGACGATGTTGAACATGGATACTATGATGAGGATGATGATAGTGACTTCGATCTTGATGATGCAATGAGACATTTTGGTCTTATGGCAAATCTTGAGGATATGTGTCAGAGGAAAGGAATGGGTTCTTGACAGTGGATGTACCGATCACATGACCGGAGATAAAGACATGTTTCGTGAGCTTGCTGAAAATGATAGTCCTCGAAAGTATGTCACTTTCGGTGACAACTCAAAGGGTAAGGTGGTTGGCCTTGGTAAGGTGGCCATCTCACACGATAGCTCCATTCAGAATGTCATGCTCGTTGAATCTCTTGGCTACAACTTACCTTCAGTATCTAGACTTGCTGATTTCGGTTTCAATGTCCTATTTACTGAAGTAGATTGTCAAGTGTTTCGTCGAGACAATCATAAAATGGTCTTTACTGGTATACGTAGAGGTTATCTTTACATTGTTGATTTCTCTAAAAAGGTGCAATCTAAAACTTGCTTCATTGCTAAATCCTCAAAAGGTTGGTTATGGCATAGACGACTAGGTCACGTTGGCATGAGAAATCTTGACAAGCTTATTAAAGGAAATCATATCCTTGGAGTTAACGATGTCATATTTGATAAGGATAGACTGCGGTGCTTGTCAAGAAGGTAAACAGGTTGGAGGAAGGCATCCCGTGAAGAACATCATGACCACAAGGAGGCCACTCGAGCTACTTCATATGGATCTCTTTGGTCCCAACGCCTACAAAAGCCTCGGTGGAATTTCTTTTGGTCTAGTTATAGTTGATGATTTTTCAAGATTTACATGGGTGTTCTTTCTCGATGATAAATCGCAGGTCCAAAAGATCTTCAAAAACTTCGCTAGGAAGGCCCAAAATCAATTTGAAGTGAATATCAAGAAGGTTCGCAGCGACAACTGTACGGATTTCAAGAACTCTAATGTGGATACCTTTCTTGACGAAGAGGGATTTCGCATACGAGTTCTCGGCTACGTACACACCTCAACAAAATGGAGTTGTTGAGAGGAAGAACCAGACGCTCATCGAAATGGCGAGAACGATGCTTGATGAGTACAAGACGCCGAAGCACTTTTGGGCAGAAGCGGTTGAGACAGCTTGTCATGCAACATATCGCTTGTATCTTCACAAGTTACTCGGCAAGATGGTATACGAGCTCCTCACCGGTAACAAACCCCAAGTTGGATACTTTCAAGTATTCGGCTCAAAGTGCTACATTCTTGATAAGCATCGTCGTTCAAAATTTGGTTCTAAGTCTCATGAAGGTTTCCTACTAGGTTATGGCTCAAATTCTCACACTTACCGTGTCTACAACAATTTCACCCGAAAGGTTGAAGAGATGGTAGATGTGAAGTTTGATGAATCTAACGGCTCGCAAGTAGAGAAATTGCCAATTGATGTAGGAGACAAAGACCCTTCGGAAGCAATCCAAGACTTGTCTATTGGCAAGGTCCGTCCAACGGAGGTGAAGGAGAGTACCTCGTCTGTCCAAGTGGAAGCTTCTACTTCACGACAAGGTGAACCGAGAGTTGATACGGAAGCATCCACAAGTGGAACACACCAAGATGAAGAAAATGAGGAAGAACATCACGAACGTCAACAACCTCCTTCTCCACCTCGACAAGAAAACGACAACGCCAACAATGAAGAAGATCAAGAAGAAGAAGAAGAACAAGATGAAGAAGATGTTCAACCAAGACCCAAGCAAAAGCTTTCATGAGTTCGAGCAAGAATTGCTAAAGACCATCCCGTTGAGCAAATCTACAATGATATTCAAACCGGGAGAATCACTCGCTCTAAAACTCATTTAGCTAACTTTTGTGAAAACTATTCTTTCATCTCTAGCATTGAACCTATGAAGGTCGAAGAAGCATTGGAAGATCCGGATTGGATAAATGCTATGCATGAAGAGCTGCACAACTTTGAGAGAAACCAAGTTTGGACATTGGTTGAGAAGCCCGACAACAACCACAACATCATCGGTACCAAATGGGTGTTTCACAACAAGCAAGATGAAGATGGACAAGTAGTTCGCAACAAAGCACGTCTTGTCGCCCAAGGCTACACACAAGTCGAAGGTATGGACTATGGTGAGACTTATGCTCCCGTTGCTAGACTTGAGTCCATTCGCATCTTACTTGCCTATGCTAATCACCATAATATCACCTTGTACCAAATGGACATTAAAAGTGCTTTTCTAAATGGTGAAATAGAGGAGGAAGTTTATGTTAAACAACCTCCCGGCTTTGTCAATCCTAAGAAACCAAATCATGTCTACAAACTTCACAAAGCCCTTTATAGTCTTAAACAAGCTCCTAGAGCATGGTATAAATGCTTGACCAAGTTTCTTCTTGAAAAAGGATTTGAAATTGGGAAAATTGATTCCACACTTTTTACTAAAAGGATTAATGGAGAATTATTTGTATGCCAAATTTATGTTGATGATATCATATTTGGATCAACTAACCCTCATTTTAGTGAGAAGTTTGAGATGTCAATGATGAGTGAACTCAAATTCTTTCTTGGGTTGCAAATCAAGCAAACTAAGGAAGGTACATTTGTCTCTCAAACAAAGTACACTAAGGACTTATTCAAGAAGTTCAATATGCAAGAGTGCAAAGGTATGTCTACACCCATGCCTACTAGTGGACATCTTGATTTGACCAAAGATGGTAAACGGTTGATCAAAAGGTTTATTGCTCTATGGTTGGGTCATTGTTATACCTATGTGCTTCACGTCCCGATATTATGCTAAGTGTGTGCATGTGTGCAAGATATCAAGCTGCTCCTAAAGAATGTCATCTTAAGGCCGTAAAAAGGATAGTGAGATACTTAATTCATACACCAAATTTTGGCATTTGGTATCCTAAGAGGGCCTCTTTCGATCTTGTTGGCTACTCCGACTCGGACTATGCCGAGACAAGGTTGATAGAAAGTCCACTTCGGTACTTGTCGATTTCTTGGTAGATCTCTTGTGTCTTGGTCCTCCAAGAAACAAAACTTCGGTATCCTTATCTACCTTGAGCGGAGTACATTGTCGCTGGATCATGTTGTGCTCAATTACTTTGGATGACCCAAACTCTTAAAGATTATGGGATATATGTGAAACATGTTCCATTGCTTTGTGACAATGAAAGTGCTATCAGAATTGGTCATAATCCCGTACAACATTCTCGAACTAAGCATATTGAAGTTCGTCATCACTTCATTCGAGATCATGTTGCTAAGGGTGACACTAAACTTAAGCATGTTCGCACTTTTGAAAAGCAATTAGCGGATATATTTACTAAACCTCCTGATGAGAAAGTGTTTTGCAGGTTGAGAGGAGAATTGAACATCATAGATGCTTCAAACTTGGAGTAGATACTCCATTGGATACATGCAAGACATGAGCTTATGACTAATCCATGATATCTCTCTTATAACGAAAATATTATATCTTGGATATATTTGCATCTTGCATGTTATCTAACCCTTGTAGGTACTTGGTTGAATCAAATTCCATGAGATTGTAATCTACTCACATCTTGAGAAATCTCTACATCACCAAGTCTCTACACTATGGTGGCTGAATACAAAGAAGCACGGAATCATTCAAACATATCCTTTGACAAACTCTTTGTTGAGCTTCATGATTATCATTTTGGATACACAAGTGCTCTTCCTTGCAAGAACTAACCCGTGTAGGTAGATCGACTCAAATTCCAAGTGGTGCTCCTAACTCTTGATGAGCTACATCAACCTTGAGCAACCCACACAAGTTCAACTACATGGTAAACACCACCAACCAAGGTATGTTATTCCACCTTAGAGAAGCTTTACTCCGAGTCATGAGCTAAAGCAACTCGACAAGATGTGAATACATCAAGATGCTTAAATGAAAAATGGTAACCCAATTTTGAGCTTAAACGATGAGTATGACCTATGATCAAGTGATCTCACTTGACTCCTAAGTCAATATACTCTAACATAGGTGACTTTGTGCATGACCATCTCTAGATGAAGTTCTCTCGTGTTCTTTTCTGAGTTTCAGCATTTGTCTCATGCATATTTGTTTCCCCTTTCAAAAAAAACTTCATCTAGATTTCTTTATTTTCTTTCTGTTTGCTCTGCATTTTCTACATCCAATTCATTGCACATCATTCAGTTAATTCCTTGCAAATTTTTGTGAGATCTTACTAGTCTAGTGAGCTGAGGTGACAAGTGCTTTCTCTGAGATGAACTCGGTTTCACTGATTTGTTGTTTTCGGTCCAACCGAATCCTTTCGGTACAACCGAAGCATACCACTCGGTGCCACCGATTTCACAACAGGAAAAATAGTTTGCCACTTATTTTGTGTTTCTTCTGATCCAGCTCCACTCAATGAATCTTGTCCTCTACAAGCATCACAATTTTATTCAGTGCTTTGTGTTGTGACTTAAGGACCAAACCCATTCACAACAAATTCCAGAAGACCCTTCTTGGAAATTGATGTCAAAGGGGGAGAGAGAGATCACATCAAAGCTTATCACTTCCAAAAGGGAGAGAGTGTTAAGGGGGAGAAAGAGATCTCCAGGGGGAGAGAATACTCAAGTAGAAAGTATTTCTCAAGGATCCCAGATGCTTGGTGTTCAAGAGGAGAGATGCCACATGTCTTTTTGGGGGAAAGACATGTTCATGTGTGCTTATTTGCATTAAGCTCTGTTCATCTATATCTTTCAGCCCTGATTTTCTGTTCCCTATCTTCTCCCAGTATCCCATGCTAGATTCAGGGGGAGCAAGACATCTAAGGGAAATGAATCATTTAAATTCATTGCATATCTTTACTCTTGGGGACATGTCTAATCAAATGTGGTACTCAGTACTCACTCTCTACATGTCATCCCAGTCTTGGTATTCTTGTGGTCTCTTACATTTGCTCTGGCTAGTAGATATACCTGTTATCTAACCTTGTTTGTGCAGGTTCATTCCACCCTAAGCCAACTCAAGACTACAAGGTAAGTATATGCATCACACTCATGTGTATGAGGAATTCTTCTGATGTACATCTTGTTTGCAAGAAGGACTCGTGAGCATGAAGGTACTTTCTTTAATATTCTTTGCTCTGATGCATATGGCCAAGATACATGTAACACATTGCCTACTCTATCATGGTTATGCTCTCACATGTTTCTATATTCCATATTCACATGATTGCATACATATAGGGGAGCCTATGCTTGTTACATGTCTTTCCAAGCTTTACTTGCTACTCTTTACATCTTTATCTAAAGCTTTGATGTATGTTGTCATCAATTACCAAAAGGGGAGATTGAAAGCACAAGTGCTCCCTAGGTGGTTTTGGTAATTAATGTCAACATATCTCTTGTTGGACTAACACTTTTATCTAGTATGTTTCAGATAAGTTCAACAATGGAGTGGCATGGACTAAAGGATGTGGGAACTCCTTCAAGATGCTAAGGACAAAGGATTGGCTCAAGCCTCAAGCTCAAGACTCTTCATTTTACATTTTAGTGATCCAAGATCACATTGAGTCTATAGGAAAAGCCAATACTATCAAGGAGGGATGAGGTGTTGCTTAATGAGCCTCTTGCTTCATGTGCTTAGTGATATGCTCCAAAACCCTCAACTACTTTCCCACTTCCACACATATGACCTAAACCTAAAGTCAAACTCGGCCCTACCGATTCTTTCTATCTGGCGCCACCGAGTTCAGATGTCATAGCCATGCCACAAACCCTAGGCAAATCGGTTTCACCGATAGGGATCTCGGTCTCACCGAGATGGGATTACAATCTCTGTGTATGTCCATTATCAAAATCGGTCTCACCGAAGTTTGTGTAATCGGTACTACCGAGATTACAATGCAAACTTTCAGTTAACTTATTACCAAAATCGGTCTCACCGAGTTTGAGTGTCAGTCCCACCGAGTTTGCACGACCAACTCTCTGGTTAGCTAATTACCAAAATCGGTCTCACCGAGTTTGTATGTCGGTCTCACCGAGATTACGTTATGCCCTAACTCTAACCATGTCGGTCCTACCGAGTTGCATATCGGTCCCACCGAAAACCGTAACGGTCACTAGGTTTACTAAATCGGTCCGACCGAGTTTGATGATTCGGTCCCACCGAGTTTGGTAAATTGTGTGTAACGGTTAGATTTTGTGTGGAGGCTATATATACCCCTCCACCTCCTCTTCATTCGTGGAGAGAGACATCGAACAAGCCTACACTTCCAAAGATCCTATTTCTGAGAGAGAACTACCTACTCATGTGTTGAGGCCAAGATTTCCATTCCAACCATATGAGTCTTGATCTCTAGCCTTCCCCAAGTTGCTTTCCACTCAAATCTTCTTTCCACTAGATCCAAATCCTATGAGAGAGAGTTGAGTGTTGGGGAGACTATCATTTGAAGCACAAGAGCAAGGAGTTCATTATCAACACACCATTTGTTACTTCTTGGAGAGTGGTGTCTCCTAGATTGGCTAGGTGTCACTTGGGAGCCTCCGACAAGATTGTGGAGTTGAACCAAGGAGTTTGTAAGGGCAAGGAGATCGCCTACTTCATGAAGATCTACCACTAGTGAGGCAAGTCCTTCGTGGGCGGCGGCCATGGTGGGATAGACAAGGTTGCTTCTTCATGGACCCTTCGTGGGTGGAGCCCTCCGTGGACTCACAAGAACCGTTACCCTTCATGGGTTGAAGTCTCCATCAACGTGGATGTACGATAGCACCACCTATCGGAACCACGACAAAAACATCCGTGTCTCCAATTGCGTTTGAATTCTCCAAACCCTTCCCTTTACTTTCTTGCAAGTTGCATGCTTTACTTTCCACTGCTCACATACTCTTTGCATGCTTGCTTGCTTGTTACGTATTGAAAAAGTTAAACTTGTGCCTAAACTCCATTTAAACCTAAAGAAGTTAAAAACTGCAACTTTGGCACTTAGTGTCTAATCACCCCCCCTCTAGACACCTCTTCTCAAGATCCTACAATATTACTAAAGAACTCCCACTTAGATAGACATCCCTCTAATCATCTAAGTGATCATGTGATCCATATCAACTAAACCATGTCCGATCATCACGTGAGATGGAGTAGTTTTCAATGGTGAACATCACTATGTTGATCATATCTACTATATGATTCACGCTCGACCTTCGGTCTCAGTGTTCCGAGGCCATATCTGCATATGCTAGGCTCGTCAAGTTTAACCCGAGTATTCTGCGTGTGCAAAACTGGCTTGCACCCGTTGTATGTGAACGTAGAGCTTATCACATCCGATCATCACGTGGTGTCTCAGCACGACGAACTTTCGCAACGCTGCATACTCAGGGAGAACAATTACACCTTGAAATTTAGTGAGAGATCATCTTATAATGCTACCGTCGATCTAAGCAAAATAAGATGCATAAAAGATAAACATCACATGCAATCAATATAAGTGATATGATATGGCCATCATCATCTTGTGCCTTTGATCTCCATCTCCAAAGCACCGTCATGATCACCATCGTCACCGGCACGACACCTTGATCTCCATCGTAGCATCGTTGTCGTCTCGCCAACTATTGCTTCTACAACTATCTCTACCGCTTTGTGATAAAGTAAAGCAATTACATGGCGATTGCATTTCATACAATAAAGCGACAACCATATGGCTCCTGCCAGTTGTCGATAACTTCGTTACAAAACATGATCATCTCATACAATAAAATGTAGCATTATGCCTTGACCATATCACATCACAACATGCCCTGCAAAAACAAGTTAGACGTCCTCTACTTTGTTGTTGCAAGTTTTACGTGGCTGCTACGGGCTGAGCAAGAACCGTTCTTACCTACGCATCAAAACCACAACGATATTTCGTCAAGTATGTGCTGTTTTAACCTTCACAAGGACCGGGCATAGCCACACTCGATTCAACTAAAGTTGGAGAAACTGACACCCGCCAGCCACCTGTGTGCGAAGCACGTCGGTAGAACCAGTCTCGCGTAGGCGTACGCGTAATGTCGGTCCGGGCCGCTTCATCCAACAATACCGCCGAATCAAAGTTTGACATGCTGGTAAATAGTATGACTAGTATCGCCCACAACTCACTTGTGTTCTACTTGTGCATATAACATCTACGCATAAACCTGGCTCGGATGCCACTCTTGGGGAACGTTGTAATTTCAAAAATTTCCTACACACACGCAAGATCATGGTGATGCATAGCAACGAGACGGGAGAGTGTCGTCCACGTACCCTCATAGACCAAGCGGAAGTGTTATGACAACGCGGTTGATGTAGTCGTACGTCTTCACGATCGACCGGTCCTTAGTACCGAACGTACGGCACCTCCGCGATCTGCACACGTTCAGCTCGGTGATGTCCCACGAACTCACGATCAGGTAGAGCTTCGCGGGAGAGTTCCGTCAGCACGACGGTGTGATGACGGTGATGATGAAGCTACCGATGCCGGGCTTCGCCTAAGCACCGCTACGATATGACCGAGGTGGATTATGGTGGAAGGGTGGCGCCACACATGACTAAGAGATCAATGATCAACTTGTGTGTCTATGGGGTGCCCCCTCCCCCGTATATAAAGGAGTGGAGGAGGGGGGAGGGCCGGCCCTCCTATGGCGCGACCTGGAGGAGTCCTACTCCCATCGTGAGTAGGATTCCCCCCCTTCCCTAGTTGGACTACGAGAGAAGGAAGGGGGAGAGAGGGAGGAAGGAAAGGGGGGCGCTGCCCCCCCTCCTAGTCCAATTCGGACCAGTGGGAGAGGGGGCGCGCGGCCTGCCCTGGTCTCCTCTCTCTCTCTCTCTCTCTCTCTCCATTATGGCCCAATAAGGCCCATACACTTACCGGGGGGTTCCGGTAACCTCTCGGTACTTCGGTAAAATCCCGATTTCACCCGGAACTATTCCGATGTCCAAATATAGGCTTCCAATATATCGATATTTATGCCTCGACCATTTCGGGACTCCTCGTCATGTCCATGATCATATCCGGGACTTCGAACTGTCTTCGGTACATCAAAAAACATAAACTCAAAAAATCGATCGTCACCGAACGTTAAACGTGCGGACCCTACGGGTTCGAGAACTATGTAGACATGACCGAGACTCATCTCCGGTCAATAACCAACAACGGAACCTGGATGCTCATATTGGCCCCTACATATTCTACGAAGATCTTTATCGGTCAAACCGCATAACAACATACGTTGTTCCCTTTGTCATCGGTATGTTACTTGCCCGAGATTCGATCGTTGATATCTCAATACCTAGCTCAATCTCATTACCGACAAGTCTCTTTACTCGTTCCGTAATGCATCATCCTGCAACTAACTCATTAGTTACATTGCTTGCAAGGATTATTGAATCCTGCAAGGCTTATAGTGATGTGCATTACCGAGAGGGCCCAGAGATACCTCTCCGATACTCGGAGTGACAAATCCTAATCTCGATCTATGCCAACCCAACAAACACCTTCAGAGACACCTGTAGAGCATCTTTATAATCACCCAGTTACATTCTGACATTTGATAGCACACAAGGTGTTCCTCCGGTATTCGGGAGTTGAATAATCTCATAGTCATAGGAACATGTATAAGTCATGAAGAAAGCAATAGCAACATACTAAACGATCAAGTGCTAAGCTAACGGAATGGGTCAAGTCAATCGCATCATTCTCTAATGATGTGATCCCGTTAATCAAATGACAAATCATGTCTATGGCTAGGAAACTTAAGGATCTTCGATTCAACGAGCTAGTCAAGTAGAGGCATACTAGTGAGACTCTGTTTGTCTATGTATTCGCACATGTACTAAGTTTCCGGTTAATACAATTCTAGCATGAATAATAAACATTTATCATGATATAAGGAAATATAAATAACAACTTTATTATTGCCTCTAGGGCATTTTTCCTTCAAGAACACCTAAACCAGTTGAACGAGTCAAGGTAGAAACTAGTGTTGCTATGGTTAAAGATCTCTTGGTTAATAATATAGATGGGCATGCTATTTACTTCTGTGATGAAGCTGCTAGAATTGCCAAACCCGATGAAAAAGATAAACATAGACCTGTTGTCGGCATGCCCGTTGTCTCAGTTAAAATAGGAGATCATTGTTATCATGGTTTATGTGACATAGGTGCTAGCGTGAGTGCTATTCCCTTTACCTTATACAAAAAGTTATGAATTATATAGCACCAGCTGAGATAGAAGACATAGATGTTACTATTAAACTTGCTAATAGAGATACCATCACACCACTTGGGATTGTTAGAGATGTTGATGTCTTGTGTGGGAAAATAAAATACCCTACTGATTTTCTTGTTCTTGGTTTCCCACAAGATGACTTTTGTCCCATTCATTTGGTAGACCTTTCTTGAACACCGTTAATTCTAAGCTAGATCATGAGAAACAAACTGTCGGTGTTAGCTTTGGTGATGAGTCTCATGAGTTTAATTTTTCCAAGTTTAGTAGAAAACATCATATGAAAGAATTTCCTAGTAAGGATGAAATAATTGGTCTTGCTTCTATTGTTGTACCTCCTACTGATCCTTTAGAACAATATTTTCTAGACCATGAAAATGATTTGCATATGCATGAAAGAAATGAAATAGATAAGATTTTCTTTGAACAACGTCCTCTATTTAAACACAATTTGCCTATTGAAACTCTAGGAGGTCCTCCTCCACCTAAAGGTGATCCTGTGTTTGAATTAAAACAGTTAGTTGACACTTTGAAATATGCTTATCTTGATGAGAAGAAGATATATCCTGTTATTATTAGTGCTAACCTTTCAGAACATGAAGAAGAAAGATTGTTGAAAATTCTAAGGAAGCACCGAGCTGCTATTGGATATACTCTTGATGATTTAAAGGGCATTAGTCCCACTCTATGTCAACACAAGATTAATATGGAACCTGATGCTAAACCCGTTGTTGATCACCAACGTCGGTTAAATCCGAAGATGAAAGAAGTGGTATGAACGGAAATATTAAAACTTCTGGAAGCAGGTATAATCTATCCTATAGCTGATAGTAGATGGGTAAGTCCTGTTCATTGTGTCCCTAAGAAGGGAGGTATTACTGTTGTTCCTAATGATAAGAATGAACTCATTCCACAAAGAATTGTTACAGGCTATAGAATGGTAATTGATTATGGAAAATTAAACAAAGCAACTAGAAAAGATCATTACCCTCTGCCTTTTATTGATCAAATGCTAGGAAGATTATCTAAGAACACACATTTCTGCTTCTTTGATGGATATTCTAGTTTTTCACAAATACCTATTTCTCAACCTGATCAAGAAAAGACCACTTTTACTTGTCCTTTTGGAACTTATGCTTATAGACGTATGCCTTTTGGTTTATGCAATGCACCTGCTACCTTTCAAAGATGTATGACTGCTATATTCTCTGACTTTTGTGAAAAGATTGTTGAGGTTTTCATCGATGACTTTTCTGTTTATGGGAAGTCTTTTGATGATTGTTTAAGCAATCTAGATCGAGTTATGCAGAGGTGTGAGCAAACAAATCATGTCTTGAATTGGGAGAAGTGCCACTTTATGGTTAATGAAGGTATTGCTCTGGGCAACACAATTTCTCAAAGAGGTATTGAGGTGGATAAATGTTGGGAAACGTAGAATGCAATTTTAAAAAAATTCCTACACTCACGCAAGATCTATCTAGGAGATGCATATCAACGGGGGAGACTGTGTCCACATACCCTCGTAGACCGAAAGCGGAAGCGTTTGACAACGCGGTTGATGTAGTCGAACTTCTTCTCGTTCCGACCGATCAAGCACCGAACGTACGGCACCTCCGAGTTCTGCACACGTTCAGCTTGATGACGTCCCTCAAAATCTTGACGCAGCAAAGTGTCGAGGGAGAGTTTTGTCAGCACGATGACATGGTGACGGTGATGGTGAAGTGATCCGTGCAGGGCTTCGCCTAAGCACTACGACAATATGACCGGAGGTGTAAACTATGGAGGGGGGTGCCGCATACGGCTAACAGATGTTTGTGTGTTCTCTAGGCGCCCCCTCCCCACATATATATAGGTTGGAGGGGAAGAGGTAGCCAGGGGGGCGCCCAAGTAGGCTAAATCCTATTTGAGGTGCTGATACGTCTCCAACGTATCTATAATTTTTGATTGCTCCATGCTATATTATCTACTGTTTTGGACCATATTGGGATTTATTTTCCACTTTTATATTACTTTTGGGACTAACCTATTAACCGGAGGCCCAACCCAGATTTGTTGTTTTATGCCTATTTTAGTGTTTCGAAGAAACAAAATATCAAACTGAGTCCAAATGGAATGAAACCTTCGGGAACGTGATTTTCTCACCGAACATGATCTAGGAGACTTGGACCCTATGTCAAGCAACCAACAGGGAAAGCACGAGGTAGGGGGGCGCGCCCTCCCCCCAGGCACGCCCTCCACCCTCATGGGCCCCCTGTTGCTCCACCGACGTACTTCTTCCTCCTATATATACCTACGTACCCCCGAACGATCAGATCTGAGCCAAAACCTAATTCCACCGCCGCAACTTTCGTATCCACGAGATCCCATCTTGGGGCCTGTTAGGAGTTCATGGGAAGGAATCCACCATGGAGGGCTTCTACATCATCATAGCCTCTCCGATGAAGTGTGAGTATTTACTTCAGACCTTCGGGTCCATAGTTAATAGCTGGCTTCTTCTCTCTTTTTGGCTCTCAATACAATGTTCTCCCCTCTCTCGTGGAGATCTATTCGATGTAATCTTCTTTTTGCGGTGTGTTTGTTGAGATTGATGAATTGTGGGTTTATGATCAAGATTATCTATGAGCAATATTTGAATCTTCTCTGAATTCTTTTATGTATGATTGGTTATCTTTGCAAGTCTCTTCGAATTATCCGTTTAGTTTGGCCAACTAGATTGGTAGTTCTTGCAATGGGAGAAGTGCTTAGCTTTGGGTTCAATCTTGTGGTGTCCTTTCCAGGATGTGAAGGGGCAGCAAGGCATGTATTGTATTTTTGCCATCGAGGATAACAAGATGGGGTTTTTACCATATTGCATGAATTTATCCCTCTACATCATGTCATCTTGCTTAAGGCATTACTCTGCTTTCATTAACTTAATACTCTAGATGCATCTTTGGATAGCGATCGATGAGTGGAGTAATAGTAGTAGATGCAGTGTGAGTCGGTCTACTTGTCTCGGACGTGATGCCTATATACATGATCATACCTAGATACTCTCATAACTATGCTCAATTACATCAATTGCTCAACGATGAATTCGTTCACCCACCGTAAAATACTTATGCTCTTGAGAGAAGCCACTAGTGAAATCTATGGCCCCCGGGTCTATTCTCTATCATATCAATCTTCCATTACTTTTTTATTGCTTTGCTTTTTATTTTGCTTTTTATTTTACTTTGCATCTTTATACCAAAATTATTATCTATCATCTCTATCATATCTCACTCTCGTAAGTGGCCGTGAAGGGACTGACAACCCCTAATCGCGTTGGTTGCATTGAGCTATTTGTTTTGTGTAGGTACGAGGGACTTCTTGGCGTGGCCTCCTCTTTGGATTGATACCTTGGTTCTCAAAACTGAGGGAAATACTTACGCTACTCTGCTGCATTATCCTCTCCTCTTCGGGGAAATCCAACGCGAGCTCAAGAGGTAGCAAGAAGAATTTCTGGCGCCGTTCTTGGGAGTCTCATAAAGTCAACATACCAAGTACCCATCACAATCCCTTATCTCTCGCATTACATTATTTGCCATTTGCCTCTCGCTTTTCCTCTCCCCACTTCACCCTTGCCGCTTTATTCGCCCTCTCTTTCCGTTTGCCTTTCTTTTGCGCTTGCTTTTTGTTTGCTTGTGTGTTGGATTGCTTGCTTGTCACCATGGCTCAAGATAATACCAAATTGTGTGACTTTACCAATACCAACAATAATGATTTCCTTAGCACTCCAATTGCTCCTCTTGCCAATACTGAATCTTGTGAAATCAATACTGCTTTATTGAATCTTGTTATGAAAGATCAATTCGCCCGCCTTCCTAGTGAAGATGCCGCTACTCATCTAAATAGCTTCGTTGATTTATGTGATATGCAAAAGAAGAGGGATGGTGACAATGATGTCGTTAAATTGAAGCTATTTCCTTTTTCGCTTAGAGATCATGCTAAAGCTTGGTTTTCGTCTTTGCCTAAAAATAGTATTGATTCTTGGAACAAGTGCAAAGATGCTTTTATCTCTAAGTATTTTCCTCCCGCTAAGATCATCTCTCTTAGAAACGATATTATGAACTTTAAGCAACTTGATCATGAACATGTTGCACAAGCTTGGGACAGGATGAAATTAATGATACGTAATTGCCCTACTCATGGTTTGAATTTGTGGATGATTATACAAAAATTTTATGCCGGATTGAATTTGCTTCTAGAAACCTTTTAGATTCGGCCGTGGGAGGCACTTTTATGGAAATCACTTTAGGAGACGCTACTAAACTCCTAGATAATATTATGGTTAATTATTCTCAATGGCACAATCGAAAGATCCACTAATAAAAAGTGCATGCGATAGAAGAAATCAATGTTTTGAGTGGAAAGATGGATGAACTTATGAAATTATTTTCTACTAAGAGTGTTTCTTGATCCTAATGATATGCCTTTGTCTACTCTGATTGAGAATAATAATGAATCTATGGATGTGAATTTTGTTGGTAGGAATAATTTTGGTAACAACGCGTATAGAGGGAATTTTAATCCTAGGCCTTATCCTAGTAATTCCTCTAATAATTATGGAAATTCCTACAACAACTCTTATGTAAATTTTAATAAGATGCCCTCTGAATTTGAGACTAGTGTTAAAGAGTTTATGAATTCGCAAAAGAATTTTAATGCTTTGCTTGAGGAAAAATTGCTTAAAGTTGATGAATTGGCTAGGAACGTTGATAGAATATCTCTTGATGTTGATTCTTTAAAGCTTAGATCTATCCCTCCTAAGCATGATATCAGTGAGTCTCTCAAAGCCATGAGAATTTCCATTGATGAGTGCAAGGAAAGAACCGCTAGGATGCGTGCTATGAAAGATGCCTTTATTAAAGCGTGTTCTTCCAATTTCCATGAAAATAAAGATGAAGATCTAAAAGTTATTGATGTATCTCCTATCAAATCTTTGTTTTGCAATATGAATTTTGATAATGATGGGACTGAATATGATCCACCTTTACCTAGAAGGCGTTCCAAAAAATTCGGAGTTTTTAGATCTTGATGCTAAAATTGATAAAAGTGGGATTGAAGAAAGTAAAACCCTAGATGTTGCTAAACCTACTATTTTGGATTTCAAGGAATTTAATTATGAAAGTTGCTCTTTAATTGATTGTATTTCCTTGTTGCAATCCGTGCTAAATTCTCCTCATGCTTATAGTCAAAATAAAGCGTTTACCAAACATATTGTTGATGCCTTGATGCAATCTTATGAGGAAAAACTTGAGTTGGAAGTCTCTATCCCTAGAAAACTTTATGATGAGTGGGAACCAACTATTAAAATTAAGATTAAGGATCATGAATTTTATGCTTTATGTGATTTGGGTGCTAGTGTTTCCACTATTCCCAAAACTTTGTGTGATTTGCTAGATTTCCGTGATTTTGATGATTGCTCTCTAAACTTGCACCTTGCGGATTCCACTATTAAGAAACCTATGGGAAGAATTAATGATGTTCTTATGATTGCAAATAGGAATTATGTGCCCGTAGATTTTATCGTTCTCGATATAGATTGCAATCCTTCATGTCCTATTATTCTTGGTAGACCTTTCCTTAGAACGATTGGTGCAATCATTGATATGAAGGAAGGGAATATTATATTCCAATTTCCATTAAGGAAAGGTATGGAACACTTCCCTAGAAAGAAAATAAAATTACCATATGAATCTATTATGAGAGCCACTTATGGATTGCCTACCAAAGATGGCAATACCTAGATCTATCCTTGCTTTTATGCCTAGCTAGGGGCGTTAAATGATAGCGCTTATTGGGAGGCAACCCAATTTTATTTTTATTTTTTTTGTTTTTGTTTCTGTTTAGGAATAAATCCTTCTACCTTCTGTTTAGATGTGGTTTTATGTTTTAATTAGTGTTTGTGCCAAGTTAAACCTATAGGATCTTCTTGGATGATAGTTATTTGATCTTGTTGTAATTTCCAGAAACTTTCGGTTCACGAAAACAATTGTTAAAAATCACCAGAACGTGATAAATAGTGATTCCAATTGCTGCTAATAAATAAACAAATTCCTAGGTCGTCCTATTTTGTCTGAATTTTTGGAGTTCCAGAAGTTTGCGTTAGTTATAGATTACTATAGACTGTTCTGTTTTTGACAGATTCTGTTTTTCGTGTGTTGTTTGCTTATTTTGATGAATCCATGGCTAGTAAAATAGTTTATAATCCATAGAGAAGTTGGAATGCAGTAGGTTTAACTCCAATATAAATAAATAATGAGTTCATTACAGTACCTTGAAGTGGTCTTTTGTTTTCTTTCGCTAACGGAGCTCACGAGATTTCTGTTGAGTTTTGTGTTGTGAAGTTTTCAAGTTTTAGGTGAATTTTTTTTGATGGATTATGGAACAAGGAGTGGCAAGAGCCTAAGGTTGGGGATGCCCATGGCACCCCCAAGATAATCTAAGGACACCCCCAAGTCAAATTACCGGCAAGTCTCTTTACTCGTTCCATAATCCATCATCCCGTAACTAACTCATTAGTCACATTGCTTGGAAGGCTTATTATGATGTGCATTACTGAGAGGGCCCAGAGATTCCTCTCCGATACTCGGAGTGACAAATCCTAATCTCGATCTATGCCAACCCAACAAACACCTTTGGAGATACCTGTAGAGAATCTTTATAATCACCCAGTTACATTGTGACGTTTGATAGCACACAAGGTATTCCTCCAACATTCGGGAGTTGCATAATCTCATAGTCAAAGGAATATGTATAAGTCATAAAGAAAGCAATAGCAATAAAACTTAATGATCATTATGCTAAGCTAACAGATGGGTCTTGTCCATCACATCATTCTCCTAATGATGTGATCCCATTTATCAAATGACAACTCATGTCTATGGTTAGGAAACTTAACCATCTTTGATTAACGAGCTAGTCTAGTAGAGGCTTACTAGGGACACTGTGTTTTGTCTATGTATCCACACATGTATCAAGTCTCCGGTTAATACAATTCTAGCATGAATAATAAACATCTACCATGATATAAGGAAATATAAATAACAACTTTATTATTGCATCTAGGGCATATTTCCTTCAATAAAGCTAAGGTTGAAGCAATTGAGAAAATGCCATGTCCTAATGATATCAATGGTATTCGTAGTTTCCTTGGTCATGCTGGTTTCTATAGGGGATTTATCAAAGATTTTTCTAAAATTTCTAGGCCTCTTATGAATCTTTTGCAAAAGGATATTCCTTTTGTTTTTTATGATGATTGTTTAGAAGCCTTTGAAACACTCAAGAAATCCTTAATTTCTGCACCTATTGTTCAACCACCTGATTGGAACTTGCCTTTTGAAATTATGTGTGATGCTAGTGATTATGCAGTTGGTGCTATTCTAGGACAAAGAGTTGATAAAAAACTGAATGTTATTCATTATGCTAGTAAAACTCTAGACAGTGCTCAACGAAATTATGCTACTACTGAAAAAGAATTTCTAGCAGTGGTGTTTGCTTGTGATAAATTTAGATCCTATATTGTAGATTCAAAAGTAATTGTTCACACTAATCATGCTGCAATATAGTATCTTATGGAAAAGAAAGATGCCAAACCTAGGCTTGTTCGATGGATTCTCTTGCTACAAGAATTTGATTTACATATCAGTGATAGAAAAGGAGCTGAGAACCCCGTAGCTGATAACTTGTACAGGCTTGAAATATTCTTGATGACCCACTACCTATTAATGATAGCTTTCCTGATGAGCAATTAGGTGCAATAAATGTTTCTCATAACACTCCTTGGTATGCTGACTATGCTAATTACATTGTTGCTAAATATTTACCACCTAGTTTCACATACCAACAAAAGAAAAAAATTCTTCTATGATTTAAGACATTACTTTTTGGATGACCAACATCTTTATAAAGGAGTAGATGGTATTATTAGACGTTGTGTACCTGAGCATGAACAGGGACAAATCTTACGGAAATGTCACTCCGAAGCTTATGGAGGACATCATCTTTGGAGATGTAATTGCTCACAAGGTATTGCAATCTAGGTTTTATTGGCCTACTCTCTTCAAGGATGCTCATAAGTTCGTCTTATCTTGTGATGAATGTCAAAGAATAGGTAATATGGATAAGCGTCAATCCTATGAATTATTCACTTGCTGTTGAACCATTTGATGTTTGGGGATTTGATTACATGGGACCTTTTCCTTCCTCTAATGGGTATACTCATATTTTGGTTGCTGTTGATTATGTTACTAAGTGGGTAGAAGCTATTCCAACTAGTAGTGCTGATCACAACACCTCTATTAAAATGCTTACGGAAGTTATTTTCCCAAGGTTTGTAGTCCCTAGATATTTAATGATTGATGGTGGTTCACACTTTATTCATGGTGCTTTCCGTAAAATGCTTGCTAAGTATGATGTTAACCATAGAATTGCATCACCCTATCATCCTCAGTCTAGTGGTCAAGTTGAACTTAGCAATAGAGAAATAAAATTAATTTTGCAAATGACTATCAATAGGTCCCGAAAGAATTGGTCTAAGAAATTAGAAGATGCATTTTTGGCTTATAGAACAACATATAAAAATCCTATGGGTATGTCTCCTTATAAAATGGTTTATGGAAAATCTTGTCACTTGCCTCTTGAACTGGAACATAAAGCTTATTGGGCAATTAAAGAACTCAACTATGATTTCAAACTTGCTGGTGAGAAGAGGTTATTTCATATTATCTCATTAGATGAATGGAGAACCCAAGCTTATGAGAATGCCAAGTTGTTTAAAGAAAAAGTTCAAAGATGGCATGATAAAAGAATCCAAAAGCGTGCGTTTAAAGTTGGAGAATATGTTCTTTTGTACAACTTTCGTTTCAGATTATTTGCAGGAAAACTCCTCTCCAAATGGGAAGGTGTTATCGAGGAGGTTTATCGATCTGGAGCTATCAAAATAAATAATGTCGAAGGTACTAACCCGAAGGTTGTTAATGGGCAACAAATAAAACATTATATCTCAGGTACGCCCATTAATGTTGAAAGCAATATTATACAAACTATGACACCGGAAGAACACATAAAACAGACCTTCCAGAACACTCTAGAATCGTGAAAAAAGGAGGTACTTGATACGGTAAGTAAACGGACTCTGAAAAATCTGCAAAAATATTTTCTGTCTGTTTTGCAATATAACAATAATTTGGAAAATAAGAAAGTACGAGGAAGGTGACCCTGGTGGGCACAAGACACCAGGGCGCGCCTGCTAGGTGTGCCCAGGTGGGTTGTGCCCACCTCGGGTACCTTTCGGACTTTGTTTTTCTTTCGTTTGCTTGTTTCCGAAGATAAAAAACTTTATATACCCCCCGAACCTGTTGACCTCCGTATCATGGAGAAATCTTTTGTTTTATTTTCTTGTTGTTTTCCTGATAGATCTGAAAATATGTCATCCCAAGACTCGGAGGGTGAGAGCTATGTTGCTAACTATATAGCAAACCCCAAGTCCTATGGGGATGTAGAGCACTATAGCTGGACTTCGGAGGAAGAGGAAGACTATGTTCCTAAAGGGAAAGATGAGACGAGCTCAGACAAGGATGAAGTCCCATTGCCTCAACCTGGGGACATGCACGTGGAATTCAAGAGGTCAAGTGTCCCCAGTAAAGCAAAGAAGCCTAAGATCCAGTTTATACCCTTTCGTCTTTTGCAGGAAAACAAACAAGATTTATGCAAAAAGGTATTGGAGCTTGAGCAGGAGATCGGTGAATTGAAGGAGTAAAATTCCATCATCAAGCGTAAGCTAAGGAAGAAGGAAAACACTACTACTTCATCACCACCACCTCCTTCTTCATCACCAAAAGAAAATTGAGTATCTGCTATGGGCACTCCCCTTGGCTTCCGCCAAGCTTGGGGGAGGTGCCCCGGTATCGTATCACCTCCACTATCTTTTGCCTTTACTTATCTTAGTTCAATCCATAGTTATCTTTTGCTTTACATGAATAAAATTTTAGTTCGATCCTTTCTTTTTGAGAGTTTGCTTAGTGATCTATCTTTGTAATCGTGTGCGATATATATAATAAAGTTTAGTTTGAGTTTTGCTTTCTTTACTTTCATGTTTCAATAAAAAGAAAGGAAATGAATGAAAAAGATCATATGCTAATCTTATGGTAAGTAATGACATTACATAAGGATAAGAATAAGTATAAAATTTTATTGGAGATTGACAAACATAGCATTGGTCAATGGTGCAATTCATGAAAGAATTAATAAGGGAAGAGAAGATTCACATGAAAATACACTATCTTGGAAATCTTTTGTGATTGTGAGCCCCCATCAAAATATTATATGCCAAAATTGTTGACGTTGGACAAAGAAGACAATGTAATGATTTATGTTTGTTCATATTCACATAGAAGTTATATTGTCATAGATCCTTCAACATGTGGTGCTTTTTCCCCATCTTTGGTAGCCAAAAATTCTGCACTAAGTAGAGATACTACTTGTGCATCCAAAAGCCCTTAAACCCAAATCTTATTTTCAAGAATCCACCATACCTACCTAAGGATTGAGTAAGATCTTTCAAGTAAGTTGTCATCGGTGCAATAAGGAAATAAAAGTTGCTTCTAGAAGTGTTAGATCATTTAGTGTAAGAGAAAATTAAGCGTTGTACGAACTTGTGATGGTAAAGAATAAAAGCGATAGACTGCATAATAAAGGTTGCTATCACAAGGGGCAATATAACGTGACGTTCTTTTGCACTAAGGGATTGAGCATACAAATAAAAAGCGCATGGAAACCTCTGCTTCCCTCTACGAAGGGCCTATCTTTTACTTTTATGTATTTATTACTTTCATGCAAAGTCAAAGTTTTTCTCTCTATTCCTTTTTATTTTTCTCTTTTGGCAAGCATCATGTGGTGAGGAAAGATCTAGGCACATATATGTAGTTGGATATGGATAGCATGAGTTATTATTGTTGACATCACCCTTGAGGTGAATACATTGGGAGGCGAAATTATAAGCCCCTATCTTTCTATGTGTCCGGTTGAAACGTTTTGCTCATGTGTATGCGGTGAGTGTTAGCAATCATAGAAGACTATATGATGGTTTAGTATGTGGACTTGCCTAAAGGCTCCGATACGTGACCCTTCCTGAAAAGATGATGAATTTTAGTTGTAAAGTTGACTAAGAACATAGTTTGTTGGTTTCCGATAGAGTTTATGCTTTATACTTCGATGTTGTGATGAATTGTTACTTATTCATGAGAAGTTCTATGATAAAAGTTCTATGATAAAAGTTTTATGTTTAAGTTCGTTGCTATTATAATAATTTACATGATGCTTCTATGACCGTATTTTGTTTTTATCGACACCTCTCTCTCTCTCTCTCTAAGAATGTGGACATGTTTTTCGATTTCGGTTTTCCCTTGAGGACAGGCGAGGTCTAAGCTTGGGGAATTGATACGTCCATTTTGCATCATGTTTACCTACTGTTATTTATGATGTTTTAATGCATAATAATGCTTTTTGGAGTAATTCTAATGCCTTATCTCTCATAATATGCAAGGTACACTCAAAGAGGAAGAATTCTGGCAGCTGGAAATCTGGACCTGGAAAAGCTACGTCAGGCTACCTATTCTGCACAACTCCGAATGAGCTGAAACTTCACGAGGAATTTTTATGGAATAAATAAGAAATACTGGAGCAAATAACTATCGGAGGGGGACCACCTGGTGAGCAAAAGACACCAGGGCACGCCAGGGCCCCCAGGCGCGCCCTGGTGGGTTGTGCTTATCCCAGCCCACCTCCGGTGCCCATCTTCTGGTATATAAGTCATTTTGACCTAGAAAAAAAAATAAGGAGATAACTTTCGGGACGGAGCATCACCGTCTCGACGAGGAACTTGGGCAGGAGCACTTTTGCCCTCCGGGGGAGCGATTCCATAGGGGGAATTTCCCTCCCGGAGGGGGAAACCATCGTCATCATCACCACCAACAACTCTCCCATCTTGGGGAGGGCAATCTCCATTAACATCTTCAACATCACCATCTCCTCTCAAACCCTAGTTCATCTCTTGTGTTCAATCTTTGTACCGGAACTATAAATTGGTGCTTGTGGGTGACTAGTAGTGTTGATTACATCTTGTAGTTGATTACTATATGGTTTATTTGGTGGAAGATTATATGTTCAGATCCATTATGCTATTTAATACCCCTCTGATCATGAGCATGTTTATCACTTGTGAGTAGTTACTTTTGTTCTTAGGGTCATGGGAGAAATCATGTTGCAAGTAATCATGTGAACTTGATATGTGTTCTATATTTTGATAGTATGTATGTTGTGATTCCCTTAGTGGTGTCATGTGAATGTCGACTACATGACACTTCACCATATTTGGGCCTAAGGGAATGCATCGTGGAGTAGATATTAGATGATGGGTTGCGATAGTGACAGAATCTTAAACCCTAGTTTATGCGCTATTCCGTAAGGGACCGATTGGATCCAAAAGTTTAATGCTATGATTAGAATTTATTCTTTATACTTTTCTCGTAGTTGCGGATGCTTGCAAGGGGGTTAATCATAAGTAGGAGGTTTGTTTAAGTAAGAACATCACCTAGGCACCGGTCCACCCACATATCAAGTTATCAAAGTAGCGAACACGAATCGAACCAACATGATGAAAGTGACTAGATGAAATTCCCGTGTACCCTCAAGAACACTTTGCTTATTATAAGAGACCATTTTGGCCTGTCCTTTGCCTCAAAAGGATTGGGCTACCTTACTGCACTTTTGTTACTATTATCGTTACTTGCTCGTTACAAATTATCTTGCTATCAAACTACTGTGTTACTTATGATTTCAGCGCTTGCAGACATTACCTTGCTGAAAACCACTTGTGGGTTCGACACTCTTACTTACTGAAAATACTACAATTGATCCCATATACTTATGGGTCATCAGTCGTCAGTCATCACTAGTTGGTGCATGGATTTGAATGTAATTTTTATTATTTCTGGTGTTCGTTCTACTGCCATGATTGAAGATGAATAGGTTGGAATTTTTTCACAAAAAAAGACACGTATTACATGCAAAAAAAGATACCCGGACTTGTACCACCCACACCCTCTCCCCCACACACACCGATACATCAAGCGCTCTAGTCATGTCTCCCTGCCACACACAAACTTGACATGTGCCCTCTAACATTCCGGTAGGCCAGTCGCCCTATATCTTTGACTTGCACACACACATACACACACACACACACACACACACACACACACACACACACACACACAATTTCGATGGCTCTCTTCATCGATCTCGCACCCACCCACTTGATCCTCTCTTCGACTCTATCGATAGCTATGACCCCTCCCTCTCTTCTCATGGATTTTCCGACCCTCTATGTATGATATGGATAGGCCTCCATTTCACACACATTGCATGCAAAATTTTGTTTGAGATGTCATCGACACATATTCCCACAAATAAGTCACGAAATCAACCCCCACCCCACCCCACCACAAAACAAAAACACTCCTGAACGCAGTTTGTATCTCTCACACACACGCACGTAGGTGGGGGACGTGCATGAAGAGTAGAGGTGCCTGCACGGCGCACGTTCTCCCGTCTCTTTGCCAACCACACCCAGCTGGGTACACGATGGAGCTCATTTACAGACGAAAAAGGCAGCCCACGTGGTAATTTGGCACGTGTACTGGTTGTCAACTTGGTGGAGGGAGGATCGTCTACCACGGGTGAACAAACAAATTGCGACTTGACGTGTTATATTAAAAAAGAGGCAAACCATGTGGGGCCTACCTTAGAGGCAAGGCTCTATACACTGGAGTACTTTTGATGTGTCCCGTCAACTCGCAGAACGAGGAGAAGCTTGCTTAGTACGCCGTGTCCCCTGCCCACGGGCGCGGTGGCTCGCAGGATGAGGTGAAGCTTGCTCCTCCCTCGCCCATGCGCGCGGTGCCTCGCAGGCCGAGGTGAAAAATTTACTACACCCTCCGTTTACTCCTCGTCCCTACTACCTTGGTTATAGAGATTATATCATATTGTTTGGAATATATATGTCCTTTAGTAGATTTCAATATGAACTACTAGTACATACTCCAAATATTGATGTATATAGACGTATTTTAGAGTGTACATTCACTCATTTTGCTCCGTATGTAGTAGCACTCTCCCTCGCCCCTCGACCCTCGCCCATGTGGTGGACGTGCAGCAATTCATTCGGTCTCATATAGCCAGAACGATATATACTGCACTACCATTATTGCTCGACTTCCCTGAGAGGCGAAGAGCCAATCGCAAGATTAATATTTCGGAGATGCCAAGCGCAAGGTTAGTAGGTGCCGCGTCATTTATAAATAATTTTTTTCTTCAGTGGCACGTACGCAATATGATAGGTTCATATGGAGAGAAAAGGAAACCGCTCCACTATATACATAGTCGGACGGGCCAGCCTACACGGTTGCTTCTTGAGGTTGATCTCTTCACACTCTCTCGCACAAAACGACTGTGGCCACATATCTAACATCCCGGCGGATCACGTCCGCTTGGGGAAGGGGTGGATGCTTAGTGTAGATGCGGTGGCCATCACCGACGGTGAAAACCCACTGTCGACACGTCCCGATCAGGGGTCCCCGCCATTCTCTCTCACAAAGCCGGTGAGGTTGCCTTCGTCCCTTGCTCACTGCCGCGACGTGGGCACTTTCCGCCCTCCTCAAGGTTGAGCTACGTCCCTCAGGTAGAACTCCCTTTACAGCCGGCTTGCACCACTGCTCCAGCTGCCCACATCACTCCCTGTGGATATTTCTCTACTTCTTTGCCCCGCACATACCCGATACCTCTACTGGCTTCTACGTACTGTATTTGTGATGAGTTTATGTCTCATCAACTAGTCCTAGTAATCTTATTCTTATCACGCTTCTTCAATTTCTTTGCCACAGGGATGCTCATCTCGATTTTGGTGAAACTGCACAAAATGATCCGATGGTCAAAAGGTTGCAAACTTCATTTATTAGGAAGCTCGAGCGTTGCCCGACAAATTGAGGCCTGGTCAGGGTTCACGGTTCAAGGGCTAGGGACTGCATGGATCGTTTTTTTCTTTAGCTGCCTCTGTTCCAAAATAAGTGTCAACTTTAGTAGTAGTACTAGTTTGCCGTCAGGAATCAGACAGTTTGCCGTCAGGCAAATACAGACGGCAAAGGCTGTAATACAGACGACAAAGATTTTGCCGTCAAGCTGGCGGGCAAGCAAGCGTGGCAACAAAGCCTAGTCGGCAAAGAGTACGTTTCCGTCTGCTTTTCATCGACCAGACGACAAAGATTTTGCTGTCAGCTAAACTAAAGTTTTACCATCGACCGTGTATATAACATACAACAAAGAAAAGTAAATTCGCCGTCAGCCGGGATCTGTCTTTGCCGTCTTCATCCTAAATCATAGACGGCAAAGAATTTATATATTAAAAAAATAAACAAATGGACCACGAACACCACAGTATCCGACACTTGTAGTTTCAAGAATCAACAACCATCGAATGAATTTCACAATATAAAACTGCTCTATTTCCCAAGATGAACAGATTACAAACCAATGTATTACACACGGTACACACAGACGGATTACACAGATTACAATAGAATTGAGGCAACATTGGACGCCCGAGTAGCTCAAGCCGTCCGCCGCGGCGCCGGAGCTTGCCAACCTCATCCGGGAGATGGTGCGGCGTCGAGGGCCGGGGCCGGCGCAGGCATGCTGGGCCGACGGGCCGGGGCCAGTGGCCTGCGGTGGCGAAGGAGGACGGGGTCGGGCCCGGTGGCGCCGGTGGTGAAGATGGGCCATGGAGGGTGGGGGCGACGGGGAACGGGGCCGGCGACCGGCTGGGGCGACGGGGGACGGGGCGACGGCGCCAGGCCGGCGGTCCGCGAGGGCGACAACCACAGGCGATGGCATGCGGCGGCAAAGGGGACGGGTCGGCCTGGTGGCGCCCGGTGGTGAAGACGGGCCGTGGCGGGTTGGGCGACGGGAACGGGCGGCGACCACCGGGCGATGGGGGACGGGCGCGAGGTCGATCATGGGCGACGGCGCCAGGCCGGCGGTCCGTGAGGGCGAAGGGGAACGGGGCCGCTGGATCTGGAGGCCAAGAGGGAAGGCCTGAGGACGGCGGGCGAGGCCGTGGCGGGCGGTCGAGGTGCTGGCCAGCGAGGCCAGAGCCGGCAGGAGAGGTGGTGGTCGGCGAGGGCATGGCCTGTAGGCGAGGTGGTGGCGGCATTCTCTGGATCGAGAGCACCGAGGTACGAGACACAGAAAGAGATCGTGATGCATGGGGTCAGGGGTGGGTGGGCTGTCAGGAGGATAAGGAAGATAAGGTGGAGAGAGAGTGGTGGTGGGGGCGTGGACATGGGGCGTGGGGGGTCGAGTGGGTTTTGCGTTGTTCAGATGTGTGGACCAGATTTTGCCATGTCACTGATCCGCGTGATTGATCCGTGGGCTGTGTTTTTCTTTGCCGTCTGCGGGCTTTTTTACAGACGGCAAAGTAGCACTTTGCCGTCTGTAAAAAAACACAGATGGCAAAGTTTTTTGCTGTCTGCGGTTTACTTTACAGACAACAAAGTGAGCACTTTGCCGTCTGGACATAAAAAACACAGACGGCAAAGCATTTTTTCCGTCTGTGTTTTTTTACAGACGACAAAGTATGTCTTTGCCGTTAACCATTCTTTGCCGTCAGTACCTGATGGCAAAAGTGGTCTTTGCCGTCTGTCCCGACGAAAAGCTGACGGCAAAGAGCTCCCCTGACGGCAAATTAACTGATTCCTGTAGTGAGTACAACTTTGTACTAAAGTTTGCACAAAGTTGAGACACTTATTTTGGAACGGAGGGAGTACATATTTGCTATGATCTGTCAATCATTGAGATGCAATAGCATGCATGTTAGTCTCCTTTGTATTTGATGAAATGTTGCAACGGGCAACCTTGGACGCAAGATACATGTAACAGAGCTGGAAGCTTCACAAAGATTGTACAAATTTATCTCATTGATAAATTACAAGACGTACTAGTACTATACTAGTACTTCCTCCGTTCCTAAATATAAGTCTTTGTAGAGATTTCACCATTAACCACATGCGGATGTATATAGATGCATTTTAAGTGTAGATTCATTCATTTTGTTCCGTATGTAGTTCACCTAGTGGAATCTCTACAAAGACTTATCTACTAGTAATAGCTAGCCCCTACTACTAGGAATTCTCTATCCTCTCCTTGAGCCACATCATCAAAATTGACGTAGCCGTTAGATGAAGTAAATCAGTCATAATAGACGTCTGATCTAGACGTTGAGAGGCTCCGCACTAACCCACATGCAAGCATGCAGAAATACCATGGCACATGCATGTGAGTGGGTTTTAAATCACATTAACATGTCTGCATGCAAGCATGCACCGGTAGCATGCATGTAAGTGAGCTTTTAAGTCCCATTAACATGTCAAAAAGAAAAATATAATCCCATTATGCAAGAGGAGATGGCTGATCTTTTTCCTTATGTGGGATGATCTAAATGATGATGGGAGTTTATTTAGTTTGGCTACCACATTTGTCATGCGGTTATAGATTTTTTAGTTATATGAAATCGATAATTTTGAGCAGAGAGATATACGCTGTTCATGACAGCAACGCGAGGACTCATCTAGTAATATTTAGGAACAAAGGGAGTACTATGTAAAGAGTTAGGTGTCGACGGTGATAGTGTGAGGTGGGCCATGTAATCACCGAGCCTACGTGTTTTCACCGCTCTTGCACTCCTCATTGTAAGAATGGAGAAACTTGTAATCTACTACCTCCTTTCACGAAAGCGTGGGACATCCAGCAGTCCTACCTCCTCAAGATAATAAAGACCAATGAGCCGTCAAATCACATAGACACAGTGATAAGTTGGGCCAGACGAAGCAACCATCACTCTTGCGCCAGTGAGAGGTTGCGTCCGCTCTGCCCGGGCATGAATGCGACACCGATTCTTTGGAGGGGCGCTGACCGTTTCGGGCGGGAAGCGCGCGCGGGCGATGGAGGGGCTTTGGGTGGGCCAGGCTAGTCAGGAGCGGGCGTAGCAGCTATCCGCATGTCCCTACCGGACATGCCCGAAAACGAGAGGGTGCACCGACTCTCGCGGCTAAAATCGTACACTACACACCATATCTCTGTAGGAGTAGGTCGATCCCTCGCACTCTCTAACACACACATGCTATTAAACACACACACGCACACGCACGCACCTTGGTCCCGTTGCACCTTCTAACGTGACTTATTACACCTAGATGGAGGGAGTAGTAAGTATACGAGATACGGTGGCACACTGACTTAAGTCGAATACAAGTGCCCAAAATTTGTGTGCATGTTATAATAAGGATTCACTTAAAATAGTACGTGAGAAAACAGAGGGATCAATTGGGCCGGTGTTCCAGCGGTAGTGAGATGTGTGAGGTAGTAAGATACACCGCTGGCGCTTTTAATTTTTCTTATTAATTTGTTTGTTTCATCCTCTGACTGGTGGGACCCAACGTACTACGTGGAGAGAGGTAAGGTGACTAAGGCTGCATTATTTCTGCACCACTGTGGATAGTCTTACCACCAAAGCCACATGACACGATTATGATTGAAATCCTAATGACTCCCACACACACAAAAAAACACGGCATGCCTGTCACACGAATGCAGGAATGTATAAAAGGTTATTTTCCTCTCGTTGAACATAATGGGAGGGTTGTGTAGCTGGTTAGCCTGTTCACTCATCAAACTTGAGGTCTCGGATTCGATAACTACACTTGAGCATAATTTTTGCCAGGAGGATTCTTTGACTGGTCAAAATGTTTTCTAGGGTTTGCACGCTTTACACTCTCTCTCCAGTATATATATACACGCTGGAGCCTCAGCACTTGTAGTTGCTCTCTTCACACTCTCTCGCCCTCTCCCGCTGGAGCCTCAACGCTTGTAGTTGCTCTCTTCACACTCTCTCGCCGTCTCCTGCTGGAGCCCCAGCGCTTGTAGTTGCTCTCTTCACACTCTCTCGCCCTCTCCAGATCTAAACAAGACTTTGTTGGCCTCTCTCCCCCCTCACTGCTGCTCAAAGAGCCGGCAAGATCCGTCCGCCGGGAAGGGAAGGAGGCTTAACGCCGTCGCCGTCGGCGAGGGATGGAATCCCCTACCGGCGCTGCTGTTCACTTTCCACCCAGCAGCGGCGCGGGAGGGACTCCGACCCCTTCTTCTTTGCAGCCATCCCGTCGCCCACCGAACCACGCCCCAAGAACCTTAAGGTATATTTTACTTACTCCACATGCATTGCTCTAGCTGCATGTATACCATGAATCTAGGACGTGGTTCAAAGAGGAAAGGAGTGGGGGAAAGTAGTGGGAAAAGTTGTATATAGCATGAATCTAGGACGTGGTTCAAAGAGGAAATGAAGGGGGAAAGTTGTATAGCATGAATCTAGGACGTGGTTCAAAGAGGAAAGTAGTGGGGAAAGTTGTATCGCATAAATCTAGGACGTGGTTCAAAGAGGAAAGGAAGGGCGAAAGTACTAGTTCAAAAGGGAAAGGAAGGGACAAGGCTGTAGAGTTTGAGCAGGACTAGATTTGCTGCGCTCACATAGGGAAAGGTGTCTAAAGATAACAAAAATGGGACCAACACAAATATGCTCCTTGGTTGTTTGTTCTTTGTAGCAACAGACTGTGCATGACCACAGTACATCGGTAGATGCACATGGTGCTGGTGCATCCACTGTCCCGTGCAACTCATTAGCTGTTGTTAATCTAAGGCCATGTTTGGTTAAAAACTCCCTAGTCCCTACCTGCTTGGTTCCAGGGACTAAACATGGACTAGAGGTTATTAAATGACATGATAAAATACCATGTTACCCCTAGTAATGAACTAATAGAAACAATGTGCGATGCGTGGCAGGGCAAGCTGTTGGAAAAGTCCCAAAAGATTCCCTCGGGGTCTTCTTTCTTTAGTCCCAAATGCCCACTTTTAGTCCCGAAAAGTCCCTCCTGTTTGGTTTAGATGTGGTGACACGGAGTTTTTTAGTCCCTACACCAAAATGTCCCCGTAAACAAACACCCTCTAATAATGCCGTTGGAAAGTTGATGCAATGCCACAGCTTAAAAGCAAATTACATGTTTAACAAATTTTATTGTTAATATAATCTCTATGTTAATATTAATCAATGCCACCGTTTGAGAAATGCTCTTGTCTTGCTTTCTTTCCCATTTAGATAAGGTAGATGCTTCTTTTGTTGGCTTCGTGTCATCCACCGTTATTGAACACTAATTGTTTCCTTTGCACCTCTGTGTAAACATGGTTATCTACTTCACCTCATTGCCATTGTGACCTTTTGTTGCACTGCACAAAACACTTTTGTTTTAAGAGTGTTTTGTGCAGTTCAACCAAAATGTCACACCGACAACATTGCTTGATTGCTTGATCTTAGTGGAACTGCACAAGAGGAGATCTTACTTCCTATCCGTTAAGGCGAATTTAGTTCAAATCTTCTCCTTGTGAGTTGTTTGAATTCCGCATCATGAGAGGTCAGTACTAGCCTTCTTTCACATGATTCTGCAGTGTGCTTTCATATGTTGTGCTACCTGTACGATAATGTTGCTTGATTTTAGTGAACTGCACAAATGGAGACAAGACTTCCAATCTGTATGTGCACCGTAATATCCCATTGAGGTAAGATAAGGATATTTCACAAGCTGGCCTGTATTTTGCCACTTTCATCAAAAAATTAAGTTTAGTACTATACTTTTGCTCCCTAATTGACATGCCAAATCTTACATTGAAGGCGAAGCTTGTCTGTAATTGAACCAAGTGATGAAGGGGAAGAACAAGCGGAAGAAAAACAAAAATCAACTCCTGGTGCTATAATGAAGCACTGGAACTGTGATGACACAAGTAATGATATAGTTTTGCATCTTAATTTATTGCTATCGCTGGAACGAGCAATTGTTTGCCACTGATTTGATGCCATACGTAATTATCTCTACTTGTGCAAACAGGGATCTTCTTTGAAGATACCATATATTTTAGTGGAACTACACAAGAAGATGTTGGAAACATTGAACTAATTGAGGAGCATATAGTAAGCATGGCCACCCCCGTAGATAGCAACAGATGGTTCCGGAGAAGTACTTCATCTATATGCTCTACACAATCAGCTTCCTGACAAATGTTGGTACTCACCCACTGATTTCAGCCATATGATTGAGCTTTGTCATCTTTATTGGTGTTGTGCTACTATTTAGATACTGTCATGAAAAACTGGTATTGTCCTTGAGAAGTGCTTCATCTGTGCTGTTCTAAATATTTCCTTTCCTTTTTTTGAGCAAACAAGGATCATCTTCCTCTGAAGAAGAATATGGAGTACGTGAAGTGACTAGTTCCGATTACGCCAGGATGAAGAAGCCCTGTCTATCTTCTCATCAGAAGGAGCAGTTGAAGGATGGTTACATTACTGTAACATCCCAAATTTTCAATTTGGAATGTTATACATTAAGTCATCATGCATATCATATTTTCTTGCATTTTTCCGATCCTAGAAAATTTCACGCAACTCAAGGACCCCGGAGAGAGTTGGAGATTTCATTATTTTCATATTTGGGTTCTCTCAAATTTTGAAAATAGGATCATTTGGATTTATTTATTTATCTTCAAATATATTTTCCAATAAAAAAATAAGAGAGGGAATAATATGACTTTCCCAACATTTAGGAAAAATGAAGATTTAATAAATAAATCAAATTTTGTTTTTGAAGCTTATTTGCTTTAGGGAAAAAATGAGTATTTTAAAAATATGCATTTTGGCCCCGTATTAAAGTTCATTTTGTTCGACTCATTTTTAAGAGTCGGGGAAAATTAATTTTGTTTAATTTGGAGTTCGTTTAGATTTATTTTAATTCGTTTCGTTTTGTTTAAAAAAAAGCGTCGCGCCCCGCCCTGGGCCAAGGGCCCAGCCGGCCCAAGCCGCCGGCCCAGCCGCCCTCTCCTCGCGCCCACACAGCCTTGGCCCGCCGCCCGCTTGGCGAGTCCGAGGAGGACTCCTCCTCCTCCTCCCTTGCTTGCCCCTCCCCAAGCAACCCTCCTTTATATACCCCTCACCCCCCTCTCCTCCCCAACCAGCGCCGCCGCCCCCCAACCCGAGCCGCCCGCCGCCGCCGCCGCCGCCCGGTCGCCGCCGCCGCCCGTCGCCGACCCGCCACCCGCCGACCCGCCACCACCGCCGACCCCGCCGCCCTTGCCCGCAGCCCGCTTGGCGACCTCGCCGGAGGTAGCCACCGCGCTACCCTCCCCGGTCCAGTTTTGTTTCAAAAAAAAACCCGTCCGGTTTTCTTTCGTTGTTCGGTTTTTTTTAAAACCCTAGATCGGGGTTTTTTTTGGTTTAGTTAATTAGTGAACGTTCACCGATCCGTTCGTTTTAACGAACGTGTTCGTCGGTTAGTTTCTGTTAACGAACGTCCGTTCGTTTAACCGTTCGTCGTCTTTCTTTTAATCGGATTTAATCCGTTACTTTTCGAATTCGATTTCCGATCCAATCTTCAAATCAGTTTATTTTCTCGCTCGTTTATCGGAATCAGGTGATACAAGCGCCTGGAGTTTCGTTTCGAAACCGCCGTTCCGACTAATCCACTTAAACAAGGTTTTGCTACTGTAAAATTTGACCTAGTTTCAAATTGCTAGAACTGAGTCGTTTTCTTCTGATATTCGACTTTCGTTGCTTTATTTGATTCGATTCTTTTTGCACCAGGGTTCTTAAGTTGAATTTTTCTGGTAGACCTTTTATTCGAGATTTTCCTGTGCATTAGAGGAATACTTATTGTATGCTTGTTGTTTGTCTGCGTTAGATCACCCGGAGTGCGCCGCTTGTTACTTCGAGTCTCTAGGTTTCGCGGATCATCAGCAAGGCAAGTAACACTTTGATCATACTTTCTCATACCCAGTTTTTGTGCATTAGATCAATCCTCAAACACTTGCATGATTAGGATCTAGTTAAATTGTGGGATGGGAAGTAGATTGAGGTAGTACCTATTACCTGTTTTACTTATGAAACCTTGGGAGTTACTTCTCGTTTGCTTATTTTGCCATGCTATGCCAGTAGACGTGGATTGGGTGAGTGAATATCCATGACAGATGTGAGATTGTAAATTAATGGTTTATCTAAGGTGGCAACTTAAACACACATCTGGGTGGATTGAGGCACCTGGTTTCCATCAGGACTTGCCTCGTATTTCTTCGGACCGCCACCTGTGCTCTAAGGGATCATGAGATTATTTAAACTAGAAACTTCCGTGTGCAGCCACAAGCCATTATGGGCTCTGGCATAGTTGAGTAAGTTGTGCGAACTCTTACGGGTAGGCTAGCTGATGTAGTGGATGTAGGTTGGTACGGTCTACCCACATGTAAGGTGCTAGTGCTTCTGAAAGACTGTGTCTCGGTCATCCGTCTCTCAAACACCATGTAGTGCGAGAACCAAACGGAGGCGATCGAGTCTTGTGGGGACAAGTCATAAACCTCTGCAGAGTGTATAAACTAATCATGATTAGCCGTGTCCCCGGTTATGGACGTCTTGAGTATCTAGTACTTGAATATCATGTGAATCTCAACATGTTACTTCTAATTAATGTTATTGGGTTTTTAATGAGTACCTTTTTAATTGGGATTGAGGATGCTGTCAACCATTCTCAATGTTTAACAACCACCATGATAGTTAAATAAAATTATTCCTTTGAAGTAGGGAAAAATTAGCTTTATGCAAAACCGTAACCGTAGAGCTTTTCCACCAGCCATATATGCATGTAGTATAGGCTTATCTTTTCATTATTCTCTATGTGTTACATTGCCAGCATATTCCATGTGCTGACCCGTTTTCGGGCTGCAACTTTCATGTTGCAGACTTTTCAGACGTCGAGTAAGGTGTTAGGTCGTGGTTCTATACTCAGTGATGCCGATGGAATTGATGGACTCACTTATCTTCCAAGTCTTCCACTGTTATCGATATTAGATGGCCTTAAGCCATATTTATTGTAATAAGTTCCCTTGTGGACAATGCTGTAATGAGTGTGTGATTGCTACTCTGCTATAAATCCTTCAATCTGTGTGTTGTCGGCATTCTTGATCCAGGATGACATCGAGCACAGAGACTTGATCCATTCGGGTCCGTCGCCACGAGAGATGGTATCGAGCACACGTTAAGCTGTGAGGACACGACCACTAAGTTAAAGCCATAGATCACTACTCTCTTCCCATTTTCTAACTCCTCATCTTTTCTACTCTTTTAGGATGAAGGACGCCAAGATCAAGTCGCCCAACCAGATGAAGGCAGACCTTTTGGATTTCACTAGAAGGAAGTCACCAAGTACTGAACATTGGACTACCAAGTTTCACCGGACTTTCAACGCCACTCATCAAGAGGAGCTGGAAGATTCAAGCTCACGTTCCAGGAAGGACATTCACCCCAATCACCAAGCCTATAGATAGTGTTTTCAGTGCACCAACCTGGAGTCTGGGAAAGAGCATGGCAGCTCATATCACCATGGGACGCATTGGAGAAGTTTATCAAGAAGACCTCAAGGACACTATCTACCAGATTTGCGGACGCCGAGATGAACAATGGGAGATAGTCAGCACCAAGAAGGATAGATCCATTGCAGCTTTCATCGAAGAGTTAAACCAGCACATTCGACACCAGGAGAACCAGATGTGCAATGATATGTTAGAGTTGAAGAATGCAAAAGGAAGGATCATTGAACTTGAAGAAGAGCTAAAGTCTACACGCAAGGACTACATGGACGAGATCGTAGCTCTAGCAAGACACAATAACGATCTTAAGTACGAGATCGAAGAACTCAAGAAGAAGTTGGCGCTCAAGAATGAAGACAAGCACGTCGGCTGTCCAAGCAACTACATCATCATCGACGACACCGATTCGGATCCAAGTGAACCCGACTTTGAAGACGAAGCTGGAGCAGACATCATGGAGTCTTCCACAGGTTCAAATTAGTAGAAGTCCCCCACATATTAGTAGTATTACCTCCATGTAAACATTATAGTACACGCACTTTTGCGATAGTTAGATCGTTGTAAGCCCTTGTTTGAATTGAATGAAGTGATTTTGTGTGCATTTGCTCATGTGCATTTGGGTAGTGTTTCTCCTTAGACCTTATTCTAATTCTTAATTACTCGTCTTTTCTAAACCCATCAGATGCCACCGAGACGCGACCCCGGGTTTGTTTTCCCGCCAGAGATCACCCAGTTGATTCAGCAGCAGAACACCTTGATTCAAACATTGGTGCAGAACCAAGGCAATAACAACAACAACAACCCACCACCACCACCACCTACGGATCACTTGACTCGTTTCCTTAGACTGAATCCGCCGGTGTATTCCAGTAGCACCGAGCCGATTGTAGCAGATGATTGGCTCCAAGATAGGAAGGGAGTTGACCACTGCAGGATGCATGAGATGGAGAAAAGTGAAGTTTGCTGCACACCAGCTTGAAGGACCCGCAAAGACATGGTAGGAAAATTTCACAGCCACTTACCTCAGAGACACTGTCACATGGGATCAGTTTCAAGAAGCTTTGACCGCCCATGTCTCACCAGGATCTATGGCCATGAAGAAGCGTGAGTTTCGCAACTTACGCCAAGGAGGAAGGACTGTTGGCCAGTATGTGGATGATTTTAGTAAGTTAGCACGTTATGCCCCAGATGACGTTGCTACAGATCCGGCTAAGCAGGAGAAGTTTCTGGAAGGACTAAATGATGAGTTCAGCATGCAATTGATGGTAGCAAGTTTCAATAACTACCAGGAGTTGGTAGACCGAGCCCTCATGATTGAAGGGAAGCAACAGCAAATTGAGAACCGCAAGAGGAAGTATGGACAGGGAAAGTATAACTCTGGAGCTCAGCAGAAGCCTCATTATACCCCTAAACAAGGAATTCAGTTTCAGCATACCCATGGAGGAGGTAATTCGCACAACCATAATGGCACCAAGAATGGGAACGGGAATGGAGGAAGCAATGGACAGAACCGCACCAACCCGTCAACACCATCCAAGGTAGACCTGAGTCACATCACTTGTTTTAAGTGCCGCAAGACTGGGCATTATGCAAATGACTGTCCAGAAGGCCAGAATGGAAATGGCAATGGAAGCTCTGGAAAGAAGCCAAACCCTTTCAACCGGGGACAGGTGAACCACATTGATGTAGAGGAGATTGAAGATCAGCCCGATGCGATGTCGGTAAGTTTTTGGTTAAGTCATTTATCGCAGTTGTTCTTTTCGACATCGGTGCATCGCATTCATACATATCAAGGGATTTGTGGATAAGTACAAATTACCGACCCAAGCCCTTAGGTCACCCATGCTAGTAACCTCACCCGGAGCAGAATACATGGCTAGTAAATGGTGTGATCGACTGCCATTAAGGTTGGACACTATGTTTTCCCCTCAGACCTAATAGTTCTGGAATCCCAAGGATTGGATGTGATATTAGGAATGGATTGTTTATCGAAGTATGGAGGGAACATAGATTGCACCACTAAGTCAATTTTTCTCACCACTCCAGAAGGAAGAAGGATCAAGTACGTATCACGGCACGAGCCGAGGAGAGCGCGAGCAAATTGCCTATCAGGAGTTGTGCAGGAAGAAGTACCAGTGGTGAAGGAATTTCCTGATGTATTTCCGGAAGAGTTGCCAGGAATGCCACCGGATAGAGACATTGAGTTTTTGATTGAACTTTTGCCAGGAACAGGTCCAATATCAAAGCGACCATACAGGATGCCCGCACAGGATTTGGCGGAAATCAAGAAGCAGATTAAGGAACTATTGGATAAAGGTTTTATACGCCCAAGTTCTTCGCCTTGGGGATCACCCGTACTGTTAGTAGAGAAGAAGGATGGATCATTAAGGATGGTTGTTGATTATCGTGGATTGAATGAAGTAACAATCAAGAACAAGTACCCACTACCAATGATAAATGATCTGTTTGATCGTTTGCAAGGAGCTAAAGTGTTTTCCAAGATCGACTTGCGATCAGGGTACCACCAGTTGAAGATTCGGGAGCAGGACATACCTAAGACAACGTTTACCATGAGGTATGGGCTGTATGAGTATACCGTTATGTCATTTGGACTGACTAACGCACCAGCCTATTTCATGAACCTGATGAACAAAGTGTTTATGGAGTTTTTGGATAAGTTCGTCGTGGTGTTCATTGATGATATTTTGATTTTCTCGAAGAATGAAGAGGAACATAAGGAACATTTGCGATTGGTTTTGGAGAAACTAAGGGAACACCAGTTATATGCCAAGTTCAGCAAGTGTGAGTTTTGGCTAAAGGAAGTTGGATTTCTTGGACATGTTATATCCGGAGAAGGAATAGCGATTGACCCCACGAAGGTTGAGACCGTAACCAAATGGGAAGCACCAACGACAGCTTGGAGAGATTGAGTTTCCTTGGACTCGCAGGATACTACCGAAGATTCATTGAGAATTTCTCAAGGATTGCAAAGCCTATGATGTAATTGTTGAAGAAGGATACCAAATTCATATGGACCGAGGACTGCGAGGCAAGTTTTCAGGAGTTGAAGAAAAGATTGGTTACCTCACCGTGTTAATATTGCGGATCGGACCAAGGATTATGAGGTGTATTGCGACGTTTCACGTCGAGGACTTGGAGCAGTGCTTATGCAGGAAGGAAGAGTTGTTTCGTATGCTTCACGACAGCTTAAGCCTCATGAGTTAAATTATGCCACACATGATTTGGAGTTAGCAGCCGTTGTGCATGCATTGAAGACATGGAGACATTTTCTCATAGGAAATCATTGTGAAGTGTACACGGATCACAAGAGTTTGAAGTACATCTTCACACAGAAGGAATTAAATCTCGCACGGAGGAGATGGTTAGAGCTTATCAAGGATTATGATATGAGATTGCATTATCACCCCGGAAAGGCTAACGTTGTAGCAGACGCATTGAGCCGTAAGAGCCACGTCAAAACCCTAATGATGGGAGGAATACCTAATGAGTTAGCCGAGGACCTTCGAGAGCTATGTTTGGAAATAGTTCCGAGAGGCTATGTAGCAGCATTGGAGATTCAGTCTACACTAATGGACAAAATCAGAGAAGCCCAAAAGGCAGATAAATAAGTTGCCTCTATAAAGGAGAAAATGAGCAAAGGAAAAGCTAAAGGATTTCGTGAGGATGAGCACGATACCCTATGGTTTGAGGACCGTGTTTATGTGCCAAATAAACCGGAGATCAGGAAGTTGATTTTGCAAGAAGCCCATGATTCACCTTATTTGATTCACCCAGGAAATACCAAGATGTATTTGGATTTGAAGAATACTTTCTGGTGGACCGGAATGAAGAAGGATATTGCGGAGTATGTAGCAGTTTGCGATGTATGTCAGAGAGTAAAGGCAGAACATCAGAAGCCAGCAGGATTGCTACAACCATTGCCGACACCCGAATGGAAGTGGGATAAATTAGGCATGGATGTCATCACAGGTTTGCCAAAGACTCGTTCAGGATATGACTTGATTTGGGTTATAGTCGACCGCTTGACGAAGGTAGCTCATTTCATTCCAGTCAAGACTACCTATAGCAGTGCTAAGTTGGCAAAGATATACATGACCAGAATTGTGTGTTTACACGAAGTTCCGAGGAGTATCGTATCGGACAGAGGAACCCAATTTACCTCAAAGTTTTGGAACCAGTTGCACGAAACATTGGGAACCAGGCTGGAATTCAAGATGCCTTTTCCACCCACGTAACCGATGGATGAATCGAGAGAGTCAATCAGATTTTGGAGGATATGCTGAGAGCTTGTGCACTAGATTATGGATCTAGTTGGGATGATAATTTGCCGTATGCAGAATTTTCTTATAACAACAGTTACCAAACCAGCTTGAAGATGGCACCTTTCGAGGCTCTGTATGGAAGGAGATGCAGGACACCGTTGTCATGGGACGAAACTGGAGATCGTCAGTTGTTTGGACCAGATTTGATTAAGGAGTCTGAGCAGAAGGTTAAACTGATTCGAGATAGGCTCAAGGTAGCCCAGTCCAGACAGAAGAGCTATGCGGATTCAAAGCGCAAGGCGATTGAATATGAAGTTGGAGACAGAGTATATCTTAGAGTATCCCCGCTTCGAGGAGTTAACCGTTTTGGAGTTAAAGGAAAATTAGCACCACGTTTCGTTGGACCGTATAAGATTTTGCAGCGCATGGGAGAAGTTGCTTATAAGCTGGAATTGCCAGAGGGACTGTCGGGAGTTCATGATGTATTCCATGTTTCTCAGCTGAAGAAATGTCACTCCGAGATAGCGTAGATACCGCTTAAGAGATACAAAGTGCCACCGGAAGCAATTCAGTTGAAGGATGACTTAACATATGAGGAAAAACCAGTCAAGATTCTCGATTATGCCAAAGAGTTACTCGCAACAAGGTTATCAAGTTTTGCAAAGTTCAGTGGAGCCACCACACTGAAGATGAAGCCACCTGGGAAAGAGAGGAAGATTTGCTCAAGGACCACGCTCACCTATTTTCTAGCCAACCCGAATCTCGAGGGCGAGATTCATCTTAAGGGGGGTAGGTTTGTAACATCCCAAATTTTCAATTTGGAATGTTATACATTAAGTCATCATGCATATCATATTTTCTTGCATTTTTCCGATCCTAGAAAATTTCACGCAACTCAAGGACCCCGGAGAGAGTTGGAGATTTCATTATTTTCATATTTGGGTTCTCTCAAATTTTGAAAATAGGATCATTTGGATTTATTTATTTATCTTCAAATATATTTTCCAATAAAAAAATAAGAGAGGGAATAATATGACTTTCCCAACATTTAGGAAAAATGAAGATTTAATAAATAAATCAAATTTTGTTTTTTCGAAGCTTATTTGCTTTAGGGAAAAAATGAGTATTTTAAAAATATGCATTTTGGCCCCGTATTAAAGTTCATTTTGTTCGACTCATTTTTAAGAGTCGGGGAAAATTAATTTTGTTTAATTTGGAGTTCGTTTAAATTTATTTTAATTCGTTTCGTTTTGTTTAAAAAAAAAAGCGCCGAGCCCATACTGGGCCAAGGGCCCACTGCCCAAGCCGACGGCCCCTTTCTCTCTCCTCACGCCACACACAAGAAGCCGCCATTGGCGAGTCCGAGGAGGACTCCTCCTCCTCCTCCTTGCTTGCCCCTCCCCAAGCAACCCCCTCCTTTATATACCCCTCACCCCCCTCTCTCCTCCCCAACTCAGCCTTGCCGCCTAACCCGAGCCGCCCGCCTGTCGCCGACCCGCCACCCGCCGACCCCGCCGCCGCTTGAGCCGGAGCCCGCCGGCGACCTTGCCGGAGGTAGCCACCGCGCCACCCTCCCCGGTCCGGTTTTGTTTCAAAAAAAAACCCGTCTGGTTTTCTTTCGTTGTTCGGTTTTTTTTAAAACCCTAGATCGGTTTAATTTTTTTTGGTTTAGTTAATTAGTGAACGTTCACCGATCCGTTCGTTTTAACGAACGTGTTTGTCGGTTAGTTTCTGTTAACGAACGTCCGTTCGTTTAACCGTTCGTCGTCTTTCTTTTAATCGGATTTAATCCGTTACTTTCCGAATTCGATTTCCGATCCAATCTTCAAATCAGTTTATTTTCTCGCTCGTTTATCGGAATCAGGTGATTCAAGCGCCTGGAGTTTCGTTTCGAAACCGCCGTTCCGACTAATCCACTTAAACAAGGTTTTGCTACTGTAAAATTTGACCTAGTTTCAAATTGCTAGAACTGAGTCGCTTTTCTCGATATTCGACTTTCGTTGCTTTATTTGATTCGATTCTTTTTGCACCGTGGTTCTTAAGTTGAATTTTTCTGGTAGACCTTTTATTCGAGATTTTCCTGTGCATTAGAGGAATACTTATTGTATGCTTGTTGTTTGTCTGCGTTAGATCACCCGGAGTGCGCCGCTTGTTACTTCGAGTCTCTAGGTTTCATGGATCATCGACCAAGGCAAGTAACACTTTGATCATACTTTCTCATACCCAGTTTTTGTGCATTAGATCAATCCTCAAACACTTGCATGATTAGGATCTAATTAAATTGTGGGATGGGAAGTAGATTGAGGTAGTACCTATTACCTGTTTTACTTATGAAACCTTGGGAGTTACTTCTACGTTTGCTTATTTTGCCATGCTATGCCAGTAGACGTGGATTGGGTGAGTGAATATCCATGACAGATGTGAGATTGTAAATTAATGGTTTATCTAAGGTGGCAACTTAAACACACATCTGGGTGGATTGAGGCACCTGGTTTCTATCAGGACTTGCCTGTATTTCTTTGGACCGCCACCCAGGCTCTAAGGGATCATGAGATTATTTAAACTAGAAACTTCCATGTGCAGCCACAAGCCATTATGGGCTCTGGCATAGTTGAGTAAGTTGTGCGAACTCTTACGGGTAGGCTAGCTGATGTAGGGGATGTAGGTTGGTACGGTCTACCCACATGTAAGGTGCTAGTGCTTCGAAGAGCGTGTCTCGGTCATCCGTCTCTCAAACACCATGTAGTCACGAGAACCAAGCGGAGGCGATCGAGTCTTGTGGGGAAAAGTGCGCAAACCTCTGCAGAGTGTATAAACTAATCATGATTAGCCGTGTCCCCGGTTATGGACGTCTTGAGTATCTAGTACTTGAATATCATGTGAATCTCAACATGTTACTTCTAATTAATGTTATTGGGTTTTTAATGAGTACCTTTTTAATTGGGATTGAGGATGTCACAACCATTCTCAATGTTTAACAACCACCATGATAGTTAAATAAAATTATTCCTTTGAAGTAGGGAAAAATTAGCTTTATGCAAAACCGTAACCGTAGAGCTTTTCCACCAGCCATATATGCATGTAGTATAGGCTTATCTTTTCATTATTCTCTATGTGTTACATTGCCAGCATATTCCATGTGCTGACCCGTTTTCGGGCTGCAACTTTCATGTTGCAGACTTTTCAGACGACGAGTAAGGTGTTAGGTCGTGGTTCTATACTCAGTGATGCCGATGGAGTTGATGGACTCACTTATCTTCCAAGTCTTCCGCTGTTATCGATATTAGATGGCCTTAAGCCATATTTATTGTAATAAGTTCCCTTGTGGACAACGCTGTAATGAGTGTGTGATTGCTACTCCGCTATAAATCCTTCAAATCGTGTGGTGTCGACATTATCGATCCAGGATGACATCGAGCACGTAGACTTGATCCATTCGGGTCCGGTCGCCACAATTACTCCCCACAAGACAAAACTAACTTCAGCTCAGAAGGACTGACAAATCTCCATTTTTTGCTGTGATGCGCGAGTACAATGTTGTTCTAGGATTCTTTCTGGTGAGTCACATTTTTCTAAAAGTGTGCTCTACATGGACCATGTATGTGCCTGTTGAAACTGTCAATTCATAGTACATTTTGCTTTATACTAATCACTTTTTTGTATTTGTGCAAATGGGGGTGCTCAGCTTGATTTCAACGGGAACTGCACAAAATGTTCACGAATACATCGAATCATTCATTTCCACCACAAGAAAGGAGGTGCCCATAAGTTCAAGGCGTTGCAACATATAAGGGCGAAATCATACAAGCTACGCGCGAATTTGGTTGATTTTCGTGGAACTGCACAAAAAGAACAGCTGGTTTATTTAGCACGAGGTGCCATGTCAATGTCCAAACTGATGGAAAACCCTGCCCATTCCACAATCGTAGGCATTTGATATTTTGGAATGGGACAACCTTGTCAAATTTTGCTCATTGATTTTAGCAAGATATGCGTTTTATATTTTCGAATGGGACGCCCTTTGTTGTCAGCAGAGGCGAACAATTTTTTCTTTATTCTTTAGTTGTGAAGTAAATATTGCCTCTGACATGTGAGTCGCTGAGATGCATAATCATCGATTGTTTTGAATGTTCTCTATGAATTGCCAGGCCTGTGTGTTTGATTGCAATGTACGTAAATGCTAAAAAGCTGCTCAAACTCTTTGTACTCATACATTTCCTTTTTACTTCGCACATTGTGAAGTGCATACTTTTTTGTATAAGATTGGTCAAAGTAGAGATACTTTGACTGCAGACAAAACTTGTATGCAGACTAGAAAGGAGCGGAGGGAGTACATGTGAAACTGCTGCAAACGTGGTGATCACTCTGGGAATAATGCTAGTACATATTGTTTTGCATGTTTATCCAATGCCAGTGATACAGGAATTCAAACTAATCGAAATAAATTCATTCATACACGGTCGGATTTCATATAAACATGCCGGATTTCATTACATTTCATACATTCTTCAACTAAAAAGGGGTGTTTGTGGCCGCATGCATCTCCTAGATGCAGAGGCCGGGGGTCATCCTCCTTTTCGAAAAAAACTAAAAAGGGGTGCACTGGAGGTATAATTAATTAACCGAAGCTACCCACCTGTGTCCCAGGCGAGTCAGAAAGCTTGATGACTTAGCTGCAGTGCGATTGCGTGAATCGACATGTGGCCTGTTGGGCTCACGTGTCAGTCAGCCAACTGCACCGGCAGTTAAGTAGAAGCAGCGTTCTTCTCCAGCGCAGCTCTCGACTCCACATCGCCGCCAAGAAGTTAACCGGCCGTCAATGGTTAACCCGCATAGCTTGGCTTCAACCGGAGGGTAGCAGCGGTGGCCTTACTTGGACCCGAGTGGCGGTGACCTACCGTGTTCTACTCTTCCTCGTTTTCTATGTGGCGCGGCCTCGTTGGCAGCAGGGCGGGGCCTCGGCAGAGCCGGCGATGTCCTCTGTCTCGTTGCCGGCGGGCGGCGCCTCAGCGAAGCGGTGGAAATCCTCCCCACGTTGCCGGCAGGGTGGGGCCTCGGCTGAGCCGGCGATGTCCTCTGCCTCGTTGTTGGCGGGGCGGGGCCTTGGCGGAGCCGGCGGTGTCCTCTGCCTCATTGTTGGCGCCGTGGGGCCTCGGCAGAGCCGGCGGTGTCCTATGCCTCGTTGTTGGCGCCGCGGGGCCTCGGAGGAGCAGGGCGTCGTTGACGCCAGCGGAGCGGAGAATCGTCGGAGCCGACATTGTCCTCTCCCTCGTCCTCGGTCTCGCAAAACAACGCCTCGCCCGCTTCATCGCCCTCTTTGCTACCCTCTTTGTAGGCAGCCGCAGCCTCCGCCACTCGCATGCGGTACCGCCAGCTCTCGAGGCGGCCCTTGCGGGCGGAGCGGTACGAGTCGAGCAGCGCCTCCTGCTCCGCCCGCTCCGCGGTGATCTGCTCCTCCGCCTGCAGGTGCTCCTGGAGGAGATGGTGGTTGTAGGCGGCGTTGGCCTGCGCCTCCCGGAACTGCTCCTCACGCATCGGCCTCACCCTGTCCATATATTGGCCACGGGCCTCACCGATGGTCATGGTGCAATGCACCGGCGAGGATGGCGCGGAGGAGGGGGTTGGCGTGGGATCGTCGACTACCATGTTCTCCATTAGGACTTCGTCGTCCTCCGGCTGCCAGCCAGCCAGCCGGTCGGCAGCAATGGCTGCCATCTCCTTGTGGTCCATCGTCCGCCCGTCCCGAAGAGCGCTGGAGCACGAGGAAGCCATGGTGGGCAGTAGTGGTGTGGACAGGAGAAAGGGAACGGATGCGGATGACTGCGGCTATGGCCGGCGCAGCAGTTTATATAGCAATGGTGGGCGGGCGGAGGGACGCGTGTCGCCGGAGTAGCCGCCTCGGCAATCGCGTATCATTAATGTGTGCGGCAGATGGACGGACGGACGACACTTGTGTCGTTTGAAGGCGGAGCAATCGCTTGCACCAGGAAGCGGGGCGGCCCGATCAAGCCATGGTGAGCAAGCGGCGAGGAGATGACTTTACTTGTATAGGATGACAATGGGGACCCACCAGGTCCATAGCCTCACGTACGCAAGTGCCTCCTTATTTTATATGTATATATATATATACATATATATATATATATATATAACTATAATTTATTTTGCTTCCTCCTGGTTTCCTGACATCACGGTCCCACATCATTGTCAACCTATGTACTCCCTCCTTTTCGGTTCATAGGGCTTATCTCAAAAGTTTAGTTTTTCCATTTTATAAGGCTCAATTTGGTTGTTTTCCATCACATGTTCAGATTCCAACGTGCATTAAATCATTGCATGCAAGTATTAAGAGAAAATTGACCAATGCATGTACTTTATGCATGCATGCATTGCAATTAATGCATTGATAAACATATTTTTTTAGGATAACAAGAACATTAATTAGGTGCTTTTGCAAAACTACAAAAAGTATTCCACCACTCACCATCTACCTTGATTGGTGAGATTTTTGAATTGAGCATTATAAACCAGAAAGGAGGGAGTAGTCAATAAACGAGAGAATTGCACAAGAAGCGGCCATTCTTTGGGACCAAGCAGCTCAAGCAGTATTTGTGTTTTTGAGGTGTGAGCACTGTAGAGTTTTTCGATGTTTACCCTAGATATTAATTTTTCTCCTCTGAACAACAACGAAAACATCGCTGTAGGTATTAAATGGGCGGGCTGTGGCCTGTCTAGCCCAGGCTAGATATCCAGCCCAGATATTAATTTATTTCAAGCTGAAAATGGCTAGCCCAGCTATACTTTTTTTAGGAATACCCAGGCAAGGTCAAGTTGTTATTCTCCTGCTGGCTGCAAATCTTTCCTAGGAGTGATGCATTAGGCTTATGGAGAAAATGGGCTTTAAGAAATAATAAATGGGATGTAATTATAAAAACTGGGTAGTAACTATAAAAAAATGCACCAAACAGTGATTACTTTATAAAATATTATTTTTGGAATATTGAAAAATTTAATTTCATTAATTGTTGCGAGCGTAATGTTTCGTTGGATTTTTACGTAATATAAATTTATATTGAAATTGTATTTAATCTAACTAGAAATTTCGGGATAAAAATATTCGGATCCCATCAAAATGTGGGAAATTTTATTGAATTCTGTTTTGAACGGTTGGTTGAAATGGGCTATACTTTTAACAAACTGTAAATGGGCTGTAGTAAATTGCATTAGAATTAAAAAATGGGCTACACATTCTTACAAATCTCAAATGGGCTATATATTCTCTGCCACACACTTCTGGCCTTACTAAGTTGACGCGTCCCCTACAAAAGCAGAGTTGACGCGTATGCAAGGCTTTGTCAACTTATAGTCAACACACGGTTCTAGCAGTAGTGGCCGTTGGATGTCCATCCAACGGATGCCGTGCTTCTTCTTCAATATCGAATATTCTAGCTTCACCCGCCCAAAAAATGATTCCTCCCGCTGACATCTGGGGCACACCTTTTCGAAAGCTGGCCCGTGCGCCTACTAAGTTGACGTACCAAGGGCTTTGTCAACTTAGTAAATATAAATGATTCTAGCTGCAGCGACTGTACGATGTCCATCCAACGGCCGTCGTGCTTCTTCAACCTCTGGTCTTCTTACTCCAGCCGCCCAAAGCAGCGCCCGGTCGTGTCGCTGCTTCCCGCCTCCCGTGGCCGGCTGTCAGGCCGCTGGAGGCCTCACCGCCTTACTACTCCCACCGCTGGCCGTGGCATCCCTCCACTCACCCACACCCCCTGTTATTCTGCGGCGACGACAGCGTAGCCGAACCAGTGAACACTCATACTCCTCTCCGCGTGTGCATCCACTGCCGCGTCTTCCCTGGCTCCGCGTCGTCCCCTTCCTAGGCCTCTCTCCGCTGCCCACCGCCGTGGTGCTCTCTGCGGGCGTGGTCAACGTGGTCAAGGAACGACTTCCATTGGACGTGGATCAGATGCGTGGAGAGATCGATACCGGGTCCACGATACCGCAAGGAAGTGCCTCCTTATTACGTGCAAAATAATTATTCCTCCACCTGACAGCGGGGACCCACCGGACGGGCCACCGTATTTCGTGAAAAAATGATTCGCCCCCTGACTGCTGGGAACCATGAGCTACATCTTCGCATGCAAGGAAGTGCGTCCAAATAAAAAACGATTCGCCTCCCTGACTGCTGGGACCCACCAGCTACATCTTCGCACGCAATGAAGTGCCTCCGAAAAAAAAACGATTCGCCCCCCGACTGCTGGGACCCACCAGCTACACCTTCGCACGCAAGGAAGTGCATCCGGGCAAAAAAAGTGATTCGCCCCCCTGACTGCTGGGACCCAGCAGCTACACCTTCGCATGCAAGGAAGTGCGTGCGGGCAAAAAAAAAACAAAAACAAAACGATTCGCCCCCCTGACTGCTGGGACCCACCAGCTACATCTTTGCAGGCAAGGAAGTGCCTGACAGTCGGGACCCACCTGGTCGAAGCGTACGTAGCGTTTTCATCCTGGTCGCGAACGTGTGCGTACATACATTACAAAAAAAAGACACATCCGTGACATTTTGGGCCGAACAAAATTTTTTTCTGTCATACATATGACACTTCTATGACGATAATTGTGACAAAACCCGGTATCATCATAGATGTGGTGGGCTCCTACTTCTATGACAAAAAATCATGACAAAAATGGGCTTTTCATCCCGGGCGGGCGGAGACGTAGCTGCATGACATTCTTTGGGCCGCCCATGACAGAAAAAACCGTGGTAGAAGCGAGGGGAGGAAAATTTCGTGGAGTTGCCGGTTACGGTGGGAGGTCGGGGGCGAAGCGATGCGCTGCTTTCTCTTGTATGACGCTGCTGTGTGCGTAGGCGTTATTCTAATCGAACCAGAGCGAGGCGTTGGGCTCTAATCGAACCCGAGCGACAGCACCGCAGGCTACGCGCATCGAACCCGAGCGATCGATCGATGGTCGTTAATCGAACCCGATCGAGCGATTCCTTCGCTACTGCTGCTAACTGAAGCCGATCGATTGGATGAACAGTCAGCGTTGCGGGAGGGTTTGGATGAACAGAGAGCGGTGGCGTTGCCTTTGGATGAACAGGACCCCGTGGTGTGGAGGACTGGATGAACAGTAGACGGTGAAGGGGTGCCCGTGGAGGGGTGGTTGAACAGGACCCCGTTGTGTGGAGGCCGGATGAACAAAGAGACGGTGGAGGGGTGCCCGCGGAGGGGTGGTTGAACAGGAGCCGGTGGAGTAGCGCGCGGTGGAGGCTGGATGAATAGGAGCCCGTGGAGGCCGGAGGAGGTCGACGGTAGCCCGTGGAGGCTGGAGGAGGTCGACGGTGGAGATGAACAGATCTCGTGGAGTTCCGCTTATGCGGTACGCCACACCCTCCCGATCAACAGACTCCCCGTTTCACCGTAGGGAGGTCCGTTTCCTCCGTTTTGCGGTAAGCCACACCCCCCGATCAACAGGACCCCCGTTTCGACTGTAGGAGGTCCGTTTCCTCCGTTGTGCGCTACGCCAGGCCTCGTTTCCATCGCCTGTTCCGTCCAAGCCCTCCCGATGAACACGACCACGCATTCCGTTCCGACCTAGCCGGTTGGCTCCCACGCGTTTCGTCGCCTCCCGATGAACACGACGCATTCCGTTACCTCCCGATGAACACGTCGCATTCCATTGCCTCCCCTGCCCATATGTACGTACGTGACCATATTTTCTTTCCTGCACCCTCGCCGCTGTACGTACGTGTACATGCTACGTGCACGCCTCTACTACGACACGTGCGCGCCTCTACATCCACCAGTATATATGTACGTACACGTTCGCGACCAGAATGACAACGCTACGTACGCTTCGACCAGGTGGGTCCCGACTGTCTGGAAGTTCCTTGCGTGCGAAAATGTAGCTGGTGGGTCCCAGCAGTCAGAGGGGCGAATCATTTTTTTCCCGGACACACTTCCTTTGCATGTGAAGATGTAGCTGGTGGGTCCCAGCAATCAGGGGGCGAATCGTTTTTTTTGCCCGGACGCACTTCCTTGCGTGCGAAGATGTAGCTGGTGGGTCCCAGCAGTCAGGGGGAAACTTTTTTTCACGAAATACGGTGGCCCGTCCGGTGGGTCCCTCGCCGCCGTGGAGAAATCATTATTTTCCCGTAATAAGGAGGCACTTCCTTGCTGCGGCCGTGGACCCACTTGTCGGCCTCTCCACGCACAAATCCCACGTTCGACGGAAGTCGTTCCTTGACCATGTTGACCACGCCACGCCGAGAGCACCACAGCGGTGGACGACGGCGAGGCCTAGGAAGGGAACGACTCGGAGCCGGGGAAGACGCAGCAGTGGATGCCCATGCAAAGAGGAGTACGAGGGTTCACTGGTTCGGCTGCGGTGTGAAGCTGCTGTCGCCGCAAAATAACTGGGGGTGTGGGTGAGTAGAGGGATGGCCTGGCTAGCGGTGGGAGTAGTAGGGGCGGTGAGGCCTCCGCGGCATCACAGCCGACCACGGGAGGCAGGAGCACGTGGCACGACCGACGCTAGTTTGGGCGGCTGCAGCAAGAAGACTAGAGGTTGAAGAAGCGCTACAACCGTTGGATGAACATCATACGGTAACAGGGGCTAGAATCGTTCATATTGACTAAGTTGACAAAGCCCTCTGTCCCCGTCAACTTGGTAGGCCCACAAGTCAGCCTCCCAGTATGCTGGGTTCCAGCTGGCAGGGGGAGTATTCATTTTTTTTGTGCGTAATAAGGAGGCACTTCCTTGCGTGCGAAGACAGCTGGTGGGTCCGACAAGTCAGCGGGGGGCACGTTTTTTCGCGAAATACAGAGGCCCTTCCGGTGGGTCCCAGATGTCAGGTGGAGGAATCATTATTCTGCGCGTAATAAGGAGGCATTTCCTTGTGTGCGGCTGTGGACCCATCTGTCAGCCTCTCCACGCACTATCTACTTCCGATGGTGTCGTTCGTTGACCATGCCGCGCCGAGCGTATCCAAGGTGGTGGACGACGGCGAGGCCCCGGACAACAACGAGTCGGAGATGGAAAGACGTAGGAGTATAGTCGCAGACGGAGAGGTGTACGAGGGTTAACTAGTTCTAGTGCGGTGTGGTTCGGCAGTCGGTGGAGAAGAACAGGAGGTGTGGATGGGTGGAGGGATGGCCTGGCCAACGGTGGAGTAGCGCTTCATAGCGAAGCGTGCTAAGGTAGCTGCTAGCAGCAGGAGGCGGAGGTGGTCCCGGCTACTGGAGGAAGAAGACGAGAGATTGAAGATGGATGCCGGCCGTTGGATGTAAATCCAACGGCTAACATGTCAGAATCATTTGTTGAATAAATTGAAAACGACATGCGTTGGCTTCGACCTATCTGCCCACATTTCAGCCTCCAAAAATGTGGCACGATTCAACCCATTTTTTCAGAATTTACTGGTCTTTTTTTTTATGCGCGGTAGAATTTACAGTCAATTTGATCTTTTTTGAATTACAGCCATTAGCTGGGCTGGGTGAACAATTAATGTAGCGTCCATGCGCCCATTTATTTTATTTCCTAAAAATTACAGGCCATTTGCACTTTATCTAGATACACAATTTTGCTGGGCTGATTCTAATTATAATGTTGGGTTGGGCCAGCAATGTTATCAAAAAATAAAAAAGGGCTGAGCATTTTGTTATAAATATATTTAAATAATAAGTGATACTATTTCATTCGTCCTTAAATCTTACCAAGCTTTTGTACACAATCACTAGGATTTTCGTGCCGAAACAATCCAGGATTTTATTTTGTTAAGAAATTATTTTTATAAGTTAATACGATGAGGGATATTGTTTTCTTACATATGTAAGTATCTGTTAAATATATGATGAGAATAAAAATAATATATAATAACATATAAAATAATTTAAATATATATAATATAGTTAGAAGGGAAACATAAGTTGTACCTGGCGTTCCTATTCTTATATAGAAAAATAGAACAGACCTCTGCGTTTCTTCAAAAAATACATAAATTGGGCTGCCAAAAATAAAACCTCGGATGGGAGGTCCATAGGCGGTTGATACATGAAGGCCCTAAGAAAATACAAACAGGCCCTCCCATCCGAGGTCGTGGGCTGCGATGTTAAAAATGAAAGCCTAGACGGGCAGCCCAAAACCACGCCTAACACTTGCCAAAACTTTGTCCCTTGTTTTCTCTGTGTTTCGCACACTCGACATTGTGTGGGCATTTTGACTGTGCATCATATGAAGATGTGCTATGCATGAATGTTGATCAGCATGATGTTAATTGGCTGGTAGTTCCATTTTCGACCATGAATAAAACTTCCAACATGATGTTAACCCTATTTGAAAAGGCTGTGTTAATATAAATGCTCGTGATCCGAAAGTTGTAGTTTCTTATCTGAAACTGAACTTGCAGTTTCTTATCTGAAACTGAAACTTGCAGTTTCTTCTCGTCTGCACTTTTATACTCCTATGAAACTACATTTTTTTAAGTGCTAAAAATGGATCTCTAGAATTCATAAATTCTTCATATGCTCAATACTGCAAATCTGAAATTCAAAAGACATTCATATCTGAAAGTACTCTCAAAAACCACAACACAAAACACAATTCACAACCTGCAAATACTGATAACCCTAAGCTCCTCCTGACAATTCACAACCTGCCCGACTATTGGGCTGGGGGGGGGGGGGGGCAGCCCCCTCCTATTCCTCGGCGGCAGACATCCTCCCCGTGAGACGATTTGGACGGCGACGGAGACGATGGCGGGTAAGCGTCATCGCGCCAACTGCTTTTCTCCTCTTGTAGTTGGGTTCGGTCGACGAAGACTCCACCGGCTCGCTCTGGCAGGACACCCTCACAAACGGCACCCTGTAGATGCTCGATCCTTCAATCTCTGGTGGATGCTCCATCTGGGATCGATACTCCCACCACCGCTCCCTCACGATCGGATTCGGTTAATCTGTTTGCTCCATGGCCCAGAGGAGGAGCTCTATGTACTCCGGCGCGACTCCCTCCGGGAGTATCGCCGCCTTTTCGCTCTGTTGCAGATATTTAGCCATGGATGTCGCCGCCGCGCTAATTGGTCCTTGTTGTCAAACCAAGACTGTATCTCCAACATCCTAGCTAGCTTCGCAGGGTCGCCGTCTGCGATCCTCACGTATCGGTTGTACTCCTCCATCGATCTACTTCTCCACAGCACCTTCACTCGCCGGCGGTGGTTTTTGAATGGAAGAGGAGAGGAGCAGCGCTGGTTTTGGATTAGAACGGGAGAGGAGCGACACTGGTTTTGGACTAGAACAGGAGAGGAGGGGCGGTGGTTTTGAAATGGAAGAGGAGAGGAGCGGCGCTAGATTTAGATTGGAACAGGAGAGGAGCGGCGGTGGTTTAAGAGGAGAAGAGCGGAAGAGCGGAGCTGGTCTTGGAAGTATTTTTGTTGTTGTTTTGCGTATTTTGGGTCAAAGTTTGACCACGTACTGTATCTGACAAGTAAAACCACCTCCTCTCCTTGCCATCATCTCCATTCCAAAACCACCGTCTCGCCTCTCCCTCTTCTGATATTCTCTCCATTGCAAAACCACCTCCTCTCCTCTCCATCATCTCCATTCCAAAACCACCTCCTCTCCTCTGCCTCTTCTCTATTGCAAGACCACCGTCTCTCCTCCCATCTTCCAAAGCTAGCACCAGACCACTCAGAACAACATCTATGGAGATGATGCAGCAGCGAATCAGGCAGATTGTCGGAGGCGACCAGGCAAAGTTAGCCAGGTTGAAGGAGATCCTTAGTTGGTTTGACAATGAGTGGGAGATTTCAAGGACGGTGCGGGCCATGTGGCAATGTATGCGAAAGAGCGAGACGGCGGTGATGAGGGCGACGATGTACATGTACTCCTCGGCAACACGCCTGATCCTCCGAGTTCATCGAGTATCTCCTATGGGTGATGGAGCAGACAGATTCGCCCGAGGCGACGGTCTAGCGGAGGTGGTGGGCGTACAGGTCGAAGGTCGAGCACCCAGAGGATAACGAATCGGTCGAGTATGGTGTGCCGTTCGTGAGGGTGCAGAGCCAGCCGGAGCCACAGGAGTATCCGTTCTCCCACCGCTAGAGGAGGCCGGATGGCGCGACGTCGCTTCCCCGACGTTCTCCACGGTTCCCTCGACGCTCGCCTTGTTTCAACGGCGGCGGTAGGGTTTAAGGTAAGCTTCGCACTAACCTAATCTTCCACCTGCTCATGCTTACAATCAGTGTGACAGCTAATGAAAATCATGCTTACAATCAGTCTCCGAGTACTACGCCAATCACCCTAAAATAGCTCTGGACCTTTGGGTCAAAGTTGTGACACAAAGGTACAAATAAAGAAAAATGGATTGGTGCTTCTTTCGTAAAAGAGTACTCCCTAGAAAACTGCCAATATAAGCTACTAGTATTTGGTCGAGGATTTGTTGCCGAGAAAGATCCGTCCTGAGAGCGCCACACATCCCACTGGTTGTGGTGGATGCCAATGCGTGCATGCAAGCATGGTTGGTGTCGATAATTTTACTTGGCACACCTCGCACTCTGCATATATGCCGGTTCCATACGTACATTTGTGCAGTTCCACCAAAATGCAGCTGAATAACCCTATTTTCACAAATAATGAAAAAGCGTGATTACATTATAGTGGCCCTAGTTGATGAAACAAACAAAATAAATAGAAGAAAATATTGCGATAGTATCATAGTATGCCATGCTGCGAGGGCGAGATGGGCCCTGCGACGCCTCATACGGTACGCCTCATACTGTACATCGTCCCAAGTCTCCCAGATACACCTTCTGTCAATGATGAACATCAGTGTACAGCAGTAGTACAAGGAGGCGCCTTGAGACATTCAAATCTCTATTTTTGTACATATCAACTAAAATTAAACACCCTAGTTTGCAGAAACGCCTAAACATTAACAATGGGACTAGTTGATGAAACATACTTTAACCAAGAGAAGCACTTTCTTTATCTACATTGGAAATGAAATGATAGAGATGACACTCGCTCTATTTTAACTGTATTATTACTTCGTTTTATCAGTGACACTAGGGTCGAGCAGGTGGCAAACGAGGTGTACCGTAAGGCCGCAAGGATGGAGGCCGGGGTGCTTAGATCGATATCAAGCTGGCTCTTTCAGTCACCAACATGGATGATTCAATTCATGGGACCTTTTGGTGCAGTTCACCTAAAATGAAGCAATGTCCCGTGAGTTAACATCTTCTTCTTCAAAAAAATTTCAAGAAAAGGGCTCCAGCCCCGGTTCCATTTCCATCAGAAAACGAAACCCAGAGAGCTTCTTCTTCATTAGTTGCGATAAAATTGAGCAACATCAAGGTTGGTTGTGAAGCTCTTGGAATGCTCAACTATAATTTGGATATCATTTGTGCAGTTCAACTAAGATCGAGCGTGAAATGTATATCTCTGTTTGCACAAAAAAGGTGGAAAGGAGGGTGACTAAAAAGTGATGAAACATGCATCAGATGAAAAGAAGCATGTTCCTTATCTGAATTGAAATCCTACAAGGACAGTTCCATCTAACCCAACTATCCCGGTGGAGAGGTGCTTATTTGAGTTAGAGTGGGTTGGAAAATAACTCTAACTTTAACTGTGTTAGAGTATCCAAACAGGGCCACTGTGTGAGGCTAGCAAATCTAGTGATGGACTAACTCTGTTGACTTGTCCCCCAGTCCCCACTTTCTTTCCTTTTTCAACCAATAGATCGGGTTTATATTGAGTTTGTACTGTGTTTCCCTTTATTTCCCTATTAGACCTAGAGACCAGTTGGATAGCCACTCTCTGCTACTTTTTGCCCCCATTATTTCCTCTTTCGACCAAGTCCTAGATTCAAGTAACAAATCCTCCCCCACCCCACCCCCTTTCTTCCTTGTTTGAACCAAGTAGTACTAGATTCGAGTGCATGAACTAGTTTTACCTATTAAACATAAAAAAATTAGGTAGTTTTCGGACAGCCGATCGATCCTATCTACGAGGGGGCCTGAGAAATAGTAAAAGTTACAAATGCAGCGACGTTAGGATCTCGGGAAGTAGAGCAAGGCCGTTTTCGAAGGAAGTTATACCTGATGGTCGCCGGGATGTCGCTAGGTGGGCGGCGGGAGGCCGGATCTGCCCACACTACGGCAGCGAGGAAGAAGGGGTCGGAGGCCCTCCCTCGCCCGGGGTGCTTGGGAGAGAACGACAAGGCAGCTGATCGACGCGCCAAAGAAGGGTAAGAGCCGTCACCAAGGACGCATCTGCGTGAATGTTGCACCTTCTCACCTTCCCGGCGGAGAGGATCCGGCTGGATCTGTGACCAGCTGTGAGCAGAGAGAGAGTGTGGCCACCACTGTCGTGTTTAGATCTGGAGAGGACGAGACAGTGTGAAGAGAGCAACACTAGCAAGCAAGCGCGGAGGCTCCTTCCTATATAGTGGAGTAGTACTTAGTTTTATTTTGTCTATCGAAGTTGCTTGACCTCGCCAATGACCGACGAGAAGTCTTCATGCACGTAGTCTGGAGGCGCAGCTTGTCGCCATTTTGATCTGAAGCGCCGGATTATAACATATAACACGAAAAAATGCCACATGACAAGAAATCATAACCTCACTGCCCAAAGGAGACAACATGAATCCCGGCGGACAAACTAGACGAGGAAGAAAGCTCAAATTAAAGATAAACTCGTAGAAAAGGGGTCCATCGATAGATGTCCTAATTAACATAGCCAGCTTGACCTAGATGGCAGCCGAGTAGTCACTGTTCATGCATGTGCCCCCAATGACTAGCCCAACTCAGTTGTCGTTGTTTAACCCTCGCAGTGATCCGAAGCACATGACACATAATTTTGCGAGATGACAAGAAACCTTTTTTTAGATTTCTCACCACAACTACAGCCATGTACAACACAGCCTGCACGATATGTAGACGATAGCCAATCCAGCGTGGTTCTGCTGAGTCCGGTCACATGCATGGACGAACTGATCTTCCGTGTCTTGCGAGGATCGTCCGAGCACCAACGTAGTACAACATTTCTCTAGTACTATCGCCGCCTCCTCTTCTATTAAGTTACCCGACTTGCGGGGCCGGGGAGTGTGCCTATGGTCGGTTCTCAATCGCCGTCCCACATGTGTGTGCGAATGCAATATGACGCGCGTTCCATTCGGAGAGCAGCGTGCCAGACCGACCGACCGTATGGGGTGCGACGCGAACGCGACGGGCGTGCTGTATACTCCGTACATGTGTGCCGCCATTTTTTAGACGCTTTGCTCCATGGCGCGGGCGCAATCCATGGATACAAAATTAGTATACTGTATACTATTTAAAAGTCAAGGGCGGGGCTTTTTTCTGCCCGGTAGGCGGCGCGACAGTTCCGCCTAGTCGGTTCGACAGAGACGCGAGAAGACGAGGGAGTGGGCTGCTGCAAACGTAGGGCTGTGTGATCTGACAATGAAGTTACTGCTGGATGGTGGGGCCCGTGATTTGACTTGCCATTATCTCCTTGTTGAAGAGAGTAAAATTTTCTCCTAAGTGATGACTAACCTTATAGCTAACCTTGTTGTAGTATGAGTGACTAAGTGATGACTATGTATGACATGCCAACATCAGATAGCCTAACGCACCATGTTAAATCTCCAAGGGCGCGACCGCGCGTGCGACGCGACGGTCGTGGTAGGTGCGACCATGATACGGGGTGCTGGCAGCCCTTGGATCTGAGATCAAATGGTCGCATGCTAAGTTGCTGAAAATTTGCAGAATAACCCTCCCGCGGCAACCGGCAAATTTCCTCCCGCGGGCCGGAGTAGGTTTCTCGGTTTGCATGCGGGTTTAATGGAGGCGAGGAGGCGTGTTCAGCCGGGCGTGCAGTGGACGGCGCAGTACTATTCGATTTGACAACTACAACTAGTATATTATAAAAAACAAAGAAGAGTAGTAGAGATAGAGATAAGAATAGAGACTAGGGAGGAGCACCGCCCATCGCTTCGTGGGCTACTCCTGCGCTCCATTCGGCGGCCGCAACGTCCCCTACAGCCACTCCCTCCTGCGCTCCATTCGGCGGGGGCTGTTGACATTTGGGGAGCGCACTCTCGCGACTACTAGCAGCCACGAATTCACCGACGACGACTTCTTCCCCGACCACGGCAACCTCTTCCTCAATGACATGGGCGACAACCTCAACGCCAATGGTGCTGCTCCCGTTCCACCGTATGTGTTTCTGTCCTTCCTGTTCGAAATCGTGGTAGAATTCATGTTTCTAGTCTGTGTCCTAGACTCGATATGTTCATCTACTATGCTAGTCCGCATGATTAGTTTAATCTCTGTTATAGCCGTCATGATTTATTTTGTAGTAAATCTCGTAGTAACTTGCTCATATATTCAACTAGCGGAACGTCCCCTACAGCCACTCCCGTTTCATGGACGGCCTGGTCGATGCCTCCAAGGAGCCCTTCGTCTACTGCTATGAGTGCCCGGTGCCGTTTTGGGGCTCGCCGGCGGACATCGTGCATCACCTGACGCAGGCGTGCGGCGATCACTACTGGCCCTTGGCGAAGAACATCAAGTACGAGACGTGCTACCCGTTCACCATGCCGGAGTCGCTGGAGGATCAGCGCCGCCTGCTAGTCTCGGAGGAGGACGGCAGCGTCTTCCTCTTGATCGTGGCCACCGGCGAGGCCCGCGCAGGCCGCCGCCACATCTCTGTAGTGTGCGTCAGGGGCGACGCCGCTGACGCTGACACTGACACGAGGCCGATGTACGGGTGCGTGCTCACTATTACTACCCCTCGGAGGTACGTGGGCGGCGACACTGGCTACGTCAAGCTGACTTGGACTCTGCCGAGCTGGGACCTTCCCGCCGATGTGGACATGGAAGCCGCATGGTATTATTTGACCCCCAAAAATGTGCATGGGGACTCCAAGGAGGTTCACCTGGACATATGCATTACTAAGTTAAATGTTGATCATTAGTCTTCGCTCAATATAATCCGCTGTCTAAGCATGTGGAGACTTCCATGCATGATCTTGCTCTATTGGAGTATCGCGCATGAATAAAAGTGTATCCATTTATGGTTTAGTCTAGAATCTTCCATGTATGAATTTTTACTACAGTACCAGTGAAAGACGATGAATCATTTCTCGCAAAGCACAATAAGAGTTATTTCTTCACAAGTTTTGGATGCAGGTTGAATAGTTGAACGCTTTTGTTTGCAAACGATACTTTTTTTTATCTATTTCACCCGGATGTTTCTGAGCTCTAGAGATGAAATAATATCCGAAGAAACCTATCGATACCTGTTACACATGAGATGAACCCCACATCCTTTGTCAAAATAAACAACACCCGGATCAATGCATTTCACTCTTCCGTGCAACGGACGAGCACCTTACTTGCTCCTACAGGTGCTTAAGCTTGCCACATAGGTATAAAGTCTGATGTGGCAAGTTAATCAAGAAGAGAGAGACTAGTTTGGTGACCCAAGGAAGAAACGGTGTTAAGCGCGTGTACCTACGTGAAAAGACAATTTTGAGTCTATAGCTAATTAAATGAAGCAAACTTAGCAACACCATTTCATTGGAAGAGGTCACTCCTTGGCGAATGCAATAAATACGAGTACTCCCTGTGTCCCATAATATAAGAACGTTTTTGGCACTACACTAGTGTAAAAAACGTTCTTATATTATGGGACGGAGGGAGTATGAAGAAAGAGATAGAGAGGAGTAAAAAAACACTTATAGCCAACCTTATAGCCAACCTTGTTGTAGTATGAGTGACTAAGTGATGACTATGTATGACATACCAACATCGGATAGCCCTAACGCACCGTGTTAAATCTCCAAGAAGCGCGATCACATGAAGCGACGCTGACGGTCGTGGTAGGCGCGACCATGATACGGGCTCTTTGGCAGCCTTGGATCTGATACCAAACGGTCGCATGCTAAGTTGCTGAAAATTTGCAGAATAACCCTCCAGGATAGGATATTCACCCATAGGTCTAGAATCACGCCATGCAACCGTTCGATCTCCGATCCAAGGGCTCTCGGAAGCCCGTATCATGGGAGAATGGAAAGCCACTACCGCCGCTCACATCACCGGGCAGTTCGCTCCTACTCTTCCCCGCACGTCCTTTAATACTACGGCGGTTCGCTCCTAGTCGTCCCGTCCATTCACATTACGACAGTTCCACTAATCCTAACCCTCCTCCCAAATCTCCCCGATCGGCGGTGAGTACAAGGTTAGAACCATCACCGGCGATGAGTTCGACGTCATCTACACCCGTTCTTCCGCGACGGTGAAAGGATGCCTTTCTCGCTTTAGACGCATGTTCGAAATCTCAGATGATGAGTGGGTCGCCGGCTAGATGTTGAGTACACCACAGTCGTGGGACGATAGAAGGATCTAAAGGATGAAGAGAGGGAGAAGCCCTCCGTGATCCAGGTTTGCGTGCATGACTTATGCTTGGTCTACCACATATGCCATGCCGACGTTGAGTGCCAGGATTTTAAGGACTTCCTCGAGAGCAACCTAGTCAAATTCACATCAGTAGACTTTGGTAACGACAAAGAAGTCCTGCGTTGGATAGGCCTCGTTGTAGGCAACACCTTCGACCTCCAAAAGAATCGGCTGGTGTCCTCTCGTCAGCCTTACCCTGGTAGGAGCCATGGTTCATCCTTCGTACGGTAAACTGGAGAGACCTAATTACACGTTTCATCGTCATGCATGACAGCGGAATGTACTAGATATAGACCACATCCACTATGCTGCAATGGATGGCTACCTTTGTTTCAATATCTACAAGGGTTGGATGAAGAGCAACAGCCAAGTTGGCGGTTCAAGCAAAGAAGTATCGGCCAAGAGGAAGAGGGACAGGGACGAAGTCGAGGACGTGGACGAGGACTCCGAGTAAGGTGGCAGTGTCGTTGCTCATGGTGGTTCTAATGCAGTGTCTCTTTGGAATAGTTGCAAAGTTTAATTTCATGTGTGCTTAATTTAATTTGAGGGGTGTGTTGTCTTTGAGCCCCAGTGAGAACTATGTTATGTTTCTTCTTGTTACTTTAACTCTTCATGAAGTACATACTAGTATTTCTTACATTTCGTCTTTTAGTTGGTATAGTACTACCACTCGTTTATTCACATTATATACGTACAATATATATGGCCAAAGCATCATATAGCCAGTAGCTTTAGAGGGTGTTTGTTTCGAGGACTTATTGGTTTAGGGACTTAAAAAATTCCCTATAAGTCCTATCTAAACCAAATAGGAGGGACTTATAGGGACTTAAAGTGGGCATTTGGGACTTATGAAATAAGACTCTAAAGGAGAGTCTTATAGGGACTTATAGTTGTAATATGGCCTTATAGGGACTTATAAGTCCCAGGAACCAAACAGGTAGGGACTTTTTAGGGACTTGGGACTTATAAGTTGGGACTAAAAAAGTTCTAGGACTTATGTACCATACAGGGCCTTAGTTGTCAAAGAATTTCAGGGTGCTTAGTTTTGTCAAAGAATTCCAGGGTGCTTAGTTTTATTTGAGGGGTGGGTTGTGCTGGACACCATTATTGTGACTAGCCTTTTTAATAGTACTAAATGCATAATTTGGCGATGAGCGCTCTCTATATGTACCACCTTTTTTTTAAATTTCAAGTTTTGCCCCATGGCGCAATCCATCGATACTACTGCTGTACAAAAGTATATACATTTTTTAAAAGGCTAGAGGGCGGGGCTTGGTCGGTTTCACGAGATGCGAGGGCCTTTGTGATTTGACGGCTCATTACTGCTGGAAGGCAGGGCCTTGTGATTTGACTGCTCGTATAAATGCGCCGACGACCTGGTCGAGGAGGAGCAAAGAACCGTGCGGTATACTCAAGTTTTCCACTGGAGTAGTACTACGACGGAGGAGCACGAAACACGGCAGCCCAATGCCATATGGCGATAAAAAATGATCCCATCAAAGTTGGTGAAGATAATTCAAAAAAAATTCATGCCATGGCTACGGAAAGATTTCGTAAGAATGCTATCTCCTCGATCAAGACTGTGGAGGGTGATGTGGTCACGGATCACCAACAGTTGGCTGGGATGTTCTGGGCTGATTTTAACCCATTTAATGGGCTAATCAAAAGGCATTCAAATGGGTTTTGATCTAGACACATTAATTACCAGGATTGATGGTCTAGAGGAGTTGTCTTTACCATTCACGGATTCTGAGGTGGATGCGGTAATTAAGAATATGCCTTCTGACCGCGCTCCGGGACCAGACGGGTTTTCTGGCCTTTTCTTAAAGAAATGTTGGTCTATTTTGTAGGAGGACTTTATGAAACTTGTTCAAGAATTTTATGAGGGAAAATGTAATTTGGAGTGTCTCAACACATCTCTTATCACCCTCATTCCGAAGAAGCTTAGCCCTGAATATGTTGGTGATTTCCGGCCCATATATTTGACTAATACTTGTTTAAAGTTCTTAACCAAGCTATTGGCAAATCGTCTTCAGGGTGTGATCTTGAAATGTATCCACCGCAACCAATATGGTTTTCTACGGTGTCGATCCATTCAGGACTGTCTGGCGTGGTGTTTTGAGTATATCCACCAATGCAAAGCTTCCAAGAGGCCTATCATTCTTCTTAAACTTGACTTTGCAAAGGCGTTCGACACCATTGAGCATGAGCTAATTCTTAGGATTTTGAAATGTAAGGTATTTGATGATCGTTGGACAAGTTGGATTGACAGCATTCTGTCCACGGGCTCCTCTTCGGTTCTTTTGAATGGAGTGCCTGGGAATCATTTTGTCTGTCGTTCGGGTGTTCACCAAGGAGATCCGCTATCTCCTTTGCTCTTTGTGATCGCGGTGGACTTACTCCAACCGGTTGTAAATGAGATGTGCTCAACGAATATCCTCACCTTGCCAATCCCAACGACCTCGACGGACTATCCGATCGTTCAGTATGCTGACGATACCCTCATTGTTCTACCAGCTATTGACATCCAGCTAATTGCTTTCAAAGAAATGCTTGATGTCTTTGCCAAATCAACCGGTCTAAAGGTGAATTTCAGTAAGTCCTCTTTGATACCCATCAATATGAGTGATGACAAGGGCAAGCGTGTTGCCGCTTTGCTTGGGTGTGATGTTGGTTCCATGCCATTCACTTACCTTGGCCTGCCAATGGGTACATCCAGGCCAACAATTTATGATCTGTTGCCGTTGGTGGATCGTATTGAGAGACGTTTATCTGCGTCCTCTTGCCTCTTGAATCAAGGAAGCCGGCTACAGCTCTTGCAATCCATCCTTAGTTCTATGCCAATATATTTCTTCTGCACCCTTTCGCTGCTGCTGTGGTATCTTGAAGCAGATTGAGAGGATTATGTGGCAATGCTTGTGGAGAGGGAACACAGATACGCCCCGGCAATCATTGGCAGCTTGGGACCTGGTATGTCGTCCTAAATCTTTGGGTGGTCTAGGAGTTCTGGACTTGAACTTTCAAAACGATGCTTTGCTCATCAACCATCTTTTTAAGTTCTTTAATAAGTTGGACGTGCCATGGGTATCTCTTATTGGGACACTTATTACGCCTCTGCGCCCCCCAAGTCACTCAAACCTTCGGTTCTTTCTGGTGGAGGGACGTGTTCAAGTTATATGATAAGTTTTGCAAGTTGGCAGTTCCACTAGTTCGATCCGGGGATACGGTGATATTCTGGCTTGACCGCTGGCAACTTGGCAACAATATGGTTAGCATGCAACATCAGTTTCCGAGGCTCCACTCTTTTGTGATCGATGACACTCTCACAGTTAAGGATATTATGGAGCTATCTGACCTCACTGATAATCTCCATCTGCCACTCTCTGCTGAGGCCTTTGAGGAGTTTAATCAACTTCAGGAGTTGCTTCCTTTGGTTAATCTTCAAAATGGGAATAATGATGTCTGGAAATGGCCTTCCAAATCTGGTGATTACCAGTCCAGGATTTATTACTTGTCCTGCTTTTCGAGCCTGATGTTTGACCCCATATTCGTGTGGATCTGGAATTGTTCTTGTACTCTCAAGTTTAAGGTTTTTGGGTGGCTCCTATTGATGGATCGCCTGAACACTAGGGACATGATGCAGCGGCGGCATTGGATCATCCAGGATGACACATGTGTTCTATGTCTCTTGGCATCACATGAGGACAGAGCACATCTTTTCTTTGCCTGTGATTTTAGCCAACAGATCTCGGAACTACTCGGGTATTTCATGGAGTCCTCAACCTAACTGCACCACTTAGGAGATGGCTTCTGATGCTAGGAGGGATTTTGGCCATCCTTTCTTCTCTGAAGTAGTCTTCACTGCCACTTGGAATATTTGGACACATAGAAATGGGAAGATCTTCAGGAATGAAACACCTTCTTTCAGGGCATGGAGGAGAAATTTTTTGCATGACATCTCTCTTTTAGCTCATAGAATCAAATGTAAATATAGGAATAGACTAATAACTTGGATAGCTGCCTTACCCCGATCAATTCTTTTGTAAGTATTACTCTCTCCCCCTCTGTCTTAACTATGTATCTTTGTATTACTTTGGCTCTGTGGTTTAATAAAAGACTGTGAGGTTGTTGCCTTGCAGTGTATAGTCAAAAAAGTGATCTAATTTGCTAGTCATCTCATTGTTACTAGCATTGTTCTATTCATTCCCTCAAAAAACAAAAACCATTGTTCTATTCATGCCACGCAGAGAACGTGACACGTCTTGTGAAAAACCGAAGCAAAAGATGAAACACAGCAGCAAAAGAAGAAGGAAGATTATCACCCCAAATGATCTAATTCACCATGAGTCAGAATCGCTTCTTCATCGCCTCCATGACCTCCATCTCCTTGCGCGTCTCCTCCGCCATCTTCTTCATAATGTCCATGACGCGGGATTTCTTGACGCGAGCCTTCATCATCTGTTGTACGGCCGCATTACGTACCTTGACAGCAGCCGGGTGCTCGATACGGAGCTTCGCCAACTCCTCCTTCTGTTCCATGACGAGGGCCTGCAGCATCTTCATCGAGGAACTACTATTCTCATGCAGCTTCTTCCAGCCGGCGTTCTTCTCCTTCAACAGGTCAATCTTGTGGCAGAGCTTCGCCTTGTCCTCCTGAAGTCGCAGGATTTCGCCGGTCGCCTTCTTCTCCGAGGCAATGCTCTTCTTCAGCAGCATCACCAAGCCGACGGTCAACTCCCCCTGCTGATTGAGCTCAGCGGGCATGTCGTCGAGGCTCTCCTTCAAAGAACTCCGTCAAGCCTTGGATGAACTCCTTACGCTTATTGAGGTGCTTATTGAGCTGATCGGGCATGCCATAGAGGGATAACGACTCCAGCTCCGCTGGCTCGGCATGTTCGCCTCCGCGGCTAGGGCGCTCCTGGGAGCCATCGCCTGCCCGTGAGAGATCTTTCGAGGTCTCTGCGTGGCGGCGAGCCCTCTTTTTTTTCTGCAGCCTTGGTTGTCGCTCCCTTGTTACGAGTAGTTCTCGACCTAGAGCTCTGCTCACCGTCCATGGCAACGACGGACGAAGAAGAAGCACTTATGAGGAGGAAAGGTAGAGTAATTTTCGGTTAGGTAGTTCCCCTTTTTATAACCTAAGTACTAGCACTAGTAGTACTAATACCTACATAGTGGGAACACGTTCAGGTTTGGTACGTACTAGTAGGTGTGAGCAGGATTTCGAATGTGATGGGAACAAGGTAAAGATTAATTGATGGTTTTGGTTTCGAGGCCCGAAACGGCTCCCGATGAGTTTAGCGGAACATAAATTTCAAGTACTACACTGTCAAAAATTGGCACAAAATACGAAGGAGACCAATGGAAGTACTACTAGCAACCAACGATTTAACTACTCGCATGCGCGCAGTGGAGTAATAATGTATTTATTCCGCCCTCACGTCCACTCAATTTGCATGCGTTGTATTAATTGACCATCAATGAAGTGAACGAATTTACACGCGTCAAATTATCACATGGGGTGGATCTTGGTACAAAATTGTGTCCGCCCATGTACCCGCGTGTGCGTGCGAGGGAATGAGTGCGTGCGTGGCGTGCGTGCACATCTTCGCTTCGTGCATGTACCGCCAGTATGGCTCAGGGAGGGCAGTACATTCTTCCGGAACCAGCAAAGACGTCATCGTGATCAATCCACGCAAGGAGGTCGCGACAACGCCTCCACATGTGCCACGTGGCTTCATGAACTGTAAGAGAGACAACATGTAGTGTGCCATTGGTATTCTAATTTACGTGTTTTGCACATACTCGAAGTACTAGTAATGTACACGTGCATTGCACGCATCAGATTTTGCAACCAAATTATGAATAAATACCACACTATAGCATGTAAGCTCTGATTCATATATGCGTGATGTAGACCTTCGTTTAATTCTTATAATTCATCTCATTCAAAATAAAATTAGTTTTTATAAAAAAGCTAAGAACGCGTGAATAGGAAAAACATGGGATTATAGTGGAATGTCGTCTTGAATCCTATAGGATTGTACGAGTGTTTGATTGTGCATAGAAAAAACGCAGAATTCTTTCAAAGAGGTTTGAGTGGATGGGATGTTTCCTATGAAATCTAGTGCAAATGAATCATATGGAAAAATCCCTATGGTTTACAATCCTACGAATCAAACAACCAAGATAGGAAAAATTCCTAATGATTAGAATCCTCCAAAATTCCTTTGAGAATCCTTTGAATCAAAGAAGCCCTTAATCTATTTTATGATTCATGGAATTGTGCGTTGTAAAGCATAAAGTAAAACACAAATAATGGCAATTCAACTAGAAAAAAAGTTTGGGCAGTTATGATACGGAAGATTCTAGAACAAAAGAGAAACCACTGTTGTTTTGAGGTTTGTGCATTATGCTTAAGTTCAACCGTGGAGTCTGCTAGATTGTACATGTGGCAAAATCCGGTGGGGGGCTAGAAGATGGCGCGAGGGGCCGAGTGGAGGGAAACTATGAAGGAATGCACAAGTGCGAGATCGATATTAGAGAGCGGGGGCGAACACGTGCGCTGTTGGCGGTGCCATGAAAAATAAATGAGCTAGGGGGCCAAGCATTGCTAATCCTCTACGAGGAGGGTCAATTCATGAAATTAACCCTTTTTTAGCAGCAATTGTCTAATGATCACATTCATATTAGCCTCGATATATAGTGATGTTAGGGGGCAGGGCCCTTACTGCCCCATGTCTTCGCCATTGTGCACGCGTCTGAGAGATGAAGCGGAAGGCATGGATGATGAGAGGGGGACGTTGGATATATAATTAATGTGGGTGTATTAGCTATTTATGCTAATCCTATAAAGAGAGCTATAGATTGATCGATGTGGACGTGGGAGAGGTATAGATTGATCGATGTGGACGTGGGAAAGAGGGTGAGACCTCACTAGATATATCGATTGATCGGTTTGTGTGGAAAACTATGAAAGACCTAGCTATATACACACATACATAGAGGAACATCGATCGTTGCGCATGCACGCGTGAGAGATAAAGAATGCCCGGTATGATGGAGAGGGGGATGTGTGTGGGTGTGTGCCTTCATGGGAGACCGACCTGAAGAAAAAGATTGCATGTGTGCGATTTATAATGCCGACTGGTAGTGTGTGTGCATGCATGCACGAGAGAAAGTTAGTGGTACAATTATAAAGAGAAGACTACTGTGTGGGTGTAAAAGAATAGGTGAGGTCATAATCAATGTAAAGTTGAATTCAAATATTTGAATAAGAGATCCTGATGTTTGAAACCCATGTATGCATGAATATAACGGAGATCTGCACGGTGTGGTTTGGAAATGAGCATGTTGTAATTTATACACATTGAACAAGGTCAGACTGATTTGAATTTGAGCTACCGATGGCAAACATCATTTACCCACGTCGCATTCGTGCATGGACACTATATTCTAATTGGAGATGATGGTGACTTCGCATCACATATCTATATCTATACCCCTATATATATTATATATTTTTTTTATTGTGTGCGGGTAACTTTAACTTTGAAAGATGGTCGTTGGATGAGGCAAATCCGATGGTCCAAAGATGGCAAATTTGAGCACTATTGGCCGTTGGATATCATCTAGATTCCACCAGATTTCGCCACATGTATAATCTAGAAGACTCCATGGTTGAACTTAAGCATAATGCACAAACATCAAAACACAAGCACTTCTTATTTGTTCTAGAATCTTCCGTATCGTAATTGCCCAAATGTTTTTCTACATGATTTGCCAATATTTGTTTTTACTTTATGTCTTATAACGCACAATTCCATGAATCTTAAAATAGATTAGCTTTCTTATAAAAGCTAGATGATTTTGAATGAAATGAACTATAAGAATTAAACGAACATCTACATCACGCATATATCACTCAAAGCTTGCATGCTATAATGTGGTATTTATTCATAATTTGGTTGCCAAATCTCATGCGTGCAATGCACGTGTACCTTACTCTAGTATAAATGGTGTTTGTGTGTGTGTTGTGCGTGTTGAGGTGCAAATTGTCTTTTTTTTGTACACGTTAAGCTTGTTCTTCCGAAATTTCAAACCACGCCTTGTTATGCCAAAAATTGAAGCTAGCGTCTCTGTCTATCGTGCTGCGAAACTCCCGCCTCTTCAACCCGCGCCTTGTTAGCCCAGAATATTTAAGATATATCTTTGTCTCGTTGTGCTCCGACAACTCCCTCCATCTCAACCCGCGCCTTGCTATTCCGAAATTACAACGCGCGCGAAAACTCCCACCTCCTGTGAAATCCAGGCACGCGAAATGCCCATGGTACCCGTGAACCGAAAGAACCGCCTCAAATCGGTGGGGGGGTACTGTCGGTGTCAAAACCGGCGGATCTCGGGTAGGAAGTCCCAAACTGTGCATCTAGGCGGATGGTAACAGGAGACAAGGGACATGATGTTTTTACCCAGGTTCGGGCCCTCTCGATGGAGGTAAAACCCTACTCCTGCTTGATTAATATTGATGATATGGGTAGTATAAGAGTAGATCTACCACGAGATCGAGAGGCTAAACCCTAGAAGCTAGCCTATGGTATGATTGTTGTTCGTCCTATGGACTAAAACCCTCCGGTTTATATAGACACGAATAGGGTTAGGGTTACACAGAGTCGGTTACAATGGTAGGAGATCTACATATCCGTATCGCCAAGCTTGCCTCCACGCCAAGGAAAGTCCCATCCGGACACGGGACGAAGTCTTCAATCTTGTATCTTCATAGTTCAGGAGTCCGGCCAAAGGTCATAGTCCGGCTATCCGGACACCCCCTAATCCAGGACTCCCTCAGGTAATTTCGTAACTTACCCCACATTTCGGACAAGCGTGTCTCTAAGCCATGGTTCCCCACTGCCATCCCATCCGCCCACCCATTCGTACACCGAGGCCGCGAAAACCCGCGACAAAACCCCACACCCTGCTCCGTCCGCCACACAGCCGGAGCCTCTTCCCCAACGACGTCGTCCAAGGCAACACCTCGACGTCCCTCATCCACCATACCGGATGACGATCCGTCGTTGATCTCATCGTCCTGCCGGTTCAGCCACCCCGTCCTCCACCTCCAAGGAGCTGCCCCGACGTTCCCCTCGTCTTTCGCACCACCTCCACTCCCACACCGCCGTCTTCACCTGCACCACCGGAAGAGCATCATCATCACCGTTTCCTCGGATGAAGCTGCGGCCAAATCGGCGCCACCAAAGAGGTTGTACACTAATCGCCGCATTTTCTTCTTGATTCGATCTCACGGTGCTGCCGGCGCTCGGTCCCGAGCCGACACGACACGGCTCCATCCACGGCAGCGTCGCCGGCCACTTCCTCCATGGCGTCGCTCCCTCGGCGGCGACGTCCACATTAGTAGGAGTTGCTGCTGCTTTAGCTCTCGCTCACGTTGCTGCTCTGCTCTTGCTCTCGGTCCCCTGCCTGGTCTACTCTTACTATTGCTCTTGCTCGCGCTGCTGCTCTCGCTCTTGCTCTTGCTTGCGATGCTGCTCCGATTAGGCTACACTTCAGTCGACTGAATCGACTTTTGGGTCAGTCGATTTTGAAGGGGTGGGCTCGCCGGGGTGAAGGAAGAACCAGCCGCAGCGGGGAGGGGGGCTCGCCGGAGATGTACCCCACTATCTATCTTAGGGTACAGGCCAATCACGCTACTCAATTGCTGTCTTAAGATCATTACGAAACTTCTTGCCAACCGTCTCCAAAAGATCATCCTAAAAATCGTGCATCGAAATCAATATGGATTTTTAAAGGGTAAATCTATACAGGACTGTCTGGCGTGGGCGTTTGAGTACATTTACCAATGTCAAACATCAAAGAAACCAATTGTCCTCCTTAAACTTGATTTCGCTAAGGCTTTTGACACTATTGAGCATGAGCCAATGTTGGAGATTATGAGACACATGGGATTTAACGACAAATGGCTAAACTGTATCAACGCAATTTTGGCCTCAGGTAAATCTTCGGTCCTTTTAAATGGCGTACCAGGGAGACAATTCCATTGCAAAACGGGGGTTCGACAAGGAGACCCACTATCTCCCCTGATTTTCGTGCTGGCCGCCGACCTCCTTCAAGCTGTCATTAATGATGCTTTTGCTCAGGGCCACATTCAGCTTCCTTTCCCATGTGCAACTCAAAAAGATTACCCGGTCATTCAATACACCGATGACACAATTCTGGTACTCCCGGCTTGTGAAACTCAAGCGGCCACGATCAAGCAGATTTTTTCGGATTATGCAACTTCCATTGGCCTTAAAATAAACTTCCAAAAATCCACTCTCATCCCAATCAACTGTGATGACTCTCTCAGTAACAGCATTGCACAAATCTTCGGCTGCATGACTGGCAAAATGTCTTTCACTTACCTTGGGCTGCCTTTGGGGACCACACGACCATCTGTTCAGGATTTAATGCCTTTGGTTTGCAAAGTGGAGCGCCGCCTAACAGCTACCCTAAACATGATTTCGTATGGAGCAAAGCTTTCTCTAGTAAATTCAGTGATCACTTTGCTCACAATCTTTGCTCTATGCACTCTCAAGCTTCCCATCTCCATTATTGAGCTCTTAGACAAGATCAGAAGGAAATGACTCTGGACTAAAAAGACGGAACAAGGGGAAACATGTAACTCTCTGGTTGCTTGGAGCATGATTTGTAAACCTAAGGATTGTGGTGGAATGGGTATATTGGACCTCAGAACACAGAGTGATGCCCTGTTGCTTAAATATCTTCACAAGTTCTACAATCATTGGGATCTACCATGGGTGGAATTAATCTGGAACACCTATTACACATCGGAAATCCCACATGCAACGGATGCATGTGGTTCCTTCTGGTGGAGAGACATCACAAAGCTCATGCCAGTTTATAGAGGGATCACCAAAGTCACAATTCAGGATGGCTGCACCACTTTACTTTGGAAAGATCTTTGGATGGATGATATTCTGGCCTCTAGCCACCCCAGGGCCTTTTCGTTCACCAAAAATGAAGATATCTCTGTCCAGGCACTATTAACGGCTGACACGTTGGGGGAAACCTTCCATCTTCCCCTTTCTGCGCAGGCACATGCAGAGTTGATGGACCTTCAGCAATTGCTGACTCCGATTACCTTGGCCCACGGAGAGGATAAATGGACATGCATTTGGGCTAAAGGAGATTACACTGCGAGCCAATATTACTCATATTACTTCAGAGAAATAAGAGCTCACCAAACATACAAGTGGCTGTGGAAATCTAAGGTCACCATGAAAATAAAAGTGTTCGGCTGGCTACTCCTCTCCGATAGACTAAACACACGAAACATGCTCAAGAGGAGACATTACAACATTGGTGACAACCACACTTGTCTGTGTACTTCACCTATTGAAGAAAGGAGCACCTTTTCTTCACCTGTCCATTTAGCCAAGAGTGTTGGTCACATATTAATATTAACTGGATAACACATGGTACAAGACTTCATTGGATTGAGCATGCGAAAACTGCGTGGAATAGCCCGATTTACATGGACATCTTCCTACAGGCTGCTTGGAGCATATGGAAAGAGAGAAACAACAAACACTTCAGAGGGATTTCACCTTCGAAATCATCCTGGCTGGCTAGGTTGAGAGATGACCTTTCCCTTCTTCACTACAGAGTGGGAGAAAAACTTCAACCCTTTTTGTCCTCTTTTGTAAATAGTATTTAACTTTATTATTTTGTTCCCCCTTTCTAGTTTATACCCCTCCCCTTTAGTTACACCATGGCTATGGATGTAAGGTTATAACTTTGTAAGACTTTTTGTCACTTATTTTAATACATACAGTAGGAGCCTCTCCTACTGTTTCAATTGTCAAAAAAAACTGACCAGAGATGAAAAAGTCAGTCGACCGACGTGTAGCCTCACCTTGCTAGTGCGTTCAGTTTTGACAGCAAAATTCAGTTTCGACAGCAAAATTCAGTTTCGACACTGAAGTTCAGTTTCGACAATTAAGTTCAGTTTCGACAGTTAAGTTCAGTTTGACGATTAAGTTCAGAGATGAGCGGTGGCGTATTTTACATCTAGCACTTTGTGGTTATGTATTTTACGTCATGTATTGGATATGCTATTAGAATTCCACTCGAGTTAATGTTGTTCGTTGTCTCTCTTGTCACTGCTTCAGCCTCGGCGTCGTACAACTCACGGAGCTGCTCCAACGACGAAACCCTCCATCACAGCGGAGCAGTACCTCGGGCTCCATCTCCAGACGCCTAAGATCTTCTTCCCCTCCTCCGACAGCAAAGTCAGCCGGAGCATCCTGACCGGCCAACCCAATCACGCTAAGATCGACATGGCTTCACCAAAGAGGTTGTACACTTGTTGCATCTCTTTTTTACTCTACATGTTATATATATTATCCATTGAGCACTCGTAGTAACGGTAAATACGATTATTTTATCCTACTATATGACAAGCAGTGAGGTACCAGGCAACTTAGCTATCCGTGATGGACTCTCTTGAACGCCATCATTATTTATCTCTGTAGCGTTTGAGTTGTGCATTTGTCGATGGGCACGGGAGTTGAGCTAGTATGGCAGTGGCACGGGTCCAAAGTAATAGAAGTAGCACAAAAACATTTTTTAGTGTAGGATTTTCCTTGCTCAAGCCTGCCTACTAGAATCGCCAATGCTTGAAAGGAAAAGTGAATGAAAAACATAGGAATTGGAAAGTTTCCTATGGTACTACTTTTCATGAATTTGGTGCAAATGAATGGAGCAAAGGAAAATTGTAGGATTTGTTCCTTTAGTGTCTCCTTGAAAGAAAAACCGTAGGAATTCTAATTTCCACTTCTCCTCCTTTTCATATTCCTATTCATCAAGCACAAGGCTAAGAGATAGTAGCATAATAGAATTATAACCGTACATTTTCTCTTGGTTTGACTTAATCTCACCATGCTTTTTTGCATCCTGTGATCTTCCAATTGTTGTGAATCAAACACCCAGATTGGCAGAAATCCTGTGTTTTTTAAATTCTCGGTTTTGCACGTGCATTCCTATCCTATTCTTGTCTCTTTCCTATCCCTGCATTGTTAGAATCCTCAAATTCAAACAAGCCCTTACTCAATTACTTCTGTTACAGATATGTGTCAAAGAAAACATTGTGTGGTTTGTCCTGCCTCTGTGTCTTTGTGTTCCACCTCACTCAAATTGCTCCAACGACGGAAGGGTTCACCACAGCAGGGATCCGCTCTCCAGACTGTCTTTCGCCGCCTCAGATCTTCTTCCCCGCCGCCGGCAGCCACGACAACTGCATTACCATCATCAACTGAGCAGATGACCTTGAGGACTACACGGGTCCGCAAGAGAGGTCGCGCTCTTCCGTGTCTGCTTACGTTATGCGTCTCTTAATATGATGACATGCTACATTATCGTCGTGTTCACCTATTAGACTCCGAGTCAGGTCCAAACTAATGCTGAAACTTGAGTTTTTAAATGGTTGTGGGGTACATATTGGGGCAGCAATTAGTACTATCTGGTTAATCTCCGGTGTCTACTATGTGTTTCATGTTGGTTGCAAACAAACATTAAAGGAGCCATTATCTGTATTTTTTAACTAAAGCTATTATCTGCCTGCTATCATTGGTTTTGGGTCTATCCACAGTTTGCTACCATCACTATGGATTTGTGCATGCACTCCTTACATAATCTCACTATGTTTTATTCCTATGCATGCCAGTTATTGTACATAGTGGAACTGATCATGTAGAGAAAAAGAGACGAGCCTTGCGTGGCAATAATATTTCATGCAGACGTCGTTCCATGGTGGGCGCAAAGGCAGCCCCCCTCCACCCATTTCAGATCGTAATCAAGAGGAAGATAACTGCTCGAGGGGATTCGTATGAGAAGACCACTCCTATTTACCCCATGAGGTCTTCGCTCTAACTTGGCATGCTGATTTTGGTAATATCATGCATATGGTGCCTTGCACTGCCATCGTGATACATTAAAGATGTCATCCGCTTAGTTTAGACATGCTTTGTGTCAATGCCATCTGTTTAGTTTCTTTATTGAATCATGCAATGCCATCTTGTCTAGCAGGGCATCATATATGTGAATTTTGCAATGCCACTGCTTAGCCAGGTCATCTTATATGTGAATTATATCATGCCATCATTTTTTTTATTATGTGTTAAATTTGTCAACAATTTTAGTACATTCAATTACTCTTCACGTGCATCAGCCATTCGGCACGGTCATGGAAAATCTGGAGTGGAAACAAGGTCTTCAGAGCAGACAATGCTATCTGATGAAGCGCATGTCTTGCTGGTTACCGATAGCTCCTCAGAGGAGGATTCAGAGACAGATGACCAGTCATATTTCCCCTCTGAGGTGCATGCCCTAACTTGGCAGGGTTATGTTACTCATATCGTGCATACGGTATCTTGCATTGCTATGTCATTTGCTTAGTTTAGACATGCTTTGTGTGAATGCCACCTGTTTAGTGTCTAATTACCATATATGTGAATTATGCAATGCCATCTTGTTGCAAGAATTATATATGTGAATTATGCAATGTTATCTTGTTGCAAGGCATTATGTATGTGAATTATGCAATGCCATGCTGTTTAGGCAAGCGTCATATATGTGAATTATATCATGACGTCCTTTTTTTGTATTTCTCATTGCTTTTGTCGACAATGTTTGTATATTCAACTGCTCTTCCTGTGCATCAGCCATTTGAATTAGTGATGGAGAAATCTGGAGTGAAAACAAGGTCTTCAGAGCAGACAATAATGCTACTGTGAAGCAGATATCTTCTTTGGTAACAGATAGCTCTTCAGAGGAGGATTCAGAGGCAGATGACCAGTCCTATTATCCCCTTGAGGTGTATGCTCAAACTTGGAAGGGTTATATTACTCATATAATGCATATGTTGTATTGCAATGCTTAGTTTTTACATCATATACACAATATTGAATGCCATCTCCTTGGTTGACACATCATATATGCAATTGCCCTCTGCTCACTTCCTTAGTATATAAATCATATATTTGAATTATGTCATGTCATGATGTTTACATAGACAGCATGTATCTGAATTATGGCATGCCAACCCATTTTCTAAAGACATAATATAGTTATATCATCTCATCCAGTTTACATAGTCATTATATTTTAAATTATGTCATTCTATCCCTGAATTATATCATGCCATCATGTTTCCATCGACGGCATGTTTGTGATTGATGGCATGCCAACCACTTTAATAGACACATCGTATAGTTATACCATGCCATCCTGTTTACATAGTCATCATATTTTGAAGTATGTCATTCTATCCTGTTTAGTTAGCCATCATACATGTGAAATTGTGTCATGCTATCCTGTTTAATTAGCCATCATATATGTGAAATTATGTCCTGCTATTCTGTTTGCTTAGACAACATAAATGTGAATTATTTCATGCCCTGTTTTCTTCCCTACTATCCATTGCACCTATCTATCTTACAATGTTTGTACATTCAATTACTTTTCTTGTTTATCAGCCATTTCAATTAGAGGGGGTGATGGCAGTATCTGTGGGAGTAAAAACACGTCTTGAGAAAAGATCGTGCTACCTGTCCATGCAGATAGAACCACGGTTGTACTTGCCCAATAATCAGCCCCACCACACATAACCCACACTCATGCAAATTGTACCCCTACCCAGTTGGACAGAGAACCAGTTACACCCCTTCTAACCCCAACCCCAGCAGATAGACACCTAGTTCCCGTTGACACAAAGACCGTCTCCACCACAGAGCACCCAAACACGAGCAGTTAGTAAGGCAACTGCAGTGTCCAAATCACGAGGACCACCACTCCGAACCCGAAGTCAACGCTTAAAGCAGAAGAAGAATTGTTCTCAGGTCAGGTTCCGTAGCTATGGTCCATACTACTTTGCTCTTGCATCACTATATTTACTTATACCAACCAATTCCAAATTTGAAGGATGCAATTGAAACTCCAATGGCGCAACAGGTATGTTTTAAACCTGTTTCTTCAACGTGTTTGGCTGTTTTATGTTGTAACTTGCTCTATGTTGATTTCAGTTTCAATTGAATAAACAGTTATGTTCTCATGCCATGCACATTACAAGTGTTGTTATTGCTGTGTAGTTTCCCACACTTATATTCTGTCTATGCTGCTTTGTCTTAAATAGATATGATTCGAATTGTATCTATCTTGATTTGGCAACATAAACTAGAATGATATAGACCATACAGTGACCATACTACATAGATATATGTTTGTTTCATGATGTTATCATGTCCACCTTACTACTGAACTGGTTTACCAAAATGAGTTTCATATACTACATTGTAAACCTGAGATGTGTTTGTTTGTTTGTCTTTTAGAACGCGGATAAAATATTGGAGAAGAGTACCCTGTTATGCAATGGTAAAGGAAGTAATGCAGATAAGGTTCAAGATAGTGAGACATCCCTGTTGGTCTCCAACAAAGCTGATAAAAACTATATTGAGGACACTGAGACAACCCCAAAGTCCTGTCTTGATGTAGTGTTCGACTTATCGGCTACCACCGCACCGACTCTTGAACTCGTTGCTGAATCAGTTCGGCTTCTTGAGTCTCAACTTCAAGTTGAAAGACATCGATCGAGATGTTATCACGACGAGAAGTCGAAGGACCGAGGAAGTCCTGCAGAATTCAGATGCATACTTTACGGTGCAACAAGTATTTGGAGGACTTAAGCCCCAAAAAGAGAAAGTTAATAAGCTTGCTAAGCATCTTGCTAGCATTATGGGTACCAGGATATTGTTTCTTGAGCTCTTCCAAGTGGTTTCAGTCTACGGACTTGTTTTGATGCGGCGTTTATATGCTGCTGTGTTCCCTATATTTGCACTGGTGGCGAACTTTGATGCCTAGTGGATGTAATATGAGTAATAGCCGTGATAGCCTAGTGTAAGTTGCTTGCTTTTTTATTTCCTTGTTGTCTTGTTTATTTGTTTGCTTGTAGTCACTGCAGTTCTTTTTCTGCGGTTTGCTAGTGGGTGCAATAACCTATTTTTTAAAACTAGGCCACAATAACCATGGGCTAATATTTACTGTAGTGACACTAGACCTACGGGCCGTAGAAACAGTGGGCCTTCTACAGGCCGTATAAACTGTGGGCCTTCTACGGGCTGTAGAAACAATGGGCCTTCTATGGGCCGCAGAAACAATGGGCCTTCTACGGGCCATATCATCAATGGGCCTTATATGGGCAGTATGATCGATTGGCCAAACATGGGCCAATAACAGGCCGTAAACGGGCTAGAGTTGGAATCGTCCGTTCATGGGCCGACCATAACGGGCCATCGTTAATAGGTCGTATTTCATGACGCTAGGAAAACGGCCCAACGTGTTAATGGACCACAAACGGGTCGACTGTAACCACGGGCTGAATTTGGCCCATAAGCAGAAAATGAAAGTAACGGGCCGTAAGTAAACGAATGCTAGAAATGAGCCCAAGAATAAATGGGCTCTGAGAAGGCCGAAATATAACATGGGTGAAACGCATTAACGGAATATGAGCCCTTAATGGGTATAAAGTGATACACTTTTCATTACGGGCCAGTTCTGCGTCGTTAATGGGTGTAAAGTAATACCCGTTCATTGCGAGCCCGGTTTCACCACGGGCCGTTAATAGGCCAAGAGTTACATAGGGCCTCATATGGGCCGAAGGCGTCATGGGCCATACATGGGCGGAAGTGAAACGGGCAATGGAATCATATTGGGTGGCCCAGGATGACGCTACTAGGCCTAATTCAGATAGGGCGAACGGGCCTTGGGTTAGCGGGCTGTAAATGGGCTATATGCGAACATGCCGTTAACATGATTTACATGGGCCAGCCCGCCACCTTTTGACAAAGTCAAACGGACCGGCCTTTTCACAGGAATGGGCCTCTGTTAGGCCGTGCCACGTGTCAACGTATCTTAGGCGCCTTCTGTCCAATGAGTGGATGACATCTGTCCCAACGGTGAGCCGACACGTGTTTCCTCCAGCCAATGATGATTTTACACGTGGAAAATCCCCATTGGTCGGGGCTGTTAACGGGTAATCGGATCCAAAACCCGACCCGATAGCTTAACGGCAATCCGTTACGGTGGATGCCGCGTGTCGGTCACCCTTGACTTAAAGCACTTACGTGGACGCCGATTTATCGTCATGGAAGTGGACACTTCCGTGATGATAATTTTGGTAATGTCATGGAACACTTCTACAACAGCACAGGTATGACTATCTTGATTCTGTCATAAATTTGTCATGGATGTACATGCATGACAAAAAATGCGACCTACTGTGACAAACACGTATCATCACGGAAGTGTATTTTTTTTGTAGTGATACTGGTCGATGTAGAGGCGCGCACGTGTCGTAGTAGAGGCGCGCACGTGTCGTAGTATAGGTGCGCACGTAGCATGTACGTGTACGTACAACGGCCAGGGTGCAAGAAATAAAATATGGCCATGTATGTGTACATACGGGCGGGGTCTCGAACGCCTAGTCGCGCATACGTACGGCAAGTGCTCGTGTTCATGGGGAGGCAACGAAATGCGTCGTGTTCATGAAGGAAATATGCCCTAGAGGCAATAATAAAGTTATTATTTATTTCCTTATATCATGATAAATGTTTATTATTCATGCTAGAATTGTATTAACCGGAAACATAATACATGTGTGAATATATAGACAAACAGGTATGTCACTAGTATGCCTCTACTTGACTAGCTTGTTAATCAAAGATGGTTATGTTTCCTAACCATGAACAAGGAGTTGTTATTTGATTAACAAGGTCACATCATTAGTTGAATGATCTGATTGACATGACCCATTCCGTTAGCTTAACACTTGATCGTTTAGTATGTTAATGCTTTCTTCATGACTTATACATGTTCTGTAACTATGAGATTATGCAACTCCGTTTACGGAGGAACACTTTAGGTGCTACCAAACGTCACAACGTAACTGGGTGATTATAAAGGAGTACTACAGGTGTCTCCAAAGGTACATGTTGGGTTGGCGTATTTCGAGATTAGGTTTTGTCACTCCGATTGTCGGAGAGGTATCTCTGGGCCTTCTCGGTAATACTCATCACCTAAGCCTTGCAAGCATTGTAACTAATGAGTTAGTTATGAGATGATGTATTACGGAACGAGTAAAGAGACTTGCCGTAACGAGATTGAACTAGGTATTGGATACCGACGATCGAATCTCGGGCAAGTAACATACCGATGACAAAGGGAACAAAGTATGTTGTTATGCGGTTTGACCGATAAAAGATCTTACGTAGAATATGTAGGAGCCAATATGGGCATCCAGGTCCCGCTATTGGTTATTGGTGGAGAGGTGTCTCGGTCATGTCTACATTGTTCTCGAACCCGTAGGGTCCTTGCAACAACGTTTACGATGGCAGTTACTATGAGTTTTTATGATGTTAATGTACGAAGGTTGTTTGGAGTCCGGATGAGATCACGGACGTGACGAGGAGTCTCGAAATGGTCGAGACATAAAGATTCATATATTGGAAGTCTATGTTTGGACATCGGAAGTGTTCCGGTGAAATTGGGAATTTTACCAAGTACCGGGAGGTTCCGGAACCCCGGAATGCTAATGGGCCAACATGGGCCTTAGTGGAAAGGAGAAAAGGGGGCCCAAGTGCTGGCGCACCTTCCCCCTTCCCTAGTCCTATTAGGACTAGGAGAAGGCGCCTCTCTCTCTCCTTCCCACTTGGCCAATCCTAGTTGGACTAGGATTTGGGGAATCCTACTCCTAGTAGGAGTAGGACACCTGGCGCACCTCTCCTTGGCCGCCAACCCCTCCCTTCCCTCCTTTATATACAGGGCAGGGGCACCCCATGATACACAAGTTGATCATTGAGATCGTTCCTTAGCCGTGTGCGGTGCCCCTTCCACCATATTACACCTCGAAAATACCGTGGCGGAGCTTAGGCGAAGCCTGCGCCGGTGGAACATCATCATCGTCACCACGCCCGTCGTCTTGTGAAACTCTCCCTCAACACTCGGCTGGATCGGAGTTCGAGGGGCGTCATCGAGCTGAACGATGTGCGAGAACTTCGGAGGTGCCGTACGTTCGGTACTTGGATCGGTTGGATCGTGAAGGAGTACGACTACTTCCTCTACGTCGTGTCAACGCTTCCGTTGCTGGTCTACGAGGGTACGTAGACAACACTCTCATCTCGTTGCTAAGCATCACCATGATCTTGCGTGATCGTAGGAAAATTTTTGAAATTACTACGTTTCCCAACAGTGGCATCCGAGCCTAGGTTTTATGGTTTGATGATATGCACGAGTAGAACACAAGTGAGTTGTGGACGATACAAGTCATACTGCCTACCGGCATGTCATACTTTGGTTCAGCGGTATTGTTGGAATGACGATCCAGACCAACCTTACGCGTACTCTTACGCCGAGACCGGTTCCTCGGCGTGCTTTGCACATAGATGGCTTGTGGAAGACCTGTCTCTCCAACTTTAGTTGAACTGAGTGTGGCTACGCCCGGTCATTGAGTATGTTATAAATGAGTATATTTGACTAAGTATCGTTGTGTTTTTGATGCGTAGGTAAGATGAGTTCTTGATTAAGCCCATTGCAGCCTCGTAAAACTTGCAACAACAAAGTAGAGGACGTCTAACTTGTTTTGCAGGGCATGTTGTGATGTGATATGGTCAAGACATGATGCTAAATTTTATTGTATGAGATGATCATGTTTTGTAACGAGTTATCGACAGCTGGCAGGAGCCATATGGTTGTCGCTTTATTGTATGCAATGCAATCGCGATGTAATGCTTTACTTTATTACTAAGCGGTAGTGATAGTCGTGGAAGCATAAGATTGGCGAGGCGACAACGATGCTACGATGGAGATCAAGGTGTCGGCGCGGTGGCGATGGTGATCATGGCGGTGCTTGAAGATGGAGATCACAAGCACGAGATGATGATGGCCATATCATTATCACTTATATTGATTGCATGTGATGTTTATCCTTTATGCATCTTATCTTGCTTTGATTGACGGTAGCATTATAAGATGATCTCTCACTAAAATTATCAAGAAGTGTTCTCCACGAGTATGCACCGCTATGAAAGTTCTTCGTCTTTGAGACACCACGTGATGATCGGGTGTGATAGGCTCTACGTTCAAATACAACGGGTGCAAAACAGTTGCGACGCGGAATACTCGAGTTAAACTTGTGAGCCTAGCATATAACAGATATGGCCTCGGAACACGGAGACCGAAAGGTCGAGCGTGAATCATATAGTAGATATGATCAACATAGTGATGTTCACCATTGAAACTACTCCATCTCACGTGATGATCGGACATGGTTTAGTTGATATGGATCACGCAATCACTTAGAGAATTGGAGGGATATTTTTCTAAGTGGGAGTTCTTAAGTAATATGATTAATTGAACTTTAATTTATCATGAACTTAGTCCTGGTAGTATTTTGCAAATTATGTTTGTAGATCAATAGCTCGCGTTGTTGCTTCCCTATGTTTTTATATGTGTTCCTAGAGAAAATTGTATTGAAAAATGTTAGTAGCAATGATGCGGATTGGATCCGTGATCCGAGGTTTATCCTCATTGCTGCCTGAAGTATTATGTCCTTAATGCACCGCTAGGTGACAGACCCTATTGCAGGAGGCAGATGCATACGTTATGAGCGTTTGGCTAGCTCAATATGATGACTACTTGATAGTTTAGTGCACCATGCTTAACGACTTAGAATCGGGACTTCAAAGGCGTTTTTGAGCGTCATGGACCATATGAGATGTTCCAGGAATTGAAGTTAATATTTCAAGCAAATACCCGAGTTGAGAGATATGAAGTCTCCAACAAGTTCTATAGCTAAAAGATGGAGGAGAATCGCTCAACTAGTGAGCATGTGCTCAGATTATGCAGGTACTTTAATCGCTTGAATCAAGTGGGAGTTAATCTTCCGGGATAAGATAGTGATTGACAGAATTCTCTAGTCACCATCACTAAGTTATTAGAACTTTGTGATGAACTACGGTATGCAAGGGATGGCGAAAGCGATTCCGAGCTCTTCGTGATGTTGAAATCGTGAAGGTAGAAATCAAGAAAGAGCATCAAGTGTTGATGATTGACAAGACCACTAGTCTCTCAAGGAAAGGGCAAAGGGAAGAAAGGGAACTTCAAGAAGAGCGGCAAGCAAGTTGCTGCTCGGTGAAGAAGCCCAAGTCTGGACCTAAGCACGAGACTAAGTGCTTTTGCTGCAATGGAACTGGTCACTAGAAGCGGAACTACCCCAAGTATTTGGCGGATAAGAAGGATGGAAAAGTGAACAAAGGTATATTTGATATACAGATTATTGATGTGTATTTTACTAGTGTTCGTAGCAACCCCTCGGTATTTGATCTTTGGTTCAGTTGCTAAGAGTAGTAACTTGAAAGCAGGAGTTGCGAGAATGAGCAGAAACTAGTTGAAAGGGAAGTGACGATGAGTGTTGGAAGTAGTTCCAAGATTGATATGATCATCATCGCACACTCCCTATACTTTCGGGATTAGTGTGGAACCTAAATAAGTGTTATTTGGTGTTGAGCATAAATATGATTTGATCATGTTTATTGCAATCACAGTTATTCATTTAAGTAAGAGAATAAATTGTTGTTACATTTACATGAATAAAACCTTATATGGTTACACACCCAATGAAAATGGTTCATTGGATCTCGATCATAGTGATACACATATTCATAATATTGAAACCAAAAGATGCAAAGTTAATAATGATAGTGCAACTTATTTGTGGCACTTGCTTGTTTGGGGTCATATCGGTGTAAGCGCATGAAGAAACTCCATAAAGATGGATTTTAAATCACTTGGTTATGAACCGTTTGATGCTTGCGAACCGTGCCTTTTGGGCAAGATGACTGAAACTCCGTTGTTGGAACAATGGAGCGAGCAACAAACTTGTTGGAAATAATACATACCGATGTATGCGATCCAATGAGTGTTGATGCTCGTGGCAAGTATCGTTATTTTCGACCTTCACAAGATGATTTGAGCAGATATGGATATATCTACTTGATGAAACATAAGTCTGAAATAGTTGAAAGGTTCAAAGAATTTCAGAGTGAAGTGGAAAATCATCGTAACAAGAAAATAAAGTTTCGCGATCGATCGTGGAGATGAATATTTGAGTTCTGAGTTTGGTCTTCAATTAAAACAAAGTGGAATAGTTTCACAGCTCCGCCACACGGAACACCACAACATTATGGTGTGTCCGAACGTCATAACCGTACTTTATTTTGATATGGTGCGATCAATGATGTCTCTTACCGATTTACCAATATCGTTTTGGGGTTATGCATTAGAGACAGCTGCATTCACGTTTAATAGGGCACCATCTAAATCCGTTGAGATGACACCGTATGAACTATGGTTTAGCGATGAAACCTAAGGTATCGTTTCTTAAAGTTTGGAGTTGTGATGCTTATGTGAAAAAGTTTTCACACGATAGCTCGAACCCAAATCGGAGAAGTGCGTCTTCATAGAATACCAAAGGTAACTATTGGGTACACCTTCTATCACAGATCCGAAGGCAAGTTTTTCGTTGCTAAGATGGATCCTTTCTAGAGAAGAAGTTTCTCTCGAAAGAAGTGAGTGGGAGGAAAGTAGAAACTTGATGAGGTAATTGTACCTTCTCCCTTATTGGAAAGTAGTTCATCACGCAAATCAGTTCTAGTGATTCCTACACCAATTAGTGAAGAAGTTAATGATGATGATCATGAAACTTCAGATCAAGTTGCTACCAAACCTCGTAGGTATTCGAGTAAGATCCGCATCGAGTGGTACGGTAATCATGTTACGGAAGTCATGTTACTAGACCATGATGAACCTCACGAACTATGAGGAAGCGATGATGAGCCAGATTCAGCGAAATGGTTTGAGGCCATGAAATCGAGATAGGATCCATGTATGAGAACAAAGTATGGACTTTGGTTGACTTGATAGATGATCAGCAAGTCAAGTTAAATAAATGGATCTTCAAGAGGAAGACAGATGCTTGATAGTAGTGTTACTATCTACAAAGCTCGACTTGTCGCATAAAAGGTTTTCGACAAATTCAAAGTGTTGACCACAATGAGATTTTCTCAAGCTGTAGCGATGCTTAAAATCTGTCCGAATCATGTTAGCAATTGCCACATTTTATGAAATCTGGCAAATGGATGTCAAAACTACCTTCTTTAATGGATTTATTAAAGAAGAGTTGTATATGATGCAACCAGAAGGTTTTTTCAATCCTAAGGAGCTAACAAAATGTGCAAGCTTGACAATCCATCTATGGACTGGTGCAAGAATCTCGGAGTTGGAATAAGCGCTTTGATAGTGTGATCAAAGCATATGGTTTTATACAGACTTTTTGAGAAGCTTTGTATTTACAAGAAAGTGAGTGGGAGCACTTTCTGACATTTACGATAAGTATATGTGAATGACATATTGTTGATCGGAAATAATGTAGAATTGATACGCAAAGCATAAAGGAGTATTTGAAAGGAGTTTTCAAAGAAGGACCTCAGTGAAGCTGCTTACATATTGAGCATCAAGATCTATAGAGATGGATCAAGGCGCTTGATAAGTTTTTCAATAAGTACATACCTTGTCAAGATTTTGAAGTAGTTCAAAATGGAGCAGTCAAAGAAAAGTTCTTGCACTGTGTTACAAAGGTGTGAAATTGAGTAAGACTCAAAACCCGACCACGGCAGAAGATAGAAAGAGAATGAAAGTCATTCCCTATGCATCAGCCATAGGTTCTATAAAGTATGTCATGCTGTGTACCAGACCTATTGCATACCCTACCACTATGCTTGGCAAGGGAGTGCAATAGTGATCTAGGAGTAGATCAATGGACAGCGGTCAAAATTATCCTTAGTAGAATAAGGATATGTTTCTCGATTATGGAAGTGACAAAAGGTTAAATAAGTAAAGGGTTACGTCGATGCAAGTTTTGACACCGATCTGGATGACTCTAAGTCACGATCTAGATACATATTGAAAGTGGGAGCAATTAGCTAGAGTAGCTCCGTGCGAGCATTGTAGACATAGAATATTTGCAAAATACATACGGCTCACGATATATGAGACCCGTTGACTAAGCTTCTCTCACGAGCAAAACATGATCATACCTTAGTACTCTTTGGGTGTTAATCACATAACGATGTGAACTAGATTATTGACTCTAGTAAACCCTTTGGATGTTGTTCACATGACGATGTGAACTATGGGTGTTAATCACATATAGATGTGAATATTAGTGTTGAATCACATGATGATGTGAACTAGATTATTGACTCTAGTGCAAGTGGGAGACTGAAGGAAATATGCCCTAGAGGCAATAATAAAGTTATTATTTATTTCCTTATATCATGATAAATGTTTATTATTCATGCTAGAATTGTATTAACCGGAAACATAATACATGTGTGAATATATAGACAAGCAGTATATGTCACTAGTATGCCTCTACTTGACTAGCTTGTTAATCAAAAGATGGTTATGTTTCCTAACCATGAACAAGGAGTTGTTATTTGATTAACAAGGTCACATCATTAGTTGAATGATCGATTGACATGACCCATTCCGTTAAGCTTAACACTTGATCGTTTAGTATGTTAATGCTTTCTTCATGACTTATACATGTTCACGTAACTTCATGAGATTATGCAACTCCGTTTACGGAGGAACACTTTGGGTGCTACCAAGCGTCACAAGCGTAATGGCGGGTGATTATAAAGGAGTACTACAGGTGTCTCCAAAGGTACATGTTGGGTTGGCGTGTTCGAGATTAGGTTTTGTCACTCCGATTGCCGGAGAGGTATCTCTGGGCCTTCTCGGTAATACTCATCACCTAAGCCTTGCAAGCATTGTAACTAATGAGTTAGTTATGAGATGATGTATTACGGAGCGAGTAAAGAGACTTGCGGTAGCGAGATTGAACTAGGTATTGGATACCGACGATCGAATCTCGGGCAAGTAACTATACCGATGACAAAGGGAACAAAGTATGTTGTTATGCTTGGTTTGACCGATAAAAGATCTTACGTAGAATATGTAAAGAGCCAATATGGGCATCCAGGTCCGCTATTGGTTATTATTTGGAGAGGTGTCTCGGTCATGTCTACATTGTTCTCGAACCCGTAGGGTCCCTTGCAACAACGTTCGATGGCCGGTTACTATGAGTTTTATGATGTTAATGTACGAAAGGTTGTTTGGAGTCCCGGATGAGATCACGGACGTGGCGAGGAGTCTCGAAATGGTCGAGACATAAAGATTCATATATTGGAAGTCTATGTTTGGACATCGGAAGTGTTCCGGTGAAATTGGAATTTTACCAAATGCAGGGAGGTTACCGGAACCCCCGGAATGCTAATGGGCCAACATGGGCCTTAGTGGAAAGGAGAAAAGGGGCCCAAGTGCTGGCGCACCTTCCCCCTTCCCTAGTCCTATTAGGACTAGGAGAAGGCGCCTCTCTCTCCCTTCCCACTTGGCCAATCCCTAGTTGGACTAGGATTTGGGGAATCCTACTCCTAGTAGGAGTAGGACACCTGGCGCACCTCTCCTTGGCCGGCCAACCCTCCCTTCCCTCCTTTATATCTGAGGGGCAGGGGCACCCCATGATACACAAGTTGATCATTGAGATCGTTCCTTAGCCGTGTGCGGTGCCCCTTCCACCATATTACACCTCGAAAATACCGTGGCGGAGCTTAAGTGAAACCTGCGCCGGTGGAACATCATCATCGTCACCACGCCGTCGTCTTGTGAAACTCTCCCTCAACACTCGGCTGGATCGGAGTTCGAGGGGCGTCATCGAGCTGAGCGATGTGCAGAACTCGGAGGTGCCGTGCGTTCGGTACTTGGATCGGTTGGATCGTGAAGAAGTCTGACTACTTCCTCTACGTCGTATCAGCGCTTCCGTTGCTGGTCTCACGAGAATGCGTAGACAACACTCTCATCTCGTTGCTAAGCATCACCATGATCTTGCGTGATCGTAGGAAAATTTTTGAAATTACTCGTTTCCCAACGGTGGCATCCGAGCCTAGGTTTTTATGGTTTGATGATATGCAGAGTAGAACACAAGTGAGTTGTGGGCGATACAAGTCATCTTGCCTACCAGCATGTCATACTTTGGTTCAGCGGTATTGTTGGACAGACGATCGAGACCAACCTTACGCGTACTCTTCACGCTTGAGACCGGTTCCCTCGGCGTGCTTTGCACATAGATGGCTTGTGGAAGACTGTCTCTCCAACTTTAGTTGAACCGAGTGTAGCTACGCCAGTCCTTGAGAAGGTTAAGCGGAGTCTATTTGACGAAGTATCGTTGTGGTTTTGATGCGTAGGTAAGATGAGTTCTTGCTTAAGCCCATAGCAGCCACGTAAAACTTGCAACAACAAAGTAGAGGACGTCTAACTTGTTTTTGCAGGGCATGTTGTGATGTGATATGGTCAAGACATGATGCTAAATTTTATTGTAGGAGATGATCATGTTTTGTAACGAGTTATCGACAGTGGCGAGAGCCATATGGTTGTCGCTTTATTGTATGCAATGCAATCGCGATGTAATGCTTTACTTTATTACTAAGCGGTAGTGATAGTCGTGGAAGCATAAGATTGGCGAGGCGACAACGATGCTACGATGGAGATCAAGGTGTCGCGCGGTGGCGATGGTGATCATGGCGGTGCTTGAAGATGGAGATCACAAGCACGAGATGATGATGGCCATATCATATCACTTATATTGATTGCATGTGATGTTTATCCTTTATGCATCTTATCTTGCTTTGATTGGCGGTAGCATTATAAGATGATCTCTCACTAAAAATTATCAAGAAGTGTTCTCCACGAGTATGCACCGTTCGCGAAAGTTCTTCGTCTTTGAGACACCACGTGATGATCGGGTGTGATAGGCTCTACGTTCAAATACAGCGGGTGCAAAACAGTTGCGCACGCGGAATACTCGAGTTAAACTTGTGAGCCTAGCATATAGCAGATATGGCCTCGGAACACGGAGACCGAAAGGTCGGCGTGAATCATATAGTAGATATGATCAACATAGTGATGTTCACCATTGAAACTACTCCATCTCACGTGATGATCGGACATGGTTTAGTTGATATGGATCACGCAATCACTTAGAGAATTGGAGGATATTTTTCTAAGTGGGAGTTCTTAAGTAATATGATTAATTGAACTTTAATTTATCATGAACTTAGTCCCAGTAGTATTTTGCAAATTATGTTTGTAGATCAATAGCTCGCGTTGTTGCTTCCCTATGTTTTTATATGTGTTCCTAGAGAAAATTGTATTGAAAAATGTTAGTAGCAATGATGCGGATTGGATCCGTGATCTGAGGTTTATCCTCATTGCTGCTGAAGTATTATGTCCTTAATGCACCGCTAGGTGACAGACCTATTGCAGGAGCAGATGCATACGTTATGAGCGTTTGGCTAGCTCAATATGATGACTACTTGATAGTTTAGTGCACCATGCTTAACGACTTAGAATCGGGACTTCAAAGGCGTTTTTGAGCGTCATGGACCATATGAGATGTTCCAGGAATTGAAGTTAATATTTCAAGCAAATACCGAGTTGAGAGATATGAAGTCTCCAACAAGTTCTATAGCTAAAAGATGGAGGAGAATCGCTCAACTAGTGAGCATGTGCTCGATTATGCAGGTACTTTAATCGCTTGAATCAAGTGGGAGTTAATCTTCGAGATAAGATAGTGATTGACAGAATTCTCTAGTCACCATCACTAAGTTATTAGAACTTTGTGATGAACTACGGTTATGCAAGGGATGGCGAAAGCGATTCCGAGCTCTTACGTGATGTTGAAATCGGCGAAGGTAGAAATCAAGAAAGAGCATCAAGTGTTGATGATTGACAAGACCACTAGTCTCAAGGAAAAGGGCAAAGGGAAGAAAGGGAACTTCAAGAAGAGCGGCAAGCAAGTTGCTGCTTTCGAGTGAAGAAGCCCAAGTCTGGACCCTAAGCACGAGACTAAGTGCTTTGCTGCAATGGAACTGGTCACTAGAAGCGGAACTACCCCAAGTATTTGGCGGATAAGAAGGATGGAAAAGTGAACAAAGGTATATTTGATATACAGATTATTGATGTGTATTTTACTAGTGTTAAGTAGCAACCCCTCGGTATTTGATACTTTGGTTCAGTTGCTAAGAGTAGTAACTTGAAGCGGAGTTGCGAGAATGAGCGAAACTAGTTGAAAGGGAAGTGACGATGAGTGTTGGAAGTAGTTCCAAGATTGATATGATCATCATCGCACACTCCCTATACTTTCGGGATTAGTGTGGAACCTAAATAAGTGTTATTTGGTGTTGAGCATAAATATGATTTGATCATGTTTATTGCAATCTGGTTATTCATTTAAGTAAGAGAATAAATTGTTGTTACATTTTACATGAATAAAACCTTATATGGTTACACACCCAATGAAAATGGTTCATTGGATCTCGATCATAGTGATACACATATTCATAATATTGAAACCAAAAGATGCAAAGTTAATAATGATAGTGCAACTTATTTGTGGCACTGCCGTTTGGGGTCATATCGGTGTAAAGCGCATGAAGAAACTCCATAAAGATGGATTTTCGAAATCACTTGGTTATGAACCGTTTGATGCTTGCGAACCGTGCCTTTTGGGCAAGATAGTGAAACTCCGTTGTTCGGAACAATGGAGCGAGCAACAAACTTGTTGGAAATAATACATACCGATGTATGCGATCCAATGAGTGTTGATGCTCGTGGCAAGTATCGTTATTTTACGACCTTCACAAGATGATTTGAGCAGATATGGATATATCTACTTGATGAAACATAAATGCGAAATAGTTGAAAGGTTCAAAGAATTTCAGAGTGAAGTGGAAAATCATCGTAACAAGAAAATAAAGTTTCTGCGATCTGATCGTGGAGATGAATATTTGAGATTCACGAGTTTGGTCTTCAATTAAAACAAAGTGGAATAGTTTCACAGCTCACGCCACAGGAACACCACAACATTATGGTGTGTCCGACCGTCATAACCGTACTTTATTTTGATATGGTGCGATCAATGATGTCTCTTACCGATTTACCAATATCGTTTTGGGGTTATGCATTAGAGACAGCTGCATTCACGTTTAATAGGGCACCATCTAAATCCGTTGAGATGACACCGTATGAACTATGGTTTAGCGAAGAAACCTAGTATCGTTTCTTAAAGTTTGGAGTTGTGATGCTTATGTGAAAAAGTTTTCACTGATAAGCTCGAACCCAAATCGGAGAATGCGTCTTCATAGAATACCAAAGGTAACTATTGGGTACACCTTCTATCACAGATCCGAAGGCAAGTTTTTCGTTGCTAAGATGGATCCTTTCTAGAGAAGAAGTTTCTCTCGAAAGAAGTGAGTGGGAGGAAAGTAGAAACTTGATGAGGTAATTGTACCTTCTCCCTTATTGGAAAGTAGTTCATCACGAAATCAGTTCTAGTGATTCCTACACCAATTAGTGAAGAAGTTAATGATGATGATCATGAAACTTCAGATCAAGTTGCTACCAAACCTCGTAGGTATTCGAGTAAGATCCGCATCGTAGTGAATACGGTAATCATGTTACGGAAGTCATGTTACTAGACCATGATGAACCTTCGAACTATGAGGAAGCGATGATGAGCCCAGATTCAGCGAAATGGTTTGAGGCCATGAAATCTGAGATAGGATCCATGTATGAGAACAAAGTATGGACTTTGGTTGACTTGATAGATGATCAGCAAGTCAAGTTAAATAAATGGATCTTCAAGAGGAAGACAGAATCTTGATAGTAGTGTTACTATCTACAAAGCTCGACTTATGCATAAAAGGTTTTCGACAAATTCAAAGTGTTGACCACAATGAGATTTTCTCAAGCATGGCGATGCTTAAAGTCTGTCCGAATCATGTTAGCAATTGCCACATTTTATGAAATCTGGCAAATGGATGTCAAAACTACCTTCTTTAATGGATTTATTAAAGAAGAGTTGTATATGATGCAACGAAGGTTTTTCAATCCTAAGGGAGCTAACAAAATGTGCAAGCTTGAGCAATCCATCTATGGACTGGTGCAAGAATCTCGGAGTTGGAATAAGCGCTTTGATAGTGTGATCAAAGCATATGGTTTTATCTGAGACTTTTTGAGAAGCCTGTATTTACAAGAAAGTGAGTGGGAGCACTACTGACATTTTACGATAAGTATATGTGAATGACATATTGTTGATCGGAAATAATGTAGAATTATTACGCAAAGCATAAAGGAGTATTTGAAAGGAGTTTTTCAAAGAAGGACCTCGGTGAAGCTGCTTACATATTGAGCATCAAGATCTATAGAGATGGATCAAGGCGGCTTGATAAGTTTTTCAATAAGTACATACCTTGTCAAGATTTTGAAGTAGTTCAAAATGGAGCAGTCAAAGAAAAGTTCTTGCCTGTGTTACAAAGGTGTGAAATTGAGTAAGACTCAAAACCCGACCACGGCAGAAGATAGAAAGAGAATGAAAGTCATTCCCTATGCATCGACCATAGGTTCTATAAAGTATGTCATCTTGTGTGCAGGACCTATTGCATACCCTACCACTATGCTTGGCAAGGGAGTGCAATAGTGATCTAGGAGTAGATCAATGGACAGCGGTCAAAATTATCCTTAGTAGAATAAGGATATGTTTCTCGATTATGGAAGTGACAAAAGGTTAGGTACGTAAAGGGTTACGTCGATGCAAGTTTTGACACCGATCTGGATGACTCTAAGTCACGATCTAGATACATATTGAAAGTGGGAGCAATTAGCTAGAGTAGCTCCGTGCGAGCATTGTAGACATAGAATATTTGCAAAATACATCTGACTCACAGATATATGAGACCCGTTGACTAAGCTTCTCTCCACGAGCAAAACATGATCATACCTTAGTACTCTTTGGGTGTTAATCACATAACGATGTGAACTAGATTATTGACTCTAGTAAACCCTTTGGATGTTGTTCACATGACGATGTGAACTATGGGTGTTAATCACATATAGATGTGAATATTAGTGTTGAATCACATGATGATGTGAACTAGATTATTGACTCTAGTGCAAGTGGGAGACTGAAGGAAATATGCCCTAGAGGCAATAATAAAGTTATTATTTATTTCCTTATATCATGATAAATGTTTATTATTCATGCTAGAATTGTATTAACCGGAAACATAATACATGTGTGAATATATAGACAAGCAGTATGTCACTAGTATGCCTCTACTTGACTAGCTTGTTAATCAAAGATGGTTATGTTTCCTAACCATGAACAAGGAGTTGTTATTTGATTAACAAGGTCACATCATTAGTTGAATGATCTGATTGACATGACCCATTCCGTTAGCTTAACACTTGATCGTTTAGTATGTTAATGCTTTCTTCATGACTTATACATGTTCTGTAACTATGAGATTATGCAACTCCGTTTACGGAGGAACACTTTAGGTGCTACCAAAGCGTCACAGCGTAAGCTGGGTGATTATAAAGGAGTACTACAGGTGTCTCCAAAGGTACATGTTGGGTTGGCGTATTTCGAGATTAGGTTTTGTCACTCCAATTATCGGAGAGGTATCTCTGGGCCTTCTCGGTAATACTCATCACCTAAGCCTTGCAAGCATTGTAACTAATGAGTTAGTTATGAGATGATGTATTACGGAACGAGTAAAGAGACTTGCCGTAGCTTGAGATTGAACTAGGTATTGGATACCAAGCGATCGAATCTCGGGCAAGTAACATACCGATGACAAAGGGAACAAAGTATGTTGTTATGCTTGGTTTGACCGATAAAAGATCTTCGTAGAATATGTAGGAGACCAATATGGGCATCCAGGTCCCGCTATTGGTTATTATTTGGAGAGGTGTCTCGGTCATGTCTACATTGTTCTCGAACCCGTAGGGTCCATGCGCTTAACGCTTCGATGGCGGTTACTATGAGTTTTTATGATGTTAATGTACGAAGGTTGTTGAGTCCGGATGAGATCACGGACGTGACGAGGAGTCTCGAAATGGTCGAGACATAAAGATTCATATATTGGAAGTCTATGTTTGGACATCGGAAGTGTTCGGGTGAAATTGGGAATTTTACCAAATGCAAGGGAGGTTACGGAACCCCGGAATGCTAATGGGCCAACATGGGCCTTAGTGGAAAGGAGAAAAGGGGGCCCAAGTGCTGGCGCACCTTCCCCCTTCCCTAGTCCTATTAGGACTAGGAGAGAAGCGCCTCTCTCTCCCTTCCCACTTGGCCAATCCTAGTTGGACTAGGATTTGGGGAATCCTACTCCTAGTAGGAGTAGGACACCCCTGGCGCACCTCTCCTTGGCCGGCCAACCCCTCCCCTTCCCTCCTTTATATACAGGGGCAGGGGGCACCCCATGATACACAAGTTGATCATTGAGATCGTTCCTTAGCCGTGTGCGGTGCCCCCTTCCACCATATTACACCTCGAAAATACCGTAGCGGAGCTTAAGTGAAGCCCTGCGCGGTGGAACATCATCATCGTCACCACGCCGCCGTCGTCTTGTGAAACTCTCCCTCAACACTCGGCTGGATCGGAGTTCGAGGGCGTCATCGAGCTGAGCGTGTGTGCAGAACTCGGAGGTGCCGTCACGTTCGGTACTTGGATCGGTTGGATCGTGAAGGAGTACGACTACTTCCTCTACGTCGTGTCAGCGCTTCCGTTCTTTGGTCTCACGAGTGCGTAGAACAACACTCTCATCTCGTTGCTAAGCATCACCATGATCTTGCGTGATCGTAGGAAATTTTTGAAATTACTCGTTTCCCAACAGTTCATGGGGAGGCAGCGGAATCGTCGTGTTCATGGGAGGCAGCGGAATGCGTCGTGTTCATCGGGAGGCAGCAGGCAGCGTGGGAGCCAACCGGCTTGGGCCGGAACAGGCGATGGAAGCGAGGCTGGCGTGCCGCGAAGCGGAGGAAACGGCCTTGTGTTCGACCGGCCACGTTCGGAACGGGGTCCTGTTGATCGGGAGGGGTGTGGCGTACTGCAAAACGGAGGAAATGGACCTCCAAGGGCGAAACGAGGGTCCTGTTGATCGGGAGGGGTGTGGCGTACCGCAAAACGGAGGAAATGGACCTCCTACGGTCGAAACAGGGGTCCTGTTGATTGGGGGGTGTGGCGTACCACAAAACGGAGGAAATGGACCTCCTACGGTCGAAACGGGGGTCCTGTTCATCGGGAGGGGTGTGGCGTACCGCAAAACGGGACTCCATGGGATACTGTTCATCTCCACCATCGACCTCCTCCAGCCTCCATGGGCTACCGTCAACCTCCTCCAGCCTCCATGCGCTCTTGTTCATCCAGCCTCCACCGTGCGCTACTCCACCGGCTACTGTTCAACCACCCCTCCACCGTCTACTGTTCATCCAGCCCTCCACCATCTACTGTTCATCCAGCCCTCCACCGTCTGCTGTTCATCCAGCCCTCCACACCACGGTCTGTTCAACCACCCCTCCACGGCCACCCCTCCACCGTCTCTGTTCATCCAGCCATCCACACCACGGGTCCTGTTCATCCAGAGGCAACGCCACCGCTCACTTGTTCATCCAACCCCCATAGCGCTCCTTTGTTCATCCAATCGATCAACTTCAGTTAGCAACAGTAGCGAAGGAATCGCTCCATCGGGTTCAGTTAACAGCCATCGATCGATCGCTCGGGTTCAGCAATGCGTAGCCTGCAGTGCAATCGCTCGGGTTAAGTTAGAGCCCAATGCCTCGCTCGGGTTCAGTTAGAGCCAACGCCTCGCACCTGCAGCAGCGTCGTGTCACGAGAGAAACGTGCATCGCTCGGCCCTCGACCTCCCACCGTAACTGGAAACTCCCCAAAATTTTCCTACCCCTCGCTTCTACCATGGTTTTTTCCGTCATGGACGGCCCAAAGAATGTCATGCAGCTGCGTCATCGGCCCGCCCAGGACGAAAAGCCCATTTTCTGTCATGATTTTTTGTCATAGAAGTAGGAGCCCACCACATCAATGATGATACCGGGTTCTGTCACAATTATCGTCATAGAAGTGTCATATGTATGACAGAAAAAAATATTTGTTCGGCCCAAAATGTCACGGATGTGTCTTTTTTTTGTAGTGTAAGGAAGACAATCAATAAATAAATCATGCTCCGACTTCATCACATAACGGTTCACCATACGTGCATGCTACGGGAATCACAAACTTCAACACAAGTATTTCTACAATCCACAACTACCCACTAGCATGACTCTAATATCACCACCTTTATATCGCAAAACTATTGCAAGGAATCAAACATATCATATTCAGTGATCTACAAGTTTTATGTAGGATTTTATGGCTAGCCATGTGAATGACCAATTCCTGTCATCTCTCTAAATAGATATAAGTGAAGCAAGAGAGTTTAATTCTTTCTACAAAAGATATGCCCACGCTCTAATAAATATAAGTGAAGCAAAAGAGCATTCTACAAATGGTGGTTTTACGTGTAAAGAGAAATAGGCAATCAAACTTCAAATGATATAAGTGAAGCACATGAAGCATTCTATAAAGCCATACTCAAAATATATAAGTGAAGTGCATAGATCATTCTATAAATAAACCAAGGACTATCTCATACCAGCATGGTGCATAAAATAAAAGATAAAACTAAATGCAAAAGAGCCTCCAAGATTTGCACATATCGCATGAGCAAACGAACACGAAAACCGACCGATATTTGTTGAAGAAAGAGGAGATGCCTTCCGGGGCATCCCCAAGCTTAGACGCTTGAGTCTCCTTGAATATTTACTTGGGGTGCCTTGGGAATCCCCAAGCTTGAGCTCTTGCCTCTCTTCCTTCTTCTCACGTCGAGACCTTCTCGATCATCGAACACTTCATCCACACAAAACTTCAACAGAAAACTCGGTAAGATCCGTTAGTATAATAAAGAAAATCACTACTCTAAGTACTGTTGCAAACTAATACATATTTTGTTTTTGCATTTTTCTACTGTAATATAGCTTATTCATGGCTTAATCCACTGATATAAATCGATAGTTTCATCAAAACAAGCAAACTATGCATCAAAAACAGAATCTGTATAAAACAGAATAGTCTGTAATAATCTGAACATTCACCATACCTATGGTACTGGAAAAATTCTGCCAAAACTAGGAAAAATAAACAATTTGTATAGAAAGAAAGTGCAAAAATAATCAGAACCATTTGACGTTCCAGTAAAAAATGTAAAATCTAGCACTACATCCAAAGTTTCTGTCCTGCACCGTACAAACCAACAAGCATTGTAAACATCCTAAAGGCAAACCTTGGCACATTATTTTTATAATACAATGGAATTGTACAAGGGGATAATTATTTTTGTTGAAAAGTTTCTGTAATCAAGATTCACAAAGTTTCCGTGAGCATGACCAAAGTTCAAGGCTAGCTCCCACTTCAACAATGCTCGTCTTTCTCACTTCCGCTTTTCTTTTTGAAAAGTTTGGGTTCCCTCTTTATTTTTTTGTTTTAAACTATATAAAAGAACTCAACAGAAATAAATGAATCTCTAAAACTTCCGGGTTGTCTCCTGGCAGCGCTTTCTTTAAAGCCATTAAGCTAGGCATATAGTTGCTCAAGTAGTGAATCCACCGGATCCCAAGGTATATCAAAGCCAATTTTAATTAGCGATGATTTGGCATTTAGTAGTGAGCACAAGGCAACATATATCATGCAACAACGAATTCTAACTCTCTTCCTATGCATCGGCATGTCATAAAAGAACAATTCATGCACACAAAGTAAAGGCCAATGCATAGTATAAACAGTTTCTTGCAATTTTATCATGTTGGAAACATAGAGAGGTGGAGATATAGGTCCTCTCTCATAATAATTGCAAGTAGGAGCAGAAAGCACATGCATATTATATTCATGAAAATCATCATGTGCAACGGTATAAGGCAACCCATCAATATAATCCTTAATAAGGGTAAACTTCTCCGATACAGTGTAGTTGGGAGAATTCAAAAAGATAATAGGACTATAATGCGTGGGTGCAATAGCAACAATTTCATGTTTAACATAAGGAACTATAGCAAGTTCATCTCCATAAGCATAATTCATATTGGCATCTTGGCCACAAGCATAGCAAGCATCATCAAAAAGGGATATTTCAAGAGAATCAACGGGATCATAATAGTCATCATAGCAATCATCCTTCGGTAAGCACGAAGGGAAATTAAACAATTTATGAGTTGAAGAGTTACTCTAATTAGAAGGTGGGCACGGGTAGCTAATCCGGTCTTCCTCCTTTTGTTCTTCGCTCCCCTCATCATCTTTTTACTCCAATGAGCTCACAGTTTCATCAATTTCTTCTTCCATAGACTCCTGCAAAATATTAGTCTCTTTTTGGACAGCGGAGTAGTCCTCAATATATGGTTCAACATAGGCATTAGAAGCATAATAATCATAGAAATATTTAAGTATGGCAAAAAATTTAGATTTGTAAAGAGTAGCATCATACGTTTCAATCAAAGAAGCAATTTCGTAAGCACCCTTAAAAGCAACAGATTCTTCAATTTTTTGAACATCATAGTAATTATAAACAACCTTAGCATACGAAGATACGATTTCATTATCAATAAACTCACATTGGTAGGGAAGGTGTTTCTTAGGGTTTTCAGAACAACAAGTAACATCATATATTTCACATAAATTCCAAGCATAGCATTGCAAGCGATGAATTTGATCCGATAGCGTTTCCCTTTTTCAGATACATGGTGTTGTACATAACAAGCATGTTCATCTAAAGATTTGCCCTCAACTAAGCTAGTTGGGGTTTCAGCACGAGCACATAGGGATTGAAGATGATCCAAGTAATAAGCTTCAGTGTAATAGATTTTGAGTGGTTCTTCAACCATTGGTTCAGTAGGTACAACTAATTTTTTGGTATTTTGCGTTTCCTACCCATAACTAAAGATAGAAAACAACTAAGAACAGCAAATAAAAATTACTTAGTGATAAAGCAAACAAGCACACACTAGAATATTCACCCCACGCTATTGCTCCCCGGCAACGGCGCCAGAAAAAGGTCTTGATAACCCACAAGTATAGGGGATCAATTGTATCCTCTTTCGATAAGTAAGAGTGTCGAACCCAACGAGGAGCTAAAGGTAGAACAAATATTCCCTCAAGTTCTATCGACCACCGATACAACTCTACGCATGCTTAACGTTCGCTTTACCTAGAACAATTATGAAACTAGAAGTACTTTGTAGGTGTTTTTGGATAGGCTTGCAAGGTAATAAAGAGCGTAAATAAAAAGTAGGGGCTGTTTAGATAAATACACAACTAAATTAGTTTTAGTAAAGAGCTTGTTGTCACGAGAAAGTTATTTGTCCCTAGGCAATCGATAACTAGACCGGTAATCATTATTGCAATTTTATTTGAGGGAGAGGCATAAGCTAACATACTTTATCTACTTGGATCATATGCACTTATGATTGGAACTCTATCAAGCATCCGCAACTACTAAAGATCATTAAGGTAAAACCCAACCATAGCATTAAAGCATCAAGTCCTCTTTATCCCATACGCAACAACCCCCTTACTGGGTTTGTGTTTGATCCTCCACGCGACCCACTATAAGCGAATCATGAACGTATTGCAACACCCTACAGCGGGGATCCCTCACGCTTGCGCGACACGGAGAGCAACATAGGACAACACCAATAATAAAACATGCAACTCACGATCATCAATTAACCCATAGGACAAAACAGATCTACTCAAACATCATAGGATAGCTGTTGGGGATATTACCACTGGGCGTAAACCAGCCAGGAGAGGCCGGATTAACCCCATAGTAGTTCACTATATCTGAAGCCCGTGAAGACAGACGGTGACGCTTTATGAAGGCCCAGGGCCCAAAGCCGGTTTCAGGCCTGTAGACATAAACTGACATCGATATGTAAACTTGTGTTGTAAGATAGAAAGAGCAGAGACCGAGCCGGACACATTTATGAGCCGGCCTCGAGATTCTGTAAACCGACGGGCGTCAACCCGTGTATATAAGGGGACGACCCGGCGGTGGTTCAGGACAACATACAACAACTAGAGACTCAGGCAAAGCGTATTCGCTCCCTGGTCATCGAAACCCTAGCAATTCCACAACAACTGGATTAGGCTTTTACCTTCACCGCAAGGGGCCGAACCAGTATAAACTCTCCGTGTCCCTTGTCCGCTTTAACCCCTTTAAGCTAACCCGCGTGATGGCTCCACGACTAAGTCCTTTCCTTAGGACATCTGACGTGACAAAACCACGACAGTTGGCGCCCATCGTGGGGCTATCGCACGATGGTTTCGAGTTCTTAGAGGGCAGCTTCGAAGGACTCAAGGGCTACACTGTGGGCCGGATGACCAAGAGTCGTCGTAGCAAGCTCTACATCGACGATGCAGGCTGGGGCCCGAAGCCGGCTCAATCGAGTACGGATACCGGGTCCCCTTTGGTGGCATACACATTTTCATTGGCAAGATCGGTGAACCGGGCCCTGAGCCGGACATCTGCACCGTCGAAATGGCTCAGTGTGCGAGATCTGCCCGGGTCAAGCCTGTCATGAAGCGTGCCTTCGTGGGAGTCATCCACGGAGGAATCGAGGATAGATCGAATCTGGTGGTGAAACCGTCTTTTATTCCGTCGATGAGTCATCGATCGGAGAGACCGAATCGTTATATCGGTTGCGAGATGGCCGAATTGGGGCGATTCCGATGGCGGCGATATTCAGACCCTTTGATCCGCCAAACCGGGTTGGAATCTTCATGGCCGGTACACAACCAGCACTCCACTCTTCGACCGCAGCGGCGATGATTTCCGGATCAACAGCAGCGGCAGCGGTCGGGGCAGGAGGCCCTGTGCGACCGCCGGCTCAGATTCTATCTGATTTGTTTGTCGCTTTGGCAACGCTGATGGCGGAGGTTAACCCAGCGGACCAAGACGCACATAATGCAGAAATCACGAAGGTGAAAGATCAGATCACCCAGGCCAAAGCTGACTTGGCAGCAGAGGATACCAGGATGGCTGCAGAACGGGCCGCATTGGATGCACAGGCTTACCGACTTATCTTTGGATCGAGTCGTCGAACAATGTCCTGAAGAGGAGGTACCGATCTCGCGTGACGCGGGTTTATGAAGCTAGGAACCTCTTTAATACCCCAGGAGCAGGGACCAGTAATCCTTCGGTGGTAAACCGGGCGAAGGCACCTGGAGCAGGGGCGCCGGTTCAGCCGCGTTTGGTGGATCCGCCTCGCCAGAACAACATTGTGACACAGCGTGTCCCGACACCACCGGGTCATTATTCTAACCCAATGGACAACATTGTCGCTGCCGCTTCACGGCTGGCGGCCATCCCGATCGAAGGCGAGTCTCCGGTGGCAGTCGAAACGCGACGGGTTAGGGAGCTTCTTCAGACAGCTTTGGTTCAGCAGGAGGCTTATTCATATAGTCATGAGAGGATCCATTCTACTCCCCGCCCAAGCCGGAGCTACAGCAAGCGTATAGATGAGCCGGCCGTGTCAAGCAATGCGCGAAACCGTGATCTGCCCCGTGGCCATAACCCGGCAGGTGGTGGCGGTGATGCTCAGGATGTGGTGGATCGTGCTAGAGCTCGTCGGGAGGCCGAGTTAGCAGCGCAGCATGAGGCCCGTCAGCTTACTCCGGTTCGTCCAACCACGTCGGTGGAACCAGGGGTTACTTCTAGCTCTCTCGGAGTACCGTGTCTCGTCCCGGTGCTGCGCAACGTGCGTCTGCCCAAGGATTTTAAAGGCCCGCGCAAAGTGCCGAATTACACCGCCGATTTGTCCCCTGAGACATGGGTCGAAAGTTATGAGATGGCCATGGAGGTGCTGTATGTGGACGATGCAGCGAGTGCGAAATACTTCACCATGATGCTAGAGGGGACGGCCCGCACTTGGCTGAAGAGCTTACCGGCTGATTCTATCAGGTCATGGGCCGAGTTGAGAGCCCGGTTTATCCAGAATTTCAAGGATACATGCAAGCAGCCCATGTCAATTGTGGACTTAGCTTCCTGTGTCCAGGAGGAAGGAGAGTCAACAACCCGTTGGGTGCGCCGGGTTTCGGAGATTTTACATTCATCGGACCGCATCAACACTGATACCGCAATTTTAACATTGGAAGGCAATTGCCGGTTTGAACCCCTGAAGTTGAAGTTGGGACGGCTAAAACGTCATTGTAATGACATGGGAACTCTCATGGCCGCTCTGGTGAAGTATGCCGACTCTGATAGTACCAAGGATCCCGAGTCTGACGATGATAAGATAGGGAAGGGAAAGAGGAGCGGCAACGCCAAGGGGCAGCACAACAACCCGGCGGGTCATGGAAAGCGGCGGCAAGCGTAAAGCGGACCACAGCTTAGACTTTGTGGCTAATACCAACACACATGACAAGGGCCAGCGGCGTAAGGGTAAACCGCCCTAGCGTGGTGGAGGGCCAAGTCCTAACCCGGACCACCTGTCTTATCTGTTGAACCAGCCTTGCCAAAACACGGAACGAAGGAGATGTCGTCCACGCACCTCTGGAAGGATTGTTATATCATGAAGGAGTTCAAAAATTCTGATCTCTTTCGGTATGATCATGGACCGGGTGACGGTTCAGGCCCCGGATCTCATGGCCGGGTTATGGTGGAGGTAATTCCGGTTCAGGCTTCCACGGTAATCAGGGTGGACATAACAATCAAGGTAATCAGGGCAACCAAGGTGGTTATAATCATCAAGGGAATCAGCAGCAACAGCAGCAGTCGGGTTATCAGAGCAACCCAAAGCACTTGAATAGTGGGCAGTATCATGTCTTCAACACTAGCTTGTGCAAACGCGATCAGAAGCTTCATAAGAGGGTAGTGAACTGCGTTGAACCGGCGGTGCCCCGTTACTTGCGCTGGTCCGAGCAGCCGGTCGAGTGGAGTAGAGAAGATCATCCGCCCCGGGTTGACAATCCGGGTCATCTGGCATTGGTGGTGGCGCCTCAGGTGGGAGGTTATAAGTTCACTAAGTTACTCATGGATGGAGGGAGTAGTATCAATATCCTTCATTATGAAACTTTCTGTCGCATGGGGTTAACAAATAAAAATCTTAAACCATCCAATACGGTGTTCCATGGTGTGGTGCCTGGTAAATCGGCATATCCTGTCGGTAAAATAGCTCTGGATGTGGCTTTTGGAGATGAGCATGACTCGAGATCAAAAACCTTGACCTTTGAAGTGGTGAAAATCAGAAGCCCGTATCATGCCCTATTTGGATGGCCAACTTATGCTAAATTTATGGCACAGACCTTGTTATGTCTATCTGCAGCTCAAGATGCCGGGTCACAAGGGAACTATAACTTGATTACATGGGAGCATAAGATCGCTTTGGGGTGTGAAGAAGGTGATGTGGCTTATGCTTTGAGTCGGTTTGAGCAACGAAGAGTTGAAGTTTTACAAAGACAATGTTGATCTGGCAGATATGACTTCATTGAAGAAACCAACTTCTGAGCATGATCCGGCCCTGAAGTTTAAATCAGCAGATGAGACTAATCTTGTTGACTTCATGCCCGGCGATTCGTCCAAGCAGTTTAGCATCAGCGCTAACTTGGATCCAAAATAGGAAAGCGCGCTCATCGAGTTCATCTGTGAGAACCGGGACATCTTTGCGTGGAAGCCTTCTGATATGCCAGGTGTACCGAGAGAACTCGCTGAGCACACTCTGAATGTTGATCCCAAGTATAAACCGGTCAAGCAATTTCTCCGCCGGTTCAATGAAGAAAGACGCAAGGCTATTGGAGAAGAAGTTGCCAGGCTCTTGGCGGCTGGGTTTATCATCGAAGTGTTTCATCCTGAGTGGTTGGCTAATACGGTGCTAGTACTTAAGAATAATGGCACTTGGTGTATGTGTGTGGACTATACGGATCTCAACAAGGCTTGCCCAGCAGATCCTTTTGCTCTCCCACGTATTGATCAAATCATTGATGCTACAGCGGGTTGCGAGCGTTTGAGCTTTTACGGATGCATATTCTGGTTATCATCGAGATCAAAATGGCGATTAAGGACCAGAAGAAGACAGCCTTCATAACTCCTTTTGGAGCCTTCTGTTATGTGTCTATGCCCTTTGGGCTCAAGAGTGCCCAGGCGACTTATCATCGGTGTGTGCAGAATTGTCTTCATAATCAGATCGGCCGCAATGTTCATGCTTATGTGGATGATATTGTGGTAAAATCTAGACAGAAGGAGACATTGATAGATGACTTGAAAGAGACCTTTGATAACCTGCTGGTTTATAAAATGATGCTTAACCCGGCCAAGTGTGTTTTTGGTGTACCGGCAGGCAAGCTCTTGGGCTTTTTGGTGTCTAACAGGGGCATTGAAGCTAATCCAGAAAAGATCAAAGCCATCACCTCTTTGGCCAAACTGAAGTGTATCAATGGTGTTCAACGCCTGGCAGGCTGGATTGCCGCGTTGAGCCGGTTTATCAGTCGCCTTGGTGAGAAGGCCATCCCTTTGTATCAGATGCTGAAGAAAATGGATAACTTTGTCTGGAGTGACGCTGCTAATGAAGCATTTGAGGACTTAAAACGGCAGCTGGCTAATCCGCCAATTCTCGCTGCTCCGATTGACAAAGAACCATTATTGCTATATATGGCAGCTAACGCCTGGGCTATTAGTGTGGCTATTGTGGTGGAGCGCAAGGAGGCAGGAAAGGAATATCCGGTTCAGCGGCCGGTTTACTATATCAGTGAGGTACTTATTGAGTCCAAGCAGAGGTACCCGCATTGGCAAAAATTGGTGTATGGAGTTTTCATGGCAAGTCGGAAGCTTAAGCAATATTTCCAAGGTCATCCCATCACGGTGGCCAGCTCTGCTCCTTTGGGGTATATAATCCAGAACAGGGAAGCAACTGGCCGGATTGCTAAGTGGGCTATCGAGCTCGGGCCTCACGGGTTGAAATACATACCCCGAACGGCGATCAAATCTCAGGCACTTGTGGATTTCATCAATGATTGGATAGAACTACAAGCGCCAGAAGAGAAGCCGGATCATACTTATTGGACTATCCATTTTGATGGGTCCAGGCAATTGGAGGGCTCGGGGGCTGGAGTCGTGTTAACTTCCCCACGAGGTGATAAGTTTTGTTATGTTCTCCATTTAATGTTCCCTTGCACTAACAATGCAGCTGAATATGAGGCCTTGCTCCATGGTCTTCGGATGGCTAAGGAGATGAACCTAAGTCGAGTCAAGTGCTTCGGTGACTCGGACCTGGTGGCTCAACAAGTGTCCCAAGCACTTGGGACTCAAGGACCCTTGATGGCGACATATCGTCCGAGAGGTGGATATTGTTTTTTTAGAACTTATACAGTGGGGAGAGGCTCCCATTGTGTCTGTATTACTCAAAAGGTAAGGTACACTGTACAACACATATTTACAAGCATCTCATCCACCACTTTGGGGGAGAGTGTGATCTGACCAAGTTCTGGACTAAATAGTGGGGTGGAAGGTTGTTTACAAAAGAGAGAATAAAGTCTCTCAAGTCTACTCTGGTTCTGTGTTGGAGGAGGGTGAAGTCTTGCTTGAACCTATCAAGCCAGCCGTGGTATGTTGGAGGATGCCTCTGAAATGTTTGTTATTCCTTTCTTTCCATATGCTTGAAGCTGCTTGTAAGAAGATTTCCATGAACAGGGGTTTGTTCCAATCACTAGAGGCCTTACTTATCCAGTGCAGCCTGGAGCCAGATTCTTCCCACGTGATCCCTAATTTGGACCAACAGTTTTTGCTGAAAGGGCATTGGAAGATCATGTGTTCCACATCCTCTTCAACTTGTTGATTACATAAAAGGCAGCTGAGGTCATCTCCTATGTTGTAGTGCCTTCTCTTGAGCATATTGCGAGTGTTTAGTCGATCAGAGAGTAGCAACCATCCAAACATCTTGATTTTTAGCATGACTTTGGACTTCCAGAGCCAGTGATAGGATTGGTGGGCCTTCACATCCCGAAAGTAGAATTTGTAATATCTATTAGCTTTGAAGTCTTTTGAACCCCAACAATATTCCCATATATCATGTGTGCATGAATCTTCATGATTACTGACATGTAGCACTTTTTGTTGCAGGTCACGCACTTCTCCATGTGCTTGCACCGAAAGGGGAAGGTGAAACGTTTCATGGAGGGAGGTGGATCCCAAGAAATCTTTGACTGAGATATCCTCATTTAATGCAAAGGAGAAGGCCCGCGGGTGTGAATCTTCCAGTACAGATTACAACCATAGATATTTCCACATAAGAACCGTGTCCCCGACATGTACAATTTCCTTGGATATTCCTCGATATATTGGTGTGAGTTTCAGCACGTCTCTCCACCAGAATGATCTGCATGGATCCGACGCGTGCGGGATCTTGTGTGTGTAGTAAGTTGTCCATATCAACTCCACCCAAGGCAGGTCATGGTGGTTGTAAAATTTGTGCAGATATTTGAGGAGGAGGGCCTCGCTTTGGATGCGGAGATTGATGATACCGAGACCACCACTTTGTTTTGGTCGACAAACCATGTCCCAAGCCGCAAGTGAGTTACATTTATCTCCTTGCTCGCTTTTTTTTGTCCAAAGGCACTTTCTTCTGAGTTTATCAAGCAGCTCTAGAATCTTCGGTGGGAATTTAAGGGTGCAGAGAGCGAATATGGTAAGCGACGTGATCATCGTGTTGAGGAGCGACAACTTTGCACCATATGACATCAATGTTAGAGTGCTGGTTATTCTTCTTTCCATCGTGCAGACTAGAGGCATAAGATCTTGGACCATAGGCTTGGTTATTCCGAGAGGCAATCCCAAGTAAGTGAAGGGCATAGAGCCTACCTTACAGCCGAAGATTGAGGCGATGTCATTGTAGCAATCGGGCTCACAGTTGATTGGGATTAAGGTGGACTTGTGGAAATTTATTTTTAAACCAATGGAAGCAGCATAGTCTGAAAGAATGCCCTTGATTGTCCTAGCTTGTTCAGCGGAAGTCGGAAGTAGAATAATCGTGTCGTCGGCATATTGGATCACAGGATAATCGTGCTGAAACGGTAGCTGAATTTGGCCTTGTCAGAACGCGTCATTAATAGCAGCTTGAAGAAGGTCAGCTGCAAGAACGAAGATGAGTGGTGATAAAGGGTCACCTTAACCAACACCACATTTGCAGAGGAATTGCCGACCTGGAACACTATTAAGGAGGACTGAAGATTTTCCGGATGAGAAGATGCATTTGATCCAATCCAGCCATTTTGCGTCAAACCCCATGTGCTCCATAATTTTAATCATGGCGTCATGCTCGATCGTGTCGAATGCTTTGGCGAAATCTAGTTTGAGCAAGACAATCTTCTGTTTTGAAGCTTGGCATTGATGTATGTACTCGAATGCCCAGGCCAAACAATCTTGTATGGATCTACCTTTGATGAATCAGTACTGATTTCGATGAACAATTTTAAGAATGAGCTTTTGGAGCTGATTTGCGAGCAGTTTCGCGATGACCTTGAGGCAATAGTTGAGTAAAGTTGTTGCTCAAAAATCAGAAATTGTCTTAGGTGATCGAACTTTGGGTATGAGTGTAATAAATCCATCATTAATGCTTTCAAGATTGAGGCCACCCTCGTAGAATTGATTGCATAGTTCATAAAATTCCTCTTTAATTATGTGCCAGCATTTTTTCACAAATAAACCGGTGAAGCCATCCGGACCAGGTGCTCGGTCAGCCGGCATTTCCTTAATGACAGCATCTATTTCATCTGTGGTGAAAGGTGTTGTCAACTAATCCAGACCCTCAACCTTCTTGATGATGTTTTGCAAGTTAAATTTCATTTGAAACTCACCGGATTTTCCCAGTCTCTCTTTGAACGCTTGGTATATGATCGCCTCTTTGCTTGCATGATCATCAGCCGGTGTGCCATCAGGCAATTTCAGAGTGGGGATCGTGTTGCGTCTAAATCTTTCCGAGGCCATTGCCTTTAAAAACTTTGGGTCTTCGTCACCCAATTTTACCCAGCGAATGGTGCATCTCTTTTGCCAATATTGTCTTTGGTAGTTCAATAGACGTAAAATGTGTTTCTTCAGAATTTTCCTAAAATTATGTTCTGGCGTAGATAACAATAGGAGGTTTTCTAGGGCATCAATGTTGGCCAGAGCAAGATTGGAGTTATCAATTGCCACCTTCAGCTTAGAGTTTCGTTTGCTCCACTTTTTTAACTCATATCTGAGGGCTTTGAACTTTCTGCATAGAATAGTGGCCGCATTTGCATTGGCATTTTTGAAAGGTCTTGTTGTAGGTCACTTCAACGTATTAAGAATAGTGGCCACATTTGAATTGGGAACCCAAGAGGTGGATATTGTTGCAGGTCACTTCAAAGGTTATCAGGTGGATCATGTGGACGGCGGAAGAATGAAGCGGCGGACGCTTTAAGCCGTTTGGGTTCCTAACGTAAACCGGTTCCACCTAATGTCTTCTGGATGTCTTTGCATAACCCGTCCGTCAAGCTCCTGGTGAAGAGGATTTGGCTATTCCTGATCCGAAGCTTCGGTTGGTGGCGGCTCTTCATGTTATTCGGATTGACGGTTCCATATTTGGCGATATGAACCGGGCGAGTTACAGAGGATGAAACTTTGGCCAGGCGGATAATCCGGCGGTCCAAGTCCATGACTATCATCAATGGAGAGTTACATCATTGCAGTGTGACAGGGGCGTTTCAACGCTATGTGTCTCCTGAAGAAGGCCGTGAAATTTTGCACGAGATCCACGAAGGAGATTGTGGTCACCACGCTGGTTCAAAGTCTCTGGTGGCCAAGGCGTTTCTTCACGGTTTTTATTGGTTAACGGCTCATGCTGATGCCGAGGATTTAGTCAAAAGGTGTGATGGCTATCAAAAGTTCTCCCGATGAGCTCATTTGTCGGCTCAAGAGTTGAGGATGATTCCAATTACTTGGCCGTTTGCAACATGGGGGCTGGATATGGTTGGGCCCTTCAAGAGATCCAAGGACAAGAAGACCCACCTTTTGGTGCCGGTTGATAAGTTCACTAAATGGGTGGAGGCAGAGCCAGTTAGTAAATGTGATGCAGCTACGGCGGTTCAATTCATCAAGAAGGTGATCTTCCGGTTTTGCTTTCCACACAGCATTATCACAGATAATGGTACCAATCTATCAAAGGGTGCCATGAAGGAGTCTGTCAACGTGAGCACATCCGGCTTGACGTATCATCAGTGGCTCACCCCCAGTCCAATGGTCAAGCAGAGAGAGCCAATCAAGAGATCTTGAGAGGCATCAAACCCCGGCTTATAGTTCCTTTGCAACGGACGCCGGGTTGTTGGGTTGAAGAGTTACCTTCTGTGTTATGGAGCATCAATACCACACCCAACAGATCAACGGGATACACGCCTTTCTTCATGGTTTATGGTGCGGTGGCGGTTCTTCCTAGTGACATCCGTCATGACTCACCTCGTGTAGCGGCATATGTTGAAGCTGACAATGAGAAGGCATGGCAGGAAGCTCTTGACCTGTTAGATGAGGAGCGTGACATGGCAGCAGCTCGTTCGGCAATTTATCAGCAAGATCTGCGTCGTTATCACAACCGCCGGGTTAGAACCATAACCTTTCAAGAAGGCGATTTGGTGCTTCGACTCATTCAGGATCAGACGGATATGCACAAGCTATCCCCCCCTTGGGAAGGACCCTTTGTGGTCAGCAAGAATCTACACAACGGGTCATACTACCTAATCGATGTTCGAGAGCGCAAAGACTCAATTAAGTCGGAGGAGGAGACCAACCGGCCGTGGAATATTGCTCATCTTCGCCCTACTATACTTGAGCCATAGGCTCTGCTTATGTACATATTATGACAATGTATATATTATGATCAATATAATAACCGGAACCTCAGCTAAAGCGGGGTATCTGTTGTTTTTCTTACATCATGTGTGGTTACATGGAGCTTCTGTTTATAAAGCGGCGTCCGGTTTACCCCTTGATTCAGCTTCTCAAAGCTTTATGTTACATCACTTGGGGGCTTGGTCGTATCCGAACCATAGCTACACCTCTTGATCGGCGCAATGCCACAGCATCACTTGGGGGCTTGGTCATGCTCTGAACCATAGTCACACCTCTTGATCGGCTCAAAGCCAAATCAATCCGGGGCCAAAAAGAGTGTTGTAAAACAACAACTCAAACATAGGCACCCATCGAGCACTGACTCAAAATGTTACTTGGGGATTCTTTGCTTTGAAATGAACTAAGAATCTACACTTGTAATAGGCCATCAAGCCATGGCTTGGAAGCACAGTGTATACACCTAAAACCCGGGTTAGCTTTGCCTCTTTAAGTAAGTCACTCCGCCCAGGTAAACCTGGTACGACCCATCGAACTTTGACAAGTTACTCTAATAAGACCCCGAACTTGTCAAGTTAAAATGAGGTTTGGTTAAGGATTGAGGACCATCTTAAAAGGCTTTGCAAAAATGGTTTAACTCAGTGGCCTGGCAGCCCATGAAAAGCCTCGAATTTGGGGCCTGGCAGCCCGTGAAAATCCTCGACTACAACGGTCTATATTTGCCTTTTGCTAAGTTTTTTTTCTCTTTTGACAAGATTTGTGATGTTTTCAAACCGGCGTTCATCAACCCGGTTAAGTTGTCAATTACAAGTTGTTAGTGCATGATCAAGTTATAATCCGGAGACTATCATCTCGGTCTGGTTTTGACTCAAAGTCACCAGTATGGAATAAACCGGTGTTTATCACAACCCGGAACGGTTTTATTGTAAACCGGCATCATATAACAGGAGTTACTTATACTCCGGATTAGGGTTATTACCCTCACTATAAAGTTGGTTAGCCAACATTATGCCTAAAGGTCACAGGTATCATATATTTCCATATTTTGTTATCTTTTACAACCTTGGTTATCAACCTTGGTCATGACCCGCCCGGTGGTAAACCGCCAGGGCGCTTTAAGCTTCTTATCTGCAGGAACAGCTTGAATAAATGGCTATGGATTATGAACATCATATCTTAAGTATGGTGGATTAGCACGCATCAGTTGCAGATAAATATGCACGAAGGCATAACAGACCAAGTGTTTTAACTAGCCTATTACAAGGCGTTTCAGTGCCCAAAAGGATAATTGTTTTCTCAAATACGTGTTGCAGCACGTAGAAGACTAAACCGGCCTCCGGATTATGATTGGCCACCGGCTAGACCTGACGGCTGCGGATCATCTTGCACCATTTCATCATCTTTGTCTCTACCCAGCGGCTGGAAGTCAATAGTGGTCCAGTCGATCCCAGTTAACACTTGGAACATAGCTTCGTCGCTTATAAGGGTGGACGGTTCAATATCAAGGGCATAAGTGTGCTTACAGATTGGAGGGATCAGGTTTTGAGCCTTAGGAGTCGGTGCAACAACCTATTTGTTATTGGTGTCATAACTCGCCTAGTAAAATGACAGATCAGCTTCTTCAGCAAGTTGACAAGCCAGTGGACGAACTTCCCGGTTTATGGCGCGGAGATCATCAGTGCAAAATTCTGATCCGTCTTCTTTTAAGCTTGGGTAGCCTTTAATGACGTCTGCCGGATCAAGATCAGGCACCCATGCTTTTGCCCGGGTTAGTGCAGTCAAAGCGCCAGCCCTTGCAGCGGATCTCTTTAGCTCTTCTACCCGGGCAGGCAACATAGATAGCCTGGCTAAGGTATCCTTGATTAACGTCGGGGCGGCTTATTGTGAGAAGCGGTGCAGATGATTCATTGCACACCGGTATACAATTGCTCTATCAGCGTGTAGGCGGCCTTCAGCTTCTTCTGTACATCAGAGCCCAGGTGACTAATGCGAGTTCCTGCATCATTACAAATGTCAGTAAACCGGCAACACATGGGAAGGTATGTTGAAAGGATAAAGCAAGGATGCTTACCGAACACAGCAGTAGTCATGGCATGTATTTGCCGCCTTACGCCAGTCAGTTCATCTACCACCGGTCTAAGAGTTGCTTCTGCGTCCTCGGCCCTTTTCTGCAAAGCGGATTTTTCCGTGTTCCAACCCGCACACTCTTTGTTGAAATCCTCCTTTAGCTTTTCCATAGCGGCTAAAGCGCTAGTCAGTTCATCCTTTGCCTTGGAGGTTTCAGCTTGCTGGGATTTGATGTTCTCTTGCAGATCAGCAGTTTGAGCTTCCTTTTTTCTCAGTTTAGCCTATAATAGATAGAAGTACAATGAGTTGATGCTACATGATTGAAGTACCAAGCACACAACAAGTTATGCACTTGATACTTGGGGGCTAATGCATATTTGCTTGTTCTTGGAAACTCCTACAAAGTCCCAAGCATAATACAAGTATTACTCTTGGCACTTGGGGGCTAATGTATGTTTTGCTCCAAGTTCTAATCCGGGCAATCTTTTAAAAGTCCCGGTTCATCTTTATAAAGTTAAACCGGCCCTTGGGGGCTACATCAGTGAAGTTAAGATGCAGTGTTGCAAACATAAAGATGTTACTAAGTCCTGGTTCAAATTGGTATCATAAACCGTCACTTGGGGGCTACTAGAGTTGATAAGCTGCAATTGAACGTAAGAGAGAAACAGTTATGTTAGTTACCTCATATCGCTCTTTCATCAAGTTCACCAAACCGGCTTCATAGTCACGGCTGGTATACAGACGGTTCAAGAAGCCAGAATGAATGTCTTAAGCATTGAGATGGGTGTAGCTTGATAAATCGGCATTCCATTTGCCTTTGCTGATAGCAGAGAGCTCGTCCTTGGCAGTATGCTTTGACAAAGCGACAATATTGCTAGGAGTGGTGTGGCCAGTGCCAGTAATCATAATGTCATCATCTTTGTCATCAGCAGCCGTTACTGGGGTTGGCGGTTTGTCAGTATCTTTAACTGGACTGACCGGTTTGTCATCAGTTCGGACAGGGCTAGTTGGCTGATCAGCATGGCTTGTGGTGTCAACTTCCACCTGTTCAGCAAAAAAGTCATGGTCTTAAGGCGGTGGGTCATTAAGCATGACGTCAGCATCGGTCTCTTCAGGATCTGGAGTTTTTTCCGGTTCAACAGCCACGTTATAATCAGCCGGTTTATTCAACCGAGCTTTCTTGTTGGAGTCCGGGCTTGGTTGAGAAAAATAAACATGAGGATCAAGACAAAGATATAAAAATAACACATCAAGGATAAAAACAAGTGTATAGCTCACCCAAGAACTGTTTTTGAGGGTGGAAGTTTTGTGGCTGATGACTCGCGGAAGATGAGTGAGAAGTACCACGATAATTTGAATCAGACGGGTTAAGAGGCTGGCGTAAACAACCCGCTTTGGGGCATGAAGTGTCAAGGGTATAAGAGACCTCTGATCGGCGTTTCCGAATCGGAGTGTTCGGTAAACCAGCGGAGGTAACTACCTGGCCGCTGTGCCGGGTTGTGCGGCGATCCTCGTGCTGCTGCGTCTTCAAAAGAAACTTCGGGTCCAAGTAAGCAAGGGGGTGAGAGAATTTTACTTTCCGGTTTGCTCGACGGATTTTTGATATTGGCAGAGGATCTGAATTGGAGGAAAGAATGATTACCTCTACGCCATCAGCATGACTACCTTCAGCATCGTCCTGATAATAATCATTGTCAATGAGGTGTACGAAAAATGGACCAAGAGAGTCAAGTTCTGCCTCTGATTCCGGGTTACCCACACCGTCATCAGCATTTAGCTCGGAGGATGTAGTGGTCCTTTTCTTGGCAGGTTTCTTAACAACCTTGGTCTTTGGGCGAAATGGCTTGGCCGTTTTGTCTTGCGGCTTTGCCGGTTTGTCTTGTGGTTTCTTGTTCCAGAACGGATCATCACCCTGTCAGAAAATAGTCAAACTTTCAGAGAATATTTTGTGAAGCAACTTAAGATAAAAAAGAGTTATATGATTCTTACGGTGGCGGTTTGTTGAAGGTGCAGAAGGGAGTAGTCCGGTCTGGCCACGCATGACCTCCGGTTCATTCAGCATCTTCTTTACAGCCTCAGTAACTTCCGCATCTGTAAGCTGAATATCAATGTGTCATTGAGCATCCTTCAAACTCCCTATGTACTCACACATCAAACCGGAGCACCGGCTTAAGGGCAGAATACTCTAGCTTATCCAACAACGGGCAAGGTCAACTCCTGTCAAACCGTTCGCCATGAAGGCTCTACGCTTTGATAGTTGAGGGGCATAGTTGGCCCTTTCTTTTGCAGTCAACCTCTGAGGAAAAGGATGTGTATTACTAAGGCGGTGAGGGCGGTAACCCGGCAAGGGGTTCTCATCGGTTGGAGATGTATCTTGCAGTAAAACCAAGTCTGGTTCCACTCTTTTGGGTGACTGTGGAGCTTGGGATGAGGGAAAGTAACTTCCTTCCTTTTCTGAACCGCCATTCCACCCAATTCCGTATTGGGTCCATCCGTGAACTCTGTGCGACGGTTTAAGTGAAAGAAATGCCTAAACAATTCGACTGTAGGTTCCTCTTGTAGATAAGCCTCACAGAAGACTTGGAAGTGGCAGATGTTGGTCACAGAATTTGGACCAATGTCTTGAGGGTGCAGCTAAAAACTGGCCAGTACATCTCGGAAATTTTTTGAACCGGGAGGGCTAAAACCTCGACCCAGGTGATCAGCAAACACGACTACCTCTCCGTCCTTGGGTGTAGGAGGATTTTCCGGGCCAGGGACCCTCCAGTGGATGACATCTTTCTTGGCTAAAGCGCCCATTGCAACACAGTTGTTTAACTGATCTTCGGTTACTCGAGAAAGAACCCAATTGCATTCATAGACTTGCTTGGCCATGGCAAAGAAAATCTGAACCATGATTATTGCCGGTTTAAGATTTACAGTGGACAACTATAAAGCGGTATAAGGATGTAAGCATATTGTTAAACCGGATTTGGTTATTTGTAAACCGGAGTCTGACAATGGAGACAGTACAATGATGAATGCATTGGCGGTTCAACAGGGGACTAATGGTATCTACTGGGTCATCATTTTTCTATGAAGTTAAACCGCCTAATCTGGTATTAAAGGTATATGTCTAAAAGGTGCGTAAGTGAAGGAAAAAACAAGCTTCACATCTTGGCGTGGTAATTTCAGATCTACCGTGCGTTGGAAAAACAAATTATATTCTGACCTAAATTCCAGTGTGTTAAGAGTTCACCAAGTTCAGATGAGTTTTATATAAGGCAGATGTTCTAACAAGGAAGCAGGAGTTTAAAGTACAAGGGCATTGGAAAAAGCAGATCTAACTAGCCATTGGTACTACTGAAGATAAACAAGGAAGAAAAGATTCAAGAACTTTGAAGAAATATGAAGAACACCGAACCCTAATGGTGGATCTGGAGTGAGAAAAGGAGGAACGTACCGGTGCTGAGGAAGCAGCGGAGGATCGCCGCGTTTCGCACACAGGTTGATGCAGCCGCCGTTGAGGCAGAGGCGAAGGACGACGGCGACGGCAGAGCTCGAAGGTTGGTCGACGTGAGGAAGAAGACGACACGAAGAGGCACGAGGGGGAAAATTGAAAGGGACCCCTCGACTTATTTATAAGGTGAATGGATAAAAGGCAGGCGTGAGAATCGAGGAGCCCGAAAAATGGGGTATGTGACAGCTCTGTTGCCTCGATCATCGAAGGCCCATTAATGAAGGTGGGTTATACGCAGTTTTAAATAACATATGACGTCATGGCGGTTTACCATGGTCCTGGAAGGTGACGTCACGGCAGTTTACAAGATTATGTGAAGATGTTGAAGAAGAAATTTTCTTAAGTATTGAGGATTGACATGAACCCGTTCAAATCAATCTGGGGCCCAATGTTGGGGATATTACCACTGGGTGTAAACCAGCCACGAGAGGCCGGATTAACCCCATAGTAGTTCACTATATCTGAAGCCCAAAAAGACAGACGGTGACACTTTATGAAGGCCCAGGGCCCAAAGCCGGTTTAAGGCCAGTAGACATAAACTGACATCGATATGTAAACTTGTGTTGTAAGATAGAAAGATCAGAGACCGAGCCGGACACGTTTGTGAACCGGCCTGGGGATTCTGTAAACCGATGGGCGTCAACCCGTGTATATAAGGGGACGACCCGGCGGTGGTTCAGGACAACACACAACAACTCGAGACTCAGGCCAAGCATATTCGCTCCCTGGTCATCGAATTCCTAGCAATTCCACAACAACTGGATTAGGCTTTTACCTTCACCGCAAGGGGCCGAACCAGTATAAACTCTCTGTGTCCCTTGTCCGCTTTAACCCCTTTAAGCTAACCCGCGCGATGGCTCCACGACTAAGTCCTTTCCTTAGGACATCTGCCGTGACAAAACCACGACAATAGCCATACATCATTGGGAAATAATATATAGCGTTGAGCACCATGTTTAAGTAGAGAGTACAACGGGTAAAAGAGGGGTTACACCGCTGCATAGAGGGGGGGAGAGTTGGTGATGATGGCGGTGAAGTTGTTGGTCAAGATTGCGGTGATGATGATGGCCCCTGGTGGCACTCCGGCACCATCGGAAGCGTGGGAGAGAGAGCCCCCCCCCCCCCCTCCTTCTTCTTCTTCCTTGACCTCCTCCCTTGATGGGAGAAGGGTTTCCCCTCTGGTCCTTCGTCTCCATGGCATGGGAGGGGCGAGAGCCCCTCCGATATTGGATATGTCTCTCTGTCTCTCTCTGTTTCTGTGTTCTGTTCTGCTGCCCTTTCACCGTTTCGTATATATATGGAGATCCGTAACTCCGATTGGAATGAAATCTTCGCCGTGATTTTTTCCTAAAAAATAGCTTTCTTGCGGCCGAAGAAGGGCATCAACCGCCTTACGAGGGGCCCACGAGGGTCAGGGGCGCGCCCCCCTGCCTCGTGCCTCCCTCGAGCACCGTCTCGCGTGGATTTTCCTTCCCATATTCTCCGAATATTCCAAAAATAATCTTCGTCCGTTTTATCCCGTTTGGACTCCGTTTGATATGGATATTCCGTGAAACAAAAACATGCAACAAACAGGAACTGGCACTGGGCACTGGATCAATATGTTAGTTTCTAAAAATAGTATAAAAAGTTGCCAAAAATATATGAAAGTTGTAGAATATTGGCATGGAACAATCAAAAATTATATATACGACGGAGACGTATCAGGGACGTCATCGAGCTGAGCGTGTGCTGAACATGGAGGTGCCGTACGTTCGGTACTTGGATCGGTTGGATCGTGAAGACGTTCGACTACATCAACCGCGTTAACCTAACGCTTCCGCTTTGGGTCTACGAGGGTACATGGACACACTCTCCCCCTCTCGTTGTTATGCATCTCCTAGATAGATCTTGCGTGATCGTAGGAATTTTTTTGAAATTGCATGCTACGTTCTCCAAGAGTGGCATCCGAGCAAGGTCTATGGGTAGATGATTTGCACGAGTAGAACACAAAGAGTTGTGGGCGATAATAGTCATACTGCTTACCATGAACGTCTTACTTTGATTCGGCGGTATTGTTGGATGAAGCACCCGGACCAATATTACATGACCACGTTCATGAGATCGGTTCTACTGACATGCTTTGCACACAGATCGCTGGCGGGTGTGTAGCGACCAGACCCGAATGGATTAAGTCTCTGTGCTCAGTGTCATCCCTGGATCAGTAATGCTGACACCACACAGTACTTCGAAGGATTTATAGCAGAGTAGCAATCACACACTTATTACATCGTTGTCCACAAGGGAACTTATTACAATAATATGGCTTAAGGCCATCTAATAATAACAGCGGAAGGCTTGGAAGATAAGCGAGTCCGTCAACTCCATCGGCATCACTGAGTATAGAACCACGACCTAACACCTTACTAAATCGTTCGAAAAGTCTGCAGAACGTGAAAGTTGCAGCCCAAAACGGGTCAGCACATGGAATACGCCGGCAATGTAACACATAGAGAGTAATGAAGCAACAAGCCTATACTACATGCATATATGGCTGGTGGTAAGGCTCTCTTTACATTTTTGCATAAAGCTAGTTTTTCCCTACACCAAAGGAATAATTTTATTTAACTATCATGGTGGTTGTTAAACATTGAGAATGGTTGACAGCATTCTCAATCCCAATTAAAAAGTACTCATCAAAACCCAATAACTTTTTAGTAGTAACATGTTAAGATTCACATGATATTCAATTACCAGATACTCAAAATTGTCCATAACCGGGGACACGGCTAATCATGATTAGTTTATACACTCTGCAGAGGTTTGGCGACTTTTCCCCACAAGACTCGATCGCCTCCGCTTGGTTCTCGTGACTACATGGTGTTTGAGAAACGGATGACCGAGACATAGTCTTTCGTAAGCGCTTAGCACCTTACATGTGGGTAGACCGTATCAACCTACATCCCCTACATCAGATAGCCTACCCGTAAGAGTTCGCACAACTTAATCAACAACGCCAGAGCCAATAATTGCCTTGTGGTAGCACCCGGAAGTATCCACTTTGAAAAAACTGATGAACCAGTAGAGCCACGGTGGCGGTCCGAAGAAATACAGGCAAGTCCTCGATGGAAACCAGGTGCCTCAATCCACCCAGATGTGTGTTTAGGTTGCCACCTTAGATAAACCATTAATTAACAATCTCACATCTGTCATGCATATTCACTCACCAAATCCACGTCTACTAGCATAGCATGGCATAATAAGCAAACGAGAAGTAACTCCCAAGGTTTCATAAGTAAAACAGGTAATAGGTACTACCTCAATCTACTTCCCATCCCACAATTTAATTAGATCCTAAACATGCAAGTGTTTGAGGGTTTGGTCTAATGCAATAAAACTGGGTAGTAGAAAAGGTATGATCAAGTGTTACTTGCCTTGTCGATGATCCATGAGACCTAGAGATTCAAGTAACAAGCGGCGCACTCCGGGTGATCTAACGCACAAACAACAAGCATAAAATAAGTACTCATCTAATGCACAGGGAAATCTCGAATAAAAGATCTAATCAGATAGTTCAACTTAAGAACCCTGGTTGCAGAAGAATCGAATCAAATAAAGCATCGAAAGTCGAAAGTCGAGAGAGAACGACTCGGTTTAGCAATCTGAAACTAGGTCAAAATTTCACAGTAGCAAAACTCTGTGTAAGTAGGGTAGTCGGAACGGCGGTTTCGTAACGAAACTCCAGGCGCTTGAATCACCTGATTCCGATAAACGAGCGAGAAAACAAACAGATTTGAAAATCGGCTCGGAAATCAAAATCAGAAAAATAACGGATTAAATCCGATTAAAAGAAAACGACGAACGGATTAAATAACGGACGTTCGTTAACAGAACTAATCCAACGAACACATTCATTGAAACGAACGGTTCGGTGAACGTTCATTAAATAAGAAAACCGAAAAATAAAAACCATCTAGGGTTTTTTTTTTTAAAAACGAACATCTTAAAAAACGGATCGGGTTTTCTAAAGAAACCGGATCGGGGGCGGCGGCGGCTACCTCCGGTGGCTTCGGCCAAGGGTCTCCGAGGGGGGGGCGAGGTCCGCGGGTCGGGAGGGGCGGCGAGGTCGGGAGGGGCGGCGAGGGGCTCGTGAGGTCGGGAGGCAAGGCGGCGGCCTCAAGTGAGGGTGAGGGCGGCGGCGGCTCGGGTTGAGGGCGGCGGGATGAGGTGAGGGGTGGCCGGGTTTTATAGGAGGGGGGCCGTGGCTTGGGGAGGGGCAGGGCGGCGGCATGGTCCGAGCCGGACTCATGGGCGGGCGGCGGCGGGCGGAGACCTCCAGCGGGCGTGTGAGGGGAGAGGGAGGTGGGCGGGCTCTTGGGCCGGGCCTTGGCCCAAAGGGCGAAGCGCGCTGCGTTTTTTTAACAAAACTAAACGAATTAAAAAAAATACTAAACGAACTCCAAATTTAATAATATAAATTTTCCCCGACTCCTAAAAATGAGTCGAACAAAATGAACTTTAAAAACGGCAAGTATGCATATTTTTTTAAATGCTCATTTTTGCCTAAAGCAAATAAATCTTCCAAAAGCCAAATTTGATTTATTTATAATATCTTCATTTTTCCTAAATGTTGGGAAAGTCATATTATTCCCTCTCTTTATTTTTTTATCGGAAAAACTTTATGAAGATAATTAAATAAATCCAATGATCCTATTTTCAAAATTTGAGAAATCCCAAATATGAAAATAACGAAACTTCCAACTCTCTCCGAGGGTCCTTGAGTTGCGTGAAATTTTCTAGGATCGGAAAATGCGAGAAAAATATGATATGCATGATGACCTAATGTATAACATTCCAAATTGAAAATTTGGGATGTTACAAACCTACCTCTTAAGATGAATCTCGCCCTCGAGATTCGGGTTGGCTAGAAAATAGGTGAGGGTGGTCCTTGAGCAAAACTTCCTCTCTTTCCTGTGTGGCTTCATCTTCAAAGGTGGTGGCTCCACTGAACCTTGCAAAACTTGATAACCTTGCTGCGAGTAACTCTGCTGGCATATTCGAGAATCTTGACTGGTTTCTCCTCATATGTTAAATCATCCTTCAACTGAATTGCTTCCAGTGGCACTGTATCTCGGGGTGACATTTCTTCAACTGAGAAACATGGAATACATCATGAACTCCTGACAGTCCTTCTGGCAACTCCAACTTATAAGCAACTTCTCCCATGCGTTGCAAAATCTTATATGGTCCAACGAAACGTGGGGCTAACTTCCCTTTAACTCCAAAACGCTTAACTCCTCGAAGCGGGGATACTCTAAGATATACTCTGTCTCCAACTTCATACTCAATCGCTTTGCGCTTTGAATCGGCATAGCTCTTTGTCTGGACTGGGCTACATTGAGCCTGTCTCGAATCAACTTAACTTTCTGCTCGACTCCTTAATCAAATCTGGTCCAAACAACCGACGATCTCCGGGCCATTCCCCATGACAACGGTGTCCTGCACCTTCTTCCATCTGAGCCTCGAAAGGTGCCATCTTCAAGCTGGTTTGGTAACTGTTGTTGTAGGAAAATTCTGCATACGGCAAATTATCATCCCAGCTAGATCCATAATCTAGTGCACAAGCTCTCAGCATGTATTCCAAAATCTGATTGACTCTCTCGGTCTGTCCATCGGTCTGTGGGTGGAAAGTCGCATCGAATTCCGTCCGGTTCCCAATGTTTCGTGCAACCGGTTCCAAAATTTCGAGGTAAACTGGGTTCCTCTATCCGACACGATGCTCCTCGGAACTCCGTGCAAACACACAATTCTGGTCATGTATATCTTTGCCAACTTAGCAATCGCTATAGGTAGTCTTGACTGGAATGAAATGAGCTACCTTTGTTAAACGGTCGACTATAACCCAAATCGAGTCATATCCTGAACGGGTCTTTGGCAAACCTGTGATGAAATCCATGCCTAGTTTATCCCACTTCCATTCGGGTATCGGCAATGGTTGTAAAAATCCTGCTGGCTTCTGATGCTCTGCTTTTACTTTCTGACATACATCGCAAATTGCTACATACTACGCAATATCCTTCTTCATTCCGTCCACCGTAAAGTATTCTTCAAATCCAAATACATCTTGGTATTTCTGGGTGAATCGAATAGGGTGAATCATGGGCTTCTTGTAAAATCAACTTCCCGATCTACGGGTCATTGGGCACATAAACACGGTCTTCAAACCATAGGGTATCGTGCTCATCCTCACGAAATCCTTTAGCTTTTCCATTGCTCATTTTCTCCTTTATAGAGGCAACTTCTTTATCTGCCTTTTGGGCTTCTTCGATTTTGTCCATCGCTGTCGTTGAATCTCCAATGCTGCTACATAGCCTCTCGGAACTATTTCCAAACATAGCTCTCGAAGGTCCTCGGCTAACTCATTGGGTATTCCTCCCATCATTAGGGTATTGACGTGGCTCTTACGGCTCAATGCGCCGCCACGACATTAGCCTTTCCGGGTGATAATGCAATCTCATGTCATAATCCTTGATAAGTTCTAACCATCTCCTTTGTCCGAGATTCAATTCATACGTGTGAAAATGTACTTCAAACTCTTGTGATCCGTATATACTTCACAATGATTTCCAATGAGAAAATGTCTCCACGTCTTCAGGGCATGCACAATTGCTGCTAACTCCAAATCATGAGTGGCATAATTCAACTCATGCGGCTTAAGTTGTCGTGAAGCATACGAAACAACTCTTCCTTCTTGCATAAGTACGGCTCCAAGTCCTCGACGTGAAGCGTCGCAATACACCTCATAATCCTTAGTCCGATCCGGCAATATCAAAAGCTGGTGAGGTAACCAATCTTTTCTTCAACTCCTGAAAACTTGCCTCACAGTCCTCAGTCCATATGAATTTGTTATCCTTCTTCAACAATTCAGTCATACGCTTAGCAATCCTTGAGAAATTCTCAATGAATCTTCGGTAGTATCCTGCGAGTCCAAGGAAACTCCGAATCTCTCCAACTGTCGTTGGTGCTTCCCATTTGTTTACGGTCTCAACCTTTGTGGGGTCAACTGCTATTCCTTCTCCGGATATAACATGACCGAGAAATCCAACTTCCTTTAGCCAAAACTCACATTTGCTGAACTTGGCATACAACTGGTGTTCCCTCAGTTTCTCCAAAACCATTCGCAAATGTTCCTTCTGTTCCTCTTCATTCTTCGAGAAAATCAAGATGTCATCAATGAACACCACGACGAACTTATCCAAAAACTCCATAAACACTTTGTTCATCAGGTTCATGAAATAGGCTGGTGCGTTAGTCAGTCCAAATGACATAACGGTATACTCGTACAGTCCATATCTCGTGGTAAATGCTGTCTTGGGTATGTCCTGCTCCCGAATCTTCAACTGATGGTACCCTGATCGCAAGTAGATCTTGCAAAACACTTTAGCTCCTTGCAAGCGATCAAACAGATCATTTATCATTGGTAGTGGGTACTTGTTCTTGATTGTTACTTCATTCAATCCACGATAATCAACAACCATTCTCAAAGATCCATCCTTCTTCTCCACTAACAAAACGGGTGATCCCCAAGGTGAAGAACTTGGGCGTATAAAACCTTTATCCAATAGTTCCTTAATATGTTTCTTGATTTCCGCCAAATCCTTTGCGGGCATCCTCATTTGCCGCTTCGATATCGGGCCTGTTCTCGGCAACAGCTCGATCAAACACTCAATGTCTCTATCCGGTGGCATTCCTGGCAACTCTTCCGAAAATACATCAGGAAAATCCTTCACCACTGGTACTTCTTCCTGCACCACTCCTGATAGGCAATTAACTTGTGCTCTCCTCGGCTCGTGCCGTCATACATACTTAATCCTTCTTCCTTCTGGTGTGGTGAGCAAAATTGACTTTGTGGTGCAATCTATGTTTCCTCCATACTTTGATAACCAATCCATTCCTAATATCACATCCAATCCTTGGGATTCCGAACTATTAGGTGCGAGGGGAAAACATAGTGTCCAATCCTTAATGGCGATCGATCACACCATTTACTAGCCATGTACTCTGCTCGGGTGAGGTTACTAGCATGGGTGACCTAAGGGCTTGGGTTGGTAATTTGTACTTATCCACAAATCCCCTTGATATGTGTGAATGCGATGCACCAGTATCGAAAAGAACGACTGCAGTAAATGACTTAACCAAAAACTTACCGATTACTGCATCGGGCTGATCTTCAACCTCCTCTACATCAATGTGGTTCACCTGTCCCCTATTGAAAGGGTTGGGCTTCTTTCGAGCTTCCATTGCCATTTCCATTACGCCTTACGGGCAGTCATTGGCATAATGCCCGATCTTATGCGGCACTTAAAGCAAGTAATATGACTCGGGTCTACTTTGGATGGTGTTGACGGGTTGGTGCGATTCTGTCCGCTTGCTTCCTCCATTCCTGCTCCCATTCTTGGCGCCATTATGGTTATGCTAATTACTTCCTCCATGGGTATGCTGAAACCGAATTCCTGATTTAGGGGTATAACGAGGTTTCTGCTGAGCTCCAGTTATACTTCCCTTGCCCATACTTCCGCTATGCAGTTCTCAATTCTTCTGCTTTCCTTCAATCATGAGGGCTCGGTCTACCAACTCCTGGTAGTTGTTGAAACTTGCTACCATCAACGGCATGCTGAACTCATCATTTAGTCCTTCCAGAAACTTCTCCTGTTTAGCTGCATCGGTAGCAACGTCATCTGGGGCATAACGTGCTAATTTACTAAAGTCATCCACATACTGGCCAACAGTCCTTCCTCCTTGGCGTAAGTTCTTGAAACTCACGCTTCTTCATGGCCGTAGCTCCTGCTGAAACATGGGCGGTGCGGAAAGCTTGCTGTAATTGATCCCATGTGACAGTGTCTACCGGGTAAGTGGCTGTGAAATTCTCCCACCATGCCGCTGCGGGTCCTTCTGATGTCGCAAACTTCACTCTTTCTCCATCATGCATCCTGCAGTGGTCAACTCCCTTCCTATCTTGCGGAGCCAATCATCTCGCCACAATCGGCTCGGTGCTCTTTGGAATACACCGGCGGTTTAGTCTAAGGAAACGAGTCGGATGATCCGCAGGTGGTGGTGGTGGTGGTGGGTTGTTGTTGTTGTTGTTGCCACAGTTCGCACCAATGTTTGAATCAGGGTATTCTGCTGCTGAATCAGTTGGGTGATCTCTGGCGGGAAAACGAATCTGGGGTCGCGTCTCGGAGGCATCTGATGGGTTTAGAAAAGAAGAGAAATTTAGAGTAGAATGAGGTCTAAGGGGAATCACTACCCAAATGCACATGAGCAAATGCACACAAAATCACTTCATTCAATCAAACAAGGGCTTACAACGATCTAACTATAGCAAAAAGTGGGTGTACTATGATGTTTACATGGAGGAATACTACTAATATGTGGGGACTTCTACTAATTTGAACGGTGGAAGACTCCATGATGTCCGCTTCCACCTTCGTCTTCAAAGTCGGGTTCATCGGGATCCGAATCGGTGTCGTCGATGTTGATGTAGTCGCTTGGGTAATCGACATACCGGTCTTCATTCCTGGCGCCAACTTCTTCTTGAGTTCTTCGATCTCGTACTTAAGATCGTTATTGTGTCTTGCCGTAGCTACGATCTCGTCCATGTAGTCCTTATGCGTAGTCTTTAGTTCTCCTTCCAGTTCGATGATCCTTCCCTTTGTCCTCTGTAACTCCAACATATCATTGCACATTTGGTTCTCCTGGCGTCGAATGTGCTGATTTAACTCCTGGATGAACGCTGCAATGGATCTATCCTTCTTGGTGCTGACTACGTCCCAGTTGTCATCTCGGCGTCCGCAAATCTGGTAGATAGTGTCCTTGAGGTCTTCATGATAAACTTCTCCAATGCGTCCCATGGTGATGTGAGCTGCCATGCTCTTTCCTGCACTCCAAGTTGGTGCAGAAAACACTATCTATAGGCTTGGTGATTGGGGCGAATGTCCTTCCCGAACGTGAGCGTGAATCTTCCAGCTCCTCTTGAGCAGAGTGGCGTTGAAAGTCCCGGTGAAGCTTGGTAGTCCAATGTTCAGGTACTTGGTAACTTCCTTCAAGTGGAATCCAAAAGGTGTGCCCTCATCCGGTTGGGTGTACTTGATCTTCGCGTCCGTCATCCTAAAGAGAGTAGAGAAGATGAGGAGTTAGAAAATGGGAAGAGAGTAGTGATCTATGGCTTTAACTTAGTGGTCGTGTCCTACAGTCAGCGTGTGCTCTGATACCATTCTCTGTGGCGACCAGACCGAATGGATCAAGTCTACGTGCTCGATGTCATCCCCGGATCAAGAATGCCGACACCACACAAGATTTCAAGGATTTATAGCAGAGTAGCAATCACACACTTATTACATCGTTGTCCACAAGGGAACTTATTACAATAATATGGCTTAAGGCCATCTAATAATAACAGCGGAATGCTTGGAAGATAAGCGAGTCCATCAACTCCATCGGCATCACTGAGTATAGAACCACGACATAACACCTTACTAAATGCGTTCGAAAAGTCTGCAGCGTGAAAGTTGCAGCCAAAACGGGTCAGCACATGGAATACGCCGCAATGTAACACATAGAGAGTAATGAAGCAACAAGCCTATACTACATGCATATATGGCTGGTGGTAAGGCTCTACGGTTACATTTTTGCATAAAGCTAGTTTTTCCCTACACCAAAGGAATAATTTTATTTAACTATCATGGTGGTTGTTAAACATTGAGAATGGTTGACAGCATTCTCAATCCCAATTAAAAAGTACTCATCAAAACCCAATAACTTTTTAGTAGTAACATGTTAAGATTCACATGATATTCAATTACCAGATACTCAAAATTGTCCATAACCGGGGACACGGCTAATCATGATTAGTTTATACACTCTGCAGAGGTTTGCACTTTTCCCCACAAGACTCGATCGCCTTCCGCTTGGTTCTCGCACTACATGGTGTTTGAGAAGCGGATGACCGAGACATAGTCTTCGTAAGCGCTTAGCACCTTACATGTGGGTAGACCGTACCAACCTACATCCCCTACATCAGCTAGCCTACCCGTAAGAGTTCGCACAACTTAGTCAACTACGCCAGAGCCCATAATTGGCTTGTGGCTGCACACGGAAGTTTCCAGTTTGAATAATCTTATGATCCCTTAGAGCACAGGTGGCGGTCCAAGAAATACAGGCAAGTCCTCGATGGAAACCAGGTGCCTCAATCCACCCAGATGTGTGTTTAGGTTGCCACCTTAGATAAACCATTAATTAACAATCTCACATCTGTCATGGATATTCACTCACCCAATCCACGTCTACTAGCATAGCATGGCATAATAAGCAAACGTAGAAGTAACTCCCAAGGTTTCATAAGTAAAGCAGTAATAGGTACTACCTCAATCTACTTCCCATCCCACAATTTAATTAGATCCTAAACATGCAAGTGTTTGAGGTTTGGTCTAATGCAATAAAGCTGGGTAGTAGAAAAGGTATGATCAAGTGTTACTTGCCTTAGCGATGATCCGCGAGACCTAGAGATTCAAGTAACAAGCGGCGCACTCCGGGTGATCTAACGCAGACAAACAACAAGCATACAATAAGTACTCATCTAATGCACAGGGAAATCTCGAATAAAAGATCTAATCAGATAGTTCAACTTAAGAACCCTGGTTGCAGAAGAATCGAATCAAATAAAGCATCGAAAGTCGAAACTCGAGAGAGAACGACTCGGTTTAGCAATCTGAAACTAGGTCAAAATTTCACAGTAGCAAAACTCTGTGTAAGTAGGGTAGTCGGAACGGCGGTTTCGTAACGAAACTCCAGGCGCTTGAATCACCTGATTCCGATAAACGAAGCGAGAAAACAAACAGATTTGAAAATCGCCAAATCAAAATCGAAAAATAACGGATTAAATCCGATTAAAAGAAAACGACGAACGGATTAAATAACGGACGTTCGTTAACAGAACTAATCCAACGAACACATTCATTGAAACGAACGGTTCGGTGAACGTTCATTAAATAAGAAAACCGAAAAAAATATAAACCATCTAGGGTTTTTTTTTTAAAACCGAACATCTTAAAAAAAACCGGATCGGGTTTTCTAAAGAAAACCGGATCGGGAGGTTGGCGGCGGCTACCTCCGGTGGCTTTGGCCGCGGGCCCGGGGCGGGGCGAGGTCCCATGGGTCGGGAGGGGCGGCGAGGTCGAGAGGGGCGGCGAGGGGCTCCGTGGGTCGGAGACGGCAAGGGCGGCCTGGGTGAGGGCGGCGGGCGGCGGCTCGGGTTGGAGGGCGGCGGGATGAGGTGAGGGGGTGGCCGTGGTTTTATAGGAGGGGGGCGGGTGGCTTGGGGAGGGGCGGCGGCCGGGCGGGTCCGAGCCGGACTCATGGGCGGGCGTGGGCGGCGGAGACCTCGGGCGGGCGCGAGGGGAGAGGGAGGTGGGCAAGGCTGGCCGGCTGGGCCTTGCCCAAAGTGGGCGCTGCTTTTTTAACAAAACTAAACGAATTAAAAAAATACCAAACGAACTCCAAATTTAATAATATAAATTTTCCCCGACTCCTAAAAATGAGTCGAACAAAATGAACTTTAAAAACGGCAAGTATGCATATTTTTTTTTTAAATGCTCATTTTTGCCTAAAGCAAATAAATCTTCCAAAAGCCAAATTTGATTTATTTATAATATCTTCATTTTTCCTAAATGTTGGGAAAGTCATATTATTCCCTCTCTTTATTTTTTTCGGAAAAACTTTATGAAGATAATTAAATAAATCCAATGATCCTATTTTCAAAATTTGAGAAATCCCAAATATGAAAATAACGAAACTTCCAACTCTCTCCGAGGGTCCTTGAGTTGCGTGAAATTTTCTAGGATCGGAAAATGCGAGAAAAATATGATATGCATGATGACCTAATGTATAACATTCCAAATTGAAAATTTGGGATGTTACAGGGTGTCTCGTCTCCAACTTTAGCTGAATTGAGTTTGACTACGGCCGGTCCTTATTGAAGGTTAAAACAACACAGTTGACGAAAAATCGTTGTGGTTTTGATGCGTAGGTAAGAACGGTTCTTGCTAGAAGCTCGTAGCAGCCACGTAAAACTTGCAACAACAAAGTAGAGGACGTCTAACTTGTTTTTGCAGGGGATGTTGTGATGTGATATGGTCAAGACATGATGCGAAATAATTTATTGTATGAGATGATCATGTTTTGTAGTAGTTATCGGCAACTGGCAGGAGCCTGATGGTTGTCGCTTTATTGTATGAAATGCAATCGCCATGTAATTGCTTTACTTTATCACTATGCGGTAGCGATAGTTGTAGAAGCAATAGTTGGTGAGACGACAACGACGCTACGATGGAGATCAAGGTGTCAAGCCGGTGACAATGGGGATCATGATGGTGCTTTGGAGATGGAGATCAAAGGCACAAGATGATAATGGTCATTGATACGTCCATTTTGCATCATGCTTTTATATCGATATTTATTGCATTATGGGTTGTTATTACACGTTATGTTACAATACTTATGCCTATTCTCTCTTATTTTACAAGGTTCACATAAGGAGGGAGAATGCCGGTAGCTGGAATTCTGGGCTGGAAAAGGAGCAAATATTAGAGACCTATTCTGCACAACTCCAAAAGTCCTGAAACTCCATGAAAGTCATTTTGGGAAATACTAAAAAATATCCAGTGGAAGAAGTTCACCAGAGGGGGGCCCACCTGTCCACGAGGTAGGGGGGCGCGCCCTACCCCCTAAGGCGCGCCCCTACCTCGTGGGCCCCCTGTTGGCTCTCCGATGGCCATCTTCTGCTATATGAGGTATTTCGTCGAGGAAAAAATCATAAGCAACCTTTCGGGACGAAACTCCGCCACCACGAGGCGGAACCTTGGCGGAACCAATCTAGGGCTCTGGCAGAGCTGTTCTGCCGGGACACTTCCCACCGGGAGGGGTAAATCATCGCCATCATCATCACCAACACTCCTCACATCGGGAGAGGGCAATCTCCATCAACATCTTCACCAGCACCATCTCCTCTCAAAACCCTAGTTCATCTCTTGTATTCAATTCTTGTCTCCAAGTCCGGATTGGTACTAGTAGGTTGCTAGTAGTGTTGATTACTCCTTGTAGTTGATGCTAGTTGGTTTATTTGGTGGAAGATCATATGTTCAGATCCTTTATGCATATTAATACCCCTCTGATTATGAACATGAATATGCTTTGTGAGTAGTTACATTTGTTCCAGAGGACACGGGAGAAGTCTTGCTATTAGTAGTCATGTGAATTTGGTATTCGTTCGATATTTTGATGAGATGTATGTTGTCTAGCCTCTAGTGGTGTTATGTGAACGTCGACTACATAACACTTCACCATTATTTGGGCCTAGAGGAAGGCATTGGGAAGTAATAAGTAGATGATGGGTTGCTAGAGTGATGAAGCTTAAACCCTAGTTTATGCGTTGCTTCGTAAGGGGCTGTTTTGGATCCATATGTTTCATGCTATGGTTAGGTTTACCTTAATACTTTTGTTGTAGTTATGGATGCTTGCAATAGAGGTTAATCATAAGTGGGATGCTTGTTCAAGTAAGAACAGCACCCAAGCACCGGTCCACCCACATATCAAATTATCAAAGTACCGAACGCGAATCATATGAACGTGATGAAAACTAGCTTGAAGATATTCCCATGTGTCCTCGGGAGCGCTTTTCTTTACATAAGAGTTTGTCCAGGCTTGTGCTTTGGTACAAAAAGTATTGGGCCACCTCGCTGCACTTTATTTACTTTTGTTACTTGTTACTCATTACAAATTATCTTATCACAAAACTATCTGTTACCACTTGTTTCAGTACTTGTAGAGAATACCTTGCTGAAAACCGCTTATCATTTCCTTCTGCTCCTCGTTGGGTTCGATACTCTTACTTTTCGAAAGGACTACGATAGATCCCCTATACTTGTGGGTCATCAAGACTCTTTTCTGGCGCCGTTGCCGGGGAATGGAGCGCCTTTGGTAGGTGGAATTTGGTAAGGAAAAAATTATATAGTGTGCTGAAATTTACTGTCACTTGTTATTATGGAAAGTAATCCTCTAAGGGGCTTGTTCGGGGTATCTTCACCCTGACCAGTAGAGCAAAGAGTTGCTCCTCAACCTACTGAACCTACTAAACATGAAAATATTCCCTTTGAAGTTCCTTCGGGTATGATGGAAAAACTGCTAGCTAATACTTTTACAGGAGATGGAACAAAGCATCCTGATGAACATCTACTCTATGTGGATGAAGTTTGTGGATTATTTAAGCTTGCAGGTATACCCAATGATGTTGTTAAGAAGAAGGTCTTCCCTTTATCTTTGAAGGGAGATGCATCGACATGGTGTAGGCTATGTGATGACACGGGATCATGGAACTATAAACGAGTGAAATTGGAATTTCATCAAAAGTATTATCCTATGCATCTTGTTCATTGTGATCGCAATTATATATATAATTTTTGGCCTCGCGAAGGAGAAATCATCTCTCAAGCTTGGGGGAGGCTTAAATCAATGTTATATTCATGCCCCAATCATGAGCTCTCAAGAGAAATAATTCTTCAAAATCTTTATGCTCGGCTTTCTGAAAACAATCGCACCATGCTCGATACTTCTTGTGTTGGCTCTTTTATGATGAAGACTATTGAATTCAGATGGAATTTATTGGATAGAATTAAACGCAACTCTGAAGATTGGGATCTCAATGAAGGTAAGGAGTCAGGTATGACACCTAAGTTTGATTGTGTTAAGTCTTTTATGGACACCGATGTTTTCCGTAAGTTTAGCACTAAAAATATGGACTTGACTCTGAGATAGTAGCTTCTTTCTGTGAATCTTTTGCTACTTATGTTGATCTCCCCAAAGAGAAGTGGTTTAAATATCATCCTCCCATAGAAGTAAAAGTAGATGCACCTATTGAAGTTGAAGAAAAGATTGTCACTTATAATGATCCTGTTGTTCCTACTTCTTATGTTGAGAAACCACCTTTCCGTGTTAGAATAAAGGATCATGCTAAAGCTTCAACTGTTGTTCGTAAAAGCAATATTAGAACTTATACACCTCCTGAGCAAATTAAAGTTGAACCTAATGTTGCTATTATTAAAGATCTCTTAGCTGATAATATTGATGGGCATGTTATTCAATTCTGTGGTGAAACTGCTAGAATTGCTAAACCTTGTGCTAAAGATAAACATAGACCTGTGGTAGGTGTGCATGTTATTTCTGTTAAAATAGGAGATCATTGTTATCATGGCTTATGTGAGTGCTAGTGCTAGTGTTATCCCTTATGATTTATATAAAGAAATTATGCATGATATTGCACCTGCAGAGATAGAAGGTATTGATGTTACAATTAAACTTGCCAATAGAGATACTATATCAGCAATGGGAATTGTTAGAGATGTTGAAGTCTTGTGTGGGAAAACTAAATATCCTGCTGATTTTCTTGTTCTTAGTTCCCCACAAGATAACTTTTGTCCATTATATTTGGTAGACCCTTCTTGAACACTGTTAATGCTAAGATAGACTGCGAAAAGAATGTTGTTACTATTGGCTTGGGTGATATGACTCATGAGTTTAATTTCTCTAAATTTAGTAGACAACACCGTGAAGAAGAATTTCCTAGTAAGGATGAAATTATTGGTCTTGCTTCAATTGCCGTACCACCTAATGATCCTTTAGAACAATATTTGCTAGACCATGAAAATGATATGTTTATTAATGAAAGAAGGGAAATAGATGAAGTATTCTTTAATCAGGAACCCATTCTGAAACACAATTTACCTGTTGAAATCCTAGGGGATCCTCCTCCACCCATGGGTGATCCCGTGTTTGAGCTTAAACCGTTGCCTGATAATCTTAAATATGCTTATCTTGATGAAAAGAAAATATGTCATGTTATTATTAGTGCTAACCTTTCAGAGCATGAAGAAGAGAGATTATTGGAAACTCTGAAGAAGCACCGTGCTGCTATTGGATATACTCTTGATGATCTTAAGGGCATTAGTCCCACTCTATGTCAACATAAAATAAATTTGGAAGAAGATGCCAAACCGGTTCATGATCATCAACGACGGCTGAATCCTAAGATGAAGGAAGTGGTAAGAAAAGAAATACTAAAGCTTCTGGAGGCAGGTATAATTTATCCCGTTGCTGATAGTCAATGGGTAAGTCCTGTCCATTGTGTCCTAAGAAGGGAGGTGTTACTGTTGTTCCTAATGATAAAGATGAATTGATTCTGCAAAGAATTATTACAGGTTATAGGATGGTAATTGATTTCCGTAAATTAAATAATGCTACTAAAAAGGATCATTACCCCTTACCTTTTATTGATCAAATGTTAGAAAGACTATGCAAACACACACATTATTGCTTTCTAGATGGTTATTCTGGTTTCTCTCAAATACCTGTGTCAGCTAAAGATCAATCAAAGACTACTTTTACTTGCCCTTTTGCTACTTTTTTCTTATAGACATACGCCTTTTGGTTTATGTGATGCACCTGCTACCTTTCAAAGATGCATGATGGCTATATTCTCTGACTTTTGTGAAAAGATTTGTGAGGTTTTCATGGACGACTTTTCCGTCTATGGATCTTGTTTTGATGATTACTTGAGCAATCTTGATCGAGTTTTGCAGAGATGTGAAGAAACTAATCTTGTCTTGAATTGGGAAAAGTGCCACTTTATGGTCAATGAAGGTATTGTCTTGGGGCATAAAGTTTCTGAAATAGGTGTTCAAGTTGATAAAGCCAAGGTTGATGCTATTGAAAATATGCCATGTCCCAAGGACATCAAAGGTACAAGAAGTTTCCTTGGTCATGCCGGATTATATAGGAGGTTCATTAAGGACTTCTCAAAAATTTCTCGTCCTCTGACTAATTTATTACAAAAAGATATACCATTTGTCTATGATGATGATTGTGTAGAAGCATTTGAAATACTTAAGAAAGCATTGATCTCTGCACCTATTGTCCAGCCACCTGGTTGGAATTTACCCTTTGAAATTATGTGTGATGCTAGTGATTATGACGTAGGTGCTGTTCTAGGGCAAAGAGTTGATAAGAAATTAAATGTTATCGATTATGCTAGTAAAACTTTAGATAATTCTCAAAGAAATTATGCTACTACTGAAAAGGAATTCTTAGCAGTTGTATTTGCTTGTGATAAGTTTAGACCTTATATTGTTGATTCTAAAGTAACTATTCACACTGATCATGCTGCTATTAAATACCTGATGGAAAATAAAGATGCTAAACCTAGACTTATTAGATGGGTTCTCTTGCTACAAGAATTTGATTTACATATTGGTGATAGAAAGGGAGCTGAGAACCTCATTGCAGACAACTTGTCTAGGTTAGAAAATTTTCTTGATGACCCACTACCTATTGATGATAGCTTTCCTGATGAACAATTAAATGTTATAAGTACCTCTCGTAGCACTCCATGGTATGTTGATTATGCTAATTAGATTGTTGCTAAATTTATACCACCTAGTTTCACATAACAGCAAAAGAAAAAGTTTTTCTATGATTTGAGACATTACTTTTGGGATGACCCACATCTTTATAAAGAAGGAGTAGATGGTGTTATTAGACGTTGTGTACCTGAGCATGAACAGGAACAGATCAAGTGTCACTCCGAAGCTTATGGAGGACACCACGCTGGAGATAGAACTGCACATAAGGTATTGCAATCCAGTTTTTATTGGCCTACTCTCTTCAAGGACGCCCGTAAGTTTGTTTTATCTTGTGATGAATGTCAAAGAATTGGTAATATTAGTAGACGTCAAGAAATGCCTATGAATTATTCACTTGTTATTGAACCATTTGATGTTTGAGGCTTTGATTAGATGGGACCTTTTCCTGCCTCTAATGGATATACACATATTTTAGTTGCTGTTGATTATGTTACTAAGTGGGTAGAAGCTATTCCAACTAGTAGTGCTGATCATAATACCTCTATTAAAATGCTCAATTATGATTTCAAACATGCCGGAGAGAAGAGGTTATTTGATATTAGCTCACTTGATGAATGGAGAACCCAAGCTTATGAAAATGCCAAGTTATTTAAGTAAAAAGTTAAAATATGGCATGACAAAAGGATACAAAAGCGTGAGTTTAATGTAGGTGACTATGTATTGCTATACAACTCTCGTTTAAGATTTTTTGTAGGAAAACTTCTCTCTAAATGGGAAGGCCCCTATGTTATCGAGGAGGTCTATCGTTCCGGTGCCATAAAAATCAACAACTTCGAAGGCACGAATCCGAAGGTGGTAAACGGTCAAAGAATCAAACACTATATCTCAGGTAATCCCATAAATGTTGAAACTAATATAATTGAAACCGTAACCCCGGAGGAATACATAAGGGACACTTTCCGGAACGTTTTAGACTCCAAAAAGGAATAGGTATGTGGTATGGTAAGTAAATGTAGCGACCAGACCCGAATGGATCAAGTCTCTGTGCTCAGTGTCATCCCTGGATCAGTAATGCTGACACCACACAGTACTTCGAAGGATTTATAGCAGAGTAGCAATCACACACTTATTACAGCGTTGTCCACAAGGGAACTTATTACAATAATATGGCTTAACGCCATCTAATAATAACAGCGGAAGGCATGGAAGATAAGTGAGTCCATCAACTCCATCGGCATCACTGAGTATAGAACCACGACCTAACACCTTACTAAATGCGTAAAGAAAAGTGCGCAACATGAAAGTTGCAGCCCAAAACGGTCAACACATGGAATATGCTGGCAATGTAACACATAGAGAGCAATGAAGGAATAAGCCTATACTACATGCATATATGGCTGGTGGAAAAGCTCTACGGTTACATTTTGCATAAAGCTAGTTTTTCCTACAACAAAGGAATAATTTTATTTAACTATCATGGTGGTTGTTAAACATTGAGAATGGTTGACAGCATCCTCAATCCCAATTAAAAATACTCATCAAACCCAATAACATTTATTAGAAGTAACATGTTGAGATTCACATGATATTCAAGTACTAGATACACAAAACGTCCATAACCGGGGACACGGCTAATCATGATTAGTTTATACACTCTGCAGAGGTTTGCGCACTTTTCCCCACAAGACTCGATCGCCTCCGCTTGGTTCTCGCAATACATGGTGTTTGAGAAACGGATGACCGAGACACAATCTTTCAGAAGCACTAGCACCTTACATGTGGGTAGACCGTACCAACCTACATCCCCTACATCAGCTAGCCTACCCGTAAGAGTTCGCACAACTTACTCAACTATGCCAGAGCCCATATTGGCTTGTGGCTGCACACGGAAGTTTGAAGGAAATATGCCCTAGAGGCAATAATAAAGTTATTATTTATTTCCTTATATCATGATAAATGTTTATTATTCATGCTAGAATTGTATTAACCGGAAACATAATACATGTGTGAATACATAAACCTACAGAGTGTCACTAGTATGCCTCTACTTGACTAGCTCGTTAATCAGAGATGGTTGTGTTTCCTAACCATGAACAAGGAGTTGTTATTTGATTAACGGGATCACATCATTGGTTGAATGATCTGATTGACATGACCCATTCCATTAGCATAGCACCTGATCGTATAGTTTGTTGCTAGTGCTTTTCTTCATGACTTATACATGTTCCTATGACTATGAGATTATGCAACTCCCGTTTGCACGAGGAACACTTTGGTGCTACCAAACGCCGCAACGTAATCGGGTGATTATAAAGGTACATTACAGGTGTCTCCGAAGGTACATGTTGGGTTGGCATATTTCGAGATTAGGATTTGTCACTCCGATTGTCGGAGAGGTATCTCTGGGCCCTCTCGGTAATGCACATCACATAAGCCTTGCAAGCATTGCAACTAATGTGTTAGTTGTGAGATGATGTATTACGGAACGAGTAAAAAGACTTACCAAAGAACGAGATTGAACTAGGTATTGGATACCGACGATCGAATCTCGGGTAAGTAACATACCGATGACAAAGGGAACAACGTATGTCGTTATGCGGTTTGACCGATAAAAGATCTTCAGAGAATATGTAGGAACCAATATGGGCATCCAGGTTCCGCTATTGGTTATTGACCGAGAATAGTTCTAGGTCATGTCTACATAGTTCTCGAACCCGTAGGGTCCGCACGCTTAACGCTTCGATGACAGTTCATAATGAGTTTATAAGTATTGATGCACCGAAGGTTGTTCGGAGTCCCGGATGAGATCACGGACATGACGAGGAGTCTCGAAATGGTCGAGACATAAAGATTCATATATTGGAAGTCTATGTTTGGACATCGGAAGTGTTCCGGGTGAAATTGGGAATTTTACCAAGTACGGGAGGTTACGGAACCCCCGGAATGCTAATGGGCCAACATGGGCCTTAGTGGAAAGGAGAGAAGGGGCCCAAGTGCTGGCCGCACCTTTCCCCTTCCCTAGTCCTATTAGGACTAGGAGAAGGGGCGCCTCTCTCCCTTCCCACTTGGGGAAACCTAGTTGGACTAGGATTGGGGAATCCTACTCCTAGTAGGAGTAGGAAACCTGGTGCGCCTCCTCTCTATGGTCGGCCAGCCCTCCCCTTCCCTCCTTTATATACAGGGCAGGGGGCCCCATGACACACAAGTTGATCTACGGATCTTTCCTTAGCCGTGTGCGGTGCCCCTTCCACCATATTCCACCTCGGTCATATCGTCATGAGCTTAGGCGAAGCCCTCGCCGGAGAAGTCATATCGTCATGGAGCTTAGGCGAAGCCCTGCGTCGGTGGAGCATCATCATCGTCACCACGCCGTCGTGACGGAACTCATCCCCGACACTTTGCTGGATCGAGTCCGGGATCGTCATCGAGCTGAGCGTGTGCAGAACTCGGAGGTGCCGTGACGCTCGGTGCTTGGATCGGTCGGATCGTGAAGACGTCGACTACATCAACCGCGTTGATATAACGCGCTTCCGCCACGGTCTCACGAGGGTACGTGGACGGACACTCTTCCCTCTCGTTGCTATGCCATCACCATGGTCTTGGCGTGATCGTAGGGAAAATTTTTGAAATTACTACGTTCCCCTACAAAGGCATCCGAGCCCGGTTTTATGCGTAGATGTCATATGCACGAGTAGAACACAAGTGAGTTGTGGACGATACAAGTCACCGCCTACCAACATGTCATACTTTGTTCAGCGGTATTGTTGGATGACGATCGAGACCAACCTTACGCTGCATTTCCACGCGAGACCGGTTCCCTCGACGTGCTTTGCACATAGATGGCTTGTGGAAGACTGTCTCTCAACTTTAGTTGAACTGAGTGGCTACGCCCGTCCTTGAGAAGGTTAAACGGAGTCTATTTGACAAACTATCGTTGTGGTTTTGATGCGTAGGTAAGAACGGTTCTTGCTTAGCCCGTAGCAGCCACGTAAAACTTGCAACAACAAAGTAGAGGACGTCTAACTTGTTTTTGCAGGGCATGTTGTGATGTGATATGGTCAAGACATGATGCTAAATTTTATTGTATGAGATGATCATGTTTTGTAACCGAAGTTATCGGCAATCGGCAGGAGCCATATGGTTGTCGCTTTATTGTATGCAATGCAATCGCGATGTAATGCTTTACTTTATTACTAAGCGGTAGTGATAGTCGTGGAAGCATAAGATTGGCGAGGCGACAACGATGCTACGATGGAGATCAAGGTGTCGCGCCCGGTGGCGACGATGGTGATCATGATGGTGCTTCGAAGATGGAGATCACAAGCACAAGATGATGATGGCCATATCATATCACTTATATTGATTGCATGTGATGTTAATCCTTTATGCATCTTATCTTGCTTTGATTGACGGTAGCATTATAAGATGATCCCTTACTAAATTATCAAGAAGTGTTCTCCTGAGTATGCACCGTTGCAAAAGTTCTTCGTCGAGACACCACGTGATGATCGGGTGTGATAGGCTCTACGTTCAAATACAACGGGTGCAAAACAGTTGCACACGCGAATACTCAGGTTATACTTGACGAGCTATGCATATAAGATATGACCTCGGAACACGGAGACCGAAAGGTCGAGCGTGAATCATATAGTAGATATGATCAACATACTGATGTTCACCATTGGAACTACTCCATCACACGTGATGATCGGTCATGGTGTAGTTGATATGGATCACGCAATCACTTAGAGAATTGGAGGATATTTTCTAAGTGGGAGTTCTTAAGTAATATGATTAATTGAACTTAAATTTATCATGAACTTAGTACCGATAGTATCTTGCTTGTCTATGATGTGTAGATAGATGGCTCGTCTTGTTGTTCCGTTGAATTTTAATGCGTTCCTTGAGAAAGCAAAGTTGAAAGATGATGGCAGCAATTACACGGACTGGGTCCGTAACTTGAGGATTATCCTTATTGCTGCACAGAAGAATTACGTCCCGGAAGCACCGTTAGGTGCCAGGCCTGGTGCAAGGGCTGCGCCAGAAGTTGTGAACGTCTGGCAAAGCAAAGCCGATGACTACTCTATAGTTCAAGGTGTGCCATGCTTTACGGCTTAGAACCGGGACTTCAACGTCCTTTTGAACACCATGGAGCATATGAGATGTTCCAGGAGTTGAAGTTAATATTCCAAGCGAATGCCCGGATTGAGAGATATGAAGTCTCCAATAAGTTCTATAGTGTAAGATGGAGGAGAACGGTTCACAAGGAACATATACTCGTAATGTCCGGGTATAACAATCACTTGATTCAACCGGGAGTTAATCTTCCGGATGATTGCGTCATTGATGTAATTCTCCAATCATCGCCACCAAGCTACAAGAGCTTCGTGATGAACTATAATATGCAAGGGATGACCAAAACAATGCCCGAGCTCTTCGCGATGTTGAAAGTCATGAAGTAGAAATCAAAAGGAGCATCAAGTGTTGATGGTTAACAAAACCACTAGTTTCAAGAAAAGGGCAAAGGAAAGAAAAGGAAACTTCAAAAGAACGGCAAGCAAGTTGCTAATCAAGAGAAGAAACCCAAGTCCGGTCCTAAGCCTGAAACCGAGTGCTTCTATTGCAAGCAGGCTGGTCATCGAAGCGGAACTGCCCCAAGTATTTGGCGGATAAGAAGGACGGCAAAGTTAACAAAGGTATATGTGATATACATGTTATTGATGTGTACCTTTACTAATACTCGCAGTAGCACTGGTATTTGATAATCGGTTCTGTTGCTAATATTTGCAACTCAAACAGGGGCTACGGATTGCGAAGATTGGCTAAGGACGAGGTGACGATCTTGGCGTGGGAAATGGTTCCAAAGTCGATGTGATCGCAATGGCACGCTACCTCTACATCTACCTTCTGTATTAGTATTAGACCTAAATAATTGTTATTTAGTACCAGCGTTGAGCATGAACATTATATCTGGATCTTGTTTAATGCGAGACGGTTATTCATTTAAATCAGAGAATAATGGTTGTTCTATTTATATGAATAATATCTTTTATGGTCATGCACCATTGAAGAATGGTTTGTTTTTACTTAATCTTGATAGTAGTGATACACATATTCATAATGTTGAAACCAAAAGATGCAGAGTTGATAATGATGGTGCAACTTATTTGTGGCACCGCCGTTTAGGTCATATCGGTGTAAAGCGCATGAAGAAACTCCATCTTGATGGACTTTTGGAGTCACTTGATTATGAATCACTTGGCACTTATGTAACCGTGCCTTATGGGCAAGATGACTAAAACACCGTTCTCCGGAACTATGGAGAGAGCAACAGATTTATTGGAAATCATACATACTGATGTATGTGGTCCAATGAATGTTGAGGCTCGTGGCGGATATCGTTATTTTCTCACCTTCACAGATGATTTGAGCAGATATGGGTATATCTACTTAATGAAACACAAGTCTGAAACATTTGAAAAGTTCAAAGAATTTCAGAGTGAAGTGGAAAATCATCGTAACAAGAAAATAAAGTTTCTACGATCTGATCGTGGAGGAGAATATTTGAGTTACGAAGTTTGGCCTACATTTGAAACAATGCGGAATAGTTTCAAGAACTTACGCCACCGGAACACCACAACGTAATGGTGTGTCCGAACGTCAGAATCGCATTTTATTAGATATGGTGCGATCTATGATGTCTCTTACTGATTTGCCGCTATCATTTTGGGGTTATGCTTTAGAGACGGCTACATTCACTTTAAATAGGGCACCATCTAAATCCGTTGAGACGACGCCTTATGAACTGTGGTTTGGCAAGAAACCAAAGTTGTCGCTTACGAAAGTTTGGGGCTGCGATGCTTATGTGAAAAAGCTTCAACCTGATAAGCTCGAACCCAAATCGGAGAAATGTGTCTTCATAGGATACCCAAAGGAAACTGTTGGGTACACCTTCTATCACAGATCCGAAGGCAAGATTTTTGTTGCTAAATTCGGAAACTTTTTGGAGAAGGAGTTTCTCTCGAAAGAAGTGAGTGGGAGGAAAGTAGAACTTGATGAGATAATCGTATCTACTCCCTTATTGAGAAGTAGTACATCATGTAAATCAGTTTCCGTGACACCTACACCAAATAGGGAGGAAGCTAATGATGATGATCATGAAACTTCAGATCGAAGTTTCTACAGAACTTCAGAGATCAACCAGAGCAAGATCCGCACTGAGTGGTACGGTAATCCTATTCGGAAGTCATGTCACCGGAACATGATGAACCTACGAACTATGAAGAAGCGATGGTGAGCCCAGATTCCACAAAATGGCTTGAGGCCATGAAATCTGAGATGGGATCCATGTATGAGAACAAAGTGTGGACTTTGGTTGACTTGCCCGATGATCGGCAAGCAATTGAGAATAAATGGATCTTCAAGAAGAAGACCGACGCTGATGGTAATGTTATCGTCTATAAAGCTCGACTTGTTGCAAAAGGTTTTCGACAAGTTCAAGGGATTGACTACGATGAGACCTTCTCACCCGTAGCGATGCTTAAGTCCGTCCGAATCATGTTAGCAATTGCCGCATTTTATGATTATGAAATTTGGCAAATGGATGTTAAAACTGCATTCTGAATGGATTTACGGAAGAAGAGTTGTATATGATGCAACCAGAAGGTTTTGTCGATCCAAAGGGAGCTAACAAAGTGTGCAAGCTCCAAATGATCCATTTATGGACTGGTGCAAGCCTCTCGGAGTTGGAATAAACGCTTTTGATAGTGTGATCAAAGCATTTGGTTTTATCTGCACTTTTGGAGAAGCTTTGTATTTACAAGAAAGTGAGTGGGAGCTCTGTAGCATTTCTGATATTATATGTGGATGACATATTACTAATCGGAAATGATATAGAATTTCTGGATAGCATAAAGGGATACTTGAATAAGAGTTTTTCGATGAAAGACCTCGGTGAAGCTGCTTACATATTGGGCATTAAGATCTATAGAGATAGATCAAGACGCTTAATAGGACTTTCACAAAGCACATACCTTGATAAAGTTTTGAAGAAGTTCAAAATGGATCGTGCAAAGAAAGGGTTCTTGCCGGTATTACAAGGTGTGAAGTTGAGTAAGACTCAATGCCCGACCACCGCAGAAGATAGAGAGAAAATGAAAGATGTTCCCTATGCTTCAGCCATAGGCTCTATCATGTATGCAATCTGTGTACCAGGACACGATGTGTGCCTTGCTGTCAGAAGTTTAGCGGTGCAGGTACCAAAGTAATCCAGGAGTGGATCATCGGACAGCGGTCAAGAACATCCTTAAGTACTTGAGAAGGACTAAGGATATGTTTCTCATTTATGGCGGTGACAAAGAACTGTCAGAACGGTTACGCCGACGTTAAGCTTTGACATCGATCCGGACGATTCTAAATCGCAAACCGGATACGTATTTACATTAAACGGTGGAGCTGTCGGTTGGTGCAGTTCCAAACAAAGCGCCGTGGCGGGATCTACATGTGAAGTTGAGTACATAGCTGCTGGAAGCAGCTAATGAAGGAGTCTGGATGAAGGAGTTCATAACCGATCTAGGTGTTGTACCTAGTGTATCGGGTCCAATGAAAATCTTTTGTGACAATACTTGGTGCAATTGCCTTGGCAAAGGAATCCAGATTTCACAAGAGAACCAAGCACATCAAAAGACGCTTCAACTCCATCCGGATTTGGTCCGTGGGAGACATAGAGATATGCAAGATACATACGGATCTGAATGTTGCAGACCCGTTGACTAAGCCTCTTCCACGAGCAAAACATGATCAGCACCAAGACTCCATGGGTGTTAGAATCATTCTTGTGTAATCTAGATTATTGACTCTAGTGCAAGTGGGAGATCAAGGAAATATGCCCTAGAGGCAATAATAAAGTTATTATTTATTTCCTTATATCATGATAAATGTTTATTATTCATGCTAGAATTGTATTAACCGGAAACATAATACATGTGTGAATACATAAACCTACAGAGTGTCACTAGTATGCCTCTACTTGACTAGCTCGTTAATCAAAGATGGTTGTGTTTCCTAACCATGAACAAGGAGTTGTTATTTGATTAACGGGATCACATCATTGGTTGAATGATCTGATTGACATGACCCATTCCATTAGCATAGCACCTGATCGTATAGTTTGTTGCTAGTGCTTTTCTTCATGACTTATACATGTTCCTATGACTATGAGATTATGCAACTCCCGTTTGCTCGAGGAACACTTTGGTGCTACCAAACGCCGCAACGTAATCGGGTGATTATAAAGGTACATTACAGGTGTCTCCGAAGGTACATGTTGGGTTGGCATATTTCGAGATTAGGATTTGTCACTCCGATTGTCGGAGAGGTATCTCTGGGCCCTCTCGGTAATGCACATCACATAAGCCTTGCAAGCATTGCAACTAATGTGTTAGTTGTGAGATGATGTATTACGGAACGAGTAAAGAGACTTACCAGTAACGAGATTGAACTAGGTATTGGATACCGACGATCGAATCTCGCAAGTAACATACCGATGACAAAGGGAACAACGTATGTCGTTATGCGCGGTTTGACCGATAAAAGATCTTCAGAGAATATGTAGGAACCAATATGGGCATCCAGGTTCCGCTATTGGTTATTGACCGAGAATAGTTCTAGGTCATGTCTACATAGTTCTCGAACCCGTAGGGTCCGTGACGCTTAACGCTTCGATGACAGTTCATAATGAGTTTATAAGTATTGATGCAATCAAGGTTGTTCGAGTCCCGGATGAGATCACGGACATGACGAGGAGTCTCGAAATGGTCGAGACATAAAGATTCATATATTGGAAGTCTATGTTTGGACATCGGAAGTGTTCCGGTGAAATTGGGAATTTTACCAGAAATGCAGGGAGGTTACCGGAACCCCGGAATGCTAATGGGCCAACATGGGCCTTAGTGGAAAGGAGAGAAGGGGCCCAAGTGCTGGCGCACCTTTCCCCTTCCCTAGTCCTATTAGGACTAGGAGAAGGGGCGCCTCTCTCTCCCTTCCCACTTGGGGAAACCTAGTTGGACTAGGATTGGGGGAATCCTACTCCTAGTAGGAGTAGGAAACCCCTGCGCCTCCTCTCTATGGTCGGCCAGCCCTCCCTTCCCTCCTTTATATACAGGGCAGGGGCGCCCCATGACACACAAGTTGATCTACGGATCTTTCCTTAGCCGTGCGGTGCCCCTTCCACCATATTCCACCTCGGTCATATCGTCATGGAGCTTAGGCGAAGCCTCGCCACGGAGAAGTCATATCGTCATGAGCTTAGGCGAAGCCCTCGCGTCGGTGGAGCATCATCATCGCTACCACGCCGTCAGGTCGACGGAACTCATCCCCGACACTTTGCTTTGGATCGGAGTCCGGGGATCTTCATCGAAGCTAAACGTGTGCGTAACTCGGAGGTGCCGTGACGTTCGGTGCTTGGATCGGTCGGATCGTGAAGACGTGACGACTACATCAACCGCGTTGATATAACGCTCGCTTACGGTCTCACGAGTGCGTGGACGGACACTCTTCCCTCTCGTTGCTATGCCATCACCATGGTCTTGCGTGATCGTAGGAAAATTTTGAAATTACTACGTTCCCCTACAGCTTTCAGCTTTGAATAATCTTATGATCCCTTAGAGCCCGGGTGGCGGTCCGAAGAAATACAGTAAGTCCTCGATAGAAACCAGGTGCCTCAATCCACCCAGATGTGTGTTTAGGTTGCCACCTTAGATAAACCATTAATTAACAATCTCACATCTGTCATGGATATTCACTCACCCAATCCACATCTACTAGCATAGCATGGCATAAGCAAACGTAGAAGTAACTCCCAAGGTTTCATAAGTAAAACAGGTAATGGGTACTACCTCAATCTACTTCCCATCCCACAATTTATGTTGATCCTAAACATGCAAGTGTTTGAGGGTTTGATCTAATGCAATAAAACTGGGTAGTAGAAAAGGTATGATCAAGTGTTACTTGCCTTGCTGATGATCCGCGAGACCTAGAGATTCGAAGTAACAAGCGGCGCACTCCGGGTGATCTAACGCAGACAAACAACAAGCATACAATAAGTACTCATCTAATGCACAGGGAAATCTCGAATAAAAGATCTAACCAGAGAGTTCAACTTAAGAACCCTGGTTGCAAAAGAATCAAATCAAATAAAACATCGAAAGTCGAAGTCAAGAGAGAACGACTCGGTTTTAGCAATTTGAAACTAGGTCAAAATTTTACAGTAGCAAAACTTTGTTTAAGTAGGTTAGTCGGAACGGCGGTTTCGAAACGAAACTCCAGGCGCTTGAATCACCTGATTCCGATAAACGAGCGAGAAAATAAACAGATTTGAAAATCGAATCGGAAATCGAAATCGGAAAATAACGGATTAAATCCGATTAAAAGAAAAACGACGAACGGTTAAAACGGTGGACGTTCGTTAACAGAAACTAATCCGACGAACACGTTCATTGAAACGAACGGGTCGGTGAACGTTCACTAAATAATAAACCCGAAAAAAAAATAAACCAATCTAGGGTTTTTTTTGTTAAAAAACCGGACAACGAACGAAAAAACCGGATCGGTTTTTAAAGCAAAAACCGGATCGGGGGGGCGGCGAGGTCGGCTACCTCCGGCGAGTCGCCGGCGGGCTCCGGGACTCCGGTGGGGCGGCGGCGGGGTCCGGCGGGGTCGGCGGGGTGGCGATGGGCGGCGATGACGGCAGGCGACGGCGGGCTTTTCGAAGCGGGCGGCGGCGGGTTGAGAGCGGCGGCGACGGGCGCAGGATGAGGGGAGAGGGCGGCGGGGTTATAAAGGAGGGCTCCGGTGCCTTGGGGAGGGGGCACGTGGCGGGTCGGCGGGTCCGAGCCGGACTCGGCGGCGGCGGCGGGGCTCCTCCATGGGCGATGAGGAGGGGAGTTGGGTCATGGCGGTTGGGCCTGGCCCTTGGCCCACAAGGCGCTTTTTTTAAACAAAACTAAAGGAATTAAAAATAAAACCAAACGAACTCCAAATTAAATAAAATTAATTTTCCCCGACTCCTAAAAATGAGTCGAACAAAATGAACTTTAAAACGGGGCAAATATGCATATTTTTAAAATACTCATTTTTTCCCTAAAGCAAATAAACTTTCGAAAACCAAAATTTGATTTATTTATTAAATCTTCATCTTTCCTAAATGTTGGGAAAGCCATATTATTCCCCCTCTTAATTTATTTATCGGAAAAACTTTATGAAGATAATTAAATAATCCAAATGATCCTATTTTCAAAATTTGAGAAATCCCAAATATGAAAATAATGAAATCTCCAACTCTCTCCGAGGGTCCTTGAGTTGCGTGAAATTTTCTAGGATCGGAAAATGCGAGAAAAATATGATATGCATGATGACCTAATGTATAACATTCCAAATTGAAAATTTGGGATGTTACAAACCTACCCCCTTAAGATGAATCTCGCCCTCGAGATTCGGGTTGGCTAGAAAATAGGTGAGGGTGGTCCTTGAGCAAAACTTCCTCTCCACTGAACCTTGCAAAACTTGATAACCTTGCTGCGAGTAACTCTGCTGGCATATTCGAGAATCTTGATTGGTTTCTCCTCATATGTTAAATCATCCTTCAACTGAATTGCTTCCAGTGGCACTGTATCTCTTAGAGGTATCTCTGCTATCTTCGAGTGACATTTCTTCAGCTGAGAAACATGGAATACATCATGAACTCCTGACAGTCCTTCTGGCAATTCCAACTTATAAGCAACTTCTCCCATGAGTTGCAAAATCTTATATGGTCCAACGAAACGTGGGGCTAATTTTCCTTTAACTCCAAAACGCTTAACTCCTCGAAGCGGGGATACTCTAAGATATACTCTGTCTCCAACTTCATACTCAATCGCTTTGCGCTTTGAATCTGCATAGCTCTTCTGTCTGGACTGGGCTACCTTGAGCCTATCTCGAATCAACTTAACCTTCTGTTCAGACTCCTTAATCAAATCTGGTCCAAACAATTGACGATCTCCGCCATTCCCCATGAAAACGGTGTCCTGCATCTTCTTCCATCTGAGCCTCGAAAGGTGCCATCTTCAAGCTGGTTTGGTAACTGTTGTTATAAGAAAATTCTGCATATGGCAAATTATCATCCCAACTGGATCCATAATCTAGTGCACAAGCTCTCAAAGATATCCTCCAAAATCTGATTGACTCTCTCGGTCATCCATCGGTCTGTGGATGGAAAGTGCATCGAATTCCACCGTTCCCATTGTTTCGTGCAACTGGTTCCAAAACTTTGAGGTAAATTGGGTTCCTCTATCTGATACGATGCTCCTCGGAACTCCATGTAAACACACAATTCTGGTCATGTATATCTTTGCCAACTTAGCACTGCTATAGGTAGTCTTGACTGGAATAAAATGAGCTATCTTCGTCAAGCGGTCGACTATAACCCAAATCGAGTCATATCCTGAACGGGTCTTTGGCAAACCTGTGATGAAATCCATGCCTAATTTATCCCACTTCCATTCGGGTATCGGCAATGGTTGTAACAATCCTGGCTTCGATGTTACGCCTTTACTCTCTCGACATACATCGCAAATCGCTACATACTCCGCAATATCCTTCTTCATTCCGGTCCACCGAAAGTATTCTTCAAATCCAAATACATCTTGGTATTTCCTGGGTGAATCGAATAGGGTGAATCATGAGCTTCTTGCAAAATCAACTTCGATCTCCGGGTTATTGGGCACATAAACACGGTCCTCAAACCATAGGGTATCGTGCTCATCCTCACGAAATCCTTTAGCTTTTCCTTTGCTCATTTTCTCCTTTATAGAGGCAACTTCCTTATCTGCCTTTTGGGCTTCTCTGATTTTGTCCATCAGGGTTGGCTGAATCTCCAATGCTGCTACATAGCCTCTTGGAACTATTTCCAAACATAGCTCTCGAAGGTCCTTGGCTAACTCATTGGGTATCCCTCCCATCACTAGGGTATTGACGTGGCTCTTACAGCTCAATGCGTCTGCTACAACGTTAGCCTTTCCGGGGTGATAATGCAATCTCATATCATAATCCTTGATAAGCTCTAACCATCTCCTCTGTCTGAGATTTAATTCCTTCTGTGTGAAAATGTACTTCAAACTCTTGTGATCCGTGTACACTTCACAATGATTTCCAATGAGAAAATGTCTCCATGTCTTCAATGCATGCACAACGGCTGCTAATTCCAAATCACGTGTGGCATAATTTAACTCGTGAGGCTTAAGTTGTCGTGAAGCATACGAAACAACTCTTCCTTCCTGCATAAGCACTGCTCCAAGTCCTCGACGTGAAGCGTCGCAATACACCTCATAATCCTTAGTTTGATCCAGCAGTATTAAAACTGGTGAGGTAACCAATCTTTTCTTCAACTCCTGAAAACTTGCCTCACAGTCCTCAGTCCATATGAATTTGTTATCCTTCTTCAACAATTCTGTCATAGGCTTTGCAATCCTTGAGAAATTCTCAATGAATCTTCGGTAGTATCCTGCGAGTCCAAGGAAACTCCGAATCTCTCCAACTGTCGTTGGTGCTTCCCATTTGGTTATGGTCTCAACCTTCATGGGGTCAACTGCTATTCCTTCTCCGGATATAACATGTCCAAGAAATCCAACTTCCTTTAGCCAAAACTCACATTTGCTGAACTTGGCATATAACTGGTGTTCCTCGGTTTCTCCAAAACCAATCGCAAATGTTCCTTGTGTTCCTCTTCATCCTTCGAGAAAATCAAAATGTCATCAATGAACACCACGATTTAACTTATCCAAAAACTCCATAAACACTTTGTTCATCGGGTTCATGAAATAGGCTGGTGCGTTAGTCAGTCCAAATGACATAACGGTATACTCATACTGATCCATATCTCGTGGTAAATGCTGTCTTGGGTATGTCTTGCTCCCGAATCTTCAATCGATGGTACCACGATCAGAATCGATCTTGGAAAACACTTTAGCTCCTTGCAAACGATCAAACAGATCATTTATCATTGGTAGTGGGTACTTATTCTTGATTGTTACTTCATTCAATCCACGATAATCAACAACCATTCTTAACGATCCATCCTTCTTCTCCACTAACAGTACTGGTGATCCCCAAGGCGAAGAACTTGGTGAATAAAACCTTTATCCAATAGTTCCTTAATCTGCTTCTTGATTTCCGCCAAATCACATGCGGGCATCACAGACGGTCGCTTTGATATCGGGCCTGTTCTCGGCAACAGCTCGATCAAAAACTCAATGTCTCTATCCGGCGGCATTCACGCAACTCTTCCGAAAATACATCAGGAAAATCCTTCACCACTGGTACTTCTTCCTGCACCACTCCTGATAAGCAATTTACTTGCGCTCTCCTCGGCTCGTGCCGTGATACATACTTGATCCTTCTTCCTTCTGGTGTGGTGAGCGAAATTGACTTTGTGGTGCAATCTATGTTCCCTCCATACTTTGATAACCAATCCATTCCTAATATCACATCCAATCCTTGGGATTCCGTAACTATTAGGTCCGAGGGAAAACATAGTGTCCAATCCTTAATGGCGGTCGATCACACCATTTACTAGCCATGTATTCTGCTCGGGTGAGGTTACTAGCATGGGTGACCTAAGGGCTTGGGTCGGTAATTTGTACTTATCCACAAATCCCCTTGATATGTATGAATGCGATGCACCAAAGATCGAAAAGAACAACTGCAGTAAATGACTTAACCAAAAACTTACCGACATCGTGCATCGGGCTGATCTTCAACCTCCTCCACATCAATGTGGTTCACATCCCCTCGTTGAAAGGGTTGGGCTTCTTTCGAGCTTCCATTGCCATTTCCATTACGGCCTTACGGGCAGTCATTTGCATAATGCCCGATCTTGCGGCACTTAAAACAAGTGATGTGACTCAGGTCTACCTTGGATGGTGTTGACGGGTTGGTGCGATTCTGTCCATTGCTTCCTCCATTCCCGTTCCCATTCTTAGTGCCATTATGGTTATGCGAATTACCTCCTCCATGGGTATGCTGAAACTGAATTCCTGATTTAGGGTTATAACGAGGCTTCTGCTGAGCTCCAGAGTTATACTTTCCTTGTCCATACTTCCGCTTGCGGTTCTCAATTCTTCTTTGCTTTCCTTCAATCATGAGGGCTCGGTCTACCAACTCCGGTAGTTGTTGAAACTTGCTACCATCAATGGCATCTTGAACTCATCATTCAGTCCTTCTAGAAACTTCTCCTGCTTAGCATCTCATGTAGCAACGTCATCCGGGGCATAACGTGCTAACTTACTAAAATCATCCACATCTTGTGCCAACAGTCCTTCCTCCTTGGCGTAAGTTGCGAAACTCACGCTTCTTCATGGCCATGGCTCCTGCTGAAACATGGGCACTGCGAAAAGCTTGCTGAAACTGATCCCATGTGACAGTGTCTACAGGGTAAGTGGTTGTAAAATTCTCCCACCATGCTACTGCGGGTCCTTCAAGCTGGTGTGCAGCTAACTTCACTCTTTCTCCATCTGTGCATCCTGCAGTGGTCAACTCCCTTCCTATCTTGCGGAGCCAATCATCTGCTACAATCGGCTCGGTGCTACTGGAATACACCGGCGGATTTAGTCTAAGGAAACGAGTCAAGTGATCCGCAGGTGGTGGTGGTGGGTTGTTGTTGTTGTTGCCTTGGTTCTGCACCAATGTTTGAATCAGGGTATTCTGCTGCTGAATCAATTGGGTGATCTCTGGCGGGAAAACGAACCCGGGGTCGCGTCTCGGAGGCATCTGATGGGTTTAGAAGAGACGAGAAATTAAGAATAGAATGAGGTCTAAGGGGAATCACTACCCAAATGCACATGAGAAAATGCACACAAAATCACTTCATTCAATCAAACAAAGGGCTTACAACGATCTAACTATCACAAAAGTGCGTGTACTATAATGTTTACATGGAGGGAATACTACTAATATGTGGGGGACTTCTATTAGTTTGAACCGGTGGAAGACTCCATGATGTCTGCTCCAGCTTCGTCTTCAAAGTCGGGTTCACTTGGATCCAAATCGGTGTCGTCGATGTTGATGTAGTCGCTTGGGCAACCGACATACTGGTCTTCATTCCTGAGCGCCAACTTCTTCTTGAGTTCTTCAATCTCGTACTTAAGATCGTTATTGTGTCTCGCTAGAGCTACGATCTCGTCCATGTAGTCCTTGCGTGTAGTCTTTAGTTCTTCTTCAAGTTCGATGATCCTTCCCTTTGCCTTACGCAACTCCAACATATCATTGCACATCCGGTTCTCTGGCGTCGAATGTGCTGGTTTAACTCTGAATGAAAGCTGCAATGGATCTATCCTTCTTGGTCTTGACTATGTCCCATTGTTCATTTCAAGGCGTCATAAATCTGGTAGATAGTGTCCTTGAGGTCTTCTTGATAAACTTCTCCAATGCGTCCCATGGTGATGTGAGCTGCCATGCTCTTTCCCGGACTCCAAGTTGGTGCACCGAAAACACTATCTATGGGCTTGGTGATTGGGGCGAATGTCCTTCTGGAACATGAGCTTGAATCTTCAGTAGCTCCTCTTCGTGCAGTGGCGTTGAAAGTTCCGGTGAAGCTGGGTAGTCCAATGTTCAGTACTTGGTGACTTCCTTCAGGTGAAATCCAAAAGGTGTGCCTTCATCTGGTTGGGTGTACCTGATCTTCGCGTCCGTCATCCTAAAGAGTAGAAAAGATGAGGAGTTAGAAAATGAGAAGAGAGTAGGGATCTATGGCTTTAACTTAGTGGTCGTGTCCTACAGTCAGCGTGTGCTCTGATACCATTCTCTGTAGCGACCAGACCCGAATGGATCCAGTCTCTGTGCTCAGTGTCATCCCTGGATCAGTAATGCTGACACCACACAAGATTGAAGGATTTATAGCAGAGTAGCAATCACACACTTATTACAGGCGTTGTCCACAAGGGAACTTATTACAATAATATGGCTTAAGGCCATCTAATAATAACAGCGGAAGGCTTGGAAGATAAGTGAGTCCATCAACTCCATCGGCATCACCGAGTATAGAACCACGACCTAACACCTTACTCGTCATCGAAAAGTACGCAACATGAAAGTTGCAGCCCGAAACGGGTCGACACACGGAATATGCTGGCAATGTAACACATAGAGAGCAATGAAGGAATAAGCCTATACTACATGCATATATGGCTGGTGGAAAAGCTATACGGTTACATTTTTGCATAAAGCTAGTTTTTCCCTACAACAAAGGAATAATTTTATTTAACTATCATGGTGGTTGTTAAACATTGAGAATGGTTGACAGCATCCTCAATCCCAATTAAAAATACTCATCAAACCCAATAACATTTATTAGAAGTAACATGTTGAGATTCACATGATATTCAAGTACTAGATACTCAAAACGTCCATAACCGGGGACACGGCTAATCATGATTAGTTTATACACTCTGCAGAGGTTTGCGCACTTTTCCCCACAAGACTCGATCGCCTCCGCTTGGTTCTCGCACTACATGGTGTTTGAGAAACGGATGGTGAGACACAATCTTTCGTAAGCACTAGCACCTTACATATGGGTAGACCGTACCAACCTACATCCCCTACATCAGCTAGCCTACCCGTAAGAGTTCGCACAACTTACTCAACTATGCCAGTGAGCCCATATTGGCTTGTGGCTGCACACGGAAGTTTCCAGTTTGAATAATCTTATGATCCCTTAGAGCCCGGGTGGCGGTCCGAAGAAATACAGGCAAGTCTGATAGAAACCAGGTGCCTCAATCCACCCAGATGTGTGTTTAGGTTGCCACCTTAGATAAACCATTAATTAACAATCTCACATCTGTCATGGATATTCACTCACCCAATCCATGTCTACTAGCATAGCATGGCATAAGCAAACGTAGAAGTAACTCCCAAGGTTTCATAAGTAAAACAGGTAATGGGTACTACCTCAATCTACTTCCCATCCCACAATTTATGTTGATCCTAAACATGCAAGTGTTTGAGGGTTTGATCTAATGCAATAAAACTGGGTAGTAGAAAAGGTATGATCAAGTGTTACTTGCCTTGCTGATGATCCGCGAGACCTAGAGATTCGAAGTAACAAGCGGCGCACTCCGGGTGATCTAACACAGACAAACAACAAGCATACAATAAGTACTCATCTAATGCACAGGGAAATCTCTAATAAAAGATCTAACCAGAGAGTTCAACTTAAGAACCCTGGTTGCAAAAGAATCAAATCAAATAAAACATCGAAAGTCGAAGTCAAGAGAGAACGACTCGGTTTTAGCAATTTGAAACTAGGTCAAAATTTTACAGTAGCAAAACTTTGTTTAATTAGGTTAGTCGGAACGACGGTTTCGAAATGAAACTCCAGGCGCTTGAATCACCTGATTCCGATAAACGAGCGAGAAAATAAACAGATTTGAAAATCGAATCGGAAATCGAAATCGGAAAATAACGGATTAAATCCAATTAATAGTAAAACGACGAACGGTTAAAACGGCGGACGTTCGTTAACAGAAACTAATCCGACGAACACGTTCATTGAAACGAACGGGTCGGTGAACGTTCACTAAATAATAAAACCGAAAAAAAATAAACCAATCAGGTTTTTTTTTTAAAACCGGACAACGAACGAAAAAATCGGATCGGTTTTTAAAGCAAAAACCGGATCGGGGCGGCGAGGTCGGCTACCGGCGAAGTCGCCAGCTGGCCCGGGACTCGGGCGGCGGGCGGGTCCGCGGGGTCGGCGGGTGGCGGCGGGCGGCGGCTGGCGACGGCAGAAGCGACGGCGGGCCTTCAGGGCGGGCGCGGCTCGGGTTGAGGGCGGCGGCGACGGTGCGGGATGAGGGGAGAGGGGGCGGCGGGGTTATAAAGGAGGGGGCTCCGGTGCCTTGGGGGAGGGGGCACGGGCGGGGTCGGCGGGTCCGAGCCGGACTCGGGCGCGTGGCGGCGGCCGGGCTCCTGGGCGCGCGAGGGGGAGGGGGAGTTGGGCCGCGGCGGTTGGGCCGGCTGGCCCTTGGCCCAGGGGCGCGGCGCGTTTTTTTTTAAACAAAACTAAACGAATTAAAAATAAAACCAAACGAACTCCAAATTAAATAAAATTAATTTTCCCCGACTCCTAAAAATGAGTCGAACAAAATGAACTTTAAAACGGGGCAAATATGCATATTTTTAAAATACTCATTTTTTTCCCTAAAGCAAATAAACTTTCGAAAACCAAAATTTGATTTATTTATAAATCTTCATTTTTCCTAAATGTTGGGAAAGTCATATTATTCCCCCTCTTAATTTATTTATCGGAAAAACTTTTGAAGATAAATAAATAATCCAAATGATCCTATTTTCAAAATTTGAGAAGTCCCAAATATGAAAATAATGAAATCTCCAACTCTCTCCGAGGGTCCTTGAGTTGCGTGAAATTTTCTAGGATCGGAAAATGCGAGAAAATATGATATGCATGATGACCTAATGTATAACATTCCAAATTGAAAATTTGGGATGTTACAGTAAATGGACTCCAAAACAATTTTTAAGGCAATATTTCTCCATTTTGGAATATTTAGAAAAATAGAAAAATAAGTAGCAGTCCGGGAAGGACACGAGGGCCCCACGAGGGTGGAGGGCGCGCCCTACCCCCCTGGGCGCACCCCTCTACCTCGTGGGCACCTCGTGTGCCTTCCGGACTCCATTTTCTTGCACGATACGTATTCTGGTCGGCAAAAATTCATTATATATTCTCCCAGAGGTTTTGACTCCCGTGTCACGCAAATATCCTTTGTTTTTGTTTCGAGTTGTTGCTGCTGCAGATTAGAGCAAGATGTCTTCTCAATAGTCAGTCGGGGAGAGCCGGGTGTCTCATCCAGCATTGGAACCAAGGGCAAACAGCGACGCTGACCACTTTGGGCCAAGACAGAGAGGAAGAGATGGAGGCTGACTTGATGAGAGTAGATGCCATGGAGGATTAAGAAGTCACTTCTCGCTTCCGAGCTGGGTTCACGATGGGGGAACTACAGAGATCAGCTATTCCAAACTCGGTTATCCCTTCCAATGTTAGATTTCTTTCTTATGAAAATATGAAGAGGAGTGTCACTTGTTCTCCCGCAGCTATGCAACACCCTTGGGTGCAAGGAGCCTTAGCTGTTACAGGAAAGCTTCATGAAGGAAATAATGGACCTCAAGCAGCAAGTTAATAAGCTCGAGGAGGAGAATCGTATCCTGAAGGGCATCATCGCCAAGAATATTTCACCAACGACAAAGAAGGAGACATAATCACATGGGTATGGGCACTCCCCTTGGCAACTGCCAAGCTTGGGGGAGGTGCCCCGGTATCGTATCACAATCACATCTCCTATCTTTACCGTTTTTCTTAGTTTGATCCTATTATTAGTATCTTGATCTAGTAGAATAAAGTTTATGGCATGACCTAGTTTTGAGTTTTGCTTTATGATCTCTCTATTTAATCGAGTCCGTGAGCTATATAATAAAGATTAGTGTTGAGTCAAGGGCTTGATTATACTGCCATGATCTTGAGTGAATAAAAGAAAAGAAGAAAAAGAATAAAAAGAAACAAAGAGTTCATATTGATCTTATTGAGAGTGATGACTTCACATAGAAAGAGTATGATGATTAAAAGTTGTTGGGAGTTGGCAAACATAGCTTTGGTCATCGTTGCAATTAATAGGAAGTAATAAAGAAAGAGAGGTTCATATATAAATATACTATTATTGACATTCATATATAAATATACTATTATTGACATCTTTTATTATTGTGAGCACTCATTAAAATATGACATGCTAAAGAGTTGACGTTGGACAAGGAAGACAACGTAATGGGTTATGTTTTCTTATATCTGAGATAAAGTATATTGTCATGGATCATCCAACATGTTGAGCTTGCCTTCCCCCCTCATGCTAGCCAAATTCTCAGCACACCAAGTAGAGATACTACTTGTGCTTCCAAAAACCCTTAAACCAGTTTTGCCTTGAGAGTCCACCATATCTAACTATGGATTGAGTAAGATCCTTCAAGTAAGTTGTCATCGGTGCAAGGCAATAAAAATTGCTCTCTAAATATGTATGATTAATTGGTGTGGGGGAAATAAGCTTTATACGATCTTGTGATGTGGAAGAAATAAAAGCGACGGACTGCATAATAAAGGTTCATATCACAAGTGGCAATATAAAGTGACGTTCTTTTGCATTAAGATTTTGTGCATCCAACCATAAAAGCGCATGGCAACCTCTGCTTCCCTCTACGAAGGGCCTATCTTTTATTATTACCTTCTACCTTATGCAAGAGTCATGGTGATCTTCACCTTTCCTTTTTACATTTTATCCTTTGGCAAGCACAGTGTGTTGGAAAGATCCTGATTGATATATATAATTGGATGTAAGGGGCATGAGTTATTATTGTTGACATTACCCTTGAGGTAAAAGGTTGGGAGGCGAAACTATAAGCCCCTATCTTTCTCTGTGTCCGATTAAAACTCCGTAACCACAAGTATCGCGTGAGTGTTAGCAATTATGAACGACTAAATGATAGTTGAGTATGTGGACTTGCTATTAAGCTCTGACATAGACTCTTTCTGATGTTATGATAAATTGCAATTGCTTCAATGAGTGAGATTATAGTTTGTTGGTTCTCATTTCTCAATAAAGTTTATGATTCGTACTCTGCATTGTGAATGGATTATTAATAGAACATAAGAAATCATATGACAATGTCTATTTATGTTGTTGTTATGAGAATAATCATGATGCCTTCATGTCCGTATTTTATTTTTTATCGACGCCTCTACCTCTAAACATGGGGACATATTTATCGTTATCGGCTTCCGCTTGAGGACAAGCGAGGTCTAAACTTGGGGGAGTTGATACGTCCATTTTGCATCATGCTTTTATATCGATATTTATTGCATTATGGGCTGTTATTACACGTTATGTTACAGTACTTATGCCTATTCTCTCTTATTTTACAAGGTTTACATAAGGAGGGAGAATGCCGCAGCTAGAATTACGAATTTGGAAAGGAGGAAATATTAGAGACCTATTACGCACAACTCCAAAAGTCCTGAAACTCCACGAAAGTCATTTTGGGAAATAATAAAAATATCCAATGGAACAAGTTCACCAGAGGAGGGGCCGACACATCCACGAGGGTGGGGCGCGCCCTACCTTGTGGGCCCCTGTTGGCTCTCCGATGGCCATCTTACGCTATATGAGGTCTTTCGTCGAGGAAAAAATCATAAGCAACCTTTCGGGACGAAACTCCGCCGCCACGAGGCGGAACCAATCTAGGGCTCCGGCGAAGCTGTTCTGCCGGGAACACTTCCTTCCGGGAGGGGGAAATCATCGCCATCATCATCACCAACGCTCCTCTCATCGAGAGAGGGCAATCTCCATCAACATCTTCACCAGCACCATCTCCTCGCAAAACCCTAGTTCATCTCTTGTATTCAATTCTTGTCTCCAAGTCCGGGATTGGTACTAGTAGGTTGCTAGTAGTGTTGATTACTCCTTGTAGTTGATGCTAGTTGGTTTATTTGGTGGAAGATCATATGTTCAGATCCTTTATGCATATTAATGCCCCTCCGATTATGAACATGAATATGCTTTGTGAGTAGTTACGTTTGTTCCTGAGGACATGGGAGAAGTCTTGCTATTAGTAGTCATGTGAATTTGGTATTAGATTCGATATTTTGATGAGATGTATGTTGTCTAGCCTCTAGTGGTGTTATGTGAACGTCGACTACATAACACTTCACCATTATTTGGGCCTAGAGGAAGGCATTGGGAAGTAATAAGTAGATGATGGGTTGCTAGAGTGATGTAAGCTTAAACCCTAGTTTATGCGTTGCTTCGTAAGGGGCTGATTTGGATCCATATGTTTCATGCTATGGTTAGGTTTACCTTAATACTTTTGTTGTAGTTGCGGATGCTTGCAATAGAGGTTAATCATAAGTGGGATGCTTGTTCAAGTAAGAACAGCACCCAAGCACCGGTCCACCCACATATCACATTATCAAAGTACCAAACGCGAATCATATGAACGTGATGAAAACTAGCTTGACGATATTCCCATGTGTCCTCGGGAGCGCTTTTATTTACATAAGAGTTTGTCTAGGCTTGTCCTTTGGTACAAAAACGATTGGGCCACCTCACTGCACTTTATTTACTTGTGTTACTTGTTACTCGTTACTCATTACCTTATCACAAAACTATCTGTTACCACTTGTTTTAGTACTTGCAGAGAATACCTTGCTGAAAACCGCTTATCATTTCCTTCTGCTCCTCGTTGTGTTCGACACTCTTACTTATCGAAAGGACTACGATAGATCCCTATACTTGTGGGTCATCAAGACTCTTTGCGATGCTAAAGGCTGCGGAGGTAGAAATCAAGAAGGAGCATCAAGTGTTGATTGTTAACAAGACCACTAGTTTCAAGAAAAAGGGCAAAGGGAAGAAGGGGAACTTCAAGAAGAGTAGCAAGAAAGTTGCTGCTCCCGGGATGAAGCCCAAGTCTGGACCTAAGCCTGAAATTGAGTGCTTCTACTGCAAAGGGACTGGTCACTGGAAGTGGAACAGCCCCAAGTATTTGGTGGATAAGAAGGATGGCAAAGTGAAAGGTATATTTGATATACATGTTATTGATGTGTACCTTACTAATGCTTGTAGTAGCGCTGGTATTTTATATCGGTTACATTGCTCATATTTGCAACTCAAAGCAGGGACTCTGATTAAACGAAGATTGGCTAACGACGAGGTGACGATGCGCGTGGGAAATGGTTCCAAAGTCGATGTGATCGCCACGCACGCTAGCTCTACATCTACCTTCGGGATTAGTTTTAGACCTGAATAATTGTTATTTGGTGCCAGCGTTGAGCATGAACATTATATCTGGATCTTGTTTGATGTGAGACAAGAAAATAACCGTACTCGTACGACTTAGAGTTCTTAACAGAAAATGGTATTACTACTTCAACCAACTTGTTTATGATTTCACATTTCAAAAGGGATTTCAAACCAAGACCGCTATGTGAGAATCGAATAACGTCAAAAGTATCCCTTAAGTAAATATTATCAATAAAAACAAACCTAGTGAATCATTTATTTCTTTAAACGGTTATTCATTTAAATCAGAGAATAATGGTTGTTCTATTTATATGAGTAATATCTTTTATGGTCATGCACCCTTGATGAGTGGTCTATTTTTGTTGAATCTCGATCGTAGTGATACACATATTCATAATATTGAAGCCAAAAGATGCAAAGTTAATAATGATAGTGCAACTTATTTGTGGCATTCCCGTTTAGGTCATATTGGTGTAAAGCGCATGAAGAAACTCCATGCTGATGGGCTTTTGGAATCACTTGATTATGAATCACTTGATGCTTGCGAACCATGCCTCATGGGCAAGATGACTAAGACTTCGTTCTCCGAAACAATGGAGCGAGCAACTGACTTATTGGTATATAATACATACTGATGTATGCAGTCCGATGAGTGTTGAGGCTTGCGGCGGGTATCGTTATTTTCTAACTTTCACAGATGATTTGAGCAGATATGGGTATATCTACTTAATGAAACATAAGTCTGAAACATTTGAAAAGTTCAAAGAATTTCAGAGTGAAGTGGAAAATCATCATAACAAGAAAATAAAGTTTCTACGATCTGATCGTGGAGGTGAATATTTTAGTTATGAGTTTGTTCTTCATTTGAAACAATGTGGAATAGTTTCGCAACTCACGCCACCTAGAACACCACAGCGTAATGGTGTGTCCGAACGTCGTAACCATACTTTATTAGATATGGTGCGATCTATGATGTCACTTACCGATTTACCACTATCATTTTTGGGGTTATGCTTTAGAGACAGTTGCATTCACGTTAAATAGGGTACCATCTAAATCCGTTGAGACGACACCATAAGAACTGTGGTTTGGCAAGAAACCTAAGCTGACATTTCTCAAAGTTTGGGGCTGCGATGCTTATGTGAAAAAGCTTCAACCTCATAAGCTCAAACCCAAATCGGAGAAATGTGTCTTCATAGGATACCCAAAGGAGACTATTGGGTACACCTTCTATCACAGATCCGAAGGCAAGATATTCGTTGCTAAGAATGGATCCTTTCTAGAGAAGGAGTTTCTCTCGAAAGAAGTGAGTGGGAGGAAAGTAGTTCATCACATAAATCAGTTCCAGTGATGCCTACACCAATTATTGAGGAAGTTAATGATGATGATCATGAAATTTCAGATCAAGTTACTGTTGAACCTTCTGGGTCAACCAGAGTACATTCCGCACCAGAGTGGTACGGTAATCCTATTCTGGAGGTCATGTTACTAGACCATGATGAACCTACGAACTATGAGGAAGCGATGATGAGCCCAGATTCCGCGAAGTGGCTTGAGGCCATGAAATCTGAGATGGGATCTGATGACCCACAATTATAGGGGATCAATTGTAGCTCTTTTGGATAAGTAAGAGTGTTGAACCCAACGAGGAGCAGAAGGAAATGACAAGTAGTTTTCAGTAAGGTAATGTTTGCAAGTGCTGAAATTGTAAGTAGCGGAGTAGTTTGAGGCAAAGGACAGGCCAAAATGGTCTTTTATGATAAGCAAAGCGTTCTTGAGGGTACACGGTAATTTCATCTGGTCACTTTCATCATGTTGGTTCAATTTGTGTTCGGTACTTTGATAATTTGATATGTGGGTGGACCGGTGCTTAGGTGTTGTTCTTACTTGAACAAACATCCTACTTATGATTAACCCTCCCGCAAGCATCCGTAACTACGAGAAAAGTATTAAGAATAAATTCTAACCATAGCATTAAACTTTTGGATCCAATCGGTCCCTTACGGAATAGTGCATAAACTGGGGTTTAAGCTTCTGTCACTCTCGCGACCCATCACCCAATTGCTACTCCACAATGCATTCCCTTAGGACCAAATACGGTGAAGTGTCATGTAGTCGACGTTCACATGACACCACTAAGGGAATCACAACATACATACTATCAAAACATCGAACACATATCAAGTTCACATGATTACTTGCAACATGATTTCTCCCGTGACCTCAAGAACAAAAGGGACTACTCACAAATGATAATCATGCTCATGATCAGAGGGGTATTAAATAGTATAATGGATCTGAACATATAATCTTCCACCAAATAAACCATATAGTAATCAACTTCAAGATGTAATCAACACTACTAGTAACCCACAAGCACCAATCTATAGTTCCGGTAACAAGATTGAACACAAGAGATGAACTAGGGTTTGAGATGAGATAGTGTTGTTGAAGATGTTGATGGAGATTTCCCTCCCCAATATGGGAGAGTTGTTGGTGATGATGATGACGATGATTTCCCCCTCCGGGGAGGAAGTTCCCCCGGCAGAATCGCTTCGCCGGAGGGCAAAAGTGCTCCTGCCCAAGTTCCGCCTTGAGACGGCGGCGCTCCATCCTGAAAGTCCTCTCCTTAGGTTTTCTAGGTCAAAATGACCTATATACTAGAATATGGGCACTAGAGGTGGGCCTGGGTGAGCACAACCCACCAGGGCACGCCTGGGCTCCCTGCTGTGCGCACCTGGTGGCCCTCCTCTGGTAGTTATTTGCTCCAATAATTCTCAAATATTCCATAAAAATCCTCATGAAGTTTCAGCTTGTTTGGAGTTGTGCAGAATAGGTGGCCTGACGTAGCTTTTCCAGGTCTAGATTTCCAGCTGCCGGAATTCTCCCTCTTTGTGTATACCTTGCATATTATGAGTGAAAAGGCATTAGAATTACTCCAAAAAGCATTATTATGGATGAAAACAACATAAATAACAGTAAGAAAACATGATGCAAAATGGAGGTATCAACTCCCCCAAGCTTAGACCTCGCTTGTCCTTAAGCGAAAACCGAAATCAAAAACATGTCCACATGCTTTAAGAGAGAGGTGTCGATAAAAACAAAATATGAACATAGAAGCATCATGTAGATTATTATAACAACAACAAATTTAAACATAAGACTTTTTCCTTTGAACTTTTATCATATACCTATCATGAATAAATAACAGTTCATCACACAATCAAAGTATAAAGCAAAAACTCTATTAAAAACCAACAAACTATGTTCTCAGTCAACTTTGCAACTAAGATTCATCATCTTTTCCGGAATGGTCACGTATCGGAGCCTTTAGGCAAGTCCACATACTCAACCATCATATAGTATTCTATGATTGCTAACACTCACCGCGTACACATGAGCAAAACATTTCAACCGGACACATAGAAAGATAGGGGCTTATAGTTTCGCCTCCCAACGTATTCACCTCAAGGGTGATGTCGACAATAATAACTCATGCTATCTATATTCAACTGGACATATGTGCCTAGATCTTTCCTCACCACATGATGCTTGCCAAAGGAGAAAAATAAAAAGGGATAGAAGAAAAACTTTGACTCTTTGCATAAAAGTTAATACATAAAAGTAAAAGATAGGCCCTTCGCAGCAGGAAATAGAGGTTGCCATGCGCTTATTTGTTTGTATGCTCAACCCCTTAGTGCAAAAGAACGTCACGTTGCATTGCCCCTTGTGATAGCGACCTTTATTATGCAGTCTGTCGCTTTTATTCTTCACCATCACAAGTTCGTGCAACGCTCAATTATCTCTTACTCTAAATGATCTCACACATTTAGAAGCAATTTTCATTGCCTTTTTGCACCGTTGAAAACTTACTTGAGGGATCTTGCCCAATCCCTAGGTAGGTATGGTGGACACTTGAAAATAAGGTTTGGGTTTAAGGGTTTTTGGATGCACAAGTACTTTCTCTACTTAGTGCAGAATTTTTGGCTAGCAAAGATAGGGGGCAAGCATCACATGTTAAAGGATCTATGACAATATGAATTATATGTGAATATAAACAAACATAAACCATTAAGTCGTGTTCCTTGTCCAACGTCAACAATTTTGGCATATAATATTTTGATGAGGGCTCATAATCACAAAAGATTTCTAGGATAGTATATTTATATGTGAATCTTCTCTTCCCTTATTAATTCTTTCATGAGTTGCATCATTGACTAATGCTATGTTTGTCAATCTCTAATAAAATTCTCTACTTATACTTTTCCTTACGTGGTGTCATCACCTACCATAGGATTAGTATATGATCTTCTTGATTTCTTTCCTTACTTTTATTTGTTTTGTTTCTCTTCCTTATTTATTTTCTTTATTTGCAACATGAAAGTAGAGAAAGAAAAAACTCAAACTAAACTTTATTATGTAACTTGCACACGATTACAAGGAAAGATCACTAAGTAAACTCTCAAAGATGAAAGGATCGAACTAAACTTTTATTCATCTAAAGAAAAAGATTGAACTAAAATAAGTAAAAACAAAAAGATAGTGGGATGATACGATACCGGGGCACCTCCCCCAAGCTTGGCGGAAGCCAAGGGGAGTGCCCATACCCGATACTCGGTTCTCTTTTGGTTGTGAAGAAGATGATGGTGGTGATGAAGCGATCCTATCCTTAAGGATCAAGAGATTCTCCAGTCGATGGATGACGCTCCAGAGATGGATGATATGCTCTTGATGCAGAATATTTTCACCAGTGAGATACTTATTTTGTATGCGAACTATTTTAATGATGCGAAAGGCTTGAATCTCAGCAGGAGTAAGGTGAGTAAGGTAGGGCTTAAGGATACCTTTTTCCTCCTCCTCGGCCAGCAGTGCTTGTTTTGCCACCAGGGGTGGATCTACGGTAGCCTCCTTGCCCTTGTCTCCCTTGACGGCGTCCGTAAGCTCCTCCCTCTTCAGCTCAATCTTCATCAACCAAGCATCTTCTTCCATGTTGTTGGAGGAGAAGGAAGATGATACGTCTGCTACGTCTTGAGCTTGCATTGGTTTTCCCTGAAGAGGAGAGGATGATGCAGCATAGTAGCGTAAGTATTTCCCTCAGTTTTTGAGAACCAAGGTATCAATCCAGTAGGAAGCCACGCGCAAGTCCGTCGTACCTGCACAAAACGATAGCTACTCGCAACCAACGCGATTAGGGGTTGTCAATCCCTTCACGGTCACTTACAAGAGTGAGATCTGATAGAGATAATATTTTTGGTATTTTGGTATAAAGATGCAAAGTGAAAAGTAAAAGCAAAGTAAAAACAAATCAAGTAAATAAAGTGATGGAGATTGATATGATGAGAATAGACCTGGGGGCCATAGATTTCACTAATGGCTTCTCTCGAGAGCATAGATATTCTACGGTGGGTGAACAAATTACTGTTGAGCAAGTGTCAGAATTGAGCATAGTTCTGAGTATATCTCGGCAATGATCATGTATATAGGCATCACGTCTCAAAACAAGTAGACCGAAACGATTCTGCATCTACTACTATTACTCCACTCATCGACCGCTATCCGGCATGCATCTAGAGTATTAAGTTAAAAACAGAGTAACGCCTTAAGCAAGATGACATGATGTAGAGGAATAAATTCATGCAATATGATAAATACCCCATCTTGTTATCCTCGATGGCAACAATACAATACGTGCCTTGCAACCCTTTCTGTCACTGGGTAAGGACACCGCAAGATTGACCCAAAGCTAAGCACTTCTCCCATTGCAAGAACTACCAATCTAGTTGGGCAAATGTAACGCCCCAGGTTCGATGCGCCAGGTGTCTGCCAGTTATTCGCTGTCTTTGCCATGTCATGTGCTGGCGTGTCTCTCTTTGCCATGTCATCATATGCATTTCATATCATGTCATCATGTGCATTTCATTTTGCATACGTGTTCGTCTCATGCATCCGAGCATTTTCCCGTTGTCCGCTTTTGCAATCCGGCACTCCTATGCTCCCCGGAGCCTCCTTTTACCTCTTTTCATTGTGCGGGTATTAAACGTTCTCGGAATGCCCCGAGGTTTGCCAAGCGGCCTTGGTATAGCACCGGTAGACCGCCTGTCAAGTTTCGTGCCATTTGGAGGTCGTTTGGTACTCCAACGGTTAACCGGGTAACCGCAAAAGCCTCCTTCTCCTTGCAGCCCAACACCCCTTTCTAAGTGGCCCAAAACCCACCAAACTCCCTTCCATGCTCTTCGCCGTTCGATCACGATCGCGTGGCCGAAAACCGCACCTCATTTGGAGTCTCCTAGCTCCCTCTACCTATAAATCAGTCCCCTCCCCCGAAATTCGCGGATCATTTCGCAGACGAAACCCTAGCCCCGCTCCCCTCGCGCGCCGGACATGTCCAGCCCCGCCGGACATGTCCAGCCGCCACGTCGCCCGGCCCAATCAGGGCGTGCCACGTCGCCTCCGCCGCCGGCTCCTCCAACCGGCGCCGCCACCTCGGCCCTCGCCCGCGCCCTCTCTACCACTCCCGCCGGCCCATTGGGACCCGGATCGAACCCTTGAACCAGTCTCCGCCGCCCTTCGGCCCGTCCCGCCGCCACCGGACCAGCGCGCCGCCCGTCGGCCCCAGCGCAGTGCCGCCGCCTCGCCGCGCCCGCCCGTCCGGCCGGCGCCGCCTGCCCTCGCCCGCCGCTTCCAGCGTCGCCGAAGCACCGCCGCCTCCGGCCAGTCGCCTCTCCTCGCCTCGCCTCGCCTCGCCCGGCGCCCAGCCCGCCCGCCTCCTGGCCGCCGCCGCCGCGGAATCTCCGGCCCCGGCGAATCCGCCCGGCCGCCGCGCCCTCGCCGCTCCGGCCCCGTCGGCCGCGCCATGGCCGGATCCGGGCCGGCGCCGCCCGGATCCGCCTCTCCCCGTCCTTCTCCGGCCCTCCCCGATCTCCGGCGAAGCTCCGGCGAAGATCCGGCCGCATCGATATCCGTGCACGCAGGGTTGACTCTCCCCCCTCTCTAAAAATTCATCTAAGTCCCCGATCTGCAGTAATTTTGTGCCATTTTCATCGCATCGTATCTCCATGCATGTAGCTCCGTTTTGCGCGTATAATATGTCAAAATGTTCGCCTCGAAGAGTAGATCATTTAATCTCATTGCATCATTTTCATTTGAGCTCATCTTGGTGCCCGAAATGCTGTTGCAAGAGTGCTATGTGGTGTTAGTTTCTGATTTTTATCAGAACTTGCACTTTTGTCATTTTTGCCATGATTGATGTGTGCATCCTATGGACTTGAGTCCTACATGTGTTTTGTAATATGCCATGTCTTCTTTCCAGTGGTGCTTGTTATGTATTTTTGTGATTTATGTGGTGACTAGCTCAAGCATGCAAACTAGGTGTCTTGTTATTGCTGTTTTCAGCCCTGTTTGCTCTTATTTTGATGCCATGTTAACCTGATGCTACAGAGAGATCCATGCATATTTTGAGATACTTCAGTAAGGATGTTTTGTAAAGCATGTCTTGCTCTACCCATCCATTCCCTTGTTTGCAATTATGGAGTAGTCTAGCTTGAGTCAATCGAGCTCTACTTTTGCTATCAAATGTTTCCTGGCAGATTGTTTACATGTTATTCAATTTTGCCAAGCTTGTTGTGGTTGATCCATGTATGCTATGTTTTTGTTCTTGCCATGTATGTCTTCTATGACATGTCTTCTTGATGTATGTATGCTTAGTTTATCATATAATGCTCTGTAGTGAGTGCATTAAGCTTGTAAACATGCCTTCTCGTTATCAGTTTTTGACATGCCATGTTGCTGAATCTGTTAACGAAACTTTCAATATTGACATGGGTGTTACTACATTTTCTGATCCTTTTGGCTTATGGTCACTAAAGGACTTTTGTTCTATGCTTTGAGTAGATTCATGCCATGCCTTTGTTTGCCATGATAAGTTCCTGTAACATGTTGTTTCATAGCTCTTAACATTGCAACCTGTTGTTAATTTCTGCCAATGCCTGAAACTGTTATTAGTTGCAATCTTGCCATGTCATTTTGAGCATGTTCTAGTCATTTCTGGAGGTATCTCAGTTCTCATGTTTTGCAATGCTTTACCTGTAGATCATGCCCATGCCTTTTGTTTTCATGTTGTGGTGATGTAGCATGTTGTTTTGATGCTTTCAATATGCCTAGTTGCTGTTTTGGACAGTTTGTTGTCATATCTTGTATAGGGTGTATGTGTTGATCCGTTGCTCCGTTTTGAGTGTGCTCTATATGAAACTTGCTTGATTTTGCATATAGTTTCATATTATCATGTTGCATCCATGTTTTGAGGTGGTTTGCTTGATGTTTGTATGCATTTTGCATCAATGCCATGTTTAACTTGTTTTGCTCATATCTTCTAGGCCGTAGCTCCGAATTAAATGAACTTTATATGTAACTTGACTAGAATTTCGTGTAGATCATCGTGGTGCATTTTAACTTGCTGTTTAACAACTTGAACACAAAGTTATCCAGATCTGGACCAATTTCGAAATTTGCATATGAGGACTTACCGGAATTGTTATATGTTGTTCCCGGCCTCATTTAAACTTGCTTTGATGTGTTGGTCTTGTATGCATCATCTCTTGCCATGAGTAGCTTCATGTAGTGTTGTCGTGCATCATGCTTGGTTGTGCATCATGTCTTGTTCATGGTGGTGTGTTTACTATGTTGTGTGCTTCTTCTTGTTAGTTCCTGTTTCGTTGCGATCGTGAGGATTCGTTCGTCTACGCTTGGTTCGGCTTCATCCGTTCATCTTCTTCATGGACTCGTTCTTCTTCCTTGCGGGATTTCAGGCAAGATGACCGCTACCCTGGATCTCACTACTATCATTGCTATGCTAGTTGCTTCGCTCTTTCGCTATGCTGCGTTACCTATTACCTGTTCCTCAAGCCATCCCAAATTGCCATGAACCTCTAACTCGTTGTCACCCTTCCTAGCAAACCATTGTTTGGCTATGTTACCGCTTTGCTCAGCCCCTCTTATAGCGTTGTTAGTTGCAGGTGAAGATGAAGTTTGTTCCTTGTTGGAACATGGAGTTGTTGTTCCTTGTTGGAACATGTTTACTTGTTGGGATATCACAATATTATCTTATTTAATTAATGCATCTATATACTTGGTAAAGGGTGGAAGGCTCGGCCTTATGCCTGGTGTTTTGTTCCACTCTTGCCGCCCTAGTTTCCGTCATATCGGTATTATGTTCCCGGATTTTGCGTCCCTAACGCGGTCGGGTGATTTATGGGACCCCTTGACAGTTCGCTTTGAATAAGACTTTTCCAAAGAAGGCCCAACATTGGTTTTACCATTTGCCTCACCACCACCTATATTTTCCCTTGGGAGTAATTAACCCAAGGGTCATCTTTATTTAGCCCCGGACCGGTGCTTCTCTAAGTCTTTGGCCCGAACCGAGCCGCTTCTTGAGCCACCTTAGGGGCAACTTGAGGGTTGGTTTTACTCGTAGCTTTATCTCATCCGGTGTTGCCACGAGAACGAGATATGTGCAGCTCCTATCGGGATTGTCGGCGCATCGGGCGGCTTTGCTGGTCTTGTTTTATTGCTGTGAAATGTCTTGTAGCCGGATTCCGAGACCGATCGGGCTTCCCGGGAGAAGGTCTATTCCTTCGTTGATCGCGAGAGCTTATCATGGGCTAAGTTGGGACACCGCAGGGTTTGAACTTTCGAAAGTCGTGCCCGCGGTTATGTGGCAGATGGGAATTTGTTAATGTCCGGTTGTAGAAAACCCGAAGTTGATCTTAATTAAAATACACCAACCGTGTGTGTAACCGTGAGTGTCTCTTTTCGGGGTTGATCGAGAGGAGAACACGGTTTCTGGGTTATGCTTGACGTAAGTAGGAGTTCAGGATCACTTCTTGATCATTACTAGTTGACGATCGTTCCTTTGATTCTCTTCTCGCTCTCATTTGCGTTGGTTAGCCACCATATATGCTTAGTCGCTGCTGCAACCTCACCACTTTACCCCTTCCTTTCCCTGTAAGCTTTGCTAGTCTTGATACCCATGGTAATTGGATTGCTGAGTCCTCGTGGCTCACAGGTTACTACACCACCGATTGCCAGTGTACAGGTTTGCGATGATCATGACGCGTGAGAGCGATGTTTGCTTGTTGGAGTTCTTCTTACGCTTCTTCTTCGATCGGGGATAGGTTCCGTCGGCAGCCCGGGCTAGCGTGGTGGATGTCGTTTGAGTTTCTGTTTATGTTTCATCCGTAGTCGGATGTTGATCTCTTGTATGATGTTGATGTATTCTTGTGGCATTTGTGCCTTATGTATGTATCCCCATCTATTATGTAATGTTGATGTAATGATATCCACCTTGCAAAAGCGTTTCCAATATGCGGGTCTATCCTTGGTGGGACCGTCGAGTTCCTTTTGGATAGGGTCGCATATTGGGCGTGACAAGTTGGTATCAGAGCCGACCCTCGCGGTTACACGGATGGTTGCGGACAGGTGCGTGGTCATGTTGTTCATGACGTTTGTGACCCGTCGTGGCACCCGACATGGCACATGTACCGGACAGGATGCATGAGACGTTGTGCCAAGAGGGAACGTTCCTGTGGCCCGACGAGGACGTCGGTTCCTCTGAGTGGGGGTGTATGTAATAGCCTGGCTTATTAGGGATGATAGACTACTCATATCAATAAGGAATTCCTTCTTTTCCGGGAGCCCATTCGGACAGAACTCCAAAGTTAAGCGTGCTCAGCTTGGAGTAGTGTCAGGATGGGTGACCGAAGAAGTTGCTCCTGGGTGCGCATGAGTGAGGACAAAGTGCGCAGAAAAGACTAGTATTGATCTGTGGGGCCAGTCTAGATCCCGCCAGGAGTAACGACCACCGGCGGGTGTGTCCGGGGCGTTACACCAAACCAAACGGATAATTCGAAGAGACTTGCAAAGATAACTCAATCATACATAAAAGAATTCAGAGAAGAATCAAATATTTTCCATAGATAAGTTGGATCATAAACCCACAATTCATCGGTCTCAACAAACACACCGCAAAAAAGAAGATTACATCAAATAGATCTCCACATGAGAGTGGGAGAAAATTGTATTGAGATCCAATAAGAGAGAAGAAGCCATCTAGCTACTAGCTATGGACCCGAAGGTCTGAAGTAAACTACTCACACTTCATCGGAGGGGCTATGGTGTTGATGTAGAAGCCCTCCATGGTGGATGCCCCCTCCGGTGGAGCTCCGGAACAGGCCCCAAGATGGGATCTCGTGGATACAGGAAGTTGCGGCGGTGGAATTAGGTTTTTGGCTCCTTCTTTGATCTGTCGGGGGTACGTAGGTATATATAGGAGGAAGGAGTACGTCGGTGGAGCGTCAGGGGGCCCACGAGGCAGGGGGGCGCGCCCCACCCTTGTGACCGCCTCTGGCACTTCTTGGAGTAGGGTCCAAGTCTCCTGGATCACGTTCGGTGAGAAGATCACGTTCCCGAAGGTTTCATTCCGTTTGGACTCTGTTTGATATTCCGCTTTCTTGAAACAGAAATAGGCAAAAAACAGACAGTGCAATTTGGGCCTCCAGTTAATAGGTTAGTCCCAAAAGTAATACAGAAGTGAAAAATAAAGCCCATTATAGTCCAAAACAATAGATAAAGTAGCATGGAGCAATCAAAAATTATAGATACGTTGGAGACGTATCAACGTCCATTTTGCATCATGCTTTTATATCGATATTTATCGTATTATGGGTGGTTATTTCACGTTATGTCACAATACTTATGGCTATTCTCTCCCATTTTACAAGGTTTATATGAAGAGGGAGAATGCCGGCAGCTGGAATTCTGGGCTGGAAAAGGAGCAAATATTGAAGGCCTATTCTGCGCAACTCCAAAAGTCCTGAAACTCCACGGAATACCTTAAAATAAATAAAGAAAAATCGTCGCCAAAGATGAAGGCCAGGCATCCCCAAGCTTAATTCCTGCTCGTCCTCGAGTAGGTAAATGATAAAAAGAGAATTTTTGATGCGGAGTGATACTTTGGCATAATTTCAATGTAAATCTTCTTAATTGTGATATGAATATTCAGATCCAAAAGATTCAAGACAAAAGTTCATATTGACATAAAAATAATAATACTTCAAGCACACTAATCAAAATAATTATGTCATCTCAAAATAACATGGCCAAAGAAAGTTCATCCCTACAAAAGCATATAGTTAGGCTACGCTTCATTTTCACACACAAAGATGTTCCCAACTTCTATACCCCGATGACAAGCCAAGCAATTGTTTCATACTTAAATAATCTCAAACTTTTTCAATCTTCACGCAATACATGAGCGTGAGCCATGGATATAGCACTATGGGTGGAATAGAATATGATGATGGGGATTGTGTGGAGAAGACAAAAGGAGAAAGTCTCACATTGACGAGGATAATCAACGGGCTATGGAGATGCCCATCAATTGATGTCAACATGAGGAGTAGGGATTGCCATGCAACGGATGCACTAGAGCTATGAATGCTCAACAAAAGAAAACTAGTGGTTGTGCATCCAACTTGCTTGCTCATGAAGACCTAGGGCATTTGAGGAAGCCCATCGTAGGAATATACAAGCCAAGTTCTATAATGAAAAATTCCCACTAGTATAGAAAGAAAACTTATGAGACTCACTATATGAAAAACATGGTGCTACTTTGAAGCACAATATATGAGAATCACTACATGAAGAATAAGGTGCTACTTTGAAGCACAAAATATGAGACTTACTACATGAGGAACATGGTGCTACTTTGAAGCACAAGTGTGGAAAAAGAGATAGTAGCATTGCCCTTTTTTTTTGGGCCTTCCTTTTTTTGGACTTTCTCTTTTTTTTTGGGCAATGCTCTAATAATGATGATCATCACACTTCTATTGATTACAACATAAGGATTACAACTCGAAACTAGAACAAGATATGACTCTATATGAATGCCTCCGTGATGTATGGGATGGTGCAATGAATCAAGAGTGACATGTATGAAAACTAATGCATGGTGGCTTTGCCACAAATACGATGTCAACTACATGATCATGCAATGTCAATATGACAAAAGTAAAGTATGTCATGATGATGATGGTGGAAGTTGCATGGCAATATATCTCGGAATGGCTATGGAAATGCCATAATAGGTAGGTATGGTGGCTGTTTTGAGGAAGATATAAGGAGGTTTATGTGTGATAGAGCGTATCGTATCACGGGGTTTGGATGCACCGGTGAAGTTTGCACCACTCGCAATGTGAGAAAGGGCAACGCACGGTACCGAAGAGGCTAGCAATGGCGGAAAGGTAAAAGTGCGTATAATCCATGGACTCAACATTAGTCAAAAGAACTCATATACTTATTGCAAAAATTTAGAAGTCATCAAAAATCAAGTACTACGCGCATGCTCCTACGGGGATAGATTGGTAGGAAAAGACCATCGCTCGTCCCCGACCGCCACTCATAAGGATGCACAAGCCAGGTACACTTCATGTTTCAAATTTGTTACATAACTTTAACCATACGTGCATGCTACGGGACTTACAAACTTCAACACAAGCATTTACCAAATTCACAACTACTCAACTAGCATGACTTTGATATTATCACCTCCATATCTCAAAACAATTGTCAAGCATCAAACTTATCTTAGTATTCAACGCACTCAAAAGAAAGTTTCACATATCTTGAATACCAAGTATATTAACATTAAGCAAATTACCATGCTATTAACGACTCTCAAAATAATCTAAGTGAAGCATGAGAGATCAAGTTTCTTTAAAACAAATCCACCACCGTGCTCTAAAAGATCTAAGTGAAGCACTAGAGCAAAAATTATCACGCTCAAAAGGATATAAGTGAAGCACTATGAGGAAAACTATCAAGCTCAAAAGATATAAGTGAAGCACGGCTGATGCTAAAATTACAAGTCATGGTGAGTTGGAGGGGCTCTCTCTCTCTCTCTCCCGTGTCGCCCCTCGCGGCGACCCGAGGGCTCAACCCTAGCCGCCGGAACCCGCCCTCTCTTCCCTGCCCTTCCCCCCGCCGCCGCCGACAGGCGGCGACGGGGCCTGTCTCTCCCCTTTGCTCGGTCTGGCTGCGCGGGGGCGGCGAGATCCGGCGGAGGCCCGGTCGGCGTGGCGCGCGGCGGCCGTGGTGCGGAGTGGTGGTGGATCTGGCGGGTGCGGTGGCTCGCGTGCCGCTGGGGCTCCTCCCTCTCCTTGATCGTGTGGGGGCGGGCGCTTGAGCCCACGCGTGGCGGGCGCGGATCTAAGGCGGCGGCCTCCCGGTGAGCGCGCCTCCCTTCCGGCGGCGGGTGGTTGGCGCGGATGCTGCGGGGCGCCTTCTTTGGCTGCTCGGGCAGCTTGGTGGCGGCGAGGGGCTCGAGGCTGGGGTTTCCCCGCTGGCCCCGTGCTTCGAGCTGAAGACGGCGTCCTCCTCTGCTCCTAGGTGCACCTCGTCCTGCTAGCCTGTTGGGTGGGACGATGGGGGCGTGGGTTCTGGATCGGGGGAAGCTCCTGGCCGGCGTCGGCGGCCACGATGTCGGCAATGCTCCGGGCATTGCTACCCTTCCTGAAGGCGACATCGTGATCCTCTCCCTCGCCCTCCACCTCCGTGACCCGGGTGAAAGCCCAAAATCTCCTGGTTTGGGCGGCGGCGGCGTTCTGTAGCGACCCGACCCAAAATCGGTCAAGTCTCTGTGTCTGTACCATCCCAAGATCATGCTGGCACTCACAGTACATTGATGAAATAATCAAAGTTCAATCACACCTGAATTTATTACACGGTTCTCATATCGAGTCTTTATTACAATAGAATAAATTCGGCTGAAGGCCAAATCATGAGAAATAAACTAAGTAAAGCTGCAGAAGCGTAGAAGAATAGCGAGTCCATCCGACTCCAAAGGGCAATCACCAAGCGGATCGTAGCCTCAATCTCGATCGAATACTCCTCCGCAACATAAGGCGTTGCAGCCGTGTAGTAGGTCAGCATTTTGAATATGCTGGCAAGTCATGAAGAGAACAACAATAAAAATTTCTAACACTATATGCAATTTGGTCAGGGGCTCTAAGTTTCATCATTTTGCGAAAAGCCGCTTTTTCCTATACAATGGACTTGTTTGCAAATACTACAAAATTGTTGGTAGTTATTGAGATGGTTCCGCCAACCAATGTCTCATTCCCAAATTATTAAGTCATAACCCCTCAATTAATTTATTAATTACAATGTTGAGATTTCGAATACTTCCAAGTTCCAGAGGCTCAAATTGTCCGTAATCGGGACACGGCTAATCGATTAGATCTTTTCTCTGCAGAGGTTTATGACTTTACCCGCAAGAATCGTTCCCTCCTTTTAAGTCTTCGCACTTCATGGTGTTTGAAGGCGGGATGAACGAAACAGGGTCTTAGAAGAGTTCTTCCGCCACCGCGGTACCCATCCAATCCTACCGTTCTTCTACATCTCCTAGCACCGTCCGCCAGAGTCACAACTAGGGTTGACCAAGCCAGAGCCCATAATGGCTTGCGGCTGCATGTAAGCTTCCGTCAATGGGGTATACATTCATCTCTTCGTGGCTGGGTGAAGCTTTCCGCAAGATGTCATGGCGCTTCTCCATGCATCCCGCCAACCACTGGGTTCTCCAGGATGCCCACAACCGTCCTCCACCCAAAGAGTGAATTTCAAGTCCATCTTGAGCTTGAAGTTCATGGGGTTGTCATCATATTGACTCTCACATCTCCCTTATGAATTCACTCAACCAACCCGTCTACGAGCATAGCGTAAATAAACTACTTCGTCCCCGGGTCATGGTAACAAGGGGAATTGGGTTCATCCTACCTCATGATACTACTCAAGAACATAACTTCAAAATTTCAACTACTGCATGCATGGTGGGGAGGTATAATTCTAATGCAATAGAAATCATAGGTATGTAAAGAAACATGATCAATGACTTGCCTTGTCGACGATCTTGAAAGCTAGGGACTCGTGGTAGCAAGCTTCGCACTCGGAAATTCTACCGAGGCAAACAACAATCATAATAAGCATACAACATATGATCACTTAACATAATAGCATGCTAACATAACACACAAAGCAATCGAATCAAAACCCAAAGGAAAAACTCGAAGAAATCCAACTCAATGTTTTCCTACATCAAGCACAACCAAAGAAATAGTTTTGCATAACAAAAAATTTCTTAACAGAACCTAAGCATGGGTTTTTGTTATCTTAACAGAAAAGAATTGATCATGCAACTAGGAGCAAAAAGAATCACCTTAAAAGCTATTATAAAACTCCTATTAGGCCTAAAACAGTTCTAGTAAGAAAAACTAAAATAAAAGTTTTATTTATTGCAAATAAAAGTTCATGCTCTAAAGTTACAGAGACTAACCTAGAATAATCTATCACATAGGAAAAATAAATTTATTTGCTAATTAAAACAATAGGAAAACAGTAGCTAGTTAAATAAATAGGAATAACATGATTCTGATTAAAACTATTTTTTTTGTTAATCCTAAAATGCCCAAATAAATTCCTACGGTTAGGTAATGTCAAAACAAAGTTGTGACAAAAGGAATCATTTAAAAAATAATATTCCTAACTCATTTTATAGCAGAATTAGTATTCTGTCTAAATCTAAAATAACGCAATTTTAAATAATTTTAACATGGCTAATTATATTTTCTACAGAAACTATAAGAAATTTGCAAACCAACAAAAAAAGAATCACTTAAAAATATTAAGTAGATTAAAAGATATGAATTTTTCAAATGTGAAACTATTCTGTTAAAACAGAAAACGAAAAATAAAGAAAAACGGGCTAATGGGCCTATCTAACGCTCTGGGTGTAATATAACTAAATCGGCCCTAGGGTTAAACCGAGTCGGCCGGTTTAATAAAAACCCTAACTAAAATAAACCGGAACTAACCTGGACAAAAACCGGTTTTTATAAACTAAACCTAACCCTTCGGGGAATCTAATCTACCGCGTCGATTACGGATCGGACGGCGACGGTGACTCCGGCGACTCACCACGGGGGAAGACGACGGCGACGGTCGACGGCGACGGTCGACGGCGGCTTGGGCGACCTTGGCGCGGCGGCTCTGGTGGTCGGGGACGTCGGCGGAGAGGTCCGGCGGGTGCGGCGTGGCGAGGTGAGCTCGGGGGTGGAGTCGGGCGAGGTCGAGGGGTTCGGGGATGGCCGGAAGGGAGCTAATGGCGGCGGCGGCGGCTCGGTTGCTCCGGCGAGCGTTTGCGGAGGGAGGAGAGCGTCGGGTGAGGGGGCGAGGGGGGGAACGGGGTCGAGGGGGGGTATATATAGGGGGAGGGCCTCGACTTGGAGGAGGGGGCGATCGGGCGAGGGATTCATGGCGGATCCCGGATCCTGCAGATCCCATGAGCGGCGGGCTTATTTGGCGTGGGGAGGGAAAAAGGAGGGTGGGGTCCACTGTCGGGAGAGAGGGGAGCAGGAACGGTCGGACGACCGGTGCGAGAGGGTTTCGACGGGGGGGCTCGATCGGCCATCGTGGGCCGGCATGGTCGGCGCTGGTGGGCCTCGGCCGGGCTGGCCGGGCTGGTTGGCCGGGCGCCCGGGCTTTTCTCTTCCCTTTTTTGAAATAAAAGAGAGAATAATATATAAAATATAAATATTTTATATAGGACATATATATATCAAAATGATCACGGAATATTCCTATAATTTGAACATTTTTCCAGGGCAAAATCCAAACTTTATAAAAATCATTTTTTCTAAAATTCCAAATAAAACTCAAATTTGAATTCAAACTTTTTGGCAATGTTTTTCCTCTGATATTTTTGGAGTGTCATGTTTACTCCTCCCATACTTTTTCTCAAGTATTTATCAGGCATAGTTTTTGAAATAACTTCCAATCGCCAAATTTTTGAATTCAAATTCCAACAACTTCAAAACTTCTGAAACTTCAAATGCCACTCAAATTCAAACAGAATGCATAGATGCTTAGCTATAATTGTAAAACATTCCAAATAGGAAATTTGGGATGTTACAAACCTACCCACCTTAAGATGAATCTCGCCCTCGAGATTCGGGTTGGCTAGCACATAGGTGCGGTTGGTCTCGAAGGAGGTCTTCTTATCGCTCCTGGTGGCTTCCTCCTCGGAGTGATGACTCCACAAAGACCTTGCAAAACTTGATGATCTTCCGCGGGTGACTCTGTCATAGCTTTCAAGAATTCGGACGGGTTTCTCCTCATAAGTTAGATCACTGTCGAGCTGTATGGCCTCTAGGGGCACTGTGTCTCTCAAAGGAATATCGGCCATGTCGGCATGGCATTTCTTCAGTTGAGAAACATGGAAGACATCATGAACTCCGGACAATCCTTCCGGCAATTCCAACTTGTAAGCAACTTCTCCACGACGTTCGAAGATTTTGTAGGGGCCAATGAACCGGGGTGCTAACTTTCCTTTAACACCGAACCTCTTGATTCCACGAAGTGGGGACGCACGAAGATATGCCCGGTCTCCCGCTTCGTAAGTTACTTCCTTGCGTTTACTGTCAGCATAACTCTTCTGTATCGACTGGGCTACCTTGAGTCTATCTCGAATCAGTTTGACTTTCTCTTCGGAATCTCTGATAAGATCGGGACCGAAAAGTTTTCGATCTCCAACACCATCCCACAGCAATGGTGTTCTGCACCTCCTTCCGTATAGAGCTCGAAGGGGCCATCTTCAGATCGGTCTCGATAAGCATTGTTGTATGAGAACTCTGCGTATGGCAAATTATCATCCCAGCTAGACCCATAGTCTAGCGCACAAGCTCTCAACATGTCCTCCAGGATCTGGTTGACTCTCTCGATCTGTCCATCTGCATGCATGGATGAAAAGTCATCTTGAACTCCAGCCTCGTACCCAAAGTTTCATGCAACCGATTCCAAAACTTTGAGGTAAATTGTGTTCCTCTATCCGACACGATACTCCTCGGAACTCCATGCGAGACATACGATCCTGGTCATGTATATCTTGGCCAACTTAGCACTGGTATAGGTAGTCTTCACGGGAATGAAATGAGCTACCTTGGTCAATCGATCAACCACTACCCAGATAGAATCATAACCTGAACGGGTCCTGGGTAATCCTGTGATAAAGTCCATTCCAAGTTTTTCCCATTTCCAATCGGGAATCGGCAAAGGTTGAAGTACCCTGCTGGCTTCTGATGTTCCGTCTTTACTCGTTGGCAAACATCGCATACTGCTACGTACTCGGCAATATCCTTCTTCATTCCTGTCCACCAGAAACTTTCCTTCAAATCCAGGTACATCTTGGTGTTACCGGGGTGAATCGAGTACGGTGAATCATGAGCCTCCTGAAGAATTAGCTTCCTGAGTTCGGGATCATTGGGTACATAAATACGATCCTTGAACCATATAGCTCCGTATTCATCTTTTTCTTTATCTCATCAATTTCCTTGTCCGACTTCTGGGCTTCACGAATCCTTTCGGCCAAATTGGACTGAACTTCCAGAGTTGCAACATATCCTCTCGGAACTATCTCCAGTCGGAGATCTCTGAGGTCATCGACTAACTCCTGGGGTAATCCTCCCGCTATAAGAGTATTCACATAACTCTTACGGCTCAAAGCATCTGCTACAACATTAGCTTTCCTGGGTGATAATGCAATCTCATGTCATAGTCCTTGATTAACTCTAGCCATCTCCTCCGCACGAGGTTCAACTCTTTTGCGTGAAAATATACTTCAAGCTCTTATGATGCGTGTAAACATCACAACGGTTTCCGGCGAGGAAATGTCTCCAGTGTCTTGAGTGCATGCACTATCGCTGCTAACTCCAAATCATGTGTGGCATAATTCATCTCGTGAGGTCGTAGCTATGCGGAGGTATAAGCTACAACTTTTCCTTCTGCATGAGTACTCCTCCGAGTCCCCGACGAGAAGCGCCACAATATACCCGGTAATCCTTGTGTATGTCCGCAAAATCAATCGGGCTGTGACCAAACGCTTTCTTCAATTCCTGGAACCGGCTTCACAATCCTTGGTCCAAATGTACTTGGCATCCTTCTTCAACAGCTCAGGCATGGGCTTGGCAATCTTCGAGAAGTTCTCAATAAACCTCCGATAATATCCTGCGAGTCCGAGAAAATCATGGATCTCCTTGATCGAGGTGGGCGATCGCCAATAGGTGACTGATTCAACCTTGGCGGGGTCAATCGCTATTCCTTCTCCTGAAATAACATGTTCGAGGAATCCGACTTCCTTCACCAAAATTCACATTTGCTGAATTTGGCATACAACCGATGTTCTCGAAGTTTCTCCGTAACTAGACGCAAATGTTCCTTATGCTCTTCCTCGCTCTTGGAGAAAATCAGTATATCATCGATGAACACCACGACAAACTTGTCCAGATATTCCATAAATACCTTGTTCATCAAATTCATGAAGTATGCAGGGCATTAGTCAATCCAAATGACATGACGGTATACTCATATAAACCATACCGTAGTGAATGCTGTTTTGGGTATATCCTTTTCACGGATCTTCAATCGATGATACCGATCGAAGATCGATCTTGGAGAATACCTTGGCTCCAACTAGCTGATCAAATAGGTCATTAATCATCGGCAGAGGGTACTTGTTCTTGATGGTCACGTCGTTCAACGAACGATAATCCACCACCATCCTCAGGGTTCCATCCTTCTTATCTACCAAAAGAACTGGGGCTCCCCAAGGTGACGAGCTTGGCCGAATATATCCCTTCTCCAATAGCTCATTAATTTGATTTTTGATCTCTTTCAAATCGTTCGGGGGCATCCGATAGGGTCTCTTGGATATTGGGGTTGTGCCGGGCAATAACTCAATCAGAAATTCAATGTCTCTGTCCGGTGGCATTCCTGGTAATTCCTCCGGAAACACATCGGAAAATCTTGCACCATCGGCACTTCCTCTGAACAACTCCCGTGAGGGAATTCACTGATTCTTCATCCAGCTACGTGCGGATACATACTTGATCCTCTTCGCTCCGGGGTGGTGAGCAGAATCGACTTCTTGAGCACGGTCTATGTTTCCTTCAAACTTCGTCAACCAATCCATGCCTAGGATTACATCCAAAGGTCTGGGTTTCCAATACTATGAGGTCTGCGGGGAATTTATGGTTTCCGATGTTGAGGGTTGCATGACAGCCTAAGCCTGCCATCATTTCTCCTCCTCGGGCCCGACGTGAAGAGGGCTTCTAAGGGTTCTAGTGGGCAACCCGTACTTTTCTACAACTACCCTTGATATGAATGAATGTGTTGCACCGTAATCAAAGAGTACCAATACGAACGTGAATTCAATAAAACTTACCAACCACAAGGTTCGGCTGATCATAGACGTCCTCCACGTCAATGTGGTTCACCCGAGCACGAGGGAAAGGGTTGGGCTTCTTCGCTGAGCTTCCATTGCCGCTTTCCATTCCTTCCGCTTGGCCTCCGGCAGTCGGTGGCATAGTGTCCTGTTTTCCGGCACTTGAAACAGGTGATGTGACTCGAGATCCTTCGGAGCCGGGGCCGGACGATGCTGGTTACCATTGCCGATTCCATTGCCATACTTGTTGTCCTGGTTGCGGTTGTTCCCATTTCCTCCATGGTTATGTCCTCCATGGGTGTGATGGGTATGACCTCCAGAGTATGGGGCATAACGGGCTTCACTGAGCTCGAGTTGTACTTCCTGGCTGTACTTCCGCCACGGCTATCAATCTGCTGTTGCTTGCCTTCAAGTATGGTGGCCTTGTCTACCACCTCGGTAGTTGGTGAAGGTAGCCACCATTAGCTGCATACCCAGCTCGTCATTGAGTCCTCGAGAAATTTCTCCTGCTTATGCATCTGTGGCCACATCATCCGGCATAGCGAGCTAACTTGCTGAACTCATCCAATGCATCGCCCCACGACGGTTCTTCGGGCGTAAGTTGCGTAACTCACGCTTCTTCGCACTCATGGCTCCAAATTGAAACATGAGCGGTGTGGAAGGCCTGCTGGAAATGATCCCACGTGATGGTGCCGATGGGATAAGTGGCGGTGTAGTTCTCCCACCAAGAGGCTGCAGGTCCATCAAGTTGATGTGCGGCAAAGCGCACCTTCTCTGCATCTGTGCATCCGGTGGCTAACTCCCTTCCGACCTTGCGGAGCCAATCATCGCCACAATCGGCTCCGGTCGCTGCTAGAGAACACCGGCGGATTCAGCCTTAGGAAGCGGGTCAAGTTGTCAATAGGGGTGGTGGCGGTGGATTGTTGTTGTTGTTGTTGTTGTTCAGTTACGGATGAGCATCTGCATGAGGGCATTCTGCTGCTGGATCACCGGGTGAGCTCCGCGGAAAGTTGAGACCGGGGTCACGCCTCGAGGCATCTCGTGTTTTGGAGTGGATGAGAAAATTAGAATAGAACAATGGTCTAATGAGAAAATATCACTACCCATATGAATGCACAATCATAATCACACCAATCATTTATTCAATCCACTCAAACATGGTTCAATCTCGATTACAAAATGCTCACGACTAATCGAAAATAACGACCTAACTGATCGACGGAAAATAAAATAACATGGTGGTCGGCTAAATGTCTTCATCAATAATCCTTTCATCCTCTGGTGCGATGTCCTCCGGTGTGGCGTCCTCTGTTGCGGCGCCTCCTCTTGCGGCTTTCTCCAGTGGAACTCCCTTCATAATCCTGGTCATTGCTCACGAGAGGTCCGTCATCTCCACTCGGAAAAAGGTCCTCTCCCAAGTCCATCTTTTCCTCTAATGCGGAAACATTCATCTTCAGATTGTCGACTCTCTCCATGAAGTCCACGATTTCTTCCTCATGGTCAAGGAAGTCTGCGTGTGCCTTCTCCTCCAGTTCCAGTTCACGGAACAACAGCCTCCTGTGTACCTTCGAGTTACGGCGAGTCTGGATTTCCGCTTTCCGAGGAGACACTCCAAGTCTTGGACATACGAGAGAATGGAGTCGTCCTCACTAAGACGGATGATATCTCCGTTCCTCGCTCTTCGAGAAACCATGGCGAGGTCGATGGATCGAGCTCGCCCTGCATTTCTTCTCGGAGATGTCCAAGTGCACGATAAATCGCCATGTCTCTTCCGAGGATCCAGTTGAAGTCGGTAAACTCAAAGTCAATAGGCTCAGATGCCCTCCGAAGGTTCACCCTAGAATGTGCACCTCGATCCTGAAACGGGTAACCGGCGGAAGTGCATTGGTCGGCATCCCGGAGAACGAGGGCAGAGCAATCATCAGCTTCTTCACGATCTGGACCAGCTTCTGCCAAGGGCATCGTCTCATCTGGCCGGGCAAAACCCGGTAGCAAAACTGGGGTGAACTTCGTGACCATCTAGAATGTTGAAAATCGGAGAGAAGTCGAGAAATGAACAGGGGAGAATTACGGAATGATAAGGATATAAAGTAAATAGTCTCTTCCTATGGCTTTCCGATCCTAGGGGTTACGTCCCACGGTCAACAGGTGCTCGATACCATCTCTCAGAGCGACTGACCCAAAATCAGTCAAGTCTCTCGTGTCTGCATACCATCCCAAGATCATGCCGGCACTCACGACATTGATGAAATAATCAAAGTTCAATCACACCTGAATTTATTACACGGTTCTCATATCGAGTCTTTATTACAATAGAATAAATTCGGCGAAGGCCAACTCATGAGAAATAAACTAAGTAAAGCTGCGGAAGCGTAGAAGAATAGCGAGTCCATCCGACTCCAAAGGGCAATCGCCAAGCGCGGATCGTAGCCTCAATCCTTATCGGAATACTCCTCTGCAACATAAGACGTTGTAGCCGTGTAGGTCAGCATTTTGAATATGCTGGCAAGTCATGAAGAGAATAACAATAAAAATTTCTAACACTATATGCAATTTGGCTGTGGGGCTCTAAGTTTCATCATTTTGCGAAAAGCCAGTTTTTCCCTATACAATGGACTTGTTTGCAAATACTACAAAATTGTTGGTAGTTATTGAGATGGTTCCGCCAACCAATGTCTCATTCCCAAATTATTAAGTCATAACCCCCTCAATTAATTTATTAATTACAATGTTGAGATTTCCGAATACTTCCAAGTTCCAGAGGCTCAAATTGTCCGTGAATCGGGACACGGCTAATCGATTAGATCTTTTCTCCGCAGAGGTTTATGACTTTACCCGCAAGAATCGTTCCCTCCTTTTAAGTCTTCGCACTTCATGGTGTTTGAAGACGGGATGAACGAAACAGGGTCTTCCGAAGAGTTCTTCTGGCCACTGCCGGTACCCATCCAATCCTACTGTTCTTCTATATCTCCTAGCACCGTCCGGCTAGAGTCACAACTAGGGTTGACCAAGCCAGAGCCCATAATGGCTTGCGGCTGCATTGTAAGCTTCAGTCAATGGGGTATACATTCGCCTCTTCGTGGCTGGGTGAAGCTTTCCGCAAGATGTCATGGCGCTTCTCCATGCATCCCGCCAACCACTGGGTTCTCCAGTGGTGCCCACAACCGCCCTCCACCCAAAGAGTGAATTTCGAAGTCCATCTTGAGCTTGAAGTTCATGGGGTTGTCATCATATTGACTCTCACATCTCCCTTATGAATTCACTCAACCAACCCCGTCTACGAGCATAGCAGAAATAAACTACTTCGTCCCGGGTCATGGTAACAAGGGGAATTGGGTTCATCCTACCTCATGATACTACTCAAGAACATAACTTCAAAATTTCAACTACTGCATGCATGGTGGGGAGGTATAATTCTAATGCAATAGAAATCATAGGTATGTAAAGAAACATGATCAATGACTTGCCTTGCTGACGATCTTCGAAAGCTAGGGAGTCATGGTAGCAAGCTTCGCACTCCGGAAATTCAACCGAGGCAAACAACAATCATAATAAGCATACAACATATGATCACTTAACATAATAGCATGCTAACATAACACACAAAGCAATCGAATCAAAACCCAAAGGAAAAACTCGAAGAAATCCAACTCAATGTTTTCCTACATCAAGCACAACCAAAGAAATAGTTTTGCATAACAAAAATTTTCTTAACAGAACCTAAGCATGGGTTTTTGTTATCTTAACAGAAAAGAATTCATCATGCAACTAGGAGCAAAAAGAATCACCTTAAAAGCTATTATAAAACTCCTATTAGGCCTAAAACAGTTCTAGTAAGAAAAACTAAAATAAAAGTTTTATTTATTGCAAATAAAAGTTCATGCTCTAAAGTTACAGAGACTAACCTAGAATAATCTATCACATAGGAAAAATAAATTTATTTGCTAATTAAAACAATAGGAAAACAGTAGCTAGTTAAATAAATAGGAATAACATGATTCTGATTAAAACTATTTTTTATTAATCCTAAAATGCCCAAATAAATTCCTACGGTTAGGCAATGTCAAAACAAAGTTGTGACAAAAGGAATCATTTAAAAAATAATATTCCTAACTCATTTTATAGCAGAATTACTATTCTTTCTAAATCTAAAATAAAGCAATTTTAAATAATTTTAACATGGCTAATTATATTTTCTACAGAAACTATAAGAAATTTGCAAACCAACAAAAAAAGAATCACTTAAAAATATTAAGTAGATTAAAAGATATGAATTTTTTAAATCTGAAACTATTCTGTTAAAACAGAAAACAAAAAATAAAGAAAAACGGGCTAATGGGCCTATCTAACGCTATGGGCGTAATATAACTAAATCGGCCCTAGGGTTAAACCGAGTGGGCCGGTTTAATAAAAACCCTAACTAAAATAAATCGGAACTAACCGGGACAAAAACCGATTTTTATAAACTAAACCTAACCCTTCGGGGAATCTAATCTACCGCGTCGATTACGGATCGGACGGCGACCGTGACTCCGGAGACTCACCGCGGGGGAAGACGACGGCGACGGTCGACGGCGGCTCGGGCGACCTTGGCGTGGCGGCTCCGGTGGTCGGGGACGTCGGCGGAGAGGTCCGGCGGGTGCGGCGTGGCGAGGTGAGCTCGGGGTTGGAGTCGGGCGGGGTCGAGGGGTGCGGGGATGGCCGGAACGGAGCTACTGGCGGCGGCGGCGGCTCGGTTGTTCCTGAGCGTTATGGAGGGAGGAGAGCGTCGGGTGAGGCGAGGGGGAACGGGGTCGAGGGGGGGTATCTATAGGGGGAGGGCCTCGACTTGGAGGAGGGGGCGATCGGGCGAGGGATTCGCGGTAGATCCCGGATCCTGCGGGATCCCGGCGAGCGGCGGCGGCTTCGCTGGCGTGGGGAGGGGAAGAAGGAGGGATGGGTCCGCCTGTCGGGGAGAGAGGGGAGCGGGGAACGGGTCGGACGACCGGTGCGAGAGGGTTTCGGCGCAGGGGGGGCTCGGTCGGCCGTCGTGGGCCGGCGTGGCTGGCGCGCCTGGTGGGCCTCGGCGCTGGCTGGGCCGGGGCTGGCCTGGCTGGCGCCCGGGGCTTTTCTCTTTCCCTTTTTTTTTAAATAAAAGAGAGAGAATAATATATAAAATATAAATATTTTATATAGGACATATATATATCAAAATGATCACGGGAATATTCCCTATCATTTGAACATTTTTCCAGGGGCAAAATCCAAACTTTATAAAAAATCATTTTTTCTAAAATTCCAAATAAAACTCAAATTTGAATTCAAACTTTTTGGCAATGTTTTTCCTCTGATATTTTTGGAGTGTCATGTTTACTCCTCTCATACTTTTTCTCAAGTATTTATCAGGCATAGTTTTTGAAATAACTTCCACTGCCAAATTTTTGAATTCAAATTCCAACAACTTCAAAACTTCTGAAACTTCAAATGACACTCAAATTCAAACAGAATGCATAGGTGCTTAGCTATAATTGTAAAACATTACAAATAGGAAATTTTGGATGTTACACGTTCCAGCGCCGTCTTCTTCCTGAAGACGCCGCCTTGGGTCGGTGGAGGTGGTGGTGTGAGCTTCTGAGCATGTGGGTCGTCGATTATCTTCAGTTGTGTCCTCGTTCGATGGCTTGCAAAGAAGCTCCATACTCTTTGTCGGAGATGATGTGATGGTGGAGGAATTGCTCGCTTGATGGGGTCGCCAGATTTGTCGTCCTTCCCGGCCATCGTCTGGACTGGCTATGCGTGCTCAGGGGTGAGCAGCTCTGCCTACCGACGGCGTGGCGTCCTACGGCCCAGGACGAGAGGGCGGGGGGCCTTCTTTGGAGGCGGAGGCGGATGGCGGTTCTGCAGTGATGGTGCACTGATGGTGACATTGTGGTCGTCTTCCGACGGTGACTAGTCTCCTTGGCTTCACCTTATCAATGGCAGGATGTGGAGCTTGCTGAGGGCTTCGATGCTCAAGCCTTTGCTTGGTGCATTTGAATCCTGTTAGTCGTTCTGTAGCATTGTGTATCTTTGCCGTTTTTCCTTTTCCTTTTCGTTTGTTGTTTGCTCGGATGTATTGTTGTGGTGATTGCTTTATAATATAAAGCGGGGGGAAACCCTTTTTCGGTATAAGTGAAGCACATAGAGTATTCTATCAATTTTCAATTCTTGTATGGCTCTCTCAAAAGGTGTGTACAGCAAGGATGATTGTGGTAAACTAACAAGCAAAGACTCAAATAATACAAGACGCTCCAAGCAAAACACATATCATGTTGGTGAATAAAAATATAGCTCCAAGTAAATTACCGATGGAAGGATTTAAAGAGGGATGCCTTCCGGCATCCCCAAGCTTTGACTTTTGGTGTCCTTGGATTATCTTGGGGTGCCATGGGCATCCCCAATCTTAGGCTCTTGCCACTCCTTGTTCCATAATCCATCAAAAGAATTCACCCAAAACTTGAAAACTTCACAACACAAAACTCAATAGAAATCTCGTGAGCTCCGTTAGAGAAAGAAAACAAAAGACTACTTTAAGATACTGTAATGAACTCATTCTTTATTTATATTGGTGTTAAATCTACTGTATTCCAACTTCTCTATGGATTATAAACTATTTTACTAGCCATAGATTCATCAAAACAAGCAAACAACACACGCAAAACAGAATCTGTCAAAAACAGAACAGTCTGTAGTAATCTGTAACTAACGCAAACTTCTAGAACCCAAACAATTCTACCAAAATTAGAAGACCTGGAAAATTTGTATATTGATCATCAGCAATTGGAATCGCTATTTTATCACGTTCTGGTGATTTTTAACAATTCGGGCACTGAGCACAAAGATTCTGGAAATTACAGCAAGATCAAATAACTATCATCCAAGAAGATCCAATAGGTCCAACTTGGCACAAAAACTAATTAAAAGATAAAATCACATCTAAACAGAATCTAGATGGATTATTTATTCCTAAGCAGCAAGGAAAAATATTTGGTTGTCTCCCAACAAGCGCTTTTCTTTTAAGCCTTTTTAGCTAGGCATTGAGATTTTAATGATGCTCACAAGAAAGACAAGAATTGAGGCACAAAGAGAGCATCATAAAACATGTGACAAACACACTTAAGTATAACATACTTACTATGCATAGGCATATTATAGGCAAACAAATTATCGTAGCAAGAAAAAACTAGCATAAGCAAGGAAGCGGAAAGAAACAATAGCAATCTCAACATAACGAGAGGTAATTTAGTAACATGAAAATTTCTATAACCATATTTTCCTCTCTCAAAATAATTACATGTAGGATCATAAGAAAATTCAACAATATAGCTATCACAAAACATATTCTCAACACGATCCACATGCATGCAAAGTTGACACTCTTCCGATATAGTGGGATTAACATTAACTAAAGTCATGACCTCTCCAGACCCACTTTTATTAAAAAATTCACAAGATTGAATATTCTCCAAATATGTGGGATCTAAAGTTGACATTCTTCCAAACCCACTTTCAATATTATTGCAAACAATATTATCAATCTCATATTCATCATGGGGCTTAAATAAATTTTCAAGATCATAAGAAAAATCACCCCAATCATGATTATTGCAACAAGTAGTAGACATAGCAAAACTAGCATCCCCAAGCTTAGGGTTTTGCATCTTATTAGCACAATTGACATCAAAAGAATTTATAATAAAATCATTGCAATCATGCTTTTTTATTCAAAGATCTATCGTGGGTCACTTCACGGATTTCAGGCAAAACCTTATAAAGATAATCTAGTGCATCCAAATCACTAGGAATTGGTTCATCATAATTGGATCTCTTAAAAAGATTGGCAAGCGACTCAGGATCCATAGATATTGGCTTCTTTGTTTAGAAATAAATAAGCATCTAATCCAACCAAACGAGAAACGAAAGGGCAAGCAAAAGAGAGGAGGAGACTGGGAAAGAGAGGGCGAATAAAACGGCAAGGGTGAAGTGGGGGAGAGGAAAACGAGAGGCAAAAGGCAAATAATGTAATGCGAGAGATAGGGATTGTGATGGGTACTTGATATGTTGACTTTTGCGCAGACCTCCCCGGCAACGACGCCAGAAATCCTTCTTGCTACGTCTTGAGCTTGCGTTGGTTTTCCCCGAAGAGGAGAGGATGATGCAGCACAGTAGCGTAAGTATTTCCCTCAGTTTTTGAGAACCAAGGTATCAATCCAGTAGGAAGTCACGCGCAAGTCCCTCGTACCTGCACAAAACGATAGCTACTCGCAACCAATGCGATTAGGGGTTGTCAATCCCTTCACAGTCACTTACGAGAGTGAGATCTGATAGAGATAATATTTTTGGTATTTTGGTATAAAGATGCAAAGTGAAAAGTAAAAGCAAAGTAAAAACAAAGAAGTAAATAAAGTGATGGAGATTGATATGATGAGAATAGACCCGGGGGCCATAGGTTTCACTAGTGGCTTCTCTCGAGAGCATAGATATTCTACGGTGGGTGAACAAATTACTGTTGAGCAATTGATGAGAATTGAGCATAGTTATGAGTATATCTAGGCAATGATCATGTATATAGGCATCACGTCCAAAACAAGTAGACCAAAACGATTCTGCATCTACTACTATTACTCCACTCATCGACCGCTATCCAAAGATGCATCTAGAGTATTAAGTTAAAAACAGAGTAACGCCTTAAGCAAGATGACATGATGTAGAGGAATAAATTCATGCAATATGATAAATACCCCATCTTGTTATCCTCGATGGCAACAATACAATACGTGCCTTGCAACCCTTTACATCCTTTGGGTAAGGACACCGCAAGATTGAACCCAAAGCTAAGCACTTCTCCCATTGCAAGAACTACCAATCTAGTTGGCCAAACCAAACGGATAATTCGAAGAGACTTGCAAAGATAACTCAATCATACATAAAAGAATTCAGAGAAGAATCAAATAGTTTCCATAGATAAGTTGGATCATAAACCCACAATTCATCGATCTCAACAAACACACCGCAAAAAGAAGATTACATCAAATAGATCTCCACGAGAGAGGGAGAACATTGTATTGAGATCCAAAAAGAGAGAAGAAGCCATCTAGCTACTAGCTATGGACCCGAAGGTCTGAAGTAAACTAATCACACTTCATCGGAGGGGCTATGGTGTTGATGTAGAAGCCCTCCGTGGTGGATGCCCCCTCCGGTGGAGCTCCTAACAGGCCCCAAGATGGGATCTCGTGGATCTGAGGAAGTTCTTGGCGGTGGAATTAGGTTTTGGCTCCTTCTTTGATCTGTCGGAAGTGCGTGAGGTATATATAGGAGGAAGGAGTACGTCGGTGGAGCGTCGGGGCCCACGAGGCGGGCGCGCCTGGGGGGCGCGCCCCACCCTCGTGACCACCTCTGGCACTTCTAGGAGTAGGGTCCAAGTCTCACGGATCACGCTCGATGAGAAGATCACGTTCGAAGGTTTCATTCCGTTTGGACTCCGTTTGATATTCCGCTTTTCTTGAAACACCAAATAGGCAAAAACGACAGTGCAGGTTGGGCCTCCGGTTAATAGGTGAGTCCCAAAAGTAATATAAAAGTGGAAAATAAAGCCCATTATAGTCCAAAACAATAGATAAAGTAGCATGGAGCAATCAAAAATTATAGATACGTTGGAGACGTATCAACGTCCATTTTGCATCATGCTTTTATATCGATATTTATCGTATTATGGGCGGTTATTTCACGTTATGTCACAATACTTATGGCTATTCTCTCCTATCTTACAAGGTTTATATGAAGAGGGAGAATGCCGACAGCTGGAATTCTGGGCTGGAAAAGGAGCAAATATTGAAGGCCTGTTCTGCGCAACTCCAAAAGTCCTGAAACTCCATGGAATACCTTAAAATAAATAAAGAAAAATCGTCGCCAAAGATGAAGGCCATGGGGCCCACACCTGCTCACGACGGTGGGGGGCGCCCCCCCTGGGGCGCGCCCCCCTACCTCGTGGGCCCCCTGGTGGCTCTCCGACGCACATCTTCTCCTATATGAAGTCTTTCGATGAGAAAAAGACCAGAAGCAACCTTTCGGGACGAGACTCCGCCGGCACGAGGCGAAACCTTGGCGGAACCAATCTAGGGCTCCGGCAGAGCTGTTCTGCCGAGGACACTTCCCCGGAGGGGAAATCATCGCCATCATCATCACCAACGCTCCTCTCATCGGGAGAGGGCAATCTCCATCAACATCTTCACCAAAGACTATCTCATCTCCAAACCCTAGTTCATCTCTTGTATCCAATTCTTGTCTCCAAGTCCGGATTGGTGCTAGTAGGTTGCTAATCTTGTTGATTACTCCTTGTAGTTGATGCTAGTTGGTTTACTTGGTGGAAGATCATATCTTCAGATCCTTTATGCATATTATTACCCCTCCGATTATGAACATGAATATGCTTTGTGAGTAGTTATGTTTGTTCACGAGGACACGGGAGAAGTCTTGCTATTAGTAGTCATGTGAATTTGGTATTAGATTCGATATTTTGATAAGATGTATGTTGTCTAACCTCTAGTGGTGTTATGTGAACGTGGACTACATAACACTTCACCATTATTTGGGCCTATAGGAAGGCCTTTGGAAGTAATAAGTAGATGATGGGTTGCTAGAGTGATGTAAGCTTAAACCCTAGTTTATGCGTTGCTTCATAAGGGGCTGTTTTGGATCCATATGTTTCATGCTATGGTTAGGTTTACCTTAATACTTTTGTTGTAGTTGCGGATGCTTGCAATAGAGGTTAATCATAAGTGGGGTGCTTGTTCAAGTAAGAACAGCACCCAAGCACCGTCCACCCACATATCAAATTATCAAAGTACCGAACGCGAATCATATGAACGTGATGAAAACTAGCTTGACGATATTCCCATGTGTCCTCGGGAGTGCTTTTCCTATTATAAGAGTTTGTTCCGCTTGTCCTTTGCTACAAAAAAGGATTGGGACACCTTGCTGCACCTTATTTACTTTTGTTACTTGTTGCTCGTTACAATTTACCTTATCACAAAACTATCATTACCACTTATTTCAAGATTTCTGCAGAGAATACCTTGCTGAAAACCGCTTATCATTTCCTTCTGCTCCTCGTTGGGTTCGACACTCTTACTTATCGAAAGGACTACGATAGATCCCCTATACTTGTGGATCATCAAAAGACATGATGTCTAGCTCGATAAATCTGACTAGAAACAGCAAGAAAAGAGAACAGAGGATTTCTCCGCGATACGGTGGTTAACAGGTTCGAGAAGTATATATATATATTTTTATCTTGGGGGACAAGCATACGGTAGAAATACGGAGTCCGGAAGGTGCCCCAGGTGGACACAACCCACCTGGCCGAGCCAGGCAAGACTGGCGCACCCTGGTGTCTTGTGCCCCCCAGGGTATGCTTCGTGGAAGTTTCTTTATTTCCTAAAATTTTAAATATTCCAAAACTGATAAAAACTATTTTTGCGGATTTTTCGGAGTCCGTTTACTTACCGTATCAGGTACCTCCTTATTTTTCATGATTTTGGAGTGTTCCGGAAGGACTCTTTTATGTGTACTTCTGGTGTCAAAGTTTGGATAATATTGCTTTCAACATTAATTGGCGTACCTGAGATATAATGTTTTATTCGTTGTCCATTGACAACCTTTGGGTTAGTACCTTCGGCATTATTTATTTTGATGGCTCCAGACCGGTAAACCTCCTCGATAACATATGGGCCTTCCCTTTTTGAGAGGATTTTTCCTGCAAAGAATCTGAAACGAGAGTTGTACAAAAGAACATATTCTCCAACTTTAAACTCACACTTTTGGATTCTTTTGTCATGCCATCTTTTAACGTTTTCTTTGAATAATTTTGCATTTTTATAAGCTTGGGTTCTCCATTCATCTAATGAGCTAATATCAAATAACCTCTTTTCACCAGCAAGTTTGAAATCATAGTTGAGTTCTTTAATTGCCCAATATGCTTTATGTTCTAACTCAAGAGGCAAATGACAAGCTTTTCCATAAACCATTTTATAAGGAGACATACCCATAGGATTTTTATATGCTGTTCTATAAGCCCAAAGTGCATCATCTAATTTCTTAGACCAATTCTTCCTGAACCTATTGACAGTCTTTTGCAAAATTAATTTTATTTCTCTATTGCTAAGTTCAACTTGACCACTAGACTGAGGATGATAGGGTGATGCAATTCTATGGTTAACATCAAACTTGGCAAGCATTTTATGGAAAGCACCATGAATAAAGTGTGAACCACCATTAGTAATTAAATATCTAGGGACTCTAAACCTTGGGAAAGTAACTTCCTTAAGCATTTTAATAGAGGTATTATGATCAGCACTACTGGTTGGAATAGCTTCTACCCATTTAGTAACATAATCAATAGCAACCAAAATATGTGTATACCCATTAGAGGAAGGAAAAGGTCCCATGTAATCAAATCCCCAAACATCAAATGGTTCAATAGAAAGTGAATAATTCGTAGGAATTTCTTGACGCTTACGGATATTACCTATTCTTTGACATTAATCACAAGATAAGATGAACTTACGGGCATCCTTGAAGAGAGTAGGCCAATAAAATCGAGACTGCAATACCTTGTGAGCAGTTCTATCTCCAGCATGATGCCCTCCATAAGCTTTGGGGTGACATTTTCCTAGGATTTGTCCCTGTTCATGCCCAGGTACACAACGTCTAATAATACCATCTACTCCTTCTTTATAAAGATGTGGGTCATCCCAAAAGTAATGTCTTAAATCATAGAAGAATTTTTTCTTTTGTTGGTAAGTAAAGCTAGGTGGTAAATATTTAGCAACAATGTAATTAGCATAGTCGGCATACCAAGGAGTACTATGAGAAACATTTATTGTAGCTAACTACTCATCAGGAAAACTATCATCAATAGGTAGTGGGTCATCAGGCACATTTTCAAGCCTAGACAAATTATCAGCTATGGGGTTCTCAGCTCCTTTTCTATCAATGATATGCAAATAAAATTCTTGTAACAAGAGAACCCATCGAATAAGTCTAGGTTTAGCATCTTTCTTTTCCATAACATATTTAATAGCAGCATGGTCGGTGTGAACAGTTACTTTGGAATCAACAATATAAGGTCTAAATTTATCACAAGCAAACACCACTTCTAAGAATTCTTTTTCAGTAGTAGCATAGTTTCGTTGAGCACTGTCTAGAGTTTTACTAGCATAATGAATAACATTCAGCTTCTTATCAACTCTTTGTCCTAGAACAGCACCAACAACATAATCACTAGCATCACACATAATTTCAAAAGGCAAGTTCCAATCAGGTGGTTGAACAATAGGTGCAGAAATTAAGGCTTTCTTGAGTGTTTCAAAGGCTTCTAAGCAATCATCATCAAAGACAAAAGGAATATCCTTTTGCAAAAGACTCGTAAGAGGCCTAGAAATTTTATAGAAGCCTTTGATAAATCTCCTATAGAAACCAGCATGACCTAAGAAACTACGAATACCTTTTATATGTTTAGGACATGGAATTTTATCAATTGCATCAACCTTAGCTTTGTCCACTTCAATACCTCTTTCAGAAATTTTATGACCCAATACAATACCTTCGTTAACCATGAAGTGGCACTTCTCCCAATTCAAGACAAGATTTGTTTGTTCACATCTCTGCAAGACTCGATCAAGATTGCTTAAACAATCATCAAAAGACTTCCCATAAACAGAGAAATCGTCCATGAAAACCTCAACAATATTTTCACAAAAGTCATAGAATATAGCAGTCATACATCTTTGAAAGGTAGCAGGTGCATTACATAAACCAAAAGGCATACGTCTATAAGCATAAGTACCAAAGGGACAAGTAAAAGTGGACTTTTCTTGATCAGGTTGAGAAACAAGTATTTGTGAAAAATCGGAATATCCATAAAGGAAGCAAAAGTGTGTGTGCTAGATAATCTTTCTAGCATTTGATCAATAAAAGGCAGAGGGTAATGATCTTTTCTAGTTGCTTTGTCTAATTTTCTAAAATCAATTACCATTCTATAGCCTGTAACAATTCTTTGTGGAATGAGTTCATTCTTATCACTAGGAACAACAGTTATACCTCCTTTCTTAGGGACACAATGAACAGGACTTACCCATCTACTATCAGCTATAGGATAGATTATACCTTCTTCCAGAAGTTTTAATATTTCCGTTCTTACCACTTCTTTCATCTTCGGGTTCAACCGACGTTGTGATCAACAACGGGTTTACCATCAGGTTCCATATTAATTTTGTGCTGACATAGAGTGGGACTAATGCCTTTTAAATCATCAAGAGTATATCCAATAGCAGCTCGGTGCTTCCTTAGAACTTTCAATAATCTTTCTTCTTCATGTTCTGAAAGGTTAGCACTAATAATAATAGGATATATCTTCTTTTCATCAAGATAAGCATATTTCAAAGTGTCTGGCAATTGTTTTAATTCAAACACGGGATCACCTTTAGGTGGAGGAGGACCTCCTAGAGTTTCAATAGGCAAATTGTGTTTAAGCAGAGGACGTTGTTCAAAGAAAATCTTATCTATTTCATTTCTTTCATGCATATGTAAATCATTTTCATGGTCTAGCAAATATTGTTCTAGTGGATCAGTAGAAGGCACAACAATAGAAGCAAGACCAATTAATTCATCTTTACTAGGCAATTCTTTTTGATGAAGCTTTCTACTAAACTTGGAAAAAATAAACTCATGAGACTCATCACCAAAACTAACACTAACAATTTGTTTCTCATAGTCTATTGTAGCATTGACGGTGTTCAAGAAAGGTCTATAAAAGATAATGTGATAGAAGTCGTCTTGTGGGGAACCAAGAACAAGAAAATTAGTAGGGATTTTATTTTCCCACACAAGACTTCAACATCTCTAACAATCCCAATTGGTGATATAGTGTCTCTATTAGCAAGTTTAATAGTAACATATATGTCTTCTATCTCGGTGGGTTCTATGTGATTCATAATTTCTCGATATAAGGAATAAGGAATAGCACTCACACTAGCACCTATGTCACATAAACCATGATAACAGTGATCTCCTATTTTAACTGAGATAACAGGCATCCCAACAACAGGTCTACATTTGTCCTTTTTATAAGGGTTTGGCAATTCTAGCAGCTTCTTCACAGAAGTAAATAACATGCCCATCCATATCTTCTTCCAAGAGATCTTTAACCATAGCAATACTAGGTTCTAATTTGATTTGTTCATCAGGTTTAGGTGTTCTAATATAGCTTTTGTTAACCACAGTTGAAACTTTAGCATGTTACTTTATCCTAACAGGAAAAGGTGGTTTCTCAATATAAGCGGAAGGAATAACTGGATCAACATTATAAAGTATAGTTTTTGTTTTAACTGGTACCGGTTCTTTATTTCCTTCTTTAATAGGTGGGTGATATTTAAACCACTTATCTTTAGGGAGTTCAACATGAGTAGCAAATGATTCACAAAAGGAGGCTACTATCTCAGAGTCAAGTCCATATTTAGTGCTAAACTTTTGAAAAGCATCGGTATTCATAAAAGATTTAACACAATCATACTTAAGCTTAATACCTGACTCTTTACCTTCGTCGAGTTCCCAATCTTCAGAGTTGCGTTTAATTCTTTCCAAAAGATCCCACCAGAATTCAATAGTCTTCTTCATAAAAGAACCAGCACAAGAAGTATCAAGCATGGTTTGATCATTACGAGAAAGTCGAGCATAAAAATTCTGGATAATAATTTCTCTTGAGAGCTCATGATTGGGGCATGAATATAACATTGACTTCAGCCTCCCCCAAGCTAGAGCGATAATTTCTCCTTCACGAGGCAAAAAATTATATATATAATTCCGATCACGATGAACTAGATGCATAGGATATTTTTTTGTTGGAACTCCAATTTCAATCGATTCCAATTCCAAGATACAATATCATCGCATAGCCTATACCATGCCAATGCTTTTCTCTTCAAATATAAAGGGAAAACCTTTTTCATAACTTCATCCCTAGGTAAATATGCAAGCTTGAACAATCCATAAATTTGTTCTACGTATATCAAGTGCATATCAGGATGTTCGGTTCCATCTCCTGCATAATGATTAGCTAGCAGTTGTTCTATCATACCCGTAGGAATTTCATATTCAATATTTTCAGTAGGTGCAGTAGGTTGGGGGGTAGCTAATTGTGGTTCCGGTCGAGGTGAAGATACCCCGAACAAACCCCTCAAAGGATTGTTTTCCATAGTAACAAGTGAAAATAAATTTCAGCACACTATATAAATGTTTCCTTACCCAATTCCACTTACCAAAGGCGCTTCACTCCCCGACAACGGCGCCAGAAAATAGCCTTGATGACCCACAAGTATAGGGGATCAATTGTACCTCTTTTTGATTAGTAAGAGTGTCAAACCCAACGAGGAGCAGAAGGAAATGACAAGTAGTTTTCACTGAGGTAATGTCTGCAAGTGTTGAAATTGTAAGTAGCGGAGTAGTTTGATAGCAAGATAATTTGTAATGAGCAAGTAATGGTAGTAGTAAAAAAAGTGTAGCAAGGTAGCCCAATCCTTTTGAGGCAAAGGACAAGCCAAAACGGTCTCTTATGATAAGCAAAGCGTTCTTGAGGGTACATGGGAATTTCATCTAGTCACTTTCATCATGTTGGTTCGATTTGTGTTCGGTACTTTGATAATTTGATATGTGGGTGGACCGGTGCTTAGGCGCTATTCTTACTTTAACAAACCTCCTACTTATGATTAACCCTCCGCATAAGCATCCGCAACTACGAGAAAAGTATTAAGACTAAATTCTAACCATAGCATTAAACTTTTGGACCAATCGGTCCCTTACGGAATAGCGCATAAACTGGGGTTTAAGTTTCTATCACTCTCGCACCCCATCATCTAATTGCTACTCCACAATGCATTCCCTTAGGCCCAAATATGGTGAAGTGTCATGTAGTCGACGTTCACATGACACCACTAAGGGAATCACAACATACATACTATCAAAATACTGAAAACATATCAAGTTCACATGATTACTTGCAACATGATTCTCCCATGACCTCAAGAACAAAAGTGACTACTCACAAATGATAATCATGCTCATGATCAGAGGGGTATTAAATAGTATAATGGATCTGAACATATAATCTTCCACCAAATAAACCATATAGTAATCAGCTACAAGATGTAATCAACACTACTAGTCACCCACAAGCACCAATCTATGGTTCCAATAACAAGATTGAACACAAGAGATGAACTAGGGTTTCAGGGGAGATGGTGCTGTTGAAGATGTTGATGGAGATTGCCCTCCCCAAGATTTTGTCGATCCTAAAGGTGCTAACAAAGTGTGCAAGCTCCAACGATCCATTTATGGACTGGTGCAAGCCTCTTGGAGTTGGAATATATGCTTTGATAGTGAGATCAAAGCATATGGTTTTATACAGACTTTTGGAGAAACCTATATTTACAGGAAAGTGAGTGGGAGCTCTGTAGAATTTTTTATATTATATGTGGATGACATATTGTTGATTGGAAATGATATAGAATTTCTGGATAGCATAAAAGGATACTTGAATAAGAATTTTTCAATGAAAGACCTCGGTGAAGCTGCTTACAAATTGGGCATCAAGATCTATAGAGATAGATCGAGACGCTTAATTGGACTTTCACAAAGCACATACCTTGATAAAGTTCTGAAGAAGTCCAAAATGGATCAGTCAAAGAAAGGGTTCTTGCCTGTGTTACAAGGTGTGAAGTTGAGTCAGACTCAATGCCCGACCACGGCAGAAGATAGAGAGAAAATGAAAGGCATTCCCTATGCCTCTGCCATAGGTTCTGTCATGTATGCAATATTGTGTACCAGACCTGATGTGTGACTTGCTATAAGTTTAGCAGGGAGGTACCAAAGTAATCCAGGAGTGGATCACTGGACAGCGGTCAAGAACATCCTGAAATACCTAAAAAGGACTAAGGATATGTTTCTCGTTTATGAAGGAAATATGCCATAGAGGTAACAATAAAGTTGTTATTTATATTTCCTTATATCATGATAAATGTTTATTATTCATGCTAGAACTGTATTAACCGAAAACTTAGTACATGTGTGAATACATAGACAAAACCGAGTGTCCCTAGTATGCCTCTACTTGACTAGCTCGTTAATCAAAGATGATTAAGTTTCCTGACCATAGACATGTGTTGTCATTTGATGAACGGGATCACATCATTAGAGAATGATGTGATGGACAAGACCCATCCGTTAGCTTAGCATTATGATCGTTTAGTTTTATTGCTATTGCTTTCTTCATGACTTATACATATTCCTCTGACTATGAGATTATGCAACGCCCGAATACCGGAGGAACACCTTGTGTGCTATCAAACGTCACAACATAAGTGGGTGATTATAAAGATGCTCTACAGGTGTCTCCGAAGGTGTTTGTGTTGGAAATATGCCCTAGAGGCAATAATAAAAGCATTATTATTATATTTCCTTGTTCATGATAATTGTCTTTTATTCATGCTATAACTGTATTATCCGGAAATCGTAATACACGTGTGAATACATAGACTACAATAAGTCCCTAGTGAGCCTCTAGTTGACTAGCTCGTTGGTCAACAGATAGTCAAGGTTTCTCGACTATGGACATCGGATGTCATTGATAAGCGGGATCACGTCATTAGGAGAATGACGTGATGGACAAGACCCAATCCTAAGCATGGCACAAGATCGTGTAGTTCGCTTTGCTAGAGCTTTTCCAATGTCAAGTATCTCTTCCTTAGACCATGAGATCGTGCAATTCCCGGATACCGTAGGAGTGCTTTGGGTGTATCAAAGCGTCACAACGTAATCGGGTGACTATAAAGGTGCACTACGGTATCTCCGAAAGTGACCATTGGGTTGACACGGATCGAGATCGGATTTGTCACTCCGTATTACGGAGAGGTATCACTGGGCCCACTCGGTAATGCATCATCATAATGAGCTCAAAGTGATCAAGTGTCCGGTCACGGGATCATGCATTGCGATGCAGTAAAGTGACTTGCCGTAACGAGACTAAACGAGGTATTGGGATACCGACGATCGAGTCTCGCAAGCAACATACCGTCGACAAAGGGAATAGAATACGGGGTTGTTTGAACCCTTGACATCGTGGGTTCATCCGATGACAACATCGAGGAGCATGTGGGAGCCAACATGGGTATCCAGATCCCGCTGTTGGTTATTGACTTGAGGTAGTCTCGGTCATGTCTGCATGTCTCCCGAACCCGTAGGGTCTACACACTTAAGGTTCGGTGACGCTTAGGGTTAATAGGAAGACAAGTATGTGATTACCGAATGTTGTTCGAGTCCCGGATGAGATCCCGGATGTCACGAGGAGTTCGGAATGGTCCGGAGGTAAAGATTTATATATGGAAAGTGGTTAAGCGGACTCAGGAAAGTTTCGGGTATACCGTAATGTACCGGGGCCACCGGGAGAGTTAGGAGGTCCACGGGAGGGCCACCCCTCGGGGGCCACATGGGCTAAGTGGGAGGGAGCCAGCCCCTGGTGGGCTGGGCGCCTCCCACCTAGGCCCATGGCTAGGGTTTGGGGAGGAGGAAACCCTAAGGGAAAAGGGCGCCCCTTGGCTTGGGGGGCAAGCCACCCCTTTCCTCCTCTCCCTTGGCCGCCGCCCCCCTAGGGTTTTCCCTAGAGGGCCGGCCCCCTTTTGCCCTCTCCTCCTATAAATAGAGGGGTGGGGGGGAGGGCTGCAGACACCCTTGAAGGCGCAGCCCCTCCCCTCCCCAACACCTCTCTTTCTCCACGCGAGCTTGGCGAAGCCCTGCCGGAGAACTGCCAGTACCAACTGCACTGCGCCGTCAGGCTGCCATTGAAGTTGTCTTCCTCAACCTCTCCTTCATTCTTGCTGGATCAAGACGGAGGAGACGCCATCGTCCCGTACGTGTGTTGAACACGGAGGTGCTGTCCTTTCAGCACTTTGGTCATCGGTGATCGGAATCACGTTGGGAACGTCTTCATCATCACCACTCTCTCGAACGCTTCCGTACTCGATCTACAAGTGGTATGTAGATGCAAACTCTCTCTCGTAACTCGTTGCTTAGATGAACTCATAGATAGATCTTGGTGAAACCGTAGGAAAATTTTAATTTTCTGCAACGTTCCCCAACAGTGGCATCATGAGCTAGGTCTATGCGTAGTTCTCTTTGCACGAGTAGAACACAATTTTGTTGTGGGCGTGGATCTTGTCAATTTACTTGCCGTTACTAGTCGTTTCTTGCTTCCGCGGTATTGTGGGATGAAGCGGCCCGGACCAACCTTACATCGCACTCTTACGTGAGACCGGTTCCACCGACTAACATGCACTAGTTGCATAAGGTGGTGGCGGGTGTCATCTCTCCTACTTTAGTTGGAGCGGATTCGATGAACAGGGTCCTTATGAAGGGTAAATAGAAGTTGACAAGATCACGTTGTGGTTATTCGTAGGTAAGAAAACGTTCTTGCTAGAACCCAATTGCAGCCACGTAAAAGATGCAACAACAATTAGAGGACGCCTAACTTGTTTTTGCAGCAATTGTCATGTGACGTGATATGGCCAAGTTGTGATGAATGATGATATATTGTGATGTATGAGATCATGTTCTTGTAATAGGAATCACGACTTGCATGTCGATGAGTATGACAACCGGCAGGAGCCATAGGAGTTGTCTTTATTTTTGTATGACTGCGTGTCATTGAAGAACGCCATGTAACTTACTTTACTTTATTGCTAAACGCGTTAGCCATAGAAGTAGAAGTAGTCGTTGGCGTGACAACTTCATGAAGACACGATGATGGAGATCATGATGATGGAGATCATGGTGTCATGCCGGTGACAGGATGATCATGGAGCCTCAAGATGAAGATCAAGGAGCTATATGATATTGGCCATATCATGTCACTACTTTATAATTGCATGTGATGTTTATTATGATTATACATCTTGTTTACTTAGAACGACGGTAGTAAATAAGATGATCCTTAGAACAATTTCAAGAAGTGTTCTCCCTAATCGTGCACCGTTGCTACAGTTCGTCGCTTCTAAGCACCACGTGTTAATCGGGTGTGATGGATTCTTACGTTCACATACAACGGGTGTAAGCAAGATTTACACACGCAGAAACACTTAGGGTTAACTTGACGAGCCTAGCATGTACAGACATGGCCTCGGAACACGGAGAACGAGCGAAGCCCTGCCGGAGAACTGCCGTACCAATTGCACCACGCCGTCGTGCTGCCATTGAAGTTGTCTTCCTCAACCTCTCCTTCATTCTTGCTGGATCAAGACGGAGGAGACGCCGTAAATCCCGTACATGTGTTGAACACGGAGGTGCTGTCCTTTCAGCACTTTGGTCATCGGTGATCGGAATCACGTTGGGAACGTCTTCATCATCACCACTCTCTCGAACGCTTCCGTACTCGATCTACAAGTGGTATGTAGATGCAAACTCTCTCTCGTAACTCGTTGCTTAGATGAACTCATAGATAGATCTTGGTGAAACCGTAGGAAAATTTTAATTTTCTGCAACGTTCCCCAACAGTTTGTTGGGTTGGCATAGATCAAGATTAGGATTTGTCACTCTGTGTATCGGAGAGGTATCTCTAGCCCTCTCGGTAATGCACATCACTATAAGCCTTGCAAGCAATGTGACTAATGAGTTAGTTGCAGGATGATGCATTACGGAACGAGTAAAGAGACTTGCCGGTAACGAGATTGAACTAGGTATGATGATACCAACGATCGAATCTTGGGCAAGTAACATACCGATGACAAAGGGAATAACGTATGTTGTTATGCGGTTTTACGGATAAAGATCTTCGTAGAATATGTAGGAACCAATATGAGCATCCAAGTTCCACTATTGGTTATTGACCGGAGATGTGTCTCGGTCATGTCTACATAGTTCTCGAACCCGTAGGGTCCGCACGCTTAACGTTCGATGACGATGTGTATTTTGAGTTGTGTGTTTTGGTGAGCGAAGTTTCTTTGGAGTCCCGGATGAGATCACGGACATGACGAGGAGTCTCGAAATGGTCGAGAGGTAAAGATCCATATATTGGAAGGTAGTATTCAAACATCGGAACGGTTTCGAGTGGTTCGGGTATTTTACCGGAGTACCGAGGGGTTACCGGAACCCCCCAGGGGAAATATTGGGCCTTAGTGGGCCTTAGTGGAGAGAAAGGAGGGCCGCAAGGGGTGGCCGGCGTCCTCCCCCCCCCCATTGGCAGTCCGAATTGGACTAGGGGGAGGGGCGGCGCCCCCCTTTCCCTCTCCCTCTCCCTCTCCTTCCTTTTCCCTCCGGTGGAGAAAGGAAAAGGAGGGGGTGAATCCTACTAGGACTTGGAGTCCTAGTAGGACTCCCCCCATGGCGCGCCCCTCCTGGCTGCCGGCCTCCTCCTCCCCTCCTTTATATACATGGGAAGGGGGCACCCCAAAGGACATCAATTGTTCTCTTAGCCGTGTGCGGTGCCCCCTCCACAGTTTACTCCTCCGGTCATAGCGTCGTAGTGCTTAGGCGAAGCCCTGCGCGGATCACATCTCCAACACCGTCACCATGCCATCGTGTTGACGGAACTCTACCTCGACCCTCTGTTGGATTAAGAGTTCGAGGGACGTCATCGAGCTGAACGTGTGTTGAACACGGACGTGCCGTACGTTCGGTACTTGGATCGGTTGGATCGTGAAGACATTCGACTACATCAACCACGTTAACCTAATGCTTCCGCTTTCGGTCTACGAGGGTACGTGGACATACTCTCCCCCTGTCGTTGCTATGCATCTCCTAGATAGATCTTGCATGATCGTAGGATTTTTTTTGAAATTGCATGATACGTTCCCCAACAGGTGGTGCTAGCTCGGTTTAGGGTTGTCTCCTGAAGGGGAAGGCTATCGGGGATAAGAAGAGAGGCAGTACTAGCTCGCGACCCATCATCTTGAAGGAGAAAATCAGATAAGTGCAGAAGCAAGAAGAATGACGCTATAAAAAAAGGCATTCACGGTTGCTTCATGATGATGATGATTGTTGGCTCTCATTGTGTTGCTCTCTCATCATGGGTGTGCTCGTGCCTGTTGCCTTTGATGATGTCTTTTTCTCAGGTTATTTTGTGGGGGTACTTACGTGAGGATGCGTCTCATATGCCGGTAGTTGGCAGGGGTAGCATGTTGGGGGTGTTTTCATGTTTTCACTTATGGTTGCCTTTCGTGGTCAAGTTGTAACGGTTTTCGCCTAGTATCCCATAATTAAGTGGGCAACTCTCTTCTTCTTAATGAGTGAATGTGGCAAAGCTTTTGCCTCTGTTTCAAAAAACCCCACAAGAATCTGTTAAGCAGGTATTTGGGCTTGTACATAACATATATATTCACAAGAATTTGTTAACACAAGGTTATATTCAATCTTTGTATGAATGTAAACCCGCTAAAAATAAGGGCAGAAAACCTAATAACTAAAGGAAGAAAAAAAGAAAAGGTGGGAGGGGGGAGGGAGGGACGGATGGCCACGACGCCCGGAGGCACGAGAAGGCCGAAGTCGTCGTTGTTGCGCGTGGGGCCTGGGAGCGGCAACTCTAAGACGCACGTGGAATGGCAGGAATCTTATCCTTATTTTTTAGTCTCTGAAATTTGATGATTCTATTGTTTACTCGGTTGAAACTTGATAAAGTTTTAATATAAAAAACGTATGGAAAAATGATCTTATTTCAAAGCCCTCGATATAAACAACACGAATATACAAACAAACCATAATTTAGATTTTTTTTGTTCAAAAAGTATTAAAAAATAAAATTGAAAGCCAAAGAAAAATGGGGGTCGACTCGAACCAACCAGCGGTTGGATGGTTAGAGGGACAGTGGTATTCCCAGCTCATCAGGGTACAAGTCCTGGTGCTCGCATTATTCCTGGATTTATTTCAGAATTTCTCGTGATGCGCTTTCAGTGAGAGAAGACGTTTCCGTCAATCACGAGGCGCCTACGGTGACCTTGCAAATCTCAAAATGATATAGCGACTCAGTCTTTCGAAGGTGCTCATAGGGATAGGGTGCGTGTGTATGCGTTTATAAAAATAAGTGTACGCGTGTATGTATGAGCGCTTGCGTTCCGTGTTCAAAAAAGAAAATGGGGTCGACGCCCGACCTATGGGATGGGTCGATGGGACTACACTACAAATGCCAATCAAAGGACGTCACGATGTAATTCCACAACCTGTAGAAAATTCCGTGTGTACGAAATCTACGAATTAATCTCTTGCGACTGTTAGGCGCCGGCGCATCGGCTGAAATTTTGGCTGGTCGGCCCCCAGCCACACGATAGGCAGGTCCCAGACCACAGAATTCCATCCCTCGCGTCTCCTTCCTGCAACAGTTCCCCACCCTCCTGCTTCCCCGTCCCCTTCCCATGGCCTCCCCCTTGGAGCTCTGTGGCCACCGTTCGCCGGCTCATCGGTGTCGCTCGCCGGGCCGCTCGTGGATTAGATGGTTGCAACAAAAATCAGTTGGTAAAATCTGGTCCCGGCTCCGCTTCGCGGTTCCAGCAAAATCAAAAGGTCGTTATAGCAAAATTAGTTGATGGTTCCAACAAAAAACACAAATGCAGCAAAAAAACTCAAAAAACATGCCCCGCCTCATGAAGAAAATTGGTTCCAGCAAAAAAACACTGGGTTCCAGCAAATTAAATCATCGATTGAAGCTTTTTTTAGCATTGAAGCTTTTTTCCTGCGGTGAAAACTTTTTTCTCGTGGCACTTGAAGTTTTTCCTCAAGCCGAATGAAGCTTTTCCACAGCTGGTTGAAGCTTTTTCTCCTGTGGTGGAAGCTTATTCTTCCATGCCGGCTTGAAGCTGGTTCCAAGAAGCAAAAAGCGGTAGCAAAAAGATACCGCTCGACAAAAACGAAGGTCTTGGCAAAGAAAATTGGGGTTGCTTCCAAACAAAGGGTCGGATCTCCATCGCTTGTCGCCCGTGGTTGCAACGCCTTGACGCCATGGTCTCCATCACTTGTCGCCGCCATCGGCATCGGTGGGTGTTGGTTTGCAGCACTTGTTGCTCGTGGAGTTGAGGGGGGGCGGGGGTGGGGGCATCCATGGCCAACGCATGATTGAAGAACCAAAAGTAGTGCGATGGCCATGGCCGACCGGCACAGCTAGTCACCGGTGGGGGAGATGCGAGCATCTACGGAAGAGGAACAAGGAAAGAGCGGAGCTTGCGATGTACAAAAAATGGGAAGAGATAAGATAACATGAGGGAGGGCGGCGTTCTGTGGTGGGCCTACGGCCTACGCGCAGACGCGGAGCGAGCGGTGCGACCGGCGGAAAACTCGACCGGCGCACCGCACAGAAACGTTTCCCTTAATCTCTGCCGTGGCTTCCACCTGGTGCGGACCGATGCCGATCAGAAATAGACGGGTGTGATGCGCCACGGCGGAAGTCGCCGTCTGCCGGGCACGAACGCACGCACGGCAATAGAAAGGAGAGAACCTTCGCGAGCTATCGCCCGTGTCGCGCCGCCCGCCTCCCGCCCCGCTTCCTCCCGCTGTCGCCGCTGGTTGCCGCGCCCCGTCTGGCGAGATTCCAGACGAGCCCAACCGCCACCACTCACGTCTGCACTATCCTGCTCCACTACAAGTTCGCCGCCGTCTCTTCTTGCAATTTGAGCCACTCGCATCCTCGGGCTCAGATCTCTCGAGTCCCCGGCGGCGCCCTCCTCTGCCCGGACCGTCATCCCGCAGGTGGCTGAAGCTGACCTCTCCGTGGTCACTCCATGGGCGGGCCGCGAGTCGCCTGCCGTGCCCGCCATGTGTTCGATGGAATAGCCATGAGGTTGATGTGGCGGTCTTGTGGCGTGTGCTTTTGCTTTTCTTGAGCTGCTTCTGGCCATCCCATCCTGATTGCTACTGGTGCTGCTTAGAGGCTATCCGGTCGGAATTATTTGTGACTTAGCAGCAATTTTGAAGCTTCTACCCGATAGGAATTTGACCATGTGGGTAAAGAAAAAAAATGCTTTGTGGTATGTGCATAAGCTAAGTAGTTTCAGCAGGAAAGTCGCTTGTTCAGGAAGTTGATTACATGTTGTTGTCTGGATAGGTGCCCTGTTAGCTGTTGCTGCTACCACTGTTTTTGAGTCGCGCGACTAGTCGTCAACTAGTCCATGAGTCCCACTCAGGGGCGGATGTACAGGGTGGCCAGGGTGGGCCGCGGCCCACCCTGGAATTTTGGATCACCTTATATACCTATGCCTCTATCTGGGCCGGAGAGAAAAAAAGCCCAATAACCGCATCAGAGAGTAACACAAACCACGGCTTGTCTGTCCAGATCGAGCAGAACGAGTCGTCCCCCTCGCGCACAGCCGCCTCGCCGTTCCCCTGCACCACCCCGACACCCAGCCGCTACGCCGTTCCTCTCGTCCTCGCCGGTCTCCGGCCGGCCGGAGCCCGGAGCCCAGCCGCCCAGGAGGCTCCCCGCTCCCGCCTCCCCTTCCCGGCTTCCCACCCGCCCGGTCCAGGCGTCCAGCCACAGTACCGCACCCCCTGCTTGCGCGCGGCTGCGCCCCTGCCCTGTGCGCGCCCCTGCCCTGTGCACGCCCCTGCTGGCCTGCCCCCGCCCGGCCGCCCCCCCTGCAATGCCGGCGAACAAGTGAGGGTTTGCTCTTTTGGCTCAATTTTCTGTATGAACACAAGCGAGGGTTTGCTTTTTTGCCTCAATTTCAATACTTCAATAACCTGCCTATGCTTGCTCCATCTTATGGCCTCACTTTTAGCAACTCTAGGCAGAATCTGATCATAGCTATGCATGGTTTGTTGCTGTGTGGATCTGGGATCTCAATGTGCAGCGTAGTAAGTTGTTGTGTGGTACTCCATGTACCTGTGATGGTCTGATGGATCATGGTTGTCTCATCACATAGATGTAGATGCGCAGAGAGCAAATCCTTCTGCTTTTACTGTCTTCTGTATAGTTGTGTGGCTGAGTGGAAGCACTTTTTATAGGAAAGAAAAAATCTTGAGTTTTCTTTATCTGGTACCGGCATATTGCGTTTCAATTTGTTTGATTTACGCTGTGAGGAAGATAGTTTATATAACATATAAACTGTACAACATGGAATTCTGGCAGCTATGTTTGTCCAGTTACAGTTTCGGACCATGATGGAGTACCCATCTGTTCCAGGGGCTGATCTGTGCCTTCCCTTTTGACTGCAAATTTTTTGTACATGAATGAACAGATACATAATTTTGTACATTATTTCTGCCTCAATTAGCTTTATTGATAGAAAGTAACTTTTGTTACAGAATTGTTGAGGAATGAAGATGGCCGGACTAGACATTGTTTCTCTTTTTCAGAGAGAAGCTATTAAGATAGGGAAGAAGACGAAGGCAGGGAATATGTCGGATGTGGCCGAAGAGCAAACCGGAGAACTTGTGTGTATGCCAGAAACATAGTCTTTTTGAACTTCTCAAGGTATGTACTATGGTCTGTGTAGTATGTACTATGTAGGCTTTTTTATGCAAGACAGAGTTTTAATTAAGAATGTTAGTGTTTTTGCAAGACCATATTGTGATATTGATGTATTTCTTTGTGATATTGGTAATTAGTTAGAACTTTAACATGTCGTATTGCTTATAAAATTTTTTTTGGGGCGGACCACCCTGGTGTCAAATGCTAGCTCCGCCACTGGTCCCACTGCATGGTTTTAGCTCGGTTTTTCGATAATTAACTGGACAATTCTCTTCTTCTTTATTAATGATATGAGGCAAAGCTTTTGCCTCTGTTTCGAAAAAGAAAAGAGTCCCACTGCCAGATGTCGACTCAACCTCTCGACTAGTCCATCGGCCAGGCACGACTCGTCAAGAGTCTCTACCCAAGAACGACTCGTCAATCATCGACTCGAAAACCTTGGCTGCTAGTCTCAAGCCCAGGGGACCTCATTGTTGTGTCACTTTAGGCGATCTTTTGGGTAGCTGAAATCTGGTGCTGCAAGTCTGGAGTCCGTCTTTCCGTCCCAGTTCCATTTTTTCTATAGGATCTATTTGATAGTACAAGAAGGATCACGTCTCTTTTGTATGCGTGTTCATACAGTCCTGGGGAACTCTGCGGCAGGGAGTCCGAGACAACAGATCATCTGCTCTTTACCTGCTGCCGCGTCACAAGACGTCTGGTGTGCCCTTGGCGCCGACAGTGGCCTCCGCTGCAGCGATATCTGGGAGGTCCCGTCTCCTCCTCTTGCACCTCAAAAGCACTGGCCTGCTGTGCGACTTCTTCTTTGGCGAATTTGGAATCATCGGCACGATGTGGTGTTCGAAGCTAACGTCCTGCTGTCAGCCATGCAGTCACTGCTGCTGCCGGTGACCTCAAACTTTGGTCCTTCCGCCTGAAGCCTGAAGACCGTGGAGACCTGGCAGTTTGGAGCCCATTCCTCCAAAACCTGGACCTGTGATCTCCCTGTAGTTCTGCTTATTTCTTTCCCTGCCTGAACTTTTGTTGGGTAGAAAGCCACAAACCTCTTATCTGTACTCTCCTGGGACTCTGGGTTTGCTGCTTTGCAGCGTGAGAAATACATATTCAGGTGGGGCGTCTTGCCCCCCCATGACTTCTAAAAAAAAAAAGGTCCTGGGGGAAGCATAAGCCATGAACTGTTGCCTTGACATCTGCTTTTCTTCTCAGTGTCGATCTCACTTAATCCTGTAGTACTTATAATATACATCTCGCACACATTTGCTGATGATGATCGTTCACTTGTTTACCTTTCCCATGCAAAGAAGTCTGAAACCTCTGTTTTTTTTCCTGTTTGCAGGTGTGAGACCGGTGCATTGCTTGGTTGACCCCTACTTGTGGAAATGCTTGATTCACTTATTAGCCATGTAATAAGATCCTCAAACAGTCCTGACTCGTTTTTTGCTGCCCTGTCATCTTCATCTTATCTGACACTTAGTAAAAGCACTGATGTGTTATATTTATCTTGTTGGTCCAGGACCCTAAGGTGTTGACTGAGAAGAAGCCTGATGAGATAATTGCGAGTGGTGTTGTTGAAAGTCTGCAGAATTTTCTGCGCAAGTGCATCATAGCTGTCCTCTCATATGGCCCAATGCCTAAGCACATCGCATTTATCATGGATGGGAACCGTAGATACGCCAAGTCCAGAAGTATCAAGCAAGGCACCGGTCACAGCGTGGGGTTCGCTGCTCTAATGGCAAGTCTTATCTACTGTTACGAGATGGGTGTCAAGTACATCACGGTGTACGCCGTTCAGCATCGACAATTTCAAACGCGACCCTAAGCGAGGTCAAGACCTTGATGGAATTAATGGAGGAAAAGATCAACGAGCTGTTGGAAAACAAGAATGTCATCAACAAGGTTAACTGCAAGATCAACTTCTGGGGAACCTGGACATGCTCCCGAACCAGTGCGGCTGGCAGCCCAGAAGCTGATGGCGAGCACCGCCGAGAACACGGGACTGGTCTTCTCCGTCTGCATGCCGTACAATTCAACCTCCGAGATCGCCAACGCCGTCACCGAGCTCTGCAAAGAACGGAAGAATATGATGCAGGGGCAGCAGGCCAGTGACCGCAACGGCCACCCCGCAAATGGCGGTGCACATTCGGATATCTCGGTGGCCGACCTGGACCGCCACATGTACACAGCCGGCTGCCCGGACCCGGACATTGTGATCCGGACCTCGGGCGAGACCCGGCTGAGCAACTTCCTCCTGTGGCAGACGACGTTTAGTCATCTGCAGAACCCGGACCCCCTCTGGCCTGAGTTCTCCTGGAGGCACCTCGTCTGGGCGATACTGCAGTACCAGAGAGCCTACCCGTACATTGAGCAGAACAAAGGTCTGGCAAAGAAGCAGCTGTGAGTGGGGGATCACATCTCTCCTTCGCAAGGAGATGTATGCAGATGGTCATCTAGAAGATATACAATAATAACAGAACAGAGCTGGCAGAGAAGAGTCAGTCTGTGAATAAGGGATCTGATCTCCTTTGGGAGGAGATAAGCAGATACCAAGAAAAGATAGTTACAGCAACCTGTTGAAAGTTTGCCATTGGTGTTTTTCCTGTAGGAGAGGAGTGTAATTATGGGAACCATGTGTGTTATGATGTACTACAATTCTTCGTTTTGCTGTTGTGTTATTAAATTAAACGTTGGCGATGGCTTGCCACTTCGCCTGAATAAGGAGCCAAAGCGAGGAAATTGTAAAGCGTCACAATATATATTCAGTACTCATTTGTACTCCAAGGCATATACTTATAGTTTACATTTGCCTCGTTTTCATAGCTACTTACAAGAAGCTTGTTGTGAAGCACTCTGTTGTTAATGTTGTCTGCTATGGTGCCAAGCTTATGATTCCTGGGTTGCTCCGGTTTGAGAATGACATTGATGTTGGGGAAGAGGTTGTTCTCATGACCACCAAGGGGGAGGCGATCGCCATTGGTATCACTGAGATCCCAACTGCTGTTATGGCGACTCATGACCATGGCGCGGCAGCGAAGATCATGAGGGTGGTCATGGACAGAGGCACATACCCAAGGAAGTGGGGACTTGGTTCGGTGGCAGTGGCGAAAGATGATAAACTAGGGGTCCTTGATAAGCATGGGAAGCCAACTGAGAAGACCCCAGCTGAGCAAATATTCAACCCTGAGCCCAGGCTCACCTGCACCCGATGAACATAATTTATTTATTTTGCAAAACAACTCAAAATATCTGATTTTTTTTTGTTTGCATGGAAGATGTTCAAGCAAGTGATGTCCAGACAAAATTTCACCAACTCCAAGAAGGAGGACAAGCTCGATGCAGCGTCGATTGCTTAGCTTGCAACCGTGGATAGCATGATGAGCAAAAAGGACACAAGGGAGGAGAAGCGCCGGCAAGACAAGGAAGAGTAAATAAACGCCTTCATGGAGATCCAAAGAAGGAGGTTTGAGCGTGAGGCGAAGAAGCAAGCCAAGATGCTTGAGACGAAGGTGGAGAAGCAAACCAAGATGCTCGAGATCGAGGCCGCCAGTACCAAGGCCAAGGCAAAAGAAGTGGCGCTCGTTAGCATGATGACGGGGGTGGAAATCATGAAGGTGGACCTGAACACCGTGTCACCGAGGAAGAGGCCATGGTTCGAGAAGATGTAGGCCAACATGCTCAAGTTCGACAACGAGTGGTCTATGGTGGAGAGCGTCATCCCTTCTTTTTTTTGTATGCCGCCAACTGTGCTGGCATGACCACGACCGACATGGCGTGGTCGAATTCCCGCCCTATTTTTGTGTCTTTGCACGGCCTGCAAATGTCGGCCAAGATGAACCGTAATGGTGAGTTTTTTGAGGCTGGCATTGCATGCCGACCGCTGGCATGGCGCCGACATGAACTATGGGCGATGGCCTGGCCGTGGAGATATGATCTATGCCCCAAGCCTTTTAATATTCATGCGTGGACATGAAATGGGTCAAGTATGTTAGACGCACAGCCGACTTAAAATTAAAACAGGACAGACGTCAAACGGGTGGCTGACCCAAACAAACAAAAAACAGACAAAGCGCACATCATTTAGGTCGGTGCGTTGGACTGCCAAACACGCCGGCTCCATGCCCATACATCCGCAAGATTCATAGTGGGCAGCGGTATTTGCCGGACCATCTTAACATCAACTGGTAGCATATTTGCCCGGAGGCAATCCACGTTCCATGCCCTGTTTGCTTCGTCGATTTAGTTCACTAACCCTCTCCGGCTTATTTCCTTTCAGAGCTACAATAGGACGCATGATATCGTGACGAGGCAGCCACGTCAACCAAACGGAGCCCGTCCAGCCCACCTCATAGTCGTCGTCCACGCCGGCTTCGCGCCCCACGCCCACGGCGCCCCGAAGCACCGGCGGGTCCCGAGGCGGGTGGGCGCCACGGCCTCGACCCTGCCTCTCGTGTACGCCGCGCCGCGCCTGCCGGACGCCGCCGTCGCGCTGAGGATGCGAGCGCACGGGATGCGGATCGTGTTCTACGTGTGCGTGCCCAGGCTCGCAGCCTCGCACGGCCAGACCCAGGACCAGGAGTGCACTGGGCGTGCGTGGACGCGCTCGCCGCGGCGCCGCTCGTGTCCGGCGGCCTGGACGGCACGGCGCGCGCTCTGGCAGGCGCTGGCGCCTGCGGGCTGCCCGCGCTCTGGAGGGAGCTCGCGGAGAAGCTGTGCAGGGGCGCCCTCGTCGACCTTTGCCGCGAGAACGGCGTGGTGCTGTGCCGCGAGAGCGCGTTCGTGTCGCTCCCCGGCGAAGTCATGCTGGCAGTCCTGGCGAGGCTCGCCGACGGCTTGGACCTCTTGGGGGTGGCGAGCACGTGCACGGAGCTGAGGCGCCTCGTGGCCGACCACGACGGCGAGCTCTGGAAGCACAGGTACGAGGCCTTGTGTTCGTTGACATTGGGCGACGACTCGCCTGAGACGAGCTGGATGAAGGGGTGGTGGGAAGAGAAGCAGATTTTTTTAGTTTTTGGGACTGTCTATTTGACATTTGACTGTTTTTCAATTCGAAAATAGTCAAATTTCCTGACCAATCAACACAGTACACCTTTATTAGCAGTAAAATCATTAAACGGGTCGGGTAAACATCCCACCCGGTTCGTCCTGGACAAACAAACCCCCCTCCTGATTCAGGGACCACACAGCAAAAACAGTCTGAAACACCAACTCCCTCATCCATCATCTCTCTTCATCTCTTGCAAGAACAAAAAACTGAAGGAGTTTCCTGCATGTACAAAACAGATAGATCAACATCAGAAAACATCCCAGAAAAATCCGTAGTGTAAAAAACCAGAAATTACAGTGTAAACCCCCTATGTAACTAGTCTTTCCTAACAGTTTACACTGTAAATTCCCCATAAATTCCAGTGTAAGCATGTAGACAAACGATGCAATTACATTGTAAGTACACAAATAACTACAGTGTAAATCATAGACATCAGAAAAGATGAACATCAGAAATTACAGTGTCAATTTCCAGTGTAAGTCCTAGAAATTACAGTGTAAATCCCCATGTAAACTAGTTAATTTCCAGTGTAAATCCTAGAATTTTACAGTGTAAATCCCCGTGTAAACCCAGTCAATTTCCAGTGTAAAACCCAGAAAATTACAGTGTAAAATTTCCAGTGTAATCCCCATGTGAACTCGTCAAAACTTCCAGTGTAAAATCCCAGAAAATTACAGTGTAAATCCCCATGTGAACTAGTCAAAATTCCAGTGTAAAATCCCAGAAAATTACAGTGTAAATCCCCATGTAAACTAGTCAAAATTCCAATGTAAATCCCAGAAAATTAGCGTGTAAATCCCCATGTAAACTAGTCTTGCACCTAGAAAATTCCAGTGTAAAATTTCCATAAATTCCAAAGTAAAGAAATGATGGAATTACATTGAAAAGTATACACTGTAAAATCCCCATAAATTCCAGTGTAAGCATGTAGACAAAAGATGTAGTTCCAGTGTACATCATAGACATAATAAAATTCCCCATGTAAATCTAGTGTAAAATCCTAGAAAATTACAGTGTAAATCCCCGTGTAACTAGTCTTGTACCTAGAAATTTCAAGTGTAGATTTCCCATAAATTCCAGAGTAAAGAAAATGGTGTAATTACATTGAAAGAACACTTTACAGAGTAAAAAATGCAGCGAAGACAAATGATGTACTTACAGTGTAAATCACATAGTAAATTAAACTGTAAATGCAAACTTACATTTAAAAAAATGAAAATTACACTGTACCTACCTGGAAATTTTCCACTGTAAAACCCCTAGAAATTCCACTGTGAAATTAAACATGTAAAAATCCAGTGCAAAACTAAAGGGTTTTTACACTGTGGTTACCTAGTAAATTGCAGTGCAAAACCCTAAAAAATACAGGACTATCTCCTGCCCCTCTCCCAATAGAAAGAAGCATTTCAAAAAAACTTTCATCTATTACTAAACGTTTTGCTCTCATGATTATGTTAACACTAACATTCTACTTTCCAAATGTCATAGGAGAGGAGCGTGATGAGCGTAGTAACTGAAAAGGATCTACTAAGATTATCACAGGAAGAACTCATACTAAATAAAGGGTATGCAATTGCTAGAACTTTGGGAATATGTTTAAAATACATAAAAGGGTAAAAAGCTAAAAATATTATGATTCAGGAAACATTTTCTTTCACTGCGCTCCTTCACCCCGACATTATATACAAGGTAAAAATCCCAAAAAAAAATACTAGGTACATTCAGGAGATTTCTAAAAAAAGAACTTGTGATGAACCTTGCAGGTACATTCAGGATTCAGGAGAGGTATCTACTGAACATTACCGAAACTGTCTACGAAAACTCCAGGAGCAAATCAGATGACAGCTTCATCACAACAAGAGATGACAATGTAAGCAAAACAACAACTGAGCAACTATTACAAGAAAATGCCGAAGGAAAACACACTAACAATCAATAAACTTACTTTGTAGACACTGGAGGCAGAATTGCATCAGGAAATACCAGCAAGCGAAGATGGGGAGGAGAATCCAATCCCTGGGACACAAACCTGTTCTATAACATGAATCTGCAACAGGTACACACCACAAAAATTCAGAAAATACAAAACAATGAACATAAATGAAGGGCAGAACATTTTCAGAAGAAAGTAACTGAAAACAAATCCCTAAAAGTTGCAGGACCCTCAAGATGTTGAACCCAGTAAAGCAGCAGCTAAAACAAACTCAATCGCTGGGTGATAGCAATGAAGGAGAAAGAAAAGAACAAGAAGACTCACTTGGACAAGATGGAGACGATGAATTCCTTGATGAACAAATTACACTGTAAGTGCAGAACAAATTACACTGTAAATTTGGGACAAATTACACTATAAACATTGGGTACATTACACTGTAAATGCAGGACAAATTACACTGTAAACTTGGTACAAATTACGCTTAGGATTACACTGTAAAAATTGGCTAGAATACACTGAAAAGTGCTATACATGAAGGGGGCATGTACATAAATCCCTAACTTCCTTCAGAAAATTACACTGAATGTGTTGGCACAAATTACACTGAAATTAAACTCAAAAATACATGCCTGCTTGAACTCAAAACATCATACAAAACATCTGAGGTCAATTACACATCAGCATAAGAAAAACCTAACTCTGTATAGGCACAAAAGCAAGCTACACAGATGCATACAGCAGCAATCATCAGGACATAATAGACCAGAACACAAAAATCCGTGGAATCGCGCACCTACAGGGGGTCACATCTACACAATCCTCCAAACTACAACAACCCGTGGACAGGAGACATGAAAACAACCACTGCATCTGTAACTATATCAGCGGCGCGGAGAGGCGCACAAATCACGCACCTCCACCTTCAGCAGGGGGTCAACCATAAAATCATGCATCTATTATGCATCTCCAACTACAAAACAGGTGCTCGCGAAGACATACAAATCACGCATCTCCAACTCCGGCAGGGAGTCAACAAAAATCATGCATCTACAACTACAAGCACGGCACAGACAAATCAGGCATCTCCACCTCCAGCAGGGAGTCAACAACATCATGCGTCTACAACTACAACAGTGCGCGAGACGACAGGGGCACGACGACAGGAACGACATGAACTCACCTAGATCTAGAACCAGACACAAGCAAAAAGCACACGGGCAGAGAGCGGAAGAGAGAGGGAGAGAGGAACAACCAACCGCGACACCAGGGACCGAATAGAAAGGGAACAGAAATCAAAATCGAGCGGCGAGAATCGCCATGGATGGGGAGAATCGCCTGCTGTGCTGCGCCGCTCGAGCTCGCCCTTGAGCTTATCAAAACAGAGCGTCCAGAATGGGGAAAGGGGAAAAGACACTCTCCCAAATTCAGACGAGACAAAAACCGAACAGAGCTGGGCCAGCGATAACGGGCGGACAGAAAACCGCGCCCGGTAAAAAAACGGACCCGGAAATAAACCCGGACACAAAACACAAAACCAGCGCGAATCTCCACGCAAAAACGGACGGACAACAATTTGAATGATGACGAATTGCAAAACATTCAGCTGTAAAATAGCAAATCCGTTTTTCTAAACGAAGATGGTGTCACCTCCTTCGTAATAGACTTCAGAAAGTTTGACGCAGCTAGAAAGCGTGAAGCGGCGGCATATGGCTATCGCGACAAACCTCGCTCTGGCCTTGTGCTTAAGTATTCATTACAATAATACAGTACATTATTATGCTGATTGCTAGTACAATTTTATTTTCTTAACCGTTTTCAAGAGGGCATACAAAACTGACAATCGTCAGTTTAACCATCTGTCAAGCTCTTGGTCTCTATATTATGTATGCCTGGTATTTTTTGTAAACTGTTGTTCTGCAGCGTGCGATTTCTAGATCTCATTTCAAGGGGCGAGTGGATATTGTAGTGTTTAAAGTCTGTTTGGTTATTTTGCTTTACAGTTGGTTTAGTGCAGAGCTGCTGAGTATTGGAAACAAACTATAGTGCTTACTCCGGGAAATTATATTCAAGCACATAACCGGTTGAAGATTACGAAGCCTTTGAATTTGAACAAGACCATACTCATTCTTTTTCAGAAAATGGGTGGTTTGGTTCTTGATCATTAATCAAATAAATTAGGTCGTAAGATCGAATCAATAATTTCATTATATCCATTTCTTGTACATTCTATTTTATATGATATTTCATACCTTCTATTTTATATGATATTTCATAAAGAATAAACCATAGGGATGGGGTCTAGAATATAAGTAATAAAGTGAATAAAAGGAGGGAGGGGGCAATCTAAATGTTGCTGATATATTAGGACCATCTGATTAATATTGAAATTCATGGACATTTTTGAATTCATGAATATGTTTTGAATTCCTAAACATTTTAAAAAAATATGAACATTTTTAAAATTCACGAACAGTATTTCAAATTCACAATCATTTTTTGAAATCGCAAATATTTTTTAAATTTGAGAAAATTTTTAAAATTCATTTTTTTCAAATCCCGAAACATTTCTTAATGAAGAAAAAATAACAGGAAAGAAAAAAGGAAAAATAGGGCGCCCGCCAAGACATGGGCCGGCCCAAAGCGCACACGGGAGGAGCAGGGGGTGCCCGCGCCTGTGGAGCTTGCCACCACCACAAAAAAAAAAAACAGCGCCGTCGCTGGTTGCGCGTTGGAGATCCAGCCACCTCTAATGAGGTTGCACATAAAGTGCTCGTCAAAATGCCTTAAAGTGAAGAGGACTATTTGAGAGGTGTGATTGTTTGGCAGAAAATATGGGAGGTCAAAACTCAAAACAAACACGCATGGTCAAGGCAGGTCCGCGGATGTTTGAGAGGCCAGATCATCTTACTCCTAGAATCAGAACAACTACAAGAACCACAACACAAACAACATCGACTGAAACCTGAATATGTTACACATTTGCTACGTATCTACTGGAACTCGATAGTTCGCTGGAAGGGGTCCGCGTCAATGGCTGCAGCGCCCAAGGCAATGACAATGTTGGTGAGACCCATGACAGCAACCCAACAGAGAAATGCGCTGACAAAAGAAATCGCAAACCATGAACTAGGAACATCCAAACACATGCACACATGCATCATATGTGCATGCCAACAAAGAGATGAACAACACATAGAGTTCACCAAAAAGTCTGGTGGTCAGCCATGGCAGTGGAGACGACGGGGTCGTCCACTGAAGATAAAGTAGTCATAGCAGTTAGTCAGAAGCTCTAGCCTTCAACTAAAAAAGAACAAGCTCAAGCATTCAACTAGTTCAAAATCAAAATCAGTTCACACCACCACCACGCTGCAAGGCCATGAGTGAGTGTGCGTGTTCTACCTCTTTTTCTCATGCTATAAAGGAGAGTAAAATAGATCTCCCTTTACTAACAATGTGGGATTAAACTATGTACACATCATGGGTAACTTTAAGATTTCTTATAACAATTATCATGGGACATGTGGTTGAAAGCCATAATGCATGCCTAGCAATTCTACAAGTTTACTCAATATTAGCATTTCTGTAAAAATAGTAAACTAGTACAAAAATGTAGAACTCTACTCCCCAACTGAATTATGGTGTCATGCTGGTCTATTTAACATGAAACACAAGCACACAATCAAAATTAAATTAAACCATCTTAGTTGAAGTTTCATTTAACTAACATCAAACAGGTCTCATGACCGGAAAGGGACTAAATTCAGATTACATTGAAGCTATTTCCACAAAATAGACCATATATGGCTTGCAAAATAGCTACACGCTTCCATTCCCATGTCAATCGGAAAAGATGTACTCCGTACCAAACAGCTGCTGCAATTCCCTTTCAAAAGGATGAGTGGATGACACCTCACGCTCCAAATTAAGTTACTTCTACCAACTTGACCTGAAATTCAAAGCTCTTGATTTATTACCTTCAGAGCACATATGGTGATTCTTTTATGGCTATGCATGAAAATGTAGAAATTAATATGCATTGATGACCTTAAAGTCACTTGATAGAGAAACACATCATTTTTCTTCACTACTACATACACGGAAATTGGGAAGCATGCTTGACGATTTGATCATGATTCATGCATTCCAAAGTAATCTAATACCCGAGCATTCTACAAAATTGTTCGGTAAAGAACAATGATGTAACTTAAGTGTGCCATTTTTACTAAGATAACTGAAGAAATATAGTGAAGCATACACAAGGGTGCAAATTATCCAATTCCAAGCCTTGATGTATCCTTAAAGAATTTAGCAGCTAACTACAGACTATAAGTGAAGTCTCAAATGACAAAAGAAATAGCAACAAGAAAAAAAATCAGCTATCTGAAATGATGGTGCCATTTCAAGACGTAATCACTTAACTCTCATGATATGTTTGTAACATCTGAGAAAAGCAAATCATGTAGTACTAATAAACAACTGAGTAGTCCCTTCTTAAACTTTTGATCAGTATATCAGTAGCCTAATAATTAAATCAACAGCTTCTGAAAACAAATCAACTTCTACGTCTACATGGTGGTGATTTCCAAACAAAAAATAGGGGCACATCCATTGAAGTGAACAATAAATAAAGCAACAGATTTTAGAATATTGTGAGTTCTAGGAAAATAATCTAGGAAACTGGTAGGCGCCAAGGAAGCTGGAGTGCCTAGTAACGAAACATGCATTGTACAACTATTTATAATACTAACAAATTCATGAAACTCTATGCAATTTTCAGAACAGATAAACTCTGCAATTTTCAGAACAGAGAAACTCTATGCAATTTTCAGAACAGAGAACATCATTATCCGAGTGGCTTGGTGAGCAATTTGCACAGGTAGTTAAATATCTAGATCGACCAAAGTAGAAACTAGATAAGTAAATCTAACAAATACATCCTTTGTTCCTAAATATAAGACGTTTTGGCAGTTCAATTTAAACCACCAAAACATCTTATATTTAAAAACAGGGGTAGTAGTAGATTACATGCTAAATGCAATCAGGCATCCTGAAGTAGAAACAAGAGAAATAAATCTAACAAATAGGAGATTACCTACTCCATGCATCAAGCATCTTGAAGCTTCTTGTCATCATCTGCGGCAGGCAGAGGTGCCATCCGCAAAAAGAACGGAAAAGCAGGGCCTCTGTAAGGCCTATCCTCATTGTTGAGCCCATTGTTCAGAAAAATTTCCAGCTTGACGGTGTTGAGGTTGAGCACAAGAAGATAGGAGTCGGTCTTCCTTATGGACCAGAACTCCATGTAAACATAGCCGGCCCTCATCGCCAGGATGCGCACCCTCTTCATCCACTGGTCACGACGAAGCTTCTTCAAGTAGGGAAAGTGATTCAGCAGCGAGACCTCCTTCTTGACCACCCATCCACCATTGGCGTCACTGACCCAGAGCAGCACGCGTTGCTCTTTGCTGGACACGATGCACAGCCCGCCGTGCTCCGGCATGTGCGCCACGCAGTACGATTCGCCGACCGGCACCGGCGCGGTCATGTACGACCACACCATGGTCTTCGTGTCAACCACCAATATCTCCTCCTTCGCTTCGCAATAACAGTCCTTCTTGGTGTTGGACCGCCAGTAAGCGAACCGCCCGGCGGCAATGCCGTCGGTGTAGGGCCAGGCAAATCTGTAGCACACCGAGCCGTTCTCGACCCAGCTGCGGGTGCGGGAGGAGAAGACGAATGAGGTCTCGTCGTCCCAGGGCGCGGGCTGTATGGCGATGACCTGGAACGAGGAGTCGGCCTCGTCTGCGACAATGGCGTAGCGGAACGAGCGGAAGTCGTGGGGCGGCTTGAAGAAGACGGCGGTCCGGTCGAGAGGGTCGTACACGGCGAGGTCCGTGCTGTAGCGGCCGAGGGAGAAGAGGAGGAAGCCGCCGTCGCAGCCACGGAGGCGCCACTCGTCGTCGTCGTCGACGTCGGGGTGGTGCATGAAGTAGAAGTCGCCGTTCGCCGCGGCGGAGGCCAGCTCGGGGTTGTTGCGAGAGGGCGCCTTGATGAAGCAGGTATCATGGTAGTAAAGGGGAAACTTCTCGCGGCCACGGTCGGTGACGAGGACGCTGACGAGCGGGGGCCTGCGGAGGGAGCCGAAGCGGCGGAAGACGGCGGGGTCGGAGGCCACGCGGCCCCAGCGCTTGCAGACGCAGGCGGCGCTGGCGAGCGACGCCATGTCGGGGAGGCGGCGTAGTACCTTCCCCAGGAGTTCGGCGCCGAGTGCGGCCACAGGCGGGACCGTTGGCCTCTTGACGCTCCACTCCCATGGCTCCATTTCTTCCTCGAGAGATTGGAATTTGGAACTCCGCAACCGCTCTCTCTTGTGAGGAAGGGGATTTCCTTTTCATTCGCCTTTTAGCGCCAAGATGTTTCGGATGAATCGCGCCAAGATCGTTTCGCCTTACCGCCAAAAAGTTACCCGCGCACGCCGGTTTTTCGCGCCAAAATCATTTCGCATTAGGGCGAAAACGGAGGGCACCTCGGCTAATCTTTTACACCTGTTAATATTTTGAGAAAATAATATATGTTCAGTTAAGCAATTGATTTGTAGGTGATGTAAACATTTATTTGATAATTAATAAAGCTAGCCATGAAGGCCTTCCCGTCAAATAAAAAAGCAATTAATTTGTAGGTACTGGTATACAAACACATAACAAACTTAGGTTGAGTAGACTTACATGCATTAAATATGAGAGGCGATCGATTCCAGCAAAGATTCAAAAGAATAAATTGCATGGTTTCAACTCACATAAACTGAGCAGGGATTTTTTTTCCGGGGAACCGGGAAGAGCGCTGCCTTTCATATTAAACCCCTAACCGTCCCGCAAGTTAGCTCGAATCAACCATACTGGCTACCACATGTGCCCGACCAAAAGGCAGGGTCCTCTTCTCGGTGTCATCAAAGGCGAGAGCAACGACCTCGAGGTGAGTGAGGCTAGTTTCATTGAAGATACGTCGGTTGCGCTCCTTCCAGATGTTCCAGATGGTGTAGAGGAAGCGGCCGCTAAGCCTTCTTCTGTTGTCTTTGGACAAAGTGACGGTGAGCAAGTCCCACTAGTCATCCCCATGGGAGGGGGCAGCGTGGGCGTGGCCCCAAGGGCCTCCCCGGTCCAGACCTGGACGTGGAACCAAACAAAAACGGCAAACGGGCAGTCCTGGCACAAGTGAATTGTCGTCTCCAAGGTTCGAGGGTCATGCGGCTCGCCGCGAACGGCCAACATGTCCGCCGTGAGGATCTTTTCCATGGAGCATGAGCCAGCCGAAGAACTTGCACTTGGATTCCGCGTCTGACTGAAGAGAACCTGGGGAAGGTTCCATAGAATTTGACCAAGTAGGCGGAAGCAGCGAAGTAGGTACCATTGGGGGTCCACCGCCAAGAGATGGAATCATCCCGGTCCAGGGTCAGCGCAACCTGGGAGATAACCGATGTGAGGGTTATGAACTCCTGTAGTTGGGCTGGGGACGTCATGCGGGCGACCGAACTGATCCACTTCTCCTCCTGGGGCTCCTTCATCTTCGTTCTTTACTTTCTGGTGGCGATCTTGTAGAGTCCAGGGTGAGCAATCTTAGGGGGCCTCTTCGGATTCTATGCGCAAAGAGAAATTATATATGAGAGGCGATTGGAAAAGAGGATGATGTCACATATACCATGCTCGCCAGTCAGCAATCCACCTCCGCCCGCACCTCCTTGGATGACATCAACACATATGAGGGAGACGTGCACATGTGTGCCTCCCCCATGTTTGTGTATTTGGGCTCCTTGATGCACGATCGACTGCGGTGCATGATGGGACACTGGCGGATGGGCGACACGTGGGTGGCGCGGACATCTGCCGTGAGCCACCCACTACAGAACCTCGATATCGCCCCTTTGCTCCCATTCTCGATGGCGAGTTCAACCTCTCCCACTTCTGGGCGGCAAACAAAGCGCCTAGGTCTAGGGTTCCTCTCATTTTCTGGTGGGAAGGAAATATTGGGGAATGTAGCATGCAATTTCAAAAAATTCCTACGCTCACGCAAGATCTATCTAGGAGATGTATAGAAACGAGAGGGGGAGAGTGTGTCCACGTATCCTCGTAGACCGAAAGTGGAAGCGTTAGGTTAACGCGGTTGATGTAGTCGAACGTCTTCACGATCCAAATGATCTAGTACCTACCGTACAACACCTCCGAGTTTAGCACACATTCAGCTCGATGACGTCCCTCGAACTCTTGATCCAGCAGAGGGTCGAGGGAGAGTTCCGTCAGCACGACGGCGTGGTGACGATGATGGTGATGTGATCCGCGCAGGGCTTCACCTACACACTACGACGCTATGACCGAAGGAGTAAACTGTGGAGGGGGGCACCACACATGGCTAAGAGAACAATTGATGTGCCCCCGCCCCCGTATATAAAGGAGGGAAGGAGGAGGTGGCCGGACCTAGGAGGCACACCAAGTGGGGGGAGTCCCACTAGGACTCCTAGTCTTAGTCGGCTCCCCCCTTCCTTCCAACGGAGAGGGGGAAAGAGGGGGAGAGGGAGAAGGAAAGGGGGGCCGCGCCCCCACCCCTTGTCCAATTCGGACTTGCCATGGGGGGGGCACCTCTTGTGGCCTGCCTCCCTCTCTCCACTATGGCCAATGAGGCCCATTAACTTTCCCGGTGGGTTCTGGTAACCTCCCGGTACTCCGAAAAATCCCCGAACCTCTTCGGAACCATTCCGGTGTCCTTACATAACTTTCCAATATATCAATCTTTATCTCTCGACCATTTCGAGACTCCTCGTCATATCCGTGATATCATTCAGGACTCCGAACAAACTTCGGTCACCAAAACACACAACTCATAATACAAATCATCATCGAATGTTAAGCGTGCGGGCCCTACAGGTTCGAGAACTATGTAGACATGACCGAGACACATCTCCGGTCAATAACCAATAGCAGAACCTGGATGCTCATGTTGGTTCCTACATATTCTACGAAGATATTTATCAGTCAAACCGCATGATAGCATACGTCATTCCCTTTGTCATCGGTATGTTACTTGCCCGAGATTCGATCATCGGTATCCTCATACCTAGTTCAATCTCGTTACCGGAAAGTCTCTTTACTCGTTCCGTAATGCATCATCCCGCAACTAACTCATTAGTCACACTGCTTGCAAGGCTTATAGTGATGTGCATTACCGAGAGGGCCCAGAGTACCTCTCCAATACTCGGAGTGACAAATCCTAATCTCAATCTATGCCAATCCAACAAACATCTTCGGAGACACCTGTAGAGCATCTTTATAATCACCCAGTTATGTTGTGACGTTTGATAGCACACAAGGTGTTCCTCCGGTATTCGGGAGTTGCATAATCACATAGTCAGAGGAATATGTATAAGTCATGAAGAAAGCAATAGCAATAAAACTTAACGATCATTATACTAAGCTAATGGATGGGTCTTGTCCATCACATCATTCTCTAATAATGTGACCCCGTTCATCAAATGACAACACATGTCTATGGTCAGGAAACTTAACCATCTTTGTTTAACGAGCTAGTCAAGTAGAGGCATACTAGGGACACTCAGTATTGTCTATGTATTCACACATGTACTAAGTTTCCGGTTAATACAATTCTAGCATGAATAATAAACATTTATCATGATATAAGGAAATAAATAATAATTGTATTATTGCCTCTAGGGCATATTTCCTTCAGTCTCCCACTTGCACTAGAGTCAATAATCTAGATTAAATAGTAATGATTCTAACACCCACGGTGTCTTGGTGCTGATCATGTTTTGCTCGTGGAAGAGGCTTAGTTAATGGGTCTGCAACATTCAGATCCGTATGTATTTTGCAAATCTATATGTCTCCCTCCTTGACTTGATCGCAGATGGAATTGAAGCGTCTCTTGATGTGTTTGGTTCTCTTGTGAAATCTGGATTCCTTTGCCAAGGCAATTGTTTCCAGTATTGTCACAAAAGATTTTCATTGGACCCGATGCACTAGGTATTACACCTAGATCGGATATGAACTCCTTCATTTGCTACTTCCGAAGCAGCTATGTATTTCGCTTCACACGTAGATCCCGCCATGATGCTCTGCTTGGAACTGCACCAACTGACAGCTCCACCATTCAATATAAATAAGTATCCGGTTTGCGACTTAGAGTCATCCGGATCAGTGTCAAAGCTTGCATCGATGTAACTCTTTATCACCTCCAGAAACAAGAAACATATCCTTAGTCCTTTTCAGGTATTTCAGGATGTTCCTGACCGCAGTCCAGTGATCCACTCCTGGATTACTTTGGTACCTCCCTTCTAAACTTATAGCAAGGCACACATTAGGTCCTGTAAACAACATTGCATATGTCGGTGTGGAACGACACCTATGGGATCACAAGAATCCCTACTACAGTTGCCGGGGCGCAGGGTTGCGAGAATAGCAGGATTAGTAATTAGCACAAGGGTCGTTTACCCAGGTTCGGGCCGCGAGGATGCGTAATACCCTAGTCCTGCTTTGGTGGTTGTATTTCAGAGAGTTCTTGAGCTCTCGAACTAGCTATGGTGGATGCGTGGTTCAAAAGAGCCGAATCCTTCTCCAGTATGCCAAGGGCCTCCTTTTATAGTCGAAAGGGGCTGCCACAGTGGCACACAGGAGGTGGAAAGGCGTACAGTACTGCGAGCTTATCGCTCGTATTACAGGACAATGCGTCGCTGAGGTGTCCCCTAGCTTTATCGGGGACAAGAGCGAGGCCCGTCCCGTCCGTCGCCGCTCCTCCTCGCTTCGACACGCGCCCTGGCCAGCGATGCATGCGGCGCCATGTAGGTAGGCAGACAACTGGGGTGGCGCGGTGGTGGAGCCTTCACGAAGATCTGCATGCCGCCACGCAGGCGTGTGCTAAGTTGGCCTGGAAGCTGCATGTTGCCACGCAGGTGCCTGCCCAGCTGGTTGGGCTGGCAGCTGCATGCGAATCACGGTGGTGACTTGGTTGGTGTGGGCCTGGCTGTGGCCCCGCTGGCGCCCTTGGTGAGGGCCTTGCCGGGTGGCCCGACAAGGGTCTTGCCATGGCGTGCCGTCGTCCCCAGCGAGGATCTTGCCGGGGGTCTTGTGGCTCTCCTCGGCAAGGGTCTTGCCGAGGACCATCGTCTTTTAATCCTCATCTGATCTTGAATATTCCTTGTCTTCACAAAGATCTGATGCCACCATAGAGGTGCCTCCCGAGCCCTGGCCCAACGTGGTTGATGGTGTTGGAGACCGTGGGCTCAAGGGCGGCTCGCTTTGTTGGTGTTTGGGCGTGCTGCCCCGGCAAGGGTCTTGCCGGGCTATCGAGGCCGCCCCCGCAAGGGTCTTGCCGGGGAAACTGCTCCGCCTCTCGCTTTTGGCGTTCTTGGCCTTGGCGTCGTCTTGATTGTCTTGGGCTTCAGTTTTACCTTGGTTCACCTCCCCTGTTCTGCTTGGTGTGGCCATGGGCGCAACTCCGACTGCCCGTGCACAAGTAAGGGGTACAAAGATGCGCCCCTTCTTTCGTACACCGATAGGAGCCCCCGGCCTGGGCCACACATAAGCGCGACACGTTGTTGGGCCAGGCCCAAAACGGTGCGCGGGCAGACGGGGCGGTTTTTACCGCTGTAAAATTTTTCGCGCGCTGCGCTTGCCATGACCCGTGCGCGACATGGTGGGGTGCGCATGACGTGGGCGGCATGTGTGGGGCGGTTCCCGCACGCAAGCGTCACATCGCAGTAAATGGGCAGCGCGACCCGCACCTTCCCCATAAAAAGGGATAATCGCGAGCGCACTATTCCTTTACCCTCCGCGCAGTCCCAATCTTGGAAGCCTCCGCTCGTCTTCCCTTCTCCCCTAAGCTTCGCTCTTGCTCGCCGCCTTTGCGTCCCCACCATCCTCTGTTTCTTGCCCCCTCCCTCAGCCGCTATGGCACCCAAATCCACCAAGGGCAAGGGAGTGGCCAAGGATGCCGGAGCGACGGAGCCGCTGGAGAGTGCGCTGGTGCAGACTTGATCTGCCTTCTTCCCTTGACAGCTTGACGTGTTCGAGCTCGGAGGCCTTCAAGCCCCGTGGGGGTGAAGACGGGAGAGAAGCCTGGGCACCCATCCACGCTGGCCATCCCCGCCAACTGCGCCGAGGCTGCCCCGAATCGGTACCCTTTCTTCGTCGACTATTTTTCTTGCGGGCTTTGTCCTCCCTTCTCCGATTTCTTTAGCGACATCATGCACACCTTTGGCTTTCGCCTCTTGGATTTTACCCCAAATGTTGTGGCGTGCATGGACCTTTTCGCGCACCTCTGCGAAGGTTTCGCCGGGGTGCACCCCAACATGGTGCTCTTCCGCCATTTCTTCTTCCCTCGGATCCAAACGGGAGGCGCCATTTCTGGCTGCATCACCTGGATCCCAAGGTCCAAGGGAGCGTACCCCGGATGGCGCCATGAAGGAGAGGTGGGAAGAATGGTGGGGCCAGTGGTGCTGGATCAAAGAGAAGGACCCGCCGGCGTTCTGCAAAGTTCGCCAGGCGCCGCCGGTCCGCAGAAGCGATTGGAGCGACGTTGACGCCGACGACGAGAAGCTCACGATCGCCACCACCAGGATCCTTCGGCTCACCGAGGCCGGGCTCACCCTCGAGATGATCGGGGCAGACTTCATCAGCCGCCGGATCGCTCCATTGCACAACAAGGGGAGGGCGGCCTGCCTCTTCACGAACCCCGCCGACATCATGCGGCTCCGCCCTGGCCTCAACCACAATTTCACAGTGATGGGGCACACCCATTTCTGCCAGCGAATCTTCCAGCTTGATGTGGGCCACGACGGCGAGATCGAGCGGACCGGCAAGGTCGCGAGGGCCGCCGCGAAGGCCGGCAAGGTCTTCAAGGGGCCCTTGTTCAAGTTGCCGGCGGGAGTGGTCCCGCTGTGCAACAATTCGCGCTGGACCGACATCATCACAATGATGCCGGACTGCAACGCGCATGGCCCTGACCCGAGCTGGGTCGAGCCGGAGGACGTCGAGGTGCAGCAGTTCTTCGACACCCTGCACGAGAGAAACGTCAACGCCAACGCCGAGCGGCTGCTCGTCCAGGACACCACCCAAGCAGAGCTGGACTACATCGCCGCCAGGGCGATGGATGCGAAGCTTACCGAGGAGGCCGGCAGCGCCGGTGGTGTGGAGGACAAGGACGCGATGGCCGCGGAGGAGGAGGAGCTCGCCAGGTGGGTGGAGGCCGCTGGGGAGGCCAGCAACGCCGGCACCGAGGCTCCTCTGGTTGAGGATGTGGCCGGCGAGTCGTCGTCAGAGGAGGCCGGGGCTGTTGACCCTCCGGCCACGGGGAGAGGGCGAGTCCTGCGACGGGCCACTTCTGGCGAGCCGGTGCGGCCCGTCAAGGTGGCGCGGCGGCCGAAGTCCCTAGAGGAGTCTGCGCGTCAGACGAGGGCCGCGGCGGCGAAGAAAGTGGTGAAGGCCGCGGCGGTGAAGAAGAGAGCATCTGCCTCCTCTTCGCCCAAGTGCGCCCAGACTCCGCCTTCTTCCCCTCCTCCGGCGGACGCCGACGCGGGGGTCACCTTCGACTTCGGATCCCTCAGCCCGAGGAGGAAGAGGGAAACAACAGAAGAGGAGGTGGACGACGAGTGAGTATTTGGCTCTTTCCCGTCATCTCTATTTCCTCAATCTGTGTCACTTGTCTTGACTTGTCTTCATCTTTGCAGGGACGTGGGGACGCTGGCCCAGAGAATGAAGAGGGCCAAGGTCTCGGCGGGTGGCCAACCCTCAGCTGGTACTTCGAGGGTGCCACTGGTGGTGTTGAGCAGCCCGGACAGCAGCCCCCGGTACAACCCCCAGCGTAAGTTCATTACTCTTCGCTTGTCGACATGTGTCAGGGGTTCGACACTTTGGTGCTGACCTTGCCAGGTATGCAGGAGGAGAGTAGCAGCAGGAGGAGCCGCAGAGGGCTACTCCCAACACGCCGCCCCCATCGACCACACCGCCTCGAGGGGCGTCCCCGGCAAGGGTGCCAAACACCGAGCCCACGCACACGGAGGAGGAGGAGAACTTGGGCGCTGGTGGCTTCGCCTCGGCGCCTGATGTTGGCGGGGAGGGGACTTCTGCTTCTCAGCCTAGCACTGGTAAGTCTCTGGCCTTTCGTTCCCGCTTTCTCTCTTCTTTTTGAATCTTTGATCTTGGCTCTACCCCACCCTCTTCTTAATGCCCAGATCCTCTCTCGGCAGATCGAGAGGACCTGGACACCGTCATCGAAGACGTGGCCAAGGACGCCGCAGCGGAGGCCGAGAAGATCGCCCCAAGGAAAACACCAGTGGTGCTGCGGAGGACGCCGCCGAAGGGCCTGCCGGGGAGCCCGACAAGGCCACTGCCAAGGAGGCCGGCAAGGAGCCTGCCGGAGAGACCGACAGGGCTGCTACCAAGGAGGAGGTGGTCGATGACCAGCCTTCCTCCTCTGCCGCCTCTGGCTCCGGCAAGTACCTGAAGGTGGGCGACGATCTCTTCGTCCACCTCCCAGGCGCGTCGAGCACCAGGACTCCCATCGAAGGGGAGGTGTTTGACGACGAGGTGCTTGCCACCGACGGGCTTGAGATTGTTGACGAGCCGAGCGCTGGTGGCGACAGCTGATGCGTCCATTTTGCATCATGCTTTTATATCGATATTTATTGCATCATGGGCTGTTATTTCACGTTATGTCACAATACTTATGGCTATTCTCTCTTATTTTACAAGGTTTACATGAAGAGGGAGAATGCCGCAAATGGAATTTCGGGTGGAAAAGGAGCAAATATTGGAGACCTATTCACAAGAACTCCAAAAAGTCCTGAAACTCCATGGAATATCTTAAAATAAATAAAGAAAAATCGTCGCCAAAGATGAAGGCCGGGGGCCCACACCTCGCCACGAGGGTGGGGCGCGCCTCACCTCGTGGGCCCCCGGTGGCTCTCCGACGCCCATCTTCTCCTATATGAAGTCTTCGATGAGAAAAAACATTAAGCAACGTTGACGAGACTCACGCCGCCACGAGGCGGAACTCATGGAACCAATCTAGGGCTCCGCAGAGCTGTTCGCCGGGGACACTTTCTCCGGAGGGGGAAATCATCACCATCGTCATCACCAACGCTCCTCTCATCGGGAGAGGGCAATCTCCATCAACATCTTCACCAAAGACCATCTCATCTCCAAACCCTAGTTCATCTCTTGTATCCAATTCTTGTCTCCAAGTCCGGGATTGGTGCTAGTAGGTTGCTAGTAGTGTTGATTACTCCTTGTAGTTGATGCTAGTTGGTTTATTTGGTGGAAGATCATTTGTTCAGATCCTTTATGCATATTATTACGCCCCCGATTATGAACATGAATATGCTTTGTGAGTAGTTATGTTTGTTCCTGAGGACAAGGGAGAAGTCTTGCTATTAGTAGTCATGTGAATTTGGTATTCGTTCGATATTTTGATGAGATGTATGTTGTCTAGCCTCTCGTGGTGTTATGTGAACGTCGACTACATAACACTTCACCATTATTTGGGCCTAGAGGAAGGCATTGGGAAGTAATCAGTAGATGATGGGTTGCTAGAGTGATGTAAGCTTAAACCCTAGTTTATGCGTTGTTTCGTAAGGGGCTGATTTGGATCCATATGTTTCATGCTATGGTTAGGTTTACCTTAATACTTTTGTTGTAGTTGCGGATGCTTGCAATAGAGGTTAATCATAAGTGGGATGCTTGTTCAAGTAAGAACAGCACCCAAGCACCGTCCACCCACATACCAAATTATCAAAGTACCGAACGCGAATCATATGAACGTGATGAAAACTAGCTTGACGATATTCCCATGTGTCCTCGGAGCGTTTTTCCTATTATAAGAGTTTGTTCCGCTTGTCCTTTGCTACAAAAAGGATTGGGCCACCTTGCTGCACTTTATTTACTCTTTTTACTTGTTGCTCGTTACAATTTATCTTATTGCAAAACTATCTATTACCACTTATTTCAGTACTTGCAGAGAATACCTTGCTGAAAACCGCTTATCATTTCCTTCTGATCCTCGTTGGGTTCGACACTCTTACTTATCGAAGGACTACGATAGATCCCCTATACTTGTGGGTCATCAAGACTCTTTTCTGGCGCCGTTGCCGGGGAGTGTAGCGCCTTTGGTAGGTGGAATTTGGTAAGGAAAAAATTATATAGTGTGCTGAAATTTACTGTCACTTGTTACTATGGAAAGTAATTCTATGAGGGGCTTGTTCGGGGTATCTTCACCCCATCCAGTAGAGCAAAGAGTTGCTCGTCAACCTACTGAACCTATTGAAAATGAAACTCCTTTTGGAATTCCTTCGGGTATGATGGAAAAAGTGCTAGCTAATACTTTTACAGGAGATGGAACAAAGCATCCTGATGAACATCTACTCTATGTGGATGAAGTTTGTGGACTATTTAAGCTTGCGGTATACCCGATGATGTTGTTAAGAAGAAGGTCTTCACATTATCTTTGAAGGGAGACGCATTGACATGGTATAGGCTATGTGATGATACGAGATCATGGAACTATAAAAGATTGAAATTGGAATTTCTTCAAAAGTATTACCCTATGCATCTTGTTCATCGTGATCGCAATTATATATATAATTTTTGGCCTCGCTGAAGGAGAAAGCATCGCTCAAGCTTGGGGAGGCTTAAATCAATGTTATATTCATGCCCCAATCATGAGCTCTCAAGAGTGACAATTCTTCAGATTTTTATGCTCGGCTTCGATAACAATCGCACCATGCTCGATACTTCTTGTCTTTGGCTCTTTTATGATGAAGACTATTGAATTTAAATGGAATTTATTGGATAGAATTACATGCAACTCTGAAGATTGGGACCTCGACAAAGGTAAGGAGTCAGGTATGACACCTAAGTTTGATTGTGTTTCTTTTACAGATACCAATATTTTCCGTAAATTTAGCACTAAATATGGACTTGAATCTGAGATAGTAGCTTCTTTCTGTGAATCTTTTGCTACTTATGTTGATCTCCCCAAAGAGAAGTGGTTTAAATATCATCCTCCCATATAAGTAAAAGTAGCTGCACCTATTAAAGTTGAAGAAAAGACTGTCACTTATAATGATCCTATTGTTCCTACCTCTTATGTTGAGAAACCACCTTTCCTCGTTAGAATAAAGGATCATGCTAAAGCTTCAATCGTTGTTTGTAAAAGCAATATTAGAACTTATACACCTCCTGAGCAAGTCAAAGTAGAACCTAATATTGCTATTGTTAAAGATCTCTTGTCTGATAATATTGATGGGCATGTTATTCAATTGTGCGGTGAATCTGCTAGAATTGCTAAACCTTGTGCTAGAGATAAACATAGACCTGTGGTAGGCGTGCCTGTTATTTCTGTTAAAATAGGAGATCACTGTTATCATGGCTTATGTGATATGGGTGCTAGTGCTAGTGTTATACCTTATGACTTGTATAAAGAAATCAAGCATGAAATTGCACCTGCTGAGTTAGAAGATATTGATGTTACAATTAAACTTGCCAATAGAGATACTATATCTGCAATGGGAATTGTTAGAGATGTTGAAGTCTTGTGTGGGAAAACTAAATATCCTGCTGATTTTCTTGTTCTCAGTTCTCCACAAGATAGCTTTTGTCCCATTATATTTGGTAGACCCTTATTGAATATTGTTAATGCTAAGATAGACTGCAAAAAGGATGTTGTTACCATTGGCTTGGATGATATGATTCATGAGTTTAATTTATCTAGATTTAGTAAACAACATCGTGAGGAAGAATTGCCTAGTAAGGATGAAATTATTGGTCTTGCTTCTATCGCTGCATTCTCCTAGTGATCCTTTAGAACACTATTTGCTAGACCATGAAAATGATATGTTCATGAATGAAAGAAGGGAAATAGATGAAGTATTCTTTAAACAGGAACCTATTTTGCAACATAATTTGCCTGTTGAAATCCTAGGGGATCCCCCTCCACCCAAGGGTGACCTCGTGTTTGAGCTTAAACCATTGCCTGATAATCTTAAATATGCTTACCTTGATGAACAGAATATCCTGTTATTATTAGTGCTAACCTTTCAGAGCATGAAGAAGAAAGATTATTGAAAACTCTGAAGAAGCACCGTGCCGCTATTGGATACACTCTTGATGATCTTAAGGGCATTAGTCCCACTCTATGTCAACATAAAATAAATTTGGAAGCGGATGCCAAACTAGTTCGTGATCCTCAACGACGTTTGAATCCTGAAATGAAAGAAGTGGTAAGAAAAGAAATACTCAAGCTTCTGGAGGCAGGTATAATTTATCTCGTTGCTGATAGTCAGTGGGTAAGTCATGTCCATTGTGTCTCTAAGAAGGGAGGTATTACTGTTGTCCCTAATGATAAAGATGAATTGATCCCACAAAGAATTATTACAGGTTATAGGATGGTAATTGATTTCCGCAAATTAAATAAAGCTACTAAGAAAGATCATTACCCCTTACCTTTTATAGATAAAATGCTATAAAGATTATGCAAACATACACATTATTGCTTTCTAGATAGTTATTCGGTTTCTCTCAAATACCGTGTCGGCTAAAGATCAATCAAAGACTACTTTTACATGCCCTTTTGGTACTTTTGCTTATAGACGATGCCTTTTGGTTTATGTAATGCACCTGCTACCTTTCAAAGATGCATGATGGCTATATTCTTTGACTTCTGTGAAAAGATTTGTGAGGTTTTCATGGACGACTTTTCCTTCTATGGATCCTCTTTTGATGATTGCTTGAGCAATCTTGATCGAGTTTTGCAGAGATGTGAATAAACTAATCTTGTATTGAATTGGGAAAAGTGCCACTTTATGGTTAATGAAGGTATTGTATTGGGGCACAAAGTTTCTGAAAGAGGTATTGAAGTTGATAAAGCCAAGGTTGATGCTATTGAAAAGATGCCATGTCCCAAGGACATCAAAGGTATAAGAAGTTTCCTTGGTCATGCCGGATTTTATAGGAGGTTCATTAAGGACTTTTCAAAAATTTCCCGGCCTCTGACTAATTTATTACAAAAAGATGTACCATTTGTCTTTGATGGTGATTGTGTAGAAGCATTTGAAATACTTAAGAAAGCATTAGTCTCTGCACCTGTTGTTCAGCCACCTGATTGGAATTTACCCTTTGAATTATGTGTGATGCTAGTGATTATGTCAGAGGTGCTATTCTAGGGCAAAGAGTTGATAAGAAATTAAATGTTATCCATTATGCTAGTAAGACTCTAGACAATGCTCAAAGAAATTATGCTACTACCAAAAAGGAACTTTTGGCGCTTGTATTTGCTTGTGATAAATTCAGACCCTATATTGTTGATTCTAAAGTAACTATTCACACTGATCATGCTGCTATTAAATATCTTATGGAAAAGAAAGATGCTAAACCTAGACTTATTAGATGGGTTCTCTTGCTGCAAGAATTTGATTTGTATTGTTGATAGAAAAGGAGCTGAGAACCCTGCTGCATAACTTATCTAGGTTAGAGAATGTTCTTGATGACCCACTACCTATTGATGATAGCTTTCCTGATGAACAATTAAATGTCATAAGCCCTTCTCGTAGCACTCCATGATATGCTGATTATGCTAATTATATTGTTGCTAAATTTATACCACCTAGCTTCACATACCAACAAAAGAAAAAAAATTCTATGATTTGCGACATTACTTTTGGGATGACCCACATCTTTATAAAGAAGGAGTAGATGGTGTTATTAGACGTTGTGTACCTGAGCATGAACATGAACAGATCCTACACAAGTGTCACTACGAAGCTTATGGAGGACACCACGCTGGAGATAGAACTGCACATAAGGTATTGCAATCCGGTTTTTATTGGCCTACTCTCTTCAAGGATGCCCGTAAGTTTGTCTTGTCTTGCGATGAATGTCAAAGAATTGGAAATATTAGTAGACATCAAGAAATGCCTATGAATTATTCACTTGTTATTGAACCATTTGATGTTTGGGGCTTTGATTATATGGGACCTTTTCCTGCCTCTAATGGATATACACATATTTTAGTTGCTGTTGATTATGTTACTAAGTGGGTAGAAGCTATTCCAACTAGTAGTGCTGATCATAACACTTCTATTAAAATGCTTAAGGAAGTTATTTTTCCGAGGTTTGGAGTCCCTAGATATTTAATGACTGATGGTGGTTCACACTTTATTTATGGTGCTTTCCGTAAAATGCTTGCTAAATATGACGTTAATCATGGAATTGCATCTCCATATCACCCACAGTCTAGTGGTCAAGTAGAATTGAGCAATAAAGAGCTCAAATTAATTTTGCAAAAGACTGTTAATAGGTCTAGAAAGAATTGGTCCAAGAAACTTGATGATGCATTATGGGCCTATAGAACTGCATATAAGAATCCTATGGGTATGTCTCCGTATAAAATGGTTTATGGAAAAGCATGTCATTTACCTCTCGAACTATAACATAAGGCATATTGGGCTATTAAAGTGCTCAACTATGATTTCAAACTTGCCGGTGAGAAGAGGTTATTTGATATTAGCTCACTTGATGAATGGAGAACCCAAACTTATGAAAATGCTAAGTTGTTTAAAGAAAAAGTTAAAAGATGGCATGACAAAAAGGATACAAAAGCGTGAGTTTAATGTAGGTGATTATGTATTGCTATACAACTCTCGTTTAAGATTTTTTACAGGAAAACTTCTCTCTAAATGGGAAGGTCCCTATGTTATCGAGGAGGTCTATCGCTCTGGTGCCATAAAAATCAACAACTTCGAAAGCACAAATCCGAAGGTGGTAAACGGTCAAAAGATCAAACATTTTCAGGTAATCCCATAAATGTTGAAACTAATATTATTGAAACCGTAACCCCAGAGGAATACATAAGGGACACTTTCCAGACCATTTCAGACTCCGAAAAGGAATAGGTATGTGGTACGGTAAGCAAACTGACTCCAAAACAATTTCTAAGGCAATATTTCTCCGTTTTGGAATATTTAGAAAAATAGAAAAATAAGTGGCAGTCTAGGAAGGACACGAGGGCCCCACGAGGGTGGTGGGCGCGCCTCACCCCGGGCGCGCCTCACCTCGTGAGCACCTCGTGTGCCCTCCGGACTCCGTTTTCTTACACGATACGTATTTTGGTCGTTAAAAATTCATTATATATTCTCCCGAAGGTTTTGACGCCCGTATCACGCAAATCTCCTCTGTTTTTGTTTTGAGCTGTTGCTGCTGCAGATTAGAGCAAGATGTCTTCTCAAGAGTCAGTCGGGGAGAGCCGGGTATCTAATCCGGCACCTGAACCAAGGGCAAACAGTGATGCTGACCACTTTGGGCCATCAACGGAGGAAGAGATGGAGGCTGACTTGATGAGGGTAGATGCCATGGAGGATCAAGAAGTCACCTCTCGCCTCCGAGCTGGGTTTACGATGGGGGAACTATAGAGCTCAGCTATTCCAAACTCGGTTATCCTTCCAATGTTAGATTTCTTTCTTATGAAAATATGAGGAGTGTCTCTTGTTCTCCCAAGAACTATGCAAAGCACCCTTGGGTGCAAGGAGCTTTAGTCACATGTGAAAGCTTCGCAAGGAAATAATGGACCTCAAGCAGCAAGTCAATAAGCTCGAGGAAGAGAACCGTATCTTGAGGGGAATCATCGCCAAGAATATTACACCAACAACAAAGAAGGAGGCATAATCACATGGGTATGGGAACTCCCCTTGGCAACTGCCAAGCTTGGGGGAGGTGCCCCGGTATCGTATCATCATCACAACTCCTATCTTTACTGTTTTTCTTAGTTGGATCCTATTAGTAGTATCTTGATTTAGTAGAATAAAGTTTATGACATGATCTAGTTTTGAGTTTTGCTTTATGATCCCTCTATGTAATCGAGTCCGTGTGCTATATATATAATAAAGTTTAGTGTTGAGTCAAGGGCTTGATTATTTTGCCATGATCTTGGGTGAATAAAAGAAAGAAGAAAAAGAATAAAAAGAAACAAAGAGTTCATATTGATCTTATTGAGAGTAATGACTTCACATAGAAAGAGTATGATGATTAAAAGTTGTTAGGAGTTGGAAAATATAGCTTTGGTCATCGTTGTAATTAATAGGAAGTAATAAGGAAAGAGAGGTTTCACATATAGATATATTATCATTGACATCTTTTATGACTGGGAGCACTCATTAAAATATGACATGCTAAAGAGTTGATGTTGGACAAGGAAGACAACATAATGAGTTATGTTTTCTTATATCTGAGATAAAGTATGTTGTCATGGATCCTCTAACATGTTGAGCTTGCCTTTCCCCCTCATGCTAGTGTCACGACCGGTTTTCCGGGTAATAAATTCCACAAAATGGCCGTTGTGCTCACCAGCCCCAGGATTACTGTTAACTGATGAGGCACCAACTTGATACAGAAATTCTAAGCAAAAATACAAAATATGTAAAACCAGACCATTCTGGCCTGTGAGTACAACACATGGTTTCTAGTGGTTGATGGCGGAAGCGGTTTGTGGATCATCAGCGTCTATGGGACTCCATTTCCCACAGGAACAGCTGACCAGGATAACTCCTATCTTCGTGAGGCTGCTATCACCATTGCGTAGGTTCCGGGTTGTCATCACGGTCGCTCCTCTCCGCAAGAAGAAATCTGGCCAAGACAATAGCCTGGGACAAGCCAGTGAGTACTTTGAATGTACTCGCAAACATTATGAACACAGGTATAATATAACAACCGATAATCATGCTTTAAAAATATTCTATGATCACAACGTCAGTCATAAACTAAAATCCTTGATGCATGCAAGCAGGTTATTAATATGTAACAATGAATATGTAATGATAGAGTAGGAATAAAATGCACCATTCGGAGGTCTGAAGCGACGTCTCGAATTGATGGTAAATAACAAGCATGCCTCAGTCGGGCGTCTGAGCGACACCACATAAAGGGCTTATAAAGTAAAATAAATAACAAGCATGCCACGATCAAGGCGTCTCAAATGACACCTCATAAAGGGCTTATAAGTAAATGAATAACAAGCATGCCACAATTAAGGCGTCTCAAATGACACCACATAAAGGGCTTATAAAGTAAAATAAATAACAAGCATGCCACAGTCGGGCGTCTCAGCGACACCACATAAAGGGCTTATAAATAAACAAAGTGAATATCTAGGAGGTAGGACCATCCCAGGGATACTCGATAATTCAAATAATATAACGGTTAGTCCATAACAAAATAATAATCATGGTCCTCACAAGTCAGTATCCAAGTTTAGTTTAACAGTTTCTCCTCCGAAGACCGACACTAAGACCAACACTTGACCCATCCCAGACTGAAATCCTTAACCATGGACACGGCTATTCGAATAGGTTTAATCTATGCAGAGGGTGTACTCTTTACCCACGAGTAACGGATTCCTTTAGTCCATCGGGACTAATTCCGTCTACGGCCTTTTAGTTGAAAACACACCTAACTTGCACACACCAGTTTAACTTACCGGTGTCTGGAATCACCCATGACACTTGTTAAGCAAAACTCTAAGTGGGGAGGCTACAACCTCGCGTAGCATGGGATCAAATTTATATCGCGAGTTCTAAGGGGTGGACTCCCATCTCGGTCTCAACAAAACACCCATGCCCCGGACTGTGTGGCCTGCCTACCATCTACAACTGGTATCTTCCACCATGGCCTCTCTGTACGGTGTGTGCTAGAAAGGGGTTGACGACTTACTGAACCGTACCCTACTTGTTGTAGAGACAAGTGGTAGTATGAAACAAGTATGGGGTTACTGGAACAAGACTCGATCTATGGTCCACTCAGAGGCTTAAGTATTCCTGCATGATTAGCATAACAAATATATTTCATCCAATGCATGTAATCACCACTCATCATACCCCTCATGCCATGCCGGACACACTCGTCTCGATGAGGAACTAGGGACAAGCTCGGGTCTACCCAAGACATAGACTTTCCCGTTTTCCTTCCGGTAGGCACGAAAGGCATACGAGGATGATCATTAACACAAGCATGTCCATTTCCATCAGCAAGGAAATTTCCAATAAGCATTCATGCAAATGATCCTATCACCACATAAAATAACGAGCTCTAAGTACGGAGGTGGTGTCATAATCGTGTCAAACAACGCATGCAAAATATTATGCCAGAGTTCAGAATGCTTGCCTTCAAGGTGTGGAAAGGCAAGGTGCACTCCAAAACTTTTGAAAGCTTTCTCCTCTCTCCAAAAATCCTATTTAAAAAATATTTGGATCAATATATCGTTTTAAAAACAGTACCAAAAAGTAGTCTGATTTTTTTTGGAATAAATCTTAAAATAAACTAGACAAAATTTGAGGAAGGTAGGAAAAAGAATCAATTCATTTGGAGTTATATTTAAAAAGTTATGGAAGTCAAAGTTGTGGTCAAAATCTGTTTTAAAAAAATAAACAGAAAAAGAAAAACGTTTCGATCAGGTATACGTCGAAGGCGTATTTTGGATTTACGCTTCCACTTACTCCAGCATGGACTGCGCGTGAGTCACTAACAGTGGCCCCGTCTGGCCCACTGGTCAGGTTTGACTGGTCTTTCCTCCCTCCTCTTCCTCTGCCCGAACGGAGACGGGACTCCGGCGATGCTCGCCGGCGAATGGCGGCACCGTTCGAGTAACCGAGGTCACCCGTGGGGTCAGGGGATCGAGGCGGTCCCTCCGGTAGTCGCTTTGGTCTCTGGGGTGGACGGAGCTGCCGCCGGCGAGCTTCGCATCGGACGGTGGCCGTCGGGCAGAGTGGGTTTTCTCCCGCGGTGAGTCCCGATCAAAATTAAGTAGGGGGATGGACTCATGAGGGGGAGAGGGAGATCCTGGTGAAGAGAGTGGAGAGGGGAGGCCCTGGTGGCGCTGGAATGGCCGGGACAGTGGCGGCGGCTGCGGTTGCCGGAGATGGGGAAGAAGACCTCCCCGGGTCGATTGGCTGCCACGGGGGAACTAGGGGAGTGATTTGATGCTGCCTGGGGAACGGGACGTGCTCGGAGGCCTCTTCTTATAGTGCAACGAGGTCGGTTTGCGGCGGCCGTGGATAGGTTCGCTTGCGATCGCCGCTTCAGTAGCCGCAGGAGGACGTGGCGGCGACGAGCGCCATGCATTTGTGCCAGGGGATAGGCTTGGACTGTTCGGAGGGTAGGTGGTGAGCGCTTAGCGGCGGGCGCCGCCGACCGGCAGAGACGCTGTCATGACGCCGGCGTGCCGCCAAGGGGCTCTGTCGGTGGTGCTGTGGGGCACCAGGGCTGCTTGGCGTGATGCGGAGAGCAGTCGAGTGAGTGGCCCGGCTCTGGAGAGTGGTCAAAACCAAGGGGCGCGACGCGGCGGCTCGGGCGCGGCACGTGCAAACGCTGTTTCGCTGCTACCAGAGCACGGGACGTGCTCGACAAAATGCCAGGGCATGCTAGCGGTCTCGGGTGAGGTTGGGGTTTAACAGACCTAGGTTAGGAGTAGCTAGGAGTTTGTTGGACAAGGTGGCTAGGCAAAGGAAGCAAGTTCATAGTGCAAACTAAAACTCATGTCAAAACTGGCCATGCCCATAAAGTGTTTGACAAAATGCCACATGCACCTAGGCATTTCTTGGAGTGGTCAAATCTTCCAGAGTGGGGTCTCTTTAGATGAATAAGAGGGTGGTGAGGTTAGTTTGCCAAAAGAAGAAACTTGTTAGTGCAAGTTTTGCAAATCTTCAGATTTGGACAGAAAGAACAGGGCATGATTGCATGAACTAGAATTGCTCCAATGAGTTCAACCTCCTGGACTTAAGGGTTTGGCAAGGTGTGCTACCAGTAGGAGAAGGAATCACAGCAAAAGGAGCAAGTTAAAATATAGTTGTAGTACAAATCCTCAAGTTGGACCAGAATGGAAATGAGGATGATTCACTCCAATTTTTCAAAGAACATAGCTGGGTTTTTGCATAAAGTGGAATAATATGCTCCTACTGACATCCCAAAATTTTGGTAGAAGTTTTAAAGAAATATTTAAATAGGTTGCAGTGTAAAATTGCCCACTGGACCAGATTTGAAAATATGATGTAGAGCTCAAAATATCCAAATAATGAAATATCTTTTTGCATAAAAGTGGTTTGGTGACATCACATGACATCTCCAAATTTTGGTGGAATTTTTGAAATAATTTATAAAAGGGTTGCAGTGCAAATGGGATCCTAAACTTATGAAAAACCCTTTTGGAGAAAAAAAAAGCTTAGGGAAAGAATAATTATATAAATAATCCCACTGATAAAATAATTGTTTTATTTGAGAGGGCAAAAGAGTCCAATAAAATTGGGAAGTTTTTCACTTGAGGTAAAAACTCCCTAAAAATAAAGGGAAGAAGGTTCTGAAATCAAAAGAAAATCCAGAAAACACCAAAGTTTAAGTTTCCTGGAAAAATTTTAATTAATAAAACAAGGTTAAAATTTTTGGGGTGTTACAGCTAGCCAAATTCTCAGCACCAAGTAGAGATACTACTTGTGCTTCCAAATACCCTTAAACCAGTTTAGGCATGAGAGTCCACCATATCTACCTATGGATTGAGTAAGATCCTTCAAGTAAGTTGTCATCGGTGCAAAGCAATAAAAATGCTCTAAATATGTATAATTGATTGGTGTGGGAGAAATAAGCTTTATACGATCTTGTGATATGGAAGAAATAAAAGCGACGGACTGCATAATAAAGGTTCATATCACAAGGAGCAATATAAAGTGACGTTCTTTCGCATTGAAATTTTGCGCATCCAACCATAAAAGCGCATGGCAACCTCTACTTCCCTCTGCGAAGGGCCTATCTTTTATTATTATCCTCTACCTTATGCAAGAGTCACGGTGATCTTCACCTTTCCTTTTTCATTTTATCCTTTGGCAAGCCCAACATGTTGGAAAGAACATGATATATATATCTAATTGGATGTAGGGGAGCATGAATTATTGTTGACATTACCCTTGAGGTAAAAGGTTGTGGGGCAAAACTATAGGCTCCTATCTTTCTCTGTGTCCGATTAAAACTCTGTAACCACAAGTATTGCGTGAGTGTTAGCAATTATGAAGGACTAAATGATAGTTGAGTATGTGGACTTGCTTTTAAGCTCTGACATAGACTCTTTCCGATGTTATGATAAATTGCAATTGCTTCAATGACTGAGGTTATAATTTGTTGGTGCTCAATAAGGTTTATGATTCATACTTTCGCATTGTGAAAAGATCATCACTTGAACATAAGTAATCATATGACAAAATCTATATATGTTGTTGTTATGAGAATAATCATGATGCCTTCATGTCCGTATTTTATTTTTATCGACGCCTCTACCTCTAAACATGAGGACATATTTATTGTTATCGGCTTTTCGCTTGAGGACAAGCGAGGTCTAAGCTTGGGGGAGTTATTACGTCCATTTTGCATCATGCTTTTATATCGATATTTATTGCATCATGGGCTGTTATTTCACGTTATGTCACAATACTTATGGCTATTCTCTCTTATTTTACAAGGTTTACATGAAGAGGGAGAATGCCGGTACCGGAATTCTCGGGTGGAAAAGGAGCAAATATTGGAGACCTATTCTACGCAACTCCAAAAGTCCTGAAACTCCATGGAATATCTTAAAATAAATAAAGAAAAATCGTCGCCAAAGATGAAGGCCAGGGGGCTCACACCCTGCTCACGAGGGTGGGGGGCGCGCCCCCTACCTCGTGGGCCCCCTGGTGGCTCTCCGACGCCCATCTTCTCCTATATAAAGTCTTTCGATGAGAAAAAAAACATTAAGCAACGTTTCGGGACGAGACTCCGCCGCCACGAGGCGGAACCTTGGCGGAACCAATCTAGGGCTCCCAGAGCTGTTCTGCCGGGACACTTTCTCCGGAGGGGAAATCATCACCATCGCTATCACCAACGCCTCTCTCATCGGGAGAGGGCAATCTCCATCAACATCGTCACCAGCACCATCTCATCTCCAAACCCTAGTTAATCTCTTGTATCCAATTCTTGTCTCCAAGTCCGGGATTGGTGCTAGTAGGTTGCTAGTAGTGTTGATTACTCCTTGTAGTTGATGCTAGTCGGTTTATTTGGTGGAAGATCATTTGTTCAGATCCTTTATGCATATTATTACGCCTCCGATTATGAACATGAATATGCTTTGTGAGTAGTTATGTTTGTTCCTGAGGACAAGGGAGAAGTCTTGCTATTAGTAGTCATGTGAATTTGGTATTCGTTCGATATTTTGATGAGATGTATGTTGTCTAGCCTCTCGTGGTGTTATGTGAACGTCGACTACATAACACTTCACCATTATTTGGGCCTAGAGGAAGGCATTGGGAAGTAATCAGAGATGATGGGTTGCTAGAGTGATGTAAGCTTAAACCCTAGTTTATGCGTTGCTTCGTAAGGGGCTGATTTGGATCCATATGTTTCATGCTATGGTTAGGTTTACCTTAATACTTTTGTTGTAGTTGCGGATGCTTGCAATAGAGGTTAATCATAAGTGGGATGCTTGTTCAAGTAAGAACAGCACCCAAGCACCGGTCCACCCACATACCAAATTATCAAAGTACCGAACGCGAATCATATGAACGTGATGAAAACTAGCTTGACGATATTCCCATGTGTCCTCGGGAGCGTCATGGGCCACCTTGCTGCACTTTATTTACTCTTGTTACTTGTTGCTCGTTACAATTTATCTTATCGCAAAACTATCTGTTACCACTTATTTCAGTACTTTGCAGAGAATACCTTGCTGAAAACCGCTTATCATTTCTTTCTGCTCCTCGTTGGGTTCGACACTCTTACTTATCGAAAGGACTACGATAGATTCCCTATACTTGTGGGTCGTCAACAGCTCCCAGGAAGAGTGGCTCCTCCATGCCATGGGCGCCAGCTTCCGGAAGCTCCAGGCGCTCCACCGCGCCCGCCTGGACAAGGCTAAGTCCAGGATGGCGGTGGCGGAGAAGGCGGAGGTGGACCTCCAGAAGCGCGTCGCTGAGACGAAAGATTAGTTCCGCCAGGCTCACGAGGAGCAGAGGACTGCCCAGGGCGAGCTGGCCAAGCGTGATGTGGAGCTCACCATGAAGCTGGCCGACGTCGAGAAGGCCCAAGAGACGGTGAAGAACTTGGCCGCCGCCGCCGAAGCCGCCCGGACCCAGCACGAGGCCGCACTGAACTCCCAGGAGGAGGAACTTGCCGTGCGCGAGGGGAAGCTCGCCGCCACGCTCCGCGGCAAGGATGAAGAGGTGGGGAAGCTTGTCTTGTAGCGGACCAGTGAGCTGGAGCAGAGGCACAAAGAGTCGCTCGATGCCCAGGTCCAGGTTCACGCCGGCAAGGTGAAGGAGCTGGAGGTGGAGCGCGACAGGCTGAAGGAGCAGGCCCTGAAGCTGTCCCAGGAGAAGGACACGCTTAACAGCACCTTGACGGAGGCACAGGGCGCGGCCGTCAGCAAGGCCGGGGAGCTCTCTGAGGCCAACAAGTCCATCAAGGACCTCACGCTGAAGCTGGAGGGCCTCGAGGGGATGCTCACGGAGGCCAAAGCCCGGGAGGGGACCCTGGCCAAGGAGCTGGAGACCGAGAAGCAGCCGCAGAGGAACGAGGCCGCCGAGCATAAGGATTTCAAGGAGGGCGTGAACCGCCGGATCGGCCGCCTCGAGGACGTCGCCGGCAGGATCACCGCGCAACTGGCTACCATGGGGATGCCAAACGTGAGGTACGCCCAGAGCGCAGCGGGACCACCAATGTCGGGGGTTGGGTGCGACATATGCCAAAGGATGGCTTATCATGGTGGGGGCGAGTAGAACGTCGCCGGTGCCTGGAAACGGGATGAGGCGAAGGCATGCACGCCGGCGAATCTTACCCAGCTTCAGTGCTCTCCGTGGAGATAATAACCCAACAGCTGCTCTGCGGGGTCTCCGCATGATCACTATGGCAAAGTGGGTACAAGGTTGCTCCTTGAGCTGTTCGGGGGGAGGAAGGAGAAGGGCACGGCTAGCTCTCCTCTTCCCTCTATGTGTGTCTAGAACTATTAGTGTCCAACCCCTTGCATGGGTGCCCCGGGGGGTTTATATAGGCCTACCCCCCGGGGGTACAATGGTAATCCGGCTGGGCGCAGGTCCCAGCCGTCAGTCTCTTAAGTCGCCGTCTTCTCCGCCGACTTAGGGGCCCGCCGACTAGTGGGCCTGCCGACGGTCCAGTATGGGGCCGACAGCCCTTGTCCGCCATGGCGGGTCTTGCCGGCTGCAGATTACTGTAGCCGTGCCTCTAATGACGCGAGCTTGGTCATGGGGTCATGGCAACAGTGCCGCCGCCTGACGGGCGATCACTATCGCCACTCCCTGTCTTGTCTGGTTAATGGCGCACGGAGCCCGTTGGGAGGGGCCGGCCGACTCTCGGAGGCCGAATCCCAGTGGGTCCGTCTTGGGGTGCTCTCGCCGTTTTTCTGACCTCCGACAGCGGGTCCCGCCGTCTTGGGTCATCTGACAGGCCGTCGTGGGTACGAGGATTCGCCCACCGGGCTGATGTCGTGGCTGGCATGGCGGTTGCCACGGGACGGAGATCTCCGTCAAGATCTGGCGCCTGTGGCCATGCTCGCCCTTTGTGAACGGGGCAGGGATGGGCGCCGAGGCGGTCCCATCCCATCCCGTCCGTAGTCGCATTAGCAGGAGGTGGTTGGAGTCGCGGGCCGACTCCCCATAGCCGGCTTCTCCGGAGGTCGCTGGCTGGGAGTCGGCTTATCTTGAAGCCGTCTCTGGGACTCGGCTGGAGGGGCAGCTGGCTCTGCGCCGACTCTCAAAAGGCGGTTCTTCGCCTTGGGGTCTTGAGGCGCATCTGCCCGATGTTTTGAAAGGTCCAGGGGCTCGGGTTTGCCTACCCGTGGCCCATTACTCCGACAGTAGTCCCCGAAGCTGGTGAGGCGCCGAGGGCAGCGTGTCGAGGAGCCTCAACAGTTTCATCCCTCTGACGGAAGAATCTGGGCTCGTCTTGACGTCTCTCTCTTGAGCCGACTAGCTGGAGTCGGCCTTTGCAGGAGGCTGTCTTGCTCCTCAAAAGTTTTGAAGGTCGCGGCGGGATTCGGGCAGCGTGCCTGATAAGTTTCCAGGCAGCTGCCTGTTGCGGGCCCGCCGCGTGACGCCACGTGGCAGGGCCAGTCTGCCCGCCCACGCGTGTGACTAGACAGGCCCGTCAGGCGGGGCCCGCCACTACCGCGCCTCGGCGCACGGGCGGATCCGTTGCGGCCATGCGGGCGGTTGGGCTCCACGCCGTTCTGCGCGCGATAACGTCGTGGGTTAAATCGTGAGGCGTGGGGCGGGCGCGATTAATCCCACGCCGCCCCGCTTCTCAGCCTTAGGTGCCTATAAGTAGGCGGGAGGAGGGGCGGCGACGCACGCGCACTCCACTCTCCTCGCCTTCTCGCTCCCTCTCCTCTTGCTTCGTCTTCCTCCTGCCTCCACCGCGCCGAACCGCACCGCGCCGCGGAGATGAGCTCTTCCTCCGCCGCCGCGCCTCCCGTCGCGCGCTCCGGCGTGTGGGACGGCTCCGTCGTGGACGACGACATCATCGAGTTCCTCCGCTAGACGCGCCGCATCCCCGCCACCAACCTCGTTCGGACCCGCGCCGCGCCGGAGGGCGAAATAACGCCGGCGCCGGACGAGGGCGAGCAGGTCATATTCCGCTCGCACCTCATGCGCGGGCTGGGGCTGCCGGCGAGCGGCTTCTTCCGCGTGTTCCTGGAGTTCCATGGGCTCCAGCCGCACCACCTCACTCCAAACACGGTGGTGCTGCTGGCCGCCTTCGCCTCCTTGTGCGAAGGCTTTCTTGGTGTTCTCCCCACTATCGAGCTGTGGGGGGAATTCTTCCAAGCCAAGCTCGGAACCCACGTCGCTCGCGTGCCGGCTCTGTGCGGCACATTTATCGCAATGAGGAGGCCGCTATCGACAACCCCTTCCTGCCATCCCACCGATCAAGTCGGTGAAGATGTGGCAGCGCATATATTCTCGTGAAGAACGCCGCCTGTATAATCGGGTCAACTGCCGCCTTTACGAGGCCGGGCGAGTTGGCGGGCGACTTCACCGGGTCCCATCGGGCCAGACGCCGACTCGCGGGCACCGCTGCCGCCGCATGGCTCGAAAGTGCCGACGCAATCGGAGGGCCCGACTAGGGCCGACTTGCTGGCCGCCTTCATGGCGCCACCGAAGTTCTTCTTCCAAGGCCGACCTCATCCGATCTGTCGGATGAGCGCCACCGGGACCCCAAATGGTACATGCTCCAAAGACATGTCCCACGCGAGGTGGTGGACACGGTGAATTTCCGGCGAATCGCGCCTCACGGAGGAATGGCAGTTCGGCAAGGAACCGTACTCGCGCGCCAACCCCCCGCCTGTGGTAAGTCATCTTTCTTGCTTTTCTGTTTCCTTCTTCAGCCGAATCCAACTCTGATTTTCCTTGGCTCTTTCCGAGTCAGAACCCCCTCATGCAGCCCTCGGCCGGCACCACGGGGGCGGCCCGTGAGTTCGTCCCCGACCGGGCGGAGAGCGACGTCGACGACCCCGACTTGGGGGTGGCGGCGATGGAGGCCGACGCCGAGGGAGGAGGAGGAACCGACGACTTCAGGCCTTGGGCAACCTTCGCCCAATGGCCTGATGATGACGGCGAAAGGGAAGGCGTCCCCCGCCGCCAACAGAAGGTCGGCCATCCAGGCGCGAGTTCCTCCGCCGGCTTGGGTGGTCGAGGCGGCGCGAAGAAGCGCCGGGCCAGGCCGAGCTTGCCAAAGCGGCGAAGAAGTTCCGGGGACGGCCGCCGTGACTCCGAGAAGAGGCGGTCGCGAAGGCTAACCGCTCAAGAAGGAAGTGAAGAAGCCGCCGCTGGTCTCGCGTAAGTGCTTCTTGTTTTGTCTTGTTTTCTTCTGGTCCGTCTTGTCCAAGTATTTATATGTCTTCTTCTCATCAGGGCTCCTCTCACCTTGGAGAGGGTCGCCGCCGCCTCCGTCACGGGGTCGGTGGAGACGTCTGCCAATACTCGGCGGATTGACCCTGCGGCCGACCTCCGGGAGGCGACAGAGAGGAACGCGTAGGAGAAGCGCGACGAGGAGGAGGCCGCCCGTCTGGAGAAGGCGGAGGCCGAGAAGGCGGCAGCTTCCGCCCAAAGGCGGCTAGAGGAAGCCGAAGCCGCCGTCGCAGCCAAGAGGCGAGCCGAAGAGGCCGCGCTCCTCCAGTCGGTGCTGCTCGTCACCCCGCTGAACTCTGCGCCGCCGCCGCCGGAGTTCTCGGGGCAGACAGAGGGAGCCGACGGCGAGCTCCACATCAAGGAGAGGGAAGGCGGCGAGGCCTCCCCGTCATGCACGGCCATTCCGCCCCCACCGCCTCCACCGCCGCCTGAGGGCGCGCGAGGCAAACAGCCGGCCGACCCGCCTGTGCCGCCGACCGACGACGAAGCCGTGGCGAGGCTGCTTCTTCAAGTCGCCTCGCCAGCGCGCCGGCGTTTTGAGAAGGCGACTTCAACGCCGCGCCCCTTGGAGACCGACGCCGCCAGCTCGGTTTTCCAGACGCCAAGCGACGCCGCGCTGGGTGGTGCGAGGAGGCGGCACAGCCCGCTGAACACGGCGCTTCGACGCCCGTGCAAAGCTGCGGAAATGAGGGCGACACCATCCAGAATCGCACCAGGCGCACCTAAGCGCCGCGAGCCGCCAGGCGGGTATGTTTCTTCTTTGAGTTTTTCTCGTTCTTCTTCGTAGGCGCGCCGCACTCCACTGGTGTAGTCCCCGAGTTTCGGGCGGGCTGCCGAAAGCGGTGGCTCGGAACTCTATCTCTGACTTCCAAGGTTTTACCTTTGTCTCGAAATTCTTATCGCAGGAGTATCACAACCTCCGTACACGCCTTTCAACCGCAACGTTGAGGAGCTGGGCAAGCGGACTACCGACTTGTCGCGAGCCGAGGTGGGTTTTCTTTTTCTCTCCGTGGGGCGCGGCTGGCGCACTCAGCTGGGCTGTAGTCCTCGAGATTCGGGCCGATTGCCGCTTGATCGGGCCGGATCTTCCGGGCGACCTTCTTAGTCGATTTACTGCGTCCTTCTTCCTTTTATTCTTCAGCGGCCAACGCCACTGTTCAACGGCAGCTGGGCGAAGCCGACACCGCCTTGCGTGCCAAGGAGGAGGAATGCCGCAAGCTCGCCGCCGAGCGCGACCTGCTGACTACGCAGCTGGCGGAGCAGAGGGAGCTGCTTAAGGCAGCGCAGGACGAGGCGGAGAAGAGGGAGGCTGCTCTCCGCCGAAGTTCGAGGGCGAGCGCCTCCTGGACTGATAAGAAAGCACAGCTGACCTCCGGCTTCCATGAGATTGAGGAAATCGTTGACGGTGAGTTTCTTTACTTTCCTCCTTTGGGCCGCCGGCTATAGGTTAGGCCGACTCTTGTTTTTTGATTTGCTTCATTTTTGTCTTGGCAGACTTCTTCCCCGGCCATACGCATGCGGCCAATCAAGCCATCGAGGCTGACCGCGAGGCGCGAAGGGCGAGTGGTGCCGCGATCGCTGCCAACGCCCCCCGGACCCTTGACGAGCAGCTCCTGAGCATTGAGGCTCGTCTGCGGCCGGCCCATCGGATGCTGCGCCGGCTTCAAAGATGTCGGGCGCCAGCGATTGCTGCCTGTGGCCGGACATGCCGGTTTCACAGACTCCCAGCCGGACCACCGACTGGCTAGAGGTCGCGGCTGGCCGTCTTGAGGCCTGGAAGGGTTCCGCGGCTCAGGCTGGAGCACGCCGAGCCTTGGAATTCGTCAAGACATGGTATCCGGGGATGGACCTGGACCGGCTGGCCGCGTTCCGGTCCGAGGCCCAGGCGGAGTTGCTGGCTGCGGAGGACGCCCTCGTCGAGCGTGCGGTGGCGATTGCCGACTACACGGACACCAGCGTCTTCGTCCCTGAGCGGGCTGAGGACGGTGGGGAGGCGCCGCCGGAGTGGTTCGGGATGAACCTGGACTACGACAAGGACTCGGCCGAGGTGATTGGCTCCAGTGTCGAGGAGGAAGACGAGGCGGAGGACGGAGACGAGATGGAGGCGCCAGAAGACGGAGCGGGCGACCAGCCTCAGCTCGACCGCGCCTCCAGCAACGAGCCGCCTCGTTCGGGCTGGGTTGCCGCCGGAGACGACCAAGCCGAGATCCAGCCGGCCGCCTCGGCGCCTCGACGCCGCTGCCTCCTCCGCCTTCCGACCCCATCTGCTGCTTCCTAGGTCATTGCCTCGCCTTTATTTTATCTGTTTTGATAGTCTTTGAAAAGAACTTGTTAATTCGCACAATTCCACCCGCGGGGTGTATTTTGAACCTCTGCCCGAAGATCAGGCCAAGGGCCTATGCTGTGTAAATATTATTTTAATTCTGTCTTTCCTTGCTCATTGCTCTTTATAGCTTTTTCCTTTGCCGCCTTCCCTTAGTCGCCGCCTTGCCCGTCGGACAACCGCTTCGTGGATTGCTGCTTGGGTCAAGTGCTTGGCTACCTTTGAGAAGGCAAGTACTTGGCCATTTTTTAGAGTCTTTTAAACAAGTTGGGTAGAAAGCAGCAAGCCGACTACTTAAGAGTTGGTTTTTGCAAAAAGGGGCTGGAAGCCGGCTTAAACTATGCTTATGCTTTGGGTCCTTAGCCATTTTTTCGTGTGGGCGCCCGTTCTTCCTTACTCCTGCCCACCAAACAGCTCGCATGAAGCTGCGGCTTCGACAGAGACGGCTTAGGCACCGCACGTTACTTATCTGACTGCAGGAAGCATTTCATAGCCCAAGGCAGCGAGTCCCCGGGCCGACTAGTCGAGCCCGGTGCCAAGCAGCGTAACAAAGAGTAATGTACTCGTAGGCATAATCTTATCATACAGATAACAAAAGGGGGCAGTCCCTGAGCTCGTCTCGGGGGGCCCGAAGTCTTGGTACTTTAAACACAAAGGGTAGCGTGGTACATACTGCATCAACTGTAAAATCTTCGGAGGATATTCGCATTCCATGGCCGTTCCGTCTCTTTGCCGGAGTCGTCCCTCTTGCGTACTCGGGGCTTCGAGCCGATCGTAGTAGGAGTCGTTGCCCAGTTTGTCGACAATGAATGGGTTTTCCCAAAGGCGCCGACAGCTTGTGCTGGCCGGCTGTTCGCTGGATCAGCCGGAGCACAAGGTCGCCTTCTAGGAATGATCTTGGCTTGACCTTCTTGTTGTAGTAGCGGCGCAGGCTCTGCTGGTAGATGCTGGACCGGCTGAGTGCCAACAGCCGGCCCTCTTCCAGCAGATCGACGCCGTCTTGACGTGCTTCTTCTGCTTCCTCTTCGGTGTACATGGTGACTCGCGGGGAGTCGAACTCTATATCCGCTGGGATGACGGCTTCTGCATCAGAGACGAGGAAGAAGGGTGTGAAGCCCGATTGACTTGTTTGGAGTCGTCGCGCAGACTCCGAGGACGGTCGGCAACTCCTCAAGCCGAGTCGGCCGAACGCGCTCCAGCCGGGTTTGACCGGTCGAGGCTTGATGCAAGACAGATGAGGCCGTTCGCCGCTTCCACCTGGCCGCTTGATTGCCGGATGGGCAACGGACGCTAAGTCCAGTCGGATGCCTTGCGTCGCGCAGAAACGGGCCAAGGCGCCTTTGGCAAAATTTGTGCCATTGTCGGTGATGATGCTGTGTGGTATGCCGTACCGAGTTGTGATGTCGGCGATGAAAGTCACTGCAGTAGGACCATTCAACTTCTTGATGGGTTTTGCTTCTATCCACTTGGTGAACTTGTCCACCGCGACAAGTAAGTGAGTTAGGCCGCCTCGTGCCGTTTTGAATGGTCCTACCATGTCCAGGCCCCAAACAACAAAGGGTCAGGCGATGGGGATAGTCTTGAGCGTGGAAGTCGGCTGAAGCGGCTTGGAGCGGAACACCTGGCACCCCTTGCATTTTTGAACTAATTCCTTGGCTTCTTCTAGGGCAGTTGGCCAGAAGAAACCGTGTCAGAAGGCTTTGGCGACGAGTGCTCTTGAGGCTGCATGATGGCCGTGACTTTTCGCCTTGATGAATGTCTTCGAGAATTGCTTGGCCTCGCGCTCGCTCGACGCAAATACCGGTAGACACCAGTGACGCCGCTACCGACCAGCTCTGTTGACTATAGTGTAGGCTTCCGCTCGGCGTTGTACTTGCCGAGCCAAGGTCTCATCGGTTGGTAGCTCTCCGCTTACTAAGAACTTCAGGATGGGCTGGGCCCATGAGGGTGCTGCTATTTCTTCAACTGCCAGTACTGCTACTTGGACGAGGGCGGCTGGGCTGGGAGGCGGCGGGTTGGAGTCCACAACAGCTTGCTGTGTTGAAGAAGTCCCCGGGCCGGCTGGCGCAGTCCCTGGGCCGAGTTCTGGAGTCTTCACAGTGGTGGCCGCAATCCCCGGGACGAGTTCTGAAGTCCCCGGGCCGGCTTTGACTGCAGCATTCTTGGGGCCGTCTGCAAGAATTCTTGTGCCGTCTGCTGAGGCTTTGGAGTAGGATCCGACTTCTTCAGGGGCAGTCGGCACAAAAATGGAGTCTGATTCTGGTGACGGCTTGACAGATGGTTTGAGGAGGCGCTGAAGGGCGACGCCGGATGGTATCGCCTGGCGGGTAGAGCCGATTCTTGCCAGGGTATCTGCTTAGTCGTTGTCGTTTCTTGGCACGTGGAGGAACTCACACCCCTCAAAATATCCACTCAGCTGCTGTACCAGGAAACGGTAGCTCGCCATGTTTGCATCTGTCACGCCCAATATGTGATACTATCCTAAAGAGACTCGAAGGTCGCACCAAGGATAGAACCGCATATTGATACGCTTTTGCAAGGTGGATATCATTACATCAACATTACATAATAGATGGGGATACATACAAAAGGCATACAATGCCACACGAATACAACATCATACATAAGAGCACCATCCGACTACGGATGAAACACAAACAGAAACTCAAACGACATCCACCCTGCTAGCCTGTGCTGCCGACCTGGAACCTATCCCCGATCGAAGAAGCGTAAGAAGAACTCAAGACAAGCAAGCATCGCTCTCGCGTCATGATCATCGCACAACCTGTACTGCAACTGTTGGTGTAGTAATCATGAGCCACGAGGACTCAGCAATCCCATTACCATGGGTATCAAGACTAGCAAAGCTTAATGGGAAAAGGAAGGGGTAAAGTGGTGAGGTTGCAGCAGCGGCTAAGCATATATGGTGGCTAACATACGCAAATGAGAGCGAGAAGAGAAACAAAGGAACGGTCGTCAACTAGTAATGATCAAGAAGTGATCCTGAACTCCTACTTACGTCAAACATAACACAGAAACCGTGTTCACTTCCCGGACTCCGCCGAGAAGAGACCATCACGGCTACACACGTGGTTGATGCATTTTAATTAAGTCAAGTGTCAAGTTCTCTACAACCGGATATTAACAAATGCCCATCTGCCACATAATCGCGGGCACGGCTCTCGAAAGTTTATACCCTGCAGGGGTGTCCCAACTTAGCCCATCACAAGCTCTCACGGTCAACGAAGGATATTCCTTCTCCCAGGAAGACCCGATCAGTCTCGGAATCCCGGTTTACAAGACATTTCGACAACGGTAAAACAAGACCAGCAAAGCCGCCCGATGTGTCGACAATCCCGATAGGAGTCACACGTATCTCGCTCTCGTGGACACACCGGATAAGCGAAGCGTCTGTGTACCGGCGTAACCCAAGTTGCCAAGGGATGGTCCCGCACGGTGCTCTAGTTTGGACCAACACTTAGACAAGCATTGGCCCGGGGGGCTGAATAAAGATGACCCTTGGGCTGGCCGACCCAAGGGAAAAATAGGTGGTGGTGAGGCAAATGGTAAAACCAAGGTTGGGCCTTGCTGGAGGAGTCTTATTCAAAGCGAACTGTCAAGGGGGTCCCATAAATCACCAACCGCGTTAGGGACGCAAAATCCGGGAACATAATACCGATATGACGGAAACTAGGGCGGCAAGAGTGGAACAAAACACTGTGCATAAGGCCGAGCCTTCCACCCTTTACCAAGTATATAGATGCATTAATAATATAAGAGATATTGTCATATCCCAACAATAAACATAATCCAACATGGAGCAATCTTCATTTTCACCTGCAACTAGCAACGCTATAAGAGGGGCTGAGCAAAAGCGGTAACATAGCCAAACAACGGTTCGCTAGGAAGGGTGACAAAGGTTAGGGGCTATCATGCAATTTGGGAGGCTTGAGCAGCAAGTGGTAGGTAACGCAGCATACCGATAGAACGAAGCAACTAGCATAGCAATGATAGTAATGAGATCCAAGGTGACGGTCATCTTGCCTGAAATCCTGCAAGGAATAAGAACGAGTCCATGAAGAAGATGAAGCCACGAAGATGAACCAAGCGTAGACGAACGAATCCTCACGCTCGCAACGAAACGGGAACTATCGAGAGAAGCACACAACAAGGTAAACACACCACACATGAACAAGGCATGATACTCAAACAAGTATGATGCATGGTAATGCTACATGAAACTACTCATGGCAAGAGATGATGCAAAGAAGAGCAGCACATCAAAGCAAGTTTAAATGAGGCCGAAACAACATAGAGCAATTCCTAAGTCCTCATATGCAAATTTCGAAATTGGTCCAGATCTGAATAAACTTTATGTTCAAGTTGTTAAACAGCAAGTTAAGATGCACCACGATGATCTACACGAAATTCTAGTCAAGTTACATATAAAGTTCATTAAATTTGAAGCTACGGCCTAAAGATATGAGCAAAACAAGATAAGCATGGCTTTAATGCAAAATGGATACGAACATCAAGCAAACACCTCAAAACAAAGATGCAACATGATAATATGAAACTACATACAATTCTAAGCAAGTTTTATATAGAGCACACTCAAAACGGAGCAACGGTTCAACACCTACACCCTATACAAGTCATGACAACAATCTGTCCAAAACAACAACTAGGCATATTGCAAGCATCAAAACACTATGCTACAACATATCAACGTGAAAACAAAAGGCATGGGCATGATGTACAGGTAAAGCATGACAAAACATGAACACTGAGCTAACTCCAGAAATCACTATAACATGCTCAAAAGGACATGGCAAGATTGCATATAATAATAGTTTCAGGCTTAGCAGAAAATAACATCAGGTTGCAATGTTTAGAGCTATCAAACAACATGTTATATGAACTTATCATGGCAAACAAAGGCATGGAATGAATCTACCAAATTCATAGAACAAAATACCTTTACTGACTATGAGCCAAAAAGGATCAGAAGATATGATGGCACCCATGTAAACATGGCAAGTTATATGACAGGTTCATACATGGCATGAACAACAATAAGTAGACATGTTGGTGAGCTTGAACCACTCACCACAGAGCAATACATGGCATGGCAAGGCAACTCACAGTAAGAAGACATGTTTATGAAGCTAAGCTTGGCAAGAGCAAGTTCATAGGGTGCATGGATTACTAGCAAAGCTCATGACAAAACTGAACTTAATGTTAACAGGCTGACAGCAACATTATTTAGCAAGTTTGGAGCAAGATAACAACATGTTACTGCGGGCCATAAATGCAACCAGGTGCATGAACGGATAGAGCATGACATATATAACACAACATATTTAGTGAACATCTGCAAATTATGCATAGAATGACTTGTAGCAGCAGGTTTACATAGCATCATGATATAGCAGAATCAGCTTAGCAAAACAACAACAGCAAGTACCCTACTTAACAAGCTTGATGCACTCACTACAGGAATCACAAAAATACAAAGATGGCACCGCTGTAAAGATGGCATGTCATAGTTCAAAACTCATGTAGACATGAAGCTCATAAGAGGCACACATTAAACATGGCAAAAATGACAAATGAGCATGTTCTGTTAACAGACAGCAGACGACATTATGAAGCACTATTGCAACGATGATTCAGGCATCAAGATGAACTCAAATGAACATGATGCAATGGAACGAAATGAAGCACTCGTTGAGGCGAACAATTTGACATATTACACGCACAAAACGGAGCTCCGGATGCAGAGATACAATGCGATGAACATGGCAAGATTATGCAAAATATATTCGGGACTTGGGATATTTTCGGGGTCAACCTCGTGGAAACTGGATCTGCACGGATTCCGAGGCGGCGGCAGATCTCGCCAGATCTCCACCGGAGAAGAGGCGACGGTGGCCGGAGTTGGCCGGATCCGGTGGATCCCGGCGGCGGAGGGCGGTAGGGAGACTCGGAGGGCGGCCCGGCCATGGCGAAGGGCGGCCGCTGAGTAGCTTCGGCGGGCGCCGGCGAGGCGGCGGGCGGAGGCGCGGGCGGGACGCCCAGGTGGCGGCAGGCAGGCTCGGGGATCGGGCCGCATGAGGCGGGCGCCGCGGCGGCCTGGCAAGCGGGTTCATGGGTCAGCATGGCCAGGGCGCGCTGTGGAGGAGAGAGAGAGGGAGGCGCGGGCTGAGGGACACGTGGCGGGGGAGGATTGGTTGCGGGTGGCTGCGGACATGTCCGTCGGCGGCGGGGAGATGTCCAGCGGCGCGAGAGGAAGAAGGATAGCGTTTCAACTGCGAAAAATGGAAGGGGAGGGCATATTTATAGGTAGGGAGAGCTAGGAGAGTCCAAATGAGGTGCGGTTTTCGCTCACACGATCTTGATCGAACGACCGAGAGCATGGACGGTAGTTTGCTGGGTTTTGGGCCACTTTGGAAGGGGTGTTGGGCTGCACACAAAAGAGGCTTTTACGGTTACCCGGTTAACCGTTGGAGTATCAAACGACCTCCGAATGGCACAAAACTTGACAGGCGGTCTACCGGTGGTATACCAAGGCCGCTTGGCAAACCTCGGGCCATTCCGAGAAATTTTAACACCCACTCACAACGAGAGACAAAAGGGGGACGCCGGGGAACATAGGAGTGCCAGATTGCAAAATGGACAACGGGGAAAATGCTCGGATGCATGAGACGAACACGCATGCAACTGCGATGCACATGACGACATGATATGAAATGCAGATGATGACATGGCAAAGTGCAACACGCAAGCAAATGACATGGCAAAGACAACGAACAACTGGCAGACACCTGGCGCATCGGATCCGGGGCGTTACAACACTCCTCCACTAACAAGAGATCTCGTCCCGAGATCTTAGGACCGAGACGGAAGAGAAAGAGGAAGATGCGAAACAAGAACTCAAGATAAGAAGCAAAGAATCGAGAGCACACGAGAAGAAGAGAGAAACGACGAGAATGACGAGAATCGAAGGCTCACGGAATCAGATAGGCTATGAAACCACTCCGGTTAGAACGAGATAAGAAACGAATAAAATTTGAAAGGATTTAGGCAGCACTCAATTTGAAACATGTAGGAATAGAACACGAGCTTAAGAAGATGGAATGAAACTTGATGAACTCTTGAAGAATGAATTAAATCATGAAGAACCACCGTGAAGAACTCCGGTAACAAAAAGGATGATGAGATAGAATGAAGGAAGAAAGAATAAGATGAGCCTTGCGGTGATTTAGATGGAGGTTCCGACGAAAAGGCCGAGGAAATTGAACTCCGGAAAAGAAAAGATGAAAACACTTGGAAGTAGAATTTATTCCTCAAGAACAAACTCCGAAGAAAAAGATTAATCACTTTGATGAAATAAGAATAAGATTTATTGTATGCTTATCCTTCATCAAATTAAATTGATGACAAGCAATGGATTTTGCATACTACTTATTCTTCTTGAAAAAGAATTGAGAAGTGACATATCGCAAACTTGAGAAGGTCTTCATGAACCACCGGTAGGATTGAAAAGAACGAATGGATTAATATGATAAACAAGGAAAATAATCTTGAACGTACCACCGTAAGAATTTGGAAATGACTGATGAAAGAGAATGAATCACCGGGAAGAATTAGAAGAACCGATAAGCTAGAGGGGATTTTGATGCAAAAGAACAAAGAGATCATGAGCTGATTAAAGAACACTTGAACGAGGCACCGTGATAAATAGAGAACGATAACTGGAATGATGGCCTCCGGTGAAAAGAAATGGAAAAAACAACTCCTGACATACTCCGAATGGGTAAGAAAGAATATCTGACAAACGGAATAATATGAGAGGATAACATGAAGCTAGAACCATGAAACTTTGAGAGAACGGGCAAGATTTAGAGGGAAAACTCTTCTTCAATCTTCAAATGATGACGAGAAACACCACCGAAATTTGTTGAGACACTTCGGGGAAACGAAAGGCGAAGAGGTTGAGCCAACAATGAAAATGATTTGGAATCCATCTTGGAAAAGGCATGTGACTGATGTGATTCATTCTTACATCACACTTGAAAAGAATTGGGAATAGCTCCGGGGAAATTAAAAGAGTCAGGTAAGATCCTGGGAAAGACCTGTGGGTTAGGGCCCACTAAAGAAAACACCATTGGAAAGGGATGTTGAACAGATAGATGATGCACCGGAAGAACTGAAATATTTGACTGAGGTGACAACCTCAAATTAATTGGAACACAGACGAATCTCCTGAGATGTCTTTGGAACTCCAGAATGATTGAATGGCGAGAGGCAAATGAGAAAGGAGAACACTTGATCCAAGGAAAGAATATAATCACTACCGAAAATTATAATTGAATCCACCGGAGAAGAAAGGGATGAAGAATGACGAACGAGACGAGAATTCACCGTTTGAAATGATTGAGGGAAGATCAAGAGACTCCGCATTTAATGAAATTGATGGTCGAAACAGACTCAAACTCCGGGAAGAAAAGGGTGGGAGGGCGGAAAACAAAGACAACTTGGAAGGGGAACCGGATTTAATATATTGAAGAGAAAATACTGGTTGAAATCATTGAGGAAAGAAAGCAAAGACTTTGCACGATTAGGATGGATACTCGACACGGACTCCAGCCCGAGGAGAAAAAGGGTGGGCGGGTGGGAAAAGAAAGCAACTGAGGATTGAACTCAAAGATGAAGAGGCTCGAGTCAACTTGATGAGAAATGCACCGGATGAAAAGAGCTAAGGACCAACAATCGGAAAACCAACTGCGTGAACCTAAAGAAAAAATTTGAAGGGGAAGAGGAGTAATTCAGAACACCTACGTCAAGATTCCTCACCAGAGCGACGAAGGGGCTGAGGAGTAAAAATAATTCCTACTCTCCGATATAACTAGACTCCGAAAACAGTTTTCATCTAGACTCGAGAACGGCCAAACTACACGATCGAACAAGGGGGCTCCTAAGGTCGGTCGAGACTCTGATACCAACTTGTCACGCCCAATATGCGATACTATCCTAAAGAGACTCGAAGGTCGAACCAAGGATAGAACCACATATTGATACGCTTTTGCAAGGTGGATATCATTACATCAACATTACATAATAGATGGGGATACATACAAAAGGCATACAATGCCACACGAATACAACATCATACATAAGAGCACCATCCGACTACGGATGAAACACAAACAAAACTCAAACGACATCCACCTGCTAGCCCAGGCTGCCGACCGAACCTATCCCCGATCGAAGAAGCGTAAGAAGAACTCAAGACAAGCAAGCATCGCTCTCGGCGTCATGATCATCGCACAACCTGTACACCGCAACTGTTGGTGTAGTAATCATGAGCCACGAGGACTCAGCAATCCCATTACCATGGGTATCAAGACTAGCAAAGCTTAATGGGAAAAGGAAGGGGTAAAGTGGTGAGGTTGCAGCAGCAGCTAAGCATATATGGTGGCTAACATACGCAAATGAGAGCGAGAAGACAAACAAAGGAACGGTCATCAACTAGTAATGATCAAGAAGTGATCCTGAACTCCTACTTACGTCAGACATAACACAGAAACCGTGTTCACTTCCCGGACTCCGCCGAGAAGAGACCATCACGGCTACACACGCGGTTGATGCATTTTAATTAAGTCAAGTTTCAAGTTCTCTACAACCGGATATTAACAAATTCCCATCTGCCACATAACCGCGGGCACGGCTCTCGAGAGTTTATACCCTGCAGGGGTGTCCCAACTTAGCCCATCACAAGCTCTCACGGTCAACGAAGGATATTCCTTCTCCCAGGAAGACCCGATCAGTCTCGGAATCCCGGTTTACAAGACATTTCGACAACGGTAAAACAAGACCAGCAAAGCCGCGCGATGTGTCGACAATCCCGATAGGAGTCACACGTATCTCGTTCTCAGGACACACCGGATAAGCGAAGTGTACAGGTACCGACGTAACCCAAGTTGCCAAGGGATGGTCCCGCACGGTGCTCTAGTTTGGACCAACACTTAGACAAGCATTGGCCCGGGGGGCTGAATAAAGATGACCCTTGGGCTGGCCGACCCAAGGGAAAAATAGGTGGTGGTGAGGCAAATGGTAAAACCAAGGTTGGGCCTTGCTGGAGGAGTCTTATTCAAAGCGAACTATCAAGGGGGTCCCATAAATCACCCAACCGCGTTAAGGGACGCAAAATCCGGGAACATAATACCGATATGACGGAAACTAGGGCGGCAAGAGTGGAACAAAACACTGTGCATAAGGCCGAGCCTTCCACCCTTTACCAAGTATATAGATGCATTAATAATATAAGAGATATTGTGATATCCCAACAATAAACATAATCCAACATGGAGCAATCTTCATCTTCACCTGCAACTAGCAACACTATAAGAGGGGCTGAGCAAAAGCGGTAACATAGCCAAACAACGGTTCGCTAGGAAGGGTGACAAAGGTTAGGGGCTATCATGCAATTTGGGAGGCTTGAGCAAAGAAGTGGTAGGTAACGAAAGCATAGCGATAGAACGAAGCAACTAGCATAGCAATGATAGTAATGAGATCCAAGGTGACGGTCATCTTGCCTGAAATCCTGCAAGGAAGAAGAACGAGTCCATGAAGAAGATGAAGCCACGAAGATGAACCAAGCGTGAGATTTAACGAATCCTCACGCCGCAACGTAGCAGGGAACTATCGAGAGAAGCACACAACAAGGTAAACACACCACACATGAACAAGGCATGATACTCAAACAAGTATGATGCATGGCAATGCTACATGAAACTACTTCATGGCAAGAGATGATGCAAACAAGAGCAAAGACATCAAAGCAAGTTTAAATGAGGCCGAAACAACATAGAGCAATTCCTAGAAGTCCTCATATGCAAATTTCGAAATTGGTCCACATCTGAATAAACTTTATGTTCAAGTTGTTAAACAGCAAGTTAAGATGCACCACGATGATCTACACGAAATTCTAGTCAAGTTACATATAAAGTTCATTAAATTCGGAGCTACGACCTAGAAGATATGAGCAAAACAAGATAAGCATGGCATTGATGCAAAATGCATACAAACATCAAGCAAACACCTCAAAACAAGGATGCAACATGATAATATGAAACTACATGCAATTCTAAGCAAGTTTTATATAGAGCACACTCAAAACGGAGCAACGGTTCAACACCTACACCCTATACAAGTCATGACAACAATCTGTCCAAAACAGCAAATAGGCATATTGCAAGCATCAAAACACTATGCTACAGCATCTCAACGTGAAAACAAAAGGCATGGGCATGATGTACAGGTAAAGCATGACAAAACATGAACACTGAGCTAACTCCAGAAATCACTATAACATGCTTAAAAGGACATGGCAAGATTGCATATAATAACAGTTTCAGGCTTAGCAGAAAATAACACCAGGTTGCAATATCTAGAGCTATCAAACAACATGTTACAGGAACTTATCATGGCAAACAAAGGCATGGAATGAATCTACCAAATTCATAGAACAAAAGTCCTTTACTGATCATGAGCCAAAAAGGATCAGAAGATATGATGGCACCCATGTAAACATGGCAAGTTATATGACAGGTTCATACATGGCAGGAACAACAATAAGTAGACATGTTGGTGAGCTTGAACCACTCACCACAGAGCAATACATGGCATGTCAAGGAAACTCAAAGTAAGAAGACATGTTTATGAAGCTAAGCATGGCAAGAGCAAGTTCATAGGGTGCATGGATTACTAGAAAAGCTCATGGAAAAACTAAACTTAATGTTAACAGGTTGACAGCAACATTATTTAGCAAGTTTGGAGCAAGATAACAACATGTTACTGCAGACCATAAATGCAACCAGGGGCATGAATAGATAGAGCATGACATGTATAACAAAACATCTTTAGTGAACATCTCCAGATTATGCATAGAATGACTTGTAGCAGCAGGTTTACATAGCATCATGATATAGTAGAATCAGCTTAGCAAAACAGGAACAACAAGTACCCTACTTAACAAGCTTGATGCACTCACTACAGGAATCACAAAAATACAAGGATGGCACCACTATAAAGATGTCATGGCATAGTTGAAAACTCATGTAGACATCAAGATCATAAGAGGCACACATTAAACATGGAAAAAATGACAAATGAGCATGTTCTGTTAACAGACAGCAGACAACATTATGAAGCACTTTTGCAATGATGATTCAGACATCAAGATAAACTCAAATGAACATGATGCAATGGAACGAAATGCAGTACTCGTTGAGGCGAACAATTTGACATATTACACGCACAAAACGGAGCTATGGATGCAGAGATACAATGCGATGAACATGGCATGATTATGCAAAATATATTCGGGACGGGATATTTTCGGGGTCAACCTCGTGGAAACTGGATCTGCACGGATTCCAAGGCGGCGGCGGATCTCGCCGGATCTCCACCGGAGAAGAGGCGAAAGTGGCCGGAGTTGGCCGGATCCGGTGGATCCCGGCGGCGGAGGGCGGTAGGGAGACGCGGAGCCCGGGCGCCCGGCCGGCGAAGGCGGCGGGGCGTAGCGCCGAGGAGCTCGGCTCATGGGCGCCGGGCGAGGCGGGCGGGCGGAGCGCGGGCGGCGGCCGGGCGGTGAGCGGCCGGGCGGCGGGGACGCCAGCGCGGCGGGCAAAGCTCGAGGATCGGGCCGCTGGAGGCGGGCGTCATGGTATGCTGGCTGGCGGCGAACGGGCTGGCGGGTTCTGGCGGGTCACAAGGGCGGCTTTCGCGGCGCATGGAGGAGAGAGAGGGAGGCGCAGGCTGAGGGACACGTGGCGGGGGTGGATTGGTTGCGGGAGGTGGCGGACATGTCCGTCGGCGGCGGGGAGATGTCCGGCGGCACGAGAGGAAGAAGGATAGGGTTTCAACTGCGAAAAATGGAAGGGGAGGGCATATTTATAGGTAGAGGGAGCTAGGAGAGTCCAAGTGAGGTGCGGTTTTCGCCCACACGATCGTGATCGAACGACCGAGAGCATGGAGGGGAGTTTGCTGGATTTTGGGCCAATTTGGAAGCGGTATTGGGCTGCACACAAAAGAGGCTTTTACGGTTACCCGGTTAACCGTTGGAGTATCAAACGACCTCCGAATGACATGAAACTTGACAAGCGGTCTATCGGTGGTATACCAAGGCCGCTTGGCAAACCTAGGGCCATTCTGAGAATGTTTAACACCCACTCACAACGAGAGACAAAAGGGGGACGCCGGGGAACATAGGAGTGCCGGATTGCAAAACGGACAACGGGGAAAATGCTCGGATGCATGAGACGAACACGCATGCAAATGGGATGCACATGACGACATGATATGAAATGAAGATGATGACATGGCAAAGTGCAACATGCAAGCAAATGACATGGCAAAGACAACGAACAACTGGCAGAGACCTGGCGCATCGGATCCGGGGCGTTACACATCTTTGGCGTCCCAGTCGCCAGATGACTGCTGGACCACCAAGTCGGAGTCGCCATAACACAGGATCCAGCGAATGCCAAGCTCCTTTGCAAGCCGGAGCCCGTGAATGAGCGCCTCGTATTCGACGACGTTGTTGGAGGTGGCGAAATGGATCTGCAGCGCGTACTTGAGCTTGTCGCCTTTGGGGGAAGTGAGGACCATGCCGGCTCCCAAGCCAGTGCGCATCTTGGAGCCATCAAAGTGCATCCGCCAATGGGTGGAGTCGGGCGCTGGCGGAAAGTACTGGGTCTCGGCCCAGTCGACGAGGAAGTCGGCCAGTGTTTGCAACTTGATGGCAGTGCGGGGCTGGTAATAGATGGTGTAGGGGGGCAGCTCTATGGCCCATTTCGCCACTCGGCCAGAAGCATCTCGGCCTGGCGATCTCGGCTAGTGGGGCTGTGCAAACCACGGTGATTGGATGCTCTTGAAAGTAAGGCTTCAACTTCTTGGCGGCAAAGTGCACGCCGTAACACATCTTCTCGGTAGTGGGGGTAGTTCTCGCTTGGAGGTCGACAAGATTTCGCCGTAATATATCGGTCTCTCGGACAAGTTGCGCTTTGCCTTCCTCCTTATGCTCAACTACGGCGATGGTGGCCGACTACCCTGCTGGTGGCGGCGATATACAGGAGCATGGGCTCCTTGGGAGTCGGAGCCGCCAAAGACCGGGGAGTAGTCAGCATTTTCTTCAACTGGAGAAAAGCTTCACCGCCTTGTGGTTCCATTCGAAGAAGGTGGTCTTCTTCATGAGCTGGTACAGAGGAAGAGCTTTCTCGCCCAGCCGGCTGATGAATCGGCTGATGGACGCCAAACAGCCGGTGAATTTTTGCACATCTAGCAGTCGGCGGGGTACTTCCATCCTCTCGATTGCCTTGATCTTCACGGGGTTGCACTCTATGCCGCTGCTCGAGACCAGGAAACCAAGGAGGTGGCCGGCTGGTAATTCAAGATGCACTTTTCGGGTTGAGCTTGATCCGGAATCGGGCGCAGATTCTCAAAGGTCTCCTTGAGGTCTTCCGGCAGCTGCCTCGCTTCTCCGTCTTCACCACCACGCCGCCCACGTAAACGCATGCGTTCGCTAAGCTGCTTGAGGAGGCACTTCGCATGCAACGCTAAAAGGTGGCGCCGCATTCCTGCCGAACGTCATGGTCGCAGCGTATGAAGGCTCCAAACGGGCGTGATGAAGGCGGTCTTCAACTGTCGGCTGGGTTCAGCTTGATCTGGTGATATCCTAAGTATGCATCTAAGAAGCTCAACAGCTCGCATCCGGCTATGGAGTCTATCACCTGATCAATTCTCGGCAAAGCAAAGGGGTCCTTGGGGCAAGCTTTGTTGAGGCTTGTGTAGTCAATACACATCCGCCATCGCTTGTTCTTCTTCAAAGACCAAGACCGGGTTCACTAGCCATTCTGGAAAGAACACTTCCATGATGAAGCCGGCTGCAAGGAGCCGGGCTATCTCTTCTCCAACAACTCTTCTCTTCTCTTCTGACAGGCGGCGCAAGGGCTCCTGACGGGCTTCACATCGGATCGGACATGTAACTTGTGCTCGGCGAATTCCGTCGGTACACCTGGCATGTCTTTGGGGGACCATGTGAAGATGTCCCAATTCTCATGGAGGAAATCGACGAGCTCGCGTTCCTATTTACTGTCGAGGTTTGCACCTACGATAGCGTACCTCTCCGGGTGCTCCGGGTCCAAGGGTATCTTCTTTGTCTCTTTGGCCGGCTTGAACGAGCCCTCAGCTTCTAACTCCTTAAGGTTGGGCGACATCTCTGGCTGCTTGCCGGCCATTGCCACAACCCGATCAAGAAGCCGCTTCTCAGCTGCGATCACCAAGGACTCGGCCAGCCGGCCTTTCAGTACCGCAGACAGACGACTTTTCTGTAGTCGCCGCCACGGTTAGAATCCCCTTGGTACTCGGAATCTTCATCTTGAGGTAGGCGAGTGGGGACCGCCATGAACATGGCCAAAGCAGGTCGGCCAAGCAGAGCATGGTACGGGCCGAGGTCCACCACTTCGAACCAGATCGGCTCTCGGCGAAAATGATCTTTGTCCCCAAAGAGGACGCCTATCGTGATCTTGCCGATCGGTGAGCGGGAAAGGCCAGTACAATGCCGTGGAACACGGTCCGCCGCTCTGAAGCTGTCTTTGCTTGATTCCTAACTTCTCCATTGTGTCCTTGTACAGGATGTTGATGCTGCCTCCGCTCTATCAAGATCGCGAGAAGCGAAGCGGCCCGCCTATCCGCAGCAAGGGTGGCTCCCAAGACCAAAGGCGTAGGGAGCCCGGATTCGCATCACCTCCGGGTGATCAACTCGGCTCCAACCGATAGGTTTCTCGGACCGCTGCATGAATTTCGGAGCATCCGACGCCATCGCTGCGTTCACTTCTTGCCGCCGCAGTACCGGCCGGGCGATCGTCGACCACACCGGTGAACACCACATATGCTCCATACTCTTCCGGTACTCGTCTTGTATCAAGGCCGACCGGCTCGATAGCCGCTGGCCGGGCGGCGGCGGAGGCGGCGGCCCAGCAGGCGGGGGAGGCAGGAGGCCATCTTCCTTAGCGATCCTGGTGAGCTAGTGGCACTTCCGGGTGGTGTGGTTCGACGGCTTCGCGCCGCTATGGAACTTGCAGGGACCATCTAGAGTCTGCTCGTAAGAGAAGACCGGCAACCAGTTGGACTTGCCGCTTTTGCCGCTTGGCCGGAGGCTGCCCTCCGCTGTTGGTCTCGATCGCCGCCACCGCCATTGTTGGAAGCCGTCAAGGGGGGCCTTGCGCCAGGATCATTCTGCTGCTGTCGCCGACTGGTGTCGCCAGCCGGAGTCCTGGGAGCCTGGGGAGCCACCTTGCCAGTCGCACTGACTTCGATCTCCGTCTTCATGGAGGAGTCAGCCGTGGTGTACTTGTCTACTATGATCAGCAGCTCGTCGAGGGTCTCCGGCTCATCGCAAAGGAGCTTGTGCTTGAGGAGGGTGCCTTCTCTGCATCCGGCGGTGAAGTACTCAATAGCCTGTACCTCGTGCACTCCCTCGCAAGAGTTCCGGAGCTCGGCCCAACGCGTGAGGTAGTCGCGAGTGGACTCGTTGGGGCCTTGCACGCACAAGGAAAGCTGGCGAGGCTTGGGAGGTCGCTTGTATGTGCTCGTCCAGTTGCGAACGAAAGCCTCGGTGAAGTCGACCCGACTGTTGATGCTGCGGGCTTCGCTATTCAACCATGTCCGAGCCGTGCTCGGAGCATGAGGGGAACATACTTTACGGCAACGCGCTTGTTGCCGTCGCTATGCCGACGGCCGTGGAGTAGTCAACTAGCTGGCCTCCTCCGGCTTCACGGAGCCGATGTATTTGGGTGTATCTCGGGGGAGCGTGAACCCTCTGGGGAAGGGCTCGTCTCGGATGCGAGGTCCGAAACACGGCGGGCCCAACTCGTCTTCCTCTTCTAGCGCCAGGGATCGGTGGAATCGGTCGATCCGGTGGCGGGCGTCGTTTTCTCGGACTCCCTCTCGGCGGCCAAGGCGGTCGCCGAGAGTCGGATGCTCGATGGGTGGCGGGGAGACTTGCCTTTCTCTGCGGGGAGGAGGAGGCAGATAGTCATCCCGCCGCTTCCATCGCTTCTTGGGCGGCCGCCTCCGCTGGCCGATGGAGATGTGGGTCCGACTATGGCTGACAGCCGGAACCTTGTTTTTTCTTCCACGGACACCGCCAGTCCGCGTTCGAGACGTCACACCTTGATCTCGGCGGGAAGGCAAGTCGCCGCGTTGTCGTCGCGGCACCTCCGTGCGGCAGCTGGCTTCGTCTTGCGCGGCAGCCGCGTCGAGGAGCTGCTGGACTCGCTCCGTCATCAGGCGGCGCTCCTCGCCTCGGGTTATCCAGCTCGTCCGCTAGGTGTAGCCTCGAGATTCGGGCCGATCGGCGAGTCGGGCCGGATCTCCCGGCAACTACTTTGTCTTCTTCTTCGCGGGGGCGCGTCAGCGCACCCGCTGGGTGTAGCCCCCGAGATTCGGGGCGCTCGAGGAGGTCTCGGCCGGTCGGGTTCGACCGAACGGGCGGCCGTGCTGGCGCTCCTGCCGGCCAGGCGTTGAAGTGGGTAGGCAGGCCGGGTCAAGTCTGGCAGTCCGAGTGGCGAAGCAGACGGACGTTTTTTTTCTTTTCTTCTCTTTGTCCCAGCCGACTTCTTTCTCTCTCTCTTTCTTATTATTTTTTTTCTGCCAGTCAACCGTGGACACCCGACATTTTCTTCGGCCGGATCTTGGCAACCGGATGCACACACACAATTTTTTTTAGCAGCCGGCCATTGACTTATTCAGCCGGATGGGCACAAAGCCCTTGACTTTTCTTGGGTAGCTAGCTCGCTTTTCCCAGCCGGCTACAAGGCAGTCGGCCTCTTATCTTCTTTTCCCTTTTTTAGGCACTCGGCTGTGGGCAGTCGGCCCTTTCTTTTTCTTCGGACGGACCTTTTCTTTTACTTCTCTTTTCACCGTACTGCTTCTTCCTTCAGCGCCGGCACAGGCAGTAGTGGAGCGAGACCCGGCAGGGGCGCTGTGCGGGTATAGCCGGACACGGCGCCACCCGTAGCCGGCAAAGGAGGCGTTGGCGACCCGCCGCCAGAGGCGCCGGGCGGTGGAGTCGGCACGGCGCGCTGGAAGCGCAGCGGCTCGCACGAAGTCAGACGCGCCAGCGGAGGCGGCGAGGCGGGCGACTCCGCCAGCGACAAGGCGGGAGGACCCGCATTGGGGAGCTGCCCGAGAGGGCGAAACCGGCCGGGCGGGCGGAAGCGCAGCGGCCTCGCTGAGTCGGTCGCGCTGGCCGAGGCGGCGAGGCAGCGACCGCCAGTGGCAAGGCAGGAGGACCCGCATTGGGGAGCTGCCCGAGAGGGCGAAACCAAGAGGCGGCGGAGCCGCAAGCGGTGGCCAGCCATCCGGCTCGGGCAGAGACGGCAGCGGCGTGGAGCCGGGCGCTGGTTGGTGGAGGCGAGCCGGCGAAGTAGGGGAGCCGCGCGGGCGTAGGCGGCCGGGCCGCACAAGGCGGCGGAGGATGCTCGTGGCACGGCGTGAGAGGACGAAGGCGGCGGCGACCAGAGGCCGCGCCGCGGGAAATCGGGCGACGGGGTGCACGCGTGGCGCGGCGGGCGAAGCCTGACTGAGGAGGAGCCGGCCGGGGAACCCGATGGCTGGAACAGGCGGAGGAGATGCAGGAGCCGGCCGGGGAGGCAAGGCTGCAGCCGCCGTGGGATACTCGGAGCCGGCCCTAGCCGGGTGCGCAGAGGAGGCGGGGCCGCGGCTCGGGAACCCGGCGGAGGCGGGACGCGCAGCCGGCCACAGTGTGACGGCGCCTGCAGCTGGCGGGCGATAGGGAGCAGGGATCTCGGCCTTCCTCTGCTTATGCGCTGCTGGCAGAAGACATGGCCGCCGGGGCCGCGGTCAAGACTTCGGGTGCAGGCGGCGGCAGGACGACGCTGCAAAGGAGGAGAAGGGCGCTCGAGCCAGATCTTGGCGACGTGAGGCTCGGACGCTGCGGGTCAAGCCGCAACGCGATTTGTGCGAAGCCGAGGCAAGCGCCGCAGTGGCTGGCCGCCCACGCCAAGACATGGGCCGAAAGCTAGCTAGCTAACTCAACTGGAATGGATGGCTCGGGGCTCGCTAGCTAGGTAGCCGGGCATGAGTATGTGCACGCATGGGACGGAAGCGGCCAGCGGAACTGCACATGGAGGCGCTGGGCGAGACGAGGCCGAGCCGGCGACCAGCGTGCACGAGGACGACGAGGCCAGGCACGGGCGGAGTAACGCAGGAGGCGCCACGGCGGCCGGCGTCGCGGTGGTGGTGACGAAGACAAGGCCGACGGCGAGGACGCGCCGACCCTCACGGCCATTCCGGGGGCATGTCGATGTCGAGCCCCCGATCGCTATCGGAGAGACGGCGTGACGCCGCGGTGTTGAAGACGAAGAGGCCGACGGCGAGGACGCGCCGCCCTTCGCGGCCGCTCCGAGGGCGCGTCAATGCCGGGCCCTCGAGCGCTACCGGAGAAACGACGGCGACGCCGCGATGATGACGAAAATGGTCCCGCCCGGACTGCGAAACCAGCAGCAGCGTGGTAGCATAGTAGTAGTACCGCCCCATGGTGGGCGCCAAATGTCGGGGTATTCTCACGGGGTGGATTCGTGTGAGGGCAAGACTGCTGCCGGAATATCCAGGAACGGGTATGCGAGTAGCACACGCTAGTTTACCCAGGTTCGGGACTCTCCGGAGAGATAACACCCCTACTCCTGCATGTCTGAGTATATCTGGTATATGTGGTACAGAGTGCTCCTGGAGTCAGTATTCACGAGGTCGATGCCATAGGCATCTGGCATCTGGCCTCATATATGCATATGAGCATAGGTGGGTGTGTGGCTGCATGTGCCTGAGCATGCATGCGTGAGTGTGTGGGAGATTGAGTCCATCCTGGATGGATGGATGGATGCTCATATATATAGGGGAGTTAGCTTAGGATGTAAGCCATGTAGGCATGGTAGCTAGCTAGCTAGTGGCATGGTGGGGTGTCATCCTTGTCCCCTGGGTCACTTCATAAATAGTGCCAGGGGACAAGTGACACTGTACATGATGGCTGGGGTGTCACGTGAACAAAGGCCGGTCACGGTCGTCACGTCGGGTCGCTGTCGGCTGCAATGGCAATCGGCTGGTTACGCGGTCGGCAGCCATCACCGGCAGCCAGCCGGTCGGCTGGTGGTGCGGCAGCCAACAATGGGTCGGCTGGTGGAGCGATCGGCAATAACAGTCGGCTGGCGGGTCGGAGTCGGCAGCTACGGTCGGCTGGGCGGCCGGGAGTCGGCAGTGATCGCCTGGTGGTGCGGTCGGCAGCCAGTGATCGGCTGGTGGTGCGATCGGCAAGACTAGCCGGTCGGCTGGCCGGGGAGTTGGACTGAGGGGCTTTGCTAGCCCCGATGTCTTGAATTATTGTCTCGCCGTTTTCGGGGTATCCGTGTCCAATTACTCCGACACATGTATGCCGGCGAATCTTACCCAGCTTCAGGGCTCTCCGAGGAGATAACACCCCTACTGCTGCTCTGCGAGGTCTCCGCATGATCACTATGGCAAAGTGGGTACAAGGTTGCTCCTTGAGCTGTTCGGGGGGGAGGAAGGAGAAGGGCACGGCTAGCTCTCCTCTTCCCTCTATGTGTGTCTAGAACTATTATTGTCCAACCCCTTGCATGGGTGCCCACAGGGGGGGGTTATAGGCCTACCTTCGGGGTAATGGTAATCCGCCGGGCGCAGGTCCCAAATGCATCGCCTCTTAAGTCGCCGTCTTCTCCGCCGACTTCTGGGGCCCGCCGACTAGTGGGCCCTGCCGACGGTCCAGTATGGGGCCGACAGCCCTTGTCCGCTGCGGGCGGGTCTTGCCTGCTGCGGATTACTGTAGCCGTGCCTCTAATGATGCGAGCTTGGTCATGGGGTCATGGAAACAGTGCCGCCGCCTGACGGGCGATCACTGTCGCCACTCCCTGTCTTGTTTGGTTAATGGCGCACGGAGCCCGTTGGGAGGGGCCAGCCGACTCTCGGAGGCCGACTCCCAGTGGGTCCGTCTTGGGGTGCTCTCGCCGTCTTCTGCAATCCCGCCGACAGGCGGGTCCCACTGCTGGTCAGACAGCCGTCGTGGGTACAGGATCGCCCACGGTGATGTCAGGCTGGCATGGCACAAAGGTTGCCACGGACGGAGATCTCTGTCAGTACGGCGCTCTGTGGCCATGCCTGTCCTTTGTGAACGGGGCAGGGATGGGTGCCGAGGCGGCCCCATCTCATCCCGTCCGTAGTCGCATTAGCAGGAGGTGGTTGGACTCGCGGGCCAACTCCCCATAGCCGGCTTCTCCGGAGGTCGCTGGCTGGGAGTCGGCTTATCTTGAGGCCGTCTCTGGGACTCGGCTGGGAGGGGTAGTCGGCGGCTCTGCCGCCGACTCTCAGAAGGCAGCTCTTCATCTTGGGGTCTTGAGGGGCGCAGTCTGCCCTGATGTTTTGAAAGGTCCAGGGGCTCGGGTTTGCCTACCCGTGGCCCATTACTCCGACAACCAACGCCAAGCTGACCTTGTTCTTCAAGTGCGTTCTCGGGGCTCTAGAGCAGCTTCATGCCAACCGGGCGGCCTCGCTGGCCGACAAGGCCCGGAGGCTTTGCCAGGGTGCCATGACCAAGGTTCTCACCAAGGTGGCATACTGGTACCCCGACCTCGACTTCGACGTATTGCTACTGGAGAGCTTGCCGGAGGATACTGACCTTGCACCGCTCAGGGAGCGCATCAAGCCCATCATCAGAGGTGTCGGCGGAATTCTGAGCGTGGAAGGCCAGCGCCGGGATTAGGCACCCCATTTCTTATTGTCGCTGCAAGTTCATGGCCAAGACAATTTCTATCTTTAGTTAGAACCGCAACAACAATTGATGTAATATAACTCTGCAGTACTTTGAGATTATGCATGTTATTTTCCTATTCGATCTCCCTTTGTATGTCCACCCTACGTTTACTAGGTAGGTTTGCCGGCGCGTAAACCCAGGGGAGTGTCTTGGGGACGGATCCCCATTGGCCTGCCGGGTGTGCGTGCTGCCGGGCGAACCACCTTACCGCCCTAAGCGCGGCCGCCCGAACTGTCGAGCTTGACTCGAGTCAGAATCGGGAGCGTTGCCAAGTGCAGAAGGCTACCCAGCCACTCTCGACGCGGCCGCTTGAGCTGTTGAGCAGACTCGAAACAGAACAAGGGCGTTGCCAATCGCAGGGGGGCCTTCGCGTGCAGGTTTTTCATACATAGGCAAGATCTCTGAGGACGATAACCTTATGTATAGAAGGAAATAACTCAAGGCTCTAAATGACTTAGCTTTTACATTGCTGTCAATTTGGCGTCCTTCAAGGCCAGGCGGCGCCAGATGTTCTCTGGCCGTCTCCTTCTTGGGAGCCATGGCGATGAAGAACTGCTAGGCTAGCTACTAGACCAGATTTTCACAATTGCGCCCCCTACCTGGCGCGCCAAAGATGTCGGTGTGGAACGACACCTATGGGATCACAAGAATCCCAACTATGGTTGCCGGGGCGCAGGGTTGCGAGAAGAGCATGATTAGTAATTAGCATAAGGGTCGTTTACCCAGGTTCGGGCCGCGAGGATGCGTAATACCCTAGTCCTACTTTGGTGGCTGTATTTCAGAGAGTTCTTGAGCTCTCAAACTAGCTATGGTGGATGCGTGGTTCGAAAGAGCCGAATCCTTCTCCAGTATGCCAAGGGCCTCCTTTTATAGTCGAAAGAGGCTGCCACACTGGCACACAGGAGGTGGAAAGGCGTACAGTACTGCGAGCTTATCGCTCGTATTATAGGACAAGACGCATTTAATGCATCACTGAGGTGTCCCCTAGCTTTATCGGGGACGGGAGCGAGGCCCGTCCCGTCCGTCGCCGCTCCTCCTCGCTTCGACATGCGCCCTGGCCAGCGATGCATGCGGTGCCATGTAGGCAGGCAGGCAGCTGGGGTGGCGTGGTGGTGGAGCCTTCACGAAGATCTGCATGCCGCCACGCATGCATGTGCTGAGTTGGCCTGGAAGCTGCCTGTTGCCACGCAGGAGCCTGCCCAGCTGGTTGGGCTGGCAGCTGCATGCGAATGGCGGCGGTGACTTGGTTGGTGCGGGCCTGGCTGTGGCCCCGCTGGCGCCCTTGGTGAGGGCCTTGCCGGGTGGCCCGGCAAGGGTCTTGCCGTGGCATGCCATCGTCCCCGGCAAGGATCTTGTCGGGGGTCTTGTGGCTCTCCTCGGCAAGGGTCTTGCCGAGGACCGTCGTCTTTTAATCCTCATCTGATCTTGAATATTCCTTGTCTTCAGAAAGATCTGCATGCCACCACAGAAGTGCCTCCCGAGCCCTGGCCCAACGTGGTTGATGGTGTTGGAGACCGTGGGCTCAAGGGCGGCGCTTCTGATGGCGTTGGTGTTCTTCCCGCAAGGGTCTTGCCGGGCTGTTGAGGTCAGCCCCGGCAAGGGTCTTGCCGGGAAAACTGCTCCGCCCTCCGCTTTATGCGTTCTTGGCCTTGGCGTCGTCTTGATTGTCTTGGGCTTTGGTTTTACCTTGGTTCACCTCCCCTGTTCTGCTTGGTGTGGCCGTGGCCGCGGCTCCGACTGCTCGTGCACAAGTAAGGGGTACAAAGATGCGCCCCTTCTTTCGTACACCGACATCATACATGATAGAACCTATGACCGAGGCATAGGGAATGACTTTCATTTTCTCTCTATTTTCTGAAGTGGTCGGGCATTGAGCCTGACTCAACTTCACACCTTGTAATACATGCAAGAACCCTTTCTTTGACTGATGCATTTTGAACTTCTTCAAAAGTTTATCAAGGTATTTGCTTTGTGAAAGTCCAATTAAGCGTCTTGATCTATCTCTATAGATTTTGATGCCCAATATATAAGCAGCTTCACCGAGGTCTTTTCATTGGAAAATTCTTATTCAAGTATCCTTTTATGCTATCCAGAAATTCTGTATCATTTCCAATCAGCAATATGTCATCCACATATAATATTAGAAATGCTACAGAGCTCCCACTCACTTTGTTGTAAATACAGGCTTCTCCAAAAGTCTGTATAGAACCATATGCTTTGATCACACTATCGAAGCGTATATTCCAACTCCGAGATGCTTGCACCAGTCCATAAATGGATCGCTGGAGCTTACACACTTTATTAGCACCTTTAGGATCGACAAAACCTTCTGGTTGCATCATATACAAACTCTTCTTTTAGAAATCCATTAAGGAATGCAGTTTTTGACATCCATTTGCCAAATTTCATAATCATAAAATGCGGCAATTGCTAACATGATTCGGACAGACTTAAGCATCACTACGGGTGAGAAGGTCTCATCATAGTCAACTCCTTGAACTTGTCTGTCACATCCCTAGTTCTGGTCTGCTCTGGGTTAGCTAGTCTTGTGTTGCATCATGTTTAATTTTCTCTTAAATTGAAATGGGGATTGCTCAAACCCTAGCACCAGATCAAATCAACTAGGTTCAAATAAGAATATTCTCAATGAACCCAAAATGCTCTTCAGAAAAGTTCATCATTTTTGGATTGTTTAAAACCTCTGCAAAAAATGGTGCACATATCTCTAGGTCATTCCTGGATTTTTGAATTAAATCATATTGTATTTGACTTTGGGCATTTAAACAATATAAATAATTTAAATGCTCAGATAATGCCGAAATTAAATGTGGGCCCTTTGGAATAATACAGAGAGTGTACAAAAATTATTCCAGCATTTTACAAAATGCTTTAGTATTTTTACTAAAGCCAAAACAACAGCAGAAAAAAATAGAAAACATAAACTAAGAGAGAGAGAGAGAGAGAGAGAGAGAGAGGGGAAACCTTACCTGTGCAGCCCACCTGGAGCCCAAGCGGCCGGCCCAGCCCACCTGGCTCGGTGCCAGTCATCCCAAACCTCCGCCAAGAGGGCAGAGGCGGATACAGACACGCCACAAGACACTGCCGCCACGCCACCGCCTGCTCAAGGCCCCTCGACAAGAACACCGCGGATCTTCTCCTCGGTGCCGTCCTGATCGATCTGGTCTCTATTCCCCCCTCAGTTCTCTCCTTCACCCCCTGACGCCATGGCCGACGCGTGCTTGAGCTCGCTACCGCCATAGCCGCGCCCACCGTGCTCCCCTCACCGCCACTCTGAGTCCGCAAGATCCGCCAACGACCGCTGCTTCGCCCCAGCCTGGCCCCAAGCGCTGGGACGACCTTCATCACCGGCTACTCCACCTTCTTCCTCCTCGGTCGCCGAAGGCCGCGCCCGTCGATTCACCACTGTCTCCGCATCCCCGAGCTCGCCGACCTTCTCGTCCGACTCGCCGTGAGCCACTGACCTGAACCCCCCTCCTTTGCGCTCCGTTTGCACGCTGTAGCCGTCGCTCCGCCGGAGACCGAACCGCGCCGCCGCCCGAGCTTCTTGCCGCCGTGGCCACACTCGTTGTAGCTCCCAACCGAGCAACCTGAGCCCGCTACTGCTGCCTCTACTCCGCCTACTTCTTGTGCCGACTTGACCTTTCATGGTACCGATTTCCTCCACTTTGGTGCGTGCCATTGACTCCTTTAATGGGTCGAAACCTACTTAGTTCTCATTTTTATTTCGTCTATACAAGAAAAGAAGGATTTGTGTTTAGCAAGACAGAGAATTGAATAAGTAAAAATAAAGTCGTGTGTACCCTTTACCGAAAAGCAAATATGACAGATAGGGTACGACATATTGCTTATTCCTGATTGATCTAGTTGACGACAGTTGCCTTGTTGGACCGATTGTGGATTGGAATAGAAGTTTCTTATATACAGATATTCGTGTTTACTGATTTCACATCTTGGGAATGGAACTTGATGTAACCCATTGGAAACTCTCTTTGAGACTCATTATACATTATATCTGACAGGCTAATTAAGTCCTTCAATTTCATAAAGGAGTCTTTCCTTACTTCCTTACACAAAACTATTATGTTGTTATGCTGCTCGTGCAATCAAAACTTAGAATAGAAGAAAAAGAGTTCCCTCGGGACCCATCCTCTTCTCCTTTGCTTGTGTGACTATCATGAGAAGAATTCCATTCCAAGAAGTCAAATAACAAGAAAAAGAAACGAGGTCAAGATCCGTTGTTACCAGTACCGACGAAATGGATAAAGTGTCCTCCGGGAACGCAATCTACTACATTAGTTGGTGTAGCCAAAGAATAGGATATCCCCTTTTTTGACCCATTGGTCTTCAGACCAGACCCATACCATAGCTACAAACACTTTTGAGTCAGAGGAGACTGGCCAGATCACCTTCTTGAGGCTCTCTGGGCTTATCGGACGTCAATCTGTATAGCCACTGGTCCCCTTCTCCTTAGTCGTTGGCATGGACTCCATTCTTCCTAGTGAACTCGACGATTCCTTCCCTGCACGTTCTGCTCGACGATGATATGACTGATAATCAGAAGCGAGAGGCTCAACCAACGATTTTGATTAGACACTTCTCCTTGTTGAATGAGAATGAAGGAAGAGTGCCGAACGACTAAAGCTAACAACCAGCCCGGATACCTAAACAGAAGAGGATGTCCCAACATAGCAAGATATGATACAGACCAATTAACTGGTAAGCCAACCTTCCCCATTGCTTTTAAATCAACTAACTAGAAAAAGAAGGGGGCTCTTACGCGACTAGGCCGAGGAAACCTCCACTACTGGCTGAACTGAAACACATCATCCCATCCATTCCATCAAGTAAGTACGGGTCCCCGGTGACATATTAAAGAATGCCAGCTTTCTCCCAACCGGTCTGTGAGAAGAAATGCCTAGATACTCGGTATGAGGAGAGCTCAAAGCGTGCAAAGAGCAGGGTTTGGTAGGTGAGCCTCTTACAAGGGCAGGAAATTGGTCTATACCCACAGTTGCTTTTGTTTTTTCGTATGTCACTCTTAGGGTGATTTGCGAAGTTGTTGTTTCTGACTATAGCTTGTAAGAATAGAAGTGTGTCTGCATCGATCGCATCAAGATTAATCTATGTTATTTTTCATACGCATTTCATTTCACTGGGCTGCGGTTGGCCTTAGCTTTAGTAGCAGGGTTGGCGCTTTCTTTTCAATGAGGGAATGGCTGGCGCTATCACCCATGGCACCTTCATCCCTCAGCAAGAAGTGAGTAGTTGGCATTTCCGATTTCCGAACAAATGGATACAAATTGAGCTTGTGGATCCGATGATACCACGCCTGGGAGACTTTCAGAAGAATAAGAAGAAGAAGGCGGATTCCATTCTTCAAGTCAAAGTCAAGACTCTTGGCAGTTTCCTATCAATAACGATCCTTTGGATCTATAATCATTGAAAGAGGTCTCTATATTACAACAATTGAGAGTTGCCTCTTTCTATCACAACCTCGTACCAATCAAGGAGCTCTAAAGCATGCTGAGCTGGCCGGGCGGGATCACTAGCTTCCGGTAATATGTGCTTGTCACTTCACTCGAGCCTTGAGAGAATCCGCCAATACCCACGAGCTCACCGCGCCACGTAGGTGCCATACGAGCTAAGCACGCCACTCCACTCCACGGCCACCGCAGCCCCGTCCTCGAGTGCGCCTGAACTCCGGCCGCCGCCACGAGCTCGACTCCAGCGAGCTCGCTCCACCCCAGCTCCTCCCACTTGCACTACCAGATGCGTGCGACCCCCAGCTATGCGTAGCACCAATCCGCCGTCCAAATGGTCGCCTGTGGCGAAACCCGACGCCAGCCTCCGCCACATCGACCTCCGGCGAGCCGGCCTAATCCAGTTTAGTTAGCCACTAATGACCCAGCTAAACCACCCCTAGTGCCACTGCCATGTGGGTCCTGTGCCTGTTTAGTTTAATTTAATTTTCTGTTCAGATTAGTTCATAACCCACTGGGACCCACACGTCAACATTGACTTTGCTGATGCGGCCGTTGACTGGCCCCACATGTCATCCACCCAAACCAGCCTTGTTACACTGACCCGTCAGTCCCAGCCGTTAGGTTTGACCTGGACCGGGTCAGTTGACCTGCTGACGTCACAGTGACGTAGTGCTGACGCCATAAGTCATTTTCTTGATTTAATCTAATTCTGAAAATTCCAGAAATTGTCCAAAACTTCTAAAAATCATAGAAATTCAACCGTAACTCCAAATGAAATAAATTATATAAGAAAAATGATCAGAAAAATCCAATCTATCCATCTGTAGCATTCTCATGCATGTTAGAACAACTTTTGTTCACTGTTTAGGTCAAATCAATTAAATGGAATTTGAATAATCACATATGGAGTTTGAATTTGAATCTTGGATTCAAACCAACTTCATTTAATCTGGTTGCTAGTTGCATTAGCTCAAACCACAGCATATTGCCATGTCACACTCATGCATCATATTGTTGCATTGCATTGATTGTGTTCCTTCTTTGTTGTCGGTGTTTGTCCCCTCTCAGTAGACGACATACCAACGATGAGTTCGATGACACCTATGAAGAGCTATACTATCTTCAGAAGTGCCAGGCAAGCAAACCCCCCTTGTTCATTCCGATAAAATCCCACTCTCTTGCTCCTGCTCTCTTTTACTGCATTAGGACAACAACGGTTCAACTATTACATGCTGCGGTAGTTGAACCCCTTTCCTCTGCATGACCTGTCATTGCCACAGTAAATAGATGAAATCCACTAGCATGAGTAGGAGTTGTTTGAGCCCTGATGTGCCTACTCATTCATGCTTGTTTGTCATGCCTGCTATTGCTTAGAGTTGTGTCAGGTCTGATTCATCGAGGATGAATTAGAATGTGGTGAACATGTCCTACTGTTGAGAGCTAAGTGTGTGAACACGATTTGGTAAAGGTAGAGATGGGAGGCCATGTAGGAGTACATGGTAGGTTGTTTCTTGAAACCGTCCTCAGGAACTGAGTTCTGTGTTTGTGATCCATGAATAGTTACTACCACACATTGGGCTACGGTAACTCGACCCCTCTCGACTTATTAATCAACATGATCTCTGTCCAGGAGTTGCAACTAGTTTCTGGTGTTTGTAGGTAGTGTTAGTAGTCTACCAAGTGGCACCTGAATGCAGGTGGGCTTGGGACAGATTAGGCACAATGGTCCGGTGTACCAAGTGGCACCCGGATGGTGGGCTTGGGAACCCTGCACACATCGTTTGGGGCCGTGAGCGACACCCCGGCCGGATCTCCTTGCGGATGGAACCCGAATAGGCGATAAACCTGGACAAGAGACTTGTGTGGTTAGTCAGGTCGTGGCCGACACCCTCGCCGGGCTTCCGCTCAAAGGTTGCGGAGTACATGTCGTGTAAACGGTGATAAGTGGTGAGAGCGTGTGTGAAGAAGTACACCCCTACAGGGTTAACATCATCTATTCGAATATCCGTGTCTGCGGAAAAGGACTTCTGGGTTGCCTGTACAGTTCATAGACAAGTGAAAGTGGATACTTTAAAATGCGCAAGATAAGCGTGAGTGCTATGGATGGTGTTATCGTAGGGAGATAGGAGCGGATCCATAGTGGTGTATTGATTTGGTGAATATGTGGACTCGTGTGCGCCACCTCAAAAGAGTTACTTGTAGTCGTAGTACGGGATAGCCACAGAGCCAAAGCTGGCTTGCTGCAGTTAAACCCCACCATCCCCTTTGTTGATAATGATGCATATGTAGTTAGATCTGATGTAAGTCTTATTGGGTACATTTGTACTCACGTTTGCTTAATTTATGTTTTTGCAGAGAGACGTCAGTCTCGCTAGTAGTTCCGTGTGGACTTCGACGTTTAGCTTGATACCTCATCTATGATCTTGAGCCCTCGGCGGGATCTAGTAGATAGTCAGGCTTCTCAGCCTTTTTCATTTGTAGATGTCTGTACTCAGACATGTTAAGCTTCCGCTTGTGCTTGTTGCTTGTATGCTCTGTATGTTGGGTCATGAGACCCATGTTTGTAATACTTGGCTCCTCGAGCCTAATGAATAAATACTTGAGTCAGAGAGTTATGTTGTGATGCCATGTTGTATTTACTCATATCAAGCATATTGTGTGTATGATTGAAATGCTTGGTATGTGTGGGATCCGACAACCTAGTTGTTTATCCTTGGTAGCCTCTCTTATGGGGAAATGTACTCTTGTGCTTCCATGAGCCATAGTAGTCCGCTACAACCCGGTTCACCGGAGTCCTGCTAGCCCAGCACTACTGCTCCGGAACACTTGACTGACCGGCATGTGATTCACTTTGTTCCTATGTCTGTCCCTTCGGGGAAATGTCACGCGGTGACATCCGGAGTCCTGCCTAGCCTACTACAGCCCGGGTTCCTGGAGTCCTGATAGCCAGTGCTACAGCCCGGATTCGCACGTCCGACCGACTTGCTCGATGTTGATTCATGTATGCCTGTCCCCGTAAGTTAGTGCCACTTTGGGTTCAAGACTAGTCATGTCGGCCCGGGTTCTCTATCATATGGATGCTAGCAACACTATCATATACGTGAGCCAAAAGGCGAAACGGTCCTGGGCCATGGTAAGGCGACACCATGTGGAATACCGTGCGTGAGGCCGCAAAGTGATATGAGGTGTTACAGGCTATATCGGTGTGACTTAGAATCGGGGTCTGATAGCTTTGGTATCGAGCACGACTGCTGTGAGGATTACCAAGCCAAACTGGTCGAAGTTGAGTCTAGAAATGCTTTAGTTATATAAGGGAATTGATTGTGGAAGGGAACGTAAGACTCTTTTTACTCCTTTACCTTATGTCCTTCTGATCTGAGTCAACCTCTTCTTTTCTATGGGGATTAAGAACTAGGCTTCTCTTCTCTCTATCAGGTTCACGTGTTACTAATCCGTAGAATCTTAGGATTGTTGGTTACAGGCCTCAGTTCAGTTTCTACTACTTTTAGTATGCTGTCAGTTGAACCAGAACCTTGATATGATGTTGTTAAGTGACTATGCAAATCCTTGTGAACGTCTCAAATCTTTTTCTGAGCATTTACAGCCGTTATGCTGTCCGAGTCATCCCAGGTTTCTCAATAGTCTAATGCATTTGCAAGTCCCTTCTTCCCGTTTCTGATGTCCTTTTGGGCCAGTTTAAGCACACTAATCGGTGAGTTGAGGTACTCTGTTGCCTCGACATATATGTTGGAGCTATTGTTATGACCCTAGGTGTTTTAGGGAGTCACCTAGTAACCTGGCCATGTTTTGTGTTCCCGGTGTGATGATTAAGCCACCATTCTCGAAAGCATCCCGTGATGCCATTTAGTAGTAGGTATTCTATTCCTGGGTTCTTGAACCCAAGATTCACCCTACTTACCTCATGTTGATAGTGTTGCTAGTTCCTTTAGGATATTAGTAATCTTTGCAATAGTCCTCGAGGTTCGTGGTACATCCTTCTTCCAATTACCATGAACCATTCTTGGCAGAAGTTCGTTGAACCAAAATATCACAATAAGAGTGCTCTTGACGAGTTCTCCATTCAAATTGTGAGTCTGCCAGTCCTTCTTTTTCTGCATGGGTTATCCGGAAGAAATATGTTGAACTTGTTCGACATACTAATCCACACGTCCACAACTCAGAAAGATATTTGTTCCTTTGAGTTGCCCCTCTCTCTAGTTGTATCCTGATCTCCGTCTATCATTTGATAGTAAAGAGCATGTCATGCACTCATGCTCATCGATATCTCATATTCTTGTGGTCTGTCAAGCCATTCTATTCCGGAATGACTAGGAGAAACAAAGTCCACTACCTCATCCATTTCTAGGATAGGGTCAAAGCAGTTGTATTCCGCAGATCAAAATGCTAATCCAGCTTTTGATCCCGTTTCGCCTTGGAGTATTTCCATCTTTATATCAAGAATGTCATGGGAATTGCACACCAGACCCTACGAACTCTTGATGCTTGATACTTCTCGCCCTCATTATTCATTTCTCGGTCCCCGTGTTGTTGCACCCAGAATACCGACAAGTGAATCGTGATGTGTGAAATCTATACTCCTAGCAACTCTGTTGCTTGGTAGTTAAATGGACAATAACCTCATTTTTAGCGTGTTGATTATTGAATTATCATTCTAAGATTGATCGTGTTACCTAGTCCTTATTTCCAGTGCACTTTTCGATCAATGAGTTAGGATAGTGCCAATCCTTGCTTATTTGATCATATCATCTTGCCTGAGAAGCAAGATAGTTCTTGAGCTTAGTAACATACCAGTGGTTCGTGATTTTCCAAATATCTTCTCGGAAGTATTACCAGGTTATCCCCTAACTGTTATGTTGAGCTCGTGATCAAGTTGGTTCCTTGTAACCACCCCTTCTCCAAGAATCTGTGTTGGATACCCTGAGCTAGTTGGTTAAGCTAAACCACAACTTGGAGAGTTGGAAGATAACAACCTGTCCGACTCAGTTCATTCCAAGGGATATCTTTGTGTGTGTGCTGAAGAAAGATGATATCTTCATCGAATGATCCTCGTGACCAGTTGTTCGACCTATTGTCTTGCCAAAACTTTGATTTGAGTGTGGGCTATCCTCAAATCAAATCAGAACCAATGATGTTCGTAATGTTGTCTTCCTCGTGGTTTTCCCTTGAGCATACACCATTATATCTTTTGGTCTAACCAATGCTATCACTGTGTTCACATAGTTATGGAATTCCATCTTCATGGGAATCTCGATGACTTGTTGTTGAGCTCATCAGCAGCATTTTATCCTCTCCATGATTCATGTTGAACATCTAAGTTAGCATTGGAAACTTGTGTAAGCATTTTCTTCATGACCGTTTGTGAAGCATATGTTCGGATGAAAGAAGTGACTTCCCCTAACTCATGTGCATCTGATGCAAGTTGCCGCCGTGAGTTCGAGAAAGATTGTTTTTGATTCCTCTGGAATCATCCCAAGTCAGTCATGCATGTGCGAAGTACTCTATGGTTTGATAGGTTGGCCGTCTCCATTGCATATGTGTTTCCTAGTACACCAAGCCACTGATTGATTTGTTCAAGGAGAAGAAGTTCCTTCTTAAGAGCAAGACTTATGCAAGGACTTCGATATCCTCGATGATGGTTCCCCTTATGAACTCGGTAGCGTTTTATTATAAGACTACTATGTGTTCATGCTAGTCTCGGACAACACGTTCACATGTTGTAGAAGAACCAACTCATGTTTTGGAGCTTGCTATCGTAGTTCACTCCCCGATAATCTCGCAACGTCATCTCGTCGGTTTGTGTTGCAAACTTTCTTTTCCGGAACACGTTATGCGAATTCCTGTTACCAACCAGATCTGAATCACAGGCAGATAGGATGGTTGGACCTTCTCCCAAGAACTATGATATAGGTTCCAGTGAAGTGGACGCACCTAGCTGGAAGCACTATTATTGTAGTATCTTATTTAAGCCGTTTGGTCACTTCCCATGAGGATTTCGCCTAACTTAATCTAGAAGTTGTTCCTTATGGATTTTGTGCTACCGAAGTCCGACCTTTACTTGATGGCCATGTTGACGCTTTTAAGCATGACTGTGGTAGCTAGCACACCAAGGAGAACATTAGAAGCGGAATGCTAAATGTCTCTTGGTCGATCATCCAGATTTTGTTTCCTTGGGCCCGCTAAGGTGAAATCTGAGAAGGTGTTATCATCCTTTGCATCTGCATTCTCCACTGACGGTGTCCTGGACTAGGGGGTACTCACCACGTCATCTTCCGATCTGTTAGATTGGGCCGAGGACCCCCATGGTCGTATACTTATGGGCCAGTCCGGACAGCTGCCGCATACAAGGAAGATTCCACAAGACTTGGCGATCAAGACAAGGACTCCTCCCCCATCGGCGTATTCGGCCACGACTCTTGTTATCCTAGGACTCTGGTGCATTATATAAACCGAGGCCAGGCTAGTCGATAAAAGATCAACAATCATACCATAGGATAGCTTCTAGGGTTTAGCCTCTCTGATCTCGTGGTAGATCTACTCTTGTACTACCCATATCATCAATATTAATCAAGCAGGAGTAGGGTTTTACCTCCATCGAGAGGGCCCGAACACAGGTAAAAACATCGTGTTCCTTCTCTCCTGTTACCATCCGCCTAGACGCACAGTTCGGGACCCCTACCGAGATCCGCCGGTTTTGACACCGACGTTGGTGCTTTCATTGAGAGTTCCTCCGTGTTCGCAAAAGGTCGATGCCTCGCTGCAGATCAACCGCGACTTGGCATCTTCATCACCACCGACCGTTGGTCACCTTGGTTCGACCAAGGACATGCGCCCTATCTCCGATCGTCATGTTCGGATGAGGGCCTTCATCAACATCAGCTCCGATCTCTATCAAGATCTTGGAGGAATCATCCAGGGAGCCCGGGGGCTCAACGTCAACATTGCCCTCGGGCGACCCTGCTGTTTTCTGGACAACTAACTTGCATCCGCCGTCACCGCCTCCTCGAGCGTCGGTTTGACGATTGCTTCGGTGGAATAGTGTGGAATTACGTCTACAACAGCCATGCTAAATTTCGTCGAGTTCCGATGGAGGAATCTCCGACAATATACGATATACCGAAGCCCTGTCAAATCTGGACGAGAATCTGGACGAGTTTAGGGCGTGGTGTCCAGCTTCTAGCTCGGACCTCCTTTGGAAGATCCAACCGTTGATCTATTGCGGAATTCCTATATCTACCACCCCTCAAAATTTCAGCTCGATCCGACCATCCAAACTCCGGGAACCTTCCGATTAGTGCATCACTTTTCGGATATGTTTTCTGCGCGAAAACAAATCCGACCCGAGTTTGTCCTTTTTACGAACGAGATTTCGGACATCCTTTTTGAAGGAAGTTTTGTATGGGGCATTGTGTTTTGTTCCCGAACACATCCCACTAACTTTAAAATCTTTTGAACATGATCTTCAACATCATGCTGGTGTCAAACCAGTCCGGCAATATTACTCCACGGCTGCCGACCTACGCTAGACACGTCGTCACTTTGTTGAGCCGAGCTCAACTTCTTTGGATCATCATCTCGGCAAGCCGAACAAGAGTCCGGCATCGTGAAGGATAAATCATCACCAACATCGCCGCCCCAAGGATTACACGGAGCGGGCGTACGGCATCGCCGCACGGACGCTTCATCAAGCCGGCATCGACCACTTCACGACCTGCATCGGCAGGGCCGCACTGTTGCTTTTTCAAGCTGGTGTCCATCACGCCGACCTACTTCGACATCTCGGCTGGACCGGGCTTCGCCATCTCTTCATCAACCTACTCCGGACACTGGCGTCACTAGCCGACCAACTCCACACGTTAGCTGGGCCGAGGGCTTTGCCTCGGCGAGCCAACCTTTGCCAGCATTGCCATGCCGTTGTTTTATCGCCCATCAGGCAATGGGTGCGCGGATCGAGTCCCAATTTTGGGAATCACCTTCCTTCGGATTGCTACAACAAATAAAGCAGGTGCTATTAATCCCAATATTTTTTGCTTGTTTGGGTTCATTTTTTCCCAAGGAATTATTACTCTGGTTTGTCCATCATTTGTACACAGGTCTACCAAATGGTGGCCGCATTAAATACAGTCGCATGGTGGTTCAGTCAGTTTCCGTACATAGTCCGGCGAACGCCGCATCCGGAGCTCGGACCGACCTGTGAATTCAGGATTGGCCACGCCTTTACCGCATCACATCGACGCCCTGCATCGACATTGACTTCGGCGCCAGGCCATATTTCTTTTATTACTCACTTTGCATAAATTATTTATTATGCAACGATTTTTTTAATTATCATTATTACTATTATCTCCGGCTTGGACCATTTTTTGTGCACAGGAAAATGATCCGGGGACTTCGGCGTCACTCTGCCGGTCTGCATTGACCGTGCTATGTCACCACTTCAGCGTGTCGAGCTCTCCGCTCCGCCACCTCGGGACCGGCTTGGGGGATGGAACCTTGTCCCGTATCAAGCTCGGATCAGCGTCACCAATACCGAACACATTAACCAGCTAAGTCGCTTTCATGCTCAAAGCTTTAATTTCTAACTTGTGTTCGGTTCGACCAAGCATTATACTTTTTTGGAAAAATGTTGCTTGCAAAAAATTTTCTTGTCCAAACTTTATTTGTGACGCATAAATTCAAATACCCAATTCATTTGGGGGCTTCCTTCATGAAGCTTTTCCTCTTGCATATGATTATACTTGTACGGCTTCGTTCCTTGTTCGTGTATTACGCCAAAATATGCACCATATTGACTTAAGCGATTTGCAAGCTGGGTTGCCTCGCTCCTGTGTTTACCCCTACGTTCCCGATTGTTCGGCTAGGGAGTAAAGGGAGCACCTCTGCGATTGTCACGATCGGGTCATCCGAGCCGGACCTTTGACTGGGTGAAGCCGAAAGCTAGCGCTCTTATAGTTTTCAATGATGGTCGCACACAACGGAACTCATGAGTACAAAAATCTATTGCACAAGTCTCATAATAACAATGAGCACCGAAGAAAGGTATCGGTACTGGTACTACTTTCTTCAAGATGCTTCTTACACTTCGCAGTAATATAGCATAAGTTCCCCGGCGCTTTATGCATTCTGACCTTATGGCCCGATTGCTGGTTATTGGAAACACCGTCGATATTCTCGACGGATGGAGTACATAACACTTTTCGCCCTTGACGAAGAGGGAGAAGCCGACGGTCGGTTAAGACACGTTTAAAGTTCGGTTGAACATAGATATGATATAAGTACTTCGGTACATGCAATCATTCTTTTACCCAAGTCACTTGGGGGCTCCTAAATTTATATGAGCCGTTTTATGATAAGTGTTCTTCTTCTTAGTCGTTGCAAAGTTTTTTTTTTATTATTATTATTATTATTATTATCTATCACTCCTTTTTTCGACACGAGCGTGTGGTCACTAGCCGGGGAGCCTAATTTCTCTCTCAAAGCCGCTAGAGTTTAGTTTGCTAAACTGGCCTAATGAGAAGTACTCCGCCCTCGGATAGGAGGTTGAAGCCGTAGGCTGACCCGCTTGAAGTCTTGAGATAGGATGTATCATGTTAAAGCACGACATAAGCACTTCTTTTGCTAAGGCCAATTTTCGGATTGGCACCGAACACTTGATCTCGTTCGGACGTCAAGTTTTTACTGACGTTTTTTGGTTTTCCAAGCTTATGGCACTTTTTAAACTATTTGTGTGTTTTCAGCACAAGTCTCGCAGTGCAACGCCGGACACCTTTAGAGATTCGGCAAAAACATTCTCGGATATTGCTATATATGCATCGGTTTTGAATTGTGTCTTCGGTCAATAGTTGGGTTGCCCGGTTCTTGCGCTTGCCTCCTACGTTCCGCTTTGTTCGGCTAGGTGTGCAAAGGGAGAACCACTGCGATTGTGCTTCCAGCTCACATGGTTAAGCACCTCAGTGGAGAAAGCCGAAACGATTTGTCACAATAAGCGTAAACTGGTCAGCGATCCGATGACGGTGTTAAACGACGGGCCATTCATAACAATGCCGAAGTGTTTACGGCTTGACCTCGACTGTCGCCGAACACTACCGGGGGCTATTAACTGGCCTCCCAAACTAAATCCTCGATATTTTACTCTTACATTAGAGCCGAGGTTTCATGATCATGCTTAGCATGACAGCCCAAAGAAAGGAACCGATAGCGGGACTATTTTCTTTGGAAGACATTTCTTCTGTTAAACAGTAATATAACATATCTCTCTGCGTACCTTTGTTTATAAAACCGTATGGCCAGATTGCCTTGTTTGTTGTAAATCTTTGCCCTCATAAAGGCTTTATAAAGTAGGGCAAACACTCCTCGGCTATTGGCCGAGGAGGTGGAAGCCGATGGTCGGTCAACAAAGTTTTGTACAATGCGGATCCGAGCATTAATGACGTAAAGTACTTGGATACATAGAATCATTACACATAATTTGTGATTTTACTATGGATATCAATCCTTAATTCGGCCACCCGTGCCCGCATTAAGGCTCGGGGGCTACTGGGCTTGGGGCTTATTATTTACAAATATTAAAGGGGCACATCGATCCCTTGATCTGGTGTTGCCACCCGACCAGTGTCTCAGGGGCTACTGCATTGCCTGTCCAATGCAGAAAAATTTAAGTGTAATACAGTCTCCGAGGAGATTTTTATCCTCAGGTTGGTCGGCCGCACCCAACCTGAGTCTTGAGGACTGAGCACGCCGCTTTTTGTGTCCCGAAGTATTACGCGAAGCTAGGACTTGATCCTCGGACCAATTTTGCAAACCAACCTCGAGTCTCGGCTGACTACGAGGATCAGCGGTCTTATGTCATCCTTCATGTGCATCTCGGGTTTTAGACCGATACCCACCTTGAGGGCTCTTGGCTATGTATCTCGGCAGAGAATAAATTGCACCAATCAAAAATATTGACAAAAATCGGCCCACATTCGGGGTGGTGCACCACCTCGGAAGCAGTCCGGCATAAAGCTCGGGCGCTAGTGGCAGGCTCCATAGAGGGCATTTCCGGCATTAAGCTCGGCTAAACTCCTTCAAACTTCTTTGAACCAAGGTGATTTACGACACCTCGTATACAGTCCGGCGTTGGAGCTCGGATACATAGTCCGGCGTTGGAGCTTGGATACAGTCCGGTGTTGGAGCTTGGATACATAGTCCGGCGTTGGAGCTCGGATACATTCCAGCGTTTGAGCTGGGAAGCGGTCCAGCGTTGGTGCTCGGCTGCAAAAGATACCTCGAATGTAGTCCGGCGTTGGAGCTCGGACGCAAGAGGACGCTGCCGCCCGGGAACAACTTCAAACCCGAGGTGTGGCATAAAAATAACAAGGCATTGATAAAGGCCGGAAAATTAAAGGGGCTCCTCGGATACCCGACGTGTAAACTCATCAAATGCATTTCGGTGATCCTCAAGATCGAAGATGAGAAGGTTTGTTGAACCAGTTTTCAAGACCGACGAATGAAGATGAAGAACGGTTCGGAAGAATCGAGGAGCGTCCCTAAACTTGAAGACCGGTTCAGGGGGCTACTGACGGTGTCTGGACTAGGGGTAGTCACCACGTCGTCTCCCGATCCGTTGGATTGGGCCGAGGACCCCCATCGCCATATACTCATGGGCCAGTCTGGACAGTTGCCGCATACTAGGAAGATTCCACAAGACTTGGCGATCAAGACAAGGACTCCTCCCCCACCGGCGTATTCGGCTAGGACTCTTGTTATCCTAGGCCTCTAGTGCATTATATAAACCGAGGCCAGGCTAGTCGATAAAAGATCAACAATCATACCATAGGCTAGCTTCTAGGGTTTAGCCTCTCTGATCTCGTGGTAGATCTACTCTTGTACTACCCATATCATCAATATTAATCAAGCAGGAGTAGGGTTTTACCTCCATCGAGAGGGCCCGAACCTGGGTAAAAACATCATGTCCCTTGTCTCCTGTTACCATCCGCCTAGACGCACAGTTCGGGACCCCCTACCCGAGATCCGCCGGTTTTGACACCGACACCCACCAATATCCATCATGGTAGTATGTTGTGTTGCCAGGGTCCTTGTCACGGATGTTGGTAAAACCTTGATGAATATGGAAATGCTCAAGTTCTTGAGAGCACACGCAAGCAAAATCATTCCTTGCATTGTTTTTAACAAGGTAATCCACATCATCCATCCTAGTTTGAGTATGCCATTCTTCCGAGCTCCCTCAAACGATCCATTATGATTTGCCTTAGGCTGGTATAAAGAGTTTCAATGATCTCTGAATCAAAGTAATTCTTTTTGCCACTTAAGGGAATAGTTCTACGAGTCAGCTCCCCCAAGGTGTCTCGTTATGGAATCATGACAATTATTCCTCGCTACTCTGAAACCTTGCACCATCTTACCTAAGCGTTGTGCTTACCAAATTGAACCCTCGTCATCTGTTACTATCCACCTCTCTCGATTTATGTGTTTGAGTCTCAGCTCAAGAGATGATCGAATGTCTCACTCCATGAGTTGATCCTGAGTGCTCGATCTTCGAGGAGATCAATTCCTGTAGAGTTTCTCTCTGTCGCCATCATGCTGGATGAAGATCTCGAAAGCAAAGACGTCAAAATCAATTGGAGAAATAAATCAACATCTTCGAGAAGGGCTTTTGGATCATGAAGATCGTGTTAGCTTGTGACCCCTCTGACTTCTTACCTCATGACTTGAATCTCGGGACGAGATTCTTGTTTAGTGGGGGTGAGTTGTCACATCCCTAGTTCTGGTCTGCTCTGGGTTAGCTAGTCTTGTGTTGCATCATGTTTAATTTTCTCTTAAGTTGAAATGGGGATTGCTCAAACCCTAGCACCAGATCAAATCAACTAGGTTCAAATAAGAATATTCTCAATGAACCCAAAATGCCCTTCAGAAAAGTTCATCATTTTTGGATTGGTTTAAAACCTCTGCAAAAAATGGTGCACATATCTCTAGGCCATTCCTGAATTTTTGAATTAAATCATATTGTATTTGACTTTGGGCATTTAAACACTATAAATAATTTAAATGCTCAGATAATGCCGAAATTAAATGTGGGCCACTGGAATAATCCAGAGAGTGTCCACAAATTATTCCAGCATTTTACAAAATGCTTTAGTATTTTTACTAAAGCCAAAACAGCAGCAGAAAGAAATAGAAAACATAAACTAAAAAAGAGAGAGAGAGGGGAAACCTTACCTGTGCAGCCCACGTGGAGCCCAAGCGGCTGGACCAGCCCACCTGGCTCAGTGCCAGTCATCCCTAACCTCTGCCACTAGGCAGAGGCGGGACAACGCACGTGCGCGCACAGCCGTGCTGCCACGCCACCTGCCTGCCTGCGTCCCCGGGACAGCACAACGCCGCGGATCTTCTCCTCGGTGCTGTCCCGATCGATCCGGCCTCTATTCCCCCCTCTGTTCTCTCCTTCACCACCCTGACGCCATGGTCGACGCGTGCTTGAGCTTGCTGCCGCCATAGCCGCACCCACCGTGCTCCCCTCACCGCCACTCTGAGTCCGCAAGAACCGCCGACGACCGTTGCTTCGCCCCACCCTGGCCCCAATCGCTGGGACGACCTGTTTCACCGGCTACTCCACCTTCTTCCTCCTCGGTCGCCGAAGGCCGCGCCCGTCGATTCGCCGCCGTCTCCGCGTCCCCGAGCTCGCCGACCTGCTCGTCCAGACTTCGCCGTGTGAGCCTTGTCCCGAACCCCTCCTTTGTGCTCCGTTTGCAGACGCCAGCTGCTGCCCGCGGAGACCGAATCAGCGCCACGCCCGAGCTTCTCGCCACCGTGGCCACAGTCATCGTAGCTCCCAACCGAGCACACCCACGAGCTCACCGTGCCGCGTAGGTGCCGTAGGAGCTAAGCACGCCACTCCACGGCCACCGCAGCCCCGTTCCCGAGTGCGCCCGAACTCCGGCCGCCGCCACGAGCTCGACTCCGGCGAGCTCGCTCCACCCCAGCTCCTCCCACTTGCACTACCAGATGCGCGCGACCCCCAGCTACGCGTAGCACCAATCCGCCGTCCAAATGGTCGCCTGTGGGCGAAACCGACGCGCTCCGCCGCCACTGACCTCGCTGGCGACGAGCCGTCGGCCTAATCCCGGTTTAGTTAGCCACTAATGACCCAGCTAAACCACCCCTAGTGTCACTGCCATATGGGCCATGTGCCTGTTTAGTTTAATTTAATTTTCTGTCCAGATTAGTTCATAACCCACTGGGACCCACACGTCAGCATTGACTTTGCTGACGCGGCCGTTGACTGGTCCCACATGTCATCCACCCAAACCAGCCCTGTTACATTAACCCGTGGGTCCTAGCCGTCAGGTTTGACCTGGACCGGGTCAGTTGACCTGCTGACGTCACGGTGACGTAGTGCTGACGCCATAAGTCATTTTTTGGATTTAATCTAATTCTGAAAATTCCAGAAATTTTCCAAAACTTCTAAAAATCGTAGAAATTCAACCGTAACTCCAAATGAAATAAATTATATATGAAAAATGATCAGAAAAATCCAATCTATCCATATTTACCATTATCATGCATGTTAGAACAACTTTTGTTCACTGTTTAGGTCAAATCAATTAAATTGCATTTGAATAATCACATATGGAGTTTGAATTTGCATCTTGGATTCAAACCAATTTCATTTAATCTGGTTGCTAGTTGCATTAGCTCAAACCACAACATATTGCCATGTCACACTCATGCATCATATTGTTGCATTGCATTGATTGTGTTCCTTCTCTGTTGCCGGTGTTTGTCCCCTCTCAGTAGACGACGTATCGACGATGAGTTCGATGAAACCGATGAAGAGCTATACTATCTTCAGAAGTGCCAGGCAAGCAAACCCCCCTTGTTCATTCCGATAAAATCCCACTCTCTCGCTCCTGCTCTCTTTTACTGCATTAGGACAACAACGATTCAACTGTTACATGCTGCGGTAGTTGAACCCCTTTCCTCTACATGACCTGTCATTGCCACAGTAAATAGATGAAACCCACTAGCATGAGTAGGAGTTGTTTGAGCCCTGATGTGCCTACTCATTCATGCTTGTTTGTCATGCCTGCTATTGCTTAGAGTTGTGTCAGGTCTGATTCATTGGGGATGAATTGGAATGTGGTGAACATGTCCCTCTTGTTGAGAGCTAAGTGTGTGAACACGATTTGGTAAAGGTAGCGATGAGAGGCCATGTAGGAGTACATGGTGGGTTGTCTCATTGAAACCGCCCTCAGGAACTGAGTTCTGTGTTTGTGATCCATGAACAGTTACTACCACACATTGGGTTCCGGTAACTCGACCCCTCTCGACTTATTAATCAACATGATCTCTGTCCGGAGTTGCAACTAGTTTCTCGGTGTTTGTAGGTAGTGTTAGTAGTCTACCAAGGGGCACCCGATGCAGGTGGGCTTGGGACAGACTAGGCACTGATGGCCTGGTGTACCAAGTGGCACCGGATGGTGGACTTGGGAACCCTGCACACATCGTTTGGGGCCGTGAGCGACACCCCGACCGGATCTCCTTGCGGATGGAACCCGAATAGGCGATAAACCTGGACGAGAGACTTGTGTGGTTAGTCAGGTCGTGGCCGACAATCTCGCTGCGCTTCCGCTTGAAGGTTGCCGAGTACATGTCGTGTAAACGGTGATAAGTGGTGAGAGCGTGTGTGAAGAAGTACACCCCTGCAGGGTTAACATCATCTATTCGAATAGCCGTGTTCGTGGAAAAGGACTTACGGGTTGCTGTGCGGTTCATAGACAAGTGAAAGTGGATACTTTAAAATGCGCAAGATAAGCGTGAGTGCTATGGATGGCGTTCTCGTAGGGAGACGGGAGCGGATCCATAGTGGTGTATTGATTTGGTGAATATGTGGACTCGTGTGCGCCACCCCAAAAGAGTTACTTGCGATTAAATGTAGTACAGGATAGCCACTGAGTCAAAGCTGGCTTGCTGCAGTTAAACCTCACCATCCCCTTTGTTGATAATGATGCATATGTAGTTAGATCTTATGTAAGTCTTGCTGGGTACATTTGTACTCATGTTTGCTTAATTTATGTTTTTGCAGAGAGACGTCAGTCTCGCTAGTAGTTCCGTGTGGACTTCGACGTTTAGCTTGATACCTCATCTACGATCTTGAGCCCTCGGCGGGATCTGGTAGATAGTTAGGCTTCTCAACCTTTTTTCATTTGTAGATGTCTGTACTCAGACATGTTAAGCTTCCGCTTGTGCTTGTTGCTTGTATGCTCTGTATGTTGGGTCATGAGACCCATGTTTGTAATACTTGGCTCCTCGGAGCCTAATGAATAAATACTTGAGTCGTAGAGTTATGTTGTGATGCCATGTTGTATTTACTCATATCGAGCATATTGTGTGTATGATTGAAATGCTTGGTATGTGCGGGATCCGACAACCTAGTTGTTTATCCTTGGTAGCCTCTCTTATGGGGAAATGTAGTCTTGTGCTTCCATGAGCCATAGTAGTCCGCTACAGCCGGTTCACGGAGTCCTGCTAGCCCAGCACTACTGCTCTGGAACACTTGACTGGCCGTCATGTGATTCACTTTGTTCCTGTGTCTGTCCCTTCTGGGAAATGTCACGCGGTGACATCCGGAGTCCTGCCTAGCCTGCTACAGCCCTGGTTCCCGGAGTCCTATTAGCCCAGTGCTACAGCCCGGATTCGCACGCTGCTGACCGACATGCTCGATGTTGATTCATGTATGCATGTCCTCGTAAGTTAGTGCCACTTTGGGTTCACGACTAGTCATTTCGGCCCGGGTTCTCTGTCATATGGATGCTAGCGACACTATCATATACGTGAGCCAAAAGGCGCAAACAGTCCCGAGCCATGGTAAGGCGACACCCGTGGGAATACCGTGCGTGAGGCCGCAAAGTGATATGAGGTGTTACAGGCTAGATCGGTGTGACTTAGAATCGGGGTCCTGAGATTGTCGAGAACCTTTCGCAACAAGTCGAGCTTTGTAGACAGTAACATTACCGTCAGCGTTAGTCTTCTCCTTGAAGATCCATTTATTTTCTATGGCTTGCCGATCATCGGGAAAGTCAACCAAAGTCCACACTTTGTTCTCATACATGGATCCCATCTCAGATTTCATGGCCTCAAGCCATTTTGTGGAATCTAGGCTCATCATCACTTCCTCATAGTTTGTAGGTTCGTCATGGTCTAGTAACATGACCTCCAGAACAGGATTACCATACCACTCTCGTGCAGACCGTACTCTGGTTGACCTACGAGGTTTGGTCGTAACTTGATCTGAAGTTTTATGATCATCATCATTAGCTTCCTCACTAATTGATGTAGGCATCACTGGAACTGATTTCTGTGATGAACTACTTTCCAAATCGGGAGAAGGTACAATTACCTCATCAAGTTCTACTTTCCTCCCACTCACTTCTTCCGAGAGAAACTCCTTCTCTAGAAAGGATCTATTCTTAGCAACAAATGTCTTGCCTTTGGATCTGTGATAGAAGGTGTACCCAACAGTTTCCTTTGGGTATCCTATGAAGACACATTTCTCCGATTTGGGTTCGAGCTTATCAGGTTGAAGCTTTTTCACATAAGCATCGCAGGTCCAAACTTTAAGAAACGACAACTTAGGTTTCTTGCCAAACCATAGTTCATATGGTGTCGTCTCAATGAATTTAGATGGTGCCCTATTTAACGTGAATGCAGTCGTCTCTAAAGCATAACCCCAAAATGATAGTGGTAAATCGGTAAGAGACATCACAGATCGCAGCATATCTAATAAAGTACGGTTACGATGTTCGGACACACCATTACGCTGTGGTGTTCCAGGTGGCGTGAGTTGCGAAACTATTCCATATTGTTTCAAATGAAGACCAAACTCATAACCCAAATATTCACCTTCACGATCAGAACGTAGAAACTTTATTTTCTTTTTAAGATGATTTTCCACTTCACTCTGATTTTTTTAACTTTTTAAATGTTTCAGACTTGTGTTTCATTAAGTAGATATACCCATATCTGCTCAAATCATCTGTGAAGGTCAGAAAATAACGATACCCGCCGCAAGCCTCAACACTCATCGGACCGCATACATCAGTATGTATTATTTCCAATAAATCAGTTGCTCGCTCCATTTTTTCAGAGAACAAAGTCTTAGTCATCTTGCCCATGAGGCATGGTTCGCAATCATCAAGTGATTCATAATCAAGTGATTCCAAAAGCCCATCAGCATGGAGTTTCTTCATGCGCTTTATACCAATATGACCTAAATGGCAGTGCCACAAATAAGTTGCACTATCATTATTAACTTTGCATCTTTTGGCTTCAATATTATGAATATGTGTATCACTACAATCGAGATTCAACAAAAATAGACCATTCATCAAGGGTGCATGACCATAAAAGATATTACTCATATAAATAGAACAACCATTATTCTGTGATTTAAATGAATAACCGTCTGGCATCAAACAAGATCCGGATATAATGTTCATGCTCAATGCTGGCACCAAATAACAATTATTTAGGTCTAAAAATAATCCCGAAGGTAGATGTAGAGGTAGCGTGCCGACGGCGGTCACATTGACCTTGGAACCATTTCCGACGCGCATCGTCACCTCGTCTTTAGCCAATCTTCGTTTAATCTGTAGCCCCTATTTCAAGTTGCAAATATGACCAACAGAACCCGTATCAACCCAGGCGCTACTACGAGCATTAGTAAGGTACACATCAATAACATGTATATCAAATATACCTTTCACTTTGCCATCCTTCTTATCCGCCAAATACTTGGGGCAGTTCCGCTTCCAGTGACCAGTCCCTTTGCAGTAGAAGCACTCAGTTTCAGACTTAGGTCCAAACTTGGGCTTCTTCCCGGGAGTAGCAACTTGCCTGATATTCTACTTGAAGTTCCCCTTCTTCCCTTTGCCCTTTTTCTTGAAACTATTGGTCTTGTTAACCATCAACACATGATGCTCCTTCTTGATTTCTACCTTCGCAGCCTTTAGCATCACGAAGAGCTTGGGAATTGTCTTTTCTATCACTTGCATATTATAGTTCATCACGAAGCCTTTATAGTTTGGTGACAGTGATTAAAGAACTCTGTCAATGATACTATCATCAGGAAGATTAACTCCTAGCTGAGTCAAGTGGTTATGGTACCCCAGACATTCTGAGTATGTGTTCACTGACAAAACCGTTCTCCTCCATCTTGCAGCTATGGAACTTGTTGGAGACTTCATATCTCTCAACTCAGGCATTTGCTTGAAATATTAACTTCAACTCCTGGAACATCTCATATGCTCCATGACGTTCAAAACATCTTTGAAGTCCCGATTCTAAGCCGTAAAGCATGTCAGACTGAACTATCGAGTAGTCATCAACTTTAGTCTGCCACACGTTCATAACGTCCGGAGTTGCTCCTGCAGCGGGCCTTGCACCTAGCGGTGATTCCAGGACGTAATTCTTCTGTGCAGCAATGAGGATAATCCTCAAGTTATGGACCCAGTCCGTGTAGTTGCTACCATCATCTTTCAACTTAGCTTTCTCTAGGAACGCATTAAAATTCAAGGGAACGGTAGCACGGGCCATTGATCTACTACAACATAGATATGCAAAAAACTATCAGGTACTAAGTTCATGATAAATTAAAGTTCAATTAATCATATTACTTAAGAACTCCCACATAGATAGACATCCTCTAGTCATCTAAATGATCACGTGATCCATATCAACTAAACCATATCCGATCATCACGTGAGATGGAGTAGTTTTCAATGGTGAACATCTTTATGTTGATCATATCTACTATATGATTCACGTTCGACCTTTCGGTCTCAGTGTTCCAAGGCCATATCTGCATATGCTAGGTTCGTCAAGTTTAACCCGAGTATTCTGCATGTGCAAAACTGGCTTGCACCCGTTGTATGTGAACGTAGATCTTATCACACCCGATCGTCACGTGGTGTCTCGACACGCATTTAATCAGAAAGTAACGGTGCATACTCAGGGAGAACACTTATACCTTGAAATTTAGTGAGAGATCATCTTATAATGCTACTGTCGTACTAAGAAAAATATGATGCATAAAAGATAAACATCACATGCAATCAAAATATGTGACATGATATGGCCATCATCATCTTGTGCCTTTGATCTCCATCTCCAAAGCACCGTCATGATCTCCATTGTCACCGGCTTGACACCTTGATCTCCTAGCATCGTTGTCGTCTCGCCAACTATTGCTTCTACAACTATCGCTACCGCATAGTGATAAAGTAAAGCAATTACATGGCAATTGCATTTTCATACAATAAAGCGACAACCATAAGGCTCCTGCCAGTTGCCGATAACTTTTACAAAACATGATCATCTCATACAATAACGTATATCACATCATGCCTTGACCATATCACATCACAACATGCCCTGCAAAAACAAGTTTGATGTCCTCTACTTTGTTGTTGCAAGTTTTACGTGGCCGCTACAGGATTCTAGCAAGAACCGTTCTTACCCTATGCATCAAAACCACAACGATTTTTCGTCAAGTGTGTTGTTTTAACCTTCAACAAGGACCAGACGTAGTCAAACTAGATTCAACTAAAGTTGGAGAAACAGCCACCCGCCAGCCACCTGTGTGCAAAGCACATCGATAGAACCGGTCTCATGAACGTGGTCATGTAATGTTGGTCCGGGCCGCTTCATCCAACAATACTGCCGAATCAAAGTAAGACATTGGTGGTAATCAGTATGACTATTATCGCCCACAATTCTTTGTGTTCTACTCGTGCATAACATCTACGCATAGACCTGGCTCAGATGCAACTGTTGGGGAACGTAGCATGCAATTTCAAAAAAAATCCTACGCTCACGCAAGATCTATCTAGGAGATGTATAGCAACGGGAGGGGGAGAGTGTGTCCATGTACCCTCGTAGATCGAAAGCGGAAGCGTTAGGTTAACGAGGTTGATGTAGTCGAACGTCTTCACGATCCAACCGATCTAGTACCGAACGTACGGCACCTCCGACTTCAGCACACATTCAGCTCGACGACGTCCCTCGAACTCTTGATCTAGCAGAGGGTCGAGGGAGAGTTCCGGCAGCATGATGGCATGGTGATGGTGATGGTGATGTGATCCGCGCGGGGCTTCGCCTAAGCTCTACGACGCTATGACCGAAGGAGTAAACTGTGGAGTGGGGCACCGCACACGGCTAAGAAAACAATTGATGTGCCTTTGGGGTGCCCTATGCCCCCGTATATAAAGGAGGGGAGGAGGAGATGGCCGGCCCTAGGGGGCGCGCCAAGTGGGGGGAGTCCAACTAGGACTCCTAGTCCTAGTTGGCTCCCCCTTCCTTCAAACGGAGAGGGGGGAAGGGGAAAGAGGGGGAGAGGGAGAAGGAAAGGGGGGCCGCGCCCCCCACCCCTTGTCCAATTCGGACTTGCCATGGGGGGGGGCGCCACCTCTTGTGACCTGTCTCCCTCTCTCCACTATGGCCCATGAGGCCCATTAACTTTCCCGGGGGGTTCTGGTAACCTCCCGGTACTCCAAAAAATCCCTGAACCTCTTCGGAACCATTCCAGTGTCCGTACATAAGCTTCCAATATATCAGTCTTTACCTCTCTACCATTTCAAGACTCCTCGTCATGTCCATGATCCCATCCGGGACTCCGAACAAACTTCGGTCACCGAAACACACAACTCATAATACAAATCGTCATCGAATGTTAAGCGTGTGGACCCTACCGGTTCGAGAACTATGTAGACATGACCAAGACACATCTCCGGTCAATAACCAATAGTGGAACCTGGATGCTCATATTGGTTCCTACATATTCTACGAAGATGTTTATCGATCAAACTGCATGATAACATACGTCATTCCCTTTGTCATCGGTATGTTACTTGCCCGAGATTCGATCGTCGGTATCGTCATACCTAGTTCAATCTCGTTACCGGAAAGTCTCTTTACTCGTTCCATAATGCATCATCCCACAACTAACTCATTAGTCACATTGCTTGCAAGGCTTATAGTGATGTGCATTATGGAGAGGGCCCAGAGATACCTCTCCGATACTCGGAGTGACAAATCCTAATCTCGATCTATCACGAACCCAACAAACACCTTCGGAGACACCTGTAGAGCATCTTTATAATCACCCGATTACGTTGTGACGTTTGATAGCACACAAGGTGTTCCTCCGGTATTCGGGAGTTGCATAATCTCATAGTCAGAGGAATATGTATAAGTCATGAAGAAAGCAATAGCAATAAAACTTAACGATCATTATGCTAAGCTAACGGTTGGGTCTTTGTCCATCACATCATTCTCTAATGATGTGATCCCGTTCATGAGATGACAACACATGTCTATGGTCAGGAAACTTAACCATCTTTGATTAACGAGCTAGTCAAGTAGAGGCATACTAGGGACACTCAGTATTATCTATGTATTCACACATGTACTAAGTTTCCGGTTAATACGATTCTAGCATGAATAATAAACATTTATCATGATATAAGGAAATAAATAATAACTTTATTATTGCCTCTAGGGCATATTTCCTTCAGTCTCCCACTTGCACCAGAGTCAATAATCTAGATTACATAGTAATGATTCTAACACCCATGGAGTCTTGGTGCTGATCATGTTTTGCTCGTGGAAGAGGCTTAGAACACGAGTCTGCAACATTCAGATCCGTATGTATTTTGCAAATCTCTATGTCTCCCTCCTTGACTTAATCGCTGATGGAATTGAAGCGTCTCTTGATGTGTTTGGTTCTCTTGTGAAATCTGGATTCCTTTACCAAGGCAATTGCTCCAGTATTGTCACAAAATATTTTCATTGGAACCGATGCACTAGGTATTACACCCAGATCAGATATGAACTCCTTCATTCAGACTCCTTCATTTGCTGCTTCCGAAGCAGCTGTGTATTCCGCTTCACACGTAGATCTCGCCATGATGCTCTGCTTGGAACTGCACCAACCGACAGCTCCACCATTCAATCACTACAAAAAAATACACTTCCGTGATGATACGTGTTTGTCACAGTAGGTCGCGTTTTTTTCATGCATGTACATCCATGAAAAATTTATGACAGAATCAAGATAGTCATACCTATGCTGTCGTAGAAGTGTTCCATGACATTACGAAAATTATCATCATGGAAGTGTCCACTTCCATGACAATAAATCACGCGTCACATAAGTGCTTTCGTCAAGGGTGACCGACACGTGGCATCCATCGTAACGGAACACCGTTAAGCTATCGGGTCGGTTTTTGGATCCGATAACTCGTTAACAGCCCCGACCAGTGGGGATTTTCCACGTGTAAAATCATCATTGGCTGGAGGAAACACGTGTCGGCTCACCGCTAGGACAGATGTCATCCACTCATTGGACAGAAGGCGCCTATGATACGTCGACACGTGGCACGGCCCAACAAGTTTAATTGGGCCGGCCCAATTAAAGGCCCACAAGTTTTGCGGACCATAATGGGCCGGCCCAGCTAAAGGCCCACAAGATTTTGCGGACCATAATGGGCCGACCCAGCTAAAGGCCCACGAGATTTTGCGGGCCATAATGGGCCGGCCCAGGTAAAGGCCCACAAGATTTTGCGGGCCATAATGGGCTGGCCCAGCTAAAGGCCCACAAGATTTTTGTGTGCCATAATGGGCCGGCCCAGGTAAAGGCCCACAAGATTCTTGCGGATCATAATGGGCCGGCCCAGCTAAAGGCCCACGAGATTTCGCCGACATTAATGGGCCGGCCCAGTTGTAGGCCCACAAGATTTTGAGGACCCTAGTAGGCCGGCCCATTATCTGGCTGCCATGTTTTGGGCCAAATGCCGGCCCATATCTGATCCGGTCCATTAATGGCCTACCACGTTCCGGGCCTAAAAGTGGCCCATATGAGATCCGGCCTGTTATAAGCCTACCACGTTCTGGGCCAAACTACGGCCCAGATCAGGTCCGAACCTTTAAGAGGCTTTGGGCTCAATTATGGCCCATATCAAATTCGGCCCGGCAACTAGACACTATGCTTTTGGGCCCACTTGCTAAAGGCCCACTTAGTAATTCGGCCTGATATTAGTTTTGGCCTGTTAAGGGCCCGTTTAACATTTTGGCCCTATATTAATTTCGGCTGTTAAAAGCCCGTCATATAGTTGGGCCTAACTACGACCCGATTTGCATCCGGCCTGCTCGCAGCCATTATCTGATTGGGCCAAACAAGGACTGAGACAATTTTGGCCTGTTAAAAGCCCGTGATTTGATTCGCACAATCATGGGCCGGGGTTCATTTCGGACAGCTGCCGGCCCGTGAGCTGTTCGGCATGTTTTAGGCCCAACCTACATCGTGATTGCATGACGGCCCGATTATGTACCGCAATTTTACGGTTTGGCCGGTTTACTGCGAAGACAGGATATATATACAGTAAAATAACTACAACATCGTGAATATGAAAAAACCTAGACTATACAATAAAGAAATTACGGCATATTACATCCATTGGGCATCAAAGTTCGTCACCAGTGCAGATAAACACGCCGACAAAATAATATACAAAACCGACAACACTTCAATAGAGTTCAAGAAAGGTTAGCCCTCTTTGGGGAGCTGCAGCATAGCGGTGAGCAAGATGATGAGATCAAGGCTTGTTCAACACTTATATCTTCCTCACTCGAAAGATAAACAAGGAGACATATGACAGGTTTTGCCGTAAAAGTATCGGTCTTGACAATTCATCACATTTCTTACTGACGAATAAAGTGACACAGTTTAAAATTGCATTAACACAATATGGTATTGTTCAGGTCAAGACATGGCAGAAAATGACATTGTGAAGGAGTTGGCAGCTTCACGACAACACTTACAGATCAAGAACTCATAAGTATCAATGATTAGTGTGCTGTCAATTTATACCATTTCAGATTGGCAAATAAAGAGACGGTTTAAATAATAGTAGAATGATATGACATTGTTCATAGTTAAGACATTGCAGAATATGACATTGTCTTTGTAGTGGGTAGGTTCACCACACCAATCGGATTACGGATGAAGAACAAAAGCATACATGCAGTGCAAAAGAAGATCACTTGCTCTGTATAGTTTAATTTACATGGTATGAAGAAGGAACTTGGTTGTACAACTGAAAACTTAAATTGAGAAAGGACAAACCTTTGTTTATGAACTACATAATAAACTTTAAATAAGCAATTTGATGCAAACACCAAAAATAAACAGCTATTGCAGTCATGCCTAACCAAATATATACAACAAAGTTTGAAGGCTTGAGATGGACAAACTTACATTATTGGTGAAGACAGGCTCTATAAAGGCCTTGTCCATGCTGATGGGGAATTCAAGAAGTTCACCACAAAATCTTCTTCAAAAGCATTGCCTTTATTCTACATTTTGTTAAGAGTAAATATAGATGTGATAATATACGAAAAAATAGAGAATATTTAAGATAAGATGAAGAGTGATGCTACATAACCAAGTAGCTATAAATGTAAGAGCAGCAATACAGGAAAAAGGTACAACCAAGAGCAATGCACATCTAAACTTCTTCAGTACCAACCTTATGGTAAGAGTAAATATAGATCTGATGTGTAGAAAATGGAGGGCAAAGGAAAATAAGCTGCAGAGTGATGGTACATGAACAACTACCTGTCATTATAAGTGAACTAATAAAGGAAATCATGTACTTACAAGAACAATGCAGAGCTAAAAAAACATTGGCATTGGATATATTCTACAATAATGTAACCGTTCATACAGATCAGATAATTTGGAGCGAACAATTGATAAGAAAGCTATCATGCATACTGCTGTCACATAATGAACCATGTATGTATGCAAGTACAGTGATACAGGACAACAGGTACTAACAAGAGCAAAGCAGCGGGCAACATATTTGCGATATCATGTCGTTCTTTTCAAACTGGAATTCTTCTTCGAGCAGATTTCCTGCAAAAAAGATCTGTAAGGCACATGCGGAAAAGTAGAAGTTCAAATTGTCATGTGATTTCATAGATAGTACCTCATCCTGGGAACGAGACCAGTGCATAACAAGGTTTTTCCATTCAATGTCTTCTAAATTTAGCACAGGAGACTTCACCAGAAATTCATTTATAGACTTGCCATCAAAGTGTGATTTCCTCAGGTAACACCGACATCTTTGCAATGCTTCCTTGAAAAGCACAAGCAAGCTTTGCTCGTCATGACTATCCAGATTGACCATCACCTAGTTACAACAATGTAATGTAAATCATTGATGTGTTCAATCAATGTAAAAACAGGAAAATAATAACCATGAATAATAGCACTTACACGTAAGTTGGACAGAAGATGTGAAAATGGTGTTTGTCTTCACTATAATCTTCCCATGATGGGAATATATGCACGTAGTCCCTAACAACATTGAAAGCATTGTCTTTAAATCGGGAATAAATGGAATGGGGTTCCAATCTGCAGGAATTGTCCGTCTCTGCGCAGTTGGGATAGGTCTTCGGCCGGTGGACTTCTTTGTACTTTTTTTTGGAGTGGGATTTTTACGTGGTACAGCTGGTGCTATGGAAAATGAAATCGGTATACCTTTTCTTTGGAGTGCAGGTCACGTGTGGTGGGGCTAGTGGTGTGGCTAGTGAAGTATGGGTACAGTCTGCTGAGTCGGTCCCACGTTACGTGTCACTGGTTGTACAACCAATATAAGTGGGGTGCTGTCTGATTTCTCCGGCACCACCACGTTTTTCAAGGACTTTGGTGGTGCTCCTTCAGGTTCGGCAATCACCCTCTTCCTTTTTGATGTCTGATGCACAAGACCAACATTTGAGTGGGAAAACATGGTATGATGACAGATGGAATATGTATTGATAATGGATGGGCATGGCATCTCGACATATATGATGAGTAAACTAAGTAGATGGCGGTGCAACAAAGGAGAAGAAATGCAAGACAACATATGCAAGATACCCGCAATCAATAAAACATTTCCAAATTAGAACATGCACCTTGATGGGTGAACAGGACATGCCATCTGCCTTTGACTCCTCGAGGTTAGAATAGTCATTAGGATCATATTCTGAATAAGAATCAACAGGTGGGGAGCATATGAGTTTCATTGCATCCAGAATGGCACTCAATGCCTTGGTGCTAATTTTGAAGTCATTGCAGTGTTTAACTTCAAGAGTGGACTGTTGCTTGTGTGACACAAAGCAGCTACACAGATCATAGTGTAGATATAACGGGAAAACCTTAAGCATCAGAGTAAAATAGACAAAGTGAAACTTGCTGGAATATATGTGCTAGTATTCCCGGTACGGCTAGAAAGGCTTCGGATACCAGCTCTCTTCAAGTGAAGGTGCAGATCTATTAATATCGATGTAACTCTCAAAGGCGACACAGCTCCCGCATTTCCTTGCTATTCTTATAGGATTCAAGTGGGAAGGCCACTACAAATCCTATTCCTATGTTTACAAGATCCTCTGAATCAAAGAGGCTCAAAGTGTCCATCACAACCGACCGTATAAACCTCTACACCGCAAATGTCCCTGCTCATCTTGATTACAAGGAACATACTATACTACTAGCATACTCCCTCCATTCCAAAAATATAAGTCTTGGTAGATATTTCCACTATGGATCACATACTGAGATGTATCCAGATACATTTTAGAGTGTAGATTCACTCATTTTGCTCCATATGTAGTCCATGGTGGAATCTATACAAAGACTTGTATTTAGGAACGGAGAGAGTACATATTAAAGAAGAACGGAAGAAGAACATGGTAAAGAAGAGCAAGCAGATTTTGGATAATGAAATGTTGGTTGCGTGATTGCCCACACATGATGAACGAGCGCATTAAGAATGCAACTCCCAAATTGTCTCTCGACCATTTCAGGCGGTTGGATGAAGATCCCACGTCTCCTAACCCTTCTTCTTCCTCGTCTCTGATTCTTCCCATACTGAGAACACCTTGACGGGTCACGCCCGGCCGGACCACCGCCCCCACCGTCTGTGTTCCTCCGCCACCCACCCCCACCGCGCCCCAACCCCCACCAGCGTCGAGTTTTCTTCGTTCGTGAGGCCCCACAACCACCGAGCCCCTTCGATCGCACTAAATAACTCCGGCAGTAGCGAAAAATTAGTGACCCAATTTTGAAATTTAGTCTCTTGTGATTTAATAGTGTGGAATATAAAAGGGAAAACCATAAGCATTGGGAGTATAGTGTTGAGCGTGCCATGGCGGATCTGAAGGTGCAAACCGGACAAAGGCAACTTCGCAACCAAGACAAGAAATCAGAGTAAAGCAGTGGCGATCTATTTTCTTGATGCGATAAATAAGTTGAGCAGATACGAAAGAGTACCGCCTCTGGTGCGGCTCCGTGTATGCATCTGCTGAGAATTTGACGGTGCTGTGGTAGTGATGGCTGTTGGCGGCGTGGAAGCAGATCTAGGAGGGTAAACAGTGGCGGCGGGGCGCGGTGGACGAGACGGTCGTAGGAGTGGCGCCGGCAAGGTGGACGACGGCGGGGATGAAGCGAGAGGACGGGATGCAAGGATCCCGGTCCGAAGGCGTGGATGAGAGAGGTCGATCTCTTGTAATGGACGGCGGCGTCGGGGTATTAGCTCCGGCATGGTGGAGGAGGACGGCGGTGGATGGGGTGGCGGACGGCGGCGGACGGAGGAGGGTGGGGTGGAGAAGTTTTGGCACCCACGGAGTACGAATGGGGCAAAGGGAGGTAGAGAGGAAGGGGGGAACCATGCATTCAGGGCGCGCTTGTCTCAAATGCGAGGAAATTTACAAACTTAGCCCCCTGCTTCAAATTTCTACTACAGCACAAAGCAACATTAGTCGGTTGGGGATAGGACAGTAATCTCGCATACACGAATATTTGCCGATTTAGAGTTTGTTTTTGGCGCCCGTGTATGAATATGAATCGGGGAGGGAGTCGATTTCGGCCGAGGACACACTGTGTTTTGGCGCCCACCGTGTATGAATCCAGGTGAGAGGCGGTTACGTCACGTTTGGGTGAAATTACAAACCTACCCCTATCGAAACCTATAGAAATCCAGCAGATAGGCTTTGCGTGGCGAGGTGATAGGCAGTAGTGATTTCCATCTCGCAGATTTTGGTTTGAGGCGGTTCTGCGACTTTCCCGCTTCGTTCAAATTTTGCAGAGTGCATGTTTACCGCGCCAACTCAATTCGAATCCCGTTTGTATTCTATTTTTTTTCTGGCGGGATCCATTTTCAATTGGAATTACATTCTATATACATCATTTTTTATATATATACTTTCAAAAGCACAACAAAGAATTCTGCTCCTTTATATGTATAATATGATTTACAAATACAACGATCTCGAAATCTTACGGTTGAATTCGAAAAAATTTAACCAAATTATGTTCTACTAAAATGTATGGATCAATAATACCTACATATTAAATAACATAGATGTGCGTGAATTCATATGAGTATGCATGTTTGATAGATCAATTTTGGTTCGAGTATGGATTACATGTATCATCATCTCGAATTCAAATATTTGAATCCTTTTTTGTTCACTCCTTTCACGCCCATCTCTCTCGCATGCATGCTCCTTCAGGTAGCTATCACTCTCTTTTCTCCAGCTCACCCGCACGCTCACTTCATGTTTCTCCTATCCTCGCAAACATGGTCTCTCGACGTCTCCCTTGAGAAGTGTCACACTCTCCCTATCATTATACATTACACGGTTTTCATTATCTCTCACGTCTCTACTGTTCTCTGGTACTCAGTACCTAAGCTTTCTTTTTCACCGCCACACACACAGTCTCCACTCGTTTTTCACTTTGTCTTTCTCTCTATGGGATTATCTCACACACCCTATATGTCTCTACATATGACTCATACCACTAAAATCACTCTCTCTCTCTCCTGTAGACACAACATATGTTGCGGTCTCCTTTTCGTCTCCATCCCAGACTCACATTATTCATTTGTTTACCGATCAGACAACCCCGACTACCGTCTCCTCTCTCTCTCACACAGACACACACACACACAACTCCTGCTTCCACTCCCCTTACCGACTACCGTCTCTCTCTCACACACACAAAACTCTCGCTTCGCACCACGACTCGTACTTCTCCCACAAACATTTATCGACTAGCTAGCCTCTAGATAGGTTTATACACCCGCACACTCGTGCTTCCACCATCGCATACATGTCTCTCTCCTGCTCCTTGTATCTATGTAGATTTTCTTCCCTTCTCGGACCGCCCTCTCGATCGTGCACACACACTTTTCTCGCCTCATTTTAAGTTGATACCTATCGCTTTACACTCCTTGTGTCTTTGTCACACATGCACTCCGTCCTCCTCCACTCTCCCTCTCTCTCACACACACATGGGCTTTTTTGCAACAACTAGCAAGATGCCCATGCGTTATCTGGAACATCAATGTGCATTTGTATGAGTACTTTATCTTGTGGGGAAAAGGATGAGCGAGGGAAGGCCTTATTTGCAAATGTGGAGAGGGGTGTGGGTATCTTTTGCAAAATTTCCATAGTTTCCTTCCTATCCGTCGGATATAGATCGGACGGCCAATATCTTGAGGATGGCAGGCACACGATCATTACCGACAATGCTTTTTATAAGAGTAGGGATAAAAATAGAGTTGGTGATGATGGTGGGCCCGCCATCCTGAATGTAGGTCGTCCGATTTATATCTGACGGATAGGAAGGAAAATATGGCAATTTACCCGCACTCTTCACCACATTTGCAGATAAGGCCTTCCCTCGTTCATCCTTTTCTCCCACAATGTCGGAGTAATTGGACACGGATACCCCGAAGACGGCGAGACAATAGTTCAAGACATCGGGGCTAGCAAAGCCCCTCAGTCCGACTGCCCTGCTGCTCCTGCTGGCTCCCCGTCGACTGCTCTGCCCAGCCGGCTGCCGACTATGCCAACTAGCCGGCTGCCGACTGCAGCCCGAAGCGACACCGACAAGACCCCGAGGAGACGGCCATTGTCGGCGTTCTGGGAATGGGGGTCCCCAGACTTGCCTGCCTGCGGCCAGCGGCGTGGCTCGAAGGAGGCCCAGCACGGCCCATCTTCATCAACGCAAGCTCAAGACCCTCGCGAGGGGCCAAGCCTCATGAGGCGGACGACAAGGAGCTTCCTCGAGCACGGCCTCCTTAGGCTGGCTCATGAGGAGGCGGAGAGTTCAAGGTAGGGTACCTCGCGAGGTGCCCATGACGCATAAGCCATGACGACCAAGGGCGCTTAGTCGAGGCGCCCGGCGCATGGCGTCCTCCTTTCCTCTTTGGTGCAAAGGGAGCAAGCGCGGTGAGAGCATCAAGCAAAGGCATCCGTTTGATTGCAACAAGACCAAGACCAGCACAACGGCTGGAAGGGAGTCATCGTGGAGCCCAAACAGGCGTCATCACCAGAGCCTTTGGCAGGCGGGGACCAACTTTAGTCAGGATAAGTGTACCCGTTGTTCCCCTTCAAAATGGCCAATTGTTTGCGCCCTTCCCGCTCAATATTTGGGAAGAGGCCCAGGGCCTTCGCCTATAAATAGGAGTAGCCACACTCAGAGCTAGGGGCATCTGAAGGAGGGAGAGAAGGGATCCAGATCCAAACCCTCATCAAGAAACCAGTAGCTAGAGCGACTTAACTCCACCTAGCAGTTCATCACACCCGCCAAGAACAAACCCTCGCGAGGCTGTTCTTCCTTGTATTGTTCCTCATCAGCCCAAGAGGCAATCCACCACACCACACCTTTGGGTAGGGTATTACACCACAATGGTGGCACGAACGATATAAATCTCATGTCTCTTGTGCTTTGTTATGTTTAGTAGTTTAGGTCCCAGCGATTGGCGAGAGGTGCGAGGCGGTGGAGGGTTGGATCTCCACGCGCACCCGGTGTTCGAACCTCAAGGGTCTGCGGAACCCGAAATCCGACATTTGGCGCGCCCGGTAGGGGTGCGCTTGGAATCTGCATTCGTCGCCTCGTTCTTTCCCGACCACCGCAACCATATCCGGCGCCCGTTTCAGCGCGGCCGAGCCGCCCTCGCCTCCCATGTCGCCCAGACAGCTCCCGTTGTCGGGCGCCCTCGTCGTTCCCCGTCACCTGCCGTCAACGCCGCCACCGGCCCGACGGGGAACGAGCAGCAAGTGTCGTCCCAGCACCCGTCCATGAGGCGGGACGGCCGCACCGCCATGCCTTCGCTCACCCCCGCTGGTTCTTCATCACGCACGCCCCGCGCGGCCATGGAGGCCCGAGCTGCACTCATCGCGGCAAACGAGCTCCTGCGCTACTGCCCCGTCGATGATGTCTATGAAGAATGGCTCGACCGAGTCGCCGAGCTCGTCCGCGCTGCAGGAGGCGCCCCCGCACCGTCCGTCTCGCTGCACCGCACCCGCCCAGCTGGTGATGTAGCTCCCGGGGCGCCTCAGCCGCCTCCTCCTCAAGAAGGTGCCCTGGCCCCAAGGCGCGAGGCCCCTGGGCGGAACCCGCTCTGCCAGGCGCCGGCGCGGCAAGAGCAGAGCTTTCAAGAAGTTCCTCGCCCACAAGAAGCTGCCCGAGCGCTCCCCGCTCCAGCACGTCAAGACCCTGCGCTGCCCCCAGCCGCAGCGCAGGGAGGCCCGCAAGATCAAGCTCTCTGTCGTCCGAGGCCCTCCGCAGCCACGGCGGGCTGCCGCGCCTTCACCTCCGAGCTGCGCAGCGTCGCGTGGCCCGCCAAGTTCAAGCCGGACCTGCCTCCTCGCTTCTGACGGGCTGACTGACCCTACGGAGTTCCTCCAGCTCTGAGCTGGGCATCGAGGCTGCCAACGGGATGAAAAGGTCATGGCGAATTGGTTTCCCATGGCGCTCAAGGGCCGGAGCCGGACCTGGCTCTGAATCTGTCCCCGAGCACAATCTCTTCCTGGGCGAGATGCGTACCGCTTCGCCGCCAACTTCCGGGGTACTCATGACCGGCCACCCGCCGTGAGCGACATGCGCCCGAATCAAACAGCAGCGTGGGAAACCCTGCAAAAGTACATCCAGCGCTTCAACAACGCAGCGCCTCAAGATCCCAGGGTAACGGAGTAGGCCATCATCTACGCCTTCTCACGGCGATGCTGACGTCAAGATGAAGGAGGAGCTGGCGATGCATGAAGATCTGTGCACCTCCTTGGAGCTGTTCAACTTGGCGACCAAGTGCGCCCGAGGGCTGAGGAGGCGCCTCTCCCTCCTCGAGCTGCCGCGGATCGAAGAAAAGAAGTCCAAGGCCAGGGCGTGAAGCGCCAAGGGGCTGCCGTACTCGCGGCGAACCAGACACCAAGCGAGGCGAGATCAGCCCGAGTCCTCCAAGGCGTCGATGCTGCGTGTACCACGACCTCCACACCCACAACACCAATGAATGCCAAGAGCTCCGGGCCGTCCGCGAAGGAAGGGTCGGGCAGACGCGTGGCGACCGGGGCTACTGACGAGGAGGAGGAAGGAATGCAGACGCTGGGAAGACCGCGGCCAGCGCCAAGGGTGGCGCGACCAACCTCGCGAGGACCGTTGGCAAGACCCGCCTCGAGGGAGGCTGGAGGATCAGCCTCGCGAGATCGCCTGCAGGGAACGCATGAGCCTCCCTCCGCTGCCGCTGTCGCCAAGTAGAATTGAGGACCGTCATCAGGACGAGGGGGCTGGGGGCTTCCAGGAACCGCGTGCGATCGCCTGCATCCTGGGCGGAGCTCAAGCCCCAGCCTCTTAGCGCATCTTCAAGCAGTTCGCCCGCGAGGTGAATGCTGTCCTCCCCAAGCTCGAGGCCACGCGCCCTCTCAGGTGGTCGGCGTGCGCCATCACGTTCAGCTCAGCGGATCAGCTCAAGTCTGGCAGCCACAGCGGAGTTCTCCCGATGCTTTGTTCCCCAATCATCGGCAACATGCTGGTCACCAAGACCCTCATCGGCGGTAGGGCGGGACTCAACGCCTGTCGGTGGAAACATTCAACAATCTTCAAGTGCCTTACGGTCCTTCAGCCAACCAAGCCTTTCTCCGGAGTCACCGAAGCGGCTCCACGATGCCGATCGGGCAGGTCCGCCTTCTTGTCACCGCCGGGCTCGCGACAACTACCGCACCGAGCTCGCCGACTTCGATGTCGCCCACATTCGCTTTGCCGTACAACGCCATCCTCGGGTACTGGCGCTGGCCAAATTCATGGCCGTAACCCTCGAGTGGCTACGCGTCCTCAAGATGCCAGGAAGCGGCGGGGTCATCACGATGCCCTGTGAAGAGAGAGACGCAGTGTGCTCCCTGGAGCGAGCCTTTCAGGCCGCGTCGCTAGAAGACCCAGACCACAGCAGCAGGAGGCCTCCCGAGGCCGCACCCAAGAAGACGAAGACATCGGCCGGCCCGGCTCCTCAAGAGGCAGGCCCCTCAGGGCCCGCGCCCGGCCAGGGGGAGCCTCCTTCCATCGCGTAGGAAAGCGCGCCCGGCGCCCTCCTCGAGGCCGGGCTCGGGGCTCTCCACGGAGGGCCGCCGACCTCGCCAAGGTCACGAGGGAGGCGCTTGGGCACTGCGTGAGGCGTGCTTGAAGCACGTTTCCCATAGCAGGAGCAAGGCAAGGAGGGCCGAACCCTCGGGGGTTCGTCGGCCAAGGCCATTCAGGAGCTACGAGAGTCGGGGTCTTGAGGGCAGCCGCCACTCACTGTGGCCCCCATCCGAGCTAGGATGGTGGGCTGCAGCGTCTGCATCGACATACCGAGGCTCAACCGAGCCGCGTCTCAAGAGCGCCTCGCCGTCGCGAGTGGGGCGTTGCAGGGCCCGCCCAGCCTACGTGCGCATGCCCCACGGCACATAAACGCGGTTGCTGCGCACCAGCATCTCGTGAGGGCCATCCTGGAGGTTCGAGAGGTCAGGCACGCCGCAGCCCTGGCGGAGATGGAGATGACCCCTAAGGAGCCGCCAGCGCCTCCGGATCCTCCCGAGGCCCCCGGGCCTGGGGGCTCGTGAGGATCAGCTCCCGCAGCCCATCGAGTCTGCTACACCAACACCCCTTCGTCCCCAACTTCACCAGGTGACATCTTTAAGTTTTGTTTCTGGCTGGGAGCGCCTTCAGGGCCGCATTATTCCCAGGCCGCGTGGGTCCGTCCCTGCGGCATGTATCCCATTTATTTATGTCATTAGCTTATCCTGTTGGGGGCGCCCCTCGGGCTGCATCATCCCCAGGCCGCTTGGGCCTGTCCCAGCGGCATGTATCCTTCTTACGTTTTCCTTAGGATTATGTTCTCGCTCCACCAGGCTTGTTATTTGGTGCATGTTCTGGGTGACGGAATCTTGCACGTTAAAGGGGGTGCACGAGCATCGCGAGTCGGGGCTCCTACCGGCTCTCCGGCCCTCACCCTTTGGTCTTGTCCATGGCATCGCGACTGGCTTGCCAATGACGGTGAGACCAACCCGAGAGCCGGGACCCGAGGACGAGAGTTGCTGCATCTAACCCAGCTTGGCGTTAAAGGGGGGTGCACGAGCATCGCGACTACAGGGCTCCTACCGGCTCTCGGCCCTCACCCTCTGGTCCTGTCCATGGCATCGCTGACACAGCTTGCCAGCGACGGCTGAGACCAGCCCGAGAGCCGGGACCCGAGGACGTAGAGTTGCTGCATCTAACCCATCTTGCGCGTTAAAGGGGGGGAGGGGTGCCTGAGCATCGCGACTCAGGGCTCCTACCGGCTCTCCGGCCCTCACCCTCTGGTCTTGTCCATGGCATCGCGGCCTGGCTTGCCAGCGACGGCTGAGACCAGCCCGAGAGCCGGGACCCGAAGACGTAGAGCACCGGCATCTGGCCAAATTTGCAGGAACACACTCGAAGATGGGGCCCAGAGCCAGGCGCAACCCGCCTTGAGGTAGGGCCCCGTGAGCCCTGTGCTAGCTCACGGGTGCCCCAACACACCTCGCGAGGCCTCTCGTGCATCTTCAAAGCAACTAATGGCAGGACTAACGATCGCCACGGCGAGCTCTTGTTCCTTTTGTGGTGAACCTGCAGGGTCCCTCCAAGGAGCACGAAACGACCTTGTCACGCAATCTCTCGCCGGCCAAGGCACGGACCTAGCGCCGCACCAGGAGGCATTGTCCTGACCCTCGAGATAAGTCATCCTCCGGACACACTAGTTATCGCAACACCATCCCCACACTCAATGCAACCCCGTGTTAGCAATGTCGCTCTCCTTTCTCACCGAATGATGGCTGCTTGAGCGCCAAGGGGGACCCCTGAGCATCACGACTCAGAGGCTCTTACCGGACCTCGGGCCGCTCACCTCCTGGCCTTGACCACGGCATCGCGACCTGGCATACCAGCGATGGCTGAAGCCGCCTTGGGACTGGGACCTATTGGCGCAGAGCATCAGGCCCTCGTGAGGACTGAAAGGAGGAAATTGAGCTAGAACAGAATGAGCATCTCGCACTGCCTCACAATAAGGATCATATTGACAAACGAAGCTACAAACATCTTACAAGCCCTTGCGGGGTACATTCTGGGCTCCTCCCAGGAACAAAAGACGCGAATCCTAAGGAGTCCTACCTACAGGGACCACCGCGGCAGACGCCATCATCAACAAGTGGGCCACCTGGTGGCGCCAACCCCATCCAGATCGGGAGGCGGCGACGACTCGACGAGCCCGCCACTGCTCTGGAGCGGGCGCAGGCTCGGAGGCTCAGAGTCGCTGTCGTCGTCTCCGGCGTCGCCAAGAGCTCGGGCGGAGTCGCTGGATCCTCCGGCGCCTCCGTCGCCTGGGGAGCTTCCAAGGGAGTGGTCGGTCGGCCTCTGCCTCACCGCAGCAGGACCTCGACCACCTCTCCCGGGGCAGCACTCCAGCCGACGACCCTCCGCGTCGAAGACCTTGAAGGACACCACTGAAGCACCATCGTACTCCAGGTGGGCCGTGAGGGCGCACCTTGTCCTGCAGACCCGGGCGACCTCGCCCCAGCCTCGAGTCATGAAGACCTTGCCCGGGGCAACTACCGCAACCTCCGCCCTGGTCGCGAGGGTGCCGCAGCCCGGCGTCTTTGCAGCCCAGAGTCGGGGGTTCCCCTGCGGACTGACGGAGGAGAAGAAAGAAGGAAGACGAATCCAAGACTTAGGAGGCGTGGCGGCAAGCACGAACTCGGCGGGAGCCCTCGCGTGGACTCTGTGGGGAAGACGACACCTGCCGTGACCCGCGGCGTCGTCGGTGGCGCCGCTTCGTGGCGCCCGGCGTCGCCTTCCTTCGAGCCGCCAACGGCGCAGCGTACAAGGGAAGAGGAAACCCTGGTGGCAGCCGCACGCACCAGGGCATGGGCGCCTCCTGGCACGCGCTCTTGCCCTGACACCCGAGGGCAAGCCGCTTCTTTGGGGGGAGCAGGTCAGGATCCTCTTGAGGAGCCTTTCCCTTCTCTTCCATGGAGAACCGGCGGATCGGAGCCATGGCAACCAGACGAAAACGAGGAGGAGGAGAAGCGGAAGGATAGACCGAAGGGCGTCGCGCTGCCAGACTTATAGCCGAAGGCCAACCGTCGGCCTCCACGATCACCGGTAATCATGACCGAATATGCATGCAGGGACCTGTCGAATCTGGGTGGTTGCCGAGGCATCGTGGGGATGCAGTGCGCACGCGTCCAATCAACCGCCACGCGACGCCCCAGGCCGCAGGCTGTTTGGGTCCGCGACGCTTCGCACTTGCCCTTTCGCCTCTCTGCCCGGCCAAGTTCGGGAACGCCGTGGGCCCGGGGCTCTTGGTGTTACGGGAACGGGGGTCCCCAGGACTTGCCTGCACTGCGGCTGCGGCGTGGCTTGAAGGAGGCCAGACGACCCATCTTCATCAACGCCAAGCTCAAGACCCTCGCGAGGGGCCAAGCCTCATGAGGCGGATGACAAGGAGCTTCCACGAGCACGGCCTCGTCGGGCTGGCTCATGAGGAGGCGGAGAGTTCAAAGGCGGGTACCTCGCGAGGTGCCCATGACGCAACCATGACGACCAAGGGCGCCCGATCGGGCGCCAGCCAGCCTGGCGTCCTCCTTTCCTCTTTGGTGCAAAGGGAGCAAGCGCAGGCAAGAGCATCAAGCCAAGGCATCCGTTTCGGTGCAACAAGACCAAGACCAGCACAACGGCTGGAAGGGAGTCATCGTGGAGCCCAAACAGGCGTCATCACCAGAGCCTTTGGCGTGTGCGGGGACCAACTTTAGTCAGGATAAGTGTACCCGATGTTCCCCTTCAAAATGGCCAATTGTTGGCGCCCTTCCCGCTCAATATTTGGGAAGAGGCCCAGGGCCTTCGCCTATAAATAGGAGTATCCACACTCAGAGCTAGGGGCATATGAAGGAGGGAGAGAAGGGATCCAGATCCGAACCCTCATCAAGAAACCAGTAGCTAGAGCGACTGAACTCCACCTAGCAGTTCATCACACCTGCCAAGAACAGACCCTTGCGAGGCTGTTCTTCCTTGTATTGTTCCTCATCAGCCCAAGAGGCAATCCACCACACCACACACTGGAGTAGGGTACTACACCACAATGGTGGCTGAACCAAAGATAAATCTCGTGTCTCTTGTGCTGTTACATTTTAGTAGTTTAGGTCCCAACGATTCGGCGAGGTGCGAGACGGTGGAGGGTTGGATCTCCGCGCGCACCCCAGTGTTCGAACCTCAAGGGTCTGCCGGAACCCGAAATCCGACAGCCATACCGCGGACGAGACAGCTGTACCACGTCGCCATCATGTACAGTGTCACTTGTCCCTGGGCACTATTCATGAAGTGACCCAAGGGACAAGCATGACACCCCACCATGCGTTGCCCATGCCACCACTTAGCTTAGATAGTAAGCTAGCCACACTATATATATGAGTATCCATCCATCCATCCATCCAGGGGAGGCTCACGGCCATGAACACCACTATGGCCTCTTGTCCATTCACTCCCATGCATGCATGCTAGCTAGCAAGATAGCTAGCTAGCTCACACATACATCCATTCATCCATCCACCCACGGCCAAGCACACACTTGTGCCCATTTGCATATACGAGGCCAGATGCCGGCGGCACTGACCTCAGATACAGCTCCAGGAGCACTCTGTACCAGATATATCAGATATACTCAGACATGCAGGAGTAGGGGTATTATCTCTCCGCAGAGCCCCGAAGCTGGGTAAACCACCGCGTGCTACCCGCATACCCGCTCCCGGTCCTATCAGCAGCAGTCTTACCCTCACACTAAGCCCTTGTGGCATCTGTCGACCCGCAAGCCCCCCATGAGAACACCACGACAGTTGGCGCCCACCGTGGTGTGGTACTACTACTATACTTCCACGCTGCTGCTGGTTTCGCTGTCCGGGCGGGACCATTTTCGCCTTCTCCCCCGTGGCGTCGCGCCGTCTCTCTAGTAGCGGTCGGGGGCTCGACATCAACACGCCCCCGGAGCACCCGCGAGGGGCGGCGCGTCCTCGCCGTCAGCCTCATCTTCACCACCACCGTTGCGATGCCGCCGTCCATCCGCGCGGGGCCTCGCTTTGGTCAGCCGCATCCATCCGCGCGCCACTTGGGTCCGCTCCCCTCAGCGCTGCGCTTTTCTTCGGCCGAAATGGGCGATCCGCTACTCCGTATATCATCTATGCTAGCTAGCTAGATATGAGTCAAACAATGGTCAAACCATTAGCCATACACTACCCAGACAATGGTTATACACTAGCCAGATACTAGTCAGATGGACTCTGTACATTGATCAGATAATGTCCATACAATGGCCAGATAGTGGCCATACACCAAGCTCGAGCTTCCGCTCCACTCGCGGCCGCTGCTCGTCGTCCTGCGCCAGCCGCCTCGCTCCACCCACGCACCCTGGCTGCTGCTAGAGCTACTCTGCCCTGGCCTGCTGCTGCCGCCAACTGCTACAGCGGCGCCACGTTTGCTTTGGTCCAGCGCCCCACCCGCACCCTGCCTGCTGCTTGCTGCTTGCTGCTGGTCCTCACGCATCGACGCTGCTGCGTTCCTGCAGGTCCCCCGAGCTACACCTCGCCTCGCGCCCCCCGGGTCAGGCCTCTGCCCAGCGTGGCCGCCCCGCCGGGTGTGCCCCGGGCCGCCCCTGTGCCCGCGCCTAGTAGCCGGGTCGCCATGGCCAGCTCCGGCCCGCTCCGCCGACCTGCCTACTCGACGCCCTGCCTTGGCTACGTCCCGCCCCGCGAGAAGCATCTACGCCGACTTCCTCCGTCCGCGCAGGCCGCCTCACGCGTCTGCGGCTGCTGCCGTAACATACACGCCCGGCTGGCACCTCCGGGTCACCTGCGCCGACCCGTCTGCACTTTCATGTATCCGGCCTCTAGGGGCTCCGCGCACCTGCACCCTATGTCGCCTCCGCCCGCGGCCGTCTGGCTTGTAGCCTGCCATCTCCGCCTGCGCCGCTTCCGCCCCGGGTTCCCTCCGCCCGCGCCCGGTGCCGACTGCTTCCGACGCCCCTCCGACTCGCAGCCCCGCCCGACTTGCCAGTCGGCTGCCCATGCCAAGCACACCCTCCGCGCGTCCTGGCTTCACCGTGTCCCGTGCGGCGGTGGGTAATCGCTTCAGCACTGCGGGCTCCGCCCATCGCCGGCTGCCCCGCGCCCGACTCGTCCTCGCCTCGGTCTCTCCGCGACGCGCTATGCCACCGCGTTGACTCGCCGAGCTGACCCTTCGCCAGCTTCAGCCACGGCCTCGGCAGACTTCTTCCGACGTTCCAGAGGTTACCAGCGTAGGGCCGGCTCCCGGCTGTCCGGCTTCGCCTGGCTCCGCCTCGCCCCCTCCGGTCGGCCGGCTCCACCTCTGGCCACGGCCGGGTCCTCCATGCAAGTCGCCTTCCGACCTGGTCGCCTGCAACTTCCACACGCGCCGGCCGCCGCTGCACCCTCGAGCTCGCGCCGTCCCCGTCCTGGGCCGGCTGTGCCCCACTGCCATGTCCAGCCTCCGGCTTGCAGCCTGCGGAGTCTGCGCCCTGTGCGTCCGCCCAGCCGGCTGGGAGTAAAGGACAAAGAAAGAGAGAAGCGGGGGCCGGCTGCTCGCATAGAGCCGGCCGGAAAAATGCTGCCGGTTTCCAAACAAAAAAAAGCACCGCGTCTGGCTGAGAAAGTGGAGCCGACTGCCCGCTAGCCGGCTGGAGAAAAGTCAGCCCGGGTGCCCAGCCGGCTGACTAAAAAAGAGAGAGAGAGAGACGTGCGTCCGGCCGCTCATAGCCGGTCAGAGAGAAAAGAAAAGGACAATGCGTCCGACTTCTCACAGCGCCTACGACGCTACTCCGCCAGCGGTCATGCCTACCTCGGCACACGGCCGGCTGTGCCAGGCCGGCTCGGCCGCGTCCCACTCCGACATCTGGCCGGTCAACCCCGACCGGCTGAACCCTCCTCGAGCGCCTGAATCTCGGGGCTACACCCAACGGGTGCGCTGATGCGCCGCCACGAGGAAGAAGACGAGGTAGTCACCGGGAGATCCGGCCCGACTGCTCAGGAGTCGGCCCGAATCTCGGGGGCTACACCCAGCGGGTGCGCTGGCGCGCCCCCGCGAAGATTGCAGACAAGAGAAGAGTTTTGTTCGGCTGCTAGCAGCCCGCAGAAAAGAAAAAAAAGGGCGCTGCAAGATGCCTCGCCGCCTGGCCGGCCGAGCCTGACCGGCCGGGACCCCCCTTCGAGCACCCGGGGGCTCGAAGGCTACCAATGGTGCGCGCAGACTCGCGAGCGCCAAGCCGCGCCGGTTGTCTACGACGACCGCGACTACGCGAAAATCAATGTGAGCTCCTCACCTCCATACTTTCGCGCCACGGGCAAGCACGGATAACCCCGAGCGATGCTCGGGGACCACCTTCGCTTTTTGTTACAGTTGCATCACTGTTCACCCCGGAGCCAGCCATAGTTGGCCCGGAGGCTGGCTGCTTGGCCTGAGACTTTTGTTCCCGCAGACGGCTTAGTAGCATGCACAGTACCAAAGGCTCACTCTTATTCACAGACCGCAGAACGGCTGTCCGGCTAGCAAGGGTGAACGCTGGAGGCCACCCACGCGAAAAACATCCGGGAAGAAAAACGGTTCGGGTGACCCGGCTGTTTCCTTTATGAGTATCTGCTCGGTTAAATTCGCTCCCAGAGTCTGAGTATCGTACACTCCACTTCGCGGTCCACTCTCAGCCACAGACTGCAGAGCGGCTGTCCGGCAAGCAAGAGCACAAGCCAAAGAATGGAGGGAACATGAAAAAGATTAAGGGGGCTCGGACGAAACCGAGTCGGCACCCTCCGCATAAAATTTGCAATGCTAAAAGCAAACATTTGATATATCTGCATGGACTAACGATGTCTTTTTTCATGATCATTTCCATGAACACTCGCCAAAAAACCTCCGCCCAACTTTGCCAAGTTGCCCAGAGGCTTGGGGAGCTCTTTATCGAGGAAGTAAGTGGACACGGATACCCAAGACGGCGAGACAATAATTCAAGACATCCGGCTAGCAAATCCCCTCAGTCCGACCGCCGGCCGCTCCTCGCCGGCTCCCGTCCGACTGCTTTCACTGCTGCCGATCAGGTTAACCAGCCGGCTGCCGACTGCAGCCCGAAGCGACACCGACAAGACCCCGACGAGACGGCCATATCACGGACGAGACAGTTGTACCACGACGCCATCATGTACAGTGTCACTTGTCCCTGGGCACTATTCATGAAGTGACCCAGGGGACAAGCATGACACCCCACCATGCCTTGCCCATGCCACCACTTAGCTTAGATAGTAAGCTAGCCACACTATATATATGAGTATCCATCCATCCATCCATCCAGGGGAGGCTCACGGCCACGAGCGCCACAATGGCCTCTTGGCCATTCACTCCCACGCATGCATGCTAGCTGGCAAGATAGCTAGCTAGCTCACACATACATCCATTCATCCATCCACCCACAGCCAAGCACACACTTGTGCCCATTTGCATATATGAGGCCAGATGCCGGCGACACTGACCTCAGATACAGCTCCAGGAGCACTCTGTACCAGATATATCAGGTACACTCAGATATGCAGGAGTAGGAGTATTATCTCTCCGGAGAGCTCCGAAGCTGGGTAAACCACCGTGTGCTACCCGCATACCCGCTCCCGATCCTATCAGCAGCAGTCTTACCCTCACACTAAGCCCTTGTGGCATTTGTCGACTCGCAAGCCCCCCGTGAGAACACCACGACACACAAGATCTTGATGTTCCGTGCAATGCACGGGCATCTTGCTAGTAAGAGTAGAAATTAGACATATACCACTTCTCGAATCTTGAAAGCAACAACATTCCTCCCTTATCTCATCAAAAACGCCAAAGGAATATATTTTGAGTGAAACATAACATATTTTTAGTGATATACGTATTTCAAAACTAGAATTTGTTTTCTATCAAATCGGTGAATATGTAATGATCTACTTTGATCGTGTGGCAACGCATTGGCACATTGCTAGTAGTTATTATAATTTTTTGGACACCAGACAAACGGTGGAGTACATATATGAAGAGAAGAGGCGCACGCACGCGATCGACCTCTCATTTGTCTCGCACACATGAGTGTTTCGTATAGGAGATGTTAACAAATAAACCCTAAAACCCTAGGTGCACGATTGCTGCATTCGCGGGTACCGGGTATGTGGTGGAGCACCTTTGTAGGATTAGTCAGCTCGCGTGATAATTTGATCCATAGGAGTTGATGGTCGGGACCACATGTGAACGACTTGGAGCGCGGTGGCTCGCCAGTTGCCACAGATCGAGTAGCCACGTTTAAAATATCGTTTTTCTAGCGGGGTTAAGAGTTCCGATTTTCAATGGCGCGTTATAAGTAGTAAGTAGTTTTCAGAATGATTGTTATGGAGCGAAAATGGAATTCATAGTACTACGTACCTCCTTGGCGTATGGTTGTATGGTTTTTTTTGCGATGGAGGTTGTATGGGTTTACGTTGCGAGATGTTGAACCTGGTAGTTCTAGGGAAAATACTATGGTTTAGATTTAGATGCTGGTTTTCGATAATGAAAATCGGAAGGGGAAACCCTTCTTTGATTAAAAAACTACTACCTCCATTACGGTTTACTAGTCCCCATCGTACTTTGGGTCAAAGTTTGTCCACAATTTTACTTGTAAAATATGAATGGAAAACGAGATTTTGTTATACCCAAACAAAAAAGGACTGGAGGGAGTGATTGCTCGACACGGACGCGACCTCTCATAAGCTAGGCATTGAACGGCCTTGGCCCGCCAAGAAGGGTCGCACTTTTCGGCTACCGGCCGAAACACGCCTCCTCGCCGCGTGCAACCAGCTTAAGACTGCCCCGCCTACCTTCATTGAATCCGCGCGTGTGTCGGCAACACGTCACGTCCTTCCGCGAGCCGGCAGGCATTTTAGAACACAAAAAATGACTAAAATATAATTAATATATGCATGGTCTTGACTTGTTGTGCTCGCACTGGTAGCAGGAACTAGTAGAGGTTTTTCTTTATTTATAACTCTCCTCACATTTTTCTGGATTTGAAATGAATCATGGTTGTGGACATTATGTATGAAATGTGCAGATATCTGTGAACATGAGTTTGATGTGGAATTTGAACTTGGAATGTCGGGCTTGCGCGTGAACTATACCATGTCCAATGCTTAAATGCATTATTGTTTGGAAAGTAATTGCTGTTATTACATGACCCAAAAAACATTTTGTGCCACATCGGTAGATGCACGGAAATCACAATGAGCATGTTATTTGGATAAACATTTGAACCTAGCTATTATGAAGGAAATTTTGTATTGACAACAGTTTTAGATAGCAGGAGACGCCTAGCCTGCTCTACCTCTGCTAGCTTATTTCTGGCTTCTTCCATCTCTTCTTTGGCTTGGGTGAAGAGAGCATCTGATTGCTCTTTTCGCTTCTTCAGGAACTCAGCTACATTCTCAAGGGCTGCTTCACGCTTTCTTTCAGCCTTTACTAATGCCACGAGGACACAAACAACGGACGACTCCACCTAGCTTGTGTGTAATCCGGCATCATCTGGGAATTTGCACCTTATGTCTAATCCAGCATCATTAGGGAACTGGAACCTTGTGTGTAATCCAGCCTCATTTTGGAAACATGATCTCGAGGTTGACCATACTTCCCTCCTCACAGGAACTGCATACTGACATGAAGTTACTTCTCTTTTAGATCAATACTCAGAGCAACCTAGATCCATTTAGTAGAAGCCAGATAAACAGAACTCGGAGAAGTGAATTCAAAAGGAAAAATAAAATAAAGACAGACTACAAGGTGAGAACACCCACTTCCTACATCAAGCTAAAAACGAAAGCATTAGGACGATTAAGATTCTTCTTATTACACATCGAAGAACACCACGCTTAAGAGAAACAGAAACTACAACATATACACATTGAAGAACACGAGGCTACACGAAAGTAATTGAAAGGGTGTTACTTACCGATGCTCGTTTTACAGGTTCGGTGCAGCCCCTCTTTAACTTGCCACGCTCCTTGAAGATGTCCCGAATATCCTGTTTTTGGTCTTCATTGCTCCTCTGCATGTTCGCACTCGTGGTTTTAAAATCTCAACATGGCAAGAAAAATATAATACTAGTAATACTCGCGCATCTTGTGGGCAACATTAAAGCACTCGTCTACCATGTTAGAGCATCTCCAACAGAATTGCAACGCGTGGCGCTTTAAAAAAGCATTTACAGTGCTGAGATCAAGAAGTAGATAGAGTAGAGGATAGTTCTCAGCATAGATAGATAAAAAAAGATAATTCAACTACTCTTCGTCGTCCGACTCCTCGGTGATGTCCTCCTCCGACGTCAGACTGTAGGCGTGAAGATACCGATCGTCGTCGGATTCCCAGGGCGATGCTGCTCCTAGCCTCATGTTGAATTGAGCATCTGCTTTTTGCCTGCGCTTGTCCTCGCGATAGGCGGCTCGCTCCGCCCTCCTCTTATCCCTCTCCGCCCTCCTTTGCGCGTAGAACTCGCGCTCGTTGATGATGTCCTGCGGGAAGTGTTGGCACCACAGCGCCATGGCTTCCTCGTCCATCTTGGCGATGCCGAGACGGTGCTCCCGCCTCCGGTTGTCGCGACGATCTTCGTTGGTGCTAAGCCGCGGCAGAGGCGCGAGCTCCTGCGCCAGCTCCCGCGTCGGCACGTTGGGGAAGTTCAATGTTCTATGAGGCCACCGGAGTCACCACGCCGCCACGTCGTACGCACGGGCGGCCTCGTTGGCGGTGTCGAAATTGCCGAGGCCGAGGCGCATCCCGCGGAACCAGATCTCGGCGGAGAAGCCGGAGGGCGTAGCGACGCCGCGGTATCCCCAAGTTTCCCGGCGACGTGGCGGCATGGTGGCGCGGGGGCGGCGAGGTGAAAATGAGCGGGGAGAGAGCCGTGGCAAGGCGCAGAGCGGTGGGAGGGCGTTGGATTTTATAAAGCGCGTCGGACGCCTTGGCCAAAAAACTAGCGCCCGGCAGCTTTCCCTTCGCGCGATCCTTTCCCGACGTCTCTGCTATATATACTCTCTTCTCTACTGTTATATTTATTTTATATTTGATATTTAATATTTATCTCTACTTCCTTTACTGTCTACTTTTTTCTCTATACTTTTTTTCTTGCAATATAGGTCGTCCGATTTATATCGGCGGATAGGAAGGAAACAAATGGGAATTTTGCAAAAAGATACCCATACCCCTACTTGATTTGCAAATAAGGCCTTCCCTCGTTCTTCCTTTTCTCCCACAAGATAAACTACTCATACAAATGCATCTTGATGCGTGCAACGCATGGGCATCTCGCTAGTTCTAAAAACCTTTCCATCATTTGCCACACTACTGGTTGCAGATGAAAAACCTACCCAAGCACAGCACGATACAAGAGCGACGCACAATTACAAGTTGATATTCTGTTGGACAATGGAGGCTATAACCAATTACTTTTATGGGAACAATAGCACCCAGGAAATTTGAAGGGTAGGTATGAACAAAATTGGAACTGCACATGTACTGCTAAGTGATTCAATACACACATTACCAATCGAGGAGGAGAACGATGGTCACGGCGGCCTCTGTGAGTCATGGTCGGCAACGGGAGTCAGTTCATTGTCCACGACGGTGGTACTTCTGCGCTTGGCGTCGGCTTCCGGGAAGCAGATCCGAGACCGTGGAAGACGATGCCGGGGAAGAGGCTCCGTGTGCGACGACGACGGTGGACCGGCTCCAGTGCGGCGTACGAGGTCGTCGATGAGGCAGCTGTGCTGCGGTGGACGAGTGTGCCTATGTAAAGGGGAGGAGCACGAAGGCTGCGGTGCCATGGAGAAGTCTATTTTGCGGTGGGGATAGAAAATGGGGAGTATTCAGGTGTACTACTCTGGGTGCCGGGGTGGGGTTGGCTGGGTAGGGTGAACCTGAAGTTACGAAAACAGCCCCCTACCAAGCGTCATCCGTAGGCCTGTTCCGAAGGCTATGATGTTAACTTCCCACTGCTCGAATCAGGGTCGCGGGATATTTTCCCGCCTACATCAAAATTTTGTGACACTTTGGACTCCACATGTGTGGCGTGTTGAGTGATTCGGCTAAGCAACTAGCGAGTAGTAGTAGTAAACTCTGCATATTAGGTTTGACCAAGTCAAACATCCTAAAGTTGACCAAGTTTATAGAAAATATAAACATCTACCATAACAAATATGTATGATGTGAAAGTACATTCAATAATGAGTCTAATGGTATTTATTTGTTATTGTATATGTTAATATTTTTGTCATAAGCTTTACGAGAGTTTACAAAACTTGACTTTGACCAATGCTAATACGCGGACTTAAATAAAAACGGAGGGAGTACACATTTGTTTTCTTAGTTTTTAGTGAACTAATCATTTGTTGAAATTGTGAAATAAATATATTAGGCTATTGAGTTTGAATGTAATGGTCTATACAATTCAATAGTTACAATCATTATTGAATCGCAAGATGTATACAAGGTCTATAGTACTTCACAACATGCTCAAACTCACATAATCCCAGTCAAATGAGAATCTAAATGCATTTCATAGTTATTACTTTGTAGGATTCAAGAAAAACAATCATAACTCTACATCAGCCAATGTGTGAATGAAACATTTTGACATATCCCAATGTGTGAATGAAACGTGCAGAGAGAGCTTTTGAAGATGGAGCAGATAGGGCGGGAAAGATTGTATGTATGTGGACGAGAGAGTAGGATACAAACCTAACGAGACAGAGGGAGAGAGATAGAGAGAGAAAGAGAGAGGAAGGAGTTAGGTCTGTGAGAAAGATGGAGACATGTAATATATGTGAGATGCGTGTGCATCCAGATTCTCAGATATGTGGAAGGAGAAGAGACAACATGTTTGATGAGAGAAATTTGGAAAAACATGGTCGAGAGTGGAAGGTTCTCGTGGTTTGTGGGTTTGACAATTTTGTGCGGGGAGAGTGGGTTTGTAAATTTTGTGCAAGATAAAGAGAGAGTGAGAGAGAGAGAGAGAGAGGGTGGGGGGAGGAGTCAGTCAGCCGTCGTCACATCACCCTGCTTCCAAATGACCCCGCATTCTCTAGTGCAGTGTGGTCGCACTCTTTGATTTGCTCGATGCCTCTTTGAAGATTGAGGTGTTGTGCATGTTGGGGTGCAAAGAAGCACAAGCGAGAGTGGTCGCCGTATAACCTTGGATGGGGATGAATTGTGTGCTCAGGGGAGTGTGTGTGTGTGTGTGTGTGAGAGAGAGAGAGAGAGAGAGAGAGAGAGAGAGATTGAGAGAAAACAAACCTAAGGAGAGAAATGGGTATTCACAAAGAGATTGTGCAGGCCTTGAGGTGAGCAGGGGCCGGGTGAGGGTGTCAAAATGTGCGCGTTGATGCATGTGTTGCATGCGACCGTGCGAGGGACGGACGAATGGAGAAAGATGGTTGTTGTGTTACGGATGCTCCCCTCTCTCTCTCTCTCTACACACACAAGTAAACTAGAAGACCGTTCTCTCATGTATACACAACGTATCGGCATATCTGTCTATGTCTCACTCATGAATGATCATTTGCACATTCACACCTCTCTATGTCTGTATCACACGCACACCGTCTCCACATTCCCTTCCCGCCACAACACACATATGGACACATACACACGTTCTCTCTCAGTCACACACACAAAATCAGTATTAAAAAAACTAGGGCGCACCTAAAACGTCCAAATCCAAATAAACACGAACTGGAGCTAAATTCAAATATATGGAAATATTGCAGCATCAAGAACTTTCCTGGAAAAAAAAAGTTGAGTAATATTCGAGGATTGTTTTCACACACACCAAAAGGTTTGGTGGATGTCCTTCGAGCGCGACACGGTGACGCACCATTCGATCGACCGCGCGGCTGCGTTTCACGTGCTTGCACAGGATTCCGTATCATGGGTATGGTACTCACTAATAAAAGTGCTGCCTAAGTCTAATGTTTACGTGTACTAGTACGGTTTTCTTTTAAGTTTGACCAACCTTATATAAAACTAAAGTAAGCTCCCACACGCGCACTCATCAATATGACGCCGCCGCCGTTGCGCATGCCGGCGCCCGCCTGCTCCGGCCAACAATTTCTCGCCCATCACCGCCATGTCGCCGCCATCCCTGTGCCATGAAGCCGAATGGTCGCCCGCTCACGTCGTCTGCAGTCCCTCCTCACGATGCCGCCGCGCTGCCAAGCACGCGAGCAGCTGGTGGAGCCGCGTCTATGCACGCAGCATACAAAGAGGAGGACAAGCGCGTGCTCCAAAGACGCCGGCGGAGGAGGAACTAGCGTGTCATTGTCGTCTCCGCCCAGCGGAGGAGGCGCGCATGGTGGCTGTCATGGCGAAGCCGGTCACAGCGTCGAGCCCGCAAACCGGGTGTGGATGCGGAATCTACCTTTGAGACCTTGAAAGCCACGTGGATCCTGCAATCTAAAGGAGCAATTTGGGTCAGTCGACTCATGTGAGCCGTTTGATGCAACATGGATGGCTAGAAGGGCTTCTTCCACCTCTTCTGCCGTCTTATTCCTTCCCTCCGTTGAACTTCTTTCACAAATCGACTGACCCAAATTATAATACTAGTACGAACGTATTAAGTACAGTAGGAACACAAAGATACGAGCAGTAGTACCAACTGCAAGAAGAACAATAGTAAGACATAGTACTAGTACTATTGTACGTACTAAAGAGTTCAAATAACGAGAAAGAAAATACTGAACATAGTTCTGCTGGGGCCTCAGCACAACACACCCTTGAAAATAAACTAAGCAACTAGTCCACTTGACACTGCAGTAGAACCAACATGAGCGACGGCACTGCCACCTACTCGGAGTCCGAGTCCACGTCCTCGACTTCGTCCTCGTCCCTCTTCCTCTTCCTCGTCGCCGACACTTATTTACTTGAACCGGACACTGGGCTCTGCTTCTTCATCCAACCCTTGTAGATATTTAAACAAAGGTAGGCATCCATTGCTACGTACATGATGTGATCTTCATCTAATGTCTTCGACTCCCATGCATGATGAAACTCGTGATGAGGTTTCTTCAGTTTAGCGTATGAAGGATCAATCATGGCTGCTGCCAGGTCGACATTGAAGGTTGAGAGGAGGACACCAGGCTTGCCTTCTGGAGATCGAAGGGCTGGCCTACAACGAGACCTATCCGACGCAGGACATCCCTGTCGTTCTTAAATCCTACAATAACGAATTTCACTCTTTTGTCCTTGAGGAAGTTCTTAAAATCCTGGCACTCAACGTCGGCATGGCATATGTGGTAGATCAAGCAAACAATATGTACGCAAACCTGGATCACGGCGGGCTTCTTCCTCTCTTCGTCCTTTAGATCCTTCTCTCGTCCCAGGACTGTGGTGTACTCAACATCTAGCCCAGCGACCCACTCATCCGTTGAACTGTTGAACATGCGTAGGAAGCGAGCAAGCCATGCTTTCACCGTCATGGATCCACGTGTGTAGGTGACGATGAACTGCTCGCCGGTGACGGCTCTAACCTGGTACTCAGCGGCGACCATGGAGATTTGGGAGGCCATGGACTTTGGAGGAGGGTTAGGAGAAGTTGAACTGTTGTACCCCGCAAAAACTAGGAGCGAACTAATGTGAAAGGACGGGACGACTTGGAGCGAACTGTTGTAAGGTAGTAGAAGACGGGGACGAGTAGGGCGTGCGAACAGCGTGGGGTTGCTGGCTTGCCCGGTGGATAAACGGCTGCAAGCCCCCAAAGAGTTCTCGAGAACTATGTGGGGCCCACTAGATGTCATGTCTACTAGACCCATATCGTAGGCCTGACGGTATAGCTTCTGCCTGTTCGCACGCCATGCCGGAGCGTGGATGTAACTTCACTTAATTCCGTCAACCGCGCGCCTCCCAGGACCTTCGCCTCCCTCGCGCGGTCGGGCCCTTTGAGACTTCGACCGGCTATAAATGAGCAATTTTTTTGCCTACTCCGCATGCATGATACTCCCTCTAGTCCTTTTTACTCCCGTCAACCTTTTGCAAAGTGTTTGACCAAATTTATACTTTTTTTGAACACCAGCTTATATTAATTAACCAGCCACACCAGTACACTCATTCGATACAATATTCACCACACAGTGCGGCACGTTATTTACAAGAATACCATCTAATCTATTGTCAAAGCTATACTTAGCGATTAAGTGTGCCACCTTATTGGCCGAATGGCTAATCTTTGACAATTGAAGATTGTTGATCAACTTCGAGATGCTTGAAAGTGCAACTATTCCTAGGTGGTTTTGGTAATTCCTAACAACATATAGCTCATTGAGCTAACATCATTCCAAGATGAATATTTCAGGAAAAGCTCAATGGATGGCATGGCATGGATGAGAAAAGTGGATCCCTCAAAATGCTAAGGATAAAAGGATTGGCTCAAGCTCAAAAGCTCAAGACTCTACATTTTATATTTTAGTGATCCAAGATCACATTGAGTCTATAGGAAAAGCCAATACTATCAAGGAGGGATGAGGTGTTGCTTAATGAGTTTCTTGCTCTACAGTGCTTAGTGATATGCTCCAAAACCCTCAACTACTTTCCTCATATCCACACATGACCTAAACCCAAAGTCAAACTCGGCCCTACTGATTCTTTCTACCCGGCGCCACCGAGTTCAGATGTCATAGCCACTGCCACAAACCCTAGGCAAATCGATTTCACCGATAGGGATCTCGGTCTCACCGAGATGGGATTGTAATCTCTCTGTTTCCCTTCGTAACGTTTCGGTCCTACCGAGATGAGTGATCGGTCCCACCGAGATTGCAATGTAAACTCTCTGTTTCCTTTTCGTAACATTTCGGTCTCACCGAAAAGAGCGAATCGGTCCCACCGAGTTTACCTGACCAACTCTCTGGTTAGCTTATTACCAAAGTCGGTCTCACCGAGTTTGTGTAATCGGTTTCACCGAGATCACGTTATGCCCTAACCCTAGCCACATCGGTCCTACCGAGTTGCATGTCGGTCCCACCGAAAATCCTAACGCTCACTAGATTTGCTAAATCGGTCCGATCGAGTTTATCAATTCGGTCCCACCGAGTTTGGCAAGTTGTGTGTAACGGTTCGATTTTGTGTGGAGGCTATATATACCCCTCCACCTCCTCTTCATTCGTGGAGAGAGCCATCAGAACAAACCATATCGGAACCACCGAGTTGCAGAACTCGGTTCCACCGATTCGGCTAAGGCCATTGCATAAGTGATTCTCGGTCTGACCGAGAATTGCAAATCGGTGTGACCGAGTTCAGGACTTTGTGAAACCCTAGCACTCTCAGTTAATCAATTGTGACTCGGTCCGACCGAGTTCACTAGTTTAGGTTCCAAAAGCTGCTTCGGTATCACCGAGTTTGCAAATCGGTTGATCCAAATGCTTTCATGGAAAACTAAAACTAAGTTTTTGACTCACTCTTTTGCAAAAACCTCTATATTTTGTGATGCTCATCCACTCTATCTCATCTATATCTATTCACAGGGTCTGCAGTCAGTGTTTGCAATATGTCTGATCAGAGTGACAGCCAGAACAAGTCAGAGGAGCAGATTCAGATGAGTGAGGGCACTAGCCCCTCTAGCAGCTCAGATGAGGGTAGCAGAAGCACCCCAAGCAACTTACCCGAAGCAGCCACCAGGACAAGGAAGAAGAGAACCTCAAAATCTAAGGATGAAGACTATGTGGCTGTAGAGGATGAGGCCATTTCCACGAAAAAGGTGCTTGTCGGTGTCAAAACCGGCGGATCTCGGGTAGGGGGTCCCGAACTGTGCGTCTAGGCGGATGGTAACAGGAGACAAGGGACACGATGTTTTTACCCAGGTTCGGGCCCTCTCGATGGAGGTAAAACCCTACTCCTACTTGATTAATATTGATGATATGGGTAGTACAAGAGTAGATCTACCACGAGATCGAGAGGCTAAACCCTAGAAGCTAGCCTATGGTATGATTGTTGTTCGCCCCACGGACTAAAACCCTCCGGTTTATATAGACACCTGAGAGAGCTAGGGTTACATGTAGTCGGTTACAATGGGAGGAGATCTACATATCCGTATCGCCAAGCTTGCCTTCCACGCCAAGGAAAGTCCCATCCGGACACGGGACGAAGTCTTCAATCTTGTATCTTCATAGTCCAGGAGTCCGACCAAAGGCTATAGTCCGGCTATCCGGACACCCCCTAATCCAGGACTCCTTCAGTAGCCCCTGAACCAGGCTTCAATGACAACGAGTCCGACGCGCAGATTGTCTTCGGCATTGCAAGGCAGGTTCCTCCTTTGAATACTTCATAGAAGATTTTAAACACAAGAATAGTGTCCGGCTCTACAAAATAAGTTCCACATACCACCGTAGAGAGAATAATATTTACACAAATCCAATCTGCTGACGTATTTCGCAGCGTGACATCACACCATGGGCAAGCCTTTATTCGAACGCGTTTTTCTTGTCCCACCTCAACAAGACTTAGCGAGGCGGTTTCCTCGCACGCCTTATCGAAGCGTAGATCGTGTCCCCTTATTCCGGTATTCTCATCTATACGAGCGTGGGTAACCCAATCGTGCCATTAATTTACGGCGCTTGGGAGATAAGCCAGTTTACCGGTGGGGGCGCATAGTTTCGTCCGCCCATATAAGGGGATAAGGATCCACCTTTTCCATCTACGCCTTCTTCCTCCTTTGCTTATCCATTTTCGCGCACTTGAGCTCCAGCGCCCAAGTCCGCACATCCCACCTCAACCTTCTCCAGCAATGTCCGGAGCGGGAGGCAAGTGGATGGTCTCCTCCTTCACGGAGGGACTCATCCAGAAGCTGAGGGAGGTCGAATACTTGTCTAACGACATCGCGCACCGGCTCCCAGACAAGTGGCAGCTCATCCCCACCCCCAGGCCCCATGAGAGGGTGGTGTTCCTCACTGATTTCCTCCGCAGACTAGGTTTCCCACTTCACCCATTTGTCCGGGGGCTCATGTTCTACTACGGCCTGGATTTCCACGATCTGGCCCCGAACTTCGTCCTCAACATCTCGGCGTTTATCGTCGTGTGCGAGGCCTTCCTCCGCATCAAGCCCCACTTTGGCTTATGGCTGAAGACCTTCAATGTCAAGCCGAAGGTAGTGGGCGGCCAGCAAGCGGAGTGCGGAGGCGGCATGGTTGGAAAGATGCCCAACGTTACATGGCTCGAGGGCTCCTTCATGGAGACCATAAAGGGGTGGCAATCGGGGTGGTTCTATGTCACCGAGCCGCGTTACCCTGAATGGGCAGCGGCCCCAATTCGATCTGGCATCCCCACACGGCTCACCTCACGGAAAGAGAAGGGCCTGTCGTGGGGTAATTCGGAAGAGCGAACCGGACTCCAAACTGCGTCCAAAACCTGGTGGACAAAAGGTTAAACTCACAACGTAGTCTAGGTCATGCTCATCCGCCGAATCCTCCCGTGTCAACGATGTGCTTTTAACTTATGGGAGTTCAACCCGCCCAACACCAAACTTTGACCAGGCTCTTTGACACAACGCACGAGGATGCCTGGAAGGTGCTATTCAAGGGCGCCGAGGTTCCCCCTCCCATCACCGAGGATCGCGGATTCCGCGCGAAGCGCCATTCCAGCGTAGTAAGCTTATTTTACCCTTTACGGGATACTTGTTTTTCATAGTTTGACTCTATGCGGGATCTAAGCTCCCATTCCTTTGACAGGAATGGCAGAAGAAGACCGAACAGATCGACTATCCGGCTCCTTTGCCCGAAGACCCAGCGGACGCCCGCTTGACGGGGCTGCTGGTTCCGGCACCTTACGTGGTGCTGGAGAAGAAGGCCAAGAAGAAGGCCACGGGAACTCAAATAAGTTCCCGGCGCCTGGTGGTGTCGGATTCATCGTCCGATGACTCCGAGGCGCACTCCTCCCACAAAGACGAGGAGGAGGAAGAAGAGGCCTCTGTTAGGGAACGTAGTAATTTCAAAAATTTTCCTACGCACACGCAATACCATGGTGATGGCATAGCAACGAGAGGGGAGAGTGTCTGTCCACGTACCCTCATAGACCGTAAGCGGAAGCGTTATAACAACGCGGTTGATGTAGTCGTACGTCTTCACGATCCGACCGATCCAAGTACCGAACGCACGGCACCTCCGAGTTCAGCACACGTTCAGCTCGATGACGATCCCAGTGCTCCGATCCAAAGAAAGCGTCGGGGATGAGTTCCACAAGACGACGGCGTGGTGACGATGATGATGCTCCACCGACGAGGGCTTCGCTTAAGCACCGCTGACGATATGACTTCACCGGCGCAGGGCTTCGCCTAAGCTCATGACGATATGACCAAGTGGAATATGGTGGAGGGGCACCGCAGACACGGCTAAGGAACGATTCGTAGATCAACTTGTGTGTCATGGGGTGCCCCTGCCCCGTATATAAAGGAGCAAGAAGTGCGGCCGGCCCTAGGGGAGGCGCTGGAGGAGTCCTACTCCCACCGGAGTAGGACTCCCCCTTCCTAGTTGGATTAGGATTGGGGAGGGAAGGGAAGGGGCGCCGCCCCCTCTCCTTGTCCTATTCGGACTAGAGGGAGGGGGCGCGGCCTGCCCTGGCTGGCCCTTCCTCTTCTCCCTTATGGCCCATCAAGGCCCATTGACCCCGGGGTTCCGGTAACCCGGTGTTAGAATAACTTCGCTTTCATCCGGAACCTTTCCAAGTCCAAACATAGGCTTCCAATATATCAATCTTTATGTCTCGACCATTTCGAGACTCCTCGTCATGTCCGTGATCACATCCGGGACTCGAACAACCTTCGGTACATCAATACTTATAAACTCATAATGAACTGTCATCGAAGCGTTAAGCGTGCGGACCCTACGGGTTCGAGAACTATGTAGACATGACCTAGAACCATTCTCGGTCAATAACCAATAGCGGAACACGGATGCCCATATTGGTTCCTACATATTCTACGAAGATCTTTATCGGTCAAACCGCATAACGACATACGTTGTTCCCTTTGTCATCGGTATGTTACTTACGAGATTCGATCGTCGATATCCAATACCTAGTTCAATCTCGCTACCGGTAAGTCTCTTTACTCGTTCCGTAATACATCATCTCACAACTAACTCATTAGTTGCAATGCTTGCAAGGCTTATGTGATGTGTATTACCGAGAAGGCCCAGAGATACCTCTCCGACAATCGGAGTGACAAAAGCTAATCTTGATTCATGCCAACTCAACATATACTTTTGGAGACACCTGTAGAGTACCTTTATAATCACCAAGTTACTTTGTGACGTTTGGTAGCACACAAAGTGTTCCTCCGGTAAACGGGAGTTGCATAATCTCATAGTTGCAGGAACTTTGTATAAGTCATGAAGAAAGCATAAGCAACATACTAAACGATCAAGTGCTAAGCTAACGGAATGGGTCATGTCAATCACATCATTCTCCTAATGATGTGATCCCATTAATCAAATGACAACACATGTCTATGGTTAGGAAACATAACCATCTTTGATCAATGAGCTAGTCTAGTAGAGGCATACTAGTGACTATTTGTTTGTCTATGTATTCACACATGTATTATGTTTCCGGTTAATACAATTCTAGCATGAATAATAAACATTTTATCATGATATAAGGAAATAAATAATAACTTTATTATTGCCTCTAGGGCATATTTCCTTCAGTCTCCCACTTGCACTAGAGTCAATAATCTAGATTACACAGTAATGATTCTAACACCCATGGAGTCTTGGTGCTGATCATGTTTAGCTCGTGGAAGAGGCTTAGTCAACGGGTCTGCAACATTCAGATCCGTATGTATTTTGCAAATCTCTATGTCTCCCACTTGGACTTGGTCCCGAATGGAATTGAAGCGTCTCTTGATATGCTTGGTCCTCTTGTAAAATATGGATTCCTTTGCCAAGGCAATTGCACCAGTATTGTCACAGAAGATCTTCATTGGTCCCGATGCACTAGGTATGACACCTAGATCGGAAATGAACTCTTTCATCCAGACTCCTTCATTTGCTGCTTCCGAAGCAGCTATGTACTCCGCTTCACATGTAGATCCCGCCACGACGCTTTGTTTAGAACTGCACCAACTGACAACTCCACCGTTTAATAAAAATACGTATCCGGTTTGCGATTTAGAATCGTCCGGATCAGCGTCAAAGTTTGCATCGACATAACCATTTACGATTAGCTCTTTGTCACCTCCATATACGAGAAACATATCCTTAGTCCTTTTCAGGTATTTCAGGATGTTCTTGACCGCTGTCCAGTGATCCACTCCTGGATTACTTTGGTACCTTCCTGCCAAGCTTATTGCTAAGCACACGTCAGGTATGGTACATGACATTGCATACATGATAGAGCCTATGGCTGAAGCATAGGGAACATTTTCCATTTTCTCTCTATCTTCTGTTTGTGGTCGGGCATTGAGTCGACTCAATTTCACACCTTGTAACACAGGTAAAAACCTTTCTTTGCTCGATCCATTTTGAACTTTTTCAAAACTTTATCAAGGTATGTGCTTTGTGAAAGTCCAATTAAGCGTCTTGATCTATCTCTATAGATCTTGATGCCCAATATGTAAGCAGCTTCACCGAGGTCTTTCATTGAAAAACTTTTATTCAAGTATCCTTTTATACTATCCAGAAATTCTATATCATTTCCAATTAATAATATGTCGTCCACATATAATATCAGAAATGCTACTGAGCTCCCACTCACTTTCTTGTAAATACAGCTTCTCCAAAAGTCTCAGATAAACCCATATGCTTTGATCACACTATCAAAGCGTTTATTCCAACTCCGAGAGGCTTGCACTGCAGACCATAAATTGATCATTGGAGCTTGCACACTTTGTTAGCACCTTTTGGATCAACAAAACCTTCTAGTTGCATCATATACAACTCTTCTTCTAGAAATCCATTCAAGAATGCAGTTTTTACATCCATTTGCCAAATTTCATAATCATAAAATGCAGCAATTGCTAACATGATTCGGACAGACTTAAGCATCGCTGCGGGTGAGAAAGTCTCATCGTAGTCAACCCCTTGAACTTGTCGAAAACCTTTTGCAACAAGTCGTGCTTTATAGACAGTTATATTACCATCAGCGTCAGTCTTCTTCTTAAAGATCCATTTATTCTCAATGGCTTGCCGATCATCGGGCAAGTCAACCAAAGTCCATACTTTGTTCTCATACATGGATCCCATCTCAGATTTCATGGCTTCAAGCCATTTTGTAGAATCTGGGCTCACCATCGCTTCTTCATAGTTCGTAGGTTCACCATGATCTAGTATCATGACTTCGAATAGGATTACCGTACCACTCAGTGCGGATTTTATTCTGGTTGATCTCTGAAGTTCAAAGTGACAACTTGATCTGAAGTTTCATGATCATTATCATTATCTTCCTCGCTAATCTGGTGTAGGTGTCATGTAAACTGATTTACGTGATGAACTACTTTCCAATAAGGGAGCTGGTACTATTACCTCATCAAGTTCCACTTTCCTCCCACTCACTTCTTTCGAGAGAAACTCCTTCTCTAGAAATGATCCATTCTTAGCAACGAATGTCTTGCCTTCGGATCTATGATAGAAGGTATACCCAATTGTCTCCTTTGGGTATCCTATGAAGACACATTTTTCCGATTTGGGTTCAAGCTTATCGGGTTGAAGTTTTTCACATAAGCATCGCAACCCCAAACTTTCAGAAACGACAACTTTGGTTTCTTGCTAAACCATAGTTCATAAGGTGTCGTCTCAACGGATTTTGACGGTGTCCTATTTAACGTGAATGCGCCGTCTCTAAAGCATAACCCCAAAACGATAGCGGTAAATCGGAAATAGACATCATAGATCGCACCATATCTAGTAAAGTACGATTACGATGTTCGGACACACCATTACGCTATGGTGTTCCCGGTGGCGTGAGTTGCGAAACTATTCCGCATTGCTTCAAATGTAGACCAAACTCGTAACTCAAATATTCTCCTCCACGATCAGATCGTAGAAACTTTATTTTCTTGTTACGATGATTTTCAACTTCACTCTGAAATACTTTGAACTTTTCAAATGTTTCAGATTTATGCTTCATTAAGTAGATATACCCGTTTCTGCTTAAATCATCTATGTTGGTGAGAAAATAACGATATCCGCCACGAGCTTCAACATTCATCGGACCACATACATCTCGTATGTATGATTTCCAATAAGTCTGTTGCTCTCTCCATACAACCGAGAACGGTGTTTTAGTCATCTTGCCCATGAGGCACGGTTCGCAAGTACCAAGTGATTCATAATCAAGTGATTCCAAAAGTCCATCGTATGGAGTTTCTTCATGGGTTTTACACCGATATGACCTAAATGGCATTACCACAAATAAGTTGCACTATCATTATCAACTCTGCATCTTTTGGCTTCGACATTATGAATATGTGTATCACTACTGTCGAGATTCAACAAGAATAGACCATTCTTCAAGGGTGCATGACCATAAAAGATATTACTCATATAAATAGAACAACCATTATTCCCTGATTTAAATGAATAACCGTCTCGCATCAAACAAGATCCGGATATAATGTTCATGCTCAACGCTGGCACCAAATAACAATTATTTAGGTCTAAAACTAATCCCGAAGGTAGATGTAGAGGTAGCGCCGACCGCGATTACATTGACTTTGGAACCGCTTTCCACGCGCATCATCACCTCGTCCTTTGCCGGTTGCTCGCCTATTCCGTAGTCCCTGCTTCGAGTTGCAAATATTTAGCAATGTAACCAGTATCAAATACCAGTGCTACTACGAGCTCTAGTAAGGTACACATCAATAACATGTATATCATATATACCTTTGTTCACCTTGCCATCCTTCTTATCCGCCAAATACTTGGGGCAGTTCCGCTTCCAAAGGTCGGTCCGCTTGGCAAAGAAAAACACTCGATTCAGTGCTTAGGTCCAGACTTGGGTTTCTTCTCTTGAGCAGCAACTTTCTTGCTGTTCTTTTTGAAGTTTCCTTCTTCTTCCCTTTGCCCTTTTTCTTGAAACTAGTGGTCTTGTTGACCATCAACACTTGATGCTCTTTCTTGATTTCTACCTCCATGGCTTTTAGCATTGCGAAGAGCTCAGAATTGTCTTAGTCATCCCTTGCATATTATAGTTCATCACGAAGCTCTTGTAGCTTGGTGGCGTTGATCGGAGAATTACATCAATGACACTATCATCCGGAAGATTAACTCCCAGCTGAATTAAGTGATTATTATACCCAGAAATTTTGAGTATGTGCTCACTGACAGAACTATTCTCCTCCATCTTGCAGCTATAGAACTTATTGGAGACTTCATATCTCTCAATCCGGGCATTTGCTTGAAATATTAACTTCAACTCTTGGAACATCTCATATGCTCCATGACGTTCAAAACGTCGTTGAAGACCCGGTTCTAAGCCGTAAAGCATGGCACCTGAACTATAGAGTAGTCATCGACTTTGCTCGCCAGACGTTCACAACTTCGGCGTTGTTCTCAAAGAGTTCGGCACCCAGCGGTGCTTCCGGGGCGTAATTCTTCTGGCAGCAATGAGGATAATCCTCAATTTACGGACCCAGTCCGTGTAATTGCTACCATCATCTTTCAACTTTGCTTTCTCAAGGAACGCATTAAAATTCAACGGAACAACAAAGACGAGCCATCTATCTACAAAGAAACATAGACAAGCAAAATACTATCAGGTACTAAGTTCATGATAAATTTAAGTTCAATTAATCATATTAAAAAAACTCCCACTTAGACAGATATCTCTCTTGTCATCTAAGTGATTACGTGATCCAAATCAACTAAACCATAACCGATCATCACGTGAGATGGAGTAATTTTCAATGGTGAACATCACTATGTTGATCATATCTACTATATGATTCACGCTCGACCTTTCGGTCTCCGTGTTCCGAGGCCATATCTGCATATGCTAGGCTCGTCAAGTTTAACCCGAGTATTCTGCGTGTGCAAAACTGGCTTGCACCCGTTGTAGGTGTACGTAGAACTTATCACACCCGATCATCACGTGGTGTCTGGGTACTACGAACTTTTAGCAACGGTGCATACTCAGGGAGAACACTTCTTGATAATTTTAGTGAGAGATCATCTTATAATGCTACCGTCAATAAAAGCAAAATAAGATGCATAAAGGATAAACATCACATGCAATCAATATAAGTGATATGATATGGCCATCATCATCTTGTGCTTGTGATCTCCATCTCCGAAGCACCGTCATGACCACCATTGTCACCGGCGCGACACCTTGATCTCCATCAAAGCATCGTTGTCGTCTCGCCAACTATTGCTTCTACGACTATCGCTACTGCTTAGTGATAAAGTAAAGCAATTACATGGCTTTTGCATTTCATACAATAAAGCGATAACCATATGGCTCCTGCCAGTTGCCGATAACTTCGGTTACAAAACATGATCATCTCATACAATAAAATATAGCATCACGTCTTGACCATATCACATCACAACATGCCCTGCAAAAACAAGTTAGACATCCTCTACTTTGTTGTTGCAAGTTTTACGTGGCTGCTACGGGCTGAGCAAGAACCGTTCTTACCTACGCATCAAAACCACAACGATAGTTTGTCAAGTTGGTGCTGTTTTAACCTTCGCAAGGACCGGGCGTAGCCACACTCGGTTCAACTAAAGTGAGAGAGACAGACATCCGCCGGTCACCTTTAAGCAACAAGTGCTCGAAGCGGTGAAACCAGTCTCGCGTAAGCGTACGCGTGATGTCGGTCCGGGCCGCTTCATCTCACAATACCGCTGAACCAAAGTATGACATGCTGGTAATCAGTATGACTTATATTGCCCACAACTCATTTGTGTTCTACTCGTGCATATGACATCAACGCATAAAACCAGGCTCGGATGCCACTGTTATGGAACGTAGTAATTTCAAAAAATTTCCTACACACACGCAAGACCATGGTGATGGCATAGCAACGAGAGGGGAGAGTGTCTGTCCACGTACCCTCGTAGACCGTAAGCGGAAGCGTTATAACAACGCGGTTGATGTAGTCGTGCGTCTTCACGATCCGACCGATCCAAGTACCGAATGCACGGCACCTCCGAAGTTCAAAGACACGCTCAGCTCGATGACGATCCCCGGGCTCCGATCCAAAGAAAGCTGCCGGGATGAGTTCCGTCGACGACGGCGTGGTGGCGATGATGATGCTCCACCGGCAGGGCTTCGCTTAAGCACCGCTGACGATATGACTTCACCGGTAGCGAGGGCTTCGCCTAAGCTCCGCGACGATATGTCCGAATTGGAATATGGTGGAGGGGGCACCGCACACGGCTAAGGAACGATCCGTAGATCAACTTGTGTGTCATGGGGTGCCCCCTGCCCCGTATATAAAGGAGCAAGGCGAAGTGCGGCCGGCCCTAGGGGAGGCGCTGGAGGAGTCCTACTCACCGGGAGTAGGACTCCCCTTCCTAGTTGGATTAGGATTGGGGAGGGAAGAGGGAAGAGGCGCCGCCCCCTCTCCTTGTCCTATTCGGACTAGAGGGGAGGCGCGGCCTTCCTGGCCGGCCCTTCCTCTTCTCCCTTATGGCCCATCAAGGCCCATTGACCCCGGGGTTCCGTAACCCCGGTGTTAAATAACTTCCTGTTTTCATCCGGAACCTTCCAAGTCCAAACATAGGCTTCCAATATATCAATCTTTATGTCTCGACCATTTCGAGACTCCTCGTCATGTCCGTGATCACATCCGGGACTCGAACAACCTTCGGTACATCAATACTTATATACTCATAATGAACTGTCATCGAAGCGTTAAGCGTGCACGGACCCTACGGGTTCGAGAACTATGTAGACATGACCTAGAACCATTCTCGGTCAATAACCAATAGGGAACCTGGATGCCCATATTGGTTCCTACATATTCTACTGAAGATCTTTATCGGTCAAACCGCATAAGACATACGTTGTTCCCTTTGTCATCGGTATGTTACTTACCTGAGATTCGATCGTCGGTATCCAATACCTAGTTCAATCTCGTTGCGGTAAGTCTCTTTACTCGTTCCGTAATACATCATCTCACAACTAACTCATTAGTTGCAATGCTTGCAAGGCTTATGTGATGTGTATTACCGAGAAGGCCCAGAGATACCTCTCCGACAATCGGAGTGACAAAACCTAATCTTGATTCATGCCAACTCAACATATACTTTTGGAGACACCAGTAGAGTACCTTTATAATCACCCGATTCACGTTGTGACGTTTGGTAGCACACAAAGTGTTCCTCCGTAAACGGGAGTTGCATAATCTCATAGTTGCGGGAACTTTGTATAAGTCATGAAGAAAGCATAAGCAACATACTAAGCGATCAAGTGCTAAGCTAACTGAATGTGTCATGTCAATCACATCATTCTCCTAATGATGTGATCCCATTAATCAAATGACAACACATGTCTATGGTTAGGAAACATAACCATCTTTGATCAATGAGCTAGTCTAGTAGAGGCATACTAGTGACTATTTGTTTGTCTATGTATTCACACATGTATTATGTTTCCGGTTAATACAATTCTAGCATGAATAATAAACATTTTATCATGATATAAGGAAATAAATAATAACTTTATTATTGCCTCTAGGGCATATTTCCTTCAGCCTCTCCCCCTCCAGCGGGGGGAGGAAAGAAAAGGAAGGCCGCCCCAACTGGGGGGGCCGGAGGGTCCAAGAAGGGAAGGACCCTTCCTCCAGACTACTCCACCAACACCGACGATGGCGAAGAGGAGTGGCCATCCAGGGCCAAGCCCCTGGCAAAATTGAAAGTATCCGGATACCAGAATAACTCATAGCGTTGCTCTGTTGCACATTATCTTCTGACGCCGAATATAATCATGTAGTCTGCCCAAGGCCGGGCTCGACGCTTCATCGAGCGGCTCCCTGGGTTCGTCGGATGTGAATAGCACTTCACTTCCGGCTGCCTCCTCCCCTCGCCCAGCGGATGATGCCGAGGTGGAGTCCCAAAAGGGTCCAAGCCAGGAGGAGGTGGTCACGGAGGCGCGGCAAGGCGACCTCCGGACTCCAGGCACAAAGGATAAGACCCCAAGGGCTCCAAGTCCTGCCTGGCTTTGGACACCGCAACGGAACCTTCAACGCAGTTCCGGAATCCGGCAGCGGCCCCTAGTAAGAAGGGCAAGCCCTCGACACGGTGACCTCCGTCCAACCGGGGCACCGGATAATTCTGCTGGAGGTGCTTAACGGGCGCCTCCACCGACGAGGAGCACCGCACTATTATGAGTGTGGTGATCCAGAAGGTTCGATCCGCCAAGAGCGGGCTGATCGAAGTTCGTGCCAGCCTTCTAACAGGCTTTGAGGTATGTATTTAAGATATGTAAAAATATTACCGCATAGACAGTAGCCCCTGATGCTCAGTTTGGTGTTCGGAAAGGAAAGCCGAATTGAGGATCAGAAAGATATACACAAGAGTCTAACATAAGTATGTCAATATGGGAATGCAGGTTGCGCTGCTGACATCTGCCGCACTGACTGCGGAGGTCGATGCATTGAAGCAGAACCTCGAGCGGCCCGAGAACGAGCTCGGCCTTGCCAAGAAGCAGCTCGAGGACAAGGAAGGTAAATAATACCTTATTTATGTATATATAAAAAGATGCGGTTGCAAAAAATGACAGGACCAACGTGAGTATTACAGGGGCCACAACCGAGGTGGCGACCCTGAAGGAAGCGCTGTCCAAGGCCGAAGACAATGCGGCCGTGGAGCGCACCGAGCGAGAAAAGCAGGAGGCGCGGGTGGCGGAGGTGCAGCAAGAGCTCCAGGCTCTCGTGGAAAAACATGAGAGTTTGGAGCTTGACTCAAAGACTCGAGAGTCCGAGCTCGCCTCGGCGCTTGAGAGCGCCAAATCTGCCAAGGCCGAAGCCCAAAAAGCCCTCCAGGAAATTGAGGCGATGAAGAAGATAACGGCGGGTAAGGCATTCTTTATGCAAAGCAAGCATGTGAAAGTGAATTACTTGTTACTTACCCGAGTCCGGAGCTCTCTAGGAGCATTCGAAGATCTGCCTTGATGTGTCCGACGCTGCCGCCTACTACCGGGCCGAGGAGGGAGCTCGACGGAGAAGGTGTTGGTCTCAAGATCTTTGAGGCGGACACCCAGTGCCTTGAGCGACCAGTCAAGCAACTGGTCGAGCTCCATAAGGTGGCCGAACAGGCCATGAAGGGTCTCATAGTCCGGCTGTGGCCTGGGGAGGCCATGCCTGGGAGCTACTTCGGGCTGGTGAGGTGGCTGGTGGATGCCTGTCCATGGCTTGGAGTCATCAAGCGCTCCGTATGCATCAAAGGTGCCCGTAGGGCCCTTGCCCATGCTAAAGTGCACTGGGGCAAGATGGACGCTGAGAAGCTTGTGACGGATGGACCACCGCTGGGCAAGGAGCATCGCAAGCCCGAGATGTATTATGAGGGCGTCCTGAAGGGTGCCCGCCTTATAGCGGATGAATGGTCCAAAGATGTAATTTTTGAGTAAACTCGCAGTTGTGATCATGTACGCTGAAAACTTGTTCATATGCGCTAAGCAACGCTTTTGAATTTAAAATATTACCTTATGTGCGGTCGTTTATTAAATTTGAGAGATGGCGAGTCGTCGGCTTCAGCCCTCGTGCCACGAGTGCTGGGGTGTTCGGGATAAACTTGAGCACTCTTTTTCCCATTCTTGGGTCCCTCGAGGGAGGCGCTCAACATCAACGAACAAGGCAATCAGACTATAATGCTTGAACACTCTCACTTAGCCATAGAATTTTATAATTTTAAATTTCGGCAAAGCCCCTAGTATTCGGAAGACCGAGTTCGGGGTGCTATCCACGCCTAGGCCAGACAAAGCCGACTCCTCGCTCTAAGCGGCATAAGTCTTTAGGGACTCGAAAACCTCTCGAACAGCGACTAGCTCTCGCCCTATCATGACGGTCAGGTGTAGCTTTCTCCATCGAGGTGCTTAGCCCAGATCAACCGGGCACAATCGCAGTGGTTCTCCCCTGTCTACCTTAGCCGATATAACGGAACATAAGGTACCAAAACATGGGAGCCGGGCAAACCCAACTATTGACCCAAGACATGATTCGGAGCCGATGCATATAATGCTATAAGTTTGGGGTGCTGCACTCGTGAGAGTGTTCGGACTTCTCACACCATGTTCTGGGGTACGTAAGCCCCTGGTGTATTGGCCGTACCAAAGTGTACGGTTGCATAATGTCATAACTGAACATATTTACATAAACAAGGAATGCAATAATAGACCAAAGCTATGTATTGTTTATTTGAAAAATCTACGGTAAAAGTAGAACGATACAAATAGTGCGATAAGCAAGAGATGGGACTATTCGACATGTCCCCCTCCAGGGGCGAGCTGCGGGATGATATGTGAAACAAGTATACTGCTCATTATAGAGATCACCTGGACACTCGACGTAGCTACGCCTCCCCGGCTGTTGCATCGTGTGTTCAGCGATTGTCTGCACGGATAGGCCTTCCGGAGAGTGGAGTCACGAAAGTAAGGAAAAAAGAATGACAAAATCGGAGCCCCTAGTGCGGTTGAGCCGCATTTTGGGCGTCTTGGTGGTCGTGCCCTCCCCTATGCCCATGGTATTTCCAGGGCGTAATTATGTAATGCCAGAGTAATCTGGTTTCGCAATTTCGCGAGGGCTGGGGTTGGGGCCGCATTACTCTGGCGATGCTTTCGGGCGTGCCAGGCGGTCTTGTTGTAGGTTACTCCTGGCGCGCTTGACGGTGTCCGGACGTTTAATAGCCGGACTCGAGAATTGCCTTGAGAGGCTGCTTTGTATTTCCACCGCGAGGGCCGCCGTATGCTCCTCCGTTCAGAGAGAGCGTTCGGCGTTTCCATTGACCGTAATGACTCCTCGAGGGCCTGGCATCTTGAGCTTGAGGTATGCGTAGTGCGGCACCGCATTGAACTTTGCAAATGCGGTTCGTCCGAGCAGTGCGTGATAGCCACTGTGGAACGGGACTATGTCGAAGATTAACTCCTCGCTTCGGAAATTATCCAGGGATCCGAAGACCACTTCAAGTGTAACTGAGCCTGTACAGTTGGTTTCTACACCTGGTATGACGCCATTAAATGTCGTATTTATGGGTTTAATCTTTGAGGGATCTATGCCCATTTTTCTCCTTTGTATCTGATAAACTGAGTTCAAAGCTGCCGCCGTCCATAAGGACTCTAGTGAGGTGAAATCCGTCAATGATTGGGTCTAGAACCAATGCGGCGAATCCGCCATGGCGGATGCTAGTGGGTGGTCACTTGATCAAAAGTGATCGGGCAGGAGGACCATGGGTTGAACTTTGGGGCGTTGGCTCCAACGCATATCGTCCACGAGTGCACGCTTCCGCTCCCTTTTGGGTATGTGGGTTCCGTATATCATGTTCACCGTCCGCACTTGTGGGGGGAAGCCCTTCTGTCCCCTATTGTTCGGCGGCCAGGGCTCCTCTTCGTCATCGCTATGCAGCCCCTTGTCACTGTTTTCGGCATTTATCTTGCTCGCGCTTGAACACCCAACAATCCCTGTTGGTGTGATTGGCTGGTTTTTGGGGTGCAGCGATCCGCACGAGCGATCGAGTATTCGGTCCAAACTGGACGGGCCCGGAGTATTTCTTTTAAATGGTTTTTTCCGTTGACCGGGTTTAGAGCCTCTGAATCCGGCATTAACTATCGTATCCTCCGCATTGTCGCCGTTAATGCGGCGCTTTTGCTTGTTGCGACGCGACCTGCCATTGCTGTCCTTGGTATCCGAATTACCAGGGCTCTTGGTCATTTTATTACTACGAGCTAGCTAGCCGTCTTCTCCCGCGCAAAAGCGGGTCATGAGTGTTGTGAGGGCTGCCATGGATTTCGGCTTTTCCTGTCCTTGGTGCCGGGCAAGCCACTCGTCACGGATGTTATGCTTGAAGGCTGCGAGGGCCTATGCGTCCGGACAGTCGACTATTTGATTTTTCTTGGTTAGGAACCGTGTCCAGAATTGTCGGGCCGATTCCTCCGCTGCTGAATTATGTGGCTTAGGTCATCGGCGTCTGGTGGTCGCACATAGGTGCCCTGGAAATTGTTGAGGAATGCGGCTTCCAGGTCCTCCCAACAACCAATTGACTCTGCTGGCAAGCTGTTAAGCCAATGCCGAGCTGGTCCTTTAAGCTTGAGTGGTAGGTATTTGATGGCGTGTAGATCATCATTGCGGGCCATGTGGATATGAAGGAGATAATCCTCGATCCATACCGCAGGATCTGTTGTGCCATCGTATGATTCGATGTTTATAGGTTTGAAACCCTCGGGGATTTGATGATCCATTACTTCATTTTTGAAGCATAGTGGGTGTGCGGCGCCTCTTTATTGGGCTATATCACGACGTAGCTCAAATGAGCTTTGTCTACCGTGTTTGGCCCGGCCGGATTTGCTATATCCGGCATGATGGTTTTCGTCACGTGCCGTGGGGCGCCCACGCGATCCGTAGATCGATCTTGTTTGCCTTGCCTTTCCCTCCAATATATCTCGCAGGTCTGGCGCATTTCCCCGTGCCTTGGTATTTTTGGAGCGACGCCGGCTTGAGTGGAGGGCCGAGAGGCCTCTCTGTCGCAGCCACGAGGTGGTCGGTCGGCCGCATCATACGTTGGTGATGCAGGTTTAGGTGCTTCCTCCTCTAATCGGGGTAGTAGCATGCGCTTTGGGTAGCTCTAGGAGGGGCGTTCGAGTTCGTACTCTTCGGCCGCAAGGACTTCAGTCCATCTGTCGGCTAGCAAGTCTTGGTCAGCTCTAAGCTGTTGACGTTTTTTCTTGAGGCTGCTCGCCGTGGCCATAAGCCTGCGTTTGAAACGCTCTTGTTCGACGAGATCCTCATGCATGACAAATTTGTCATCGTCGAGGCTTGCCTCGTCTTCGGAGGGAGGCATGTAATTATCGTCCTCTACCTCTCTGTCTGTCACTCTCTCATGAGGGATGGCTTCTCCATCCTCCTGTGCTGAATCCTGCTGGAGGGGGTTGTCTTCGGCACTGTCCGGGGTGTTATTATCTCCCGTGCCGCAATCACCGTTTTTGCTTTGGCGGGATTTAGAGCGGCGCCGCTGACGCCGGCGCTTAGGCTGCTTCTTGGAAGGGTCATCCTCCGTTGTTCCATCGCCATTCCCTTCTTTTGGGGTGTCCACCATGTATATGTCGTATGATGAGGTGGCCTTCTAGTGCCCTGTAGGCGCTGGTTCTTGGTCGTCTCCTACATCGGCGTCCATACCGTCGATGTCTTCGGAGTCGAAGTCGAGCATGTCGGTTAAATCATCGACACTGGCTATGAAGTGGGTGGTGGGTGGGCTTTGAATTTCTTTGGTGTCCGCATCCCAACCTTGCTGACCATAGTCCGGCCAGGGCTCTCCTGATAAAGAGAGAGACTTTAGCGAATTCAGGATGTCGCCGAAGGGCGAGTGCTGAAAGATGTCCGTGGCGGCAAACTCCATGATCGGCGCCCAATCGGATTCGATTGGCAGGGGCGCGGAAGGTTCGGAGTCCGGAGAGGAGTCCGGCACCTTGGAGTCGCGAGCTTCGCAAAGGACAAGGCTGGTATTCGGCTCGACCGCCGTAGAGATTGCAGCCCCCGAGGCGGTGTCCAGCCACCCGTCTTCGATTGGCGCAGTCGGCTCCAAGCTAAGGGTCGGAGCGGACACTGGTGCGGCCTCCAGGGCACTATTCGGCGACAGAGCTAGATCATGCCCATCGTGACAGTGCGGCGCGCTTGGCTGTGGCTCGAACCCGTCGAAGATCAAGTCTCCGCGGACGTCAGCCGTGTAGTTCAAACTTCCAAATCTGACCAGATGGCCCGGGCGTAGCTTTCGATCTGCTCCAGATGGCTGTTTAATTGGCCGCGGTGCAAAGCCGCGAATCTGAAGATCTGTCCGGGAGAAAAGTCTCACCTGGACCGCATCATTGTTGATGATCGGAGGAGCCATCGGGCCTAAAGGTGACGACACGGAGGAACTCTCAATGAAAGCACCAATGTCGGTGTCAAAACCGGCGGATCTCAGGTAGGGGTCCCAAAGCTGTGCATCTAGGCGGATGGTAACAGGAGACAAGGGACACGATGTTTTTACCAGTTCGGGCCCTCTCGATGGAGGTAAAATCCTACTCTGCTTGATTAATATTGATGATATGGGTAGTACAAGAGTAGATCTACCACGAGATCGTAGAGGCTAAACCCTAGAAGCTATCCTATGGTATGATTGTTGTTCGTCCCACAGACTAAAACCCTCCGGTTTATATAGACACCGGAGAGGGCTAGGGTTACACAGAGTCGGTTACAATGGGAGGAGATCTACATATCCGTATCGCCAAGCTTGCCTTCCACGCCAAGGAAAGTCCCATCCGGACACGGGACGAAGTCTTCAATCTTGTATCTTCATAGTCCAGGAGTCCGACCAAAGGCTATAGTCCGGCTATCCGGACACCCCCTAATCCAGGACTCCCTCAGTGCTCAAGAAGGAGTATAGCAGAGCTGCTGCCACCAAGCCAGGTCTGAAGACCAAAAGGCCATCAGGAAGACAACCCATGTCTAAAGCCAGAGCCTCCACTCAAGCATCTTTGGAATCTCAACCCAAAGAGGCTGCTGCAGAAGGGAAGAAAATGAAGGAAAGGGTCAAGAAGACCATGGCCATAGTTATTGGAAAGCCTTCCATGATGGAAGTGGACGAAGAAGAAGAGGTTGCTGCACCAGCACCCAAGGCTCAGAAGCTTATGGGTGATGCTATTAGGTCAGGGGCTGCATCATCAAAGCCCAAAGAAGCACCCAAAGCTATCTCCAAACAAAAGATTGCACTAAAGAGGAATACTAGAAACATATCTGTTGCTGAGAAGAACAAGGCCCCAAAGGTTCTAGATGCAAGGTCAAGAAGAAGATGATGAAGAGCATATCCTGAGAAAGTTGAAGCCAAAGATTCCAGACCACAATGATGCTCATCCTGTGGCTGAGAACATGAAGATCAGGAGAGACTCAGGATTGAGGCTATGGAGAGAGTCAGATCCATATGCCACCAGAAGGAGGACTGCTGTGGATTACAGGTTCCATACCAAGGAACAGCAGGACTTCTATGAGACAATTTTGTTGGACAAAAAGCCAATAGTGTGTGCCATGAGGTGGGTCGACTGGACCTACATAAAGGAGAATGAGGAACACTATCCTGGTGTGTATGATAATTTCAGTGCATGTGGAGTTGCAGACTTTGTTGAGCAGAAGCTCACAAAGTGGAATGAGGAGCTCATAATGCAATTCTACTCCACAACACACTTCTATCCAGATGGCAGGATAGTATGGATGTATGAAGGTACAAGGTACCAATCAACCATTGAGGAATGGGCCAATCTGATGAATGCACCTAAGGAGGGAGAGGATGACTTGGATGTCTATGCCAAGAAAAAGATGGATCACAACTCTATGGCACGTATGTACAAAGAGATTCCTGATGCAGATCTTGAGACTCACCAGTTTGGATCAGTGAAACACTTGCTTTCAGGTATGCCTACAATCAATTGGATCCTCAGGCACACTCTCTTGCCCAAGTCTGGTGATCACAGAATGATCAGAGGCCGTGCAATAAACTTGATACATATATTTGATGCACCACAGAAGTTCAAGGTCATGAGCCTTATAGTAGAGACTATCAAGAGGACAACAGCTGACCAGAAAAGAAGTTGTGGATATGCCCCACAGATCCAGGAGCTGATTAACTCCAAGATGGGCATAGGCACATACCTGTTGGATAAGGAGCACATGCCTATCTATCCAGACTTCGAGGACAACCAAGTGGTTATGGATGAAGATGAACCATCTTGATTGCAAGCACAAGCTAAAGGGAGAAGGCAAGGATGAGAAGGCTGCCAAGATGCCGACAATGGAAGAAGCATCTCGGTACTACGAAGAGCAAACATGATCAACTTGGCTACTTGATTGCATCCACTCTGAGGATTGAGAAGGGGCTGGCCACCTTGACTCAAAACCAGGAGAGCTTGGAGAGGATCATGGAGCAGAAGTTCTATGACATGGATGTGAAGTTCACAGAGATCCAGTCCGTTGTTGAGAAGCTTCAGGACGATATGCAGGAGAGGAAGGGCAAGTCAACCACTAAGGCATTTGCCAGAGTGCCTAGAGCTCAGAGATCAGCTGCAGTGCCAATGACAGACACCAGAGCCACTTCATCTGCACCACCATGCCTTCAAAGGCCACCGGCTCCAAGACCTACTCCACCAACTCCATCTACATCAACAGATGCTACGTCCTTGGCGTTCTGTCTACACCACCACACGAAGATCAAGCCTGAGAGTCTATTTAGTGCTATGCATTTTCTATGAACTTTTGGTAACTTGTTGCCAAAGGGGAGAAAATGTATAGATCATAGGCTTCGAGAGAGAGTGTTGCTTTTGTTCTCTCTTGCTTTGGTGGTTGAACTTTATTTTCTTGTTTGAGATACATTATGTACATGTGATACCTGGATGATCATGTGTTTGATCATATGCTACATTTATGCTTGTTGGATGACATTATCTCGCTTATCTCTATATGATCATTCACTTTGCTTGGTGATGAGTGCATGTATTCAATCATTATCATTTTGAGCGCTCCACCAAGATGTATGTGACATGGAAGAGTTACCCATGAGCCTAACTGCTTGTGCATTTGCAGTCCAAAGCCAATCTTAAACTATGCACAAATTTAGGGGAGCTCTTGCTTATCACATACTTCTCAAAGCGACAATGTTTTTCACTCTTATTATCATTTGTCAAAGCTTTGATCTATATGTTGTCATCAATTACCAAAAAGGGGGATTGAAAGTGCAACTATCCCTAGGTGGTTTTGGTAATTCCTAACAACATATAGCTCATTGAGCTAACATCATTCCAAGATGAATATTTCAGGAAAAGCTCAATGGATGGCATGGCATGGATGAGAAAAGTGGATCCCTCAAAATGCTAAGGATAAAAGGATTGGCTCAAGCTCAAAATCTCAAGACTCTACATTTTATATTTTAGTGATCCAAGATCACATTGAGTCTATAGGAAAAGCCAATACTATCAAGGAGGGATGAGGTGTTGCTTAATGAGTTTCTTGCTCTACAGTGCTTAGTGATATGCTCCAAAACCCTCAACTACTTTCTCATATCCACATATGACCTAAACCCAAAGTCAAACTCGGCCCTACCGATTCTTTCTACCCGGCGCCACCGAGTTCAGATGTCATAGCCACTGCCACAAACCCTAGGCAAATCGGTTTCATCGATAGGGATCTCGGTCTCACCGAGATGGGATTGTAATCTCTTTGTTTCCCTTCGTAACGTTTTGGTCCTACCGAGATGAGCGATCGGTCCCACCGAGATTGCAATGTAAACTCTCTGTTTCCTTTTCGTAACATTTCGGTCTCACCGAAAAGAGCGAATCGGTCCCACCGAGTTTACCTGACCAACTCTCTGGTTAGCTTATTACCAAAATTGGTCTCACCGAGTTTGTGTAATCGGTCTCACCGAGATTACGTTATGCCCTAACCCTAGCCACATCGGTCCTACCGAGTTGCATGTCGGTCCCACCGAAAATCCTAACGCTCACTAGATTTGCTAAATCGGTCCGACCGAGTTTATCAATTCGGTCCCACCGAGTTTGGCAAGTTTTGTGTAACGGTTAGATTTTGTGTGGAGGCTATATATACCCCTCCACCTCCTCTTCATTCGTGGAGAGAGCCATCGAACAAACCTACACTTCCAACTTGTCAAGCTTACGAGAAGGAACCACCTACTCATGTGTTGAGGCCAAGATATTCCATTCCTACCATATGAATCTTGATCTCTAGCCTTCCCCAAGTCGCTTTCCACTCAAATCTTCTTTCCACCAAATCCAAATCCTGTGAGAGAGAGTTGAGTGTTGGGGAGACTATCATTTGAAGCACAAGAGCAAGGAGTTCATCATCAACACACCATTTGTTACTTCTTGGAGAGTGGTGTCTCCTAGATTGGCTAGGTGTCACTTGGGAGCCTCCGACAAGATTGTGGAGTTGAACCAAGGAGTTTGTAAGGGCAAGGAGTTCGCCTACTTTGTGAAGATCTACCACTAGCGAGGCAAGTTCTTCGTGGGCGACGGCCATGGTGGGATAGACAAGGTTGCTTCTTCGTGGACCCTTCGTGGGTGGATCCCTCCATGGACTCGCGCAACCGTTACCCTTCGTGGGTTGAAGTCTCCATCAATGTGGATGTACGATAGCACCACCTATTGGAACCACGACAAAAACATCTATGTCTCCAATTGCGTTTGAATTCTCCAAACCCTTCCCTTTACATTCTTGCAAGTTGCATGCCTTACTTTCCGCTGCTCATATACTCTTTGCATGCTTGCTTGAATTGTGTTAGTATTGCTTCGATAATTTTATGGTATATTCGTGCGTCCTTTGCTTAAAAAAAGAGTAACTTACTCTTCTCGATCAAGATTTTGGAGACTTTGAAGCTCAAGGACACGACAGCGCTTGAAACAAATGCTTTGTTTTGGCACCTTCGTCTTCCTTTCTAACATTAGTAAATTCGAGACTTGTGCTAAGATAGCTAAAATCTGCCAAAGACTAAAATTGGGAAAAGGATAAGTTTTTATTTGGTCAAGTAGTCTAATCACCACCCTCTAGACATACTTTCGATCCTACAAGTGGTATCAGAGCTTTGGTCTCCATTTGCTTTGATTTCCATAGCTTTTGGTGGTCATAGCCTTGGTTTCACAACCTAGGAGAGTATCGCGTCTAGCGAGAGAAATTATCACCGTAGAGGTCCTTACTTTGATGGTACTAATTTTGCTAGTTGGAAGCATAAGATGAAAATGCATATTCTTGGACATAACCCCGTCGTTTGGGCTATTGTGTGTATTGGCTTGCAAGGTGAATTCTTTGATGGGAGAGAACCAAACGGTGAAGCTAGTGCGGAAGAGTTGAAGATGCTGCAATACAACGCTCAAGCTTGTGATATCCTCTTCAACGGATTGTGCCCGAAGAATTCAACAAAATCAGCCGTCTTGAGAATGCAAAGGAAATTTGGGACACTTTGATTGATATGCATGAAGGTACCGACTCGTCAAGGAATCCAAGTTGGATGTGCTCCAAAGTCAACTTGACAAGTTCAAAATGAAGGATGGTGAAGGTGTCGCTGAAATGTACTCTAGGCTTGCTCTTATCACAAATGAGATTGCGGCTTAGGAAGTGAAGAGATGACCGACAAATTCATCATCTAGAAGATCCTAAGAGCTTTGGATGGAAAATATGATACCGTGTGCACATTGATCCAAATGATGCCCAATTACAAAGATCTCAAGCCAACGGAAGTCATTGGAAGAATTGTTGCTCATGAGATGTCGCTCAAGGATAAGGAGGAACTTCACAACAAGTCAAGTGGTGCTTACAAAGCCTCATGTGAAGCCCCACATCATCAAGTGAGAAACAAACCTTCAATGAAGAATTGAGCTTAATGGTGAAGAACTTCAACAAATTCTACAAGAGTAGAAGCAAAGAGAGAAGCTCCAAGTCAATGTCCTACAATGACAAAAGATCTTCTAGTTGGGAGCGTAATTGCTACAATTGTGGAAGACCCGGACACTATTCCAATGAGTGTACGGCACCCTACAAAAGAAGAGAAGATTCTCCCAAGAGAATAAGTAGAAGAGAAGAATCACCACCAAGAGAGAGGAGGAGTAGAGATGATCGTTATGAACGAAGAACATCCCGGAGAAGCAAAGATTCGGAAAGGAAGGACAAATCATCAAGGAGCTACACAAAACGAAGACATCAAGCTCATGTTTGTGAATGGGTATCCGGCTCCGACTCCAACAATCAATCCGAGAGAAGCTATCACTCCGACTCCGAATATACTCAAGATGAAGGTGTTGCCGGTCTAGCACTTGTGTGAACCAACTCTTATGACATATTTGATTCACCTAATGAAGGAATTGGAAGATGCTTCATGGCTAAAGGCCCAAAGGTAACACACCCCGAGTATGTTGATTTCAATAGTGATGAAGATGACTTGCTAGGTGATGATGATTTACTTGTTGACAACTCTAGTGATGAATACTATGATGAAACGTCAATTAATCATGCTAATATAGATAAAATGAATGGCAATGATAAGGAGAATATTGAGCTTCTAACTAAAGAACTAAACACTCTTAAGTTAGCTCATGAAACTATCTTAGAAGATCATCAAGAACCTTTAAGGACTCATGAGAAGTTACGGTTTGAAAAGCTCAACCTTGAGCAAGAGCATGAGTTCTTAAAGGCAATCAATGATGATCTCCGTAAGAAAAGTTCTTCTTACATTGCCAAGCGTTTACTCTTATCTACTTACATGCCTCAAGTCAAGTCTAGTAACAAGAACAAGAAGGATTCTTCCTCTAGTAGTAACACTAATCATGCTAAATCCAATATTGTTGCTTCTAGTAGTTCTCTTGATTCCACTAATGATTCTCTTAGCCAAGTTACACTTGAGCAAGAAAATAGCTTATTGAAGGGAATTATAGAGAAAGGTGTTTACAAGAGCCTTGCCGGGAGTAAGCAATTTGAGGAAATTGTACGCAAGCAAGGAAGGCACCGGAAGAACCAAGGTGTTGGTTTTGAACGAAAGTTCAATGCCTATGGAGTTGAGTGGGAAAAAGATCAATACCCCAAGACGAAGTTTGTTCATGATCCTACTTCCTTCAAGGGGACACAAGCTCAAGATGATCTTCCACCACAAGACCACAAGCAAAAAGGCAAGGATAAGCTTCAAGAGGAGATTGATGCATTTGAAGAAGCTCCTAAGGCCTTGGTCAAGTGGGTTCCCAAGACTACATCAAGTTCTACTTCATCAAGTACGACTACAACTCCAAGGATTCCCATCAAGATGATGTGGATCCCAAGAAGAAGAACTAGAGAGTTCTTGAGGGTGACTCCGCCAACATATTTCACTCATATCATTTTGGCAACAACAATTGCAATCAACTTCCACATCTTGCACTAGTTCAAGGAGTCACAAACCCTCATGTTGGTAAGACAAGGGACAAGGTAATTTAATGCTTTCATAGACATCATCTTGTGTGTGCATCACTCTATGTCTATGGATATCCTTGTTTGTTCCTTGTGGGACTAACCCGTGTAGGTATTGAAAGTGCAACTCACTCCAAAGGATTGCTCCAAATGATCTTCATCAACATTGAGCATCCACATCTTCAACACCTACATGAGGTCATCATCGACAAAACCCAAGGTTAGTTCATCCCTCTAAGGGGGGATCTCACATCTAGGGGAGCTTTACTCTAAAGAACTGAGCTAAAGCAACTCTAATGGTGTGAACACATCAATTCATTATGTAAAAGTGGTAACCCCACTTGAGCTTAAACGATGAGTATGACCTATGATCAAATGTTCTCATTTGACTCCTAAGTCAATATACTCATATATAGATGACCTAGTCATCGCCAATTGCTTGATAGATGCTAGAATTGTTTGTGCATGCTTTGTCACATATTTCATTTGTCATTTTGTTGTGTGAGCATGTTGGTTGCATATTTTACTCATTCGAGGACATCCGCTTGTTGTTTTGATTGATCGGTTTCTTTTTCTTTGGCCAAGTGGATGGACAAGAATGCCTAAGAACCTTCTCTAGCTATCTATGCTCTTCTCGTCTCAAACTCTATTCATGCTACATCACAAAATTTGATCAAGTCAGATTCGAACCACTCTGTGTGAGGAGCACTCGGAGTCCCCAATTCGTCATAGACTTAAACTTCCAAAACTTCTTTGTGCGTTTCGGTCTGACCGATTCCTCCATTTCGGTCATACCGAGATCACTAAGTCGATCTAGGTTTTCAATCTCGGTGCAACCGATTTGAACTTTTCGGTCACACCGAGTTGCTATAACTGTCAACAGTTATGCATCTCGGTGCCACCGAGTTGATACATTTTTCTATAAGTCTGGTGAAAGTAGATGTACATTGACTTCAGACAAAACTTAAATGCACAATGCAGACTAGTTCCTCCGTCCAGGTGCGTGCCATGTCCTATCTTGTCATCACAACAAGGTTAGCTATTAGAGTACCACTACCTCCCTTTTAGTTTAAAGGGCTCGATTCAAAAATTTCACCTACTCTTAGCAAGATAGTAGAGGCGGTGGAATAGTTTTTGAAGTCTGCAAAAGTAATCAACTAGTGCTGTCATTCTTCACACAAAAATGTGTTTACCAATGCATGCATGAAAACTAGTTACTCTAACCCCCCCTCTCTTCTTTAATTCTTTGCCACATCAGCATGTTTGCTACTATTCCCGTGTGCATGATACCAGCTAAGATACCACCATTATGGCGGACTTAATCATCGCATGCAATAATTTAGTGCACCTTGAAATATGAACATGTGTGGGGCGTGTATGTTTTTAATGACTTGAGACTATACCTAGCCCGGCATGCAAGATGACATATTATGCACCGTTCTCCATACCTGCAGGAAGCCCGTTCATTTCCAAATCTTTTCCTCTCCATGTGTGGAAACAATATGCCTGCCAAACTCTCCTTCTCCCTCCGGTGGTCCCAACACTCCACCCCATGTGAAAAAAATCTGCATGCATGACTCTCCTCCCCCCACGCTCGTCCAATCCGTTGTGACCAGCAATATTACCACCCCTTCGCTCCCCCGTAATTTACTCCAACAAATATGCCCACGTAGCTGTTACTTAACTGTTGGCGCATTGGGTCACTGACATATGGGCCTAACAGGTGTTCGGCCCACATGTCGCTGGCATGGCCCGGACCTGCGATTAAGTCAGTGCAGCTCAGTCCATATCTTACTTAGGCGTGCCATTGCTCGCTATAAATACTGCGCCTCCGACGACATCGCTATCTCCTCCCCCTCACGTTCACGTTCATCGCTATCTCCTCCCCCTCCCTCTCACATCGACCACCATGGCATCGCCCCTCCCAAGCCCTAGGAGCCCCTCGCTGCACCGCGCAGACGGTCACGCGTCGCCGTTCCTTTCCTCGCCGCCACTAGTTGAGGAGGACACGTCGGTGTTCCGCTCCTCGCCGCTATGCAACGCGTCGCCGTTCCGTTCCTCGCTGCCACTAGTCGAGGAGGACGCGTCAGCGTTCCGCTCCTCGCCGCAACACGACGCGTCGCCGTTCTGTTCCTCGCCGCCACTAGTCGAGGAGGGCGCGTCGGCGTTCTGCTCCTCACCGCGACGCGTCGAGGTGGACGCGTCGGCGTTCCCAATCTCTCCAGCACGCGCGTCGGAGGACGCGTCGGCTCCCCTTCTGAGGAGAACGCCCGCGCGCCCGCCGAGCCCCCCAGCCTTGAGGAGCTTTGGAAAGAAATGGATGTCGCCTTGTGGGAGGCTTTGCCTCCGGCAGAGCGCCAAAGTAGAGGTGGAGAAGAAGGCCGAGGAAGAGAAGCGCACCGCGGAACAAGCTGCCTGGGAGGCCTATGTCGCGTCCGAGAGAGTCAGGCAATTGGCTCTTTGGCAGAAGGCTCGTGCGAGGGCCGTGAGGGTGGCCAAGGACGCCCGTGACGACGCCCTGCGTGCAGTCGGGCCCAAGCGCCTCATCTACGCTTGGCAGTACGTGGACCGGGTGCACGCTTCCAGCAAGGCGGAGTACCTGTTGGCGCCGGATCACCACACCGGTGAGATCGCGCTCGCACGCCGGCAAGCCGCCAATCAGCACTTCATGAGTTGCGAGGCTGAGGAAGAGGCGTTGTGTCGGTGCGCTGGGAAACGGCCGCGCACCAGGGCACTCATGGCGCGCATAAGCGCTTCATGAGCGCCGTGGCTTTTAGGAGGAGTATAATTTTTGTTTTGTAAGGTGATCTCATTAGTTTTGGGATGCAAATGATAAATCCCGAACGTTCAGGAATTTTTAGCATCCTTAATTAAGTATGTAAAAGGGAAAGTTTGGAAACCTTGTGTATTCGTATGCATTTTGCAAGTATGTGCATATAGCACACACTTTACTATATACTATCGCACTACACGTCTCTCGATATATGCTTGCAGATTGTGCTACTCCCTCCGTCCGGTCAATAAGTCATCTTTGGTTGTGCACCGTGACCAAGGAGGGAAGACTTGTACACCTAGACGGAGGGAGTACTACTATTACTTATATGCGTGCAAATGCACGTTTTAACATTACGATGCGGTTTTTGTAAAAGTAGAAAAACAGCACTAGTCAAGCTTGTGAAACGATTCAATGCAAAACAAATGCAAAAATGCTTGTTTGATTGTTTACTTTTAGCTTCCTTCTCTGTCGTTATTTCTCTGTCGTACTTTGTACGGAGTATCTCACTGGTTGGAAAGGCATGCAAATTCCCAACCGCTTCCTACTATATATAATGTTAGTTCAACTTTTTGGTCGTACTATATATAATGTTAGTTCAATTTTTTGGTCGTACTAATCTATAGTAGTAAGGTGCCCGTGCGTTGCACCGAAGAGTGAAATGCATTGATCGGGGAGTTGTTTATTTTGACAAAGGATGTGGGGGTAATCTCATGTGTAACGCGTATCGATAGGTTTCTTCGGATATTATCTCATCTCTAGAGCTCACAAACATCCGGGTGAAATAGATAAAAAGGTATCTTTTGCAAACAAAAGCGTTCAAGCTATTCAACTTTGCATCCAAAACTTGTGAAGAAATAACACTTATTGTGCTTTGCAAGAAATGATCTTTAAGAATTATTTTTTGAGTATCGATTGTTATACATGTTGGCTACAGATGAGATGGCACTTTCTTATAGTCAACAGTTGGCTATACTATTAAGTAATATTAAACATGCCCTTATACACCTAGACGGAGGGATTAGATCAGGATGACTTGCAAGGGGGCAGAGGAGATGTAAGAAATGGTTCATCGTAAGTCTTTCAAGATCTTGTAGTAAAAATTCATACATGGAAGATTCTAGACTAAACCATAAACAGATACACTTTTATTCATGCGTGATACTCCAATAGAGCAAGATCCTGCATGGAAGTCTCCACATGCCTAGACAGCGGATTACATTGAGCGAAAACTAATGATCAACACTTAACTTGATAATGCGTAATTTTTTGTTAGAAGAACAGGGAGGCTCCTCCCCGGTTCCATTATCAAATGAAACCCAAAGTGTCTTACATCAGTTCACTGAGAGGACCAGTTCAAAGGAAGGACTGCGGCGAAAGCCACTCAAGTTTAACGACAAGCTTACAGAATCAAAAGCGGCAAAGACACGGGCCATAAGCGACCACACACACACTACATGTTTTCTAAGTGCACTTGATAATGCGTATGTCGGTGAACCTCCTTGGAGTCCCGTGCACCGCGTCGGTAAAAAAGGATGCCATGGGTTTTCCAAGTCCACATTGGCGGGATAGTCCCAGCTCCCGAGTCCAAGTCCGTCCGATGAGGCCGGTGTAAATGCATACCGCGATCCGGAGGGTAGTAACGGTGACCACGCACCCGTACATCCGCCTCGTGTCGATTGCCGATGTCGAGCCGATGTCGTGGCGATGCCCACAGCGCCGCGTTACAGAGATGGGGCGGCGGCCTGCGCGGGCCTCGCCGGTGCCCACGATCAAGAGGAAGACGCTGCCGTCCTCCTCAGAGACTAGCAGGCGGCGGCGATCCTCCAGCGACTCCGGCATGGTGAACCGGTAGCACGTGTCGTACTTGATGTTCTCCGCCAAGGGCGGCGGTGACTGCTGCGCATCCGTGAGGTGATGCACCATGTCCGCCCGGCGAGCCACAAAAGCGGCATCGGGAACTCATAGCAATGGGCGAAGGGCTCCTTGGAGGCATCGACCAGGCCGTCCATGAAAGCAGGGAGTGGCTGTAGGGGCGTTGCACCAGTTGAATATATGAGCAAGTTACTACGAGATTTAATCCGAATAAGAACAAAATAAATCATGACGGCTATAACAGAGATGAAACTAAACATGTGGACTAGCATAGTAGTAGGATACGGAGTAGAAACATGAATTCTACCATGATTTCAAACAGGAAGGACAGAAACACATATTGTGCAACGGGAGCAGCACCGTTGGCGTTGAGGTTGTCGCCCATGTCATTGAGGAAGAGGTTGCCGAGGTCGGGGAAGAATTCATCGTCGGTGAAGTCATGGCTGCCAGCAGTCGCGAGAGTGCGCTCCCCGGATTTCAACAGCGCCCGCCGAATGGAGCACAGGAGGGGTGGCTGTAGGGGACGTTGCAGCCGCCGAATGGAGCACAGGAGTAGCACACGAAGCAGTAGATGGTGTCCTTACTAGTACTCCCTAGTCTCTATCTATCTATATTCATATATATCTACTCTTATAGAAAACGAGTTGGTGATGATGGTATGCCTGCCATCTTGTAATATAGACCGTCCGATCTATATCTGACGGATAGAAAGCCAACTATGACAATTTTACAAAAGATACCCGCACCTCTCTCCACATTTACAGATAAGGCCTTGCCTCGTTCATCCTTATCTCCCACAACCTCGTGCTCCTCCCTATGTCTATATCTCTACTACTCTTCTTTGTTTTTTATAACAAATCAAATAGTGCTACGCCGTCTGCTGCACGCCTGGCTGAACACGCCTCCTCGCCTCCATCATCACCGACTGAGTCTTTTATAGGAGTAGGAGTAGATAAAAAACCGAGTTGGTGATGATGGTGTGTCGTGCAATGCACGGGCATCTTGCTATTTTTTTGTATATAAGTCCAAACACCACGTAGACACGGTCTTTGAGCACGGTTCGTAGTCGTTCCATGCTCGGGCATTGAAGTTTGTAACTATTTTAGATTAGAATATACTACTACTCCTCCGGTGCTAGTAGTAGAGCAGAGTCCTACTCTACTACTCTACTCTAGCAAGCTAGGGCATAGTACTGTAGTAGGTAATGCTTGTAGGGAGTACCGATCTTGTGATCACTCAAGCAAGTTATGCAGCATCGATATGACCCTACGCTGCTGTTATGTGTCTCAGAAGTCAAGCAGCGTCTTTGTAGTCATCATCACTGTCCACTTCCCCGCAGCACATATTCGCTTCTCCATCTTTGTCCGCACATAATCTCATCCAAGCTTCCATGCCCGGCCGGAAGCTAAGGCGCCCCCTCGTCTCAAAACCCAAGCACTAACAATGGCGAGAACCGAAAGCGATCACCGAAAGAGTGGCTGGAATTCGCTCCCGGAGAAGTAATCAAGCTCATTGTTTCGCGTGTGGACAATCTCAGTACCATGCCGCTCGCCGCGTGCTCGTCGGGGCTGTACCGTTTACTCAAAGCCCTCAGGCCGGAGCTTTTTAAGCCAGCTCCTTGCTTGCTGATGCCGCCTGATCTTCAGAAACGGCGTGTCACGCAACATAACGATCATAGGGTGGCGAGCATCAACCCCCTTCATTGTGATCCGATCCCCGTCAGCCTCAACTACATTAACGGTATGTACTGGGTCGGCATGAACACGTCTTGGATGGTGCTCGTCGATGGTCGCGGCAGCTGGATGCTCGTGGAGGTCTACACCCGACGATTGATCCCCCTTCCTTCGATTAACACTGCACTGCTTTGGCACCGCGGCCCAGAATACTCGGAATCTTACAGTAGCCAACATGATACCAAGTTTGATTTGCTCAAGGTTGTAATCTGCCAAGTGCCCGCAAGATCTGCGAATTATAAAGACTTCAGGCTAATTGCGTTCTTCAACCGCAGTCTCGCCTATCTGACAGGTCACTGCGGTAAGTGGATAAATCTGCACGTCCATCGCAGGATCATACATCCTCCATGGTTCTCGATGCCATTGAACACAAGGGCTTCATTTACGTTGTCGACTCCTTCTATGGCTGGACGTATTCGGCCTACTCGATCATCGCTACAAACGGCTGTTACAGCGGTATGTTACTTTCTTTTGATATCATGATGGCTTGCTTATATTACTGTCAACATTTACTGAAAAAATATTCATGCTCATAACATGCTGTTCTTAAGATTGACTAAATCAAGAGCACTTTTTTATTTGACTCCAACTTGATATGATGTTGTAGGTTGCCTGGTGTCCCTACCCTTCCTAATCCCGGAACCTTTCAAAGAAAAGCGGCATGGCAGTTGCAGGTGGTTCCTGGCTCAATCAGACGACAGAGAAAGATTGATGATCGTTCGCACATACCGAACGTGTTGTTTCACGGAATACAGTCACAGTCACTGCAAGGTCTTTGAGCAGGATCGCAGCTTCTTAGGGCCTTCAGGAATTTTTGACTGGAGGATGGTAAGTAGCCTTGGTGCACGCTCTCTGTTTGTCGGACTGAATTATCCGATTAACCAGGAGATAACCGACGGCAAGGATCATGATGGCAGCGCGGTTTCGTTCATCTTGCAAAACTGTGTACCTGGCGTACCATGCGTCTCTGCATGCACCATACCCTGATATGTGCCGCCACGTTACGCATCCCAAAGTAGGAGAGAGGGTCGCAAGTATCGGACTTTGACTCTTTGGTGGAGTTTCCCTCGTCAGGCACCCATCTGGTTCAAGCCGTCAGCCAATCTCCACAGCTTAATAAATAGTAACGTCTAACTGAGCTAGTTAGTTAGATGCGTACACTTGGTGTAGTAGGATCTTTATTTAGTTTGATGCATACACTTGTTCTTTTTTGGTAGCCCTTTTGTAATGATGGCTGATGTTTGGTTTGGAAGAGAGAGCTGCGTCTTCACTCTTACGGCACCTTCTTATACATTGCACCCCCAGCCCTGGTTCTTTGCTTTGTTATTTTCAATGTACAATCAGTAGTATATTTAAATACATTGGTTGAATAAATGTGTTGTTAGAGCGACAAACACAATGTTTTGGAAGTCGTGTACGCAGTTCGATCCTTGATTACCCGTCTGGTATGTAGCTCATACTATTTTTAAATGCAGAACACATTTTCCACTTGTTGATAAGATGCAGCCCACTGATGAAGGCCCAATAGAGAATCCCATAATTAACTGGAAGGGAGGCTCTCACATGAATCTAGCCCAGGTACATGCTCATGGTCCCCTAAACATAAATAAGTAAATAAATAAATAAAGCTAAATGCTCATGCACCAGTTCTTTGGGAAAATAGGTAGCCCAGTATTTATTTTTGAAGAATACCCAAGCTAAGGCCTATTTGTTTTCTCCGAATTACTGGGCTGCAAATCTTTCAAGACGAGGAGGGATGCATTCCGTCCTGGCTGTATGGTCAATGTCTGTTAAAAGTAATATCAAAAGGGGTTGAAAATTCCAAAAAATTTATAGCAAATGGGATACTCGTTTTTGTTTTGTTTTTGTTCATCACTGATATATTATACGTATTTCATTGGATTTAACATGACATAGTACTAATTTATTTTTAAATTATGGCTATTAATTTCTGGATTAAGAATATTTCGTTCCCTAGCAAAAATTTGTGAATTTTCAAAATTTCCCACATATTTAGTTAATTTTTTGACAATCTTGACGAGGAAAATGGCCAGCAATTCTAAAAATGGAAAACGGGATGCAATAAATTCCATATGAACTAGAAAATGAGTAAAAATTATAAAAATAATAGCAAATGGCTGACTTATTTACGCAACGCTTTGTCAGTGAACACACGATTCTAGTAGCAGTGACTGTTGGATGTCCATCCAACAGCCGACGTGCTTCTTCAATCTCTGATCTTCCTGCTCCAGCCGCCTAAACTAGCGCCCGGGACTGCTCGCTCCCTCCTCTTGTGTGGCTTGTGATGCCGTGCAGGCTTCCCTGCCCACCCTACTCCCTCTGCTGGCACAGACGCGCAATCAACTGCCTCCTTATTACGAAAAAATGATTCCTCCCAGCGACATCCGGGCGCACGGTTGGGAGGCTGACACAATGGGCCTACTACGTTGGCCACGCAGTGGCTTGTCAACTTAGTCAACAAACGATTCTAGCAGCGGTAACCATTGGATTTGAATCGAGCGGTCCTGTTGCTTCTTCAATCGCTGCTCTTCTTGCACCAGCCGCCCAAACCAGCTGGGAGACCGCATGCTCCTGCCTCCGGTGGGTCAGGTGCTGCCGTTGAGGCCTCATCGCCCCTACTACTCCCACCGCTAGCCAGGCCCTGCGGCGACGGCAGCCTCACACCGCAGCCGAACCAGTGAACCCTCGTACTCCTCTCCGCGTGGGCATCCACTGCCGCGTCTTCCCCGGCTCCGCGTCGTCCCCTTCCTAGGCCTCACCGTCGCCCACCACCTTGGTGCTCTCGGCGCGGCGTGGTCAATGTGGTCAATGACATTCCATCGGAAGAGTACTGTACGTGGAGAGGCTGACAGCTGGGTCCACGGCCAGAGCCTAGTTTTTTTGTGATTTGCCAAGTAAGTCACTTTGTCAAGCCTGTTGGGCTGCAAATCTTTCAAGACGAGGAGAGCTTTCATTCGGCTGGCCGAGAAAATGGCCCATCAGTAATGAGAAATGGGATGTACATTTTTAAAACACATCAAACCGGCAATTAGTTTCAAATATCTTCTTTTTTCATTTCGAGATTTTAAATTACATTAATTTTTCTGCATGGAGAATTTGTTGGATTTTATATTGATATTCATTTATTTTTAAAATCAGTTTGTATGTGAGTCAAAATTTTGGGATTAAAAACAGTTCAGACCGCACCGAAATATGCAAAATATCATATAATTTTTTAACCGTGGCCACAATATGGGCTGTAATGCTAACAAAAAGAATATGGGCTCCAAAAAAAACCTTAAGAATTAGCAAATGGGCTGTAAATTATTAGAAATAATGGCAGATGGGTTGTATGCTGTTTTGCACAGATTTGAGGCTTTCCTAAAAAGGTTGGCCTTTAAGCAGTGACTATTGGATGGCCATCCAACGACCATCGTGCTTCTTCAATCTCTTCCCTTCCTGCTCCAGCTGCTCAAACAAGCGTCGGCGGGACTCCCTGCTCCCTCCTCCCAGGGTCATTGTGCTACCTGTGAGCCTCACCGCCCCACCGTACTCCCCATCGCTGGCCTAGCCATCCCTCTACTCACCCACACCTGCTGATATTCTCCGGCGACGACAGACGAACCAGTAAACCCTCGTACAGTCGTACTCCCCTCCGCATGGGAAACAACTGCCAAGTCTTCCCTGCATCCGTGCCGTCCCCTTCCTAGGCCTCGCTGTCGTCCACCGCCGTGGTGCTCTAGGCGCGGCGTGGTCAATGTGGTCAACGACCGACTTCCATCGGAAGAGTACTGTGCGTGGAGACGCTGACAGCGGGGTCCACGATCGCAGCAAGGAAGTGCCTCCTTATTACGCGCAAAATAATTATTCCTCCACCTGACAGCGGGGACCCACCGGACGGGCCACCGTATTTCGCGAAAAAAACGTTTCCCCCCTGACTGCTGGGACCCACCAGCTACACCTTCGCACGCAAGGAAGTGCGTCCGGGCAAAAAAACAAAATGATTCGCCCCCCTGACTGCTGGGACCCACCAGCTACATCTTCGCACACAAGGAAGTGCGTCCGGGCAAAAAAACAATTCGCCCCCCTGACTGCTGGGACCCACCAGCTACATCTTCGCACGCAAGGAAGTGCCTGACAGTCGGGACCCACCTGGTCGAAGCGTACGTAGCATTGTCATTCTAGTCGAACGAGTAATGCGTATATCTTTGGTCGTTGTAGAGGCGCCGCACGTCGTAGTAGATGCACGCCGCGTAGCATGTACACGCACGTCGTCTGGCGTCCAGGTGCAAGAAAGAAAATACGGCCACGTATGTGTACATGCGGGCGGGGTCTCGAATGCCTACTCGCGCATACGTACGGCCAGGGCTCGTGTACATGGGTGGGTCGGAACAGAGAAACAACGTCGTCGTCGTGTTCATGGGGAGGCAACGGAGTGCGTCGTGTTCATGGGGAGGCAACGGAATGCGTCGTGTTCATCAGGAGGCAACGGAATGCGTGGGAGCCAACCGGCTGGATCGGAACGGAATGCGTGGTCGTGTTCATCGGGAGGGCTTAGACGGAACGGGCGATGGAAACGAGGCTGGCGTATCCGCTGGCGGAGGAAGCGGACCTCCTACATTTGAAACGGGGTTACATTGATCGGGAGGGTGTAGCGTACCGCAAAAGCAGAGAAGCGGACATCCTACGGTCGAAGCGGGGTCTGTTGATCGGGAAGGTGTGGCGTATCGCCAAAAAGCATTTAAATGGACCTCCTCACGGTCAAACGGGGTCCTGTTGATCAGAGGGTGTGGCGTGCATAAAGCGGACGAAAGCGGACTTGTGTTGGAGCGCTACGGTCGAAACGGGTCCTGTTTCATCGGGAGGGGTGTGGCGTACCGCAAAACGGGACTCCACGGGATACTGTTCATCTCCACCGTCGACCTCCTCCAGCCTCCACGAGCTACCGTCGACCTCCTCCAGCCTCCACGGTCTCCTGTTCATCCAACCTCCACCGCGCGCTACTCCACCGGCTCCTGTTCAACCACCCCTCCACGGGCACCCCTCCACCATCTACTGTTCATCCAGCCCTCCACACCACGGGGTCCTGTTCAACCACCCCTCCACGGGCACCCCTCCACCGTCTACTGTTCATCCAGCCCAAAATGTCACGGATGTGTCTTTCTTTGTAGTGAATATAAATAAGTATCCGGTTTGTGACTTAGAGTCATTCGGATCAGTGTCAAAGCTTGCATCGACGTAACCATTTGCGACAAGCTCCTTATCACCTCCATAAACGAGAAACATATCCTTAGTCCTTTTCAGGTATTTCAGGATGTTCTTGACCGCTGTCCAGTGATCCACTCCCGGATTACTTTGGTACCTCCCTGCTAAACTTATAGCAAGGCACACATCAGGTCTGGTACACAGCATTGGATACATGATAGAACCTATGTGTTGGGGATATAACTACTGAGTATGAACCGCCCAGAAGGGGCCGGGTCATGCCATTGGAGACTTATCAATGAAGATGGCGGGTCATAGCAAGCCCATTGACGGCCCAAGACCCAGAGGTGACTTGACACCCAAGGGGATGAACCGCCACATGAATAACTTGTATTGTAAGGCAACCTTAGTTAGTCACCGAGCCGGACACGATGTGTATGAGCCGGCCGGGACTCTTTAAGCCACTGGGCATCAACCTGTGTATATAATGGGGTGACCTGACGGAGGGTTAACTCAAGAAACTAGAGATCGAGAACTAGGTCAAGCGTATTCACTCCCTGGTAATCGAAACCCAAGAAATACAATCCCAAACTGTGGTAAGCCTTTACCTCCACTGCGAGGGACCGAACCAGTATAAACTTGAAGGAAATAATATGCCCTAGAGGCAATAATAAAGTTATTATTTATTTCCTTATATCATGATAAATGTTTATTATTCATGCTAGAATTGTATTAACCGGAAACATGATACATGTGTGAATACATAGACAAACAGAGTGTCACTAGTATGCCTCTACTTGACTAGCTCGTTGATCAAAGATGGTTATGTTTCCTAGCCATAGACATGAATTGTCATTTGATTAACGGGATCCATCATTAGGAGAATGATGTGATTGACTTGACCCATTCTATTAGCTTAGTAGCACTTGATCGTATAGTATGTTGCTAATGCTTTCTTCATGACTTATACATGTTCCTATGACTATGAGATTATGCAACTCCCGTTTACCGGAGGAACACTTTGTGTGCTACCAAACATCACAACGTAACTGGGTGATTATAAGGGTGCTCTACAGGTGTCTCCAAAGGTACTTGTTGGGTTGGCGTATTTCGAAATTAGGATTTGTCACTCCGATTGTCGGAGAGGTATCTCTGAGCCCACTCGGTAATGCACATCACTTAAGCCTTGCAAGCATTGCAACTAATGAGTTAGTTGCAGGATGATGTACTACGGAACGAGTAAAGAGACTTGTCGGTAACGAGATTGAACTAGGTATTGAGATACCGATGATCGAATCTCGGGAAAGTAACATACCGATGACAAAGGGCAAACGTATGTTGTTATGCGGTCTGACCGATAAAGATCTTCGTAGAATATGTGGGAGCCAATATGAGCATCCAGGTTCCTCTATTGGTTATTGACCGGAGATGTGTCTCGGTCATGTCTACATAGTTCTTGAACCCGTAGGGTCCGCACGCTTAACGTTTCGATGATAGTTATATTATGAGTTTATATGTTTTGATGTACCGAAGATTGTTCGGAGTCCCGGATGTGATCACGGACATGACGGGGAGTCTCGAAATGGTCGAGACATGAAGGTTGAAATATTCGAAGCCTATATTTGGATATCGGAAGTGTTCCGGGTGAAATCGGGATTTTACCGGAGTATCGGAGGGGTTACCGGAACCCCCCGGGAGTTAATGGGCCATAGTGGGCCTTAGTGGAGAAGAGGAGAGGCGGCCAGGGCAAGGGCTGCGCGCCGCTCCCACCTAGTCCGAATAGGACAAGGAGAGGGGGGCGGCGCCCCCCTTTCCTTCTTCTCCTCCACCTCTTTCCCCCTCTTCTCCTAATCCAACAAGGGAAAGGGAGGGAGTCCTACTCCCGGTGGGAGTAGGACTCCTCCTGGCGTGCCCCTCCTGGCCGGCCACACCTCCCCCTTGCTCCTTTATATACGGGGGCAGGGGGCACCCTAGAGACACAACAATTGATCGTTTGATCTTTTAGCCGTGTGCGGTGCCCCCCTCCACCATAGTCCACCTCGATAATACTGTAGCGGTGCTTAGGCGAAGTCCTGCACCGGTAGAACATCATCATCGTCACCACACTGTCGTGCTGATGAAACTATCCCTCAACACTCGGCTGGATCGGAGTTCGAGGGACGTCATCGAGCTGAACGTGTGCTGAACTCGGAGGTGCCGTGCGTTCGGTACTTGATCGGTCGGATCGTGAAGACGTACGACTACATCAAACGCGTTGTGCTAACGCTTCCGCTTCCGGTCTCACAGTGCGTGGACACCACTCTCCCCTCTCGTTGCTATGCATCACCATGATCTTGCGTGTGCGTAGGAATTTTTTTGAAATTACTACGTTCCCCAAAAGTGGTATCAGAGTCAGGTTTTATGCGTTGATGTTATATGCACGACTAGAACACAAGTGAGTTGTGGACGATACAAGTCATACTTCTTACTAGCATGTCACACTTTGGTTCCGCGGTATTGTTGGATGAAGCGGCCCAGACCAACATTACGCGTACGCTTACGCGAGACTGGTTCTACCGACGTGCTTTGCACATAGGTGGCTGGCGGGTTTCAGTTTCTCCAACTTTAGTTGAACCGAGTGTGGCTATGCCTGGTCCTTGCGAAGGTTAAAACAGCACCAACTTGACAAACTATCGTTGTGGTTTTGATGCGTATGGGTTCTTGCTAAGCCTGTAGCAGCCACGTAAAATTTGCAACAACAAAGTAGAGGACGTCTAACTTGTTTTTGCAGGGCGTGTTGTGATGTGATATGGTCAAGACATGATGCTAAATTTTATTGTATGAGATGATCATGTTTTGTAACTGAGTTATCGGCAACCCATGTGAGCCATATGGTTGTCGCTTTATTGTATGAAATGCAATCACCCTGTAATGCTTTACTTTATCACTAAGCGGTAGCGATAGTCGTAGAAGCATAAGATTGGCGAGACGATAACGATGCTACGATGGAGATCCAGGTGTCGCGCCGGTGACGATGGTGATCATGACGGTGCTTCGGAGATGGAGATCACAAGCATATGATGATGATGGCCATATCATATCACTTATATTGATTGCATGTGATGTTTATCTTTTATGCATGTCACAGCCCTAGAAGTTGGTTGTAAATAGTTGCATAATCATGCATGCATCATCTGTAAATTCAAATGAATTTGAAATGGGGGATGTCCAAACCCTAGCACCAAACGGAACTCCACTAGGTTCAAGTTAAAAATATTTTCAATAAACCCAAAAATGCCTTTATCAATGTTTGATAACTTTGGCAAGGGTTTTGATCCAAACCAAAAATATTGAACATTTTTAGGGAATTATTTGGGACTTTGAATTAAATCACTAATGTATTTCAGTTGGGGCAAATAAATCCTATAAATATTTTTATTGCTCCAATAATTCTGAGACTTTTGTGGAGCTCTTGGATAAACCAATTTGCATCCAAATTTGTGTCCAGAAGCTGCAAAAATAATTTGGTTAGCAAACCAAATTCAAAACAGAAGCAGAAAATAGAAAACAGAAATAAAGGAGAGAGAGAAACTACCTGGCGCTCACCTTGAAGCCCACCTGGCCCAACCCGAGCTGGCCCAGCCCACCACCGCCTCCTCCCCTGTCGTCTTCCTCCTGCTTGCCTGCTCGCCGCAGGACTCACCCGAGGGCGCCACGCACCCCCCGACCCTCTGCACCTCCTCCCTCCTCGCAGCTCTCTCCCCTCCCCTCTCTGCTCTCTTCCCGAGCGCAGCCGACGCCACCGCTGGCCGTTGCCGCGACCACAGCCTTCCCCGTGCCTCTCCGACGTGTCCCCGTGCTCCGCCCCGACCTCCTCTTCCTCGTCACCAAGATGTTAGGCGCCGGAAGCCCCTGGACGTTGCCATCTCTGCCGTTCCCCTCCTCGGCCACCGAGGACCACTGTCGCACGATTCGCCGCCTCCAGAGCGTCCCCGAGCCTGCTGACCGCCCCCTCGAACCCGCTGTGAGCTCCTGCTCCTCCCCCCTTGCTCACCCCCTCCGTTCTCGTCCGTTAGCCGCCGCCCCGCGAAACCGAGCTCCGGCCATCGCCATGGCCAGCGAGCCCCGCACTCATGAGCTCCTCCGCTTGCCCTAGTAGCACCCGCCTGCTAACCATGCTCTCAGGAGCCGAATGCACGCACCAGCTCCTTCTCCCGTGCACCGCAGCGTCGTCCTCACCGATACTGAACTCCGGCCGCTGCCTTGCTCGCCGCCGACACTGCTCCTGGCCACCCCGCGGCCTCCCGTCCGGTCCTTTGGATGCGGACGAGCAAGAGCTACTCCCTGGTGCCCTTAGCTCACCAAACCACCACCCGTAGCTCAAATCCGAGTCGAGCCGCCGTCGTTTTGGTCGCCGTCGGCAAGGCTCCGGCGACTGCCGACGTGGCCGTCATTAGCGGCTAATCGCGCCACTAATTAACTGTAACATCCCAAAATCCTAAATTTTGGAATGTTATATTAAATAAATAACTATGCTTGTTGTCTGATTGTTGGTTTGATTGATTGAGTGAAACTGAGTGAAATTTGAAACTTTTGAAAGTTGAATGAGAGGGAATGAAATGACTTTCCCAAAACTTTCTCCTTTGCCTTTTGGATCTCAATGAATTCAAATTTATTCCAACACCAAAACCTAGAGTGAAGATGACATGAATTCTTCCATTTGGAATGAAAAAGGGTTTTGAAAAGGATTTGAATTTCATCTGGGAATACTTCAAATTCAAAGCTTTATGCTACTCAATGATTTTCATGAGGGAAGATAAAATGACTTCTTCAATTATATGAAATATGAGTTGAAAGTTAAAAAGTATCAAGTTGAAAGTCATTTGAAAGTGCTTGAAACCCTCTTTCAAATTTTGAGTTTTGAATTTGAATTCAAACTTTGGCAAGTTGGAATCGTTTCAAAAACTATGCCTGATAAATACTTGATCAAAAGTATGAGAGGAGCAAACATGACACTCCAAAAATATCAGAGGAAACAATGCCAAAAGTTTTGGATTTCAAATCTGAATTTTATTTGAATTTGGAAAAAATGGATTTTTATAAAGTTTGGATTTTGCCTTTGGAAGAATGTTCAAATGAAAGGGAATATTCCCCTGATCATTTTGGTATATATATACCCTATATAAAATATTTATAGATATTGTTTTATTTCTGTTTTTGTTTTATTTAAAAAAATAAAACTTTAAAAAGAAAAACCCCGGGGCGCCAGCCAGGCCACCCCAGGCCCAGCCAGCGCCGCGCCCACCCACTGCCCGGCCCACCCACTGGCCAGCTAGCCGAGCCGAGCAGCCCAGCTCACCCACCCCCCTTTTGAATCCCTTTGGCCTCGGCCACCCGCTCGACCCGCCCCTCTCTCTCTCTCTCTGACCCGTGGGCCCCGCCCCATCTTCTTCCCCCCTCGCCCACGCGCCGCCGCTCATGGGAGATCGCCGGATCGAAGGATCCGGATTCCGATCCGCCCGATCGACCCCAAGCCGCCCGACCCCTGGCTATAAAAGCCGAGCCCCTCCGCACCCATTCCCCCTAGCCTCGCCAAGCCCTCTCGCCCTCCCGTTCGAGCACGCCGGAGTCGAGCTCCCTCCACGCCAAAAGTCGCCGCCGTCGACGCCTAGGCCACCCCGACCACCCGGCCCCACCAAACTCCTCCCGACCTCGTCCGCACCCGACGGCGACTTCCCGAGCTCCTCGGCCTTGGAAGCCCAGCGCACTCTCGCCGCCGCCCGCCGCCGTCGCGGACTCCGGTAAGCCACCGGAAAACTCCCCCGTCCGATCCAAAATGAGCAGCCACGATTAGAACCCAGAAGAATACGTTTTATTAGAAAACCGGCCGGTTCATTCGGTTTATTAGTTAGGGTTTTTAGTAAATTAGCCGGCCCGTTTTTAGTTCTAACCCGAGGCCCGTTTAGACTATTTGACGCACAGGGCACTGTATAGGCCCATTAGGCCTTTTTCTTTTATTTTGATTTTCTGTTTTAGCAGAATAGTTTCTGTTTTCAAAAATTCAAATATTTTATTCTGTTTAATATTTTTGAGTGATTCTTTTTTTTGTTGGATTGCAAATTTTATGTAGTTTCTGTAGAATATATATTTAGCTATGTTAAAATTATTTAAAAATGCTTTAATTTAGTTTTAGTCAGAAGAGTAAATCTGCTATAACTTGAGTTAGAAAAATTATTTTTGCATGATTCTTTTTGTCCCAACTTTATTTTGACATTGCCAAACCATACGAATTAACTTGGGTATTTTAGGATTAATAAATAATTAGTTTTAAGCAGAATCCTATTAATCCTAATTAATTAGCTAGCTCCTGCTTTCCTATTAAATTAATTAGTAAATTAATTTATTTTTAACTTGTGATTGGTTATTCTAGGTTAGTTTCTGTCACTCTAGTAGATGAACTTTTATTCATAATTAATAAAAGTTTTAATTTATTTTTCTTAATAGAAATTGGATTAGGCCTAAAATGAGTTTTTATAATAGCTTTTAAATTAATTCTTTTTGCTCCTAGTTGCTTAGTGAATTCTTTTCTGTTTAGTTAACTTAAAACCATGATTAGGTTATATTAAGAAATTTTTATTATATAAAACTATTTTTGTTATTGTTTGAAGTAGGGAAAACTTTGAGTGGCCTTTCTTTGAGTTTTTCTTTTGGATTTGGTTTTGGTTGTTTTGTTGTGTTATGTTACTTTTGTTATGTTGTGTTATGTGATCCTATTGCTATGTGCTTATTATAGTTATTGTTTGCCTCGGTAGAATTTCCGGAGTGCGAAGATTGCTACTACGAAACCCTAGTTTTTCGAAGATCGTCAACAGGCAAGTTCACTTTGACCATGCTTTCATACCTATGTTTTATTGCATTTAGTGGCACCTTTGCAACCACCCCTCAGTAGTGTTATTGAATCCTTGTAGTTGAGTAGTATGCATGAGGTAGGAACCCATCACCCTGTTACCAAGCCGGGACGTTATTTATTTTAATGCTACGCTATAGTAGACGGGGTTTGGTATGAGTGCTTTCGAGTGGTGTGAGAATGAAGGATTTCGTCAATGACGACAACTCCATGATGGCACCTGCAAGGACTGCATCTTCAAGACCTCAAGACTTCAAGACTCGAGACAAGAATTCAATACACACTACTGGGTGAAGGACGGTTGACGGGCACCCTGGAGAAACCAGTGGTTGGCCGGGATGCATGGAGAAGCGCCATGACATCTTGCGGAAAGCTTCACCCAGACAAAAAAAACGGAAGAATACTTCATGCCTGGAAGCTTACCTGTGCAACCGCAAGTCATTATGGGCTCTGGCTTGGTTGACCTTAGTTGTGACTCTGGCTGGGACGGTACTAGCAGATGTAGAACTACGGTAGGATTGGATGGGTACCGGACAGTGGTCAGAGGAACTCTTTGGAAGACCATGTTTGGTCATCTTGTTCTCAAACACTCGAAGTGCGAGAAAGTAAAGAGAGGGATCGAATCTTGCGGGTAAAGTGTACAAACCTCTGCAGAGGGTTTAAACCTAATCGATTAGCCGTGTCCCCGTTTTACGGACAATTTGAGCCTACGGACTTGGATCTATTTCGAACTCTCAACACCGGACTCGATAACTTAATTGTGGGCAACTTATGATGAATTTGGGCTATGAGACATCGGTTGGCGGAACCATGTCATGATAGAAAACTCCTTAGTACAGACTTCATTCTATTCCTTTGATGTAGGTAAAATAAAATCAGCTTTTACGCAAACAAAACTCAGATCTGAGCCACAAAGCCATACCGCATATAGTATAGTTTATCATCTGTTTTCTCTTATTGTGATCTTGGGGTACATTCAATGTCTTGACCTACACGGCTGCAACGTATCATGTTGCAGATATTTCCTCGACGAGTAAGAGTTACGATACAGGGTTACGGTCTACACTCAACCTGCCGATGGCGTTGATGGGACTCCACACCCGACTATATGTTTCCGCTGTGACTTATGAGGTATATATCAGTTTTACGTTAATTATACATGTGATTGCACTTTGATATATACATTGATGTCTTGTGTGTGCCGACATATCGATCCGAGGATGGCACAAGAATACGTAGGCTTGACCGTCTGAGGTCGGGTCACTACATTAACCTCCAGTGAAACCGACAGCCAGGCCCCACTTCCTAACTAACTGGCTAACTAAATAAGATTAAGCTTAATCTAACTCTGGTGGGCCCACATATCTGTTTTGACTATGCTGATGTGGCCGTTGACCCGACCCCACCTGTCTGTGACTCTAGCCAAGACTGTCATCGACCTCACGGGTCCCACAGGTCAGGTTTGACCTGGACTGCGCCTATTGACTTGATGACGCCACACTGACATCATGCTGACGCAGTAACTCATTTTCTGGATTTATTCTTATTCAGGAAATTCCAGAAAATAGTATAAACTTCTAAAAATCATATAAAATTAACCATAGCTCAGAATGAAATAATTTATATATGAAAAATCATCAGAAAAATATGAAGAATCTGTTTATGGCACTTCCATGTATGTTTCAAAAATTTAACCTCACTGAATAGAATAAATCATGATTAGGGAAATTTATGAACTAGCATTTGGAGTTGGAGTTTAACCTTGTTTGAATTCCACTTCAATTAACTTGGCTAGATATTGCATTAGGTGAATTCAGTACCTTAAAATGACATGTCATTCATGTGAATGTGCATTGCATTGATTGTGTTCTTTCTTTGTCTGCCGGTGTTGCTCCCCCTCGGTAAACGTATGTTCTGACGATGAGATCGATGACACTGATGAAGAGCTATACTATCTTCAGAAGTGCCAGGCAAGAAAAACCCCCTTGTTCATTCCGATACAATCCCACTCTCTCGCTCCTGCTCTCTTTTACCGCGTTAGCACAACAGCGATTCAACTATTACATGCTGCGGTAGTTGATCCCCTTTATCCTCTGCATGACCTGTCATTGCCACAGTAAATAGATGAAACCCACTAGCATGAGTAGGAGTTGTTTGAGCCTTGATGTGCCTACTCATTCATGCTTGTGTTGTCATGCCTGCTATTGCTTAGAGTTGTGTCAGGTATGATTCACCGAGGATGAATTGGAAAGTTGTGAACATGTCCTACTGTTGAGAGCTAAGTGTGTGAACATGTTTTGGTAAAGGTAGCGGTGAGAGGCCATGTAGGAGTACATGGTGGGTTGTCTCATTGCAACCGTCCTCAGGAACTGAGTTCTATGTTTGTGATCCATGAACAGTTACTACCACACATTGGGTTCTGGTAACTCGACCCTCTCGACTTATTAATCAACTCGATCTCTGTCCAGGAGTTGCAACTAGTTTCTGGTGTTTTTAGGTTGTGTTAGTAGTCTACCAAGTGGCACCCGGTACAGGTGGGCTTGGGACAGACTAGGCACCGTGGCCTTGATATGCCAAGCGTCGCCTGCTTGGTGGGCTTGGAACCTTGTACACATCGTATGGGCCGTGGCGACACCCGCCGGATCTCCTTGCGGATGGAACCCGAATAGGCGATAAACCCGGACTAGAGACTTGTGTGGTTAGTCAGGTCGTGGCCGACTCCTCGCCAGGCTTCCGCTTGAAGGTTGCCGAGATACACGATGTGTACATGGTGGTAAGTGGCGAGAGCGTGTGTGAAGAAGTACACCCCTGCAGGGTTAACATCATCTATTCGAATAGCCGTGTCCGCGATAAAGGACTTCTGGGTTGCCTGTACAGTTCATAGACAAGTGAAAGTGGATACTCTAAAATGCGCAAGATAAGCATGAGTGCTATGGATGGCGTTCCTGTAGGGGGACGGGAGCGGATCCATAGTAGTGTATTGATATGGTGAATATGTGGACTCGTGTGCGCCACCTCAAAAGAGTTACTTGCAGTCGTAGTTTAGGATAGCCACCGAGTCAAAGCTGGCTTGCTGCAGTCAAACTCCACCACCCCTTTGTTGATACTGATGCATATGTAGATAGTTCTGATGTAAGTCTTGCTGGGTACATTTGTACTCATGTTTGCTTAATTTATGTTTTTGCAGAGAGACTTCCGTCTCGCTAGTAGTTCCGCGTGGACTTCGACGTTTATCTTGTTACCTCAGCTACGATCTTGTGCCCTCGGCAGGATCTGGTAGATAGTTAGGCTTCTCAGCCTTTTTCATTTATAGATGTCTGTACTGAGACATGTTAATCTTCCGCATGTGCTTGTTGCTTGTATGCTCTGTATGTTGGGTCATGAGACCCATGTTTGTAATATCTCGCTCCTCGGAGCCTAATGAATAAATACTTGAGTCGTAGAGTTATGATGTGATGCCATGTTGTATTTACACATATCGAGCATATTGTGTGTATGATTGAAATGCTTGGTATGTGTGGGATCCGACAACCTAGTTGTTTATCCTTGGTAGCCTCTCTTATGGGGAAATGTAGTCTTGTGCTTCCATGAGCCATAGTAGTCCGCTACACTGGTTCACCGGAGTCCTACTAGCCCAAAGACTACTGCTCCGGAACACTTGGTGGCGGCATGTGATTCACTTCGTTCGTGGTTCCGTCCTTCGGGGAAATGTCACGCGGTGACATCCGGAGTCCTGCCTAGCCTGCTACAGCCCGGGTTCCCGGAGTCCTGTTAGCCCAGTGCTACAGCCCGGATTCGCATGCTCTTGACCGACATGCTCGATGTTGATTCATGTATGCCTGTCCCCGTAAGTTAGTGCCACTTTGGGTTCATGACTAGTCATGTCGGCCCGGGTTCTCTGTCATATGGATGCTAGCGGCACTATCATATACGTGAGCCAAAAGACGCAAACGGTCCCGGGCCATGGTAAGGCGACACCCGTGGGAATACCGTGCGTGAGGCCGCAAAGTGATATGAGGTGTTACATGCTAGATCGGTGTGACTTAGAAGCGGGGTCCTGACAATGCAACTTATCTGTCTTTGACTGACGGTAGCATTATAAGATGATCTCTCACTAAATTTCGAGATAAAAGTGTTCTCCCTGAGTATGCACTGTTGCCAAAGTTCGTCGTGCCGAGACACCACGTGATGATCGGGTGTGATAAGCTCTACGTTCATCTACAATGGGTGCAAGCCAGTTTTGCACACGCAGAATGTGGCATCCTGGCTCAGAGCGACCGGTTTACCCTGCATTGCCAGCCCAGAGACCATGTCTTCTGGCAACACACAACAACATGGCACAGAATACAACCGCTTTATTCATGCTAGCGGAACATAGTGTTGGAAATATGCCCTAGAGGCAATAATAAATTAGTTATTATTATATTTCCTTGTTCATGATAATCGTTTATTATCCATGCTATAATTGTATTGATAGGAAACTCAGATACATGTGTGGATACATAGACAACACCATGTCCCTAGTAAGCCTCTAGTTGACTAGCTCGTTGATCAATAGATGGTTACGGTTTCACGACCATGGACATTGGATGTCGTTGATAACGGGATCACATCATTTGGAGAATGATGTGATGGACAAGACCCAATCCTAAGCCTAGCACAAAGATCGTAGTTCGTATGCTAAAGCTTTTCTAATGTCAAGTATCATTTCCTTAGACCATGAGATTGTGTAACTCCCGGATACCGTAGGAATGCTTTGGGTGTACCAAGCGTCACAACGAATCGGGTGACTATAAAGGTGCACTACGGTATCTCCGAAAATGTCATTGGGTTGGCACGAATCGAGACTGGGATTTGTCACTCCGTGTGACGGAGAGGTATCTCTGGGCCCACTTTCGGTAGGACATCATCATAATGTGCACAATGTGATCAACGAGTTGATCACGGGATGATGTGTTACGGAACGAGTAAAGAGACTTGCGGTAACGAGATTGAACAAGGTATCGGGATACCGACGATCGAATCTCGGGCAAGTACAATACCGCTAGACAAAGGGAATTGAATACGGGATTGATTGAGTCCTTGACATCGTGGGTTCATCCGATGAGATCATCGTGGAACATCCGGGAGCCAACATGGGTATCCAGATCCCGCTGTTGGTTATTGATCAAGAACGTCTCGGTCATGTCTACATGTCTTCCGAACCCGTAGGGTCTACACACTTAAGGTTCGATGGCGACGCTTAGGGTTATAAAGGAAGTTTGTATGTGGTTACCGAATGTTGTTCGGAGTCTCGGATGAGATCCCGGACGTCACGTGGAGTTCCGGAATGGTCCGGAGGTAAAGATTTATATATGGAAAGTTGTTGTTCGGGTTCCGGAAAAAGTTCGGGTTTTTTCGGTATTGTACCGGGAAGCTTCCAGAAGGTTCCGGAGGATTCCAGAGGGGTCCGGAGGTCCGGAAATTGTTCCACCACGTCCAATACAGTAGCATGGGCTGTAGGGGGGCGCCCTAGACTTAATGGGCCAGGGGCACCTGTTGGGGAACGTAGTAATTTCAAAAATTTTCCTACGATCACGCAAGACCATGGTGATGGCATAGCAACGAGAGGGGAGAGTGTCCGTCCACGTACCCTCGTAGACCGAAAGCGGAAGCGTTATAACAACGCGGTTGATGTAGTCGCACGTCTTCACGATCCGACCGATCCAAGCACCGAACGACGGCACCTCCGAGTTACGCACATCGTTCAGCTCGATGGCGATCCCGGACTCCGATCCAGCAAAGTGTCGGGATGAGTTCCACAAGACGACGGCGTGGGACGATGTTGATGCTCCACTGACGCAGGGCTTCGCCTTAAGCTCATGACGATATGACTTCTCCGGCGCAGGCTTCGCCTAAGCTCATGACGATATGACCGAAGTGGAATATGGTGGAAGGGGCACCGCACACGGCTAAGGAAAGATCCGTAGATCAACTTGTGTATCTTGGGGTGCCCCTGCCCCGTGATATAAAGGAGACAAGGGGAGGTGGCCGGCCCTAGAGGAGGCGCACTAAGGAGGAGTCCTACTCCCGGGAGTAGGACTCCCCCTTCTCCTAGTTGGAGTAGGATTGGGGAGGGGAAAGGGGAAGGGCGCCGCCTCTCTCCTTGTCCTATTCGGACTGGAAGGGGAGGGGGCGCAGCCCACCTGGCCGGCCCTTCTCCTTCTCCCTCAAGGCCCATGAGGGCCCATATACCCCGGGGTTCCGTAACCCCGGTGTTAGAATATCCTGCTTTTCACTCGGAACCATTCAAGTCCAAACATAGGCTTCCAATATATCAATCTTTATGTCTCGACCATTTCGAGACTCCTCGTCATGTCCGTGATCACATCCGGGACTCCGAACAACCTTCGGTGCATCAATACTTATAAACTCATTATGAACTGTCATCGAAACGTTAAGCGTGCGGACCCTACGGGTTCGAGAACTATGTAGACATGACCTAGAACCATTCTCGGTCAATAACCAATAAGCGGAACCTGGATGCCCATATTGGTTCCTACATATTCTAAGAAGATCTATATAGGACAAACCGCATAACGACATACTTTGATCACTTTGACATCGGAATGTTACTAACCCGAGAATCGATCGTCGGTATCCAATACCTAGTTCAATATCATTCGGGTAAGTCTCTTTACTCGCTCCGTAATACATCATCTCACAACTAACTCATTAGTTGTAATGCTTGCAAGGCTTAAGTGATGTGCATTACCGAGAAGGCACGGAGATACCTCTCCGACAATCGGAGTGACAAAACCTAATCTCGAAATACGCCAACCCAACAAGTACCTTTGGAGACACCTGTAGTACTCCTTTATAATCACCCGATTACGTTGTGACGTTTGGTAGTAGCCAAAGTTCCTCCGATGGCAGGAGTTGCATAATCTCATAGTTATAGGAACATGTATGGGTCATGAAGAAAGCATTAACATACTAAACGATCAAGCTGTTAAGCTAACGGAATGGGTCATGTCAATCAGATCATTCAACTAATGATGTGACCTTGTTAATCAAATAACAACTCCTTGTTCATGGTTAGGAAACATAACCATCTTTGATTAACAAGCTAGTCAAGTAGAGGCATACTAGTGACATCTTGTTTGTCTATATATTCACACATGTATTATGTTTCCGGTTAATACAATTCTAGCATGAATAATAAACATTTATCATGATATAAGGAAATAAATAATAACTTTATTATTGCCTCTAGGGCATATTTCCTTGATCTCCCACTTGCACTAGAGTCAATAATCTAGATTACAAAGTAATGATCCTTACACCCATGGAGTCTTGGTGCTGGTCATGTTTTGCTCGTGGAAGAGGCTTAGTCAATGGGTCTGCAACATTCAGATCCGTATGTATTTTGCAAATCTCTATGTCTCCCACTTGGACTTGGTCCCGAATGGAATTGAGGCGTCTCTTGATGTGCTTGGTCCTCTTGTGAAATCTGGATTCCTTTGCCAAGGCAATTGCACCAGTATTGTCACAGAAGATCTTCATCGGTCCCGATGCACTAGGTATGACACCTAGATCGGAAATGAACTCTTTCATCCAGACTCCTTCATTTGCTGCTTCCGAAGCAGCTATGTACTCCGCTTCACATGTAGATCCATCCACGACGCTTTGTTTAGAACTGCACCACCTGACAGCTCCACCGTTTAATAAAAATACGTATCCGGTTTGCGATTTAGAATCGTCCGGATCAGTGTCAAAGCTTGCATCGACGTAACCATTTACGACTAGCTCTTTGTCACCTCCATATACGAGAAACATATCCTTAGTCCTTTTCGGTATTTCAGGATGTTCTTGACCGCTGTCCGATGATCCATTCTGGATTACTTTGGTACCTTCCTGCCAAGCTTACAGCTAAGCATATGTCGTGTCTGGTACACAGCATTGCATACATGATAGAGCCTATGGCTGAAGCATAGGGAACATCTTTCATTTTCTCTCTATCTTCTGCTGTGGTCGGGCATTGAGTCGACTCAATCTTACACCTTGTAACACGTAAAAACCTTTCTTTGCACGATCCATTTTGAACTTTTCAAAACTTTATCAAGGTATGTACTTTGTGAAAGTCCAATCAAGCGTCTTGATCTATCTCTATAGATCTTGATGCCCAATATGTAAGCAGCTTCACCGAGGTCTTTCATTGAAAAACTTTTATTCAAGTATCCTTTTATGCTATCCAGAAATTCTATATCATTTCCAATCAGTAATATGTCGTCCACATATAATATTAGAAATGCTACTGAGCTCCCACTCACTTTCTTGTAAATACAGGCTTCTCCAAAAGTCTGTACAAACCCATATGCTTTGATCACATTATCAAAGCGTTTATTCCAACTCCGAGAGGCTTGCACGGACCATAAATTGATCATTGGAGCTTGCACACTTTGTTAGCACCTTTTGGATCGACAAAACCTTCTGGTTGCATCATATACAACTCTTCTTCTAGAAATCCATTCAAGAATGCAGTTTTTACATCCATTTGCCAAATTTCATAATCATAAAATGCGGCAATTGCTAACATGATTCGGACAGACTTAAGCATCGCTACGGGTGAGAAAGTCTCATCGTAGTCAACCCCTTGAACTTGTCGAAAACCTTTCGCAACAAGTCGAGCTTTGTAGACAGTTATATTACCATCGGCGTCTGTCTTCTTCTTAAAGATCCATTTATTTTCAATGGCTTGCCGATCATCGGGCAAGTCAACCAAAGTCCATACTTTGTTCTCATACATGGATCCCATCTCAGATTTCATGGCTTCCAGCCATTTTGCGGAATCTGGGCTCACCATCGCTTCTTCATAGTTTGTAGGTTCGCCATGGTCAAGTAGCATGACTTCCAGAATAGGATTACCGTACCACTCTGGTGCGTATTTTACTCTGGTTGACCTACGAGGTTCAAGAGTAACTTGATCTGAAGCTTCATGATCATCATCATTAGTTTCCTCACTAATTGGTGTAGTTGTCACGGGAACCATTTCTTGTGATGAACTACTTTCCAATAAGGGAGCAGATATGATTATCTCATCAAGTTCTACTCTCCTCCCACTCACTTCTTTCGAGAGAAACTCCTTCTCTAGAAAGGACCCGAATTTAGCAACGAAAATCTTGCCTTGGATCTGTGATAGAAGGTGTACCCAACAGTCTCCTTTGGGTATCCTATGAAGACACATTTTTCCGATTTGGGTTCGAGCTTATCTGGTTGAAGTTTCTTTACATAAGCATCGCAGCCCCAAACTTTAAGAAACGACAACTTTGGTTTCTTGCCAAACCACAGTTCATAAGGCGTCGTCTCAACGGATTTTGACGGTGTTCTATTCAACGTGAATGCGGCCATCTCTAAAGCATAACCCCAAAACGATAGCGGTAAATCGGAAATAGACATCATAGATCGCACCATATCTAGTAAAGTACGATTACGACGTTCGGACACACCATTTCTCTGTGGTGTTCTGGGTGGCGTGAGTTGCGAAACGATTCCACATTGTTTCAAATGTAAACCAAACTCGTAACTCAAATATTCTCCTCCACGATCAGATCGTAGAAACTTTATTTTCTTGTTACGATGATTTTCTACTTCACTCTGAAATTCTTTGAACTTTTCAAACGTTTCAGATTTGTGTTTCATTAAGTAGATATACCCATATCTGCTCAAATCATCTGTGAAGGTGAGAAAATATCGATACCTTGGCGTGCCTCAACATTCATTGGACCACAAACATCGGTATGTATGATTTCCAACAAATCAGTTGCTCGCTCCATAGTTCCGGAGAACGGCGTTTTGGTCATTTTGCCCATGAGGCACGGTTACGCAAGTACCAAGTGATTCATAATCAAGTGATTCTAGAAGTCCATCAGTATGGAGTTTCTTCATGCGTTTTATACCAATATGACCTAAACGGCAGTGCCACAAATAAGTTGCACTATCATTATCAACTCTGCATCTTTTGGCTTCAACATTATGAATATGTGTATCACTCTTGCCGAGATTCAACAAGAATAGACCATTCTTCAAGGGTGCATGACCATAAAAGATATTACTCATATAAATAGAACAACCATTATTCTCTGATTTAAATGAATAACCATCTCGCATTAAACAAGATCCAGATATAATGTTCATGCTCAACGCTGGCACCAAATAACAATTATTTAGGTCTAAAACTAATCCCGAAGGTAGATGTAGAGGTAGCGTGCCGACCGCGATCACATTGACTTTGGAACCATTTCCCACGCGCATCGTCACCTCGTCCTTTGCGATTGCTCGTCTATTCCGTAGTCCCTGCTTCGAGTTGCAAATATTAGCAATGTAACCAGATATCAAATACCAGTGCTACTACGAGCTCTAGTAAGGTACACATCAATAACATGTATATCACATATACCTTTGTTCACCTTGCCATCCTTTTTATCCGCCAAATACTTGGGGCAGTTCCGCTTCGATGTCCGGTGCGCTTGCGGTAAAAACACTCGATTTCAGCTTAGGTCCAGACTTGGGTTTCTTCTCTTGATCAGCAACTTTCTTGCTGTTCTTTTGAAGTTTCCTTCTTCTTCCCTTTGCCCTTTTTCTTGAAACTAGTGGTTTTGTTGACCATCAACACTTGATGCTCTTTCTTGATTTCTACCTCCATGCTTTTAGCATCGCGAAGAGCTCGAGAATTGTCTTAGTCATCCCTTGCATATTATAGTTCATCACGAAGCTCTTGTAGCTTGGTGGCGATGATTGGAGAATTACATCAATGACACTATCATCCGGAAGATTAACTCCCAGCTGAATTAAGTGATTGTTATACCCGGACATTTTGAGTATGTGCTCACTTGTGAACTATTCTCCTCCATCTTGCAGCTATAGAACTTATTGGAGACTTCATATCTCTCAATCCGGGCATTTGCTTGAAATATTAACTTCAACTCCTGGAACATCTCATATGCTCCATGACGTTCAAAACGTCGTTGAAGACCCGGTTCTAAGCCGTAAAGCATGGCACACTTGAACTATAGAGTAGTCATCAGCTACCTTTGCGGACGTTCATAACTTCGGCTCGGCATCTGCAGCAGCTGTCACCCAGCGGTGCTTCGGGGCGTAATTTTTACGTGCAGCAATGAGGATAATCCTCAAATTACGGACCCAGTCCGTGTAATTGCTACCATCATCTTTCAACTTTGCTTTCTCAAGGAACGCATTAAAATTCAACGGAACAACAAAGACGAGCCATCTATCTACAAAGAAACATAGACAAGCAAAATACTATCGGTACTAAGTTCATGATAAATTTAAGTTTAATTAATCATATTAAAAACTCCCACTTAGGCAGACATCTCTCCGGTCATCTAAGTGATCACGTGATCCATATTAACTAAACCATGTCCGATCATCACGTGTGGCGGAGTAGTTTCAATGGTGAACATCACTATGTTGATCATATCTACTATATGATTCACGTTCGACCTTTCGGTCTCCGTGTTCCGAGGCCATATCTGTTATATGCTAGGCTCGTCAAGTTTAACCTGAGTATTCGCGTGTGCAACTGTTTTGCACCCGTTGTAGATGGACGAGAACTTATCACACCCGATCATCACGTGGTGTCCGGGTACTACGAACTTTGGCAACGGTGCATACTCGAGAGAACACTTCTTGATAATTTTTAGTGAGAGATCATCTTATAATGCTACCGTCAAACAAAGCAAGATAAGAAGCATAAAGGATAAACATCACATGCAATCAATATAAGTGATATGATATGGTCATCATCATCTTGTGCTTGTGATCTCCATCGCCGAAGCACAGTCAAGATCACCATCGTCACCGGTAGCGACACCTTGATCTCCATCGTAGCATCGTTGTCGTCTCGTCAACTATTGCTTCTACGACTATCGCTACTCCTTAGTGATAAAGTAAAAGCAATTACATGGCGTTGCATTTCATACAATAAAGCGACAACCATATGGCTCCTGCGATTGCAGATAACTCGGTTACAAAACATGATCATCTCATACAATAAAATATAGCATCACGTCTTGACCATATCACATCACAACATGCCCTTCAAAAACAAGTTAGACGTCCTCTACTTTGTTGTTGCAAGTTTTACGTGGCTGCTACGGGCTGAGCAAGAACCGTTCTTACCTACGCATCAAAACCACACCGATACTTCGTCAAATAGACTCCGTTTTAACCTTCTCAAGGACCGGGCGTAGCCACACTCGGTTCAACTAAAGTTGGAGAGACAGTCTTCCGCAAGCCATCTATGTGCAGAGCACGTCGAGGAACCGGTCTCGCGTAAATGCACGCGTAAGGTTGGTCCGGATCGTCTCGTCCAACAATACCGCTGAACCAAAGTATGACATGCTGGTAGGCGGTATGACTTGTATCGTCCACAACTCACTTGTGTTCTACTCGTGCATATGACATCAACGCATAAAACCAGGCTCGGATGCCACTTTGTTGGGGAACGAGTAATTTCAAAAATTTTCCTCACGATCACGCAAGACCATGGTGATGGCATAGCAACGAGAGGGAGAGTGTCCGTCCACGTACCCTCGTGAGACCGAAAGCGGAAGCGTTATAACAACGCGGTTGATGTAGTCGACGTCTTCACGATCCGACCGATCCAAGCACCGAACGTCACGGCACCTCCGAGTTACGCACACGTTCAGCTCGATGGCGATCCCGGACTCCGATCCAGCAAAGTGTCGGGGATGAGTTCCGTCGGCCTGACGGCGTGGTGACGATGTTGATGCTCCACCGACGCAGGGCTTCGCCTAAGCTCATGACGATATGACTTCTCCGCGCAGAGGCTTCGCCTTAAGCTCCACGACGATATGACCAAGTGGAATATGGTGGTAGGGGGCACCGCACACGGCTAAGGAAAGATCCGTAGATCAACTTGTGTATCTTGGGGTGCCCCCTGCCCCCGTATATAAAGGAGACAAGGGGGAGGTGGCCGGCCCTAGAGGAGGCGCACCAAGGAGGAGTCCTACTCCCACCGGAGTAGGACTCCCCTCTCCTAGTTGGAGTAGGATTGGGGAGGGAAAGGGGGAAGGCGCCGCCCCCTCTCCTTGTCCTATTCGATTTGGAAGGGGAGGGGGGCGCGCAGCCCACCTGGCCGGCCCTTCTCCTTCTCCCTCAAGGCCCATGAGGGCCCATATACCCCCCGGGGGGTTCCGGTAACCCCCCGGTGTTCCGGTAACATCCTGTTTTCACTCGGAACCATTCCGAAGTCCAAACATAGGCTTCCAATATATCAATCTTTATGTCTCGACCATTTCGAGACTCCTCGTCATGTCCGTGATCACATCCGGGACTCCGAACAACCTTCGGTGCATCAATACTTATAAACTCATTATGAATCATCGCCGAAGCGTTAAGCGTGCGGACCCTACGGGTTCGAGAACTATGTAGACATGACCTAGAACCATTCTCGGTCAATAACCAATAGCGGAACCTGGATGCCCATATTGGTTCCTACATATTCTACGAAGATCTTTATCGGTCAAACCGCATAACGACATACTTTGTTCCCTTTGTCATCGGTATGTTACTTACCCGAGATTCGATCGTCGGTATCCAATACCTAGTTCAATCTAGATTCTTGGTAAGTCTCTTTACTCGTTCCGTAATACATCATCTCACAACTAACTCATTAGTTGTAATGCTTGGAAGGCTTAAGTGATGTGCATTACCGAGAAGGCTCGGAGATACCTCTCCGACAATCGGAGTGACAAAACCTAATCTCGAAATACGCCAACCCAACAAGTACCTTTGGAGACACCTGTAGTACTCCTTTATAATCACCCGATTACGTTGTGACGTTTGGTAGTACCCAAAGTGTTCCTCCGTAAACGGGAGTTGCATAATCTCATAGTTATAGGAACATGTATGGGTCATGAAGAAAGCATTAACATACTAAACGATCAAGCTGTTAAGCTAACGGAATGGGTCATGTCAATCAGATCATTCAACTAATGATGTGACCTTGTTAATCAAATAACAACTCCTTGTTCATGGTTAGGAAACATAACCATCTTTGATTAACAAGCTAGTCAAGTAGAGGCATACTAGTGACATACTTGTTTGTCTATATATTCACACATGTATTATGTTTCCGGTTAATACAATTCTAGCATGAATAATAAACATTTATCATGATATAAGGAAATAAATAATAACTTTATTATTGCCTCTAGGGCATATTTCCTTCAGCACCAGCCCCCCCAAGGCCCATGCGCATGGGAGGGGGGAAACCCTAAGGGGGAGGGCCTCCACTTGACTTGGGAGGCACTCCTCCCCCTCTTGGCCGCCCCCCAAGTCCCATCTAGGGCTGGCCGCACCCCTTGGGGTGGGAAACCCTGAAGGGTGCGCAGCCCCCCTTTCCCCCTATATATACTTGAGGTTTTGGGCTGCCCAACACACATGAGAACTTCTCCTCTTGGTGCAGCCCTGCCTCTCCTCCTCCTCCTCTCCCTTGGTGCTTGGCGAAGCCCTGCGGGATTGCCACGCTCCTCCATCACCACCATGCCGTTGTGTTGCTGCTGGATGGAGTCTTCCTCAACCTCTCCCTCTCTCCTTGCTGGATCAAGGTGTGGGAGGCGCCACCGGGCTGTACGTGTGTTGAACGCGGAGGTGCCGTCCGTTCGGCACTAGGATCTCCGGTGATTTGGATCACGACGAGTACGACTCCTTCAACCCCGTTCTCATGAACGCTTCCGCTTAGCGATCTACAAGGGTATGTAGATGCACTCTCCTTCCCTCGTTGCTAGTTTCTCCATAGATAGATCTTGGTGACGCGTAGGAAAATTTTGAATTTCTGCTCGTTCCCCCAGCAGTGGCATCATGAGCTAGGTCTATTGCGTAGATTCTTTGCACGAGTAGAACACAAAGTAGTTGTGGGCGTTAATTTTGTTCAATATTCTTACTGTTACTAGTCCAATCTTGTTTCGACGGTATTGTGGGATGAAGCGGCCCGGACCGACCTTACACGTACTCTTACGTGAGACAGGTTCCACCGACTGACATGCACTTGGTGCATAAGGTGGCTAGCGGGTGCCAGTCTCTCCCACTTTAGTCGGATCGGATGCGATGAAAAGGGTCCTTATGAAGGGTAAATAGCAATTGACATATCACGTTGTGGTTTTGCGTAGGTAAGAAACGTTCTTGCTAGAAACCCATAGCAGCCACGTAAAACATGCAAACAACAATTAGAGGACGTCTAACTTGTTTTTGCAGGGTATGCTATGTGATGTGATATGGCCAAGAAGAATGTGATGAATGATATGTCATGTATGAGATTGATCATGTTCTTGTAATAGGAATCACGACTTGCATGTCGATGAGTATGACAACCGGCAGGAGCCATAGGAGTTGTCTTTATTTATTGTATGACCTGCGAGTCATTGAACAACGCCATGTAATTACTTTACTTTATTGCTAACCGGTAGCCATAGTAGTAGAAGTAATAAGTTGGCGAGGACAACTTCATGGAGACACGATGATGGAGATCATGGTGTCATGCCGGTGACGATGATGATCATGGAGCCCCGAAGATGGAGATCAAAAGGAGCAAAATGATATTGGCCATATCATGTCACTATTTGATTACATGTGATGTTTATCATGTTTATACATCTTATTTTCTTAGAATGACGGTAGTAAATAAGATGATCCCTCATTAAAATTTCAAGAAAGTGTTCCCCTAATCGTGCACCGCTATGCGAAGTTAAATGCGTTTCAAGCACCACGTGATGATCGGGTGTGATAGATTCTTACGTTCACATACAACGGGTGTAAGCCAGATTTACACGCAAAACACTTAGGTTAACTTGACGAGCCTAGCATGTACAGACATGGCCTCGGAACACAAGAGACCGAAAGGTCGAGCATGAGTCGTATAGTAGATACGATCAACATGAAGATGTTCACCGATGATGACTAGTCCGTCTCACGTGATGATCGGACACGGCCTAGTTGACTCGGATCGTGTAATCACTTAGATGACTAGAGGGATGTCTATTCGAGTGGGAGTTCATGAGATGAACTTAATTATCCTGAACATAGTCAAAAGATCTTTGCAAATTATGTCGTAAGCTCGCGCTTTAGTTCTACTGTTTAGATATGTTCCTAGAGAAAATATAGTTGAAAGTTGACGCTAGCAATTATGCGGTCAGTAGAAAGCTTATGTCCTTAATGCACCGCTCGGTGTGCTGGACCTCGAACGTGGTCTGTGGATGTTGCGAACATCTGACACACACGTTTTGATGACTACGTGATAGTTCGGTAATGTTAAACGGCTTAGAATTAAGGCACCAAAGACGTTTTGAAACGTCACGGAACATGTGAGATGTTCTGAGGGCTGAAATTGGGATTTCAGGCTCGTGCTCACGTCAAGAGGTATGAGACCTCCGACGAGTTTTCTAGCCTACAAACTAAGGGAGAAGATCTGAATCGTTGAGCTTGTACTCAGATTGTCCGGGTACAACAATCACTTGAATCGAGTGGGAGTTAATCTTCCGGATGAGATAGTGATGTTTCTCCAAAGACATTGCCACCAAGCTACTAGAGCTTCGTGATGAACTATAACATATCGAGGATAGATATGATGATCCTTGAAGTGTTCGCGATGTTTGACACATGAAAGTAGAAGTCAAGTAGGAGCATCAATTGTTGATGGTTGTTAAAACCACTAGTTTCAAGAAGGGCAAGGGCAACAAGGGATACTTCATGAAACGGCAAAACAGTTGCTGCTCTAGTGAAGAAACCCAAGGTTGAACCCAAAACCGAGACTAAGTGCTTCTGTAATGAGAGGAACAGACAAAGAAGTGGAACCACCCTAGATACTTGGTAGATGAGAAGGCTGGCAAGGTCGATAGAAGTATATTGGATATACATTATGTTAATGTGTACTTTACTAGTACTCCTAGTAGCACCAGGGTATTAGATACCGGTTCGGTTGCTAAGTGTTAGCAACTCGAAATAAAAGCTACGGAATAAACGGAGACTAGCTAAAGGTGAGCCGACGATATGTGTTGGAAGTGTTTCCAAGGTTGATGTGATCAAGCATCGCACGCTCCCTCTACCATCAAGATTAGTATTAAACCTGAATAATTGTCATTTGGTGATTGCGTTGAGCATAGACATGATTATGTCTATCGCAATACGGTTATTCATTTAAGGAGAATAATGGTTACTCTATTTATTTGAATAATACCTTCAATGGTCTTGCACCTAAAGGAATGGTTTATTGAATCTCGATCGTAGTGATACACATTTTCATGCCAAAAGATATAAGATAGTAATGATAGTACCACCTGCTTGTGGCAATCGCCATTTGAGTCATATTGGTATAAACGCATGAAGAAGCTCCATATTGATGGATCTTTGGACTCACTCGTTTTGAAAAGTTTGAGACATGCGAACCATGTCTATTGGTGTATACGCATGAAGAAACTCCATGCAGATGGATCGTTTGGACTCACTTGATTTTGAATCACTTGAGATATGCAAATCATACCACATGGGCAAGATGACTGAAAAGCCTCGGTTTCGATGAAGATGGAACAAGATAGCAACTTGTTGGAAGTAACACATTTTGATGTGTGCAGTCCAATGAGTGCTGAGGCATGCAGTGAATATCGTTATGTTCTTAGTAGATGTTGAGTACATTTACTTGATGAAACACAAGTCTGAATTATTGAAAGGTTCAAGTAATTTCAGAGTGAAGTTGAAGATCTTCGTGACAAGAGGATAAAATGTCTGTGATGTGATCATACAGATGAATATCTGAGTTGCGAGTTTGGTACACAATTGAGACATTATGGAAATTGTTTCACAATTAATACCGCCTGGAACACCATAGTGTGATGGTGTGTCCGAACATCATAGTTGCACCCTATTAGATATGGTGCGTACCATGATGTCTCTTATCGAATTACCACTATCGTTCATGGGTTAGGCATTAGAGACAACCACATTCACTTTAATAGGGCACCACGTAACTCCGTTGAGACGACACCGTTTGAAATATGGTTTGGAGAAACATAAGTTGTCGTTTCTTAAAAGTTTGGGGCTGCGACGCTTATGTGAAAAAGTTTCATCATGATAAGCTCGAACCCAAAACGGATAAATACATCTTCATAGGACACCCAAAACAGTTGGGTATACCTCCTATCTCAAGATCCGGAAGCAAAAGTAATTGTTTCTAGAAACGGGTCCTTTCTCGAGGAAATGTTTCTCTTGAAAGAATTGAGTGGGAGGATGGTGGAGACTTGATATGGTTATTGAACCGTCACTACAACTAGTGTGTAGCAGGGCACAGGAAGTTGTTCCTGTGGCACCTACACCAATTGAAGTCGAAGCTTATGATAGTGATCATGAAGTTTTGGATCAAGTCACTACTGTACCTCGTAGGGTGACAAGGCGGCGTACTGCTTCAGAGTGGTACGGTGATCCTGTCTTGAAGGTCATGTTGCTAGACAACAATGAACCTACGAGCTATGGAGAAGCGATGGTGGGCCCAAATTCCGACAAATGGTTAGAAGCCATGAAATCCGAGATAGGATCCATGTATCATAACAAAGCATGGACTTTGGTGGACTTACCCGTTGATCGGCAAGCCATTGAGATAAATGGATCTTTAAGAAGAAGACGGACGTGGATGGTAATATCACTGTCTATAAAGCTCGACTTGTGGCGAAGAGTTTTTTCACAAGTTCAAGGAGTTGACTACGATGAGATTTTCTCATCCGTAGCGATGCTTAAGTCCGTCGGAATCATGTTAGCATAAGCTGCATTTATGAAATCTGGCAGATGGATGTCAAGACGAGTTTCCTTACCGGTTTTAAGGAAAGGTTGTATGTGATACAATCAGAAAAGTTTTATCGATCCTAAGGATGCTAAAAGGTATGCTGGCTCCAGCGATCCTTCTAAGGACTGGAGTAAGCATCTCGGAGTTGGAATGTGCGCTTTGATAAGATGATCAAAGATTTTGGGTTTATACAAAGTTCATGAGAAACTTGTATTTCCAAAGAAGTGAGTGGGAGCACTATAGAATTTCTAATGAGTATATGTTGTTGACATATTGATGATCAGAAATGATGTAGAATTTCTGGAAAGCATATAGGGTTATTTGAAAGATGTTTTTCAATAGAAAACCTGGATTAAGCTACTTGAACATTGAGCATTAAGATCTATAAGGATAGATCAAAAACGCTTAATGGTACTTTCAAATGAGCACATACCTTGACATAATCTTGAAAGTGTTCAAGATGGATCAGTCAAAGAAGGAGTTCTTGCCTGAGTTGTAAGGTATGAAGTTAAGAGTTAAAAGCTCGACCACGGCAGAAAAGAGAGAAAGGACGAAGGTTGTCCCCTATGCTTCAGACATAGGCTCTATAGTATGCTATGTTGTGTACCGCACCGGAAGTGTGCCTTGCCATGAGTCACTAAGGGTACAAGAATGATCCAGGAATAGATCATTGGACAGCGGTCAAAATTGTCCTTGGAGTAAATAAGGACATGTTTCTCGATTATGGAGGTGATAAAGAGTTCGGCGTAAAGGGTTACGTCGATGCAAGCTTTAACACCTATCCGAGTGACTCTGAGTAGCAAACCGGATACGTATAGTGGAGCAACCATTTGGAATAGCTCCAAGTGGAGCGTGGAAGCAGCATTTACAATATGACCTAGAAATTTGCAAAGCACACACGGATCTGAAAGGTTCAGACCCGTTGACTAAAACCTCTCTCACAAGCAAAACATGATCAAACCTCAGAACTCATTGAGTCTAAATCACATGATGATGTGAACTAGTTCTGAGACACTAATAAACTCTTTGGGTGTTGGTCACATGGCGATGTGACCTATCGATGTTAATCACATGACGATGTGAACTAGATTATTGACTCTAGTGCAAGTGGGAGACTGTTGGAAATATGCCCTAGAGGCAATAATAAATTAGTTATTATTATATTTCCTTGTTCATGATAATCGTTTATTATCCATGCTATAATTGTATTGATAGGAAACTCAGATACATGTGTGGATACATAGACAACACCATGTCCCTAGTAAGCCTCTAGTTGACTAGCTCGTTGATCAATAGATGGTTACGGTTTCCTGACCATGGACATTGGATGTCGTTGATAACGGGATCACAACATTTGGAGAACGATGTGATGGACAAGACCCAATCCTAAGCCTAGCACAAAGATCGTAGTTCGTATGCTAAAGCTTTTCTAATGTCAAGTATAATTTCCTTAGACCATGAGATTGTGTAACTCCCGGATACCGTAGGAATGCTTTGGGTGTACCAAACGTCACAACGTAACTGGGTGACTATAAAGGTGCACTACAGGTATCTCCGAAAGTGTCTGTTGGGTTGGCATGAATCGAGACTGGGATTTGTCACTCCGTGTGACGGAGAGGTATCTCTGGGCCCACTCGGTAGGACATCATCATAATGTGCACAATGTGATCAACGAGTTGATCACGGGATGATGTGTTACGGAACGAGTAAAGAGACTTGCCGGTAACGAGATTGAACAAGGTATCGGGATACCGACGATCGAATCTCGGGCAAGTACAATACCGCTAGACAAAGGGAATTGAATACGGGATTGATTGAATCCTTGACATCGTGGGTTCATCCGATGAGATCATCGTGGAACATGTGGGAGCCAAGATGGGTATCCAGATCCGCTGTTGGTTATTGACCGGAGAACGTCTCGGTCATGTCTACATGTCTCCCGAACCCGTAGGGTCTACACTTAAGGTTCGATGACGCTAGGGTTATAAAGGAAGTTTGTATGTGGTTACCGAATGTTGTTCGAGTCGGATGAGATCCCGGACGTCACGAGGAGTTCCGGAATGGTCCGGAGGTAAAGATTTATATATGGAAAGTTGTTGTTCGGGTTAGGAAAAAGTTCGGGTTTTTCGGTATTGTACCGGAAGCTTCGGAAGGTTCGGAGGGGTCCGGAGGTCCGGAAATTGTTCCACCACGTCCAATACAGTAGCATGGGCTGTAGGGGGCGCCCTAGCCTTAATGGGCCAGGGGCACCAGCCCCCAAGGCCCATGCGCATGGGAGGGAAACCCTAAGGGGGAGGGCCTCCACTTGACTTGGGAGGCACTCCTCCCCCTCTTGGCCGCCCCCCAAGTCCCATCTAGGGCTGGCCGCACCCCTTGGGGTGGGAAACCCTAAAGGGGGTGCAGCCCCCCTTTCCCCCTATATATACTTGAGGTTTTGGGCTGCCCAACACACATGAGAACTTCTCCTCTTGGTGCAGCCTGCCTCTCCTCCTCCTCCTCTCCCTTGGTGCTTGGCGAAGCCTGCGGGATTGCCACGCTCCTCCATCACCACCATGCCATTGTGTTGCTGCTGGATGGAGTCTTCCTCAACCTCTCCCTCTCTCCTTGCTGGATCAAGGCGTGGGAGACGTCACCGGGCTGTACATGTGTTGAACGCGGAGGTGCCATCCGTTCGGCACTAGGATCTCCGGTGATTTGGATCACTTAAATGCACGACTCCTTCAACCCCGTTCTCATGAATGCTTCCGCTTAGCGATCTACAAGGGTATGTAGATGCACTCTCCTTCCCCTCGTTGCTAGTTTCTCCATAGATAGATCTTGGTGACACGTAGGAAAATTTTGAATTTCTGCTACGTTCCCCAACACATAGTTCATATTACAACAATTAGCAAGGCCAAGCGGCACACACGGTGCGGCTGAACAATATGTACATTATTTAGTGAACATAAAGGGGCCTCGATCATGACAACTACTCGGCAGCGGAACAACGTCATAGCGGGACTCCATAGCACAAGGACACCGACGTGGACACGGTCTAGACTCGGACATCACTCCTTTCCAACGAGACTTTCCTGAAATCTGGCATGACACGCCAGGTCAGTACATTGAATGTACTTGCAAGCTCACAATAAGCATAACAAGATGACAGACAATATTATGATATTTATCCAGTTTTAATCAACAATGCAGCTATATAACCAACATGACGCGACTATGCTCAACAGGTACTCATTCTCCCAACTTGCTTACCATTTGTGACCAACAAACATAATATTACCAACCCATACCCGTGATCCTTACGGCGATGACAACCCGACCATCTCATGGCCCGTGATCCTTACGGCGATCACAACCCGACCAACTCGTGGCCCGTGATCCTTACGGCGATCACAACCCGACCAACTCGTGGCCCGTGATCCTCACGGCGATCACAACCCGACCAACTCATGGCCAACTCAACACGATGACCTCACTGTCATCCGTAGTGCAAATTAGTGTGCATATTTATTAAGTGTTGACCCATGGTGTACCTTACTTTCGAGCTTGTCCGTATCTGTGGACTCGGCTATCGATAGATTAAATACACTCTGCAGAGGTTAGTACACTGTACCCACACTACGGAACCCATGGCCTCACTTTCCCATCCGAGTGGACCAATAGCGTTCCGACGAAACCATTTCACTGTCATGACACTCTCCCGGCCCCTCCGACTCAGATCCCACTGGGCTAGTCCTGGGTGGCCCTGTGTCTACCTCCAGACACCTCGACCACCATCGTGGCCACGATCCACACTGGGATCCGGTACCAAACTTAACTTAACAACGGGCTCACAAGGTTATGCTTGCCTACCGGGCCAGGGTACAGCACGCCCATAACCTTCCCTAATTTGAGGTACTGACCAGAGGCACAATAATGAAACACATTAAGGTCGTCCCATACCGGCAAAAATGTGGTTGCACTGGGAAAGACTCGTTTCAGCGGCACCACGACCCGGTCAACAACATGTTCAAGTTGAATATTAATCAGGTTCAACTTTTTAATGTGAAAAGGAAATAACAGGTGTCGTACTGCCATATCACGCATCACTTAACATATGCATCACATAACCATGCAAAACTGCACCAACTACGCTCCCACGGAGCCAACATAAATTCATGCTACTATACTGGTAAAAACCTTTCTTCACTTATACCAGAACCATTTCTAGCAATTATCATCATTATACCTCATGCAAAAATAATATCCAAATTTCTCATCAATTCTATGACCATATTATTCGTTTAACTCTAACAACTAAGTTCTCATCATCTTACCAACAATATTTACTTCAAACCTACTGAAGTTCAAGCATTTTGACATAAAAAGCATATAACAGAATATATTTATTTTATAACTAATTAAAATGCATCAATATTCATAAGTTCAAGTATGAAAATCAATAATAATGAATTGGCACCATGAAAATGTTACCGTGGCTTGCCTTAGTACAGATGAGGGTCACAAGGCTCCTGGTGATCCTCAAGACAAGCTGGTTCCTCTGAAAACATTCAAAAACCACAAAATAAAATATCAAGAAACCTTCTGAAAATTGTTAGAAAATCTAGACAGCAAGGAAATATCCCATCTCTTGGGAGCTGTTAGATTTTTAGACAAAGAACACAATGCAAAAAGAATCACTACATTTGGACTTGTAGAATAAAAGTTATGGCTGTTTGAATGCTCCTGGAATTTAAATAAATTTGAAAAAGAAAAAAGAAAAATAGAGAGGGGGTGACGTAGATGGCGTACTTTCCCGGGGCGCCACCACTCATACCGCTTCACGCGCGTTATGAGTGGCTGACTAGCGGGCCCCGCTAGTCAGGCCGGAGGGAGGGGGAAAGAAAACAGAGACGGAGGCGTGTCACGGGCGTGTTCACGGCGTTGAGGCCTCTTGGGGAAGATGAGAGGGAGGATCGACGGAGAAGGTTCTTGCGCACCTGCCTGCAGTGGCGTGGCAAATGGTGACCGGACGGCGTCGGTTTCTTCCTCGCAAGCTGAGGCAGAACACGGTGGTCGCCGGAGATGAGGAAGACGGCGGCTAAGGGCGGCTCCAGGGGCTCGGGCTTGGCTCGTTGGCTTCACGGAGGAGAGGCGGAGGCCCTGGCGGGGTCGCCTCGGCTTGGGAGTGGCCGGAGCTGCGGGGTCGATCCAGGGGGAATCGCCGGCGAGCTCGGCTCGGGGACGGCAGCCTGCGGCCTGCCCGGCCGGGCTGCGGTTTCTAGTGGCTATGGGAGGGAGGTGTGGTGAGGTGCGGTGCTCCAGGAGGCTGCGGAGGGGGCTATTTATAGGCGGGGAGGCGAGGAGGGCTCGGGCTCATGGGAGGACATGTCGCCCGGCGCCCGCAACGAATGGTGCCAAAGAGAGAGGGAGAAGGCGACGGGTTCACGGGAGCAGGTACGGACGCGGACGAGCACAGGATCAAGGAGGAAGGGGACGAACACAATGCGCTGCATCGTGCCGTTGGTCGGACCAGGCGTGCTTTCGGCGGCGAAGCCGGCGTCGGCCAGCGCGGTGAGGAGGAGTTAAGGGGGTGGAGACGAGGATGGTGGCGCGGGGGGGACACGCCCATTCTGGCCGAGCAGCGGGCACGCGCGCCACAGAGGCGCTGGCTACACGCAGAGTGCGCGTTTGGCATGCCAGCACCCTCGTCCAAACGCGGTCACCGCGTGGACCGTGACATCAGGCCGTGTATGCACTAACCATGATGTCTGGCGTGTAGTCCTTAGTAACTTTAGGTGTTACCACGACTCGGTTGGTTTCCAGGTGCAGTAGAAGTGAAATGGTGAAGATATTTAGTTACTGGACAGAAACTTTGAGCGATCGTGGTCAAACCACAGTGATTCAAGGGCTGATCTTTGGGGTTTTACTGACTCTTACTAAGGCGAATATGCACAGGGAAAACCAGCTGCATTGGAGCTAGTAAAAAGGTAGTTGTTGTAGAAACTACCATTTTAGCCCAGAAGTGAAAATATCTGTAGCAAAAATACTCCAAAAAGTGGTGAAATATTTTTGCTCAGAAATGTGCCCTAGGGTCCAAAGAATATTTGGGATTTTTCTCAGGATTTTTGGGGCAACAGAAATGGGGGTTGCTTTGGAGGTTAAAGATTTTAGCTAGGGTTTAGGAGGCAAAATGAATATTTTTCATTTAAGAAAAATATTCCAATCAACTTTGTTGGGTTGGCCAGGAGTGAAATGATGGGTTAGAAGAGGAGAGGAGGCACTTGGGTGAAAATCAAGGGATGCCCAAGTGATCAAGTCCAAATGGAATGATTCAAAACTCCAAATTCAAACCAACTCAGAAGAAAATCAGGCAAAGAAAAGAGGGCAAAAACCCGGCTGTGACACAGAATACTCGGGTTAAACTTGACGAGCCTAGCATATGCAGATATGGCCTCGGAACACTGATACCGAAAGGTCGAGCATGAATCATATAGTAGATATGATCAACATAGTGGTGTTCACCATTGAAAACTACTCCATTTCACGTGATGATCGGTTATGGTTTAGTTGATTTGGATCACGTGATCATTTAGATGATTAGAGAGATGTCTATCTAAGTGGGAGTTCTTAAGTAATATGATCAATTGAACTTTAATTTATCATGAACTTAGTCCTGGTAGTATTAGAATATCTATGTTGTAGATCAATAGCTCGCGTGTAGCTCCCCTGTTTTATTTTTGATATGTTCCTAGAGAAAACTAAGTTGGAAGATGTTAGTAACAATGATGCGGATTGGATCCGTGGTGTGAGGATTATCCTCATTGCTTCACAGAAGAATTATGTCCTTGATGCACCGCTAGGTGACAGACATATTGCAGGAGCAGATGCAGATGTTATGAACGTTTGACAAAGCTCGGTATGATAACTACTTGATAGTTTAGTGCACCATGCTTTACGGCTTAGAACCGGGACTTCAGAAATGTTTTGAACGCCACAGAGCATATAAGATGTTCCAAGAGTTGAAATTGGTATTTCATACTCATGCCCGTGTCGAGTGGTATGAGACCTCTGGCAGTACTTTGCCTACAAGATGGAGGAGAATTGCTCAGCTAGTGAGCATGTGCTCAGAATGTATGAGTACTACAATCACTTGAATCAGGTGTGAGTTAATCTTCCAGATAAGATAGAGATTGAAAGAGTTCTCTAGTCACTATCACCAAGTTACTAGAACTTCGTGATGAACTATAATATGCAAGGGATAATGGAAATGATTCCCAAGCTCTTCGTGATGCTGAAATCAACGAAGGTAGAAATCAAGAAAAACATCAAGTGTTGATGGTTGACAAGACCACTAGTTTCAAGAAAAGGACAAAGGGAAGAAGGGGAACTTCAAGAAGAACGGCAAGCGAGTTGTTGCTCAAGTGAAGAAGCCCAAGTCTGGACCTAAGCCTGAGACTAAGTGCTTCTACTGCAAAGGGACTGGTCACTAGAAGTGGACCTGCCCTAGATACTTGGCAGATAAGAAGGATGGCATAGTGAACAAAGGTATATTTGATATACATGTTATTGATGTGTACTTTACTAGTGTTTATAGCAACCCCTTAGTATTTGATACTAGTTCAGTTGCTAAGATTAGTAACTCGAAAAGGGAGTTGCAGAATGAAAAGAGACTAGTTAAGGGTGTAGTGACGATGTGTGTTGGAAGTGGTTCCAAGATTGATATGATCATCATCGCACACTCCCTATACTTTCGGGATTAGTGTTGAACCTAAATAAGTGTTATTTGGTGTTGGCGTTGAGCATGAATATGATTTGATCATGTTTATTGCAATACGGTTATTCATTTAAGAGAATAATTGTTGTTCTGTTTACATGAATAAAACCTTCTATGGTCATACACCCAATGAAAATGGTTTTTTGGATCTTGATTGTAGTGATACACATATTCATAATATTGAAGCCAAAAGATGCAAAGTTAATAATTATAGTGCAAATTATTTGTGGCACTACCGTTTAGGTCATATTGGTGTAGAGCGCATGAAGAAACTCCATGCTGATGGGCTTTTGGAATCACTTGATTATGAATCACTTGATGCTTGCGAACCATGCCTTATGGGCAAGATGACTAAGACTCCGTTCTCCGGAACAATGGAGCGAGCAACTGACTTATTGGAAATAATACATACTGATGTATGCGATCCGATAAGTGTTGAGGCTCGCGGCGGGTATCGTTATTTTCTGACCTTCACAGATGATTTGAGCAGATATGGGTATATCTACTTGATGAAATATAAGTCGAAAAACATTTGAAAAGTTCATATAATTTCAGAGTGAAGTGGAAAATCATCGTAACAAGAAAATAAATTTTCTATGATCTGATCGTGGAGGAGAATATTTGAGTTACGAGTTTGGTCTTCATTTGAAACAATGCGGAATAGTTTTCGCAACTCACGCCACCTGGAACACCACAGCATAATGGTGTGTCCGAACGTCATAACCGTACTTTATTGGATATAGTGCAATCTATGATGTTTCTTACCACTATCATTTTGGGGTTATGCATTAGAGACAGCTGCATTCACGTTAAATAGGGCACCATCTAAATCCGTTGAGACGACACTATATGAACTGTGGTTTGGCAAGAAACCAAAGTTGTCGTTTCTTAAAGTTTGGGGTTGCGATGCTTATGTGAAAAAGTTTCATCCTGATAAGCTCAAACCCAAATCAGAAAGTGTGTCTTCATAGGATACCCAAAGGAGACTGTTGGGTACACCTTCTATCACAGATCCGAAGGCAATACATTCGTTGCTAAGAATGGATCCTTTCTGGAGAAGGAGTTTCTCTCGAAAGAAGTGAGTGGGAGGAAAGTAGAACTTGATGAGGTAGTTGTACCTGCTCCCTTATTGGAAAGTAGTTCATCACAGAAATATGTTCCTGTGACTCCTATACCAATTAGTGAGGAAGCTAATGATGATGATCATGTAACTTGGGATCAAGTTACTACCAAACCTTGTAGGTCAACCAGAGTGAGGTTCGCACAAGAGTGGTACGGTAATCCTGTTCTGGATGTCATGTTACTTGACCATGACGAACCTACGAACTATGAGGAAGCGATGATGAGCCCAGATTTCGCGAAATGGCTTGAGGCCATGAAATCTGAGATGGGATCCATGTATGAAAACAAAGTGTGGACTTTGGTTGACTTGTCCGATGATCGGCAAGCCATAGAAAATAAATGGATCTTCAAGAGGAAGACGGATGCTGATAGTAGTGTTACTATCTACAAAGCTAGACTTGTCAGAAAAGGTTTTTGACAAAGTTCAAGGTGTTGACTACGATGAGATTTCTCACTCGTAGCGATGCTTAAGTCTGTCCGAATCATGTTAGCAAATTGCCACATTTTATGAAATCTGGCAAATGGATATCAAAACTACATTCCTTAATGGATTTCTTAAAGAAGAGTTGTATATGATGCAACCAGAAAGTTTTGTCGATCCTAAAAGTGCTAACAAAATGTGCAAGCTCCAGCGATCCATCTATGGACTGGTGCAAGCATCTCGGAGTTGGAATATACGCTTTGATGAGTTGATCAAAGCATATAATTTTATACAGACTTGCGATGAAGCCTGTATTTACAAGAAAGTGAGTGGGAGCACTACAACATTTATGATAAGTATTTGTGAATGACATATTGTTGATCGGAAATAATGTAGAATTTTCTGGAAAGCATAAAGGAGTATTTGAAAGGACTTTTTTCAAGGAAAGACCTCGGTGAAGCTGCTTACATATTGAGCATCAAGATCTATAGAGATAGATCAAGACGCTTGATAAGTTTTTTCAATGAGTACATACCTTGACAAGATTTTGAAGTAGTTCAAAATGGAACAGTCAAAGAAATAGTTCTTGCCTGTGTTACAAGGTGTAAAATTGAGTAAGACTCAAAGCCCGACCACGGCAGAAGATAGAAAGAGAATGAAAGTCTTTCCCTATGCCTCAGTCATAGGTTCTACAAAGTATGCCATGCTGTGTACCAGATCCATTGTATACCCTACCACTGAGTTTGGCAAGGGAGTACAATAGTGATCTAGGAGTAGATCACTGGACATCGGTCAAAATTATCCTTAGTGGAATAAGGATATGTTTCTCGATTATGGAGGTGACAAAAGGTTTGTCGTAAAGGGTTATGTCGATGCAAGTTTTTGACACTGATCCAGATGACTCTAAGTCTCAATCTGGATACATATTGAAAGTAGGAACTACTATCTAGAGTAGCTCCGTGCAGAGCATTGTACACATAGAATTTGCAAAATACTTACAGATCTGAATGTGACAGACCCGTTGACTAAAATTATCTCACAAGCAAAACATGATCACACCTTAGTACCCTTTGGGTGTTAATCACATAGTGATGTGAACTAGATTACTGACTCTAGTAAACCCTTTGGGTGTTGGTCACATATCGAATGTGAACTATGGGTGTTAACCACATAAAGATGTGAACTATTGATGTTAAATCACATGGCGATGTGTACTAGATTATTGACTCTAGTGCAAGTGGGAGACTGAAGGAAATATGCCCTAGAGGCAAGAATAAAGTTATTATTTATTTCCTTATATCATGATAAATTTTTATTATTCATGCTATAATTGTATTAACCGGAAACATGATACATGTGTGAATACATAGACAAACAGAGTGTCAGTAGTATGCCTCTACTTGACTAGCTCGTTGATCAAAGATGGTTATGTTTCCTAGCCATAGACATGAGTTGTCATTTGATTAACGGGATCACATCATTAGGAGAATGATGTGATTGACTTGACCAATTCCGTTAGCTTAGCACTTGATTGTATAGTATGTTGCTAATGCTTTCTTCATGACTTATACATGTTCCTATGACTATGAGATTATGCAACTCCCGTTTATCAGAGGAACACTTTGTGTGCTACCAAAGCGTCCTGGCGTAGCAGGGGTGATTATAAAGGTGCTCTACAGGTGTCTCCAAAGGTACTTGTTGGGTTGGCGTATTTCGAGATTAGGATTTGTCACTCCGATTGTCGGAGAGGTATCTCTGGGCCCACTCGATAATGCACATCACATAAGCCTTGCAAGCATTGCAACTAATGAGTTAGTTGCGGGATGATGTACTATGGAACGAGTAAAGAGACTTGCCGGTAACGAGATTGAACTAGGTATTGAGATACCGACAGTCGAATCTCAGGAAAGTAACATACCGATGACAAAGGGAACAACGTATATCGTTACGCAGTCTGACCGATAAAGATCTTTGTAGAATATGTGGGAGCCAATATGAGCATCCAGGTTCCGCTATTGGTTATTGACCGGAGACGTGTCTCGGTCATGTCTACATAGTTCTCGAACCCGTAGGGTCCGCACGCTTAACGTTTCGATGACAGTTATATTATGAGTTTATATGTTTTGATGTACGGAAGATTGTTGAGTCCGGATGTGATCACGGACATGATGAGGAGTCTCGAAATGGTAGAGACATGAATATTGATATTTTTGAAGCCTATATTTGGATATCGGTAGTGTTCCGGGTGAAATCGGGATTTTACCGAGTCTGGGAGGGGTTACGGAACCCCGGGGTTAATGGGCCATAGTGGGCCTTAGTGGAGAAGAGGAGAGGTGGTTGGGCAAGGGCCGCGGCGCCTCCCCTAGTCCGAATAGGACAAGGAGAGGGGGCGGCGCCCCCTTTCTTCTTCTCCTCCACCTCTTCCCCTCTTCTCCTAATCCAACAAGGAAAGGAGGGAGTCCTACTCGGTGGGAGTAGGAATCCTCCTGGCGCGCCCCCTCCTGGCCGGCCGCACCTCCCCCCTTGCTCCTTTATATACGGGAGCAGGGGGCACCCTAGAGACACAACAATTGATCGTTTGATCTTTTAGCCGTGTGTGATGCCCCCTCCACCATAGTCCACCTTGATAATACTGTAGCGGTGCTTAGGCGAAGTCCTGCGTCGGTAGAACATCATCATCGTCACCACGCCGTCGTGCTGACAAAACTCTCCCTCAACACTCGGCTGGATCGGAGTTCGAGGGACGTCATCGGGCTGAACGTGTGCTGAATTCGGAGGTATCGTGCGTTCGGTACTTGATCGGTCGGATCGTGAAGATGTACGACTAGATCAACCGCGGTGTGCTAACGCTTCAGCTTTCGGTCTACGAGGGTACGTTGACAACACTCTCCCATCTCGTTGCTATGCATCACCATGATCTTGCGTGTGTGTGTGTAGGAATTTTTTTTAAATTACTACGTTCCCCAACAAAACTCTCTTTGTCCTTTGTCCCGTTTAAGCCCTTTAAGCTAACCTAGTTGCGATGGCTCCACGACTAAGTCCTTACGCTAGTACATCTGCCATGTTAAGTCCACGACATTTGGCGCCCACTATGGGGCCAGCGCACGGTGGTTTCGAGTTCTTGAAGGGCAACTTCGCAGGGACTAGGGGATACGTTGTGGGCCGGATGACCAAGAGTCATCACATCAAGCTCTACAATGACGACACTGGCTTGGGCCCCGAGGCCGGCTCAGTTGAGTACGGGTACCGGGTCCCCTTCGGTGGAATCCACGTTTTCATCGGCAAGATCGACGAATCAGGCCCTGAGCCGGACACCTGCACCGACATCATCAAGACGGCTCAGCATGCACGACCCACCAAGATTCAACCCGCTGTGAAGCACACCTTTGTTGGTTTCATCCATGGGGCGGAATTTGAGGAAGGACCGGTGTCTGGTGGTGAGGCGGCTATCTACTCTGATGGTGAATCGTCAACCGGTGAGACCAATTCAATGTATCAACTACAAGACTGTAACATCCCAAATTTCCCTATTTGGAATGTTTTACAATTATAGATAAGCATCCTATGCATTCTGTTTGAATTTGAATACCATTTGAAGTTTCAGAGAGTTTTGGAGTTTGAATTTGAATTCCAAACTTTGGCATGTGGGAAACAATTCCAAAACTAAGCACGATAAATACTTGATCAAAAGTATGAGAGGAGCAAACATGACACTCCAAAAATATCGGAGGAAACAATGCCAAAAGAATTGGAATTCAAATCTGAATTTTATTTGAATTTGAAAAAATAGATTTTCATAAAGTTTGGATTTTGCCTTTGGAAAAATGTTCAAATGAAAGGGAATATTCCTGATCATTTTGGTATATATATACCCTATATAAAATATTTATAGTTTATGTTTTATTTTGGTTTTGTTTTTATTTAAAAATAAAAGAAAAAGTCTTGAGCGCTGCCGAACCACCCAGGCCCAGCCAGCGCCACCTAACCTCCTCCTCCCCCCTTTGGCCCAGCCAAGCCCGCCCACTGAGGCCCGGCCAGTAGAAACCCGGCCAGACTGCACTCCCGCACCTCGCCTGAAAACCCTGTGGTCCGGCCACCCGGCCGAACCCTCCTCTCTCTCTCAGCGACCCGTGGACCCCCCTCCTTCTTCCCTCGCCCACGCTTGAACCTCATGGGAGATCCACCGGATCCCAAGGATCCGGGATCCCCGACAGCCCCGATGCCCTTCCGCCTCGCCCGACCCCGGCTATATAAGCCAAGCCCCGCACCCCATTCCCCCCCCTAGCCTCACCGGAACCCCGCTCCCACTCTCTCCCGAAGCACGCCGGAGCCCGAAGCTCCCACCGCCAAAACCTCGCCCGTCGCCGCCTGGTGCCCCGACCCTCCCTAACACCACCGAACCCTCCCCGAGCTCCCCGCATCCCTCGACGTCTACTTGAAGCTCGCTGACGCCGGAGCCCGAGCACTCTCGCGCCGCCGCCCGGCGTCGCGGAGTCCGGTGAGTCCCCGGCAACCCCCCCCCCACCGTTAGATCCTAAACCTAGGGTTAGGATTAGAAGCCCCCGAAGGGGTATGTTTTTATTAGAAAACCGGACGGCCGAGCGGTTTATTTTTTTTAAGTTAGGTTTATTTTGTTTAGACCGGTTCGTTGTTAGTTAACCCTAGGCCCGTTTAGACTAAACTACGCCTAGTGCACAGTATAGGCCCATTAGGCTTTTTCTTTTTATTTTGATTTTCTGTTTTAGCCGAATAGTTTCAAATTTCAAAAATGTATATCTTTTATTCTGTTTAATATTTTTGAGTGATTCTTTTTTTGTTGGATTGCAAATTTTATGTAGTTTCTGAAAAACATATATTTAGCTATGTTAAAAATAATTAAAAATGCTTTAATATTACTTTAGTCAGAATAGCAAATCTGCTATAGTTTTAGTTAGAAAAATTATTTTGCATGAATCTTTTTGCAATCACTTTATTCTGATATTGCCAAACCCTAGAAATTAACTTTGGTATTTTAGGATTAATAAATAATTAATTCTAGGCAGAATCCTATTAATCCTAATTAATTGACTAGTTTCTGCTTTTCCTAATTAATTAATTAGCAAATTAATTTATTTTTAACTTGTGATTAGTTATTCTAGGTTAGTTTCTGTCATTCCATTAGATGAACTTTTATTTATAATTAATAAAAGTTTTAAATTAATTTTCTTAATAGAAATTGGATTAGTCCTAAAATGAGATTTATAATAGCTATTTAATTAATTCTTTTTGCTCCTAGTTGCTTAGTTAATCCTTTTCTGTTAAGTTAACCTAAAACCATGATTAGGTTATTTTGAGGAATTTTTGTTATATAAAAACTATTTTTGTTATTATTTGGAATAGGGAAAAACTTTGAATTGGTTTCTTTGAGTTTTTCCTTTTGATTTGGTTTTGATTGTTTTGTTGTGCTATGTTACTTTTGTTATCTTGTGTGATCCTCTTGCTTTATGCTTATTGTGTTATTGTTTGTCTCGGTAGAGTTTAGAGTCGTAAGCTTGCTACTACGACTCTTTAGCTTACGAGGATCATCGGCAAGGCAAGTTTTGATCATGTTATTTCTATACCTATGTTTTTATGCATTAGTAGTTGTCACCACCCCACCATTGCATGCAGTAGTGAAATCTTGAAGTCATTAAACTTGAGTAGTATCATGTGGTAGGATGAACCAAATCCCTTGTTACCATGACCCCGGACGTAGTAGTTATTTTGCTATGCTCAGAGACGGGATTTGGGATGAGTGAAATTCATAAGCAAGATGTGAGAGTCAATGATGATGACAACCCATGGACTACAATGATCAAGATGGACTTCGGAAAATCACTCTTTGGGTGGAGGACGGTTGACGGGCACCTGGAGCACCAGTGGTGGCGGGATGCATGGAGAAGCGCCATGACATCCTCGGAAAGCTTCACCCAGCCACGAAGAGAAGGATGGATGCCCCATGACCGAAGCTTACGTGCAGCCGCAAGCCATTATGGGCTCTGGCTGGGTTGACCCTAGTAGTGACTCTGGCTGGACGGTACTACGAGAAGTAGACGAACGGTAGGAATGGATGGTTACCGGCAGTGGCGAGAAGAACTCTTTGGAAGACCCTGTTTCATTCGTCCCGTCTTCAAACACCATGAAGTGCGAAGACTTTAAAGGAGGAATGATTCTTGCGGGGAAAGTCGCAAACCTCTGCAGAGTTTAAACCTAATCGATTAGCCGTGTCCCGATTCACGGACATTTGAGCCTCTGGAACTTGGAAGTATTCGGATATCTCAACACTAAAAATAATGATTTAATTTGAGGGTTTATGACTTAATAATTTGGGAACGAGATTTTGGTTGGCGGAACCATCTCTATAACTACCAACAATTTGTAGTAATTTGCAAATAAGTCCACTGTAGTAGGATAAAATTGGCTTTACGCAAAATGATGAAACTTAGAGCTCCACAGCCAAAAAATGCATATAGTGTTAGTAAGTTTATTATTGTTGTTCTTCATGACTTGCCGCCTTATTCCAAAAGCTGACCTACATGGCTGCAACGTATTATGTTGCGTAGATATATTCCGATCGAGTGAGGCTACGCCCGCGCTTGGCGATTGCCCTTTGAGTCGGATGGACTCGCTTACCTTCGACGCTTCCGCAGCATTTTAGTTTATTTCTCATGAGTTGGCCTTGAGCGAATTTATTCCCTTGTAATAAAGACTCTATATGAGAATCGATTAATGATATTCAGGTGTGATTGAACTTTGATTACTTTATCGATGTCTGTGAGTACCAGCATGATCTTGGGATGAATGCAGACGGAGACTTGACCGATGTTGGGTCAGGTCGCTCAGAGATGGTATCGAGCACACGCTGACCGTAGGATCGTAACCCTAGGATCGGAAAGCCATAGCGAGACCATTTACTTTGAACCCTTTTTCATTCTATAATTCTTCCTGTTCTATTAGACTCTTCTCCCTTTGCAACATTCTAGATGGCCGTCGAGTTCACCCCAGTTTTGCTACGGAGTTACGCCGGCCCGATGAGACGATGCCCTTCGGAAGGAAGCTGGCCCAGATGGTGAAGCTGCTGAAGATTGCTCTGCCCTCGATCACTGGGAAACCCACTAATGCACTTCCGACGGACACCCGCTACAGGATAGAGGTGCATATCCCAGGGAGGACCTTTGGAGGACACACGGAGCCTATCAACTTTGAGTTCACCGAGTTCAACTGGATCAACGGAAGGGACCTGGCGATCTACCGAGCGCTTGGACATCTCCGAGAGGAGTCTGAGGCCGAGCTCGATCACTCAGACCTCGCCATGGTTTCTCGCAGGGCAAGGAATGGAGATATCATCCGTACCATTGAGGACGATTCCACTCTCTTACATCCAGGACTTGGAGTGTCTTCTCGAAACGGGAGATTCAGACTCGCCGTAACTTCGAAGACACACCGGAAGCTTTTGTTCCGCGAATGGAATCGGAGGAGAAGGCACGCAGACTTCCTTGGCCATGAGGAAGAAATCACGGACTTCATGGAGACAGTCGACGACCTGAAGATGAAGCTTGCCGCGATTGAGGAAAAGATGGACTTGGGAGAGGACCTTTACCCGAGTGGAGACGAAGCACCCCTCGTGAGCAATGATCAGGATTTCGAAGGGAGTACCACCGAAGGAAACCCCAAGAAGAGGCGCCAGCGATGAAGACTTTTTAGACGACCACCATGTTATCTTTTACTTTTCGTCGATCAGTTAGGCCGATGTTTTTCCTTCGATTAGTCATGAGCTTTTGTAATCGAGTTTGAACCATGTTTGAGTGGAATGAATAAATGTTTGGTGTGTTATGATTGTGCATTCATGTGGGTAGTGTTATTCTCATAGACCCTTGTTCTATTCTAATCTTCTCACCCACTCCAAAACACCAGATGCCTCCGAGACGTGACCTTTGGTTTCCGCCGAGCTCACCCAGCTGCTCCGGCAGCAGAATGCCTTGATGCAACTCCTTATTCGTAATCGAACAACACCGCCAACAATCCACCGCCACCACCACCACCCACCGTGGACAACTTGACTCGATTTACGAGGTTGAATCCGCTGTTCTCTAGTAGCACCGAGCCGATTGTGGCTGATGATTGGCTCCGCAAGATCGGAAGGGAGCTAGTCACCGTTGGATGCACCGATCTTTGAGAAGGTGCGCTTTGTCAGCGCATCAACCGGATGGACCTGCAGCTTCTTGGTGGGAGAACTACTGCCACTTTTCCCTTGGGTGGCATCACTTGGGATCAATTCCAGCAGGCCTGACCTTTGCTCATGTCTCACCGGAGCCATGAGTGCGAAGAAGCGTGAGTTCCGCAACTTACGCCAGGGAATCGCATCGTGGCACGACGTGGATGAATTCAGCAAGCTTGCTCGCTATGCCCCGATGATGTGGCCACAGATGCCGCCAAGCAGGAGAAGTTCCTTGAGGGACTCAATGATGAACTGAGCATGCAGCTTATTGTGGCTACTTTCAACAACTACCAGGAGCTGGTAGACAAGGCCACCATCCAGGAAGGCAAGGTTGTAGCTTATGCCTCCAGACAGCTACGGCCTCATGAGATGAATTATGCCACGCATGATTTGGAGTTAGCAGCTGTAGTGCATGCACTCAAGACCTGGAGACATTTCCTCATTGGAAATCGTTGTGATGTCTATCTGAGATCACAAGAGTTTGAAATATATCTTCACGCAGAAGGAATTGAACCTCGAGCGGAGGAGATGGCTAGAGTTGATAAAGGACTACGACATGAGATTGCATTACCACCCCGGTAAGGCCAATGTGGTAGCAGATGCTTTGAGCCGTAAGAGTTATGTGAATACTCTTACGGCGGGAGGATTACCCAGGAGTTAGTCGATGACCTCGAGAGATCTCCATCGGAAATAGTTCGAGAGGATTTGTTGCAACTCTGGAAGTTCAGTCCACCTTGACCGAAAGGATTCGCGAAGCCCGGAAGTCGGACAAGGAAATCGATGAGATAAAGCAAAAGATGGAGGAAGGAAAAGCTAAAGGATTCGAAAGGATGAACATGGAACTATATGGTTTGAGGATCGTATTTATGTGCCCAATGATCCCGAGCTCGGGAAGCTAATTCTTCAGAGGCTCATGATTCACCGTACTCGATTCATCCGGCAACACCAAGATGTACCTGGATTTGAAGCAAAGTTTCGGTGGACAGGTATGAAGAAGGACATTGCCGAGTACGTAGCCGTATCACGATGTTTGTCAACGTGTAAAGGCAGAACATCGAAGCCAGCGAGGTTACTTCAACCTTTGCCGATTCGATTGGAAATGGGAGAAACTTGGTATGGATTTCATCACGGGATTACCCAGGACCCGTTCGAGTTATGATTCTATCTGGGTAGTGGTCGATCGTTTGACTAAGGTAGCTCACTTCATTCCCGTGAAGACTACCTATACGGTGCCAAGTTGGCCAAGATATACATGACCAGGATCGTATATGCGCATGGAGTTCCGAGGAAAATCGTGTCGATAGAGGACGCAGTTTACCTCAAAGTTTTGGAAGCGATTGCATGAAACTTTGGAGTACGAGGCTGGAATTCAAGATCTGACTTTTCATCCATGAGACGGATGGAATGGACCGAGAGAGTCAACCAGATTACGGAGGACATGTTGAGAGCTTGTGTGCTAGACTATGGGTCTAGCTGGGATGATAATTTGCCGACGCAGAGTTCTCATACAACAACAGTTATCAATCCAGTTTGAAGATGGCCCCTTTCAAGCTCTATACGGAAGGAGGTGCGAGAACACCATTCTTTGTGGGATAGTGTTGGAGATCGATCACTTTTGGTTCCGATCTTATCAAGGATTCGAAGAGAAAGTCAAGCTGATTCGAGACAGGCTCAAGATAGCACAGTCATGACGGAAGAGTTATGCCGACGATGGCGCAAGGAAGTGACTTACGAAGTGGGAGACCGAGCATACCTTCGTGTGTCTCACTTCGTGGAATCAAGAGGTTTGGAGTCAAGGGAAAGTTAGCACCCGATTCATTGGCCCTACAAAATCCTCGAGCGTCGTGGAGAAGTTGCATACAAGTTGGAATTGCGGAAGGATTGTCCGGAGTTCATGATGTCTTCCACGTTTCTCGGTGAAGAAGTGCCATGCCGACATGGCCGATGTTCCGTTGAGAGACACGGTGCCCCTAGAGGCCATACAGCTTGACGGTGATTTGACTTACAAGGAGAAACCAGTCAAAATTCTCGAGACTGCAATAGAGTCACCCGCACAAAGTCATCAAGTTACGCAAGGTCTGTGGAGTCACCACACCGAGGAAGAAGCCACACAGGAACGCGAAGAAGATCTTCGTCGAGACCATCCGCACCTATTTGCTAGCCAGCCCGAATCTCGAGGGCGAGATTCATCTTAAGGTGGGTAGGTTTGTAACATCCCAAATTTCCCTATTTGGAATGTTTTACAATTATAGATAAGCATCCTATGCATTCTGTTTGAATTTGAATACCATTTGAAGTTTGAGAGAGTTTTGGAGTTTGAATTTGAATTCCAAACTTTGGCATGTGGGAAACAATTCCAAAACTAAGCACGATAAATACTTGATCAAAAGTATGAGAGGAGCAAACATGACACTCCAAAAATATCGGAGGAAACAATGCCAAAAGAATTGGAATTCAAATCTGAATTTTATTTGAATTTGAAAAAATAGATTTTCATAAAGTTTGGATTTTGCCTTTGGAAAAATGTTCAAATGAAAGGGAATATTCCCTGATCATTTTGGTATATATATACCCTATATAAAATATTTATAGTTTATGTTTTATTTTGGTTTTGTTTTTATTTAAAAAATAAAAAAAAAAGTCTTGAGCGCCAGCCACCACGAGCCCAGGCCAGGCGCCACCTAACCTCCCTCCTCCCCCACTTTGGCCCAGCCAAGCCCGGCCCACGAGGGCGGCCAGCCGAGAAGCCAGCTGCACTCCCGCACCCTCGCCCGAAAACCCCAGGGTCCGGCCACCCGACCGAACCCTCCCTCTCTCTCTCACTGACCCGTGGACCCCCCCCCCCTCCTTCTTCCCCCCTCGCCCACGCTTCGAACCTCGCCGGAGATCCACCGGATCCCGAAGGATCCGGGATCCCAGCGACCCCGATGCCCTTCCGCCTCGCTTGACCCACGGCTATATAAGCCAAGCCCCCGCACCCCATTCCCCTTAGCCTGTGGAGCCCTTCTCCTCTCTCTCGGAAGCACGCCTTGAGCCCGAGCTCCCCACCGCCAAAACCCTCGCCGTCGCCTGGTGCCCCCGACCCTCCCAACACCACCGAACCCTCCCGAGCTCCCGCATCCCAAGCGTCTACATGAAGCTCATGGCCGGAGCCCCTGAGCACTCTCGCCGCCACGCCGCCGCCGAGTCCGGTGAGTCCTCGCAACCCCCCCGTTAGATCCTAAACCTAGGGTTAGGATTAGAAGCCCCAAGGGGTATGTTTTATTAGAAAACAGACGGCCGAGCGGTTTATTTTTTAAGTTAGGTTTATTTTGTTTAGACCGGTTCGTTGTTAGTTAACCCTAGGCCCGTTTAGACTAAACTACGCCTAGTGCACAGTATAGGCCCATTAGGCTTTTTCTTTTATTTTGATTTTCTGTTTAGCGAATAGTTTCAAATTTCAAAAATGTATATCTTTTATTCTGTTTAATATTTTGAGTGATTCTTTTTTTGTTGGATTGCAAATTTTATGTAGTTTCTGAAAAACATATATTTAGCTATGTTAAAATAATTAAAAATGCTTTAATATTACTTTTAGTCAGAATAGCAAATCTGCTATAGTTTTAGTTAGAAAAATTATTTTTGCATGAATCTTTTGCAATCACTTTATTCTGATATTGCCAAACCCTAGAAATTAACTTTGGTATTTTAGGATTAATAAATAATTAATTCTAGGCAGAATCCTATTAATCCTAATTAATTGACTAGTTTCTGTTTTCCTAATTAATTAATTAGCAAATTAATTTATTTTTAACTTGTGATTAGTTATTCTAGGTTAGTTTCTGTCATTCCATTAGATGAACTTTTATTTATAATTAATAAAAGTTTTAAATTAATTTTCTTAATAGAAATTGGATTAGTCCTAAAATGAGATTTATAATAGCTATTTAATTAATTCTTTTTGCTCCTAGTTGCTTAGTTAATCCTTTTCTGTTAAGTTAACCTAAAACCATGATTAGGTTATTTTGAGGAATTTTTGTTATATAAAAACTATTTTTGTTATTATTTGGAATAGGGAAAAACTTTGAATTGGTTTCTTTGAGTTTTCCTTTTGATTTAGTTTTGATTGTTTTGTTGTGCTATGTTACTTTTGTTATCTTGTGTGATCCTCTTGCTTTATGCTTATTGTGTTATTGTTTGTCTCGGTAGAGTTTCCGGAGTCTTGAAGCTTGCTACTCGACTCTTTAGCTTACGAGGATCATCGGCAAGGCAAGTTTTGATCATGTTATTTCTATACCTATGTTTTTATGCATTAGTAGTTGTCACCACCCCACCATTGCATGCAGTAGTGAAATCTTGAAGTCATTAAACTTGAGTAGTATCATGTGGTAGGATGAACCAAATCCCTTGTTACCATGACCGGGACGTAGTAGTTATTTTGCTATGCTCGTGAGACGGGATTTGGGATGAGTGAAATTCATAAGCAAGATGTGAGAGTCAATGATGATGACAACCCATGGACTACAATGATCAAGATGGACTTGAAAAATCACTCTTTGGGTGGAGGACGGTTGGCGGGCACCTGGAGCACCCAGTGGTGGCGGGATGCATGGAGAAGCGCCATGACATCCTGCGGAAAGCTTCACCCAGCCACGAAGAGAAGGATGGATGCCCCATGACCGGAAGCTTACTGTGCAGCCGCAAGCCATTATGGGCTCTGGCTGGGTTGACCCTAGTAGTGACGCTGGCCGGGCGGTACTACGAGAAGTAGACGAACGGTAGGATTGGATGGGTAAGCGGTGGCCAGAAGAACTCTTTGGAAGACCCTGTTTCATTCGTCCCGTCTTCAAACACCATGAAGTGCGAAGACTTTAAAGGAGGGAATGATTCTTGCGGGGAAAGTGCGCAAACCTCTGCAGAGTTTAAACCTAATCGATTAGCCGTGTCCCCGGTTACGGACATTTGAGCCTCTGGAACTTGGAAGTATTCGGATATCTCAACACTAAAAATAATGATTTAATTTGAGGGTTTATGACTTAATAATTTGGGAACGAGATTTTGGTTGGCGGAACCATCTCTATAACTACCAACAATTTGTAGTAATTTGCAAATAAGTCCACTGTAGTAGGATAAAATTGGCTTTACGCAAAATGATGAAACTTAGAGCTCCACAGCCAAAAAATGCATATAGTGTTAGTAAGTTTATTATTGTTGTTCTTCATGACTTGCCAGCTTATTCCAAAAGCTGACCTACATGGCTGCAACGTATTATGTTGCAGAGATATATTCCGATCAGGAGTGAGGCTACGCTCCGCGCTTGGCGATTGCCCTTTGGAGTCGGATGGACTCGCTTACCTTCGACGCTTCCGCAGCATTTTAGTTTATTTCTCATGAGTTGGCCTTGAGCCGAATTTATTCCCTTGTAATAAAGACTCTATATGAGAATCGATTAATGATATTCAGGTGTGATTGAACTTTGATTACTTTATCGATGTACTGTGAGTACCAGCATGATCTTGGGATGGTACAGACACAGAGACTTGACCGATGTTGGGTCAGGTCGCTACAAAGACGTCCGGCCTGGGGGCTGTTCCGATGGAGACAGTATTCCGAACCCCTATGAGCCGCCGAACAGGGTTGCGATCTTCATGGCAGGTACACAGCCAGCACTCTGCTCAATGAACGCTGCGGCTATGACCTCCGGCTCAACGACTGTGGCAACAAATAGTGCTAGCAGCTCTAGATGCCCGCCGGCTCAAGTTCAGACAGAGTTGTTGGAGGCTTTGGCGACTTTGATGGGGGTGGAGGTGACCCCGGACACTCAGGAACAACATAAGGTTGATGTGGCGAAGCTACAAGATGAGATAGCTCAAGCCAAGGAGGAGCTGGCGGCTGAGAACACTAGGATGGTTACGAAGCGAGCTGCTTTGGACGCTCAGGCACAACGGATTCAGGCAGAGTCTTTCCGGCTTACCTTGGATCAAAGCGTTTGAATGCTATCATGAGAAGGAGACACCATAGTCGTTTACCTCCGGTTTATGATGCGAGAAACCTCTTCAACACGCCTGGGGCAGGGACCGGTGACCCGCCTGTGGTGAACCGGGCGGTTGAGGCGCCCGTGAATGGAGCGCCGCCTCACTCGCGTGTTGTGGATCCGCCTCGATTGGATATGACTCCGCCTTGGCATGTTCCGACGACGTCGGGTCATTATTCTAATCCTTTGGAGAACATGATTGCCGCGGTGACATGATTGGCATCTCTCCCAGTTGAAGGCGATTCTCCGACGGCAATAGAAACACGGAGGGCTGCTACCTCTTGAGCATGCGTTGGTTTTCTGTTGAAGAGGAAAGAGTGATGCAGCAAAGTAGCGTATATTTCCCTCAGTTTTTGAGAACCAAGGTATCAATCCAGTAGGAGACTACACGCAAGTCGCCTAGTACCTGCACAAACAATCAAGAACATTGCAACCAACGTGATAAAGGGGTTGTCAATCCCTTCACGGCCACTTGTAAAAGTGAGATCTGATAAAGACAATAAGATAAATATTTTTGGTATTTTTGTTGTATAGATTGAAAAGTAAAGCTTGCAAAGTAAATAGTAAACTAGAATTATAGATTGGAAACTTATATGATGTAAAGTAGACCCGGGGGCCATAGGTTTCACTAGTAGCTTCTCTCAAGATAGCATATATATTACGGCGGGTGAACAAATTACTGTCGAGCAATTGATAGAAAAGCGCATAGTTATGAGAATATCTAGGCATGATCATGAACATAGGCATCACGTCTGTGACAACTAGACCGAAATGATTCTGCATCTACTACTATTACTCCACACATCCACCGCTATCCAGCATGCATCTAGAGTATTAAGTTCATAAGAACAAAGTAACGCATTAGGCAAGATGACATGATGTAGAGGGATAAACTCAAACAATATGATATAAACCCCATCTTTTTATCCTCGGTGGCAACAATAAAATACGTGTTGTTTCCCTTTCTGTCACTGGGATCAAGCACCGCAAGATTGAACCCAAAGCTAAGCACTTCTCCCATTGCAAGAAAGATCAATCTAGTAGGCCAAACTAAACCGATAATTTGAAGAGACTTGCAAAGATATTTGAACCATGCATAAAAGAATTCAGAGAAGAATCAAATATTGTTCATAGATTATCTTGATCATAAACCCACAATTCATAAGATCTCGGCAAACACACTGCAAAAAGTATTATATCGAGTAGATCTCCAAGAAGATCGAGGAGAACTTTGTATTGAGATCCAAAGAAAGAGAACAAGCCATCTAGCTAATAACTATGGACCCGAAGGTCTGTGGTAAACTACTCACACATCATCGGAGAGGCTATGGTGTTGATGTAAAAGCCCTCCATGATCAAATCCCCCTCCGGAAGATCACCGGAAAAGGCCCCAAGATGGGATCTCACGGGTGTAGAAGGTTGCGGCGGTGGAAAAGTGGTTTCGTGGCTCCCCCCGATGTTTTCAGGGTATAAGAGTATATATAGGCGAAATATGAAGGTTGGTGGAGCTACGAGGGGCCCACGAGGGTGGGGGCGCGCCCTCCTACCTCGTGGCTGCCTCGTGGCTTCCTTGACCTCCACTCCAAGTCTCTTGGATTGCGTTTGTTCCAAAAAAGATCCTCGCGAAGGTTTCATTCTGTTTGGATTCCGTTTGATATTCCTTTTCCGTGAAACACTGAAATAGGCAAAAAGAACAGCAAATTGCACTGGGCCTTCGGTTAATAGGTTAGTCCCAAAAATAATATAAAAAGGTATATTAAAGCCCATTAAACATCCAAAACAGATAATATAATGGCATGGAACAATCAAAAATTATAGATACATTGAAGACGTATCAAGGGCCAGAGAGCTTCTTCAGACAGCTGTGGCTCAACAGGCGGCTTATTCTTATAGTTGCGAGCGGATTCACTCAACCCCTCGACCAAGTCGATGTTATAACCGGCACATTGATTCGCCAGCAGTTTCAAGCAGTGAGCAACACCGTAACCAACCTTGTAGGCATGACCCGCCGTGCTGTGGTAACGATGCCCAGACTTTGGTTGATCAGGGTAGGGCGCGTCGGGAGGCGGAGCTGGCGGCTTAGCTAGCGGCTCAACAGCAATCCCCGGTTTATCCGTCAGCGTCTGTGGAGGCAGGAGTGACCTCTAGAACCCTGGGTGTGCCATGTTTAGTGCCGGCTCTACGCAACGAGCTTTTGCCTAAGGATTTTAAGGGTCCTCGAAAGGTGCCTAATTACACAGCGGATCAACCCCCGGAGGCTTGGATCGAGAGCTATGAGATGGCTATGGAGATGTTGGATGTTAGTGATGCTGCATGTGCTAAGTATTTCACCATGATGTTGGATGGACCGGCTCGTACTTGGTTGAAAGGGCTGCCCGCTAACTCCATTAGATCATGGGCGGAGTTGAAATCACGTTTCATCCAAAATTTTAAAGACACATGCAAGCAACCCATGTCAATCCTGGATTTAGACTCTTGTGTCCAAGGCGAGGGCGAGTCGACAACCAATTGGGTGCGCCGGATATCAGCTGTTATACATTCATCGGACAGTATTAATGCCGCTTCAGCAGTCCTGATGTTGGAAAAGAATTGCCGTTTCCTTCCCCTTAAGCAGAAACTGGGGCGGCTTAAACACCATTGCAATGACATGGGGGAGCTCATGGCGGCTCTTGTCAAATATGACGACTCTGATAGTACTAAAGACCCCTACTCTTATGAGGAGAAGGCCGGTAAGGCGAAGAAGGGTGGCAATGCGAAGGGACAGCAGCATAACACGGCGGGTCACGGTAGCGATTGTAAACGCAAGGCTGAGGGCGGTTTAGACTTTGTGGACAACACCAATACGCAGAAGAATAATTAGCGTTGGAAGGGAAAGCCGCCACGGCTTGGTGGGCCAAAGTTCAACCTGGAGGTGATGATGAATCAGCCTTGCCCAAAGCATGGTACGCACGAGAAGCCGGCCAATCATCTATGGAAGGATTGCTTCATCATGAGGGAGTACAGAAATTCCAATTTTTTCCATAACAATCATGGCCCGAATGGCGGTTCAGGATCCGGCTCTCACGGGCCTGGCTTTGGTGGAGGCGGCTCAAGTTCTGGTTTCCAGGGCCAAGACAATCAAGGTGGTTTCAATCAACAGTCTGGTTAAGGGAATCAGCAGCAGCAATCTGGTTATCAGAGTAATCCGAAGCAGCTGAATAGTGGACAATATCATGTGTTCACCACGAGTATATGCAAACGAGATTAGAAGATTCATAAAAGGGCGGTGAATGCAGTTGAGCCGGCGGTTCCCCGTTTCTTGCAATGGTCTGAACATCCTATTCTTTGGAGCCATGAGGATCACCCGCCCCGGGTTGACAATCCGGGGTGGGTGGCTTTGGTGGTTGCACCTCAGGATGGGGGGTACAAGTTCACTAAAGTACTCATGGATGGAGGCAGCAGCATCAATATCCTTTACTATGATACTTTCTGTCGTATGGGCTTGACTGATAAGGATCTTAAGCCGTGTAATACTATCTTTCATGGAGTGGTGCCTGGTAAGTCGGCGTAACCCGTGGACAAGATAGCTTTGGAGGTGGCTTTTGGTGATGAGCATGATTCTAGAGCGGAGACATTGACCTTTGAAGTGGTTAAGATTAAGAGCCCTTATCATGCCTTGTTTGGGCGGCCGGCTTATGCCAAGTTTATGGCAAGGCCTTGTTATGTTTATCTACAGCTCAAGATGCCGGGTTACACGGGAACCATCATTGTGCACGGCAAATAGGAAGATAGCCTTGGAATGTGAAGAAGGTGATGCTGCTTATGCTGAGTCTGTTTGTGCAATAGAAGAGTTGAAGTTTTATAAAGATAATGTTGACCCGGCGGATATGAAAACTTTTAAGAAGGCAACCACAGAGCATGACCCCTTGTTGAAGTTTAAGTCGGCAGATGACACTAAGTTGATTGACATTGTTCCTGGCGACTCATCCAAGCAGTTCAGTATCAGTGCTAATTTGGATCCAAAATAGGAAAGCGCGCTCATTGAGTTCATCCATGAGAACCGGGACATCTTTGCATGGAAGCCTTCAGACATGCCAGGTGACCGAGAGAACTCTCTGAGCACACTCTCTATATTGATCCAAAGTTTAAACAGGTTAAACAATTCCTTCATTGCTTTAATGAAGAGAGGCGTAAGGCCATTGGTGAAGAGGTGGCGCGGCTTTTGGCAGCTAGGTTTATTGTTGAAGTTTTTCATCCTGAATGGTTGGCTAACCCAGTGCTGGTATTTAAGAAAAATGGTACTTGGCGCATGTGTCTGGATTACACAGACCTTAATAAAGCATGCCCGACCGATCCTTTTGCTCTCCCTCGTATTGACCAGATTATTGATGCTATGGCGGGTTGTGAGCGTTTGAGTTTCTTGGATGCCTATTCAGGGTATCATCAGATCAAGATGGCAGTTAAGGACCAGGAGAAGACAGCCTTCATCACTCCCTTTGGAGCCTTCTGCTATGTGTCTTTGCCTTTCGGGCTCAAGAGTGCCTAGGCGACTTACCAGCGGTGTGTTCAATATTGTCTTCATGATCAGATTGGGCGCAATGTTCATGCTTATGTGGATGATATTGAGGTGAAATCAAGGAAGAAGGAGACTTTGATAGATGATTTGAAAGAGACCTTTGACAATCTCCGGGTCTACAACATGATGCTTAACCCGGCCAAATGTGTCTTTGGTGTACCAGCAAGCAAGCTCTTGGGTTTTCTGGTTTCTGAACGGGGCATTGAAGCTAACCCAGAGAAAATCAAGGCTTTCACTACCTTGGCTAAATGGGCATGTATTAATGATGTTCAGTGTCTGGCAGGTCGTATTGCGGCCTTAAGCCGGTTCATAAGTTGGTTGGGTGAAAAAGCTATCCCTCTATACCAGATGATGAAGAAAACAGATCACTTTATCTGGAGTGATGCTGCTGATCAGGCGTTTGAAGCCTTGAAGAAAGCGATTAATGAGCCGCCTATCCTTGCTGCTCCTATTGACAAGGAGCCCTTGTTATATGTGGCTGCTAATAGCCAAGCTGTCAGCGTGGCGATTGTTGTGGAAAGGAAGGAATCAGGCAAGGAGTATCCGGTTCAGCGGCCGGTTTATTATATCAGTGAGGTCCTCATTGAATCCAAGCAGAGGTATACACATTGGTAGAAACTAGTATATGGAGTATTCATGGCTAGTCGTAAGCTGAAGCAGTATTTCCTTGGTCATCCCATCACTGTGGTAAGTTCTGCTCCCTTGGGGGACATTATTCAAAACAGAGAAGCCACAGGTCGGGTAGCCAAATGGGCCATTGAGCTCGGACCCCATGGTTTGAAGTATATGCCACAGACGGCTATCAAGTCTCAAGCACTGGTGGATTTTATCAATGACTGGACTGAGCTGCAGATGCCTGAGGAGAAGCGATATAGCACATATTGGACTATTCACTTTGATGGATCCAGGAAGTTTGAAGGCTCGGGGGTTGGAGTTATTTTGACTCCCCCACGAGGTGATAAATTTTGTTATGTTTTAAGGTTGATATTCCCTTGTACTAACAATGCAGCTGAGTATGAGGCCTTGCTCCATGGTCTTCGCATGGCTAAAGAGATGAACTTAAGCAGGGTGAGGTGTTTCGGTGACTCGGGTTTGGTGGCTCAGCAAGTTTCAGGCACTTGGGATTCTAAGGACCCACTCATGTCGGCTTATCGCCGCGAGGTAGATGCTATTGCTGGTCACTTCAAAGGTTATCAAGTGGAACATGTTGATCGAAGGAAAAACGAGGCGACTGATGCTTTAAGCTGGTTGGGGTCCCAGTGTAAGTCGATGCCACCAAATGTTTTCTTTGATATTATGCATAATCCTTCAGTCAAATTGACTACGGAGGAAGATCTTGCTATTCCTGACCCAGAGACGCAGTTGGTGGCAACTCTTCATGCTATTCCTGATTGGACAGTTCCATATTTGGCTTATATGACCCGGGACGAGTTACCTGAAGATGAAACTTTGGCCAGGCAGATAACTCGGCGGTCTAAGTCAATGACTATTGTCAATGGAGAGTTGCACCGTTGCAGTGTCACAGGGGTGTTTCAACGTTGTGTCTCTCCTGAGGAGGGCCATGAAATTCTATGAGAGATTCATGAAGGATATTGTGGTCATCATGCCGGCTCTAAGTCTCTTGTGGCCAAGGCGTTTCGTCATGGGTTTTATTGGCTGACGGCTCATGCTGATGCAAAGGATTTGGTCAGTAAATGTGATGGTTGTCAGAAATTTTCAAGACGAGCTCATGTGCCGACTCAAGAATTAAGGATGATTCCAATTACTTGGCTGTTTGCAGTCTGGGGGCTTGATATGGTTGGACCTTTCAAAAGGTCCAAGGATAAAAAGACCCACCTTCTGGTGGCAGTTGACAAATTTACAAAGTGGGTTGAGGCAGAGCCGGTCAGTAAGTGTGACGCGGCGACAACAGTTCAATTCATTAAAAAGGTGATTTTCCGTTTTGGCTATCCCCATGGCATTATAACTGATAATGGCACTAATCTGTCCAAGGGTGCTATGAAAGGTTATGTCAACGAGAACATATTCGTCTTGATGTATCATCAGTGGCCCACCCCCAGTCCAATGGCCAAGCTGAAAGAGCCAATCAAGAAATTTTGAGAGGCATCAAGCCCCGGCTTATGGTCCCTTTGCAGAGGACGCCGGGTTGTTGGGTGGAGGAATTACCCTAAGTGCTATGGAGTATCAATACAACCCCCAACAGATCTACGGGTTACACGCCTTTCTTCATGGTTTACGGAGCAGAGGCGGTTCTCCCTAGTGACATCCATCACGACTCACCCTATGTGGCGGCTTATGTTGAAGCTGATAATGAAAGGGCATGTCAGGATGATCTTGACTTATTGGACGAGGAGCGTGACCATGCGCGGCTCGTTCAGCGATTTATCAGCAATATCTGCATCGTTATCATAGCCACCGGGTTAAACCAGGACCTTTCAAGAAGGAGATTTGGTGCTCCGGCTTATCCAGGATCAAACTGATATGCACAAGCTATCCCCACCTTGGGAAGGGCCCTTTGTGGTTAGCAAAAATTTGAACAACGGGTCATACTACCTTATCGATGTTCCAGACCACAAGGACTCACGGACGTCGGAGGAGGAGACCCGCCGGCCGTGGAATATTGCTCATCTTCGGCCTTATTATGCTTGAGCCACCGGCTCTTGTGATGTACATACTTCTATCAATGTATATTTTATGATGAATATAATAAAGCCGGCATCCCTGACAATTCAAGGCCTCTGTGTTTCATTTCTGAGAATATGAGTCTTTATTGTCACTTCATACGATCACTTGGGGGCTTCCTTCTTATTGAGCATAGCTATGATTACCCTCTTGATCCGGCTTGTACGCCATGATTGCAGAATACTTGGGGGCTTCCTGCTCATTAAGCATAGCTATGATTACCCCATTGAACCACCTTATACGCCTGGACTGAAATATTACTTGGGGGCTCCTTGTTAATGAACAGAGCTTTGTTGACCCTTGTAATAGGCTTGGACGCCAGGTGTATTCACCAAAACATCCGGGTTATCTTGCCTTTGTTTTGCCTGACACTCCGACCAGGTAATCCTGACTCACCGTAATCTTGATAATCAATCTTGTAAAGACCCTAAATTTGTCAAAGTTAAAACAATGATTGGTCATGTGAGGTCCGACTTACGAGGTTTGAATTAAGGTTTAACTCATCGGCTACGTGGCCCTTGAATAATGCTTGACATGGAGGCTTGGCAGCCTATGAATGCCTTTTTTCTGTTTTTTCTTTGATTTATATTTGATTTGAACATTTTTTTAAATTGATTTTTTGTTCCATGTTGATACATGGTTGGAAACTGATTAGGGCCATGATGCCTTATGGTTCATATATGAATCTATCTGGAGTTTTGTCAACCCGGCCTGGTTTTGGACTTTAAGTCGCCAGTGTATGATGATTATGTGCTTGGAGTGTTGTGATCTAAGCTTTGGGATGTTACCCCTTGCTGTATGTGACGTTGACAGCCGGCAGTATACATAAATTGAATAGGGCATTGTGCTCTATCTTTGGGCTATTACCCTTACTACACGATGTATGATAAACCGGCAGTGTGAACAAATATCACAGGTATGATTTTTGTTATAGGTTTTGATAAACCAGCCCTGGTTACTATTTAGTCATCAGTGGTTTTTATATGGGGTATTATGACCCGCCCTACGGTAAACCTCCAGGGCACTTGTTATCTGCTCATGTGCAGGGAAAGATGATAAGCATGGTCTGCATTATTGATGATATTATAAGCATAAATGGCACATCTTCAAAGGACGGATCGGCGGTATTATGCAAACAAAACATGCACGATGGCACGACAGATCAGTGTTTTAACTAGCCTATTACATGGCTCCGTGAGCCCAAATGATTAAGTGTTTTTCAGGAAATATCTGATGATGCAGATTATGAGCCATCCAGCGGATCAATTCTCCTGGTCTTGGCGGTTTGAGGCTTCCGGGTCATCCCGCACCGGTTCTTCTTCTCCCTCCATCGTCTAGAAGTTAGGCGATGACCAATTGATGCCAGTCAAAGCTTGAAATTCAGCCTCGTCATCGATAGGCTCAGATGGATCGATTTCAGGGGCGAAAGTATGCTTACGGATTGGAGGGATTAGATCCACAATTTTGTAAGTCAGCGTGGGCATATTTTGGTTTTCCGCTGTATAAGCCACCTGATACTTGGACAGATCTGTTTCTTCAGCAATAAGACTCGCCAATGGACATATCTCCTTCACGCAAGCAGCAAAATCTTTCTTGTCAAAGGGAGACCCATCCTCTTTGAAGCTGGGGCAACCAGTAGCTAGCTCGGCCGGGTCTAATTCTGCCTTCCATGCCTTTGCTCGGCTTAAAGTCGTAATGGCACCGGCTCTGGCGGTTGACCGCTTGATTTCTTCAATTCTGGCAGGCAGGACAGAAAGTTTGCTTAAGACATCGCTGAGAAGAGCCAGCGCTTGATTGGTTGGGGAGATGGTGGCTATTGTGCGCTGGGCACCAGTGTATAGCTGCTCTACTAGCATGTAAACCGCCTTGAGTTTTATTAGCACTTCTTTACCAGGATTGCTGCTCCTCGGGCCTGCAGAACATATTATGATGAAGTCACCAGGCGGTTTACAGAATGGAGTGTGGAAAGTCATTATAATGTTAAAGATCTTACCAAAAATAGCAGAGGTCATCTGTGTGATATGATGCTTCAAGCCAGTAAGTTCTGTGGTGACCTCCTCCAAAGGGGCCTCGGCTTTTTCAGCCCTCTCAGATCGTGGCAGCCTTCTCTTCAGCCCAGGTGGCTTGCTCAGCATTAAAGTCAGTTTTAAGCTTCTCTTTTTCATCCAAGCTAAACTTGAACTTGGAGTCAGCCTTCCGGGTCTCAACTTCTTTTGCTTCAAGCCGAGGTTTTAAATCGTTCAACTGAGATTGAAATTGACTGGACGCCTCCTGCAAGTAGAAGATCGAAACAAGTATACACAGTTATGATTTAGTCTTGTACAAAGAAAAGTCACAAGCCCTTTGCAAGCAATAGCACTTGGCACTTGGGGGCTAATGGGTGCAGAAAATTTCTTTATGAAGCGGTGACAGTGATAAGTCCCAAGCCCTTTGCAAGCAATAGCACTTGGCACTTGGGGGCTAATGGGTGCAGAAATTTTCTTTTATGAAGCAGTGGCAGAAAAATCCGGTTCATCTTTTTCAAGTTAACCCTGTTTGTAAGGGTGACCAGATGAGATTTTCAGTGACAATGATAAGTCCCGGTTTATTCATATTGATTAAACTGGCCCTTGGGGGCTACAAGTGCAAAGTTGATCACTATTAATTGAAGTCCCGGCTTAACTTGATAGTTTAAGCCGGCCCTTCGGGGCTACTAGTTTGATCTTCACATATTTATGACTATCTAAAAACCTACAGTATATTCAATTCTATCATATTCAGTAGACTTGGGGGCTAAAGGAATGTATCTTACAGAAAAGGCAGAAGTTGATACCTCATATTTCTGGTGCATGTCTTTGACCATGTCAATCTCCAGATCGCGGCTGCTGTGCACCTGGCTGAGGTAGCCGGAGAGGATTTTGTTAATGCTCAGATGAGAATAATTGGCATGTCAAATTTGACCTTGCCTTTCTCGACAATTCTTCCTTGGCAGAATGTTTTGCTAGAGTAACAGGATTCCCTGGTTATTGAAAACTAGTGCCAGTGATCAGAACTTCAGTGTCCGGTTCTGGCGGTTTGACTGGGCTTGGCGGTTTAGCACCCAAAGGATCAATAACTGTATGTTCAGCAGAGGCATCAGGATTCTCTGGTGGTGGGTCATCAGCAAGTTCCTCCGGGTGTTGCACGGAGGCTTCAGATATTGGTGCTTGCTTCTCCGGTTCATGAGTCTTGGGGTCTTCTGCTGGCTTGTTTATTTTAGCCTTTTTGCTAGGCTTTGCTATTCCACTGCAAGAGGATAGAAAAGGTCAGTATAAGTACAGAAATGTGAAAAGGCAAAGATGAAATTTGTACCCAGGGGCAGTCTTGAAAGCCGGAAGCTGAGTCTGAGATGAATCGCCAGACGAAGAGTGAGAGGTCCCTTGATAATTTGAGTCAGAAGGCTTGAGTGGTTGACGAATAAGACCTGCCTTGGGATAAATAGAGTTCGAATTTTGAAGCACCTCATTCCTGCGTTTGCATGGGGCTGGTGTGTTAGGTAAACCGGAGGAAAGTTCTCTGCCTCCACTGGTCCGAGTTCGGCACCGGTTCTCATGTTTTTGTTGCTTCAAAATAAAGTTGGGATCCAAGTGAGCTAAAGGGTGAGAAAACCTTACTTTTTGGATCACTTGTCGAATTTTCTGTCTTGGCAAAGGATCTGAGTCGGAGAAAATAATAGTTACCTTGTCATCGCCCGCCTGGATGGTTTCCGCGTCATCCTGATAGCAATTAGTGTCAATAAGATAGTTGAAAAAAGAGCCAAGGGAATCAAGGCCTTCCTACGACTCACCATCTTCATCCAGGTTCAACATATCAGAAGAAGTGGATTTCTTTTTATTCTTCTTCAGGGCTTTAGTTTTAGCCCTGGCTTTCTTGGCGGCCTTTTCATCATATTTCCTTTTCCAAAAGGTGGCTCCAGCCTGCAAAAATTACAATAAAAGTTGGAGATTTTCGAGTTATACGAACAATGAAGTGAAGTATGTAAACCGGACAGACTTACATTCGGTGCCGGGTTGAGTGTGCAGAAGGGATTCAATCCCACTTTGCTGCAGCTATCCAAGCTTTCATTGAGAAGGGTTTTGGTCATATCATTAATGGCTTTATTAGTCAAACGTGTTGAGCTGTAGCGTAGGGGATCTTTGGCATCACCAGTATATGTGCACATTAAACCGGACCGGCGGCTTAAAGGTATAATCCTCCAAGCTGCCCAGCCTCGAACCAGGTCAACCCCAGTCAATCCATTGGCCAATAATGCTCCAACCTTTGAAAAGGTAGGCATAAGTTTGGCTCGTTCAACAGTGGTAAGCCGTTCGGGGAGAGGGTGCTTCGGGTTGAGCCGCTGGTCACGGAAGGGTATACTTCACAGAAGACTTGGAAATTGCAGATATTTGAAACAGAAATGGGTCCGATGTCTTGAGGATGAAGTTGCAAAAAATGCAGAACATCTCGGAAGAATTTTGACCCGGGCAGTGAGAAGCCCCGGTTCATGTGATCAGTGAAAACAATAACCTCATCATCTTGTAACTGAGGTCTGACTTCATCGGGGTTTGGGGCACGTCAATGAGTGACGTCTTTTGCTGGTGAGAAGCCAATTTTGATATACTACTGGAGCATTGCTTCTGTGACGATGGGTGGGACCCAATCGCATGACGTAACTGTCTTAGTCATGATTGGGTGCACGGCCTAAACAGGACGATTCAAGATGTTATTAAACCGGCAGATACCTGGCGGTTACAAATTATTGTTTAAACAGCCGTGAAGGGCTAATGGTTATGGATTTACCAGTTCAGAATATGTAGTTGACAAACCGATTAACTGAGTTATGAGGATGAATAAATAAGCATGCATGGTTAAGCCAGAGGATATTGCCAGGTTATTCAGATTATGAAGCATATGATGGTGGTTTAAACAAGATTATATAAGCCGCCATGGCAGCTATAATACTTCTGATCTATCAGTAAACATTTGGCTAAGTGCTAGATAAACAAGATTCTGCAGATGGATTTATAATTATGGATCTACCACAGCTGGGAAAAGAAAAGTAAATTTTAAACCTAAAGGTTGTGACAGTGGAAAAGTTCATTTGTGCGAAGATTCTCTGTATAGAAGGAATGTTTCCTATGCTTGAGAGGGGGTGTCAAACAGCTTCCGCATGCCTCCAATTCTATTTTCAGATTGAAAAGGGTGCATTACGAAGAAACAGTGAAGAACAGCAAGAACATTGATGAACTATTCAAACCCTAGTACAGATCTGAGGCATGGGTAAAGGAGTACCTACGGATGCGGTGGAACAACAGTGGTGCATCGAAGTTCTCTGGCCTAATCAAGCAGCGGCCTGAGTTGACGCAATGGACGGAGGAGGGCGGCGGCAGAGCTAGGATGGGTGGCGGAGTCGCGAGGAGGAAGATGAAGACGATGAGGTGAGGGTAAAAATGAAGACCGGGACCCCCCTCCCTATTTATAAGAGGATTGATACAAGGCATGCGCGGGAATCGAGGAGCCGAAATCATCATGTGGCTATATGGATGCCTCGATTTTCGGGATGTTTATTAAGATAAGGATCAGTTAAGACGTTCTGGGCCTCATTCAAAGTTAATGTGAAATGACATCATGGCGGTTTAAGAAGATTCTGTGAGCTGACGTCATGGCGGGTTACAACAAAGTTTATCAAACGGATGATGCAAGATTTTGACAAGTCAGGTGTTGAAGATTGATGTGAACAAGTTCAAATCAACCTAGGACTAAGGTTGGGGATATAACTACTGGGTATGAACCGCCCAGAAGGGGCCAGGTTATAGCAAGCCCATTGACGGCCCAAGACCCAGAGGCGACTTGAGGCCCAAGGGGATGAACCGCCACATGAATAACTTGTATTGTAAGGCAACCTTAGTTAGTCACCGAGCCGGACACGATGTGTATGAGCCGGTCGGGACTCTGGAAGCCGCCGGACATCAACCTATGTATATAAAGGGGTGACCCGGTGGCGGGTTAACTCAAGAAACAAGAGATTGAGAACTAGGTCAAGCGTATTTGCTCCCTGGTAATCGAAACCCAAGCAATACAGTCCCAAACTGGAGTAAGCCTTTACCTCCACTGCGAGGGGCCGAACCAATATAAACTCTCTATTTCCTTTGTCCCGTTTAACCCCTTTAAGCTGACCTAGTTGCGATGGCTCCATGACTAAGTCCTTATGCTAGGACATCTGCCGTGTTAAGTCCACGACACTATGGCTGAGGCATAGGGAATGACTTTCATTTTCTCTCTATCTTCTGCAGTGCTCGGGCATTGAGTCTAACTCAACTTCACATCTTGTAATACAGGCAAGAACCCTTTCTTTGACTGGTCCAGTTTGAACTTGTTCAAAACTTTATCAAGGTATGTGCTTTGTGAAAGTCCAATTAAGCGTCTTGATCTATCTCTATAGATCTTGATGCCCAATATTTAAGCAGCTTCATCGAGGTCTTTCATTGAAAAATTCTTATTCAAGTATCCTTTTATGCTATCCAGAAATTTTGTATCATTTCCAATCAGCAATATGGCTTCCACATATAATATTAGAAATGCTACAGAGCTCCCACTCACTTTCTTGTAAATACAAGCTTCTCCAAAAGTCTGTACAAAACCATATGCTTTGATCACACTATCAAAGCGTATATTCCAACTCCGAGATCCTTGCACCAGTCCATAAATGGATCATTGGAGCTTACACACTTTATTAGCACCTTTAGGATCGAAAAAACCTTCTTGTTGCATCATATACAACTCTTCTTTTAGAAATCCATTAAGGAATGCAGTTTTTGACATCCATTTGCCAAATTTCATAATCATAAAATGCGGCAATTGCTAACATGATTCGGACAGACTTAAGCATCGCTGCGGGTTAGAAGGTCTCGTCGTAGTTAACTCCTTGAACTTGTCGAAAACCTTTCGCAACAAGTCGAGCTTTGTAGACAGTAACATTACCGCCAAATACGGTCTTCTCCTTGAAGATCCATTTATTCTCTATGGCTTGCCGATCATCGGGCAAGTCAACCAAAGTCCACACTTTGTTCTCATACATGGATCCCATCTCAGATTTCATGGCCTCAAGCCATTTTACGGAATCTAGGTTCATCATCGCTTCCTCATAGTTCGTAGGTTCATCATGGTCTAGTAACATGACCTCCAGAACAGGATTACCGTACCACTCTGGTGCGGAACGTACTCGGGTTGACCTACGAGGTTCGGTAGTAAATTGATCTGAAGTTTTATGATCATCATCATTAACCTCCTCACTAATTGATGTAGGCATCATGGAACTGATTTCTATGATGAACTACTTTCTAATTTAGGAGAAGGTACAATTACCTCATAAAGTTCTACTTTCCTCCCACTCACTTCTTCTGAGAGAAACTCCTTCTCTAGAAAGGATCCATTCTTAGCAACAAATGTCTTGCCTTTGGTTCTGTGATAGAATGTGTACCCAACAGTTTCCTTTGGGTATCCTATGAAGACACATTTCTCCGATTTGGGTTCGAGCTTATTAGGTTGAAGCTTTTTCACATAAGCATCGCAGCCCCAAACTTTAAGAAACGACAGCTTAGGTTTCTTGCCAAACCATAGTTCATATGGTGTCGTCTCAACGGATTTAGATGGTGCTTAACGTGAATGCAGCCGTCTCTAAAGCACAACCCCAAAACTATAGTGGTAAATCGGTAAGAGACATCATAGATCGCAGTATATCTAATAAAGTACGGTTACGACATTCGGACACACCATTACTTTGCGGTGTTCCAGGTGGCGTGAGTTGCGAAACTATTCCACATTGTTTCAAATGAAGACCAAACTCATAACTCAAATATTCACCTCCATGATCAGATTGTAGAAACTTTATTTTCTTTTTAAGATGATTTTCCACTTCACTCTGAAATTCTTTGAACTTTTCAAATGTTTTAGACTTGTGTTTCATTAAGTAGATATACCCATATCTGCTCAAATCATCTGTGAAGGTCAGAAAATAACGATACCCGCCGCGAGCCTCAACACTCATCGGACCGCATACATCAATATGTATTATTTCCAATAAGTCGCTTGCTCGCTCAATTGTTCGGAGAACAGAGTCTTAGTCATCTTGCCCATGAGGCATGGTTCGCAAGCATCAAGTGATTCCAAAAGCCCATCAGCATGGAGTTTCTTCATGCGCTTTATACCAATATGACCTAAACGGCAGTGCCACAAATAAGTTGCACTATCATTATTAACTTTGCAGCTTTTGGCTTCAATATTATGAATATGTGTATCACTACGATCGAGATTCAACAAAAGTAGACCATTCATCAAGGGTGCATGACCATAAAAGATATTACTCATATAAATAGAACAACCAGTATTCTCTGATTTAAATGAATAACCGTCTCGCATCAAACAAGATCCAGATATAATGTTCATGCTCAACACTGGCACCAAATAACAATTATTTAGGTCTAAAATAATCCCGAAGGTAGATGTAGAGGTAGTGTGTCGACGTCGATCACATCGACCTTGGAACCATTTCCGACGCGCATCGCCACCTCGTCCTTACCCAATCTTCGTTTAATCCGTAGCCCCTGTTTCGAGTTACAAATATGAGCAACAGAACCAGTATCAAATACCCAGGCGCTACTACGAGCATTAGTAAGGTACACATCAATAACATGTATATCAAATATACCTTTCACTTTGACATCCTTCCTATCCGCCAAATACTTGGGGCAGTCCCTTTGTAGTAGAAGCACTCAGTTTCAGACTTAGGTCCAAACTTGGGCTTCTTCCCGGGAGTAGCAACTTGCTTGCTATTCTTCTTTAAGTTCCCCTTCTTCCCTTTGTCCTTTTTCTTGAAACTAGTAGTCTTGTTAACCATCAACACTTGATGCTCCTTCTTGATTTCTACCTCCGTAGCCTTTAGCATCGCGAAGAGCTCGAGAATTGTCTTTTCTATCCCTTGCATATTATAGTTCATCAAGAAGCCTTTATAGCTTGGTGGTAGTGATTAAAGAACTCTGTCAATGACACTATCATCAGGAAGATTAACTCCCAGCTGAGTCAAGTGGTTATGGTACCCAGACATTCTGAGTATGTGTTCACTGACAGAACTGTTCTCCTCCATTTTGCAGCTATAGAACTTGTTGGAGACTTCATATCTCTCAACACGGGCATTTGCTTGAAATATTAACTTCAACTCCTGGAACATCTCATATGCTCCATGACGTTCAAAACGTCTTTGAAGTCCCGATTCTAAGTCATAAAGCATGGCACACTGAACTATCAAGTAGTCATCAGCTTTACTCTGCTAGACGTTCATAACGTCCGGAGTTGCTCCTGCAGCGGGCCTTGCACCTAGTGGTGCTTCTAGGACATAATTCTTCTGTGCAGCAATCAGGATAATCCTCAAGTTACGGACCCAGTCCGTGTAGTTTCTACCATCATCTTTCAACTTAGCTTTCTCTAGGAACGCATTAAAATTCAAGGGAACGGTAACACGGGCCATTATTCTACAACAACATAGATATGCAAAAAACTATCAGGTACTAAGTTCATGATAAATTAAAGTTCAATTAATCATATTACTTAAGAACTCCAACTTAGATAGACATCCCTCTAGTCATCTAAATGATCACGTGATCCATATCAACTAAACCATGTCCGATCATCATGTGAGATGGAGTAGTTTTCAATGGTGAACATCTCTATATTGATCATATCTACTACTCCCTTCGTTCCAAAATAGATGACCCAACTTTGTACTAAAGTCAATACAAAGTTGAGTCATCTATTTTGGAACGAAGGGAGTATATGATTCATGTTCGACCTTTCGGTCTTAGTGTTCAGAGGCCATATCTGCATATGCTAGGCTCGTCAAGTTTAACCCGAGTATTCTGCATGTGCAAAACAAGCTTGCACCCGTTGTATGTGAACGTCGAGCTTATCACACCCGATCATCACGTGGTGTCTCGGCACGACGAACTGTAACAACGGTGCATACTCAGGGAGAATACTTATACCTTGAAATTTAGTGAGGGATCATCTTATAATGCTACGGCCTTACTAAGCAAAATAAGATGCATAAAAGATAAACATCACATGCAATCAAAATATGTGACATGATATGGCCATCATCATCTTGTGCCTTTGATCTTCATCTCCAAAGCACCGTCATGATCTCCATTGTCACCGGCTTGACACCTTGATCTCCATCGTAGCATCGTTGTCGTCTCGCCAACTATTGCTTCTACGACTATCGCTACCGCATAGTGATAAAGTAAATCAATTACATGGCGATTGCATTTTCATACAATAAAGCGACAACCATAAGGCTCCTGCCAGTTGCCGATAACTTTTACAAAACATAATCATCTCATAAAATAACGTATATCACATCATGCCTTGACCATATCACATCACAACATGCCCTGCAAAAACAAGTTAGACGTCCTCTAGTTTGTTGTTGCAAGTTTTACATGGCTGCTACGGGCTTCTAGCAAGAACCGTTCTTACCCTACGCATCAAAACCACAACGATTTTTCGTCAAGTGTGCTGTTTTAACCTTCAACAAGGACCGCCCGTAGTCAAACTCGATTCAACTAAAGTTGGAGAAACAGACACCCGCCAGCCACCTATGTTCAAAGCATGTCGGTAGAACCGGTCCCATGAACGTGGTCATGTAATGTTGGTCCGGGCCGCTTCATCCAACAATACCGTCGAATCAAAGTAATACGCTGGTGGTAAGCAGTATGACTATTATCGCCCACAACTCTTTATGTTCTACTCGTGCATATCATCTATGCATAGACCTAGCTCGGATGCCACCGCTGGGAACGTAGCATGCAATTTCAAAAAAATTCCTACGCTCACGCAAGATCTATCTAGGAGATGTATAGCAACAAGAGGGGGACAGTGTGTCCACGTACCCTCGTAGACCTAAAGCGGAAGCGTTAGGTTAACGCGGTTGATGTAGTCGAACGTCTTCACGATCCAACCGATCTAGTACCAAACGTACGGCACCTCCGAGTTCAGCACATGTTCAGCTTGATGACGTCCCTCGAACTCTTGATCCAGCAGAGGGTCGAGGGAGAGTTCCGTCAGCACGACGGTGTGGTGACGGTGATGGTGATGTGATCCGCGCAAGGCTTCGCCTAAGCACTACGACGCTATGAACAGACGAGTAAACTGTGGAGGGGGCACCGCACGCGGCTAAGAGAACAATTGATGCGCCTTTGGGGTGCCCCCCGTCCCCGTATATAAAGGAGGGGAGGAGGAGGTGGCCGGCCCTAGGGGGCGCGCCAAGTGGGGGGAGTCCCACTAGGACTCCTAGTCCTAGTCGGCTCCCCCCTTCCTTCCAACCGAGAGGGGGAAAGGGGAAAGAGGGGGAGAGGGAGAAGGAAAGGGGGGCTGCGCCCCACCCCTTGTCCAATTCGGACTTGCCATGGGGGGGCACCTCTTGTGGCCTACCTCCCTCTCTCCACTATGGCCCATGAGGCCCATTAACTTTCCCGGGGGGTTCCGGTAACCTCCCAGTACTCCGAAAAATCCCCGAACCTCTTCGGAACCATTCCGATGTCCGTACATAACCTTCCAATATATCAATCTTTACCTCTCGACCATTTCGAGACTCCTCGTCATGTCCGTGATCTCATCCGGGACTCCGAACAAACTTCAGTCACCAAAACACACAACTCATAATACAAATCGTCATCGAACGTTAAGCATGCGGACTATACGGGTTCGAGAACTATGTAGACATGACCGAGACACATCTCCGGTCAATAACCAACAGCAGAACCTGGATGCTCATATTGGTTCCTACATATTCTACGAAGATCTTTATCGGTCAAACCGCATGATAACATATGTCATTCCCTTTGTCATCGGTATGTTACTTGCCCGAGATTCGATCGTCGGTATCCTCATACCTAGTTCAATCTCGTTACCGGGAAGTCTCTTTACTCGTTCCGTAATGCATCATCCCGCAACTAACTCATTAGTCAAATTCCTTGCAAGGCTTATAGTGATGTGCATTACCGAGAGGGCCCAGAGATACCTCTCTGATACTTGGAGTGACAAATCATAATCTCAATCTATGCCAACCCAACAAACACCTTCGAAGACACCTGTAGAGCATCTTTATAATCACCCGATTACGCCAGGACGCTTGATAGCACACAAGGTGTTCCTCCGGTATTCGGGAGTGGCATAATCTCATAGTCAGAGGAATATGTATAAGTCATGAAGAAAGCAATAACAATAAAACTTAACGATCATTATGCTAAGCTAACGGATGGGTCTTGTCCATCACATCATTCTCTAATGATGTGATCCCGTTCATCAAATGACAACACATGTCTATGGTCAGGAAACTTAACCATCATTGATTAACGAGCTAGTCGAGTAGAGGCATACTAGGGACACACAGTATTGTCTATGTATTCACACATGAACTAAGTTTCTGGTTAATACGATTCTAGCATGAATAATAAACATTTACAATGATATAAGGAAATAAACAATAACTTTATTATTGCCTCTAGGACATATTTCCTTCAGTCTCCCACTTGCACTAGAGTCAGTAATCTAGATTACATAGTAATGATTCTAACACCCATGGAGTCTTGGTGCTGATCATGTTTTGCTCGTGGAAGAGGCTTAGTCAACGGGTCTGCAACATTCAGATCCGTATGTATTTTGCAAATCTCTATGTCTCCCTCCTTGACTTGATCATGGATGGAATTGAAGCGTCTCTTGATGTGTTTGGTTCTCTTGTGAAATCTGGATTCCTTCGCCAAGGCAATTGCTCCAGTATTATCACAAAAGATTTTCATTGGACCCGATGCACTAGGTATTACACCTAGATCAGATATGAACTCCATCCAGTCTCCTTCATTTGCTGTTTCCGAAGCAGCTATGTACTCCGCTTCACACGTAGATCCCGCCACGACGCTTTGCTTGGAACTGCACCAACTGACAGCTCCACCATTCAATATAAATACGTATCCGGTTTGTGACTTAGAGTCATCCGAATCAGTGTCAAAGCTTGCATCGACGTAACCATTTACGACGAGCTCTTTGTCACCTCCATAAACGAGAAACATATCCTTAGTCCTTGTCACCTCCACTCCTGGATTACTTTGGCACCTCCCTGCCAAACTTATATCAAGGCACACATCAGGTCTGGTACACAGCATTGCATACATGATAGAACCTATGGCTGAGGCGTAGGGAATAACTTTCATTTTCTCTCTACCTTCTGCAATGGTCGGGCATTGAGTCTGACTCAACTTCACACCTTGTAATACAGGCAAGAACCCTTTCTTTGACTGATCCATTTTGAACTTCTTCAAAACTTTATCAAGGTATGTGCTTTGTGAAAGTCCAATTAAGCGTCTTGATCTATCTCTATAGATCTTGATGCCCAATATATAAGCAGCTTCATCGAGGACGCGGGTGCTTTGTGTGGAACCACGAGGCTGCTAAGGAGGCGGCTTCTATGACTTTTAGAAAACTGAAAATTCTTCCTCCAACGTGGTCACCGAGTTAGGAGCGATAGATCGCTACGACGTGGGTGAAAAAACTCAAGATGGTGGCAGCAATTCCAACAATAAATTAACCACCCGACTGTCGAGGCGGGTCCTCCACGACGAGCAGGGCATGAGAACCAACTCAGGTGAAACCTAATCCTTAAAAACTCGAAGTATACGCAATTTGCAAGTCTGTTAGGCATGTTCATGTGCGGTGCCATCAAGCTTTTTGCAAGCGTTGCAATAAATGGACCATCTAGCTTCTGTTTTCGTTGCTTTTCCTTCTTGGGAATGTGTTGCTGCTATGTGTGGATTTCAAGCTAGAGGGTAGGGTTTCTAATACATTCGTCATTCATGTACGACTAAGCGAGTTAAGAATAGATCTAGTAGCAGTGTGATCCAGGTTTTGGAGGGGTCCCCACTTGTAGAGAAATTAAGCAATCTTTTGCAATTACATGGGCTGTGGTTGGAGATTTACTTCTCGCCCTATGTGACGAGGTTTCCTAATCCCAGGGAAGTTAAGAAACCATGTTTTCAGGAGCGGATGAACCTAAAATCATGTGGGGTTCTCGTGAATGTGTCACAGTGGTCCGTTGTTGTAGGTGCTAAAGGAGTACTGGCATGGGTGAACGTTAGTAACATTCACATTGATAAGAGGAGTGAAAAAGATGTGGCATGTGTGGGACTGGACTTTGGATGTAGAGATGTTGATGATTTTCCCCTGTGGCTAAGGGTGCTTTTTTTGTGGGGTGGGGGTGGAGGCGCTTCTATGACTTTTATTATGAAGTTGAGAAGGCGTTGTCGCGTTGGTGAGAAATCCTAAGAAAAAATAGGGAGAGCTGAATGTGGATAGTGAAAAAGAGGCCTCCGCGCATACGCGTAGGAGGATGAGAACATTTGGTCCTTGAGATAACAATAAAAAGCACTAAATGGGTTTGATGAGTTGTTAGATCTCGATCTAGTAGTCCTGAAGGCGTGAGTGTGACCAAAAGAAGGATAATCTTCTATGACATATGATGGTATCAAACTTTATTTACCATTGCAAATATCGAGTATGAGTTTTGCACAACTAAAAAAACCATTCGAGACTAGCCTTTAGAGGCATATTTTTATAGAAGAAACTCTAAGCACCATAAGTCATTCCGTGACTCAAACCCAAATGGGCTAGATAGCTCTGTGCTATCCTAGCAAAGTAGCAAACAGGGTGACACCCTGTTTCTCATTTTTTGCACATACAAAGGCTGAGGACCCGAGTATGCATATACATTTCTTTCACATATAAACATTGTTTGTCCCTGTTGGCCAGTCAAGGGAATGTGAATATTTGGAATGACAAAGTTGTTGCTAGGTTCATGTTGTCAGTTAAAAACTATTCTCTCCGTTCCAAAATAATTGTTGTGGTTTTAATTGAAATTTGAACTTAAACCACGACAAGAATTTTGGAACGGAGGGAGTACTTGAAATTCTTTTGAAAACTTGAAAGAAAAATTTCATGCGCACACATGTGAGTAATTTACCACTATAAATGTTTGATGATTTTTAAAAAGAATTTGTGGTTCTGTAATGTTTTTTTTACTTTATTTGTGGACTAAATTGTTCCCAAACCACAAATTCCACGACTAACCACGCAATTTACAAGGGTGTATTACAGCTGTTAAATCTTGGTAAGATCAAATCCCACATTTTCTGTTTTGTAAAGCAACAACAAAATGGAAAATCATTCCAAGTACATACAGTCTATACAGTCCCTCTCGTAAGGTTCAGTTCTTTGAACAGTCAAAACGAAAGACACCCAAGGCTGCACAGGCTCAAATTATTGTCCTGTTTCTTTCCGTTTTGGGGTATGCGATGCCTCTCAATTTTCCTCTTCCGCTGCCCTCCGCTTTGACGTCAAATCAATCGGCCGGTGAGCGCTGGGCATTGATTCACATAGCTGCGCTTGCTTTTACCAGCCCTCTTCTTCTGGTCCTCTTCCACCTCGCGAGCAGAGCAGTTCACACTTGAGAGGCGGAGAGGGAGGGTGAGGATGCAGGCTGCTGGTGCTACTTCGGAGGAAAGGAGCAGGGGTTCGCCGTCGGCCATGGAGAAGGGCGGCGACCAGAGCGCCAGGGAGGCGAGGCTGGAGCTGGTGGTGGCCAACGGCCCTGTGAAGCGACAGATGGTCCTGCACGAGGCGGGCGAGATCGTGCCGGCGGAACAGGGCCCGACGATGCAGATCTCCGTCAAGATGGACGTCGCCGTGCTCCACTGCCCCTTCTGCTTCCTCCCCTTCAAGCCACCCGTCTTCCAGGTTCGACTACATCCCGTCGATCTTTGTTTGTCCCGTTCACCTGATCCAGGAAGGCGAGGGTTTCTTGATGGCTGTTGGATCAATTTGGCCAGTGCAACGGCGGCCACCTGGCATGCGGCGACTGCCGCGGCGAGCGGCCCGGGAGCCAGTGGCAGTGCGAGAGGTGCGAGCGCGGCGGCGCCTTCGACGTCCGCAGCACGGCGATGGACGCCGTCGTCTCCTCGGCTAGGGTCGAGTGCCCACACGACGGCTGCGGGAGATACATCACCTACCACAAGCTCGACGATCACCAAAGCATGTGCCCGCACGCGGCCTGCAGGTGCTCGGTGCCCGGCTGCGACTTCGCAGGCCCGCCGCCCGCGCTCCTCCACCACCTCAACACCCTCTACTCTGTGCCCGTGCACACCGTCCAGTACGGCAAGGTGATCCAACTGCAGGTGCCGGTGTCGGAGCCGCGGCGCTTGCTGTTCGCGGAGGACGGCCGCGCATTCCTCATGGTCGGCGGCACGCTTGGCCTGGGCGCGCCCATCGCCGTGTCGGTGGTGTGCATCGGGACTGGGGCGTCCCCGCTGCCGCACTACGCGGCCAAGGTGTGGGCCAAGGGGCCACCAGCGGCGGCCAACGGCAGGGCCGACATCGTCAGGGCCGACATCGAGGTGACGAGCAGCAAGGAGCCCGGCGCCATCGCCGTCGAGGACCTGACGTTCTTGACGGTTCCGTCCAAGCTGCTGGCTGGGGTTGGGCCCTCCAGGACGGTGTCTCTCCACATTCGCTTAGACAAGATCACCTCCTGAATGATTCCACGAAGCTTAGTAATTAATCTACTGACCTTCTCATGCTAATAGTACATATGATCTAGTTTAGTTTGGTTTACTTCAGCTTGTGAACCTTGCAGCAATTACTTCAACATTAGACAAGTATTTCTACTTGTTAATTTCCAACAGTGCAAGAGGTATTTTGTGGCTGTTGGATGTAAGATATTTTGGGGTAACAAGTGAACTAAATGTATGCTGGTTATATGTGTTTATTAAGAAATTGCTGTATACTTATCCCACTAAGTTATGCATTATGTGACTGTTCGTTGCTTTATTATATATTTTTTAACATATACTCCCTCTGTAAAGAAATATAGAGCGTTTAGATCACTAAAGTAGTGATATAAATGCTCTTATATTTTCTTTACGGAAGGAGTACTAGCTACAACGCATTTCAGTTGTACTAGTATTTGTGATCAGGGTGTCCATATAAGTTGAAGATAGCTTTATATGACTATCAGGTAATGTGTTATTTTTTCAGAGTTAGGTAAAATCACATATTTACTGCAATAGACACGACATTTGGGGCACATAATTTGGCATGCCGCAAAATATCTCTGTTGAGCACACAAACAGAGGATAGGTATAACCACTGAAAAAAGAGAAAAAGGAACAATAGATTAACTCTAAAAGAGGATATATAAGAATAGATTTACAATGTAAAAATCACTGGCGCACACACATTGACATTCAAGTTTGTTCCATGTGTTACACACATCAAGTGTGAATTTTCATAAGCATTTTGCATATGAATTTCCTTTTGTACCCTAGGACCATGCTCTCACGTGCAACTTGAATTACCACACGTCACACATATATTCCACCCTTTTGAATTAGTAATCCCATGGTACTACTGTACTATATTAGTATTAGCATTTCGGTAAAAATAGTAGACTAGTATAAAAAATGTAGAGCTCTCTTACCGAACTGAATTATGATGTCATGCTGGTCTAATTAATATGAACGCAAGTACGCAAACAGAATTAAATTAAACCATCTGTTGAAGTTTCATTTAACTAACATCAAACAGGACTCACAACTGAAAGGACCAAGTTCAGATTACATTCAAGCCATTTTCGCAAAATAAACCATACATGGCTTGCATAATAGTTGCATGCCTCCATTCCCATGTCAAAAAACATGTGCCAATCTGCTGCTGCAGTTCCATTTCGACAGGATGAGTGGATGATGCCCTGATGCTCCAAATTAAGTTACTTCTAGCATCTTGACCTGAAATACCAAAGATCTAGACTTATTCCTTACAGAGCACACGTGATCGTTTTATAGGGTATGCATCAAACGTAGATAACTATATAAACCATCCAACCACAAACTATAACAGTTCTTTGTCGAAAAACAAACTATAACAGTCATGGTCACCTTGAGGTCAGTTGATACACAAATGCATCATTTTTATGACTACTAGATACTTGGAAATGGGGGAGCATGGTTGACAATTTGATGCAAGTCAAGGATGCAAATTATGACCCAATACTAAGCCTTGATGTGTTCCTGAAAACCAACTCAACTGTAGTGTGTTTATCCACAACGAATTCAGCTGCTAACTACAGACTATAAAGTGAAGTCTGAAGTGACAAAAGAAATACTAGCAAACAAGCAAGAAAATTCAGTTATTTGCAACATGTTTCACTTAGCACACATGAACTCACAAGTTTAACTCTAATGATATGTTTGCAATGTCTGAGAAAATATTTACCATTAAATAAACAATTAAGTAGGGCCTTCTTAAATTTTCGATCAACATATCAATAGCCTAATAAACAAGATAGATTACCACTTGATCAAACAAGATACAACTAATTCAAGAGCTTCTGAAAACAAATCCACTACTACTTCTACAAGTGATGGTGATTTCTAGAAAAATAATCTGGAAAACAAGGGTACATTCATTATAAGTAAACAAGTCACAATTAAAGCAACAAATTGCACAGAAGGTTGTGAGTTCTAGTATTACACAACTGTTTATAATACTGACGAATCCATGAAAAAATCAGAGCAGGGCACACCATGATCCAAGTGACATGGTGAGCAATTTGTGTAAAACAAAGTATTTGGGAACTGCTCGACACCCCAAACCGGGGTGTGGCTATCACATTATATAGAAGTACCCAAGGGGTACAATACAATGTTACAATACAGTTATACAGATACTACATATATACTGTCTAACACCCTCCCTCAATCTTAACTATGTCCTGAAGTACAAAGCAAGTTAAGATTGCGCCTACAGCCTACAAACTGTGGTTGTGGAAGAGGCTTCGTGAAGATGTCAGCAAGTTGATCCTTTGAAGAGATGAACTTGATACAGAGTAGCTTCTGTGCAACACGTTCCCGAACAAAATGATAATCCACCTCAATGTGTTTCGTCCTCGCATGGAACACTGGATTAGAAGAAAGATATGTAGCACCAATGTTGTCACACCACAAGACCGGAGGACGAGCCTGAGGAACACGCAACTCTCTCAACAGAGACTGTACCCATATGATCTCAGCAGTTGCATCAGCAACAGCTTTGTACTCAGCCTCAGTACTACTGCGAGAGACACAGTTGCTTGCTTGCGAGCATTCCAGGCGATCAAGTTAGGACCCAGAAATACCGCATAACCCCCCGTGGATTGTCTGTCATCCGGACTACCAGCCCAATCAGCATCAGAGAAAGCCGAGAGCTCATATAACGGTGCAGGCTGAAGAAGCAAACCATAAGCAGTAGTAAGGCTGACATAGCGCAAAATACGCTTCAGCACTGACCAAAGGAGACGCCCCGGTGCATGCAAAAACTGACAAACACGGTTAATCGCATAGGAGATATCAGGTCCGGTAATAGTGAGATATTGCAGACCACCAACGATATCGCGATACTCGGTTGCATCATCGACGAGAGGAGTCACCATCAAGAGCGAATGACCGATCAAGAGCGTACATCGGGGTGTAAACAGGCTTGCACTTGAGCATGCCAGCACGACGCAACAAGTCCAAAGAGTACTTCTTCTGAGTGAGAGTCAAGCCAGCAGAGGACCGTGAAACCTCAAGACCAAGGAAAAAATGAAGAGCACCCAAATCCTTGACAGCAAAATCATCACGGAGAGCAATCACAAGGCGATCAGCAGCAGTAGCCGACGAACTGACAAGGATGATATCATCAACATAAACCAAGATATACATCGTAACCTCAGGGCGCTGGAGGAGAAACAGTGACGTATCAGCAGTGGAGGGAGTAAACCCAAGAGCCCGAAGAACAGATCCAAGGTGAGCATGCCATGCACGAGGAGCCTGTTTGAGTCCATATAAAGCCTTAACCAGGCGACAGAGATGATGAGGTCGGGTTGGATCAACAAAACCAGGCGGCTGACGCATATAAACCTCCTCCTCCAGAATGCCATGGAGAAAAGCGTTACGCACATCAAGTCGACGAAGGAACCATCCACGAGTAACCGCAAGAGACAGTAGTAACCGAATGGTAGTAGGCTTGATAATCGGACTGAAAGTGTCTTCATAATCAAGACCATACCTCTGCTTGAAGCCCTTAGCAACTAACCGCGCCTTGTAGCGTTCAATGGAGCCATCAAGATGTCTCTTGACTTTGAAAACCCACTTGGAATCAATGATATTAACGCGGACCTTGGAGGAACAAGACGCCAAGTATCATTCTCGTTGGAGGGCATGAAACTCTTGTTCCATGGCAGCACGCCAATGAGGAATACTCGTGCAGCCTGAAAGTGACGGGCTCGGCGGTGGGATCATCAGCAGCGTGAGCCATGCATGCAGCAAGCCACGCAACTGCGTTATCCGTCCGCTCCTTCGGACGAAAAACACCAGGCGGCTCCGTATGCGAGGCGAAGTGTGACGGCAGACTCAGCTGGCAAGGGCGGTGCCACAGTAGAGGATGGGGACGAAGGCGAGACCGAGTCCGGCGAGTCGGGCTCACCGGTGACCGTGTCAGAGCGACTCGGCGACCCGGACACCGATTGTGATCGGCCCGGAGCAGGTGACGAAGCCTCCGGGCTAGCAGCAGTCGGCCCGGGCAGTTGCCCCGCCAGCGGCCCAGGCGAGCCACCCGCCAGCGGCCCAGGCACCAGCGACCCAGGCGAGTCACCCTCCAGTGGCCCGGGCGAGCGAGGCCAGGTTGGTGACGCCTGCGAGCCAGAGGAGTCGGGCGTGGACGAGGCCCGCGAACCAGAGGAGGCCGGTGCGGGCGAGGCTGGTGCGGGCGAAGCCGGGATGGAACCGGATGGACCCGGCACCCGCGAGGCAGTCGGGATGGCCTCCGCGGGCGAGGGTTGGCGGGTGCCGCCCGCCATGCATGGCGCATGCACGTCCCGATCAGCCGCGACCTGTTCATCATCAAGCAACTCGAGCCGAGCACCACGTCCAATACCTGCAGCATGATTAGGGAGCAACGCAGGGGCATATGCAACATCCACAAATTGGTCAGGCGTAGGTGTAGACACATGCACTGGTGATGTAGAAGTAGTGAGGTCAGTTGGAAGTGCACGAAAGGGGAATATGTTTTCATCAAACACAACGTCGCGAGAGATGTAGACGCGGTTGGTAGGAACATGTAGGCACTTGTACCCTTTGTGAAGAGAGCTGTACCCGAGAAAAACACACTTCTTAGACCGAAACTCTAGCTTGCGCTTGTTATAGGGACGGAGGTGAGGCCAACATGCACACCCGAACACTTTGAGGAATGTGTAGTCCGGAACCTCATTAAGCAGAAGCTCAAGCGGAGTTTGCATTTTCAGGAGTCTCGAGGGAAGCCTGTTTATAAAAACAAGTTGTGGAGAAAGCATCACTCCGTAACGAAACGGAACCGACGCATGAGCTAGCAAGGTTAGGCCGGTTTCAACAAGATGACGATGCTTACGTTCAGCAGTACCATTACGCTGATGTGTGTGTGGACATGACACGCGATGCGAAATCCCAAGCTTGTTAAAAAACGAGTTGAGGTTGTGGTATTCACCCCCCCAGTCGGATTGGACATGGATGATTTTCTGCTTAAGAAGGCGCTCAACATGTACTTGAAACTGAAGGAAGACATCAAATACATCAGACTTACGCTTAATAAGATATAACCAAGTGAAACGGCTGTAAGCATCAATAAAACTGACATAATAATTGTGACCACTAACAGACGTCTGGGCATGTCCCCATACATCAGAAAACACAAGCTCAAGAGGATGTTTCACGACCCGACTAGACTCTGAAAACGCAAGCTGATGACTCTTGCCCTGCTGACAGGCATCACAAATAGTTTCAGCAGTTTTATTGGATACTACTGGTAGATCATGACGATGCAAAACGTGTCGAACTATGGGAGCCGCCGGGTGACCAAGGCGCGCATGCCAGTGTGTGGGCGACACACGAACACCACTGAACACCTGAGGAGAAGACGGCGTGGAAGATGGGCGTGGCGCATCAAGTGCATACAGGCCATGGCGAAGACGACCGCTAAGTAGAACGGCCCTCGTGTCCCGATCCTTAATAAAGAAACGAAAAGGGTGAAACTCAGCAAGAACATTATTATCACGAGTAAGTTGGGGAATGGACAACAAACTACGTGTAGCAGAAGGAACACGAAGGACATTAGAGAGATGCAATGTGCGAAAATTGTGTGCAAGTAGAGAGGCCTGACCAACATGTGAAATACGCATACCTGCTCCACTGGCGGTGTGTACCTGATCATGACCACGATATGGCTCCTGAGTGGAGAGCTTACCCATCTCACCGGTGAGGTGGTTGGTAGCTCCCGTGTCCATGTACCATGCGGGATCAATGGAGTAGGATGGAGTGCGTCCATGATCACTCGCCACGCGGCGGCGGCCTGCTTGTCATTCCCTTTTCCATTGTTGCCAAGGCCCAGAAAATCTTGCTTGTAGCGACGATGACAACGGGAAGCAATGTGGCGCTCAAGGCCACACAACTGACAGGCCTGTGGAGCACCACAAGAGGAACAGCACGCCACTGGCCGGTTACCACCCGTGATGGTCGGAGCATTGCCCCGGGAGGATGGTTGCGGAGGCGGCGCCATCTTGCCACCTGAAGACGACGACCGCTGAGACTTGCCACGAGTTGCGGTATTGGCGGAGGCGAAATCGGGGAGGCCCGACGCGCTTTAATGCGCTGCTCACGACCCAACAGACGCGTGCATAAAGCTCACGAGGTGGGAGCGGATCATCACGGCCATGCACATTCTCAATGAGGTTGTCATAATCATCGTCAAGCCCATTGAGCACAAAGGTAGTGAACTCCTCATCCTGCAGCGATTGACCGACTGAGGCCAATGTGTCGGCGAGACCCCGCATCTTGTTGAAGTAGTCGGTGATGCTAAGATCGCCAAGCTTCGTCTCGCCTAGCTCAGTGCGTATAGAGTGAGCACGCGCCTGAGACTGAGATGCAAAACTGGTGTGAAGCACCGCCCACGCCTCCCGGGACGTAGCAGCGAATATGACCAGCGACGAGACGCTCGGAGTGAGCGAGGACTGGATGGCGGAGAGTATGGCCTGATCCTGAGCCACCCAAGTGTGGTATGCCGGATGGTGAGGAGGCGGACACGGGATGGATCCATCAACATAGCCTTCTAGATAGCGACTCCGCAGAAGAGGGAGCACCTGGGCACGCCATGACAGGTAGTTGTCCGGCGCGAGCTTCACCGGCAACAGGTGCGAGAAGTAAAACGGCGCCGACACCGTGGCCGAATCAGTGTGGGCATGTGGAGATGCGTAGATGCCCATCGACGAGGCCGCCCCATGGACAGGATACATCGCGTGGGGCGGGTAGGCTCCCGAGGAAAACACCCCGGGGGCGCCGTAGGGCGCCGGATGAGCGCCGTAGGAGGCCGCGGACGCACCATGGTAGGGAGCCGCGGGATCACCGTGGTTGCCCGCAGCAAGAGCCCCTTGAGGCGCCGGAGCAGCCCCTTGAGGCGGCGCGGCCGCCGAGAAGGGCAGCGGCGGAGGCGCGCCGTAGTAGTGTTGCGGCGATGGAGCGCCATAGGGCAGCTGTAGGGGCGGCGCGCCATAGGGCAGCTGTAGGGGCGGCGCGCCATAGGGTTGAGGCGGCGGCGTGACGACGGCGGCGGCGCACCATACGCTGGGGGCGGCGCCGGCCAGGACGACGGGGCCGGCGACTGCCCTCCGTGCACCGCGGGAGCATGGCCCGCAGGGGGAGCAGCACCAGGGGCACCGCGGCGGACGGGGTTGTGACGGCACGATCCCGATCTCCCGATCCGATCGGAGAGTAGGACGATGGGGGCGGCGGCTGCCCACCGTGCGCGGGAGCATGGCCCGATCCGATCGGAGAGGGGGTCAACGCGGCGCCGTGAGCCATCGCGAGCGGCTGCGAGGCGAGGAACGGAGAGGTAGGAGCGAGAGTCGGCGTGACGGCGGCGGTGGTGGCGGCGGCAGCGGAAGACATCGTAACCTAATTTGATACCATGTAAAACAAAGTATTTGGGAACTGCTCGACACCCCAAACCGGGGTGTGGCTATCACATTATATAGAAGTACCCAAGGGGTACAATACAATGTTACAATACAGTTATACAGATACTACATATATACTGTCTAACAATTTGTACCAATCCATGTTACCTAATCCATGTTATCAAGCATCTTGAAGCTCCTCGTCGTCATCTGCGGCAGGCAGAGGTGCCAGCCGCAAAAAGAATGGAAAAGCAGGACCTCTGTAGGGCTTACCCTCATTGTTGAGCCCATTGTTGAGAAACATTTCCAGCTTGACGGTGTTGAGATTGAGCACAAGAAGATATGAGTCATTATTCCTGATGGACCAGAACTCCATGTAGACATAGCCAGCCTTCATTGCCAGGATGCGCACCCTCTTCATCCACTCATCACGACGAAGCTTCTTCAAGTAGGGAAACTGATTCAGCAGCGAGACCTCCTGCTTGACCACCCATCCACCATTGGTTCGCGGACCCAGAGCAGCACGCGTTGCTCCTGGCTGGACACGAAGCACAGCCCGCCGTGCTCCGCCATGTGCGCCACGCAGTAGGATTCGCCGACGGGGAACGGCGCGGTCATGTACGACCACGCCATGGTTGTCGTGTCAACCACCAGTATCTCCTCCTTCACTTCGTAATAATCGTCCTTCTTGGTGTTGGACCGCCAGTACGCGAACTGCCCCGCGGCAATGCCGTCAGTGTAGCACACGGAGCACACGGAGCCATTCTCGACCCAGCTGCCGGTGCAGGAGGAGAAGACGAATGAGATCTCGTCTTCCCCGGGCTGTATGGCGATGACATTGAACGAGGCGTCGGCCTCGTCGGCGACGATGGCGTAGAAGAACAAGCGCCGGTCGTCGGGCGGCTTGAAGAAGACGGCGGTCCGGTCGAGGGGGTCGTACACGGCGAGGTCCGTGCTGTAGCGGCCGCGGGAGAAGAGGAGGAAGCCGCCGTCGCAGCCACGGAGGCGCCACTCGTCGTGGTCGTGGACGTCGGGGTGGTGCATGAAGTAGAAGTCGCCGTCGGCCGCGGCGGAGGCCAGCTCGGGGTTGTTGCGCGAGGGGGCCTGGATGAAGCAGACATCAGGGCGGTAGAGGGGGAACTGCTCGCGGCCGCGGTCCGTGACGAGGACGCCGAGGAGCGGGGGCCTACGGAGGGAGCCGAAGCGGCGGAAGACGGCCGGGTCGGAGGCCACGCGCCCCCAGCGCTTGCAGACGCGGGCGGCGCTGGCGAGCGACGCCATGTCGGGAAGGCGGCGGAGTATCTTCCCCAGGAGTTCGGCGCCGAGGGCGGCCACCGGCGGGGCCGTGGGCCTCTTGACGCCGGCTCCCTCGCCTCTCCCCCATGGCTCCATTTCTTTCTCACGAGATTGGTGGATCGCTGAACTGCTCCGCGCCGCTCCCTCTTTGTGACGGAGGGGGTTTCTCCTTTCTTGCGACGTTCAGCGCCAAGATGTTTCGGATGTACCGATATGGCGCCAAAATCGTGTCGCATTAGGCGCGCGCCTATTTTTCGCGCCAAAATCATTTCGCATTGACGCGAAAATAGACCCAACCCTGCCGAGGGCCTGTATATGTTTTAAGTTTCTTTTTTTTAATAAGAAAAATAATTAATGTGTGGGAGTACTCATTCATCACGTGACTGAAAATTCATGATAAAAAAACCCGTTTCATTCATCCGTCGAATGGCACGGGCAATTGGATCGGCTGCCCTGCGTTCTTCATCGTCTAAATAACGAACGAGGATCCTCTGCCGTTCAGTAGGGTGCCGTTCCATCACTGATAAATGGGCTCATTAGAAAACAGGCTCACATGGCAGTGTCACAACTGCAGGCGCCGTACGTCAGGGGAGCCGTTTCCCTAAATAACATATTTCATCTTTCTCTCCACGCCCACATGATTTCTTCTTCTTCCAGTTCCCGCCCTTGTCTGCTTCGGTCGAACCATCTGCTCCCACCCCCAATGTCGGGCGGTGCTCCCCTACGCCTCGTCACCCCCTTCACTTCGCCCACTATTGTGTTGTTGCAACCTCGGTTGCGCCTCTACCCCGCGACCTCTCGCACCGGCAACCCCCCCCCCCCCCCTCCCCAATCCGAACGGTCAATCCTCACTCCATCGGACTTCCCTCCACCTGCGATGTCGTGGCATCGTCGTCAACTTCATGTCGTTTCTGTTCAAGCCCTCGTCGGCGTTCCCACCCCTCCCACGCGGATGTGCCACAACAACAAAATCCTTTAGAGTGATTTTGTGTTTATAGTTAGGGTCTAACTTGTGTGTTGGTGTCAATGGTGTGTGTGCGGACCGAGTTTGTGCATGCGCTCATATACTACCGTTGTACCACATAAGAGGACTCGAAAAAGAAAGGTACTTCACTCGCACCCACTCATATACTTTTGGTCTCAGATCCACTTTAGATTTTTTTTTTAGCCTCCATTATTGCTAATGTTTTGTCGTGGACATTTCAGTCTCATAAGTGCCTCGTCACTGACGAGAATCACTAAAAAAAATACACTTCCGTGATGATACGTGTTTGTCACAGTAGATCACGTTTTCTGTCATGCATGTACATTCATGACAATTTCATGACAGAATCAAGATAATCATACATGTGTTGTCGTAGAAGTGTTTCATGACATTACCAAAATTATCACCACGGAAGTGTCCACTTCCATGATGATAAATCGCGCGCCACAGAAATGCTTTCGTCAAGGGTGACCAACACATGGCATCCACCGTAACGGAACGTCATTAAGCTATTGGATCCGGTTTTGGATCCGATAACCCGTTAACAGCCCAGACCAATGGGGAATTTCCACGTGTAAAATTCTGACTGGCCGGAGGAAACACGTGTCAGCTCGTCAGTGGGTCAGATAGGCGCCTATGATATGTCGACACGTGCGACGGCCCACTACCGGCCCATTTAGCTTACAAAGGCCGGCCTGTTTGACTTGCTCAAAAGTTAGCGGGCTGGCCCATGAAAAGCCTGTTAACAATCTCTTCACAAATAGCCCATTTTACGGTCCGGTAACTCACGGCCCGTTAGGGCCTACCCGAAATCGGCCCAACAATATCATGTGGGCCGTCGAATATAACACCATCCCGTTTCACTTTCGGCCCATGTATGGCCCACGACGTCTTTCGGCCCATATGAGGCCTTCGTATCTTTAGGTAAATTTTTTTGTACCCGTTAACGGCCCATGATTCACATGGGCCGTTTTCATCCCGTGTTAGCTTTCGGCCTACTGACGGCCCATACATTCTTGGGCTCCTTTTCGGCCCTCGATTACTTCCGGCCCTGGCATGTTCCCCTAATGGGCCAAATTCGGCCCGTGGCAAGAGTCGGCCTGTTCCTGGCTTGTTAACCCGTTGCGCCGTTTCCAGCCCGTCCTATATTCTGGCCCATTGACGACCCGTTATGCCTGTGACAGAATTAAACCTTTGCTGTCTTCCGGCCTGTTAACGGCCCGTTACCGTGCTGGGCCGATACCAATTACGCTCGTTTACGGCCCATGTATACCCATTTATCCGACGGCCCGAGGCCCACCGATTATACGGCCGTGTTGGAGGCCCATTTAAAGACGGCCCGGAGGAGGCCCATGGATACCACGGCCCGTAGTAAGGTCATGGTTACCACGGTCTGTATATGGTCCATGGTTGTTACAGCCACTAGCAAACCAGGGAAAAAGAAAACTAGGAAATAAATAAGCCCGAAACTAATGCTAGGCTATTAAGGCGATTACACAGATTACATCCACTGGGCATCAAAGATCGCCACCAGTGCAAATATAGGGAACAACCTACACTATACAAAAATGGCTTGCTGTTTTCTTCAGCCGGTGGCTACACGTTAAGAACAAATTTTGTATCGCAACAAAAAAAATTACAACTATAAAACAAAAGGAAGGTTGGCATAAAAGTTAACGGTCTGGCAGATAAATGCACCACCAGAAGTTCAGAAGCACAGTTCATTTAACCTGACTGTTACGTTTTCATGTTGTATTGTCCGATGGAGCAGCATAACCTTCACCTTCATTTCTCCTAGGCTCCTGAACAACATAGCAAATGTCTGATAGTCTAGTTTCAAAACCATGCATATCTTAACGACGTCGAACAATGTTTGTCCTTGTTTCACAAAGGGTCTCTGTTAGGGAACAGATTTGTGTCTGGAGCAAAGATATAACATTGTTTTGAGCTTGCATATCTTGATCATGAGGCAGTTTGGACGAGATTTCCTTAACAACCAACCCAGTATTACGCAGGAACGTGCTTTTGGCACTGTTAGTGGACAGGTACTGACCCACTGCAGCAAGAGCTGACATTGCGGTTATAGTTGCCTCACCACCTTCAGAAGGTGGCAGTTGCACCATTTTTTTCCATAGCTTTGCTAAAAAGTTGAGTTTTTACATTAGTAGTACCAGAACAGAAGATATTAAGGAGGCAGCAAAACCAAACAAAATAGCTTTGGTCTATATACATAACTTATTCTGGTGAACCCATGTAAAATATTAGTTGTATTTTACTGCAAAGTACATAATAAAACCAGGTTCCAAACATATGACCATGTACCATGGCTAATGTATTGTCTATTTATTCACATTGTATTGACAGCTAAGGATAAGGAGACAAAGTTCATAATACGGTAAGCATAATATGACATCATTCATATCACAAAACAAGCGGGAGCAGACAAGCGAGGCAATTGTAACGTTGTGTGGGCAAGTCCAAAGACGGAACTAGATTACAGGTGTCAAGATCAAAGGAACATCACTCATCTCTTTTAAACCTTGTAAGGTGCAATGATACGCTAAAACAATTGTGTATAAAATTGAAAATAGTAATAGACATTGGCTGCAAACCATGCAGTTCAAGGCACGAGTCAGAGTAAGTAGTAGTTAAAAGGCATGAGGATTAAGGACTTAACAACGGCTTTGACTGGTGTAGTCATGCCCTTCGTCTTGCTGGTGTGACAGTCCTTGAAGATTTCCACAACATTTGGCTCATGTACTTTTTGGTCATTGCGGGCTTTCCTCTGCATTTGGAACAAGTCAATATAGATCTGATAATATGGTACATCGAAAAGAGTGAAACAACAGCTAATTACAAGAGCCTCGCAGTGTGCAATACAGCTACGAGATCCTGTCGTCTGTTGGAATTTCACTTTCGTACGGTTGGCCTTGTTCTTTGAACAGTTCACCTACAAGAAGATAGATTTGTGTGGCACATGCGTAAATAGGACTTCAACATGTGATCTGATCACATATATACAATGTACCCGATACTTCGGATCGGACCAGTGTTTAACGAGGCCTCTCCAGTCTTCATCCGATATATTTTCCACTGGAGATGTTTGGGCAAGTTCACTGTTAGCCTTGCCTTCAAAGTGAGTTTTCCTTAAGTTATACCGACATCGTCGCATGAGCAGACTTGAAAACATGGGTGCAAGCTTGTCAGTTGCATCATCTTGGCTATCCAACTTGAACCTCATCTGTTGAAAATTATGGGAGTCTCATTATCAACAACTTAGAAAGTATTGGACAGAGCAAGACGATATTACTAGTTTCCATACATAACCATACTTATAGATAAATGGTCGAGGAAGGTGTTGAACTGGGTTTCGTCTTTGTCATTCCTGTACTGAATCCATGTTGGGAGGATACGTACATGACACCTAACGACAACCGCTGCCTCTGATACTAACTTGGCTGACTCTGTAGCATCACATGGCCTTTTTAAACCTGCCTCAAAATGGATCTCCATTCTTCCTCCTCTAGATTTAGTTAACCTATCGAGCATTATCCCTGATGTTTGTTTCCTCTTGCGCCTAGGTGCTAGTCCGACAACAAACATAGGAAGTGTTAGTGTACATCAAACTGTGAGACTACATATAAAGAAGCATGCAACTGTAACTTGACTCCAGCAACTACCTTCTTGCTGGTGAAGCTCACAAAGTTCATCTGATCTTGCCAACTCATCTTGTGTCAAGAGTGCTTCGGAAGTAGTGTCAGATGGCAAGGGAGCTTGGGAACGTGCTGCTAGCTGAGTTGACCAACAAGTAAATCGTGCAGCTGGTGGTTCTATGGAAGGTGTTGCAACAACTAGGGTTGTCTCTGCTTGTTTGGTGGCAGCCATTTGTTTTTGTTTGGCTTGTTCTGTAGCTCGTGTAGCACAGGATACCCTATCGGTACAATTTTCTGCTGGACTTTGACCTTCTAATGCACCATCAGTACCAGCAGAATCTGCAGGATTCTTCCGCTTCCCTTTCCCTGAAGTTCTGTGTTGCTTCCTCTTTCTCTGTGCCATGTTAAGTCAAGCCGACAAGAAAAATGAATAACAATTTAGTTCTTTAGAAATTGATGCGTGATACAGACGAACTGAACTTTGATGTTAGACAACCACATGATAGGAGGATGTAATATGTACGAAAAACAGGACGGCATGAGATAACCAGAACTATGATGTGTAAACTAAGCAGAAGACATTTCACTAAATTAAAAGCAATGCAATGGAAGGTAGACACCATATGAAAGATGCTACAAATATCGCTACGCCAAGTTAATGTTGTCTCACCATAAATGTCGTTTAAACAAATGTGAAGCAGTACAAGAAATAAATCATATGCAAGATGCAAACAACATCACATTACCAAGTTAAAGGTCTCTCGCCATTAGTGCCATTGCATATTCACAGCATTGCATATTCACAGCTTACGATGTGTAAACTAAGGAGAAGGCATTTCAACAAATTAGAAGCAATGCAAGCTAGACACCATATGAAAGATGCAACAAATATTACTCTACCAAGTTAAAACTGTCTTGTCATAAGTGCCATTTCAACAAATTAGTAGTAGTACAAGCTAGAAAAGAATGCGAGATGTAACCTATATCACACTCCCAAGTCAAATGTGTCTTATGATAAGTGATTATTGCAGGTTACACAACAGTAGTACTTTGATGTAAGAACATGGTGTGATAGACAGATATTGTATGTTCTAGAAATAGGAACACGTGTCTTATTCACAAGTATAATGTGTAAAGTAAGCTGATGAAATTCAACAAAATTAGAAGCAATACAATAGACATCATTCATAACATGCAACCACATATAACAGTGCCAAGTTAGAGGGAGCACCTGTGATGGTGCACTAGGGGAGACGTGCTCATCATCAACACAGCTACGTTGAGTGTTTATGCATGTGTTGTCTTGGAAATCATCTTGGGGGATGGAGGAGTAGAATCTGTAGAGGCCCTCAGTTTGGAAGGAGCACCATCATCCGCTACCTTGCTAACTTCCTTCTGCTTTATTGACTTTGAATTGTCAAATAAAACCGACAAGAAAAAGCAATAAAGTTCACTCTTCAGAACTAATTCGTGCATGATACTGACAATCACTACTTTGATGTAAGGCAAACACATGATTCCAGGATGAAATAATACGAAAAACAAGACGGCATGTCATATTCACAACTGTTTGTGTAAACTAAGCAGAAACCATTTCAACAAATAAGAAGCAATGCAAGCTAGACACCACATGAAAGATACAACCAATATGACTCTGCCAAGTTAAAAGCGTCCAATCATAAATGGCATTTCAACAAATTAGAAGCAGCGCATGCTATAAATCATATGAAAGATGCAACTAATATCACATTGCATATACTAAAGGTGTCTCGTCATATTGATTTATGCGGAATACAAAAAAACAATAGTTTTATGTAAGGACATGCTTAATAGACATATGTACTATGTACTAAAAACAGGAAGGCATGTCACATTAACAGGTATAATGTATAAACTAAGCAGAATAACACATGCAATTTAACCAGATTGGAATAATTACAATCTAGACACCATATGCAACATGCAACCACATATCACGCTGCCAAGTTAGAGCAAGCACCTGTGATGCTAGTCTAGGGGAAATGCGGTAATCAACTATAAAGCTACGTTAACTATCTTCATCTAGCCTTGCTGTTTCTTGAAAATCATGTGGGGAGGCTGATGCTGCAATCTTTAAATGAGGATCTTTTCTCCTCACAGTAGTCCACTTGCCTGACTGCCTCATCATAAGTGATTGATGAGGGATACACAAGAACATTAGTTTGATGTAAGAACATGGTTAATAGACAAATGTACTAGTATGTACCAAAAACAGAAAGGCATGTCATATTCAAAGGTATAGTGTGTAAGCTAAGCAGATGCAATTTAACCAAATTGGAAGCAATACAAGCTAGACATCCGGCTAGAGTGGTGAGCATGATCATCTAGGACCTGAGAGCCCGGTGGGAGGCTGAAAGCACAAGTGCTCCCGGGGTGGTTTTGGTAATTAGTGTCGACATATCTCTTGTTGGACTAATGCTTCTATCTAGTATGTTTCAGATGAGTTCAACAATTGAGTGGCATGGACTAGAGGATGTGGAACCCCTTCAAGATGCTCAGGACGAAGGATTGGCTCAAGCTCAAAGCTCGGGGCCCTACATTTCTATTTTAGTGGTCCAAGATCACATTGAGTCCATAGGAAAGCCAATACTATTAAGAGGGGATGAGGTGTTGCTTAATTGCTTACTTGCTCAAAGTGCTTAGTGATATGCTCCAAAGCCCTCAACCACTTTCTCCTATTCATATATGTACCAAACCTAAAAGTCAAACTCGGACCCACCGATTCTTTCTATCCGGCGCCACCGAGTTATCTTGACATAGCCACTGCCAGAAACCCTAATCAGTTCGGCCTCACCGATGGGATCTCGGTCTCACCTAGATGGGCTTGCAAACTCTCTGTTGTCTGTTGCAATAATCTCGGTCCCACCGAGTTTTGCAACCGGCCCCACCGAGTTTGCTTGGCCAACATTCTGTTTCACTTATTACCCAATTCGGTCCCACCGAGTTTGAGTAATCGGTCAAACTGAGTTTTGGATTTACCCTAACCCTAGCACATCGGTCCCACTGAGTTGATCCAGTCGGTCCCACCGAAACACCTAACGGTCACATTATGAACCAGTTCGGTCTGACCGAGTTCTGGTTCGGTCCTACCGAGTTTGGTGATTTGTGTGTAACAGTTAGATTTTGTGTGGAGGCTATATATACCCCTCCACCCACTCTTCATTCGTGGAGAGAGCCATCAGAACATGCCTACACTTCCAATACATATTTTCTGAGAGGGAACCACCTACACTTGTGTTGAGGTCAAGACATTCCATTCCAACCACATAAATCTTGATCTCTAGCCTTCCCCAAGTCGCTTTCCACTCAAATCTTCTTTCTACCAAATCAAATCCCATGAGAGAGGGTTGAGTGTTGGGGAGACTATCATTTGAAGCACAAGAGCAAGGAGTTCATCATCAACACACCATTTGTTACTTCTTGGAGAGTGGTGTCTCCTAGATTGGCTAGGTGTCACTTGGGAGCCTCCGACAAGATTGTGGAGTTGAACCAAGGAGTTTGTAATAGCAAGGAGATCGCCTACTTCATGAAGATCTACCCTAGTGACGCAAGTCCTTCGTGGGCGACAGCCATGGTGGGATAGACAAGGTTGCTTCTTCGTGGAACCTTCGTGGGTGGAGCCCTCCGTGGACTCGCGCAACCGTTACCCTTCGTGGATTGAAGTCTCCATCAACGTGGATGTACGATAGCACCACCTATCAGAACCATGGATAAAAAATCTCAGTGTCTCCAAATTGCATTTGCACACTCCAATCCCTTCTCTTTACATTTTTGCAACTTGCATGCTTTACTTTCCGCTGCTCATATACTCTTGTATGCTTGCATGCTTGCTTTATATGTATTGTGAATGTTTAAACTTGTGCCAAAACTTCACCCCAACTTAAGAGAAATTAAAAACTGCAACTTTCCTTGATTACAGTCTATCCCCCCCCTCTAGACACCTCTTCTCGATCCTTTCAATTGGTATTAGAGCTTTGGTCTCCATTGCCTTGGTTTAAACACCTTTGGAGTAAGATGGATGTGTGTACTTTGGGGAGTCTTAGACGTAGAGTGTCTATTCTCGATGGAGAGTTTTCCTATGAATGGAAAAATGAAATGCTTGAGATTCTTAATGAAATCACTAGAACAAGTACATTACTAGCCCTTGTGCACCTCATATTGATCCTTTGCATCCCACACCCGAAGAGGATCATGACATGATTCACAATTTTAGAACTATCAATCTTATCATTAGAGGATTGCCCAAAAATTTGATTGCTAACTTACCCACTCTTGGTTGTGCTTATACTATATGGAGATTTCTTGAGGAACAATTTCCAGATTATTCCTTGAAAAATTTAAACGAAATCCTTCATAAGTCTATTGCCTTGAGTAAGATGAATTCTAGTGATCCTAGCTTTGGTGATTGCCTATTTGAGCTTACCAATCTCATGCGTGCCATAGGAGATGTTGGGATCATTAGCAATATCATTTCCGAAGCTATTAGAATTCATAAAGATAACCATAGAAATGATCATTTATATAATGAATTATCCTCTCTAGGAGTTGATCAATCACAAGTTGATATTGAACATGGATATTATGATGAGGATGATGATAGTGACTATGATCTTGATGATGCGATGAGACATTATGGTCTTATGGCAAATCTTCGCGGCTACATGGCTGGAGGAAAGGAATGGGTCCTTGATAGTGGATGTACTGATCATATGACCAGAGATAAAGATATGTTCTGTGAGCTTGCTGAAAACAACGACCCTCGAAAGTATGTCACTTTTGGTGATAACTCAAAGGGTAAGGTGGTTGGCCTCGGTAAGGTGGCCATCTCACATGATAGCTCCATACAAAATGTCATGCTCGTTGAATCTCTTGGGTACAATTTACGTTCAAAGATTATCTAGACTTGCTGATTTCGGTTTCAATGTCCTATTTATCGAGGTAGATTGCCAAGTGTTTCAGAGAGACAATCGTAAAATGGTCTTTACCCAGATAATGAGAGGTGATATTTACATTGTTGATTTCACTAAGAAGGCTCAACCTAGAACTTGCTTAATTGCTAAGTCTTCTAAAGGCTGGTTGTGGCATAGAAGACTAGGTCATGTGGGCATGCGAAATCTTGATAAGCTTATTAAAGGTGATCATATCCTTGGAATAAAAGATGTCATATTTGACAAGGATAGACTTTGTAGTGCTTGTCAGGCAGGAAAACAAGTTGGAGGAAGTCATCGCGCGAAGAACATCATGACCACGAGAAGACCACTCGAGGTACTTCACATGGATCTCTTTGGTCCAAATGCCTACAATAGTCTCCGTGGTAACTCATTTGGCCTAGTCATAGTTGATGATTTTTCAAGATTTACGTGGGTGTTCTTTCTTGATGACAAATCGCATGTCCAAAAGATCTTCAAAAACTTCGCTAGGAAGGCCCAAAAGCAATCTGACGTGAAGATCAAGAAGGTTCAGAGCGACAACGGAACGGAGTTAAAGAACGCAAATGTGGATACCTTTCTTGACGAAGAGGGGATCTCACACGAGTTCTCGGCTACGTACACATCTCAACAAAATGGAGTTGTTGAAAGGAAGAACTGGACTCTTATTGAGATGGCAAGAACGATGCTTGATGAGTACAAGACTCCAAAACACTTTTGGGCGGAAGCGGTTGAGACTGCTTATCATGCAACAAATCGCTTGTATCTTCACAAGCTACTCGGCAAGACGGCATACGAGCTCCTCACCGGTAACAAACCCCAAGTCGGATACTTTCGAGTATTTGGCTCAAAGTGCTACATTCTTGATGAGCATCGTCGTTCTAAATTTGCACCTAAACCTCATGAAGGTTTCCTACTTGGTTATGGCTCAAACTCTCACACCTACCGTCTCTACAACAATTTTACCCGAAAGGTTGAAGAGACGGTAGATGTGACGTTTGATGAATCTAACGGCTCACAAGTAGAGAAATTGCCAATTGATGTAGGAGACAAAGACCCTTCGGAAGCAATTCAAGACTTGTCTATTGGCAAGATTCGTCCAAAGGAGGTGAAGGAGAGTACCTCGTCCGTCCAAGTGGAAGCTTCTACCTCACGACAAGGTGAACCTAGAATTGATACGGAAGCATCCACAAGTGGGACACACCAAGACGAAGAAAACAAGGAAGCACACCCAGATGAACATCAACAACCTCCTTCTCCACCACGACAAGAGAATAACAACGTCAACAATGAAGAAGACCAAGAAGAAGAACAAGATGAAGAAGATGTTCCACCCCGAGCCAAGCCAAAGCTCCCACGAGTTCGAGCAAGAATCGCTTGAGATCATCCCGTCGAGCAAATCTACAATGATATCCGAACCGGGAGAATCACTCGCTCTAAAACTCGTTTGGCTAATTTTTGTGAACATTACTCATTCATCTATAGCATTGAACCTATGAAGGTTGAAGAAGCATTGGAAGATCTAGATTGGATAAACGCTATGCATGAAGAGCTACACAACTTTGAGAGAAATCAAGTGTGGACATTGGTCGAGAAGCCCGACAACAACCACAACATCATTGGTACCAAATTGGTGTTTCGCAACAAGCAAGATGAAGATGGTCAAGTCGTCCGCAACAAAGCACGCCTAGTCGCCCAAGGCTACACTCAAGTCGAAGGTATGGACTATGGTGAGACATATGCTCCCATTGCTAGACTTGAGTCCATTCGCATCTTACTTGCATATGCTAATCACCATGATATCACCTTGTACCAAATGGACATTAAAAGTGCTTTTCTAAATGGTGAAATTGAGGAGGAAGTATATGTTAAGCAACCTCCCGGCTTTGTCAATCCTAAGAAACCTAATCATGTTTACAAACTTCACAAAGCCCTTTATGGTCTTAAACAAGCTCCTAGAGCATGGTATAAATGCTTGACTATGTTCCTTATTGAAAAAGGTTTTGAAATTGGTAAAATTGATTCTACTCTCTTTACTAAAAGGGTTAATGGAGAACTATTTGTGTGCCAAATCTATGTTGATGATATCATATTTGCTTCAACTAACCCTCATTTTAGTGAGAAGTTTGGAAAGCTAATGTCGGAGAAGTTTGAGATGTCTATGATGAGTGAACTCAAATTCTTTCTCGGTTTGCAAATTAAGCAAACTAAGGAAGGTACATTTGTTTCTCAAACAAAGTACACAAAGGACTTATTCAAGAAGTTCGATATGCAAGAATGCAAAGGTATGTCTACACCCATGCCTACTAGTGGACATCTTGATTTGACCAAAGATGGTGAACCGGTTGATCAAAAAGTTTACTGCTCTATGATTGGTTCATTGTTATATCTATGTGCCTCTCGTCCTGATATTATGCTAAGTGTGTGCATGTGTGCACGATATCAAGCGGCCCCTAAAGAGTGTCATCTTAAGGCCGTGAAAAGGATAGTGAGATACTTAATACACACACCAAATTTTGGCATTTGGTATCCTAAGAGGCCTTCTTTCGATCTTGTTGGCTACTCCGATTCGGACTATGCCAGAGACAAGGTTGATAGAAAGTCCACTTCGGGTACTTGTCAATTTCTTGGTAGATCTCTTGTGTCTTGGTCCTCCAAGAAACAAAACTCGGTATCCTTGTCCACCGCCGACGCGGAATACATTGCTGCTGGATCATGTTGTGCTCAGTTACTTTGGATGATCCAAACTCTTAAAGATTATGGGATATATGTGAAACATGTTCCCTTGCTTTGTGACAATGGAAGTGCTATCACTAGTGCAGAACTGGGCTTTAGCACCGGTTTGTAAGGGCCTTTAGTGCCAGTTCTACAACCGGTACTAAAGAGTGGAGACTAAAGCCCCCCCTTTACTACCGGTTCGACACGAACCGGCGCTAAAGTGCCACCACATGGCACGGTCCAGGCCCTGGTGCTGGTAGACCATTAGTACCGGTTGGTGTTACCAACCGGTACTAATTGTTTGGGGGGGGGGGGGGGTTGGTTTTTTTCCCATTAATTTTGTGTGTGTTCTCCATTTAATTCTTTTTTGTTTGCTGGTATTTTACGATACTACAAATTGTACATGTTATGCATATATATATAAATAGATTATCTAGTACATAGAACCGCATATATATATATAAATATATATCATCGAATGTCTCACAACCAACACCATTAATTATTCACACATACACATGTATATACATATACAATTTCTCCTACATGTTGCCTTGGTGCCTTCGGAGCACGATGACAAGTGGTTCACGAGGGCGGTAGCGGGTAATAGTATTCTCCTTTGCGATCTATGACCTGGTCGAGCAAAAATCCCGCTATTTCCTCTTGAATTGCTAGTATGCGCTCCGCTGGTAGGAGCTGCTCCCGCACCTCTCTGAACTGTTAAGAAGGAGATCAATATGCATGTGTATTAGTTGTGTGACTAGATATCGATAATGGTGTGAATAGTGTTCTGACAAACGTACCTAGTCCTGTCTTTGAGATCTGCTCCTTTCGGACGCCATCATGCGAATGCTAAAAACGACCATTCAAGCTAAAGATCAGAGGATCCGTAATAGGACTCTCATAGACTTGCCGGGAAATAGAAAATTTGGAATCGGCTTTTCTTTTGCGCTAAAAAAAACTTGAGGTTCTCGCAAACGTAGAATGCACACAGATCATTCCCCGGCGCCTGCTTCAGGGCCTTTACGAGAATGGAATTGAATCAGATAATGATTAATCAAAAGCATGATAATTAATTAATGGTATTGAAACAAGAATTAAAGAGATGGTAGCTAGCTAGCTAGTACTACTTAATTAATTACCTTTGGTCGATACCAAAACAACTTTTTTGCCCATTTGCCTGGAGTCACCTTGATGAACTTTTCCCAAGCCCTGCCCGCCGGCAAATAAAATTAATAAAGGGGTTATTAAATAGTTCATATCAGGAAATGACGAACTAAATAGGCCGAGATATAGTTAATAATGATTGAAATTACTTGTTGACTATCCCCTTCACGATGGTGTAGTCTTTTTCTTCTTTCAGTAGTGAGTCCAGTACTTCAACTGTTCCTTTGTCAACTTTAATGTCTAACAAGATCCAGTGGAAACTGCATGCGCACACGTTTGCATGTCTTAATTAAGCGGGCATGTGCATTGTGATGCCCCCGATTCAATCGTACACTAATCATGCACGCAAACGTGTACGATCAAAATCAGGGACTCACGGGAAGATATCACAACACAACTCTAAAAACATAAATAAGTCATACAAGCATCATAATACAAGCCAAGGGCCTCGAGGGCTCGAATACAAGTGCTCGATCATAGACGAGTCAGTGGAAGCAACAATATCTGAGTACAGACATAAGTTAAACAAGTTTGCCTTAAGAAGGCTAGCACAGACTGGGATACAGATCGAAAGAGGCGCAGGCCTCCTGCCTGGGATCCTCCTAACTACTCCTGGTCATCGTCAGCGGGCTGCATGTAGTAGTAGGCACCTCCGGTGTAGTAGGAGTCGTCATCGACGGTGGCGTCTGGCTCCTGGGCTCCAGCATCTGGTTGCGACAACCAGGTAGAAGGGAAGGGGGAAAAGGGGGAGAAAAGCAACCGTGAGTACTCATCCAAAGTACTCGCAAGCAAGGAGCTACACTACATATGCATGGGTATATGTGTAAAGGGCCATATCGATTAATTTGAACTGCAGAATGCCAGAATAAGAGGGGGATAACTAATCCTGTCGAAGACTACGCTTCTGGCAGCCTCCGTCTTGCAGCATGTAGAAGAGAGTAGACTAAAGTCCTCCAAGTAGCATCACATAGCATAATCCTACCCGGCGATCCCCTCCTCGTCACCCTGTTAGAGAGCGATCACCGGGTTGTATCTGGAACTTGGAAGGGTGTGTTTTATTTAAGTGTCCGGTTCTAGTTGTCATAAGGTCAAGGTACAACTCCAAGTCATCCTGTTATCGAAGATCACGGCTATTCGAATAGATAAACTTCCTTGCAAGGGTGCACCACATAACCCAACACGCTTGATCCCATTTGGCCGGACACACTTTTCTGGGTCATGCCCGGCCGCGGAAGATCAACACATCACAGCCCCACATAGGCCAACAGAGAGGTCAGCATGCCGGTCTAAACCTAAGCGCACAGGGGTCTGGGCCCATCGCCCTTAGCACACCTGCATGTTGCGTGGGCGGCCGGAATCATACCTAGCCTAACAGGCGTTCCAGTCAATTCCGGCGCGCGCCGCTCAGCCGCTGACGTCACGAAGGCTTCGGCTGATACCACGGCGCCGAGTGCCCATATCTTTCCCACGTAGTTGGTTAGTGTGTATAGACCAAATGGCCAGACTCAGATCAAATACCAAGAACTCGTTAAGCGTGTTATTTTAAAGTAACCGCGAACGCTGACCAGGGCCAGGCCCACCTCTCGTCTAGGTGGTCTCAACCTGCCCTGTCGCTCCACCACAAAGATCCACACAGAGGGCCGTTGGGACAAAGGTCCTTTCAGCCCCCAATCCGTGAATCACTCGCGGGTGCTCCACGAGCCGACCCGACTTTAGTCACCACATGTATCATGTATAAAGTATATAGTATATACCCGTGATCACCTCCCGAGTGATCACGGCCCGATAGTATAGCATGGCAGACGGACAAGAATGTAGGGCCACTGATGGAATACTAGCATCCTATACTAAGCATTTAGGATTGCAGGTAAAGGTAACAACAATAGTAGCAAGGACATGCTATGCATCAGGATAGGATAAACGGAAAGCGGTAACATGCTACACTACTCTAATGCAAGCAGTATAGAGAAGAATAGGCGATATCTGGTGATCAAGGGGGGGCTTGCCTAATTGCTCTGGCAAGAAGGAGGGGTCGTCAATGTTGGAAATATGCCCTAGAGGCAATAATAAAAGCATTATTATTATATTTCTTTGTTCATGATAATTGTCTTTTATTCATGCTATAACTGTGTCATCCGGAAATCGTGATACACGTGTGAATACATAGACCACAATACGTCCCTAGTGAGCCTCTAGTTGACTAGCTCGTTGGTCGACAGGATAGTCATGGTTTCCTCGACTATGGACATCGATGTCATTGACAACGGGATCACGTCATTAGGAGAATGACGTGATGGACAAGACCCAATCCTAAGCATAGCACAAGATCGTCTAGTTCGTTTTGCTAGAGCTTTCTCAATGTCAAGTATCTATTCCTTAGACCATGAGATCATGTAACTCCCGGATACCGTAGGAATGCTTTGGGTGTACCAAACATCACAACGTAACTGGGTGACTATAAAGGTGCATTACAGGTATCTCCGAAAGTGTCTGTTGGGTTGACACGGATCGAGACAGGGATTTTTCACTCCGTGACACGGAGAGGTATCACTGGGCCCACTCGGTAGTGCATCATCATAATGAGCTCAAAGTGACCAAGTGTCTGGTCACGGGATCATGCATTACGGTACGAGTAAAGTGACTTGCCGGTGACGAGACTGAACGAGGTATTGGGATACCGACGATCGAGTCTCGCAAGTAACATACCGTCGACAAAGGGAATAGTATACGGGTTGCTTGAATCCTCGACATCGTGGTTCATCCGATGACATCATCGAGGAGCATGTGGGAGCCAACATGGGTATCCAGATCCCGCTGTTGGTTATTGACCTGAGAAGCGCCTCGGTCATATGCGCATGTCTCCGAACCCGTAGGGTCTACACATAAGGTTCGGTGACGCTAGGGTTATTAGGAAGACTTGTATGTGATTACCGAATGTTGTTCGGAGTCCGGATGAGATCCCGGACGTCACGAGGAGTTCGGAAGGGTTCAGAGGTAAAGATTTATATATGGGAAGTTGTCAAGCGGACACGGAAAAGTTTCGGGTCATATCGGTATTGTGGAGGGGCCACGGAAAGGTTCCGGAGGACCACCGGAGGGGCCACCCCTCCGGGGGCACTTGGGCTGCGTGGGAGGCAGCCAGCCTGGTGGGCTGGGCGCACCCTCCCTTGGGCCCATGCGCCTAGGGTTGAAGGGGAACCCTAAAGGGGCGCCCCTTGCTTGGGGGCAAGCCCCTCCCTTGGCCACCGCCCCTCTAGATGCATCTAGAGGGGCCGCCCCTCCTCCCTTCCCTATAAATAGAGGGGTGAGGGAGGGCTGCAACACACAATTGAAGGCGCAGCCCCTCCCCTCCCAACACCTCTCCTTCTCCGCGTGCGCTTGGCGAAGCCCTGCCGGAGAACTGTCACTCCTTCATCATCACGCCGTCATGCTGCTGTTGGAGACTTCTTCCTCAACCTCTCCTTCCTCCTTGCTGGATCAAGACGGAGGAGACGTTGCCCGTACCGTACGTGTTTTGAACGCGGAGGTGCTGTCCGTTCAGCGCTTTGGTCATCGGTGATCCGAGTACGACTCCATCATCACCATCCCTCGAAAGCTTCACGCGATCTACAAGTGGTATGTAGATGCAAACTCACTCCCTTGACTCGTTGCTTAGATGAACTCATAGATGGATCTTGGTGAAACCGTAGGAAAATTTTTAATGTTCTACAACGTTCCCCAACAGTCAACACCGTAGTCGTGCTGGGTAGCAGCGGCGTCGGTCTCGGTGTCTAGCAAGAGAAGAGGGGGAAGAAACAATAAATACAATGCAAACAAATGCATGATGATGCATGACATGAGAAAGCGCGGTGCTAGGTGTGCCCTAACGCAGTATGAGGTGATACCGGCGAAGGGGGAAACATCCGGGAAAGTATTCCCGGTGTTTCGCGTTTTCGGACAGATGAACCGGAGGGGAAATGTTGCAGGTTCACTATGCTAGGGACGCGTGGCGAACGAACGGGCTGCGTATTTGGATTCGTCTCATCGTTCTGAGCAACTTTCATGTACAAAGTTTTTCCATCTGAGCTACGGTTTATTTTATATTAATTTTAAAAGATTTAGATCATTTTATGATTTATTTAATTAGTTAAATTCAACATTATCTAGAATAGTGTTTGCTGACGTCATCATGACGTCAGCAGTTGACCTGGTCAACCTGACAAGTGGGTCCCGCATGTCATTGCCTAACTAACTAACTAATTGTTTAGTTAGATTAATTAGCAGGTTAATTTGGTTTAATAGTTAGTTCACAAAATTAATTAAGTTAATTAATTAATTAATTAAATATTTTTATTATTAATTAATTATTTATTATATATTTTTTAAATCTTTTTTAAACCTTTCTGTGGGCGGGGCCCATATGTCATAGGACCTAAGGGCCATAGCGGGTTCGGGTGGCGTAGCGGGCAGCGGGGCGAAGGGTGCCCGCACGCCCGAGCCACCAGGTGGTGCGGCGAGGCCGTAGAGGCGAGGGTGGTCGCCGGAGCACGCCCACCGTGAGCAGGCGGAGCAAGGCGGCCGCACGTGGCGGTGGCGTCGCTGGAAGCAATGAGGCGGCAGAGAGCATGCAGGGGGAGGCGCGGCGGCGTGCGGCCGGTGGGAGCGGGGCGGCGCAGTGGAGCAGATCCGCAGAGCGAGAACAGGGGCGGCGAGCAGTCGCGGTGGCGCAGCGAGGAGGTCACCGGGCGGTGATGAGTGAGAGGCGGTGCGGGGTTGGGGGAGAGCAAGCGGGCGGCATGCGCGTGCCAGGGAGGGCGCGGTCGCCAGAGCATGGCGACGGGCGTGCGGCGGGACAAGCGGCGCGGGAGGGATGCGGTGCGGCGGGGACGATGCAGCGGCCGTGGCAAGGCGCGAGATGAAGGAGGAGAGGAGGAGGCGGAGGCTCACATCGAGGAGCAGGGACAGGGCAGTGGGGGTCGGGGTGGTCGACGGGGACGACGCGCGACGAGGAGGCAGGCCGGTGGGGAAGTCCGACGAGGTGGCGTGGTGGCGCGGGGGCGCCGGTGTTCGGCGGCGACGAGCGGTGGGGGGGCGAGGGGATCGGGATCCCGATCCAGATCCAGAACGACGAGGGGGAGTGGGGGGGGGGAGTGGGTGTCGGTGGGGCTAGGGTTTCGGGAGTGGGGGATATGGGGAGTGAGGGGTGACCGGTTGGGCCGGCCTGGTGGGTCGTGTGATTGGGCAGGTGGCTTTCTTGGCCGGAGCCAGGGGGGTGAGTGCTTTCTCTTTTATTTTAATTTTGTTTTATTTTATATTTCTGTTTTACTGTTTTTATTTTAGTTTCCTTTTGAATTTGGTTTTATAAACTACACCACTTGGTTCCTAATTTAGTTTTAATAAGTATGCCACTGCCCCATAAGTTTTTGGCAATAAAACAAATAGTTTAATATTTTATCAAATTGAAAAGGGTAGTTAGTTAAATGTTTTGCTACTGTTTTAAATATTTTAGTGCACTTAAACCTTTTATAAAATTGTGGTTTCTCCACAATAATTACCTATGCATTATTTGGCAACACCCCAACATTTTAGTTTTAATATTTGAAAATATTTTATTGTTTGCTTGATTTTGAATTTGAACTCGAACAGGTTTCGAACTAACGCGAGATTAGCAACAATAATCGAGGTGACGTGGCATCATTAGCAGAGGGTTACTGTAGCTTAATTATCCGGGCGTCACAATTCTCCTCCACTACAAGAAATCTCGTCCCGAGATTTAAGAGGTGGATTACGGGGAAAGGTCTGGTTACGAAATTCTAACGAATCTTCTCGGCCTTGGTTGCTCTTCTCGAAGTGGTCGATCCATTATATTGACGTCTTCATTTTTCTGCTTCAAGTCATCAAGATGAAGTCGGTATCCTTTCTTCGGGGGTTCCATTGTACTTACGAAAGAATAAGGGGGTATTCTGGGAGAACGAACCTCTACTAGGTTGACTATCTGGTCGATAACATCAGGGAAGGTGGCAGAAAGTAACTCTCGAATTGAAACTTAAGAAAATATCGAGAGTAAGGTAATGAGGTTTCATAGGAAGTTTCGAGCGAGCAGGCAACAGTTCGATGCCTGAAACAGGGCGTGGAAGGGGCTCAAAGCAATCGGGAATAAGTATTACCTCCGGTAACAGGTTTGATGATCCCTTGGAAGGTGGCTCGTGAAATACATACGAGGCCACACGCGAGGAATAACCTTGGGAACAGGGGGTGCAGGAGAGTTAGGTTTCGATCCCGTGGAACTGTGGGTTATGGGCCCACCATGTGGTTCAAAAGTAGGACGGACGCCGACATATTGCACGGTCATGGTAGCAAGGCATGGCAGAGGATAGCGTGTCAGTTATGTTGGCAACAACGTTGGTACCAAGGGCGAGGGACGAAGAGAACCATTTTCCTGCTCATTGTACGAGGCGGACCAATAGGCAAGGTTCACGTCCATCGGGGGTTACCAGGATGTCGTCAGCAGTAGTAACAGGGTCACACTGACAGAGTTGTAAACCGAGGTGTTTGCCTAAGAAGGAGAATATTACTGCTTAGATCATATAGATCACAAGAAACGTTAACCCAACAAATGGAAAGAAAAATATGATTATCAGATTAAACAGAACAATGGAAAGGATAATGTGTTTAAACACATATTTCAAAGGTATATCCTTCGGAAGGACGAAAGAGCATGATATCCATGACAGGATATAATGTAGTAAACTCCTTAGGTAGGGGAGAGAATTTTCATGACATTACCCATACCGCGGTGTTTGGATAATCGAGCAGGAAACATTTAGCATTGGGCTTCAAATGTTTTTGTTGAAAATCGGAGTACCATGGACATGCTTCGAGATAGCACTGACATGGTTTGCAAGCAAAGGTCAGACTTTGTATTCACAAAGGATCCATCAGGAACATCTTATAGAATAATTCTTACAATTTCCTTATGGAAGAATGGCTAACCTTGCTGAAAAGAGGGGGTATTATAACATTGGGTTCCCCAGCCAGGTGTGCTAGGCATGACATCACCTTACCGGGTCATATAAAGACCAATGTTAAACTCCTAGAAATATGTTCAAACCATCATATCTGACCCGAGATTTGGATCTGATTGGTGTCAGGATACCTCAGACTCATGATGCCTGAGAAGGAAGTGTGCAACTCAATTTGACGTGATGGAGTTGCAAGATTCTCGGGAATAAACTATGGAAGCAAGTTCTGAATCATGAGTTCATCATTAAACCAAGGAGAGGATGAGGAGGTGGCTGATGAACTCAGCGACAATTCATTGGGATTTCCAAAAGATGGATTTCCACAATTATGTGAACAAGGAGATAACATTTTTCAGATCAAATGATATAATGAGGTATGCTCGAGGAAAACATACACAATTAAACATTGACTGAAAGGTGCACCCGAAATATGGGTTGGGTTGCGCGACCAATGTCAGAATGGCGATTGAGCAACCAACACACTAAATTGGAATTATTGTCCAATAACTCTGAAGCAATAGGGTTGCTAGAGATATTAAATTTGCGCAACAGAGTTCACTCAACACGGGGACCAAGAAAAGAATGGTGATGGCGAGAAGCATCACTGTATCACAAATCCTTAAGAGGTGGTGAAATTCTCACAACATTGATGACATAAGAGATGGTAATGTTCCAAGGTAAAGAAGAACAATTGCTGGATAGCAAGGAACTCAAGGTATAACACCAAACACGAACAAGCTTGTGTTGGTGGGAAGGCAATAAAGTGGTCAATGACAATAAAATTCATCGAGGGCAAGGATGGTATTTCTCATCATGAATTCAATTGGAAACCTGGAAGGAGTCAAAATGTTGATGATGATCACGACAAATTTTGTCGAGAGGCTCCAGGAAGAAGTAATCGAACCTCCACTACACCAAGTAAAAGGACTGATGCAGCAAAAGATTATTTGAACCACGGATACGACACCTACTCGGAATCAAGCTTGTTGTTCAAAGTGGAATGATAAGAAGAGGAAATCGACATGAGCTTAGCTCATCATCGAAGGTTGTGCTCCAGGATTAAGGACCAGGTAGCACAGTTAAAAGTCTGCACGATAATGATATAGTCGATCCGGCTAGGAATGACATGATCGAGTACAAACTCGTAAGTAAAGAAGATTACTAAGAGTTGTCGAATCGCGATGCGGACTCGATTCGGTTATCGGTGTCCTTGAGTGTTTAGTGACTCAAAGCCCGTGAAAAAATTGGAATCAGTGAGAATGGTACTTGATGAAGAACTCATAAGAGGTTATGCAGTTCCATTATAATCTCGAGATACTAGGGGGGTAATACTCGACGACAGATCAAAGTAGAGGTTGGTTTGGGGTATTGCTCTGCAGAAGACAAGTGCTTTAACTTGTCCGAGAATGGGATCAAAGAAGAACAATCATGGTTGGAACCACGATTGCAAAGGACAAAATCACAGATACATATCAAATTATACCAAGTGAATAATTATTGTTACGAGAAGCTACCATGATAAGCTGTACATCGTTTCCATGGGCATGAACACAAAGTTCAAGGTTGACTCCCACTTCTCCAATGTATAACCTTTCATTCACTTCTCATTTTTCAAAGAAGTTGTAATGTTTTAAATTTTATCTAGCAAAACACCAGAAGAGTATGACTCATGATAGCTCTCGGGTTTATCCGGATCTGCGAAGGCATAGGTTCAACCCTTAGGGGTATCTTGGGAACATATACCACAAGCTTCAATAGTAAATAACACAAGCTCAATACTAGAGCATGGGTGACAAAAGGAGAAGATACAATTTACCGAAGGCAGTATGTATCGGGGAAAGAACTTCTCTAGGTTTTTTTGTATATGAAGGACACTGTCGGATGATATTTCAAAAAGGATCCGACGGTCCATAGAGGAGCTGATGTGATTATCGGCACACAACCAGAGGAAGAAACAATGTGAAGGCATTGGATTATATAAGCAACTGACTAATTCAAAGCTCACATGTAAAGGAATTATGATTTCCCAATCAAAGGATCAGAAGCAAATGCTCTGATTAGGGATGGATAAGTTGAGTAAGCTTAGGGGTAAAATCGACAACAATTTGATTGGTCGAGATCCAGCTCATGCTTAATATGACGTCTGAGCCGAAAGGATGAATTCTAGGATCTGATTGAGGATTGCGAGCATTCGCAACCTATTGAATCAATGGACTCAAAATGATAGTGACAAAGGCTGTCAATAAGATTACTATACTTATCGGATTAACCATAATGAAAGTAAGCAAGAATTTCAAGAGCAATAAGCTGCTAAAGAATTCGGAAGATCGAATATTATTTCGAAGGCCTTAGTGAAACACATGAACAACTGGAGTTGAACAGATACTCGATAAATGCGAGGGATTATCCTTAGGGGTGTTCATGTGGTAAAGCACCACAATGCAGTAAGCTCAAAGGATTCTCGGGACAACAGAGAGTATTTCGGGACAACTTCAAATAACAAGTTCAATGGGGAATGATCGTATGAATGGCAAGTGTATGCAGTTTTCATAGGGGTTGACGGTGGAAGGAAATCGCAAATGCGATGGCACAAAGACTCGAGAGAACATCGTAGAGTAACTTCGGAATCTTCTAGTGCAGCAGGCGATCATCTGAAGTGAGGGGCTCTCCGGGAGAAGTACTTTCGAGAATCCTAAAGTTAGAGTTAGTAAAACCATTCAACCCGAGTAGAAGAGAGATAAGAGTCCCAGAGTATAGACGAGAAATAAGAGATCCTAATACCACCCAGTGGCGACGTGGGCCCATGGGCTGCATAGCCATGTTAGTAAAAGTTTTGTAAAGTCTAGACTCGACTTCAGCCAAGGAGTTGGAAGGGGGATTCCTACAGGCAGTCGGCTCTGATACCAACTTGTGACGCCCCCGATTCAATCGTACACTAATCATGCGCATAAGCGTGTATGCGATCAAAATCAAGGACTCACGGGAAGATATCACAACACAACTCTAAAAACATAAATAAGTCATACAAGCATCATAATACAAGCCAGGGCCTCAAGGGCTCGAATACAAGTGCTCGATCATAGACGAGTCGGGCCGGAAGCAACAATATCTCGAGTACAGACATAAGTTAAACAAATTTGCCTTAAGAAGGCTAGCACAGATCGGGATACAGATCGAAGAGGCGCAGGCCTCCACTGGATCCTCCTAACTACTCTGGGTCGTCGCCGGGCTGCATGTAGTAGTAGGCACCTCCGGTGTAGTAGAATTAAATGCGTCGACGGTGGCGTCTGGCTCCCGGGCTCCACTATCTGGTTGCGACAACCAGGTAGAAGGGAAGGGGAAAAGGGGGAGAAAAGCAACCGTGAGTACTCATCCAAAGTACTCACAAGCAAGTAGCTACAGTACATATGCATGGGTCATATCAGTGTAAAGGGCCATATCAGTGGACTGAACTACAGAATGCCAGAATAAGAGGGGGATAACTAATCCTGTCGAAGACTATGCTTCTGGCAGCCTCCGTCTTGCAGCATGTAGAAGAGAGTAGACTAAAGTCCTCCAAGTAGCATCGCATAGCATAATCCTACCCGACGATCCCCTCCTCGTCGCCCTGTTAGAGAGCGATCACCGGTTGTATTTGGCACTTGGAAGGGTGTGTTTTATTAAGTATCCGGTTCTAGTTGTCATAATGTCAAGGTACAACTCCAAGTCGTCCTGTTACCGAAGATCACGACTATTCGAATAGATAAACTTCCCTGCAGGGGTGCACCACATAACCCAACACGCTTAATCCCATTTGGCCGGACACACTTTTCTAGGTCATGCCCGGCCGCGGAAGATCAACACGTCGCAGCCCCACCTAGGCAAACAGAGAGGTCAGCACGCCGGTCTAAACCTAAGCGCACAGGGGTCTGGGCCCGTCGCCCTTAGCACACCTGCATGTTGCATGGGCGGCCGGAAGCAGACCTAGCCTAACAGGCGTTCCAGTCCTATCCGGCGTGCGATGCTCAGTCGCTGACGTCACGAAGGCTTCGGCTGATACTGTAACACCCCAAAATTTTGACCTTGATTTATTAATTAAAATTTTGCCAGGAAATTAGATTTTTATTTTCTGGTTTTATCTTTTAATTTCAGATCACTCTGTCCCTCTGGATTTTGTGTTTTTCCTTCTTGGTGGAAACCTTTCAAAAATATTGATGGACTTGTATATCTTCCCAAGACCATTTCTTTTTATCAGTGGAATTATTTTTAAAATTATTTTTTCCTGAGCTTTATTTCTTTAAAAATGATTTTTCGTATGTTTTAGAGTTCCATTTGCACCACAACCCTTTCAAATACTTCTTTAAAATTTCCACCAAAATTTGGGGATGTCATGTGATGTTCCCACATCACTTTTATGCAAATATATCTTTTAGTCATTTGGAGATTTTGAGCCCTACCTCAAGTTTTCAAATCTGGTCCCGTTTGTAATTTGCACTACAACCTATTTAAATATTTCCTTAAAAATCCCACCAACATTGGAGGATGTTAGTAGTAGTGTATAATTAAACTTTATGCAAAAACCCATTGGTGTTCTTTGAAAAATTTGAGCAAATCATCATCATCTTCATTCTGGTCCAGTTTAGTGTTTTGTACTGCAACCATATTTTATCTGGCTCTTGTTGCCTTTGGATTTGTCCTGCTTATAGACCAGCCTACCAAACCCTTAAGTCCAGGAGATTGGACCCATTGGAGTATTTTTGGTCCATGCAATAATGCCCTTCACTTTTTGTCCAGAACTGAAGATTTGCAAAACTTGCTCTAACAAGTTTCTGGTTTTGCCCAAATAGCCTTGCCATCATCACTTGCACCTAAAGAGACCCCAACACGGAGATTTGGGCCACGGAAGATATGCATAGATGCCCATGGCATTCATCGAGCACCTTGTGTTCATGGGCAGCTTTGGCATAGTTTTATGTTTCCACTGTGATCTTGCCCCTCTGGACAAACCAGCATGTCCACTAATCTCCTAGCCATCTCTAACCTAGACCTGTTAATTGCCAGCCTCAACTAAGACCTCTAGGCCACCACGGCTACATCGAGCATGTAGAGTGCGTGCTCTGGGCGCGCCCAGAGCGCACGTTTTGCACACGCGCGCAACCGAGCCGCCACGTCTTGCCCCTGGCCCTTGCTCGCTCGCAGGGTTGCGCCCCATTCTCGTCCGCTCGCCAGAACCCTCCAAGCCGTCCCTGGCGCCCTACAGCGCCGCCGTCAGAGCCTTCTTGGCGGCACGCCGGCGTCTGCAACACGCCCCTGCCATGGCAGCGCCGCCCAAGCCACAGCCGCCCGCCAGCTGCCCTCTGGAACAACTCGAGCTCATCCATGAACCCGTCCGCTAGCGCCCGTCGCCGCCACGTCGCCCTGCTGGCAACAGAACGGAAGTTCGCCGGCGTTCTTATCCGCAGCCGCGGGAACCGACCTCGACCGCCTATAAAAGGAGCCCCCGAGCTCGTCCAGACCCTCAGGCGACCTCAGGCCATCTCCCTAGTGCTCCCATAGCCAGCAATCGACGGAGGGAGGCCGTCTGCCTCGTCTCCGGCCAGTTCGGCCGCCGCCATGCTCCGGTGCCGAACGTCGCGAGCAGGGCCTCCCCAGCTCATCTCAACCGTGCGGAGCCGCCCCACCTCTCTAGCCTGATCGGGAGCCACCGTAGCCCAAGCCCACAATTGCTCCCGAAACCACCGTCCACCGCGGAGCTCGCCGCCGGCGACCCCCTCCACCCCCGCCAGCCTATCGACCACTGGGAGAACCGCCCTGGACCAGCGGATCCATACCCTCCCTCAGAATCCCGCGGGGAGCCGCCGTTCGTCGACGACGATCGCCAGAGCCCCGCCACCACTCGGCCAGAGGAGAAGGAGGCGCGGGCGACTGGTCAAACCTGACCAGTGGGCCCAAGGGACCCATTGTCAGTGACCCACGAGTCGACCCACGCTGGCTTAAGTGGAAACGTATTCCACCGAATACGCCTTCGCTAGGGGAAAGCGTAAGCCCCCGAACCGTTTTCTTTTTCTAATTTTTATTAAAAACAGAATTTTGACTAAATTTTGACTGGCTATAACTTTTTAAATATAAGTCCAATTGATTTAATTCTTTTTCTGTTGTTTCTCAAATTTTTCCTAGTTTATTTTCATATTTATTTGAAAATTTTCCAAACAACATTTTTGTACTGTTTTGGAACTATGTGTTAATTCATATTTTCGTAAAATAGGATTTTGAAGAAGAAGGCAACTTTCAAAAAGTGCACCCCCACTTGCATACTCTTGAAGGCAAGCATTATGAACCCCGGCATAATGTTTGTTGTGCGTCATTTGATGCAAATACGACACCACCTTGACGCGAAGTATTCGATATTTTATGTGATCACATTCATGAGTACATAATGAAGATTCCTTGCTGTTGGAATTTGATATGCTTCGGATAGTAATCACCCTCGTATGCCTTTCATTCCTATCGGGAGGAATACGGGGAAAGTCTCTGTCTTGGGTAGACAGGAACTTGTCTCTAATAATTCGTTGAGACGATTATATCCGGTAAGGCATGGTGAGCTATGATGAGTGGTGATTCTGTTTGCTGGTGTGAAATATATTTGTTATACTAATCCTGCAGGGAATGCCTTAACCTCCTGAGTCAACCGTAGATCGAGTCTTGTTCCAGTAACCCCCATACTTGATCCGTACTACCACTTGTCCCTACCATAGGTAGGGTATGGTTCAGTAAGTTGTCAACCCCTCCTAGCACACACCGTACAGAGAGGCCATGGTGGAAAATACCGGCTGCATCCGGTAGACATGCCACCTGGTCCGGGGGCATGGGTGTTTCCGGTTGGAGCCGAGGGGGTAGCTCCCCTAGTTTGCGCGCGTTATAAATTTTGTGATCCCATGCTAGTCGAGGTTGTAGCCTCCCCGCTTAGAGATTTGCTTAACGGGTGTCGTGGGTGATTCCATACACCGGTAAGTTAGGCTGGTGTGTGCGGTCAGGCGTGTTTTCAATTAAAAGATCGTGGACGGAATTAGTCCCGATGGACTAAAGGAATCCGTTACTCGTGGGTAAAGAGTACACCCTCTGCAGAGATTATATCTATTCAAATAGCCGTGTCCATGGTTAAGGACTACAGTCTGGGATGGGTCAAGTGTCGGTCTTAGTGTCGGTCTTAGGAGGAAAAATTGCTAAACCAGAACATGGATCATGTCTTGTGACTCATGATGATTATGATTACTATTATTATGGACTAACCATTTACATTATTTGAATTATTGAGTATCCCTGGGACGGTTCTACCACCTGGATATTCACTATGATTATTCTCTTATAAGCCCTTTATGTGGTGTCCCACAGACGCCCGACTGTGGCATGCTTGTTATTTAAATTATTTATAAGCCCTTTATGTGGTGTCGCACCGACGCCCGACTGTGGCACGCTTGTTATTTCTTTTATTTATAAGCCCTTTATGTGGTGTCGCACAACCTCTTCCCTAAACCGAGCAATAATGCCTGGCCCCATTGTGCATAATGAGACCACAACAACCAACCTTAGAGGTTTTGTGACCGTGCTAGCAAACCTCACCCGCAGTGCCTTTGCATTAGAAGAGCCCCCAGAATATGTTGTGTACCAAGGGCCCATGAGCAGTGAGAACCGTCAATTCTGGGCCACTGTGCACGTCTATGGTAGGGGTCTGTCGCCAGAATGCCCTTACAGGTTCACCTAGCTGCTCGAGAGGCTATAGTTCAACTCCGGCACTTGTCGCCCAGAGTTAACTGTCTCTCGTTCTACTACTACCCCAGCCGTGATGGGTATGGTAGGCCACCCCAGGTTGCCAATGGAGATCACGAGACGGATCCTGCATTGTTGCATCTGGTGCACTATGTGAGTGCACTAGAGGAACTGTTCGATCAAATCACCCTTGATCTGATCGTAGCTCATGGAGAACTGGTTCACCGAGCCCCGGCAAGAGGAGAAGATGAGCCCGAAGCCGAAAACCCAGTCATGCTGTTCGGACAACTGATTGAGTCCTTGAAGTCTGCCCCAGCCATCGACCAAAATACTTTGGTGTCCCTAGAAGTGCTTCGTCGCCTTTTGGGAACACGCTCCAACGGGATTGTGGCCAACAACCCCCACGATGGTCACCATCACTACCCCGACCCTGCAGCCCCTCAACTCCATCCAGCTAACTCCGACGGTGAAACCCGTGGAGAAGCCTCGACGTCCACAAGGCACGCCCGCTTAGATATTAACGAGGTAGACTAAGTCACTCGAGTAGTACCGAGTCTTAGTATGTCCACGCCCTGTAATTGTGTGATCTTGTATCGCCATAATTAAATGATGTCTGCTTGTGCGCCCCTATTTTGAATAGTAGCCATGCATAAGTATGTTGGTGTACGGTTGCATTTGTAATTCCGGGCGTAGCTACCAAAAACCACCCCGACGACACCCACAGTAATACATCACTTTTGTGAGATATGTGTATCTGTAGCGTTGACCTCGACCCCATAGAGCAGATTCGACAAACTAGTTGCCGCACACCGTAATCGATAACCCAGCCCCAATGCTATATAAAAGGCCACCTCGTGACCTTGCCAAGTACCCCTCACCTTGTACACAACTCTCACAGCCATTCCTTGCCATGCCAAGCCCTAGTATTTATCGGAGAACTCCAGATGCAACCCCAGGTAGTTTTGTTAAATATTGTGGGACTTTACCTGCAGTACCATGAGTTCTACCCATCCACCCCAATACGAGTTACTCAAATCGAGGATCACCCCATCCACCTCGAAATATTGGGTAGTGGTGCACATCCCTCCCGCAAACCCAAACCAAGACCCAACGGAAGTCTCCTTCATGTGGAAATCTATGCCGACTCCGCAAATGGCCATAGAAGCTGCTGCGTACAAAGCGCTTGCTCGCCTTCGATTCGCGGTACCCTATGCCAGCGAACGAGGGTATTATTACTTCCCGAGTCGTGCAACACCTGGAGAAGTAGCATCTTTTCCCGGTGGACGAATCGAGAGGGTCCGAGTTCTTGCCATCCTTGCCCAGTATGTCATCGCTCAAGAGCGTTTGACCCAACGAATAATGGGTTATCTCGAGCCTCGCTGATTTAAATCCTCAGATCGCCATCGGCAGACCACTGAGGTCCGACCAAGAGAGACGCTTTCTTCGACTAGTCAACCCGCTTCCCCCGATAGAAGAGGAGTGTGCCCCAGTACCAGAGACGTTTCCTCAGGACCCTGTCTATTTACCGTTTTCGTTGTAGACGTCACTGCTATGTTTATTGTCCCAGCATTTATTTATGTGTTGCAACTTATGCGTGGTATCCTAAATTTGTGCGATGAATTAAATTTTTGGTTTCAATTAATGTGAGTAGTTTTTACTGCTGTTAATTTCGATTAACTAATTTCACTCTCAGTAAATTTTGAAGTAAGATTTTTCCCTCAGTTGTTGCAGCGTATATCTCTTCATGACATAGATTTTTATTTGCGCAGCACCACGACAGCAGACCCATAACCACAACCACTCGACCACGTGCACTAATTGCAAATCCGCGTGCACATGTTGCACCTAACTGATCACCCCCCTAGCATACCACGGTCGCTGAAGGAGAGATTTGTGGGTAATTATTCGGGTGCAAGTTGCCTCCAGCACACTGGCAACAGTTAGCACCCGACACCGTGCTTAATCCTCACGATCACTGCCACCGCGAAGAGCTAACACTCGAGCGGCAGCATCATGGCGATCATCGAGGATCATCACGCACAAGAGCACGGAGAACCCCAGCAATGCCGCCAACCCTCCGCACATCAGGATCATGTACCAGTCCGGCATCACCTCCGCCATTAGAGCCTTGTCTCGAGCTCCTGCAAACAGAAATGGAGGAGAAGGAAGGAGAAGGAGAAGCGAGGCCAGGTGTGAGGGAGAAGAAAGGAGCACCTCGGACATTTTATAGCTCGAGATCGGTGTACGGTGGGCGAAGTCCACCAGCGCCGCTCGTCGCTCGATCATCGGTGTTCGGAGGCGAATCCGCGAGCAGTGCCGACAACGCGCTGGCCCGTGAGGTGAGTGCACGCCACACCGGCAGCTAGTGCGCCGCGCACTACCACAGTACGGCCTAGATGCTCTACGCGCTAGACGTCGCCGGTGGAGAAAGCGCGCGAAAGAGAGGAAGAAGAGAGAGCCAGAGGTAGAAGAAGAGGCTGACAGTGAGCCCCGGGTCCATCTGTCAGCCAGATAGAGCACTGTGCTCTCGGCTACGACCAACGTATTTTAGAAATTTATTCTAAATTTACTGTAACCAAAAGTAGGAATTTCTCGTTTTCCCCCAACAATAGATTTTTCCACGCAGCGCCAGTATTCCACACTGTGGTTTTACACCACTTAATTACCCATTCACTGTAGCCACAGTTTATTGCATGGGTAGGATCGTTATTTTTGTGATATTACTTTGAGATAATAGGAGTAATTCCTTTCAAAGCAGCCCTGAGCAAATCTCGAGGATGAGTTTTTTCTTAAGGGGGTAGTGTTGTAACACCCCAAAATTTTGACCTTGATTTATTAATTAAAATTTTGCCAGGAAATTAAATTTTTATTTTCTGGTTTTATCTTTTAATTTCAGATCACTCTGTCCCTCTGAATTTTTGAGTTTTTCCTTCTAGGTGGAAACCTTTCAAAAATATTGATGGACTTGTATATCTTCCCAAGACTATTTCTTTTTATCAGTGGAATTATTTCTACAATTAATTTTCCTGAGCTTTATTTCTTTAAAAGTGATTTTTCATAAGTTTTAGAGTTCCATTTGCACCACAACCCTTTCAAATACTTCTTTAAAATTTCCACCAAATTTTGGGGATGTCATGTGATGTTCCCACATCACTTTTATGCAAAAATCTCTTTTAGTCATTTGGAGATTTTGAGCCCTACCTCAAGTTTTCAAATCTGGTCCAGTTTGTAATTTGCACTACAACCTATTTAAATATTTCCTTAAAAATCCCACAAAAATTGGAGGATGTTAGTAGTAGTGTATAATTCAACTTTATGCAAAAACCCATTGGTGTTCTTTGAAAAATTTGAGCAAATCATCCTCATCTTCATTCTGGTCCAGTTTAGTGTTTTGTACTGCAACCATATTTTATCTGGCTCTTGTTGTCTTGGGATTTGTCCTGCTTATAGACCAGCCTACCAAACCCTTAAGTCCAGGAGATTGCACCCATTGGAGTATTTTTGGTCCATGCAGTAACGCGCTTCACTTTCTGTCCAAAACTGAAGATTTGCAAAACTTGCACTAACAAGTTTTTGGTTTTGCCCAAATAGCCTTGCCATCATCACTTGCACCCAAAGAGACCCCAACCTGGAGGTTTGGGCCACCAGAAGAGATGCATAGATGCCCATGGCATTCTGTCGAGCACCTTGTGTTCATGGGCAGCTTTGGCATAGTTTTATGTTTCCACTGTGATCTTGCCCCTCTGGACAAACCAGCATGTCCACTAATCTCCTAGCCATCTCTAACCTAGACCTGTTAATTGCCAGCCTCACCTAAGACCTCTAGGCCACCCTGGCTTTCTGCCGAGCACGTAGCGTGCGTGCTCTGGGCGCGCCCAGAGCGCATGTTTTGCAGCAGCGCCGAACCGCCGCGTCTTGCCCTCGGCCCTCGCTTCGCCCGCAGCAGCGCGCCCGTTCTCGTCCCGCCGCGAGAACCCTCCAAGCCGCCCCTGGCGCCCTACAGCGCCGCTGCCAGAGCCCTCTTGGCAGCACGCCGGCGTCCGCAACACGCCCCTGCCATGGCAGCGCCGCCCAAGCCACAGCCACCCGCCAGCTGTGCTCTGGAACAGCTCGATCTCATCCACGAGCCCATATGCTAGCGCCCATCGCCGCCACGTCGCCCTGCTGGCAACAGAACGGCGGTTCGCCGGCGTTCTATTCCGCAGCCGTGGGAACTGACCTCGGCCGCCTATAAAAGGAGCCCCTGAGCTCGTCCAGACCTTCAGGCGACCTCAGGCCATCTCCCTAGTGCTCCCATAGCCAGGAATCGACGGAGGGAGGCCGTCTGCCTCGTCTCCGGCCAATTCAGCCGCCGCCACGCTCCGGTGCCGAACATCGCGAGCAGGGCCTCCCCAGCTCATCCAGCGCCACCGTCCGACTCTTCTCAACCATGCGGAGCCGCCCCACCTCTCTATCCCGATCGGGAGCCACCGTAGCCCAAGCCCCAATTGTTCCCGAAACCACCGTTCACCGCGGAGCTCGCCGCCGACGACCCCCTCCACCCCCGCCAGCCTATCGACCACTAGGACGATCGCCCTGGACCAGCGGATCCATCCCCGCCCTCAGAATCCCGCGGCGAGCCGCCGTTTGTCGACGGTGATCGCCGGAGCCCCGCCACCGCTCGGCCAGAGGAGAAGGAGGCGCGGGCGACTGGTCAAACCTGACCAGTGGGCCCAAGGGACCCACTGTCAGTGACCCACGAGTCGACCCACGCTGGCTTAAGTGGAAACGTATTCCACCGAATACGCCTTCGCTAGGGGAAAGCGTAAGCCCCCGAACCGTTTTCTTTTTCTGATTTTTATTAAAAACAGAATTTTGACTAAACTTTGACTGGCTATAACTTTTTAAATATAAGTCCAATTTATTTAATTCTTTTTATGTTGTTCCTCAATTTTTGCCTAGTTTATTTTCATATTTATTTTAAAATTTTCCAAACAACTTTTTTGTATTGTTTTGGAACTATCTGTTAATTCAAATTTTCGTAAAATAGGATTTGAAGAAGAAGGCAACTTTCAAAAAGTGCACCCCACTTGCATACTCTTGAAGGCAAGCATTCTGGACCCCAGCATAATGTTTGTTGTGCGTCATTTGATGCAAATACGACACCACCTTGACGCGAAGTATTCGATATTTTATGTGGTCACATTCATGAGTACATAATGAAGATTCCTTGCTGTTGGAATTTGATATGCTTCGGATAGTAATCACCCTCGTATGCCTTTCATGCCTATCGGGAGGAATCCGGGGAAAGTCTCTATCTTGGGTAGACAGGAACTTTTCTCTAATAATTTGTTGAGACGATTATATCCGGTAAGGCATGGTGAGGTATGATGAGTGGTGATTCTGTTTGCTGGTGTGAAATATATTTGTTATACTAATCCTGCAGGGAATGCCTTAACCTCCTGAGTCGACCGTAGATCGAGTCTTGTTCCAGTAACCCCCATACTTGATTCGTACTACCACTTGTCCCTGCAGTAAGTTGTCAACCCCTCCTAGCACACACCATACAGAGAGGCCATGGTGGAAGATACCGGCTGCATCCGATAGACATGCCACCTGGTCCGGGGTCATGGGTGTTTCCGGTTGGAGCCGAGGGGGTAGCTCCCCTAGTTTGCGCGCGTTATAAATTTTGTGATCCCATGCTAGTTGAGGTTGTAGCCTCCCCACTTAGAGTTTTGCTTAACGGGTGTCGTGGGTGATTCCAGACACCGGTAAGTTAGGCTGGTGTGTGCGGTCAGGCGTGTTTTCAATTAAAAGACCGTGGACGGAATTAGTCCCGATGGACTAAAGGAATCCGTTACTCGTGGGTAAAGAGTACACCCTCTGCAGAGATTATATCTATTCGAATAGCCGTGTCCATGGTTAAGGACTACAGTCTGGGATGGGTCAAGTGTTTGTCTTAGTGTCAGTCTTCGGAGGAAAAATTGCTAAACATGAACATGGATCATGAATTGTGACTCATGATGATTATGATTACTATTATTATGGACTAACCATTTACATTGTTTGAATATTGAGTATCCCTGGGACGGTTCTACCTCCTGGATATTCACTGTGATTATTCTCTTATAAGCCCTTTATGTGGTGTCGCATGCACGCAATCGTGGCATGCTTGTTATTTAAATTATTTATAAGCCCTTTATGTGGTGTCGCACCGACGCCCGACTGTGGCACGCTTGTTATTTCTTTTATTTATAAGCCCTTTCTGTGGTGTCGCTCAGACACCCGACTGAGGCATGCTTTATATTATTATCCTTTCGAGGTGTCGCTTCAGACGCCCCATCGGTGCATTCTATTTCTACTCCCTTATTGCATATTCATGTTGTATATGAATAACCTGCTCGCGTGCATCATGGATTTTTTATTTCATGACTAACGTTGTGATCATGAAATATTTCAGAGCATGATTCTCATTCATTATGTTATACCTGTGTTCATAATGTTTGCGAGTACATTCAAAGTACTCACTGGCTTGTCCCTGGCTATTGTCTTGGCCAGATTTCTTGACCGCTTCCGCCATCAACCGCTAGAAACCATTTGTTGTACTCATAGGCCAGAATGGTCTTGTACTACACTTTTTGTATTTTGCTTGGAGTTTCTGTATCAAGTTGGTGTCTCATCAGCTAACAATAATCCCGGGGCTGGTGAGCACAAGGGCCATTTTCTGGGAAAATAATATCCTGGAAAATGGGTCGCGACAGATACCACGACGCTGAGTGCCCATATATTTCCCACGTACTTGGTTAGTGCATATAGACCAAATGGCCAGACTCAGATCAAATACCAGGAACTCGTTAAGCGTGTTATTTTAAAGTAACCGCGAATGACGACCAGGGCCAGGCCCACCTCTCGCCTAGGTGGTCTCAACCCGCCCTGTCACTCCGCCACAAAGATCCACACATGGGGCCATTGGGACAAAGGTCCTTTCAGCCCCCAATCCGTGAATCACTCGCGGGTGCTCCATGAGCCGACCCGACTTTAGTCACCACATGTATCATGTATAAAGTATATAGTATATACCCGTGATCCCCTCCCGAGTGATCACGGCCCGATAGTATAGCATGGCAGACAGACAAGAATGTAGAGCCACTGATGGAATACTAGCATCCTATACTAAGCATGTAGGATTGCAGGTAAAGGTAACAACAATAGTAGCAAGGACAGGCTATGCATCAGGATAGGATAAACGGAAAGCAGTAACATGCTACACTACTCTAATGCAAGCAGTATAGAGAAGAATAGGCGATATCTGGTGATCAAGGGGGGCTTGCCTGGTTGCTCGGCAAGAAGGAGGGTCGTCAACACCGTAGTCGTGCTGGGTAGCAGCGGCGTCGGTCTCGGTGTCTAGCGAGAGAAGAGGGGGAAGAAACAATAAATACAATGCAAACAAATGCATGACGATGCATGACATGACAAAGCGCGGTGCTAGGTGTGCCCCAACGCAGTATGAGGTGATACCGGCGAAGGGGGAAATATCCGGGAAAGTATTCCCGGTGTTTCACGTTTTCGGACAGATGAACCGGAGGGGAAATGTTGCAGGTTCACTATGCTAGGGATGCGTGGCAGACAAACGGGCTGCGTATCTGGATTCGTCTCGTCGTTCTGAGCAACTTTCATGTACAAAGTTTATTTTATATTAATTTTAAAAGATTTAGATCATTTTAGGATTTATTTAATTAGTTAAATTCAACATTATCTAGAATAGTGTTTGCTGACGTGACCTGGTCAACCTGACAAGTGGGTGCCGCATGTCATTGCCGAACTAACTAACTGTTTAGTTAGATCAATTAGCAGGTTAATTTGGTTTAATAGTTAGTTCACAAAATTAATTAAGTTAATTAATTAGTTAATTAATTAGTTAACTATTTTTATTATTAATTATTTATTTATTATATTTTTAGTAAATCTTTTTTTAAACCGTTCTATGGGCGGGGCCCATATGTCATAGGACCTAAGGGCCATAGCTGGTTCGGGTGGCGTGGCGGCTGAGGCGAAGGTGCCCGCCGCCCGAGCCACCAGTGGTCTTGGCGAGGCCGTAGAGGTGAGGGTGGTCGCCGGAGCACGCCCACCGTGAGCAGGTGGAGCAAGGCGGCCGCACGGGTCAGGGGCGCGGGCATCACGCCCGACGTATGCAGGCATGCCAAGGTCACATGAGAAGTGAGGCGGCAGAGAGCACGCAGGGGGAGGCGCGGCAGCATGCGGCCGGTGGGAGTGGGGCGGCGCGGTGGAGCAGATCCGCAGAGCGAGAGCAGGGCGGCGAGCAGTCGCGGTGGCGCAGCGAGGAGGTCAGCGGGCAGGGATGAGTGAGGGGTGGTGCGGCCTCGGCGAGGCAGGGACACGGCAGCAAGCAGCGGTGACAGTTGGCGCGCGGGGTTGGGGGAGAGCAAGCGCGCGTCGTGCGTGTGCCAGGGAGGGCGCGGTCACCAGAGCAGGATGACGGGCGTGCGGCGCAGGACCGGCAGGGTGCGCGGGAGGGGATGCGGTGCGCGGGACGATGCCGCGGCCGTGAGCGCGTGCGTGAAACAGAAGGAGGAGAGGAGGAGGCGGAGGCTCACATCGAGGAGCAGGGACGGGGCAGTGGGGGTCGGGGTGGTCGACGAGGATGACGCGCGACGGGGAGGCAGCCCGGTGGGGAAGTCGGCGAGGTGGCTTGGTGGCGCGGGGGCGCCGGCGTTCGGTGGTGACGAGCGGTGGGGGGGGGCGAGGGGATCGGGATCCCGATCCAGATCCAGAACGACGAGGGGGAGTGGGGGGCGAGTGGGGCGACGGGGAGGGGGGGGGGAGTGGGTGTCGGTGGGGCTAGGGTTTCGGGAGTGGGGGATATGGGGAGTGAGGGGTGGCCGGTTGGGCCGGCCTGGTGGGTCGTGGCCTGGGCTTGGTGGCTTTCGGCCGGAGCCCCGAGGGGGGGGGGGGCGTTGAGGGCTTTCTCTTTTATTTATTTTTGTTTTATTTTATATGTTTTACTGTTTTTATTTTAGTTTCCTTTTGAATTTGGTTTTATAAACTACACCACTAGTTCCTAATTTAGTTTTAATAAGTATGACACTGCCCCATAAATTTTTGGCAATAAAACAAATAGTTTAATATTTTATCAAATTGAAAAGGGTAGTTAGTTAAATGTTTTGCTGCTGTTTTAAATATTTTAGTGCACTTAAACCTTTTATAAAATTGTGGTTTCTCCACAATAATTACCTATGCATTATTTGGCAACACCCCAACATTTTAGTTTTATATTTGAATATATTTTATTGTTTGCTTGATTTTGAATTTGAATTCGAAGAGGTTTCAAACTAACGCGAGATTAGCAACAATAATCGAGGTGACGTGGCATCATTAGTGGAGGGTTACTGTAGCTTAATTATCCGGGCGTCACATGCATAACACTAATCTACTACCGTAAACCCTATACACTTAATTATTAACATCTAGTAAGCAAAAACATAATTTGTAGTACAAGACAGTGTGACTCACAGGAAGTTGTAAGGAAGTAGTATATCTTCACTGGAATTGAGGCGCTTGAAGAACTCCAGCATGCTTTCCTCTAAACTATCTCGACAAGTTGAAAGATTCCATGTGTACTCATTAATGGTATTTGGGTCAATGAACCCAATGCCATAGCGTCCAGATTTTTTCATTTCATACATCTTCATCCTGCATATAATACCACAGAAAAGAATATATAATGAGGATAATTACATGTAATGATTGATCAAAATGATCACTGCTAGCTTGAGACTTAAATTACAGAAAGAAATCACTTACAGACAATTGCAACTGACGAGATTTGTCGAGTGCATCTTGATTGTATAACTGGAATAGTTCTGAATACTCAACGGACAAAGCTTTCTCATGGAAGTAATGCTCCTCCTTGACATTCACCATGAGGGACTCTCGATTGGAAATCTTGGTAATGTTCATGTACCATTGATGCAATTCATACATTCTCGTTGGGAGCTTCTTGACCTTGTCTGGCTCGACCAAAGGTTGGCCCCGGATATATTTCCTTTTTATTTCCTCCTCTCTAAGCGGAGACATGGATCGATTTCAAGGAGTTGTCCAACAGAGATCTTGAGCATTTCAACCTGCATTATATGCTCCTTCCTTATTACCACATCACCCAGTTGTGGAACATTAATGGTTTGCCCACAATAATATTGGGCGCGCGTACTCCTCTCATGTGTTGTTGGCACAACAAGCAGGGGGATCGATTGCGCCGCCTGTTCTCCCAGCTGGGGAACGGTTTTCCCGCATTTTTTGCCCGTTGCTTGTTGGCTCGAGCTCGAGCTCGCTTCCTTCTGTAGTCATGCTCAATGTGACTTCCTGATTTGGCGCTCATAGTCTGAGTCAACAGGCTTGGGAGCTGGTGCTCTAGCCATACGAATGAAGTGGTCAATCTTTTCCTCAGGCACTTTCTCCCATGGCGGCGGTACCGGTTTCGGTGCAAAATGGGCGTCCACTTGGGCCTGCACTATGGCTGTGTTTTGCTCCTCAGTCATGTCGTAAGGCCTCTGAGGAAGAGGAGTGAGGCTTGGACCATATTTATATCGCTTGTCTCCGCCTGTACTTCCTGAACTACCTCGACTCGTACCGCTACGCACCATAGCTGCGGCGTGTCTCTTCTGCGATTGCTGAGACGGCGGAGACGGCTGACGTGGCTGAGTTGGAGCAGGAGGAGTGGCCTGACGCTGTGCCGGACTTGAAGCAGGAGGTGTGGCCTGACACGGTGTCGGACTTGAAACCGGAGGAGTGGCCTGACGCTGTGCCGGACTTGAAGCAGGAGTCTGCTCACGCGTTCGGGGACTTGGAGGAGGTGGCGGACTTCGAGGAGGAGTCGGCTCACGCGTTCGTGGACTTGGAGGAGCGGGAGTCTGGTGACTCGGTGGCGAACTTCGAGGAGGAGTCGGCTCACGCGTTCGTGGACTTGGAGGAGCGGGAGTCTGCTGACTCGGTGGCGAACTTCGAGGAGGAGTCGGCAGATGACGCGGTGTCGGTGGACTTCGAAAGATGATGCAATCCTTTCTCCATAGGATGATATGATGTATGGCCTCTCCCAGTGTGCGCTCGTCTTCACCTCCAAGAATGTCAAGCTGTAGCCCCGAATATGGGTCGACCACTTTATCAACCAAGACACGAGCATAGCCCTCTGGAATCGGGTGCAATGGAAGGTTGCTTCGGAGGTAATTGTAAAAGCAACGCCGTCCGCCACCTTCATGGATATGTTCTTCATTTTGGAGTGTAGCTCACAGTTAGTGTTCTCTATGGTGTCATCCACAGGGTATGTATCCAGCAGTGTGTCGCCCGAGGCAGAACCAACGCTGCTTCTCGGCATGGATGGGACGGTGCTATCCAATGCTGGACGATCATCCGCTTCTTTGCTGCCGCTGCTCGAGACCCCTTTCATGGCTAAGTGAGTCGATCTGCTGCTGCTGGAATTTGAGTGCCAAGTCTGCGTGCCTTGCTTCTAGGCCTTGAAGGCGTTCTGCGTCCTGCTTCCTCTGCTCCTCCTCCAGCTTCCTCTTCTTCTCCTCCTCCATCTTCTTTCTTGCACGGTACCTGTAGTCCTCGTTCCATTCCGAAAAGCCCTCATACCAGGGAATAACGCCCTTGCCTCGTGTTCTTCCCGGGTGTTAAGGATTTCCCAGGGTGCGCGTAAGCTCGTCGTTCTCTCTGTTGGGCGTGAACACCCCCTTTCGAGCTTATTCTATTGCGTCAAGTATCTTTTGTTCGGCTCCTTTTAGACTTGCCTTCTGCGAAACCAGGCCTGTCTTCGGGTCCAACGCCCCCCCATGCGCATAGAACCAAGTTCTGCACCTGGGGGGCCAGCTCCTAGTAACCGGAGTGACCCCTGCATCCTCCATCTCTTGCTCAGACTTATCCCACTTAGGCATTCCCACCGCATAGCCACCTGGACCCAGCCTATGGAACTGCGTCTTTTTTGCGGCATTGGCCTTTTTTTTCGACCGTTCCTTAGATAATTCTGATTCCTTGAATTTCACGAAATCGGCCCAGTGTTCTCTTTGCTTCTCCAGTGTTCCCGTGAATTCTGGAGTCTTCCTTTCTGCAGCGAGGTAGTTGGCCCATACAGTTTTCTTATGGGTATTGAATGCAATTGTCATCTTCTTAAGAGTAGTGCCCTTGACTTTCTCCACATCTGCTTCAGTGAAATAATCTGGTAGGGTGAAATGTTCCATCAGAGATTCCCAAAGGGCTTTTTTTGCTCTGTCGTCGACCCAAGTAACACATGGACGTTTAGTTTTTGGCTCTTTCCATTCTTGAATGGAGATCGGGAGTTGGTCCTTCACAAGAACTCCGCACTGACGAGTCCACTTGTTCGCAATGTTCTTAGGCATGAGGGGTTCACCACTAGGTTTGGTGGATTCGATGTTGTACTTTACACCCTCCTTCAACTTTCTGCTGGGCCTCGCTTTTGTCCTGCTATCTCAGAGAAGCAGATTTGCTCGATCTGGAGGGCTGAAAGAAGAAAGATCGATTCGTTAATATATCTTCAATAAAAAACATGTGATGATCACCATGATGCCTGCTTATATAAATATACCTCGCCGGTAGTCTTTGTTATTTGAAGATCAGCATTGTCTGTGTCATCATAAACATTGTATGTGTCATCATAATCATAATCATAGTTCATGACTTCATTAGCTCGGTCGTCGAGATCAAATATCTTTTCATCACCCTCTCCGGTATTGTTCAGATATTGGGAGCCGTCATCTGCTTCATTCAGATCATCTAGCCTGTGAGGGCTGCGTATGATGTCGAACAATTCCTCTTCTCTCTCTCTGCCGGTATTGTCCGCCATAGCTTTTACTTAACTAATACAGAAGAAATATAAAACAATTTAGTATTCAAATTACAATGCATGGATGCAATCAATAAGGAAAAACTGAATCATATATATAGTACATAATATATGCATCGTCTCGATTAATATATAATCTCGAATACATCATCGTCTCGAATAATATATATAATCTCGAATACATCGTCTCGAATATTATATATCGAATACATCACTGGCTAGGTACCTAATAAAGATCGAGTACTACAGAAGAATCTAGGCCACTCGCGGTTGCTGGGGCGCGGGCGGTGGACACCCAAAGAGAAGGAACCATCACAGGATCACATCTCCGGTCATCTGCGCAAAGAACCTGCCAAGTATTGGAGAACCTGACGTCCATAGCAGCCATGTAGCGATGGGCGTGCTCGTCCTCCTCCCTGACACGGCGACGCACCACCTCCGGTGGCGCTGGCTCCCTCTGCACCGAGTGTGGCCCACGCGAATGCCACCAAAGGAGATCAGGGTCGACGACGGGACCCGAGGCTGGGTTCCTCACTGCGGCGCGCCTCCGTAGCACCTCCCAGTGCCAGCCCGGCGGAGCCCAGTCCCGGACATGGGTCCTCTGAAGTAGGACGTCGTCGCGAACGGGTCGACGGCGAGGATGCGGGCCAGGCATATCGTCGAGAACAAATACTATATGCCCACAAAAAGTAACATTTTTTAAATGATTGGACTGTGATAACTAAAATTCTATATGTATGCAAATTCTAACAATTTGACATTAATCTAATTCATCTAACTAAAACTAATTCTAAAATTTCTAACATTTCTGATTATATAACTAACATTTCTATAACATTTCTAATATTTATATAACTAAAAAACAGAAAAATTGCTAAAATTTCTATAAATATTTCTATAACTAAAAAACAGAATTTTTTTATAACATTTCTAATATTTATCTCTACTACTACCTAAAAGTTATGTAGTGTTCCGTCTCCCCCCTTACGTCCTTCGTCGACCGCCCTTCCGTCGCGAGCGTTTATTTTCATTCAAAAAAAACGAGCGCAACCCAGTTTTCTCCCCCATCCTGGCACAACTTTTCCCCAGCTCCCGTGCAACGCGAGAATGCCCTAGCGGATAGCGCTACCCTCGCCCGCCGCCACCTGAGACATCGCCCACCTCCTCCCTCCTCCCCTGCCGCTGTGCGATCTGCCAAGGAGGACGACCATCATACAATCCAGCCACGGTCGCCTGAAATTTCGTTGAGATGAATCCGATCTCGGCCTCGTCCCAGCCGCCGCCTATTCTACACAGGGATATGGGGAGGAGTGAAGATGCCCACCTCCCCGCCCCACTCCTCCCCATATCCCTGTGTCAACCGACGCCAACGAGGACTACCTCCTATGATCCAGCCGCGGTTGCACGGAATCTCGTCGGGACGAAATAGCCCTGCCTTATCCCAGCCGCCACCGGTAGAGGCTATTTTCCATAGTCCAAGGTGAGCTTCCATGTCCAATGGTGCTAATTTAGTCTGGTTCCATGAGCACTTCGTTCTCCGCCATGCAATCTTCATTGATTCTGAAAGATGGGAGCTGTCTGTTTAGCTAATTCAATCTGCTATTGATCATGCTAATTCTTGTTATATTGGAAACAACATGGACATGCTGCTATTTTTCCCAATCAAAATACTTTTGTGTGGAGAGCTCGGGCGTCGGTGGCTGTGTCAAAGCAGAGCTCAGCCATCGGTGACAGCACGGCCGACTGATTTGCGACTGGTCGGAGGGCAAGCTTCACATACCTGTGCGCGTACGCGTAGGTAACACACTATTGGCCAAGCAAGAGCAAGTTCACAGGTGATAAACTATATTCGTGATTTATGTTCACAGGTGATCTTGTACAGTACCCATAGCCCAATCCTAATTTGTGCCATTTGTTTGTAGTGATGGCAAGGGGAGAGATGTGCTGCACTTATGTGAGTAATCAGGGCATGCCCATATCTATTATATGCATATTTTGTTAGTACTATTGTAATTTAGCAAGTTCTTGTTCTTTCCGTAAGTTGTTTGCTGAACATTTCATGCCGCCTTGAGCATGCAAAAGTACTTTTGAATGCCTGTTAGTCAGAAATCACGTCACACACCACATATATATTTCTTTTGTTTTGGTAGTTTAAAAATAACTATTCTAAATGTTCTTTTAATAACTATTCTAAATGTACTATAGACCGAAGTCAGAATATTGGTAAGCTCATTCTTTTTGTAAGCTATGGGGATGAAGTTGATGAGCGTGAAGATGAAAAGGAAGCCGATGGAATATACTTTGATCAGCGGTGACCTTGGAGAGCGAATGGTGCCCCTACATAGACTTTACTGAAAATTTGCTATTTAATGTTTTTTTTGGTTAGAGAAAAGATCACAGTGGACACAACTGCAGAAGCAGCGATTCAATTTTTTATTCAGTTTAACCGCGACTATTCTTTTCATGTCGATATGCTATGAACTAAATTATGTATCTTCTTCGCCCTTGAATTGGATAATTACCGTGGTTCCATCTTTTGACTCAAATATGCGCAAGGAATTGAATAATGCTATTTTTTTATCATAGTATGTCCACAGACAATGCATAAGAAAGTAGATATGAATGAATATTTATGCCATTTGATTGTCACACTAAACTAGGTTTTGTTGGTTCTTGAGTGAAAAGATAGTTGATGGTGGAACAACGTGCCCCAGATTAATTAGGAAATGAGAAAGTTGCATTTCGGTGGTCATATTTTTTCTCCATAGCAATGCATGTTGGTTTAACTATATACAATCTATATATGTCTATTTCATCAACTAATACATGTATTGCACATGTTTTATGCTATACCGATAGGAGGTAAAGAGCTCTTGGTTGATTTATTTTTGAAAGCATGACCTAAATATATCACCAATACATAAATGAATATTGTTCTCCCGTTGCAACGCACGGGCAATTACCTAGTATAACTAAAAAACAGAAAAATTACTAACATTTCTATAAATATTTCTATAACTAAAAAACAGAAAAAATTTATAACATTTCTAATATTTCTATAACTAAAAAATAGAAAAATTGCTAACATTTATATAAATATTTCTATAACTAAAAAACTGAAAAAATTTATAACATTTCTATATAACTAACATTTCTAATATTTCTATAACTAAAAAACAGAAAAATTTCTAACATTTCTATAACTAAAAAATAGAAAATTTTCTATAACTAAAATTTATAACAAACAAACTAATGTGTGTGTGTGTGGACATGGCGGCCGGGGTGAGCTCATCGGCGAGGCGACGACTGGGTGGCGACGACGGGGCGACGGGGCGGGGCGCGGCGACGGGACGGGACGGGACGGTTGGGCGGGCGACGCCGACGCTGGCGGCGAAGGGGCGGGACGGCCGGGCGGCGACGGCGTCGATCGGGCAGGCGGCGCGTGTCGTCGACGGAGAGAAGAAACAGAGGGAAACTGAATTTTTTTCAAGTGTTGTATATTTAGGATGGACCTTTAGTACCGGTTGGAGCCACCAATCGGTACTAAAGGTCTGTTTTGGCCAGGCCAAGCGGCGGGAAGCGCCCCACCTTTAGTACCGAGTGGTGGCACCAACCGGTACTAAAGACCCCCTCTTTAGTACCAGTTGTAGCCACCACCCGGTACTAAAGGGGGTGCGCTGGCGCAGTGCGGTGCGGCAAGTTTAGTCCCACCTCGCTAGTCGAGGGGCAATCACACTGGTTTATAAGCCCCAGTGCAGTAGCTCTCTCGAGCTCCTCTCCTAAGCAGGCCTACTGGGCCTACCTGTTCTGCTGCCACAGGCCTATCGGCCTTCTTGGGCCTGCATCCTGTCCCAACAAAACATTGTGTTTCTAGTCGTATGCAGGCCGCTTTGGCCCAGTAGGCGGGCTTTTTTATTTTCTTAAATTTTTTTTTGCTTTATTTACTTTTGAGTTGTTTTTTGCTGTATTTAGAGTTTCTTTGTGAATTTTTTTTGCTTTAGGTACAAAAAATAACAAACTTTCTGTTAGTGCCGGTAGTTTTCAAATTTCAATAGTTTAAATTTTGAATTATTTGAAATATGTGTGAATCACTAGTTTGTGAATAACTTAACTTTGAAAAAAGATTTTTCAGTGATTCTTTTTTTCTTATGTTTAATATTAGTGTGTTTTATCATTATATTCAATTTGGTAATGCTTATGTTATTTAAAAAATGAAATGCCTTTGTAACAGATGAGTTTTCGTCCGAAACCCTGATATATACTTCGAAAGAGATTGTCCATTTTGTACACGAAGTGCATCCAGTTTATGCCGTAACCCGCTCTACTTTTTTACACATGTTATGTGGGTGAAATTATGATACCATGCCAACTTTCAACCTTTTCCGAGTTCATTTGAAATGCTTTTCAATTTCAGGGTCATTTAGCTGGAAAAAAATCAGTAAATGCATAAAATAATTTGTTTGCACATAAAATTTCTTCGCGTTTCAAATGCCAAAACACATAACTACCCTAACTATTACGAAGATTCCCTCCTGGGTGTGAAACACAGAAGAAAGTGATGATAGTGAAGCCGATCACATCCCAGATCTTTGGGTGTGAAACTTTTTCTTCGCGTGTGTCCCTTTGCGCCGTAGCCATGGAAAATCTTCATCATTTAACTGATGCTCGGGTCAATATTCACTGTGAATGGAGCAATTTCATCAAACTTTTCATAATCTTCTGACATGTCAGTCTTGTCATCCACTCCCACGATGTTTCTTTTCAATGAAAGAACTATGTGGCGCTTTGGCTCGTCGTATGATCCATTCGCTTCCTTATCTTTTCTTTTTCTCGGCCTGGTAGACATGTCTTTCACATAAAAAACATGCGCCACATCATTGGCTAGGACGAATGGTTCGTCTGCATACGCAAGATTGTTGAGATCCACTGTTGTCATTCCGTACTGCGGGTCTTCCGTTACCCCGCTTCGTGTCATATTGACCCATTTGCACCGAAACAAAGGGACCTTCAAACCACCTCCATAGTTAAGTTCCCATATGTCCTCTATGTAACCATAATATGTTTCCTTTCCCGTGTTGGTTGTTGCATCAAAGCGGACACCACTGTTTTGGTTGGTGCTCTTCTTATCTTGGGCGATCGTGTAAAATGTATTCCCATTTATCTGGTACCCTTTGAAAGTCATTATATTCGAAGATGGTAACTAGGACAGCGAGTACATATCATTTTGAATATCGCCATCATGCATGGCACGTTTCTGCAAACAACCAGCAAAAGTCCTTGTTTATTCATGTGTAATCCAGTCGTCAGACTTCTCCGGGTGTTTGGAGTGTAGAAATTTTTTGTGTTCCTCCATATACTGAGCCACCAAGGCGGAATTCTGTAGAACTGTGTAGTGTGCTTCAGTGAGAGAATGCCCGTCCATACATATTATTTGATCCCCTCCTAGCGTGCCTTTTCCATCGATGCGCCCTTATGCCGCGATTCAGGAACACCAATCGGCTTAAGGTCAGGAATAAAGTCAATACAAAACTCAATGACCTCCTCATTTTCATGGCCCTTCGAGATGCTTTCTTCTGGCCTAGCACGGTTATGAACATATTTCTTCAAGACTCCCACGAACCTCTCAAAGGGGAACATATTGTGTAGAAATAAAGGACCCAAAATGTTAATCTCTTCCCAAAGGTGAACTAGGACGTGCATCATGATGTTGAAGAAGGATGGTGGGAACACCAACTCGAAACTGACAAGACATTGCACCAAATCATTCTGTAACCTTGGTATGATTTCTGGATCGATTACCTTCTGAGAGATTGCATTGAGGAATGCACATAGCTTCACAATGGCTAATCGAACGTTTTCCGTTAGAAGCCCCCTCAATGCAACCGGAAGTAGTTGCGTCATAATCACGTGGCAGTCATGAGACTTTAGGTTCTGGAACTTTTCTCTGCCATATTTATTATTCCCTTTATATTCGACGAGAAGCCAGAGGTACCTTCATGCTGAGCAGGCATTCGAAGAAGATTTCCTTCTCTTCTTTGGTAAGAGCGTAGCTGGCCTGACCCTGATGTATGTCGTCTTTTCCGTGCATACGTTGTTGGTCCTCCCGTGCCTCTGGTGTATGTTTTGTCTTCCCATACACGCCCAAAAAGCCATGCAGGGTCACACAAAGATTCTTCATCACGTGCATCATGTCGATTGCGGAGCGGACCTCTAGGTCTTTCCAATATGGCAGGTCCCAAAATATAGATTTATTCTTCCACATGGGTGCGCGTCCGTCAGCGTCCTTCGGAATAGGTTGTCCGCCAGGACCCTTTCCAAAGATTACCTTCAAATCCTTGACCATATCATGTACATCAGCACCAGTACGGTGGCCAGGCTTCGTCCGGTGATCCGCCTCACCTTTGAAATGCTTGCCTTTCTTTCTTTCGGGATGCTTGCTTGGAAGAAATCGATGATGTCCCGGGTACACAATCTTCCTACAACTATCCAAATATATACTGCCGGTATCATCCAAACAATGCGTGCATCCGCGGTATCCCTTGTTTGTCTGTCCTGAAAGGTTACTGAGAGCAGGCCAATCATTGATGGTCACGAACAGCAACGCCTTTAGGTCAAATTCTTCTGTCCGTGCTCATCCCACGCACGTACACCTGTTCCATTCCACGCCTGTAATAGTTCTTCAACTAATGGCCTTAGGTACACATCAATGTCGTTGCCGGGTTGCTTAGGGCCTTGGATGAGCACCGCATCATAATGAACTTCCGCTTCATGCACAACCAAGCAGTGAAGGTTATACAAACATAGAGTCACGGGCAGGTGCTATGGTTGCTGCTCGCTCCCCAAAAGGATTAATGCCATCTGCGCTTAGGCCAAACCATACGTTCCTTGGGTCACCTGCAAACTCCTCCTGTACTTTCTCTCAATTTTTACGCATTGCGAACCGTCGTGGTACTCTCAACTTTCCGTCTTTCTTACGGTCTTCTCCGTGCCATCGCATTGCCTTCGCATGCTCTTTGTTTTGGAACAAACGTTTCAACCGTGGTATTATAGGAGCATACCACATCACCTTGGCAGGAATCTTCTTCCTTGGGCGCTCGCCCTCGACATCACCAGGGTCATCGCGACTGATTTTATAATGCAATGCACCGCATACAGAGCAAGCGTTCAAATCCTCGTACTCACCGCCGTAGAGGATGCAGTCATTAGGGCATGCATGTACCTTCTGCACCTCTAACCCTAGAGGGCAGACATCCTTCTTTGCTTCATACGTACTCTCGGGCAATTCGCTGTCCTTTGGAAGCATATTCTTTATCATTACCAACAACTTTCCAAATCCCTTGTCGATACACCATTCTGCCTTCCATTGCAGCAATTCCAGTGTGGTGCCCAACTTTTTTTTTGTCAACTTCGCAATTCGGGTACAACAATTTCTTGTGATCCTCTAACATGCGCTGCAACTTCTTCTTCTCCAAATCACTTGCGCAGTTTCTCTTTGCATCGGCAATGGTCCGACCTTGATCATCAGCGAGCTCATCTGATGCCTCTTCTTCAACTTCTTCCGCATTACCGGCTCAGCTTCTTCCCCCATTGTTGTATCATTGTATTCAGCGAACCCATGGCTAGGATAGCCGTCGTCGTCCTCTTCTTCTTCATTGTCTTCCATCATAACCCCTCTTTCTCCGTGCTTGGTCCAAACATTATAGTGGGGCATGAAACCAGACTCAAATAGGTGGACGTGAATGGTTCTTGACGTAGAGTAATTGTGACCATTCTTATAGCAAGCACATGGACAAGGCATAAAACCATCCGCCCGCTTGTTTGCCTCAGCGGCAAGCAGAAAAGTATGCACGCAATTAATGAACTCGGGAGAGCATCGGCCATCATACATCCATTCTCGGCTCATCTTCATTACACAACACCGAATAGAACAAATTAATACAAGTTCATACATAAAGTTCATATACAACACTTAATTAAATGCAACATACAAATAACTCTCTAGCTAAAGAATTTAAATGCAACAAAAAATGCGATCAAGATCACAACTAAGGTAGCAATTGATCCAACAGCATAATGATACCAAGCCACACTATCAATGGCATATTTTCTAATCTTTCTAATCTTCAACCGCATTTTCTCCATCTTGATCTTGTGATCATCGACGATATCAGCAACATGCAACTCCAATTCCATCTTCTCCCCCTCAATTATTGTCAATTTTTCTTTCAAATACTCGTTTTCTCTTTCAACTAAATTTAACCTCTCGACAATAGGGTCGGTTGGAATTTCCGGTTCACATACCTCCTAGATAAAAATATCTATGTCAACTTGATGGGCATAATTTGTCATAAACACGAAATGCAACAACTAGTTTTAAAAGAGAATATACCACACCCAAATCATAACAAGGACGAGGGCCGACGGGGACGGATATCAAAACCATGGCACTATGTATAACAAACAATGTACGGGTAAGATAATTATACGAGTAACTATATATCCAAATCACGCAAACATGAATTTGGTAATGTAAAACATTCATGAACAAGAGCCTCACCACAAGGTGGTGCCGGCGACGGGACAGTCTTGAGCGATCGACGGTGGTTACGACGGAGATTTAGAAGGCACTAAGTAAACCACACCTACATATGCAAACTAAGTGTTATTTTTGACCTCAAATTGCATATAAATCAAATACTAGCACATATAATTCCTCCCAAATTACTAAACTCACAAATTAATCACTATACAAAGCATTGCAAGAGCTAATCTAGCAATGACTGATGAAAGGAAAAAGTTGCTAACCTTTGTGATCATTTGAATGGATGGGGGCCTTCAAATCTTGACAAATTTTGGGAAAAATGTGTGATGAGCTCGAGGAAGAGAGGGGAAGAACAGAGGAGGAGAGGGGAAAGGGGAAGAACAGAGCGAGCTCGAGTGGAAGAAGGGTTTATGTACGTCGACCTTTAGTACCGTTTCGTGCCACGAACCGATACCAAAGGTGCTGGAGGGGCCCCAGACTGACAACATCCTACCACCACTCTCTTTAGTACCAGTTCATGGCACGAACCGGTGCTAAAGGTTCTCCATGAACCGGTACTAATGAGAGCGGCCGGCTAGCTGTTGGAACCGGCACTAATGGACACATTAGTGCCGGCTCAAAATCAAACCGGCACTAATGTGCTTCACATTTGACCCTTTTTCTACTAGTGTATTAAGATTGCTCACAATCCCGTGCAACATTCTCGAACTAAGCATATTGAAGTTCCTCATCATTTCATTCGAGATCATGTTGCCAAAGGGGACATTGATCTAAAGCATGTTCGCACCGACAAGCAATTAGCGGATATATTCACCAAACTGCTTGATGAGAAAGTCTTTTGCCGTTTGAGAGGTGAATTGAACATCATTGATGCTTCAAACTTGGAGTAAGAACTCCATTTGGATACATGCAAGGCATGAGTCTTTGACTAGTCCTTGACATTTCTTTCATGATGCTATCTATATGTCTTGGATATATTTGCACCCTTGCATGCTATCTAACCCTTGTAGGTACTTGGATGAATTCAAATTCAAGTCTCTACACAATGGTGGTTGAAGACAAAGGAAGCACAAAACTCTTCAAACATATCCTTTGACAAAATCTACATCAAATTTTATGATTGTCATTTTGGATACACAAGTGCTCTTCCTTGCAAAGCTAACCCATGTAGGTAGATGGACTCAAATTCCAAGTGGTGCTCCCAACTCTTGATGAGCTACATCCACCTTGAGCAACCCACACAAGTTCAACTACATGATCAAGATCATCACCTCCACCCAAGGTATGTTACTCCATCTTAGAGAAGCTTTACTCAAAGACATGAGTCAAAGCAACTCAACAAGATGTGAATACATCAAGACGCTTCAACGAAAAATGGTAACCCCATTTTGAGCTTAAACGATGAGTATGACCTATGATCAAGTGTTCTCACTTGACTCCTATGTCAATATACTATAACATAGGTGACTTTGTCGCCGCCCAATTCTAGATGAAGTTCTCTTGTGTTTCTCCGTGCTCTTGCATTTGTCTCGTGCATATTTGTTTCCCCTTTTAAAAAAAACTTCATCTAAATTATTTTCTGTTTTTTTGTTCTGCATTCTCTGCATCAAATTCCTTGCAAATCTTTCAGCTAATTCCTTGTAAATCCTTGTGAGATCTAAATTTCCTAGTGAGCTGAGGTGACAAGTGTTTTCTCTGTGATGGACTCGGTCACACCGGTTTGTTTCCTTCGGTCCGACCGAATTCTCTCGGCGCTACCGATTTCACTACAGGAAAGACAACTTGCTACTTATTCCTGCATTCTTTCTTCTCTTGCTCCACTCACTGATTCTTGTCCTCTACCAGCATCACATTCGCTTGCTACTTTGCTTTGTGACTCAAGGACCAAACCCATTGTGACAACAATCCAGAAGGACCCTTCTTGGAAATTGATGTCAAAGGGGGAGAGAGATCACATCAAAGCTTAATCATTCCTTTAGGGGGAGAGAATACTCAGGGGGAGAGTGTAAGAAACCCTAGATGCTTGGTGTTCAAGAGGAGAGAAGTCATATGTCTTTAAGAGGGGAAAGACATGTTCATATTTGATTATTTGCATTACCTCGGTTTCTTTTCTTTGCTCTGATTTTCTGTTCCCTATCTTCTCCCAATATCTCATGCAAGATTCAGGGGGAGCAAGGCATCTAAGGGAAAGAAATCTATGATTTTATTGCACATCTTCACCTTTGGGGACATGTCTATATCCATTAGAGTACCCAGTGCTCATATTCTACATGTCATCCCAGTCTTGGTACCTTTGTGGTTCTTTTGTTTGCTCTGGCTAGTAGATGTATCTGTGTTATCTAACCTTGTTCACTCAGGTTCATTCCCTTCTAAGCCAACTCAAGACCATAAGGTAAGTATATCCATCATAGTCATGTGCATGACGATTTCTTGCTGATGTACATATTGTTTGCAAGAAGGACTGATGAACATGAGGGCACATTTCCTATATTCACATCATTTGCTCTGATGCATATAGCCAAGATACATGTAACACATGGCTTACTCTGTCATGCTTATGCAGTCACATGCTCCTATGTTCCATATTTACATGAGTGCATACTTATAGGGGGAGCCTATGCATGTTGCATGTCTTTCCAAAGCTTTACTTGTTGCTATCCATATCTTTATCTAAAGCTTTGATGTATGTTGTCATCAATTACCAAAAAGGGGGAGATTGAAAGCACAAGTGCTCCCTCGGTGGTTTTGGTAATTAATGTCAACATATCTCTTGTTGGACTAATGCTTCTATCTAGTATGTTTCAGATGAGTTCAACAATGGAGTGGCATGACTAGAGGATGTGGAACCCCTTCAAGATGCTGAGGACGAAGGATTGGCTCAAGATCAAAGCTCAGGACCCTACATTTCTATTTTAGTGGTCCAAAATCACATTGAGTCCATAGGAAAGCCAATACTATTAAGAGGGGATGAGGTGTTGCCTAATGGCTTGCTTGCTCAAAGTGCTTAGTGATATGCTCCAAAGCCCTCAGCCACTTTCTCATATCCATATATGTCCCAAACCTAAAAGTCAAACTCGGACCGAACGATTCTTTCTATCCGGCGCATGTCGGTGTCAAAACCGGCGGATCTCGGGTAGGCGGTCCCGAACTGTGCGTCTAAGGCTAATGGTAACAGGAGGCGGGGGGACACAATGTTTACCCAGGTTCGGGCCCTCTCGATGGAGGTAATACCCTACTTCTTGCTTGATTGATCTTGATGATATGAGTATTACAAGAGTTGATCTACCACGAGATCGTAGAGGCTAAACCCTAGAAGCTAGCCTATGATTATGATTGTTGTTGTATATGATCTATCGACTAGCCTGGCCTCGGTTTATATAATGCACCAGAGGCCTAGGATAACAAGAGTCCTAGCCGAATACGCCGGTGGGGAGGAGTCCTTGTCTTGATCACCAAGTCTTGTGGAATCTTCCTTGTATGCGACAGCTGTCCGAACTGGCCCATGAGTATACGGCCACGGGGGTCCTCGGCCCAATCCAACTGATCGGGGAGACGACGTGATGAGTACCCCCTAGTCCAGGACACCGTCAGTAGCCCCCTGAACCGGTCTTCAAGTTGGGGACGCTCATCGATTCTTCCGAACTGTTCTTCATCTTCGGTTGTCGGTCTTGAAAACTAGTTCAACAAATCTTCTCATCTTCGATCTTGAGGATCGCCGAAATGCATTCGACGAGTTGACACGTCGGGTATCCGAGGAGCCCCTTTAAGTTTCCGGCCTTTATCAATGCCTTGTTATTTTTATGCCACACCTCGGGTTTGAAGTTGTTCACGGGCGGCAGTGTCCTCTTGCGTCCAAGCCCCAACGCCTGACTGTATTCGAGGTATATTTTACAGCCGATCACCAACGCCGGGCTGTATCCGAGCCCCAACGCCGGACTATATCCAAGCTCCAACGCCGGACTGTATCCGAGGTGTCATAGACCACCTTGGTTCTAAAAGGTTGAAGGAGTTTAGATGTGCCTGATGCCGGAAATGCCCTCTATGGAGCCAGCCACTGGCGCCCGAGCTTTATGCTGGACTGCTTCCAAGGTGGTGCACCACCCCGACCGCGGGCTGATTTTTTGCGAATATTTTTGATTGGTGCAATTTATTCTCTGCCGAGATATATATAGCCAGTATATGTATATCCAGTAGCCCTCAGGGTGTGTGTCGATCTAAAACCCGAGATGCACCTGAAGGAAAACATAAAACTGCTGATCCTAGTAGCCCCTGAGACTCAGGTCAATTTGCAAAATCGGCCTGAGGATTAACTCCTAGCTCAGAAGCATATGTAGGAATAGAAACACAGTGTAATATATAATAAAGATCAGGGAACAGGCCCCTGAGAGAGGGTCGTGAGAAGTCGCTGTGATATATTAGCTTGATGCCAGATAGGTCCAGATGGTACTTATTGTTGTCCGAAGACACGCTTTCTCATAGTTCGATCAAGCCGAACACTAAGCCCTTTGGATTTTCTGCATTGCATAGGCAATGTATTAGCCCCCGAGACACTGGTTGGGTGGCAACACCAGATCAGGGGATCGATGTGCCCCTTTAATATTTATAAATAATGAGCACGAAGCCCAGTAGCCCCCAAGCCATAATGTGGGCATGGGTGGCCGAATTAAGGTTCGATATCCAAAGTAAAATAACAGATTATGTGTAATGATTCTATGTATCCAAGTACTTTACATCATTATTTTGACTCCATTGCGACCATTTATCAGTTGAAAATGGCCCATCGTCGGCTTCTACCCCTTGGTAGATACTATTGTGGTGTTTCCGCACTAACAAAACAACCCTTAGTCGACGTCTCGGTGCGGAGGCGGTTGTGTTAGCGTAAACGAGGCAATCAGATATGCGGGTTTATAACTTTCACTTAGTCATAGGAGCTTAAAGTTGGAAGGCTGCCATTAGCCTCCGGTTAGTGTTCGGCGACAGTCGAGTCAAGCCGTAAACACTTCGGTCAATATTATGAACGGCCCGTCATTTAACACAGTCATCGGATCGTTGACCAGTTTACGCTTATTGTGACAGTCAGTTTTCAGCTTTGTTCACTGAGGCGCTTAACCATGCTAGCTGGAAGCACAATCGCAGTGGTTCTTCTGTTGCGCACCTAGCCGAACAAAGGGGAACGTAGGAGGCAAGCACAGGAGCCGGGCAACCCAACTATTGACCAAAGACGCAATTCGAAACCGATGCATATACAGCAATGTCCGAGAATGTTTTTGCCGAATCCCTAAAGGTGTCCGGCGCCGCACTACGAGACTAATGCTGGAAACACACAAATAGTTTAAAAGTGCCATAGGCTTGGAAAACCGAAAACTTCAGTAAAAACTGGACGCCCGAACTAGATCAAGTGTTCGGTGCCAAATCGAAAATTGGTCTTAGAAAAAAGGTGCTTCTGTCGTGCTTTATTATGACACATCTTATCTCAAGACCTCAAGCGGGTCAGCCTACGGCTTCTCCCGGGCTAGCGACTACACACTCGTGTCGAAAAAAGGATGGATAAATAATAATAATAATAAAGCTTTGCAACGACTAAGAAGAAGAACACTTATTATAAAACGGCTCATATAAATTTAAGAGCCCCCAAGTGACTTGGGTAAAAGAATTGTATGTATAATTATTGTATGTACCAAAGTACTTATATCATATCTATGTTCACCCGAACTTTATACGCGTCTTAACCGACCGTCGGCTTCTCCCTCTTCGGTCAAGGGCCGAAAAGTGTTATGTACTCCACCTGTCGAGAATATCGACGGTGTTTCCGATAACTGTGCAATCAGGCCATAGGGTCAGTAATGCACAAAGCGCTCGGGGAACTTATGCTATATTACTGACGAAGTGTAAGAAGCATCTTCGAAGAAAATAGTACCCCCACCGATACCTTTCTTCGGTGCTCATTGTTACTATGAGACTTGTGCAATATATTTTTTGTACTCATGAGTTCCGCTGTGTGCCGACCATAATTGAAAACAATAAGAGCGCTAGCTTTTGGCTTCACCTAGTCTGAGGTCCGGCTCGGATGACCCGATCGTGACAATCGCAGAGGTGCTCCCTTTACTCCCTAGCCGAACAATCGGGAACGTAGGGGTAAACACAGGAGCGAGGCAAGCCAGCTTGCAAATCGCTTAAGTCAATATGGTGCATATTGTGGCGTAATACACGAACAAGGAACGAAGCCGCACAAGTATAATCATATGCAAGAGGAAAGGCTTCATGAAGGAAGCCCCCAAGTGAACTGGATATTTGAATTTGTGTGTCACAAACAAAGTTATGACAAGGTATTTTTCCACAAACAAGTTTTTGTCAAAAAAGTATAATGCTTGGTCGAACCGAACACAAGTTAAAAATTGTAAAACTTAGAGCATGAAAGCGACTTAGCTGGTTAATGTGTTCGGCATTGATGACGCAATCTGAGCTTGATGTGGGACAAGATTCCATCCCCCAAGCCGGTCCCGAGGTGGCGGAGCGAAGAGCTCGGCACTCCGAAGTGGTGACATAGCGCGACAAATGCAGGCCGCCGAAGTCCCCGACGTGGGTTAATGAGGTGTTTACGAAGCCCCCCGTCCAGCCGAGGTGACGTGGTATGTCAGTACGCCGAGGTGACAACACTTCCCGACCCGAATCATTTACCTGTGCACAAAAAATAGTGCAAACCGGAGATAATAATAATAATGATAAATTAAAAAAATGTTGCATAATAAATAAATGCAAAGTGAGTAATAAAAGAAATATTGCCTCGCGCCGAAGTCAATGTCGATGCAGGGCGTCCGCGTGATGCGGTAAAGGTGTGGCAAAGCCTGAATTCACAGGTTGGTCCGAGTTCCAGATGCGGCATTCGCCGGACTATGTACGGAAACTGACCGAACCACCACGCGTCCGTCGTTAATGCGGCCATCATTTGATAGACCTGTGTACAGATGATGGACAAACCAGAGTAATAATTCCTTGGGAAAAATAAACCCAAACAAGCAAAAATACTAGGATTAATAGCACCTGGTTTATTTGTTGTAGCAATCCAAAGAAAATTGACTCCCAAAATTGGGACTCGATCCGCATTCTCATTGCCTGATGGGCAGTGAAACGACGGCATGGCGATGCTGGTAAAGGTTGGCTCGCCGAGGCAAAGCCCCCGGTCCAGCTAACGTGACGAAGCCGGTTGACTGGTGATGCCGAAGTCTCCAGAGTAGGTTGGTGAAGAGATGGCGAAGCCCCTGGTCCAGCCCAGGTGTTGAAGCCTCGATGTCAGCCGATGAGTCGAAGTAGGTTGGCGTGATGGACATCGGCTTGAAAAAGCAACAGTGCGGCCCTGCTGATGCAGGTCGTGACTCGTGACGTGGTCAATGCCGGCTTGATGAAGTGACCGTACGGCGATGCCGTGCGTGACCGCTCCATGTAATCCATGGGGCAGCGATGTTGGTGATGATTTATCCTTCACGATGCCGAACTCCTGTTCGGGTCGCCTAGATGATGATCCGTAGAAGTTGAGCTCGGCTCAACGATGTGACGACGTGTCTAGCGCAGGTCGGCAGTCGTGGAGCAATATTGCCGGACTGGTTTGACACCAGCATGATGGTGAAGATCATGTTCAAAATATTTTAAAGTTAGTGGGATGTGTTCGGGAACAAAACACAATACCCCATACAAAACTTCCTTCAAAAAGGATGTCCGAAATCCCGTTCATAAAAAGATGAACTCGGGTCGGATTTGTTTTCGCGCAGAAAACAGATCCGAAAAGTGATGCACTAATTGGAAGGTTCCCGAAGGTTGGACGGTCGGATCAAGCTGAAATTTTGAGGGGTGGTAGATATAGGAATTCCGCAGCCGATGAATGATTGGATCTTCCAAAGGACGTCCGAGCTAGAAGCTGGACACCACGCCCTAAACTTGTCCAGATTCCCGTCCAGATTTGACAGGGCTCCGGTATATCGCGGATTGCTAGAGATTCCTCCATCGGAACTCGACGAAATTTTCCAGGGTTGTTCTAGACTCAATTCCGCACAATTCCACCGAAGCAATCGTTAAAACGACACTTGAGGAGGTGGTGGCGACGGATACAAGTTCCTGTCCAGAAAAACAGCACGGTCGCCCGAGGGCAGTGTTGACGTTGAGCCCCCGGGCTCCCTGGATGATTCCTCCATGATCTTGATAGATATCGGAGTTGATGTTGATGAAGGCCCTCATCCTAACATGACAATCGGAGGTGGGGCGCAGTCCTCGGTCCAGCCAAGGTGACCAGCTGAGCCGGTGATGAAGAAGCCGACGTCGCAGTTGATCTGTAGTCGAGCCATTGATCCTTTGGCCGATCACACAGCGGAACTCTCAATGAAAGCACCAATGCCAGTGCCAAAACCGGCGGATCTCGGGTAGGGGGTCCCGAACTGTGCGTCTAAGGCTAATGGTAACAAGAGGCGGGGGACACAATGTTTACCCAGGTTTGGGCCCTCTCGATGGAGGTAATACCCTACTTCCTGCTTGATTGATCTTGATGATATGAGGATTACAAGAGTTGATCTACCATGAGATCGTAGAGGCTAAACCCTAGAAGCTAGCCTATGATTATGATTGATGTTGTATATGATCTATTGACTAGCCTGGCCTCGGTTTATATAATGCACCAGAGGCCTAGGATAACAAGAGTCCTAGCCGAATACGCCGGTGGGGAGGAGTCCTTGTCTTGATCACCAAGTCTTGTGGAATCTTCCTTGTATGCGGCAGCTGTCCGAACTGGCCCATGAGTATACGACCATGGGGGTCCTCGGCCCAATCCAACTGATCGGGGAGACGACGTGATGAGTACCCCCTAGTCCAGGACACCGTCAGCGCCACCGAGTTATCTTGACATAGCCACTGCCAGAAACCCTAATCGGTTCGGTCTCACCGATGGGATCTCGGTCTCACCGAGATGGGCTTGCAAACTCTCTGTTGTCTATTGCAATAATCTCGATCCCACCGAGAATTGCAACCGGCCCCATCGAGTTTGCTTGGCCAACATTCTGTTTCACTTATTACCCAATTCGGTCCCACCGAGTTTGAGTAATCGGTCAAACCGAGTTTTGGATTTACCCTAACCCTAGCACATTGGTCCCATCGAGTTGATCCAGTCGGTCCCACCGAAACACCTAACAGTCACATTATGAACCAATTCGGTCTGACCAAGTTCAGATTCGGTCCCACCAAGTTTGGTGATTTGTGTGTAACGGTTAGATTTTGTGTGGAGGCTATATATACCCCTCCACCCACTCTTCATTCATGGAGAGAGCCATCAGAACATGCCTACACTTCCAATACATATTTTATGAGAGAGAACCACCTACACTTGTGTTGAGGTCAAGACATTCCATTCCAACCACATAAATCTTGATCTCTAGCCTTCCCCAAGTCGCTTTCCACTCAAATCTTCTTTCTAGCAAATCAAATCCTATGAGAGAGAGTTGAGTGTTGGGGAGACTATCATTTGAAGCACAATAGCAAGGAGTTCATCATCAACACACCATTTGTTACTTCTTGGAGAGTGGTGTCTCCTAGATTGGCTAGGTGTCACTTGGGAGCCCCCGACAAGATTGTGGAGTTGAACCAAGGAGTTTGTAAGGGCAAGGAGATCGCCTACTTCATGAAGATCTACCCTAGTGAGGCAATCCTTCGTGGGTGACGGCCATGGTGGGATAGACAAGGTTTCTTCTTCATGGACCCTTCGTGGGTGGAGCCCTTCGTGGACTCACGCAACCGTTACCCTTCGTGGGTGAAGTCTCCATCAACATGGATGTACGATAGCACCACCTATCGGAACCACGGATAAAAAATCTCCGTGTCTCCAAATTGCGTTTGCACACTCCAATCCCTTCTCTTTACATTCTTGCAACTTGCATGCTCTACTTTCCGCTGCTCATATACTCTTGTATGCTTGCATGCTTGCTTGATATGTATTGTGAATGTTCAAACTTGTGCCAAAACTTCACCTCAACTTAAGAGAAATTAAAAACTGCAACTTTCGTTGATTAGAGTCTATTCCCCGCTCCCTCTAGACACCTCTTCTCGATCCTTTCAGAGGCGGGCTGCTTCGCCACCATCGTGGCTTTTTAGTTGGCTTCCAGGTGATGCATGTCTGTGTTGGGCTTGTCACTGGCTCAGCCAGTGCCCTGACTAGCTATTTGTCTTATGGTGCTCCCAGGATGGTGGTTCATGTAAAAAATATCTTTCCTTATCTTGATAAAGACCGACATCGGCCTTTCGAATACAAGCTAGACACCATATGCAACATGCAATCACATATGACACCGTGAAGTTAAAGCAAGCACCTGGGATGGTGGTTCACGGCGAGCGAGATCATCAACTCCAGAGCTACGTTCCCCGTCTCCATCTACTGACACTACACCCTTTAAAGTCTTGAAACGTGTCTGGCCTAGCCGCTTACCACGCTGGAGCAACTTCTCTCTACTCTTTTCTGCTTCTATCAAGGCAGGGTCTGAAATACCCTTGCATAAAAACACAATAGTGAGAGTATGGGTGAAGTGTGTGTGCAGAACTAGTGCACTGTAAAAGTAGTAGATAGCAGGTGGCTGAAAAATAAATAACAGGAGACATATGACAGCTCTACAACATTGCATGGCAAACAAAATTAGATTCTACTCCGTATGATTTTGTAATATATGAGCACAGGAAATGCAGGTACTCCTCCAGCACACCACCACATGTGGTCCTATCAAAATAACAGTCGACTGAAAATAAATAGGTCAGCCGATTTTTTCGTGAACCGTCCGATCTATAAGGAACGGGCAGATGGCCTTCGTCTACCTCCCGCCAGTCACTGTTGACAATCTTTCTCGAACCGCCAGCGACCACCGGCCCAGACCCCCTGGCTCCGCCGCCCCGACCTCCCCTCGACCTCACACCACTGTCGTGCTTGGCAGCGCCCCCAGGCCATCCCTTTAATCACGGCCGACCTCCAGATCGGGCACCAGCAGCTCTAGGCCCCACACGCCCCTAATATAAACACCGAGGTGCTGCTTCCCCGGTGTAATAGGCGGACTAGCGCCTTTTATGTCGGGGAATGCTTTCATTAATTGGGAATCAACTGACCAGGAATTGAAATCCAGGGGGCGACAGACCTCTAGCTAAGGTGAAATAGCATATGAGGAGAAACCTTGTGCATCGCGAGTAACTAGGAACATCTAGTATCAAGAAGAAGCAGTCAACTAGTGTCTTCTGTCGGATGAATACCGTGCAAGCAGACACGTAAGATTTGCACGAATAAGGGAAGGGGAGTACCATTTTCGGTTTCCGGTGTGGTCGCCTCCACATGTTGCGCCGATCTTCTTCTTTTTGCCGGGGAAACCGATGTTTTGGAGGAGGGTGCAGGCTTGGATGAACCCATGGCCAAATTCTTGACTGTGTTGCCGTGGCCGTATGTCGGTGGAGGGGAAGTAGATCCGAGGCGACGAAGGACGGCGTAGTAGGAACAACTCCAGTGCGGTGGACGGTGGCGAAGTTGGAGCGGCAGCGGTGAGGCGCAGGACAGCGCGGTTGAACTGGCTCGGGTACGGACGGCTAGGCCTCGTCTTCAACTACTAGCCGTGGAGGGCGTTGTGGTTGAGGTTGCGGTGGACGACGACATTGGGGTATCGGCTCCGGCGTGATGGAGGAGGGTGGCGGTTGATGGGTGGGATGGGGTGGCCGACGGAGGACGTCAGGGTTTTGCGGCTGGTAGAGTGGTAGTTTTGGTGCTCACGGAGTACGAATGGGGAGTCGGACGGGGGGCGGGGCGGGGGGAGCTAAGGGAGAACCATGTTTCGGTTTGGGACGCGCTTGTTTTTGGCTTTTTTGAACAGATGGGACACGCTTGTTTGAAATTTTGGGAAAGTACAAACTTTACCCCCTCTTAAATTTCGGACCTACTGCGGGTCAGGGTAGGATGGTAATACCACATGTCCCAAATAGTGGGCGGGAGCAATTTCGGCCGCGTGTATGTGTGCTTAGGCGGCCATTGTGTATGAATGTTTTTCGGAGGCGGTTGCGTGGCGTCTAGGTGAAGCTACAAACCTACCCCGGTTTAGACCTTTGTACGTCGGGCTGGTAGGTTTCACGGGTCGGAGTTAGAAAAGTAATTTCCTTCTACTACCAAACATTGGTCTCACGCAGTTTTGGGCGAGTAGATGCTCTTTTGGCGCTTCGTTCAAAATTTTGAACAGAAGCATTCACGTTTAGAGTACTCTTGAACTTTGAGGATTGACCTAAATAGACAACGCTAAATTTGACCTCGTATGTTTGAAAACCTCATTAAATTATCCTCTTCTTTTTGAAATTTTGACACTTGAAAATCCTATAACTATGATTATTTTGGAATTGAGGAGCTAAATTTGAATCTATTTTGTACAGGACTATATATGCTATTATGTACAAAATCAGAGCAAAGATTGGTGCCCCCATAACTTAGGTATGATTTACAAATGCCATGATATCGAATTCAAATAATTGAATGGACTTCATGTTGAATTCAGTTTTTTAAACCACCTTAAGTTGAATTCAAATGTATGCTAGTTCATAGCTAGCTATTTATAATGTTCATTGTGTAACTTTCGTATGTATAATGTGCTTTACACACACAACATGAACTATACTCACGTTTATATTCGATTGCTAAAGCGATGCATTGTCTGGAGTTCAAAATACTAACTATGTGGACCAATCATGTTGAATAATAACATAGACATGCTCAAATTTGATAGAATCTAGATGTCTGGTGGATCAATGACCGTTCCTTACACGAATTGCAAATATCATGATCCCATCCTAATATTTGGATACAATTTATATCTTTAATCAATGTGTACATCAGGTCTTTTTACGTGTAGTTTCACTCTCCATCGGTGGTCTCTCACACATGCTCACACACTCTCTCCCGAGGTGTCTTTCTCGCAGACATGCTCTCGATATAACCCTCCCTCCCTCTCGTAACCATTTATGACTATTTTCACTAACCTTTATCACAAGCACTCTTCCTCTCACAAGCATACACACGCACAATCCCCATCGACCCTTTCTATATACATAGACCTGCCTATGTGTCTGTTGTACACACATTATCTTTAGGCCTGTCTCTCACGCATTGTCTCACACCTCTCTTCCTAATCGACGAGTATGATTCTAGCAGAGTATTCTGTAGGATGCCCCTTAAAGTTAGGTTGGATGAATAGTAATATCAGAGATAAGGGGTTACCTTAGTCCGATAACCCAGGGTTACAAATCCTAGCCGGCTTTGTCAGTGGACACAGAGTCCTTCACAATTCTGCTATCGTTGTCTTGTACGACAAGTCATCTCCATGGGTCTCCCTAAATGTGTCACGGGCCGACCAATGTGGCGTAGGACGGAACCGAACCAAGGGTCTCACCTCTGTCCCCAGGTCTCGTTATCTTCTCACACCCACACATACCAACACAAACACTATCGGCACTCTGGGAACGGGGGTCCCCAGACTTGCCTGCATGCGGCCTGCGGCGTGGCTCAAGTGGGGGCCCAGTGCAGCCCAGCTTCATCAGCTCAAGCTCAAGACCCTCGCGAGGGGCCAAGCCTCACGGGGCGGACGACAGGAAGCTTCCTCAGGAGCAGCCTCATCAGGCAGGCTCGTGAGGAGGCGGAGAGATCAAGGCAAGGGCACCTCATGAGGAGCCCGTGACGCAAGCCATGACGATCGAGACCAGGCGGGCGCCAGTGGCGCCGGCTCACAAGATGTCCTTGTTTCCCCTTCGATGCAAAGGGGGCAAGCACAGGCCAAGGCATCAGGCAAAGGTTACCGTTTCGGTGCAACAAGACCAAGACCAGCAGAATGGTAGGATGGAGGTCATCGTGGAGCCCAGGACGGCGTCATCGTCAGAACCTTTGGCAGCCGAAGACCAACTTTAGTCAAGATAAGTGTACTAGATGTTCCCCTTGAAAATGGCCAATTGTTGGCGCCCTTCCCGCTCATTATTTGGGAAGAGGCCCAGGGCCTCCCTCTATAAATAGGACTAGCCACCACAGTAGAAGGAGGAAGGGTCGAGATCACGCATAGACGAGAGAGAGGCGACTGAACTCACCCAAGCAGTTCATCGCACCAGCTCAAGAACAGCCCTCGCGAGGCTGTTCTCCCTTTGTACTATTCATCATCAGCCCCTGAGGCAATCCACCACACCACACACTGGAGTAGGGTATTACACCAGAATGGTGGCCTAGACCAGTATAAATCTTGTGTCCCTTGTGTGTTCTCCTTTCTAGCCTAGATCCATTGCGAGACTTCGAGACGTGAGCTGGTAGGGAAAAGATCTTCGTGCGCACCCCAGAGTTCGAACCTCAAGGGTCTGCCGGAACACGAAATCCGACATTTGGCGCGCCAGGTAGGGGTGCGCCGGAATCCTTCTTCCGCCGCCTCGCGTTTCGTCGCCTCGCTGTTCAGATGTCAAGCGACCCGACAATAACGCCGACCGGCTGGCGGCGTGGTTCGCCCACGCTGCGTCAGCAGCCTGTGGTGACCTCAACCTTGCGCCTCGAGCAGCTCGCGCTCCGAAGGTGCTGCGAAGCGCGGGTGGCATGACAAACGCCGCCTGCCCTCACGCCGCGGCAGGTGCGGTCAGCAGCAAGAGCCTCAAGCCATGCCACGGCCACGGCGCCGCACACCCGACGGGAGCAGGCAAACTCCAGGGCCGCGCTCACGGTGGCCCGGGAGCTGCTACGATGCCGGCTGCTGGAGGGCGGCCGCGACGTGTTGTTGGAGCAAGTGGCCGAGCTCCTGGACGCCGCCGCCTCGGGAGCACCTCCTTTCCGCGTCAAATGCCGCCCAGCACCAGGCGGGCCGTATGGCGGCCCCATACGCGCCCATGCAAGTCCAAGCGGGCTCCAGGGCCTACTCGACGCCAACCTGGCCGGCAGCGCCAGGCTACAAGTCGCGCCGACCCCATCTCCGGCCGGCGAAGGAGTGCACGCCGCGACCTTCTGCCTCGGCGGACCACCACGCCACCACCCTCAAGACGACGCTCCAGGCCGGACTGCATGGCATATGGGGCACTACGGCCGGGGCGGTGACCCCAGATGCTTATGTGCCCCACATGGTGGATCGAGAGTGCGCACAGGAAGAAGACCATGGCTCGTTCCTTGGGCCAGGCTGGGGCGAGGAGACACCAGAAGTTGAGCTCTTTCAGGAACCCCAAGAGGGCCTCGACGACCGCGCCGGTGGAAGCAACTATATGGTACCACTAATTCCTTAGGAGCAAGCTTACGCTAACCATGGGTCGCAGGAGGTACAGGTCACCGCAGCAGATGGCTGCCCCAACGCTGCAGCCTCTTACCCCTCGGGAGGAGGGCACCGGGGGCTGCAGGAGAAGGGTCGAGATCCGGGTTCGTCCCCGTGGCGCTCGGCGCAAGGCGTTCTCAGGAGGTAGGCCCTCTGCCGGGGAGGTGCCTCAGGGCTTGCCCCCGGCAAAGGACCCGTGGTCGTCGGGGGAACCGCTGGCGACCGCTCGACCCCATCGGCGTCGTCCTTGGTCTCCGACCGCCGTCAATGGCGGTAGAGTGTGGCACAAGGCGGGGCCCTCGTCTGGCGATATGAAGCAAGGCCGGTACCTGTGAAGAAGGCCCAGTGCCTGTGAAGCTCGCCGCCCGTGACACTCTCACGTAATAATGAGTGGGGTTGTACACGCCCCGGAGTCTCCGGAGAGCCGCCCTCGGGCCTCGGGGGCTCCCGCCCACGCCCAATGGCAGCACTTAGCTCCACGTTGTTGAGAAGACGTTGAAGACTAGATTAGGTGCCGGACGCGGATTTTTGCCTTTTGCCTTTTCCTTTGTTGACGAGTTTCTTCGATTTGAATTTAAGTTGGATTTAAGCCTGAAGATTTGCGTGTGTCTGGGGAAGGGGCGTTTAGTCTCGTTCGAGCAATCTCTCGTGTTCTGGTTTCGGCTTTGCGTCCAAAGTTAGCGTCAGCTGCCTCCCCTCACGAGCCCCTCGTGAGCCGGGCCAGGCCGAGCACGTCTGCAATCCGGACCGCTGTCGTCGCACCCTCTCCGGAGGTTCTTATCGCAGGATCAATGGGTTCACCCAGAAGACACTCGAGGCGCTGCGGCCCCCACAGGCCCGCTCGGGACTCATAGAGGTCAAAAGGTAAATAAGTCGGCTGACCCATCACTGGGCCAGTAGCTAAGCTCACACGCGGCGTTATGCTTACCAGGGTACTGATTGCAAACCTTTACATGAGGGGCTTCCCCTCCCAAAATGCTCTTACAATCTTCAGGGCCGAGCCCGAACCTTCTTCATGTAGGGTAAACAGCGGTGACGTGCGATCGGTCGGACATATCACTCGCCGCATCTTCTGGGGCACCTCCAGAGGCGTTGCTGGCATCACTGACATCATCACCACCACCGCCAACACCTCCGTCAAGGACAGGCTCGTCCAAAACGCCGCCTTCATCGGCGGCCACGATCACGCCGTCATCATCAGATGCGAAGGCCCTGACGAGGGCGTCCACGTTGTCCTCCACCCATTGCGCCAGATCGCCCCGGATGGCTATGGGCACAGGTGCGATGGCGGCGTCAAAATCGAAGTGGGGGTCCCTGTCCTGTAGATAACTGAAGACACGGGAGAAGGCACGCCCGAGCAGGGCTCGGCTCCTCTCCTCGACAAGCCAACGAGACCTCTCAGAGCGGTTCTCCAGGAGCGTCACCACGTCAGTGAAATATTGGAGGTTGCCGGCATAGTTCGTCTCATGCGGCTCCTCGGCGGCGGCCTCGCAAATGTTGCCCAGGGCCGTGTTAGCCCGTTCCCTTAGCGTCCGAAGCATGGGGGCGTGCTCGTGCTCCAGAACCCGCAGCTGACGGATCTCATCCTCGTTCCGCTGTGCGATGGCCTCGACACCATCAACCCTCTGTTGGAGAAGAAGCAGCTTGGTGCGGGAAGAGGCCAGCTCCGCCTGCGCTGCGCCGAGGGCGGCTGCGGAGGAGTCCGCACCCTACGTCACTTCAGCCAGTTTGCCCTGAGGGCCGCGGTCCTACCCTCAGCTTCGGCCCTGATCAACTCCAACCTCACTTTGTATTGGCGCTCCAGACCCGAGCGAGCTTCCGCCACACGGCGGTCGACCTCTTCTTCGACTCAGGCTTCGCGCGTAGCGACGTTGTCCTCCGCCTGAACCACCAAGCGCTCCCTCATCTCCAACCGCTCGAGGTCAAGGTTGCGCTCGGCGGCCTCCAGCGTCAGCGCCTCCTCGCTCTTCTGGAGCTCCGCCTGGTCGACGGAAGCCCCCTTCAGCGACACAAGGGCCGCCTGGCGCAGTTCCACTTGCTCCTCCAGAGAGTTGCTCCAGGCTTGGAGCTCCCACGCGCACTCCTCCGCATCCTTGCACCGTTGGTCCGCTTCCCGGGCCTCCTCGACGGATTGGGAGTAGGCCTCTCGCGAGGCCGCCAGCAACGCTTCAGACTTTGTGTTATCAAGGTCACGCTGGTGACGTGCAAGGGCGACGGCTACCTTCAGCTTGCGCCTCTCCTCGGCGAGGCGCAAGCCCTCGGCCTCAAGGCGCATCTCGCCAAAGAAGCTCCGCCCCGATCCGGCTCACCGCATCTGCCGCCCCCTGGAGGAACTCCTGACGAAGGGCGCGGCGTTCGCGAGCACGCCTGAGCGCGTCTTCCACGTCGCCCTCTGCTCCTGGCGTATGCGGAGGGCCTAGAGGCGGCATGCCCCCTCCCGGCGCAGGGCTGGGGGCTGGCGCCCCAGCAATCGGCGGGCGGACCTCGCCAGGAGCCTAGCCTGGCGCCGGTCCGTCCCCAGAAGAGGAGCTCAAGACTGACTTCAGCCAATCACCATCCACGATCAAGGAAGGAGCACGGGGCAAGCTGGCTGTGCCCCAGGAGAACTCGTGAAGGGAGGACAGCAGGCGCACGGGCTCGAGGTGCCCGGTGGGATGGGCCACGTCTCCGACCGGCCGAGTGGTAGGGGCGCTGCCCGAGCTCGGCACGCCAAGGGTCAGCAGCGAGGACAAAGCTTGGGGGGATGGCTCCTTGGCCGTCTCCGTGAATTCGGCAGGAAGGGCCCTGAAAGGCCGCGGTCAGCTGCCAGAACAGAGAAGTAAAGGAGCAAAGAGGGAAGAGGACTTACTCGTCCATGGCGAAGTACTTCCTGCGCTTCAACAGGCGGCAAGGGCGATCGTCACCACCCAAGGCCTCCTTCCTCTTGCGGAGGGCCTCGAAGTCTACGCGGAACCGGCCTAAGCGCTCGGCGCAGTGGTCGGTCGGCGGCATGGAAGAGGCGTCAAGGTGATCAGCGCCAAGGGGACTAGCTTGGGGGACGCCACCAGGCGCCGCCTCATGAGGAGCGGCCGGGACCTCGGGAGCCCCAACCTCGGAAGCCATAGGCCGCAATTCCTCGCCTGTCGCTGCTCCAGGACGGGATTCGGGAGATGCCACCTTTGGGGCTCCCTGCGGCGTCAGCACCTCAACATCATCCCCTTCAGCTCCCGGCGGTTCTCGTCTCCCCGCTCCACCGCCTGAGACAGAGCCGCTTTGGGCGACCGAAAGAGCAATCACAACGACTGGATTCTCGCGGGGCCTCGTGAGGCCATCCGTTCGCAGCCCCCACTCGTCAAAGTTGGGCATCTGCCTCACGAAATCGGCCCTGCCCGAGCAAAGATACAAGGGGGCACCATCCTGTCGAAGGTTGCCTGGGGAAGGGTCGCCAGTCAGGACCCTGAGCACCATCCTCAGCGCTTCAGGCGCCAGGTCCTCCTCCTGAAGCCGCATGCGGTCTTTGTGCCTAGCAAAGTCCCACGTTCGGTAAGAGTGGCGCTGGAGAGGAGCAATGCGACGTTGGAGGAACTCCTTCACCACCTTGGGCGCCGTCACGCCGAGCGCCCTCAAACTCTGGAAGCGGCGCCAGACGAAGGCGAGCCGGGGGCTCGCGAGCGTCTCATGATCCCAGCGTGAGTTGGGAACAGAAGGCAAGGTTGGGTGCGAGAGAAGGGGGCTGGGCACCCCAACATCCACATACAGCCACCGCTCTCTGAACCTGGCCTCAGGGGGAGGAAGGCCGAAATCGATCCCCGAAGCAGCCGTCTCTGGCACGGGAAGGAAGCTCACACACCCCGAGCATTGAGTGGGGTCGCTCAGGCTTAAAGAGAAGAAGTGGCGCAGCAGGGCAACGGAGGGAGGAATGCCCACCATTGCTTCATAAACAAAAGCGAAGACAGCCAGGAGGGTAATGGACTCAGGCTCGAGGTGCATCATGTGGATCTGATAATGGGAGAGCACCGCATTAAAGAAAGCGGAAAAGGGGGGAACCAGACCCGCCCACAGGGCATCAGCGAAGAACCGGACCTCTGTGACGACCCTATCAAAGGAGGCATGGGACGCAGGCCAGACCGTGGTCCTGCCGCACTCATTGAAGATGGTGGCAAGAGCAGAGCGGACCTTGTTCAAGGCTTCGGGGTTGAGTATGATTGACCGATCGACGGCGGGGGCCGCCACCGGAGGCGAACAGGACGAAGGCGCGGGCTTCTTCCCCTTTTCCTTCTTCGTTGGCGCCATGGCAATGGGAAGGGGGGAGAGTTCGAATTGGATTGAAGGTGGAGGTTGGTGCCTGAGGAAGATGGAAGGGCAGGAAGCACGCGGGCGGCGAAAGGGGAATGGCTGTGTGCAACCACGGGTCCGCCTAGCCGGGCGTGTAATGAGGCATCATGGGGAAGCGGAGACACCCACGTACAATCAACCGCCACGCGGCGCCCAAGGTTGCAGGCTATTGGGGCCCGCGGCGCTTCGCACTCGCCCCTTCGCTTCTCTGCTAAGCCAAGTCCGGGCACGCCTTGGGCCCGGGGGCTACTGTCGGCATTCTGGGAATGGGGGTCCCCAGACTTGCCTGCCTGCGGCATGGCTCAAGTGGGGGCCCAGTGCAGCCCATCTTCATCAGCTCAAGCTCAAGACCCTCGCGAGGGGCCAAGCCTCGTGGGGCGGATGACAGGAAGCTTCCACAGGAGCAACCTCATCAGGCAGGCTCGCGAGGAGGCAGAGAGATCAAGGCAAGGGCACCTCGTGAGGAGCCTGTGACGCAAGCCATGACGATCGAGACCAGGCGGGCGCCGGCCGGCTCACAAGATGTCCTTGTTTCCCCTTCGGTGCAAAGGGGCAAGCACAGGCCAAGGCATCGTGCAAAGGTTACCGTTTGGTGCAACAAGACCAAGACCAGCGAACAGTAGGATGGAGGTCATCGTGGAGCCCAGACGGCGTCATCGCTGTAACCTTTGGCAGCCAAGACCAACTTTAGTCAGGATAAGTGTACTAGATGTTCCCCTTCAAAATGGCCAATTGTTGGCGCCCTTCCCGCTCATTATTTGGGAAGAGGCCCAGGGCCTCCCTCTATAAATAGGACTAGCCACCACAGTAGAAGAAGGAAGGATCGAGATCACGCATAGACGAGAGAGAGGCGGCTGAACTCACCCAAGCAGTTCATCGCACCAGCTCAAGAACAGCCCTCGCGAGGCTGTTCTCCCTTTGTACTATTCATCATCAGCCCCTGAGGTAATCCACCACACCACACACTGGAGTAGGGTATTACACCACAATGGTGGCTGGAACCAGTATAAATCTCGTGTCCCTTGTGTGTTCTCCTTTCTAGCCTAGATCCATTGCAAGACTTCGAGACGTGAGCTGGTAGGGGAAAGATCTTCGTGCGCACCCGAGAGTTCGAACCTCAAGGGTCTGCCGAAACCCGAAATCCGACAGACACCACACAAAAAATCTCCTCGTGCCTCTATACCCTCCCCCCTTGCATATACACACTCAAGGGAATCTCCCGCCGTAACATCATATTAGTCTCTCTCTCTAGACCTCTCTCATTTCTTGTGCTATCTCTCCCACCGCCCCTCCCCCCGCCGACCCCTCTATCCATGCCTCTCTCGAATATGTAATACACACACATACCTCTCTAGGCCCTGCCAAATACATGAACTACACATTCACACATGTTACATCACGTACCCCATGATCTAAAAAGCCCTCTCTTCACGTTTATTTCGCATACAACATTCCTTTTGAATAAAGTGTGGCCAAAAAATTATTTTAGAATTTCTACATATATACAACATTACAAAGTAATATGGAGGAGTATGAATGTTAATTTACATTGCATGGTGCCCACAATGATATTTATTCCGCACTGTGAATTTTTATATTTTTATACTATATATAAAGTTAGTCATAATAAAGAGAAACGACTCTCTCCCGATCGCATACACCCCCTCTACGCCCTTTTCACGTACGCACACAAACTATCTCCAGGTCCTCTAAAAGTAAGCCCCCAGCACATTCACGCATGTTTCATCTTTCTCTCACGATATATACAGTGACGATCATTGTATTTGGAGCGAAAGTACGATACGTACATTGGACTTCAGAATCCACTCATTATGGTCACCATTTACGTTTTGTGGTTATTATATAGTCACGAGCTCACCGTACAGCTCTGTATTTGCTCAAGACACAACTAGTTGACCAGTTAAACGCTCCACGTTGCACCTCTAGTGTTGCATCACATTATCTCACTACCATTGGGCCCACCTGTCGGCTTGTATCTACTCTTCTACACTCTTATAAAAAACAAAGTTGGTGATGATGGTGTGCCTGCCATCCTGCAACATAGGCTGTACGATTTATATCTGACGGATAGGAAAGAAACTATGGCAATTTTGCAAAAAGGTACCCACACACCTCTCCACATTTGCAAGTAAGGCCTTCCCTTGTTCATCCTTTTCTCTCACAAGATAAACTAGTCATACAAATGCATCTTGATGTTACGTGCAACGCACGGGCATCTTGCTAGTAAGAATGAAAACAAACGACAAAAAAATATTGGACGGTGGTTCGAAGTCATGACCGCGGGCACAACGGACAAGGTGGCCTTGTATTGGTATGCTGAGCCGTCTGTTTTAACACACATGAGCTGGTGTGGTGATTATACACACACGCACACATGCACACGAACTACATGCACGCAACACTCACACGAACACATGCAGCCACGCACACACGCAACACTCACACGTACACACGCACGCACGCAACACTCACATGCACACACGCACGCATGCATGCACACACCACACGACCAACACACACTCTCACGCTCAAGTGCTCAACCTACACGTGCATGCGCACACATCAGCCCCCGATGCATACATACACAACCAAGTGATTCTCAGCCAAGACGGGTTGGAGTCTTGTCGCGCCTGGGTAAATTTGTGTTTATCTGACCTTTTTCCTATGTGAACTGACATGTGGGACCCACAAGGAACGTGGTCAGTTTAACTAGTCAACATGGTGCCACGCAGACTATTTGGCCGGTCAACAGAGTGCAATCCGATGCTGAACGGTGAGCAAGTGACCGTATAATCACCGCAAAACGTATATAGTGACCGTAATGAGCGTATTCTGAAGTTCGGTGACCGTATTACGCTTTTCTCTCTGTAGGCCCTCCAAAACTACATCTCTACACATTCTCGCATGTTACATCTAACAACTATGCAATACAACACTACTACTACACTCTAACACAATAAATCGTATGTGTTCTTAGTTTTACTAGATATCATATTGTTACTAAATTATTTAGTTTGCATACATTAAAATTTCCTTTGAAATGTATGGCCAGTATCATCTACCGCGCGGGAAAAATCCCGCCCTTTCCTGTTTAATCGCGTTTGTATCGATGGATCGTGTGAAACAACAAAACTATAGTACTATACAATAAAAGTGACAGTTCACGGGGCCGTCGTGTCGTGTACTCCTCCGTCGTAAGAGTGGAGCACTCGCTTTCATAAATGTTCTAGTCCCGTTCGGCGACATGTGGGACATCATGCTACCGGGTCCACGTGCCATACCGAAATATAGTGCTGAGCTGTTGGGGAACGTAGTAATTTCAAAAAAAATCCTATGCACACGCAAGATCATGGTGATGCATAGCAACGAGAGGGGAGAGTGTTGTCTACATACCCTCATAGACCGTAAGCGGAAGCGTTATGACAACGCGGTTGATGTAGTCGTATGTCTTCACGAGCAACCGATCCTAGCACCGAAGGTACGACACCTCCGCGGACTGCACACGTTCAGCTCGGCGACGTCCCACGAACTCACGATCCAGTAGAGCTTCGAGGGAGAGCTTCGTCAGCACGACGGCGTGATGACGGTGATGATGAAGTTACCGACGCAGGGCTTCGCCTAAGCACCGCTACGATATGACCGAGGTGGATTATGGTGGAGGGGGCACCGCACACAGCTAAGAGATCAATGATCAACTTGTGTGTCTATGGGGTGCCCCTCTCCCCCGTATATAAAGGAGTGGAGGAGGGGGAGGGGCCGGCCCTCCTAGGCGCGCCCCAAGGGGAGTCCTACTCCCACTAGGAGTAGGATTCCCCCCCTTCCCTAGTTGGACTAGGAGAGAAGGAAGGGGAAGGAGGGAGGAAGGAAAGGGGGGCCGACCCCCCTCCCAATTCGGATTGGGCTTTGGGGGGCACCCCCTCCTTTGCTCCTTTCCCCTCTTTTACATTAAGGCCCAATAAGGCCCATATACCTCCCGGGGGGTTCCCGTAACCTCCCGGTGCTCCGGTATATTCCCGATCTCACCCGGAACAATTCCGTTGTCCAAATATAGTCGTCCAATATATCGATCTTTATGTCTCGACCATTTTGAGACTCCTTGTCATGTCCTTGATCATATCCGGGACTCCGAACTACCTTCGTTACATCAAAACACATAAACTCATAATACTGATCGTCACCAAACGTTAAGCGTGCGGACCCTACGGGTTCGAGAACTATGTAGACATGACCGAGACACGTCTCCGGTCAATAACCAATAGCGGAACCTGGATGCTCATATTGGTTCCTACATATTCTACGAAGATCTTTATCGGTCAAACCGCATAACAACATACGTTGTTCCCTTTGTCATCGGTATGTTACTTGCCCGAGATTCGATCGTCGGTATCTCAATACCTAGCTCAATCTCATTACCAGCAAGTCTCTTTACTCGTTCCGTAATGCATCATTCCGCAACTAACTCATTAGTCACATTGCTTGCAAGGCTTATAGTGATGTGCATTACCGAGAGGGCCCACAGATACCTCTCCGACAATCGGAGTGACAAATCCTAATCTCGATCTATGCCAACTCAACAAGTACCATCGGAGACACCTGTAGAGCACCTTTATAATTACCCAGTTATGTTGTGACGTTTGGTAGCACACAAAGTGTTCCTCCAGTAATCGGGAGTTCCATAATCTCATAGTTATAGGAACATGTATAAGTCATGAAGAAAGCAATAGCAGTAAACTAAAACGATCAAGTGCTAAGCTAACGGAATGGGTCAAGTCAATCACATCATTCTCCTAATGATGTGATCCCGTTTATCAAATCACAACTCATGTTTATGGCTAGGAAACTTAACCATCTTTGATCAACGAGCTAGTCAAGTAGAGGCATATTAGTGACACTCTGTTTGTCTATGTATTCACACATGTATTGTGTTTCCAGTTAATACAATTCTAGCATGAATAATAAACATTTATCATGAAATAAGGAAATAAATAATAACTTTATTATTGCCTCTAGGGCATATTTCCTTCAGTCTCCCACTTGCACTAGAGTAAATAATCTAGATTACACAGTAATGATTCTAACACCCATGGAGTCTTGGTGCTGATCATGTTTTGCTCGTGAGAGAGGCTTAGTCAATGAGTCTGCAACATTCAGATCCGTATGTATCTTGCAAATCTCTATGTCTCCCACCCGGACTTGATCAAGGATGGAATTGAAGCATCTCTTGATGTGTTTGGTTCTCTTGTGAAATCTGGATTCCTTTGCCAAGGCAATTGCACCAGTATCGTCACAAAAGATTTTCATTGGACCCGATGCACTAGGTATGACACCTAGATCGGATATGAACTCCTTCATCCAGACTCCTTCATTTGCTGCTTCCGAAGCAGCTATGTACTCCGCTTCACACGTAGATCCCGCCAGGACGCTTTGTTTAGAACTGCACCAACTGACAACTCCACCATTCAATATAAACATGTATCCGGTTTGCGATTTAGAATCGTCCGGATCAGTGTCAAAGCTTGCATTGACGTAACCATTTACGGCGAGCTCTTTTTCACCTTCATAAACGAGAAACATATCCTTAGTCCTTTTCAGGTATTTCAGGATGTTCTTGACCGCTGTCCAGTGATCCACTCCTAGATTACTTTGGTACCTCCCTACTAAACTAATAGCAAGGCACACATCATGTCTGGTACACAGCATTGCATACATGATAGAGCCTATGGCTGAAGCATAGGGAATACTTTTCATTTTCTCTCTATCTTCTGCAGTGGTCGGGCATTGAGTCTGACTCAACTTCACACCTTGTAACAAAGGCAAGAACCCTTTCTTTGCTTGATCCATTTTGAACTTTTTCAAAACTTTATCAAGGTATGTGCTTTGTGAAAGTCCAATTAAGCGTTTTGATCTATCTCTAGAGATCTTGATGCCCAATATATTAGCAGCTTCACCGAGGTCTTTCATTGAAAAACTCTTATTCAAGTATCCTTTTATGCTATCCAGAAATTCTATATCATTTCCAACAACAATATGTCATCCACATATAGTATTAGAAATGCTACAGAGCTACCACTCACTTTCTTGTAAATACAGGCTTCTCCAAAAGTCTGTATAAAACCATATGCTTTGATCACACTATCAAATCGTTTATTCCAACTCCGAGAGGCTTGCACCAATCCAGAGATGGATCGCTGGAGCTTGCACACTATGTTAGCACCTTTTGGATCGACAAAACCTTCGGGTTGCATCATATACAACTCTTCTTCTAGAAATCCATTCAGGAATGCAGTTTTGACATCCATTTGCCAGATTTCATAATCTTACAATGTGGCAATTGCTAACTTGATTCTGACAGACTTAAGCATCGCTACGGGTGAGAAAGTCTCATCATATCAACCCCTTGAACTTGTCGAAAACCTTTCGCAACAAGTTGAGCTTTGTAGACAGTAACATTACCGTCAGCGTCAATCTTCTTCTTGAAGATCCATTTATTCTCTATGGCTTGCCGATCATCGGGCAAGTCAACCAAAGTCCACACTTTGTTCTCATACATGGATCCCATCTCAGATTTCATGGCCTCAAGCCATTTTATGGAATCTGGGCTCACCATCGCTTCTTCATAGTTCGTAGGTTCGCCATGGTCAAGTAACATGACCTCCAGAATAGGATTACCGTACCACTCTGGTGCGGATCTTACTATGGTTGACCTACGAGGTTCGGTAGTAACTTGATCTAAAGTTTCTTGATCAATATCATTAGCTTCCTCACTAATTGGTGTAGGTGTCACCGGAACCGGTTTCTGTGATGAATTACTTTCCAATAAGGGAGCAGGTATAGTTACCTCATCAAGTTCCACTTTCCTCCCACTAACTTCTTTCGAGAGAAACTCCTTCTCTAGAAAGGATCCATTTTTAGCAACAAATGTCTTGCCTTCGGATTTGTGATAGAAGGTGTACCCAACTGTCTCCTTTGGGTATCCTATGAAGACACATTTCTCCGATTTGGGTTCGAGCTTATCAGGTTGAAGCTTTTTCACATAAGCATCACAACCCCAAACTTTAAGAAACGACAACTTTGGTTTCTTGCCAAACCACAGTTCATAAGGCGTCGTCTCAATGGATTTAGATGGTGCCCTATTTAACGTGAATGCAGCCGTCCTTAAAGCATAACCCTAAAATAATAGCGGTAAATCAGTAAGAGACATCATAGATCGCACCATATCTATTAAAGTACGATTACGATGTTCGGACACACCATTACGCCGTGGTGTTCCGGGTGGCGTGAGTTGCGGAACTATTCTGCATTGTTTCAAATGAAGACCAAACTCGTAACTCAAATATTCTCCTCCATGATCAGATCATAGAAACTTTATTTTCTTGTTACGATGATTTTCCACTTCACTCTGAAATTCTTTGAACTTTTCAAATGTTTCAGACTTATGTTTCATTAAGTAGATACACCCATATCTGCTCAAATTATCTGTGAAGGTGAGAAAATAATGATACCCGCTGCGAGCCTCAATATTCATCGGACCACATACATTAGTATGTATGATTTCCAACAAATCTGTTGCTCGCTCCATTGTTTCGGAGAACGGCATTTTAGTCATCTTGCCCATGAGGCATGGTTCGCAAGTACCAAGTAATTCATAATCAAGTGATTCCAAAAGTCCATCAGTATGGAGTTTCTTCATGCGCTTTACACCAATATGACCCAAACGGCAGTGCCACAAATAAGTTACACTATCATTATCAACTCTTCATCTTTTGGCTTCAACATTATGAATATGTGTATCACTACTATCGAGATTCAATAAAAATAGACCACTCTTCAAGGGTGCATGACCATAAAAGATATTACTCATATAAATAGAATAGCCATTATTCTCAGATTTAAATGAATAACCGTCTCGCATCAAACAAGATCCAGATATAATGTTCATGCTCAACGCTGGCACCAAATAACAATTATTCAGGTCAAAAACTAATCCCGAAGGTAGATGTAGAGGTTGCGTGCCGACGGCGATCACGTCGACTTTGGAACCATTTCTCACGTGCATCGTCACCTCGTCCTTAGCCAATCTTCGCTTAATCCGTAGTCCCTATTTCGAGTTGCAAATATTAGCAACAGAACCAGTATCAAATACCCGGTGCTCATGAGCTTTAGTAAGGTACACATCAATAACATGTATATCACATATACCTTTGTTCACCTTGCCATCCTTCTTATCCGCCAAATACTTGGGGCAGTTCCGCTTCCAGTGGCAAGTCCCTTTGCAGTAGAGGCACTCAGTTTCAGACTTAGGTCCAGTTTTGGGTTTCTTCTCCTGAGCAGCAACTTGTTTGCTATTCTTCTTGAAGTTCCCCTTCTTCTTCCCTTTACCCTTTTTCTTGAAACTGGTGGTCTTTTTGACCATCAACACTTGATGCTCCTTCTTGATTTCTACCTCCACAACCTTTAGCATCGCGAAGAGCTCGGGAATTGTCTTATCCATCCCTTGCATATTATAGTTCATCACAAAGTTCTTGTAGCTTGGTGGCAGTGATTGAAGAATTCTGTCAATGACACAATCATCTGGAAGATTAACTCCCAGTTGAATCAAGTGATTATTATACCTAGACATTTTGAGTATATGTTCACTGACAGAACTATTCTCCTCCATCTTACAACAGTAGAACTTATTGGAGACTTCATATCTCTCAATCCAGGCATTTTCTTGAAATATTAACTTCAACTCCTGGAACATCTCATATGCTCCATGACGTTCAAAACGTCGTTGAAGTCCCGGTTCTAAGCCGTAAAGCATGGCACACTGAACTATCGAGTAGTCATCAGCTTTACTCTGCCAGATGTTCTTAACATCATCAGCAACATCTGCAGCAGGCCTGGCACCCAGCGGTGCTTCCAGGACGTAATTCTTCTGTGCAGCAATGAGGATAATCCTCAAGTTACGGACCCAGTCCGTGTAATTGCTACCATCATCTTTCAACTTAGCTTTCTCAAGGAACGCATTAAAATTCAACGGAACAACAAAGACGGGCCATCTATCTACAACAACATAGACAAGCAAAATACTATCAGGTACTAAGTTCATGATAAATTAAAGTTCAATTAATCATATTACTCAAGAACTCCCACTTAGATAGACATCCCTCTAATCATCTAAGTGATCACGTGATCCAAATCAACTAAACCATGTCCGATCATCACGTGAAATGGAGTATTTTTAAATGGTGAACATCACTATGTTAATCATATCTACTATATGATTCACGCTTGACCTTTCGGTCTCATTGTTCCGAGGCCATATCTGCATATGCTAGGCTCGTCAAGTTTAACTCGAGTATTTCTGCGTGTGCAAAACTGGCTTGCACCCGTTGTATGTGAACGTAGATCTTATCACACCCGATCATCACATGGTGTCTCAGACGCATTTAACTTTGGCAACGGTGCATACTCGTGGAGAACACTTGTACCTTGAAATTTAGTGAGAGATCATCTTATAATACTCTCATCAATCAAAGCAGAATAAGATGCATAAAGGATAAACATCACATGCAATCAATATAAGTGATATGATATGGACATCATCATCTTGTGCCTTTGATCTCCATCTCCAAAGCACTTTCATGATCACCATCTTCACCGGCTTGACACCTTGATCTCCATCGAAGCATCATTGTCGTCTCGCCAACTATTGCTACTACGACTATCGCTACCGCTTAGTGATAAAGTAAAGCAATTACAGGGCGCTTGCATTGCATACAATAAAGCAACAACCATATGGCTCCTGCTAGTTGCTGATAACTTCGTTACAAAACATGATCATCTCATACAATAAAATATAGCATCATGCCTTGACCATATCACATCACAACATGCCCTGCAAAAATAAGTTAGACGTCCTCTACTTTGTTGTTGCAAGTTTTACAAGGCTGCTACGGGCTGAGCAAGAACCGTTCTTACCTCCGCATCAAAACCACAATTATATTTCGTCAAGTTAGTGTTGTTTGAACCTTCAACAAGGACCGGACGTAGTCACACCCGATTCAGCTAAAGTTGGAGAAACTGACACCCGCCAGCCACCTGTGTGCGAAGCACGTCGGTAGAACCAGTCTCGCGCAAGCGTACGCGTAATGTCGGTCCGGGCCGCTTCATCCAACAATACCGCCGAATCAAAGTATGACATGCTGGTAAGCTGTATGACTAGTATCACCCACAACTCACTTGTGTTCTACTCATGCATATAACATCTACGCATAAACCTGGCTCTGATACCATTATTGGGGAACGTAGTAATTTCGAAAAAATTCATACGCACACGCAAGATCATGGTGATGCATAGCAATGAGAGGGGAGAGTGTTGTATATGTACCCTCGTAGACCACAAGCGGAAGCGTTATGACAACGCGGTTGATGTAGTCGTACGTCTTCACGATCGACCGATCCTAGCACCGAAGGTACGACACCTCCGTGGACTGCACACGTTCAGCTCGACGACGTCCCATGAACTCACAATCTAGTAGAGCTTCGAGGGAAAGCTTCGTCAGCACGACGGCGTGATGACAGTGATGGTGAAGTTACCGACGCAGGGCTTCGCCTAAGCACCACTACGATATGACCGAGGTGGATTATGGTGGAGGGGGCACCGCACACGGCTAAGAGATCAGTGATCAACTTGTATGTCTATGGGGTGTCCCTCTCCCCAGTATATAAAGGAGTGGAGGAGGGGGAGGGGCCGGTCCTCCTTGGCGCGCCCCAAGGGACGTCCTACTCCCACTGGGAGTAGGATTCCCCCCCTTCCCTAGCTGGACTAGGGGAGAAGGAAGGGGAAGGAGGGAGGAAGGAAAGGGGGGCCGGCCCCCTCCTAATTCGGATTGGGCTTGGGGGCGCCCCCTCCTTTGCTCCTTTCCCCTCTTTTCCACTAAGGCCCAATAAGGCCCATATACCTCCCCGGGGGTTCCGGTAACCTCTCGGTGCTCCGGTATATTCCCGATATCACCCGGAACAATTCCGATGTCCAAATATAGTCGTCCAATATATCGATATTTATGTCTCGACCATTTCGAGACTCCTTGTCACGTCCGTGATCATATCCGGGACTCCGAACTACCTTCGGTACATCAAAACACATAAACTCATAATACCGATCGTCACCAAACGTTAAGCTGCGGACCCTACGGGTTCGAGAACTATGTAGACATGACCGAGACACGTCTCCGGTCAATAACCAATAGCGGGACCTGGATGCTCATATTGGTTCCTACATATTCTACGAGATCTTTATCGGTCAAACCGCATAACAACATACTTGTTCCCTTTGTCATCGGTATGTTACTTGCCCGAGATTCGATCGTCGGTATCTCAATACCTAGCTCAATCTCGCTATCGCAAGTCTCTTTACTCGCTCCGTAATGCATCATCCATAACTAACTCATTAGTCACATTGCTTGCAACGCTTATAGTGATGTGCATTACCGAGAGGGCCGAGAGATACCTCTCCGACAATCGGAGTGACAAATCCTAATCTCGATCTATGCCAACTCAACAAGTACCATCGGAGACACCTGTGGAGCACCTTTATAATCACCCATTTATGTTGTGACGTTTGTTAGCACACAAAGTGTTCCGCTGATAATCGGGATTTGCGTAATCTCATAGTTATAGGAACATGTATAAGTCATGAAGAAAGCAATAGCAGTAAACTAAGACGATCAAGTGCTAAGCTAACGGAATGGTTCAAGTTAATCACATCATTCTCCTAATGATGTGATCCCGTTTATCAAATGACAACTCATGTCTATGGCTAGGAAACTTAATCTTCTTTGATCAACGAGCTAGTCAAGTAGAGGCATACTAGTGACACTATGTTTGTCTATGTATTCACACATGTATTATGTTTCCGGTTAATACAATTCTAGCATGAATAATAAACATTTATCATGAAATAAGGAAATAAATAATAACTTTATTATTGCCTCTAGGGCATATTTTCTTCAAGAGCAGCAGTGGTGAAGCACCCCCAGTCATGGCGTCGGCATAGTAATGAGCAATGAGGCGTCAAATCACAAAGCTACACCTTTCCCGCAGTTAAGTTGGAGGGATGAAGCAACCATCATTTCACTCGTTTCTGAATCCGCTTCTCCCTCATCTTCTTCAAGTTTTTTTATAAGATCTTCTTCAAGTTAACCACATGTTGCTTCTGCCGTTGTTCTGCCTCATGTGGGACGCAGATCGGCTTGGTAAAGCACTGACACGTGGGACCGCATGTTAGCAAACCGTCAGGCCAACGTCCTCTAAAAATAAGAAAACTCCCCCGCCATCCGCGCGGCAAAATCACCTCCTTTTTACTAATCTTGATTCTATAATTTTTTAGATCAATATAATTTAGATTTGTATCGATAGCACACAGGAGCAAAACCAAGTGGTACGGTTAAGGGCATCCACAATGTGTAGGCAAATGTGAAAATAGCTTTTGGCATTGATGGGAACCATTGTGGACGGTGCTACCAAAGCCAAAAAGATGGAACTGAAGCTTCCTGATTGATTGATTGATTGAAGGAATAGAAAAATGCAACGTCTCTCCTCTTGCTCCCCTGCTTGGACGCATGTACAGTATAGAGCACATAGTCTACTCCCCTGTCCCTTCTATCACAAATCACAAAGCATTGAGGCGTCAAATCACAAAGCATGGACAAAGCAACCATCATTTCACTCTTCGCTGACTCCGCTTCTCCATCGTCTTCTTCGAGAAACCATCACCGCACTAAGCTGGACGGACGACGCTATTGTGTACTAGTAGTCTAGTACATTTACGCGTCCTTTGGTTCAACGGACTTCCTGGATGCAAATAAGGCGGTTGCCTCGGCTTGCAGGCGGCACTTGCGTCCGGTTGTCTCGCTCAACGGTGTTCTCCGTCGAACGCACTTCGCCAAACCACAACGTTCGAGATATCGTCAACGTCACCGCTATGGGGAAGAAAGTCAAATAGTTACTACCTCCATTTTTTTGTACACAAGGCCAGTATATCAAAATTACAATTTGCAAAAGGCCACTAACACTAATCGAGACAAAATTGATGGGGTTTGCCTCATACTAGCAACCAAGGACATTAATATACCCTTGCATGCATGCGGAAGTGAGAAGGTTGGTTTGCATGGCGCTGCATTAATCAAGCGATGAGGAGTGAGATGATTAGCTCTTTGGGCTTTGGAGAAAAAATATGCATTAATTGACCCGTCAAACGAGGATTTGTATCGGTTAATCCCGCGAAGGAAAACCCCGCCTTTCTTTATTTACACCAGTACTCCTAGTACGTACGTACTTATCCTGTTTGGATCTAGGCCTTGCCATACTTCGCCATACATTTTTGCCAAGCTTGCCTAAAGTTTTCAAAATGAAAAGGAGGTACACTTGTGCACGGCTGTCGTGGTCGCACCGCACCCTCACACAGTCGCTCCTGCACGCCGCAGACCCGACCAAGGGAACGCACCCCCACTGACACGTGCTACCGCATGTGAACAAACCAAACTCAGCCATCCTACCGCTGACACATAATTTTCGTTCATATAGTATGTTTATCCTACCGCATGTTGGGGGAGGATCCGTACGGCCCGTGCGGTGGTTTGTTAGGGAAGAAGAAGAGGTGAGAAAGAAGGGTTAGGAGACGTAGGATATTCATCCAACAGCCTGAAATGGTAGACTGACCCAAATGATGAAAGTTAGGCGACTTGCATAAGAATATATGTTTTTACACAGCAAAATATCCCTAAAAACAACAACATAAAGAAAAACTATCACTGCTCGCGGAACGAGACGGCCTCGTCGTCTTTGGCTGCCGGCGCGAACCAGCCATAGCTGCCGACGTGTGTCTCCGCACCGTGGTTGCCCTCGGCCTCCAGCTACTCGTTCACGTGGAGCGTGCGGGCGCTCTGCACGGACAAGAGCACCACCCGGTTCTAGTCGAGGACGTTCGGTTCCGCCTGCAGGAGGGCCTCGATGGCAGCAGCATCCACGCGCTCTGCGTCGAGTTGAGCCTCCGCCGCCCGGTTCAAGTCGAGGACGTCTGGTTCCGCCTGCAGGAGGGCCTCGATGACAGCGGCATTCGCGCGCTCCGCGTCGAGTTGAGCCTCCGCTGCCCGGTTCAAGTCAAGGACGTCCGGTTCCGCCTGTAGGAGGGCCTCGATGGCAGTGACATCCGCGCGCTCCGCCTCAAGTTGAGCCTCCGCCGCCCGGTTCACATCCATGACATTCGGTTCCGCGTGCAGGAGAGCCTCGACGGCAGCGGCATGCGCGCGCTCCGCGTCGAGTTGAGCCTCTGCCTCCCGGTCCTCCTTTAGTATCGCCAGGTTGAACCGTTGGTCCGCTTTGCACCATGGGGGACCCGCGACGCCGCACGAGGTCGACGCCCATCGCCTCATACCCATCGGGGCCTTCGCGCCGTGACCTCCGCCATGAACATTGATCGACTTCCTCCTCCTCGTAGCTTGGCTCCAGAGAACTCGGGATTGGCCCACAAAGAAAGAGAGCTTGGGAACGGAGGTCTGGTGCCGACCGCCGCGCGATTTCTGCGTGGCGCCCAAATACAAGATCTTGTAGTACGTGATCTTGCGGCGCACCATGGCTTTCTGACGAACTAGGGGACGCTTGATGCGGGCTAGGGGATCGAAAGGTGGGGGGATGGGCTGGAGAGGAGGTGTGGTTATGGGGCAGTGACTGGCGTAGGCCGAGCAACGAAGGTTCTGGTGTGAATAGTGGTTCTGGTGACGATCGGTCAATCGGTTTTGACTGTACATCGCTCTTGTCGCGTTCGCATTGCACCCCGGCACGCTGGACCCTCCACGTCGCCCACAGAATGGAACGCGCTTCGTCTTGCATTTTCGCTCGCTTGTGGGACCACAGTTGAGAGCAAACCGATGTCCCTCCCCCTCCCCCGCCCGCGTCATTTATACTACCACTCCCTCCATTTTATGCGGAGTAAATAAAAACAGAGGGAGTATATGTCGGTGTCAAAACCGGCGGATCTCGGGTAGGGGGGTCCCGAACTGTGCGTCTAAGGCGGGTGGTAACAGGAGGCGGGGGACACGATGTTTACCCAGGTTCGGGCCCTCTCGATCCAGGTAATACCCTACTTCCTGCTTGATTGATCTTGATGATATGAGTATTATAAGAGTTGATCTACCACGAGATCGTAGAGGCTAAACCCTAGAAGCTAGCCTATGGTATGATTGTTCTTGTCCTACGGACTAAACCCTCCGGTTTATATAGACACCGGAGGGGGCTAGGATTACACAGAGTCGGTTACAAGGGAGGAGATCTACATATCCGTATCGCCAAGCTTGCCTTCCACGCCGAGGAGAGTCCCTTCCGGACACGGGACGAAATCTTCAATCTTGAATCTTCATAGTCCAACAGTCCGGCTAAAGTATATAGTCCGGCCGTCCGAGGACCCACTAATCCAGGACTCCCTCAGTAGCCCCCGAACCAGGCTTCAATGGCGATGAGTCCGGCACGCAGATTGTCTTCGGCATTGCAAGGCGGGTTCTTCTCCAAATTCTGAATACTTGTTTGAATAGTGTCCGGCTTCCCATAAATGTTGCACTCCTTGGCTTCCATGCCTAATAATGGATATCCTCCACGCGTCGAGCGAATGCGAGAAGTCGGGGCATTTTTACAATTGCCACCCTAGCCATGTGGGTAAATCGTCTATTAAAGAGACGGGGATTCTCAGATCCAGATCACACCATCCTCCCACAACGAGTATCCATCGGAGCGCGCCCGGAAAAAATCCATTCCAACATGGCCGGTCGTCGCAGCTCCTCCTCTCGCTCCCGTAGCCCTAAGCCCGACAATTGGAAGAAGTGTTCCGTCCCCCACAACCAATTAGTAGAGCTACAGACCCAGGGGTTTCTCCCTCCAGTGTATATGGTCCCTGTTTGAGCCGGGCTCGCCACCTATAACGGCGGGGAGCAAGCGGAGATCTTTCCCAGCCCATCCATGGGGGAGCGGGTATGCCTCGTCCCTTACTTATTAAGAGGGCTTGGATTTCCAGTTCATCCGTTCCTCCGCGGGCACCTGGAGTTCTATGGCCTCCAACAGCATAACTTCACTCCCGCCTCCATATTACACATTGCTGGCTATGTTGCCCTTTGCGAGCTGTTTCTGGGTTGCGAAGCTCATTTCGAGCTATGGAAGAGGCTATTCTGCCTCGTACCCCGTACACAGGAGGGGTCGCTGTATCAAGTGGGCAGAGCCGAAATATGGCGCATCGCCGGGACCGGGTACCTGTTTGGTACTCCGAAGAAGACATCCGAGGACTGGCCTTCGGAGTGGTTTTTTATATGGAGGACGTCCCCCTTCCGGACCCTATCCGGATGGGCCTCCCTAAGTTCGACAACGCTCCCCTGAAGAAACGCCGCAGCTGGCGCCCTCGGAGCCCTGAGGAGGAAGATAACGGAGAAGTCCTTTACCTGATGGGCCGGATAAAAATGCTGGCTCAATCAGGACTGACAATAACCGAGGTTATGTCAATATGTATAATACGGGGGGTACATCCACTTCAATATTGAGGGCACCCCATGTGGCAGTTTAACAGGGAAGATGACGCCACCCGCTGCGGGCGTAAGGGACCGGACTCAGTTGCTACTCTAGCAAAAATTCAGTCTGATTTGTACAAGGGAGAGGAAGAGGAGTTCATCCGCATTAAGCCACGGGACGGATTCTCCATGTACAACCCTCCAAGCTGGGTGAGTTGTCACTTTTTACTCCCAACCTTCCCACATTCTTCGTCATAAGTACTTACCTTGCCGTTTCATGGCAGGAACTGCGAAAAGCTGTAAGGGAGGTCCACAGCCCGCCTCCACAACCGGAGGACCCTTACCGGGCCCTCGTTCCCGGACTCGAAGAGGATCCGGACATATTTGTGGAGCTGATCGACAGGAAATTCTATCAATTGAGCTACGATGATGCCATGGTGGCCATCATAGCCGACTATCCTGGGCTACTCCCTGCATCGCATGTAAGTAAAACCGGAGTCCCTACTTCCAAGAAGGATCCCCATTTCTGCACTTCACCTACCATACACATATGGTGTCTTACAGGGAAGGCCCTCGGGACGCCATGCCGAACCCGCAGTGACTCGCCAACAAGGGGCACCGAAGCCAGGTAGGCTAAAAAGGAAGGCGGTCAGGACTAAGACGCCGTCGCAGAGGTATGATACAGAACCTCGCTCTGAGGTTGTCGTCTTTTAAAATATAATAACGTCCACATTTCCTAGTAGGAAAAATGCCCGCCGGACTATATCCGGAGAGGTTTCCGATCACGCCTCCACCAGTCGGGCTCTAGGGCCAGACATAGAGCCGGAAGCTAACACGGGGCGAACGCCGGATGCTCCTCCTATAGAGGATACGGATAGATTATCCGCTAGAAATTCTGAAGTGGAGAGCGCCATGAATCACAGGCGTCGTCGGGCCGTACTCCGTGACGCTTGTTTCTCCCAAGAGGCGTTTGATGCCTTCACTCAGGCGACGCGTACATCTGTGCTGCTCAAAATGGTCTTGCCAGAGCCACGGACCAGTATGTAAAGGATATACTCTTGGAGATATGCCCTAGAGGCAATCATGTATGATGATATTTCCTATGTGTTTATGAATAAAGATAGTCCTTGGACATTATCAATGATGTGTATTAGCAAGTACGTGACTTGTTTGTGGGACTATGCATTGTATGATGACTGTCCTAAAAGGTCCTAGTCGAAAGGGCTGTGTGGACGCGCAACCGACTAGACTAGCATATGGCACGGTCGATGGCTTGGTCTCACTAGCCATGGAGCATTGGATGCTAACCGGATAATATGGACTTGGAAAGGTCTGGTCGGATACGACATAGTCGGATCCGAGTCGAGATAAGGTCCGAGTCGGACAGACCCAACTATGAGACGCAACGATATGTCATCTGTGAGTCTCTAGTACAACATATGTTCTATGTCCTAAGACACGAGTGACGATGTACTCGGGATGGTGACAGACTTGCTTTGGTCCGACCAAACGCTACTCCGTGGATCGGGTAGTTACAAAGGTAGGTTTCGGGTTTGTCCAGTCCCATGCTGCGAGACATGGTCGAGCAAGATGGGATTTGCCCCTCCGATCAAGAGAGATATACTCTGGGCCCCTCGTGTGATCCGACCAGGAACAGCATGGCCATGCAACAAGGATTATGAGATAAAGATTGTGGTCGGCATCACTGGAACGAGAAAGAGGTCGGGCTAGCAAAAGGATGACAGTCTCGCCTTGAGCCCGACAACATATATCGTGCGGCAAAGGGAACAGAAGTGTGACACGCCAGGCTGTGTTCGCCTAACCAGCTTCATAGTTCTGCTTGGTGGTCGGCATGCCTTGCTAGAGGCCGCTACCAACCGTGCAGGTCGGAGGTGATCCGAACTGTGACCAAGCCGACTTGAACCTAAGGGGTCGCGCGCTTAAGGGAAGGAACCTACGAGGTCGGTTCGTAGGACACTGGTTGGATGTGATCCGAACTGAACTAGGAACGTGACCGAGTAGACTTTGGGATTTAGGGTCCATGCGAGGCCCAAGTGTTGAGCCTGCGACGGACGCCTATATAAAGTGGAGGTGCGGCACACTCATGCGGTTGATCACTTCGGCTACGACTAGGGTTTGCATGTGTTGCGAATAGCCACCTCCACTCGCCGCCGACTGTGTGATCGGACCTAGTAGTCCGCCGCTCGGTGTTCCTCCTGCACGTGCGGATACCGTTAGAGGCGGTGCACTTGCGCTGCTCCGGCGAACTCGTACATGGGATTAGACGACCGGCTGTTCGAGGGAGATCGGACGAGGAGGAGACGATCCATGCAGACGCGCTGCCCCAACTCTTCTTCCGCTGCACGACACTGCGCGTCTAGTGGTAACGAACTGTGATCCATCTCCCGTAGCATGTTCCTGGACGTTCTGCGCGTAGGAAAATTTTAATTTGCAGTCGACGCACCCTACCATAGAACCCAACATATACGGGTAAGAAAATCTGATGATTATATATATCAGTGGCCCCTGAGACTTGAAACAGTTGACACAACTGATTTAAGGATCATTATTTGTGTAGGTTCTTATGGAGAAGAATACCCAATTGTCTCAAGAGCTGGAAGAGTGCAAAGCCCAGCTATGGGCCGCAGTTGCCGCGCTGAAGGAGTCCGAGAAGGGCCCCTATGGTAACACTTGTTTCTATTGCAAAGAATGACAAGTACCAGATAGTATGCGGCATGCATGCAAATCTAACAATAGATTCTACAGATGACTCCGGAGTGAATCCGGAGGCCGTGATAGGGAACGAGCCGCATGCCCAACGACAGCTAAAGGCTGGTGAGTGCGTGCTTGCAAAGGTTAGGTAGGAGAAAAACAATCTCCAAGATGCCAATATCCAGCTGAGCATGGAACTGAAGGATGTTCGGGCCCAGCTTGCTGACTCCGTGAAGGAGAATAAGCGGCTTCGACGCGGCATTGTCAGTAAGTGCTTGAACGAACCTTTGAAAAAGTTCGGCGAAGAAGCTTGTCTGCAGGTATGCTGACGGGTCATCCCGCGGAGGAGATGCCCGGGTCTGCGGGTGATCTTATACCAGAGCTCTCACAACTGCACGAACAAGTTCGGCAGGAGATGCAGGGTATTTCCCAAGCCTTGTGGCCATCCACCTCCCCGCCAGGAGGCATGGGGGAGCTTATAGAGAAGCTCAAGGGAGCGCGGCGGCGCTTCCGATTATGGAAGATATCAGCCTGCCGACAAGGTGCAAGGGAAGCCTGGGCCTTGGTGAAGACGCGATATACGAAAGCTGACCCAAACCACATGGCCGAGGTCGGACCTGTGGGGCCTGATGGGAAAGAGATCCCTGTCAGTTTGGTGTATGACCAAGTAGAGCCGCAAAGTATCCCCAACAGGATTGTAGGCTAGACAGCCTGTTGGATGGTATAGAAGAAGAATTTAGTCAGTCTAAGTGACTATATACTTCAAGTGACATATATTGTCCCTAGCCGGATTGTAAATCATTTATTTATTACCAAAAGGGCCTCTGCTATTTATTTATTCGTGAGCAAAAGGGGATACCCCCCCCCCCCCGATTTTTGTTAATAGAAATCATTAGATGTTCACAACACTACGCCCAGCCTGCTACAGAGGTTTCATTCATTACTAGTTTTAGCAAAGTGCTCATGTCATAGCCACTGAATACATCACGAGTGCTACATACACTGCAAATAAAGAGACAATCATCCTACAGAGCACATCGATTTTGCCCATTATCTTCACAAGCTCTTTCATCTCCTCATTGCTGTCAAGGTCGTTCAAAGAATTGTTGCTTGGCCATGATCGGAGGAACTGCATCTTTAACCTTCTGCTCTACATCTTCCTCTTCTGTTGTTCCTTCAGTTACTTGTCCAACACCCCAACCTGCTAGTATTGGGATTCCTCGGCTAACCAAATAATCAGTGTAGTTGCTTTCCCCCACATCAGCAACTTCCCAGAAATACAAATCACACGAATCTTCCCTTTTTTGCATGAATCAAATTGGAAGATCATCAACCAAACTATTAAAAAAATCAGCAACTGAAAGCAGCAGAACAACACTTAAACATATTATTACCCCATGATTTGGGCATTTGTAGAAGACTCGGCCAGGGTTGAGGATTGTGGTTGAGACGCGACGGATGACTCTGCGTGATTTGCAGCAGTGGCACCACACTAACGGCAGCGGGTTGCGATGAGCAACCGACTGCGGTGTGCGTGCCGGCGGGGGTGTGATGAGACCAATAGGCGATGGTACGGGTGGCGACTTGGCGCATATTTGGTTGCTGCCTGCTGAAGAGAGCAGGTGGACGAGCAGCCAGCGGACATGGTTGCTGCGGCCAGAGCTTCTGATGCTAGGCAGAGTAAGTAGAGAAGAGGAGAAGCGAAAGTTGGATATGTTGGTTTCATTACTTGCAAAGTAGCATAGCACCATATATAGTCATAGTCTAGCTTTGGATTCGAACCAGCTATAGGAGCAGGTCTCTCTTTTTTCTAAAACTCAGCAACGTCTCTTTACTGGTACACTAGCTTGTTCTGTACGCCTTCTCAAGTCTTTGATTTTCTTTCTTCTTTTTTTGCAAAGAAGGAAGGAGGACAAGATTGAGAGTTCCTGGGACTCGAACCCAAGGCCTCTCGGTTGAATACCAAGGGTGCTAGTCACTTATGTGGCGAACGTTCCCTGGGAGGAGGACGGCAGACGAACGCATTTTCCTCACAGTTTTAGTTGCGACGCAAGATCGAACGGTCGCAGTTTCGGGAATTTTACCAGGTGAACGAGCCCAGTTTTTCTTTTCTCCCTATATATAAAAAAGTATGCTACTTGGTGTCGGCTTAGTCAACAAATGATTGTGCCAACCTTGACCGTTGGATTGACATTCAACGTATGTCGTGTTTCTTCAGTCTCTTCTTCCTCCAGCCTCCAAAGCCAAACCAGCGCCGGCGAGACGCCTGCTCCCGCCTCCCACGTCTGGCTGTGCTGCCGCGCACGCATCACGGCCACATCGCACCCTAAAACCCTGCGCATCTTCCCCCGCTCCTATTCGTTCCCGTCTGAGGCCTCACCATCATCCTCCGCCTTGGTTTGCTCGCTTGGCAGCTCGCCTCGGTGTTGTCAACATGGTCAACAACCGAGAAGAATAAGGAGATGACCGTGCATGGTGAGGATGACAGTAGGGACCCAGCAGCGCGCGTAGTAATTTTGTTTTTTCGGGACGGAGAAGGGAACTGGGTTGTGCGGGAGCTGTGGCCCGTCTAGCCCAGGCTTTTATCTCATATGTTTAGCACATGACCAGCCCAGTTTGTTTTTTCCTTTCTGAAAATGGCTAGCCCAGCTATTTTTCTTTTGTAGAATAACCAAAATAGGCCTACTTGCTTTTCTACGCCCTGCTGGGCCGGAAATCTTTCAAGACGAGGAGGGATGCATTTTGCCCAGAAAATGGGCTATAAGTAATAATAAATGGGCTATAAGTAATAATAAATGGGCTGTAAAATGAAAAAATATAGCAAACAGGCAATTAGTTCCAAAATACTTTTTCTTTCAGATTTTGATATTTTAAATTTCATAGTTTTTGTGCGGGTAAAATTTCATTGGATTTAAATTAAGTTATGTTTAGTTTTTAAATTAATTTGAATCTGGCTAGAAATTTCGGGTTGTATGCTATTTGGGACAGATTTGGAGGCTGACTTGTGGGTCTACTAGGTTGACATGTATGAAAGGCTTTGTCAACTTAGTCCACAAATGATTCTAGCCGCAGTGACTGTTGGATGTTAATCCAACGGCCGTGCTTCTTCTTCAATATCTGATCTTCTTGCTCCAAATTACCAAACTAGCGCTGTGGGACTGCTCGCTCCGCCTCCGTGGCGGTCTTTGCCGCCAAAGGCCGCACCGCCCCACCCTACTCTATTGCTGGCCGGGCCATTCCTCTACTCACCCACACCTCCTGTTATTTTCCGGCGATGGCAGCCGGACCAGTAAACCCTCGTACTCCCCACCGCGTGGGCAACCACTGCCAAGTCGTCCCCAGCTCCGTGCCATTCCCTTCCTAGGCCTCGCCGTCGTCCACCGCCCTGGTTCTCTCAGCACGGCGTGGTCAACATGGTCAACGAACGACATCCATCGGACATGGACTGTACGTGGAGAGGCTGACAGCTGGGTCCACAGCCGCACATAAGTAAATGCCTCCTTATTATGCGCAAAATAATGATTCCTCCACCTGACATCTGGGACCCACCGAAAGGGCCTTTGTATTTCGCGAAAAAATGTTCACCCCGCTGATAGCTCGGACCCACCAGCTATATCTTCGCACGCAAGGAGGTGACACCTTATTACGCACAAAAAATGAATACCCCCCTGCGTGGGAGGCTGACTTGTGGGCCTACTAAGTTGACGGGGACAGAGGGCTTTGTCAACTTAGTCAATATGAACGATTCTAGCTCCAGTGACCGTATGATGTCCATCCAACGGCCGTAGTGCTTCTTCAACCTCCGGTCTTCTTGCTCCAGCCGCCCAAACCAGCACCGGTAGTGCCGCGTGCTCCTGCCTCCTGTGGCCGGCTGTGATGCCGTGGAGGCCTCACCGCCCCCTACTACTCCCAGCGTTGGCCAGGTCATCCGCATCTACTCACCCACACCCCATGTTATTCTGCGGTGACGGCAGCCTCACACCGCAGCCGAACCAGTGAACCCTCGTACTCCTCTTTGCGTGGGCTTCCACTGCCGCGTCTTCCCCGGCTCCGCGTCGTCCCCTTCCTAGGCCTCACCGTCGTGCTCTCGGCGCGGCGTGGTCAACATGGTCAAGGAACGACTTCCGTCGGAAGAGTACTGTACGTGGAGAGGCTGACAGCTGGGTCCACGGCCGCAGCAAGGAAGTGCCTCCTTATTACGCGCAAAATAATTATTTCTCCACCTGACAGCAGGGACCCACCGGACGGGCCACCGTATTTTTGCGAAAAAAATGTTTCCCCCTGACAGCTGGGACCCACCAGCTAAATCTTTGCACGCAAGGAAGTGCCTGACAGTCGGGACCCACCCGGTCGAAGCGTACGTAGCGTTGTCATTCTGGTCGCGGACGTGTACATACATACTGGTCGATGTAGAGGCGCACACGTGTCGTAGTAGAGGCGCGCACGTAGCATGTACACGTACATACATCGGCCAGGGTGCAAGAAAGTAAATCTGACCCGCGTCGCATTACATACCGGCGGGGTCTCGAACGCCTACTCACGCATACGTACGGCCAGGGCTCGTGTACATGGCTGGGTCGAAACGGAGAAACTGCGTCGTTGTCGTTTTCATGGGGAGCCAACCAGCAGGGTCGGAACGGAATGCGTCGTCGTGTTCATCGGGAGCCAACCGGCTTGTGAGGGAGTCCTGGATTAGGGGGTCCCCGGACAGCAGGACTATATCCTTTTGCCGGACTGTTGGACTATGAAGATACAAGATTGAAGATTTCGTCCCGTGTCCGGATGGGACTCTCCTTGGCGTGGAAGGCAAGCTTGGCAATACGGATATGTAGATCTCCTCCCTTGTAACCGACTCTGTAACCCTAGCGCCCCTCCGGTGTCTATATAAACCGGAGGGTTTAGTCCGTAGGACAACAACAATCATACCATAGGCTAGCTTCTAGGGTTTAGCCTCTACGATCTCGTGGTAGATCAACTCTTGTAATACTCATATCATCAAGATCAATCAAGCAGGAAGTAGGGTATTACCTCCATCGAGAGGGCCCGAACCTGGGTAAACATCGTGTCCCCGCCTCCTGTTACCATCCGCCTTAGACGCACAGTTCGGGACCCCCTACCCGAGATCCGCCGGTTTTGACACCGACATTGGTGCTTTCATTGAGAATTCCATTGTGCCGTCACCATAAGGCTTGATGGCTCCATCAATCATTGGCAACGATGTGATCCAGGGTGAGGTTTTCCTCCCCGGACAGATCTTTATATTCGGCGGCTTCGTACTGCAGGCCAATTCACTTGGCCATCCGGAGCAGATCGAAAGCTACACCCCTGGCCATCAGGTCAGATTTGGAAACTTGAACTATTCTGCCGACATCCGCCGAGACTTGATCTTCGACGGATTTGAACCCATGTCAGGCGTGCCACACAATCACAATGGGCATGACTTAGCTCTGCTGTCGGACAGTGGTCGGGAGATCACACCTGCAACTACTCAAGCCCTTTATCCGGAACAAATTGCACCATCGAAGGACGGGTGGATAGAACCCGCCACGAAGGCCGCACTCTCAGTGGCGACAGAGCCGAATACTGACTTCACCTCCCACGAGAGTCGTGCGTTGGAGATATACCCTAGAGGCAATCATGTATGATGATATTTCCTATGTGTTTATGTATAAAGATAGTCCTTGGACATTATCAATGATGTGTATCAGCAAGTATGTGACTTGTTTGTGGGACTCGTATGATGACTGTTCTAAAAGGTCCCTAGTCGAAAGGGCTATGTGGACGCGCAGCCGACTAGACTGGCATATGACACGGTCAATGGCTTGGTCTCACTAGCCATGGAGCATTGGATGCTAACCGGATAATATGGACATGGAAAGGTCTGGTCGGATTCGACGTAGTCGGATCCGAGTCGAGATAAGGTCCGAGTCGGACAGACCCAACTATGAGACGCAGCGATATGTCATATGTGAGTCTCTAGTACAACATACGTTCTATGTCCTAAGACCTGAGCTGACGCATGTACTCGAGATGGTGACAGACTTGCTTTGGGCCGACCAAACGCTACTCCGTGACTGGGTAGTTACAAAGGTAGGTTTCAGGTTTGTCTAGTCCCATGCTACGAGACATGGTCGAGCAAGATGGGATTTGCCCCTCCGATCAGGAGAGATATACTCTGGGCCCCTCGTGTGATCCGACCAGGAACAGCATGGCCATGCGACAAGGATTATGAGATAAGCCGGATAGTGGTCGGTATCACCGAACGAGAAAGAGGTCGAGGCTAGCACAAGGATGACAGTCTCGCCTTTGAGCCCGACAACATATATCGTGGTGGCAAAGGGAACATAAGTGTGACACGCCAGGCTGAGTTCGCCTAACCAGACTTCATAGTTCGCTTGGTGGTCGGCACGCCTTGCTAGAGGCCGCTACCAACCGCAGGTGGTCGGAGGTGATCGAATCTGTGACCAAGCTGAATTGAACCTAATGGGTCGCGGCTTAAGGGAAGGAACCTCACGAGGTCGGTTCAGAGGACACCGGGTCGGATGTGATCCGAATTGGACTAGGAACGTGACCGAGTAGACTTTGGGCTTTAGGGTCCGTGCAAGGCCCAAGTGTTGAGCCTGCGACGGACGCCTATATAAAGTGGAGGTGCGGCACACTCATGCGGTTGATCGCTTCGGCGCTGCGACTAGGGTTTGCATGTGTTGTGAATAGCCACCTCCACTCGCCGCCGATTATGTGATCAGACCTAGCAGTCCGCCGCACGGTGTTCCTCCTGCACGCGCGGATACCGTTAGAGGCGGTGCACTTGCGCCGCTCCAGCGAACTTGTACGTGGGATCGGACGACTGGTTGTTCGAGGAAGATCGGACGAGGAGGAGACGATCCACGCGGACGCGCTGCCCCAACTCTTCTTCCGCTGCACGGCACTATGCGTCTAGTGGTAATGATCTGTGATCCATCTCCCGTAGCATGTTCTTGGTTGTTCTGCGCGTAGGAAATTTTAATTTGCAGTCGACGCACCCTACCGTAGAACCCAACACCGTGTTGCCGAACCATCGGGTTCATCCCCGGCCACGGGCTCCGAGCTGCTTACATCCATGCCTATCGAATCCGATCGAGCACCGATCATGGAGTTTACCTCCGCGGATATCTTTCAGCACTCGCCTTTCGGCGATGTGCTAAATTTATTAAGATCCCTCTCCTTGTCAGGAGGCCCTTGGCCGAACTATGTCTGGCTAGAATGGGATGCAGACGACGAAGAAACTCGCGCCCCACCCACCACACACTTAGTAGCCATTGTCGACGATTTAACCGACATGCTCGATTTCGACTCCAAAGACATCGACGGTATGGACGACGATGCAGGAGACGATCAGGAACCACCGCCTACAGGACGCTCGACAGCCACCTCAACGCACGATGTATATATATATATACATATGGTGGATACACCCAAAGAAGACAACAACGAGGAATGGAAGGATGCAGCGAAGGATAGCTCCCTCGAGAAGCAACCAAAGCGACGGCGTAGGCGCCGCTCCAAATCCCGCCTCGACAAAAACAGTGATAACAGCGCAAGAGAAAATAACACCCCAGTCGACTCCAGAGGACACTACAACATTGACCCACCGATAGAGCAGGATGAACCAGCGAACGGTGAACATAGTACGGAGCAGCTGTCCGAACACGTCGACGCCGAAGATAAAAATCATCAACCTCTCTCCGGAGAGGAAAACAGTCCAGACGACGATGCACGCATCATCCCGGAAAGACACTAGGAACAAGAGAACCTCCGTAGAAGGCTCATTGCCACCGCGAGGAGTCTGAAGCAGTAGAAGCAAAGGCTTAAGGCTGCGTAGAATACACTCAATAGTAGATGGAACAAAGTGCTCGACACTGAAGAAAAGTATGGTGGTAGCTGCCATACAAAGAGCTATCCAAAGCGCAAGCTGTTGCCTGAGTTCGACGATGAGGCCGTAGAGCCTATACAGCCGAAGAATAAAACGGCCGATCTACCGGATCGACCACCTCGTGGCCGCGATAGGGCGGCTAACGGGGCCGCACATAAGTCGACACACGATTTACGTTAGGACTTGCGCCAAAAATCCGGTATGACCAGGTCCATCTATGGATCTAGGAAGCGCGCTCCGGCACAAAATCAAAACCAAATACTACAACCTTTCGAACGCCACGACACATCCAAATACAGGGGTGCCGCACACCCCCCCTATGCTTCACCGACGAGGTATTGGATCATGAATTTCCAGAGGGGTTCAAACCCGTGAACATAGAGGCGTACGACAGAACGACAGACCCTGGGGTCTGGATTGAGGACTTCATCCTGCATATCCATATGGCTCATGGAGACGATCTCCACGCCATTAAATACCTACCCCTCAAGCTGAAAGGACTAGCTCGGCACTGGCTGAAGAGCCTCCCTGAAAATTCAATAGGAAGTTGGGAGGAGCTTGAGGATGGTTTCAGGGCCAATTTTCAAGGGACTTATGCCCGACCTCCAGATGCAGACGATTTAAGTAAAATAATTCAACAGCCCGGAGAGTCAGCCCGAAAGCTTTGGCACAGATTTCTCACTAAGAAGAACCAAATCATCGACTGCCCGGACGCCGAAGCCTTAGCAGCTTTCAAACACGGCGTCATGATTTAATGGCTTGCAGAACACCTCGGCTAGGACAAACCAAGGACAATGGCAGCCTTAACAAGCCTTATGACCCGCTTTTGCGCTGGCGAAGATAGCTGGCTAGCCCGTAGTAGCACTAGCGACCCAGGCCCATCCGAAGTCAGGGATGGCAATGGAAAACCATAACGCAATAAAAGCAAGCATCGAAATAACGAAGACAGCCCAGCCAACACGGCGGTAAACGCCGGATTCAGGGGCTCTCTACCCGGTCAGCGGAAGAAGCCTTTCAAAGACAACAGAGATGGACCGTCCAGCCTCAACAAGATCCTAGACAAATTATGTCAGATTCACGGCACCTCCGACAAACCTGTGAATCACACCCACAGAGAATGCTGGGTCTTCAAGCAAGCCGACAAGCTAAATGCCGAACACAAGGGGAGGGAGACACCAAGTGAAGACGAGGACGAGCCTCATCAGCAAAGCACTAGGGGACAGAAAAAATTCCCACCAGAGGTCAAAATAGTGAACATGATTCACGTAACAGAAAGAAAGGGCAAACATGCACTCAAAGACACATGCGCCATAGAGCCCGTCACCCCCAAGTTCAACCCTTGGTCGGCCCGCCCAAACACCTTTGATTGCAGGGATCACCTGACAAGTATCCGGCATGGAGGATTGGCTGCCTTGGTGCTAGACCCAATTATCGACGGATACCATCTCACCCAAGTCCCCATGGACGGCGGCAGTAGCCTGAATCTGATATATCGGGACATAGTCCACAAAATGGGGATAGACCCGACAAGAATTTGCCAAAGTACTACTACCTTTAAAGGGGTAATACCAAGCCCAGAGGCCCGCTGTATGGGCTTTATAGTACTAGAGGTTCTATTCAGTTCACCCGACAACTTCCAAAGTGAAAAGTTAACCTTCGACATCGCTCCATTCCGAAGCGGCTATCAAGCACTACTCGGAAGAACAACTTTCGCTCGTTTTAATGCAGTACCACATTACGCTTCTCTTAATCTTAAGATGCCCGGTCCACTTGGCACCATCACAGTTAGTGGAAATATTGAGCGTTCCTTACGCACGGAAAAACGTGCGGTGGCCTTAACAGCCGAACACTAGACGGCCTCTCCAACTAGAATAAATGATCGGTCGTCAAGACTGTTGGGGATCGTAGCAGAAATTTAAAATTTTCTACGCATCACCAAGATCAATCTATGGAGTCATCTAGCAACGAGAGAGAGAGGAGTGCATCTACATACCGTTGTAGATCGCGAGCGGAAGCGTTCAAGAGAACGGGGTTGATGGAGTCGTACTCGTCGTGATCCAAATCACCGATGATCCTAGCGCCGAAAGGATGGCACCTCCGCGTTCAACACACGTACGGAGCCGAGACGTCTCCTGCGCCTTGATCCAGCAAGGAGGAGGGAGAGGTTGAGGAAGAGAGCTCCAACAGCAGCACGACGGCGTGGTGGTGATGGAGTGGTAGTATTCGGCGAGTGGCTTCGCCAAGCTCTTAACGGAGGAGGAGAGGTGTTGGGGAGGGGAGGGGCTGCGCCTTGGATGTGGTGCTGCAGCCCTCCCCTCGCCCCTCTATTTATAGGAGAAGGGCGAAGGGGGGACGGCCCCTCTAGATGGGATCTAGAGGGAGGCGGCGGCCAAGAGGGAGGGGGCTTGCCCCCCAAGCAAGGGAGGCGCCCCCCCTTAGGGTTCCCCCCAAACCCTAGGCGCACGGGCCCAAGGGGGGATGCGCCCAGCCCTCCTAGGGGCTGGTTCCCTTCCCTCTACAGCCCATAAGGCCCTCCGAGAGAGGTGGCCCCTCCCGGTGGACCCCCGGAACCCCTCTGGTGGCCCCGGTACAATACCGGTATGCCCCCGAACTTTTCCGGTGACCGTATGAAAACCTCCCATATATAAATCTTCACCTCCAGACCATTCCGGAACTCCTCGTGATGTCCGGGATCTCATCCGGGACTCCGAACAACATTCGGTAATCACATACATATCTTCCTTATAACCCTAGCATCATCGAACCTTAAGTGTGTAGACCCTACGGGTTCGGGAATCACGCAGACATGACCGAGACAGCTCTCCGGCCAATAACCAACAGCGGGATCTGGATACCCATGTTGGCTCCCACATGTTCCACGATGATCTCATCGGATGAACCACGATGCCGAGGATTCAAGTAATCCCCTATACAATTCCCTTTGTCAATCAGTATGTTACTTGCCCGAGATTCGATCGTCGGTATCCCAATACCTCGTTCAATCTCGTTACCAGCAAGTCACTTTACTCGTTCCATAATGCATGATCCCGTGACCAACCACTTGGTCACATTGAGCTCATTATGATGATGCATTACCGAGTGGGGCCAGAGATACCTCTCCGTCATACGGAGTGACAAATCCCAGTCTCGATCTGTGCCAACTCAACAGACACTTTCGGAGATACCTGTAGTGTACATTTATAGCCACCCAGTTACGTTGTGACGTTTAGTACACCCAAAGCACTCCTACGGTATCCGGGAGTTGCACGATCTCATGGTCTAAGGAACTGATACTTGACATTAGAAAAGCTCTAGCAGACGCACTACACGATCTTGTGCTATGCTTAGGATTGGGTCTTGTCCATCACATCATTCTCCCAATGATATGATCCCATTATGAATGACATCAAATGTCCATGGTCAGGAAACCGCAACCATCCATTGATCAACGAGCTAGTCAACTAGAGGCTCACTAGGGACATGTTGTGGTCTCTGTATTCACACATGTATTATGATTTCCGGATAACACAATTATAGCATGAACAATCGACAATTACCATGAACAAGGAAATATAATAATAATCATTTTATTATTGCCTCTAGGGCATATTTCCAACAGTCTCCCACTTACACTAGAGTCAGTAATCTAGTTACATTGTGATGAATCGAACACCCATAGAGTTCTGGTGTTGATCATGTTTTGCTTGCGGAAGAGGTTTAGTCAACGGATCTGCGACATTCAGATCCGTATGCACTTTGCAAATATCTATGTCTCCATCTTGAACATTTTCACGAATGGAGTTGAAGCGACACTTGATGTGCCTGGTCTTCTTGTGAAACCTGGGCTCCTTGGCAAGGGCAATGGCTTGAGTGTTGTCACAGAAGAGAGTCATCGGCCTCGACGCATTGGGAATAACTCCTAGGTCGGTAATGAACTCCTTCATCCAGATTTCTTCATGTGCTGCCTCCTAGGCTGCCATGTATTCCGCTTCACATGTAGATCCCGCCACGATGCTTTGCTTGCAGCTGCACCAGCTTACCGCCCCACCATTCAAAATATATACGTATCCGGTTTGTGACTTAGAGTCATCCAGATCTGTGTCGAAGCTAGCGTCGACGTAACCCTTTACGCATTTGAGCTCTTCGTCACCTCCATAAACGAAACATATCCTTAGTCCTTTTCGTGTACTTCAGGATATTCTCGACCGCTGTCGATGTTCCATGCCGGGATTACTTTGGTACCTTCCTACCAAACTTACGGCAAGGTTTACATTAGGTGCGGTACACAGCATGGCATACATGATAGACCCTATGGCCGAGGCATAGGGGCGACACTCATCTTTTCTCTATCTTCTGCGTGGTGGGACATTGAGCCGAGCTCAATTTCACACCTTGCAACACAGGCAAGAACCCCTTCTTGGACTGATCCATATTGAACTTCTTCAGTATCTTATCAAGGTATGTGCTTTGTGAAAGATATATGAGGCGTCTCGATCTATCTCTATAGATCTTGATGCCTAATATGTAAGCAACTTCTCCAAGGTCCTTCATTGAAAAACACTTATTCAAGTAGGCCTTTATGCTCTCCAGGAGTTCTATATCATTTCCCATCAACAATATGTCATCCACATATAATATGAGAAATGCTACAGAACTCCCACTCACTTTCTTGTAAACACAGGCTTCTCCATAAGTCTGCATAAACCCAAACGCTTTGATCATTTCGTCAAAGCGAATGTTCCAACCCCAAGATGCTTGCACCAGCCCATAGATGGAGCGATGGAGCTTGCATACCTTGTTAGCATTCTTAGGATCGACAAAACCTTCCGGCTGCATCATATACAATTCTTCCTTAAGAAAGCCGTTAAGGAATGCCGTTTTGACGTCCATTTGCCATATCTCATAATCGTAGAATGCGGCAATTGCTAACATGATTCGGACGGACTTAAGCTTCGCTACGGGTAAGAAGGTCTCATCATAGTCAACCCCTTGAACTTGTTGATAACCCTTAGCGACAAGTCGAGCTTTGTAGATGGTAACATTACCATCCGCGTCCGTCTTCTTCTTAAAGATCCATTTATTTTCTATTGCTCGCCGATCATCGGGCAAGTCTGTCAAAGTCCATACTTTGTTTTCATACATGGATCCTATCTCGGATTGCATGGCTTCAAGCCATTTGTTGGAATCTGGGCCCGCCATCGCTTCTTCATAGTTCGAAGGTCCACCGTTGCCTAACAACATAATTTCCAGGACGGGGTTGCCATACCATTCTGGTGTGGAACGTGTCCTCTTAGACCTACGAAGTTCAGTAGCAACTTGATCCGAAGTACCTTGATCATCATCATTAACCTCCTCTCTAGCCGGTGCAGGCACCACAGAACATCTTCTGAGCTGCGCTTACTTTCGCTTCAAGAGGCAGATTTCATCAAGTTCTACTTTCCTCCCACTTACTTCTTTCGAGAGAAACTCTTTCTCCGTAAAGGATCCATTCTTGGCAACAAAGATCTTGCCTTGGATTCGAGGTAGAAGGTATACCCAATAGTTTCCTTAGGGTATCCTATGAAGACGCATTTTTCCGACTTGGGTTCGAGCTTTTCAGGTTGAAGTTTCTTGACATAAGCATCGCATCCCCAAACTTTTAGAAACGACAGCTTAGGTTTCTTCCCAAACCATAATTCATACGGTGTCATTTCAACGGATTTCGAAGGAGCCCTATTTAAAGTGAATGCGGCAGTCTCTAAAGCATAGCCCCAAAATGAGAGTGGTAGATCAGTAAGAGACATCATAGATCGCACCATATCAAATAGAGTGCGATTACGACGTTCGGACACACCATTACGCTGAGGTGTTCCAGGCGGCGTGAGTTGTGAAACGATTCCACATTTCCTTAAGTGCATGCCAAATTCGTGACTTAAATATTCCCCTCCACGATCTGATCGTAAGAACTTTATTTTCTGTCACGTTGATTTTCAACCTCACTCTAAAATTCCTTAAACTTTTCAAAGGTCTCAGACTTGTGTTTCATTAAGTAGACATACCCATATCTACTCAAGTCATCAGTGAGGGTGAGAACATAACGATAGCCACCGCGTGCCTCAACACTCATTGGACCGCACACATCAGTATGTATGATTTCCAATAAGTTGGTTGCTCGCTCCATTTTTACGGAGAACGGAGTCTTGGTCATTTTACCCATGAGGCATGGTTCATGCGTGTCAAATGATTCGTAATCAAGAGACTCCAAAAGTCCATCTTCATGGAGCTTCTTCATGCGTTTGACACCAATGTGACCAAGGCGGCAGTGCCACAAGTATGTGGGACTATCATTATCAACCTTACATCTTTTGGTATTCACACTGTGAATATATGTAACATCACGTTCGAGATTCATTAAGAATAAACCATTGACCAGCGGGGCATGACCATAAAACATATCTCTCATATAAATAGGACAACCATTATTCTCGGATTTAAACGAGTAGCCATCTCGTATTAAACGAGATCCAGATACAATGTTCATGCTCAAAGCTGGCACTAAATAACAATTATTGAGGTTTAAAACTAATCCCGTAGGTAAATGTAGAGGTAGCGTGCCGACGGCGATCACGTCGACCTTGGAACCATTCCCGACGCGCATCGTCACCTCGTCCTTTGCCAGTCTCCGCTTATTTCGCAACTCTTGTTTTGAGTTACAAATATGAGCAACCGCACCAAAGATCAAATACCGGGAGCTACTACAGTAATCGGTAAGGTACACATCGATTACATGTATATCACATATACCTTTGGTGTTGCCGGCCTTCTTGTCCGCTAAGTACTTGGGGCAGTTCCGCTTCGGTGACCACTTCCCTTGCAATAAAAACACTCGGGTCTCGGGCTTGGGTCCATTCTTTGGTTTCTTCCCGGCAGCTTGTTTGCCGGGCACCAGACCTCCCTTGCCGCCTTTATTGAAACCCTTTTACCCTTGCCCTTCTTGAACTTAGTGGTTTTATTCACCATCAACACTTGATGTTCCTTTTTGATTTCCACCTCCGCTGATTTCAGCATTGAATATACTTCAGAATGGTTTTCTCCATCCCTGCATATTGAAGTTCATCACAAAGCTCTTGTAGCTTGGTGGAAGCGATCAAGGATTACATTAACGACCGCGTCATCCGGGAGATTAACTCCCAACTGAGATAAGCGGTTGTGCAACCCAGACATTTTGAGAATGTGCTCGCTGACGGAACTATTTTCCTCCATCTTACAACTGTAGAACTTGTCGGAGACTTCATATCTATCGACCCGTGCATGAGCTTGGAAAACCATTCTCAGCTCTTGGAACATCTCATATGCTCGGTGCTGCTCGAAACGTTTTTGGAGACCTGGTTCTAAGCTGTAAAGCATGCCGCACTGAACCAAGTAGTAATCATCAACACGCGACTGCCAAGCGTTCATAACGTCTTGGTTCGCTGGGGGTGGTGCTTCACCTAACGGTGCTTCAAGGACATATGCTTTATTGGCAGCTATGAGGATGATCCTCAAGTTCTGGACCCAGTCCGTATAGTTGCTACCATCGTCTTTCAGCTTGGTTTTCTCTAGGAACGCGTTGAAGTTGAGGTTGACATGAGCGTTGGCCATTTGATCTACAAGACATTTTTGCAAAAGTTTTAGACTAAGTTCATGATAATTAAGTTCATCTAATCAAATTATTTAATGAACTTCCACTCGAACAGACATCCCTCTAGTCATCTAAGTGATACATGATCCGGAAGTCAACTAGGCCGTGGTCCGATCATCATCACGTGAGATGGACTAGTCATCATCGGTGAACATCTTCATGTTGATCGTATCTTCTATACGACTCATGTTCGACCTTTCAGTCTTCCGTGTTCCGAGGCCATATGCGTACATGCTAGGCTAGTCAAGTCAACCTAAGTGTATTGCGTGTGTAAATCTGGCTTACACCCATTGTATTAGAATGTTAGAATCTATCACACCCGATCATCACGTGGTGCTCCGAAACAACGAACCTTCGCAACGGTGCACAGTTAGGGGGAACACTTTCTTGAAATTATTATGAGGGATCATCTTATTTATGCTACCGTCGTTCTAAGCAAATAAGAAGCAAAAACATGATAAACATCACATGCAATCAAATAGTGACATGATATGGCCAATATCATTTTGCTCCTTTTGATCTCCATCTTCGGGGCGCCATGACCATCATCGTCACCGGCATGACACCATGATCTCCATCATCATGATCTCCATCATCGTGTCTTCATGAAGTTGTCTCGCCAACTATTACTTCTACTACTATGGCTAATGGTTTAGCAACAAAGTAAAGTAATTACATGGCGTTATTCATTGACACGCAGGTCATACAATAAATTAAGACAACTCCTATGGCTCCTGCCGGTTGTCATACTCATCGACATGCAAGTCGTGATTCCTATTACAAGAACATGATCAATCTCATACATCACATATATATCATTCATCACATCCTTTTGGCCATATCACATCACACGGCATATGCTGCAAAAACAAGTTAGACGTTGTCGGTGTCAAAACCGGCGGATCTCGGGTAGGGGGTCCCGAACTGTGCGTCTAGGCAGATGGTAACAGGAGACAAGGGACACGATGTTTTTACCCAGGTTCGGGCCCTCTCGATGGAGGTAAAACCCTACTCCGCTTGATTAATATTGATGATATGGGTAGTACAAGAGTAGATCTACCACGAGATCAAGGAGGCTAAACCCTAGAAGCTAGCCTATGGTATGATTGTTGTTCGTCCCCACGGACTAAAACCCTCCGGTTTATATAGACACCGGATAGGTTAGGGTTACATGAGTCGGTTACAAAGGTAGGAGATCTATATATCCAGACGCCAAGCTTGCCTTCCACGCCAAGGAAGGTCCCATCCGGACACGGGACGAAGTCTTCAATCTTGTATCTTCATAGTCTTGGAGTCCGGCCGTGATGATAGTTCGCTTATCCGGACACCCCCTAGTCCAGACTCCTCAAGAGCCCCCGAACCAGGCTTCAATGACGATTTAGTCCAGCGCATATTGTCTTCGGCATTGCAAGGCGGGTTCCTCCTCCGAATACTTCATAGAAGGTTTTGAACACCAGGATAGTGTCCGACTCTGCAAAACAAGTTCCACATACCACCGTAGAGAGAATAACTTTTGCACAGATCTGCTGACGTATTCCGCGGCGTGACATCACACCACGGCCAGGCCTTCACATGAATCGATTTTTACTGTTCCACCTCAGCGTGTTTAGCGAGGCGGTTTCCTTGGCACGTCTTATCAAAGCATAGATCGTGCCCCCTTATTCCGGGATTCTCATCAATACGGACGTGGGTAACCCATCCGCGCCATTAATTCTGGCGCTTGGGGAATAAGCGAGTTTTACCAGGCTGGTGGGGGACGCATAGCTTCGTCCATTCCATATAAGGGATAAGGATCCACCTTTTCACCCACGCCTTCTTCCTCCTTTGCTCATCCATTTTCGCTTTTCGAGCTCCAGCACCCAAGTCCGCACATCCCACCTCAACCTTCTCCAACCATGTCCGGAGCGGGAGGCGGTGGATGGCCTCCTCCGTCACGGAGGGGCACATCACAAAGCTGCGGAGGCCGGATACTTATCCGGCAACATCGCAAGACAGGCTGCCCGGCAGGGCAGCTCATTCCAACCCCAGGGCCCCATGAGAGGGTGGTGTTTCTCCCCACTTCCTCCACGGACTAGGTTTGCCACTTCACCCATTTGTCCGGGGCTCATGTTCTACTACAGCTGGACTTCCACGACCTGGCCCCAATTTCATCCTCAACATCTCGGTGTTCATCGTCGTGCGAGGCCTTCCTCTGCATCCAGCCCCACTTGGCTTATGGCTGAAGATCTTCAATGTCGAGCCGAAGGTAGTGGGCGGCCGTCAAGCGAAAGTATGGGCGCCATGGTTGGCAAGATGGCCAAAGTCCCATGGCTCGAGGGCTCCTTCGTGGAGACAATAAAGGGGTGGCAATCGGGGTGGTTCTATATCACCGAGCCGCGCGACTCCAAATGGGCGGCGGCCCCCGAATTCAGATATGGCTTCCCCACACGGCTCTCGTCATGGAAAGAGACGGGCCTGACATGGGGGAATCCGGACGAGCTCTCCGGACTCCAAACATGCGTCCGAAACCTGGTGGACAAGAATCTCAGGCTTGTTAACGTAATCCAGGTGATGCTCATCCGCCGGATTCTCCCATGCCAACAACGGGCCTTCAAATTGTGGGAGTTCGATCCGGCACATCACCCAACTCTGACAAGGCTCTTCGACACTACATACGAAGATGCCTGGAAGGTGCTTTCAAGGGCGCCGAGGCTCCCACATCCGCCATCAAGATTGCGGATTCAGCTCGCAGCGTCAAGCCAGCGAGGTGAGTTATTTTACCCTTTACGGGACTCTTTTTTCATAGTTTGACTCTACGCGGGATCTAAAACTCCCTAACCTTTAACAGGACTGGCTGAAGACGTCCGGACAGGTTAACTGTCCGGCTCCTTTGCCAGAAGACCCAACGGATGTCCGACTGACGGGGCTGCTGGCTCCGGTACCTCATGTGGTGCCGGAGAAGAAGGCCAAGAAGGAGGCAACGGGAACTCAAAGGAGCTCCCGACGCCTGGTGCAGTCAGATTCTGAAGCAGAAACCTCTCCTGAGAACGAGGAGGAGGAAAAAGAAGTCTCTCCCCCAGCGGGGGAGGAGAGGAAAAGGAAGGCCGCGCCATCTGGGGAGGCCGGAGGGTCCAAGAAGGGAAGGACCCTTCCTTCGGACTTCTCCACCAACGTCGACAACGACGAGGAGGAGTGGCCAACAAGGGCCAAGCCCCTGGCGAGATTGTAAGTGTCCGGATACCCATGGCTTTTTCATTGCATAGTGTTCTCTAATGCAGAACAATTATGCAGCCCGCCCAAGGGCGAGTTTGCCGCTTCGTCGAGCGGGTCCCTTGGTTCGTAGGGAATGGAGAGTACTTCACTTCCGGCCGCCTCCTCGCCTCACGCTGCGGACGACGCCGAGGTGGGGCCCCAGGGGGCCTGGTCAAGAGGAGGTGGTGCAGGAGGCGCCGCAAGGCGACCTCCCGGACTCCAGGCGCGTGGGGCGAGACCCCAGGGGCTCTAAGCCCGACCCTTGTCCGACTCCATAACGGAACCTTCAGCGGCTCAAGTCCCAAGCGGCCCTTCGTAAGAAGGGTAAGACGCCGGTGTCCTCCGTCCAACCGGAGGCACCGATAACTTACTGGAGGCGCTTAACAGCGCCTCCATCGAGGAGGAGCACCGCACTGTTATGAGTGATTCGGACAGTTCAGTCCGCCAAGAGCGGAGCTGATCAAGCTGTACCATCCTTCTAATGTGCTTTGAGGTAAGTTTAGAATGTGTAAAAATATTACCGCATAGACAAGAGTTCTCGATGCTTAGTTCGTGTTCGTAAAGAAAAGCCGGACTAAGGATCTAAAAAGATATACGCAGGAGTCTAACATAAGTGTGTCAATATGGGAATGCAGGCTGCGCTGCCGAGCTCTCGCCACACCGATCAAGGGAGGTCAATGCATTGAAGCAGAGCCTCGAGCGGTCTGAGAACAAGCTCGGCCTTGCCAAGAAGCAGCTCGAGGACAAGGAAGGTAAGTAATACCTTATTAAAGAAATACCTTATAGAAAGGTTTCGGTTGCGAAAAATAACAGGGATAACATGGGTATTGCAGGGGCCACGAACGAGGTGGCGACCCTGAAGGAAGCGGTGTCCATGGCCGAAAGCAAAGCGGCCGCGGAGCGCACCGAGCGAGAGAAGGGGGAGGCGCAGCTGGCGGAGGTGCGGCAAGAGCTCCAGGCTCTCGTGGAAAAAACACGAGGGTTTGGAGCGTGACTCGAAGACCCGAGAGTCCGAGCTTGCCTCGGCTCTTGAGAGTGCCAAAGCTGCTAAGGCCGAGGCCCAAAAAGCCCTCAAAGAAATTGAATCATTAAAGAGGATAGCGGCGGGTAAGGCATTCTTTATGCAAAGCAAGCATGTGAAAGTGAATTACCTATTACTTACCCGGATTCGAGCTCTCCAGAGCATTCGCAGATCTGCCTCAGAGTGTGTCCGATGTCAGCCGCATTCTACCGCGCCAAGGAGGGGAGCTCGACGGAGAAGGTGTTCTGGTCTCAGTATGCTGAGGCCGGACATCCGGTGCCCCTAAGCGACCAACTGAAGCAGCTGGTCGAGCTCCACAAGGTCGCCGAACAGGCCATGAGGGGCCTCATAGTTCGGCTGTGGCCATTGGAAGCCATGCCTGGGAGCTACTTTGGGCTAGTGCGGCGGCTGGTGGACGCCTTTGTCCACGGGTTGAAGTCATCAAGCGCCCGTCTGCATTGAAGGTGCTCGTTGGCCTTGCCTGCGTGCTAAAGTGCACTGGGCAAGCTGGATGCGGAGAAGCTTGTGACAGATGGGCCACCAAGGGCAAGGAGCATCGACGCCCGAAATGTACTATGAGGGCCTCCTCAAGGGTGCCCGCCAGATAAGCGGATGAGTGCTCCAAAGATGTAATTTTTGAATAGACTCGCATTTGTTATCCTGTACGCTGGAAACTTGTTCATATGCGCTAAGCAACGCTTGTTAATTTAAAATATTACCTTTTGTGCAGCTGTTTATCAAATCTGAGAGATGGCAAGTCGTTGGCTTCAGCCCCCAGACCGCGAGTGCTGGGGTGTTCGGGATACATTTGAGCACTCTTGTTCCCATTCTTGGGTCCATCTAGGGAGGCGCTCAACGCAACGAACAACGCAACCGGACTTATAATGCTTGAACACTCTCACTTAGCCATAGAATTCTATAATTTTAAATTTCGTGAAGCCCCTAGTATTCGGAAGACCGAGTTCGGGCGCTATCCACGCCTTGGCCGGACAATTCTGGTTCCTCGCTCTAAGCGGCATAAGTCTTTAGGGACCCGAAAAAACCTCTCGAACAGCGACCGGCTCTCGCCCTATCATGACGGTCAGTTTTAGCTTTCTCCACTGAGGTGCTCAACCCAGCTCAACTGGGGCACAATCGCAGTGGTTCTCCCGATGCTACCTTAGCCGATATAACGGAACGTAAGGTACCAAAACACGAGAGCCGGGCAAACCCAACTATTGACCCAAGACATGATTCAGAGCCGATTCATATAATGCTATAAGTTCGGGTGCCGCACTTGTGAAAGTGTTCGGTCTTATCACACCATAATTTTGGGGTACTTAAGCCCTCGGTGTATTGGCCGTACCAAAGTGTACGGGTGCAACATGTCATGAAATGAACATATATATAGATAAAGAAAGGAGTGCAATAATAGGCAAAAGCTATGTATTGTTTATTCAAAAGGTACTGCAATGAAAGCGAACGATACAAATAGTGCGATAAGCAAGGGATGGGACTATCTAACATGTCCTTCCGTGGGTAAGCTGCGGGATGGTATGTAAAACAGGTATAATGCTCGTAATAGAGACCACCTGAACACTCGACGTAGCTCTCTGCTTCCCTGGCCGTTGTATTGTGAGTTCGGCGATTCTAGTGCCGGACAGAACTTCTGGAAAACGGAGTCCTGAAAGTAAGAAAAAAGAAATAAAAAAAGAAAAAGGAAAAAAGAATGACACAATCGGGAGCCCCTGGTGCGGTTGAGCCGCATTCTGGGCGTGCTGTGGTCGTGCCCCTCCCCTTATGCCCATGGTATCTCCAGAGCGTAGTTATGGACGCATAGTACTGGCTTCGCAATGTCGCGAGGGCTGGGGTTGGGGCGGATTACGCTGGCGATGCTTGAATCGTGCCAGGCGGTCTTGTTGTAGGTTACTCCGGGCGCACTTGACAGTGTCCGGACGCTTAGTGGCCGGACTCGAGAATTGCTATGAGAGGCTGTTTTGCACCTCCACCGCGAGGGCCGCCGTGTGCTCCTCCGTTCAGAGAGAGCGTTCGTTGTTTCCATTGACCGTGATTACTCCCCGAGGGCCTGGCATCTTGATCTTGAGGTATGCGTAGTGCGGCACCGCATTGAACTTTGCAAATGTGGTTCGTCCGAGCAGTGCATGATAGCCGCTGTGGAACGGGACTATGTCGAAGATTAACTCTTTGCTTCGGAAGTTATCCGGGGATCCGAAGACCACTTCGAGTGTAACTGAGCCTCGCATAATTGGCCTCTACACCCGGTATGACGCCTTTGAAGGTCGTCTTTGTAGGTTTAATCCTTGAGGGGTCTATGCCCATTTTGCGATTGTATCCTCGATAAAGCAGGTTCAGTTGCTATCACCGTCCATCAGGACTCTGGTGAGGTGAAATCCGTTGATAATTGGGTCAAGAACCAATGCGGCGAAACCGCCGTGACGGATGCTAGTGGGGTGGTCCCTTCGATCGAAGGTGATCGGACAGGAAGACCATGGGTTGAACTTCGGGGCGACTGGCTCCACCGCATATATGTCCCTTAGCGCACGCTTCCGCTCCCTTTTGGGTATATGGGTTGCGTATATCATGTTCACCGTCCGCACTTGTGTGGGAAAACCCTTCTGTCCTCTATTGTTCGGTGGCCGGGGCTCTTCCTCGTCATCGCTATGCAGCCCCTTGTCGTTGAGTTCGCACTTAACTTGCTCGCTTGCTTGAACACCCAACAATCCCTGTTGGTGTGATTGGCTGGTTTTTCGGGGTGCCATGTATCGGCACAAGCGATCGAGTATTCGATCCAAGTTGGACGGGCCCCGGGTATTTCTTTTGAATGGCTTTTTCCATCGACCGGTTTAGATCCTCTCGAATCCGGCATTGATCGCCAGATCTTCAACATTGTCGCCGTTAATGTGGCGCTTGTTCTTGTTGCGACGCGACCTACCATTGCTGTCCTTGGTATCCGAACTATCAGGGTGTTTGGCCAAGTTGTTGCTTCGAGCTAGCCAGCTGTCCTCTCCCGTGCAAAAGCGGGTCATGAGTGTTGTGAGGGCTGCCATGGATTTCGGCTTTTCCTGTCCTAGGTGTTGGGCAAGCCACTCGTCGCGGATGTTATGTTTGAAGGCTGCAAGGGCCTCTGCGTCCGGACAGTCAACGATTTGATTTTTCTTTGTTAGGAACCGTGTCAAGAATTGTCTGGCCAATTCTTCTGGCTGCTGAATTATATGGCTAAGGTCATCGGCGTCTGGTGGTCGCACATATGTGCCTTGGAAGTTATCAAGGAATGTGGCTTCCAGGTCCTCCCAACAACCAATTGACTCTGCTGGCAAGCTGTTGAGCCAATGTCGAGCTGGTCCTTTAAGCTTGAGTGGGAGGTATTTGATGGCATGTAGATCATCACCGCGGGCCATGTGGATATGGAGGAGATAGTCCTCGATCCAGACCGCAGGATCTGTGGTACCATCGTATGATTCGATGTTTACGGGTTTGAAACCCTCAGGGATTTGATGATCCATTACTTCATCTGTGAAGCATAGTGGGTGTGCGACGCCTCTGTATTGGGCTATATCGCGACGTAGCTCATATGAGCTTTGTCTACTGTGTTCGGCCCGGTCGGGTTTGGTGTATCCGGCGTGACGGTTATCATCACGTGTCGTGGGGCGCCCACGCGATCCATAGATCGATCTTGTATGTTTTGCCTTATCCTCCAATATATCTTGCAAGTCCGGCGCATTTTCCCGTGCATTGGTACTTTTTGAGCGGCGTCGGGGTGTGGCTTGAGCGGAGGGCCGAGAGGCTTCTGTCGTCATGCCACGGGTGGCCGGTCCGCCATGTCGTCTTGGTGACTTGGGTGCTTCCTCCTCCGATCGAGGCAACGACCTGTGTTTGGGGTAGCTTTTGGAGGCGTTCGAGTTCATACTCTTCGGCTGCAAGGACTTGATCCATCTGTCACCTAAGGTGTCTTAGTCAGCTCTAAGCTGTTGCTACTTTTTCTTGAGGCTACTTGCCGTGGCTATAAGCCCGCGTTTGAAACGCAGCTCTGCTCGGCGGGATCCTTAGGCACGGCAAATTCGTCGTTGTCGAGGCTTGCCTCATCTTCGGAGGGAGGCGCATAATTATCGTCCTCAACCTCTCTTTCTGCCACACTGTCGTGCGGACTTGCTTCTCCCTCCTCCTGCGCAGAGTCCTGCTGGAGGGGGTTGTCTTCGGCACTGTCCGGGGTGTTATTATCTCCTCTGCCGGAATCACCGTTTTTGCTGTGGCGGGATTTAGAGCGGCGCCGCTGACGTCGGCTCTTCGGTTGCTTCTTGGAGGGGTCATCCTCCGTTGTTCCATCGCCGTTCCCATCTTTTGGGATGTCCACCATGTATATGTCGTATGACGAGGTGGCCTTCCAGTGCCCTGTAGGCACTGGGTCTTGGTCGTCTCCGGCATCGTCGTCCATACCGTCGATGTCTTCGGAGTCGAAGTCGAGCATGTTGGTTAAATCATCGACATTAGCTACAAAGTGGGTGGTGGGTGGGTGTTGAATTTCTTCGTCGTCTCAGTATCCCAACCTTCCCGCCCGTAGTCCGGCCAGGGCTCTCCGGATAAAGAGAGAGACTTTAGTGAATTCAGGATGTCGCCAAAGGGTGAGTGCTGAAAGATGTCCGCGGCAGTGAACTCCATGACCGGCGCCCAATCGGATTCAATTTGCAGGGGCGCGGAGGGTTTGGAGTCCGGAGAGGAGTCCGGCACCCTGGAGTCAAGGTCTTCGCAAAGGACAGGGATGGAGTTCGGCTCAATCGTTGTAGAGATCGTAGCCCCCGAGGCAGTGTCCAACCACTCGTCCTCGATCGGGGAATCCGGCTCCGGATTAAGGGTCGGAGCAGATGCTGGTGCGGCCTCCAGGGCATTGTTCGGCGGCAGAGCTAGATCATACCCATCGAGACGGGCGGCACGCGCTTCGGCTGTGGCTCGAATCCGTCGAAGATCAAGTCTCCGTGGACATCGGCCGTATAGTTCAAACTTCCAAATCTGACACGATGGCGGGCGAAGCTTTCGATCTGCTCCAGATGGCCAAGCGAATTGGCTCAAAGGTAAAAGCCGAATACGAAGATCTGTCCGGGAGAAAAGTCTCACCTGGACCGTCGTTGTTGATGATCGAAGGAGCCATCGGGCCTATCGGTGACGCATACAGAGGAACTCTCAATGAAAGCACCAATGTCGGGTCAAACCGCGGATCTCGGGTAGGGGGTCCCGAATCGTATGCGTCCTAGGCGGATGGTAACAGGAGACAAGGGACACGATGTTTTTACCTGTGTTCGGGCCCTCTCGATGGAGGTAATAACCTACTCCTGCTTGATTAATATTGATGATATGGGTAGTACAAGAGTAGATCAACCACGAGATCAAGGAGGCTAAACCCTAGAAAGCTAGCCTATGGTATGATTGTTGTTCGTCCTACGGACTAAAACCCTCCGGTTTATATAGACACCGGATAGGTCAGGGTTACACAGAGTCGGTTACAAAGGTAGGAGATCTACATATCCGTATCGTCAAGCTTGCCTTCCACGCCAAGGAAAGTCCCATCCGGACACGGGACGAAGTCTTCAATCTTGTATCTTCATAGTCTTGGAGTCCGGCCGTGATGATAGTTCGGCTATCCGGACACCCCCTAGTCCAGGACTCCCTCAGACGTCCTCTAATTGTTGTTGCAAATTTTTTACGTGGCTGCTATAGGTTTCTAGCAAGAACGTTGCTTACCTACGCCAAAACCACAACGTGATATGCCAATTTCTATTTACCCTTCATAAGGACCCTTTTCATCAAATCCGATCCGACTAAAGTGGGAGAGACGGACACCCGCTAGCCACCTTATGCAACTAGTGCATGTCAGTCGGTGGAACCTGTCTCACGTAAGTGTATGTGTAAGGTCGGTCCGGGCCGCTTCATCCCACGATGCTGCCGAATCAAGATAAGACTAGTAACGGCAAGTAAATTGACAATATCGACGCCCACAACAAACTTGTGTTCTACTTGTGCATAGAAACTACGCATAAACCTGGCTCTGATGCCACTGTTGGGGATCGTAGCAGAAATTTAAAATTTTCTACGCATCACCAAGATCAATCTATGGAGTCATCTAGCAACGAGAGAGAGAGAGGAGTGCATCTACATACCCTTGTAGATCGCGAGCATAAGTGTTCAAGAGAACGGGGTTGATGGAGTTGTACTCGTCGTGATCCAAATCACCGATGATCCTAGCGCCGAACGGTCGGCACCTCCGCGTTCAACACACGTACGGAGCCGAGACATCTCCCGCGCCTTGATCCAACAAGGAGGAGGGAGAGGTTGAGGAAGAGAGATCCAACAGCAGCACGGTGGCGTGGTGGTGATGGAGTGGCAGTACTCCGGCAGGGCTTCGCCAAGCTCTTAACGAAGGAGGAGAGGTGTTGGGAGGGAGGCTGCGCCTTGGATGTGGTGCTGCAGCCCTCCCCTCGCCCCTCTATTTATAGGAGAAGGGGGAAGGGGCGCCGACCCCTCTAGATGGGATCTAGAGGGGGGCGGCGGCCAAGGGGGAGGGAGCTTGCCCCCCCCAAGCAAGGGAGGCGCCCCCCTTAGGGTTCCCCCCAAACCCTAGGCGCATGGGCCCAAGGGGGGATGCGCCCAGCCCTCCTAGGGGCTGGTTCCCTTCCCTCTACGGCCATAAGGCCCTCCGAGAGAGGTGGCCCCTCCCGGTGGACCCCCGGAACCCCTCCGGTGGCCCCGGTACAATACCGGTATGCCCCCGAACTTTTCGGGTGACCGTATGACAACTTCCCATATATAAATCTTCACCTCCGGACCATTTCGGAACTCCTCGTGACGTCCGGGATCTCATCCGGGACTCCGAACAACATTCGGTAATCACATACATATCTTCCTTATAACCCTAGTGTCATCGAACCTTAAGTGTGTAGACCCTACGGGTTCGGGAATCACGCAGACATGACCGAGACAGCTCTCCGGCCAATAACCAACAGCGGGATCTGGATACCCATGTTGGCTCCCACATGTTCCACGATGATCTCATCGGATGAACCACGATGTCGAGGATTCAAGTAATCCCGTATACAATTCCCTTTGTCAATCGATGCGTTACTTGCCCGAGATTCGATCGTCGGTATCCCAATACCTCGCTCAATCTCGCTACCGCAAGTCACTTTACTCGTTCCATAATGCATGATCCCGTGACCAACCACTTGGTCACATTGAGCTCATTATGATGATGCATTACCGAGTGGGCCTAGAGATACCTCTCCGTGATACGGAGTGACAAATCCCAGTCTCGATCCGTGCCAACCCAACAGACACTTTCGGAGATATCTGTAGTGTACCTTTATAGCCACCCAGTTATGTTGTGACGTTTGGTACACCCAAAGCACTCCTATGGTATCAGGGAGTTGCACGATCTCATGGTCTAAGGAAATGATACTTGACATTAGAAAAGCTCTAGCGCATTTAACTACACGATCTTGTGCTATGCTTAGGATTGGGTCTTGTCCATCACATCATTCTCCCAATGATGTGATCTAGTTATCAATGGCATCAAATGTCCATGGTCAGGAAACCGTAACCATCCATTGATCAACGAGCTAGTCAACTAGCTCACTAGGGACATGTTGTGGTCTATGTATTCACACATGTATTATGATTTTCGGATAACACAATTATAGCATGAACAATAGACAATTACCATGAACAAGGAAATATAATAATAATCATTTTATTATTGCCTCTAGGTCATATTTCCAACAAAGACCGCGGACACGGCTAGACGAGTCCGGCGCATCACTAGCTGTAACAGCTTAGACATACCTGTGATTGGTTTGCTGATTATACTCCCATAAGAGGTACTAGGGGCTTCCCGCGTGTAAAAGGGACTAGTTTGGCTCAACTTTACTTACCTTGAATTTCAATGGTTTATTGAGAATAACCAATTTTGTGCACGAAAACTTTCACCTAAGTTCTTCTTGTAAGTGCATCTAGTGCCCCTTAGTGATTTTGGTGTATTGAAGACTTATAGGTTAAGGAACTAATGCGTTTGTGAGTGCACACAGGTCTATAAGTCTATGAGGAGTTTGATATTTACAGAGAAAGTCGACCCCTAAAAATGAAGTTCTTCGATCAAGACTTTGATATTCTCAAGACTTTCTGAAGACTTTGAAAGTGAAGAAATTGTGTGACCATGAAGACTTGGTATTCACTTGAGGAACATGAAGCGTGAAGACTTTTGTTTTCGTAGTTTCATTTTCTCTTTCTTGAGTCATAGGAAACACCGTACTGTTGAAGGGGGTCGAGGAAATACTAAGGAAAAATTTCCATGTGATGCTCAACTCAAAATCCTACACCTATCAATCCCTTCGAGTGAAGCCTTTGGAAATCTCATACAGTTAAGTCAATTTCTTGATGTAGACGAAGTTCTTCCGTCATTTGAGGAATTTGTTCTGACCGAGGAGTTAGGAATTCGCCAGGCGGGATTGCCTACACAGTGAGGAACATGATAGCCCTGAGGAATTTGACATTCAAATTTCCGACCATTGTTGTGCTGCGCGCCAGCTGTCCCAAAATATCTTATCCACCTAACGGTCATATCATTAAAGGACATTTATGTATTATCATGTCGGGCTGCTCCCTAGGCTATAAATAGCCGCCCCCTACAACCACTAGCTGGTTGGCTGCTCCGAGAGAACTTGACACTTGTCATTTGAGAGCAACCCATCCTCTGAAGACTTTGAGCGAAAATCATCAAGTGAGGAAAAACCCCAAAAACCAAACCCCTACAAACCCAAAGTGATTGAGCATCACTGAAGAAATTGATCCTGCGTGGATCCGACGCTTGTTACCTTTGAAGATTGTGCTTCTTCCAGACGGTTAGGCGTCATGGTCTAGAGCATCCAAGAGGAATTGTGGATTGCCGAGTGACCAAGTCTTTGAAGGTTTGGAAGTCGCTCAAGACTTACCACGAGTGATTGGACGAGGTGTGTGACCTTAGTTCAAGGAGAATACGGTGAGGACTTGGTGTCCCGAGCTGCGTGCTCAGCCGACTGGGTGTCCGGACTGTGTCCTCGAGTTTAAATACTCAGACGCTCCAACCAGACGTATAACCGAGACAAATGTTGGAACTGGTCTACCAAATCATTGTCTTCACCAACCTAACTGGTTCTATTTCCTCAACCCTTTCATTTCCTCATTATTGTGTTGAGTGTTTGTTCATATCTGTGTTTGAAGACTTTGACTGAAGACTTTCTCAATTTCCTCAGTTAAATTTCTTCAGTCTGTTTATCTTCATCTTGTGTTATCCTGTGATTATGCTTTTTGTACTCTGTGCTAGTCTTCATTTCATCATGATGACCATGCGTGTATTCTGTTATGCTTACTTCTGAGTACTTATTCATTGCAAGTAGTTCTTCGCTAAGGAATTTCCTCACCGCAAATTCCTCAGTGAAGAATTCATAAAATCGCCTATTCACCCCTCTAGTCGATATAACACACTTTCAATTGGTATCGAGCAAGGTACTCCTTGTTACGTGTGATTTTGGTTTAACCACCGGAGTTTTAGTTATGTCGACCGCAGGTATGATCAAGGTCTCAGCAGGTGTCCTACCTTCGATGGGACGGACTACCCCTCTTTGGAAGAACAAGATGCTAATGCATCTTGAAGCAATTGACAACGATCTACGGTATGTTGTGGAAAATGGTGTTCCCTCACCACACCTTCTCACGAATCTGCTGATGTGAAGAGATTCAAGCAACTCGATTCTCAAGCGAAGAATATCATATGTGGCCATCCGAGAAAAGGTCAATATGGAAGAGTGAGTGCTTTGGAATCTGCTAAGCTCATCTCGGGACAGGCTGTCCAAAGTAAATGAAGGTGTCTCAACTCAGCGTGACTCTCGAGTTGATGTTCTTGAATCTCTTCAACCGCTTCAAAAGACTCGACAACGAAAATGTTCAACAAACCTTCGATCGCCTCACTGACATCTCAAATGAGCTTCAAGCACTTGGCGCCACTGACATCACCGACCATGAGGTGGTGAAGAAATTGTTAAGATCGCTTGATTCCTCATTTGATACTCTGGCACTGATGATACAAGAACGAGCTGACTAAAAGTCTCTTGATCCCGCCGATATCCTCGAAGGCTAAATACTCACGAGTTCCAAATTTTGTCAAAAGAGAGATCTCTATGGTTACGCTATGGAAAAACACGTGCTCAAGGCCAAGGCTGAGTCTGAATCAGAGTGTGAAGACTCGTAGTAGCCTTGGAGATCCTCAAGAATTAGGCGAGGAGCTAGCATCGCTCGTGAAGAAATTCCAGAAATTCTCAAGACGTGGTCGCTTTGGAAAATCCTCAAGAAGCAGTGATTCCTCATCTAGTGACTATAAGAGAAGACTTTGTCACAAATGCAAGAAACCTGGTCACTACATCCAAGATTGTCCTCAGTGGGAAAAGGAATTAAAGAAGAAGAAACACAAGAATTACAGTTCTGATGACGCGAAGAAGAAGAAGAGATCATCAAAATCTTCATCATCAAAATCCTCAAAGCCTTCTTCTCACAAGAAGAGCAGCTCCAAAAAGGCTCGGGCATTCATTGGCAAGGAAATGGACTCTGAAGCTGAATCTGAGGAACATGAGGAAGAGGAGGAGTCTAAAGAATCCGAATCTGGTGTGGCTAGTCTGGCTTTCGCCATCGCTTTTAGCAAGTCCATCTTCAACATCAAGAAACCGACCCGCCGACAAGCCTGATGAGGATGATCATGACTACGCTCCCACCAATTGCTTCATGGCAAAAGGTGCCAAGGTACTGAATTTCACCTCCTCTGAATCTAGTGAAAATGAATCTGATGAGGATCTCAAGCCCAGCTACTCTAAACTTGCTAAGATTGCTATAAAACAACAAAGGGCTTTTGAAAAGGTTCAAAACATGCTAGACAAAAGTGATGATATGTTGGGTGAAGAAATGGATCGCACTAAAGCCCTGACTGAAAATCTTCAGAGACTTTAGTCTAGGCTTGACAGCCTTCAAGGTCATCATAACACTCTCTTATCTGATCACGAGAAACTTTCTTATGAATTTCTTCAAAGAAAGCAAGATCTTGAGAAGCTAAGAGTGAGTTATGAAGATCTTCAGAAGGAGCGTGATTCATTACTTGCTCAACAAATCAGTGCTTCTCAGGAAGAATTTGTTCCTCCATGCTTAAAGTGCATTGAACGTGAATCTGCTAATTCTTCACCTGAATGTTCAAATGCTTCAATTGTTACAAATTCTTCACTTGCCTCTGCTATCACTAATTCCTCATCTGAGGACATTGCTAGTATCACTGACGATGCGTATTTGAAGGAATTGTACATGATAGGCATGTACAAAAGCCTCAAAGGGCATCGACTCTTTGTGATGTGCTTAAAAAGCAGATCCTCAATAGGAACCCTAGGAAAGAGGGTATTGCCTTTGAGAGGAAACTCAATGCCGATGGAACATATTGGAAGCCCGAGCAAGATCCCAAAACCTCATGGGTTGTCGCAAAGGGACCTCGATTGATCCATCTAACTTATCTGGCTTTACATGTGAATCTCCTCATTCTTCCGATGAGTCATTTGACTCCAACTATAAACTGTTCAAGAATCAGAATGGTGAAGTATTTGCTAGATATGTTGGCACTAATCTGAGGAACGGTTCCCCTATGAAGAAAATCTGGGTTCCCAAGAAGTGCCTTGAAAGTCTTCGGTGAATGTCCTCATGACACCACCTATGAAGAATAGGAACCCCAGATCAAATTCTTCATATGGACCAAATTCTTCATATGGATCCAAGTCCTCATACGGACCAAATTCCTCACGTGGATCAAATTCCTCAAAAGGATCAAAATCCTCATATGATTATCATCGTGCTAACATCTCTGTTTCGCAGGTAGAGCTAAGGGCTATGAATATGTGCATTATTCTTCAAACCAATATGTTCATAAGTCCTCGAAGAATTTCTCTCGCTTATTCATATGCTTACCCTAACCCCTCTTATGTGAAACGAAATGGTTTGGCTTCTATGCCACCATTCTCGTATGGTGCTCGCAGAGTGATGAACTCTTTGCCACCCCTTGAGATGTGGGTGGTGAAGAAAAGAACTAATCTCTTCTACAGGTCAGGTCTCGGACGCGTGCCTTAACGTCCCAAGAATTTGTTGGGGCCCGACAAAATTGCTCGAAAGGACGCAGGCTAATCATGATGAAATGAACTTTCATTTCACACGTCCTCATACCGCTTATCTGTTGATCTTGGTGATGAAATTCATCGATGAACTTGATATCATATTCTTCACTAATGAAGTATATGAGATCGTAAGTTGTACTAATTCATCTGCAGGATGATCAACCCAAAGCCACTGAGTGGGTTCTCGATAGTGGATGTACAAATCACATGACTGGTGACACGCATCTATTAATGGATGCTCCCTTATCACCGTCACATCTCAAGCATATCATCTTTCTTGACAAAGGCAAAAGTCAGGTATTGGGTCTTGGTAAGGTTGCAATCTCTAAGGACATGCACATGGACAAAGTCATGCTTGTTGAGTCCTTAGGATACAACCTCATGTCAGTCTCAATGCTTTGTGATCTTGATATGGTAGTTATCTTTGGCAAGTATCGTTGTGTTGTGATTATGGAAGGCGACAATTCCAAAGTCTTGAAGGCTTTAGGAGAGGAGACTTGTATATTGTTGACTTCTCTACAGGACCACAACCAGCCGTGTGTCTACTTGCAAAAGCTTCAGAAGGCTGGCTATGGCATCGACGACTTGGTCACGCAGGCATGAGGAATCTGCACACGCTTGCGAAGAAGAAGCATGTCATTGGCATTGAGAATGTAAAATTCCTCAAAGATCACCTATGCGGAGCCTGTGAAGCTGGAAAAATGACCAAGGCCAAGCATCCAGCGAAGACTATCATGACCACTACTCGCCCCTTCGAATTGCTTCACATGGACCTCTTTGGTCCCAATCACTACTCAGCTGTCATTAATGATGCATCTTTATATGGCTTTGTTATTGTTGATGATTACTCTCGTTACACATGGGTACACATTGTTGCTTACAAAAGTCAAGTGCAGGAAGTCTTCAAACGATTTTCCTCGAGGGCTTCAACTAACTTTGGTGTGAAGATCAAGCACATCAGAGTGACAATGGAACCGAAGTTCAAGAATTCTGGTGTTGATGCCTATCTTGATGAACTTGGTATTACTCATGAGTTATCTGCTCCTTATACTCCTCAAAGAAATGGGCGTCGTGGAGCGCAAGAACGTAACTCTTGTTGAGATGGCTCAGACTATGCTTGATGAATACAAAACGCCTAGTCGCTTTTTGGATTGATGCAATTGATCTGCGTGCCACATCATCAACAGAGTATATCTTCACAAAATCTTCAAGAAGACTGCCTATGAACTCCTCACTGACAAGAAACCTAATGTAATTTATTCAAAGTCTTCGGTGAAAAATGCTGGAAAAGAGATCCTCATCACAATTAAAAATTTGCACCGAAAGCACATGAAGGTTTTATGCTTGGTTACGGAAAGGACTCGCACACCTCTGAGTCTTCAACATCACTCTACACAAGATTGTTGACATCAGTAGATGTGTGGTTCGATGAAACTAATGGCTCGCAAAGAGAGCACCTACCTTCGTGTTAGATGAACCAGCACCGAGGAATCTATCAAGTTCAAGGCAACCGAGGATGTCATTCCCTCTTGAAGAAAGCTATTGAAGAATTCATTCCTCAGACGCCAAGAACGCCGGTGATGCACTGAATATAATGTCAAGAAAATGGTGCTGAGGAAAATGATCAAATTCCTCGACGACAACCAGCTCATCCTCGCGTTGCAAAAGAAGTGCAAGTGGAGAAGATCATCGATGACATTAAAGCGCCATGTCCTCTCACACGCTCAAAAGCTTCACATTTATCTAACTTTTGTGGGCACTATGCTTTTGTCTCTATCACAGAGCCCACTAAGGTAGATGAAGCATTTCTGGAGCCGGAGTGGATCCAGGCCATGCAAGAAGAATTACATCAGTTCGAGCTCAACAATGTCTGGGAACTGGTCAAACGTCCAGATCCTCGCAAGCATAATATCATTGGCACAAAGTGGATCTACCGCAACAAGCAAGATGAAAATGGTCTTGTGGTGAGGAATAAGGCACGACTAGTAGCTCAAGGCTACACACAGGTTGAAGGAATTGATTTCGATGAAACTTTTGCAGCTGTCGCTAGACTTGAGTCTATTCGCATATTACTCGCCTATGCTAACCATCACAATATCACTTTATATCAAATGGATGTGAAAAGTGCATTCCTCAATGGTAAGCTTGAGGAAGAAGTATATGTTGCTCAACCCCTGTGTTTTGAAGATCCAAAGAATCCTGACAAAGTCTTCAGACTCAATAAGGCCCTCTATGGCCTCAAGCAAGCCCCTCGGGCGTGGTATGACACATTGAAGGAATTCTTCGTGAAGGATGGCTTCACACCCGGTTCACTCGATCCTACTCTCTTTACTAAATCTTATGATGGTGAACTGTTTGTGTGCCAAATATATGTTGATGATATTATCTTTGGTTGTACTGACCAACGTTATAGTGATGAATTTTCCTATATGATGAGTGAAGAATATCAAATGTCTATGATGGGAGAGTTGAAATTCTTCTTAGGTTTTCAAATTCGTCCAACAACACAATGGCATATTCATATCTCGGAGAAATACCTCAAAGATGTCCTCAAGAAATTCGGCATGCAAGATTGCAAAGGCGTCAAAATTCCTATGCCCACAAATGGCCATCTCTGCACTGATTAAAATGGTATTGACTTCGATCACAAGGTATACCGCTCCACGATTGGTTCTTTATTGTACTTATGTGCATCTAGGCCAGATATAATGCTTAGTGTTTGCATGTGTGCCCGATTTCAAGCTACACCGAAGGAATCACACCATAAGGTTGTAAAGATATTCTTCGATATCTAGCTCACACACCAACACTAGGATTATGGTACCCCAAGGGCTCTACTTTTGATCTCATTGGATATTCTCGACTCGATTATGCTTTGGTGATCGTGTGGACCGCAAGTCAACATCTGGTACTTGCCATTTCCTCGGACGATCTTTGGTCCGTTGGTCCTCGAAGAAAGCAGAACTGCGTATCACCGCTTCATCTGCAGAAGCTGAATACATTGTTGCTGGCTCGTGTTGTGCTCAATTGCTATGGATGAAGCAAACTCTCAAGGACTACGGCATCAACGTGAAGAATGTGCCTCTCTATTGTGACAATGAGAGTGCCATTAAGATTGCTCACAACCCAGTTCAGCACTCGAAGACAAAGCACATTCAAATTCGTCATCATTTTCTTCGTGACCATGTGTTGAAGGGCGACATCTCCATCGAGCACGTGAAGACTGAAGAACAGCTAGCTGATATCTTCACTAAGCCCCTGGATGAGAAGAGATTTAGCAAGTTGCGGTGTGAGCTAAATATCTTAGAATCTTCGAACGTTCTTTGAAAAGGACACACATCCTAACACTTATGCAAAATTGATGACTTAGATGTGCAACACATGAAGAAACGTTTTCTTCAATCAATGAAGAATAAAACTCTAAGTGTGAAGAAATTAATGAAGAATTTAATTCTCAGAACCCTACGACAATTGTACGCGGTGTCTGAAATAATCATTCTTATACGGTGGGTCACGCCACCGCCAAAGTTGAAAATCTTCAATTTGAGTTTTTCCTCAGTTTTGAAATTCTTCAGTTTTTCAAATTCTTCAACTTTGCAAAATCTTCACTGCTTTCCGCTGCCTTTCTTCATTGGCTATATATATATATATATGGGTTTATGTCCTCTACAGCATTCACTTATGGCTATTTCTTCAAGTCGCTTTTTCTGCTAAGTGAATGTGATCACCTTCCTCCTCTATGCTATACTCAACCCAATCTATTCACAAATTCTTCATGTGCGTTCTATTTTGAAACTCGTTCAAAATCTTCACTATGTCCTTGATAGCTAAAGAAATTGTGAACGGAACTTTAAAACTGATCTTATCCAAACTTTCGGTTTTGTCATTAAACCGCTCGCATCCCACGATGCATTATTTTACTCACCCACAATCAGACACGATCTCCACTACACAAGACGTGGATGACACATGTCGTGAGAAGGAAATGGTCAGGGCATGTTCGTCCTAAATCTTGAGCGATCCGCTTTTCACCGTGTCTATAAATACCCTCTCCCCTTCCTCACTTCTTTTACTCCGCTCGAACTCTCTCTCCCGCCGAGCTCCTCAAACCCTAAGCGCCGCTTACTCCATCATCGCCGGTGAGGAAAAGCTTCCTTTGCCTCGACCTCGTCGCCCGACGATACTTTCGCGCCCGACCGCGGAAATCCTCACTCCGCCGTAGTAGCTGTCTTCCTCCGCCAAGTTAGGGCGTGGAAGATCCGAATCGATTTAACTTCCCAACTGTTCTTCCTAGTTCGTCGCTTTTCTTCACTTCGGTAATTAAAAGTTACTTTTATTACTCGCTTTGATTCTCAAACCTTCTTGAAAATCTTCAAAGGTGTTTATTCTTCAAATCTTCACACATATGAACACCTCAAATCTCTTGATTCGCTTTCTCTAAGCAATGATTTTCTTCAAGATTCCTCAATTGTGTGGATCCTCGAACTGCATACAACTCGGAACCTAAGACAAAGAACGCTTAGTGAAATTCTTCAAGGCTCATCTGGTCAAAATCCTCAAAACTTGTTCTTTTTGAAAAACCTTACGAGAACGCATATGACCTCTTCAAATTCCTCGCAACTATACTACTGTTCACAGGTACACATGTCATTCTTTGAATCACTAGGTTCTCATCAACTTAACTCATTTGCAGCGTTCCTCGAAGAAAAACTGCATACTTCTTCAGAGAACTCAATTGTTCAAATTCCTCAACTGAAGAACATGGCGACGGTAAGAAGCCACGTAAAGGAGGAAAGAAACCCGAGGTTATGACTGCATTTGAAATCCCCGAGGAAATCTATGCCGACTCATCGCAGACACCGTATGAAGAAAACAAAAATCAACGCAAGGTGCGTATTCAGAAGATTGAACGGAGATGGGCACGGGAATGGAGGGAATACAGATATGTAACTCCTAAGTACATGAAGAAATTCGCTCTCAATCCTCCATGCCCAAGAGCTCCATTGGCACCTGGCCAAGTAGCTGATCCCACCAGCATCAAACGTGGTGAGGACTTTCCTGATGAATGGGCTAAACGCCAAGCAAAATTGGCAAAACAAGCCAAGGAGGCAGTGAAGAAATTCAATGAGGATTCTGCCGCTGCTACTGCTACTGAGGCCTCGGTCAAACCGAGGAAATCCATGCCAAAGAAGCCTGCTCATAAGCCAAGTGCTTCACCATCTGCGCCCTCACGGCCAAGTTCCTCAGCAGCACCCTCAAAGCAAATTCCTCACACTGCTGCTGCTCCACCAAAGTCCTCAACAGCTCACAAAACCTTCGCCTCTGTGCACTGGCTACATGTCAAAGGACTGCTGGTTTCTCAATTGCCTCAGGCATTTCTGCAAGTTCCTCAACAGCTCCCATTTCTTCAACTGGCCCGACTCAGCTGAAGACCAAAGCAATAGCTGGACGAGGTCCTCGGCCCAGCCCAAAGAAGAAACAGGTTGCATTCCATGTGCCTTCTGATGATGAACTTGCTGAAATCATCAGAGACCGTCAAGAAAAGGCCGCTAGAGCCAAAGGCACCTCTGTGCCACTGTTGTTGGATCCGAAGAAAGTCCTCGACTATATTGATCTCTGGCACAAGGATCCCAATACCCCTATGCCTGACTTCCATCTGACACCTGGACAAAGTCATATGTTGACTCACTTCATCGCTGAAGAAAAATGGAAGTTTGAGAAGGCAAGGGAAATCAAAAAGGCTCAATACAGAAAGGAGAAGTTCCTGAAGAAAAACGTTGTCAAGATGACACCTGAGGAACTTCTCAAGGTCCAGACTGAAATTCAAGGCCTCAGCAAAAACTTTGATTCCTATTATGCTGATTGGCAAGGAGCCAAGGTCCGATTTGTGAACCTGACGAAGAAATTCACAAATGTTGCTGCCCCAGTGCAACATGAAATTCCTCAGGCTGAAGCCTCAGCTCAGCAGACTGAAGAACATGCCAAGATCATGATGTCGTTCAGCCCGCTGATGAAAATGTTAGTTCCGTGGCCGATGATCCCATTCCACCACCGAAGAATTGCCGTGGCACCCACTAGTGGTGCGCTCAAGAAACCGCTCAAGACAGGCAATCAGATTGGCCAGCTCAAGAATCTGAACCAAATCCCTCGGCTCCTCCTGCACCAACTCCAACTCCAATTCTTCCATCCGCCTCGATGTGAAGAAAATCAAGGCCGAGCGAACGAGCTTTGTGAAGAAAAGGAAAGCATCAGCTGCGTCAGATTCTTCGGCTGCGAAGAAAATGAGGCCAATGACCAGCTCATACGAAAATCCAATTGATGCTGTTCCGATTTCCTCCATGCCATCAAAGGACCTTGTTCCTTTTGGAGAAGACTATGAGATCCCAATCGGATCTGATGAAGAACATCATTCTGCTGCTTCCTCAGAGGCAGATTGATGAAGAAATTGAAGTGGACGCAATCCCTTCAACCCCTACCATTTCCTCACCTATGCCTCGGTTCACAAATGAAGATCCCGGTGTTGAGGAAATTGAAGATGAAGATGTGGATATTGGGTGCACCACACCGGTGATGAATGATGACTTTTGGGAAAGTGCGCATCCCAATACTCCTCTCTTCACCCGCTCCAACAAATTCCTCGGTCCCTCGCACAAACAGTCCAAGCTGGACTCAAGAAACTCAACCCGCTTAATCAGTACATGAAGAAATTCCAGCCACTAGTCTTGATGAAACTGCTTCTGATCCTCGATCGTGCATCTGTTGAGGAACAAGAAATTCCTCGACTGAAGAACACGAACTTGCGATTCACGAGGTGGTGATGCAACTCATCGACACCCCTCCGCCCAAGCAAAAGAATCCGTTCTCAAGCAATCAAAAGTTCAAGGCTGAAGATTTCTTTGCCGAGCACGTGTTCTTCACGACTATAATCCATATGATTCTCGCCGCATTAGGAAGAGGCGGTTACGACCGCCAACCAAGCCAATTTCTATTCCTCGGTGCTCTTCAACAAGGATAAAATCTTCAATCATGCTCATATTCCTCATGTCGACATGGAGTCGCTGCTGTGCTTTGAGCCAGGTCCTCGATGTTCTTCACGATGCGGGACTTCTAAATTTCTGCACCGATATCTCGTGGATCGGAATGAAGAACTAATTCTTCGCTTTTATGCAACGCCGCACATCATCGGAGACGTCAAGACGTGAACTCATGGGTCTTAGACTGGATGTCCGAAAATACTCACTACAAGGCACCAAAGAATTGAATTGCTTGGCGCTCTACCACTCGGTCCTCCACTTGATGGTGCACGTCATATCTACAACGAACCGTAACTTTCAAATCACTATATGCAAGTCTTGATGAAGCCTTTGAAGCCAAGGCAGGCCCCAAGAACCAAATTCCTCGTCAAGGAATTATTGTATGTGCCTCGGACTGTCTATCGGATCCTGACGAAGACAATGAGTCCTATCAAGGGCCACGACTCGAACGATGAAGAAGTCGTTGGAATCATGAAGAATATGCTTTTCAACATCATCCATGGCGTTCCGTCCAACTTCCATGATTTCTTCATGAGGACTCGCAAACATTGCTATGTCACCATTTGAGTGAAGCCTTATGCGCCTTTGGATTATGAGATTCATCAGACAAGGTCTTCACTCAATTACAAAGTCGATACATCGAACCACCGCAGCTACTTGCCTCGATTGAAGTCCTCAAACGGACATTTACCTTAGATGATGACAAGGGCAAGGCTATCGCTGTGATCGATGAAGGCATTCGTCCATTGGATGGGCGGTTTAGCAAAAGCGACATCCTACTCCACCAATGATGAATCTCGCCACACATGACTCACCATAAATACCTCACCAAGCAAAGTCCTCAAGCTATCGCACCTGTGGTGATGATCGATCGTGAGTTACTCCTCGCCTTCATCGGAAGGTTGATCGTAATCATAAATGGGTCAAGCGTCGGTTTGGTTCAATTCTTCACAACATGACCTCAACACACAATGCGGTGAAGAAAAACCACTACTACCTCCATGAAACCTTCAAACGCACTGGGCTGTTCTTTCACATGTCTACAAAGGTCAAGAACTAACGCCAATGGGACTCAAGGAAGAATTTGACCGGACTGCACCTCCTCAGAAGAAATACAAGAAGGCCAAAGTTCCTTCCTTGGTGGCCAGCTCCTATTCTTCATCTCGCGACACCGATGAAAATGAAGACTTGGACGACACCGCTGGCCGGGTCCTACTTCAACAACCGACCCCAAGAACGCCGGGCGCTCCTTCTTCAACTTGACATTCTTCAGGAGCGTTAGTCCTCAGTTTCGATCCTTTTGGTCATTCGATGACAAAGGGGGAGAAATTTAAGTTAGTCTTCAAGCGGGTCTAGCTTATTGCCTATATACAGTAATTTTAATTTGTTAAGTTACAACTCTCGTTCTTCTGAAACTTTTTATTGGATCGAGTTGTAATCTTAAACCCGATGGTGCTTTGATACTTTTGATGCATTATGCTCTTGCACTATGCTCTGATTCTCATGAGCTCCTTGAAAATCTTCATAGCAAATCGATTTGGGCTCTGACACTCTTGATGCGTTATTTTGCATGCCTGTTCCTCATTAATGATATCGCACGCATACTGAATAACATCAAGCACCATATTTCATCATGCATTTCAAATTCTTCATATTATATGTCAAATGCGTGTATGAATTACAAGATATAGGGGGAGATCTCCATGATTCAACTCTTCAAATGTGCATTGCCTCAAAAGCAAATTCCTCACTATGCACAACTTTAGGGGGAGTTCTTCTATATCTTGCAATCAAATTCCTCATTATCAGTATTTACACTTCATATGTTTATCCCCGTTGAAAACTTAACCTATATTGTCATCAATCACCAAAAAGGGGGAGGTTGTAAGTGCATCTAGTGCCCCTTAGTGATTTTGGTGGATTGAAGACTTATAGGTTAAGGAACTAATGCGTTTGTGAGTGTACACAGGTCTATAAGTCTATGAGGAGTTTGATATTCTGAGAAAGTCGACCCCTAAAAATGAAGTTCTTCGATTTGAAGACTTTGATATTACGAAGACTTTACGAAGACTTTGAAAGTGAAGAAATTGGTGTGACCTTGAAGACTTGGTATTTATTTGAGGAACATGAAGCGTGAATACTTTTGTTTTCGTAGTTTCATTTTCTCTTTCTTGAGTCATAGGAAACACCGTACTGTTAAAGGGGGTCGAGGAAATACTAAGGAAAAATTTCCATGTGATGCTCAACTCAAAATCCTACACCTATCAATCCCTTCGAGTGAAGCCTTTGGAAATCTCATACAGTTCAGTCAATTTCTTCAGTGACAGAGACGAAGTTCTTCTGGTCATTTGAGGAATTTGTTACGACCGAGGAGTTAGGAATTCGCCAAAGGCGGATTGCCTACACAAAGGAGGAACATGATAGCCCCGAGGAATTTGACATTCAAATTTCCGACCGTTGTTGTCTTCTTGGCGCCACTGTCCCAAAATATCTTATCCACCTAACGGTCATATCATTGAAGGGCATTTATGTCTTATCATGTCGGGCTGCTCCTAGGCTATAAATAGCCGCCCCCTACAACCACTAGCTGGTTGGCTGCTCCGAGAGAACTTGACACTTGTCATTTGAGAGCAACCCATCCTCTGAGGACTTTGAGCGAAAATCATCAAGTGAGGAAAAACCCCAAAAACCAAACCCCTACAAACCCAAAGTGATTGAGCATCACTGAAGAAATTGATCCTGCGTGGATCCGACGCTTGTTACCTTTGAAGACTGTGCTTCTTCCAGACGGTTAGGCGTCATGGTCTAGAGCATCCAAGAGGAATTGTGGATCGCCGAGTGACCAAGTCTGTGAAGGTTTGGAAGTCGCTGAAGACTTACCACGAGTGATTGGACAAGGTGCATGTGACCTTAGTTCAAGGAGAATATGGTGAGGACTTGGTGTCCCGAGCTGCGTGCTTTCGGCTGGGTGTCCGGACTGTGTGTCCTCGAGTTTAAATACTCGGCCGCTCCAACCAGACGTACAACCGAGACAACAGTTGGGCTGGTCTACCAAATCATTGTCTTCACCAACCTAATCGGTTCTATTTCCTCAACCCTTTCATTTCCTCATTATTGTGTTGAGTGTTTGTTCATATCTGTGTTTGAAGACTTTGATCAAGACTTTCTCAATTTCCTCGCTTAAATTTCTTGATCTGTTTATCTTCATCTTGTGTTATCCTCGTGATTATGCTTTACGTACTGTGCTAGTCTTCATTTCATCATGATGACCATGCGTGTGATTCTGTTATGCTTACTCGAGTACTTATTCCGCTGCAAGTAGTTCTTCGCTAAGGAATTTCCTCACCGGCAAATTCCTCAGTGAAGAATTCATAAAAATCGCCTATTCACCCCCCTCTAGTCGATATAACGCACTTTCACTTCTCTTTTACAGATGACAATCGTGCTACACCCTTCCAGGATACGGCACAACGGAGACACAGGCGCAGACGTGCAACAGGGACCCGCTCAAAGGTTTCTTTTTAGAATAAGACCCTGTGTAAACCTTTCTCACTGTCTTTTGTTGCTTCAAATCCTCCGGACACTCAGTATAAGCGAGAAGGATGCTGACGTTATTGGCATTTGGCCACGTCAGAATAATGCACGTACCTGGACACTCGGGGTTCATTATCAAGGGCATTGCTCAGCCTGGTATATGTTATAAAGACCGAACACCTTAGGGAGTGTTCGGCATCGCCAGTTTGGCCTTATATGCATCAGCTTCGAATCATGTCTTTGGTCAAATGTTGGGTTTTCCCGGCTCCCGTGTTTTGCTACCTTACGTTCCGCTCTATCGGTTAAGGTGGCACCGGGAGAACTACTGCGATTGTGCCCTGGTTCATCCGGACGAGCACCTCAGTAGAGAAAGCCGAAAACCGACTGTCATGATAAAGCGCGAGACTGGTCAACCACTCGATGACTTATCGCAATCTTCGGGATTCCTCCGCATTAACGAAGGGCCGGTTTTCCCGATCATGTACGTACGCGCCCCGAATTTGGATGAGTGCGGAAATACCAGGGGCTATATAGTAGCCCCACTGTCAAACTCCTATGGTCAAGTGAAAGTGTTAAAGCAATATAGTCTGATTGCCTCGTTACGCGCTACCACCTCCTTAATGGACCAAGGCGTTGGATCAAGTGTGAAGGCAGCGCTTTGCGAACACCCCGCATTATATGCGTGGGGAAAAAGCCGACGCAAACTTTCAGGACATATATATATATATATATATATATATATATATATATATATATATATATATATATATATATATATATATATATATATATATATATATATATATATATATATATATATATATAGTGTTACTATTCACCACACAGGGTGCAGAATAAGTTATTCTTCACCCGAGGTAATCTTACGATCGCTTCCTAAATAAATTATGTTTGAAATTCAAATAGTTACATCCTTATAGATTCACTACGTCAAATTTGGCATAAGAAAATAAAAATATAGGTCATAAGACAAGAAAATTTATAGTTTATGTATATTTTACACTATGTTTTTACGTTTGTAAATTTACATAACATAAAATATTTTTTACGGCGACTATATGTTTTCTTATGGTCTCTTTTTACATCAGTAATAAGAAAAAATTTACGGAACATAAAATTACGGTGCATTGATGGTAAAATAGAGGGGGTGAAGAATAACTATTCCTCACCCAGGGTGACGAATAGTCAATCCATATATATATATATATATATATATATATATATATATATATATATATATATATATATATATATATATATATATATATATAGGGAAAATCCATCCTACCACCCGGTGGTAGTTACCCCACATATCTCATATACTACCAAGTGGTACTATATATATTATTTTATTATTTTAAATATGTTCATATACTATATCTAAGATCTTTCAAAGCAAGTTACGTGGAAAACTTGCATATGAGCCCATAGTTTTTGTTATATTTCTAAAATACGTACATATTTATGCGTAAAAAGAGCATACTCAAAAATGATACATACTACCTAAAAATTAGTATATATACTACCTAATCATTGTTATATACTACATACTACATGTACATACTCTCGATTTTGACAGATACTACATACAACATACAAAACGCAAGTGGTGGTAACTACCACTGCTTGTAGGAAACATTTGTCCTATATATATATATATATATATATATATATATATATATATATATATATATATATATATATATATATATAGGGTAATGCTATTCTAAGCGTGAGTGTAGAATAGCTTATTCTACACCTATTAATGCCATGTACAAAATCTAGTAAAACGATTGTAAAAAATGGAGTAATTCGGAAAATATATTTTTTATCATTTATGTTTGTAATTTACTACATTTTTACGAAAATTACTATATTTTACATAGTGTGTTACTATATTTTGTATGTACCGTTACTGGGGTGTAGAATAAGCTATTCTACACTCACGCTTAGTTTAGCGTTACTACATATATATATATATATATATATATATATATATATATATATATATATATATATTATAATAATAAATGACCGCACCGGAGGCATAATAATACTTTCAGGAAAAAGTATAAACATAGCCTTTACAATTCAAATAACATTGTTCTTACAATGGGGATAAATGTCACTAGAACATAACATTTTTCGAGCACCGAGCCTCTATTAAACGAGCGCCTTCAAGGACCTCTTCAAAGTAGTGCTCGGTCGATACTCGGCCTACGGCCGAACTTTGGGTTGCAATAGCGATGGCCTCCATCTCTGCCAAGTATGTCATGACACGGGCAAGGGCCATCCGCGCACCCTCTATGCACGCCGACCTCTTCATAGCGTCGATATGCGGCACAACACCAAGGAATCGTTGCACTAAGCCAAAATAACTATTCGGCCTTGATCCTTCCGCCAAAGATGATCCTACAATGACCTCATGGCAAGCCCGGACAACCTATGGAGCTCGGCCCACTCGGTCATTCGCTCATTTAACAGCAGCGGCCGCACCGGAACATTGAACTGCGACCAGAACAGCTTTTTCCACTTCATGATCTTTTTTATCTTTGAAAAACTCGGCCGCATCAGCAGCACTCGCTGCCAAATCCATGTATGCATCCGCAGAACTCCATAATTGATCGAGAAGGCATACTTCGGATCTTCGAACTTTGTCCGCAACAAAAAGGGCTTCCCAGCCGCGATATCTCCAGCTCGACGCAGCTCCTCCTTCGCCGCTCTGATTTTAGAGCGGGCTTCCTTGGCTGCTACCATGGCCTTCTCCAGGTCCGTCGCCTTCGCTCGACTTTCCTTTTCAAGAAGCTCGTAACGGTCGGCGGCATCTTTCAACTCAACATCCATCTTGGCTATTTTATCCTTGCTTTGGCAATGCACAGCCTATTCGGCTCTCATCTCTTCGACCGCCTTTAGAGCGGCTGCATCACTCTTCCTAGCTTGTTCCTTGGCTCGGGCAAGTTCCGCCCGAAGGGTCTCCACAGTGGTAGCTCCATCTACAGTCGCAACATATTAAAGATACTAGCATCATGCTCCTCTTATTATGTGTTGATCACCGGAGAGATCACATACCCTGTGCCTCATCAAGCGCTTGTTTACAAGCACGATGTCAGCATCTGCCGCATCAAGTTGCCGCTTCAGCTCGGCAAACTCACCGATCCGGCTAGCCATCGGACAACCGACCACACGCACATGAAGGCGGCATGGTTATTACCTGGGACTATGATCCTCTGTTTGCCACTGTTTTCGGCAGCAACCAAAGTCTCAGGGGCTACTATCTGTATATGGCACACCTAGCGTGTGCGGTACCATCAAAAACATATACTACTTTGCGTACCTCAAAGCCTCTCAGCAGGCTCATAAAAGCTTCATGCAGCCCGCTTTTGGCGGATGAAATCCTCTCAACCACCGTACCCATTAGTGTACGACACGCTTCTGAGATAGCCGCTTGCTCCAGAAGATCCTTCAGTGTGTCGGGTCGCGCACCGGACGGTCCCGACCTCTTTTTGTTGCTCTCCTTAGGAGCCGAATACTCCGGACTTCGGGTGGTCGAAGGATTACCCTCTGGCCTTGGCGGATCAGGAGAAATCCTCCGTGACGACACCTCAGGGTCGCCTGCCTCATGAGGCGGGGAGGCATGGGGAGGTGTTTTGCTCTCCATCATCTCCGGAAGAAGATCCCCCGAAGACGAACTCTATCGAGAAGGGCTACGATCCGAACTACAAGATATATGCTTCGGTTATTGTCCTCAGAAGTAAAGCAGGATATTTTTACTATTAAATACTTTTGTTTACTTACAACTCGGTGGAGGGCTGATCCCCTTGCGGGCACTATGCGACAAGGGTACCCTCCAGGGCAGGACCCTCTGGAGAAGATTTCTTCCCTCGTTTGAAAACCATTGTTCCGAGTCTTCAGAGGCGGTCCTCTTCCTTCCCTGGGGAGAGGGAATTTCAGATTCTTCTCCCCGATTATCCTCCTTCGCGGAGGCGCTAATTCCCCCGGTTTGGATGAATAATGAGCGAGGCTCGCTTTCAGCCTCTTTATTCCCCCCTTTATCTTCCCCTAAGGGCGCTTGATAAGGCGCAAGCTCAAGCATTCTGGCCAGTACTGGATCTGCTGAGCCTTCGGGAAGGGGGGCCGAACACCTGATCATCTTTGCCTTTTTTACCCAGTCCTGGTCAAAGTGCGACTTTTCAAAATGATGTTGTGATAAATAAAGAGAAAACGTGTTCGGTCAAGGACTACTTACTTGGGTATCACGGACGATTGCGGCTCAGACTTCGCATCCTCGGTGGTGTTCGGACACCTTATCGTGGTCCGAAGAACAATTTGTACATTTCTTCGAGCGTCATGCCGAGGAAATGCTTTGAATAGCTTCATGTCCTTCCGAGTTGAACTCCCACATACGGAGGGTCGATGTTTGCAAGGCGGGACTCGGCGAACTAGCATGACTTGCATTACCGTAACTGTGTTGACATCTCTCTCGAGGAGATCTCGGATGCGACTCGCAATATTGGCACATCATTTATCGCCCCCACCCAGCCCCTTGTTGATCCATGACGCTGGCCAGGCGGGGGCCTGAGCAAAAGGCAGGGGCGGCCACCCACTTAGTACCGCGGGGGGATGTGATGTAAAACCACTCCCGTTGCCATAAGCTGGATACCTCCGGGAAGGAACCCTTTGGCCATGGAACATCGGCGCCTTTTCTTATTACGGCTCCTCAGCATTCTCGCGTGTCGCCCATTAATCGTCTTGGCTCTACATTAAAGGTCTTGAGCCACAAGCGAAGTGCGGGGTGACGTGGAGGAAGGCCTCACACGACGATGAGCATTTAGATGTGAAGGATGGAATCCGGGGCCAGTCATGGAAATCCAGCCCGTAATAGAACATGAGCCCCTAACAAAGGGATGCGGGACAAGGCCTAGCCCTCGGAGGAAGTGAGAGATGAATACGACACTCTCGCGGGTTCGGGAGTGGGAATGGCCTGCCCTCGGCAGGTAGCTCGTCTTGATTTCGGCCGTCAGATACCTAGCCTCTCTTAGCTTCTTGATGTCTTCCTCTGTGACAGAGGAGGGCATCCACCGACCTTGAAGGTTGGATGCGGACATGGTTGAAAAGGTCCGAAGCACCTGACTTGAGCCTTGGGTGTTGGAACTCGAGGTGGGGGAAGGATTCGATTGAGTGCGAGAAGAAAAAGGACGGGCCTTGGCCTCTTTATAAAGAGCGTGAATATCAAGCGTCCTCCGCGTGGCCGTTTGGGACTTGCCTAAAATCGAGGAGTCATACCAACGGGCACGATTGGGTTACCCACACCCGTATTGATAAGAATCACGTGATAAGGGGACACGATCTACGCCCGACAAGGCGTGCCAAAGGAAACCGCCTCGCGATATGTGCCGTGGCTGGTTGTGAAAACGGTTGAATAATGACCGGGCCGTGGTGTGATGTCATCTTTGCAAAATGCGTCGCCAGATTAGATTTGTGGAAATATTATTCTCTCTACGGTAGTATGTGGAACTTGTTTTGCGAGCGGACACTATCCTTGTGTTCAAAATCTTCTATGGAGTATTCGAGGAGGAACCCGCCTTACAATGTCAAGACAATCTGCTCACGGACTCATCGTCATTGAAGCCTTGGTTCGGGGGCTCTTGAGGGAGTCTGGATTAAGGGGTCCCGGATAGCGGACTATATCCTTTTCTTGGGACTATTGGACTATGAAGATACAAGATTGAAGACTTCGTCCCGTGTCCGGATGGGACTCTCCTTGGCGTGGAAGGCAAGCTTGGCAATACGGATATGTAGATCTCCTCCCTTGTAACCGACTCTGTGTAACCCTAGCCCCTCCGGTGTCTATATAAACCGGAGGGTTTAGTCCGTAGGACAACAACAATCATACCATAGGCTAGCTTCTAGGGTTTAGCCTCTACGATCTCGTGGTAGATCAACTCTTGTAATACTCATATCATCAAGATCAATCAAGCGAGGAAGTAGGGTATTACCTCCATCGAGAGGGCCCGAACCTGGGTAAACATCGTGTCCCCCGCCTCCTGTTACCATCCGCCTTAGACGCACAGTTCGGGACCCCCTACCCGAGATCCGTCGGTTTTGACACCGACAGCTTGGACGGAACAGCCGATGGAAACGAGGCCTGGCGTACCGCAGAACGGAGGAATCAGCCACGGTCAAAACGGGATCATGTTCATCGCGAGGGGTCTGGCATACCGCAAAATGGAGGAAACAGACTTCTATTGGACCTCCTACGGTCGAAACGGGGTCCTGTTGACCGGGAGGGGTGTGGCGTACCGCAAAACGGAGGAAACGGACTTGTGTTGGAGCGCTTCACGGTGAAAGCAGGGGGTCCTGTTCATCGGGAGGGGTGTGGCGTACTGCAAAACGGGACTCCACGGGATACTGTTCATCTCCACCATCGACGTCCTCCAGCCTCCACGGGCTACTGTTCATCCACCGTCGACCTCCTCCAGCCTCCACCTGTGACTGTTCATCCAGCCTCCACCGCGCGCTCCTCCACCGGCTACTGTTCAACCAGCCCTCTCCACTGGGGTCCTGTTCAACCACCCATCCACGGGCTAGTGTTCATCCAGCCCTCCACCGGCTACGGTTCAACCAGCCCTCCAACGGCTACTGTACAACCTTCCCTCCATGGAGTCCTGTTCATCCAGCCCTCCACGGGGTCCTGTTCATCCACGCCCAACCGGCTCGATCGATCAGGGTCCTGTTCACCACGCCCAACCGTCTCAATCGATCGGGGTCCTGTTCATCCAGCGGCAACACGGGGTCCTGTTCATCCAACCCCCCCACCAGGAACTGTTCATCCAAACCCCCTCCCCCAACAACGCTCACTGTTCATCAAGGGAAGGAGGCAGCATGTTCAATCGTCTTCAGTTAGTAGCAGTAGCGAACGAAGGAACCGCTCGATCGGGTTCAGTTAACAGCCATCGATCTATCGCTCGGGTTCAGCAACGTGTAGCCTGCAGTGCAATCGCTCGGGTTCAGTTAGAGCCCAACGCCTCACACACCCACGCGCGTACGTGTATGAGAGAAACGCGCATCGCTTGGCCCCCCACCACCCACCGTACCGGGAACTCTCCGATATTTTCCGCGCCCTCGCTTCTACCACGGTTTTTTCCGTCATGGACGACCCAAAGAATGTCATGCAGTTGCGTCTCCGGCCCGCCCAGGACGAAAAGCCCATTTTCTGTCATGATTTTTTGTCATAGAAGTAGGAGCCCACCACATCTATGATGATACCAGGTTTTGTCACAATTATCACCATAGAAGTGTCATAAGTATGACAAAAAAATTTCGTTCGGCCCAAAATGTCACGGATGTGTCTTTTTATGTAGTGAATGTCCTTTCCGCTAGAAAATAACCCACATTAGCGAGAAATCAAAGTGTTAAAACTTGAAATGAAAACCAAGCTTTGACTATGGATGGAGTGTGTGTCGTTGTACTTATCGCTCCTCCTTGGCGGTGTCGCCTTGGCGATGGTCTTTTGTCAAACTTCGATGGTTTGTGTCATCCTGCAGTTTCATCATCGGTTAGGTGGATGCACGGTCTATGGACCGGTGTGGAACCCTGACGGCGGCTCTCGAGAGCATGGTTGTGTTGTAGAGCGTCGAATTTCATCACTTGGATGGTAGAGTTATCTGCTCGTGTGCGACACGTCCTCGTGCATGTGTGGAAGCCAGAGCCATGACTTCTGGAGGGTGTCTTCTATTGCAAGATGTCGATTTGGGTCTCTTGGGAGGCAGAGTCGTCGACTCGTCTATCAAGAGGGCTCGGGGATGGTGTGCGTTGTTGTGGTCTGTATGCTGGAGCGACGGCTCTGGTTCGTATTGTAGGGTGTTGACTATGGCCATGAGGGTGACGTAGTCGTCGACTCGCAACATCAGGGGGGGGGGGGTGTATGGGGCATTTGTATTGGTTTTCGGCCATCTCTCCTTATTAACCGGACAATTCTCTTCTCATGATTGCTCAAAACAAAGTCTCCCTGGTATTTTTGATCCAATTTTGACCATAATTTGTTTGCGGCGTAATTTTGATCATAAATTTAACTAATAAAATATCTCCTTATTAACCGGACAATTCTCTTCTCATGGTTGCTCAAAACAAAGTCTCCTTGGTATTTTTGATCCAATTTTGACCATAATTTGTTTGCCGCGTAATTTTGATCATAAATTTAACTAATAAAATATGAATTATATGTAGAAAAAAAGTATCATTGAAAACATACTTCAAATATGAATACAACAAAATAATTATTGTTACATATAATTTATATTTTTTTAGACAAATTTATATGGTCGAAATTTGACCAAAATAGAGGGGCTCAACATTTTTATCTCCATTGATAATGACGGACCCACACGTCAGTGACGGCATCTTTCCATCCCCTTTCTCCCCTCGAGTGTACTGATGCCCGGTGGATCCGTGGGAACGCATTGCCGCGGCGCAGCAAGAATGGCCAGCGGCGCCGGCGAGGATGACGCGACGTCAGGGTGGGCGTGGCGTTCAAGTACGGCCTCTTTCACCCTGACTCGTTCCTCTTCTTACTTGCCTAGGTTTTGCTGGCCCAATCTAGTTCCGCTGACACCAGATTCAACGGCGAATTGTATGCGCTGCTGAGGTCAGGGGAGACACATCCCCGATCTCTCAATTCTTTTTCTCGTTTCCCTTTCAATGGCGAGCGACAGAAGGAACTGTCCAAGATCGAGATATGGAAGAACGGGTCTTGGATTGGATTCAATAGAGGAAGAACATGGAAAGGAAGGAAAGGTTTCAGCTTGCCGTCCCTTTCCTCCCCATTAGCCAATCCCCTCTCCAAACATCAAGCCAACACGTACTCCAATTCCCTACTAGACTCCGTGCTGCTTACTGCTCACACTTTTTAACTGGCCCATCGCCACCATTCTTGTCTCCTCCTTCTATGCTTGTCATTTCCACTTCATCGTCGTATCGATCGATTCCTCTCCACCGGCGTCTTCCTTGCGCGGTATCGAATCCGTTCCTTCTTCCGTAAAAGCGTAGACACTGTAGCTTCCTTCATGCTATGGTGTGGTGCCATGACCATGATTGTTAGGTTCATCCATGACCATGATTGTTATTTGTTAGCTTCCTTCATGTTATGATGCCATGACCATGATTGTTAGCCTCCTCCAGTGGATATGCACGCGGTGCGCTGAGCATCGGCGGCAGGATTTGGACGCTTATTCCTTCCACCAAATCTCCCGTGTCATATCAAGTTTATGCTTCCAATCACATAACCACTTGAATCCATTTTCCGTGTTTATTGCCGTTACTGGTCGCCGAGCGCTTCGTGACTGTACGCTTTTCGCAGAGAGTTCCTCAGGTTTTTGAGAATTCCCGGACACACATGTCAACTAAGTCCCAAGTTCTATAAGGGCACATCGTCACGACTTTGCTGACAAGATCATTTTCGTGTTCCTGGATCTGGACAAGTAACCGTTCTCCTCTGCTTCTTTTCAGGGGATTGGCTCTGCCATCACAAGGAGCCTGTATCCCTGAACTCTGAATATTACCGCCAAATCGGGGATTTTTTCTCCACAACGGCATCATGCTACGGTCCCGACTGTTCTATATTTGCTCCATTATCTTCGCATTCTATTTTACCCATGTCCATGTGCAACAGACGACTGCACAGATCACGGCACCATGGGAAGGTAAAATCCATCTTAACCACCATACTCTTGTTTAATTTGGTAGGTGTTTCTTGTTCATTTACATTTTCCTCATAACCATGACCCACTTGAGGAGAGATGCAAAGGAGCACACAAGTCCAGGGTGCTACATTTTTTTTTCTGTATCCTTCCTGCATCATGAGACCAACTTGCTGTACATTTGGTTCAACTGGTCTGCAGTCGATGCTTTGAGAGCTATCAGAGGCAGCTTGAGTGATCCACTGGGACGTCTCGATAACTGGAACCGTGGAGATCCATGCGTCGGAAATTGGTCCCGTGTTATCTGTTACAACGTAACAGCAAGCGATGGATACTTTCATGTGCGGCAACTGTATGTTCATAAGTGTTCTCCTTGTCAATCATGTCCATATCATTTATACAACCCTTCTCCTTTACTTCTATTCTGGCTTGCTTTTGGTCATGAATTGAGAACTTGGGCTTGGTCATATATACAGTTTTGTTGACTTTCTTTACAGATCATTTTGCCATCCTAGATTCTGTTTTGATCTGTTGACAGCTTCATTCAAATAAACCAGAAAAATATTGCAGCGTTCATTACCTTCTTGCAAACCATGTTATTTATGGTATCAGCATATTTGATGGATCTGAAAGTGCAGTAAAAAAGGATGCAACATGTGTATAGATGGAGTAGAGGAGCATTTTCCCTCTGACAAGTGAAAAGTCTCATGCTTATTTTATTTCCAGATGAATCTAATTCCTGTGATATTTTATTATAATATGTTTCGCTTGATGGTATCCTCGTATTATGTGATTATAGGGAGCTTCTACGATTAAATTTATCTGGGACTTTAGCTCCTGAGCTTGGCCAGCTGTCTCGCATGAAAATAATGTAAGTGCAGTGAGCTGAGCTCGCTAATTATCGTGTGGATTGCCTGTTCATTTAATCCAGTCCTACATGCACAAGGGGCGACTGAGTAGTTCTTTTAATTTTCTTTCAAGGGATTTTATGTGGAACTCAATTGGTGGGAGCATTCCTAAGGAGGTTGGCAACATTACTTCTCTGGAACTATTGTAAGTCGAAATCTACATCACGGATTAGAAACATGGTCTACCTGAATCAGTTTCCTTCATATCTTTCTGGTTAGACGTGGAGGTTATAATTTTTCTGTATATGTTAACTTAGTTATTGCTTACAGTTACGGGTTTTTCAATAAATAGTTGTTTCTCTGAGACGATTTCACAGTTGGTTTTGCTCCTGTAACAAGGTGTGCATTGTTTATATTTGCAGGCTCTTAAATGGGAACCATTTGACTGGTTCTTTACCAAAGGAAATTGGCTTCATTCCTAATTTGAATAGGATTCAGATTGATCAGAACCATATATCCGGACCCATCCCTAAATCATTCGCTAACCTGAACAAAACCGAGCACTTGTAAGTAGGATATGTTGTAGCCTCTCTGTTAACGAGTGATAGTTATCCTTATCCTAACGGATTTCCATTTACTATCCAGTCACATGAACAATAATTCGTTGAGTGGTCAAATTCCACCTGAACTGTCCAGATTACCTTCACTTGTTCATCTGTAAGTACCTGACCTCTGCACGTGCCATAATATTGGTTCTCATTTATACCCTACTGACAGTATAATTGGTTTGCAGATTGTTGGATAACAATAACTTATCGGGTTATCTTCCTCCAGAATTATCACAGCTACCAAAACTGCTTATTGTGTATGAAACCTACTATTGTGCAGTAGTTTGAATAATATACAGTTCTTGATTATTTTTGTTGGGTGGGTTGGATATCAATCTTTGAGCTTGAATTGGACTAAATTTCTCGGTCTTAAATGAAGCTCATAAGCAGTAGTTCTTTATTTGTTGTTTTGTAGCTTGAATGAATAGTTTACGGTTTACTTACAACTTAGAGAGCAACACAAACAAAGAATGTCTGCTCCACTGTTCTCTTTTACTGAAAAGTAGCTGCTGGCATGTTCCCTGTGCCAACTTATTCAATGGTAAGTTGCTTTAACTGGCATTAGCTGAGTTAGTTGTTTAGGATTACTTCTGATTTTACCCTGATCTTTACGGCATTATTTCTTGCCAGCAGTAAACCACTGAAAGCTTATATGCTGCTGGAACAATATAACTGCTAGTCGATTTTGCATTTTTCTGTTATTTATATACCATGAGTAATTCAAAGTAATTGGAAAGAAGACCCATAGCAATTAGAGTAACTTCCAGTTCATTTTCTTAGTCTTTTTACATGTCTTTGAGATATCACATTTAGACATATTATACACTCACTGTATGTCTGATTACCTCTTTTCAAAATGATCCCAGCCAGCTAGACAATAACAACTTCTCAGGAAGTTCAATTCCTTCATCTTATGGAAATATCACCACACTTCTGAAATTGTAAGTATGTTCTACATCTCTCTGCTTTTGTAGCCAGGACGATTTCCACATTGGTCATCATTTTTGCAATGAGAACGGCCCTTAATTTGGTTGATTAAAAGAACTAAAGAATCTTGGCTTGCTTTTCTTTTAAAGTATTATGACAGTTTCAGATTAATCTAATTGATATGGTCTACATTAGGAGTTTGAGAAACTGCAGCTTGGAAGGTCCCGCTCTTGATGCCAGTGGAATACCGCAACTTGGCTACTTGTACGTAGAATTCTGAACTACGCACTACCTATTTGTTTAGGAAAAAAAAATCTCACCCGTGATGCTTAGGGGAATTTGGCAGCTATCACTTGCTCTAATCTTTTTTTTCGGGAAAACGCTAAGGACCTTTGCGTTTCATTGTATTGAAAAGAGAGAGTTTAATGTTACTTGCTCTAATCTTTGTTGTGTTGTTTCAGGGATATTAGTTGGAATCAGTTGACGGGTCCTATACCATCTGGCAAACTAGCGAGCAACATAACTACAATGTATAAAAATAAGGCCCCCGCAAAGATTTCATGCCATTTTGTTTTTTAAGTATTATTTATTGATCCCTTTCCCCCCAAGGAAACTTGTATTTTCAGTTTACACTCACTTTTGCAAGTTGTGCAGAGATCTTTCCCACAATCGTCTTAACGGTTCTATTCCTGGAAGTTTCTCTGGCCTTCCTAATCTCCAAAGATTGTAAGTCTGATATTACATTCACCATGCTATTATGTCCTTTAATATTTGATAAGGGATAAATCTCTAGAAAAGGGGGATGCTCTTACTTCATTATTGCTTATTAGTAGTGAATTATTCCCTTTGTCCCTTAGGGTATTCTCGCATGGACAATGATTGATTGCAGAGTACCTTCTGTGGGTCCATGCCATGACAACAACTTTAATTTTCAACAAACATAAGTTTAAACAGTTTTGCATGACAGTACTGTTCACGAATGATCATTTGAATCAGGCTGAGCTGATTTTTTTTTGGTCTTCATTCAGGTCAATGGAGAATAATAACTTGGATGGTTCTGTTCCATCTGATGTCTGGCGAAATATTGATTTCAGTGGAAATAGAAGCCTGATATTGTAAGATCATCATACACTGAACCTTCTGCTTCACCTTTTTGATTTTAGAGAACGGTATAATTGACATATTTCTTCAGGACTGGTAATCTAATATCCCCCCTTCAATATTTTGCAGGGATTTCCATAACAACGCTCTCACGAATCTATCAAATCCTCTTACACCCCCTGCGAATGTTACCATCCTGTACGCATTTCTCTTGAACAATTATCTTGTTACATTTTTCAGATCCTTTCGCCATTTCCAGTAACTTATATTTTCATTCCTTTACCATTCATGTTTTTAGGTTATCTGGAAATCCCATATGCACATCGCAAAATCAACTGAATATATCTCAGTATTGTCAATCAATTTCAGTTGTTGTTCCTGGAGGTTCCACAAATAACAATACACTTTGTCCGCCATGCTCAACCGACCTTCCTCACGAAAACATACTAAGGTCACCAATCCCATGCTTATGTGCTATTCCACTTCACGTCGATTACCGGCTGAAGAGTCCAGGATTCTGGGATTTTGTTCCGTACGAAGCCGAATTTCAACACTACTTATCATCTGGTCTTTCGCTGTCCTCGTATCAATTGGAAGTCTCTACTTTTATGTGGGAAGAAGGCCCGAGGCTGAAGATGAACCTGAAGCTTTTCCCAAACAACACTCCGTTGTTTAACTCAGGTGAAGTGCTGAGACTGAGAGACATGTTCACAGGGTGGCTCATCGCGGACTCGGAAATATTTGGGCCCTATGAGCTTATCGACTTCATCCCAGGGTGGTACGAAAATGGTATGTATATATGTTACTCTATCTTCACTCCACTCTATATTTCATTTCGTTGAAATTTTTTGTCACCATGTTTATTTGGTCGTGTATACATGTTTGTATTAGTGATCACACGTGCAGTTTCGTGCGCACATTCGAACTGCCGAGGCCTCCTCTCTTCATCTTCACCAACGCAGATCCCCAAACCCCACGAATAAGCATATTACCGTTGCCCACTTGTCCTAACTTAGTAAGCTTCATTGTATGTCTCAATGTCTTTTTAATTAATTGGTCAAGTATACCCCTGTGCTGGAACCTTGCTGTATTCCCTGGGCCAAAGGCCAATATATGTATATGTACATGCATGTAAAAATAAGCAAAGAAGAGAGTAACACAACATCTAACGGTTTTCTTGGCTCGCGATAAATAAAAAATATTGGATCGAATACAATATAGCTAGGTCTACAGAAAAGAATAGTTTGGGATCTAAGAGGATGTGGATAGCACTGTTGTGGAAGTATCCATCATATATGGTGCTCTTTATCAAATGTAACCACTAGAAAAGTGTTGCCAGCTTGGTATGCAGCAGTTGTACAATTATTGAAGAGAGAACTCACATGTTCCCATGCTTTCTTTTCAGTACTACCGCGTCGTACAAAGTCCACTCTCACTACAGGTGCCACTGTTGGTATTGTCATCGTAGCATTTGCTGCAGCGGCAATTCTTTCATCCCTCATTACTCTAATTATATTGAGAAGGCGTTCAAGTCAAATTTCAAAGAGACGCAATGGTAAACCATTCATTTGTTCTTTCTATGGTCTAAAATTGTTAGATTATTCATCTCTTTTTCAAATACATTGTAATATTTCAGTTATCCACCTTTTCTTATTTAAAACAGTTGTCACTTCTTTTGTTTCTGATTTTGTTAGTACAGAGTTGCAGCATTGTACGTATTGTCATGATTTTTTATATGAGTTGCTATTCATCTGAGCTTGTTGTGATGAAATTGTTATGGTCATTCAATGACAAAATTCTACTGACTTTGCAGCGAAAAAAATTCAGATGAAGATTGATGGCGTAAAAGACCTCACTTTTGAAGAATTATCAAATTCTACAAGCAATTTTAGTGACTCGGCACTAATTGGTCAAGGAGGGTATGGAAAAGTATACAGGGGGGTTCTGGCTGATGGAACAGGAGCTGCAGTAAAACGTACACAACAGGGATCTCTTCAGGGTTCAGAGGAGTTCTTCACAGAGATAGAATTGTTGTCCAGGCTGCATCACCGAAACCTGGTTTCTTTGGTTGGTTATTGCGACGAAGATAATGAGCAGGTTGTCCCTCCAACTTATTTTTTATATATACTAATCAGAAATACTAATTTCATCAAATGCTGCTTTATTATTCAGCTGCTTTCTTGTTCTAGAATGGGCTGTGGAAAATTTGATATCCATATCTATTGCGATCCATGTATCTTGTGAAGTACATATACATCAACACACATTATCAACCCATTTCTATACATCAACACACGTTTCGGCTATTTCTGCGAGATCAACTCAATACATTGTTTATTGTTTAGTGCAGAAGTGATTCCTTGTCCATAGACCTAAGCTCATTTTCTGTTGAGAGCTCATCTTCAGGGCACTCTTAATGGCAGAAGCTGACATGTTGCTGTTTATTCCTAATGGTACTTAATGTTTGGTCCAACGTTATGATGATTAAACTCATACTGTGAACCATGTATTGCAGATGCTGGTGTATGAGTATATGCCAAATGGTACTCTACGTGATCATCTTTCAGGTTAGAACATCATTTCTGTAGCAACTAAACTGCACCTCAGAATTGTACATTTAGTCATAAACTCATAATTTCTGAAATGAGCTTATCTTATTGAATTACTTTGTTCCATGTTTACCCTGTCAGGCAAGGATGCTTTTCTATTATCTACCATGCACAGATATGCAATCTGTGGCTTTTCTCTTGCCACAGATAACATAGCTACAGTCACACAGTTAGATGTTAGATCCAGCTGAGAAGTGATATCAGGACAAACATATGCAATTTCTCTGTTGTGATCATTGTGCACACATAATAGTCTTGTGCATGCCCTCTTGATGATAAATGCCTTTGTTCCATCAATAGTTCCTCAACTAGAACTCACAACATGATCACAACAGGGAAATTCAACCACTCGACACTCGTGAAGTATGAAGGAACCTAACTTTGGATATCTATGTTTTGGATTTTAATAGTCAGGCTCAAGCCAATGAAATCTCTTTGCTTGGTTGCAAATTATTTTTGCTTTATTGTACGTGTGCTAAGAATATCCCTCTACCTTGCTTTTGGTTTGCTGCCTGTCCTGTAAAGTTCCTCTAAGGCTCTAACTAGTGCTTTATTTACATAACAGCTAAAGCTAAAGAAGCTCTAAGTTTTCCCATGAGGTTACGAATTGCACTGGGAGCATCACGGGGGATCCTCTATTTGCACACGGAAGCAGACCCTCCGATATATCATCGTGACATCAAGACTAGCAACATTTTATTGGACTCGAGATTTGTAGCAAAGGTTGCTGATTTTGGTCTCTCGAGGCTTGCCCCACTGCCGGAAATGGAGGGGGTCGCCCCTGGTCATGTGTCCACTGTCGTAAAGGGTACCCCGGTGAGTATAACATCGTATATCATGGCATGAACTGGTTGTGCATAAATAAGCACGTGGCACTTGAGGCGAGGATCTGTATTAGTTTTGAGTGTCACGTATCTTTTAACATGCCAGTTCTTGGCGTCATGTTAACGACACCGCAGTATTGATTTAGTTGCTGTTGTTTACACCATTCAGGGTTATCTTGACCCGGAGTATTTCCTCACGCATAATCTGACGGACAAGAGCGACGTGTACAGCCTCGGTGTCGTTTTTCTGGAACTGCTGACAGGGATGCAGCCCATTTCTCATGGGAAAAACCTGGTCAGAGAGGTAACCATCAACGTTCAAATCGATGGAGCAGGGAATATATTGCACTGGTGATTTTTGTGATGCTAGCAAACTGAAACCGAATTGTGACAATAATACATTACATACATATGCAGGTTATGGCGGCGAACCAGTCAGGGATGATACTGTCGGTGGTGGACACGCGGATGGGGCCGTGCCCGTGGGAGTGTGTGGAGAGGTTCGCGGCGCTGGGGCTGCGGTGCTGCCGGGACGAGACGGAGGCGAGGCCGTCCATGGCGGAGGTGGTGCGGGAGCTGGAGATGATATGGCAGATGACTCCAGAGACGGATAGTGTGCCGTTGGAGTCGGAGTCGGTGTCCAGGGACCCCAGCGGCACAGGCACGCAGCTGTCGTTATCGTCGTCCGCTGGGGGGTCGCTGATGGCCTACCAGTACATGTCGTCGTCGGACGTCTCCGGCAGCAACCTGCTCAGCGGCGTGGTGCGCAGCACCAACCCTCGCTGAGAAAATGTCAGAGCCTAATTAATTGGTGATGGATGTTTGTGCTGGTAGGCAGGAGTATTAGAAATGTGTGTGTTTCATTCGTGCTGGTAGTTTGTTTGAAATTCGTTTCTATCCCCTGTTTGTAAATAAATAAAGGTGTGTGTAATATTAAGGTATTAAATAAAGATGCGCGGGGTATCGTCTAGTTTAGCAGGTGCGTGCCTACAATGCTACAATATTAACGTGCTTTGCTGCCATACGATGTTTCAGATTTCCTTGCCACCACCAGGTCCCCCACTAGACTTCCCTCGGGTCTCGCTGAAATTTTGATCCAAGATTTTGGAATTTATTTTGGTATAATTTTGTCTAAATTTCATTGAAGTTGGACATAATTTGAATTTGTCGCGGGAAGCTATTTGGGCACCCTCTGGAATTTTCATTGAAACTTTGAAGCCCAAGTACAAACAGTTGCACATGACCCTTGTCAGATCCACGGTAGAACACAAAATCCCATTTCAGGGATGGCGCGTTCCTTTCCCGGCTTCTCACTCCTGAAACAATCCGGCTGATTGTAAGGATTGTCTCAGGGACCTCCTGTACATGCCTCGCCGTCGCCATGGCCACGTCCACAACTCCCGGAGTAACGGTCCCCGTCACCTCCCTTCCCCGTGCATCGACAACTTCTCAATTTGAGTTGATGCGGGGTTTGTTGGGAGCCGCCAGGTGAGGGAGTCCTGGATTAAGGAGTCCTCGGACGTCCGGCCTGTTAGACGTGAGCCGGACTGATGGGCCCGTGTCCGGGTGAGACTCTCCTTGACGTGGATGGCAAGCTTGGCGTTCAGATATGAAGATTCATTTCTCTGTAACCGACTTTGTACAACCCTAGTCTTCTCCGGTGTCTATATAAATCGGAGGGTTTAGTCCATAGGGACAATCATAATCATACATGCTAGACTTTTAGGGTTTTAGCTATTACGATCTCGTGGTAGATCAACTCTTGTAATACTTATATTCATCAAGATCAATCAAGCAGGAAGTAGGGTATCACCTCCATAGAGAGGGCCTGAACCTGGGTAAACATCGTGTCCCCTGTCTCCTATTACCATCGACCTTAGACGCACAGTTCGGGACCCCCTACCCGAGATCCACCGGTTTTGACACCGACATTGGTGCTTTCATTGAGAGGTCCACTGCGTCGTCTTCAAGAGGTTCGATGACTCCGTCAATCGTCTACAACAACGATGTCCAGGGGGAAATTTTTCTCCCCGGCCAGATCTTAGTGCTCGGCGGCTTCGCACTGCGGGCCAACTCGCTTGGCCATCTAGAGCAGATCGACAACTACGCCCCAGGTCACCAGATTAGTTTAGGAAACCTGGACTATGTCGCTGACGTCCGGGGAGACTTGATCTTCCAAGGATTCGCGACTCCAACTCCCGCACTGGCCTTAGATCCGGGGTGCGTCGCCATGTCCGAAGACGGACTTCATGAGCCCGCCAGACTGTCTGCGGCCACCAAACCAATTACGGGAGAGCCGGTTGAAGTGGCGTCGCTGGCAACCATCACTAAGCTAGACCCTCCTCTGGGCACTGGCTCCGAACCCTCGGAGTCAGCACCGTGTGAGTCCGGCCGGGAATATCCCCCCGCTGTACTCCATGGATTTTTCTCTCTCCGAACAAACCTCGCCTTTAAGCGAGGCTCTGGACTTAATGCGATCCCTTGTCATTACAGAGGAGCAACGTCCGAACTATGCCCAGCCCGGACTAGGGGCTGAGAGCAGGGAATTTTTTCTCCCACCCACCACCCACCTTATAGCCATTGTCGAGGATCTAACCGACATGCTCGATTACGACTCCGAAGACATCGATGGTGTGGACGACGACGCCGGAGAGGAGCAGGCCCAAGGCCCACCGCATACCGGACGCTGGGCGGCCACCTCCACGCATTTATATATATATATATATATATATATATATATATATATATATATATATATATATATATATATATATATATATATATATATATATATATATATGGTGGATACATCCAAAGACGATGGTGAGAACGGCGGTAGAAATCCGTTTAAGGACAATAACGCTGATAAACCACTGAAGCGGCGGCATCAGTGGCGCCGTTCAAAATCACGTCGTGACAAAGAAAGTAATACCGGCACCAGAGAAAATAATACTCCGGAGAATGCCGAAGACCCAAACGCCCTCATCGAACCAGCTTCCGAACAGGAAGCCAGGGAGGAAGGGCAGAGTAACCCCGACGAGCCAGTTGGGAACGACGACTCGGAGGACAGCAGCTATATGCCACCCTCCGAAGACAAAATAAGTCTCGGCAACGAGGACTTCATCGTGCCATAAGAACCTCTCGTGCAAGAACGCTTTAAGCAACAGCTTATCGCATCCGCGAGGAGCCTGAAAAGGAAGTAGCAACGGCTTCAAGCCGAGCAGGATACACTCAATGACAGATGGACTCATATCCTAGCAGCCGAGGAATACGGCCTCGAGCGCCCAACCAAAAGTTATCCGAAGCGCAAATTGTTACCTCAATTGTACGACGAGGCGCTGGAGCCTGTACCGTCAGCGCGTGATGCGGCTGATCGACCACCACGTGGCCGGGACAAAGAGGCAACTCAAGCCAAACACCAGCCCGCACTACCTCACCGTAAAGGCAGAGAGAAAACAGCTCGGGGACATACATACGACCTACGGCAGGACCTGGACAGTAGAGCAGGTCAGACCAGATCAATCTATGGATCGCGGGGGCGTGCGCTGATGTCTACTGCACAACCTTCTTTTTGTAGAAGTTGTTGGGCCTCCAAGTGCAGAGGTTTGTAGGACAGTAGCTAATTTCCCTCAAGTGGATGACCTAAGGTTTATCAATCCGTGGGAGGCGTAGTATGTAGATGGTCTCTCTCAAACAACCCTACAACCAAATAACAAAGAGTCTCTTGTGTCCCCAACCCACCCAATACAATGGTAAATTGTATAGGTGCACTAGTTCGGCGAAGAGATGGTGATACAAGTGCAATATAGATAGTAGATATGGATTTTTGTAATCTGAAATTATAAAAACAACAAGGTAGCAAGTGATAAAAGTGAGCGTAAACGGTATTGCAATGCTAGGAAACAAGGCCTAAGGTTCATACTTTCACTAGTGCAAGTTCTCTCAACAATAATAACATAATTGGATCATCTAACTATCCCTCAACATGCAACAAAGAGTCACTCCAAAGTCACTAACATCAGAGAACAAACGAAGAGATTCCGTTCGATCTATCATAGAGTTCGTACTAGAATAACACCTTAAGATACATATCAACCAAAACCCTAATGTCACCTAGATACTCCAATGTCACCTCAAGTATCCGTGGGTATGACTATACGATATGCATTACACAATCTCATATTCATCTATTCAACCAACACAAAGTACTTCAAAGAATGCCCCAAAGTTTCTACCGGAGAGTCAAGAGTGCCAACCCCTATGCATAAGTTCACAAGGTCACTGAACCCACAAGTTGATCACCAAAACATACATCAAGTAGATCACGTGAATATCCCATTGTCACCACAAATAAGCACATGCAAGACATACATCAAGTGTTCTCAAATCCTTAAAGACTCAATCCGATAAGATAACTTCAAAGGGAAAACGCAATCCATTACAAGAAGGTAGAGGGGGAGAAACATCATAAGATCCAACTATAATAGCAAAGCTCGCGATACATCAAGATCGTGCCGAACTAAGAACACGAGAGAGAGAGAGAGAGATCAAACACATAGCTACTGGTACATACCCTCAGCCCCGAGGGTGAACTACTCCCTTCTCGTCATGGAGAGCACCGTGATGATGAAGATGGCCACCAGTGATGGATCCCCGCTCCGGCAGGGTGCTGGAACAGGGTCCCGATTGGTTTTTGGTGGCTACAGAGGCTTGCGGGAACAAGTCAGGGGGGTCTCCGAGGCGGCCACGAGGTAGGGGGCGCGCCCAGGGGGTAGGGCGCGCCCCCACCCTCATGAGTGCCTCGGGACTCTTCTGGCCCATCTCCGATACTCCGTGGGCTTCTTCTGGTCCAAAAATAATCTCCGTCAATTTTCAGGTCAATTGGACTCTGTTTGGTTTTCCTTTTCTGCGATACTCAAAAACAAGGAAAAAGCAGAAACTGGCACTGGGCTCTAGGTTAATAGGTTATTACCAAAAATCATATAAAATAGCATATAAATGCATATAAAACATCCTAGATGGATAATATAATAGCATCGAACAATAAAAAATTATAGATACGTTGGAGACGTATCAGCATCCCCAAGCTTAATTCTTGCTCGTCCTCGAGTAGGTAAATGATAAAAACAGAATTTTTGATGTGGAATGCTACCTAACATAATTATCAATGTAATCTTCTTTATTATGGCAAGAATATCCAGATCCATGAGATTCAAAACAAAAGTTTAATATTGACATGAAAACAATAATACTTCAAGCATACTAACGAAGTAATCATGTCTTCTCAAAATAACATGGCCAAAGCAAGCTATCCCTACAAAATCATATAGTCTGGCTATGCTCTATCTTCATCACACAAAATATTTAAATCATGCACAACCCTGATGACAAGCCAAGCAATTGTTTCATACTTTTGATGTTCGCAAACTTTTTCAATCTTCACGCAATACATGAGTGTGAGCCATGGACATATCACTATATGTGAAATAGAATGGTGGTTGTGGAGAAGACAAAAAGGAGAAGATAGTCTCACATCAACTAGGCGTATCAACGGGCTATGGAGATGCCCATCAATAGATATCAATGTGAGTGAGTAGGGATTGCCATGCAACGGATGCACTAGAGCTATAAGTGTATATGAAAGCTCAACAAAAGAAACTAAGTGGGTGTGCATCCAACTCGCTTGCTCACGAAGACCTAGGGCATTTTGAGGAAGCCCATCATTGGAATATACAAGCCAAGTTCTATAATGTAAAATTCCCACTAGTATATGAAAGTGACAACATAGGAGACTCTCCATCATGAAGATCATGGTGCTACTTTGAAGCACAAGTGTGGTAAAAGGATAGTAACATTGTCCCTTCTCTCTTTTTCTCTCAATTTTTTTATTTGGGCATTTTTCTCTTTTTTATGGCCTCTTTTTTCTTTTCTTTTTATTTTTTATTTTTCGTCCGGAGTCTCATCCCGACTTGTGGGGGAATCATAGTCTCCATCATTCTTTCCACAATGGGACAATGCTCTAATAATGATGACCATCACATTTTTATTTACTTACAACTCAAGAATTACAACTCGATACTTCGAACAAGATATGGCTCTATATGAATGCCTCTGGCGGTGTACCGGGATGTGCAATGAATCAAGAGTGACATGTATGAAAGAATTATGAATGGTGGCTTTGCCACAAATACGATGTCAACTACATGATCATGCAAAGCAATATGACAATAATGAAGCGTGTCATAATTAACGGAACGGTGGAAAGTTGCATGGCAATATATCTCGGAATGGCTATGGAAATGCCATAATAGGTAGGTATGGTGGCTGTTTTGAGGAAGGTAATGGTGGGTGTATGGTACTGACGCAAGTAGCGCGATACTAGAGAGGCTAGCAATGGTGGAAGGGTGAGAGTGCGTATAATCCATGGACTCAACATTAGTCATAAAGAACTCAGATACTTATTGCAAAAATCTATTAGTTATCAAAATGAAGTACTATGCGCATGCTCCTAGGGGGATAGATTGGTAGGAAAAGACCATCGCCGTCCCGACCGCCACTCATAAGGAAGACAATCAAAAACAAATCATGCTCCGACTTCATCACATAACGGTTCACCATAATGCATGCTACAGGGAATCACAAACTTTAACACAAGTATTTCTAAAATTCACAACTACTCAACTAGCATAACTCTAATATCACCATCTTCATATCTCAAAACAATCATAAAGAATCAAACTTCTCATCGTATTCAATGCACTTTATATGATAGTTTTTATTATACCTCTCTTGGATGCTCGTCACTTTAGGACTAAAATTTTAACCAAAGCAAATTACCATGCTGTTCTAAAAGACTCTCAAAATAATATAAGTGAAGCATGAGAGATCAATAATTTCTATAAAATAAACCACCACCGTGCTCTAAAAAGATATAAGTGAAGCACTAGAGCAAAATTATCTAGCTCAAAAGATATAAGTGAAGCACATAGAGTATTCTAATAAATTCCAATTCATGTGTGTCTCTCCAAAAGGTGTGTACAGAAAGGATGGTTGTGGTAAACTAAAAATCAAAGACTCAAATCATAGAAGACGCTCCAAGCAAAACACATATCATGTGGTGAATAAAAATATAGCATCAAGTAAAGTTACCGATGAACGAAGACGAAAGAGGGGATGCCATCCGGGGAATCCCCAAGCTTAGGCTCTTGGTTGTCCTTGAATATTACCTTGGGTTGCCTTGGTCATCCCCAAGATTAGGCTCTTGCTACTCCTTATTCCATAGTCCACCGAATCTTTACCCAAAACTTGAAAACTTCACAACACAAAACTCAACAGAAAACTCGTAAGCTCCGTTAGTATAAGAAAATAAATCACCACTTTTGGTACTGTTGTGAACTCATTCTAAATTCATATTGGTGTAATATCTACTATATTCCAACTTCTCTATGGTTCATACCCTCCGATACTACTCATAGATTCATCAAATAAGCAAACAACACATAGAAAACAGAATCTGTCAAAAACAGAAGAATCTATAGTAATCTGTATCATTCGAATACTTCTGTAACTCCAAAAATTCTGAAATAATTTTTTGGACCTGAGGAATTTGTATATTAATCATCTGCAAAAATATTCAACCTAAAAGCACTCTCCAGTAAAAAAATGGCAGCTAATCTCGTGAGCGCAAAAGTTTCTGTTTTTTACAGCAAGATCACAAAGACTTCACCCAAGTCTTCCCAAAGGTTCTACTTGGCACAAAAACTAATTAAAACATAAAACCACATCTAAGCAGAGGCTAGATGAATTATTTATTACTAAACAGGAAAAAAGCAAGGAACTAAAATAAAAATTGGGTTGCCTCCCAACAAGCTCTAACGTTTAACGCCCCTAGCTAGGCATCATGATTTCAATGATGCTCACATAAAAGTTAAGAATTGAAACATAAAGAGAGCATCGTGAAGAATATGACTAGCACATTTAAGTCTAACCCACTTCCTATGCATAGGGATTTTGTGAGCAAACAACTTATGGGAACAAAAATCAACTAGCATAGGAAGGCAAAACAAGCATAACTTCAAAACTTTAAGCACATAGAGAGGAAACTTGATATTATTGCAATTCCTACAAGCATATGTTCCTCCCTCATCATAATTCTCAGTAGCATCATGAATAAATTCAAAAATATAACCAGAACATAAAGCATTCTTTTCATGATCTACTTGCATAAAAATTTTATTACTCTCCACATAAGCAAATTTGTTCTCATGAATAGTAGTGGGAGCAAACTCAACAAAATAACTATCATGTGAAGCATAATCCAATTGAAAATTAAAATCATGATGAAAAGTTTCATGGTTCTCTTTATTCTTTATAGCATACAAGTCATCACAATAATCATCATAGATAGCAACTTTATTCTCATAATCAATTGGAACCTCTTCTGAAATAGTGGATTCATCACTAAATAAAGTCATGACCTCTCCAAATACACTTTCATCAATATAATCATAATAAATAGGAGGCATGCTTTCATCATAATAAATTTGCTCATCAAAACTTGGGGGACAAAAAATATCATCTTCATCAAACACAGCTTCCCCAAGCTTGTGGCTTTGCATATCATTAGCATCATGTGTATTCAAAGAATTCATACTAACAACATTGCAATCATGCTCATCATGAAAATATTTAGTGCCAAACATTTTAATGCATTCTTCCTCTAGCAATTGAGCACAATTATCAGAATCCTTGTTTTCACGGAAGACATTAAAAGGATGAAGCATATGAGGCGCCCTTAATTCCATTTTTTTTGTAATTTTCTTTTATAGATTAAACTAGTGATAAAACAAGAAACTAAAAGATTCAATTGCAAGATCTAAAGATATACCTTCAAGCACTCACCTCCCCAGCAACGGCGCCAGAATAGAGCTTGATGTCTACTACACAACCTTCTTATTGTAGAAGTTGTTGGGCCTCCAAGTGCAGAGGTTTGTAGGACAATAGCAAATTTCCCTCAAGTGGATGACCTAAGGTTTATCAATCCGTGGGAGGTGTAGGATGAAGATGGCCTCTCTCAAACAACCCTGCAACCAAATAACAAAGAGTCTCTTGTGTCCCCAACACACCCAATACAATGGTAAATTTTATAGGTGCACTAGTTCGGTGAAGAGATGGTGATACAAGTGCAATATAGATAGTAGATATGGATTTTTGTAATCTGAAATTATAAAAACAGCAAGGTAGCAAGCGATAAAAGTGAGCGTAAACAGTATTGCAATGCTAGGAAACAAGGCCTAAGGTTCATACTTTCACTAGTGCAAGTTCTCTCAACAATAATAACATAATTGGATCATATAACTATCCCTCAACATGCAACAAAGAGTCACTCCAAGGTCACTAATAGCGAAGAACAAACGAAGAGATTATTGTATGGTACGAAACCACCTCAAAGTTATCCTTTCTGATCGATCTATTCAAGAGTCCGTAGTAAAATAACACGAAGCTATTCTTTCCGTTTGATCTATCATAGATTTAATACTAGAATAACACCTTAAGATACAAATCAACCAAAACCCTAATGTCACCTAGATACTCCAATGTCACCTCAAGTATCCGTGGGTATGATTATATGATATGCATCACACAATCTCAGATTCATCTATTCAACCAACACAAAGTACTTCAAAGAGTGCCCCAAAGTTTCTACCGGAGAGTCAAGACGAAAACGTGTGCCAACCCCTATGCATAAGTTCACAAGGTCGCTGAACCCGCAAGTTGATCACCAAAACATACATCAAGTAGATCACGTGAATATCCCATTGTCACCACAGATAAGCACATGCAAGACATACATCAAGTGTTCTCAAATCCTTAAAGACTCAATCCGATAAGATAAATTCAAAGGGAAAACTCAATCCATTACAAGAAGGTAGAGGGGGAGAAACATCATAAGATCCAACTATAATAGCAAAGCTCGCGATACATCAAGATCGTGCCGAATCAAGAACACGAGAGAGAGAGAGAGAGAGAGAGATCAAACACATAGCTACTAGTACATACCCTCATCCCCAAGGGTGAACTACTCCCTCCTCGTCATGGAGAGCGCCGGGATGATGAAGATGGCCACCGGTGATGGATCCCCCCTCCGGTAGTGTGCCGGAACAGGGTCCCGATTGGTTTTTGGTGGCTACAGAGGCTCGCGGCGGCGGAACCCGATCTATGTTATGCTCTGGGGGTTTATGTATATATATAAGAGGTTTTGTCATCAGGAGCAAGTCAGGGGGGTCTCCGAGGCGGCCACGAGGTAGGGGGCGCGCCTAGGGGGGTAGGGCGCGCCCCACCCTTCTTCTGGTCCAAAAATAATCTTCGTCAATTTTCAGGTCAATTGGACTCCGTTTGGTTTTCCTTTTCTGTGATACTCAAAAATAAGAAAAAATAGAAACTGGGATTGGGCTCTAGGTTAATAGGTTAGTCCCAAAAATCATATAAAATAGCATATAAATGCATATAAAACATCCTAGATGGATAATATAATAGCATGGAACAACCAAAAATTATAGATACGTTGGAGACGTACTACCTCCGTTTCAGTTTACAAGTCCTGCATGTATATCTAGGTTGCCAATTTCGTCACCCTAATATAATCTATATAACACAAAAATTATACCTTTTGAAAGTAGAAACTCCGAAGTTTATATTGGTATATTTTTTGTAATATATGACTTGTATTAGGTTGGTCAAATTAACGACCTACGGGTACGCGCACACCCTGTAAACTGAGAGAGAGGTAGTATCATGCGCCAACGCACGATGACGGTCATCTTGCCGGATGCGACAAACATAACCACACCCAAGCCAAAAACAGCAGACGAACTCCATCCGAGCTACGTTGTGACTTGGCCCGATATAGAGGCACCGCACACCCCCTTTGCTTCACCGATGAAGTAATGGAACACGAATTCCCAGAAGGGTTTAAACCCATGAATATCGAATCATACGATGGAACAACAGATCCCGCGGTGTGAATGAGGATTTTCTTCTCCATATCCACATGGCCCGCGGTGATGATCTCCACGCCATCAAATACCTCCCACTGAAACTAAAGGGACCAACGCGGCACTGGCTAAATAGCCTTCAAGAGAACTCCATTGGCAGCTGGGAGGACCTGGAAGACGCCTTCCGCAATAACTTCCAAGGTACATATGTCCGGCCACCAGATACCGATGACTTAAGTCAGATCATCCAGCAACCGGGAGAGTCAGCCAGGAAGCCCTGGACTAGATTCCTAATTAAAAAGAACCAAGTTGTCGATTGTCCGAACGCTGAAGCCCTAGCAGCCTTCAAACACAACGTCCGGGATGAGTGGCTCTCCCGCCACCTCGGTCAAGAAAAACCAAAATCCATGGCAGCCCTTACCGCTCTGATGACCCGCTTTTGCGCGAGAGAAGACAGCTGGCTCGCTTCGTTGAAACAAGCTAACGCCCGGTGATCCGGGCACTTCCGAAGTCCGAGACGGCAACGGCAAGCCACGACGCAATAAACACAAGCGTCACAATAATAATGAAGGAACACAAGACTCGGCGGTCAACACCGGATTCAGCGGCTCCAAACTCGGTCAACGGAAAAAGCCATTCAAGGAAAACAGAGACGGACCATCCAATTTAGACAAGATACTGGATCGGCCCTGCCAGATTCATTGCACCCCCTATAAACCAGCCAATCATACCAACAGAAGCTGTTGGGTCTTCAAACAAGCCGGCAGGCTTAATGCCGAACATAAGGGAAAGGGGCTGCCTAGTGACAGCGATGATGAAGGGACTCGCCAACCAAAAACCGGGGGTCAGAAGCAATTTCCCCCCAAAGTAAAAACAATAAACATGGTATACGTGACGCACACCCCTATAGGGGAGCGCAAGCGCGCACTACGGGACGCCTACGCCCTAGAGCCGGTCCCCCCAAAATTTAATCAATGGGTGGCTTGTCCAGTCACTTTTGATCGCAAGGACCACCCAGTCAGTATCCATCACGCAGGTTCAGCAGCCCTGGTCCTCGATCCAATTATCGATGGGTTCCATCTCAGGAAAGTCCTTATGGACAGCGGCAGTAGCCTTAATCTACTCTACCAAGACACTGGCCGCAAAATGGGCATTGATCCTTCAAGAATCAAGCCCACCACAACTACCCTCAAGGGAGCAGTACCCGACGTAGAAACTAACTGCACGGGCTCCATCACGTTGGAAGTCATTTTCGGTTAGCCGAACAACTTCCGAAGCGAGGGCTTGACCTTCGATATTGTTCTGTTCCGCAATAGCTACCATGCACTTCTGAGGCGTACCGCTTTTGCTCGTTTTTATGCGGTCCCACACTACGCCCATGCAAAACTTAAGATGCCCGGTCCACGCGGCGTCATCACGATAAAGGGAAATACGGAACGCTCCCTCTGTATAGAGGATAATAATACGGCTACTACAAACGAAGTACAAAGCGGCCTCATCAAGCCGCGTATCTCATCGGCCATTAAGCCGCCGGTCTCTATTAAACAGGACCGATCAATCTCAGAGCTGGATTAGCAGTTCAGCCTCCGTCGTTCGCCTCATATACCTGCGAAGTTTGTACTGCGCATGCATAATTATGCACTCAAAAATACCCTGGTCATCGGCGGAGGCACAATACAGACAGGCCTACAAGCACTCCCATAGCCTCTTTTTCTTTTCTAACTATTCTTTATCTTTTACCACGGGTGGCTCAAAGGCTGGTCATCTCACGGACTCTTTCGGAGTTCGGCTTCGTACACTTACCCAAAGGCTATTCCTGTTAAGGAGTCCTTTCACCGAGGCAAGGAGGCGCAGACGTGCGGCAGGAGGTCCAAATAATTTTTTGTAGATCACACTCTATATTTCGAGCCTGTAAAGTGCCTTTCCCCTCAGCCTTCGACCTCCGGCATGTCAAATAGCCTGGGTTGTGGCGTTATTATCGGTAAAATGGAAATCGACATATCAATCAGGTTCCAGTGAACATAATCCGTATTCAGTTTTAGCTTTTTCTAAAGAACTGAATTTTGCTTCTTCGGTTGTTTTACACACGCACCTCGGCACAAATTGCCAGGGGCTCGATATGGGAACAAATGAGTTGCCGACAAGTCTGAACAGCTTTATAGCACACTTATGCATCACGAGTTTGGCCTTATATGCATCAGCTCCGAATCATGTCTTTGGTCAATAGTTGGGTTGCCCGGCTCCTGTGCTTACTACCTTACGTTCCGCTCTATCGGCTAGGGTAGTAAAGGGAGAACTACTGCGATTGTGTTTCCGGTTCATCTGGTCAAGCACCTCAGTAGAGAAAGCCGAAAACTGACTGTCATGATGCGGCGAGAGCTGGTCAACCACTCGATGACTTATCAGAATCTTTCGCAATTCTTTCCGTATTACACGAAGGACCATTCTCAAGGTCACCTATGTAACACACCGTATTGGGATAACCGCGTACATACCAGGGGCTATATCATAGACCCACCGTCAAACTCCTATGGCTAAGTGAAAGTGTTAAAGCCCTATAGTCCGATTGCCTGGTTCGCCGCATTGACACCTCCTTCACGCACCAAGACGTTGGGTCAAGAGTGATCAAGTGCTTTTCTGAACACCCCTGTATTTTATGCGAGGGGGCCGAAGTCGACGACTGGAAAACTTTCAGATTATACACAAACAGCCGCACAGGAGGAACCAAAACTTTTAGGCAAAAGTATAAAAAGCATAGCCTTAAATTGTTTTTTACAATCTCGGTACATTCACTCGAAGATCATATCCTTTGAGCACTGATCCTCTATCAAGCGGGCGCCCTCTAGGACATCTTCAAAATAATACTCCGGCGTGTGTGTTGTCCTTGCCCCCGGGTTGACTCTTCGCTGCAATATCGGTGGCCTTCATCTTTGCCCAATACGTCTTGACACGGGCAAAGGCCATCCGTGCACCTTCAATGCATGTTGATCGCTTCACGGCGTCGATACGCGGCACCACATCCACAAGCCGCTGCACCAAGCCGAAATAACTATTCGGAGCTGGCTCAGTCGGCCACAGCCGGACCACGACGTCCTTCATGGCAGATCCGGATATCTTGTAGAGCTTGGCCCACTGGGCCATCTGTTCGTTCAGCAACAGCGGGCGCTTTGGCATACAGAATTGTGACTAGAAAAGCTTCTCCGTTGGATACCTTCTTGCGCTTGGTAAAACTGCGTCGCATCGGAGACACGCTTCGGAAAGTCCAAGAATGCATCTGGAGAGCTCCACATTTGATTAAGCGGGGCATATTTCGGATCGCCAAATTTATTCTGTAATAGAAAGGGCTTACCGAACGCTATCTCCCTGGCTTGCCGGATCTCCTCCCGAGCCGCTCTAGACTCGGATCGTGCTTCTCTGGCCTCTTATAAGGCCTTCTCGAGTTTGGCTACTTTGGCCTTATTTTCCTCCTCGAGTGCTTGACATTTGTCAGTGGCATCCTTTAGATCTCGCTCTATGGAAGATATTCTCTCCTCGCACTGGCGCCGAGCAGCCTGCTCGGCCTTTAACTACTCAGCTGCCTTCTTGGCAGCCATATTACTCATCCTGGCTTGCTCCTTGGCCCGGGCAAGCTCATCCCGAAGGGTCTCAACCGCGGCAGCACTATCTGCAGTTATGCATGTCTCAGTATGTAATTCTCAGCTTCGTGCTCATGTTATTTTACATAAATATACTAAGCGACCCAAAACATACCTTGCGCCTCGTCGAGTCACCTGTTAATAAGGGTGATGTCATCATCTGCCATGTCAAGTTTCTGCTTCAAACCTGCAACCTCTCTTGTGTGGGCAGTCGCTAGGAATGTAACAACCTGTGTTCCAATTAGTTTGATTATTTCCTGGGCATGTCTTTTTCGATCCTCGGATTGCCTCCCTTTGGATGCCAACCAGTGTCTCAGGGGCTACTATTTATACACAGGTGCATTTTTGCACATAGAGCACAATTGAAAATATTGCATTATGTACCTCGAAGCCTCTTAGCAGGCATGTGAAGGCTTCATTCAATCCACTTCTCGCAGATAGAATCCTCTCGACTACTGTACCCATCAAGGTACGATGTTCGTCTGAGACGGATGCATGTTGCAATATGTCCATCAATGTATCCGTCGCATCCGGATTCCTGGAAGCAGCTGCAGGGGTACGGACTCCCTTTGAGGGATATGTTTACTCGACCCTAGAATCGTCTCCGGCTGTAAACCGGATAGTCCGGGGCCTTTATTGTTGGACCCCGTAGGTACCGCACACCCCGAACCCAGGGCGAACGAAGTTTCACCTTCAGGCGTTGTCTTCATTGTCCCCCGCCCCACTTGTTGATCGGGAGAGGTCCTCCGGGACGACACTTCAAAGTCGTTCACTCTATCGAGCGAGGAGGCCTGTGGAGGTGTCTCGCTTTCCATCATCTCCAGAAGCTGATCCCCCGAGGAGGAGGACTGTTGAGGAAGACTGCGTGCTGGACCGCATATGTATATTAGATGTTACCCTTGTAACATGAAAGGAACGGGATATGTTTAGGATATCTTTGTTCACTTACGATTCGACCAAAGGCTTGTCCTTGCGGAGGAACTGTGCGGCAACGTCGTCTTCCGAGCCCGAACCGCCCGACAGAGGCATTTTCCCTCGCTTGGGAACCTTTACCTCCTGACCTTTGGAGGCGACCCTTTTCTTACCATGGGGAGAAAGGATGTCAGCTTCTTCTTCTCTTTTGTCTTTGGAAGGGGGAGCCCTAATCTCCCCGGACATAGTACCTGGTGTACCTTCCGGATGGATGCCACTTTTGGCCTTCCCGCTCTCCTCCTTGTCCTCTTTCACCAGCACCTGGTATGGTGCCGGGGCCAGCATCTTTGTTAGCATGGGATCAGCCGAGTCTTCGGGAAGAGGGTCCGAACACCTAATTTGCTCCGCCTTCTTTATCCAGCCCTGGAAGAAGATGGTTTTCTTAGTATCTTATTATGGATATTTAACTAAGTCGTGTTCAGGAGTCGAGTGCTTACCGGGGTATCCGGGTGGTTGCAGTCGAGGCCGATGTCCTCGGTGGTGTCCGACCACTGTTTTTGTATCCCAAAAAATAACTTCCACATTCCTTTGTGCGTCGTGCCGAAGAAGTGCTGATGGGTTCGTGGTCCTTCTGGATTGAACTCCCACAGGCGGAGGGGCCATGGCTGGCACGACAGGATCTGGCGGACTAGCATTACTTGGATTACGTTGATGAGATCAGTGTCCTTCTCAAGGAGACTTCGGATGCGGCTCTGTAGTGTCTGCACTTCGTCAATTGATCCCCAGTTCAACCCCTTATTGATCCATGATGCGAGCTGTATTGGAGGGCCAGATCAGAACGTAGGTGTAGCTGCCCACTTGGTACCATGGGGTTCAGTGATGTAAAACAACTCCCGTTGCCATAAGTTGGAGGATTCTGTGAAAGAGCCTTTTGGCCAAGGAGTGTTGGCAAGCTTGCTCACTGTGGCACCGCCACACTCCGCTTGCTTCCCCTCGATCACCTTCAGCTTCACATTAAAGGTCTTGAGCCATAAGCGGAAGTGTGGGGGGATACGGAGAAAGGCCTCGCACATGACGATGAACGCTGAGACGTGAAGAAAAGAGTCCAGGGCTAGATCGTGAAAATCTAGCCCTGTCGGCGTTCTGGGAACGGGGGCCCTAGAGTTGCCTGCCTGTGGCCTGCGGCGTGGCTCAAGTGGGGGCCCAGTGCGGCCCAGCTTCATCAGCTCAAGCTCAAGACCCTCGCGAGGGGCCAAGCCTCGTGGGGCGGATGACAGGAAGCTTCATCAGGAGCAGCCTCATCAGGCGGGCTCGCGAGGAGGCGGAGAGATCAAGGCAAGGGCACCTCGTGAGGAGCCCGTGACGCAAGCCATGACGATCGAGACGGTGAGGCGCCCGGCTCATGATGTCCTTGTTTCCCCTTGATTGCAAAGGGGCAAGCACATGCCAAGGCATCGAGCAAAGGTTACCGTTTCGTGCAACAAGACCAAGACCAGCAGAACGGCAGGATGGAGGTCATCGTGGAGCCAGAGACGCGTCACCGTCAGAGCCTTTGGCAGCCGAAGACCAACTTTAGTCAGGATAAGTGTACCAGATGTTCCCCTTCAAAATGGCCAATTGTTGGCGCCCTTCCCGCTCATTATTTGGGAAGAGGCCTAGGGCCTCCCTCTATAAATAGGACTAGCCACCACAGTAGAAAGGAGGATCCAGATCACGCATAGACGAGAGAGAGAGGCGACTGAACTCACCCAAGCAGTTCGTCGCACCAGCTCAAGAACAGCCCTTGCGAGGCTGTTCTCCCTTTTTACTATTCATCATCAGCCCCTGAGACAATCCACCACACCACACACTGGAGTAGGGTATTACACCACAATGGTGGCCTGAACCAGTATAAATCTCATGTCCCTTATGTGTTCTTCTTCCTAGCCTAGATCCTTTGCGAGACTTCAAGACGTGAGCTGGTAGGGGAAAGATCTCCGTGCGCACCCCAGAGTTTGAACCTCAAGGGTCTGCCGGAACCCGAAATCCGACAAGCCCGTAATAGAAAATGAGCCCACGGACAAAGGGGTGGAGAGAGAACCCTAGCCCCGGGAGGAAGTGGGAGATGAATACGACCCTCTCGCCAGGTCTAGGGGTAGGGATAACCTGCCCTTTAGCAGGGAGCCTGTGAAGGATTTCTGTGGTCAGGTATCTTGCCGCTCGGAGCTTTGCAATATCCTCCTCTGTGACGGAAGAGGCCACCCACCGGCCTTGAAGTCTGGATCCCGACATGATTGAGAGGCTCGTAACAATTAAAAACTGGGTGCTGGAACTCGGGGTTGGAAAGGTTGAGGAAGAGGTAGGCGTAGAGGAGAAAGACGGGTCTGTGCCCCTTTATAAAGGCAATGAATATCAAACGCCTCCTCATGGGCCTTAAAACTTGCCTATTCCCAAGGAATCATGCCGACGGGATGGTTGGATTACCCACACCCGTATTGATGAGAATCCCGCAATAAGGGGACACGATCTCTGCTTCGATAAGACGTGCCAATGGAACTGCATCTCAAAACATGGAGCGACAGGCCGAAAAACGGTTCGAAATAATGACCGGGTGGTGACGTGGCATCGCGCTACAAAAAGTTGTCAGTAGATTGGACTCATGAAATATTATACTCTCTGCGGTTGTGTGTGGTACTGGTTTTGCAGATCCGAATACGTTCTTGGTGTTTGAAGGCTATTTTTGAGTATTCGGAGGAGGAACCCGCCTTGCAATGTCGAAGACAATCTGCACCCCGGACACCTCGTCATTGAAGCCTGGTTCAGGGGTTACTGAGGGAGTCCTGGATTAGGGGGTCCTCGGACATCTGGCCTGTTGGATGTGGGCCGTACTGATGGGTTGTGAAGATACAAGACCAAAGACTCTCACCCGTGTCCGGATGGGAATCTCCTTGGCGTGGATGGCAAGCTTGGCGTTCGGATATGAAGATTCCTTTCTCTGTAACCGAGTTTGTACAATCCTAGTCCCCTCCGGTGACAATATAAATCGGAGGGTTTAGTCCATAGGGACAATCATAATCATATAGGCTAGACTTCTAGGGTTTTAGCTATTATGATCTCGTGGTAGATCAACTCTTGTAATACTTATATTCATCAAGATCAATCAAGCAGGAAGTAGGGTGTCAGTGTCAAAACCGGCGGATCTCGGGTAGGGGGTCCCGAACTGTGCGTCTAGGTGGATGGTAACAGGAGACAAGGGACACGATGTTTTTACCCAGGTTCGGGCCCTCTCGATGGAGGTAATACCCTACTCCTACTTGATTAATATTGATGATATGGGTAGTACAAGAGTAGATCTACCACGAGATCAAGGAGGCTAAACCCTAGAAGCTAGCCTATGGTATGATTGTTGTTCGTCCTACGGACTAAAACCCTCCGGTTTATATAGACACCGGATAGGTTAGGGTTACATAGATCGGTTACAATGGTAGGAGATCTACATATCCGTCGCCAAGCTTGCCTTCCACGCCAAGGAAAGTCCATACGGACACGGGACAAAGTCTTCAATCTTGTATCTTCATAGTCCAGGAGTCCGGCCGTGACGATAGTCCGGCTATCCGGACACCCCTAGTCTGGACTCCTCGGTAGCCCTGAACCAGGCTTCAATGACGATGAGTCTGGCGCGCATATTGTCTTCGGCATTGCAAGGCTGGTTCCTCCTCCGAATACTTCATAGAAGGTTTTGAACACAAGGATAGTGTCCGGCTCTGCAAAACATGTTCCACATAACACCGTAGAGAGAATAATTTTTGCACAGATCTGCTGACGTATTCTGCGGCGTGACATCACACCACGGCCAGGCTTTTATATGAATCATTTTTTATTGTTCCACCTCAGCGTGTTTAGCGAGGCGGTTTCCTTGGAACGTCTTATCAAAGCGTAGATCGTGCCCCCTTATTACGGGATTCTCATCAATACGGACATGGGTAACCCAACCGTGCCCGTTGGCCTGCCTTCTCTATCAAAGGCGAGTCCTAATCGACCACGGGGTGGGCTCTTGGTATTCAACCTCTTTAAAATGAGACCAAGGCCCTCTTCTTCTTTACACCCTCCATCGGGTTCGCCTCGCGCTTCGAGTTCCAACACCCAAAGCTTCAGATTCAGGCGCTTCGGACTTTCGACGATGTCCGGCTCCGACCAGCACGGCCGATGGATGTCTTCCTCCGTCACAGAAGAAGATGTGCTAAAGCTGTGAGACGCCGGGTATCTAACCGGCGAGATCTCGCATAGGCTGCCTGCTTCAGGGCAGGTCGTTCCCACTCCTGAGCCCAGCGAGAACGTGGTGTTCGTGTCCCACTTCCTTCGGGGTTTAGGCTTCCCGACGGATCCCTTTGTGCGGGGGCTCATGTTTTATTATGGGTTTGATTTCCATGACTTGAATCCGGAGTCCATCCTCCATATCTCGTCATTCATTGTCGTATGTGAGGCCTTCCTCCATATTCCCCCCCACTTTGGATTGTGGCTCAAGACCTTCAAGGTGGAGCCAAAGATGATCAAGGGCAGCAAGCGGAGTGCGGGCGGTCATAAGCAAATGTCTTGATGCTTCGTGGCCCGAGGGCTCTTTTCAAGAGGAGCTTGGTTTGTGGCAGCAGGAGTGGTTTTATATCACCGCTCCCGGGGGCACCAAATGGGCGGCGCTCACGCCTTCGCCAGGTCCACCACAGGCTGGCATCATGGGTCAACAAGGGGCTCGGCGGGGGCCGTCCAAGGACGTTGCCTGCTGCGAGGCCGTATTCGAGATCTCCGGAAAGAGGGATCAATCTGGTTGCGATGGCGCGGTTTATGGTGATCCGGCGCCTTGACCTGCAAACATCGCCCCTCCGCTTTGTGGGAATTCAATCCGGAGGACCACGAGCTCTCCAAAATTTTATGGGCACGACGCCCGTGGAGATGTATAAACTGTTCTTCGGATCACAAGAGAAGTGTCCGGACTTGACCGATGACGCAGGACTAAGCTGCAATCGCCCAGATACTCAAGTAAGTAGTCCTGTAACTGGACAAGCTGTTCATTCATTTATTTCATATATATATATATGCCCTTTAAAGGAGCCGTTTCTTGAACAGGAGTGGATAGCCAAGGCAAAGTTAATAAGGTGTCCGGCTCCCCTCCCAGAGACCACGCCGGATCCCATGTTGACCAAGATGTTGAAGGTCACGCCTTTTGAAGAAGGCGAAGGGGGGAGCGGGGAAGCAACCGCCTCTGCGAAGGAGGCTATCAAGGAAGGAGGGATTAAGAGTCCCACCTTCCGAGGAGAGAAGAGGACCGCTTCGGAAGATCCGGAGGTCAAGGCCTCAAAGAGGGGGAAGGAATCTTCGGCAGAGAGTCCGGCGCTGGGAAGTAACCCAGCCTTATTATTTCCCCAAGGGGATCAGCCCTCCAGCCAGCCGTAAGTAAAAAGAAGGGGTCTTGTAAATAAGGAACATCCCTGTATTTATTCATGAGGATAACCAAAATTGTACCTTGTAGTTCGGACTTCAGCCCTTCTCAGTGAGCTTCGTCTTGAGGATCTTCTTCCGGAGATGATGGAAACAAAACGCCACCACCTGTCGCACCCTCAGTGAGGCGGACGACCGGAGGTGTCGTCATGAGGTTCCCCCAAGTCATGGGCGGAAGGTCCGGCGCCAAGTGGCGTGTGGTCGGAGGAGCTGAAGGATCTGCTCAGGCGAGCGGCTATTTCAAAGGATCACCGTGCTCTAATGGGTACGGTGATTGAAAGAATTGCATCCGCGGAAAGAGGATTGCATGAAGCCGTCAGAAGCTTACTGACGGGGTTTGAGGTACGCAAGAATGATGTAACCGGCGATTATGCATATAAAATGCGCCTGTATAGATAGTAGCCCACGAGACTCGGTATGTTGTCAAAATTGACAATGTGCCGAGGATCAAAGTCTCGATTATAACATATCGCCGCTCTGAACAGGTGGCGGGCGTCCGAAAACCAGCGGACTGCTGAATATGCCGAACTAAAGCGGCAACTTGACGAGGCGGATGCGGACATCGCGCTGGTCAATAAACAGTTTGTGAGTCACAAGGTATCACGACCTCTGTCACGGACACCTTGTAAGGGAGCTTGACGCCCATGTCTTCTTGTTCGTATGCTTAATGCAGATGGTGCCGCTGCCGTGGAGGAGCTGCGGGCAGAACTTCGCCCGAAAGCGAAAGAGCAAGCCAGAATTAATGTCACGGCCGCTTTAAAGGCGACCAAAGAGCTAGAAATGAGCAGGGCTGCTCCTTTGCCCGAAGCAAAGAGGAGATGGCCGATATGGCCAAAAGTTAAGGAATACTACCGTTTGCTGCGAGGTTCTTGAAAAGGAACGTCAAACGGAACAAGAGGGCCTAAAGAAGGCCGCCGCCGAATCCAAGAATGCCCAGTCGGCTTTGAGAGCTGCCAAGGAGGAGCTGAGTCAGGCCGGGGGCATTGCGGCTGGAAAACCGTTTCTGCTGCGGAGGAAATAAAAAGATCCAAAGTATGCTCAGTTGGATAAGTTGTGGAGTTCAGAGGATGCTTATCTGGGATTGGTGGCGAGCGCTGACGCGGTTGAGCACTTCCGGGGCCAGAAGGGGCACAGAAGGGAAGAGCTATATTGGTCGCAATTCCATAGTCCGGAGCGTCCTCTGCCGCTGACCGATCGGTTGGCCGAATGGGCCGAGCTGAATCGATTGTCCGGATTTTCCATGAAGCATGTCTTGACTCACTTGTGGCCGGACGGACCCTAGCCGAAGAGCTATTTTGGTTTAGTGCAGCAGTTTCTTGGTGCGGTGTCGCGTATCGACGCAATGAAGCGATCGGCTTGTATTGAGGGAGCGCGGATGGCTCTTGCCCATGTCAAGACATACTAGGCAGAGATGAAGGCCACTGACGTTGCATCCCAAGATTGAGACGAAGTCGAGTACCTGCCGAGCACTACTTTGAAGAAGCCTCGCCGGGCGCTCGTTTAATAGAGACGCAGTGCTCGAAGGATATTATGTTTAAATGACATGTATGATTTGTGAAAACAATGTTTCAATGTAATATAAGGGCTTTTTATACTTGTGCGTTCAAGTAGTAAACAACTCCCTGTGGGGCCGTTTATGTATATGTGTATATAACACGAAAGATGGCAGTCCTTGGCTTCAGCCCCATTTACGCACATAGTGCGGGGTGTTTGCAAAAAGCGCTTTTTCACACTTAATCCAACGTCTTGGTCCTCTTAAGGAGGTGATAGCGTAGCAAACCAGGCAACCGGACTATAATGCTTTATCACTTTCACTTACCAATAGGAGTTCGAGGGTGGGGCTACTATATAGCCCCTGGGGGCACCACACTCTCCCGAATTTGGGGTGCGTATGTGCCTGACCGAAAACCGGTCCTTCGTTAATGCGGAGGAATCCTAAACATTCCTGTGAGTCATCGAGTGGTTGACCAGTCTCTCGCTATATCATGACAGTCAGTTTTCGGCTTTCTCTACTGAGGTGCTCGCCCGGCCGAACCAGGGCACAATCGCAGTAGTTCTCCACAGTGCCGCGTTAGCCGTGAAAACAGAACGTAAGGCAACAAAACACAGGAGCCGGGCAACCCAACATTTGACCAAAGACATGATTCGGAGCTGATGCATATAAGGCCTAACTCGAGACCGAATACTCCCTAAGGTATTCGGTCTTTGTGAAACTGGGCAGAATAATGCCCTAAGCCCACAGTGTCCAGTGCAGCAAAAAATTCTGGTGCGGCCAATGCCAAAGCACCAGCCTCCTCCTCAGTTATATTAAGGAGCGGTGGGATGTATATCAACAAGAGACAGTGAAAAAAGGTTTACGCAGGTCTTAATCTGAAAAAGAATCCTTGCAACGGGTCCCTACTGCACGTCTGCGCTTTGTGTCTCCGTTGTGCCATATCACAGACGGGTGTAGCACGTTGTTCATCTGTAAAAGAGAGGAACTTAGTTTGAAAGAAAAAGGATCGTGCGAAAGGTGTACTTAATATTAAATAAACAGAGTATGGTTCGAAGAATTGAATAAAATTGAGCTTTATTGTCTCTTGTTATACATGTATGCGGCCCCTCATATGGGGGTATACCGCTAGTAGGCGCCGGACTCGTCTAACCGTGTCCGGGGTTTGAATGACCGATTCAGGTTCTTTGCCTAGCAGAGCCGGCTAGCCGTGGGGCTTTCAAGGCAGTCTCCCGTTCTTCCGTGCTCAAGTGACACTTAATACTTCCTTTTAACAAGATGCTGCCGCGTGGACCGGGCATTTTAAGTGTTAGAGATGCATAATGCGGTATTGCGTTAAAGCGGGCGAAAGCTTGGCGTCGATGTAGTGCTTGATGGCTACTTTTAAGCGGGCGACATGGAAGAGTAACCTTCGCATAGCGGAAGTTGTCGGATGAACCAAACACAACTTCTAGCGATATGGAGCCCGTGCAAAGGGCATATGGGCCTGGCATTACTCCTTTAAAGGAGGTGTTGCTACGGCGAATTTTGGTTGGGTTTATTCCCATCCTGCGGATTGTGTCCTGATATTTCAGGTTTATGTCACTGCCGCCATCCATGAGGACATGTGTAAATTGGAATTCGTCAATTATAGGATCCAATATCAAGGCAGTCCATCCTGCGTTCCGGCTATTATCGGAATAGTCCTGATGGTCGAAGGTGATTGGTTTTTACAACCAGTGTGCGGCGCGCCTTTTAGGGGGCGCCGCTCTGTTTTTCCTTTTGATCACGTGAAGTGAGTTTACTGTTTTGACCTCCTGCGGGAAAGTTTTTTTTATTTCCGAGGCTCTTCTTGTGGTGCTCGTCGTCATCTTCACTTGGTGTATCGAGCCCCTTGTGTTCGGCGTTCAGTCTGCCGGACTGTTTCAAGACCCAACAATTTCTGTGGGTATGGTTGGCAGGCCTCGAGAAATGTGGATTTGACATATCTTGTCCAAGATTTTGTTGAAGTTGGATAGCTCATCGCTACTGTCCTTAAGGGGCAGTTTTTTGTTGTTCTGCCGTGAGCTTTTGAATCCGGCGTTGACTGCCGTGCTCTTTGGACTGTTCCTTTTAATCCGACGCCGGTCCTTGTTGCACCGTAGTTTCCCGTTTCCATCCCTGATTTCAGATGTATTTGGGTCGCTGGTGCTGCATCTAGCTAGCCAGCTATCCTCTCCCGCACAAAAGCGGGTCATGAGGCTTGTTAATGCGGCCATTGTTCTTGGCTTTTCTTGGCCGAGGTGTCTGGCGAGCCATTCGTCTCGGACGTTGTGTTTGAAAGCTTCTAAGGCTTGGCGTCCGGACGATCGACTATTTGGTTCTTTTAGTAAGGAACCTGTTCCAGAATTTCGGGCTGACTCTCCGGGCTGTTGAGTTATGTGACTTATATCGTCTGCGTACGGAGGGCGGACAAAGGTCCCCTGAAAATTTGACCGAAATGCATCCTCGAGCTCTTCACAGCTACCAATGGTGTTTTCGGGGAGGCTCTTAAGCCAATGCCGAGCTGGCCCTTTGAGTTTAAGGTAAGTATTTTATGGCGTGGAGATCATCTCCTCTAGCCATGTGTATGTGGAGGATGTAATCCTCAATCCGAGACTCTGTGGTCTGTTGTTCCGTCAGATGCCTCTATGTTTACGGGTTTGAATCCTCACTGAAATTCATGATCCAGCACCTCATCGGTGAAACATAGGGGTGTGTGGCGCCTATATTTGGGTGTGCCGTGGTTTTGAATTTTGGCGTGTTGCATTGCTTTGTGGCGTGCTTTCTTGGCCCATAGATGGACCTAACTGGGCCATCCTTTTGATTTGAATCCTTAGGCGGATCGCATATTGGCTTGTGCGGCACCATTCGCCGCTCTCTTTTTGCCGTGAGGTCGTCCATCCGACCAGGTGGCCTTCTTGCTTTTTAATTATGAGGGCTCTAAGTCCTCCTCGTCGAATTCGGGCAGTAGCTTTCTTTTCGGGTAGCTCTTTGTTCGGCGACTGTCGCCGTACTTATCTGCGGTGCTGAATACTTTGCTCCATCTAATCCTGAGTGCATCTTCCGCTGTTTTGAGCTTCCGCTTCTGCTTTTTCAGGCTACAGCGATGGGCGGCGAGCCTTTTCGGAGGTCATTTTGCTCCAATGGTTTGTCCAGCGTGAGATCGTCCGGATCGTTGTCTTCGCCGGGACATATTGTTTATCCAAGTTGTCTTGTTAGGACGATTGCTCGATAGCTTGTTCGTTGTCCACGGTTCGCCTGCTCTATGGCTGGGTCTTTGTTGAGGCGGGACTTTGTTCGGCGTTTACATTGCCGCTTTTGACTGCTTTTCGAGGATTTATCCTTCGTGGCGTCCCGTTGTTCCTCTTCTTCATTTCCTTTAGGTGTATCCACCATGTATACATCATGGGATGAGGTTGTCCAGCATCCTGTAGGTGCTGGTTCATTGTTGTCTCCTACATCGTCGTCCATACCGTCGATGTCTTCGGAGTCGAAATCGAGCACGTCATGTAAGCTTTCGACAGTGGCTATGAAGTGGGTGGTGGGTGGGCATTGAGTTTCTTCATCGTCTTCATCCCAACCTTCCTGTCCGTAGTCCGGCCAGGGCTCTCCGAATAAAGAGAGAGACTTTAGTGAATCCAGGATGTCGCCAAAGGGCGAGTGCTGAAAGATGTCCACGGCCGTGAACTCCATAACGGGCGCCCAATCGGATTCGATTGGCAAGGGCGCGGAGGGTTCGGAGTCCAGAGAGGAGTCCGGCACCCTGGAGTCGAGGTCTTCGCAAAGGACAAAGATGGAGTTCGACTCGATCGCCGTAGAGATTGTAGCCCCCGAGGCGGTGTCCAACCACTCGTCCTCGATCGGGGAATCCGGCTCCGGATTAAGGGTCGGAGCGGATTCTGGTGCGGCCTCCAGGGCACTGTTTGGCTGCAGAGCTAGATCATGCATGTCGGTGTCAAAACCGGCGGATCTCGGGTAGGGGGTCCCGAACTGTGCGTCTAGGCGGATGGTAACAGGAGACGAGGGACACGATGTTTTACCCAGGTTCGGGCCCTCTTGATGGAGGTAAAACCCTACGTCCTGCTCGATTGATATTGATATTGTGTATGTTTACAAGAGTGGATCTACCACGAGATCAAGGAGGCTAAACCCAAGAAGCTAGCCTATGGTATGATTGTTGTATATATGAGATTGTCTATCGACTAGCCTGGCCTCGGTTTATATACTGCACCAGAGGCCTAGGATAACAAGAGTCCTAGCCGAATACGCCGGTGGGGGAGGAGTCCTTGTCTTGATCGCCAAGTCTTGTGGAATCTTCCTTGTATGCGGCAACTGTCCGGACTGGCCCATAAGTATACGGCCATGGGGATCCTCGGCCCAATCCGACTGATCAGGAGACGACGTGGTGAGTACCCCCTAGTCTAGGACACCGTCACTAGCCCCTTGAACCGGTCTTCAAGTTGGGGACGCTCCTCGATTCTTCCGAACTGTTCTTTATCTTCGGTCGTCGGTCTTGAAAACTGGTTCAACAAATCTTCTCATCTTCGATCTTGAGGATCGCCGAAATGTATTCGATGAGTTTACACGTCGGGTATCCAAGGAGCCCCCTTTAAGTTTACGACCTTTATCAATGCCTTGTTATTTTTATGCCACACCTCGGGTTTGAAGTTATTCCCGGGAGGTATTGTCCCCTTGCGTCCGAGCTCTAACGCCGGACTGCATTCGAGGTATCTTTTGCAGCCGAGCACCAACGTCTTACCGCTTCCCAGCTCTATCGCCGGACTATGTATCCGAGCTCCAACACCGGACGATATCCGAGCTCCAACGCTGGACTATGTATCCGAGCTCCAACGCCGGACTGTATCCGAGGTGTCGTAAATCACCTTGGTTCAAAGAAGTTTGAAGGAGTTTAGCCGAGCTTAATGCGGGAAGTGCCCTCTATGGAGCCAGCCACTAGCGTCCGAGCTTTATGCCGGACTGCTCCCGAGGTGGTGCACCACCCCGAATGTGGGCCGATTTTTGTCAATATTTTTGATTGGTGCAATTTATTCTCTGCCGAGATACATAGCCAGTAGCCCTCAAGGTGGGTATCGGTCTAAAACCCGAGATGCACATGAAGGATGACATAAGACCGCTGATCCCCGTAGCTGCTGAGACTCAGGTTGATTTGCAAAACCGGTCTGAGGACCCAGTCCTAGCTCGGCAGAATACTTCGGGACACAAAAAGCTGCGTGCTCAGACCTCGAGACTCAGGTTGGGTGCGGCCGACCAACCTGAGGATCAAAATCTCCTCGGAAACTGTATTGCACTTAAAATTTTCTGCATAGAACAAGCAATGCAGTAGCCCCCGAGACACTAGTCGGGTGGCAACACCAGATCAGGGGATCAATCTGCCCCTTTAATATTTGTAAATAATAAGCCTGAAGCCCAGTAGCCCCCGAGCCTTAATACGGGCACGGGTGGCCGAATTAAGGATCGATATCCATAGTAAAATCACAAATTATGTGTAATGACTCTATGTATCCAAGTACTTTATGTCATTAATGCTCGGATCCGCATTGTACAAAACTTTATTGACCGACCATCGGCTTCAACCTCGTCGGCCAGTAGCCGAGGAGTGCTTGTCCTACTTTATAAAGCCTTTATGAGGGCAAAGATTTACGACAAACAAGGCAATCTGGCAATACGGTTTTATAAACAAAGGTACGCAGAGATATATGTTATATTACTGTTGAACAGAAGAAATGTCTTCCAAAGAAAATAGTGCCGCTATCGATTCCTTTCTTTGGGTTGTCATGCTAAGCATGATCATGAAACCTCAGCTCCAATGTAAGAGCAAAAGATCAAGGATATAGTTTGGGAGGCCAGTTAATAGCCCCGGTAGTGTTCGTGACGATCGAGGTCAAGCCGGAAACACTTCGCCAATGTTATGAATGGCCCATCATTTAATATAGTCATCGGATCGCTGACCAGTTTACACCTATTGTGACGATCGGTTTTCGGCTTTCTCCATCGAGGTGCTTGACCATGCGAGCTGGATGCACAATCGCAGTGGTTCTCCCTTTGCACACCTAGCGAACAAAGCGGAACGTAGGAGGCAAGCTCGGAGCCGGGCAACCCAACTATTGACCGAAGACACAATTCAAACTGATGCATATATAGCAGTATCCGAGAATGTTTTTGCCGAATCTCTAAAGGTGTCCGGCGTTGCACTGCGAGACTTGTGCTGAAAACACACAAATAGTTAAAAGTGCCAAAAGCATGGAAAACCAAAAAACGTCAGTAAAAACATGACGTTCGAACAAGATCAAGTGTTCGGTGCCAATCCGAAAATTGGACTTTAGAAAAAAAGTGCTTCTGCCGTGCTTTAACTTTGCAACGACTAAGAAGAAAAACACTTAGTATGAAACGGCTCAAATAAACATAAGAGCCCCCAAGCGACTTGGGTAAAAGTTGACTATAAAATGTAAAGTGACATGTAGAATGCCTTCTAGCCGGATTGTAGATCGTTTGTCGTAGCGGACCTTTTCGCTTCAACCTCTGGACCCAATAGTCCGGAGTGTGTCCGAATACCCTCGCGGTTATAAAAACCAGGGCAAGCTTGGAGACCAGGCGTAGGGGTCATTAGTGCTTTATCAGACAAGTGCCCAACTAGTTATGTTATATTACATGGTTAGTAAGAAACATCTTCCAGGGAGAATAGTTCCGTTAGGGGTTCCTTTCTCGGGAGGCATGCCCTAAAGTGCATGTCCGGACTGCGAAAAAAGAGCAGAAAAACATCTGGGGCGGGTAAATAAATAGGTAAGAAATCATCTTTTAGTTCACCGACCGAGTATTCCCTTAAGAACGCTTAGCTTTCGCTTCACCCAGTCTGAGGTACACATCCGGCTGACCAGCAGTAACAATCGCAGAGGTTCTCCCTTTACCACCTAGCCGAACAATCGGGAACGAGGGGTAAGCACATGAGCCGTGCAACCCAGCTTGGCGAAAAACTTAAGTCATATCGATGCATATAATGGTGAATAAAAGGTACATGCGGAAGTGTGACACATGTGTTGGGCACAAAGCCCGAATTAATAAGCTTCATTAAAGAAGCCCTGTGTATAATGAGCGGGTAGCACGTCAAGTGTGTGCAAACAAAGTTTCGACAAGGAAAATTTTTACAAGCAACTTTTTTCCAAAAAAGTATAATGCTTGGTCGAACCGAACACAAGTTAGAAATTTAAAACTTTGAGCATGAAGGCAACTTAGCTGGTTAATGTGTTCGGTATTGACGACGCGGTCCGAGCTGCGTGCGGGACAAGTTTCCATCCCCCAAGCCGGTCCCGAGGTGGCGGAGCAAAGAGCTCGGCACTCCGAAGTGGTGACATAGCACGGTCAATGCAGGATGGCAGAATGATGCCGAAGTCCCTGGCATGGGGTAATGAAGTGTTGAGGAAGCCCCCCGTCCAGCCGAGGTGACGTCAAAGGATATAGTCCGGCTGGATCATTTTCCTGTGCACAAAAAATAGTGCAAACCAGAGATAATAGGAAAAAAAATTGTTGCATAATAAATAATTTATGCAAAGCGAGTAATAAAAGAAATATGGCCTGGCGCCAAAGTCGATGTCGATGCAGGGCAAGGCCTGAATTCGCAGGTCGGTCCGAGTTCCAGATGCGGCGTTCGCCGGACTATGTACGGAAACTGACCGAACCATTATGCGGCCGTCGATAATGCGGCCACCATTTGATAGACCTGTGTACATGTGATGGACAAACCAGAGTAATAATTCATTGGAAAAAATTAACCCAAACAAGCAAAAAGAAATACTAGGATTAATAGCACCTGGTTAATTTGTTGTAGCAATCCGAAGGAAGGTGATTCCCAAAATTGGGACTCGATCTGCGCACCCATCGCCTGGTCGGCTAGTGACGCCGAAGTGTCCGGAGTAGGTTGATGAAGAGATGGCGAAGCCCCCGGTCCAGCCGAGATGTCGAAGTAGGTCGGCATGATGGAGACCAGCTTGAAGAAGCAATAGTGCGGCCCTGCCGATGCAGGTCGTGACGTGGTCGATGCCGGCTTGATGAAGCGACCGTGCGGCGATGCCGGTATGCCCGCTCCGTGTAATCCGTGGGGCGGTGATGTTGGTGATGATTTATCCTTCACGATGCCGGACTCTTGTTCGGCTTGCCGAGATGATGATCCGGAGAAGTTGAGCTCGACTCAACAAAGTGACGACGTGTCTAGCGCAGGTCGGCAGCCGTGGAGCAATATTGCCGGACTGGTTTGACACCAGCATGATGTTGAAGATCATGTTCAAAAGATCTTAAAGTTAGTGGGATATGTTCGGAAACAAAACACAATACCCCGTACAAAACTTTCTTCAAAAAGGATGTCCGAAATCCCGTTCATAAAAAAGACGAACTCGGGTCGGATTCGTTTTCGCGCAGAAAACAGATCCGAAAAGTGATGCACTAATCGGAAGGTTCCCGGAGTTTGGACGGTCGGATCAAGCTGAAATTTTGAGGGGTGGTAGATATAGGAATTCCGCAGCCGATCAACGGTTGGATCTTTCAAAGCAAGTCCGAGCTAGAATCTGGACACCACGCCCTAAACACGTCTGGATTCTCGTCCAGATTCAATGCGGCTCGGTATATCGGAGATTGCCAGAGATTCCTCAATCGGAACTCGATGAAATTTTCCAGGGTTGTTGTAGACTCAATTCCGCACAATTCCACCGAAGCAATCGTTAAAACGACGCTTGAAGAGGCGGTGGCGGCGGACACAAGTCCGTTGTCCGTAAAAAAAGCGACGGTCGCCCTAGGGGAATGTTGACGTTGAGCCCCCGGGCTCCCTGGATGATTCCTCCATGATCTTGATAGAGATCGGAGTTGATGTTGATGAAGGCCCTCATCCGAACATGACGATCGGAGATAGGGCGCAGTCCTTGGTTGAACCAAGGTGACCAGTCGAGCTGGTGACGAAGATGCCGAAGTTGCAGTTGACCTGCGGGCGAGCCATCGACCTTTTGCCGGACACACAGAGGAACTCTCAATGAAAGCACCAATGTCGGTGTCAAAACCGGCGGATCTCGGGTAGGGGGTCCCGAACTGTGCGTCTAGGCGGATGGTAACAGGAGACGAGGGACATGATGTTTTACCCAGGTTCGGGCCCTCTTGATGGAGGTAAAACCCTACGTCCTGCTCGATTGATATTGATATTGTGTATGTTTACAAGAGTGGATCTACCACGAGATCAAGGAGGCTAAACCCTAGAAGCTAGCCTATGGTATGATTGTTGTATATATGAGATTGTCTATCGACTAGCTTTGGCCTCGGTTTATATAATGCACGAGGCCTAGGATAACAAGAGTCCTAGCCGAATACACCGGTGGGGGAGGAGTCCTTGTCTTGATCGCCAAGTCTTGTGGAATCTTCCTTGTATGCGGCAACTGTCCGGACTGGCCCATAAGTATACGGCCATGGGGATCCTCGGCCCAATCCGACTGATCGGGAGACGACGTGGTGAGAACCCCCTAGTCCAGGACACCGTCAATGCCCATCGAGACAGTGCGGCGCGCTTGGTTGCGGCTCGAATCCGTCGAAGATCAAGTCTCCGCGGATATCGGCCGTATAGTTTAAACTTCCAAATCTGACCTGACGGCCAAGGGCGTAGCTTTCGATCTGCTCCAGATGGCCAAGCGAATTGGCCCGCAGTGCAAAGCCGCCGAACACGAAGATCTGTCCGGGGAGAAAAGTCTCACCACTGGGCGTGTCGTTGTTGATGATCGAAGGAGCCATCGGGCCTATTGGTGACGCATACAGAGGAACTCTCAATGAAAGCACCAATGTCGGTGTCAAAACCGGCGGATCTCGGGTAGGGGGTCCCGAACTGTGCGTCTAGGCGGATGGTAACAGGAGACAAGGGACACGATGTTTTTACCCAGGTTCGGGCCCTCTCGATGGAGGTAATACCCTACTCCCGCTTGATTAATATTGATGATATGGGTAGTACAAGAGTAGAGCTACCACGAGATCAAGGAGGCTAAACCCTAGAACCTAGCCTCACGGTATGATTGTTGTTCGATCCCCACGGACTAAAACCCTCCGGTTTAGATAGACACCGGATAGGTTAGGGTTACAGCAGTCGGTTACAATGGTAGGAGATCTACATATCCGTATCGCCAAGCTTGCCTTCCACGCCAAGGAAAGTCCCATCCGGACACGGGACAAAGTCTTCAATCTTGTATCTTCATAGTCTTGGAGTCCGGCCGTGACGATAGTCCGGCTATCCGGACACCTCCTATTCCGGGACTCCCTCATAGGGTATTACCTACATAGAGAGGGCCCGAACCTGCTATCCAGTCTCCTGTTACCATCAACCTTAGACGCACAGTTCGGGACCCCCTACCTGAGATCCGCCGGTTTTGACACCGACACCAGGGTATATTAGTAGCCGCCAAAGCTTCATTAGGGCCAAGGGGTCCAATGCCCCCCCCCAAACCAACGGTTTGTGTGGAGTGAGGTTCTCAATTTGTTTTGGAACGACGCCCACACACACACACACACACACACACAGACACACACACACACACACACTAGGGCCAGGGTATACTGAGGTTCTCAATTTTTTTTACTTCAAGGAAATACCTCTAATATTAATCTTAAAATTGTCACACAGGAGGCTGGTGGACACTAGTGGCTATGTGTCGTTCAACTTGCCGCGAACGCTAGAAGGATCATATTTTTGTTGCTATTTTATGGAAGTATGGTTGGTGTTGTGTTTATTCCCTTTGCTCTATACTTGAAAGGTTATACCATTTTTCTATTCAGTTTATAGATAAATAAAACTTATAATTTATGCTATAATTGACTTGAGCAAATGACATATCTGCAGTTGAAAGTGGAAAGAGCTGGAGACAAACCTGTCGGGTGTCTCTTCTTGAACGTGTTTGTTGGGTATGTTATGGATGTAACTTCCCTGAAGAGACCAGGAAGTACTGCTACACCATAGATATAGGGAGAGGGCGCGGTATCTTGTGGGTGTAACTTTTCTCTACGGCAGCTTCGACGAGCTCTATCTACCCCAAGTTTGAGATCTCGCTCGGGGCTGGTCAGTGGTCCATTGTCATGATTGACGATTCGAGCTCGGTTCAGGTTGTTGAGACCATTGTGCTGATAAAGAGACAAATGCTCATGAAGACGGGCCACCATTCATTTCAATGTTGGAGCTCCGAACGTTCATCAGACACCAGAAGTGTTCTGGGGTACCAGGTACATATCGGGTCACCGAAAAGAGGTTCCGGGCACCCTCGGCAAAGATATGGGCCTAATGGGCCAAGAGGGGAAACACAGAAGCCAGCATGGGCTGCTACGCCCCACATATAGGCTGAACCTGGAGGGGAAGGAGAGATGGGAAGAGAGAAAGGAAGGGGAGGGATTCAGCCTACCCCTTCCTTCCCTCCTCCCTCCTCGTTCCTTCCCCCTCCGGGAAATATGGTAAGGGGGGGGGGGCAAATAGGACTAGGGCTCCAAGTAGGATTCCTCCTACTTGGGCGCCCCCTTGGCTGCTCCCTCTCCCTCCCACCTATATATATGAGGGGCGGAGGCGCGTAGAACACACAACAACATCTGTTAGCCGTGTGCGGTGCCTCCCTCCACAGATTACACTTTCGACGTTCTGGGAACGGGGGTCCCCAGACTTGCCTGCCTGCGGCCTGCGGCGTGGCTCAAAGGGGGGCCCATCACGGCCCATCTTCATCAACACGAGCTCAAGACCCTCGCGAGGGGCCAAGCCTCACGGGGCGGACGACAGGGAGCTTCCTCAGGCACGGCCTCATCAGGCTGGCTCGCGAGGAGGCGGAGAGATCAAGGCGGGGTACCTCACGAGGTGCCCATGACGCAAGCCATGACGACCAAGGGCGCCCGGGCGCCAGCCAGCAGTGTCCTCCTTTCCTCTTTGGTGCAAAGGAGCAAGCGCAGCGAGAGCATCAAGCAAAGGCGTCCATTTCGTGCAACAAGACCAAGACCGCCCAACGACAGGAATGAAGTCATTGTGGAGCCCAAGCCGGGCGTCACCACCAGAGCCTTTGACGAGCGAGGACCAACTTTAGTCAGGATAAGTGTACCAGATGTTCCCCTTCAAAATGGCCAATTGTTGGCGCCCTTCCCGCTCAATATTTGGGAAGAGGCCCAGGGCCTTCGCCTATAAATAGGACTAGCCACACACAGAGCTAAGGGGATCCGACCCGGAATAGCTTGAGCTGGATCTCAGAGAGAGAGAGAGAGAGAGAGAGAGCGGCTGAACTCCTCCAAGCAGTCCATCGCCCGGCCAAGAACAGACCCTCGCGAGGCTGTTCTTCCTTGTATTGTTCATCACCATCAGCCCAAGAGGCAATCCACCACACCACAAACTAGAGTAGGGTATTACACCACAATGGTGGCCCGAACTAGTATAAACCTTGTGTATCTTGTGTTGTTCCTTTCGTAGTTTAGATCCTAGCGTGGCGGCGAGGCGCAGGTAGGTAGAGGGCGAGATCTCCGCGCGCACCCCAGTGTTCGAACCTCAAGGGTCTGCCGGAACCCGAAATCCGACATTTGGTGCGCCAGGTAGGAGTGCGCCGGAATTCGTCTTCTGCCGCCCTGCTCTCCGTCGACCACCGCATCCATGTCTGACGCTCAACGGGCCCGCGCCGAGCACCGAGCCGCTCTCGCTTCCCGCATCGCCCAGATGGCTCCGGTCGGCGGGCGCCCTCATCGTTCCCCGTCGCCTGCCGTCAACGCTGCCACCGGCCCGGCGGGGAACGAGCAGCAAGCATCGTCCCAGCATCCCTCCGTGAGGCAAGACGGCCGTGCTACCCCTCACTCGCCCGGCTGGTTCTTCGTCTCGCGCGTTCAGCGCGCCATGGAGGCTCAAGCTGCGCTCATCGCGGCAAACGAGCTCCTACGCTGTGCCGATCGGCAGCGTCTACGAAGAGTGGCTCGACCGCGTCGCCGAAGCTTCGTCCGCGCCGCGAAGGCTCCCAGCGCCGTCTGTTCCTTGCGCACCGCCACCTGTGTGGGCAACGAAGCTCCTGGGGCGGCTCGGCCGCCTCCCCCTCAAGAAGGCGCCCTGGCCCCAAGGCGCGTGGTCCCTGGGTGGAACCCGCTCCGTCCGGCGCCAGCGCAGCAGGAGCAGAGCTACCAGGAGGTCCCTCGCCCGCAAGAAGCTACCCGAGTGCTCCCCGCTCCCGCTCGCCGCGACCACGCTCCTACTCCAGCGCGTCAAGACCCCACGCTGCTCCCAGCTGCAGCGCATGGGGACTCGCAAGACCAAGCTCTTCGTCACCCAAGGCCTCCCGTGGCCACAGCAGGCTGCCGCGCCTTCACCACCGAGCTGCGCAGCGTCGCGTGGCCCGGCAAGTTCAAGCCGGACCTGCCTCCTCGCTCTGACACGATGCAGCCGACCCCTTGAGAGTTCCTCCAGCTCTACGAGCTGGGCATCAGCCGCCAACGGAGACGAGAAGGTCATGGCGAACTGGTTTCCCATGGCGCTCAAGGACGGGCCCGCACTGGCTTGAACTGGCTCTGTGCACGATCTCCTCCACAGGGACGAGATGCGCACCCGCTTCATCGCCAACTTCCAAGGTACTCGTGACTGCCACCCGCCGTGGCGACATGCACCGCATCAAGTAGCAACCAGGGAGACCTGCAGAAATACATCCAGCGCTTCAACAACGCACGCCTCAAGATTCCCAAGGTGACCGAGGAGGCCATCATCTCCGCCTTCTCGCACGGTGTGCATAGCGTCAAGATGAAGGAGGAGCTGGCGATGCATGAAGACCTGTGCAATTCCTTGGAGCTGTTCAACTTGGCGACCAAGTGCGCCAGGGCCGAGGAAGGGCGTCTCTCCCTCCTCGAGCTGCCTGCCGCAGACCCAGAAGAGAAGAAGGCCAAGGCCAAGGATGTGAAGCGCAAGGGGGCTGTCGTGCTCGCGGCAGAATCGGACACCAAGCGGGGCAGAGATCAGCCCGAGTCTTCCAAGGGCAGCCGGTACTGCGTTGACCACGACCTCCACACCCACAACACCAACGAATTTTAAGAGCTCCGAGCCGTGCGGGAAAGAAGGATCGGCCGACGTCTCGACCGCAGCGACCAGGGCTACAGCCGAGGAGGAGGAAGGAACACAGGACGCTGGGAAGACCGCGGCCCTCGCCAAGGGTGGCGCGACCAACCTCGCGAGGATTGCTGGCGGGACCCGCCTCGCGAGGGAGGATGGAGGGATCAGCCTCGCGAGGATTGCCCGCAAGGCAACACAGGCCTCCCTCCTCTACCACCGCAGCCAAGGAGAAATGAAGACCACCATCAGGATGAGGGGGCTGGGGGCTTCCAGGAGCCGCGCGCGATCGCCTGCATCCTAGGCGGAGCTCAAGCCCTAGCCTCTCAACGCATCTTCAAGCAGTTCGCCCGCGAAGTGAATGCAGTCCTCCCCAAGCTTGAAGCCACACGCCCCCTCAGGTGGTCGGCGTGCACCATCACGTTCAGCTCAGCGGATCAGCTCAAGTGCGCGGCCACAGCCAGAGTCCTCCCGATGCTTTGCTCCCCAATCATCAGCAGCATGCTAGTCACCAAGACCCTCATCGATGGCGGGGCAGGGCTTAACGTCCTGTCTGTGGAAACGTTCAACAATCTCCAAGTGCCTTACAACCAGCTTCAGCCGACCAAGCCTTTCTCTGGGGTCACCGACGGCTCCACGATCCCGATTGGGCAGGTTCGCCTCCCTGTCACCTTCGGCGTGCTACAACTACCGCACCGAGCTCATCGACTTCGACGTCGCCCACATTCGCCTGCCATACAACGCCATCCTCGGGTACCCAGCGCTGGCCAAGTTCATGGACGTAACCCACCACGGCTACAACGTCCTCAAGATGCCAGGAAGTGGCGGAGTCATCACGGTGCCCTGCGAAGAGAAAGACGCAGTGTGCTCCCTGGAGCGAGCCTTTCAGGCCGCATCACTGGAAGACCCGGATCACGGAAGCAGGAGGCTTCCCGAGACCGCCCCCAAGAAGAAGAAGACATCGTCCGGCCCGGCCCCTCAGGAGGCAGGCCCCTCAGGGTCCGCGCCTGCTCAGGGGGAACCTCCTTCTATCGCATAGGAAAGCGCCACCGCGCCTCCTCGAGTAGGGCTCGGGGCTCCCCCTGAGGGGCCACCGACCTTGCTAAGGTCACGAGGAAGGCGCTTGGGCACCACGTGGAGGCGTGTTTCGAAGCACGTTTCCCTCAAGAAGGAGCAAGGCAAGGAGGGCCAAACCCTCAGGAGTTCGTCAGCAAGATCATTCAGGAGCTGCAGGAGTCAAGAGTCATGAGTGGCAGCCGCCACTTACCTGCAGCTCCCCATCCAGCGAGGATGGTGGGCTGCGCATCTGCATCGACATACCAGGGCTCAACCGAGCCGCCTCTCGAGGCGCCTCTGGCCCTCTCAAGGGGCGCCATGAAGGTCCACCCACAGCTACGTTCGCATGCCTTATGGCTCGCCGAACGCAGCTGCCACGCCGCGCCTCATGAGGAGCATCCCGAGGCTCAAGAGGCCAGCGTTCCGCAGCCAGCAAAGATGGAGATGGTCCACAAGGAGCCACTGGCGCCTCGGAGCCTCCCGAGGCCCTTGAGCACAGGGGCTCGTGAGGATCGGCTCCGCAGCCCACCGAGTCTGCTGCACCAACACCCTTTCGTCTTCAACGCTATCGGTGACATCTTTCAAGTTTCATTTCAGTGGAGCGCCCCTGTGGCTTCATTATTCCTAGGCCGTGTGGGTCCGTCCCTGCGGCGTGTATCCCTTTTACTTCCTGTTCCTAGCTTATCTTTTTGGGGGCGCCCTTCGGGCTACATCATCCCCAAGTCGCTTGGGCTAGACCCGGCGGCATGTATCCCTCTTGCGTTTATTTCGGGTCATGCGCTCGACCCATCATGCTTGACCTAGTCGCCCGCTCAACTGACACCAACTGATGGAGCAGCTCCCTAACGGCACAAAGCTTGCGCATGGGTCCGTCCCTGCAACGCCGGAAAACCTGAACGGCTGAGCTCTGGCTGCGGCAGCCCCGCATAGCGCCACCTCGTCAAGCCTTCAGTGCCTCGTCACCCCTTCGGGGCAACTAACTGCTAACTGTCGGTTTTCACGACGAACTTTCGTTCTTTCTGTGATGAGCCTGCAGGATCTCTTTAAGGAGCAGCGTCTAGCGAGGCCCCCACGGTGTCTCCTTCACTCTCATCCGCGCGAACTGCTTGCAAGTTAAAGGGGGGGGGGGTACCTGAGCATCGCGACTCAGGGCTCATACTGGCTCTCCAGCCCTCATCCTCTGGCCTTGTCCACGGCATCGCGACCTGGCATACCAGCGACGGCTGAGACTCGCTCGAGGGCCGGGACCCGAGGACGTAGAGCAGAAAGGGGAGCAAAGGCGAGAGGGGAGGGACACACGAGGACCTCGCCAAGCGACCCCTCGCCTGCCGACGCATGGACCCGGCAACACACCAGGAAGCGACTTCTGATTCTCGAGATAAGTCACCCTCCGGAAGCACTAACTAACACGACACCGTCCCCCCACCCAACGCAATCCCGTGTTAGCAACGTCGCTTTCCTTTCTCACCGAACGATGGCTGCTTGAGCGCTAAGGGGGACCTCCTGAGCATCGCGACTCAGGGGCTCTTACTGGACCTCGGGCTGCTCACCTCCTGGCCTTGACCACGGCATCGCGACCTGGCATACCAGCGACGGTTGAAGCTTGCCTTGGGACTGGGACCAGTCGGCGCAGAGCGTCAAGTCCTCGCGAGGTTCGAAAGGGAGAACTGAGCTAAGATGGAATGAGCAACTCGCACTGCTTCGCGACAAGGGTTATATTAACAAACATGACCACAGGCACCTTAGAAGCCCCCACGGGGCACGCTTTTGATTCCTCGCAGGGAACAGACCCTAAAGAACGCTAACTACACGCGCCCCTGCAAAAGACGCCATCATCAATAGTGGGCCGTCGGGCACCGGCGCCAACCCCATCCAGATCAGAGGCGGCGACGGCCTGCCGAGCCCGCCCTACTCGGCCCGAGAGCGCAGGCTCGGGGGCTCGTAGCTGTCGTCGCTCGTCTCCGGAGTCGCGAAGAGCTCAGCGGAGTCACTGGATCCTCCGACGCCTCCATCGCCCGAGGAGCTCCCGAGGGAGCGGTCGGCGAGCCTAGCCCTCGCCGCGGCGGGGCCTCGATCACCTCTCCCGAGGCAGCACTCCAGCTGGCGTCCCTCCGCATCGAAGACCTTGAAGAGCATGACCGAAGCGCCGTCGTACTCCAGGTGGATCGCGAGGGCGCCCCTTGTCCTGCAGACCCGGGCGATCTCGCCCCAGCCTCGAGTCATGAAGACCTCGCCTGGGGCAACAACCGCGACCTCTGCCCCGGTCGCAAGGGTGCTGCAGCCGGCGTGCTGTAGCCAGAGCTCCAGGGATCCTCCCCATGGAATCGCGGAAGTGAAGAAGGGAGGAAGGCGAATCCAAGACCAAGGAGGCATGGCAGCGTGGAGCACGAACTCTCGGGAGGAGCCCTTGGCGTGGACTCCAGGGGGAACGACACACACCTTCGTGACCCGCCGGCGCCGACGGCGGCGTCGCCCGTGGCGTTCGGCATCAACTCCTTCAGGGCCCTCGATCTGGGCGTACAAGGGGAGCGGGAACCCCGGTGGTGGCCGCTCGCACCAGGGCCTCGACACCTCCTGGTGGGCACCCTCATTCCGGTGGCAGAGGGCTAGCCGTTTCTTCGGCGGGAGCGGGTCAGGACCCTCCAGGGGAGCCTTTCCCTTCTCTGCCGCGGAGAACCGGCGGATCGGAGCCATTGCAGCAAGACGGAGCAAGGACCGGGAAGAAGGAGGAGCAAGAAGAAACGGACCAGAGGAGCGCTCATCGTTCCGTACTTAAAGCCAGAGGAGGCCAACCGCCGACCTCCACGATCGCAGGTAATCATGACCCGCTTTGCATGCAGGGACTTGTCAATTCGTGCGGTTGCCGAGGCGTCATGGGGAAGTGGAGACGCCCACATCCAATCAACTGCCACGCGGCACCCAAGGCCGCAGGCTATTAGGGCCCGCGGCACTTCGCACTTGGCCCTTCGCCTCTCTGCTCGGCCAAGCCCGGGCACGCCTTGGGCCCGGGGGCTTGCCGGGCGTGCAGGGAACGGGGTCCCAGACTTGCTCGCTGCGGCCTGCGGCGTGGCTCCAAGGGGCCCCATCACGGCCCATCTTCATCAACACGAGCTCAAGACCCTCGCGTGGGGCCAAGCCTCGCGGGGTGGACGACAGGGAGCTTCCTTAGGCACGGCCTCACCAGGCTGGCTCGCGAGGAGGCGGAGAGATCAAGGCGGGGTACCTCACGAGGTGCCCATGATGCAAGCCATGACGACCAAGGGCGCCAGGCGGGCGCCAGCCCGCGCAGTGTCCTCCTTTCCTCTTTGGTGCAAAGGGGGCAAGCGCAGGCGAGAGCATCAAGCAAAGGCGTCCATTTCGGTGCAACAACACCAAGACCAGCCCAATGGCAGGAAGGAAGTCATTGTGGAGCCCAAGCCGGCGTCACCACAGAGCCTTTGACGCGAGGACCAACTTTAGTCAGGATAAGTGTACCATATGTTCCCCTTCAAAATGGCCAATTGTTGGCGCCCTTCCCGCTCAATATTTGGGAAGAGGCCCAGGGCCTTCGCCTATAAATAGGACTAGCCACACACAGAGCTAAGGGGATCCGACCCGGAATAGCTTGAGCTGGATCTCAGAGAGAGAGAGAGAGAGAGAGAGAGAGAGAGAGAGAGAGAGAGAGAGAGAGAGCGACTGAACTCCTCCAAGAAGTTCATCGCCCCGGCCAAGAACAGACCCTCACAAGGCTGTTCTTCCTTGTATTGTTCATCACCATCAGCCCAAGAGGCAATCCACCACACCACAAACTAGAGTAGGGTATTACACCACAATGGTGGCCCGAACTAGTATAAACCTTGTGTCTCTTGTGTTGTTCATTTCGTAGTTTAGATCCTAGTGTGGCTGCGGGGCGCAGGTAGGTAGAGGGCGAGATCTCCGCGCGCACCCCAGTGTTCGAACCTCAAGGGTCTGCTGGAACCCGAAATCCGACATACACCTCCGGTCATATCTTTGTAGTGCTTAGGCGAAGCCCTGCACGGATTACTTCACTATCAGCGTCACCACGCCATCGTGCTGACGGAACTCTCCCTTGTCACTTTGCTGGATCAAGAGTTCGAGGGACGTTATCGAGTTGAACGTGTGCAGAACTCGGAGGTACCGTATGTTCGGTGCTTGATCGGTCGGAATGAGAAGAAGTTCAACTACATCAACCGCGTTGTCAAATGCTTCCGCTTTCGGTCTACAAGGGTATGTAGACACACTCTCCCCTTCTCGTTGCTATGCATCTCCTAGATATATCTTGCGTGGGCGTAGGATTTTTTTTTGAAATTGCATGCTACGTTTCCCAAAAGTGGCATCCAAGCCAGGTCTATGCGTAAATGATATGCACGAGTAGAACACAAAGAGTTGTGGGCGGTGATCGTCATATTGCTTACCCCCAATGTCTTATTTTGATTTGGCGGTATTGTTGGATGAAGCGGCCCTGACCAACCTTACATGACCATGTTCGTGAGACCGGTTCCACCGACAGACATGCAACTAGTTTTGCATAAAGGTGGCTGGCGTGTGTCTGTTTCTCCAACATTAGTTGAATCGAATTTGACTGCGAACGATCCTTATTGAAGGTTTAAACAACAAACTTGATAAATCACCATTGTGGTTTTGATGCGTAGGTAAGAACGGTTCTTGCTAGAAGCTCGTAGAAGCCACGCAAAACTTGCAACAACAAAGTAGAGGACGTCTAACTTGTTTTTGCAGGGCATGTTATGATGTGATATGGTCAAGACATGATGTGATATATGTTATTGTATGACATGATCATATTTTGTAAAAGTTATCGGCAACTGGCAGGAGCCTTATGGTTGTCGCTTTATTGTATGAAATTCAAATGCAATGTAATTGCTATATTTATCACTATGTGTTGGTGATAGTTGTAGAAGCAATAGTTAGCGAGATGACCATGACGCTACGATGGAGATCAAGGTGTCAAGGCGGTGACGATGGAGATCATGACGGTGCTTTGGAGATGGAGATCAAAGGCACAAGATGATGATGGCCATATCATGTCACATATTTTGATTGCATGTGATGTTTATCTTTTATGCATCTTATTCTGCTTAGTACGGCGGTAGCATTATAAGATGACCCCTTACTAAAATTTCAAGGTATAAGTGTTCTCCCTGAGTATGCACCATTGCGATAGTTCGTCGTGCTGAGACAACATGTGATGATTGGGTGTGATAAGCTCTACGTTCACATACAACGGGTGCAAGAAAGTTTTGCACATGCGGAATACTCGGGTTAAACTTGACGAGCCTAGCATGTACAGACATGGCCTCGGAACATTGAAGATCGAAAGGTCGAACGTGAATCATATAGTAGATATGATTAACATAGAGATGTTCACCATTGAAGACTACTCCATCTCACGTGATGATTGGACATGGTTTAGTTGATTTGGATCACGTAATCATTTAGATGTCTCGAGGGATGTCTATCTAAGTGGGAGTTCTTAAGTAATATGATTAATTGAACTTAATTTATCATGAACTTAGTCCTGATAGTTTTTGCATATCTATGTTGTAGATTGATGGCCCGTGCTACCGTTCCCTTGAATTTCAATGCGAGACGGTTATTCATTAAATCAGAGAATAATGGTTGTTCTATTTATATGAATAATATCTTTTATGGTCATGCACCCTTGAAGAGTGGTCTATTTTTGTTGAATCTCGATCGGATACACATATTCATAATATTGATGCCAAAAGATGCAAAGTTGATAATGATAGTGCAACATATTTGTGGCACTGCCGTTTAGGTCATATTTGTGTAAAGCGCATGAAGAAACTCCACGCAGATGGACTTTTGGAATCACTTGATGCTTGCGAACCATGCCTCATGGGCAAGATGACTAAGACTAAGTTCTTCGGAACAATGGAGCGAGCCACTGACTTATTGAAAATAATACATACCGATGTATGTGGCCCGAAGAGTGTTGAGGGTCATGGTGGTATCGTTATTTTCTGACCTTCACAGATGATTTGAGCAGATATGGGTATATCTACTTGATGAAACACAAGTCTGAAACATTTGAAAAGTTCAAAGAATTTCAGAGTGAAGTGGAGAATCATCTTAACAAGAAAATAAAGTTTCTACGATCTGATCGCGGAGCGGATATTTGAGTTATGAGTTTGGCCTTCATTTAAAACAATGTGGAATAGTTTCACAACTCACGCCACCTGGAACACCACATCGTAATGGTGTGTCTGAACGTCGTAATCGTACTTTATTAGATATGGTGCGATCTATGATGTTTCTTACCGATTTACCACTATCATTCTGGGGTTATGCGTTAGAGACAACTGCATTCATGTTAAATAGGGCACCGTCTAAATCCGTTGAGTCGACACCGTATGAACTGTGGTTTGGCAAGAAACCTAAGCTGTCGTTCCTTAAAGTTTGGGGTTGCGATGCTTATGTGAAAAATCTTCAGCCTGATAAGCTCGAACCCAAATTGGAGAAGTGCATCTTCATAGGATACCCAAAAGAAACTGTTTGGTACACCTTCTATCACAGAGCCGAAGGCAATATCTTTGTTGCTAAGAATGGATACTTTCTAGAGAAGGAGTTTCTCTCAAAATAAGTGAGCGCGAGGAAAGTAGAACTTGATGAGGTAAATGTACCTTTCTCGAATTGGAAAGTAGCTCATCACAGAGAACTGTTCCCGTGATGCCTACACCAACTAGAGAGGAAGCTAATGATAATGATCATGAAACTTCAGATTAAGTTACTACCGAACCTCGTAGGTCAACTAGAGCATGTTCTGCACCAGAGTGGTACGGTAATCCTGTTCTGGAAGTCATGTTACTAGACCATGACGAACCTACGCACTATGAAGAAGCGATGATGAGCCCAGATTCCGATAAATGGCTTGAGGTCATGAATTTTGAGATAGGATCCATGTATGGGAACAAAGTGTGGACTTTGGTTGACTTGCCGATGATCGACAAGCCATAGAGAATAAATGGATCTTCAAGAAGAAGACTGACGCTGATGGTAATGTTACTGTCTACAAAGCTCGACTTGTCGCGAAAGGTTTTTGACAAGTTCAAGGAGTTGACTACGATGAGACTTTCTCACCCGTAGCGATGCTTAAGTCTGTCTGAATCGTGTTAGCAATTGCCACATTTTATGATTATGAAATCTGGCAAATGGATGTCAAACTGCATTCCTTAATGGATTTCTCAAAGAAGAGTTGTATATGATGCAACTAGAACGTTTTGTTGATCCTAAAGGTGCTAACAAAGTGTGCAAGCTCCAGTGATCCATTTATGGACTGGTGCAAGCATCTCGGAGTTGGAATATATGCTTTGATGAGGTGATCAAAGCATATGGTTTTATACAGACTTTTGGAGAAGCCTGAATTTACAAGAAAGTGAGTGGGAGGTCTGCAGCATTTCAAATATTATATGTGGATGACATATTGTTGATTGGAAATGATATAGAATTTCTGGATAGCATAAAAGGATACTTGAATAAAAGTTTTTCAATGAAAGACCTTGGTGAAGCTACTTATATATTGGGCATCAAGATCTATAGAGATAGATCAAGACGCTTAATTGGACTTTCACAAAGCACATACCTTGATAAAGTTCTGAAGAAGTTCAAAATGGATCAGTCATAGAAAGGGTTCTTGCCTGTGTTACAAGGTGTGAAGTTGAGTCAGACTCAATGCCCGACCACTACAGAAGATAGAGAGAAAATGAAAGTCATTCTCTATTCCTCAACCATAGGTTCAATCATGTATGCAATGTTGTGTACCAGACATGATGTGTGCCTTAATATAAGTCTAGCAGGAAGGTACCAAAGTAATCCAGGAGTAGATCACTGGACAGCGGTCAAGAACATCCTGAAGTACCTGAAAAGGACTAATGATATGTTTCTCATTTATGGAGGTGACAAAGAGCTCATCGTAAATAGTTACGTCGATGCTAGCTTTGACACTGATCCGGATGACTCTAAGTCACAAACCGGATACGTATTTATATTGAATGGTGGAGCTGTCAGTTGGTATAGTTCCAAGCAAAGCATCATGGCGGGATCTACGTGTAAAGCGGAGTACATAGCTGCTTCGGAAGAAGCGAATGAAGGAGTCTGGATGAAGGAGTTCATATCCGATCTAGGTGTAATACCTAGTGCATCGGGTCCAATGAAAATCTTTTGTGACAATACAGGAGCAATTGCCTTGGCGAAGGAATCCAGATTTCACAAAAGAACCAAACACATCAAGATACGCTTCAACTCCATCTGTGATCAAGTCAAGGAGGGAGACATACAGATTTGCAAAATACATACGGATCTGAATGTGGCAGACCCGTTAACTAAGCCTCTTCCACGAGAAAAACATGATCAACACCAAGAGTCCATGGGTGTTAGGATCATTACAATGTAATCTAGATTATTGGCTCTAGTGCAAGTGGGAGACTGAAGGAAATATGCCCTAGAGGCAATAATAAAGTTTTTATTTTATATTTCCTTACATCATGATAAATGTTTATTATTCATGCTAGAATACTATTGACCGGAAACTTGATACATGTGTGGATACATAGACAAAACACCGTGTCCCTAGTAAGCCTCTACTAGACTAGCTCGTTAATCAAAGATAGTTAAGTTTCCTAACCATAGACATGTGTTGTCATTTGATGAACGAGATCACATCATTAGGAGAATGATGTGATGGACAAGACCCATCCATTAGCTTAGCATAATGATCGTTAAGTTTTATTGCTATTGATTTCTTCATGTCATATACATATTCCTTTGACTATGAGATTATGCAACTCCCGGATACCGGAGGAATACCTTGTGTGCTATCAAGCATCACAACATAACTGGGTGATTATAAAGATGCTCTACAGGTATCTCCGAAGGTGTTTGTTGGGTTGGCATAGATCGAGATTAGGATTTGTCACTCCGAGTATCGGAGAGGTATCTTTGGGCCCTCTCGGTAATGCACATCATAAGAAGCCTTGCAAGCAATGTGACTAATGAGTTAATTGAAGGATGATGTATTACAGAACGAGTAAAGAGACTTGCTGGTAACGAGATTGAACTAGGTATGAAGATACCGACGACCGAATCCCGGGCAAGTAACATACCGATGACAAAGGGAATAACGTATGTTGTCATTACAGTACGACAGATAAAGATCTTCGTAGAATATGTGGGAACAAATATGAGCATCCAGGTTCCGCTGTTGGTTATTGACCGGAAAAGTGTCTCGGTCATGTCTACATAGTTCTCGAACCCGTAGGGTCCGCACGCTTAACGTTCAATGACGATTTTGTATTATATGAGTTATGTGATTTGGTGACCGAATGTTGTTCGGAGTCTCGGATGATATCACAGACATGACGAGGACTCTCAAAATGGTCGAGAGGTAAAGATTCATATATAGGAAGATGATATTCGGACACCGAAAGTGTTCTGGGGGTACCGAGTACATATCGGGTCACCGGAAAGGGGTTTCGGGCACCCCCGGCAAAGATGTGGGCCTAATGTGCCAAGAGGGGTAATGCAGCAGCCAGCATGGGCTGTTGCGCCCCCCATATAGGCCGAACCTGGAGGGGAAGGAAAGAGGGGAAGAGAGAAAGGAAGGGGAGGGATTCGGCCTCCCCCTTCCTTCCCTCCTCCCTCCTTCTTCCTCCCCCTCCGGGAAATATGGTAGGGGGGGGGGGGGCGAATAGGACTAGGGCCCCAAGTAGGATTCCTACTACTTGGGCGCCCCCTTGGCTGCTCCCTGTCCCTCCCACCTATATATATGAGGGGGAGGCGCCTAGAACACACAACAACATCTGTAAGCCATGTGCGGTGCCTCCCTCCACATATTACACCTCCAGTCATATCTTCGTTGTGCTTAGGCGAAGCCCTGCGCGGATTTCTTCACCATCACCGTCACCACGCCGTCGTGCTGACGGAACTCTCCCTCGACACTTTGCTGGATCAAGAGTTCAAGGGACGTCATTGAGCTGAACGTGTGCAGATCTCGGAGGTGTCGTACGTTCGGTGCTTGATCGGTCGAAACGAGAAGAAGTTCGAATACATCAACCGCGTTGTCAAACACTTCCGCTTTCGGTCTACGAGGGTACATAGACACACTGTCACCCTCTCGTTGCTATGCATCTCCTAGATAGATCTTCCATGAGCGTAGGAATTTTTTCTAAAATTGCATGCTACATTTCCCAACATGTTTAGCCTACCTAAAGGGTTCTGTAAAGACATCGCCGATTTGATTTCCCAATTCTGGTGGGGGTGATGAGGACCACAAATTAAAAGAATGCATTGGTACACCTGGTGGAAGCTTTGCTACCCAAAAAGGAAGGAGGGATGGGTTTTAGGGACCCCTACTCCTTTAATCTTGCTATGCTATCAAAACAATGTTGGCCTCTGATAACCAATATAATCCAGAGTCTCTTTGTGCAAGTGTACTAAAAGCGAAATATTTTCCTAATTGTAGTCTTCTCCAAACTACATTGAAAAATGGATCCTCCTTCACTTGGCAAAGCATCATGAAAGGTTTGGAAACTTTCAAAATGGGATACATTTGGAGGATTGGGAACGGTGAGAACGTGAATATATGGACTGACCCATGGATCCCATGGAGCCCAGATAGGAAGGTGATTTCAGGTCGTGGTCATACTCTGCTTAAATCTGTTAGTGACTTAATCGATCCTATATCAGGGACATGGGATGAAGCTTTGCTTCGAACAATTCTGGATCCGGTGGACGTCGTGCGAATTTTGCAAATACCGCTGAGTCACAATGCATTTAACAATTTTACGTACACGACCAGAATGAAAATGCTACGTATGCTTCGATCAGGTGGGTCCCGACTGTCAAGCACTTCCTTGCGTGTGAAGATGTAGCTGGTGGGTCCCAACAGTCAGGGGGGCGAATCGTTTTTTTTTGCCCGGACGCACTTCCTTGCCTGCGAAGATGTAGCTGGTAGGTCCCAGCAGTGAAGGGGGAAACATTTTTTTCACGAAATACGGTGGCCTGTCCAGTGGGTCCCCGCCGTCAGGTGCAGGAATAATTATTTTGCGCGTAATAAGGAGGCACTTCCTTGCGGCTGCCGTGGACCCAACTGTCAGCCTCTCCACGTAAAGTACTCTTCCGATGGAAGTCGGTCGTTGACCACATTGACCATGCCGCACCGAGAGCACCAAGGCGGTGGACGACGACGAGGCCTAGGAAGGGGACGACGCAGAGCCAGGGGAGACGCGACAGTGGATGCCCACATGGAGAGGAGTACGAGGGTTCACTGGTTCGGCTGTGGTGTGAGGCTGTCGTCGCCGGAGAATATCAGGGGGTGTGGGTGAGTGGAGGGATGGCCTGGCCAGCGGTGGGAGTAGTTTGGGGGCGGTGAGGCCTCTGCGGCAGCACAATCGGCCATGGGAGGCAGGAGCAGGCGGCACGACCGGCACTGCTTTGGGCGGCTGGAGTAAGAAGACCAGAGGTTGAAGAAGCACTAAGGCCGTTGGATGGACATCGTATGGTCACTGGAGCTAGAATCGTTCATATTGACTAAGTTGACAAAGCCCTCCGTCCCGTCCAACTTAGTAGGCCCACAAGTCAGCCTCCCATTGTGGTGGGTCCCACCGGTCAGGGGTATTCATTTTTTTTGTGCGCAATAAGGAGGCACTTCCTTGCGTGCGAAGATATAGTTGGTGGGTCCGACCTGTCAGCGGAGGGAACATTTTTTCACGAAATACAGAGGCCCTTCCGGCGGGTCCCAGATGTCAGGTGGAGGAATCATTATTTTGCGCGTAATAAGGAGGCATTTCCTTGTGTGCGGCAGTGGACCTAGCTGTTAGCCTCTCCACGTACAGTCCACTTCCGATGGATGTCGTTCGTTGACCACGCCGCGCCGAGAGCACCAGGGCAGTGGACGACGGCGAGGCCTGCGAAGGGAATGAGACAGAGCCAGGGAAGACACGCCAGTGGCTTCCCACGCAGTGGAGAGTACGAGGGTTGACTGGTTCGGCTGCCGTCGCCGGAAAATAACAGGAGGTGTGGGTGAGTAGAGGGATAGACAGGCCAGGGATGCGAGTATATGATGGGGCCGTGAGGCCTGCCCGGCAGCACAGCCGGCCACGGGAGGCGGGAGCAGGCGGTTCCGACGGCGCTGGTTTGGGTGGTAGGCGGAAGATCAGAGATCAAGAAGACGATTGCCGTTAGATTGACATCTAACGGTCTCGACGCTGGTAGAGTCGATTGTTGACTAAGTTTCTTTTTTGAGAAACCTTGTGTACGCATGAACTTAGTAGGCCCACAAGTCAGCCTCCAAATCTGTGGCAGACAACATAGAGCCCATTTGCTATTTTTTAATAATTTACAGCCCATCTAATTCTTAAGTAATTTATTACAGCCCATTTGCTATTTTTTAATAATTTACAGCCCATCTAATTCTTAAGTAATTTATTACAGCCCATTTGCTATTTTTTAATAATTTGCAGCCCATTTGCTAATTCTTAAGTAATTTATTACAGCCCATTTTCTGCCCAGGACCACGGTCAAAAAGTTCAACCTTATTTTGCATATTTCGGTGGAGTCCAAACTGTTGTAATCCTGAAACGATAAACATTTATTTAAGAACTTATTGATTTGCCAGAAAAATCGTCTTGTTTTTGTAAGCAAATAAGACGTGGGACAATTGAGTTGGTTTAAGGGAAAACCAGTGGTAAAAAAATCAGCGCTGGGAGGGCAAACAACAACAAAAATAAGGATGTAAAGATGAAAAGGGAATTTTATGTATTTTCAATATAATGATACGTGTATATGAAGTAGTAAAGCTATAGGTAGAGATTAGAAAACGGATGTAGGACATGCGTTTCAAGAGGAAAATAGAACTGGGCTGTGTGTTTGATTCAGTAAAAAAACTGCCTGCAGATGTTGTAAGACAAAATATAACTAACACTGACGGGCAAGAGGCCAGTAGATACCTGCTGGATCTTTGTGCCCCGTTGTTGTCATGGGCTGGGCCTGTTAAAAACAAAACCAAGCCTGGGCAGTCTACAACCCAGTTTAAACTTGCCCGACCTGAAAAAACAATATACATGCTCAATAAATGAGAGAATTCTGCAAGTACAGACTGATAACTAGGATGCAACAGGGATATTGTTTTTTCATCGTGATAATAAGTGCATGCACTTGTTTCAAAAAAATTGGAGAACTGGGAATTCGAACGGCATGTGCTTATGCTACCCATCAAATAAAAATCAGGTGCCTGAAAATTAGTTTCGAAACAAATGATTCAGCTTTATATCCAAGTCGACCCTCGGCATGATGGTTGGAAGCAAATGCCAAGTTCATACCAAAAGATCGTTAACAACAATACCAACTTGCGGACGACAAGGTACTACAAGTACTGTCGGTGTCAAAACCGGCGGATCTCGGGTAGGGGGTCCCGAACTGTGCGTCTAGGCGGATGGTAACAGGAGACAAGGGACACGATGTTTTTACCCAGGTTCGGGCCCTCTCGATGGAGGTAAAACCCTACGTCCTGCTTGATTAATATTGATGATGTGTGTTACAAGAGTGGATCTACCACAAGATCAAAGAGGCTAAACCCTAGAAGCTAGCCTATGGTATGATTGTTGTATATTGTATATCTGTCGACTAGCCTAGCCCTGGTTTATATAATGCACCAGAGGCCTAGGATAACAAGAGTCCTAGCCGAATACGCCGGTGGGGGAGGAGTCCTTGTCTTGATCGCCAAGTCTTGTGGAATCTTCCTTGTATGCGGCAACTGTCCGGACTGGCCCATGAGTATACGGCCATGGGGATCCTTGGCCCAATCCAACTGATCGGGAGACGACATGGTGAGTACCCCTAGTCCGGACACCGTCAAGAGCCCCTGAACCGGTCTTCAAGTTGGGGGCGGCTCCTCGATTCTTCGAACTATTCTTCATCTTCGCCGTCGGTCTTGAAAACTGGTTCAACAAATCTTCTCATCTTCGATCTTGAGGATCGCCAAATGCATTCAACGAAGTTTACACGCCGGGTATCCGAGGAGCCCTTTAAGTTTACGGCCTTTATCAATGCCTTGTTATTTTTATGCCACGCCTCGGGTTTGAAGTTATTCCGGAGGCGGTGTCCTCTGCGTCCGAGCTCTAACGCCGGACTTCATTCGAGGTATCTTTTGCAGCCGAGCACCAACGCCGGACTGCTTCCCATCTCTATCGCCGGACTATGTATCCGAGCTCCAACCCCGGACGGTATCCGAGCTCCAACGCCGGACTATGTATCCGAGCACCAATGCCGGATCTGTATCCGAGGTGTCGAAATCACCTTGGTTCAAAGAAGTTTGAAGGAGTTTAGCCGAGCTTAATGCCGGAAATGCCCTCTATGGAGCCAGCCACTAGCGTCCGAGCTTTATGTCGGATCGCTTCCGAGGTGGTGCACCACCCGAATGTGGGCCGATTTTTGTCAATATTTTGATTGGTGCAATTTATTCTCTGCCAAGATACATAGCCAAGAGCCCTCAAGGTGGGTATCGGTCTAAAACCCGAGATGCACATGAAGGATGACATAAGACCGCCGATCCTCAGAGTCACGAGACTCGGGTTGATTTGCAAAATCTGCCCGAGGACCAAGTCCTAGCTCGGCAGAATACTTGGGACACAAAAGCGGCGTGCTCAGTCCCTCGAGACTCGGGTTGGGTGCGGCCGACCAACCCGAGGATCGAAATCCTCGAAATCAGACAGACTTAAGATTTTACGCATAGAACAAGCAATGCAAGAGCCCCCGAGACACCGGTCGGGTGGCAACACCGCATCGTGGGATCAATGTGCCCCTTTAATATTTGTAAATAATAAGCCCGAAGCCCAAGAGCCCCGAGCCTTAATGCGGCACGGGTGGTCAATTAAGGATTGATATCCATAGTAAAATCACAAATTATGTGTAATGACTCTATGTATCCAAGTACTTTACGTCATTAATGCTCGGATCCGCACTGTACAAAACTTTGTTGACCGACCATCGGCTTCAACCTCCTCGGCCAGTAGCCGAGGAGTGTTTGTCCTACTTTATAAAACCTTTATGAGGGCAAAGATTTACGACAAACAAGGCAATCTGGCCATACGGTTTTATAAACAAAGGTACGCAGAGAGATATGTTATATTACTGTTTAACAGAAGAAATGTCTTCCAAAGAAAATAGCCCCGCTATCGGTTCCTTTCTTTGGGTTGTCATGCTAAGCATGAGCATGAAACCTCAGCTCCAATGTAAGAGCAAAAGATCGAGGATTTAGTTTGTGAGGCCAGTTAATAGCCCCCGATAGTGTTCGGCGACAGTCGAGGTCAAGCCGTAAACACTTCGGCCAATTTTATGAATGGCCCATCATTTAATATAGTCATCGGATCGCTGACCAGTTTACACCTATTGTGACAGTCAGTTTTCGGCTTTCTCCATCGAGGTGCTTAACCATGCGAAATGGAAGCACAATCGCATTGGTTCTCCTTTGCACACCTAGCCGAACAAAGCGGAACGTAGGAGGCAAGCGGAGCCGGGCAACCCAACTATTGAACGAAGACACAATTCGAAACTGATGCATATATAGCAATATCCGAGAATGTTTTTGCCGAATCTCTAAAGGAGTCCGGCGTTGCACTGCGAGACTTGTGCTGAAAACACGCAAATAGTTTAAAAGCGCCAAAAGCTTGGAAAACCAAAAGACGTCAGTAAAAACATGACGTCCGAACAAGATCAAGTGTTCGGTGCCAATCCGAAAATTGGGCTTTAGAAAAAAAAAGTGCTTCTGCCGTGCTTTAACATGACACATCCTATCTCAAGACTTCAAGTGGGTCAGCCTACGGCTTCAGTCTCCCATCCCGAAGGCGGAGTACTTCTCATTAGGCCAGTTTAGAAAACTAAACTCTAGCGGTTTTGAGAGAGAAATTAGGCTCCCCGGCTAGTGACCACACGCTCGTGTCGAAAAAAGGAGTGATAGATAATAATAAAAATAACAATATAAAACTTTGCAACGACTAAGAAGAAAAACACTTAGTATGAAACGGCTCAAATAAACATAAGAGCCCCCAAGTGACTTGGGTAAAAGTTGACTATATAATGTAAGGTGATATGTAGAATGCCTTCTAGCCGGATTGTAGATCGCTTGTCGAAGCGGACCTTTTCGCTTCAACCTCTGGACCCAATAGTCCGGAGTGTATCCGAATACCCTCGCGGTTATAAAAACCGGGGCATGCGTGGAGACCAGCGTAGGGGTCATTGGTGCTTTATCGCATAAGTGCCCAACTAGTTATGTTATATTACATGGTTAGTAAGAAACATCTTCCAGGGAGAATAGTTCCGTTAGGGGTTCCTTTCCACAGGAGGCATGCCCTAAAGTGCACGCCCGCATCGCGAAAAGAGCAGAAAAACATCTGGGGCAGGTAAATAAATAGGTAAGAAATCATCTTTTAGTTCACCGACCGAGTATTCCCTTAAGAACGCTTAGCTTTCGGCTTCACCTACCTCGAGGTACACATCCGGCTGACCCGGCGGTAATAATCGCAGAGGTGCTCCCTTTACCACCTAGCCGAACAATCGGGAACGAGGGGTAAGCACAGTGGCCAGGCAACCTAGCTTGGCCAAAACTGAAGTCATATCGATGCATATAATGGTGAATAAAAGGTACATGCGGAAGTGTGACACATGTGTTGGGCATAAAGCCCGAATTAATAAGCTTTAAAGAAGCCCCTGTGTATAATGAGCGGGTAGCGTCAAGAGTGTGCGAACAAAGTTTCGACAAGGAAAATATTTTTACAAGCAACTTTTTTCCAAAAAAGTATAATGCTTGGTCGAACCGAACACAAGTTAGAAATTTAAAACTTTGAGCATGAAGGCAACTTAGCTGGTTAATGTGTTCGATATTGACGATGCGGTCCGAGCTTGATGCGGGACAAGGTTCCATTCCCCAAGCCGGTCCCGAGGTGGCGGAGCAAAGAGCTCGGCACTCTGAAGTGGTGACATAGCACGGTCAATGCAGGACGGCAGAGTGATATCGAAGTCCCTGGCATGGGGTAATGAAGTGTTGACGAAGCCCCCCGTCCAGTCGAGGTGACGCCAAAGAATATAGTCCGGCTGGATCATTTTCCTGTGCACAAAAAATAGTGCAGACCGGGGATAATAGTAATAATGATAATTAAAAAAGCATTGCATAATAAATAATTTATGCAAAGTGAGTAATAAAAGAAATATGGCCTGGCGCCGAAGTCAATGTCGGCGCAGGCGGCGGGCGTGATGCGGTAAAGGCATGGCAAGGCGTGAATTCGCTGTGTCGGTTCTAGTTCGGATGCGGCGTCACGACTATGTCTGAAACTGACCGAACCACCATGCGACCGTCGTTAATGCGGCCACCATTTGATACACCTGCGTACATATGATGGACAAACCAGAGTAATAATTCGTTGGGAAAAGTAAACCCAAACAAGAAAAATAATACTAGGATTAATAGCACCTGATTTATTTGTTGTAGCAATCTGAAGAAAGGTGATTCCCAAAATTGGGACTCGATCCGCGCACCCATTTGCCTGGTCGGCTAGTGACGCCGAAGTGTCCGGGGTAGGTTGATGAAGAGATGGCGAAGCCCCCGGTCCAGCCGAGATATCAAAGTAGGTCGGCGTGATGGACACCAGCTTGAAGAAGCAATAGGGCGGCCCTGCCGATGCAGGTCGTGACGTGGTCGATGCCGGCTTGATGAAGCGACCGTGCGGCTATGCCGGTATGCCCGCTCCATGTAATCCGTGGGGCGGCAATGTTGGTGGTGATTTATCCTTCGGGATGCCGGACTCTTGTTTGGCTTGCCGAGATGATGATCCGAAGAAGTTGAGCTCGGCTCAACAAAGTGACGACGTGTCTAGCGCAGGTCGGCAGCCGTGGAGCAATATTGCCGGACTGGTTTGACACCAGCATGATGTTGAAGATCATGTTCAAAAGATCTTAAATTTAGTGGGATGTGTTCGGAAACAAAACACAATACCCCATACAAAACTTCCTTCAAAAAGGATGTCCGAAATTCCGTTCATAAAAAAGACGAACTCGGGTCGGATTCGTTTTCGCGCAGAAAACAGACTCGAAAAGTGATGCACTAATCGGAAGGTTCCCGGAGTTTGGACGGTCGGATCGAGCTGAACGTTTGAGGGGTGGTAGTTATAGGAATTCCGCAGCCGTTCAACGGTTGGATCTTCCAAAGGAAGTCCGAGCTAGAAGCTGGACACCACGCCCTAAACTCGTCCGGATTCTCGTCCAGATTCAATGCGGCTCCGGTATATCGGAGATTGCCAGAGATTCCTCCATCGGAACTCGACGAAATTTTCCAGGGTTGTTGTAGACTCAATTTCGCACAATTCCTCCGAAGCAATCGTTAAAACGACGCATGAGGAGGCGGTGGCGGCGGACACAAGTCCGCTGTCCAGAAAAACAGTACGGTCGCCTGAGGGCAATGTTGACGTTGAGCTCCCGGGCTCCCTGGATGATTCCTCCGTGATCTTGATAGAGATCGGAGTTGATGTTTGATGAAGGCCCTCGTACGGACATGGTGATCCGAACACGGGGCGCAATTCTTGGTCGAACCAAGGTGACCAGTTGAGCTGGTGACGAAGATGCCGAAGTCGCAGTTGATCTGCAGGCGAGCCATCGATCCTTTTGTCGATCACACAGCGGAACTCTCAATGAAAGCACCAATGTCGGTGTCAAAACCGGCGGATCTTGGGTAGGGGGTCCCGAACTGTGCGTCTAGGCGGATGGTAACAGGAGACAAGGGACACGATGTTTTACCTGTGTTCGGGCCCTCTTGATGGAGGTAAAACCCTACGTCCTGCTTGATTAATATTGATGATGTGTGTTACAAGAGTGGATCTACCACGAGATCTAAGAGGCTAAACCCTAGAAGCTAGCCTATGGTATAATTATTGTATATTGTATATCTGTCGACTAGCCTGGCCCTGGTTTATATAATGCACCAAAGGCCTAGGATAACAAGAGTGCTAGCCGAATACGCTGGTGGGGGAGGAGTCCTTGTCTTGATCGCCAAGTCTTGTGGAATCTTCCTTGTATGCGGCAACTGTCCGGACTGGCCCATGAGTATACGGCCATGGGGAACCTCGGCCCAATCCAACTGATCGGGAGACGACGTGGTGAGTACCCCCTAGTCCAGGACACCGTCAAGTACCAATACCAAACTAACTTATAATATTTTTACTCCTGGCCCTAGTGTTCGTCTGGTAGAAAATCTTGTAGAGGACCAGCTCCCGCTCCTTCTCTTGCTCCAGGTCCCCGAGGTGGTACTGGTGCATCACCTAGCTGGTCCTCTGCTGGTCGAAGTTCTTGTTGGTGCGCAGCACTAGAACCTTTTTTCTGCCCGTCTGCCGGCCGTTGACCATCACCGGCAAGGTATTGCCGGTGTTGTGCCACATCATGTGCATGCCGCACTCCAACTGTATCTTGCGACGCGTCCACATGCCCCTTTTGAACGCCCTGGAATTGCACTGGAAGAAATGCTTGCTTCGGCCACTCAGTGTGATACCTGCAATATTGTCGAATACAGGTTTTAGCGTACGTAGTTGGCATTTTCATAACATCTTTGGCATGTTGCAGTCACTTGTTTCACTTTTTATTAACTGTCAAATTGTAATTGCTTCACTAGGTCCGCTTCTAAAAAGAAAAATAGAGCTATAAAAAAAGGAATATGTTTGTGCAAGTAGACGGCCGATCGGTGTTTCACCTGGAAGTTTCTCAGGATTGGTGTAGCATATGCCATGCTCGATGTCGATGGTTGGTATGAACAAATCGATGAGAGGGTGAGATCTCATGCTGTCAGCACTCACTTTGGCCTCAAGGTGCTCGATCAGCTCCCGATCCGTGGGATCGAACTTGACGCTAGCCGGCAGCACCGGCCAATCCTTCTTCGACTTGCATCGGTTAATTCCAATTATATGGTACTCAATGTATGATCAATCGACTGTTTTAAGTGAATGATTTCAACAGATAAGGGGTACTCCAAATCTGAAGTCCAGAATACCCGAACACGCCACCAGGATTCTTGTGTCACCTTACGCAATGTGTGTTGTCACGTCAATTCAATGTGTGGACATGATGAATAATTTGACCGATGTATACTAGTACTGCTACTGTACTACTTACTAGTCGTATTTAGTGTCACATTTTAACCATAGGTTTAACTAACAAGTAAACCCGCCTCCAGTTGAATACGCCTGGCCCAACGGAGCTGGGATCTTTCTCGAACACGAAGCAGCCATAGCCATCAATGTCATTTAACGCCTGCATTGTACTGCATGTGGTTTGATGTAATGGTTTGGTCAATTTGGTACGTGCGAATGAGAATCAAATGACTATCGTCAGCTGAACGAGCGATAAACCACCACCCATCGGCTGGTATGATTCCAAGACCTGGAATCATGAAGGCCAGCGCATTTGCGTCTGCTGCAACAATTCAAATTGGAGACCCAAAGGACAAAAATAAACAATCATGTTCAGAGTATGTGTGGAATTAAGATTATTATAACAGTGACACATATCATAGACAGAGAATTGCAATGCCGTGGTCATAATCATACCCCAAGTTAAAAAAATAAGCCAATGGCTCTCATATTCTAGCAATATTTCATGGTTCAAACATCATGTAACAATGAGAGGAAAACAACTATGACAGAGCCTACTCATATTCTACCATAGCACTTACTACTACTGTTCTCATATCAACTCTAAGCAATAACATGCGTTGTTATAGAAGTCTTGGAAATGAGAGTAACATATAGCAATCATGATGTCATGCTCATAATATTTATTCTAACAATCATTAGATGCCAATTGTTCTCATATCAACTCTAACAATAACATGTGTGGTCATAAAAATCTAGGAAATGAGAGGAACATATAGCAATGATGTGGTTATAGACATACTATAAATTCTAGATTTGTAACAAAGAATGCATATCGTATTCATAAGGTAAAGATGAGATGAGATAGAACAATTACACGACGATAGATTCCACCAAAGACAGTAACCAACTGCGGCCGACCACGTAAACGATGCCATCATGCACTATAGCATCGCATTTAAATGTTGCCTCAACAGGATTGAAGATGAGCCATAACCATGTATGGCGACCGGATTCCAGATAGACTAATCCCATGTTGAACAAGGCAATGAGCTTGTAATCCATGTAGTCTTCTGAGGGTGTGGGCACTTCGCAGATTAGAACTTTCAGCAAACAGAGGTCGAGCCAAAAGCTTGACGCGTGTCGTGCGTAGTAGGCAGGAGTGTCCGGCGGGACGCGAGGCTCGATGGCGGCGGTATCCAACCATGGAAGGGTGATCTCTCGCTGGGTGTAGATATCCACTAGACGCCGCAGACTACCGGATTGGTGGATGAGGACGATCCAATTGGACTTCATGCCCCTAGTAGTGGCCGCGCATGAAGGACAGGTGGACGGGTAGTGGTAGCATGTCGAGGTGCACCACGGCAACCTCCGTAGGATCATCAAGTCGGTGTCTCGGCCACTTGCGAGGATCGAGCATCAGCAAGCAGGGTGACTTGAAAAGAGCCGGCCGATTGCAGACGAGTAGACGGTACAAAGACACCGAGCATGCGGCCAGACGGACGATGTTGAGTAGGTCCATACGATTACAGATCTGCTCCAAGAGATCATCAGGGAGGGAATTCCAATCGCGGCTCTACGTGTCAGTCGGTTCTGCCATTGGGGTTTTCGGTGCTTGCGAGCCAGCGGGGAACTGGATTCGGGCGGGCGAGCAAAGAAGCTTCTCCTCGTGTGGCCGAGCAGTGAGCGGGGGGATATGGTACGCGCGAGCTACCACGGAAGATAGCACGGGCAGGCGAGCAGTGAGCGGGGGGAAATGGTGTGCGGCCGACGATGGGGAAGAGAGGAGGAAGAAGAAGAGAGGAGGAAGAAGAAGAGAGGAGGAAGAAGAGCGGAAGACGGGGAAGAAAGTGCATTAAATCTCAATCCTACTAGTACTACTACCAGGATATACCGTCCTTCGGAGTGTAAATAGTTACACCGATGACATGTGGGTCTACCACAAGAGGGCCCATATGTCAGTTAATGGAGGATGTAAGCGTTTCATCTTGGCAAACATGATGGCGATACTAGGTAAGGCTGATTTAGTAACACCAACATGCTGGTTCAGCTTATTAATTAAGTGTCCCATCTGCTGCAGCGTGTATTGTCACTTCACTGCGAAGACTAGTTGAATAGTTTTCTTTGACCGAGATGGGGAATAATGGATCGCGAAGACTTCCTTTCTACATTATCCCTATGCCTCTACGCTCACTTCACTCATTTTGCTCCGTACGTTCTCACTTGTTGAAATCTCTAGAAAGACAAATACTCCGTATTTGGGAACAGAGGGAGGATTTTACTCCGTATTTGGGAATAGAGGGAGTATCACCATATGGAGGGAACAGAGGAAGCTTGAAATATGAACATGTCAATGGGAGGGAGTAAGCCCCATGCATGCATGCAACATGCAACACTCACATGTACACATGGACACATTCAACACTCACGCACCCATGCGGCACACAGCACACGAGACAACACACACGCTCACGCTCAAGTGCTCAACCTACTCCCTATGTCCGTGAAAGACTGTACATTTAGAGATTTACACATTGACCAGGGCATAATTAACGCCCGAAAGTAGCAGACTTATGTGTGCATGTGACCATTGAGAGAAGAAGATTAAATGAAGGTCGTTGCATGCTGTAATTAAGGATAGACATGTAGCCTATACCTAGTGCACAAGTTGGTGCATTAGTCAATCAATATCAATTTAGATTAAAGGCTAAATGCATTGGAACTTTGTTTTTTAGCTGATTTCTTTGCTCTGCCAACTGACAGGTGGGACCCAGAAACCATGTGACAATTTAACCAGTCAACAAAGTACCACGTCGACTATGTGGCCGGCCAGTATGGTGCCATACGGTGCTCTACGATGAGGTAGTGATCATATAATCACCACAAAACTATATATAGTGACCGTAAAGAGCGTATTGTTACATACGTTCACCGCCAGTGTATTTTTCTCGTTTCAAATTAAGCCATATTAACCGAAAAGGACGCAGTATGGACTAGTACTAGTACTGCTTTGATGTGTCCCGTCAACTCGCCGAACAAGGAGAAGCTTGCTTACTACGTCTCTCCCTCGCCCACACGCTTGGTGGCTTGCAGGACGAGGAGAGGGTTTTGACTATAGCGCCTCTCCTCTCCCCGCCTCGCCCTCGCGGTGGACGTGCAGCGATTCAATCGGTGTCGATTGCCGTAAGCATAATGTACGATAGTATCATCATTGTTGGACCTTCCGAAGAGGCGAAGAGCCAAGTGCAAGGTTCACACGAGTATGAACTGTTGAACCTCCCGAAGAGGCAAAGAGCCAAGCGCAAGGTTTTATAGGAGTTGTCGTCCTAGTAGGAGTGTACTACAACTATAGCGAACGATGCTACTGTATGATGCCGCCACGTCATGTATATCCAAAGCAGTGCCACCTTTTTTTCTCAAAGAGCGTGTTTGAGCCCGTGCAACAACCACACAAGGCGCACGTACACATAACACATTTACTAGTAATAAATTCTAAAGGACAAATGCCAGTATGCCACACAAGTTCATCTCCAATTCATGTGATACATTTGTGCACGACTAGTCTACATATATTCAGAGCGCTACCGTTCACAATTTACCGTACTCCACTTACACGTTATAGATAGGCTACATGTCCTCCTCCAGGTTCCAGTCCCAGGTGTTCTTCATGGATGGCACGATCCATAGCGTTGGGCAACGGGAATCATTGTCGCAGCTTTCTAGTCCGGTTCCACACGATGGAGACTCATCCAAGCTGAAGCGGCATAAATCAGGGATAGCGTGTCCCAAAGATGTCGCTCATCCGGCAAAGGCGCACTAAAGACACAACCATGCTTCATGAATGGCAGGCCTTCCGTGTCGTGCACGGAAGGTGGCATCCGCTTCACAATGGGGTAGCTGTCCCCAATGAAAAGCGAGTACTCTCCAAGAGTGTTCCTCGGCACCCAGTAGCATCACGGGGTTCGAACTCGGTGCCGTTCATCTGGTACACGCGGCATCTCAGATCTGGACACATGGTGATGTACATAGTCAAGGTCCATGCATAATAATGTTGTGCTCAAATATGGCGGTCAGTAATACTGTGCAGCAAATAGTACTACTCCGGTATAGAGGAAGTAAAATAACGGCTTATTATATATAGCCACTCTTGGCTACATGGATGAGATAGTAAGACATGGAAAAAAATGGTGGCAGCTAGTGTGTTCAAGTCTTCAAGGGCCTAGCTAGCTATATGCGTCCTCCAAGGTAAAAGGTACTCCTACTAGTACATAAGTAGAGTACTAGTACAACAATGAAAGAGAAGGTGAGAGGGTTAAAAATGGAATACCTGGGTAGATGGTGACGGTCCGATCGTGGTAGATTGTGTGACCAAGTTGCACATCACTGGTACCATGGGTAACGACTGCTAAGATAGTAGATCTCAATATGCCAAAGTCAGCTACAAGGTTCCAGGTTAGACCGAATCGCGGATGCAAATGCACATCCAGGATCAGCGATCTTATTTTGATCACGGGATGACCGGTCCCTGCAAAATAATGGAGTACCGTTAGGGATGAAAATGATGGTTTGTGCATTCCTTTTGTAATCTCCTGTACCATAGGATGGCAACCAGATGAAACAAGTCCCCTGGCTTGTCACCGCGAAGATGCGGCCTAAATGGCGCACGGTGTCTTCGAACGTGTAGGGGTACAAATCTGCCGCCGCCAACATGCGCCAGCCTCTACCGTTACTGCCTCTTGCATTGTTGGCGATCCTTATGTCGAACACCACGATGAGATAGTAATCTTCGTAGCCACATCGCTTTGTCGGTGGGTCCGCAATTGCTATCTTCTTCAATCTCATGTAGGCATCATCATACGTATTCAAGCCCAGCCAGTCCGGAAGGCCGATCCCAATGGTGGAGAAGGGGTCTACCGGAACGGCCGCACTGCTGTGGATGTTGTGCAAAATGATGGTGGTATCCGGCCGGAGGTATGCAAGCCAATCTTCGTTGGCACCGAACCAGACCTATATATAAGACGGTGGGCAGCAGAGAAATTACGTGATGGAAATGGAATAACTAAGTACTACATGATCAAACTCCATTACTGACCTGCTCATCGGACAAAATCCGACTACCTCTCAACGTCGGCAACTCTAGCGGAGTCAACGCGTGCAACCATGGCTGTGGAGCGGTGGACTGTTCGAAGGATTGTCCCATAGAAGAACCTTCTCCTCGAGGACGCATGGAAGACCAACAAGCATGGCCTTTTCCCAAACCTTTTTAAGCACCGTCTTGAAAATGTTGGTGCAGGAAGCACCGAGTCTTGCAGCGGTGAGGACGTCGGAGCGGCGTGCAATTTCTCCCAGAGGATCATCGTCCAAGGTCTCCCAGCCCCGACGAGGAGGAGAACCGCCTGGCGAATCCATGGGAGCATCGACGAACTGCCTTCTCTTTGGGGGGAGGGGAACTGGCGAGGAGGAGATAAGAGCGTAGTAACCGCAGCCGCAGGGCCTCGTCCCTTCCAACTGTAGATCGTTCCTCAGTGGAGGGGTGAGGCTATTATTTACTACTAGTACTAGCATTATGGAACGTTATGGGATTGCATTATACTGTAAATAATAGCACTAGTAAGAAATGTTTGGCACTAGCTAGTAGATTTTGGCGTGGATAAAGAAAATTTGGGTATGTTTAAGATATATTTTGTACATGACAACTATAGTCAAAAACCATCTCACATTATGTGACGGAGGAGTACGTGATTGCATCAGAAAGCAGTACTAGTACTACTTTCTCAACTAGTAGTGCGATGTACTGTACTTCTAGTATAGTGCACCAGTTTTGAACTCTTGAATCTCAGGGCCAAGGAGCTACAGTTGGAAGTGGAGGGTACTACTGTTCTCTAGAACCATCGCTGTACTATCAATGCAGGAAAAGTACACCTGCGTAGTGCCCTAGTGGGTACTCTCGATGCTCTATTCAGCCTCTCCTCTCACGTAGCCTATTTATCAGCGACAGTTATTGCGGGGGCAGAACATTTGAGTTATTTGATACAGCGAGACTAGGCTTTTCGCTTCCATTTGTGGAGGTGTAATGGATCTCGTCGAACTTTGTTAGTAGTTCCTTCTTTTTGAATGAGATGAAGCAAAGCTTTTGCCTCCGTTTCAAAAAGAACACGTCAAGAGGAATTTCTTTTATAGTAGAGCCGATAATGGAGTGAAGTCCATGCGTGCAACGCCACAAGCTACACAGTAGTAGTAGAGCACTTTACGTACACAGCCATATTGCACAGTTCCCAATGCCCCGCCAGGCTTTTCCAGCTCCTCGTTCTTAATTGGGAGGCGCTAGTTTAAATATGCTACTAGCTGATGAGGAAGCCACAAGCAAGGTGCGGCTAGGGCGAGCAGGCGAGCCACGAGATGCTGGGAAGGAAAACCTGTTTACGTGGCTAGGCTACCCAGTGCACCCAGATTGTGGTGCCGCACATCCGTTTGACTTCAAAACTCAAACTACCCGTGTAAAATATTGGCTCGCAGCAAAGTTACTATTTAAAAAAAAAGGCCGCCGTGCGTTCAGCCGGGATCGAACCCACAAAACGAGGTATACACTCCCGCGACCACTAGTAGTACTCGTTGGAGTACAACGCAACCTAGAATCGCCTTTTGTCGCTAGTAGTACATTGTTCCTCACAAGAAACCCCTAATAATGCAAGAAACCACTAATAATGCCAAGAAACTACTACCACTTGCATACGTGGCAGACTTAAGATAAGACTACCTTATTAACCATTGTACATGATCTTACCAACCAGCCCTACCAAGAAACGACTACTCTACAAAGTGTCGTTATAGGCATGTTTCAACCCATGACCCTGTTTGGATACATTTGTTGTCAACCCTGCCATCCAAACACCACTTTGGTTAGAGTTAGTTCAGGGTTAGAATCTAACCTCTGACTTAGAGTATCCAAACAGGGCCCATGTCGTCCATTAAGCCAACGCCTTCTATTCGACCAGGCGTTATGACTTGTGGGACCTACATGTCAGTCTGCACAAAAATCCCCGAGTGACCTCCTACCTCCGGCCCGTCCACCTAGTCATCCTCGGCCATGGGACGCAGCTACCGCCGCCGGCAGAAGGCGAGGTCAAAACCGCCGGCGGTGTGGAGCCCATCTTGCGGTTGCCCGGATGCCAGCTCCATCCGGTGCACGCGGCCGCTAGCTAGCCAAGATAGCTTCGTCCAGCTGCTTGTCTGCAAGGTTTGCTAGCTAGATTGGCATGGCGGCACGGCGGCTTGCTCGCGCCCCGCGCTAAGGCCAGCCATCTGGCTCGAGCGAAGGCCAACGCGGTGGCTTGCTCGCTCGTGAGTCACGCCTGCCAGCCTCGCCAACCTGCGGAGGCTGGGCGTCTGCCCGTCCGCAGAAAGGGCGGCCAACTCGCTCATCACCGGCGCCACCGACGAACACGCATCAGTACTGTTTGAAGTAATGTTCAAGAAAAATAATGATTTGAGGGGGAATAACAAGATAGAAGGTCAGATATGGGTCCCTCGTGTCAACAGTCAAACAAAATGTGTTTGTTTAAGCTGCCTCTTCAGAACGGACGTGTGGGCCAACCCTGTCATAAATGGGTTTAAAATAATTTATCAGATTTCTCCGTCTCCATAATATAAGATGTTTTTGCAAGCTAAACTAGCTTGCAAAAACGTCTTACATTGTGGGACAGAGGGAGTACTAGGTAGTAGTTTTTGGCGTGGATTAAGAAATTTTGAGTATGTTTTTGCTATTTGTTGTACAATAGATTCTTCCTAGGGATGGTTGAAAGTGGTAGTTTTTTGTTAAAATCTCTACATATTGTAAGTAGGAGTGAAAGTTAAGCTTTGGAACCCAATAAGCAAGGCTAGTTACATAGTGCATATGTGTACATGATTGAAAGTAAATATCAACCATGAGTGACTAATATCTTGATGGAAAACTCGAAACTATAGAATACTAGGGAAAAAATTGCATGGTTGGAAATACTAGTAATGTTCATGTGCATTGCAATGAATCATAATTAGAATAATACTTATTCACAAACTTGATACAAAACACTCTAATTTTGATATACATATATCACTAGAGATATATTATGTTTCAATTAGAATATATTCCTTGGGCTGTTTTGGTGAGGTCAGGGAGGGATGTGGTTGGTTTTAAGATACTAATTATGGGTTTTTCTGCAAATTGGTAGACAAGTGGGATGTTGGTGAGAAAAGGAAACAACTTACCTCACAGTCGTTAGATGTAGATCTAATGGTCACAAACGACAGATGGCAGACACACCATCATCACCAACTTAGTCTTCTGTAGGAGTACTAGCAAGATCCGTGCATTGCACGGAACATCAAGATGCATTATTTTTTATTAAAACACTCGTTGTGATTGACCCATACGGGAGTAATGCCATGTGTAAAAACTAATGATATCTCGATAAATAGGAGATAAGGTGAAGAGGAGTGGGGCGTGGTGGTGATTGGTGGTCGGACTGAGCGGAGGCATGGGGATTGACGACGCCGGCAAATGGCCACTGTGCCGCTTTGTTCCAGAAGCTTCCTTTCTTAATTGCTGAACAATGAGGTTGTTGGAGATAAGGATGAACGAGGGAAGGCCCTGTCTGCAAATGTGGAGAGGGGTGCGGGTATCTTTTAGTTTAATTTCCATCCGTCAGATATAGATCGGACGGTCTATATTGCAAGATGGCACGCGTACCATCATCACCAACTCGGATATTTATAAGAGAAGAAATATAAGTATGGAGATACAAACGTATTATCGATACTTGTCTCCGTAAACTAGCATCTAAATTCTATTCAACACCTCAGCATGTGGGGCCTTAGCACAATGGCTTCTCGACTGTGTAAAACAAAGGTTTTCCCGTCGCCGATAAGGAGGGGGTGACAGCGGCGCACTTTTTGGCTTGCTCTAGTCCTAGTAGTCATACTAGGTGGTCTAAGCACATGTAGATTTATTCTTTTTCACGTCTCGTGTTCGCCGTACTGCCACGACTGTTGGTGAATGTCGGTGTACAAAAGTAGGGGCTCTCCTTTTAACCCCTTTACTTGTGCACGGGCAGTCAGAGCCGCGCCCGCGGCCACACTTGACAAGGCAGAGGAGGGAAGCCGGAGAGAGACCGAAGCGCAAGGCAAACAAAGCAACGCCAAGACCAGAAGCATAAAAGAGCAAAGGGGCGAGGTGGACTCCCCCGGCAAGACCCTTGCCGGGGAAGCTTTCCCAACACCAGCAGAGTGAGCCACCCTTGAGCCCAAGGGTTCCAAACGCCACCAAGAACCACATTGGACCCAGGGCTCGGGAGGCACCTCTGTGGTGGCATGCAGATCTTTGTCAAGATCATGAATACATGAGATCAGATGAGAACCAGAAGACGACGACCCTCGGCGGGATCCTAGCCGAGGAAATCCACAAGACCCCCGGCAAGGTCCTTGCCGGGGACGACCATGACGCCACGGCAAGACCCTTGCCGGGGCCCCGGCAAGACCCTTGCCGAGGACACCAGCGGGGCCGCAGCCAGGCCCACATCTGCGAAGATGCCATCACCGTCCCCATGCAGCTGCTAGCTCAACCAGCTGGGCAGGCACCTACGTGGCGACGAGCGGCCTCTGCACCGAGTCAGCAAGCACCTGCGTGGTGGCATGCAACCCTTCGTGAAAGCTCCACCACCGCGCCAGCCCAGCAGCTAGCCAACATGGCGCAGCAACGCCTCGTCAGCTCGGACGCGTGTTGGAACCGGGCGAGGCGGTGACAGCTGGGACGTGCTTCCTTGTCGTCTCTATAAAGTGAGAGGGGCACGTAGTAGCGCATTAAATGCGTTTATCCGACGGTACCAGAAGATAGACTCATCCACTGTACACCTTTCCACCTCCTGTGTGCCACTGTGGCGACCCCTTTTCCCTATAAAAGGAGGACCGAGGCGTCCAGGAGAAGGACTCAGATCTTTTGGGCATATTACACCTCGTAGCTAGCTCAAGAACACAAGAACACTCAATACATCCACCAAAGCAGGACTAGGGTTTTACGCATCCTCGCGGCCTGAACCTAGGTAAACGATCCATGTGCTTCCTGTCAGACCCGCTCTTTGCACAACCCCGCGCCCGCCAACTGTAGAAGGGATCCCAGTGATTCCATAGGTGTCGATTTCCCCCGACAATGAATAGACTGTAAGTTATTCACGGGGAAACCCTTGTTGAGCGTGTTTGCGAGTGAGAGAAACAGTGTGCATGTGTTATATGTCTAGAGACTGAGGCAATGATAACAGATTCTTTGTGTCTATGTGTGTGGAGGATAGAGAGAGACATGTACATGGGGCTTTGTGTTGTGTAACGTGGAGACACATAGACATAATTAGAGAGTGAGTGTGTGAGATACACATGCGGTGAAGGAAATATGCCTAGAGGCAATAATAAATTTATTATTTATTTCCTTAGTTCATGATAAATGTTTATTATTCATGCTAGAATTGTATTAACCGGAAACATGATACATGTATGAATACATAGACAAACAGAGTGTCACTAATATGCCTCTACTTGACTAGCTCGTTGATCAAACATGGTTATGTTCCAAGCCATAGACAAAGAGTTGTCATTTGATTAACGGGATCACATCATTAGGAGAATGATGTGATTGACTTGCCCCATTCCATTAGCTTAGCACTTGATCGTTTAGTATGTTGCTATTGCTTTCTTCATGACTTATACATGTTCCTATGACTATGAGATTATGCAACTCCTGCCATCGGAGGAACACTTTGTGTGCTACCAAACGTCACAACGAATCGGGTGATTATAAAGGTGCTCTACAGGTGTCTCCGAAGGTACTTGTTGGGTTGGCGTATTTCAAGAGTAGGATTTGTCACTCCGATTGTCGAAGAGATATCTCTGGGGCCTCTCGGCAATGCACATCACTTAAGCCTTGCAAGCATTGCAACTAATGAGTTAGTTGTGGGATGATGTAATACAGAACGAGTAAAGAGACTTGCCCGTAACGACATTGAACTAGGTATTGAGATACCGACGATCGAATCTCGGGCAAGTAACATACCGATGACAAAGGGAACAACGTATGTTGTTATGCGGTTTGACCAATAAAGATCTTTGTAGAATATGTAGGAGCTAATATGAGTATCCAGGTTCCGCTATTGGTTATTGACTGGAGAAGTGTCTCGGTCATGTCTACATAGTTCTCGAACCCGTAGGGTCCGCACGTTTAAAGTTCGATGACGGTTATATTATGAGTTTATGTGTTTTGATGTACCGAAGGTAGTTTGGAGTCCCGGATGTGATCACGGACATAACGAGGAGTCTCGAAATGGTCGAGACGTAAAGATCGATATATTGGACGACTATATTTGGATACCGGAATGGTTCCGGGTGAGATCGATAATATCGAGCACCGGAGTTTATCGGAACCCCGGAGGTATATGGGCCTTAATGGGCTTTAGTGGAAAGGAGGGAAAAGGAGCAGGAGGGGCGCCCCCAAGCCCAATCCTAATTGGGAGGGGGGCCGGCCCCCCTTTCCTTCCTCCCTCCTTCCTCTTCCTTCCCTCTCCCTCTCCAAATAGGAAAAGGAGGAGTCCTACTCCCGACTCCCCCCTTGGGCGCGCCTCCTCCCCTTGGCCAGCCCTCTCCTCCACTCCTTTATATACGGGGAGGAGGGCACCCCTTGGAGACCCAACAATTGATCTCTTGGATCTTTTAGCTGTGTGCGGTGCCCCTCTCCACCATAGTCCACCTCGATAATATCATAGCGGTGCTTAGGCAAAGCCCTGCGTCGGTAGAACATCATCATCGTCACCACGCCGTCATGCTGACGAAACTCTCCCTCAAATCTCTGCTGGATCGGAGTTCGAGGGACGTCATCGAGTTGAACGTGTGCAGAACTCGGAGGTGCCGTGCGTTCGGTACTTGATCGGTCAGATCGTGAAGACGTACGACTACATCAACCGCGTTGTGCTAATGCTTCCGCTTTCGGTCTATGAGGGTACGTGGACATACTCTCCCCTCTCGTTCTATGCATCACCATGATCTTGCGTGTGCGTAGGAATTTTTTTGAAATTACTACGTTCCCCAACATGCGTACATGGGGAGAGATGAGGATCCAGATTAATGGGTGTTTGTGCGTGTCTGTGTGTGTTTGTGCGCGCGTTTGTGTGAGAGAGGAAGTGTGTGTGTATGTGTAGTAGAGAGACCACTAATGATGTAAACCTAGTATAAGGGAAGGGGGAATGGTGTGACATGTGTTGTAGCGGGACAGCATGGGTGCGGGCGGGGGGAGCAGACTATTTGGAAGAGACATCGAGTGTGTGTGGGAGAGGGGTGTGAGAGCGAGAAAGAGCGAGAGAGAGCTAGCGACAGAGAGATAGAGAGAGAGGAAGAGAGAGGGCGAGAGAGGGGGCATTTGTGTCCATAAATGGCCTATAGATAGGGAGACAATGTTGACGTTGTTTGAAATTGGCCTATGTACGGAGATGCAAGGGAAGCGAGTCATCGTGTGTGTGATAGGGACTTCATGAGAGATCTAGAATAGATGGTGTAGAGAACAATGTGCGAGATCGAGAACGATGATACATTAGGGACTATAGAAAGAGTCACGACATATATGTATACAGGGAAGGAGCTGGGGCGGGTCCGCATGTGGGAGAGATAGAAAGAGGAGAGTGGTGCACAAGGAGACAAAGTGTGCTTGTTTGCAATGGGGGTGCTGTGTGAGGTGAGTGTGCGAGAACCACATAACTAGGGAGATAGACGTTTGGGGGCGACGTTTTGTGTGTATGCGAAAGATACACTCTACATAGTGCGTGTGTTGGGAAAGAGAGATGCCGGGAGACCTAGCTAGAGAGTGGGGGAAGAGATGTGTGCATGCCCAAGAGACAAAGTGATAGAGACCTATATTGGGGTCCGTACTTTACAAGAGAGAGGGGTGTTAATGTGCTCGTGTGTTGGTGTTTGGGGGAGAGAACGACTTCTCTGTGTGTGTGGGGGGGGGCAATGAGGGGGGGGGGGGGGTTGGCTTCAGATAATGAGTGAGGTGTCTATATTTGAGGGACTTTAGCGTAATTGAGATATACATGGTCAATAGTGTGTGCACTCATGGTTGATCAATTTTTTTTCACAGTTCGGACTATGAGATAACAATACTTTTGAACATGCGCGATATACCGTGATGTACCAGAATTACAAACCTAAGATTGGAATTTTGGAATTCGACTCCATCATAGCTTTTGTAATTCATTTAAATGGAGGTACATTTTTTAAGCCGGGATTTCGTGATTTCAAATTCATATATCAAACCTAGAGATATACACATACGGGCATGTTCAAACTTTATAATCATTCACATACACATTTTTGCTTTTGTCATCATATTTAGGATAAACACGTTTGGAATTTCATTTGAATTGGACCGTATGATGGTATTTGCTTGTAGTAGCTCAATGATCCATTTTTGAATTGAATGGACAATCTGAGTTTTGAGTTGGAGACATTGATTTTCAAAACTTGCACTTCTTTGCATGCAAAACAAACAAATTCTCGGCCATGATATCATAGTTGGCCGTACAAGAGCAGAATATAATTTCAGGTGCCAAAAGCTTTCAAACTTCCCGCTCACATTGAAATATCTCGCGCCCGAAAGTTTAGCCCTGTGATATTCCTGTTTTACCCCTGCCACATGAACGGAAAAGGGCTGCTTTGGTAACTCCATTGTTTTCCCCTCTTTGCCCCCAACATTCTTCCCTAGAGCCCCTCCCCTTACCCTCCCCGACCCCCCCCCCCAACCACGGCAAGCCGCCAAATCTAGTCCTCTGCCACAGCGGTGGAACTCACACCCTGATGGATCTACCTTCCGCACCTTGGAACCCCCAACTGCCAACTCACCACTTCATCGGAGCCGCTTCAGCGACTGGCTTGTCCACCGCTCCAGATCTCCTTGACCGCCATCATGGTCCACTACACCGGATCTGCTTAACCAGTGCCCTTGTCCACCACAGTGTAGGCCCTTCCATGACTCCCTCGTCCGCCCCTTCACTGGCCCTTCATACAAGCCCTCGTCCGCCACAACAGATCCACCTCACCGAAAGCACTGAACAACGCTACCACAAGCCTTCGCCATCGTGACCGACCCGCCCACGGACGCCATATTCAACTCCATCGGCCCTGCTTTACCGACGCTGTAGCCTCATCAGGTTATTTCGATTTGTGCTCCTTCGGTTTTCTCTTTATCGTGCAACTGCTCACTTACCATAGATGAGCTTTCTTATATGTCGACAGGCACCACAACCGTAGCACCGAAGCCGCTTCAGTGACGGCGACAACCAGCCCAAACTCAACCGCAACACGAGCACCATCGACAACCTTAGCTATCAAGTATGACAACGATACCCATACGCCGCCGAGAATCAGGTACTATTATCCAACGACCGGCGCCTACGTTCACTTTCTTAGCATAAGCACCGCACCTTTGAATTTCTTCAGGGCATCATTCAGTTTTTCATGAGACGCATTATTCTGCTTGCACCTGTAGGGCCATACTTCTGGCAGTGAACATGTTACATGTGCTAAATTACATACCAGTGCATATATAGTTAATATGCTTTAGTTTTGTCCTAAGTATTACTGTACTTCCTAGATATCACTGCCTTCTTGAATGCTATATTTATGATAATGGTGTTGTTCTAATGCCACCTGTTGGTTCCATCAGACTGCTTAATGTTCTCTATGTAATTACACATCAGCAAACTAGCATGTGGTTCCGCTGCTTTTTGTTCGTTTTACCCTACATTTTCTGATGCTAGCTATTACATCACTACTCCGAGCCTCTGTTCATTACTTGTTTGTGTGTTCTTGATCTTCCCAAGTTGCATGACTACTTTGATGCTTCTATTAATTATGGAGCTGCCAACCCCATCAAGCAAAATATTTGTTCTTTTGGGGCTGGCACCTCGAACAAGCATAAAAATAGAGGGAAGCAGATATATTGTTGTGTATGCAGACACCCTTCTTTCATTAGTTTAGATGGACCATTGATGATCAATTCGGACCAGTGCATGCGATTAAAATTAATTTTACCTAAATAGAGGGTCCAGAATAAACTACAACAACTAGATTTGCAACCACGGGATCTTGTGATATCTTCAAGAACATTGCAACAGCAGCGAGGCTTCACAAAGAACATATGGTTAGCTAGTGTGTTTCAGTACATGTGAAATGTAATGCGAGTGGGCTGCTTTCTTGGCTTGTGCCCTCAACCTGTAATCCTACAGAATTACAAACAGTTCAGTTGTCTGCTTTGTTGTATTGCTTGATTCAAATGCTTGTTTGTTGTTACGCTATACCTGAGTTGGCCAATATGTCAGCAGTGCCTGATGTACTATCGTAAAGAAATGCATGCCTAGTTCATTTGAGTCATTAACTTTTCCTCTGAACTTCATCACAAGACTGTCTTCGTAGTTTATATGAGGCCACACTATTAAGTGCTTTCTCAGATTATTTCAACTGCTTAGATGCCTTGGCAACTTAAATATAGCGGTGGTACACTCCCTTTCAACTTTCATCTTACCATTTTAATTTCTTTTCGGCTGATGCTGCTTCGAACCATTTAAATATAGCTTGCCATGCTCGGCAATAATTCGTATGTCGTTTACCATGTAAGCTTACTGCCTGGATCATGCGATAACTATCTCTTACTTATGTCCAGCGGAAACCTTTCAGGATGCCGTTCACACTAGGATACAATGTACAACCCCAGAATCTATTTGTGGAAGCAAAGGCGCCATCCATGTTACCAGATGGTAGCAGTTCAGAGGCAACACCACCGGAGAGCAGTCTGAGCACAGATATTATAGTTCTTGAGGCTCTACTAGAGGAAGAAAGAGATGGTGTGGCTGCCATGAATGAGGTAATCTTTATATTGAGGCTGGAAATTATGGAATTAGCGGCATGCATTATGCAAGAAACCCGAGAATTGGAGGAAGTAAGAATGTTGCATTTGAAGACAGGAGGAGGTCCTGCTATTTCTGCTATCTGAAGCCCAGGGTAATCCTGGTTCTTCTTTTGATACCAGTTGAAATTGTCATTAGATTATTGTACTTGCATGTTGTGTCATGTCTCTGAATGGATTATGTTGTGATACGTCCATTTTGCATCATGCTTTTATGTCAATATTTATTGCATTATGGGCTGTTATTTCACGTTATGTCACAATACTTATAGCTATTCTCTCTTATTTTACAAGGTTTACATGAAGAGGGAGAATGCCGGCAGCTGGAATTCTGGGCTGGAAAAGGAGCAAATATTGAAGAACTATTCTGCGCAACTCCAAAAGTCCTGAAACTCCACGGAATGTCTTAAAATAAATAAATAAAAATCGTCGCCAAAGATGAAAGCCAGGGGGCCCACACCCTGCTAACGAGGGTGGGGGCGCGCCCCCCTACCTCGTGGGCCTCCTGGTGGCTCTCCGATGCCCATCTTCTCCCATATGAAGTCTTTCGATGAGAAAAAAATCATAAGCAACCTTTAGGGACGAGACTCCGCCGCCACAAGGCGGAACCTTGGCGGAACCAATCTAGGGCTCCGACAGAGCTGTTCTACCGGGGACACTTCCCTCCGGGAGGGGGAAATCATCGCCATCATCATCACCAACGCCACTCTCATCAGGAGAGGGCAATCTCCATCAACATCTTCACCAGCACCATCTCATCTCCAAACCCTAGTTCATCTCTTGTATCCAATTCTTGTCTCCAAGTCCGGGATTGGTGCTAGTAAGGTTGCTAGTAGTGTTGATTACTCCTTGTAGTTGATGGTAGTTGGTTTACTTGGTGGAAGATCATATGTTCAGATCCTTTATGCATATTATTACCCCTCTGATTATGAACATGAATATGTTTTGTGAGTAGTTACGTTTGTTCCTGAGGACACGGGAGAAGTCTTGCTATTAGTAGTCATGTGAATTTGGTATTCGTTCGATATTTTGATAAGATGTATGTTGTCTAACCTCTAGTGGTGTTATGTGAATGTCGACTACGTAACACTTCACCATTATTTGGGCCTAGAGGAAGGTATTGGGAAGTAATAAGTAGATGATGGGTTGCTAGAGTGACATAAGCTTAAACCCTAGTTTATGCGTTGCTTCATAAGGGGCTGTTTTGGATCCATATGTTTCATGCTATGGTTAGGTTTACCTTAATACTTTTGTTGTAGTTGCGGATGCTTGCAATACAGGCTAATCATAAGTGGGATGCTTGTTCAAGTAAGAACAGCACCCAAGTACCGATCCACCCACATATCAAATTATCAAAGTACCGAACGCGAATCATATGAGCATGATGAAAACTAGCTTGACGATATTCCCATGTGTCCTCGGGAGAGCTTTTCCTATCATAAGAGTTTGTCCAGGCTTGTCCTTTGCTACAAAAAGGATTGGGCCACCTTGCTGCACTTTATTTACTTTTGTTAGTTGTTGCTCGTTACAATTTATCTTATCACAAAACTATCTGTTACCACTTATTTCAGTACTTGCAGAGAATACCTTGCTGAAAACCGCTTATCATTTCCTTCTGCTCCTCGTTGGGTTCGACACTCTTACTTATCGAAAGGACTACGATAGATCCCCTATACTTGTGGATCATCAAGACTCTTTTCTGGAGCCGTTGCCGGGGAGTGTAGCGCCTTTGGTAAGTGGAATTTGGTAAGGAAAAATTTATATAGTGTGCTGAAATTTCCTGTCACTTGTTACTATGGAAATTAATTCTCTGAGGGGCTTGTTTGGGGTATCTTCACCCCGTCCAGTAGAGAAAAGAGTTGCTCCTCAACCTTCTGAACCTATTGAAAATGAAACTCCTTTTTAATTTCCTTCGGGTATGATGGAAAAACTGCTAGCTAACACTTTTGCAGGAGATGGAACAAAGCATCCTGACGAGCATCTACGCTATGTGGATGATATTTGTGGACTATTTAAGCTTGCAGGTATACCCGATGATGTTTTTAAGAAGAAGGCATTCCCTTTATCTTTGGAGGGAGACGCATTGACATGGTATAGGCTATGTGATGATATGAGATCATGGAACTATAAAAGATTGAAATTGGAATTTCATCAAAAGTATTACCCTATGCATCTTGTTCATCGTGATCGCAATTATATATATAATTTTTGGCCTCGTGAAGGAGAAAGCATCGCTCAAGCTTGGGGGAGGCTTAAATCAATGTCATATTCATGCCCCAATCATGAGCTCTCAAAAGTGACAATTCTTCAGAATTTTTATGCTCGGCTTTCTGATAACAATCGCACCATGCTCGGTACTTCTTGTGCTGGCTCTTTTATGATGAAGACTATTGAATTCAGATGGAATTTATTGGATAGAATTAAACGCAACTCTGAAGATTGGGACCTCGACGAAAATAAGGAGTCAGTTATGACACCTAAGTTTGATTGTGTTAAATCTTTTATGGATACTGATATTTTCCGTAAGTTTAGCACTAAATATGGACTTGACTCTGAGATAGTAGCTTCTTTCTGTGAATCTTTTGCTACTTATGTTGATCTCCCCAAGGAGAAGTGGTTTAAATATCATCCTCCCATAGAAGTAAAAATAGCTGCACCTATTAAAGTTGAAGAAAAGACTGTCACTTGCAATGATCCTATTGTTCCTACTTCTAATGTTGAGAAACCACCTTTCCCTGTTAGAATGAAGGATCATGCTAAAGCTTCAACTGTTGTTCATAAAAGCAATACTAGAACTTATACACCTCCTGAGCAAGTCAAAGTAGAACCTAATATTGTTGTTGTTAAAGATCTCTTGTCTGATAATATTGATGGGCATGTCATTCAATTCTCTGGTGAAACTTCTAGAATTGCTAAACCCTGTGATAGAGATAAACATAGACCTGTGGTAGGCATGCCTGTTATTTCTGTTAAAATAGGAGATCACTGTTATCATGGCTTGTTGATATGGGTGCTAGTGTTAGTGTAATACCCATTGATTTATACAAAGAAATTATGCACGAAATTGCACCTGCTGAGTTAGAAGAAATTGATGTCACAATTAAACTTGCCAATAGAGATACTATTTCGCCAAAGAGGGATTGTTAGAGATGTTGAAGTCTTGTGTGGGAAAACCAAATATCCCGCTGATTTTCTCGGTTCTTGGTTCTCCACAAGATAGCTTTTGTCCCATTATATTTGGTAGACCCTTCTTGAATCCGTTAATGCTACGATAGACTGCAAAAAGAATGTTGTTACTGTTGGCTTGGATGATATGGTTCATGAGTTTAATTTCTCTAAATTTAGTAAACAACATCGTGAGGAAGAATTGCCTAGTAAGAATGAAATAATTGGTCTTGCTTCTATTGTTGTACCTCCTAGTGATCCTTTAGAACATTATTTGCTAGACCATGAAAATGATATGTTCATGAATGAAAGAAGGGAAATAGATGAAGTACTTTTTAAACAGGAACCTATTCTGCAACACAATTTGCCTGTTGAAATCCTAGGGGGTCCTCCTCCACCCAAGGGTGATCCCGTGTTTGAGCTTAAACCGTTGCCTGATAATCTTAAATATGCTTATTTTGATGAAAAGAAAATATGTCCTGTCATTATTAGCACTAACCTTTCAGAGCATGAAGAAGAAAGATTATCGAAAACTCTGAAGAAGCACCGTGCCGCTATTGGATATACTCTGGATGATCTTAAGGGCATCAGTCCCACTCTATGTCAACATAAAATAAATTTGGAAGCTGATGCCAAACCAGTTTGTGATCCTCAACGACGTTTGAATCCTAAAATGAAAGAAGTGGTAAGAAAGGAAATACTCAAGCTTCTGGAGGCGGGTATAATTTATCTTGTTGTTGATAGTCAGTGGGTAAGTCATGTCCATTGTGTCCCTAAGAAGGGAGGTATTACTGTTGTCCCTAATGATAAAGATGAATTGATTCTGCAAAGAATTATCACAGGTTATAGGATGGTAATTGATTTCTGCAAATTAAATAAAGCTACTAAGAAAGATCATTACCCCTTACCTTTTATTGATCAAATGCTAGAAATATTATGCGACATACACATTATTGCTTTCTAGATGGTTATTCTGGTTTCTCTCAAATACCCGTGTCGGCTAAAGATCAATCAAAGACTACTTTTACATGCCCTTTTGGTACTTTTGCTTATAGACGTATGCCTTTTGGTTTATGTAATGCACCTGCTACCTTTCAAAGATGCATGATGGCTATATTCTATGATTTTTGTGAAAAGATTTGTGAGGTTTTCATGGACGACTTTTCCGTCTATGGTTCCTCTTTTGACGATTGCTTGAGCAATCTTGATCGAGTTTTGCAGAGATGTGAATAAAATAATCTTATCTTGAATTGGGAAAAGTGCCACTTTATGGTTAATGAAGGTATTGTCTTGGGGCACAAAGTTTACGAAAGAGGTATTGAAGTTGATAAAGCCAAGGTTGATGCTATTGAAAAGATGCCATGTCCCAAGGACATCAAAGGTATAAGAAGTTTCCTCGGTCACGACGGATTTTATAGGAGGTTCATTAAGGACATCTCAAAAATCTCTCGGCCTCTGACTAATTTATTATAAAAAGATGTACCATTTGTCTTTGATGATGATTGTGTAGAAGCACTTGAAATACTTAAGAAAGCATTAGTCTCTGCACCTGTTGTTCAGCCACCTGATTGAAATTTACCCTTTGAAATTATGTGTGATGCTAGTGATTATGTTGTAGGTGATGTTCTAGGGCAAAGAGTTGATAAGAAATTAAATGTTATCCATTATGCTAGTAAGACTCTAGACAATGCTCAAAGAAATTATGCTACTACCGAAAAGGAACTTTTAGCAGTTGTATTTGCTTGTGATAAATTCAGACCCTATATTGTTGATTCTAAAGTAACAATTCACACTGATCATGCTGCTATTAAATATCTTATGGAAAATAAAGATGCTAAACCTAGACTTATTAGATGGGTTCTCTTACTGCAAGAATTTTATTTGCATATTGTTGATAGAAAAGGAGCTGAGAACCCCGTTGCAGACAACTTATCTAGGTTAGAGAATGTTCTTGATGACCCACTACCTATTGATGATAGCTTTCCTGATGAACAATTAAATGTCATAAGCACTTCTCGTTGCACTCCATGGTATGCTAATTATGCTAATTATATTGTTGCTAAATTTATACCACCTAGCTTCACATACCAACAAAAGAAAAAGTTCTTCTATGATTTGAGACATTACTTTTGGGATTACCCACATCTTTATAAAGAAGGAGTAGATGGTGTTATTAGACGTTGTGTGCCTGAGCATGAATGGGAACAGATCCTACGCAAGTGTCACTCCGAAGATTATGGAGGACACTACGCTGGAGATAGAACTGCCCATAAGGTATTGCAATCCGGTTTTTATTGGCCTACTCTCTTCAAGGATGCCCGTAAGTTTGTTTTGTCTTGTGATGAATGTCAAATAATTGGTAATATTAGTAGACGTCAAGAAATGCCTATGAACTATTCACTTTTTATTGAACCATTTGATGTTTGGGGCTTTGATTATATGGGACCTTTTCCTGCTTCTAATGGATACACTCATATTTTAGTTGTTGTTGATTACGTTACTAAGTGGGTAGAAGCTATTCCAACTAGTAGTGCTGATCGTAACACTTCTATTAAAATGCTTAAGGAAGTTATTTTTCCGAGGTTTGGAGTCCCTAGATACTTAATGACTGATGGTGGTTCACACTTTATTCATGGTGCTTTCCGTAAAATGCTGGCTAAATATGACGTTAATCGTAGAATTGCATCTCCTTATCACCCACAGTCTAGTGGTCAAGTAGAATTGAGTAATAGAGAGCTCAAATTAATTTTGCAAAAGACTGTTAATAGGTCTAGAAAGAATTGGTCCAAGAAACTTGATGATGCATTATGGGCCTATAGAACTGCATATAAGAATCCTATGGGTATGTCTCCGTATAAAATGGTTTATGGAAAAGCATGTCACTTACCTCTCGAACTAGAACATAAGGCATATTGGGCTATTAAAGAGCTCAACTATGATTTCAAACTTGCCGGTGAGAAGAGGTTATTTGATATTAGCTCACTTGATGAATGGAGAACCCGGGCTTATGAAAATGCCAAGTTGTTTAAAGAAAAAGTTAAAAGATGGCATGACAAAAGGATACAAAAGTGTGAGTTCAATGTAGGTGATTATGTATTGCTATACAACTCTCGTTTAAGATTTTTTGCAGGAAAACTTCTCTCCAAATGGGAAGGTCCTTACGTTATCAAGGAGGTCTATCGTTCCGGTGCCATAAAAATCAACAACTTCGCAGGCACAAATCCGAAGGTGGTAAACGGTCAAAGGATCTAACACTATATCTCAGGTAATCCTATAAATGTTGAAACTAATATTATTGAAACCGTAACCCCGGAGGAATACATAAGGGACACTTTCCAGAACGTTCCGAACTCCGAAAAGGAATAGGTATGCGTTACGGTAAGTAAACCTACTCCAAAACAAATTCTAACGCAATATTTCTCCGTTTTGGAATATTTAGAAAAATAGAAAAATAAGTAGCAGTCCGGGGAGGACACGAGGCCTCCACGAGGGTGGAGGGCGCCCCCCTGGGCGCGCCCCCTGCCTCGTGAGCACCTCGTGTGCCCTCTGGACTCCGTTTCCTTGCATGATACGTGTTTTGGTCAGTAAAAATTCATTATATATTCTCCCGAAGTTTTTGACTCCCGTATCACGCAAATATCCTATGTTTTTGTTTCAAACTGCCCTACTACAGGTTAGATCAACATGTCGTCTCAAGATTCAGAGGAGGATTGCCCAGTTTCTTACCGGCCTTTAGATAAAAACATATTCAAGGATACCTATCCATATATATGGTACCCTGATGAGGAAGATGAAGATGAACCAGTTCCCCCTCGCTTCAAGCAAGAAAGCAAAGAGGCAATATGCAAAAGGATAATAAAGCTTGAGATCGAGAATGATGAGTTGAGGATTGATAATTTCACCCTCAGACGCAAGTTGGAGAAAGATAAGGGCAAGCACAACAACTCCACCTTCTTCACCAACAACAAAGGAGACATAATCACATGGGTATGGGCACTCCCCTTGGCAACTGCCAAGCTTGGGGGAGGTGCCCTGCATCGTATCTCCATCACAACTCCTATCTTTACCGTTTTTTCTTAGTTCAATCCTATTAGTAGTATCTTGATTTAGTAGAATAAAGTCATGGCATAATCTAGTTTTGAAGTTTGCTTTATGATCCTTCTTTGTAATCGAGTCCGTGAGCTATATATATAATAAAGATTAGTTGAGTCAAGGGCTTGATTACTTTGCCATGATCTTGGGTGATTAGAAAAAAGGGAATAAAAAGAATCAAAGAGTTCATATTGATCTTAGTGAAAGTAATGACTCCACATAGAAAGAGTATGATGATTAAAAGTTGTTGGGAGTTGGCAAATATAGCTTTGGTCATCGTTGCAATTAACAGGAAGTAATAAGGAAAGAGAGGTTTCACATATAGATATATTATCATTGGCATCTTTTATGATTAGGAGCACTCATTAAAATATGACATGCTAGAGAGTTGAGGTTGGACAAGGAAGACAACATAATGAGTTATGTTTTCTTACATCTGAGATAAAGTATGTTGTCATGGATCCTCTACCGTGTTGAGCTTTCCTTTCCCCCTCATGCTGGCCAAATTCTCAGCACTAAGTAGAAATACTACTTGTGCTTCCAAATACCCTTAAACCAGTTTTGCCATGAGAGTCCACCATATCTACCTATGGATTGAGAAAGATCCTTCAAGTAAGTTGTCATCGGTGCAAGCAATAAAAATTGCTCTCTAAATATGCATGACTTATTAGTGCAGAGAAAATAAACTTTGTACGAACTTGTTGTGGACGCAATAAAAGCGACGGACTGCATAATAAAGGTTCACATACAAGGGGCAATATAAAGTGACATTCTTTTGCATTAAGATTTTGTGCATCAACCCTAAACGTGCATGACAACCTCTGCTTCCCTCTGCGAAGGGCCTATCTTTTATTTTTTATCCTCTACCTTATGCAAGAGTCATGGTGATCTTCACCTTCTCCTTTTTATTTTATCCTTTGGCAAGCTCAGCATGTTGGAAAGAACATGATATATATCTAATTGGATGTGGGGGAGCATGAATTATTATTGTTGACATTACCCTTGAGGTAAAAGGTTGTGGGGCAAAACTACAAGCCCTGTTTTCTCTCGTGTCCGGTTAAAACTCAGAACCACAAGTATTGCGTGATTGTTAGCAATTATGAAGGACTAAGTGATAGTTGAGTATGTGGACTTGCTTTTAAGCTCTGACATAGACTCTTTCCGATGTTATGATAAATTGCAATTGTTTCAATGACTAAGGGTATAATTTATTGGTGCTCAATAAGGTTTCGATTCATACTTTGGCTTTGAAAAGATCATCAATTGAACATGAGTAATCATATGACATAATCTATTTATGTTGCTGTTCTGAAATAATCATGATGCCTTCATGTCCGTATTTTATTTTTATCGACGCTTCTACCTCTAAACATGAGGACATATTTATCGTTATCGGCTTTTCGCTTGAGGACAAGCGAGGTCTAAGCTTGGGGGAGTTGATACGTCCATTTTGCATCATGCTTTTATGTCAATATTTATTGCATTATGGGCTGTTATTTCACGTTATGTCACAATACTTATGGCTATTCTCTCTTATTTTACAAGGTTTACATGAAGAGGGAGAATGCCGGTAGCTGGAATTCTGGGCTGGAAAAGGAGCAAATATTGAAGGACTATTCTGCACAACTCCAAAAGTCCTGAAACTCCACGGAATGTCTTAAAATAAATAAAGAAAATCATCACCAAAGATGAAGGCCAGGGGGCCCACACCCTGCTCACGAGGGTGGGGGGCGCACCCCCCTACCTCATGGGCACCCTAGTGGCTCTCCGATGCCCATCTTCTCCCATATGAGGTCTTCCGATGAGAAAAAAATCATAAGCAACCTTTAGGGACGAGACTCCACCGCCACGAGGCGGAACCTTGGCGGAACCAATCTAGGGCTCCGACAGAGCTGTTCTGCCGGGGACACTTCCCTCCGGGAGGTGGAAATCATCGCCATCATCATCACCAACGCTCCTCTCATCAGGAGAGGGCAATCTCCATCAACATCTTCACCAGCACCATCTCATCTCCAAACCCTAGTTCATCTCTTGTATCCAATTCTTGTCTCCAAGTCCGGGATTGGTGCTAGTAAAGTTGCTAGTAGTGTTGATTACTCCTTGTAGTTGATGCTAGTTGGTTTACTTGGTGGAAGATCATATGTTCAGATCCTTTATGCATATTATTACCCCTCTGATTATGAACATGAATATGTTTTGTGAGTAGTTATGTTTGTTCCTTAGGACACGGGAGAAGTCCTGCTATTAGTAGTCATGTGAATTTGGTATTCGTTCGATATTTTGATAAGATGTATGTTGTCTAACCTCTAGTGGTGTTATGTGAACGTCGACTACATAACACTTCACCATTATTTGGGCCTAGAGGAAGGCATTGGGAAGTAATAAGTAGATGATGGGTTGCTAGAGTGATGAAGCTTAAACCCTAGTTTATGCGTTGCTTTCGTAAGGGGCTGTTTTGGATCCATATGTTTCATGCTATGGTTAGGTTTACCTTAATACTTTTGTTGTAGTTGCGGATGCTTGCAATAGAGGTTAATCATAAGTGGGATGCTTGTTCAAGTAAGAACAACACCCAAGCACCGGTCCACCCACATATCAAATTATCAAAGTACCGAACGTGAATCATATGAGATTGATGAAAACTAGCTTGACGATATTCCCATGTGTCCTCGGGAGAGCTTTTCCTATCATAAGAGTTTGTCCAGGCTTGTCCTTTGCTACAAAAAGGATTGGGCCACCTTGCTGCACTTTATTTACTTTTGTTACTTGTTGCTCGTTACAATTTATCTTATCACAAAACTATCTGTTACCACTTATTTCAGTACTTGCAGAGAATACCTTGCTGAAAACCGTTTATCATTTCCTTCTGCTCCTTGTTGGGTTCGACACTCTTACTTATCGAAAGGACTACGATAGATCCCCTATACTTGTGGGTCATCATGTTGTAAGACCCCCTATGTTGTCCATGTGTTGTAATGATCCGAATTTTTTAGGCAAGGTAATCCTCAGTAGTTGTATGATTGACATAAGGTGAACTGTTTTTCGTGTGAACATATTGTATTGGATGAAATAACTGTTTGACTCAAAGTGTATCGAACCTACTGAATTCGAAGATCACGGCATTTCTCTATCATATTCATATATAAAGGTGGAATAAATCTTTGTTGTGGTTTTGAAGAAATAAATAACAAAACGTAGAATTATATGTGGATATCTGTAATCAAATACAAATTGGACTTGAATTTAGTTTGCCAGGGCCCAGGGGAAGCGTGAATGCTAATTCTCCCAAGTTTTGAACGAAGCGGCTAAACACCCACTATAATTTGTGGGCTGCCCGAAGCAAGTGTTAGCGAGATGGAAATTACTGTCTACCCCTGACACTTACATCCTTATCGACCGGATTTACACTGCTGTCGATAGGGGTATACTAGTAACTTCAATCAGACGTGACACGACGGCCTCTGAACCCATTCAGACATGGTGGGCGCCAAACGTGGGCGGAAGAACACATTTGATTCAAGCTCTTCCGAAAGACATGTGTCTCTCCTTCCATTTCCCCATTCATACACGGTGGGCGGCAAAACAAACTCTCCTCGTCCGAAATCGATGTAGGCTAATATTTTAAATAGGGGCAAATGTGTAATTTCCCTCAGACATGACACAACCGCCCTACCTGTCAGCCTCGTTCATACACCATGGGCGCCTACCGTGGGCGGCAAAACACCCTCTCCTCGCCCGAAATAGTTACCGGCAAATATTTGGGAGATGCGAGATTATCGTCCTATCCCCAACCGACGCGATGTCCAAAATTTTAAATGGGGATAAGTTTGTAACTTTCCCACATTTCAGAGAAGCGCGTCCCAAAGTTTGAGATCCCCCCCTCCCCTCCATTTCCCCATTCATACACCGTCGGCGCCACAACAACCTCCCCACTGCGGCCAACCTCCTCCGTCCGCCACCCCATCCTCCACCTTGCCGGAGCCGCTACCCATACCCCGTCGTCCACTGCAAGAGATGGACGTCTCTCATCGACGGTGCTGGACAAGGATCCTTTCATCGCGTCCTCTCTCTTCATCGGCGCCGTCGTCCACCTTGTCGTTGCCACTCCTACAACCGCCTCGTCCACGGCAACAAGATTTATCCCCCGACCCGGCCATCTGTCGTCTAAAGTCTTCTTCCCCGCCGCCGACAGCCATTGCAACCGCAGCACCCTCAACGTATCAGCAGAGGCCTACATAGCGTCGCAAGAGAGGTGCTACTCTTCCATATGTGCTGAAGTTATTGATCTCACCCGGAAAATAGATCGTAATTTGTTTACCGTACTTTTCTTGTCCGTACCAAATTGTAGTGGCTAGTTGAAAGCAAGCATTGGTTGCGAAGTAGCTTTGTCCGGTTTGCACCTTCAGATCCACCATGGCACGGGCACTATACTCGTAAAGCTTATGGTCCCCCCCCCCTTTATATTCACTACCATCATCGTAGGTGCTTCGTGTCGTGCTAGCATTACTCCTCAAGACCTCAACCCAAAGCTTACGTGTTGAAATACGAATCTGATATGATGCTCATATCACTAAAACAGAGAACGTTTAATTGGTCACCTAATGTTCCTATATTCGTTTCTAAAAGCATGTGCGCCACCCAATCGGTCCAAATTTAGTTCCACTTTCCTGATTTTTCTCTTGATGCTTAGGGTTTTCCCTTTTATCTACTCTACTATGATCTGCCAGAGGTGCTTTCGGTCATACTAGCATTACTCCACCCTTCAAGCTAAACAACACAACACTCAAAATTTGAAAGCTTAGTTGTTCAAATATGATTGTGATATGATACTGATATTAGTTAACAGACACATTTAATTGGTTAGCTAAAGGTCCCACTTGAGTTTCCAAATGCATGTCGTGACATATAGAGAGACAGCAGAATTGCATTTCTTTGTCACTTCTTGACTGTACTTTCTACCAAATCTTAGTTGTTACTTCAAAGCAAACATCGGTTGCTAACTAACCTTTGCGCAGTTTGCAGCTTCAGATCTGCCATCCCACTGCCACGGTCAATACTGTACTCATCATGCTTATGGTTTCCCCATTTTAAGATGACCACGATCAGCCTACGTGGTTCGTGTAGTAATAGCACTGCTCCACCCATCGAGCTAAACAAGCTTAGTTGTACAAATTCATATCTGATATTAATGCTGATATTAGTAAAACTGAGAGATGTTTAATTGGTCAGCTAAATGTTCCTACTTTAGTTTCGAAATGCATGTGAGCCACATATGGAGAGACCGGAAAGAATAGTATTTCTCTGCGCTCACGGTTCATCATGGGTGGCCAACCGACATTGTATTGAAAGACTTGTAATATCTTCAATCTGCTTGCTCTTCTGCTCTTCTTTAAGATGATCATCTTCTCTTGCAGCCGACTGGTCAGGTCGAGTTGTTCTCCCTTAGTATATTTCGAATCTGTCAGGTCAGGTCGACTTGTTCTTCTTTACTATATGTTGAAGTTGTCATCTGCAAAGTGTCATCACTTCTGGAGCTCTCATATTTTGAGTAGTAGGCCACATTATATTAATGCACACACCAAATTACAGCATGCATGGCATCTCTTAAAAGAATTGCAGAGATAGCACAAAGGGGTTTACGGGGAGGCAATATTGGATTAGAATCACTTCTGCATTACAAAGATAATATCACTTGTTTTTATGTTTTCATGCATGTCAGATATTCAATATTATCAAAATGAATATGATAATGGGCACACGAGAGGAATATTGCGGAACAATCCACTGGCTAACAAAATTGGCATGGTGGAGGATGGCCTATCTTATTCACCCATCAAGGTGCTTGCTCTAACTTGGCAAGGTTGTATTGGTCACACATATTTTGCATCTGACCTCTTGCATTACTTCTACTTTGTTACACCATCTCGCTTAGTTTAAGCATCATATATGAGTATATGCCATACCTATCCATTTTCTGTACCTATTCCATGTGTTGTCATACTATCTTTTTCCAGTCAAATATTGTTCTTTCGTAATAGGTGTCCAAAAGGAAGAGGGTGAGTGCAGGTCCTCAAGGAGTACACACTAGGTATTTGGAAAAGGTAGTGATACCTGTTAAATCAGATATATCAGCAGCCACAGAAAACACAGGCCCAACTGTACGACACTTTACCCCTACTCCAGTGGCCAAACCCCTATTAGAACTGCTGGGAGCCCAGCGTAAGTCTTGTCTATGATATCAATTCAAAATTTGAACTCCTAAATTTCTGCATGTGCCTTACCTTCTCTCTTGTATGAAAACTAATTTCAGATGAATCTCCTTGCTCAAAGGATCATACGATCGCACAACAATACTGGGCTCTGCATTGCTCTTGTCAGTACCTCTCTCCCTTTTGCCTTGTAACGCAGTACTTAATTAATTGCTATTTGATTATGTATCATCAGTCTGCACCTGAGCTTCATTATCCTCTATTTCTTCCAATATTATTTGATCTATATTTACTCTTTGCAAAATGTAGAATAATGGCAACGCTTATAAAGAATTTTCTTTGGCGAAGTTATTGAATTATCATTCCATCAACATGGAGAAGGGCTTTGTACAGCCCGTGTTAACATGTAATGTAAGTTCATCCTTCTCAAGCCTTCAAACTTTGTTCTAGTATAGATTTGGATATGCATCATTTCCTCCACTGCTGTTTGCTTTGCTGTTTACATCTGATTGGATGTTTGCAACAACTACCAGTTTCAAATTGTAGTTGTAAAAACATGTTCCTTATGCAGAACAGATCCATTTATTTGCTTATATAATTGTGAAACCTGTTACGTGTCTCCTTGTTTCTCTTCAGAGTCGTGTCTCTTATGCCGTGCAGAACTTTAGTGAAGATAGTGAGCCAAACCATCTTGAGGACAGCGAGATGACCCCAAGGTCTGTCTTGATGAAGACAGTGAGTTGAAGCTACTCACGGCAGGTGTGAGACAACCTCTGCGATTCTTTGCCTCAATCAGTTCGACTTCTTCAGTCTCAACTTAAAGCGGAAAGGCTTGCTTCAGCTCAGCTCCGACTTGAAGTCAAAGATGTAATGAAGATGTCAGAGGACTGCCTTGCGCAACATCATGCCATACAGCTACGGGTGATGCATCTATCATTGGCACAACTGAGGTCTAATCAGCTTGTTCGGCTGTTTGGGGGCCCGACCTGCCCAGGCCTAGTGCCTTCTGAAGTGCTCTCAGTTTTGTATATTCTTTTGTCGGCGTGTTTATTTGCACGGGTGGCGAACTTTGATGCCCAGTGGATGTAATATGTGTAATAGCCGTGATAGCCTAGCGTAAGTTTGCTGCTTATTTATTTCCTTGTTGTCTTGTTTATTTGTTTGCTTGTAGTCAGTGCAGTTCTTTTTCCGCGGTTTGCTAGTGGCCGCAATAACCTATTTTTTAAAACTAGTCCACAATAACCATGGGCTACATATTTACTGTAGTGACACTAGGCCTCCTACGGGCCGTAGAAACAATGGGCCTTCTACGGTCCGTAGAAACAATGGGCCTTCTACGGTCCGTAGAAACAATGGGCCTTCTATGGGCGATAGAAACAATGGGCCTTCTACGGGCCGTATCATCAATGGGCCTTATACGGGCTGTATGATCGATTGGCCAAACATGGGCCAAAAACAGACTGCATTATGGTCGTAAACGGGCTAGAGTTAGATTCATTCGTTCATGGGCCGACCATAACGGGCCGTCGTTAATAGGTCGTATTTGATGACGCTATGAAAACGGCCCAACGTATTAACGGGCCACAAATGGGCCGACTATAACCACGTGCTGAATTTGGCCCACAAGTAGAAAATGACAGTAACGGGCCATAAGTAACCGAATGCTGGAAATGAGCCCAAGAACAAATGGGCCCTGAGAAGGCCAAAAAATAACATGGACTGCAAACGGCCCAATGGATTAATGGGTCGTTAATGGTTATAAAGTGATACACTGTTCATTACGGGCCAGTTTCACCACGGGCCGTTAATGGGCAAAGAGTTACAAAGGGCCTCATATGGGCCGAAAGACGTCATGGGCCATACATGGGCTGGAACTTAAAATGGGCTGGAATCATATTGGACGGCCCAGATGACGCTACTAGGCCTAATTCGGATAGGTCGTAACGGGCCCTGGGTTAGCGGGCTGTAAATGGGCTATATGCGAATAGGCCGTTAACAGGCTTCAGTGGGCCGCCCGCTTGCCTGACCTAGTCAAACGGGCCGGCCTTTTCACAGGAATGGGCCTCTGTTCGGCCGTGCCACGTGTCGACGTATCATAGGCGCCTTCGGTCCAATGAGTAGATGACATATGTCCCAACGGTGAGCCGACACGTGTTCCTCCAGCCAATGATGATTTTACACGTGGAAAATCCCCATTGGTCGGGGTTGTTAGCGGGTTATCGGATCCAAAACCGGACCCGATAGCTTAACGGCGTTCCGTTACGGTGGATGCCACGTGTCGGTCACCCTTGACGAAAGCACTTCTGTGACGCGCGATTTATCATCATGGAAGTGGACACTTCCGTGATGATAATTTTGGTAGGACCCGATAGCTTAACGGCGTTCCGTTACGGTGGATGCCACGTGTCGGTCACCCTTGACGAAAGCACTTCTGGGACGCGCGATTTATCATCATGGAAGTGGACACTTCCGTGATGATTATTTTGGTAATGTCATGGAAGACTTCTATGACAGCACATGTATGACTATCTTGATTCTGTCATAAAATCGTCATGGATGTACATGCATGACAAAAAATGCGACCTACTGTGACAAACACGTATCATCACGGAAGTGTATTTTTTTTGTAGTGTCTCTTCACGGAATCATCCCTCTAAAATCCATACTGATGAACAGGCATGTGGGATCGGATGGAGCTTGTCCGGTTTGTCATGAAGCTGATGAGGATATAAAACATCTTCTTTTTTGAATGCTTAGCCACCAGAGAGCTTCGAAGAAGCCTGGGCACATTGGAGATTATTGACGAAGTTACAATGGTGGATCCCTCTGGTTCGATAGTACTAGAGCATCTACTATTGGCGGAGGACAAGCCAGATCTGATGAAGCAGAACCTGGATATCAAACAAATTATTGTTGTTGGTAGTTGCTATCTCTGGTGGACTCGTCGCCAACATACTCATGATGGATCAACACCCCCGCCAATGAGATGCCATATGTCTGTTCTAGTAATTGCGAACAATTTTCATCAAGCAAATGAGATGTAACATCCCAAATTTCCTATTTGGTATGTTTTACAATTATAGCTAAGCATCTATGCATTTTGTTTGAATTTGAGTGCCATTTGAAGTTTCAGAAGATTTTGAGTTTTGGAATTTGAATTCAAACTTTGGCAAGTGGGAATCATTTCAAAATTATGCCCGATAAATACTTGAGCAAAAGTATGAGAGGAGTAAACATGACACTCCAAAAATATCAGAGGAAAACAATGCCAAAAGTTTTGAATTCAAATTTGAGTTTTATTTGAATTTTGGAAAAAATGATTTTTATAAACTTTGGATTTTGCCTGGAAAAATGTTCAAATGATAGGGAATATTCCCCTGATCATTTTGGTATATATATGTCCTATATAAAATATTTATATATTATTTATTATCTCTGTTTTTATCTTTTTTAAAAAATAAATTTGGAAAAAGAAAAAAATGCCCAGGCACCAGGCCAGCCCGGCCTTGACCGGCACTGGGCAGCCCACTCGCCCGCGCCACCCGGCCCACCGGCCGAGCCAGCCATTGCGCCCCTCGCCCGAATCGGGTCGCGTCGGTCGACCGAGCGCCCGCTCCCGCCGTCGCGACAGGTGGACCCCCACCGTCGTCTACCCTCGCCCACGCCACTCGCCCGCCACGCCGGATCCCGAAGGATCCGGGATTCGATCTCTCCCCCGATTCACCCCCTCGCCCAAGCCGAGGCGCCCCCTATATAAACCCCTCCTCGCACCCCATTTCCCCCCTCGCCCCCTCGCCCGACCCTCTCTCCCTCGGCGGCCTTCGGGAGTAACCCGAACGCCGCCGCCGCCATTTACCTCGCCGACGCCCTAGCCCACCCCGAGCTCCACCAACTCCACCAAACGCTCCCCTCGCCCGTCACTTTCCGGAGCTCTCACGACGCCCCGACCACCGGAGGCAGGGACACTCGCCCGAGCGCCGCCGCGTCGATCTCCGATGGCCGCGGAACCCCACCCGCCGTCCGATCTACTCCCTACGGTGTAGATTAGAACCCCCGAAGGGGTGTGGTTCTTATTAGTGAACCGGGTTTTATTCCGGTTCGTTGCGGTTTATTTTTAGTTAGGTTTTATTTATTTAGATCGGCCCGATTCATTTAAACCCTAGGCCCGTTTAGTTATATTACGCACAGGGCGTTAGTTAGGCCCATTTAGCCGTTTTTCTTTATTTTCGTTTTCTGTTTTAACAGAATAGTTCCAGATTTGAAAAATTCATAACTTTTATTTTACTTAATATTTTTAAGTGATTCTTTTTTTGTTGATTTGCAAATTTCTCATAGTTTCTGTAGAAAATATAATTAGCTATGATTATTTAGAATAGCTTTATTTTAGTTTTAGACATAATAGTAAATCTGCTATAAAATGAGTTACGAAAATTATTTTTGGGTGATTCTTTTTGTCCCAACTTTGTTTTGACATTGCCTAACCGTAGGAATTGATTTGGGCATTTTAGGATTAATAAAAAAATTAGTTTTAATCAGAATCTTGTTATTTTTAATTAATTAACTAGCTACTGTTTTCCTATTATTTTAATTAGTAAATAAATTTATTTTTCACATGTGATTGATTATTCTAGGTTAGTTTCTGTCACCTTAGAGGATGAACTTTTATTTACAATAAATAAAACTTTTATTTTATTTTTCTTACTAAAATTTTCTTTAGGCCTAATAGGAGTTTTACAATAGCTTTTAAATTGATTCTTTTTGCTCCTAGTTGCTTAATGCATTATTTTCTGTTAAGTTAACAAAAACCCATGATTAGGTTATGTTGAGAAAATTTTTGTTATGTAAAACTATTTCTAGTTGTTGCTTGAAGTAGGAAAAACTTTGAGTGGGATTTCTTCGGGTTTTCCTTTGGGTTTTGATTCGTTTGTTTTGGTGTGTTATGTTACTATGCTATTGTGTTAAGTAATCATATGCTATATGCTTATTGTGATTATTGTTTGTCTCGGTAGAGTTTCCGAGTCTTGAAGCTTGCTACTCTGAGTCCTTAGCTTACGAAGATCGTCAGCAAGGCAAGTCATTGATCATACTTTCAATACCTATGATTTTTATTGCATTAGAGATATACCTCCCCACCATGCATGCAGTAGTTGAAATTTGAAGTTATAATATTGAGTAGTATCATGTGGTAGGATGAACCAATTCCCCTTGTTACCATGACCCGGGACGAAGTAGTTTACTTTTGTTATGCTCGTAGACGGGGTTGGTTGAGTGAATTCATAAGCAAGATGTGAGAGTCAAGATGATGACAACCCCATGAACTTCAAGATCAAGATGGACTTCAAAATTCACTACTGGGTGGAGGACGGTTGTGGGCACCTGGAGAACCAGGTGGTTGGCGGGATGCATGGAGAAGTGCCATGACATCTTGCGGAAAGCTTCACCCAGCCACGGAGAGGCGGATGGATGCCCCATTGACCGGAAGCTTACCTGCAGCCGCAAGCCATTATGGGCTCTGGCTGGGTCAACCCTAGTAGTGACGCTGGGACGGTACTACGAGATGTAGAAGAACGGTAGGATTGGATGGGTACAGCGGTGGCGGAAGAACTCTTGAAGACCCTGTTTCATTCATCCCGTCTTCAAACACCATGAAGTGCGAAGACTTAAAAGGAGGGAATGATTCTTGCGGGTAAAGTCGCAAACCTCTGCAGAGTTTAAAGATCTAATCGATTAGCCGTGTCCCCGGTTACGGACAATTTGAGCCTCTGGAACTTGGAAGTATTCGGAAATCTCAACACTAAAACTAATAAATTAATTGAGGGGTTATGACTTAATAATTTGGGAATGAGATATTGGTTGGCGGAACCATCTCAATAACTACCAACAATTTTGTAGTATTTGCAAGCAAGTCCTTGTAGTAGGGAAAAATTGGCTTTTCGCAAAATGATGAAACTTAGAGCCCCACAGCCAAAATGCATATAGTGTTAGTAGTTTTATTATTGTTATTCTCTCTTCATGACTTGCCAGCATATTCAAAATGCTGACCTACACGGCTGCAACGTCTTATGTTGCAGAGGTTTTTTCCTATCAGGAGTGAGGCTACGCTCCGCGCTTGGCGATTGCCCTTTGGAGTCGGATGGACTCGCTATTTAAATCTCACGCTTCGCAGCTTTACTAGTTTATTTCTCATGAGTTGGCCTTGGCCTAATTTATTCTATTGTAATAAAGACTCTATATGAGAATCGTGTAATAAAATTCAGGTGTGATTGAACTTTGATTATTTCATCGATGTCTTGTGAGTACCGCATGATCTTGGGATGAATGCAGAACCACGTAGATTTGACCGATTTTGGGTCAGGTCGCTACAGAGATGGTATCAGAGCACACGCTGACCGTAGGACGTAACCTCTAGGATCGGAAAGCCATAGGAAGAGACTATTTACTTTATATCCTTATCATTCCGTAATTCTCCCCTGTTCATTTCTAACTTCTCTCCGATTTTCAACATTCTAGATGGCGTCGAGTTCACCCCAGTTTGCTACGGAGTTTTGCGGCCCGATGAGACGATGCCCTTGGCAGAAGCTGGTCCAGATGGTGAATAAGCTGAAGAATGCTCTGCCCTCAATCACCGGAAAGCCAACCAAACCACATCCGACGGATATCCGCCATGTGATTGAAGTGCATATTCCAGGAGAACCTCCGGAGGACATCTGAGCCTATAGACTTTGAGTTTACCGACTTCAAGCTGGATCCTCGGAAGGGACATGGCGATCTATCGTGCACTTGGACATCTCCGAGAAGAGTACAGGGCCGAGCTCGATCCATCAGACCTCGCCATGGTTTCTCGCAGAGCAAGGAATGGAGATATCATCCGTACCGTAGAGGACGACTCCATTCTCTCTTATGTCCAGGACTTGGAGTGTCTCCTTAGGAAATGGGAGATTCAGACTCGCCGTAACTCGAAGGTACACAGGAGGTTGTTGTTCCGTGAACTGGAACTGGAGGAGAAGGCACACGCAGACTTCCTTAACCATGAGGAAGAAATCGCGGACTTCATGGAGAGAGTCGACGACCTGAAGATGAAGCTTGCCGCAATAGAGGAAAAGATGGACTTGGGAGAGGACCTTTTTCCGAGTGGAGATGACGGACCTCTCGTGAGCAATGATCAGGATTATGAAGGGAGTTCCACTGGAGGAAGCCGCAAGAGGAGGCGCCACAATAGAGGACATCACATCGGAGGACATCGCACCAGAGGACACAAGGATTATTGATGAAGACATTTAGTCGACCACCATGTTATTTTACTTTTTCGTCGATCAGTTAGGCCGATATTTTCGATTAGTCGTGAGCTTTTGTAATCGAGATTGAACCATGTTTGAGTGGAATGAATAAATGATTGGTGTGTTTATGATTGTGCATTCATATGGGTAGTGATATTTCTCATTAGACCATTGTTCCATTCTAATTTTCTCATCCACTCCAAAACACCATATGCCTCCGAGACGTGACACCGGTTTTCCACCGGAGCTCACCCAGCTACTCCAGCAGCAGAATGCCCTCATGCAGATACTCATCCAGAATCAGAACAACAACAACAACAACAATCCACCGCCACCACCCCTGTTGACAACTTGACTCGATTCACGAGGCTGAATCCGCTGATGTTCTCTAGCGACCTTGAGCCGATTGTGGCCGATGATTGGCTCCGCAAGGTCGGAAGAGAGTTGATCACTATTGGATGCACTGATGCAGAGAAGGTGCGCTTTGCCGCACATCAACTTGATGGACCTGCAGCTTCTTGGTGGGAGAACTACACCGCCACTTATCCCATCGGCACCATCACGTGGGATCAGTTCCCAGAGGCTTTCCGCACCGCTCATGTTTCAGCTGGAGCCATGAGTCTGAAGAAGCGTGAGTTCCGCAACTTACGCCAGGGGAACCGTACTGTGGCGCAGTACGTGGATGAGTTCAGCAAGCTAGCTCGCTATGCCCCGGATGATGTGGCCACAGATGCCGCAAAGCAGGAGAAGTTTCTCGAGGGACTCAATGATGAACTGGGCATGCAGCTTATGGTGGCTACCTTCACCAACTACCAGGAGCTGGTAGACAAGGCCACCATACTTGAAGGCAAGCAGCAGCAGATTGATAGCCGCAAGCGGAAGTACAGCCAGGGGAAGCACAACTCAGGAGCTCAGCAGAAGCCCCGTTATGCCCCATACTCAGGAGGGCATACCCATCACAACCATGGAGGACATAACCATAGAGGAAATGGGAACAACCGCAATCAGGACAACAAGTCAGGCAATGGCAATGGAAACGGTAATGGGAACCAGCACCGTTCTGCCCCGGCTCCGAAGGATCTGAGTCACATCACCTGTTTCAAGTGCCAGAAAACAGGGCACTATGCCACCGACTGCCCGGAGGCCAAGCAGAGGAATGGAAATGGCAATGGAAGCTCAGCGAAGAAGCCCAACCCTTTCCCTCGTGCTCAGGTGAACCACATTGACGTGGAGGACGTCTATGATCAGCCAGACACTGTGGTTGGTAAGTTTTTATTGAATTCACGTTCAGTATTGGTACTCTTTGATTCTGGTGCAACGCATTCATTTATATCAAGGGTAGTTGTGGAAAAGTACGGGTTGCCCACTAAAACCCTTAGAAGCCCCTTCGTCGGGCCTGCAGGAGGAGAAATGATGGCAGGCTTAGGCTGTCATGCAACCCTCAACATCGGAAATCATAAATTTCCGCAGACCTCATAGTATTGGAAACCGGACCTTGGATGTAATCCTAGGCATGGATTGGTTGACGAAGTTTGAAGGAAACATAGATCGTGCTCAAGAAGTCGATTCTGCTCACCACCCCGGAGCGTAAGAGGATCAAGTATGTAGCCAGCATAGCCGATGAAGAATCAGGTGCATTCCCTCACGGGAGTTGTTCAGGAGGAAGTGCCAGTAGTGCAAGATTTTCCCGATGTGTTTCCGGAGGAATTACCAGGAATGCCACCGGACAGGGACATTGAATTTCTGATAGAGTTATTGCCCGGCACAGCTCCAATATCCAAGAGACCTTATCGGATGCCCCCGAACGATTTGAAAGAGATCAAGGATCAAATTAATGAGTTATTGGAGAAAGGATATATTCGGCCAAGCTCATCACCTTGGGGAGCCCAGTTCTTTTGGTAGAGAAGAAGGATGGAACCTTGAGAATGGTTGTTGATTATCGTTCGTTGAACGAAGTGACCATCAAGAACAAGTACCCTCTGCCGATGATTAATGATCTGTTTGATCAGCTAGTTGGAGCCAAGGTATTCTCCAAGATCGATCTTCGATCAGGGTATCATCAGTTGAAGATCCATGAAAAGGATATACCCAAAACAGCATTCACTACCAGGTATGGTTTATATGAGTATACCGTCATGTCATTTGGATTGACTAATGCTCCTGCATACTTCATGAATTTGATGAACAAGGTATTTATGGAATATCTGGACAAGTTTGTCGTGGTGTTCATCGATGATATACTGATTTTCTCCAAGAGCGAGGAAGAGCATAAGGAACATTTGCGTCCAGTTCTGGAGAAACTTCGAGAACATCAGTTGTATGCCAAGTTCAGCAAATGTGAATTTTGGCTGAAGGAAGTTGGATTCCTCGGACATGTTATTTCAGGAGAAGGAATAGCAGTTGATCCCGCCAAGGTTGAATCAGTCACCGATTGGCAGTCACCCACCTCAGTCAAGGAGATCCGCAGTTTTCTCGGACTCGCAGGATATTATCGGAGGTTCATTGAGAATTTCTCGAAGATTGCCAAGCCCATGACTGAGCTGTTGAAGAAGGAAGCCAAGTACATTTGGACCGAGGATTGTGAAGCCAGTTTTCAGGAATTGAAGAAACGTTTGGTCACAGGCCCAAAGATCGATTCTGGGACATACACAAGGATTACTGTGTTTATTGTGACGCTTCTCGTCGAGGGGACTCGGAGGAGTACTCATGCAGGAAGGAAAAGTTGTAGCTTATACCTCCGCACAGCTACGACCTCATGAGATGAATTATGCCACACATGATTTGGAGTTAGCAGCCGTAGTGCATGCACTCAAGACCTGGAGACATTTCCTTATCGGAAACCGTTGTGATGTTTACACAGATCACAAGAGCTTGAAGTATATTTTTACGCAGAAGGAGTTGAACCTCAGGCAGAGGAGATGGCTAGAGTTAATCAAGGACTATGACATGAGATTGGATTACCACCCAGGTAAAGCTAATGTTGTAGCAGATGCTTTGAGACGTAAGAGTTATGTGAATACTCTTACAGCAGGGGGATTACCTCAGGAGTTAGTCGATGACCTCAGAGATCTCCGACTGGAGATAGTTCCGAGAGGATATATTGCAACTCTGGAAGTTCAGTCCACTTTGGCCGAAAGGATTCGTGAAGCCCAGAAGTCGGACAAGGAAGTTGATGAGTTAAAGCAAAAGATGAATGAAGGAAAAGCTAAAGGATTCCGTAAGGATGAGCACGGAGCTATATGGTTCGAGGATCGTATTTATGTGCCCAATGATCCCGAACTCAGGAAGCTAATTCTTCAGGAGGCTCATGATTAACCGTACTCGATTCACCCCGGTAACACCAAAATGTATCTGGATTTGAAGGAAAGTTTCGGTGGGCGGTATGAAGAAGGATATTGCCGAGTACATAGCAGTATGCGATGTTTGTCAACAGTAAAGGCGTAACATCGAAGCCAGCAGGTTACTTCAACCTTTGCCGATTCCCGATTGGAAATGGGAAAAACTTGGAATGGACTTTATCACAGGATTACCCAGGGACCCGTTCGAGGTTATGATTCTATCTGGGTAGTGGTTGATCGTTTGACCAAGGTAGCTCACTTCATTCCCGTGAAGACTACCTATACCAGTGCTAAGTTGGCCAAGATATACATGACCAGGATCGTATGTCTACATGGAGTTCCGAGGAGTATCGTGTCAGATAGAGGAACACAATTTACCTCAAAGTTTTGGAATCAGTTGCATGAAACTTTGGGTACGAGACTAGAGTTCAGTACAGCTTTTCATCCGCAGACAGATGGATGGATGACCGAGAGAGTCAACCAGATTACGGAGGACATGTTGAGAGCTTGTGTGCTAGACTACGGGTCTAGCTGGGATGATAATTTGCCATACGCAGAGTTCTCATACAACAACAGTTATCAATCCGGTCGAAGATGGCCCTTTCAAGCTCTATACGGAAGGAGGTGCGAGAACACCATTGCTTTGTGGGATGGTGTTGGAGATCGATCACTTTTCGGTTCCGATCTTATCGTAGATTCGAAGAGAAAGTCAAGCTGATTCGGGATAGACTCAAGATAGCTCAGTCAAGACAGAAGAGTTATGCCGACAGTAAACGCAAGGAAGTAACTTACGAAGCGGGAGACCGAGCATATCTTCGTGTGTCTCGACTTCGTGGAATCAAGAGGTTTGGTGTCAAAGGAAAGTTAGCACCCCGATTCATTGGCCCCTACAAAATCCTCGAACGTCATGGAGAAGTTGCTTACAAGTTGGAATTGCCGGAAGGATTGTCCGGAGTTCATGATGTCTTCCATGTTTCTCAGCTGAAGAAGTGTCATGCCGACATGGCCGATATTCCGTTGAGAGACACAGTGCCCCTAGAGCCCATACAGCTCGACAGTGATCTGACTTATAAGGAGAAACCCGTCCGAATTCTCGAGACTGCGAGCAGAGTCACCCGCAGCAAGGTCATCAAGTTTTGCAAGGTCTTTGTGGAGTCATCACTCAAGAGGAAGCCACACGGGAGCGCCAAGAAGACCTCCTTCGAGACCACCCGCACCTATTTGCTAGCCAACCCGAATCTCGAGGGCGAGATTCATCTTAAGGTGGGTAGGTTTGTAACATCCCAAATTTCCTATTTGGTATGTTTTACAATTATAGCTAAGCATCTATGCATTCTGTTTGAATTTGAGTGCCATTTGAAGTTTCAGAAGATTTTGAGTTTTGGAATTTGAATTCAAACTTTGGCAAGTGGGAATCATTTCAAAAATTATGCCTGATAAATACTTGAGCAAAAGTATGAGAGGAGTAAACATGACACTCCAAAAATATCAGAGGAAAACAATGCCAAAAGTTTTGAATTCAAATTTGAGTTTTATTTGAATTTTGGAAAAAATGATTTTTTATAAACTTTGGATTTTACCCCTGGAAAAATGTTCAAATGATAGGGAATATTCCCCTGATCATTTTGGTATATATATGTCCTATATAAAATATTTATATATTATTTATTATCTCTGTTTTTATCTTTTTTTAAAAATAAATTTGGAAAAAGAAAAATATGCCCACGCACCAGCCAGGCCGACTGACTGGCAGCCCACTCGCCGCCCACACCCGGCCACCACCAGCCAGTACCGCCCTCGCCCGAATCGGGTCCGCGTCGACCGAAAAGGCGCCCGCTCGCCGTCGCCGACAGGTGGACCCCCACCCGTCGTCTACCCCTCGCCCACGCCACTCGCCGCGCCGCCGCTCGCCGGATCCCGAAGGATCCGGGATTCGATCTCTCCCCCGATTCACCCCCTCGCCCACGCCGAGGCGCCCCCGAGATAAACCCCTCCGCGCACCCCATGTCCCCTCGCCTCGCCTTGACCCTCTCTCCCTCGCTGCATCGCCATGGGAGTAACCCGAACGCCGTCGCCGCCATTTACCTCGCCGCCGACGCCCTAGCCCACCCCGAGCTCCACCAACTCCACCAGACGCTCCCCCTCGCCCGTCCGCACCCGCCGGAGCTCTCCGTCGACGCCCCCGACCACCGGAGGCCGGGACACTCGCCGCCCGAGCCGCCGCCGCCGTCGATCTCCGGTAAGCCGCCGGAACCCCACCCCGCCGTCCGATCTACTCCCTACGGTGTAGATTAGAACCCCCGAAGGGGGTATGGTTCTTATTAGTGAACCGGTTTTATTCCGGTTCGCTATGCGTTTATTTTTAGTTAGGTTTTATTTATTTAGATCGGCCCGATTCATTTAAACCCTAGGCCCGTTTAGTTATATTACATACAGTATGCTAGTTAGGCCCATTTAGCCGTTTTTCTTTATTTTTGTTTTCTATTTTAACAGAAGAGTTCCAGATTTGAAAAATTCATAACTTTTATTTTACTTAATATTTTTTAAGTGATTCTTTTTTTGTTGGTTTGCAAATTTCTCATAGTTTCTGTAGAAAATATAATTAGCTATGATTATTTAGAATAGCTTTATTTTAGTTTTAGACAGAATAGTAAATCTGCTATAAAATGAGTTAGGAAAATTATTTTTGGGTGATTCTTTTTGTCCCAACTTTGTTTTGATATTGCCTAACCGTAGGAATTAATTTGGGCATTTTAGGATTAATAAAAAATTAGTTTTAATCAGAATCTTGTTATTCTTAATTAATTAACTAGCTACCGTTTTCCTATTATTTTAATTAGTAAATAAATTTATTTTTCACATGTGATTGATTATTCTAGGTTAGTTTCTGTCACCTTAGAGGATGAACTTTTATTTACAATAAATAAAACTTTTATTTTATTTTTCTTACTAAAATTTGCTTTAGGCCTAATAGGAGTTTTACAATAGCTTTTAAATTGATTCTTTTTGCTCCTAGTTGCTTAATGCATTATTTTCTGTTAAGTTAACAAAAACCCATGATTAGGTTATGTTGAGAAATTTTTTGTTATGTAAAACTATTTCTAGTTGTTGCTTGAAGTAGGAAAAACTTTGAGTGGGATTTCTTCGAGTTTTCCTTTGGGTTTTGATTCGTTTGTTTTGGTGTGTTATGTTACTATGCTATTGTGTTAAGTAATCATATGCTATATGCTTATTGTGATTATTGTTTGTCTCGGTAGAGTTTCCGGAGTGCGAAGCTTGCTACTACGAGTCCTTAGCTTACGAAGATCGTCAGCAAGGCAAGTCATTGATCATACTTTCAATACCTATGATTTTTATTGCATTAGAGATATACCTCCCCACCATGCATGCAGTAGTTGAAATTTGAAGTTATAATCTTGAGTAGTATCATGTGGTAGGATGAACCAATTCCCCTTGTTACCATGACCCGGGACGAAGTAGTTTACTTTTGCTATGCTCGTAGACGGGATTGGTTGAGTGAATTCATAAGCAAGATGTGAGAGTCAAGATGATGACAACCCCATGAACTTCAAGATCAAGATGGACTTCGAAATTCACTACTGGGTGGAGGACGGTTGACGGGCACCCTGGAGAACCCAGTGGTTGGCCGGGATGCATGGAGAAGTGCCATGACATCTTGCGGAAAGCTTCACCCAGCCACGAAGAGACGGATGGATGCCCCATTGACCGGAAGCTTATCTGTGCAGCCGCAAGCCATTATGGGCTCTGGCTGGGTCAACCCTAGTAGTGACGCTGGCTGGACGGTACTACGAGATGTAGAAGAACGGTAGGATTGGATGGGTACCGGCAGTGGCCAGAAGAACTCTTCGGAAGACCCTATTTCATTCATCCCATCTTCAAACACCATGAAGTGTGAAGACTTAAAAGGAGGGAATGATTCTTGCGGGTAAGGTGCGCAAACCTCTGCAGAGTTAAAGATCTAATCGATTAGCCGTGTCCCCGGTTACGGACAATTTGAGCCTCTGGAACTTGGAAGTATTCGGAAATCTCAACACTAAAACTAATAAATTAATTGAGGGGGTTATGACTTAATAATTTGGGAATGAGATATTGGTTGGCGGAACCATCTCAATAACTACCAACAATTTTGTAGTATTTGCAAGCAAGTCCACTGTAGTAGGGAAAAATTGGCTTTTCGCAAAATGATGAAACTTAGAGCCCCACAGCCAAAATGCATATAGTGTTAGTAGTTTTATTATTGTTATTCTCTCTTCATGACTTGCCAGCATATTCAAAATGCTGACCTACACGGCTGCAACGTCTTATGTTGCAGAGGTTTATTCTGATCAGGAGTGAGGCTACGCTCCGCGCTTGGCGATTGCCCTTTGGAGTCGGATGGACTCGCTATTTCGTCTACGCTTCCGCAGCTTTACTAGTTTATTTCTCATGAGTTGGCCTTCGGCCGAATTTATTCTATTGTAATAAAGACTCTATATGAGAATCGTGTAATAAAATTCAGGTGTGATTGAACTTTGATTATTTCATCGATGTACTGTGAGTACCAGCATGATCTTGGGATGGTACAGACACAGAGATTTGACCGATTTTGGGTCAGGTCGCTACATGAGAAGAACAGGGTGATAAGTGAACAAAGATGGTTGAAACCCAGTCCAAAATTTGTTAAGTTAAATGTAGATGCCTCCTTCTATGCTGATGAGGGTGTTGGAGCATCGGCGGCACTCCTTAGAGATGAGAAGGGTAATTTTTTGGCAGCTCGGTGCAAATATATTCAGTATGCATCTGATGTAGTTACCTCGGAAGCTATGGCGATGAGAGATGGATTGATCTTTGCAAACTCATTAGGATTCAACCGGGTGGAGGCGGAATCAGATTATTCAATTGTTATTGACTATTGCTCGGGATAGACAGAATGGTGGGACTCGACTGCAGCAGTATTTGCAGAATGCATCGACGTGTTTGTCAATTGAGAAGGTTATCTTTAAACATTGTGTTCGTTCTTCAAATCAAGCGGTGCATGTGCTAGCTAGTTACTGTTTTTTAATAAGATTTGTAGTTGTTGGACTGACGAGCCCCGGCTTGTCTAGTTTCCAAGCTTCTAGACAATGTAATTCCTATTTGAGTTTAATAAAGCTAGCCATGATTGCCTTTTCTAAAAAAACCACTTCTCCTCACAATATTTGTATAGCTATATTGGAACTATCATGCTCAGGTTGTTTTACACAATAATATTATCTTACAATAGGTACTGGCATTGCCAGTTCATCTACATCTAAAATATGTGGAAACTAGCTGTAGTGAAAATTCACACGATATAAACAATATTTCTCGAAAGCGGATTTTCGAAAATATTTGCAGGCAGAACATGTATCCGTTCGGAGCATGGTTTTGAGAACCAGTTTGTCTAATTCACATCTAGATGTTTTTTTAAGGATGTCACATCTAAGCTCCCACAAATATATAATGTAGCAACAAAAAATAAAAAACTAGGACAAAAGAAATAGAACACAAACAGAGTGGACATCAGTTTAGATGCGATAGAACTATGTCACATCTAGATGTATCCTAGACAGACCATTTGAGTACTGTGCAAATGATGGCCAGGTTGTCTAACTTCTGAAATACGATCGAGATGGCAAAATGGTCCATATTTCATATTTCCCTACGGTATGTTGTCCACATCAACCTGTCCCAGTGCCCTTTTTCAGAAGCATTTATTTCGTTCGATCAGCTTGCACATAGTGAATGATTTGGTTCTACTAATGAATAAAGTGGCGGCGTACAACACAAGTTGTGGTACCTTAGGCATCCATTCGGATTATGTGATTCGGACTTGTTTTGCCATCCAATGCAAACCTGTATAGGTCTGTTGACCGGCCCGGATGCGATTTTTCACGCAAACTAGAAAAAAAACGGGGGGTGGGGTGGAGGGCTTTGTAGGTGTCCGGATCGCTGGCACGTCCGCTTCTGACCACCCCTACTGATGATGGGGAACGGACAGCGGTGGTCATTTTAAGCCGACATTTGTAAAAAATTATCCAAGTATGAATGAATATTGCAAGGATTATTTAAACAGATGCGGTGTCCAGTTTATGGGTCAGCGTTGGAGCTGCCCTTAACTCCGAAATTAGTCCACATGATAACTACTCACACCAAGTTTGAAGCAATACTCGCACATTGTTCAAATTTTGTTTTGAAGCATGTAGAGCAAATCATTATCTTCATACCAATGTTATTATGCAATTTTAGAGCTTGTCATCCTAATGATAACATTTCATATTGAAACCTCCCAAGGATTCCATGAGCAAATTCAGTGAACAACCAAACAGTTGAATTCATATTCATGTCCAATTTACAGTTTCATTGCCGAATTGGCACTCCATCGAGTGTAAAACAAAGTTAGTCTTGCTTAACGGCATTGCTGCCAAAGCTCAAAACAAAAGAAAGGAAGGGTAACAAATAACATTGAGATTGATTCTTTGATAAATTAGCGGGAGCTAACATGATTCATGTTGGTTTCTTTGGAAATGTAGGTAAGCCTGAATATGTTTCGCAAATACAGTGGTGCAGTTGACATTTGGTTGTCATCTTTGATCTCCTCAAGTTCAAAGCAACTGATGTATTGTCTAGTTAACTGTAGCCCATCCAGAACCTTTGAGGCAATGGCTGCACTCAGAAGTCAGTGGGTATGGTAAGTAGAATAAGTTTTCTTTTTAATTTGACAAATCATCCCATTTTCTGTTGTAAAAACTTGCACTTCAACATAATGGTAGGGGTCAATTTCATAGTCTGAACTTTGCCAAAAGTTTATTTTGAACAGAAGCTCTAATGATCAATTCAAAATTCTCAATGTTGTTAGTTTCTGTAAGACGTGCATTATATTAATTCAACAAAATCAATGCTTTTTTTGCAGGTTCAGAAGATTGTTGTTAGGCTCTCAAGTTACACATACGTAAACATGCTCTAGAAAATTTAGCATTTGTTATTGAGAAGTACCGTCTTGTCGATATAGATTGTATTACAAAAGATTCCTATGATCAAGTATTTGCTCCCGAAGATGAAGAGTGATGTAGAATAGTAGCTGAAGGTATTTCCCTTAGTAAAGAACTAAGGTTTATCGAACCAATAGGAGATTCATCAACCAACTTTCAATAGTACCTACACATACACAAGCAAATACTTGCACCCAACTCATGCAAGAGGGTTGCCAATCCCCCTGTACTCATTAATTGTAAGGATTAATTCTGATAGTGGTAGATATGTAAATTGCGAAACTAAATAAAAGTAAATAAATTGCAGCAAGGTGTTTAGGGTTTTAGTAATATGATGTGAATAAACCAGGGGGCATAGCTTTCACTAGAGGCTCTAAAAACATAGCAATGGTGGGTACACAAATTACTCGGCAATTGATAGAAATGCATAGTTATGATGTTATTCATCGCATGATCAGTACATAGGCATTATGTTCGTGATAAGTAGACCGAAATGATTCTTCTCTACTACGATTACTCCACTTCGAGAGCGCTTCTATGTTTGCCTCTCTAGGTATTAAGTTCACGACAAACAGAATAATGGTTTAAGCATGATTACATAATTTAGACAAAATAAGATCAATCAATATGATCGAACCCTGCCATTTTAACCTTAGTAGAACCAATACAAATACGTGCCTCGCTACCCCTTCTGTCACGAGATGAGGACATTGCAAGATTGAACCTACTATTATGCACCACTTCCACTGAAGATATACTCATCAACTTGTCCAAAGAAAACTCATATATCAGAAAGCATTACATAGCTATAACAATCACACACAATAAAGTTCAAGAGAACATTGTATTGAAGATCGGAGAGAGAGAGAGAGAGAGAGAGAGAGAGAGAGAGAGAGAGAGAGATCTAGCTACTGTTATGGGCCGGTAGGTCCTGTGAGGAACTACTCATGCATCATCGGAGAGGCAGCAACGTTCATGTAGAGGCACTTCGTGATTGATTCCGCTCCGGCAGAGTACCGGCGGAGGCCTCCAGATGGGATCACGGAAAAACAGAGGCTTGCGGCGGCGAAATAATTGTTTCGGGTCACCCCTGGTGGTTTATGAATTTTAGGGAATTTATTGGCTTGGAATTAGGTCAAACGGAGTTACGAGGGGGTCGCTGTCGGTGTTAAAACCGGCAGATCTCGGGTAGGGGGTCCCGAACTGTGCATCTGAGGATCGAAGGTAACGGCAGACAAGGTGTCGGAGTCAAAACCGGCGGATCTCGGGTAGGGGGTCCCGAACTGTGCGTCTAGGCGGATGGTAACAGGAGACAAGGGACACGATGTTTTTACCCAGGTTCGGGCCCTCTCGATGGAGGTAAAACCCTACTCCTGCTTGATTAATATTGATGATATGGGTAGCACAAGAGTAGATCTACAACGAGATCAGAGAGGCTAAACCCTAGAAGCTAGCCTATGGTATGATTGTCGTTCGTCCTAAGGACTAAAACCCTCCGGTTTATATAGGCACCGAAGAGGGTTAGGGTTACATGTAGTCGATTACAATGGTAGGAGATCTACATATCCAGATCGCCAAGCTTGCCTTCCACGCCAAGGAAAGTCCCATCCGGACACGGGACGAAGTCTTCAATCTTGTATCTTCATAGTCCAGAGTCCGCCAAAGGTCATAGTCCGCCATCCGGACACCCCCTAATCCAGGACTCCTCAAGAGCCCTGAACCAGGCTTCAATGACGACGAGTCCGGCGCGCATATTGTCTTCGGCATTGCAAGGCGGGTTCCTCCTCCGAATACTTCATAGAAGATTTTGAACACAAGGATAGTGTCCGGATCTGCAAAATAAGTTCCACATACCACCGTAGAGAGAATACTATTTACACAAACTCAATCTGCTGACGAATTCCGCAGCGTGACATCACACCACGGCCAAGCCTTTACTCGAATCGTTTTCACTGTCCCACCTCAGCGCGTTTAGTGAGGCGGTTTCCTTGGCACGTCTTGTCAAAGCAGAGATCGTGTCCCCTTATTCCGAGATTCTCATCAATACGGGCGTGGGTAATCCAACCGCGCCATTGATTACAGCGCTTGGGAGATAAGCGAGTTTTATCAGGCCGGTGGGGACGCATAGCTTTGTCCGTCCATATAAGGGGATAAGGATCCACTTTTTCACATACGCCTTCTTCCTCCTTTGCTTACCAATTTCCGCGCACTCGAGCTCCAGCGCCCAAGTCCGCACATCCCACCTCAACCTTCTCCAACTATGTCCAGAGCGGGAGGCAAGTGGATGGCCTCCTCCGTCACGGAGGGGCACATCAAAAAGCTGCGGAAGGCCGGATACTTGTCCGACGACAACGCGCATAGGCTCCCCGACAAGGGGCAGCTCATCCCCACCCCCAGGCCCCATGAGAGAGTGGTGTTCCTCCCCACTTCCTCCGCGGACTAGGTTTTCCACTTCACCCATTTGTCCGGGGGCTCATGTTCTACTACGGCCTAGATTTCCACGATCTGGCCTCGAATTTCATCCTCAACATCTCGGCATTCATCGTCGTGTGCGAGGCCTTCCTCTGCATCCAGCCCCACTTCGGCTTATGGCTGAAGACCTTCAATGTCAAGCCGAAGGTAGTGGGCGGCCGCCAAGCGGAGTGCGGAGGTGCCATGGCGGGCAAGATGGCCAACGTCCTATGGCTCGAGGGCTCCTTTGTGGAGACTATAAAGGGGTGTCAATCGGGGTGGTTCTACATCACCGAGCCGCGCGACTCTAAATGGGCGGCGGCCCCCAAATTCTGATCTGGCTTCCCTACACGGCTCACCTCATGGAAAGAGACGGGCCTGACGTGGGGTAATTCGAAAGAGCTGACCGGACTCCAAACCTGCGTCCGAAACCTGGTGGACAAGAAGCTCAAGCTTTTCAACGTAGTCCAGGTTATGCCCATCCGCCGGATCCTCCCATGCCAGCAACGGGCCTTCAACTTGTGGGAGTTTGATCCGGCACAGCACCGAACCTTGAGCCGGCTCTTTGAAACTACGTACGAAGATGCCTGGAAGGTGCCGTTCAAGGGCGCCGAGGTTCCCGTGATCCGCCATCAAGATCGCGGATTCAGCTCATGATATCAAGCCAGCGAGGTAAGCTATTTTACCCTTTACGGGACTCTTTTTTCATAGTTTGACTCTATGCGGGATCTAGAACTCCCTCATCTTTGACAGATCGGCAGAAAACGCCCGGACAGTCGACCGTCCGGCTCCTTGCCGAAGACCCAATGGACGCCCGATTGACGGGGCTGCTGGTTCCGCACCTTACGTGGTGCCGGAGAAGAAGGCCAAGAAGAAGGCCACGGGAACTAGAAGGAGTTCCCGGCGCCAAGTGTTGTCGGACTCATCGTCCGATGACTCCGAGGCGGACTCCTCCCGCGAAGACGAGGAGGAGGAAAAAGAGGCCTCTCCCCCAGCGGGGGGAGAGAAGAAAAGGAAGGCTGCCCCAACTGGGGAGGCCGGAGGGTCCAAGAAGGGAAGGACCCTTCCTCCGGACTACGCCACCAACGCCGACGACGGCGAAGAGGGGTGGCCATCGAGGGCCAAGCCCCTGGCGAAATCGTAAGTGTCCGGACACCAGAATAACTCATGGCGTTCCATTTGTTGCACAACATCTCCTAATGCTGGATATAACCATGCAGCCCGCCCAAGGGCGGGCTCGACGCGTCGTCGATCGCTCTCGGATTAAATCGGATGTGAATAGCACCTCACTTCCGACCGCCTCGCCTCCTCCCGCCGGATGACGCCGGGGTGGAGTCCCAAAAGGGCCCAGCCAGAGGAGGTTGCCACGAGACGCCAAGAACACGACCTCCGGACTCCGGGCAAGAAGGGATAAAACCCCAAAGGGCTTTAAGTCCGACTGCGCCGACTGCATCGAACCTTCAGTGGTTCCGGAGTCCGGCAGGCGACCCCTTCGTAAGAAGGGCAAGACTGCGACGCCGGTGACCTCCATCCAACCGGAGGCACCAGATGATTTGATGGAGGCACTTAACGGCGCTTCCATCGACGATTGTGGTGGTCCGGAAAGTTCAGTCCGCCAAGAGCGGGCTGACTGAAGCCTGTGCCAGCCTTCTAACAGGCTTTGAGGTATGTATTTAAGATATGTAAAAATATTACCGCATATATAGTAGCCCCTGATGCTCAGTTTGGTGTTCGGAAAGAAAAAGCCTAACTGAGGATCTAAAAAGATATACGCAGGAGTCTAACATAAGTATGTCAATATGGGAATGCAGGTTGCGCTGCTGACCCCTGCCGCACTGACTGCGGAGGTTGATGCATTGAAGCATAGCCTCGAGCGGTCCGAGAACGAGCTCAGCATTGCCAAAAAGCAGCTCGAGGACAAGGAAGGTAAGTAAGACCTTACAGGAGTATTTAAAAGATGTGGTTGCAAAAAATGACAGGAATAACGTGAATATTGCAGGGGCCACGAACGAGGTGGCGACCCTGAAGGAAGCGGTGTCCAAGGCCGAAAGCGATGCGGCCGCGGAGCGCACCGAGCGAGAGAAGCAGGAGGCGCGGGTGGCGGAGGTGCGACAAGAGCTCCAGCCTCTCGTGGAAAAACATGAGAGTTTGGAGCGTGACTCAAAGACTCGAGAGTCCGAGCTTGCCTCGGCTCTTCAGAGCGCCAAAGCCGCTAAGGTCGAAGCCCAAAAAGCCCTCCAGGAAATTGAGGCGATGAAGAAGATAGCGGCGAGTAAGGCATTCTATATGCAAAGCAAGCATGTGAAAGTGAATTATCTGTTACTTACCCGAATCCGTAGCTCTCTAGGAGCATTCGCTGACCTGCCCCGCAGTGTGTCCGATGCTGCCGCATTCTACCGAGCAGAGGAGGGAAGCTCGACGGAGAAGGTGTTCTGGTCTCAGTATGCTGAGGCCGGACACCCGGTGCCCTTAAGGACCAGTTGAAGCAGCTGGTCGAGCTCCATAAGGTGGCCGAACAGGCCATGAAGGGCCTCATAGTTCGGTTGTGGCTTAAGGAAGCCATGCCTGGGAGCTACTTCGGGCTGGTGAGGCGGCTGGTGGACGCATGTCCATGGGTTGAAGTCGTCAAGCGCTCCGTCTGCATCGAAGGTGCCCGTAGGGCCCTTGCCCGTGCTAAGGTGCACTGGGGCAAGATGAACGCTGAGAACTTGTGACGAACGGACCACCACCGGGCAAGGAGCATCGCAAGCCTGAAGTGTATTATGAGGGCGTCCTGAAGGGTGCCCACCTTATAGCGGGTGAATGCTCCAAAGATGTAATTTTTTAGTAGACTCGCATTTGTTATCCTGTACACTGAAAACTTGTTCATATGCGCTAAGCAACACTTTTGAATTTAAAATATTACCTTTTGTGCGGCCGTTTATTAAATTTGAGAGATAGCGAGTCGTCAGCTTCAGCCCCCATGCCACGAGTGCTGGGGTGTTCGGGATAAACTTGAGCGCTCTTGTTCCCATTCTTGGGTCCTTCGAGGGAGGCGCTCAACGCAACGAACAAGGCAACCGGACTATAATGCTTGAACACTCTCACTTAGCCATAGAATTCTATAATTTTAAATTTCGGCGAAGCCCCTGGTATTCGGAAGACCGATTTCGGGGCGCTATCCACGCCTAGGCCGGACAATGCCGACTCCTCGCTCTAAGAGGCATAAGTCTTTAGGGACTCGAAAACCTCTCGAACAGCGACAGGCTCTCGCCCTATCATGACGGTTAGTTTTAGCTTTCTCCACTGAGGTGCTTAACCCAGCTCAACAGGGGCACAATCGCAGTGGTTCTCCCAGCGCTACCTTAGCCGATATAACGGAACATAAGGTACCAAAACATGGGAGCCGGGCAAACCCAACTATTGACCCAAGACATGATTCGGAGCTGATGCATATAATGCTATAAGTTCGGGGTGCCGCACTTGTGAAAGTGTTCGGACTTATCACACCATATTGTGGGGTACTTAAGCCCCTGGTGTATTGCCCGTACCAAAGTGTACGGTTGCACAATGTCATAACTGAACATATATATATATATATATATATATATATATATATATATATATATATATATAGAAAAAAGGAATTCAATAATAGGCAGAAGCTATGTATTGTTTATTCAAAAGGGCTGCAGTAAGAGCAGAACGATACAAATAGTGTGATAAGCAAGGGACGGGACTTTTTAACATGTCCCCCTCCAGGGGTAAGCTGCGGGATGGTATGTAAAACAGGTATACTACTCGTAATAGAGACCACCTGGACACTCGACGTAGCTTTCTGCTTCCCTGGCTGTTGCATCATGTGTTCGGCGATTCTACTGCCGGACAGGGCTTCGTGAGAATGGAGTCCTGAAAGTCAAAAAAAAGAATAAAAGAAAAGAATGACACAATCGGAGCCCACAGTGCGGTTGAGCCGCATGCAGGCATGCCGCGTCGTGACCCTCCCCATATGCCCATGGTATTTCCAGTGTGTAATTATGTACGCGTAGTACTGGTTTCGCAATTTCGCGAGGGCTGGGGCTTGGGCCGCATTGCTATGCGTGTTCGGAACGTGCCAGGCGGTCTTGTTGTAGGTTACTCCGGGCGCGCTTGACGGTGTCCGGACGTTTAATAGCCGGACTCGAGAATTGCCTTAAGAGGCTGCTTGGTACTTCCGCCGCGAGGGCCGCCATATGCTCCTCCGTCCGGAGAGAGCGTTCGGTGTTTCCATTGACCGTAATGACTCCTCGAGGGCCTGGTATCTTGATCTTGAGATATGCGTAGTGCGGCACCGCGTTGAACTTTGCAAATGCGGTTCGTCCGAGCAGTGCGTGATAGCCGCTGCAGAACGGGACTATGTCGAAGATTAACTCCTCGCTTCGGAAGTTATCCGGGGATCCAAAGACCACTTCAAGTGTGACCGAGCCTGTACAGTTGGCCTCTACACCTGGTATGACGCCTTTAAAGGTCGTCTTTGTGGGTTTAATCCTTGATGGGTCTATGCCCATTTTGCGCACTATATCCGATAAAAGCAGGTTCAGGCTCTTGCCGCCGTCCATTAGGACTCTAGTGAGGTGAAATCCGTCAATGATTGGGTCTAGAACCATTGCGGCGAATCCGCCATGGCGGATGCTAGTGGGGTGGTCCCTCTGATCAAAAGTGATCGGGCAGGAAGACCACGGGTTGAACTTTGGGGCGGTGGCTCCATCGCATATACGTCCCTTAGTGCACGCTTCCGCTCCCTTTTGGGTATGTGGGTTGCGTATATCATGTTCGCCGTCCGCACTTGTGGGGGGAAGCCCGTCTGTCCTCTATTGTTTGGCGGCCGGGGCTCCTCCTCGTCATCGCTATGCAGCCCCTTGTCATTATTTTCGGCATTTAACTTGCCTGCCTGCTTCAACACCCAACAATCCCTGTTGGTGTGGTTGGCTGGTTTTCGGGTGCCGTATCCGCACGAAGCGATCGAGTATTCGGTCCAAATTGGACGGGCCCGAAGTATTTCTTTTAAATGGCTTTTTCCGTTGACCGGGTTTAGAGCCTCTGAATCCGGCATAGACTGCCGTATCCTCAGCATTATCGCTGTTAATGTGGCGCTTGTGCTTGTTGCGACGCGATCTGCCATTGTTGTCCTTGGTATCCGAATTACCAGGGCTCTTGGTCATGTTGTTACTATGAGCTAGCCAGCTGTCCTCTCCCGCGCAAAAGCGGGTCATGAGTGATGTGAGGGCTGCCATGGATTTCGCTTTTCCTGTCCCAGTGCCGGGCAAGCCACTCGTCATGGATGTTGTGTTTGAAGGCTGCAAGGGCTTCGCATCCGGACGGTCGACGATTTGATTTTTTCTTGGTTAGGAACCGTGTCCAGAATTGTCCGCCGATTCCACTGGCTGCTGAATTATGTGGCTTAGGTCATCGGCGTCTGGTGGTCGCACATATGTGCCCTGGAAATTGTCGAGGAATGCGGCTTCCAGGTCTTCCCAACAACCAATTGACTCTACTGGCAAGTTGTTAAGCCAATGTCGGGCTGGTCCTTTAAGCTTGAGTGGGAGGTATTTGATGGCGTGTAGATCATTACCGCAGGCCATGTGGATGTGAAGGAGATAGTCCTCGATCCAAACCGCAGGATCTGTTGTGCCATTGTATGGTTCTATGTTTACGGGTTTGAAACCCTCAGGGATTTGATGATCCATCACTTCATCTGTGAAGCATAATGGGTGTGCGGCGCCTCTGTATTGGGCTATATCACGACGCAGCTCAAATGAGCTTTGTCTACTGTGTTCAGCCCGCCGAGTTGCCATATCCGGTGTGGCGTTATCGCCACGTGTCATGGGCGCCCACGCGATCCGTAGAGATCGATCTTTTTTGCCTTGCCTTGTCCTCCAATATATCTCGCAGGTCTGGCGCATTTCCCCGCGCCTTGGTATTTTTTGAGCGGCGCCGGGGTGCGGCTTGAGTTGAGGGCCGAGAGGCCTCTCTGTCGCGGCCACGAGGTGGCCGGTCAGCCGTATCATGCGCTGGTGATGTAGGTTTGGGTGCTTCCTCCTCTAATAGGGGTAGCAGACTGCGTTTTGGGTAGCTCCTGGAGGGGCGCTCGAGTTCATACTCTTCGGCCGCAAGGACTTCAGTCCATCTGTCAGCTAGCAAGTCTTGGTCAGCTCTAAGCTGTTGCTGCTTTTTCTTGTGGCTGCTTGCCGTGGCCATAAGCCTGCGTTTGAAATGCTCTTGTTCAACGGGATCCTCGGGCACGACGAATTCGTCATCGTCGAGGCTTGCCTCATCTTCGGAGGGAGGCATGTAATTATCGTCCTCTACCTCTCTATCTGCCGCTCTCTCACGAGGGCTGGCTTCTCCATCCTCCTGCGTTGAATCCTGCTGGAGGGGGTTGTCTTCGGCAATGTCCGGGGTGTTATTGTCTCCCGTGCTGGAATCACCATTTTTGCTGTGGCGGGATTTAGAACGGCGCCGCTGACGCCGGCGCTTAGGCTGTTTCTTGGAGGGGTCATCCTCCACTGTTCCATCGCCAATCCCATCTTTTGGGATGTCCACCATGTATATGTCGTCTCCTGCATCGTCGTCCATGTCGTCGATGTCTTCGGAGTCGAAGTCGAGCATGTCGGTTAAATCATCGACAGTGGCTACGAAGTGGGTGGTGGGTGGGCTTTGAATTTCTTCGTCATCCGCATCCCAACCTTCCTGACCATAATCCGGCCAGGGCTCTCCTGATAACGAGAGAGACTTTAGTGAATTCAGGATGTCGCCAAAGGGCGAGTGCTGAAATATGTCCGCGGCAGTGAATTCCATGATCGGCGCCCAATCGGATTCGATTGGCGGAGGCGCGGAAGGTTCGGAGTCCAGAGAGGAGTCCGGCACCTTGGAGTCACGAGCTTCGCAAAGGACGGGGTAGGTGTACGGCTCAATCATCGTAGAGATCGCAGCCCCCGAGGCGGTGTCCAGCCACCCGTCCTCGATCGGTGCAGTCGGCTCCGAGCTAAAGGTCGGAGCGGACACTGGTGCGGCCTCAGACACTGCTCGTGGCGGCAGAGCTAGATCATGCCCCTCGTGGCGGGCGGCTGGGCTGTGGCTCGAACCCATCAAAGATCAAGTCTCCGCGGACGTCAGCCGTGTAGTTCAAACTTCCAAATCTGACCTGATGGCCAGGGGCGTAGCTTTCAATCTTCTCCTGATGGCCAAGCGAATTGGCCCGAAGTGCAAAGCCGCCGAATACGAAGACCTGTACGGGGAGAAAAGCCTCACCCTAGAGCGCATCGTTGTTGACGATCGGAGAAGCCATCGGGCCTAAAGATGACAACACAGAGGAACTCTCAATGAAAGCACCAATGTCGGTGTCAAAACCAGCGGATCTCGGGTAGGGGGTCCCAAACTGTGCGTCTAGGCGGATGGTAACAGGAGACAAGGGACACGATGTTTTTACCCAGGTTCGGGCCCTCTCGATGGAGGTAAAACCCTACTCCTGCTTGATTAATATTGATGATATGGGAAGTACAAGAGTAGATCTACCACGAGATCAGAGAGGCTAAACCCTAGAAGCTAACCTATGGTATGATTGTTGTTTGTCCTACGGACTAAAACCCTCCGGTTTATATAGGCAATCAAGAAGGTTAGGGTTACACAGTAGTCGGTTACAATGGTAGGAGATCTACATATCCGTATCGCCAAGCTTGCCTTCCACACCAAGGAAAGTCCCATCCGGACACGGGACGAAGTCTTCAATCTTGTATCTTCATAGTCCAGGAGTCCGGCCAAAGGTCATAGTCCGGCCATCCGGACACCCCCTAATCCAGGACTCCCTCACAGGGGACACAATGTTTACCCAGGTTCGGACCCTCTTAATGGAGGTAATACCCTACTTCCTGCTTGATTGACTTTGATGAGTATAGGGGTTACAAGAGTTGATCTACCTTGAGATCGTAATGGCTAAATCCTAGATGTCTAGCATGTATGATTATGATTGCCTCTACGGACTAAACCCTCCGGTTTATATCGACACCGGAGGGGTCTAGGGTTGTATAGAGTCAGTTTACAGAGAAAGGAAACATCATATCCGAATGTCAAGCTTGCCATCCACGCAAAGGAGAGTCCCATCCGGACACGGGGGAAGGCCTTCTATCTTGTATCTTCATGGCCCATCAGTCCGGCCCATGTCACATAGCCCGGACGCCCAGGGACCCCCTTATCTAGACTCCTCAAGAGCCCTGAACCAGGCTTCAATGACGATGTGTCCGGCGAGCAGATTGTCTTCGGCATTGCAAGGCGGGTTCCTCCTCCGAATACTTCAAAGCGGTTGAACAAGATAACTATATCCGGCTTTGCATAACAGCTACAACCCTGAACCACAAGGGTGAAATATTTAAACAAAATAAGTCATTCCACTGACAGCTCTTTCAGTGAGACGTTATGTCTGGCCTTATCACTATTCTGAACCGTTTTGTGGCCTCCCGCTTCACGCTTCGAGGCGCAGCCTCCATTGACACGTCCTGTCAAAGCAGAGGTCGTGTCCCCTTATTGCGGGATTCTCATCAATACGAGTTTGGGTAATCCAACCGTGTCGTCCGAACGACCCCTTGGGAATAGGCGAGTTTTAAGGCTTGTGAGGGGGCGCTTGATATTCACTACCTTTATAAGAGGATGAGGACCCATCTTTCTAACTCATGCCTTCTTCTTCCTTAGCCCTTCCATCCCTGAGCTCCAGCGCCCAAGTTTCGATCTTTTCCTTCACCACCAAACACTCCAGCCATGTCCGGATCCAGCTCACAGGGCAAGTGGATGGCTTCCTCCGTCACCGAGAGGAACATCAAGGAACTCCGGGAAGTAGGGTATTTGGCCGCGGACATCGCCCAACGGCTTCCTGCCAAAAAGCAGATCATCCCTACTCCGGAGCCTAACAAGAGGGTAGTGTTCATCCCCCACTTTGTCCGTGGACTAGGGTTTCCCCTCCACCCTTTCGTCTATGGCCTCATGTTCTATTATGGGCTAGATTTTCACGATCTAGCCCAGAATTCCTTCCTCCATATTTCGGCGTTCATCGTCGTGTGTGAGGAGTTCCTCCGCATCCCCCCCCCCACTTCGGCCTATGGCTCAAGGTCTTCAACATGAAGCCGAAAGTGGTCGATGGTCAACATGCGGAGTGCGGCGGCGCCATGGTGAGGAAGCTCCCTAATGTCACCTGGCCCAAGGGGGCATTTGTGGAGACCGTGAAGGAATGGCAACAGGAGTGGTTCTATATCACGGAATCTCGCGACGCCACATGGGCCGCCACTCCTGAGTTCAAATCCGGGCCTCCAATGCGGCTTACATCGTGGCTTAACAAGGGCCTGGACTGGGCGTCGTCCGATGAAGTGATGACGCTGCAGAAGCGTGTCAAGAGTATGATAGAGAAGGACACCAGCCTTGCCGATGTGATCCAGGTGATGCTTTTTCGCCGGATTCTCCCCTGCCAGCGCCGGACTCTCCATATGTGGGAGTTTAATCTGGCTAGCCCATGGACCCTGCACGATTCTTCGGCACGACACACAAAGAGATCTGGAAGCTACTTTTCAAGGTCCAGAACTCTTGGCCGGGAACGATCGAAGACCTCGGCCTCGACCGTGCTCATCCGGCCACTCCAGTAAGTTTTCAGATTTCCAAACATAACCTCAACTTGTAAGTCCAAGGAGTATGTTGAGCCTTCCATTCTACCTTCAGGGCTGGACAAAGAAGGCGGAGCGGATCCAATGTCCGGCTCCGCTGCCCAAAGACCTAGCCATTCCTCTACTAACAAAGATGCTGGTTGTGGCGCCGTACCAGGCGCCGGAGAAGAAGACCAAGAAGAAGGGAAAGGAGGCCAGAAGCGTCCTTCGCCATAAAGGTACTTCAGACGTTGCGCCTAGAGATATCGAAGCTCGCTCCTCCCATGAGGGAGATGAAGACGAAGAGGAAGAGGAGGAGAGCAATTCTCCCCTTAAGGGGGGGAGAAGAAAAGGGCGGCGTCCGTGGACCTAGAGGCGGAGGCGTCCAAGAAGGGGAAGATCTCCCTTTCGGACGATTCGGAATCGAACGCCGAAGCCATCCTCGAGTGGCGCCTCAGGTCGTAAGTATTCAAAAGATACTATACATATACCTGGCCTTTTACAAATTGTAGGATAACATATTGATACGTCCATTTTGCATCATGCTTTTATATCGATATTTATTGCATTATGGGCTGTTATTACATGTTATGTCACAATACTTATGCCTATTCTCTCTTATTTTACAAGGTTTACATAAGAAGGGGGAATGTAAGTACTGGAATTCTCAATGGAAAAGGAGCAAATATTAGAGACCTATTCAGCATAACTCCAAAAGTCCTGAAACTCCACGAAAGTTATTTTTGGAAATAATAAAAAATACTGAGCGGAAGAAATACGTCAGGGGGGCCTCCACCTGTCCACGAGGGTGGGGGGCACGCCCTACCCCCCTGGGCGCGCCCCCTGCCTCGTGGGCCCCCTGTTGGCCCTCCGGTGCCCATCTTCTGGTATATGAAGTCTTTCGTCCGAAGAAAAATCATAAGAAAGCTTTCGGGACGAGACTCCGCCGCCACGAGGCGGAACCTTGGCGGAACCAATCTAGGGCTCCGGCAAAGCTGTTCTGTCGGGGACACTTCCCTCCGGGAGGGGAAATCATCGCTATCGTCATCACCAACGCTCCTCTCATTGGGAGAGGGCAATCTCCATCAACATCTTCACTAGCACCATCTCCTCTCAAACCCTAGTTCATCTCTTGTATCCAATTCTTGTCTCTAAGTCCGGGATTGGTACTTGTAGGTTGCTAGTAGTGTTGATTACTCCTTGTAGTTGATGCTAATTGGTTTATTTGGTGGAAGATCATATGTTCAGATCCATTATGCATATTACCCCTCTGATTATGAACATGAATATGCTTTGTGAGTAGTTACGTTTGTTCCTGAGGACATGGGAGAAGTCTTGTTATTAGTAGTCATGTGAATTTGGTATTCGTTCGATATTTTGATGAGATGTATGTTGTCTATCCTCTAATGGTGTTATGTGAACGTCGACTACATAACACTTCACCATTATTTGGGCCTAGAGGAAGGCATTGGGAAGTAATAAGTAGATGATGGGTTGCTAGAGTGACAGAAGCTTCAACCATAGTTTATGCGCTGCTTCGTAAGGGGCTGATTTGGATCCATATGTTTCATGCTATGGTTAGGTTTACCTTAATACTTTTGTTGTAGTTGCGGATGCTTGCAATAGAGGTTAATCATAAGTGAGATGTTTGTTCAAGTAAGAACAGCACCCAAGCACCGTTCCACCCACATATCAAATTATCAAAGTACCGAACGCGAATCATATGAACGTGATGAAAACTAGCTTGACGATAATTCCCATGTGTCCTCGGGAGCGCTTTTCTCCATGTAAGAGTTTGTCCAGGCTTGTCCTTTGCTACAAAAAGGATTGGGACACCTTGCTGCACTTTATTTACTTTTGTTACTTGTTGCTCGTTACCAATTATCTTATCACAAAACTATCTGTTACCTATAATTTCAGTGCTTGCAGAGAATACCTTGCTGAAAACCGCTTATCATTTCCTTCTCCTCCTCGTTGAGTTTGACACTATTACTTATCAAAAGGACTATGATAGATCCCCTATACTTGTGGGTCATCAAGACTCTTTTCTGGCGCCGTTGCCGGGGAGTGAAGTGCCTTTGGTAGGTGGAATTTGGTAAGGAAAAATTTATATAGTGTGCTGAAATTTACTATCACTTGTTACTATGGAAAGTAACCCTCTGAGGGGCTTGTTCGGGGTATCTTCACCCCGACCAGTAGAGCAAAGAGTTGCTCCTCAACCTAATGAACCTGCTGAAAATGAAAATGTCCACTTTGAAATTCCTTCGGGTATGCTAGAAAAACGGCTAGCTAATCCTTTTGCAGGAGACGGAACAAAGCATCCTGATGAGCACCTAATCTATGTGGATGAAGTTTGTGGAATATTTAAGCTTGCAGGCATACCCGGTGATGTTATTAAGAAGAAGGTATTCCCTTTATCTTTGAAGGGAGATGCATTGAAATGGTATAGGCTATGTGATGATACGGGATCATGGAACTACAAACTATTGAAATTGGAATTTCATCAGAAATTTTATCCTATGCATCTTGCTCAAACTTGGGGGAGGCTTAAATCAATGTTATATTCATGCCTCAATCATGAGCTCTCAAGAGAAATGATTATTCAAAAAATTTATGCTCGGCTTTCTGATAACAATCGCACCATGCTCGATACTTCTTGTGCTGGCTCTTTTATGATGAAGACTATTGAATTCAAATGGGATTTATTGGATAGAATTAAACGCAACTCTGAAGATTGGGATCTCGATGAAGGTAAGGAGTCAGGTATGACACCTAAGTTTGATTGTGTTAAATCTTTTATGGATACCGATGTTTTCCATAAATTTAGCACTAAATATGGACTTGACTCTGAGATAGTAGCTTCTTTACGTGAATCTTTGCTGCTTATATTGATCTCCCTAAGGAGAAGTGGTTTAAATATCATCCTCCCATAGAAGTAAAAGTAGCCGCACCTATTAAAGTTGAAGAAAAGACTATCACTTATAATGATCCTATTGTTCCTACTTCTTATGTTGAGAAACCACCTTTTCCTGTTAGGATAAAGGATCATGCTAAAGCTTCAACTGTGGTTCGTAAAAGCAATATTAGAACTTATACACCTCCTGAGCAAATTAAAGTTGAACCTAATATTGCCATTGTTAAAGTTCTCTTGTCTGATAATATTGATGGGCATGTTATTCATTTCCATGATGAAACTGCTAGAATTGCCAAACCTTGTGCTAAAGATAAACATAGACCTGTGGTAGGCATGCCTGTTATTTCTGTTAAAATAGGAGATCATTATTATCATGGCTTATGTGATATGGGTGCTAGTGCTAGTGCAATACCTTTCGACTTATACAAAGAAATTATGCATGATATTGCACCTGCTGAGATAGAAGATATTGATGTCACCATTAAACTTTCCAATAGAGATACTATTTTACCAATGGGAATCGTTAGAGATGTTGAATTCTTGTGTGGGAAAACTAAATATCCTGCTGATTTTCTTGTTTTTGGTTCTCCACAAGATAGCTTTTGTCCCATTATTTTTGGTAGACCCTTCTTGAACACAGTTAATGCTAGGATAGACTGCGAAAAGGATGTCCTTACTATTGGCTTGGGTGATATGTCTCACGAGTTTAATTTCTCTAAATTTAGTAGATAACACCGTGAAGAGGAATTTCCTAGTAAGGATGAAATTATTGGTCTTGCTTCTATTGTCGTACCTCCTAGTGATCCTTTAGAACAATATTTGCTAGACCATGAAAATGATATGTTTATGAATGAGAGAAGGGAAATATATGAAGTATTCTTTAAACAGGAACCTATCCTGTTGAAGTCCTAGGGGATCCTCCTCCACCCAAGGGTGATCCCGTGTTTGAGCTTAAACCGTTGCCTAATACTCTTGAATATGCTTATCTTGATGAGAAAAAGATATATCCTGTTATTATTAGTGCTAACCTTTCAGAGCATGAAGAAGAGAGATTATTGAAAACTCTGAAGAAGCACCACGCTGCTATTGGATATACTCTTGATGATCTTAAGTGCATTAGTCCCACTCTATGTCAACACAAAATAAATTTGGAGAAAGATGCCAAACCAGTTCGTGATCATCAACGACGGTTGGATCCTAAGATGAAAGAAGTGGTAAGAAAGGAAATACTAAAGCTCCTTGAGGCAGGTATAATTTATCCCGTTGCTGATAGTCAGTGGGTAAGTCCTGTCCATTGTGTTCCTAAGAAAGGAGGTATTACCGCTGCTCCTAATGATAAAGATCAATTGAATCCTCAAAGAATAATTACACGTTATAGGATGCTAATTGATTGCAGCAAATTAAATAAGCCTAATAAAAAGATCATTACCCTTGCCTTTTATCGATCAAATGCTAGAAAGATTATCCAAACATACACACTTTTGCTTTCTAGATGGTTATTCTGGTTTCTCTCAAATACCTGTGTCAGTCGATGATCAATCAAACACCACTTTTACTTGCCCTTTTGGTACTTTTGCTTATAGACGTATGCCTTTTGGTTTATGTAATGCACCTGCTACCTTTCAAAGATGCATGATGGCTATATTCTCTGACTTTTGTGAAAAGATTTGTGAGGTTTTCATGGACGATTTTTCGGTTTATGGATCCTCTTTTGATGATTGCTTGAGAAATCTTGATCGAGTTTTGTAGAGATGTGAAGAAACTAATCTTGTCTTGAATTGGGAAAAGTGCCACTTTATGGTTAATGAAGGTATTGTCTTGGGGCATAAAGTTTCTGAAAGAGGTATTGAGGTTGATAAAAGCCAAGGTCGATGCTATTGAAAAGATGCCATGTCCCAAGGACATCAAAGGTAAAATAAGTTTCCTTGGTCACGCCAGTTTTTATAGGAGGTTCATTAAGGAATTCTCAAAAAATTCTCGGCCTCTGACTAATTTATTACAAGAAGATATACCATTTGTCTTCGATGATGATTGTGTAGAAGCATTTGAAATACTTAAGAAAGCATTGATCTCTCCACCTATTGTTCAGCCACCTGATTGGAATCTACCTTCTAAATTATGTGTGATGCTAGTGATTATGTTGTAGGTGCGGTTCTAGGGCAAAGAGTTGATAAGAAATTAAATGTTATTCAATATGCTAGTAAAACTCTAGACAATGCCCAGAGAAATTATGCTACTACTGAGACAGAATTCTTAGCGGTTGTATTTGCTTATGATCGATTCAGGACCTTATATTGTTGATTCTAAAGTAACTATTCACACTGATCATGCTGCTATTAAATATCTTATGGAAAAGAAAGATGCTAAACCTAGACTTATTAGATGGGTTCTCTTGCTACAAGAACTTGATTTGCATATTGTTAATAGAAAGGAGTCGAGAACCCGTTGCAGGCAACTTGTCTAGGTTAGAAAATGTTCTTGATGACCCACTACCTATTGATGATAGCGTTCCTGATGAGCAATTAAATGTCATAAATACTTCTCGTACTGCTTCATGGTATGCTGATTATGCTAATTACATCGTTGCTAAATTTATACCACCTAGTTTCACATACCAGCAAAAGAAAAAGTTTTTCTATGATTTGAGACATTACTTTTGGGATGACCCACATCTTTATAAAGAAGGAGTAGATGGTGTTATTAGACGTTGTGTACCTGAGCATGAACAGGAATAGATCCTACGCAAGTGTCACTCCGAGGCTTATAGAGGACACCATGCTGGAGATAGAACTGCACATAAGGTATTGCGATCCGGTTTTTATTGGCCTACTCTCTTCAAGGATGCTCGTAAAATTGTCTTATCTTGTGATGAATGTCAAAGAATTGGTAATATTAGTAGACGCCAAGAAATGCCTATGAACTATTCACTTGTTATTGAACCGTTTGATGTATGGGGCTTTGATTATATGGGACCTTTTCCTGCCTCTAATGGATATACACATATTTTAGTTGCTGTTGATTACATTACTAAGTGGGTAGAAGCTATTCCAACTAGTAGTGCTGATCATAAAACATCTATTAAAATGCTTAAAGAAGTTATTTTTCCAAGGTTTGGAGTCCCTAGATATTTAATGACTGGTGGTGGTTCACATTTTATTCATGGTGCTTTTCGTAAAATGCTTTCAAAGTATGATGTTAATCATAGAATTGCATCTCCTTATCACCCACAGTCTAGTGGCCAAGTAGAATTGAGCAACAGAGAGCTCAAATTAATTTTGCAAAAGACTTTAATAGATCTAGAAAGACTTGGTCCAAGAAACTTGATGATGCATTATGGGCCTATAGAACTGCATATAAAAATCCTATGGGTATGTCTCCGTATAAAATGGTTTATGGTAAAGCATGTCACTTACCTCTCGAACTAGAACATAAGGCCTATTGGGCTATTAAAGAGCTCAATTATGATTTCAAACTTGCCGGTGAGAAGAGGCTATTTGACATAAGCTCACTTGATGAATGGAGAACCCAAGCCTATGAGAATGCCAAATTGTTTAAAGAAAAAGTTAAAAGATGGCATGACAAAAGGATACAAAAGCGTGAGTTTAACGTAGGTGATTACGTATTGCTATACAACTCTCGTTTAAGATTTTTTGCAGGAAAACGTCTCTCTAAATGGGAAGGTCCTTACATTATCGAGGAGGTCTATCGTTCCGGTGCCATAAAAATCAACAACTTCGAAGGCACAAATCCAAACGTGGTGAACGGTCAAAGAATCAAACATTATATTTCAGGTAATCCCATAAATGTTGAAACCAATGTTATTGAAACCGTAACCCCGGAGGAATACATAAGGGACACTTTCCGGAACGTTTCAGACTCTGAAAAGGAATAGGTATGTGGTACGGTAAGTAAACCGACTCCAAAACAGTTCTAATGGCAATATTTCTCCGTTTTGGAATATTTAGGAAAATAAAAAAATAAGAAGCAGTCCAGGAAGGACACAAGGCCTCCACGAGGGTGGAGGGCGCGCCCTACCCCCTGGGCGCGCCCCCCTACCTCGTGGGCACCTCGTGTGCTCTCCGGACTCTGTTTTCTTGCAGGATACGTATTTTGGTCGGTAAAAATTCATTATATAATCTCCCGAAGATTTTGACTCCTGTATCACGCAGATATCCTCTATTTTTGTTTTGAGCTGTCCTGCTGCAGATTAGAGCAACATGTCGTCCCAGGATTCTGAAGGAGAAAGCTATGTGGCTGATTACCTTGCAAATCCTAAGTTCTATGGAGATGTGGAGCATTGTGGTTGGACTACGGAAGAAGAAGAGGACTATGAACCCAAGAGGAGGGAGGAGACGAGCTCAGATGAAGATGAAGTCCCATTACCTCAACCTGGGGACATGCATGTGGAGTTCAAAAAGTCAAGCCTCCCTGATAGAGCAAAAAAAATTTAAGATCGAGTTTATCCCTTTTCGTCTCTTCCAGGAAAACAAGCAGGAACTATGCAAAAAGATATTAAGCCCGGAGCGGGAGATTGATGACCTGAGGGATCAAAATTCTGTCCTCAAGTGCAAATTAAGGATGAAGCCTACGCCATCAACTAAAACATCATCTCCACCATCCCCGAAGAAGGAGACATAATCACATGGGTATGGGCACTCCCCTTGGCAACTGCCAAGCTTGGGGGAGGTGCCCCGGTATCGTATCACCATCACACTCCTATCTTTACCGTTTTTCTTAGTTCGATCCTATTAAGTAGTATCTTGATCTAGTAGAATAAAGTTTTGGTATGATCTAGTTTTGAGTTTTGCTTTATGATCCCTCTATGTAATCGAGTCCGTGAGCTATACAATAAAGATTAGTGTTAAGTCAAGGGCCTGATTATCTTGCCATGATCTTGAGTGAATAAAAGAAAAGAGAAAAGAATAAAAAGAAATAAAGAGATCATATTGATCTTATGGAGAGTAATGACTTCACATAGAAAGAGTATGATGATTAAAAATTGTTGAGAGTTGACAAACATAGCTTTGGTCATCATTGCAATTAATAGGAAGTAATAAAAAAAGAGAGGTTTCACATATAAATATACTATCTTGGACATCTTTTATGATTGGGAGCACTCATTAAAATATGACATGCTAAAGAGTTGATGTTGGACAAGGAAGACAACATAATGGGTTATGTTTTCTTATATCTGAGATAAAGTATATTGTCATGGATCATCCAACATGTTGAGCTTGCCTTTCCCCCTCATGCTAGCCAAATTCTTTGCACCAAGTAGAGATACTACTTGTGCTTCCCAAAACCCTTAAACCAGTTTTGCCATAAGAGTCCACCATACCTACCTATGGATTGAGTAAGATCCTTCAAGTAAGTTGTCATCGGTGCAAGCAATAAAAATTGCTCTCTAAATATGTATGATTGATTGGTGTGGAGGAAATAAGCTTTATATGATCTTGTGATGTGGAAGAAATAAAAGCGACGGACTACATAATAAAGGTTCATATCACAAGTGGCAATATAAAGTGACGCTCTTTCGCATTAAGATTTTGTGCATCCAACCCTGAAAGCGCATGGCAACCTCTGCTTCCCTCTGCGAAGGGCCTATCTTTTATTATTATCTTCTACCTTATGCAAGAGTCATGGTGATCTTCACCTTTCCTTTTTACATTTTATCCTTTGGCAAGCACAGTGTGTTGGAAAGATCCAGACATATATATCTAACTGGATGTAAGTCAGCATGAGTTATTATTGTTGACATTACCCTTGAGGTAAAAGGTTGGGAGGCGAAACTATAAGCCCCTATCTTTCTCTGTGTCCGATTAAAACTCCGTAACCACAAGTATTGCGTGAGTGTTAGCAATTATGAAAGACTAAATGATAGTTGAGTACGTGGACTTGCTAGAAAGCTCTACATAGACTCTTTACGATGTTATGATAAATTGCAATTGCCTCAATGACTGAGATTATAGTTTGTTAGTTCTCAATAAAGTTTTTGATTCATACTTTGCATTGTGAATAGATTATTACTTGAGCATAAGAAATCATATGACAATATCCATATATGTTGCTGTTATGAGAATAATCATGATGCCCTCATGTCCGTATTTTATTCTATCGACACATCTACCTCTAAACATGTGGACATATTTATCGTTATCGGCTTCCGCTTGAGGACAAGCGAGGTCTAAGCTTGGGGGAGTTGATACGTCCATTTTGCATCATGCTTTTATATCATATTTATTGCATTATGGGCTGTTATTACATGTTATGTCACAATACTTATGCTTATTCTCTCTTATTTTACAAGGTTTACATAAGGAGGGGGAATGCCGGCAGCTGGAATTCTGGGCTGGAAAAGGAGCAAATATTAGAGACCTATTCAGCATAACTCCAAAAGTCCTGAAACTCCACGAAAGTTATTTTTGGAAATAATAAAAAAATTGAGCGGAAGAAATACGCCAGTGGGCCTCCACTGCCCACGAGGTGGGGGCGCGCCTACCTCGGGCGCGCCCTGCCTCGTGGGCCCCCTGTTGGCCCTCCGGTGCCCATCTTCTGGTATATGAAGTCTTTCATCCGAAGAAAAATCATAAGCAAGCTTTCGGGACGAGACTCCGCCGCCACGAGGCGGAACCTTGGCGGAACCAATCTAGGGCTCCGGCAGAGCTGTTCTGCCGGGGACACTTCCCTCCGGGAGGGGGAAATCATCGCTATCGTCATCACCAACGCTCCTCTCATCGGGAGAGGGCAATCTCCATCAACATCTTCACTAGCACCATCTCCTCTCAAACCCTAGTTCATCTCTTGTATCCAATTCTTGTCTCTAAGTGCAGAATTGGTACTTGTAGGTTGCTAGTAGTGTTGATTACTCCTTGTAGTTGATGCTAGTTGGTTTATTTGGAGGAAGATCATATGTTCAGATCCATTATGCATATTAATACCCCTCTTATTATGAACATGAATATGCTTTGTGAGTAGTTACGTTTGTTCCTGAGGATATGGGAGAAGTCTTGTTATTAGTAGTCATGTGAATTTGGTATTCGTTCGATATTTTGATGAGATGTATCTTGTCTATCCTCTAGTGGTGTTATGTGAACGTCGACTACATAACACTTCACCATTATTTTGGCCTAGAGGAAGGCATTGGGAAGTAATAAGTAGATGATGGGTTGCTAGAGTGATGTAAGCTTAAACCCTAGTTTATGCGTTGCTTCGTAAGGGGCTGATTTGGATCCATATGTTTCATGCTATGGTTAGGTTTACCTTAATACTTTTGTTGTAGTTGCGGATGCTTGTAATAGAGGTTAATCATAAGTGGTATGTTTGTTCAAGTAAGAACAACACACAAGCACCGGTCCACCCACATATCAAATTATCAAAGTACCGAACGCGAATCATATGAACGTGATGAAAACTAGCTTGACGATAATTCCCATGTGTCCTCGGGAGCGCTTTTCTCCATATAAGAGTTTGTCCAGGCTTGCCCTTTGCTACAAAAAGGATTGGGCAACCTTGCTGCACTTTATTTACTTTTGTTTCTTGTTGCTCGTTACCAATTATCTTATCACAAAACTATCTGTTACCTATAATTTCAGTGCTTGCAGAGAATACCTTGCTGAAAACCGCTTATCATTTCCTTCTGCTCCTCGTTGGGTTCAACACTCTTACTTATCGAAAGGACTACGATAGATCCCCTATACTTGTGGGTCATCACATATCATTTACGTATTTCAGTCCGGCCCGTGATCTCCCCCAACAATCATCGTCTTCGGGGAACTCGTTGGCGCCGGAGATGATGGAGAGCGAAACACCTCCGTGAGCCTCTCTGCCACATGCCGCGGATGACACTGAGGTGTTGTCCCAAAGGACCTCTCCGTGCCAGGGAGAGGTGCGGAAGGCCGCTGAGGCGACGCCAGAGGGTAATGCCTCGGCCGCCGAAAACATGGACACAACCCCTATGGAAACTGACGACGGGGGCCCGGACCAGTCCGGCCCCCAGCCGAATACGACTCTGGAGACCCACATGGCTCCGGAATCGAGCAAGCAGCCCCCTTTAAGGGAGGGGGGAGTGCCGACTCCACCGGCGACCTCCATTAATCTAGAAGCGCCGGAAACGTTGAGGTAAGCACTTCAACATTCTTCCGTCGTGGAGGAGCACCGTACTTTGATGGGTACGGTGGTTGAGAAGGTTCAGTTCGCCAAGAGCGGGCTGAACGAGGCCTTCACTAGCCTGCTAAGAGGCTTCGAGGTATGCGATGTAATATTCCTGACCGCTTTTGATATGAAAAATATGCCTGTATACAGATAGTAGCCCCTGAGACTCTGTTCGGCTCTTTGGAAAAAGGAGCCGAACCGAGGATCAAATATTTGCCGGAGATAACACGCATATCTATTTTGATAAACAGGCTTCACTGTTAGCGGCTTTAGCCAAGGACGCTGAAGTTTCCAAACTCCAGCGAAAACTGAAGCTGGCTGGCAATGAGATTGACCATATTAACAAGCGGCTCGATGAGGCCCAAGGTATGATTTTAAAAGACCCCTTACAAGCCTGAATTGTAATGCAAACTCAGATTTTAAGCTCATGTGCTGCTATGTATATGTGTAGGCAGCGTGACCGAGGTCGAGACCCTCAAGAGTGCCCCTGCCGAAGCCAAGGAGGAGGCGAGGGCAAGCAAAGCGGCCGCAGATAAAGCGGCAACGAATTTAGAGGCCGAAAAGGTCGCCCGCCGCCAGTATGAGGCGAGGGTGACCGTGGAGCAAGCACTCCAAGATACCGCAAACAAGTGTGACTACTTAGTGGAGAGTAATAAAGCCCAAGCGGACGAACTCACCAAGGCTCTTCAAGAGGCGAAGGAGGCGCAGACCGAGTCCCGGGCGGGTCGTGAGGAGATCAAGCAATCCGAACAGATGGCGGCTGGTAAGTCTTTTGTTTTACAGAGTATATTTGGCGGTCGAAGATATGCTTTGCTAAATTGACTATGGAGTGCTCCAGACGCCTTTGTGGATCTCTCGAGAAGTGCTGCCGACGCCGCCCAATACTTCCGGGCCCAAGAAGGGAACGTGACGGAGAAGCTCTTCTGGTTGCAGTATTTGGCGCCGGAGCGGCCAGCATTGCTAAACAACCAGATGATGCAACTGGCGGAGCTGTATAGGATGTCCGGTTTGTCCATGAAGGATATCATAGTCCGGCGATGGCCAGCCGGACCCGTTCTGAGCAGCTACTCCGGCCTGGTCAAGCGGCTCGGCGACACCTTGCTCCGAGTTGAGGCTGTGAAGCGCTCAACGTGTATAGAAGGTGCGCGGATGGCCTTTGCCCGTGTCAAGATGCACTGGGCGAAGATGAAGGCCGCCGTCGTGGCGGTTGAGAGTCCGCCCGGAGGCAAGGACCACCGCAAGCCGGAGCACTATTTTGAAGATGTCCTCGAGGGTGCCCATTTGATAGAGGGTCAATGCTCGAAGGATATTGTGTTCGAGTGAATGTATCCGAACTGCCCCGACCTTGTATTATAAACCAAGGCTTTGTAATATATTTATGCTTTTATCCGAACTACATATCTCCGGTGCGGCCGTATTTTATTATTCTTGAAAGTTTGCCAGTCGTCGGCTTCAGCCCCCACGTAGATGCTACGGGGGTGTTCATAATAACGTGTAATCACTCTTGACCCAACGTCTTGGTCCATAAAGAAGGTGACCTACGTAACGAACCAGGCAATCAGACTATGCGGCTTAAGCACTTTTTCACTTAGCCATAGGAGTTTGACTGTGCGGCTAAGAACTAGCCCCTGGTGCGCGTGCGGCTGTTCAAACTGGGATACCTTAGGCGCGTGACCGAACCGAAGTCAGTCCTTCGTATAATACGGAAAAAATCGCAAGAGATTTACATTGAGTCGCCGAATAGCCGACCAGCTCTCGCCATACCATGACAGTCAGTTTTCGGCTTTCTCTACTGAGGTGTTTGACCGGACGAACCAGAAACACAATCGGAGTAGTTCTCCCTTTACTACCTTAGTCGAACAAGTGGAACGTAAGGTGGTAACCACGGGAGCCGGGCAACCCAACTATTGACCGAAGATATGATTCGGAGCCGTTGCATAAAATGCCATATTCGGGACGCCGAAGTATACTATAAAAGTGTTCGGACTTCTTTTTTTTTTGAAAAAGGAATATATGTGGCTGACTAGAGCCCCCTGGCGATTTAAATCATGTCGAGGTGTATATGCCGATCTGACGCAAAGAGGGAATATAGATTAGGAAATAAGCCAATACCGAACAGGGTTGGGAGAAATTGTTTCCATTATAGTCTGATATATACGTGAAAACGTATTTTACAGAGGATGCGATAAGCATCGAGGCTATTTTACATGCCGAGCACAAGGGAAAGCTGTATACAGGTCCTAAAAAAGGAAAAATTAATCTTGAAGATCCTTTGGGCACTCTGCCGCACGTCTGCACTGTTTTTGCCTTGGTGTATGATCCTTTGAAAGGATCAACGATCAAGTATACATAAGGAGACTGGAAAAGGGGCCCTTGGTATCATCAAAAAGTGATGTTGGTTGTGAAGAACCTGAAAAATAAAAATAAGAAGAAAAAGAAGAATGTGAGGGTCCGGATAGGGTCGAACCGTATTGTGGACCTTATTATTAGTAGGCCTCCGTCCTTGCCCATGGTATCTTTAGTGCGTAGATATGTACGCGCGGTACGTATGCCGCTATCAGGTTGGGGCTTTGACAGAGGCTGAATTGCTAATCTAGCTCTGGGCGAGCCGGACTTTCATTCTGCAGGGTAGATCGGACTCGTTTGACACTGTCCGGGGGCTTGACTGTCGATGTACTATTCGGATTAATGAGGCCACCACATTTCGCCGCGAGGGCCGCAGTATGCTCCTCAGTATGGAGGGAGCGCTCCATGTTTCCATTGACTGTTATAACGCCACGTGGTCCAGGCATCTTGAGCTTTAGATAAGCGTAGTGCGGGACTGCATTAAAACGGGCGAAAGCGGTCCGTCCGAGCAGTGCATGATAGCCACTGCGGAAGGGGACGGTGTCGAAGATCAGGTCTTCGCTACAGAAATTATCCGGTGAACCGAAGACTACTTCCAGCATTATGGACCCTGTGCAACAGGCCTCGACGCCGGGTATCACCCCTTTAAAGGTGGTTTTAGTGGGCTTGATTCTTCATGGATCAATGCCCATTTTGCGGATGGTGTCCTGATAAAGCAGTTTAAGACTGCTACCGCCGTCCGTAAGGACTCGCGTGAGATGGAATCCGTCGATGATTGGATCGAGGACCAACGCTGCCAAACCGGATACTGGTCAGATGGTCTCTGCGGTCAAAAGTGATCGGACAAGCCGACCATGGGTTGAATTTTGGGGCGACTAGCTCTATGGCGTAAACGTCCCTTAGTGCGCACTTGCGCTCCCGCTTGGGGATATGAGTGATGTAGATCATGTTCACTGTTTTTACTTCGGGGGGAAATTTCTTTTGCCCCCCTGTGTTTGATGGGCGAGGCTCATCGTCATCCTCTCTAGGCGGCCCTTTCCCCTTATGCTCGGTGTTTACCTTACCGGCCTATTTAAAGACCCAACAATTTCTGTTGGTATGATTGGCAAGCTTGTCCGGGGTGCCATGGATCTGGCAAGGCCGATCTAGTATTTGGTCCAAACTAGATAGACCATCTTTGTTTCTTTTGAATGGCTTCTTCCGCTGACCGGGTTTAGAGCCAGTGAATCCCGCCTTGACCGCCATGTTTCTGATGTCTTCATTGTTGCTTCGACGCTTGTGTTTATTGCATCGTGGCTTGCCATTGTCGTCTCTGGCTTCGAAGGTGCCAGGGTTGCTGGTGTTGTTTCTTCTACGAGCTAGCCAGCTATCTTTTCCCGCGCAAAAGCGGGTCATGAGTGCGGTTAGGGCTGCCATGGACTTCGGTTTTTCTTGGCCGAGGTGTCGGACGAGCCATTCGTCGCGGACGCTGTGTTTGAAGACTGCGAGGGCTTTGACATCCGGACAGTCGATGATTTGGTTCTTTTTAATCAAAAACCTCGTCCAGATCTTCCCGGGCTAATTCTCCGGGTTGCTGGACTAACGTCATCGGCATCTGGAGGCCGGACATAGGTACCTTGGAAGTTGTCTCTAAAGGCATCTTCCAAATCTTCCCAGCTACCAACAGAGTTTTCTGCGAGGCTATTTAACCAGTGTCGTGCTGGTCCCTTGAGTTTTAGGGGGAGGTATTTGATGGCGTCGAGATCATCACCGCGAGCCATGTGGATGTGGAGAAGAAAATCCTCAATCCATATTGCGGGATCTGTCATTCCATCGTATGATTCAATGTTCACGGGTTTAAACCTTCTGGGAACTGGTGTTCCATTACCTCATCGGTGAAGCATAAGGGGTGTGCGGCGCCTCTGTACCGGGCGACGTCGCGACGTAGTTCGGATGACGTCCGTATGCGATTTTCGGCCCGGGTGAGGTTATGCCTACACGCGGGGCCTGATGGCTGTCTTCTCGCGTTGGGGCGCGCCCCCTTGATCCGTAGATTGATCTGACTTGGCCTGCTCTATTGTCCGGGTCCTATCATAGGCCGTAGGTGTATCCTGGAGCCGTTGTCTCTCTGCCTTTACGGCGAGGTGGTGCGGGTTGGTTTTCGGCCTGAGTAGCCTCTCTGTCCCGTCCACGCGGTGGTCGGTCAGGTTTGTCAGCAGGTTTATACTTTGGCGGTATTGGCTCAAGGGCCTCGTCGTCGAATTGTGGTAGTAGCTTGTGAAGGAAATATGCCCTAGAGGCAATAATAAAGTTATTATTTATTTCCTTATATCATGATAAATGTTTATTATTCATGCTAGAATTGTATTAACCGGAAACATAATACATGTGTGAATATATAGACAAACATTATGTCACTAGTATGCCTCTACTTGACTAGCTTGTTAATCAAAGATGGTTATGTTTCCTAACCATGAACAAGGAGTTGTTATTTGATTAACAAGGTCACATCATTAGTTGAATGATCTGATTGACATGACCCATTACATTAGCTTAACACTTGATCGTTTAGTATGTTAATGCTTTCTTCATGACCCATACATGTTCACCTGTAACTATGAGATTATGCAACTCCGTTTAGGAGGAACACTTTGGGTGCTACCAAACGTCACAACGTAACTGGGTGATTATAAAGGAGTACTACAGGTGTCTCCAAAGGTACTTGTTGGGTTGGCGATTTCGAGATTAGGTTTTGTCACTCCGATTATGGGAGAGGTATCTCTAGGCCTTCTCGGTAATACACATCACTTAAGCCTTGCAAGCATTACAACTAATGAGTTAGTTGTGAGATGATGTATTACGGAACGAGTAAAGAGACTTACCGTAACGAGATTGAACTAGGTATTGGATACCGACGATCGAATCTCGGGTAAGCAACATACCGATGACAAAGGGAACAACGTATGTCGTTATGCGGTTTGACCGATAAAGATCTTCGTAGAATATGTAGGAACCAATATGGGCATCCAGGTTCCGCTATTGGTTATTGACCGAGAATAGTTCTAGGTCATGTCTACATAGTTCTCGAACCCGTAGGGTCCGCACGCTTAACGTTTCGATGACAGTTCATTATGAGTTTATAAGTATTGATGCACCAAAGTTTGTTCGGAGTCCCGGATGTGATCACGGACATGACGAGGAGTCTCGAAATGGTCGAGACATAAAGATTGATATATTGGAAGCCTACATTTGGACATCGGAAAGGTTCCGAGTGAAATCGGGAATTTCTGGAGTACCGGAGGTTACGGAACCCCAGGAACTACATGGGCCCATAGTGGGCCTTGGAGGAAAGGAGAAGGGCAGCCCTAGGTGGCGCGCCCCCCTTCCCCTAGTCCTATTAGGACTAGGAAAGGTGGGCCGGCCCCCTCTCTCTCTTTCCCCTCCGAATCCTAATCCAACTAGGATTGGAGGAATCCTACTCCCGGAGGAGTAGGACTCCTCCTTGGTGCGCCTCCCCCTAGGGCCGGCCACCTCCCCCTTGGCTCCTTTATATACGGGGGCAGGGGGGCACCCCATGACACACAAGTTGATCTACGGATCTTTCCTTAGCCGTGTGCGGTGCCCCCTTCCACCATATTCCACTTCGGTCATATCGTCATGAGCTTAGGCGAAGCCTGCGCCGGAGAAGTCATATCGTCGTGGAGCTTAGGCGAAGCCTGCGTCGGTGGAGCATCAACATCGTCACCACGCCGTCGTCTTGTGGAACTCATCCCGACACTTTGCTGGATCGGAGTCCGGGATCGTCATCGAGCTGAGCGTGTGCAGAACTCGGAGGTGCCGTGACGTTCGGTGCTTGGATCGGTCGGATCGTGAAGACGCACGACTACATCAACCGCGTTGTTATAACGCTTCCGCTTTCGGTCTCACGAGTGCGTGGGCGGACACTCTCCTCTCGTTGCTATGCCATCACCATGGTCTTGCGTGATCGTAGGAAAATTTTTGAAATTACTACGTTCCCCAACAGTGGCATCCGAGCCTGGTTTTATGCGTTGATGTCATATGCACGAGTAGAACACAAGTGAGTTGTGGGCGATACAAGTCATACTACCTACCAGCATGTCATACTTTGGTTCAGCGGTATTGTGAGATGAAGCGGCCCGGACCGACATTACGCCAGACGCTTACGCGAGACTGGTTTCACCGCTCTGAGCACTCGTTGCTTAAAGGTGACCGCGGTGTCTGTCTCTCTCACTTTAGTTGAACCGAGTATGGCTACGCCCGGTCCTTGAGAAGGTTAAAACGGAGTCTATTTGACAAACTATCGTTGTGGTTTTGATGCGTAGGTAAGAACGGTTCTTGCTCAGCCCGTAGCAGCCACGTAAAACTTGCAACAAACAAAGTAGAGGACGTCTAACTTGTTTTTGCAAGGCATGTTGTGATGTGATATGGTCAAGACGTGATGCTATATTTTATTGTATGAGATGATCATGTTTTGTAACCGAGTTATCGGCAATCGGCAGGAGCCATATGGTTGTCGCTTTATTGTATGAAATGCAACGCCATGTAATTGCTTTACTTTATCACTAAGGAGTAGCGATAGTCGAGAAGCAATAGTTGGCGAGACGACAACGATGCTACGATGGAGATCAAGGTGTCGCGCCGGTGGCGATGGTGATCACGACGGTGCTTGGCGATGGAGATCACAAGCACAAGATGATGATGACCATATCATATCACTTATATTGATTGCATGTGATGTTTATCCTTTATGCATCTTATCTTGCTTTGATTGACGGTAGCATTATAAGATGATCTCTCACCAAAATTATCAAGAAGTGTTCTCCACAGTATGCACCGTTGCGAAAGTTCTTCGTCTTTGAGACACCACGTGATGATCGGGTGTGATAGGCTCTACGTTCAAATACAATGGGTGCAAAACAGTTGCGCACGCGGAATACTCAGGTTAAACTTGACGAGCCTAGCATATAACAGATATGGCCTCGGAACACGGAGACCGAAAGGTCGAACGTGAATCATATAGTAGATATGATCAACATAGTGATGTTCACCATTGAAACTACTCCGTCTCACGTGATGATCGGACATGGTTTAGTTGATATGGATCACGTGATCACTTAGATGACTAGAGAGATGTATGTCTAAGTGGGAGTTTTTTTTTAAATTTGATTAATTGAACTTAAATTTATCATGAACTTAGTACCGATAGTATTTTGCTTGTCTATGTTTCTGTAGATAGATGGCTCGTCTTTGTTGTTCCGTTGAATTTTAATGCGTTCCTTGAGAAAGCAAAGTTGAAAGATGATGGTAGCAATTACACGGACTGGGTCCGTAATTTGAGGATTATCCTCATTGCTGCATGAAAAAATTACGCCCTGGAAGCACCGCTGGGTAGCGAACTGCTGCAGATCTTGAGCGAGAAGTTGTGAACGTCTGGCAAAGCAAAGTGATGACTACTCAATAGTTCAGTGTGCCATGCTTTACGGCTTAGAACCGGGTCTTCAACGACGTTTTGAGCGTCATGGAGCATATGAGATGTTCCAGGAGTTGAAGTTAATATTTCAAGCAAATGCCCGGATTGAGAGATATGAAGTCTCCAATAAGTTCTATAGCTGCAAGATGGAGGAGAATAGTTACGTCGGTGAGCACATACTCAAAATGTGCAGGTATAACAATCACTTAATTCAGCTGGGAGTTAATCTTCCGGATGATAGTGTCATTGATGTAATTCTCCAATCATCGACACCAAGCTACAAGAGCTTCGTGATGAACTATAATATGCAAGGGATGACTAAGCCAATTCTGAGCTCTTCGCGATGCTAAAAGCAGCGGAGGTAGAAATCAAGAAAGAGCATCAAGTGTTGATGGTCAACAAGACCACTAGTTTCAAGAAAAGGGCAAAGGGAAGAAGAAGGAAACTTCAAAAGAACAGCAAGCAAGTTCTTTGCTCGGGAGAAGAAACCCAAGTCTGGACCTAAGCCTGAAATCGAGTGTTTTACTGCAAGCAAACCTGGACACCGGAAGCGGAACTGCCCCAAGTATTTGGCGGATAAGAAGGATGGCAAGGTGATCAAAGGTATATGTGATATACATGTTATTGATGTGTACCTTACTAATACCGCAGTAGTACACGGTATTTGATAATCGGTTCTGTTGCTAATATTTGCAACTCGAAACAGGGAACTACGGATTGCGAAGATTGGCTAAGGACGAGGTGACGATGCGCGTTGGAAATGGTTCCAAAGTCGATGTGATCGCGGTCGGCACGCTACCTCTACATCTACCTTCGGGATTAGTTTTAGACCTAAATAATTGTTATTTGGTGCCAGCGTTGAGCATGAACATTATATCTGGATCTTGTTTAATGCGAGGCGGTTATTCATTTAAATCGAGAGAATAATGGTTGTTCTATTTATATGAGTAATATCTTTTATGGTCATGCACCCTTGAAGAATGGTCTATTCTTGTTGAATCTCGATGAGTGATACACATATTCATAATGTTGAAGCCAAAAGATGCAGAGTTGATAATGATAGTGCAACTTATTTGTGGCACTTGCCGTTTAGGTCATATCGGTGTAAAAGCATGAAGAAACTCCATCTTGATGGGCTTACGGAATCACTTGATTATGAATCACTTGGTACTTGCGAACCCCGCCTCATGGGCAAGATGACTAAAACGCCGTTCTCCGGAACTATGGAGCGAGCAACTGATTTGTTGGAAATCATACATACTGATGTTTGTGGTCCAATGAATGTTGAGGCACGCGGCGGGTATCTTTATTTTCTCACCTTCACAGATGATTTGAGCAGATATGGGTATATCTACTTAATGAAACACAAATCTGAAACATTTGAAAAGTTCAAAGAATTTCAGAGTGAAGTGGAAAATCATCGTAACAAGAAAATAAAATTTCTACGATCTGATCGTGGAGGAGAATATTTGAGTTACGAGTTTGGTTTACATTTGAAACAATGTGGAATAGTTTAGCAACTCACTCCAACCGGAACACCACAGAGAAATGGTGTGTCCGAACGTCGTAATCGTACTTTACTAGATATGGTGCGATCTATGATGTCTATTTCCGATTTACCGCTATCGTTTTGGGGTTATGCTTTAGAGACAGCTGCATTCACGTTTAATAGGGCACCATCTAAATACGTTGAGACGACACCGTATGAACTATGGTTTAGCAGTAAACCTAAGCTGTCGTTTCTTAAAGTTTGGAATTGTGATGCTTATGTGAAAAAGTTTTCACCTGATAAGCTCGAACCCAAATCGGAAAAGTGTGTCTTCATAGAATACCCAAAGGTAACTATTGGGTACACCTTCTATCACAGATCCGAAGGCAAGTTTTTCGTTGCTAAAGATGGATCCTTTCTAGAGAAGAAGTTTCTCTCGAAAGAAGTGAGTGAGGGGAAAGTAGAACTTGATGAGGTAATTGTACCTTCTCCCTTATTGGAAAGTAGTTCATCACAGAAATCAGTTCCGGTGATTCCTACACCAATTAGTGAGGAAGTTAATGATGATGATCATGAAACTTCAGATCAAGTTGCTACCAAACCTCGTAGGTCTTCCAGAGTAAGATCCGCACTGTGAGTGGTACGGTAATCATGTTCTGGAAGTCATGTTACTAGACCATGATGAACCTACGAACTATGAGGAAGCAATGATGAGCCCAGATTCCGCGAAATGGTTTGAGGCCATGAAATCTGAGATAAGATCCAAGTATGAGAACAAAGTATGGACTTTGATTGACTTGCTCTATGATCAGCAAGCCATGTTAAATAAATGGATCTTCAAGAGGAAGATGGACACTGATAGTAGTGTTACTATCTACAAAGCTAGACTTGTCGAAAAAGGTTTTGGACAAAGTTCAAAATGTTGAATACAATGAGATTTTCTCACTTGTATCGATGCTTAAAAGTCTGTCCGAATCATGTTAGCAATTGCCACATTTTATGAAATCTGGCAAATGGATGTCAAAACTGCATTCCTTAATGGTTTTCTTAAAGAAGGATTGTATATGATGCAACCAGAAGGTTTTGTCAATCCTAAAGTTGCTAACAAAATGTGTAAGCTCCAACGATCCATCTATGGACTGGTGCAAGCATCTCAGAGTTGGAATACACACTTTGATAAGTTGATCAAAGCATATAGTTTTATATGAGACTTGCGGTGAAGCCTGTATTAACAAGAAAGTGAGTGGGAGCACTACAACATTTCTGATAAGTATATGTGAATGACATATTGTTGATCGGAAATGAAGTAGAATTATTCTGCAAAGCATAAAGGAGTGTTTGAAAGGAGTTTTTCAAAGAAGGACCTCGGTGAAGCTGCTTACATATTGAACATCAAGATCTATAGAGATAGATCAAGACGCTAGATAAGTTTTTCAATGAATACATACCTTGACAAGATTTTGAAGTAGCTCAAAATGGAACAGTCAAAGAAAGAGTTCTTGCACGTGTTACAAGGTGTGAGATTGAGTAAGACTCAAAACCCGACCACTGACGGAAGATAGAAAGAGAATGAAAGTCATTCCCTATGCATCAGCCATAGGTTCTATAAAGTATGTCATCTTGTGTACCAAATCTATTGCATACCCTACCACTAAGTTTGGCAACGGAGTGCAATAGTGATCTAGGAGTAGATCAATGGACAGCGGTCAGAATTATCCTTAGTGGAATAAGGATATGTTTCTCGATTATGGAAGTGAAAAAGGTTCGTCATAAAGGGTTACGTCGATGCAAGTTTTGACACTAATCTAGATGACTCGAGTCTCAATCTGGATACATATTGAAAGTGGGAGCAATTAGCTAGAGTAGCTCCGTGCAGAATTGTAGACACGTAAATTTGCAAAATACTTGCGGCTCACGAATGTGACAGGCCCGTTGACTAAAATTATCTCACAAGCAAAACATGATCACACCTTAGTACTCTTTGGGTGTTAATCACATAGCAATGTGAACTAGATTACTGACTCTAGTAAACCCTTTGGGTGTTGGTCACATGTCGATGTGAACTATGGGTGTTAACCACATATAGATGTGAACTATTGATGTTAAATCACATGGCGATGTGAACTAGATTATTGACTCTAGTGCAAGTGGGAGACTGAAGGAAATATGCCCTAGAGGCAATAATAAAGTTATTATTTATTTCCTTATATCATGATAAATGTTTATTATTCATGCTAGAATTGTATTAACCGGAAACATAATACATGTGTGAATATATAGACAAACAGTATGTCACTTGTATGCCTCTACTTGACTAGCTTGTTAATCAAAGATGGTTATGTTTCCTAACCATGAACAAGGAGTTGTTATTTGATTAACAAGGTCACATCATTAGTTGAATGATCTGATTGACATGACCCATTCCGTTAGCTTAACACTTGATCGTTTAGTATGTTAATGCTTTCTTCATGACCCATACATGTTCCTGTAACTATGAGATTATGCAACTCCCGTTTACGGAGGAACACTTTGGTGCTACCAAACGTCACAACAATCGGGTGATTATAAAGGAGTACTACAGGTGTCTCCAAAGGTACTTGTTGGGTTGGCGTATTTCGAGATTAGGTTTTGTCACTCCGATTGTCGGAGAGGTATCTCTAGGCCTTCTCTGTAATACACATCACTTAAGCCTTGCAAGCATTACAACTAATGAGTTAGTTGTGAGATGATGTATTACGGAACGAGTAAAGAGACTTACCGGTAACGAGATTGAACTAGGTATTGGATACCGACGATCGAATCTCGGGTAAGCAACATACCGATGACAAAGGGAACAACGATGTCGTTATGCGGTTTGACCGATAAAGATCTTCGTAGAATATGTAGGAACCAATATGGGCATCCAGGTTCCGCTATTGGTTATTGACCGAGAATAGTTCTAGGTCATGTCTACATAGTTCTCGAACCCGTAGGGTCCGTGACGCTAACGCTTTTGATGACAGTTCATTATGAGTTTATAAGTATTGATGCACAAGTTTGTTCGAGTCCCAGATGTGATCACGGACATGACGAGGAGTCTCGAAATGGTCGAGACATAAAGATTGATATATTGGAAGCCTACATTTGGACATCGGAAAGGTTCCGAGTGAAATCGAATTTATCGAGTACCGGAGGTTACCGAACCCCGGGAACTACATGGGCCCATAGTGGGCCTTGGAGGAAAGGAGAAGGGGCAGACCTAGGTGGCGCGCCCCCCCTTCCCTAGTCCTATTAGGACTAGGAAAGGTGGGCCGCCCCTCTCTCTCTTTCCCCTCCGAATCCTAATCCAACTAGGATTGGAGGGAATCCTACTCCGGAGGGAGTAGGACTCCTTAGTGCGCCTCCCCTTGGGCGGCCACCTCCCTCTTGGCTCCTTTATATCACAGGCGGGGGCACCCCATGACACACAAGTTGATCTACGGATCTTTCCTTAGCCGTGCGGTGCCCCTTCCACCATATTCCACTTCGGTCATATCGTCATGAGCTTAGGCGAAGCCCTGCGCCGGAGAAGTCATATCGTCATGGAGCTTAGGCGAAGCCTGCGTCGGTGGAGCATCAACATCGTCACCACGCCGTCGTCTTGTGGAACTCATCCCCGACACTTTGCTGGATCGAGTGCAGGGATCGTCATCGAGCTGAGCGTGTGCAGAACTCGGAGGTGCCGTCGTTCGGTGCTTGGATCGGTCGGATCGTGAAGACGTTCGACTACATCAACCGCGTTGTTATAACGCTTCCGCTTTCGGTCTACGAGGGTACGTGGACGGACACTCTCCCCTCTCGTTGCTATGCCATCACCATGGTCTTGCGTGATCGTAGGAAATTTTTTGAAATTACTACGTTCCCCAACAGCTTGCACTTCAGGTAGCTCTTTGTTGGGTGTTCGAGGACGTATTCTTCGGCTGCCAGGACTTTAGTCCATCTGTCATTGAGCGTATCTTGTTCGGCCTGAAGCTGCTGCTGTTTCTTTTTTAAGCTTCTCGCTGTTGCGATTAGCTGGCGCTTAAAGCGCTCTTGCTCAAGGGGTTCCTCGGGCACGATGAAGTCTTCGTCGCCGAGGCTCAAATCATCCTTGGAGATTGGTAGATAGTTACTATCCTCCGAGTCCTCGTTTCTGACCGGGTCGTCGAGGTTAACCTGCCCCTCCTCCCAATCATCCTGTTCAGATGTTGGATCGACGGGGGGCTTCGGGGTCTTCGGCGTTCTCCGGAGTATTATTGTCTCCGATGCCTGTATTGCTATCTTTTCGCGACGCAATTTTGAGCGGCGCCGCTAAAGTCGACGCTTTGGTGGTGCCTCAGCAGGCTTGTCCTCAACCGGATCCTTCCTGCCTTCGCCGTCGTCCTCTTTGGGTGTATCCACCATGTACACGTCGTATGTGGAGGTGGTCGTCCAACGTCTGGTAAACGCGGATCCTGGCCTTGTCCGTCTCCGGCATCATCGTCCATGTCGTCGATGTCTTCGGAGGCGTAATCCAGCATGTCGGTTAAGTCTTCGACAGTGGCTATGAAGTGGGTAGTGGGTGGGACGTAAAATTCCCTGCTCTCAGCCCTAGTCCGGGCTGGGCACAGTTCGGAGGCAATCCTTCTGTAATGGCGAGGGACCACATCAAGTCTAGAGCCTTGCCTAAGGGCGAGGGTCGGATGGGGAAACGAGAGTCCGCAGGGCTCCTGGCCACGCTTACTGAGCGTGGGCTTCGAGAGTTCGGAGCTAGTGTCCGGGGGCGAGTCCGGCTTTCCAACTACAGGGAGAGTCTGGTTTGACTCCGGGTTGGCCGAAGACAAAATCGCCTCCGGATCCCCGATTGTGAGTTTCGTAGCTGGGAGTCCGGCGGGCTTCAAACTCCCATCTCCGGACCCGGCAGTTTGTTCTGAATCTAAGGCCGGAGTGGTGATCGTGGTCGCGAACCCTTCGAAGATCAAGTCTCCTCGGATATCAGCGACATAATTTAGATTCCCGAAACTGATCTGATGACCAGGGGCGTAGCTGTCGATCTGTTTGAGGTGGCCAATCGAGTTGGCACGCAGAACGAAGCCACCAAACACAAAAATCTGGCCGAGGAGGAAAGTTTCCTCGGAAACGGCATCATTATTGATGATCGATCGAGCCATCGATCCTTTTGTCGACGGCACAGTGGAACTCTCAATGAAAGCACCAATGTCGGTGTCAAAACCGGCAGATCTTGGGTAGGGGGTCCCGAACTGTACATCTGAGGACCGAAGGTAACAGGAGACAGGGGACACAATGTTTACCCAGGTTCGGGCCCTCTTAATGGAGGTAATACCCTACTTCCTGCTTGATTGACTTTAATGAGTATAGGGGTTACAACATTTAATCTACCTCGAGATCATAATGGCTAAACCCTAGATGTCTAGCCTGTATGATTATAATTGCCTCTACGGACTAAACCCTCCAGTTTATATAGACGCCGGAGGGGCCTAGGGTTGTACAGAATCGGTTTACAGAGAAAGGAAACTTCATATCCGAACGCCAAGCTTGCCATCCACGCAAAGGAGAGTCCCATCCGGACAGGGGGAGGAAGGCCTTCTATCTTGTATCTTCACGGCCCATCAGTCTATCCCATGTCACATAGCCCGGACACCCGGGGACCCCCTAATCCAGGACTCCCTTAGTCGCAAGCTCGCCACCCCCCCCCACCTCGGGCGCGCTGTGAGCTTGTGGCTCCCTCGTGCAACATCTAGTCGCCCCCCCCCCCCCCCCGCCCTCAAGCATCTAGGGTCTCTCCTGGTCCAAAAAAATCATCGTAAAGTTTTATCGTATTTGGACTTTGTTTGATATGGTTTTCCTGTGAAACAATAAAATAGACAAAAGCAGAAACTGACACTGGCCACTGAGTTAATTGGTTAGTTCCAAAAATAATATAAAATTGCATGTACAGCATATAAGATTGATAATATGATAGCATAAAATAATTAAAAACTATAAATACGTTGGAGAGGTATCACGGCCCATAGCCGCCTTGTGTCCACACGGGCCCCTCCCGGACATCTGGGGTTTCTTTTTCTTTTTCAGTTCGTGAACATTAAGAAACAGAAATCATGAACACTTTTTGAAATCTTGAATTATTTGAAACATAGGAACATTTTTTTTCAATCATGCACATTTTTTAAATCAGGAACAATTTTGAATACACAAACATTTTTTTCATGCTCGAACATTGTTTCAAATTCATGATCATTATATTAATACAATAATATATTTTCAAAATCATGAACATTTTTGAATCTGTGGACATATTTTTCAAATGCATGAACATGTTTTGAATGCAAGAACAATTATTGAATCCATGAATATTTTATGATTTCCCAAACATTTTTCAAAATCATGAATATTTTTTGAATTGACGAACATTTTTAAAAACTCATGAACAGATTTTCAATATGAGAACATTTTCAAAATCAAGAACATTTTTTTGAATCTCAAACATTTTATGTTTTCCTGAGTTATTTTTCAAAACCGTGAGCACTTTTTGAATTCATAAACAGTTTTTCAAGTTCATGAACATTTCTGAATAGGGCGACATTTTCTAAAACTCATGAACTTTTTTTGTATCTGCGAGTAGTCTACGTTTTTCCTGACATTTATTTAAATAAGCATTAAAACAAAAAGGTAAAAGAAAAAGAGCGCCCCGCACCACAGTGGGCCGGCCCAAAGCTCTTGAGAAACCAAGCAACAAGTCAAATGGGGCGCCCCCAGTCGCGGCAGCTCCCGCACCCACGAGCGACCTGTTGGGCCGGCCCATTCTTGGGGTGAACGCCCCTTTTTTTTAACTTTTCGTTTTTATTTTCTATTATTGTTTTATACTATATTAAAATAATTTGGAATTATTTCTAAAATTTAAAACATTTTTAATTGTGAATTGTGAAAATAAGTTCTCGAAATCAAAAGAATACACATATTTTGTATTTTAATGAAAACAATTATGAGATTTTTTTAATTATGATGAACATATTTGATATTTCTTGTACAAATTTTGAATACAATGAACATTTTTAACTTTATGAACAAAATTTTTATTCAAGAAGAACAATTTTTATTTCTATGAACATTTTCTGAAATCTATGAAAAAAATTGTAATTTGATGAATATTTTTGCAGTTTTACGAAATTTTGACTTTTGATTAATATTTTTTAATCCGATGAACAAAAACTGTATTCGGTGAACATGTTTTGAAATTTATGAACATTATTTTACATTGAAAAATATTTTTTGAATTCGATGAACAAAAAACTGTTTGCGAATTTAAAAAGAAAATTCGCAAAAAAATGAAAAGTAAAAAAATACGTAATTTTGAAAAAACTGCTCAGGTATTTAAAAAAATTGTTTGCAATTACCAAAAATGTCCATTTTGTTTTTTGCTTTTCCCTAAGTTTTGGCGGATTTGTTTTAAGTATTGCTTTTCTACGAGAAGCACAACATGTGCCTCGGCAAGAAGCACAACTGAGCTATTTGAAAAGAAAAAAACACAGTTCTGCCTTTGCGAGAAGTCTAACTTATGCTTCCACGAGAAGCACAATTTTGCTTCCTCAAAAGAAAAGGCCTTGAAAAAGGTGGAAACACAACATGTGCTTTCATGACAAGCACAAGTATACTTCCTGAAATTAAAAAAAAGCACAACATGTGCTTCCGTGAGAAGCACAACTGTGCTTCCCAAAAAGGGCAAAGGACAGACGTGCTTCCCAAAAATAATAATGAAAAAGCGCAATTGTGCTTCCGGGTTCCGCTTTTCTTTTCGATTTCAGTTATTTTTTCCTTTTGGGTTTTCCTTTTTTTATAGTTTTGTTTTTTATTCCTGGTTTTCTCGTCAATTGACTTTTGGAATGGTTTTTCCATTAGTACCGGAAATCCAATGTTTTTTCCTGGTTTTTGAAAAACCATTCCAAAGGTCACGCAACGAAAAAAGAGAAAAAGTTTTGAAAAAAGAAATTACGGGAAAAAAGGAAAAACTCGGTGATTGCGACAACTGGCGCACATGCGTGCGTCACTTGTGAGTACTATACAAGGTGGTAGTGATTTGCAAGGGGTGCCCCTTAATTAGGGATTTATGAGAAACCATCGACTGAGTACGTGGGCAAATCTTGGCGATCCCATATTGGCATGTTTGATAGCCTACATCACCCCCAAACAGCCCGAGTAGGTGGGCTCACACGCGCACAAACATTAAAGCAACCCAAAGCCCGGCTCGCTAAGGCAGCTTCGTATTGGTCGTTTCCGGCAAGCCAGCTGAATCGGTGCAAAAATGGGGCATGACGTACGGCAGGGAAAATTTAGGCAGAGATGGCGGAGGCGAATATCCCCACCGCAAAATCTAGCATCTCCCCCATGTACTCGCTAACCTCTAGCCGCCAGTGTAATGCCATACACGTTTCGATACTTTGTTGTGTACTTCCAAAATTATCATGTAAAATGTGTCTAATTGTTTTGAAATCGATAGTTTGAGCTAGATGAGCTAGCTAGAAGAGGTTGAAACTACTGCTGCACACACCATAGGAAGTAAGGGCCTCTCAAGCACCGTCCCCCAATTCAGACTACTATCCGTCTACAGACGCGTCACGGGTAAGGGAGCCGTCCATGCAACGCTATACCTCAAATGCCCGCTTCTATTAACTTAAAAAAATAGCATTCCACCAAATCTTGCAGTTTTGATCTATGAAGTGCGCAACTACATGGACATAGTACACATTCCTTCCGCCGAACAACATGACCATAGAAAAATCACTTTCTGCCAAACAATGGCACGAGAAAAAAAATAAAAAAAGAAAACACATCTTTGCGCCAAACTAATGGCATGCTAGCCGCATCCTTCCGCCAAAAACTACAAGCGAATGCATGAAAAAGAAAGTGATTAGTGGCTTCCGTCAAATTTCAAACATGCTAGCACCAGACGTCATGCTAATCACCTTCCACCAAAGGCTAATAGCAGCGCAACAGTCTTCTGTCATTCGAACGAAGAGGAAAGGGGTACGTGACCCGCAAAAAAAAAAGGGAAAGGGGTACGTGATGGCTTCTAATTAGCTAGGCGGATGTCCTAAAAATGCTACACCTACGAAAAATACTACGTAAAAACGTTATCTCCTTCCCTAATCCTAACCAATCCCCCCCCCCCCCCCTATTTTCAGGGTGTGGGGGTGTGCTATCCAACTAAACAAAGCCACGTCACCCTTTACGTAACTCTTCGTAAAAAACTTTCATAAGTGTAGCAAAGCTCGCGGATGTTCGGGCTTCCACAAATTTTTCTCAGGTTGCTTCCGGTTTGTGGGGACATGCGGACTGGTCCGGACGAGTGCGGACGTTGGAGACACCATGTTGGATGACAAAAGAAAAAACGTCAAGACACCGTGATTCGTATGTTTGCGGGCGTTTTCTGCAAGCCGTCGATGAGCAGGATGGTGGACTGTAAAATCTGAAATGACTGTGAAAATTGTACATGGATGCTTAAAAATCCTGATGCCCACCCAATCATGAGAGTGCGGACGTACGCCTGTGATATGCCCACACCACACGTCCTTCCACAACCCATGCACGTCTGCCGTGAGGCGGCCGCTCGATCGGACGATACGCAGCACCGTACGTGATCGACCAAGACAGAACAGACACCGTTGTCCCTTGCATTTTGGAACCGTGTGCTTGTTGGGTACCGGGTGCACATACGTACCTACTCCGTCGGGCCGTCGCCATCGGTGTATCTCGGTTCTCGGAAGCCGTCGCCGTCGATGTATCTCGGTTCTCGGAAGCCATGGCCGTCGCCATCGGGGTTACGTGGAAACCCTTTCCATTTCCACCGTTGCATCACCGCTTACGTGCGCACATGCATGCATGCGTGCCCAGCCCAGGGCCGGAAGGTCCCTCCTTCCTGTGATCGGCAAGCCACTGATCCCATCATCAAGCATGTGGTCACGGATCCTGAGCTGTGTCCACCCCTCACACACGTAGGTCTACCCCGGCTGTTTCGGTTGACGTGGCCATGGCCCGATCGTCGTTGCAAGTTGCAACTTGCATGGAGGTAAAAGTGGACGCGAAATGTAATCGGGGGCTCCGATCCCCCTGTCCAAATGAGCTGTAGCTTTCCAGCTGACCACATCGGTACAAAACCCTTCGGTAATCAACTACTATGACACTTGATGAACGCCTAAACAATAAAGTCTTGTTTTAACTCAAAAAAAAAGGCTAGGGCTAGAGTGCTAGCTAGACCGGTTGGCTCAGCCTGGGCAATCGAGATGCGATCCGCTGATGTCTCAGCCTTTGATCAATCACGCGCGCTCAAAAGCTACCTATCCTGGTATTCGACTCGATTTGATTTTAACCAATCTGCCTCGGAGTAGTCCACTTCACGCTGCCGCTGGGCGTAAAAAGCAGTACAGGGTCAACAACCAACGTTAACATCAGATTAAACGCCACAAGATCCTGTCATTCGGCGAGTCCGGCTCGGGTTACTCTCAATGATTTCTTCTTTTCTTATTACGCGCGCGGGGTTCACGTGGTTGTTGCGCCGACGACGACTGTCGTAAGTGCAGCTAACTGCGTCGCCGCTAGCAATGGTAGCTTTCAGATTTTAATTTCATGGCACGCTTCGTCTGCGATGATTTGATATTTAGTGTCGCGTTTTTCTTTCGATGTGTGGACTGTAGCTGCTAGGAGATGTCATCCAGAAGTACTCCCTCCTTTTTGGTTTATTGGGTTCATCTCACTTTCATAGTTTTTCTATATAATATATAAGTCTTATTTTCACTTGTATCCACCACATGTTCACGTTTCAAGGTGCGTTAAATTGATGCATGCATCATAACTAATGCAGATTAAAATTTGAGTAATTTTATAAACTACGAGACACATTCCTCCACCCATCATCTACCTTGGTTGACGAGATTTCAGATTAAAACCCTATAAGGTGGTGGTATGTTAGTTTGTATCATACACTCGGGAATAGCAAACATCTTGTGTGTGACAGAGAATTAAAGAAGAGAGAGGGGGTTAGAGTAAGGCTGGTCATAGTGGGGAGTAACTTATACTAGTGTCATGCATATGACACTAGTCTAAATTACTACCTTTATAGTGCAAAATAACATAGTAGTGGTGTTATAGATGGCTTCATTTATTAGCTTGTAGACTCATCTTCTCTTGAGAAGCGCTGTGTTACAATAACATATTATGTTCCTCTAAGCACATCTCTACTTATTAAATACATGCCACATAAGCAAATTCGTCTTGGACTGCGCTATGTTACTTGCTAAGTTACTCCCACTATGACTAGCTAACATAGGTAGATACCGTATCATGTTAAATGATATCCTACTTTACGGCATGCCTGACAATAAATTTGATCATCTGTGATACTACTCTATGATACCATGCACTATGAAGATAGTATCGTACGCTAGTATCATGTGCATGATACTAGTATATGATACTCCCCACTATGAGTAGACTAAACCGGAAAGGAGGGAGTACCCCAATAATTTTTGGAAATGGAGAAATGGCCACGAGATAAGTGGCGGAGCTTGATGAAGATCTTGAGGGGGCTTATCAGAGTTGAGGGGGCAAAGAAGATAAATTATGCATGAACTCTGAGAAATAATTGATATTCAAACCTAAACATTAGGGGTAATTTTTCTAGGTGGGGGGGGGGGGGCAATGGCCCCCTTTGGCCCTCATGAAGCTCCGCCACTGCCCGAGATGAAGATGTCATCTACTGATTCCTGTGGGTCGCAAAAAAAAAAAGGAAAAAGTAATAACAGTCAATTAGTATGAAATAGATAGGTGATTGTGGTCACTTGGTCGGAAATCGACATGTGAGTGCGGGACAAACACGCTATTGTGATCGTTGTGGTCACGAAGGTCTTTTCTAAAGCAAAAGTACGTAAATGAGGTGCTAAGTGCATTAAATAGCTTAGCAACTCATGTCCTTAAGGCTCTTCCCAGTGCTTCAAGGTGTATTGGTGCTAAGGATGCCATGTAGGCAAAAAAGTGATGTGGCAGAGCAATTAAAGAGGAGAGAGAGCATTATGATGACCCCTGAAGGATACGATGCTAAGCACGTGAACCTATGCAAAATGACTATCAACCAATGCATGAAGGTGTTTTGGTGTTCAAACATTAAATGAGAAAGGCTTAGCTACAAAAGTTAAGCAACAATGCATTAGGGAGAGTAGTTGCTAAGCTTTTTATTGCATTTAGCACCCACCTTAGCACCAATACATTGGAAGAGGCCTAATGCATAGTTGTTTAGTTTTTTATCGCTAAGCTTCATTCATTTAACGAGTTGTAGACTCAGAATTATGTTTTCATTTAGATAAACATGCTTAGCACCGTTTATTTCTGGGATCACCAAACTACTCTCTCTCTCTCTCTCTTCTTTAATTAAGTTGTCATATTAGATTTTAGGCATTCTTAGTACCCGTACGTGATGAAACAATGGGAAGGACCTTATTCGGCCTCGTCATGGCTCACGACATCACATTCTAGCTACATACAGTCGACACGACTAGTGCTATTTTCATCACAGCTAAATGTTTGAAGCCAGGTTGCGTGAAAACCTCTCCATTTTCACCATTGCGTCGCCGCTTACGTACGAAAATGCATGCATGCGTGCACAGAGTCGGAGCTCGATCGGAAGGTCCCTCCTCTCCTTCGCATAGTCAGCGTGTGGTCAGGGATGGCAATCTGTGCCCGCCTCTCACATTGTTGCAAGGAGGTCGTTCGTCAGCCAGCGCGGCCGATAAGATACGGCGGAGAAGGAAGCGAAATGCAAATCGGCGCCGAGCTCCCCCTGTATGTCCTCTTCCACGCCAAGTCAAGCTGGAGTGTAGGACGGTCCAATGATGTACTAGAACGGTTCGATGATGTAGCTTTCCGGGTCCAAGCGTAGCAAAATCGACCATTTTAACTGCTGCGAAGTAAGTTAAAAATGTTGAACGGTTCAATGCTGTAGCTTTCCAGGTCCAAGCGCAGCAAAATCGACCGTTTTAACGTGGAGCAGACACTTGTTCGGCTGTTTGTTCATCAATCACTACTGCAGCGCTTCTCTCCCTCACTCTCTCTCTCTCTCTCTCTCTCTCTCTCTCTCGAAGGAAGGAAATCTTTTTCGAGAAGGAAATATGAGCCATGTCAGCAGGAGAAACGAAACCATGCATGTCTCGTGCTTGCGTGTGCGCCAATTTCTGTGAAGCCATCCTCACACCGCAACGATCGCGCGGTCGACGGACGAATGAAGCAAGCACAAGAGCCAAAGAGGCTTCGCTCATCGATGACACCGTACCGATGAACGGCTAATGGAGGATTAAAGTATAATTGCCTACTATAACTAGCAAACGAGCGGTAGTGAGCGACTGCTAGCTAGCGACGTACTAGTAATACGTAGGGGTTGACCTCGTAGCTCGACTTTTATAATATAATGAACAAAGACAATAATTGAATTCGGTTTTTAAACTTAACAAGCTTAACGTACAATATAAGTAATGAGTTTCACGAGCAGCTCATTAATACAACTAGACTAGATCATTCTCTCCTCGACTCTTTCCCACAAGAACCTCCAAGACGACTAGGGTTTTCTCACCTCTCACCGGCACTAATACCGATCTACCTCATCGTTTGTAGCCTTAAGGTCTAGTTTGTTTAGCCTTTGTGTCCTAAGCAGGAAGTCAAGGCGGCGGCGGCTTCTTCAACATAAAATAAGGTTTTCTACACCTAGCCCCCGTCCCGGAGATTAGTCCAACGTTGCCAGAGGGCGTATGGAGGTGTGTCTCCTACTGATCTCGTGGGATTCGGTTGATATTTGTCTTCCGTGGATTTGCTTGAATCCAGTCTTCGTTCGTTCGCGTTTGTGTGACTATAGGTTGAATCTTTTTGGTCTACACTTTCCTTCATCGACGACTGTTGTTTTTCTAATCTGCTGGTCCTTTGGGGTCTTAGCATGACAACTTACGGGCTATTTACTATAACATGATTTGACCGGCTCCAATGAAGGAGGGCGATGACGGCGGCATGTCTTCAACTCGTTCCAATGTTTTAGTTGTTGTTAGATGGTCTACAGACATGGATGTATTTTTTTGTTATTTTGACGATGTTCTTTATACTGCCATGATATGAATAGATAAAAAATCCACCCATATGGTGTCATATGGTGACTCTGCCAATGTCACTTTTTTTACACAGTATAACACAGACGCTCATACATACGCCCCAATGAATGCACGCACGCACATCCTATCCCTATGAGTATGATGTAGGGAGGAACCCTATGTGGACGATCTTTCACGTTTGGAGAGGATCCCTACGAGGAACACGAAGAACGAGCGGAAGAACACGAGGGAAATCACGGGGAAAAACACAAGAGAATCACTAAAACCAACAAGATCAATCACACATGTGATAGATCGATGAACACAAAGGGAGATACATGATCCAAAGTCAACAAAGGACGATACAAACGGTAGCCGTTCTTCTCCGTGAGGAGGTCTTGATGATGGTCTTCTCCGCAAAGGAGGTCTTGAATCCAAGGTGGATCTTCTCCGAAGAGGGGCGCGGTCTCTCTCGTGGAGTAGATCCGATATGGATAATGACTCTATCTAACAATGAGCTAAATCAACGCTAACTCTAACTAGGAGGAGGTGGAGGAGTATATATAGTCTTGGGCGCGAAGGGGTAAGTGGGGGATACATGGACTCGGTCCAATACACTGTGCGCAGACAGGCGTCAGACGTCCGGAGGGTTCCGGTCGTCCGGAGGCTCGGGAAGGTCCGGACGTCCGGTGCTCTTCGGACTTCCGTAGATTCGGCTCGGGTGCGCTTCGGTCGGACGTCCGGAGGGGGCCGGTCGTCCGGAGGCTTCGGAAGGTCCGGACGTCCGGTGCTCTTCGGACTTCCGTAGATTCGGCTCGGTGCGCTTGGTCGGACGTCCGGAGGGCAGTCGTCCGGTGCACTGAGTTCGGACGTCCGGTCCTGGTCGGACGTCCGGCCGCTGTAGCTTCGGGCAGCTTCTTCTCTTGGTCCTTGTACTTGGTGTCCTCGCCGTCTTGTCCAATGCTCGTAGTTGTTCCATGGCCTTCCTCTTGGTTCCTGGACATGCATAGCACACATGTTTGAGGTAGTAGCCATGTCTCACATATGGAAAGTGACGATTCGGAGAGGAGCGGGTTCACCTTGTGTCCATTAGCGTATGTCCGAGGTCTCGTCATATGTCCTCTTGGGGTTTGGAGAGTAGTCGGAGTGTACATGGGGATGAACGTGGGATGCTCCGCATCATCTCCCCCCCCCCCCCCCCTTGGGAAAGATCCGACCTCGGATCGTGATCCTCATAACCATGGAAACAGTTGTCGTAGACGGACTTGTAGTTGGACGAAGTTGAAGACATGGCGCAATCCGAGTAGTCCAAGGTGTCGCCGGAGTGATAGACATGCAAAAAGAGCAAACACAAGCAACACTCGGGAATACAATGGTTAGCGCACACAAAGTGTCCATCATGTAAGAATGAGTCCGTGCGGCAAGATTGGTCGTGACAAAATGCAGGAAGCTTATCTAGATGATCTAGAATGAGATGCAAAGCATTCATGGGATAATTAGCATGGTGCACAAAGCGACAAATTCTACCATTGTGAAAAATGATGTCATAGAGGGATGGTTTATCAATAGCATGAATATGGCAATGTATGCTCAACATGTGTATGCTATCATGCAATTGATGGTGGACCATATGATCATGATGCATGAATATGCCATCAAGGTAGATCACAACAAATTTGGTAAGGAAGTGCACAAGCTCATATATCATGGATGACATGGAAATAGATGCAATAAGACAAGCATAATGTGAGTCAATCCATGCATAGGGTGCAAACTTGTGGTGAGTATGATATGTCCATCGAGCATGACATGTACGAGCACAAACAACAAATATGGAGTTGGTGGTATACCAATGCTCGATGTCGTGGCATGAGTGGAGTTCCGAAGGTGCATCCAATAAGTGCGAGCGCTCCTCAATGTGAAGGTCCATAGAGCCAATCTCCAATGTCGCTCCTCCATCCAATAGATGTAACATGTACACAACAAGAAGGAAACAACAATGAAAGAGTGGCCCATCCAATATGCGTATTTGAGGATGGCTCAAAGAGAAGGAGTTCACCTTTATAAGAATGTCGAAAATGTTGGTGTCGCACATCATGTATGCCTTCACATAACCAATATGTCTCATGACGGTAATGCCTTGTGAAACCTTCAAAATGAAAGAACATGGCAAACACTCGGAAAAACAAATGAGGTTAGCGGAAAGGCAAAACCTATCATTCGTGTGGTAAGATACCCAACAAGTGTATGCATCATGCTCATCATAAGAAAGTACAAGGGAGAATTTCATAGTATGGAGGCATATGATGCAAGAACAACCAAATACAATAGGCTCAAGTAAACAAGCATGCATCACAAGTGAAGTGTCCAAGTCTCCAAGATCATGAAGCATAGAGGCAACTATTGGAGGCAAGCGACAATAAACAAGATATATCATGTGAGAGGCATGAACATATATGTCATCAACCCAAGAAAGCAAGTGATAGTGGAACATGGGTGATGCAACATAGCAAGCAATCATAGCGATCAAGTCAAGCAAGCTAGTAGTGCGAAGATGCAACGTACTAGAAGGAATCATGGCAAGCATGTCATCGGTGCAAATAGTGGGCATGAATAATTCACATGTCATAACACAAGCATAAAGGCAAGATATGAGCAAAATAGCATCAATAGCATGGGGCACATGATAAACATGACAATAGCAACAAGGATCTCCACCAAGCATGCAAATACACATAGGAGTAGCATAATGGTGAATCATGGGTATATGCAAGCAAGGGTCACAATTGCATGGCAAAGGCATAGGAGTAAAAATAACATGCAAAGTGAACACGGTAAAATGAGCATAAGGTGACAAGTGATAAATAGCCCATAGCCGTGTGAGAGACAAGTAAAAGAGATGCGCGTAGTATTTGCGCAAAAGGAATGGTGGGAATGAAAGTCCACGGGATCCCAAGTCATCATTGCTCTCAAGAGCTCGTTTAAATCAACTCATGGGATTGAGAAGTTGGCGAGTATACGTGAGTACCTACACAAAACAAAGACAAAGGGAAAATTGTGTGTGCGTGGTAGATGTACACATCATCCATCATGATGCGCACATGCATGTGTCGGTTAGCACAAAATAGCCAATGCTCAAATAAATGAGATGCGTGATATAAAAACATGTCATCCATCATGAGAGATTTGTTGTTATGTATGGCATAATGGAGACTCAAAGGTTGTAATGCATCATGAGAAATATCTAGAGCATTGTTATTCATGGAATGCATATGGTGCACGCAATTATGGGAATCATGCAAAGTATGAGATGCATCAAAATCTCCTAATATGTATGAGGAAACTATGGGGGTATCCTCATGAGTATGAGTAGCAACATCACATGGAGAATATTGACAACATCCAAAAAAATGCATATTTGGAATAATGTGATCATGGCATGGTATAGTAGATGAATTGTGCAAATCATTTAAAGGAAGCATGGCAATATCATCACATGAAAAACAAAAGCCAATGACCATCATCTCGTCATCTATGCCATAAGTGCAAATAGGATTGATTTTAATGTGGCATGCATAGTTACTATGTTGAGATTGTAATGATGCAATATGGGAGATCTCACGCATAGCATATGACAAGTTCAAAGGGTTGTCAAACATGATGTGACCAAAAGAATTTTCACATGATATCCTATGGAACATAGCATCACAACTAGGCAACTCAACATGCTCATCATCATATTCATCATAAATAGGTAAGTCAAGGCATGAAGAAGTTTCACTAGCATGAAGCATGGTAATAGGTGGGTCAACATCATGGGAGCAATCGATGTAAAGAGAGTCCACTAGTGGGACAAGAGAAGCACCATCACCTATGTTACCTTTGGAGCGTCGCTCATGTGTTGTAGGTGAGGTGTTGAAGATCCACTCGTTGTCATCTTCATCTTGATGGAACCATGTGGGGGGTGCATCATCGTCCACCATGGCCATCGTTTTTCCCATTGGAGGGATGTACTCGTCGAGGGTGGGCATGTCATTATGTTGGAGACCTAGCATCAAAGAAGAAAACACACTAGGAGTAGAGGTTAAGTCGTTAGGAATCATAGTGGCCTCACATGCTGTGTCAACTACCTCACTCTCTAAGTGTTGTGGCTCACTCGCTCCCTCAAGGATGCTCTCACTCATATGGTTGGTGGAGTCACTCAAATGGCGCTCAACCTCACATAGGATGTGTGGCATGCTCTCATGTGTGGGGCTAGTGGTGGTCACACTCATCCTCTCATAGGAAATGCTCTCAATGTCACGTATGGTGGAGTCACTCATGTCACTTATGTGGTGGTGGCTCTCCTCACATGGCACTTGGGGCATATTGACATATGTGGGTGTCGGAGAGATGTAGGTGCCAATGTCTCCATGCGCGGTCGCGTAGCTTGACTCGGAGTATGAGTCCAATATGGGCGCCGTCTTCATGTTGTAGAAGAGATTCGCGCTCGTCGCCGTGGTCGAAGGGGATGGCCCTTGCTCGACCGTTTTGTCACCGTCTTGGTGTTGGAGGCCCATATGATGTGGCACCTCGTAGCTCGTCTCCATGACCGAAGGGAGTTTCCCATGCTCGGCCATCTTCCTTGGGGGGCTTCCGAAGATGGAAGTGTCGCCCTCGCTCGTTGGTAGTCGCCTTGGACTTGATGAAGTCGTTGTAGGCGTACTCGTGGGAAGTAGGCGAAGATGTCGTACGTCCAAAGGCGAAGATGCCTTGAGAACACTTGGCGAAGATGCCGAAGTGGTTGATGTAGCCGTAGCACCGTCTTTGTGGTGGTCGTCTCGCAGTCTTCTTTTGTGCTCATGAAGCTTGGACTTGGCGTGAAGTAGGGCTTGTTGGGACTTGAGCATTTACGCTTGTGGAGCATCTTCATGATGATGGTGTCGTTGTCGTGCTTGAGCTCGTAGTAGATGTCGTTCGTCGTCGTCATGCACATGATGCTTGGAGGTGACTTGCCCTTCATGACGATGTGGATCACGAACGTGATGGTGGTCGCCATGGAGATGTGGACGTGGGCGACTTGCGCTTGCATCGCTTGGGCACTCCGAAGACTTGTGGCTTGAATGTCGCCTTCTTGAAGATGATGAAGGGGAAGTAGACTTGAGCAAGGTCTGAATCTCTTCCATCCTTGCATCTTGCTCCTCTTTATGTGCGGCAAGCTTCTTGTCGATGTAGTCCCTTCTCCTTGCTTCGGAGTGACGAATGTCGATGGAGATGTTCTTGATGCGCTCTTGCAAGTTAGATTGTGCGCCTTGCATTGTCGCCGTAGATCGAAGATTGACGCTTTGGTGATGTAGTTGTTCATGCCGTCGTTGTTGTCGAAGACCGGAGATGAAATGCCTTGCCTATCCATCACAAGACTCGAGAAAATATGAGTGGGAGAAAGAGAAGAACTATACCAAATGTACCTTGACCGATGTTGAAAATGGATCAATGATCACTCAATGTGTAACAAGGAAATAGCACAATTGGTACCAATTCTTGTCGGTTTCTCACACCTACACAAATAAGGCTTATGGTGGAGCTCGGTGAGGATAGTGGCACAAAAATTTGATGCAAAATGTTAGCAAGAGTCAATAATGTTGAAAGAGATTCACAAATTTGCAAGCGAAACAAGTAGACCAATAGCAAAGAATGGCACACGGAAACACACACACAGATAGATAAATGGGGTCGTGCAACCAAGGAATGAGCTCAAAATGTGGAATCCACCAAAACGCTCGTGTTGCACAACTCAAGAGAGACATTAGCACGATTGCTCAATAGGTGGATACGACACTTGTGCACAACCTATAAGATGCAAAATGGATGAACTTTGTGTCCCAAGTATGCTATGTATGTATGGTTCCCGGTGTTTCTCAAGATGATCCAAGATGATCGGATATGACAATCTTATATGCAATGTGGTATGATGCTATGGCTATTGCTTACAAGCTTCTTTGATCTCTCTCTTTTGCTTAAAAGCTTTATTTCTTTTTCTTTTTTTTTGTATGGCCACTTTGCACAATGCACAAACCAAGGTAGCAATTGTCTATATGCGGGAACAAATTTTGTGACACAAGAGATGATATGATACCAATATGATATGGTATGTATGCAATGGAAGGTGTATCGATGATCACTAATGTGCACAAGTAACGTTGCCTGGCAATAATCAAATGGCTAGTCTCGAAAGGCAAGTAACGCAAAATGGGCTAGGGGTTATCAATGCAATTTGCAAGGGGAATATACAATGGTGTCGTCGAGGTTATCGTCCTTTGCGAGGATGAGTGGCGGTGTTCTTGATGTAGATACCAAGATGTTGGATACTCGTCCCTAAGTAGCTGAAACACCTTAGGAAACAGAAAAAACCGCGAACTCAAAATCTCAAATGACAAATGTCAAATGGTGGTAGCGGGAATGCGGTGGTGGTTGCGGAAGCTCAATGTGATTGCGGAAATGCAATGGTGGTTTTGGAGTACGCAATGCGGAAGTTGGGTGTAAGGTGGTGAACTATACACGGTATCGGAGTTGGAAGCACGGTCCCTAAGTAGCCGAAACACCTTAGGAGACACAACTCACGACACAAACAAAATTGGGTTAAGTTGGGGTGGAAGTGTATGGTGGGTAAGCCTATGCGGAAGTGGCGGTGGTGGTTGATGAAGAAGCAACCGTCCCTAAGTAGCCGAAACACCTTAGGAGACTCGAATCACAACTCAAACAACCATGAGTAACAAAATTGGTTATGTTGCGGAAGTCGGTGGTGGAGTAGCGGATGATGTGGTGGAAGCCCTAGACGAAGATGCCAAAGTTCCAAATATTTTATGGAGTCAAATGATGTTGGTGGTATTTTTGTTGGAAGGGGGATGTCAATAGCTTCAAAACGAGCTAAAGAACGTCAAAATCGGAGTTCGGATGAATTAGTTATGGATAAAACAAAAATCAGCCGAAGTCTGAAACTACAGGTTACGGACGTCCGGAAAAGGTCGGATGTCCGGGGCGTCCGACGTCCGGGAAAGTCGGAAATCCGTAAATTTGGTTCGGGTTAGGGGTTCCGGTCGTCCGGGAAAGGTCGGACGTCCGGTCGTTCCTGGGGCTCCGGACGTCCGTAAAATGCCGGTCGTCCGGTGGGTCGGGGTCAATGCGAAATCCGAGTTCGGGGCGCAATTTTGGGTGGAAAATGGGGATTTTGGGGTCAAAATTGACGAGATTTCGTGGATGAAAGATGGGGAAACTTGGGGAAATGCTAGATCCACTCGAAACCAAGAAAATCCATGGATCAATATCAACAAAACATCATCAAAACCAACAAATCACAAAAAAATTTGGGGCTATTTTTGGTGGGGATTTTCGAAATTGGGGAAGAACACAACAAAATCAAGCTAGAAAACACGGGGTAGGGGCTCCAAAAACGTGATCAACCTTGCTCTGATCCAAGATGATGTAGGGCGAAACTCTATATGGACGATCTTTCACGTTTGGAGAGGATCCCTACGAGGAACACGAAAAACGAGCGGAAGAACACGAGGGAAATCACGGGGAAAAACACAAGAGAATCACTCAAACCAACAAGATCAATCACACATGTGCTAGATCGATGAACACAAAGGGAGATACATGATCCAAAGTCAACAAAGGACGATACAAACGGTAGCCGTTCTTCTCCGTGAGGAGGTCTTGATGATGGTCTTCTCCGCAAAGGAGGTCTTGAATCCAAGGTGGATCTTCTCCGAAGAGGGGCCGCGGTCTCTCTCGTGGAGTAGATACGATATGGATGAGCGAAGCTCTATCTAACAATGAGCTAAATCAACGCTAACTCTAACTAGGAGGAGGTGGAGGAGTATATATAGTCTTGGGCCACGAAGGGGTAAGTGGGGGATACATGGACTCGGTCCAATACCTTTGTCTTGTGAGACAGCGCCGGACGTCCGGAGGGTTCCGGTCGTCCGGAGGCTCGGGAAGGTCCGGACGTCCGGTGCTCTTCGGACTTCCATAGATTCGGCTCGGGTGCGCTTCGGTCGGACGTCCGGAGGGGGCCGGTCGTCCGGAGGCTCGGGAAGGTCCGGACGTCCGGTCTCTTCGTACTTCCGAGATTCGCTCGGTGCGCTTCGTCGGACGTCCGGAGGGGCCGGGCCGCCCAAAGGTTCGGAGTTCGTCGTACGTCCGGTCCTGGCCGGACGTCCGGCCGCTGTAGCTTCGGGCAGCTTCTTCTCTTGGTCCTTGTACTTGGTGTCCTCGCCGTCTTGTCCAATGCTCGTAGCTGTTCCATGGCCTTCCTCTTGGTTCCTGGACATGCATAGCACACATGTTTGAGGTAGTAGCCATGTCTCACATATGGAAAGTGACTATTCGGAGAGGAGCGAGTTCACCTTGTGTCCGTTGGCGTATGTTCGAGGTCTCGTCATATGTCCTCTTGGGGTTTGGAGAGTAGTCGGAGTGTACATGAGGATGAACGTGGGATGCTCCGCATCGGAGTACCTTCGAGAGACTGAGACTGGACATCATGTTGAGATTTACGAAGTCATCATAGATGCCTCCGTAGTCGACGGAAACGCCTCCTACCATTGGACGAACATCACCGTAAAGCCTGAAATAAATCTAAAAATATGAGCACCAATGCAAGTCTAGCACTTGAATTTTGATGGGTTGTTTCCATGATAAAAAATCTAAGAGCATCTACAACCGGACCCCCAAACGTCTCATCTTACAGTCTGGTCATTTAGCAAAACACAAAAAAGAAGAAAAAAGGCCACCCAACTAGACACACCCCCCCACACACACACGCACACACATTGTCCTCATGTGACCGGGTTGTTATTCCCATATCACATTAAACATGGGGAGGATATGGGAATGTCCGGATAGCCCTCCACTACGATGCGGCCGTGGAGCACTTTTTCTTTTTCTTTATTCTTTCCTTTCTCTTTCTCTCATCATCCCCATCTTGCATGAATGCATAAATGGAGGCTCAAAAGGAACGTGCCCGGTCATTGACAAACCGAGCACGTCTGCATACGTTTAGGCTCGAAACTAGCCAATACTGATTGTAAATACTCTAACCATCTGAGCTAGCCTTAGTTCGCACTACTAGGAAAAGGCCTACTAATGGCGCACCTAATTTGGCCATTAATGGCGCATTAGTGGTGCGCCATTAGTGCCACGCCATTAGTATATTTTACTAATGGCGGACCTCAGATGCGCCATTAGTATATACAACAGTGCGCCATTAGTATGCCTCCCAGGGGGCCATGTATACCCAGGTGCTTTGGCATACTAATGGCACACAACGACAAGATGCGTCATTAGTAACTTCGGCATACTAATGGCGCACTGTTTAATGATGCGCCATTAGTATCCTTTGGCATACTAATGGCGCACTGTGATGTGATGCGCCATTAGTATAAATATTAGGGTTTTTTATTTTTTTATTTTCTGTTTTTGCACAGGTTACAAAATGTATAATTGGACAAAATATAGACAGCACACATCAACAACAGATTCATCGAATACAATAGAAGATTAGTCTCTGAATACAATTCATCATATTAGTCTCCGAATACAATTCATCATATTAGTCTCCGAATTGAAAAGACCGAACAAAGATAGAACATTATATTACAAGTCTCGAGACCGTGAGTAGCGAGTTTGTCTTCACATTACAAGTCGATATCGATCATCTAAACTACCATCACATAGAAGAGAGCTGCGGTCATCACGATGAGCATCATCACGATGAAACGCGTCTTCATCCGGTTCCTCCAACGCTCCTCCCTCTCCCGCTAGATAGCGGGCGTATCTAGATTCGGCCTCGGCCCTAGTGGTGTACCCTTTGTAACTGTTACCGCTGAATCGGTGAACCTGTCTCCGACACTCCTCCCGATCGTCAGAGACTCCGGGAACCTTACCCTTGTACACGACATACTGACGGCATCGCTATGCACTAGCCAAACGAAAGCGTTAGTACCAATTCACAGATAATACATAAGAAATATATAAGTATGCAACAGAGCGATCGGAAGAAAAGCAAGACATTAATAGCATCGATTACATCCAAGTTGAGCGACTCTAAAACCAAAGAGACATACTACAAGTTCATTAAAGTTTAATTACAACATGAGCCAATCGATGTTTGAGAACTAGACACAGCATCACCGCTTTCGACTCGACTCAAGGGACCGAGCGTGGATGAAGCCGCCGTCTCATCGTGGGAGTCATGAAATAATGGGCGTTGTCAGCCTGCATCTGTAGCATTGTGTCGATGTCTTGTTGGACGGTTGATTTCTGAGGTAGAACTGCCCCGAGGTACGAAGCGACATCTTGATGGATGATTTCCGCAAACTCCATGGATGCGAAAGAATTCCTGTCTGATGTCCGCGTCCTGGATTGCCGACACGCTCGCGGCCCAATCTTTGAGTTTACTCGGTAGCAGAAGTTGATGATGGTCCCGTATGATCGCCCGCATGTGATGGATAGCGTAGTAGGCACCCTTCTGACCGCCAGGCGGCTGCTTGACGCAGCAGAACGTCGTATTGTGGGAGAACACGTGCTTGCCATACTTACGAATAGGCCTGGTGAAGGTGCCTCCAGATTTGGCGTAGCCGGGGAGAACATCATCAAGAACCTTCTTGACATTTGTGTAGTCTACGTTCAATCGACGGTCCGGGTCGAAATACGTGGCCATGGAATATTTGGGGCTTAGGAGGATGAGCGTGCAATGTGTCACTGCAGAAACACGGAATGTTAAAAGAAAACGATCGAAAGCTAAGAATTCATATGTTACGGGCGGTTGAGGGAGGACTTACTCGGGAAAGTAAGGCACGAGGAAGTTATCCTTATCTTGGTTTGCCGTAATGACGCCTTGAGGTAAGAACTCGCGACTTGCGGTCCCCAGCTGCCCAAGATCTTGGCACGCATGTAGAAGAGGTCGACTATCACGATGTCCGGGTCTTGTCGTGAATGATCCGCATCTCCATACTCAAATGAAAATAGCCGAACGAAGGTGTAGTGCAGCGGATGAAGGTTCAACATAGCGTGGATGTCATCAAACCGCAGGACGATCGTGACGCCCGATGGAGTTATCCACAAAGCCCTTGCCCTCTCGGCACCTTGGCCGCGAAAACCGGGTATGCCACATCCTTCTCTACGAGACGCCGCTTCTCCAAAGAAAGAACAACATCATGCAGACTCCGCATAGCACCGGTTGCGGCATTGAGCATATTTGTCGGTAGCATCGCCCTACCCGCCACATGCACCCTCCTCGAGATATCCTCGGTGAAGGTGGCCCGTCCCGAGCACGGATCGCATTTCGGTGCGGCTGGCCCGCACCCTTGTTAGTCTTTCTTTTGCGTGCCTTCTTCTTCTCCTGTAATGGGACCGAGTTACGCTCACGGACCGCCTTCTTGAGTGTGTTGGGGCTGATAATATTTCGCACCTCGCCTATCTCGAGGCTCGGTGAAGTCGGCACCGGAGGCGCCTCTCGAGAGTTGAGCAGCGGCGGCGCTGTTGCAACATGGCTTCTCCGCAGTAGCAGCTAGATCGCGCACGTCTTTTGTTGGGTTGGGTTCTTGAGAAGGAGGCCCCATGAAGTCGCCACCGTACCCATGATCGGCAAAGTACCGATCGACGTTGCCAAATGTATCGTCGTCGTCGTCGTTCTGATCATGTGCCATATGCATGTTTGGATCGATGGCATAGGGATGTCCGGCACCATTGCGGCGGTCTTGCCATGGGGCCGACTTGGCGCCGGCACGACTGGCGGTGTTGTCTTTGGGGTGGTGTCCCCCGCCCCCAAACGAATCTGGCTCTTCGGCCAAAGCAGGGGCCAGCTCAGGCAGGCGCTGAGGGTCATCACGTCATCATCGTCGGCCCCGACGGGTCGAATCGGAGGTAACAACTTGTCGCAGCCTGGCAGCACCCGAACCAGTTGAACCCTAAACAAGTTGGGTGGCATCTGGGTACCGTGGAACAAGGGGTTGCCCGGTTGAACGATTTTGCCCTTGGCGACATCAACCAACTCGTTGTTCACGAAGTGCAGGAGAGTGCACGGAACGTCGGCGACGCCCTGCCAAAACATGTAGGGCGTCAGGGATGCCCAGTCAAAGGCAAGAAGATGAAGTCCTCGGCCGAGAGAGGCTTAATTAGTTACCGTGATGATGGCGTCGAGCTTGGCTAATGTCGAGGCACCGCCAACGGCGGGCGTGCAGTTGACGGAGGGGCCGCTTGCTGCAGAGGTGGCGGCCGGCGTACACCCGGGTGCATTAAGCTCCCGTGCCGGCGTGGGAGACACCAATGCCGCCTCCGTCGGAGACACCAATGGCCCCGCCATCGCGTTCTGCGAGTTGCTGGCCGTGAAGCTAGGAATCGGGCGGCCCTGTTGGCACGCCCGCAATCCACGCACTCAACCCCTCGATCAAGGTAGGCACAATGGCGGTGATCGCCGCTCACGAGTTGTTGTTGCACTTGCTCTTGGACAATCTCCGGAATCCGCGCCACATGCCTTGAGTTCTTGAACCTCATGGCTACCGGCTTTCCGAGCTGGTCTTTTCTCCTTTCGCCCACCGGTGTTATAGTATGGCGACCATTTTGTCGACAAGCCTTTGCCGCCACCACGACCGGTGACGCCGGCTTCGAGCTTATCCTTGTTCTTCATTACATTCAACGCCCTATTTAGAGTGGTGTCCCAAGGGTTGCTCTTAGTCGACCCAGCCATCGCTTTTCAGTCGCCTGCGGAAGGAATGTGAACCATTTAGAAATTTGGCTTCATTAATTAGAATGCAACCACATGGAGCTAATTACGCGGGGGTGTATTCCTTACCAGAACAAGCTCAAGCGCCCTGGTCTTCGGATCCGTGGTAAGCTCCTTTGTTTTCGGGTCCTTCTTGTACCGGGCCCTGACAAAGTTCCTGGTCTGCTTGTCACCGTGTTTATCGAAGAGGGGCGGTAGGCCTTGCTCGGCACGGTCCGCCTCCTCCTTGTCCCATATAGGCACTCTGTAACCGCCGGGACCGAGTGTGTGTTCCCCTAAGTTCAGCTCCCGCATTTCTTTCCCCACTGACTTGATTCGGAGTTTTCGATGCTCGAGCAATTGATCTTGAAGTCGTTGTAGCCATCTTCGGTGATCGAAGGATTTTTCTCCTTGATCTTCTCATAACTCTCACCTTTCTCGATCATTCTCTTCACATTGCTTTTCCAAGTAGATAGGGCCTTTCTCATCTTCTTGAGGGCAACATTGTTCACTTTATTCCCTTTGAGGCTTGTGTTTTCAAATTCAGCGGGGAACTTGTATCTTTCGTGCAGCTTCGTGAAGAGGAGGTTGCGCAAATTCCCTCGGTCAGGATGCCTCAGGTTCTCGGTGTTGATCGAGACGGTGCTCGGAGAATGCACCGAGCTGAAGCGAGTACCCTTGACTATTCATTCGGCGCCGTTGGATTCCGTCGAGTCCACTTGATAACTTCCTCCTTGAGGGTGCGGAGCACGGTGGCGCCAGTCCTTCCGTTGCCTCTTCGGTTAGCTGCCATCTGCGTGCGCCGCCATCATCGATGGTGGCATCCTCGGCGGCACCATCGGTAGTGGCATCGGTGGGGGTCATCCTCGGCGGTACCATCGGTCGTCTCAGGATCGGTGGGGAAGGCGTCCTCATACAAGTGAGGTTGTTCCTCCATCTCCTGGGACAGCTCCCGAATGCCTTGCCTTGAACCCCGGCCTCATCATTGTTGGCCATGTTTCTCTCTAAATAGGAACAAAGTTTGGTCAAAAGTTGGTTATTGTCAAGGAACAAGATCATGGTCTCATCATTTAGGGTTTGTCGACACCGAGGCATCCTAAAAGCTAAGCTTTTATCATTGAGGGTTTTTCAACGCCGAGGCACCCTAAAAGCCTAAGCTTTCATCATTAGTCACAAGTACCCTGGCCCATGCATTAGTCACAAGTACCCCATATGTCCTATTTTAGCAAAGTCATGCTAAAATTCACGGAAAATTTCAGCATGACCTTTGCTGAAAATAGGACATATGGAGTACCAATTCTTTGGAACGGAAGTTAATCGACATTCCAAAGCAAACTCAAGGGCCTCTCGGTGGACAAGGTAAAAAGGCCTCCATCACAACATGGAAAATACATTGGCATGTGAAGAGGTGAAACAATATATGCATCTCCAAGCGGTATCATTCAACATTTTGGACAAACCACTACAAGCAATACTTGGATCAGATACAAGAAGAATGTGAGAAAATGCGAGACAAATACTAACAGATTGAGGTGTTTAACTTGTGGTGCTCTACGTGCTATTAACATTTCAAGTCAAAACCTTTTCTGGTTAGTAAGTGTTTCTTGAGCATATGTATGTAGTAAGTGTTTCGCTCTCGGTGTTTGAACACATATTTTAGCTACCTAGTACCAGTGCTATTACCCAGCAGTTAATTAGCTTTTGCTTTTGCTTTTCAGTGCCAAATTCTAGCTAGTACCAGCAAATTAACATCTAGCAGCAATCATTTTCAAATATATATTAGCTATTTACTGTACTAGCAGTTTTTTTTCTTCTTCATTAACTGTATTAGCTATTTACTAGCAGTACTAGCACTTGGATCATATGCTAACGCTACATTGATACATCATCATACTGGGTAATATTAAATCCAAGCAACTTTATCAACCCAAGATACATCAACTACTGCACTGTCCTGCCTAATAAAAACAGTCATGCCAGCATATAGTATATAAATCTGAATTTGTGTTTACAAGAAGAGTGCCCATTGCAATGTAAACCTGAGAACACAACTCACCTCAAGTGCAGGATATAGCAGACACCTACTTCTTCAGTCAAGTGCAGTAAAAGACCATTTACAGAACCTGTTTAGTCAGAGTTGAACATTAGAATCCATACTATGCTCTACTATGCTTGTAAAGGAACACCTGCTAGCTAGCTTTGTCGAGTTGCCAGCATTAGGTAAATCGATGAAAAAAAAATGAAGAAGAAAAAGGCATGCATGCATCGGTTTGCCAAAACAGAGCACTTTAGTCCTCTGTTTTTGCTAACTGCTACACATACTCCCAAGTGAACCACCACAACATCTAAAAGCTAACAATTGTTTTTGCTTATATAATCAGACCTTTTGTGCTAAAAAAACCATAGAACAACTGCTCCAAATTTCTAAATAAACTGCCATTTCATTTTATTCAATAATGAACTGTACTCCTTATAGGTTTTTTAGTTAAATGCAGAAAATCCAAAGTTAATTCCGCCGGGCTTTTCTATGTTTTTATACATAACTGCTAAAACCCTAGGAGTTAACCGAGCCACCAACAGAATGTGGACTTAAAAGAGAGAGTCACAGACGGTGACATGATACATTTTCATAAAATTAGCTAGTTTTACTTATGGTGCACAAAGGAACAAGTACTGCAGTGCACTTAGAAAAAATGAAGGAACTTCTCTCTACCACACGTAATCTGATTCTTTCACATTGCTTGTCTTTTCCTTTTTACTCAATAACGGTAAGCACTAATACTCTTAACTGCACTATAGAAACTGAACCAAATGAACTCCATGGGTGCTGCCATCTCACCCGTCATTGACGCAAGAATGAAACAATTTTTATAACTGGTGTTTGTTCTTCTCAAAGTATATTCCTTAATCGCAATGGCTAACTGCTGAAACTATACGTAACAGTCAAAACACAAACAGAAAGAACCGACGAGATGCAGAACATTGATTTGATCTCCTGCTGCTACCATAAACAATTTTTGGTCCTTGGTAAGAAGGGAGGCAGATTAATACTTTGGGCATTGCAAACAGAGCAGAGTAGGGAGGAAGAAGAGAAGGATAGGATACTAGGAAATTCTGGACCTTTGATTTGATATATACATGAGCATCTTGAGAAAGTCCCTGCTCGCTCATGATTTAAAAATCCGTATCTTCAAGAACTCGCTGCTCACTCATGAGCATGTATGTATGTATGTATGTATGTATGTATGTATCTTGAAAGAAAAAAAAGATTTATTTGATTTAGAAAACTTGCTGCTAGAATAGAATGAGCATGTATCTTGCCACTGTACATACAGTAATAACTAGGCTAAAAAAATGTTCGATTTGATGTGCTGCTGAACCTTGGTGCCACAAACAAATTTTGAAGTTGAGAAAGATTGATACTTATTTGCCATTGCATTTGACCCAGCCTGCACTGAGAGGAGGAAGAATAGAAGGGGTGGGGGACTCACCTATGTTTGTTTGTGGCCGAGGTGAAGCACCACCAGTCGAGCCGAGGCGACGTGGCCCTCCTCTCCCGGCGTCGCCCTCGTCTCCTGTCGCCGGCGCGCTCTACCTGCAGCAGAGCAGAGACGACACGAGGGTCAACTAGATGGAGACGGGAGGTACAAGAAGGATCCACAGCAGCAAAGACCTTCTCCTCCTTGGATGAAAGGGAACTCACCAGGTGAGGCATCGAGGCGGCGCTGGGCGAGGCCGAGGCGCCGAGGCGGCGGCTGGGCGCCGAGGCGGCGCCGAGGCGGCGGCCGGGCGGCGCCGAGGCGGCGGGGTAGCAAGGCCGGGAGAGGAGAGGGAAGGGGATCGAGGCGGCGAGGAGAGAGAGGGATAGGTTTGGGCGGGAGGAAATATGGATGGGGCGGCACAATACTAATGGCGCACCACACCTCGGTGCGCCATATAAGTACATCCATACTAATGGCGCACCTCACCTGGTGCGCCATTAGTATTTTTTTTTTTTATTTCTGCTCGAGCCAACAGGTTATCTTCCACGTGACCTGATCCACATCAAGTTCCCTCTACTAGCTCGACTGGTCAGCAGCGAGTTCTCAAACCAGGAGGTCCTGGGTTCGATTCCCAGGCTCCACAATTTTTTTTATGCATTTAAAATGTTGTTTGATACTTATTTGTGTTTAAATATCTTCAAACTTGTTTAAATCATAATAGTAATATTTTTTTATAAGACAGTAATAATTTTTAAAAAAGTATCATCAAACAGTCATGCCGGTGGAGCGGGGGAGGGTGCGGGGGTCGGCGCGTGTTGAGTAGGGAGGTGCGGGGTCGTGGCGGCGGTTGAGTAGGGGAATCGAGGTGCAGGGGTGTGGCGGCGGTGGACAGGGGTGCTCGGCGAGGGGACCGGATCTGGCGAGGTGGGATAGCGATCGAGATGGAGGGGGATCGAGATCGAGTGTGCATGAATTTTAAAAATATTCATGATAGTTCAAAAAGTGCCCATGAAATACAATCGAGAAATGAAGGCTACGATTTAAATACAATCGATCTTAGCTAGCTATCTGTTCACAGTCTTCTTGCCCTTCTTTTTCGCAAATGGAGTTCTTCTGTGGAACGGACGTCCTTTAGGTAGGGTGGTCCTGCTTCTTCTTGTGGTGTATGCTGCTACTTCATCATCGTCGTCATGTTCGATCCTCGGTCGTCAGACTTGTCGAAGTCTTGCTCATTGGCTACTCCATCCATTCCGATGATCTTCCTTTTGCCTCTCCTCACGACAACACGACCGGGCTTTGACGGGTCCGTAATGAAGAAGCATTGGTCAACTTGGGAAGCCAGTGCCTGTGGCTCATTTTTAGCGGTGACGCGTTTGTGCCCGCGGTCTTGGATTTGGCCGGGTATAACCATGGTGGTGAAATACCGGTCTTCTTTTAGGACGCTCTTCGCCCATCTGACACGGAACATCGGGACCTTCTCTCCAGCGTAGCTCAGCTCCCAAATCTCCTCGATCCTTCCGTAGTATCTGTCCTTGTCATTACCGGTGTAGGATTCCATCGCCGTTACCCGGAGTTACGATAACCATCGCTCTTCATGTCCTTGGCCTCGGTGTAGAATGTGTAGCCGTTGATATAAATGCGCCTCATAGGTCATCGAGGTTGTGCTCGGCGCTACATGACAAGGCGAATATGAGTTGTTCTTCCGCGGAAGAATCCTCATGTAAAGGGTCTGACGAAGCTTCGCTTGAACCAACGCGTGAAACATGAGTTGTGCTCTTTGATTATATCTCCGTCCGTCCTCTGTTGGCCTCGGTCATTGTACGTCTTCTTAATAAAGGTTTTGTGCTCTACCACCCAAGGATCGACCACGTCTATGTGTTGTAGTGCGACTAGGTTTGCTCTTTCAAAGTCGTGAAGTCGACCCTCTAAGTCGACATGCATTTCGGCGACCCTCACGGTGACCCCATCCAGCGAGCCTGCCGAGGTGCTCGTTGACGGGCAGACCAACGGGGTTCTCAATGCCTAGATAATTAGATGCGATGGAGATGCACTCTTGATCGAAAGCCCTGGCTATACTTCCCTCTGGACGTGACATGTTGCGAACGTATCCTTTGATGACACCATTCATCCTTTCGAGCGGCATCATCTTTGTGCAGGAACGTCGGCCCGAGTTGGATGATATCCTTCACGATATGGACCAGCAGATGCACGATAACGTTGAAGAATGCGGGCGGGAAGTACATCTCAAGCTCGCATAGTATCACCATGATCTCTTCCTGTAGCCTTCTGAGTTGCCTCACGCCAATCGACTTCCAAGAGATGACGTCGAAAAAGTTGCATAGGCCAAATAGCGTTTCACGGATGTGCGCGTCCATGATCCCACGGATTGCAACTGGAAGTATCTGCGTCATCGACGCGTGGCGGTCGTGAGACTTCATCCCATGAACTTCGCTTCGGCTGGGTCTAGGTATCTGCTTATCTTCCCAGCGTAATCAGAAGGAAGTTTTACTCCTAGGAGGCAGGTGAAAAACTGCTCGATCTCCTCGACTTAGAGTGAAGCACGCGGGAGGGTAGTCATTTCCGGTCTTCTTGGCATTTTTGCCTTCTGACGACTTCTTCGTGTCTGCCGCCTCATCATCATCATCATTAGCGTGAAGCTCCTGCACGATGCCCATTGATTTCAAGTCTGCCCTTGCTTTCGCCCATCTTTGGTCCTCTCGGCATGTTGAGCAGGGTACCAAGCAGACTCGCACACGTTCTTCGTGATATGCATGACATCAAGGCTGTGAGGCACACGGTGGATCTTCCAAGACGGCAAGTCGAAAACAGACCTCGCTTTTCCATACCTTCAGCGGCTCTGGCGCCTTTCGCTTCTTTCCGGCTCTGGCGCCTTTTGCTTCTTTCGGCGGTGGGCAGTCTTTCCAATTTTTCAACAGCTTGTCTATTTCCTTGCCGCTCCTCGTACAGGCGTTTTCGGGTTCGGTTTCACCATCGAACAGATTCTTGTGTTTCCTCCACGGGTCATCGTCGCTGAAGCCACCTTCGATGTCCCATGAACACGGTTTTCAAGACCCGGGATCTCTATCTAGCTGGTGATACGTTGTGTCATCCATGCACCTTACGCATCCGTAAAATCCGTGGACTACACCTTGCGAGATATCCGTAACCGAGATAGTCGTGGCACCGTCGTGAGCGGTGCGGCTCTCATAGGGAAATATTCTTTCTGCGGCGTCCCACTTATTAGTGGCGTTTTCCACAGCGTGTCAAGCTCCTCTTTCAGCAGCCCCAGATCTGATTGATGTCGTTCCCTGGTTGTTTCGGTCCTTCAATTAGCATACTCATGTGAATGTACTTCCTCTTCATGCACAACCAGGGGAAGGTTGTACATCCACACAAGCACAGGCCAAAGTGCTATGTGTGCTTCTCTGCTGCCAAACGGATTGACTCCATCGGTGCTCGCGCCAAGACGATGTTCCTTGGATCGTTCCCAAATTCTAGGTCTTGAAGTTCAACGCTTGCCACCGCTCGCATCCTTAGGGTGACTCAGCATCTTGTCTTTTTATCTATCTCCGGATCATTTGCGTCATCTTCTCGCTTCTTCTCCTCCCTATCCGGCGTGCCAACGCAGGAGCTTTGCTACCTTAGGGTCCGCGAAATACCGCTGCAGACGAGGAGTGATCGGAAAGTACCACACCACTTTTCGAGGAGCTTTCTTCCTCTTCTTGTATCGAGTGACGCCAAGACACCGGACATATGGTAGACTCCGCGTGCTCGTCCCGATAAATGATGCAATTGTTCATGCACACATGGTATTTCACGTGCGGTAAATCCAGAGGACACACGATTTTCTTCGCCTCCTCCAAACTGGTCGGGCACTTGTTCCCCTTGGGAAGACGTTCGTGCTGAATGACATGTTCTCGTCGAAGCATCGTCGGTCATTTTGTGTTTTACCTTCAACTCGAGCCATGAGCGTTACTTTTCAGCGGGTATCCTCGGCCTGCATCCTTCATAAAATGGAGTAACCGCGTCTAACTCAAGTTTATCCATCTTGGCTTTCTCTCGGGCGGCAGCACTTGCGTTATCCGTCTGCTTGAGAAGCAGCTCTTGAATATGAGGGTCCTGCACCCAGCCCATCGATGGTCCAGCGTCGTCTGCTCCGCCGGCATCATCATCCTCATGATCATGCATGTCGTCTGCTCCGGCATCTTCCTCATCATCATGTCCTGCATCTTCTACATGATGATTGTGTATAGCATCACCGTCGTGATCATCTCCTGGGGATTCTTCGTCTTCTCGCCCGCCCGAGCCGCGGTGGTTGTCTTGCTGCCCTTCCTCATTTCTTGCCCGGCCCCCATGGACGACTTCGTAGTCATCTTCATCACCTTGCCACCGATAGCCATCCATGAAACCACGCAAGAGCAGGTAGTCCCGCACCTGCCGGAATCCGGGTCCGCAATAAGGCTCTTGACTTGCATCTTCGACACGGACATCTTATCTCCGTTTCGTTCTTTTGAAGCATCTCGCCTTCATGGACCTCAAAACCTATTCACGATGCCTTCGGTCATCGTATGGACCATGGTCGTCATGGGTAGAGCAAAAGCGATATTTTAGAACCAAGAAAAAATTTGGCATGACTTTCCCTAAAAATAGGACCAAAGAATGCTTAATGCCAAAATTCTCGCCAAACGGAAATGAATCAACATTCCGGCAAAATATTGGCAACTATCGCATTTCAAATACGGTACACCTCCAAACACAAACACATATGCAACACCACAAACATATGCAACACCACGAACATACATAGATCTAGCTAGGCCATAAAAAGTGCATGTGCACATTGTTGTAGGGAGAACAACATAAATATAGCTTCTCCCTTACTTACCTATCAAAACAAGGTAATTTAACCACTTAATTTGAATGAATCTATGGTGGAAATGAGGTGAAAAAGAGGAGGCACCGAGACAAGGAGGAGGTGGAGAGAATGAAGTGGGAGAAAGTGAGTGTGGGTAGGAGAGGCTGTCCAAAATATCTTGTTGCTGCCCACTTACTAATGGCGCACCAACTCTAAATGCGCCATTAGTAATCCAGGTTACTAATGGCAAGACTTTCGATGGTGCGCCATTAGTAGTTTTGCAAAAAAAAACATACTAATGGCGCCTTTGTTCCACAAAGGCGCAATAAAGGCGCCATTAGTAGTTTTGCAAAAAGGAATAAAAAATATAATAAAAAACAATATTAGTGGCGCACTTTCCGACAGGTGCGCCATTACTAGTTAGTAATGGCGATCGAGTGCGGAGGCGCCATTAGTATGTTTGGACAGGCGCACTAGTTTAAAAAAATTGATACTAATGGCGCACCTTGGGCCAGGTGCGCCATTAGTAGTTTCAACTCTAATGGCGTATCAGAAGGTGATGCGCCATTAGTATATACTAATGGCGCACCGCTTGTCTGGTGCGCCATTAGTGTCAATCCCATCTATAGCCCTTTTTCTAGTAGTGTCGGGTGCTTCATGGGCAATCAAAAAACAATCCGCGTATGAGTGATGTCTTCACTTTCGATCAATCACGCGGCTATGGTGGGGGCCGGGGGAGGTGCAAAACTAAGTCGGGAAGAGGGGAAAGAGGACTTTCTCACCGACGAACAAGCCAGGGGCGACGAAGAGAACGCCTGGGTGCGTCCGTGCATTGTTCGTTTGGACGCTAACACGACTCAAGTTTGAGTCAAAAATGGGTTGACGACGGACAAAAAATTTGCGTGCGCATGTTGGTCCGTGATTTGTGTCCGCTTCCCCTCAATCAGATCAAATGGGATCGCGCGTTGGAGTTGGACTAAGCATCTGAGCTAGCCTCGGTCCGCGTGCTGTACGGGCAACCAAAAACAATCCGCTGATGAGTGCACGGGCGTACCCAAGTTGAGCTACCCGGGTGCACACAGAACACCAGGTGTAGTATGTTTTTTTTTGTAAGTTTCATGCAAAATATGGTGTGTGACACTCTATCTTTAGATGAAAAATATGAGTGATCGTATACTAGGACACCGGTTCATTTCCTCTCTAGGTCCGCAGCCGGAAGAGTGATGTCTTAACTTTGGATCAATCACGCAAGTGCGCCTGGTCAGAGGGCAAATTTGATAATTTTGATCTGTGGATAAAATCATTTCACAAAATAAACTGTTCTTAAAAATTTTCACTCAGCTGACCTTTTTAAGTGGCGCCCGACACGAAATCGCCACACTACTCTGGCCTTTGTTGACCGGTATTTGCCGCCTTCAGCGTCGCATCCGTATGATCCGAAAATTACTAAGTCGGTTATTGTCACAGGCCGAGAGCTAAGCGCCATACTATCTGATGAGCGCCTAGCTCTTAGGCGTTACACATTGACTTAGTATTCTTTTAGGCGATCCGGTGCGACGCCAGGCGCGGCGTCGTCGCTGTCGAGCAGACAACAGAAGTATGGCGCCTTCGTGTCAGGCGTCACACAAAAATGTCAGCTGAGTGAATTTTTTTTTAGAAACAATTCATTTTTTGAGATGATTTTATCCACATGTCAAAATTGTCAAATTTGCGCGGTCAGAGCTTGCATATCCGACAAGACGAATAGAGGACAAGCAAACAATATGGCCCGGATCCACCTGGCGCCGTGACCGTATCCGATGTACCCGCGCACCACGCACGCACCTGCTCCCCGTTGGATCGACGCGCAACAGCGACGTGCTAGATCTCGTCCGATCCCGCCGGCGAAGCTCTTCCGCGGCCTCGCGTTGGACATACGTGCTTGCCACACCGGTCGAGCTGACAGCCTTGTCAGTTGGCGCTTCTCTTCAAGAAGAAGAAGAAGAAGAAGAAAAAGACAGCCTTGTCATTTCAGCAAATGATTTTGGGCTGTAATTTATTTATTTATTGCGTTTGATTTTGTAATTTGTTCGGTTTCTGAGCTTCTCCACTCATTCTCCGGCCGGATGGGTGTGTTGTGCTGTGGTGGGTGTGGCGGACGCCGATGGTTGGTGCGTACGTGTGGATGGCTCGGCTCGCGCGCTATGGACCGTCTGTTATACTGACCGTCCACATAAATGAGCTGATTAAGCACGGGGGCTAGCACTGGTCGTCCAAAAGTTTCGTCAGTATGCCAGGCAGGCAGATATGGCTAGCCAGGGCCAAGCCAGCAGCGTCTCCACATAAATGAGCTGATTAAGCACGCGCGGGGCCTCCGCTATATACTCACCACCCGATCGACCGCACACACACAAGCAAGCAAAACACCAGAAAGAACCCGGAGGAGCGCGCCGGCCATGAGAGGGGACGGGGAGGCGGAGGAGGCGTCGGCGCCGCTGCTGGTGCCGGCCAAGGGGGGGCGGGGCGCGCGGGTGGCGCGGGAGTGGTGGGAGGAGTCGAAGCGGCTGTGGCGGATCGTGGGGCCGGCCATCTTCCAGCGGGTGGCGCTGTACGGGATCAACGTCGTCTCGCAGGCCTTCATCGGCCACATCGGCGACCTCGAGCTCGCCGCCTTCTCCATCGCCTCCACCGTCATCGCCGGATTCAACTTCGGTTTCCTGGTAATAAGCAACCACAACCAAGCACAAACCTTCAATGTCCGAGTACTTCTGTATTTGCTAGCAGCGTCTCCTTACTCGAGCCCAGCAAACGTCTTAATCTGGAGCACGTACCACCCATGGATTCGCCTCTTGTGCACTCTGCACTGGAGATCGGTCGAAAGATTGTACTACTATTACGTAGTAGTTATCAGGAGATCTTATTAATTAGATCAGAGGCATATACGTATAATCGATCCCAACAGCAACAGGAATGCGACGGCATTTTGCAGGTTACCAAATTGGTTTGAAACTTTGAACCAGTCGACACGCCTTGCTGTGCGGCGTAAACTAGTGCAGGCAGGGTCAACGCTAACGCCGAAAACGCGCGCGCGTATCCTATCAGCAATTCAGCATACACGCCCCAGCTCGCGTGGGTGTTTGTGTGTGCGTGTTTTGTGGGAAACCCCCAGCTCGTGTTAATCTGGATAGCTTGAGGAGTACATGCTCCGTCTTCATTTCCCATGCGCGTGCGCGCGGGCCACGCGCTTGTTGGGCCGACGACTCACGGTCGACTGACGAACAACAGGGGTGCAGCTGCATCGCGGCCGGTAGCAGCAGCTTTCAGACCCTTTTTTTTTTTAATGTTGGTAGTTGATCTACCAAATTCATTGATCAGAAGAAGGTGTTACAAGAGCCCCTCCAAAGAAGGAAAGCACAGCAAAAGGGCTAGTGCAAAAAGAAAAGAAAAAAGAAAAAGATCCTGCCGGCACCACCACAAACCCAAGCTCCTCCAGCAACCATGCACAGCATCAGAATCCATCGTCGAGGTCTCCAAGATGACGCCTCCAAGGAGGAAGTGATGTCGAGGACATCATCATCACCCGATCTGACTGGGCGGATCTTAGGCTTTCGCCCGAGACAACGACTATGGGGTAGGAAGAGCAACGACCTCCACAACGATACCTCCAAGGAAGAAGACGACATCTCAGAGATGCCGTTACCGTTGGCATCGACAGAGTCAAGGCAGGATTTTCATCCGGAGCCGAGTCTTCTACCAGCCATCCAGGATCCGAGACCAACCAAGCGCCACTAGGCAGAGCAAGACCGAGCACACACTGCCAAACACGACCATTGTCACCGCCGCACGTAGAATCCCAGCAAGCTCACGCCACCGACTACCCACACCGCCGCACGCAGGACTGGGCGAACCAAGTCGATTATGGTCGCCCTTTGCCTCCATGCGCAGACCGACGAGATCGCACCGCAGCCGCAACAGAAAACAAATGCAGACCAAAACAGACCGACCAGCCGCCGCACGAACAGGCGAAACCAAGCCAAAAAACGGGCCCGCACCGCCGCTGCGCAAGGACCGGACGTCCGTGTTGGATCTTGTTTGCTCGAGACTCGTCATGCACCAACAGCTTGACGGGCGCCCCTGCTCAGAGGCGGACATGAGCACGCTGGCGAAGGAGCCCACCAACCTCCGCCGCACCACCGCTACCACCTCCACCATCCAGACGCCATCGGGCGGCGAGCAATCGCCGCAGGCAGCTGCGGGACCCTCACAACCACGACGCCTAGCCTCCACACGCCGCGAACCCACCGCGACCTCCTAGCGCCTCTTGCCGTGCGGATCTCGCGCCATCGCAGACCCAGGAGCCCCCAAGGCGGCCACCCAGCAGATGCGCGCCGGGGGCGCCGTCCGCGCTCATCTTGCCGCCACAGAGCCTCTCGCCGCGCGGATCTCGCGCCATGGCGCGCCGGCCAGGGCCTCCTCGCGAGCACGCGGGCCTCGCGCCACCATGGCCCTGCCCCATGCGGCCATCGCAGCAGCCTCTCGCCGCGCGCCTTGCAAGCTGGTTGAACGAAAAGGGCCCCGCCGCCACCTTCCCTGGAGCCGGTGCGGACTTCGCCGGCCGCTCCTCCGGTGGCGGCGAGCCGTGGGGGAGGAAGAAGGGGGGTTGCGGGCGCTCGATCTAGAGTTCCCCCCGTGTCGCCAGGAGGGGGGACGCGGGGGCTGGTCTTGTTCGCTCTGGTTTTTAGATGGGACTGTGCTAACGACCAGTCGACTGGTCGTTAGCGACAGATCCGCACGACCGTAACCCAGCTTTCTCTCGCGACCCGCACGCTCGATTCCACCGATTTTTCTTCTTCTCTCGAAAACCGTATACGCCAATAGTAAATCGCCAAATGTTTTTCCGGTTTTTGGCTACATACATAATATGAAAAGAAAATAAAAGTGCTCGAAGGGGACTTGAACCTGTGTCTATTCATTAGAGTTTAAGCCCAATAACCAACTCAGCCACCCTTAGTTGTTATCTATCGAATATAAACAAGGTTATTTTAACCTTTCTTTTTCTGTCATATCAGCGATAATAATTGTTTTTGCTTGGTAACTTTGGCATGACCAGTGTGATAACTATGACTTGAGCAACATGATAACTATACTATAATAAGCCTGATAACTATAATATGAGGAGGTTAATGACTATACGATGAGAAGCACGATAACTTTAGCATGTGGTAGTGGTAACTTTGGCATGACCAGTGTGATAACTATGACTTGAGCAACATGATAACTATACTATAATAAGCACGATAACTATAATATGAGAAGGTTAATGACTATACGATGAGAAGCACGATAATTTTAGCATGTGGTAGTGGTAACTTCACACTGGGTATGTTTCGACAACAAAAGTTACTGAACATGTTTCAATAACGCTTTTCACATGAGTAAAGAGTTATCAAATGTGTTGCATGTAAGTTATCGGTTATGCGGTGCATAAATTACCATGCTATTTGCACTAGATTATCGGGCATATTTCTAGAACTTTTCGCCCAAGGATCATGCACCATGATCGATAACTCACGCATCATTGTAAAGAACATGATAATTTATACGCATACGAACACGATAACTCATGCACAAACATCGTGATAACACACGACAACAAATATTTTCGCCCAAAGAAAAGTTACTAACACTCGAACAGATCCTTAGTAGAAGAGTCCGCCTCAACATGAAGGTATGAAAAATATCTAACATGAATCAAATCACAACATAGAGTTTGTTTAGGTGGCTGGTAGATTTCTAATACTGCCGGATCTGTTAGATCCTGTGTTTGACTCCTTGCCCTTCTATTTTTTTTACCGAAATTAAAAACAAGAAGTGCGGAATTACGGATCGGGAGCGGGCGGGAGGCGGGAGCGATCGTAGAATACCGATCGAAGAAAAAATGCAGACAAGAAGCGATAAATGACGTGCCTTATCGCTAACCACCAATCGACTGGTGGTTAGATTTGTCATTTTAGATGACCCACCAGCTGCCTGCAGACCTTCATTTCGTTTAGCAGGGGTTGTGTGCCTCATGAGCAGGAGCAGCAGTACTGTCTCTGGAGGGAGACGGCACGGGCTTCGTCGCTCATGATGTGTCGCATTTGAAATCATTTTGCGTGGATTGTAGCAGCTGTCTGCAGACACGGACGGCCAGGAGCTGTCCTCCGGATTTCACACTGCAGAAAACTAGTCGAGTCTGCAGTCTACACCGCGCGCGGCGTAAAGTAGTGCAGGGTCAACTTTAACGCCGAAAACGCCACCGTACCTTATCATCACGTCCAGCTCGTGTCACTTTGAATAATAACACTACTACAAACATGCCGACCACCATCCCATTTTTTCCTAGGCGCGCTGATCGGGTTCTTCCTGGCAAGCAAACCACATATGCATGAAGCCTTCATTCATGGTGCAGCTGCCAGCAAAAACTAGTGCGGCCGGGTAAATGCCACGCCCAGTGGCGGAGCTAGATGCAGATTACGCCTGAGGTTGTGCTATGTTAAGTGATAAACTTCTATGATTTTTTATGCTTTGTATGAAGAAATTACAAAGGAAGTTATTTCTACGTCAGAGGCTATGCCCTAGCTGCCCCAGGCCTGTCTCCGCCACTGGCCACGCCACGGCATCTTATCACTAGTAGTATGAGCAATTTCTATTCCGACGCGCGCGCGCGCGGATCATGCGGTTGTTGGGCTGACGACTGTTCGTTGGCTCCATCGACGCAAGCAAGCAGTAGCTTCCAGATTTTAATTCCGTGGGCTTGCTTCGTGATTTGGTATTTCGAAATAGTAGTAAAAAAAACGATGAGTAAGATGTTGCGTAGAAGCACAATCGATCACACTCGTTCCGGAAAAGACAAGGGGCGGGGGCAGGATCGAGTAATTGATAGATAAACCAGGACGAACGTGACGGCATTCCTTTGTTGCTTACTACTCTCTCTGGTTCAATATGTAGTGCGCATGGTCTTTAGCTCCAGAACCAAGGCATGACGTGGAGCTGTACTTTTGGACCATCGTAACTCTCCATGCACACACTCTGTACACATGCATGTGGGTATGGTTGCACCTACCATGAACAGTTGAGGGTAATTCTTGTCCAAAGTAGCTCACACCATATTGTAGAATTCTAGCAAAAAACTAATACGCACTACATATGGGAATGGAGGGAGTACCAGAATTGGATTGGTTTGAGACGTTGAACCAGTCGACCTTGCTTGCACTCCGTCCTAGTAATGTATTTCAGGGTCAGCTCTGACGATGGGAACGCCGCCGTATCTTATCATCACGTCCAGCTCGCGGCGCATTAATTGAGTAATACTCCATCCGTCTCGAATTGCTTGTCGCGGAAATGAATTATCCATTTCTGCGATAAGTATTTTCGGACAGAGGCATACATGCCGACTACCATCCCCTTTTCATGCGCCCGCGGGGATCATGCGGTTGCTGTCGGTACAGCTACAGCTTGCGTAATAGAAGCAGCTTTCAGATTTTAATTTCGTAATTAAGCTGGCGTATAGGCTCACGAGCAGCATTGTTTTTCGAGGGGGAACGCTAGGGGCTTTGACGTTCATGATTCGATTTCGATGTTCAGTGCACTAGTTTCTGCTCTCTCTCTCTCTCGCGTCTGGACTGGGCCAGAAAAAGGAAAGAAAACCAACAACCAATAAGATTCAGGGATCTTTATCAAAAAATGAAAAAGAAGATTCAGAGGCCTGTACCCTCTGCAAGCCATAGCCAGAGAAAGAGGAACCATGTCCTGGTTGAGCACATGTCAAATTCATTGCTGGATCCGGTCGGCCGCTAGCTAGCTGCCGCACCGCACACTGTATCTTGTGCAGTGTTGTGTCCACGTACGCGCCTGCCGCTGCCGGCCCCGTCACGCACCGGCCCCTGACACCGATCAGGCGTACTGCATTGTGGTGGCCAGTTCGTCATGGCTCACGGCATCACATGGCCATCGTACGATCAGCACGAGTAGAACTGTTTCGTCACAGTGAAAATGTTTGGTGGTAAAAAGAAAAGAAGACCTTCAGCCTAGCTATGGTGAAAAACAGTGTACTGTTCGTGATCACTGATGCTTATCAATGGCCGTCTTGTGAGCTTCATTTTGTGTCTGCTGCTGGTGACACAGCTGGGCATGGCGAGCGCGCTGGAGACGCTGTGCGGGCAGGCGTTCGGGGCGAAGAAGCACCACATGCTGGGCATCTACCTGCAGCGCTCCTGGATCGTGCTCTTCCTCTTCGCGCTGGCGCTCACGCCCACCTACGTCTTCACCGAGCACCTCCTGCTCCTCCTCGGCCAGACGCCGGAGCTGTCCCGCCTCGCCGGCAAGATGAGCGTGTGGCTCATCCCGCAGCACTTCGCCATGGCCATGCTGCTCCCGCTCACCCGCTTCCTGCAGAGCCAGCTCAAGAACTGGGTCACCGCCGCCACCGCCGGGGTCACCCTCGCGCTGCACGTCCTCGTCACCTACCTGTTGGTCAGCCGCTTCCAGCTCGGCTACGCCGGCGTGGTCGTCGCCGCCGACGTCGCGTGGTGGCTCGTCGTGCTGGGGCAGTTCTTCTACGTCGTTTGCGGCGGCTGCCCGCTCTCGTGGAGGGGGTTCTCCATGGAGGCCTTCGCCGACTTCTGGGACTTCATCAAGCTCTCCACGGCATCCGGCGTCATGCTCTGGTGCGTCCGTCCCTTCATTTAGTTGGAGCACAGCAAGCAAGTGTATATGCAATGCACATTCATTTTCTGAATATCTGACATCTTTTTTTGTCTCTCTCTCTCTCTCTCTCTCTGCAGCATGGAGAACTGGTACTACAGGGTGCTTGTGCTGCTTACCGGGTACCTGCCCAACGCAGAGATCGCCGTGGACGCCCTCTCCATATGCTTGACGATCAACGGATGGGAGATGATGATCCCCCTAGGGTTCCTGGCAGCAACTGGGTACGTGTACGCACACCGAGTTCACACGACTATGCATTGTGTGTCATTTGGCGAGACTAATTAACAAGTGGCGGTTTTTTGCCGAAAATGGCAGCGTGCGGGTGGCAAACGAGCTCGGCGCTGGCAGCGGCAAGGGCGCGCGCTTCTCCATCGTCGTCTCCATCACCACCTCCGTGGTGATCGGGCTCGTCTTCTGGTGCCTCATCCTCACCTACAACGACCAGATCGCGCTCCTCTTCTCGTCGGGGAAGGCCGTGCTCGACGCCGTGCACAACCTCTCCATGCTGCTCGCCTTCACCATCCTCCTCAACAGCGTGCAGCCCGTCCTCTCAGGTACATACATACATTTCCTTCTACAGTTCGATCGATCGAGAAATGCTAATTGTAACTGTGGGTGGTTGCATTGCATTGCAGGGGTGGCTATTGGTTCCGGATGGCAAGCGCTGGTCGCCTATGTCAACATCGGATCTTACTACCTGGTCGGGGTGCCCATCGGGATCATACTGGGCTGGCCGCTCGGCTTCGGAGTTCGGGTACGGACTGGATCATCAAAAGAAACAAAAATGAACACAAGAAAGTTCGGGTCCGTATTCATCTTCTGATCATTTTATGCCTAAATTTTGCAGGGTATTTGGTCTGGGTTGATTGGCGGGACTGCTGTTCAGACGCTGGTGTTAGTCTATCTCACCATGAGATGCGATTGGGACGATGAGGTACGTGAGAGCTCGATCATCTTTTCTACTATACATACGGCTCGTTTATCTTGTCATAAAATTCAACGGTTTATTCTCCTTTTTTTTATCAAATTTTGTTGTTGGGATTTTCGAGCTTATTGCTTGTGTGATTGCAGGCCAAGACCACCAGTGCACGAATGAGAAAATGGGCCAGCACAAAATGAAAGCTGCTCGACAATATTGTTTCAACTTTCAGCTCCCTTTGACACAGGGGGAAAGGAGCTCAGCGGCAGAAGGATCAGAAGTAAACGATCAGAATATGGGACGGAGGAAGTAGTTAGTTCAGAAGAAAATGTGGGCGTGTATTTGACTAGGGAGCACGCAGGCGGCCTGTTTCTGGAGATATCCGCTGGTCAAGAAAATTCAGTGCGCTATCAGAGAGCTCAAATCTATGTACTTCTACGATATCTAAAAGCATAGTACGGAGAGAAAAAGAGGAATGTGCTAGAAATTCAAATTCCGCCGACCAAAGCAAAACATCGAGACGTTGATTTGATGGATCTTGTTCTATTAGTATAATCCTTAGATGTTCATAATTGTACCTGTTATGACCTGTTTTCTGCACGATTCACCAGACCCTGCCAGATCATAACCGCTAGATTTTCGTAACCCTGCGCAAGCAAATCACATCCAAGAAAAAATATGCAAATTATTTTTGAGAGGAAAAAAAATGCAAATTTTATCTAACGTTTTTGCCATTCTCGTCACTTCTCCACAGGAATTGTGCAGATTTTTTCTTTCTGGTTGTCTTTTATTTATGATTGATTTTACACACTGTTATTTTGTGGGTCTTTTTGCGAGAAATTTTCAATATATTAATCTTCAATCATGACAGCACAATGAATACCAGAAATAAAAAAAATACATATAGATTTGTAGACCACCTAGCGGCGACTACAAGCACTGAAGCGAGCCAAAGACGCACCGCCATCATCGCCCTTCCCTCATCGGAGTCGAGCACAACTTGTATTAGACAGTCAGAAAGTCGTCGTGCTAAGACACTATTAAGAAAAACCTTATATATAGAGGATTATCAGTAGCGTTGGTTAAAAGCAAATGCTACTGCTACTTACTCGTAGCGCGGGAACACACATGGCACTACAGCTATGTTTCTAGCAGTAGCGCGTCTACAGAGAAAAGCGTTACTACTATAATTCCCACACTGTTGCCGCCAGGCTAGGCATAGTAGTAGCGAGCTTGGGGAAATGCGCTACTGCTATGGCGTTTAGTAGTAGCACTTTTCTCTAACACGCGCTGCTGCTAAACGCATCCTATCTTCTCCACCGGCCGCCCCTCACTCTCCCCTCTCCACTCCACACTCTCACTCTCCCCCGCACCCCATCGTCCGCCGCCGCCGACGTTCGGCCCTCCCCGACCATCGTTGTCGCCCGCCGCCGCCGCCGCTCTTGCTCCTCCTCCACCGAGGTAGCTCCTCGATCCCTCATTCTTCCACCTCCCTCCCCTCCTCGTCCCTCCCCCTCTCCCTCCCTCCCTCCTTCCATCTCCCTCTCCCTCCTCCCTCCTTCCATCTCCCTCTCCCTCCTCCCTCCCGTCTCCTCCCTCCCACCTCCCAGCCTTGTTCGTCCTCCTCCTCCCTGCCTCATCTGTCCTCCTCCTCCCTTCCTCCCTCACTCACCCCTCCCTTTGTTCCTGCTCCCTCCACCTCCCTCTGTTTTTGAAATTTCAATAGTAGAAATTTGTAGGTATTAAATTTAGTAATAGAAGTTTGTAGTAAGAAAATTTAGGGTAGAACTAGGGTAATAGAAATTTTAGTAAGTGTTTAATAGACTAGAACTATGGTATTTAGTTATGTCAACATCACATTGCCAAATTGAGAAAGAGAGAGAGAGAGCTATATTGTCCGAATGAAATGTTAGGCTTTTTAGTAAGTGTTGAATAGAGTAGGGTATTTAGTAAGTGTATGATGGTCCTATTTAGTTAGGCTTCTTGTCCGAATGAAATGTTAGGATCCGAATGAAATGTTAGGATTATATATAAGATATATTGAAATGTTTTTGTTAATATTTTCAACCATTGAAATGCAATAAGCATCAAGTTTGAATGCTCATGTGGCGCAGGGTACGCAGATCACCGACGGGCCGAAACCCACCGCCCAGAAGATCACCGACGACACCCGCACCCTCGGCGATAACGCCGGGGGCGCAGGGGGCTCCGGCGGAAGGGAAAACCACGTCTGGGCCACACTGTCAGGCAAAAAGGCAAGACAAACGTCCAGATTCGCCCCCCCTCCCCGCCCTCCCGCCACCTTGCCGATCCCGACGCCGCCTAGCCCATTCCCCGCCGGAAAAGAGAGAGGGTTTCGCCGTGGCAACCTCTGCACCACCTTCCTGGGCGAGTTTTTCAGCGCTCCGGCCGCGCAGGGCGAGATACCGGCGGGTGCGCACCCACCACGCCCGCTAGGTGTTCAGCGATTTGTCTGCTCAGCTGTGGACTCGGACGACCAGGAGGCGCTCGCAGTGCTGCTGGAGGAGGAAGCCGATGCCGACGTCTAGGACGAAGAGAATCTCATGGCCATCGCCGGCCTGCTCGCCAGCAATGCAAAGCCGCGCGCGAGGTGGCTCGGCGTCGGGGCTGCTCAAAGCAAAGAACCGACATCGATTGGAAGGCTATTGCATGCTCTACTCTGACTACTTCGCCGACGCTCAACTGCACGACGACAAAGTATTTTGGCGCCGTTATCGGATGAGCCGAAAGCTTTTCCTCAGGATTGTGAATTTCATCCGGGGGTTCGACAGCTACTTCAAGTGCAAGAAGGATTGCACCGGCAAACTTGGATTCACCTCAATCTAGAAGTGCACGACAGCTATGAGGATGCTTGCATACGGAGCTCCCAATGATTCACTCGACGACTATGGGCGCATGGCCGAGTCCATGACCATTGAGTGTTTCTACAAGTTCTGCAAGGCAGTGGTGCCAGTGTTTGGACCGCAATACTTGCGATCACCCAATGCTGAAGACACTACTCGGATCCTAGCACAGAATGCAGCAAGAGGATTTCCTGGGATGCTTCAAAGCATCGACTGCATGCATTGGAAATGGAAAAATGTCCATTTGCTTGGCAGGGGATGTACAAAGGCGCCAAAGGCGGTTGCAGTGTGGTACTTGAGGCAGTGGCCACACAGGATCTCTGGATTTGGCACTCCTTCTTTGGTATGCCGGGAACTCACAATGACATCAACATGCTGCAGTGCTCCCCTGTCTTTGCCAAGCTTGTTGAAGGTCATTCTCCTCCGGTGAACTTCGAGGTCAATGGACGGCACTACAACAAGGGGTACTACCTAGCAGATGGCATATATTCGAGATGGTCTACATTTGTGAAGACTATCTCAAACCCTATGTCAGGAGGCAAGAACTCCCACTTTGCGATGGTTCAGGAGGCTTGCAGGAAGGATGTCGAGCGGGCATTTGGTGTGCTCCAATCTCGATTTGCTGTTGTTCGGTGCCCCGCTCAGACCTAGTCGAAAGATCAAATGTGGGAGATCATGACTTGATGTGTCATCTTGCACAACATGATCATTGAGAGCGAGCAGGAAGAGCCAGTGTTTGACACTGAACCATAATACAGGAAGGGCCCTCTTGCCCAAGTTGATCACCAGCTACCGGCAACCTAGATTGCCTTCCTCAATATGCGTCAGGAGATCTGAGACCCACATGTGCATCAACAACTACAACAGGATCTGGTGGAGCACCTATGGAGGCTCAAGGCAACGCCTAGCTCGATGTGTGATGAGCTTGAAAGGATCGATATAGTTGACTAGAGGGGGGGGGGGTGAATAGGCAACTAACAATTTTAAGCTTTTCTTTACCAATTTAAACTTTGCAATAATAAAGGTTGTCTAGATGTGCAACTAGGTGGACAACCTATATGATGCAACAACACAAGCACACGAGCAAGCAAGGATAGGAACACAAATAAGCTTGCACAAGTAAAGGGATAAGATAACCAAGAGTGGAGCCGGTGGAGACGAGGATGTGTTATCAAGTTCCTTCCTTTTGAGGGAAGTACGTCTCCGTTAGAGCGGTGTGGAGGCACAATGCTCCCCAAGAAGCCACTAGGGCCACCGTAATCTCCTCACGCCTCGCACAATGCAAGAGCCGTGATTCCACTATTGGTGCCCTTGAAGGCGGCGTAATCGAACCTTTACAAACAAGGTTGGGGCAATCTCCACAACTTAATTGGAGGCTCCCAACAACACCACGAAGCTTCACCACAATGGAATATGGCTCCACGGTGACCTCAACCGTCTAGGATGCTCAAACACCCAAGAGTAACAAGATCCGCAAGGGATAAGTGGGGGAATCAAATATCTTGTGGTGGAAGTGTAGATCGGGCCCTTGTCACCCAATCCCGAGCAAATCAACAAGTTTGATTGGCTAGGGAGAGAGATCGGGCCAAAATGGAGCTTGGAGCAACAATGGAGCTTAGAGAGAGAAGAGGTGGTCAACTAGAGGTTGAAGATGCCCCTTATATAGTCGAGGGAAAAAATCCAACCGTTATCCACTTATTCAGCCCGCGACGCGCGGTACTACTGCTCCAAGGGCGCGGTACTACCGCGAGGCCGCGCGGTACTACCGTGGCGGACCACGGTACTCATGACAGCAAGACAGCCGGGACTAGCGACTAAGGGCGTACTACCGCTATGCCGGTACTACCGCCACCCCCTTGCGGTACTACCGCAAGGCAGGGGAGTCACGACCTGAGAAGGGCGCGGATGAAATAAATTACATCCGTGCCAACTTCCGCTGAAACTGCGGTAGTGCAAAAATCCGACGCGGTACTACCGCTCCGGAGGAGCGGTACTACCGTAGCGCGTGCCTACTACCGTGAAACTACGGTACCTCGGTAGGAGGGCCCGCGGTACTACGGCTCATAGGGAGCAAGATTACCGTGGGCTCCAGCGTACTACCGCTACCGGACGAGCGGTACTACCCGTGGTGGCGCGGATGTAAAAATTACATCCGCCTACTACCGCGACCGAGCGGCACTAGGCACGGGAGCAGCGGTACTACCGCTCGGAGGAGCGGTACTACTGCGGCACTTCGCGGTACTACCATGGTACCTGCGGTACTACCGCAAATCTGAGGCGGTTGTCGATTTCCGCACAACCAAGATAACGAAGGGAAGTTCCAAAGTGCAGGGAAAGGAGGGACACGTGTACGTGTTGATTCCGCCCAAACCTTTCCGACGCGGACCCCCTCTTAATAGTACGGCTCTCCTACGACTCAAATCCACCAAAAAGAAACATAGGACGACACCGTCTTCAATAGTCTCCGAGGGGCACCGAATCGTCTCGAGCCTAGAGATGAACCATTTGAGAAACTCAAAGCATACGATTAGTCCGCAAAAGTATCGTCATCAATCACCAAAACACTTACGGGATAAATATGCCCTTACAATCTCCCCTTTTGGTGGATTGATGACAATACGGATTTGCACAAAGATACAATAATATAGAGCAAGGGCAAACCCTCCTCTCCAAAATATAGACGGGCTCCCCCTAGATGTGTGCACTGGATGAATGCTTTGGACTGCATAGCACACGAACTAGGATCACCACTCCCCCTATATTTTAGAGACAAAGGTCCGAAGAATAACATCTAAGCAACATATAGCACGATATAACATAAGCTTGCTAAGATAGATAGAGTGCATATGTCTTACACCATAAGAAGGAAAAGCAACTAAAACGAGGTTCAAACGATTCAAACGAGGTTCAACCGAAAACGCAATAAACACACCAAACACGAACACGATACAAGACTCGCAAATCCCTACGCTCTCTGCCCCTTTGGCATCGAGACGCCAAAAAGGCAGAGAGGACACCTACACACAAGCGGTGGCTCAAGCAGAAGGGAACTCGTCCCAACCCTCTCCGTCAGACTCCTCGGCCAGGGGATGGACTCCTCGGCGTCCTCCTCGTAATCAGTCCACTTGTAGCCTTGCTTCGCCATCCACTCGGCCTGGAGTGATGTGCTCCTCAGACCCGGCCAGACACATCCTCACCATAGAGCTTCAAGATCTTCTGTCCCGGCTGACGACTCTCCTTGGATGCCACATGAGTCCTCAGACGCCTCTTGGCTTGCATGCGTAAAAGAGTCTTCATCTTGTCCTTGACTTCGTGGCCTGTGAAGGCATAGAGGAGCTCTGGGAAGGCCTAGCAGCATGGCCCTCATCAACATTCTCGGCGCCAAACATCCTCCTCTCCAACGGCAGCCCTAGCAGCAGACGCGGCACGAGTAGTAGTGTTGGCCCAGTTGGGTTTGACACGCAGCATGATGGGGTCATGGCGAATCGGTCGAGGGCAAGGAACTCCTCACCAAGGAACATCTTCTCCCAAGTCCTCGAGATCAACAGAAATAGATACGGCCCGTAGATAGGCACTTTGCGGTTGAACACCGCAAATCAAAGCTCACACCACATGATGTGTGAGATATCAAGTGGCTGAGTCTGAGACACACGAGCCTCCTCGCAGATGAGCATCATATCCACCATATAGGCATGGACCTTGTCCTTGTCACCAATGCGGGGGAACAAGGAGTTGTGGAAGATGCGGTACATGATATCCAGAAAAGAGTTGAGCACCAACCCTATCTTGCCACTTGGAAGTGTCTTCTCAACATAGTACGGTGCAAGCCTGTCCTTGTTGGCAGAGTCAAGGTTGGCATGGGGACGAACACCCACGGGGGAGTCAAGCCCGTCATCAGGAACTTGGAGCAAATCCATGAACTTCTTCCAGGTAGCAGTCAGCTTACGACCATTTGTCATCCAGGTCATCCTCCTCTCCTCATTGGGGTGAAAGTAGATGAAGCAAAGAACCGACCAATGAGCTCGGGATCATAGTCAAGGTGAAAAGAGATCACATGCTCAATGCCAAACTGCTCCACCAAGTCCAGAGCCTCTCCAAAGTAGGCACGGAACTTCTCCTTCCTCAAGTGATGCATGTCAATCCACTTCACATCCATATAGGTATTCTGCTTGTTCTTGATGACGTCCAGATAGACGTTGGTTTGATGCTTGTTCCAGAACAGCTCACAACCCCTGACTGAGGAACGAGGGGTCACGTACGGATCAATTTGCCTGAGACGGACGTAGTCAGAATGTGGCATCTCATCCATGCTCTTGGCGGGCTCCTTGAACTTGTTGGCAGTTGTCTTGACATGGCGCTTGGGGGCAGAGGAGGAGCCCTCTGGTGCTTCACCGGGGTTGCGCAGACGCTTGGAGCCAGTGCCACGGCTGGGATTGGACCGGCGAGAGCCACCACCTGAAACACACACGGAAAGCACCAAAGACGCAAAGAAGATCAATGCAAATGCCACGAAAAAGCACAAGAAACACATAGGAGACATATGGGAAAGTTGGCATGCGATAGGTGTGAGTCACGGTAGGATCGCCATCGTCACTGCGGCACTAAAGCAGTAGTACTGCTCCAAACGCGGTAGTACCGTGCGAGGTCACGGTAGTACCGTGGTTGCGGAAGTAGAGCTGTAGTGCCGCACAGAGCGCGGTAGTACCGCACCCGAGGGGCGGTAGTACCGTGCAAGCGGTAGTACCGCGCCATCGGGGCGGTAGTACCGCGTCGCAGCGGATCCAACTATCGATTTGAATCTGAAAAGAACCGCGAAACAACGGCGGTGCTACAGTGATCAGATCTAGCGCATGACAACAATACACATATAAATCCTATGCAATACTACACTCCTTCATCCTATTCTTGCAGAGATTAGGCCTATCAATCTCAAGAACACACAAGCCTCCCCAAAACCTAGAAACGCCAAACACCATCAACAGGGAGAGGGAATTGGGGAAACACAGGTCCATAGCAAGAGCACGTGGTGAAACGATCCCACCGGTCGGAATCACAGGAGGGCAGCCGGTGGAGGAGATCCGGCGAGACGTCGGCTCCGTTCTTGAGCAAGGGAGAGAAGGAGGCGGCGTGGGAGAAGGCAGCGAATGGGTATGGGGAGTTAGAACTCCCCGCCCGTCCTTATCCCCACGCCCTCGAACCGTCAGCGGTAGTACGCGTATCATCCATGTAGTACCGCTCGGGCGGAAGTTCCGCACCGAGGCGGTAGTACCGCTCAACGGGCGGCAAGAAAAATTACTGCCGTGAGGTTGCGGTAGTACTGCGTTTCAAGACGCGGTAGTACTGTGGCGAGCTAGGTAGTACCGCAGCTGGCATGTAGTACCGTGAATCTCAAGTCACCGCAGGTTTCAAAAAGCGAAAAGAGGGCCTTTGCAAGGAAACCTTTTACACACAAGAAACGACAAACTCTGGTACAAACTAGAGGCAAAGACAACAAGCAACCACCAAGCGACAAGGACTCACAAAGAGAGAGGTCGGTGGTCAAGCCACCTATGTTTGAGTGGAATGGTATGGCACGCAAGAATTATCCTTGGGCCCATGACCAAAACTCGTCTTTGGAACACAAGTACCATCAAAATGGCTAATGTGAAAGAGGTGATCGATTTATGCATAATGGGGGAGGAGAGTTCATTGAGAGAACAATACTCCCCTATGTCCATGCCTACACCTAAACTAGACAACACGTTGAGTGTGGTGGGGAGTGCACGGGCTCAAGTCACATTGCTCAAATCAATGATATTTAGCTCATGCCTTAACTCGCGAAATATTGCTTCATCTAAGGGCTTCGTGAATATATCTGCAAGGTTATCCTGAGTGTTGACATAATTGAGCTTGATCTCTCCTCGCCTAATGTGATCCCGGATGAAATGATACCGAATCTCGATGTGCTTCGTCTTGAAGTGTTGCACCGGGTTGAGAGAAATCTTGATGGCACTTTCATTATCACACCAAAGAGGCACTTTGTCACAAATGACACTGTACTCCTTTAAAGTTTGCCTCATCCATAGGAGTTGAGCATGACAACTACCGGCCGCCACATATTCCGCTTCGGTGGACGAGAGAGACACACAACTTTGCTTCTTGGAAGACCAACTTACCAAGGAGCAACCAAGAAATTGGCATCCTCCGGAGGTGGACTTCCTATCCACTTTGTCTCCGCCCAATCGGAATCCGTAAATCCTTCAAGCTTGAAGTTTGCTCCTCTTGGGTACCATAAGCCAAAGTTTGGGGTATGAGCCAAATATCAAAAGATTTGCTTGACCGCCACATAGTGACTTTCCTTCGGTGCGGCTTGAAACCGTGCACACATTCCCACACTCAACATGATATCCGGTCTAGATGCACAAAGGTAAAGCAAGGATCCAATCATGGAGCGATATACCTTTTGATCCACCGCTTTACCATTGGGATCAATGTCAAGTTGGCACTTGGTGGGCATTGGTGTAGTAGCCGCTTGACATCACTTAGCTTGAATCTTTTGAGCATGTCTTGAGTGTATTTGGCTTGGTTGATGAAGGTTCCTTCTCTTCTTTGTTTGATATCGAAACCAAGGAAGAACTTCAACTCTCCCATCGAAGACATCTTGAACTTGGAGGTCATGAGAGCGGCAAATTCCTCATTGAAAGCTTTGTTAGGAGAACCAAAGATAATATCATCAACATATAGTTGGCATACAAACAACTCCCCATTGACCTTCTTGGTAAAAAGAGTGGGATCGATTTGCCCCACTTCAAAACCACGATCTTGTAACAACTCAAGAAGGTGGTCATACCACGCACGTGGGGGCTTGTTTAAGGCCATAGAGTGCCTTATCGAGTTGATACACATGATCCGGGAAGTAGGGGTCCTCGAACCCGGGGTTGCTTGACATAGACCAACTCATTGATGGGACCATTAAGAAAAGCACTTTTACATCCATTTGTTGCAACTTAAAGTTGTGATGGGAAGCATAAGCAATCAACAAACGAATGGATTCAAGACGAGCAACGGGAGCAAAGGTTTCACCGTAGTCGATACCCTTGACTTGGGAGTAGCCTTGTGATACCAATCTTGCCTTGTTGCGAATGATGTTCCCATGAGCATCTTGCTTGTTCTTGAAAATCCACTTCGTTCCAATGACGTTGTGGTTCTCCGATGGCCTTGGCACCAATCTCCACACCTTGTTGTACTCGAAGTTGTTGAGTTCTTCATGCATGGCATTGAGCCAATCCGAGTCTTCGAGCGCCTCATAGACCTTTTGAGGTTCAACACAAGAGACAAACGCGTGATGTTCACAATAGTTTGCCAATTGTCTACGAGTGCTTACCCTTTTCTTAGGCTTCCAACCACATTCTCCATGAGATGGCCTTTGGTGGTGAGTTTGGAAGCAATCTTGGCGGCACGACGCTCTAATTCCTCCTCGGAGGTGAGATGAGGAGGGTCACTTGATCATCTTGAGCGCCTGCCTTGAGCATGATCTCCATCTTGAGCATGCTCGGGGAGAGAACTTGACCTTGGGCATCATTTGAGGTGATATCATCGCCTTGAGCACGATCTTGCCCTTGGTCTTGTTCATGAGGTTGAGGGCCTTCACTTTGTTCTTCGGAAGCGTGTGGGCCTTGGGTTGGTGATGGCTCCACTTGAGTGGAGCATTGTCCTTCTCCTTTGGCCACAAGGGGTTCCTCAATGGGTAGGATAAAGCCAACTCCCATTCTTATTATGGCTTGGGGAGGAATTTCATCACCTACATCACAAGTGCCACTTTGCTCCACTTGGGAGCCGTTATTCTCATCAAACTCCACGTTACATCTCTCCTCAATAAGTCTCGTGGATTTATTGAGGACACAGTAAGCATGAGAGTTTGTAGCATAACCAACAAATATGCCCTCATGAGCTCTAGCTTCAAATTTAGACAAACGAACACCTTTCTTGAGAATGAAACACTTACACCCGAACACCCGGAAGTACTTGAGGTTGGGCTTGTTGCCGGTGAGTATCTCATAAGGAGTCTTGTTCAAGCCTTTGCGGAGATAGAGCCGATTGGATGCATGACAAGCGGTGTTGATGGCTTCAGCCAAAAGTTGTATGGAGACTTGAACTCCGCCATCATGGTCCTTGCCGCATCCATCAACGTCCGGTTCTTTCTCTCCGCAACACCATTTTGTTGAGGGGTATATGGTGCAGAATATTGATGCTTGATTCCCTCATCACTAAGAAACTCATTCAAGGTGTAGTTCTTGAACTCGGTGGCGTTGTCACTTCTTATAGTCAAGATCTTTGCATTATGTTGACGTTGAGCTTCATTTGCAAAGTCGATGACGGTTTGTTGAGTCTCACTCTTCCTCTTGAAGAAATATACCCAAGTGTATCTCGAATAGTCATCCACAATCACCAAGCAATACTTTCTTCCTCCAAGAATATCAAATGATGGTGTCCCAAAGAGATCCATGTGAAGGAGCTCCAAGGGTCTCTTTGAGTATATGATAGTCGTGGGAGGATGAGCCTTCTCATGAAGCTTTCCTTCAATACAAGCAATCGCAAGCACGGTCTTTGGCAAAACTAACATTTGTTAGTCCACGGACATGGTCCCCTTGAGAAGACTTTGCAAAGATCTCATATTGACATGGGCTAAACGGCGATGCCAAAGCCATCCCACGTCAACTTTAGCCATTAGGCATGTCGCGGTCTTAGTGGGTCGCTCCGAAAAGTTAATCACATAGAGACCGTTTTCGACATGCCCAACAAAGGCTACTTTAAGAGTCTTGCTCCACAAGAGGGCCACGGTATCAATGTCAAAGAAAGTAGCAAAACCAATGACTGCAAGTTGACGAACGGAAAGCAAATTGTATGCAAGGGACTCAACAAGCATGACTTTCTCGATCGTAAGATCATGAGAAATGACAACCTTGCCGAGACCCAATACCTTAGAATGTGATGCATCACCCCACTCGACATCGGTGGGCATAGATGGAATCTCTTGCACGTCCACCACCATGTCCTTGCTCCGGTCATATGATTTGTTGCTCCACTATCGAGCAACCATGATCCCCACCGAAGCAAACCCCTGCAAGAGATCAATGCTTGGTTTTAGGTACCCATTTGGTAATGGGTCCTTTGATGTTAGTAACGAGGGTCTTAGGAACCCAAATAGACCATTCAATGTACTCATAAGAAGAACCAACAAATTTAGCATAAACATGCCCATCACTAGCACGACACAACACATAAGAGGGGTTAAAGTCGCCGGCTATGTTCATGGGGATGACGTTGTCCTTCTGGACGTTGCCACCCTTTGCACGGTTCTTCTTCTTCTTGGAAGCACCCTCTCCCTCCCTCACAAAAGTTTTCTTGAGAGGGGAGGTTGCTTGGTCTTGTCATTCTTCTTCTTGCTCTTGGGCTTGGGCGCGAACCCAATCCCCTCCTTGGCCACAACTTCCTTTTGGTTACTCAAAAGGTCGTTAAGGTTCTTCTCACCTTGAATGCATGTGACAAGGCCCTTTTAAAGTTGCTCCTTCAACTTAGCATTCTCCTCAACAAGATGCACATGCTCACAACAAGGGTTAGTAGCATTTACATTATCAATCAATATCATATGAGGAAAGGTGGCTTTCTCCTTGGTTAGCTTCACTTGGAGTTGATCATGAGACTCTTTGAGACTAGCATGAGCACCCTTCAAGACTTTGTGAGCCTTGTCGAGAGTGTCAAAGTCCTCGTTGAGTCTAGCAAGATCAACTCCAAGCTTTGCCTTCTCGAAACTAAGCATACGAGGCACAACAAGAGCATGATCAAGGTCTTTCTTTAATTTAGCGTGATCATCGTTGTGTGACTCCTCAAGAGCCAAACGAAGACCACGCTCTTCCTCAAGAGCATTAGAAAGATCCGAAATCTCATCGGCATAGTCACGACTATGCCCTTCCATCTTAGAGATGGTTTCTTCATGAGTCTCGATCATGACATTGGCTTCACCAAGTTGTTCCAAGAGAGCAACGAAGTGCTTCTTGGATTTGCCCTTGAGTTTACTCATAAAGATCTCAAATTCATTTTCCTCTACATTAGTCCCTCATGTTCATCAATGCAATCCGTCAAAGAAGAATGATTGATGATGGTAGTTTTGATGTTGGGGGTTACCTTGTTGGTGGCTTTAGCCATGAGGCACTTGGCGGTGATGCTTTCATTGGGTGAACCGAAGAGAGACACCCGAGGAGTCATTGCAATGGCCACGGAGGCCAAGGCAACCGATTCACCATCCTCATCATCATCATCATCCTCGTTGTACTCTTCTTGAACCACCAAGGCTTTGTGAGGAGTCTTCTTTGGGAAGTTGCTCTTGTTGGGGAAAGACTTGGCCTTGTCCTTACGGATGAGCTTGCCACCATTGTCTTCCCTCTTCTCATATGGACACTCAAACAAAGTGACTCACATTGCCACAATTGAAACACGTCCTCACTCGTTGCTTGCCCTTAGAGCCACTTGAATTGCTCTTGTTGAAGTTGGGCCTTGAGTTCTTCTTGCTCCAAAATTGTCTTGAAGCAAGGGCCATGTGTTCATGATAATCATACTTAGTATCTTCGAGGTTGCTCTCTTCTTCTTCCTCCTCTCCATATTCTTCGACACAACTCTTGGCCTTCAAGGCGAGGTTAGGCTTCTTTGCTCTTTGGGAGCGAAGCACCGCATTGTCGGCGGTCTTGTTCAATATGCTCATAGCCACAAACTCATCCAACACATCACTTGAGGACAACGTGTGGAAGTCTGGTCGTTGACGGATGACGGAGGACATGGCTTTATGGTAGGGCATCATTGCCTTGAGAAATTTGCGCTTGATCCAGTTGTCATCGGTGTCCTTACTTCCATGATCCCGGAGGGAGACAACGAGCTTGGTTACTCTCCGATAGAGCTCACGAGGTTCTTCTTCTTCCTTCATTGCAAACTCATCGGCTTCATCTTGGACCACTTCATAACTGGAACGTTGAATGCTTGCGCTTCCTCGATACATGGAAACCACCTTGAGCCAAGCAACTTTGGCACGGGAGTAAGGCCGGAGATGAGGGAGGTCTTCGGGAAGGATTGCTTCTTGGATGATGAAGAGAGCATTCTCATTGAATTGATGGTCCACGACCTCTCTAGGAGAAAAGTTGCTCGGATCATGCGGATAGAAACCTTCTTCAATGATTCTCCAATGGTTAGTGTTCACATGATTTAAATGACGCTTAAAACGATAAACCCAAGAATCAAAATCCTCCTTTTTATCAATCTTAGGTGGTGGACCGGCATGATTCAAATGAGTGGAAGGAATCGGTCCACCATAAACGGGAGGTTGCACATGGGCGAAGATGCCGTGCCATTCTTACCACTAGACGAGGGGGCTTTCTCACTAGTAGCTTCCCCGTTATCGGAGTTAGCATCCGCTCCCGTGTTGGCGGGATCACCCACTTTCACGGGTGCGGTGGAAAGTTTAAGCCCTTCTAGGAATTCCTTAAACATGTCCTTGACCTCACTCGTCATGGAGTTTTTCAATGTGTCCAACGCCACATTGAATTCCTCACGAGAGATCGAGGTACCCCCATCTCCCGTAGAGATGATGTCGGATTCGCACCGAGTGCTCCCCACATCATCTACGACGTCAACCATACTCTTCGGACGATAAAGTCCTTAAAAAGAGACGAGGCTCTGATACCAATTGAAAGGATCGATATAGTTGACTAGAGGGGGGTGAATAGGCAACTAACAATTTTTAAGCTTTTCTTTACCAATTTAAACTTTGCAATAATAAAGGTTGTCTATATGTGCAACTAGGTGGACAACCTATATGATGCAACAACACAAGCACACGAGCAAGCAAGGATAGGAACACAAATAAGCTTGCACAAGTAAAGGGATAAGATAACCAAGAGTGGAGCCGGTGGAGACGAGGATGTGTTATCGAAGTTCCTTCCTTTTGAGGGGAAGTACGTCTCCGTTAGAGGGGTGTGGAGGCACAATGCTCCCCAAGAAGCCACTAGGGCCACCGTAATCTCCTCACGCCTCGACAATGCAAGAGCCGTGATTCCACTATTGGTGCCCTTGAAGGCGGCGAATCAACCTTTACAAACAAGGTTGGGGCAATCTCCACAACTTAATTGGAGGCTCCCAACAACACCACGAAGCTTCACCACAATGGAATATGGCTCCACGGTGACCTCAACCGTCTAGGATGCTCAAACACCCAAGAGTAACAAGATCCGCAAGGGATAAGTGGGGGAATCAAATATCTTGTGGTGGAAGTAGATCGGGCCCTTGTCACCCAATCCCGAGCAAATCAACAAGTTTGATTGGCTAGGAGAGAGATCGGCCAAAATGGAGCTTGGAGCAACAATGGAGCTTAGAGAGAGAAGAGGTGGTCAACTAGAGGTTGAAGATGCCCTTATATAGTCGAGGGAAAAAATCCAACCGTTATCCACTTATTCAGCCCATGACGCCAGTACTATCGCTTCCAAGGGCGCAGTATTATCAGCGAGGTCAGCGGTACTACCGTGGCGGACCATGGTACTATCAGCAGCAGACAGGCCAGACTAGCGACTAAGGGCAAGATTATCGCTATGCCGGTACTACCGCACCCCTTTGCGATTACCGCAAGGCGTGGGAGTCACGGCACGAGAAGGGCGGATGAAATAAATTACATCCGTGCCAACTTCCGCTGAAACCGCGATAGTGCAAAAATCCGATGCGGTACTACCGCTCAGGAGGAGCGGTACTACCGTAGCGCGTGCCTACTACCGTGAAACTATGGTACTCGGTAGGAGGGCCACGGTACTACGGCTCATAGGGAGCAGTACTACCGTGGGCTCCGCGGTACTACCGCTACCGAATGAGCGGTACTACCGTGGTGGGCGCGAATGTAAAAATTACATCCGCCCTACTACCGCACCGAGCGGCACTAGGCTCGGGAGCCGGGTACTACCGCTTCAGAGGAGCGGTACTACTGTGGCACCTCATGCAGATTATCACAGGTACCTGCGTACTACCGCAAGTCTGAGGCGATTGTCAGATTTTCGCACAACCAAGATAACGAAGGGAAGCTCCAAAGTGCAGGGAAAGGAGGGACAAGTGTACGTGTTGATTCCGCCCTAACCTTTCCGACGCGGACCCCTCTTAATAGTACGGCTCTCCTACGACTCAAATCCACCAAAAAGAAACGTAGGACGACGCCGTCTTCAATATTCTCCGAGGAGCACCGAATCGTCTCGAGCCTAGTGATGAACCATCTGAGGAACTCAAAGCATACGATTAGTCCGCAAAAGTATCGTCATCAATCACCAAAACACTTACGGGATAAATATGCCCTTATAGAGCTATTTGTTGAACTATTTGATTTTATTGATTTTTTGTGATGAACTATGTGTTAAAAAATAACTTATGTTGAATTTTTCGCCGAAGCACGGCGAATATGGGCCGATTTGCGTTGATAGTGGGCCGATTTTGCGCCGAAAGTGGGTTGAAAAGCGGGAAAATTTGTGCCAAAACTGGGCCGATATCGGCGCCTGGGGGCGGCGGCTGGGAACCCAATCGCCCCCAAGCCGATTTTAGCGCCAGTTCGCCCCCAGACAGCGATTTTTCAAGCCCCCTGGGGGGAGGGGGGCAACGGCTGGAGATGCTCTAAACATGGTTATGCGTTTCTGGTTAAGCTGTACAATGCGGTCAATCACTCCCATTTTGGTTGCTCTAATTGGGACGCTCTCTGCAAGGCATATGGATTTGAGAAGGGTATGCAAATGACATTTGATATTCGTCCCGGAGATGATGATGATGATAATATCGACATCTGGGTGGATGTCGATATGCCTCCAGTTTGCCTAAATGTGAGTTTGTCAAACTAATTTGTTAAGTTAAGTAATTTATATTGTTAATTTAAAATATTTGGTGTTCATCGGTACTAAACTTATTTATTTATAATTGTGAGCTTATTTCTTATCTTCAACAAACACTCGGAAGGCTATAGACAGGACATACTACAGCTATAACTCCGAACTTAATTGTGAGGAGAAAGGTTATCTTGTCTCATTCATAGATTATGTTGAAGCCTTTAAAACCAATCACTCTATCAGCCCAAATTTTTACTAGATACGTGCCACTAGTCCATAAATTGCTTGATGGTAACTTCATTGCCAAAAACATGGTAAGATTTTGTTAATGATGGTATCTACATTGCATACATTCTTCTTAAGTAAACTACATTGCTGACTGTATATGTTACTATTACATTTTTCAACAGAGGCTCCCTAAGGAGGTTGTGCCGGCATGATGTTTATCGAAGGTGATATGCATATGGTTAGCTTATGACCAACTCCTTTGAAGGCTTAGCACAGTGCATACTTGATTTCTTCAAACGATGGAAGGCTCAAAATCAAAGAATGGAGCAAAGTGATGAATGCGCACACACAACTAATTGGAAACAACATGAATGTGCGCAAGCCACAAGTTGAAGATGTTGGAAATATGCCCTAAAGGCAATAATAAAATGGTTATTATTATATTTCCTTGTTCATGATTATTGTCTATTGTTCATGCTATAATTGTGTTATCCGGAAATCGTAAGACATGTCTGAATACATAGACCACAACATGTCCCTAGTGAGCCTCTAGTTGACTAGCTCGTTGATCAATAGATGGTTACAGTTTCCTGACCATGGACATTGGATGTCATTGATAACGAGATCACATCATTAGGAGAATGGTGATGGACAAGGCCCAACCCTAAGCATAGCACAAGATCATGTAGTTTGTCTGCTAAAGCTTTTCTAATGTCAAGTATCATTTCCTTAGACCATGAGATTGTGCAACTCCTGGATACCGTAGGAATGCTTTGGGTGTGCCAAACGTCACAACGTAACTGGGTGGCTATAAAGGTGCACTACGGGTATTTCCGAAAGTGTACATTGGGTTGGCACGAATCGAGACTGGGATTTGTCACTCCGTGTGACGGAGAGGTATCTCTGGGCCCACTCGGTAGGACATCATCATAATGAGCTCAATGTGACCAAGGAGTTGATCACGGGATGATGTGTTACGAACGAGTAAAGAGACTTGCCGGTAACGAGATTGAACAAGGTATAGGGATACCGTGATCGAATCTCGGGCAAGTATCATACCGGTAGACAAAGGGAATTGTGTACGGGATTGATTGAATCCCCGACATCGTGGTTCATCCGATGAGATCATCGTGGAGCATGTGGGAGCCAACATGGGTATCCAGACCCCGCTGTTGGTTATTGACCGGAGAGATGTCTCGGTCATGTCTACATGCCTCCCGAACCCGTAGGGTCTACACACTTAAGGTTCGATGACGCTAGGGTTATAGGGAAAGTTTGTTCATGGTTACCGAATGTTGTTCGGAGTCCCGGATAAGATCCCGGACGTCACGAGGAGTTCCGAAATGGTCCGGAGGTGAAGATTTATATATGGGAAGTCATCATACGGTCATGGGAAGTGTTCGGGTGTTTGCCGGTATTGTACCGGGACCACCGAAGGGGTTCCGGGGGTCCACCGGGAGGTTCCACCTGCCCCGGAGGGCCCTATGGGCTGTATGTGGAAGGGAACCAGCCCCTAGGTGGGCTGGGCGCCATTCCCCCCTAGGGCCCATGCGCCTAGGGTTGGGGGGAACCCTAAAGGGGGCGCCCCCCTTGGCTTGGGGGGCAAGCCCCCTCCCCTTGGCCGCCGCCCCCCCTCTAGATCTCATCTAGGGGGGCCGGCCCCCTTCCCCCTTCGCCCTATAAATAGAGGGGTGGAGGGAGGGCAGCAGCACCACATCCAAGGCGCAGCCCTCCCCCTCTCCAACACCTCCTCCTCCTTCCGCGGTGCTTGGCGAAGCCCTGCCGGAGTACCACGCTGCTCCAACACCACCACGCCCGTCGTCGCTGCCGGAGTTGTCTTCCCCAACCTCTCCCTCTCTCCTTGCGGATCAAGGCGTGGGAGACGCCACCCGGGCTGTACGTGTGTTGAACGCGGACGCGCCGTTGTTCGACGCTTAGATCGGAATCAACCGCGATCTGAATCGTTATGAGTATGACTCCTTCATCCGCGTTCTTGTAACGCTTCCGCATCGTGATCTTCAAGGGTACGAAGATGCACTCCCCTCTCTCTCGTTGTTAGTCTCTCCATAGATTGATCTTGGTGATGCGTAGAAAAAATTTAATTTCTGCAATGATCCCCAACAGGAGATAGATTTATCTCCATTCTCCATTATGGAGATGGACATGTTTATCTGTTTTATGGTATTTTACCTAGGAGAGAGGAGTAGGTCCTAGGTATTAAGAGCAATTAGTTAGTGTTGATTATGACTATGATGATGATGAGAAGTTGTTATTATGTGATGCAATGTGTTAGAGTTGATGATGATGAGGAGGAGAAGTTGTGATTATGAGTACTATGATGATGATGACAAGGAGTTGTTATTATGACTAGTGACCAAGTTGTTATATGATGTCTCATGGACGAAAATGATAATGATGAGGAGTTTTTATATGACAATGATGTATTATGATGATAAGTTGTTAATGATATTATGATGATGATGAGTTATTACATCATTGGGTGAAAGAACCCCAACTTGAAACATCCACTTGAATCTAATTCGCGGTTCTTTTCACTCAATGATGTAATAACAATCTCTAAATTACTACTAGATGACCCCGCTGCGCCAATGGCGCAAGAAGCGAATTAGAAAGAATGTTAGTAGTGAGTAAGTAGGAGATGTAACTGAAAATATAATGCAATGTGGATTGTATTACATCATATATTAACCATAAATCATTAAATCAATAACAGAGAACCAAATAATTCCACCACCTCTGTACTAACAACCAACATTTTAGCATAAGGAGTATCACAGGAGTGTTTACTTGCACATCAGGAGTATCACAATTACAACTAAAGAGGCATTGTCCTCACTGATGTCCCTGAGCCCTTCACAAGGAGAGTTCCAATCCTTGCAACTTCTTCCTCAAGCTCTGCACATGACCCTCAGTTACGAACCTCGTCCCTCAGCTATGATTATTTCAAGATGAAATCAACATGCTATTTCTCTCACATGGAACATGTTCAGAATTTAGTCGGTCTCATTAATCTTTCAGCTACAAAGGCAGAAAAAAATGGCACGATCAATAACTAAAAAACTGGAATAATAATGCTTATAGCATTAAAAAACCGAGAAAGTGAATTGAGGACAACAGAACAATTATTTGTAACAACGGCAAGCTTGGCTGATGCAAAATGATCACTCTAAAACTATATCTTTAGAACCAAATTAAAAAGAAACAAAATAATCTAATACTCCCTCCGTTCCAAAATAATTATCTCAACTTTGTACGAAAACATCATGTATCTTTAGGACCAATTTTTAGACCATGGTACCACATAAATCAAGAATTAGACATATCAGATTGCAACGTATTCATGGTCAGTTACCAATCATGTCGCACCAAGGATTTGCACATATAACCTGAAATAACTGCAGCTACCTTGAAGTCTGAAATCTATCGGGTGACAGACAAAAGCAATACCACCAAACCTTATTCTTATTGGACGAGCACAAAATTTATGAGAAGATAACACACAAAAAATCCTATTTGGTTTCTGGATGCATGCACTTTCTAGATTGTGCACAACAAAGCATGGAATAACATTCCTAGGAGAGCCATTGTAGCACAACGAAGTAAACCAAAAATCAAAAAAGAGAAGTGAGTTTTATCATGTAATTTAGCAATGTATCAGCCCATATCACCATTTATTTTCCAGAGACCAAAGAAAATGACAAAAGTTTCCTTATTCTTTCATGTACCTTTGTACCAGAATGCTCTCTATTTACGAGCGCCACACAGACTATTTCCACTTGGCGGCAGGTTGGACACAACAATCCTCGCCACGAGCTGCAGAAGAACCACACACACGCATACGTCAGGCCAGGTTGCACGAACACGGGCGCCGCGAGGGGGAACCGGAACGGACCAGAAGGGGAGAGACATATCGAAAGAGGGAACATACGGAGGCATAGTCAGGCTGGGAGGCGGTGAGCGCGGAGGCGGTCTCAGCGGCGAGCTCGTCGAGTTGGCTGGTGGTGACGCCCATGTATACCCTGACGCAGACCTTCTGCGCGACGAACACGGGGTCGCAGTGCTCCTGGCTGAGCACAGCTGAGCTTCTTGAGCCGCACCATGATCTTGTCTAAGTGCGCCGTCTCATACGCTTGGCACCTTCCAGCCGGATCTATCATTGCTCAGCCATCTAAGCTCCCTTGGGCAGATTACATAAAAGAAATCCTAAATTCATAAAAAGTGTTAAGGTGTAGATTGAGCTTATTGGGCCAGATGACTAAACTATGTACACCTACCACAGATCCTTCCACCTAGAGCGGAGAAACAGTTTTAAGTAAAGAAAAGCAGAAACGATTGTTAAGGAGGCAATGAAAGTAACTAATCAAAAGGGAAACATGCAAGGCAAAATATATACCCATTCCAAAATCAACCTCCAATGTACACACTTGCAAATTCGTTTAGACGTTCTGCAGGTGCCATTTATAAAATATTCAAGGCTTAATAAGATTTGAAACCTCATGACCTCTTACAAGCAGATGATCTACGACATGAGATGAATAACTTGTAGGCCATGCTATAGGTGAATAACTTGTAAGCTATGCTCTAGGTGATACAACCTTCGTGGAAAAACATACACATAATGCAACAATACAAAAATGAGTACCACGAAAATGATTTATGGACAGTAAACAATTCCAATGCTTAGGATCTCTGTTATGTGTAGATTTCATGCTAGTAGAAACTACCTGCTAGCCGAGGTGAAGTAGGAAATGCTTGGCACATGATACTCGTATATTTTTCTTCGTTTCAGTAAACAGAGTAACCACAGGTCTCCAACACCAGCAAGGCAGCAAGCAAATAGGCTCACCCATCCACAAAGATCCAAATAAGGAGCTCTGAGAACACGACCGCCAGTAGAAGTTAGAAAAATAATAAGTTTTGTGAACATGATTTAGTACAATGCTCTCAATAGATGCTAAATATCAATTTCACTCCGATCACCTAAATATTCAAGTTTTGTATTAAGTTTTAGAAAGACATCAATTGTGAAAATGCACGAGGTCTAAGAAATTAAACTATGTGGTGAATTGCAATAACAAATTGGAAAGAACCGAAAATTAGAAATATTGACCAAGGAGTTCCATGATACACATGGGAGTGAAATTAATTACTGTACAACAATTCATAGCCTTCAGTGGAAAAATGTTAGATAGCAAGTCCAAACTTGAATAAGCATATATCTATCTGAACAACAGGAGAAAAGCAGAGCAAGTTCTAACAATGCAGATCCAAGCAGCTTTATGTAGTGATGAAAAAAGAATACAAGCTTTGATAAGACAAAATATAGGCATGTCCAGTAAAATCTTAGTACCATTCTTCAGTTTTTTGATCCGTGGATAACCTGAAATTAACTACACGTACAGGTCAAAAGTCCAAAGTTCTGAGAAAGCTCCTTCCTTATTCTAATTTACAAGAACAATACAAGCAGGAAAAGAGAAAACCCCATCAAATTACTTTATGTGGCACATATGGTAATATGGAAGAAGCTCCAAAACAAACCACTACATGTCACGGAATTTGAATGGGCAACAGAAAATACATAACAAACAGGAACAAATAATTGGCAGAGCAAAGCTGGGAAGCAATGAGATGAAGAACAAAAGTACCTTGACGGAAGACATTTTTCACAAATAAAGACGGCACAACTGCGCACTCCCTAGTCCAAACAGAGCATATCCATGAACGAGCAGCGTGGCATCTGAAACAAAGAATTAGAAGTAAAAAAGGGAAATATATGGGACATGTCTCACCGTTGTGACCGGAGGGATACTTCCAGGTGTAGCAAATGAGGAAACCAATTACAACACCATAAGTGTGAAAAACGACAACACGCACATTCGAGTAAGAACATAAGGTCGGCAATGGAAATTATTAAAGATATTTTTATCTCACGATTTCAGTTTATAAAGAGTTAGACGTCACAATGTGTGCAGGTTTGGGCAAGCCATAAGTTGTTTCAGGAAGTAACCTTATGTTACAACTACCGACGAAGCTGGAATAAAATATTGGCAAAATAGAAAACAAAAATCTTCAACAAGTTGACATTCGTGAGAAACCATACTTGATCAACTGTCTACACAACGCAAAGATCATAAGTACACTTATGTGATGTGTTGACGTGTTCTGCAGTTCAATTCCGGCCGGTCTAGTAAACAACCTATAAAAGGCATTGATTTAGTCTAATTAAAAATCTAAAACACACAATAATTATGAAAGGAACAATCTGACAGTAAAGAAGACTTGCAGATATGACAGTTCAGGAGAAAGGGACACAGATTGATTATTAAGACTTCAGTGAGATATTGAAAGGGAGTAAGATTATGAGGACCAACTGATGTATTGGTTGACAGTAGAGAACCAGATAAGGAAGTAGCAGCAAATCCAAACACTTTATCCTTATGATAAACAACATCTACACTGCTAAGTGTTAACAGGATAGCAAGCTCTCGAATATTCAAGGTCCTTCTTGTTAAGAGTGTCGTTCTTTTTCTTTCCTTTTTCTTTTTTCTTTCTTCTTTTTTTTTCTCTTTCTTCTGGGCTTGTTGAGCTGTGCCCTCAGCAGAACCTCTGTACTTTGTTTGTGGTACTTGGATGGTGTGTGTGTGGACTTACTTTAGTTGTATGTCTTGTGGCGGTTTGCTTTATTTATAAAGCGGGGCGAAAGCCTTTTTCGTTAAGAGTGTCGTTCAGCTTATGTATCTGTGGAATGAGGACTTAAATTTTAGCAAAACAACAATGGGATCTCCATCTCCGAGATTTCAGTGCTAATATACCAACCAATTTGTCTGTAGCTGATAGTCTTCTGGGCTGCAGAATGTGTACGTAGTATGCTACCCGACAAAATAATTATCACAATATGTACTACGCATTGCAGTGACACAAATTCCAAGCTCTCCTCTCGAGCTAAAAGAAGAGAAACTACATAGAGGTATTTGTGAATCAGGAATAGGGGGGAGGAGAACACTCGATTTCAGTGTAACTATGGGATGCAGCCTCATGCGCGTGAACTAAATCACAAAGAAACAACTATCTAATTTGGTAGAGGACACTTCAGATCTAGCAAATAACACACACGTGCAAGCACACGGTCCAACTAAAAAGGCCAAGCGTGAGGTAAATCTGGCATAGAAAAAGGGGATCAAGATAGGGTTCAGGGGGATTTGATGTCCTGACCTTTTGGCGTGATTTTACCTAGGAGGAGGACGTGAGGTGGAGCAGGCAGTCCTGGGAGCAGGTGTGGTGGCTGTCGCCTACCTGAGCAGCGCCAGTTCACGCCAGCACCGCGTGGCCAGTGGTAGCTGCAGATTCGTGCGCCCCTCTGGATAGGACACAAGCAGGCTCTTGGAGCGCGCGGAAGAGGAGGCCACAGCCGGATCCAGCCTCCCCACGGGAGAGGAGGCCACCAGATCCGCACCGGGGCCGCCGAGGGAGCAGGGGGGGGCTAGCGACTGAGAAGGAAGGAGAGGAGGGACTCAACCATGCCGCCGCTGCTGCTTGCCCCCGTCGTCGATCTTTCCTCCACCTTGCGGAGACGCGCCTCTTGGCAAGCAACGGCAAGAGGAAGAGACCTCGCATACCGTCATTGAAGCTCGCCTCCACACCTGCACCTCGGATCCCGGGCGACGAGATGCTGTGAGGGTGGGTGGGGCGATGCGCGAATGGAGGAGGCGAGGAGGCGGCACGGACAGAGGAGGAGGCGAGGAGGCGGTTAGGGTTCATGGGGAAGAGGCCCTTTTTCTTTCCCTGCCGCTGCCCGCGCTGCCTGCCCCTTTTTCTTTCCTGCCGCTGCCCGCGCTGCCTGCCCGCTCTCGCTGGCTGCTCGCTCGCTGCACTATTCATAGCGCAAAAAAGGAGACGTGGCCAATGCCGCTAGTTGGGCGAGTGCCTTCATCTTTTACTATATAAATTGTATGAAAACTTGTATAACAGTGTATGAATATGATATAAAATAAAAAAGAAATAGAATACGTAATAATAGTAGTAGCGCGGGGTAGGGCGGCGTTGCTAGTAACTACTAGTAGCGCGTTCTTCAAACAACGCTACTGCTAAGTAGGTATAGCAAGATGTGTTGAAAAACCAACGCTATCTTGCTACATCGTTAGTTAGAAGGCCCGTAGCGATGGCGCGGGCACCCACGCTACTGCTAGCCCTAAAACTAGCGCTACTGCTAGGCTTTTCCCTAGTAGTGAGGCCCCATCGGACTAACACAATAGAATAACAACCCCCGTCGATGAAGAAAAGTTTAGATAGGAAGAATCCAACCTAAAGACACATGAACAAAGACAAACAATGACCGAATCCAAGCAGATTCACCAAAGACAATCACCGACCAAATCTCGTGAGATCCGCCGGTGACACGCCTCCACTTGCCCTCCGGCGATGCTAGACGCACCACCGGAACAAGGGATAAGCGAGGAGAACCTTATTCCATCTTCAAAAAGTTGCCGCCGTCTCGTCTTCTTGAACAAGACATAAACCCCAACAAAACCTGAAGGACCTAAAAACGAAGCCTTCTCATTGGCAATGGCCGGGATCGACCGCGCATCCATGGCTCTAAGGCCAAAGGAGACGTGGCTGCCGACGGGAGGCAAAAACCCTAGCCGTCTTTCCTTGAAAGAGAGACGCAGGAAGAGGCAGAAATCGTATCTTTACAGTATGTGGATCTATTGTTTTGTGGGTCTACGCTTTTGTATTTTCCTGTGGAACTTAAGTTGCATGTCGCTTGCCGGCCGTAACTACACTTACACTGTGCAACAATATTTATGCCAAAAATAGAAAACAAAAACAAAATATCCCGCTATCAACCAAGTGATATTTACACTCATATGATATCTAGCGGTCCTTAGGGGCACGTGCACGGAGGCTTTCCGACTGTCATCGACAAGGTCAAGCCGGCTCCGGTAAGGAGCGGCTACATCAACATGTCGGCGGCTCGTTCTGGCGGCAGTAGTGGTCGTTCGATGGTCTCGGAATCTCAACATAATTTTTATTACGTTTGAGATACTTTGCAGTTCCAGTGAACTTTTATAATAGATTTGATACCTTTTCAAAAGAAGTGGCATAAAATTGATTCAATCTTATTTTTATATGTTTTAACCTTGATTTCATTATGCCTTTTATGATCATGTGTTTTTCCAGATCGAACATATAATTTTCTGAAATTACTGTGTTTTCACACTCTTCTACTATGGCACATGCAACAATCCTTGCCAAACAAAGAGGGCCCATAGACTATCTCGGAACAAAAGTTTGACCAGCTCGTCAACGAGTAAAACGCCCCCAAAAAAAAAACACACGAGTAAAATGCTTTACCCAACAAAACGCGCTTTCCATTTCCATTTCCGGCTCGTTTTACAGGCGTTGCTCAAACAAAACAACACACCAGCGCCGCCGCCGGCCGGCCGGTGTCCGATCCCCGAGGTAGGTAGCCAACGCCAGCCCCTCCGAGACCCGGCCGTCCGCGACCTCGTCTCCGCTGCCGCTCGTGCTCCCCAGACCCGCGCAGCGGCGCGAGGTCAAACCCACGCCCCAAAACCCCAAGGGAGGGCCTCCCTCCCCAATGCTCCCACCCCTCCTCCGCCCCAAGTCAACCCCTGCCTCCCCACGCCCATGGCTCCGCTCCCCCTCCTCCTCGCGCTCGCCGGCCTCGCCGTCGCCGCCGCCCAGCTGCCGTTTCCCCCGCCCCAGCAGCAGCCCACCGACGCCTCCGACGGTAAATCCGCTCTCCCGCTCTCGTTTACCGAATTGGAAGGCAGTAAAATGCCCGCGGCCTCACAGATCTCTCTCCGTGTCCTCCTCCCCTCGCAGCGGCCGCCCTGAGCGCGGTGTTCCAGCGGTGGGGTCTCCGGTACGGCCCGACGGTGAACCCGGGGCACCCGTGCGGGACGTGGGACTGGCCTGGTCCTTCGCGCAGAATGCGTCCGTCGGCTGCAGCTGCGACGGCTCGCCCGTGTGCCGCATCACGCACCTGTTCGTGCTCCGTCTTCCTCGCTCGCCCGAGGCCTCTGGGTTTTCGGTTTTCCGGTGCCTTTGCTTGTGGACTGACGGCTGGGCTCTGGATTATGCAGGAACGTCACCGGATACTGGAATCTGACCGAGATCCCGCCGGAGCTCTTCAACTTGACGGAGCTGGTCTCTCTGTGAGTCATGGCATTGATGTCTGTTACTGTGCAAACTGCTCACACTAGGAATTGCGAGAATTAACCAGCCTACTATAAGTAGGACAATGCGGTGTTAGGTTGCACAAATGGGTATTATATTGCTTGCTTTTGTTCGGGAATACTCGTTGTTCTGACGTAGTGTAATCAAGCTTTTAAACTTTTACTACCGATACTTGAAAAGTCATGTGTAAATGTCGTCTCAAAAATATGTTCGACTGATCTCCAGCCTTTAGAGAACTGATGAAGGCACTACTCGTTATAGTTATTACTTATGATTAAGCACTCAGCAGCTTGTTGCTGCAGCATAACGATTTACTGCCAATTCAGATTGCAGAAGACATAGTGATTACTTTTTTTTTGAGGGAAAAAAAGTAATCACTATGTCTTCTGCAATCTGAATTGGCAGTAAACTAAAATGATTAGGTATAGAAACAATGACTCCATGTGTTTGTTATTAGACATGTTTTTTTTTCCTATTCTAACTCTTAGTTGTAAATATTACAAAATATGTTATGCTTGTTGAGTGAGAACAAGGATTCTTAATGTTGACTGATAGTCACTTATCATTTCCTTTTGTAGGGATTTGAGCAATAACAATTTAAGCGGTTCAATACCTCCAGAAGTTGCGAATCTCTCCAAACTGGAAACATGGTGATTAGAAAACCTTTTTGTTCCCCTTATAATCGAGATTGTATATTTAGGACCTCATTAGGTAAATATTTATGTAATTGTCGTAAAGAAATATGTGAGTTGAGAGTGCATGGTTACTACTACGTGTTATGCAGCGAATGTAGTCATACTCCAGACTCTTGTCACAGTGTCAGTACTCATATTGTTTTGATTTCAAAACATCGAGGACATATAATATTCTCATAGCTGATTCAATGCTTTTCACTTAGCTAGGCACTTCAACAACAACCAACTAAGTGGACCTTTTCCTAATGAATCTTCACCTTTAAGGAATCTTCAATCCCTGTAAGTATGCGTCATTTTCCTTTTACTTACTCTTATCCTAAGTAAAAAGCTATTCAGTTCTTACCAAGTCAATTTGGAGAGTAATAGATTACATACCATCTTGTTGGAAAGAAGGATTACATGATCTTCCAATTGCTTATGCAGGTGGATGTTTGATAACTACATTGAAGGGCTATTTCCAGAATTTATTGCGAACTTTACCAATCTCACGGACTTGTATGCATAAGTAGTACTTCGTTTGTTTCATTAGTAAAAGCTTCTTCTTTCTTTGCATTCATGGAACACTAATACACTTGTCTTTCTAGGAGAATATATGGGATGAAACTTCAAGGACCTATTCCAAAACAATTCTCTAATTTGATCAATCTGAAATATCTGTAAGTCACTCTAATGGTTTCTTTTATCAAGTATGAAAATAGCACTGTCCTCAGTTTGTTTATTGCTGTGGTACTCTAATCTGGAAAGTTACTGACAACTAAACCGCACAAATCTGATTTAATAAATACTTTATAGTGCTACGTTTAACAAGTATTTCCTTACAGGATGCTTGGTGATCTTGATGGTGCGAATTCTACTATTGATTTCATACCAGATTCAGCAAATCTTTCAATATTGTATGTCTGCAACTGTCGTACTGAACTGTATTTTAGTTTCCTGAGTAGTATAATTACTTACTACAGTTTTTGTGTTAAGCAGATCCCTGAGAAAATGTGGAATCGTTGGCCAGTTCCCTAGTACTCCCCCAACTTTACCCAATCTAACATACCTGTGGGTTTTCTAAAACTTCTGCATTGAAGATAATGCTTTTGCTTAGTTACTCTCCATAGTAATACAAATTCGTAATTTGAGGCAGTCTTTAACACAGTTGTCCTTTAATAGGATGCTACTGTTCTTGGTATTTTGTTAATGTGTTCTGTAGCGTGACTTCATATGATACTTCTGCTATTTATCTACGGTATATATTGGCATGCATCTCAAATGGCTATTAATTTCTATAAAAGGAAACACTATGAATAAGGAGCTTCCATGTCAAAGCATGCCTTAATAGGATTACCTCCTTTTTTTCTTGCACTTGGTCCACTTCCATCAGTTGGCAGTGAGATTTCCCTAGTCTTGTTACTCTCATTCAGTGCATCTGCTCTCTCCTGTTCACCTTTCAACTGAACAATAACATCAACAGTCACTTTTTGACATGAACTCACACCCATGTTGGGATTTTTCAAAAGGTGCGCCTTTACTCTTCACATCAAACGAGGTGTCTCACGTATCACGACAGTATCCTAGGAGTATCAAACATTATTTTCCATTTTTTAAATTAAAAAATCATGGGATATGTATCGGGGCAGTATCCGGCTGGATACGTGCGCTTTCTGAAGTATCCGCGCTACGTAGACAATGAACAATTTGTGTGCATACCTTTCGCACTTCTAATCTTGCAATGGTAATTGACAAGTTACGCCAAAAATTTAAATTGGATGTTAATACATGTTTCAGTTTAACGAGTTTGGACATTTTCTTCTTCTCAGCGCAATGGAAAACCTGGAAGTATTAAAATATTCAATCCACTATACAGTCACTTCCATGTCATCATGTTTTTAGCTTTGCTATTAAATTCATAGTGCAAGCTATGCCATGAAATAGATCCCTGTATCATTGTTGAGAAGTACAATCCGTAAGTTTTTCTTATATTGTGCTGGTATTTCATAGTTAGCATTATTTTGAAGTGTGTGTATGCTTTTTATTTGCAGAGATTTGAGGTCAAACAATTTATCTGGCCAATTACAACTACTGCTTCCGTATAAGAGTTCAAGATACCTGTAAGTTGTTACAGACTTGCAATCTTTGTGTCATGTGGGAACGTGGTTTTACCATTGCCAATGCTCTATCCTGTCAGCTTAGAGGCTCAGCCATACAGCAGTTAGGAGATAAGATCCCCTAATGTTATCATCGTTACCAATTATCCCCAAAAGTTGTTAGGCTTATGGTTAAGCTGCATATTCAGTTTCTTTAGTGCATTGTTTACCAAATGCAAGCTGGCTATAAAGTCTGGCAATCTACTGCCCCCCAAGCCGCCCTAGGCAAAACCAGCCAATCCAGGTGCAGGCTTCCCATCCTTCAAAAGTAAATGGCGTACCTAGTGCCAAAAGCTCCCACACAAGGTGCACAATAATTCTGCAAGGAGGTTGGTTCGAACCAGGACCTCCAAGCCACAAGTGGAGAGACTCTACCACTGCGCTAGGCCCGCTGTTCTATTCGCCTAATAAACTTGGTACTATTTGCAAGTAAATTGAGACGACCTTGTGAACTTGAAGCAAGCTGTTGGGGAACATTGCAGTTAAGGAACAGTTCTGATTTCTTCCAGCTCCCAAGACATATGCTTGCTCACCTTTAAACTGACATATTGTTTTCATGGCTCCTCCCTGATATAGTATTTGTCCAAGATAGGTCATAGAAGATGTCTTGCGTTTTACCTTTGCTATCTCAATCTCCTCCTAGACGACTTCTTGACTTGGATTTTGGCATGGTTTGCCCGTCGTTATCTTACCCAGCATAAGTATTTTGATATCTGATTCACTTTTTTTCATGTAAGGTCAAGTGATAAGAACACGACTTTAAGTGGCCTATCTTTATGGTGATATTACTTAATTAGTCAATAATACACTGTTCTTGGATGAACCCTATTGTTGGTTCAGATTCATCTATAATCTTATTTTTCTTGTATTTACCTTTCCCTACTTTATGCCATCAGCATTTACCATTTTTATTTCATCCCTCTAGGTATGCGGGTGACAATGACTTTAGTGGACGTCTGCCTGCTGAATTTGTTCAGCCATCACTTGCTTTGTAAGTATGCTCTGCATTTGCACTGGTTAGTGAAGACTTTTGTGCTGACATCAAAGATGCCTCATGGGCTGTCTCTTAATAGGACTGTCAAACTAAGCTTTACTAGGGTACCATTTTAGTTTGTACCACATTCCAAAATGTAAGCGATTTGAGTTTGTCCTAATTCAAACTTCTTTTCAGAAGCGTTGGTATATATTCCTATAGAATTAGTCAAACTTAAAAAGAAATTTGACTTAGGACAAATCTAAAACTGCTTACATTTTGGAACGGATGGATTATTTTGTAGTGACTCTTAAGGGTGTGTTTGGTTTGAGGGCAGAGGTGGGTGGGTTGATGGTATCCACATCCATATGGTTGGGGCCATTTTTTCTGTTTGTTTGGGTCGGTTTGATGAGCCAATTTTTGGCTTGGTTTGAACTTGATAGGATGAGAGGTGGTTAGGGATACCAATTTTGTGTTTGGTTGAAGGGATGAGGGGTTGATAGTTGTTGTATGACCTCTTTGGTTAAGATGGTGCGATTATCCCCTGTAACATGCAAGTTTATGGACATAAATGTATACTTCCCTTTGATGCATTTCAACTCTGAAGTAATGTGATGTTCGTTCATGCTTTAGATGTACCAACAGCCACTGTTCGACAAATGGGCATTAAAGTTTTGTTATTTGCTTTCTTTTGGCTCTGTTGCTGCCTTGGCGCAGTGGTAAAAGCTGCTGCCTTGTGACCATGAGGTCACGGGTCGAAGTCCTGGAAACAGCCTCTTACAGAAATGTAGGGAAAGGCTGCAGACAATAGACCCAAAGTGGTCGGACCCTGCGCAAGCAGGAGCTAAATGCACCGGGCTGCCTTTTTTTTCTTCTTTTGGCTCTGTTGTGTCATATTCTGTGATTCTAATTCTTCAAGATCAGCCTATAATTCTTTTCTGCAGTGCCAGCCTGTTTTACACCTATCTAGCTCTCCTGACTTTCGTGTATACTCTCCAGGGATATTTCCTATAATCCTTTTATTAATGGACTCCTTCCTAACAATCCGACTGATCGCAAGTTGTCACTGTATGTATTTCTTAATTTTACTCGTTACATAATTCTAATGGCTAAATCAGCAATCTGACTTATTCTTTTGTAAACATGGTCTTCCGTGTAGAAATTATATTGGGACTGCAATTGATACAAGCAGAGCGATTAACAGGTAATCAACATTTTTCATAATGACTTCAGTGGACATGCTTTGATTATGTTGATCAAACAAGTGACAGCTTCATTGTTACTGGTTTGCCAATTTTCATTTTTAAGTTTGTAAATGTGATTATTGGACAATCTTCAATGTGAATCTTCCCTTGCTGCCTGTTTTCAAAGATTGATAAGTTACACATGACACATTTGTTAAATAAGCATACTTATCTAACGCCATTGATCCATAAACATTTTTCTTTTCATAGCCTAATCTGTTCTGATCAGCATTCCTTTGTTTTTCAACCCCAACGATGCTTAACAATATAACCATGCCGCTCCTGTAAGGCTATTATTGCTCTTTTCTCTTGATGCACTTTAGAGAAACAATCGAATATGTTGGAGAATGGAAGTGCATGAAAGAGGAGACCAAAGTGCTAGCAAGTTTTCCTTCTTTACAAGCAAAGAACCAGGGCCTACATATGCATTAGAAATTTGTCACAAGTAGGCCTATCTTTGCATTTCAAATAATAGCCAGCAATATAGAAAAGTTAAAAAGTACAGTAAAATTTCAACAAGCAGAATGCGAAAAAGAAATGTTAGCATTGATGGTGGCCTTTGGTACTTCTGTAGACCGCCAGAACTTGTAATTTTAGTAGAATTTATATTTGGGTTCTTTTTTCTTATGGCGTCTTTCTGCTTCATATTCTCATCCTGCCATATTAATTGTTAATGTGCAGTGAAAACCTCACTCTCCTCAACTGTCTCCACATGAAAGAATGCAACAGAAAATATTACACCAGTAAGTCATAAAAATCTTCACTGTTTGATATTTTGAACACGACTTTCTTTGTCATTAGACTTCTAATACTCAATTAATCATGCTACAGTCACTACATTGGTATACATATTATAGTGTTCCTAGAGTTATTAATTTAAAGACTTATTAGTTCTTCTAATGTTGCACTTATATCTCGCCACTTAACATGTGTTCCGCAATCCAAGAAAAATACTAACGCCTCCCTCATCTGATCATAAATGCAGATGCTATAACCTCCTTTGCTGTAAACTGTGGCGGCAAGCAAACAATTTATTCAGATCCATTGCCAATTAGATTTGATGATGACACCACTGACCTTGGAGCAGCAGGTTTTCATGTTAATACTAGCATGCAATGGGTAGTTAGTCATGTGGGTTCTGATCCTTTTCGTGAGTCTCCTCGTTTTGTAAATACAAGTCAAGTTATTCTGGGAACAGACATGCCTGAACTGTATCAAACAGCAAGGACATCAAGAAGTGCTTTGTGGTACTATATAGTTGGTTTGTCTAATGGGAAATACACAGTTCAACTCTTCTTTGCGGAGATAGTCATTGAAAAGCCAGGAAAGCGCCTATTTAACATTGATATTCAGGTTTGATGTCTCCTTCTCCCTCTGCAAAATCACAAAGCAAACAAACATTTAAGTTTTTGACACACCCAGTTTAGATGAGCGAAAATGAAATTGTCTAATTAACTGCAGGATCGAAATATCAAGACAGATTTCGACATTACTAAGGAAGCAGGGGGGTTCAGAAGACCCACAAACATAACTTACGAAGTGACAGTGGTTAACTCGGTACTTAAGATACATCTGCATTGGAATGGACGAGGCACATGCTGTATTCCATATGAAGGAGCTTATGGGCCTCTGGTATCAGCAATAAGAGGTAATTACAGTTCATATACTGCACGGCGCACATACCATTTCTATTTATGGGAAAAGCATTGACTGACAAGGATGAAATGCTCAATTTTGTGCAGTTTTTCGCCCTGAAATTCCGAACAACAGCCCCCCACCAGCACGGCCAGTGTCTGCGCCAAGTAATGATGACAAGCGAAGAGGAGTGGTTGCAGGCATTGCAGCCCTGTGTATAGCTGCGGCGGTGATCTCTTCGTCCGTCGTTTACCTTTGGTGGAAATGGGTTGCACTGGTAAAGCATCCAAATGCATGAGGGGAGTTCAGTTGTGCATAGCCTGTGAATTAGCCTATGTACTGTATCATATCTTCGCCGAGCTTGGTTAGGGGACATGGACGCCTGTACAGAAAAACTCGCCACGTGGCGTGAAGAGGAGAGCAGCATTGGTGTACAGTTCGGTTTACGGTCAGGATTTTAGGTCTGTAGCTTTGTTTTGTTTTCCATCCGCCGATTGTAACTTGTAAGGACCACTCTGGTCATCTCCATTCTTTATTTGTTCGTTCAAACTTATTTCCATGTAGTGCTGCCTTGTTGAATGAGTAATTAACACATTGAGGTGTTCTTTGGAATGTGTAATTTCTTCTACCTGCTTGATTGATTTGTTTCATGTGAAATTCTTGCAGTCCAGACCGTTGTAGGATTTCAATCCATTGAAATCCTTCACCTACGGAGGTGCCATATTTGAATTTGCTATGGATTCTTTACATGGACCCTTTTCCAAATTGCTTATAACCACCACATTTGTTTTGGGGGGTGGGAGGTTGTCTAACTACAAAGCGGGCTGACCAGCTCTAACGAATCAGCCTGATTTGTTACTCACTTGTTGCAGAAGACCTCAGTTTTGTGTTTTTTTTGGCAAAAATAATGACAATGCGTCACCCTAGCCACAAATACGGTGGTTTTGAGCAATTTACACTTATAACATGCACCGAGTTTTAAAAGATATGCATGTTTTCTCCTTGTGGTGCAACGAGATAATCTTCTTTTTAACACAGTACAATGAAAGTCGCTCACATACACTCATCCCTATGAACATGCACTCGCATACCCTATCCCTATGAGCACATCTGAAAAATTGAGTTGTCTTCTCCCACTGAACGAACATTGTTGAAGCATGAAATAAGTCCACGAATAATGCGAGCACCAATGTCAAGTCTGACTTAACCCTGATGGGTTGGGATATCGTTATCCTCCTAACCATTCAATCGCTGGTTGGTTTGCTATAACCAGATAATCTATCATAGCTAGTTCCATGTCATCACTTTCTATTGTATTTAGCATGCTATGGCATCTCAGTTCTTTGTGTTTGCTTGTTTCCATGTTCCAATAAAATCTTGTAGCGGTTTATATTTTACATGTATTTTTCTTTACTTTGCGCCAAATAGTTTCATTGAGTAATTGGTGATTTCGTATTGTAATTGCCACACTGCAATATTTAGACACGAGTATTCATTTCAACTTTCAACTCCAAATTTAGGTCAAATCATCATGGGAGAACCAAACTGTCCTTCCTTTTACCCTAGTTCTCAGGTAAAAGAAAACATTGATGAAACACACAGTTGTACCCATCCGTGGCTCTTCTCATGACTGCCCCAATTAGGCTTCCTCCACCACCCCTCGGTCCGCCGAGTCTTCGGTGGCCTTAGGGACATGGAGGCACGATTGCCCCCGATCATTGTTGGCGGGAGGGTTATGCTTTGTTTCTAGTTTTTAGGTTGATTAGGGTTTGTGTCCTGCTCAGGAAGGAGAGGCGGCAACGGTTCCCTTGAGATGGAATAAGGTCCTCCTCGTTTAGCCCTATCCCGGCGGTGCGTGTGGTGTCGTCGGAGAGCCTGTGGAGGTGTGTCTCCGATGGATCTCATGGGATTTGGTCGATGTTGGTCTTCGTCGGATCTCCCCAGATCCAGTCTTCATTCGTTTGTCTACAGGTTGGATTCCTCAAATCTAAGCTTCTCTTCATCGACATCGATTGTTGTTCCGGTGCGTCAGTTCTGTGGGGTCTTAGCACGATAACTTCCTGACTGTCTAGTAGAGTAAGTTTTGCCCGGTTTCGATGAAGGAGGGGTGATGGCAGTGGCGTGCCTTTGGCTCGCTGCTTATAGTCGTCGCTATGTGATCTACTAACCTGGACGTAATTTTTTATTTCTGATGTTCCTTGTACGACTATGACATAACAAAGACAGGAAGAATTCTCGCCAAAAGAATAAACTAAACATTGATTATTTTTACACAATTAGCTCAGATTTTTGGAATTTGAGATGAATTTGCATCAAACCACTTCTCAATACTTCCTTCACATCCTTGTCCAATTTTGCTTCCTGCAGATTTCCATTTCGTTTCCACCCTCAAACTTAAAACGAAACCGAAACCACAACCCTCCTCTTTACTTGCCTTACAAGTAGATCCCTCGTTAACCTTCCCCCCCGACTCTGCTTCCTCCCTCCCCACTTCCCCCAAATCCCCCACCCGAACCCTCGGAAATCCCTCCCTCGCCGCCGCCGACCCCTCCGCCGATCTCCCCGCCGCCGCCGAGATGTCTCGCCGCTACGACAGCCGCACCACGATCTTCTCCCCGGAGGGCCGGCTCTACCAGGTGGAGTACGCGATGGAGGCGATCGGGAACGCCGGGTCGGCGCTCGGGATCCTGGCGGCCGACGGCGTCGTCCTCGTCGGCGAGAAGAAGGTCACCTCCAAGCTGCTCCAGTCCTCCCGATCCGCAGAGAAGATGTACAAGATCGACTCCCACCTCGCCTGCGCCGTCGCCGGGATCATGTCCGACGCCAACATCCTCATCAACACCGCCCGCCTCCACGCCCAGCGCTACGCGCTCTCCTACCAGGAGCCCATCCCCGTCGAGCAGCTCGTCCAGTCCCTCTGCGACACCAAGCAGGGCTACACCCAGTTCGGGGGCCTCCGCCCCTTCGGCGTCTCCTTCCTCTTCGCGGGCTGGGACAAGAACCACGGCTTCCAGCTCTACATGAGCGACCCCTCCGGCAACTACGGCGGCTGGAAGGCCGCCGCCGTCGGGGCCAACAGCCAGGCCGCCCAGTCCATGCTCAAGCAGGACTACAAGGACGGCATGACCCGCGAGGAGGCCGTCGCCCTTGCCCTCAAGGTCCTCAGCAAGACCATGGATTCCACTAGTTTGACTGCGGATAAGCTGGAGCTGGCTGAGGTCTTCGTGCAGCCCGGCACTGGGGAGGTGCAGTACCAGGTGTGCTCTCCTGACGCCATGGGGAAGCTGCTTGCCAAGGCTGGGCTCACGCAGCCCGCGCCTGAGGCCTGATGTGCTGGTTTGCTGTGGCTTGTGATGCCTACTACTCTTAGACCGCTTAATCAGTTATGTTTCTGTTGTTTTAAGCCAAACTATTTGACAATTATGCATTTTAATTTTATGTCGAACATGTTTGATATTTTCTTTATCTGTTGGATTCTCTTATGTTAGGTGAAAATTGTGATCCTTGTGTCCCATGCTTGATTGTTACTGTGACTACTGCGCTTATAGAAAAATGCAGTGAAACCTATGTGTTTGACCATGTTCTCATCAAGTGTGTTTAGTGAACAATCCCAAATTGTAAGGAGGTTCTGGTGCTTGGGGCCTGTGTTTATAAAGTTTAGCGCCTTGGATAGATTCAATACTTCTACTCACCATCTAGTTTGCCCAATGGAGAAGTTGGTAATTATGTATGATTGCATAAAACATCATATAAGATTGTAGGTTGGAATCTTGGTGGTCACATGTTTTCTTGTTGCTCTATGTCTAGGTTATCATAGACAACAACAATGATCATGTTAGAGCAAGACAATGGAAATAGTAGAAGCATTGTATGCTACCATCTGTTTATGCCGCCTTTACTCTGTTCCTTGAAGAATTAGCTACTTACGATAAGACATGTTCTTTGTCTGATTTTGATGACTTCTCCACGATGACAATATCTTGCCAATTTTTCTGGTAGCCCCCCATGGGCCAATTGCACGTTTATCCTCTACGTACCTTGCCTTGGGTTTTCTTGATTGCTCTTGTGTACTGGTGTACTGATTAGTTAGTTGTGTTCTGTTGAACAACTTGGGAGCATAACATGCTGCTATGCAGTCTGTCAGTTCTAGAAAATTTTCATACATACCTGAGTATATATATGGGTGCCGAGTTCAGCATTATTCAAGCATTTTAGGGGGTTCGATGCAAGCTAATAACTCTAGATATAGTCAGATTTTGAAAATCTGTATGCAATGTTGTAGTGCTTGTATTCATCTGGTCAAAATGGTAATGAACTGTATTTGTGGTCACTTGGTAAGGAACTCAATTCTGTAACCTGGGGCTTTCACATTTAGCTTAAAACTAGACGTCTCATCTGGAAACTGGAATCATGCTATGGAAATGTCTAGGAACTAGGTTTCTCATCTTGATAATATTGTGGAGTTGAGAAAATTAATCAGGCAAATGGGTGGTTCCCGTGATCATCATTTGAGTTGGCTGGAGATAATATTTTGTGAATATCTGAAACATTATGTTTTCAGTTAGCTGGGGATATACTGGTCGGTTGCCCTCATTTGTGATTGAAAGGCATGTTTTCTTATATATTTTTTCGTCTATCAACATGCTTATTTGGTTGTGGGGTACCGTTAAAATCGATATTATTGCACTAGTGACTGAGTGCTTCTGCCAAGTTTTAGTTGAGTGCTTCATTAAAATTCCTGCTCTTCTTGCCTGCTGTTCCTAGTTTTAACAATATAATGCTTGCAACCCTGCTGTGCTCATCAAACTTGTTAACTGTCAAGTATTACTGCCCTAATTGAACTGCTGCTGGAGTGCTTAGTTATCAAGCTGTTTCTTCTCCAGCCCTGCATAGTGTTCTGGATTGCCGTGATTCCAAACAATTTCTTTCTCCAGCCTGAGTTGTTTTCTGGGGTATTGGCCGGGTCCAGTAGAGTTCCATGTTTATCTGTCTGACCTCGTTCTCTTCATGTTATTATTTCTGAACCACGTGAAGTTACGAACGATATATGTGTACATTTCATAAGTCTACCTACAGGACGATGAGCTGTGGCTTTTTTAATGCCATGATTTCGCTAGAGAAGCAAGCATACCCAGCTCAAAGTTTTCCTGACGAACGATGGTGCCACTGCCATTGTTGTGGAGAGAAAACCTATGGCGACGTAGCAAAGGCCATCACTGTTGAGGGACGAGATACGTCCATCCGGCTCCTGTCAAGGGGCTTGGAAGACTCGGATCCCTCGCACTCAGTTCATTTCAGCAGTAGCATAATTCTCGATGCTTCTCAACCCCATTCATCATAACCAGGGAACATGACTAAGAGACTTGTAGTGGAACTATATTTATCCCTTAGAAATTGCTGATGTGAAGGTGCTTTGGTAGCTCACCGCAATGAATTTATTGCATTGTGCACACATTTATCTTCACTTCGAGCACATGCACCTACTCTATTCTAGTCAGTTTGATTTGCTATCTTGGTCTTTTATGGCAGAATCGTATCTTTACCTAGTCATGTGCTCATATGTCTTTGATACGATTGCACCATAGCATCTTTTTTTTTTGAAACGCGGCAAAAGATTTGCCATTTTCATTGATTAAGAGAGAAGTTTAAGAGGTTGAGGCCCATGGCCGAATTACAACAATCACTCTCGCGGCATTATGTTACTCAAGTGCCTCGCCCCAGCCATGCTCCAAAGTGACGCCTCCTCTTTAATCCTAGCAACAATGACTCCAACCGGGACCGCAGTATTACGAAAGATTCGCGCATTCCTCTCATTTCACAACTCCCAGGAGATAAGAAGCATCAAGGAAGCAAGTGGTCTTCGGGATTGTGTCTTCTTGGTAGCATTGTGGCTCCACCACTCTTTAACGGAAGTCGTGTCACTCCAATCACTAGAATGCACATCATGGAGACCCAGCCAATCTTTGATCATGTGCCAAACTCTCATAGTGTATCTGCATTGGAATAGAAGATGAGCCGCTGACTCTTGAACCTGCTTACATAGGGGACAAAGGCTACAGTTTGGCCACTCACGACGTTGAAGCCTATCCGCTGTCCAGATCCTATTGTTGATTGCCAACCAAGCGAAGAACTTGCATTTAGGAGGCGCCCAAATCTTCCAAACAGTCGATACCATCTCAGGTCAGTATGGCCAAAGAACTGCGCCTTGTAGGCCGACGTCGCCGAGTAGTGTCCATCAATGGTGAACTTCAGGTGACAGTGTCGGGCGTGTCCATGTTGAGGTGGATATGGGAGACCTTCTCCCAAAGGGTGACAAACTCAGAGAGGTGCTCGACAGTGATGCCGCGAAGGATGTCCACCTGGGAAGTCCAGAAGTTGTCGTGCAAAGCCATTCGAACCGAGCAATTCTTCCACTTCGACAATTCATATATTTTAGGGGCCATGTCATTGGGCCTAATCCCATCTAGCCAAGGAGACTCCCAAAACTTGGCACGCAAGCCAGTGCCAACTTCGACCTTGGTAGCTGCAGCAAAAATATTTCGGTCGTTGTCATCACAAGGGGTTCCCAAGCCAACCCATGGCTTGTCCGGGTGGAGCCACTCGGCCCATAGCCACCGAAGACGAAGGGCGATGGCAAACTTGTCAAGATTTAGGATTCCCAGGCCTCCATGCAGTTTGGACTTGCACACTTGTTCCCAATTTATCTTGCATTTTCCACCTGTGACTTTATCACAACCTGCCCAAAGGAAAGCACGTCTGAGGGCATCGATCTTCTTCTTTACCTCCACCGGTAAATCTAGCACCGTCATGTAGTAGACAACAATCGCCGTGAGGACCGACTTGACCAATACCACCCGACTCGAGGAGCTGGTAGTGAATTCTCTTCAGCCTCTTGACAGATAAAGGCAACCCAAGGTATTTCATCGGAAAGGATGAAAGCTTGGCCGGGAAGGATTGGAGGATGTCTGGAAGATCAACATTTTCACAACGGATTGGGGCGATAAGGCTTTTGGAACAATTTGTAACAAGGCCAGTGACATCCCCAAATTGCTTGAGAGTGTCAGTGAAAAACTGGACATCCTCCTTAATAGGCGCAAGAAAAACCGCGGCATCATCCGCGTAAAGCGAAGCTCGGATAGGCATAGAATTTCCACCAAGGGGGTGCAGATTTCCTTGAGCCGTGCTCTTTGCCAGTATGTGGTGCAGCGGGTCGATGGCAAGCACAAATAACAGGGGGGATAGAGGGTCCCCCTGCCTCAAACCCCGACCTAATTTGATGGGATCGCCAGGCACGCCATTGAGCAGAACACGAGAGGAAGCCGAGAACAGCAGGGCCGAAACCCAACCTCTGAAGCGAGGCGGGAAACCAAGGTGTCGAAGTAGGTCGAGGAGGAAGTCCCAACGCACCGAGTCAAAGGCTTTTTTGATGTCAAGTTTGAAGAGCAACGCCGGGGTTTTCCTATGATGGAAGCGTCTCGCGAGATTGCACACATACATGAAGTTGTCATGGATGCAACTTCTTTTAATAAATGCACTTTGAGCGTGTGAGACAAGCTCATTCATGTGTGGGGCAAGCCGGTTGGACATCATCTTAGCAATTAGCTTAGCAACGACATGGATAAGACTGATGGGACGGAAATCACCAATGTCCTCGGCACCATCCTTCTTCGGAATGAGAGCAATGTCGGCAGAGTTCAACCAATGAAAGTCTGCAGCATGGAGATCAGAGAAATGGTTGATGGCAAGCATGATGTCCGGCTTGATAGTATCCCAATATGCCTTGAGAAAGGCACTCGTGAATCCATCAGGGCCCGGTGCCTTGTCGTTAGGCATGGAAAACACAGCTCTCTTAGTTCCTCCTCGGTAAAGGCCTCTCCCAATTCATGAAGGTCACAATTGGGCGTGGGAATGATCCCCCAATTGATGTCAATGTCACGTGAAGGGCCTTTTTTTGCGATGTTCTGGAAGTGGCGGTGGACAATGTTTTTCTTGTGCTCGTGCTCGGTGACCCAACCGTTGTTGTGCTTGAGGCGGTGAATGAAATTTTTTCTCCTTCTATGGTTGCCATGTAGGTGGAAGTAGCGAGTGTTGGCATCTCCTTCCTTCAGGTTAGTGATTCTGGAGTTTTGACGCTTCCTAGCCTTCTCCAACACAGCAAGGCTAATAATCTTTTTCTTAAGCCTTTTGCGGACGTCACTTTCTTCTGGACTGAGAACTCTTTCCTCTTGCGCTAAATCAAGGTGGAGGATGACTTTGAGGGCCATGTGGATTTGGACCTTCGAATTGGCAAAGAGGGTCTTGCTCCAAGCACGCAATTTTTGGCTCGTCTTCTTCAGCTTGTGGAAGAGCCTTTGGTAGGGCTCAACATGTCTTGATTCCTCGCTCCAAGAATCACTGACCACCTGTTGGAAGCCCGGCATTTTGATCCAGAAGTTTTCAAAACGGAAGGACTTGGGTCGCTTGGGCCCATCATCGTTAGCAAGCAAAAGGGGACAGTGGTCGGATAACGATGATGAGAGGGCATGCATGATGTGAGTAGAGAAATCAACGTCCCAATCCTCATTGCAGAAGAAAATGTCAAGCTTGCTCAAAGTTGGGTCATTTTGCTCATTACTCCAAGTGAATCTTCTATTTTGAAGGTGAATCTCTGGATCATGGATATCACATCTAGGGGACACACGAATACCAGCGTGACATCATACATGTCTCATATTGTCTTTACCGTGACATATGCTCACATGCCTTTGTTGTGATTGTACCACACCATGGATATTGCATTTAGGGGACACATGATTAGTAGCCTGACATCGTATAAGTATTATGGTGTACAACCATTCACGTCCTAGTTTGAATTTGGATATATACCTTTCTTGTTACCAGGAAGGCTACATACAGTGCATCCCCTAGATGTGAGACATGTATGATGTCACGCTGGTATTCATGAATGTCCTATTGCCCCCCCCCACTTTGAAATAATAAAATGAATGTAATTACACATGCAATACTTGTACAACCATGTGATGTTGACATATATATGGGGAGTCAACTAATTGCTCCAGCCCATTAGTTTGATTCACACCAAAATATTCATCAACCTTATATTACCTCAGAGATGAATGTAATTAATACTTTGTGAAGTGGGGTACCGAAACATTATTATCTGAGGTGGCTCGGATAATATTTTGCCCCGGACTTTGCGAGGTAGGGAAAAATCTGAAACATTATTTAGTTGGGTGGAGATATACTGGTCATTTGCCTAATGAAGGGCACACCTTTCTTATCTGGTTGTTTTGTTTGCTCTGAAAATCAATTTTATTGTACGAGTGATTCAGTGTTGTCAAGTTTTTTTGTTCAGTGCTGTACAAATTCTAGCTTTTCTTGTCTGATATTCCCAGTTTCCCAATATCGTGCCTGCAATACTGCTGTGTTCATAAGATCTGTTATATGTTGAATTATGCTCTAGCGGGATCACTTCTGGAGTGCTGGCCGGGTTCTCAAACGGTTTCTGGTCCAGCTTGCGTTGTGCTCTGGAGTGCCGTGTGTTTTCAAACAGTATCTTCCTACAGCCTGAGTAGCGTTCTGGGGTGTTAGCCTGGTCCATTTGCTACTGCCATGGGAAGCTCATGTTTCTCTGACATGGTTCTTGTCATGTTTTGATTTCTGAATCACGTGAAGTTACGAATGATACAGTCCTAATTTCTGAATAGCCTCAAGATCTGGATGAAATAGGGAGAACATATCTAAAGTCTACCCAAATGCGAACATTTCTGATGCCATGGTTTCGTTAGAGAAGAGAGCATATATCCAGATCAAAGTTTGCCTGATGACTGCCATTGTCGTAGAGACAAAACCGACAGCAACGTAATGCTGATTCCAACAACGACCATTGCCGCCAAGTGACAAGTTTTTTTTCTTCTTTTTTTCGGAAGCGGAGTGACAAGAATTGTGCAGGATCACATGGACAAGTCACTTAATAATATTGATATAAAGCTGCTAGATTCCAAGCGAATACCTTTGTTTATCTTTTGAATTACACTTTGCGGGACAATATAATGAGGTGTTGCATGAGACGGTGGGGCGGACCGGACCCTTCAAAGATGCAACATAACACGTGGTTTCAGATTGGTTAATTGCTTGCCTATGAATGGAACGCCCATCCGGCTCCAGTGGAGCTTGGAAGGTAGAACATAGGTGATCCTCGATGCTTCTCAAGCCTACACAACTCATTCAGATGAGACGTGATCGCTACTTCTTGAATATTGTGGATGATCTTCATTCACCATAACTAAGGAACATGACTAAGAGACTTGTAATGCAACTATGTTTATCCTTTAAAAATTGCTGATGTGAAGGTGCTTCGGAAGCCCACTGCAATGCATTTATCGGCTTGTGCACACACAGTTCTCTTCACTTTCAGCACATGCGCTACTTCTTTCTAGCTGGTTTGATTCGCTATCTTGGCCTTTTATGGCAGAATCGTATCTTTACCATGTCATATACTCATATGCTTTTGATATGATTGTACCATCGCATATGAATCATAAATATTATTACATCTAGGGGACACATGATTACTAGCATGAGGTCATACACGTATCATGTTGTCTTTACCGTGTCATATGTATTGAAAAGAAACGAAGAGAGAGGGAGACAGAGAAGTAAAGTGAATAGTTATTCTCATTGATGATGGCATTTACACATATATATATAGCCTTCGAAGGGGTACGACCGAAGGGATGCGAGGCAACAGCCTTGGTTAGGAAAAGCAGGGATTAATAGGATTAATTAAATCCTAACACTCCCCCTAATCCATGTTTGTTAGTGTAAATATAATCATCTTGAAAACTCCTCCAAAACCCTGTGGGAAAAATGAGGATATATGTGTTTGATACGAACACAGTGGACAAATAAGGAGAAAATGATGCATATATAATGGTTATTGTCTCTTTAACTCAATACGAGAAAACTCATAGAGTTTAAAGGACAATAAATATGTCACATATACTTTCTTAAAAACCTCGGTGGGGAAAATAGAAAATATGACATATGGTCTTGTGTTGATATTACCTCATTGAAAACCTTTATGAGAACCTATAAAGTAAACTCATGAAGGGAAAAAGAGTATAATATGATGCTTTTAACAGGAACAATTCAGGAAGATACTCCCCCTGATTCTTGCTTATTCCGAAGTCATCATATACCAATTTCATGAACATATTTCTGAAACATAGAAGTTGGTAGAGACCTAGTGAACAAATCAATTCCAAGATATGCAAAATAGTGATATTGATTATTATGTAACCTGTTTGCATCCGGGCAACACAAGAAACATTATCGTTGAGATAATGGTTTGTGGATGTAGCCATGAGGTCTGTTTCAAAGACTCTTCATGAGAGGGCTACCACACCTAGTAGGAACACTAAGCTTGTCTATGATCTGACATAGTGGAGATCTTCGATGTATCCAATGACATCGGTGTTCACATTTCTGTGAAACTGAAAAACCAGGACAAGATGTTTGATGCCTTAGAGATATCGAAAGATATTCTTGAGTACCAACCAATTGTGTTTGGTGGATCCAACGACATTATGGAACGTTGAGTCCCAATATCTCATTTCCATCATCTCTTGGTCTAAATAGATATTTCTCTATGTCTAGAGAATGAACTACCATGAGAGTTATGGATGGATAAGATTTGTCCACAATGAATTTCTCCAATATATTATGGATATAGACAACATAGTATACCATAATGTATGAATGAAGGTGCTCAATTTATAGTAACAAGCGCTATTTTGGTTTACCCAAATCCTTCATTTTAAACTCCGTCATTTAAATGATTAAATGTGTTGTCATTGCAGACATAGAAACATGGATAATGTTATTTTATTGTGTTTTGAATCCCATACAAGTGTTCTACTACGGATGGAGTCCTACCGGACTACGGCATGCCAACCGTGCTAGACGTAGCATGACTACAACTTTGTTTCGCGTCCACCAAAAAAGAGAGTTATTTGCCCCTTTATATAGTACCAGCTAGTCATAGAATAGATGAGAGAGATCCACCAGATTAGCATGTAGAGGGTTTGTCCTCTCATGTAATGTAATACTCCTCCCAATTATAGTGATACGCCGCCGTGCGTTCCGTGATTTTCTCCCGTAAGGGTTTTCACGTAAAAATCTGTGTGCTCTCGTGTTTCATTTATCTCGTTATTATCTAACAAGTGGTATACAGAGCCAAGATCGTCGATACAAGATTGAAAAGCGAGAGGATTAGGGCTGCACGTCTGTGTGCCGCCGCCAGTCGCCGAGATCGGCTGGTTTTCCGCTGCAGCCTTTGCTTATCCGAGACCGACAGGAGTTCAAGAGGATTCGCTGGCAACCCGTCCGACCACAAGTCCCGCCGTGTTGCCGCTGCTGTCAAATCGCAAGTCACCGAGTTCCAGTGCTGCTCCACGTATTGCATCAGCTCCGAGGTAGCCGCTGTTCCGCTACTGGTGTTCCATCACGGCCACCTCTTCCTTTCCACGTACGGGATCAAGTCCCGACCAGGTTACGCTGTTGCTGCTGTTGCTTCATATCAATTGATCCAAGCAGTACCAGTACTTCTCACGTGAAGACATAAGTTAATTTATCTGCGATTTTGTTTTGTCTGCTGCTCCACGTCCAAGCCTACGCTGCTACTAGTACATTAACCAAAGTTGCTTTTGCTCACGAAGGTGGCTGTTGCTACTCCACGTGGGATCACCAGGCTCAAGTCTCGAGGAATTTTTCTTCGGCTTGTACTACTTGTGTTCATCGATTTACTACCCTTTCGCTGTTGGATCATGATACAAAGTTTACCCTATGGCAAGTCGAAATGTAAACGTTGTTGGCACAAGCTGATTATCAGGATGCACTCAGTATTTTTCTTCAAGGTGGAGTTTTCAGGATTATGTTCGTCGGGATAATGGATGCAATATTGCTGCAGTTATTTGAAGAACACAATTTAGTTATCAAGAAAAAAAGGGTATGAAGGAGGTAATTATTAAGCCTGTTGGTAGCCAGCATGTACTCTATTCTCTCTATAGTATTTTGCTGTTATGCATGTGAAGGTTTTTTTATATTCATGTTCGTGATGAGAATCAGTTGAGGTGCAAGAAGGAGATTGATTTGTTTCTGCTAGATACTGCAACATTTAGCGTTGTTAAGTTTCAAGTGCAATTCACTTGTTTAAGCTTTTTCAAGAGGGGTCTATTGCAGAGTTGAAACTCCGTTGCATGTTAAGACGGTTTCTTCATCCGACAGTTGTTCTACAAGGACATTTTATGACCATGTCATGGATTTTCATTAACCACTACAAGTCGGCAGTTTTGGGGTGCACGCGATGCCATCCGTACCATATGCTCTTGCATGAGTATTGTTTGCCGAGGTTTGTGCTTTCTGTTTTCAAGCACGTTCAGATTCCGTGAGATGAGTTCTTCACAATGCGATGTGCACCAAGATGTTGCACTATGAGCTATGCGCGCCTGCTCAGGCACCACATGAGATATGATGACTTATGTCATTTGATGATTGAGCAGTTTCAGTTTTTGAGGTCAGTGGCACAGACTCGGACTTTTATTGGGAGACCAAGTTTTGTTAGTCCGCTTTGTTGATAGTTGTGCTATTTTACGGACGACCTCTTGATTGATTTGCTCAATATGACTTCATGAGAAGTTTATTAGTCCTATGGACGTTTCCAGGCACAAGGTTTACTTGTGATGACTTTAATTGAGGAGTTGATGCTATCTACGATTATTGTAAGGGATTTCGTCTCAAGGTGGAGTGTTATTTTATTGTGTTCCGAATCCCATACAAGTGTTGTACTACGGATGGAGTCCTACCGGACTACGGCATGCCAACCGTGCTAGACGTAGCATGACTACAACTCTGTTTTGTGTCCACCAAGAAAGAGAGTTATTTGCCCCTTTATATACTACCAGCTAGTCATAGAATAGATGAAAGAGAGAGATCCACCAGATTAGCACGTAGAGGGTTTGTCCTCTCGTGTAATGTAATACTCCTCCCAATTATAGTGATACGCCGCCGTGCGTTCCGTGGTTTTCTCCCGCAAGGGTTTCCACGTAAAAATCTGTGTGCTCTCGTGTCTCGTTTATCTCATTATTATCTAACAAATAATCATCGTTGTAGGAGTAATCCTTGTGTATAAGGATCTCACTACGTCAGTTGTACCATATGTACCGACAACAATAAGTCGTATGTTGACTTACTGATTTTACACAATGTATGTTGCATTTTGCATTTTGATTCAGAAGTGAGATTCCAACAGGAAACATCTGTCTGAATCTAGTGATCAACATATCCATGTAATCACTACATCTATTGACTGCATCGATAGATGATTTTGAACTGCCAATGATATAAGTTATCGGAATGAGATTCCACCTCTGGAGAATAGTTGGGTATCTGCATGAACCCTTGTGCTACAATACTTGCTTTTTGTTTCACCACCTCGTTGTTCTTAATTCTATTTCCAGAAGAAAACTGGTGTAGGCATTGCTTATGAATACCTTCCCATTAGTGAGCAAGATCATTTCTACCTAGATTATACCCTTTGCTTGAGTTCAGTCCGAGTGTTGTTCACACTTTGCCATGGCCATGGTCTTTGGATCTAAATCACTTGAAAGGTTTTTTTTCAATCTAGTTGAGAAATGTATGTCGACAATTGTAGACTTCCAATTATATGATTCTCTAGAATCTATATATCAATATATAGTTGATGGAAAAATCGTTACGCATGGTGACTGCTCGCGATTTCCCAATGCGGTTGAGTCGGGTATTCCGATGTCCCGGTCATTGTGTGCACTATGACCTGGGTTGGTGGAGGTTTTCCATCCACTGGGTGTATGCTACCCATTAGGTGTCTATCAACGTAAAGTTGACATGCATTTACTGATTTAGAGGCCTTGATATCCTTGTTTGCAAGAAGCTGAATCCTGATGTACTATTGTCATACTTCTCCCCCTGTTGTGTTGCTTCGAACGGGAGTTGAGTGGTTTTAGTTGGTACCTCCACTCTTTTCGACATATTTTTGCAGGATGTAGGATTGCGTGACACTTTTATAGTCAGTAAATGAATCTGGCAGGTTATTTGCAATGTGTTACAAATCTTCTGAACGCACGGTTCAGTTATTTGAGTACATGGATTTGAGGCAGAAATGTGTTGAACATTCCACTAATTTCCTGGCATTCTTTATGGTACCTGAAATCTCCCCCTAATGCCTGGAAATGTTCCTCATTGAATCAGCATACTGGCCTTGAATAACTCCCCATGTGAGGGGCTTGATGTATTGACGGTAATACAGTTATTCCTCACATAGATCCCAACTATATGTTGAGGGGCCAATGATGTATGCCGGATGGTGATATCAGTATGCAACTGAATTACCGCAGATGGGAAATACTTGGTAGATTTCCACGTATCAAAGATAGAGGGGAATAATATTATGCAGTTTGGTCATGAGTGTGTAAGACTGCATGACTCCACCATAAAGTTGGTAAGTTGCAATTCAAAGTAAAGATCATGCAATGAGCTCAATTCTTTGGATGGGATTCTAGCAAACCATTTTGAATCTAGACATTAGGACAAATTGCTAACGTCAATCCAAGGGCCATAGAAAAGGCACTCAAGGAGAATTCTGCAATGTTATCCATTCGATTTGCTTGAAGTCGATGTCAGGATAATGAGCCAATGGTTTTGTGTGAATAAAGCACACACTAAAGACCATCATATAGATATGTCTTTTAGAACCATGGAATACCTGAATAGTCTAGTCAATGGATGGGAAGAGCCACTTACCTCAACTTGATGCATTCAAGGAGTCTGAGTGGTTCAGTGTAGACTTTAAGGTGTGTGAGCCTTAAATTAGCTTCCCTGTGTCACTTGTAGTGCACATAAAATCCAAATGTTGTTAGAATTTAGCATCATAATAATCATAAACTAATGGAATTGCTGATAGTTTCGGTTTCAACCCAATGTCTTGATGACCAAGGAGAGTATGCAAAGTTTTTCATATACAAGACACTCTGGAAAACTATCTCGTACGCAACATGTGCTACGGGTTGCGTCGTATGTGTAGTACAATCCAGATGATACACAGAGAATGTGCTCACCATATCCATTGCATATGGTAAAGAGAAGTTATTTCTCTTTGTTGTCATCATAAGTTTCGCTATGTAAACTATTTTGACGGATACCTCCATAGTTTAGTAGGGTACGAGTTAAACCTGGGAGGCAATAAAACATCCCGACGTTACTCGAGTACCCATAGGGATAGTAAATATGACTCGAGTTGAGCCAACAAATACCTCATTGCGTCTAGCGATTTTAAAATATCTCCTTTCTCTCAATGAGAGTGGAAACATTGGGCTTCCTTGAGTATAGAGTTTGTGGTGCATACGTCCCTGAGTATAGATTCGTTTTAGGGTATAATGCAAAAAAAATCACGGTATGATGTGTGTTTGGCAAAACAGATCTCATAAAAATCATTTCATGTCAATATAGCACAACACACCCTCAAAGCAAAATGTAAATTACAATAGGCGCCTGAGACCACCGCTGCCTCGTCAGTGCCCCGCTGCCGGCGACCAACGCCTCCTCCTTCGCTCCTTTCTTTTCTCTTCCACTGCTTTCCCGGGTTTTCTCTTCCTCTCTCCACAGGAGCACCGAACCCGCCATGGACAGGGAGCTCACAGCTCGCGCAATCCTGGTTCGCCCCATTCGCCCACACCCAACCAGATCTACCGCCCTCCGCCTCGGTTTTGTCGCCGTCATCGTCGTATTCTGGCCGGCTGCCGTCGGGCCCACGTCTGCATCTCGCATTAATCCCTACATCGTGCCGCCAACCTCCTGCCTCATGCGTCTGCATGGGGAAGACACAGGCAAGCCGTGCCTCGTGCGCTTGCATGGAATGACGGCGGTGTGAGGCTCCGGCTGATCCATGGCGACACGTGGCCGGCCGAGGGAGGTGCTACGGTGAGCTGCCAGCGAGGCTAGCGGCGGCGGAAGCGCAGGGGCTAGAGCGGTTGCTCCTGAAACTTCCTTCTAGCCAACCGTTTTCTAGTATAGTGGGAGCTGAAAAAAGGCCCCGAAAACTGAAGATACGAGGTAGTTGGGTTCTCATACAGGGGAGCCCTTTTTTTCTTATGGTTTGATCGAATATGCGGGATCTGTTTGGGTCAGTTTTTTTTTGACAAAAACTGTAAACTGACGGTTATTATATGGGTCAATGCCTTTTACGAGATCTTCTAGAGATGCTCTTAGATGATTTAACCAATTATGTTTCTATTGTGGAAACCAAACTATTTGACAATTATGCATTTTAATTTTATGTCGAACATGCTTGATTGGTTAATGATATTTTCTTTCTCTGATGAGCTGTCTTATGATTGGTGAAAATCATAACTTTTGTGTCCCATGCTTGTTTGTTATTGTGACTAGGGAATATAAATATTGCGCTTATAAATCTACTCGCTCTGTCCCAAAGTAAGTATCGCTTATTTATTACAACATTTATTTTGGAATGGTGGGAATATGTGTTTGACCACTGTTGTCATCAAGTGTGTTTAGTGAACCAACTCAATTTTTAAGGAGGTTCTGGTGGTTGGGACGTGTGGTATAAAGTTTAGAGCCTTGGATAGATTCAATACTTCTATGCACCATCTAGTTTACCCCATGGAGAAGCTGGTAATTATGTATGATTGCATAAATGAAACATCGCGTAAAATTATAGGCTAGAATCTTGGTGGTCACATGTTTTTATTGTTGCTCTATGGTAATTCTAGGTAATCATGGGCAACAACAATGATCAGACAATGGAAATAGTAGAAGCATTGTATGCTATCAACCTTTTATGCCACCTTCACTCCGTTCCTTGAAAAATTAGCTACTTACAATAAGACATGATCTTTGGATGATTTGGATGAACTTCTCTACGATGACCACATCTTAATAAGTTATTTTGGTAGCCCCCCATGGCCAATCACATGTTTATCCTGTACATACCTTGCCTTGGGGTTCTTGATTCCTCTTTTGTACTGGTGTACTGATTAGTTAGTTGTATTTTGTTGAATAACTTGGGAGCATAACATGCTGCTATGCGGTCTACCAGTTCTAGCATTTTTTCATACTTACCCGAGTATATACATGGATGCTGAATTCTGATAAGTTCAGCATTATTCAAGCATTTTAGGGGATTTGATGAAGCAAATAACTCTAGATATAGTATGATTTTGAAAATCCGTTTAGTGCTTGTACATAGTTGTGTTCATCTAGACAAAATGGTAATGAACTGTATTTGTGGTCACTTGGTAAGGAACTCAACTCTGTGACCTGGGGGCTTCACAATTAGCTTAAAACTAGCCGCCTTGTCTGGAATCATGCTACAGAAATTTCTAGGAACTATGTTCCCCTCTTTGATATATTGTGGAGTTGAGAAAATTAATCAGGCAAAGCAGTGTTTCTCATGATTATCATTTGAGTTGGCTGGAGATGATATTTTCCGAATATCTGAAACATTATTTCAGTTATCTACGGGATATACTGGTTGGTTGCACTCATTCGTGATCGAAGGGCATGCCTTCTTATATTTTTATCGGCTATCAACATGCTTTCTTATTTGGTTGTGGGGTATTGTTAAAATCGATTATTGCACTAGTGACCGAGTGCTGCCATGTTTTAGTTTAGGGCTTCATAAAATTCCTTCTCTTCTTGCCTGCCATTCCTAGTTTTTCCAATATAATGCTCGCAACCCTGTTGTGCTCATCAGAATGGTTAATTGTAAAGTATTAGTGCGCTAATTGGACTGCAGCTGGAGTGCTGAGTTATCAAACTGTTTCTTCCCCCACCCTCCATAGTGTTCTGGATTGCTGTGTTTCCAAACAGTCCCTTTCTCCAGCCCAAATTGTGTTATGGGGCACTGGCCAGGTCCAGTAGAGTTTCATGTTTATCTGACCTTGCTCTCTTCATGTTTTTATTTCTGAACCACTTGAAGTTACGAATGATACAGACAGAATGATATATTTGTACATTTCTCAAGTCTACCTACAGGAAGAGTGCATACAACTACATTTCTGAAGTCTACCAGAGGAGCCCCTGTGGCTTTTATAACGCCATGATTTTTTTAGAGAAGCAAAAGTTTGCCTAAGAAGTAAATGCCATCACCGCTGAGAGAAGAGAGACGTCCATCCGGCTCATGTGAACTTCAACGCAGCAGTAGAAAAATCCTCGATATTTCTCAAGCCCATGCAACTCACTCAAATATAACATGATTCTACTTCTTGAATACGTGGATGATCTTCATTCATCATAACTAAGGAACATGACAAAGAGACTTGTACTAGAACTATATTTATACCTTCGAAATTGCTGATGTGAAGGTGCTTCGGTAGCTCAGCGCAATTCATTTAGCGGCTTGTACACACATTTATCTTCACTTTCAGCACATGCACTGCATCTATTCTAGTCAGTTTGATTTGCCATCTTCGCCTTCTATGGCAGAATCATATTGTCTTTGATATGATCATATGATTGCACCATACACATATGAATCATGGATATTACATCTAGGGGGCAGCATGAATACTAGTGTGACGTCATACATTTATAATCTTGTTTTTATTCGTGTCATATGCTCACTTGCCTTTGATATGATTGTAGCATACACATATCAACCATGTATATTACATTTAGGGGACACATTATTAGTAGCCTGACATCGTACAAGAATCATCATGTATGAGTTGATTAGAGACGCCGTGTTATTATGGTGAACAAGTACAACCACCTCTGGTTCCATGTCCTAGTTTGAATTTGGATGCATTTCGTATTACAACAAAGGCTACATACTTTAGTTGCTTGTATTTACCATTGTTGATGCTCGAAGAACATCAATAGGACATCTGCTATGTGGTTTTAGAACTGACCTCAAATATGACAAATGGATTAGAACTTATGCAAGATGTACAGAAGATCATCATCCTGACATTGACATATATATGGGGAGTCAACTAATTGCTACAGTCTATTAATTTGATTCACACCAGTGAATCTCACACCGAGATGTAATTATCACCAACATAACACCTTCATGTAAGCCAGGAGGTCATATATGGCTTTGCTAAACTTTATGGTGATCAGGCTACTTTGGCTGATGCCTCCAGATAAGGGTCAGAAAATTATGTATTGCAGACAACTCTTATCAAGAGCAGTTGGTGGACGTATCACACACAACTCCAGTTCTGATAGGCATGTGGAAACTTGTATCGAGAGACAATCATCCTGTTAGCACAACATGAAAACTAGGATTTTTTGTCCAAAAAGACCACTTGCCGAGACAAATTGCCAAAAAAGACTACCTCTAAAACGAATTGACAGAAAGGACCAGCTACACCGTGGCGGCAGGTGCGCCAGCCGACACATGGCACATGCCGCCACACGCGCTGGCGGCAGTCCCTGCCGCCACGGGCGCAGGCGGCAGTCGGGGTGTAACAGGTTTTTTCATCCACGTAAGAGCATGGTTAATAGTATAGCTAGCTGCTGGCTATAAGCCAGTGCCATGTCATCTACAACCCATCTTATAGCCAACATATACAATAGTAGATCAAAAGAGTGTATTACTTTTTTATTACGTGGCCCACCTTTTATTCTCACAAAGTGTGTAGGAGCACGTGCTAGAGCTGGCTCTTCACGAAGAGCCCGCTTACCTTCTCTCCTCTTCTCTTTCCTCCAACTAAGCAGAAATATACTAGTTTATTCCTTATAACCCGCTGACTCAGCTCTATTGTACTTGCTCTAACAGATGCAACGAAACGGATCGAAATGCTGGGCCCTGCCGCCACACTGCGAGCGGCAGCCACTGCAGCTGCCAACAAGACCGCGACAGTTGTGGGCCCTGCCGCCACATGCGGCGGCAGCCACTGCTGTTGCCCAAGACCATGACAGCCAGTGGGCCCGCCGCCACTCCACTAGTGCGTAACCGGCAATAGCACTGTTCAGAGGCCCTTTAGTGCCGGTTCCACAACCGCACTAAAGTGTGGTCACTAAAGGCCCCCTTTAGAACCGGTTCAAAGACGAACCGGTGCTAAAGGCCAACCACGTGGCACGAGGCAGCTCCGGGTCGGAGCCCTTGATGCAGTTGGTAACACCAACCGGTACTAAATGTTTAATGGGTTTTTGTTTTATTTTTATTTTTCAATTAAATTTGTGTTATCAATTTAATTGTTTTCGTTGCTGGTATTTTACGATACTACACATTGTACACGTTATATATATATATATATATATATATATATATATATATATATATATATATATATATATATATATATATATAGGTAAAATAGATGGGACACCTAGGTGCCTGGGCACCTTGGTTCACCTTCCAAATTTTATATGCATGCACTAGCACCTCCACGTCAATTGATTGCCTTCCAAAAAGTAACATGCTAATTGCTTGTTGTCAATTGATTCGTTTCCTAAAAGGACGCATGCTACATATTCCATGTAGGCAATCTTGTATATGCTAATTTGAATGTTGTCCCGGTTAGCATATGGACATGGGCATTATTATACGTACGACGTATATTTGTACCTGTAAATATAGTATGCAGATACCTGAAAATATCTTGAATATGCACAAAATGTTTGTGTGTATATATATACCTATAAATATTGTACTTGTGAGTATGCGTATTTTTTTAGTACCCAAGATATTCTCGGGTATGTCTATACTGAATATACTTTTGGGTATGTGCGACTTATTAGTACGTCCATGCAGAAAAAAAAGATTTATTATTGCGTACATGCGACTAGCTTAGCTACATATAGCAAACTTAAAATGAGTTGCAATCAAATGATTTACTCATTTACCCTTTTAAGTATGTTTATATTTTTTATATGAGAAACCTGAGAATACATAATATATTTTCGGTACCTAGATTTTGTAATAAGAGGATACATGTATGTACTCTAGATACCCCAGACACCACAAATGTTACGTTCCTAAAAAATTCAGATATACGATATACCGAAAAATGTGATATCCAAAGTAAACTATGTATATACCCGGCTAAAAATTTGAGATATACAAATAGTGGAAAATGTTAGTTTCACATACATGAATAGTACACCCAATGTTTCTATACATATATATACCTCGCTATATAAATGGTACTAAAGTGTTGTAGTTATCTAGTTGAACTGTATACCCAAAGTAAAAATTAGATACGTACCCATCTATGTATATACCTGGCTAAAAATTTGAGATATACGACATACCTCAAATGTTTCTGTACTTGCATATACCCGGCTATGTTAATGGTACGGAAATGTTGTAGGTATCCAAGTATATAGACATACCTCAAATCATACATGTACAGAAATAAAATGCTATACCCAAGTATACAGAGTAATTATGAGCCATTAATTTCTAGTTTTCCTCTCTCCTAATTATATACAAGGAAGGATGAAATGTATGTCATTTATTTTGCATGCCAGAAATATGTTACCATGCATGGTGCGGGCTAATAATACCCATTTATGATTAGCGTTGTCATTGTTTCCAAATAAGTATACCCATTAATTTCAATATCCATATAACGACACGCATCTAAATGCAATCTAACGGTGCATAGGTAAGGAGCCTGGGCACCTAGGTGTCCCAAACTGTCATCCTATATATATATATATATATATATATATATATATATATATATATATATATATATATATAAATAGAATTTTTAGTAGAACCAATCATGCATATATATATATATCATCAATGTCTCACAAACCATCATATTAATTAATTCATACATACACACATGTATAGCTATATACAATTTCTCCTACATATGCATGTTGCCTTTGGAGCCAGTGGCATTAGCCTAATTGGTGCCTTCAGAGCACGATGGGGGCGGTAGCGGGTAATAGTATTCTCCCTTCGGATTTATGACCTGGTCGAGCAAAAATCCGCTTATTTCCTCTTGAAGTGCTTCTACACGCTCCGTTTCTAGGAGCTTCTCCCGCACCTCTGTGAACTGTTAAGAAGGAGATCAATATGCATGTGTATTAGTTGTGTGACTATATATCGATAATGGTGTAAAAATTGTGAATAGTGTTTTGACAAGCGTACCCATTCCTGTCTTTGAGATCTGCTCCTTTGGACGCCATCATGCGAAAGTTCTATAACGCAGAATGCACACAGATCAGTCCCCTCACCGCTTCAGGGCCTTTACGAGAATGGAATTTGATCAGATAATAATTAATCAAGCATGATAATTAAAGAGATGGCAGCTAGTTAGCTAGCTAGTACTACTTAATTACTTACCTTGGGTGAAACCATTTAAGCTTTTGTTTCCATTCTCCTGGGTCACGCTGATGAACCTTGCCCAAGCCCTGCCGCCTACCGACAAAGAAAATGAATAAAGGGGTTATTAAATAGTTCATATCATGAAAATGACGAACTAAATAGGCGAGATATATAGTTAATAATGATTGAAATTACCTGTTGACTATCCCAAACAAGATGTTATAGTCAGTTTTTTCTTTGAGTAGTGAGTCCAGTATTTCAACTGTTCAAGGCCAACTTTAATGATACACAAGACCCAGTGAAATCTGCATGCACACACGTTTGCATGTCTTAATTAACCGGGCATATGTAAAGCAAAAACATGTAGCTAGCTAGTAGGCAAAACAGAGAATTTGTAGTACAAGACAGTGTGACTCACTTTGGAAGTTGTAAGGAAGTAGTATATCTTCATTGTATTTGAGGCGCTTCAAGAACTCTAGCATGTTGTCCTCTACGTCCTTTTGATAACGTGGATTTAGTTTCCATGTGTATTCATTAATGGTGTTTGGATCAATGAACCCAATGCCAAAGCGTCCACCTTTTCTCATTTCATATATCTTCATCCTGCATATAATACCACAGAAAAGAATATAGTGAGGATAATTACAGGTAATGATTGATCAAAAGGATTAGTACAACTAGCTTGAGACTTAAATTACAGAAAGAAATCACTTACAGACAATAGCAACCACCGATAGATTTGTCGAGTGCGTCTTGATTGTATAACTGAAACAGTTCAGAATACTCAACGGACACAACTTTCTCATGGAAGTAATGCTCCTCCTTGACATTCACCATGAGGGACAATCGATCGGAAATCTTGGTAATGTTCATGTACCATTGATGCAATTCATACATTCTCGTTGGGAGGTTCTTGACCTTGTATGGGTGGACCAAAGGTTGGCCCCAGACATATTTCCGTTTTATTTCATCCTCTCTAAGCACAGGCATTGGCTCGATCTCGAGGAGTTGTCCAACAGTGATTTTGAGAACTTCAGCCTGCATTATATGGTCCTCCGTTATTACCACATTGCCCACCTCAGAACGTAAACTGTTTGCCCACAATAATATTGGTAGCGCGCGTCTTTATCACGTGTTGTTGGCACAACAAGCGAGGGATCGATTGCGCCACTGTTCTCCTAGCTGGGAATGCTTTTCCGCATTTTTGACAAATGCTTCTTGTTTGCTCGATCCGAGCTCGCCTCCTTACGTAGATGTGCTCGATTTAACTTCACGACGTGGCGCTCATAGTCTGTGTCAACAGAGCTTGGGAGCTGGTGGTTGAGCCATACGAATGAAGTGGTCAATCGCTTCCTCGTGCACTTTCTCCCTTGGCGGCGGTGGCGGTTTCGGTGCAAAATGGGCTTCCACCTCGGACTTCGATATGGCTGCGATTTCCTCCTCGGACCTATCATAAGACCTCTGCGGAAGAGGCGTGAGGCTTGGACCATATTTATATCGCTTTCCTCTGCCTGTACTTCCTGTACTACCTCGACTCGTACCGCTACGCACCATAGCTGCGGGGTGTCTCTTCTGCGATTCTTGGCGGCCGAGAGGCGCCCGGTGGGGCTGAGTTGGACGAGGAGGAGTGGCCGCCTAAAGCTGTGCCGGACTTGGAGGAGGAGTGGCCTAAGGTTGTGCCGGACTTGGAGGAGGAGTGGACGTCTGACGCTGTGGCGGACTTGGAGGAGGAGGTGGCACGACACTTTGCGGACTTGGAGGAGGAGTGGCCTGACACTTTGCGGACTTGGTGGACTTGCGGGAGGCGGGAGACGGCTGACTCGGTGGCGAACTTCGACGAGGAGTCGGATGACGCAGTGTCGGTGGCCTTGAAAGATGATGCAATCCTTTTTCCATAGGATGATACGATGGTTGGCGTCTCCGAAAGCGCCGTCCTCACCTCCGGGAATGTCAAGCTCTAGCCCGAATATGGCTGCACCACCTCGTCAACCATGACACGAGCATAGCCCTCGTGGAATCGGGATGCAATAGTAGGTTGCTTTGGGGAGTAGCTGGAAAAGCAACGCCGTCCGCCACCTTCATGGATATGTTCTTCATTTTGACGTGTAGCTCGCAACTAGTGTTCTCCGTGATGTCATCCACGGGATATCTACCCAACCTGCGTCGTCCGGGCGGAACCCACGCTGCTTCTCTGCATGGATGGGGCGGTGCTATCCAATCTTTGGATCATCCGCTAGGCTGCTGCATTCTTTGAGACCCCTTTGCTGGCGCTAAGTGAGTCGATCTGCTCCTGCCGCCTTTGGAATTTGACTGCCAATTCCGCTTGACTTGCTTCTAGGCCTTGAAGGCGTTCATAGTCCCGCTTCCTCTGCTCCTCTTCCATCTTCCTCTTCTTCTCCTCCATAATCTTCTTTCTCGCACGGGTTACGTAGTCGGTGTTCGGTCTGAAAACCCCTCATACCACGGAATAGCACCCTTGCCTCGTGTTCTTCCGGGTGTTCAGGATTTCCCAGGCACGCGTAAGCTCGTCGTTCTCTCATTGGGCTGGAACACCCCGATCGTGCCTCTTCTATTGCAACAAGTATCGCATCGTCGACTCCTTCAGACTTGCCCTCGTCGAAACATTGCCTGTCTTGGTCCAACTCCCCCATGCGCATAGAACCAAGTCCACGACCACAGGGGCCAGCTCTTAGTAACCGGAGTGGCACTGCATCCTCCATCTCTTTCTCGGACTTATCCCACTTAGGCATTGCCACCGCACAGCCACCGCCCCAACTTATGGAACTTATCCTTTTTTCGGCATTCTTCTTGTTTATTCTCGACCGTTCCTTAGCTAATTCCGAATCCTTGAATTTCACGAAATCGTCCCAATGAGCACGTTGGTTCTCTAGTGTTCCCTCGAATCCGGAGTCTTCCTTCCTCCCTTGACGTACTTGTTCCATTCCACGATTCTTGTGGTTCTTGAATGCAACCGCCATCTTCCTAAGAGCAGCGTCCTTGACTTTCTCGCACATCTCGCTTCGTGAAATGATCCGGTAGGGTGAAATGTTCCATGAGAGTATCCCAAAGCAGATCTTTTGATTCTTGTCGACAAAAGTAACATCCGGGCGTGGAGCAACGTCCTCTTTGCCTTTTTTGTCCTTTGTCTTTTGCTGGCTCTCTCCATTCTTGAAGGGAGATCGGAGTTGGTCCTTCACAAGAACTCCAGACCGACGAATGAACTTGTCCGCAATCTTCTTAGGCGCTAATGGTTCGCCATTAGGTCTCGCCTCGATATTGTACTTTACGCCCTCCTTCAACTTTTTGTTCGGGCCTCGTTTCGTCCTTTTGCACGAAGATTTGCTCGATCCGGATGGCTGAAAGAACAAAGATCGATTCGTTAATATATCTTCAAGTCATTTAAAACATGTGATGATCACCGAAACCTGCTTATATAAATATATATACCTCGCCGGTCTTTGTTGTTTCAGGATCAACATGTTCTTCGTCATCGTCATAATCGTAGTTCATGACTTCATCAATTCGTCGTCCGCGATCGAATATCATATCACCCTCTCCGGTGTTGTTTAGAAATTGAGCCGTCATAATCTTCTTCATTCGATTATCATCGGCCCGCGTATCATATCGAACATGGTCTGTTCTTCCTCTCTGTCGGTATTATGCGCCATAGCTTTTATTTAACTAATTCAAAAGAAATATAAAACAATTTAGTATTCAAAATACATCGTCTCGAATAATAGATATAATCTCGAATACTTCGTCTAGAATAATAGATACAATCTCGAATACATCGTCTCAAATAATATATAATATTGAATAGTACATCCTTTGGCTAGCTAATTAAAGATCGAATACTACAGAAGAATCTAGGACACTTTCGCGGTTCTGCGTCATGGGCGGTGGACACCCAAAGAGAAGGAACCCTCACAGGATCATAGCTGAAGTGAGATCCTCAAGATATCGCCGGTATTGGAGAACCTGCCGCCCTCTAACGCAACCATGTAGCGATGGACGTGCTCGTCCTCCTCCCTGACACGGCGACGTACCTCCTCCGGCGGGGCCGGGTCCCTCCGCACCGAAACTGGCCCACGCGAACGCCACCAAACGAGATCAGGGTCGACGACGGGACCCGGGGCCGGGTTCCTCATCAAGCGGCGCGCCTCCAGCAGCACCTCCCGGTGCCGGCGGAGCCCAGTCCCGGACATGGGCCGGCTGGACGTCGTCGCGGACGGGTCGACGGCGAGGATGCGGGCCGGGCATCGTCGAGAACAAATACTAGCTATATGCCCGCAAAAAATAATATTTTTTTTAATGATTGGATTTTGATAACTAAAATTTCTAACATTTCTACTATTTCTAAAATCTATATACTATTTCATACTAATTAAGCATCTAACACTAAAAACAGAAAAAACAATTTCTATACATCCATTAAAAACAGAAAAACAACATTATATAAAAAATTCCATACTAATTAAACACTAATTATATCCATCTAACATGCATTCATACATATATACTAGTGAAAAAACAATAATCTAAAAAATCTAAACTAATTAAACATACAAAATACGTATATACTAATATATACATGCATTCATACATATATACATGTATGTGTGTGTGTGTTCATCATGCTTGTGCGTGTGTGTATGGGCTCGGGAGAGGGCGCCCATGGTGGCAGCCGGGCGAGGAGAGAGGGGTTAGAGGGGAGAGCTCACAAGGCGGCGACGACGAGTCAAGGTCGGGGCAGCGACAACAGGCGTGACGTGTGGGGCGGCGACGCAGGGACGGCGCGACAGGGACGGCCCGGGCGGCGACGGAGACGAGGTGGCGGCAGGGACGGGGCGGCGACGCAAGGCGACGGGCGGCGACGGCGACGGGGAGGCGACGGGAGGGCGGCGACGGCGACGGGTCGGTGGACGGCGTCGATCGATTGGGGCGGGCGGTTCAATGGGGAAGCAGAGGAAGAAACAGAGGAGAATGAAGTTTTTCAAGTGTTGTATATATAGAAGGCACCTTTAGTACCGGTTGGAGCCACCAACCGTACTAAAGGTCTGTTTAACCAGCCCAAGCAGCGGGAAGCGACCCCCTTTAGTACCGGGTGGTGGCACAAACCGGTACTAATGGCCCTCGTTTAGTACCGGTTTGTGCCACCATCCGGTACTAAAGGGGGTGCGCTGGGGCAGGTGCGGTGCCACAAGTTTAGTCCCACCTCGCTAGGCGAGGGGCGACCGCACTGGTTTATAAACCCCCGTGCGGTCGCTGCAGGGGAACGTAGCAGAAATTCAAAATTTTCCTACGTATCACCAAGATCTATCTATGGAGAAACTAGCAACGAGGGGAAGGAGAGTGCATCTACATACCCTTGTAGATCGCTAAGCGGAAGCGTTCAAGTGATCGGGGTTGATGGAGTCGTACTCGTCGTGATTGAGATCACCGATGATCAAGTGCCGAACGCACGGCACCTCCGCGTTCTTCACACGTACAGCCCGAGGGCGTCTCCCACGCCTTGATCCAGCAAGGAGAGAGGGAGAGGTTGAGGAAGACTCCATCCAGCAGCAGCACAACGGCGTGGTGGTGATGGAGGAGAGTGGCTATCTGCAGGGCTTCGCCAAGCACCGCAGAGAGGAGGAAGAAGAGATGCAGGCTGCACCAACGAGAGGAGAGGTTCTCTTGTGTTATGGGCAGCCCTGTGCCTCTATTTATATAGGGAGAGGAGGAGGAGGCGCCTCTAGGGTTCCCACCCTAGGGGGCGGCAGCCCTAGATGGGAAGGGGAGGCGGCCAAGAGGGGAGGGAGAGGAGGCGCCCCTTAGATGGGCCTTAGGGCCCATCTCGCCTAGGGTTTGCCCCTCCCACTCTCCCATGCGCCTATGGGCCCCTTGTGGGGCGCACCAGCCCCTTGGGGCTGGTTCCCTCCCACACTTGGCCCACGCAGCCTTCGGGGTTGGTGGCCCCACTTGGTGGACCCAGGACCCTCCGGTGGTCCCAGACGTTACCGATAAACCCTCAAACTTTTCCGGTGACCAAAACAGGACTTCCCATATATAAATCTTTACCTCTGGACCATTCCGGAACTCCTCGTGACGTCCGGGATCTCATCCGGGACTCCGAACAACATTCGATAACCACATACAAGCTTCCTATATAACCCTAGCGTCACCGAACCTTAAGTGTGTAGACCCTACGGGTTCGGGAGACATGCAGACATGACCGAGACGTTCTCCGGTCAATAACCAACAGCGGGATCTGGATACCCATGTTGGCTCCCACATGTTCCACGATGATCTCATCGGATGAACCACGATGTCAAGGACTCAATCGATCCCGTATTCAATTCCCTTCGTCTTGCGGTATTGTACTTGCCCGAGATTCGATCGTCGGTATACCGATACCTTGTTCAATCTCGTTACCGGCAAGTCTCTTTACTCGTTCCGTAACACATCATCCCGTGATCAACCCCTTGGTCACATTGTGCACATTATGATGATGTCCTACCGAGTGGGCCCAGAGATACCTCTCCGTTTACGGAGTGACAAATCCCGCCTCGATCCGTGTCAACCCAATGGTCACTTTCGGAGATACGTAGTGCACCTTTATAGTCACCCGATTACGTTGTGACGTTTGATACACCCAAAGCACTCCTACGGTATCCGGGAATTGCACGATCTCATGGTCTAAGGAAGAGATACTTGACATTGGAAAAGCTTTAGCATCTGAATTACGATCTTTGTGCTAGGCTTAGGATTGGGTCTTGTCCATCACATCATTCTCCTAATGATGTGATCCCGTTATCAATGACATCCAATGTCCATGGTCAGGAAACCGTAACCATCTATTGATCAACGAGCTAGTCAACTAGAGGCTTACCAGGGACATGGTGTTGTCTATGTATCCACACATGTATTGCTGTTTCCGGTCAATACAATTATAGCATGAATAATAAACGATTATCATGAACAAGGAAATATAATAATAACTAATTTATTATTGCCTCTAGGGCATATTTCCAACAGTCGCTCTCTCGAGCTCCTCTCCAAAGCAGGCCTACTGGGCCTACGTGTTCTTTGTGCCCTATGGGCCCACTTGGCCTTTGCGGGCCTGCATCCTGGCCCAACAACAGGTTGGGTTTCTAGTCGTATGCAGGCCGCTACGGCCTAGTAGGCGGGCTTTTTTTTGCTTTATTTATTTTTGTGTTGTTTTTTTTGTGTATTTAGAGTTTCTTTGTGAATATTTTTGCTTTAGGTACAAAAATTAGAAACTTTTTGTTAGTGCCCGTAGTTTTCAAATTTAAATAGTTTAAATTTTGAATTATTTGAAATTAGTGTGAATCACTAGTTTGTGAATAATTTAACTTTAAAAATCAGTAAAGGCATGAAAGAATTTGTTTGCACATAAAATTTCTTCACGTTTCAAATGCCAAACACATAACTACCCTAACTATTACAGAGATTCCCCTCACGGGTGTGAAACACGTAAGAAAGTGATGATAGTGAAGCCGATCACATCCCAGATCTTTGGGTGTGAAACTTTTCTTCGCGTGTGTCCCTTTGCGCCGTAACCATGGAAAATCTTCATCATTTAACGGGATGCTCGGGTCAATATTCACTTTGTGAATGGAGAAATTTCATCAAACTTTTCATATTCTTCTGACTTGTCTGTCTTGTCATCCTCTCCCATGATGTTGCTCTTACCCGAAAGAACTATGTGCCGATTTGGCTCATCGTACGATGCATTAGCTTCATTATCTTTTCTTTTTCGTGGCTTGGTAGACATGTCCTTCACATAGAAAACCTGTGCCACATCATTGGCTAGGACGAATGGTTAAATGCGCATACATAAGATTGTTGAGATCCACTGTTGTCATTCCGCATCTGCGGGTCTTCCGTTACCCGCCTCGTGTCATATTGACCCATTTGCACCGAAACAAAGGGACCTTTAAACCACGTCGATAGTCAAGTTCCCATATGTCCTGTATATAACCATAATATGTTTCCTTTCCGTCTTGGTTTACGCATCAAACGAACACCACTGCTTTTGGTTGGTGCTCTTCTTATCTTGGGCGATCGTGTAAAATGTATTACCATTTATCTCGCACCCTTTGAAAGTCATTATATTCAAGATGGTAACTGGGACAGCAAGTACATGTCATCTTCAACAGAGGTGTCATGCATGGTAATGCGATATGCGCAACCGGTGGCGAAACTCCTGGTTTGTTCACGTGTAATCCGGTCATCGAACCGCTCTGGGTGTTTGGAGCGTAGAAAATTCTTGTGTTCATCCATATACGGAGCCACCAAGGCGGAATTGCAGAACTGTGTAGTGTGCTTGGTGAGAGAATGTCCGTCCATACATATTATTTGTTCCCCTCCTAGCGTGCCTTTTCCATCGATGCGCCCTTATGCCGCGATTCAGGAACACCAATCGGCTTAAGGTCAGGAATAAAGTCAATACAAAACTCAATGACCTCCTCATTTTGATGGCCCTTGGAGATGCTTCCTTACGGCCTAGCATGGTTATGAACATATTTCTTTAAGACTCCCATGAACCTCTCAAAGGGAACATATTGTGTAGAAATACAGGACCCAAAGCGTTAATCTCTTCGCAGATAGGTGAACTAGGACGTGCGTCATGATGTTGAAGAAGGATGGTGGGAACACCAACTCGAAATCGACAAGACATTGCACCAAATCATTCCGTAACCTTGGTATGATTTCTGGAGCGATTACCTTCGAGAGATTGCATTGAGAAATGCACATAGCTTCACAATGGCTAATCGAACGTTTTCGGTAGAAGCCCCTCAATGCAACCGGAAGCAGTTGCGTCATAATCACGTGGCAGTCATGAGACTTTAGGTTACGGAACTTTTTCTCGCCATGTTTATTATTCCCTTTATATTCGACGAGAAGCCGACGGTACCTTAATATTGAGTAGGCATTCAAAGAAGATTTCCTTCTCTTCTTTGGTAAGAGCGTAGCTTGCATGACCACGATATATGTCGTCTTCTCCATGCATACGTTCTTGGTCCTCCGTGCCTCGTGTGTATCTTTTGTCTTCCCATACACGCCCAAGAAGCCAAGCAGGGTCACGCAAAGATTCTTCGCCACGTGCATCACGTCGATTGCGGAGCGGACCTCTAGGTCTTTCCAATATGGCAGGTCCCAAAATTTAGATTTCTTCTTCCACATGGGTGCGCGTCCGTCAGCGTCCTTTGGAACAGGTTGTCCGCCAGGACCCTTTCCAAATATCACCTTCAAATCCTTGACCATATCATATACATCAGCACCAGTACGGTGGCGAGGCTTCGTCCGGTGATCCGCCTCACCTTTGAAATGCTTGCCTTTATTTCTTACGGGATGCCTGCCGGAAGAAATCGGCGATGTCCTGTGTACACATTCTTCATACAACTATTCAAATATATCTGTCGGTATCATCCAAACAGTGCGTGCATCCGCGGTATCCCTTGTTTGTACGTCACGAAAGGTTACTAAGAGCAGGCCAATCATTGATGGTCACGAACAGCAACGCCTTTAGGTCAAATTTTTCCCCCATGTGCTCATCCCACGCACGTACACCTGTTCCATTCCACACTTGTAAGAGTTCTTCAACTAATGGCCTTAGGTACACATCAATGTCATTGCCGGGTTGCTTAGGGCCTTGGATGAGCACTGGCATCATAATGAACTTCCGCTTCATGCACAACCAAGGAGGAAGGTTATACAAACATAGAGTCACAGGGCCAGGTGCTATGGTTGCTGCTCTGCTCCCCAAAAGGATTAATGCCATCTGCGCTTAGACCAAACCATACGCTCCTTGCGTCATCGCAAACTCCTTCCGTACTTTCTTTCGATTTTTCTCCACTGCGACCCGTCATTTGGTACTCTCAACTTTCCGTCTTTCTTACGGTCTTCTTCGTGCCATCGCATCGCCTTGGCATGCTCTTTGTTTTGGAACAAGCGTTTCAACCGTGGTATTATAGGAGAATACCACATCACCTTGGCAGGAATCTTCTTCTGGGCGCTCGCCCTCGACATCACCATGCTCATCGCGGCTGATCTTATAGCGCAATGCACCACATACCGCAAGCGTTCAAATCCTCGTACTCATCAGCGGTAGAGGATGCAATCATTAGGGCATGCATGTATCTTACGCACCTCTAACCCTAGAGGGCGAGACAACCTTCTTTGCTTCAGACGTACTCTCGGGCAATTCGTTTGTCCTTTGGAAGCATATCCTTTATCATTACCGGCAACTTTCCAAATCCCTTGTCGATACACCATTCTACGCCTTCCATTGCAGCAATTCCAGTGTGGTGCCCAGCTTTTTCTTGTCACCCTCGCAATTCGGGTACAACAATTTTTTGTGATCCTCTAACATGCCCGCAACTTCTTCTTCTCCAAATCACTTGCTAGTTTCTCTTTGCATCGGCAATGGCCCGACCTAGATCATCAACGGGCTCATCTGATGCCTCTTCTTCAGCTTCTTCCCCCATTGCCGGCCCAGCTTCTTCCCGCATTACCGGCTCAGCTTCTTCCCCCATTTTTGTATCATCGTATTCAGGGAACCCATGGCCAGGATAGCTGTCGTCGTCCTCTTCTTCTTCATTGTCTTCCATCATAACCCCTCTTTCTCCATGCTTGGTCCAAACATTATAGTGGGGCATGAAACCGGACTCAAATAGGTGGACGTGAATGGTTCTTGACGTAGAGTAATTGCGACCATTCTTACAGCCAGCACATGGACAAGGCATAAAACCATCCGCCCGCTTGTTTGCCTCAGCCAAGAAGCAGAAAAGTATCTGCGCCCTCAACGAACTGGGGAGAGCATCGGTCATCGTACATCCATTGCCGTCTCATCTTCATTACACAACACCGAATAGACCAAATTAATACAAGTTCATACATAAAGTTCATACAACACTTAAATGCAACAAACAAATAACTCTCTAGCTAAAGCATTTAAATGCAACAACAAATGCGATCAAGATCGCAACTAAGGTAACAATTGATCCAACAGCATAATGATACCAAGCCTCACTATCGATGGCATATTTTCTAATCTTTCTAATCTTCAAGCGCATTTTCTCTATCTTGATCTTGTGATCATCGACGACATCGGCAACATGCAACTCCAATTCCATCTTCTCCCCCTCAATTCTTTTCAATTTTTCTTTCAAGTACTCGTTTTCTCTTTCAACTAAATTTAACCTCTCGACAATAGGGTCGGTTGGAATTTTCGGTTCACATACCTCCTAGATAAAAATATCTATGTCAACTTGATGGGCATAATTTGTCATAAACACGAAATGCAACAAATAGTTTTAAAAGAGAATATACCACATCCGAATCATAACAAGGACGAGGGCCGACGGGGACGGATATCAAAACCATGGCACTATGTATAACAAACAACGACGGGTAAGATAATTATTATACGAGTAACTATATATCCAAATCACACAAACATCAATTTTCTATATAAAATTTCATGAACAAGAGGCTCACCACAAGGTGGTGCCGACTGACAGAGACGGTGTGAGCGATCGACGGTGGTTCTGACAGAGATTTAGAAGGCACTAAGTAAACCACACCTACATATGCAAACTAAGTGTTATTTTGACCTCAAATTGCATATAAATCAAATACTAGCACATATATATATTTCCTCCTAAATTACTAAACTCACAAATTAATAACTATATAAAGCATTGCAAGAGCTAATCTAGCAATGAGAGATGAAAGGACAAAGTTGCTAATCTTTGTGATCACTTGAATGGATGGGGGCCTTCAAATCTTGACAAATTTTGGGCAAAATGTGTGATGAGCTCGAGGGAGAAGAGGAAGAACAGAGAGGAGAGGAGAGGGAAAGGGGAAGAACAGAGCGAGCTGGACGAAGGGTTTATATGCAGGAGGACCTATAGTACGGGTTCGTGGCACGAACCGGTACTAAAGGTGCTGGAGGGGCCCAGATCGACAACATCCTGCCACCACCCTCATTAGTACCGGTTCGTGGCACGAACCGGTGCTAAAAGTTAGCCACGAACCGGTACTGATAAGAGCGGCCCGGCTAGCCGTTGGAACCGGCACTAATGTATACATTTGTGCCGGCTCTAATACAAACCGGCACTAATGTGCTTCACGTTTGACCCTTTTTCTACTAGTGCTCTAGGTGCTGTCAGGCGGACAGGACGGCGAGTGCGAGAGGCGCATTTGAAGCATTGGCTTCTGTTTAGTGCCTCAACTCCATGCATGCACGCATATGGGCGGATGGAAGTCAAGCAGCATGCAGCGACGTTCGAGAACTTGAGTCAGCTCAGATTAAAGCATCCCGTCCATCCGGCCATCTGTATTGAATTAGAGTCAGCGGCTGCCGCCTCGTGCCGTGGTGGCATGGCCCACCTGGCCTGTCGCGTCGCACACGCAACAGTAGTAGCTGCCGTCTGGCAGTATGGCGGCAGGGTCCATCACTTCCGTCCGTTCTGTTATAGCATGCGCGCGGACGAAAGAAACTGTTAAGCCCGGGCTGCCGCCTGCTCCTCTGGCAGCAGGGCCTGCCGCCGGCCTCTATGGCAGCAGGTGACACGTGTTCACTGCCGCACCTGCTGTCACGGTGCAGCCGGTCCTTTCTGTCAATTAGTTTTAGAGGTGGTCTTTTCTGACAATTTAACTCGGCAGATGGTCTTTTTGAACAAAAAACTAGGTGCTCCAATATAGAATCACTCTTATATACATTTAAGGGGGTTTCACTTAAAAACTACCAGACACTTTTGAGCCATGTCATGGCAACATGATGTAGTCTAGTCTCAGGTGGCGCTTATTGTCGGTCATGATATACATTCTAAGTTACTTCTCATCGCAAAGATCGATAGACACCATTCATGGGTTCTTGGTCAAACAAATCTCCATGTCATCGTTGATGGTGACGTGTCTTTTCATTCTATACAATATATTATAGTCAGCAGCGGAGGAAAGCCATGCCAAGAGCTAGATTCAAGGTGCACCTAGTCCATTTCTCACTCCACCGTTACTACATTCCTTGCGATAGTTTCATCCCATATCTTACCCGCTAAGAGTCATATTATTGTCAACGGAAGCACGAGACTCTAAAAAGCACAGAACATCAATTATCTATTCATGAATTGCTTGGTTACCTACTAATGGCATCATCAACTAGATTGTAAATGCACTAGGATCCAAGTTGCTTAATTTGGACTTTTGAGTCAAATATGGCATTGTAGTAAACCAGCTTAAAGGGAATTAGAGTAGCAATATGTTTAATTAGTTAAGTGAATAGATGAATTGTTTGAGTGACGCCCTTGTGGAAATAGCTAATGATGGAGATTGAAAGACATCATTAAGGTGTACAAAAATGCCACCAACAGATTGTTCATCGCTAATTCACTCTCTCATCTTGGACCAGATGCTCTCATAGATCCACTCTCTCCTAACCGAGAGACAACACATGCACATACACAAAAGGTCTCCATCTATCGGTATTCAAGACCAGAAAAGATGCCATGGACACTTTTAGCATTCCACATCTTAAGTATTTTAGGTTGTTCGCATATACATTGAATGCCCATCCGATTCTCCTGAAAGAGCTTATCTGGCTGACAGTCACCACCAACTTGTGGTGAAATAATCCCTGGTGCCTCTCAAGCCTACACAACTCATTTTGGCATCATCCTCACTTGTTGAATATATATATCGATCATCTTCATTCAACATCAATAGAGGAACATGAGCTAAGAGTCTTGTCAATATTTATCCATCAAGAATTGTTGATGTGAAGGTGCTTCAGTAGCTCACTGCAATGCATTGATCGGTTTGCGCCCTTGCAGTTGTCTCCAATTTTGGCACATGCGCTACTTATCTTCTAGTCAGTTTGATTTGCTATCTTCATCTTTATGGTATAGCCACATCTTACTATGTCACATGCTCACATGCCTTTGATACAAGCCTAAACATATCAACCATGAATATTAAATCTAATGGACCATATCTTTACGGCTTCATGTGCTAACATGTTGGTATTGTTATGATGTACACCCACCTCTAGGTTCCTGTCCTAGTTTGAATTCAGATGTCTTTCTTATTACAATAAAGATTATATACTTGGCCTCCCCTGCCCGTAGGTTTGTTGTTGCTGCTAGAAAAACAATACAAGATCTTTGCAGTAGCTTCAGAAGTGAACTACAATATCTCAAAGAGAGTGGAACCTCTGCAAGATGTACACCATTCCTCAATCAAAACTGAAATATAACTACACATGCAATACTTGTTTTTTAACCATCGGAAGCAGTGGCGGATCCAGCCAGCTCAAGGAGCCGGGGCAGAGTCTTTACACAGCCATAGTGCCCAGCATTTGCCCAAGTAATTAGTAATACTAATTATGGTTTCTTTTGTATTGTTTAGTGAAGGATGGCCGGAGCAGCCCGGGCAGCTGCCCCAGGTCGCCGGGAGCTAGCTCCGCCACTGATCGGAAGTTGACTTATGCGGAGTCAACCAAGGTTATTTGCTCCGACTATTAGTTTGATTCACACTAAAATACCAATCTAGCTTATGTCACCTTTAAGTGAGGGGACAATACATCCACTTGTTTATAAGTTGAGAGATATTCTAAACTTCGTCCTTGGCTTCAACGTTTGGATGAATGGAGATAAAAAAAAGGCCAAGTCACCCGTACGGCCTTAAACTTCGATGGAAAAGTCAAGCTCATGTGATAGGTTGGAGCAATACATTGTGGGCAATACAGGTCACAGCCGCCAATGCGTGCTGAGCGCTGCTACGCAGACGACGGTGCGCGAACGATTTGTGCACGACGCTGCACATCAGGTCGTCCATGCATATCATCGAAGTCCAATGAACGGCTGGATGTGGCATCGTCCAACTGTCGTGTGATCGATCCATCGTCTGCACAGCATTTTCGATGCGTGCTGAGCAATCTGCTTGTGAACGGCAACCACAGCCACCAGCAGCCACCGCAAGTACGTCTTCGGGCACAGATCCAGCATGGTCGCTCGCACTGTGCATCTCCTTGCTGCTGCCGTCGGACACTCAACAGATAGCGCTGCTTCCCGCGGCCGGCCACTAATTTGCTGGCCACAGTTGCTGTTACTACTGTCTGTTCGTTCGGGTGATGCGGCAGAGCACTTACGTGACATGTGTGTGGTGTGGAGAACCCGGTCAGATGCGTTTACGGCTTTATTTATGGACGTGGAGTTTCTGCACCCGAGCTCATATGGACGTGGAGTTTCTGCACCCGAGCTCATATGAGCTCGGGTGAACAGTAAAATCGAAAAAAAATCAAAAATATAAAAAAAATTCAAAAAATTCCAATTTTTTTTGGTAGAAACATTGACAAAAGTTTTAAGTGCTTGCAAAAATTCGTCATGAAATCACATTTCTAGAAGGCGTGGCAAAAAAAAACAAAATCGGTACTCTGAAAATGCTACTTTCAAAAGCATTTTGAAGGCTGAATTTGTTTTTTTTTGTCACGCCTTACAGGAATGTGATTTCATGATGAATTTTTGCAAGCATTTAGAACTTTTGTCAATGTTTCTCTGGGATTTTTTTTGGAATTGTTTGAATTCTTTTTGAATTTTTTTCGATTTTACTGTTCACCGAGCTCAAATGAGCTCGGGAGCAGAGATGCACTTTCGTTTATTTATGTCAATCTGCCTAGGCATTAGCGTCCTGTTTAGCTATCCACTAGATTTTTCTAGGTATGCCTTGTACACATTGTTGGTTTTATTTTGGTGTAACCACCTTGTCCATTGTGGCACCTGTAGTTCCTAGAGATCAGATGGTTCTGTGTCCGATGGTCCATGTGATGATCTCCCCCCAACCTGTCAGTAATATTTTGTATGATTGGTAACCCATTGATCAAACGAGGACTAGTGCTTCAGTGTCGCAGCACACGCGGCAGCCGAGCCCTCCTATCCATCTCCGATCCCCTTCCGGGCGAAAGCCCAAAGTCCGTCGTGGATTGGACCGCGGCAGCACCCTGTGCGTTGTTGGAGGCGCCGTCTTGGGAGGTTTGGGTGTTCAGGGGAGAGTTGTTGTGTATGATGGGCTCCGCGTGTCGGCTCCAACAACGGCAACAGTGTCGAGGTTGGTAGGTGGAGCGGCGTTCTATCTACCGCGAGATGCTTCTGGTAAGAGATGTCAAGTCATGCCTGGCCGACAGGTGCTATGCTGTGTCATGCCTAGTCGGCAGGTGCTACGCACGACAGATCTTCCAGTCTCCACGTCGGGATGGACAAGCACAGGGCGGTGGAGTCGTTGGGCGCCGTGGTGGCGTCGACGGATGGCCTGACTGACAAGGATGATGTGGATCTCTCTCCTGAAGATGGAACAGCGGCTCGACGATGATGGCGGCTTCTAAAACGTGTGCAAGTGGTGTATGCTTTAGGTCTGCTGCACCAATTGTTTGTTCCGATACGTTGTATGGATGGATCGGCGACGACATCAGTATAGATATGAGAGTGAGAGCACTCCACATTATCAAGTTTATAGGTGTGAGTGATGGCTTCGGGTGGCTTGATGTATATTTTTATCGAACCCTCGTGGAATAATTAATAAAGATGGCTGCATGCATCAATTGATGCAGAGGCCGGAGTTTTTTCCTCCTTTTTGAAAAAAAGCACATGCGGCAGCAAAACACTATGCATTCACCTTTGGCTGCCGTGCCTCACCTTCTAGCGCGGATTACCAAAACGTCAGCAAATGTTTTGGCACGCCTGTTCAAAAATTTGCCTCCTATCCACTTTAAAAACGTTTGTAAGTTATCTAAAAAATGTTTGTAAGTGACGCGAGCAAGTCTAAAAAAATGTGCATTAATTCAAAAAGATTTTGGGATTAAAAAAACGTTGAGGATTCAAAAAAGTCCATGGATTTATAATTTTTTTGCGAATTTTAAAAAATATTAGTGGATTCAAAAACATGTTCATGGATTCAGGAAAAATATTCACGTTCCCAAAAATGTTCATGCATTTAGAAAATGTTTGGATTCAGAAAAATGCTCGTGGATTCACAAAATATTCATGAATCCGAAAATGTTTCTGCATTTAGAAGATGTTTGCGCATTCAAAAAATGATTGCCGATTCAAAAAATATTCATGAATTCGTGCTTTTAGAAAATGTTCGTGGATTCAAAAATTATTCTTGAATTAAAAATATTCCTGAATTCAAAAAATGTTGCAGTAGTTTAAAATTATTCATGAATTCAAAAAATGTTCATGATTTTAAAAATATTCGTGAAATTTTAAAATAAAAAATATGAAAAAACTGAAAGTAATAGAAATGAAAGAAAACCGGTAAACCGGACAAAAAGAAAGTTAGAAAAAAAGGTGCAACCATGTTCTAAAAATTTCCTCATTTTTAGAGACGAGATTCTAAAGCTTATCTATAACCAATGAAAACACACACAACAAAACCGAACTGGATAGGCCCAGAGAAAGAAAACTAGAGGACGATGTGATTCAACATGGCAATGGGCACCCGCAACCCGCGAACCCGTCAGGTAAAAACCCTATTAGGATAAGTTATTGGGAAAAAAAATAAGTATCCATGTGTTCAAATGAGAAAAAATCATACCCATTGGGTAAGTCAGGTACGGGTACTGGAAAGCAATACCCATACCCATGTACCCGCGTACTCGTGTACTAATTCGTTCTAACGGTAGGTCCCATGTGTCATTCACTATAGGATAAAAATTAGCCGCTTTGCCCTAGGCTAACACAGCCGCTAGTCTCGATCCAAAATCCCCTCCCCTTACCCCTGTGGATGATCTTGTTTAAATGTGTTGACCTTGTTTGTGAACAGATTATTTTGTCTCTGATTTTGTTGATCTTATGATATTGTCTCCTTTATTTGATCATTTCGAAGTATGGATTGCAGAAGTATCTTCAATACAATAAAAATAGAGAAAATTGTGTTCCTCTTGTTTGTCTTGTAATTGGAAAAAATAAGAAAGAACATATGTGAATGTTTTTTTAAGTTCACTTACATGCTACTCATCCATGCATGTAATTGTACATTGTTTAGTGCCATCTAGTTCATGCTTATTGCTATCCACTTCTGAAAGTAAATACAATTATGTTTATTCCATTGCATAACAAATCATGATATATGTTTGCTGAACTTCTAAAATGTATGTGTTCTGAAATGTCGAAGTATACATGTTGAAATGTGGTGAAAAATACATGGTGGAATGTGAATTGGGTAAGGTGGCCGAGATGGGTATTTTACCTGGTATTACCTGCACCCGGCGAATGCGGGTATGAGAACGGTTTGAAACCCGGGGTGCGGGCACGGGTATGGGTTTGGGCGACCATTACCCGCATCGGAACCCGACAGGTGCCATGTTTAGAGGCGATCGCCATCTTCCTCCCGTGCCACAATTCAACAACGCATTAATGGATCGGATGACGGCTCAGCGTGAATCCACAAACGCCCGTAACCTCACCCAACAGAATGCAACCATTAGACTGGCCCACAACCCACCACAGTGACCTACGTACACCATGTATTCCGCTCATTACTGCTGGTTTGTACTGAGGCATAAAAGAATATGGCGCAGTCCAGATATGGGGTGCATTTGTGCTCATGCACAGAAACTCCACGCCCCTTGAAAGGCGGATGTAGCTTACATGTACTTCATCACAACAGTAGAATAATCCTCGATGCTTCTCAATCCCACACAACTCATTTAGATAAAATGTGATCGCTACTTCTTGAATATGTGGATGATCTTCGTTCATCATAACTAATGAACATGACTAAGAGACTTGTAATGAAACTGTATTTATCCCTTGGAAATTGCTGATGTCAAGGTGCTTCGGAACCACACTGCAATGTATTTATCGGCTTGTGCGCACACATTTCTCTCCACTTTCAGCACATTTGCCACTTCTATTCTAGCTGGTTTGATTTGCTATCTTGGCCTTTTATGGCAGATCGTATCTTTAGCACGTCATTTATTCATATGCCTTTGTTATGATTGTACCATCGCATATAAATCATAGATATTATTACATCTAGGGAACATATGGTTACTAACGTGATGTCATACATGCATCATGTTGTCTTTAGTGAGTCATATGCTCACATAACTTTACCATACACATACAAACCATGGATATTACACTTAGGGGACACATGATTAGTAGCCTAACATTGTACAAGTATGATGCTGTGATGAGTTGATTGAAGATGTCATGTTATTATGGTGTACAATCACATTTGGCGTCTGAGGCCTGATGTGCTGGTTTGTTGTGGCTTGTGAGGCCCTACTACTCTTAGATGGCTTAATCAGTCATGCTTCTATTGTTGATACCAAATTATTTGACAATTATGCATTTTAATTTTATGTCAAACATGCTTAATTTGTTAATGATATTTTCTTTATCTTGTCTTATGATTGGTGAAAATTATGATTTTTATGTCCCATGATTGATTGTTATTGTGACCAGGGAAAAAATGCGCTTATAGGAAACTGCAGTGAAATCTTTGTGTTTGACCATGTTGTCATCAAGTGTGTTTAGTGAACCAGCCCAAATTGTAAGCGCAACTCAAGCAGATATGCTATAAATCGGTACTGCAAAATTGTTTTAGGGTTCCCCAAAAACGATTTTGCGGGAACTCAAAGGTCCCGGTAGAACAAATCTACCAAAACGCTAGTTCGTGCTAGAAAATTCAGAGTAGCACAACTAGAGTTCATCATACATCATATACAACATAAAACATAGATCAAACTAATTTAAACCTAGGGAAGGCCGGCTTAGTCGTCGAGGCCGAGGTAGAACGCCTCCACCGACCTCCTGCAAGCATGGGCGTACGGGTGGCCCTCCTTGCGGCAGTGAGCCTTTCATTGGCGCCTTCTTCTTCGTCCGCCACTACGCGCTGCGCGACAAGGAGCTCCTCATCCGCGTTCGACACCTCTTGGTGTGTGGGAAAAGTGCCTCGTCGAGCTTACTGAAGAGGGCCCATGTGCTTCGGGCGCCATTCTGGGAGAGGCGGCCGCATTCGCGTACCTTCTTGGAACACCACGACTCGATGGTGGACCGGCTGGAGCTGCCGGCCACCATGTTGTGCCAGGCGAGCTTGCGTGGCAGCGACCCGCCGTGGCCCCTACACCCGCAAGCACCTCCGGCCATCGATATGCGAGAAAGGGAAAGAAACATGCGGAATCGCTCGCTGGAGAAAGGAAAGGAGACGACAGAGGGGGCGGAGAATATCCAGGATGTGAACCCTAAAACGCCCCAACCCCGTACATATAGTGGAGGACAGGGGAATTTGCGGGCTGCCTGTATATTTTTTACGGGCCGGGCGATTTTTACCGGACATGTACGGGTCCGAAAAAGGCCAAAATGGTAAAATTGTCAGAATTATAAGGGTTAGTGAGGATACAGCGGATCTACTAGAGTTGCTCTAAGGAGATTCTGGTGGTTGGGACCTGTAGTCATAAAGTTTAGCGCCTTCGATAGATTCAATACTTCTATGCACCACCTAGTTTTGCCCCATGGAGAAGTTGGTAATCATGTATGATTGCATAAAACATAATGTAAGATTGTAGGTTGGAATCTTGGTGGTCACATGTTTTCCTGTTGCTCTATTGTAAAAAACTAAAAATGAACATCTCATAGCCTTCTCTTCAATCCTTGATTCTCACGAAGATTTTTCAGGTTCACAAATAACTAAATAAGGAGGCAACCAGCAGCAGGCAGTAGCACATAGCAGCAACACAAGCAACCAGCAGTAGCTAGTAGCACATAGCGTCAGGACAAGCAGCAACCAAGCCCGGCAGCAGCAGAACTAGTAGCAAACATATCCACCAGCTCAAAATCAAAGGGGGTCATGAGAGGAGGAAGGAGATCACCTGCCTAACAGAGATGCGAATGAGCCGAGGGGACCGCCCTTCTCTGCAACACGTGCTCCTACTATCGGCGACGACGCCATGGACCATCGCACTGATGGTTGTAGCTGCGTCTGTACCTCCTGCTCCAGATCTGGAAACTAGGGTGGCATGAGCGTAGCGGAGGGGTGGGGAGGACAACTATGAGGAGCATGACATGTTTCCATTCCACGGTGACGCGCACGCCTCTCCACCAGCTAACAGAACACCCTAAACAACCACCATTCCCCCCCCCCCTTCACTATGTGCTCCTCTCGCGGCTGTCACCATGCACGCGCTCCCTAGGACCGATGGCGAGCAATTGAGGAGAACATGGGCGAGGGGAAGAGAAGCGAAGATGGAGAGGCAGCGGCGGGTGGGAGGAGGCCACGATGAGAGAAGGGAGTGGCCAGTTTTTCACCGCAGACCTAGGTTTCCCTGGCCCGACCCGCACATCACGTACGCGAAGCCGAGAAAATTACATATGATTTCCTAGGTCCCACATTTAACGGGGCCACCAGTCATCCAGCTTCAGACCGAGTGCCAACACCGTAAAAATGCAAACAGTAAATCCGTCGAGCGACGCACAACTACGTGGTGCGCACATGTGCCTTGGCTAGGCAAGTAGATTCATTAGCGAGGTTTATAGGAGAAATGAATGGAACACCCATCCGTCTCCTGTGTAGGAGCTTGGAAGGTAGAGATTGCTCACACTGTGCATAATAGCAGCTGGATGATCCTCGATGCTTCTCAAGCCTAGGCAACTCATTCAGATGAGATGTGATCGTTACTTCTTGAATATTATGAATGATATTCATTCATCATAACTAAGGAACATGACTAAAAGACTTGTAATGTAACTATATTTATCCTTTCGAAGTTGCTGATGTGAGGGGGCTTCAAAAGCTCACTGCAATGCATTTATCGGCTTGTGCACACACAAGTCTCTCCACTACACATGCACCATTTCTATTCTAGCTAGTTTGATTCTCTATCTTGGCCTTTTATGGCGGAATCGTATCTTTAGCATGTCATATACTCATATGCCTTTGATATGATTATACCATCACATATGAATTATAGATATTGTTACATCTAGGTGACACATGATTACTAGTATGATGTCATACATGTATCATGTCGTCTTTACCTGGTCATATGCTCATGTGAAAATTGTGATTTTTTGTGTCCCATGCTTGTTTGTTATTGTGACTACGGAATATGGAATAAGGTGCTTGTAGAATCTAAATGTTTGACCATCGTTGTCATCAAGTGTGTTTACTGAACTGATACGTCTCCAACGTATCTATAATTTTTGATTGCTCCATGCTATATTATCTACTGTTTTGGGCAATATTGGGCTTTATTATCCACTTTTATATTACTTTTGGGACTAACCTATTAACCGGAGGCCCAGCCCAGATTTGTTGTTTTTTGTCTATTTCAGTATTTCGAAGAAAAGGAATATCAAACGGAGTCAAACGAACGAAATCAACTGGAGAAGTTATTTTTGGAAGGAAAGCTACCGGATGGACTTGGACCCCACATCAAGGAAGGAACGAGGAAGCCACGAGGGTGGGGGCGCGCCTACCTCGTGGGGCCCTCGTGGCTCCCGACGTGCTTCTTCCGCCTATATAACTCCAATGCCCTAAAACTTCCAGAACAGAGATTAGATCGGGAGTTCCGCCGCTGCAAAACCTCCAGAGCCACCAAAAACCAATCGGAACCCTGTACCGGCACCCTGTCGGAGGGGGGAACCCTCACCGGTGGCCATCTTCATCATCCCGGTGCTCTCCATGACGAGGAGGGAGTAGTTCACCCTCGGGGTTGAGGGTATGTACCAGTAGCTATGTGTTTGATCTCTCTCTCTCTCTCTCTCTCTCTCTCTCTCTCGTGTTCTTGATTTGGCACGATCTTGATGTATCGCGAGCTTTGATATTATATTTGTATCTTATATTTATTCTCCCCTCTACTCCCTTGTAATGGATTGAGTTTTCCCTTGAAGTAATCTTGTCGGATTGAGTCTTTAAAGATTTGAGAACACTTGATGTATGTCTTGCCGTGCATGTATCTGTGGTGACAATGGGATATCACGTGATTCACTTGATGTATGTTTTGGTGATCAACTTGCGGGTTCCGCCCATGAACCTATGCATAGTAGTTGGCACACGTTTTCGTCGTGATTCTCCGGTAGAAACTTTGGGGCACTCTTTGAGGTTATATGTGTTGGTTGAGTAGATGAATTGAGTTTGTGTGATGCATATCGTATAATCATGCCCACGGATACTTGAGGTGACATTGGAGTATCTAGGTGACATTAGGGTTTTGGTTGATTTGTGTCTTAAGGTGTTATTCTAGTATGAACTCTAGGGCTGTTTGTGACACTTATAGGAATAGCCCAACGGATTGATTGGAAAGAATAACTTTGAGGTGGTTTCATACCCTACCATAATCTCTTCGTTTGTTCTCCGCTATTAGTGACTTTGGAGTGACTCTTTGTTGCATGTTGAGGGATAGTTATGTGATCCAATTATGTTATTATTGTTGAGAGAACTTGCACTAGTGAAAGTATGAACCATAGGCCTTGTTTCCTAGCATTGCAATACCGTTCACGCTCACTTTTACCACTTGTTACCTTGCTGTTTTTATATTTTAAGATTACAAAAACCTATATCTACCATCCATATTGCACTTGTATCACCATCTCTTCGCGAACTAGTGCACCTATACAATTTACCATTGTATTGGGTGTGTTGGGGACACAAGAGACTCTTTGTTATTTGGTTGCAGGGTTGTTTGAGAGAGACCATCTTCATCCTACGCCTCCTACGGATTGATAAACCTTAGGTCATCCACTTGAGGGAAATTTGCTACTGTCCTACAAACCTGTGCACTTGTAGGCCCAACAACGTCTACAAGGAGAAGGTTGCGTAGTAGACATCATGAACCAGCCCAAATTGTAAGGAGATTCTAGTGCTTGGGACCTGTAGTTATAAATTTTATCACCTTGGATAGATTCTATACTTATATGCACCATCTAGTTAATTTTCCCCATGGAGAAGTTTGTAATTATGTATGATTGCATAAATAAAACATCATATGAGATTGTAGGTTGGAATCTCAGTGGTCACATGTTTTCTTGTTGCTTTATGGTAATTTTAGGTCATCATAGGCAACAACAATATTCAGGTTAGTCTTCCCGTGCAAAAAAATGATTAGGTTAGAGCAAGACAATGGAAATAGTACAAGCATTACATGCTACCAACTTTTTATGCCATCTTTACTCAGTTCCTTGAAGAATTAGCTACTTGAAATAACATGATATTTGGGGATTTTGTTGACTTCTCCACGATGACTTATCCGGCCAAGTTTTTCTAGAAGCCCCCCATGGGTGCTAAATTCTTATAAGTTCAACACCATTCAAGCATTTTAGGGGGATTTAATGCTAGCAAATAACCCTAAGATATAATCGATTATGGAAATATGTGGCAATGTTGTAGTGCTTGTATTCATCTATAAAAGTGGCAATGAACTGTATTTGTGGTCACTTGGTAAGGAACTCAATTCTGTGACCCGGGGCCTCCACAGTTAGCTTAAAACTAGCTGTCTCGTCTAGAATCATTGGAAGGATCGAGATGGACCTAGAGGGGGGGGGGGGGTGAATAGGTATAATTACAAATTTTAATTATTACTTAGCAATTTTAGGCAATAATGCGGAATATGAAGGTGAGCCCAACAATTGCAAGTGTGAAGCTAAGGGCTAAGCAAGATAAACAAGTGAGACAAGTATGTAAGTAAGCAAGCACAATATGATATAAGTAAGTGCTAAGAGACAAGTAACAACAAGTAGAGAGTTAGGATTAGGAATAACCACAACTCCGGGAGACGAGGATGTATGCCGATGTTCACTTCCTTGGAGGGAAGCTACGTCACCGTTAGAGAGGTGGATGTTACCACGAAGGCACACCAACGCCACGAAGGCTCACCCTATTCTCCCTTTGAGACAACACCATGAAGCCGTTTCTCAACCACTAGTGGTAGACCTTGGGGTGGTCTCCAAACCCTCACAAACTTTTTCGGGGGTAATCACAAATGTTGATTCCTCTCCGAAAGACTCCTACCGCCTAGGAGTCTCCAACCTCCAAGAGTAACAAGAACGATGGGGAAAAGCTCAAAACTTGCTCAAATCACGAATTCCTTTGGTTAGAAGGGAAGGAGTGGATCTATCACTTGATTGGAGAACTTCTCTCAAATGTTCCTAAATCACTTGGGGATCTAGGATTTGGTGTAGAGGATTGAGAGAGAGAGTGAAAAGAGTTCTTAGGCAAGCTCAAAGTCAATGGTCAACCTCATCCCGTGGAAGGGAGAAGGCTATATATAGTGGGTGTGGAAAAAGTAATCGTTTGAGCCACTTAAGTGCACTGAAGAGGGCGGAGGTCTGGACAGGACCGGACGTCCGGTGGCACAAATATGTCCGGACGTCCGACAACCATCGGTCGTCCGGCCGCTGGGAATTCATAAGCCACGAACCAGCACATAGCAACCAGACATCCGAGATGTGCCGGTCGTATGGAGACCGGATGTCTGGAGAGGCTAGGAAATCCGTAAATATTGTTCTGTGGAAGAAACACCGGACGTCCGGACGTCCGGACGTGCCGGTCGTCCGGACACCGGACGTCCGGAGAGGCTCGGAAATCCGTAAATATTGTTCTATAAGAGAAAAACCGGACGACCGTAGAGAGCCGGACGTCCGGGCAGCCGAGAGGGATCGGACGTCCGTAGAGTACCGGACGTCCAGAGAAAAACTGGAGTTGGTGGGTTTGAGCAAATCTTTCACTAGATCCAACGGTCCCCTCTTAATAGTGCGGGGTCCCTATACTCAAGAACAAACCATAAACAAAGCCAAGGCTAATGTCTTGTATCTCCGATCTTGAGTTATATGCATTTGTCCCTAGTCATGATCCACACACAACCTTTGAGACATAATCCTGAGATATACTTGATAAACATGATTAGCCCCATATATGCATGTTGTCATCAACATCAAAATATGATTAAGGACATGATTGCACTTTCAATCTCCCCCTTTTTGGTAGTTGATGACAACATACATGCACTTCTCAATAATAATAAAACTTTCAATATCGAAGGAGTTTGTTGTGGAGGTCCCCCTAACCATGTGCATAGTAAAAATAAGCATGAGAGGAGCTCCCCCTCAGACTTATACCGAAGCATCCAAACCAAAACTCAGCCAAACACTCAAAGAATACAAGAAGTCATAATACCATAATAAGTGCCTCACTCATATCATAGATCATAAAGCATAGTGAACATGGTTCATGGCACGATACATAACATAGTTAACATAGATCATGGTACGATACAAACTAACAAACTAATATCACCATATTACACAGTACTAAAAGGAAGTGCTACTCCCCCTTGGCATCAAGTACCCAAAAGGGGGCCAAGAGGAGCAACCAGAACATCATCATCATCATCAGAACCCTACCTCATCATCATCATCATGAGCACCACTGCCACCGGCCTCGTCAAAGAAATCAGTCCACTCAGGACCCGAGGGAAAGCCAAAGTCAGAAGGGGGCTCATCAGGAAAACGGTCATCATCACTCACATCGAACACTCCGGAGTCTCTCAGACGAGCCTTCAAAGCATTCTTGGAGGTGATAAGGCGCATGACAACATTGTGACTTTAGGAGCAGTTAAAAGTAACAACCTTCATCAAGGCAGAGTGGGCCTTCCCCAGAAAGCGAGCAATGCGACTGAAGGGTACAGATCCAGAGGGAGCAGAACAAGGGATGCTAGCAGCAGTGCGGCGCGGATGAGCAGAAGAGGAAGAGTCCTTGGGAACATAGTTACCGACCATGTGTGCGGGAATGACCCATCGCTCATGCAAATGAGTGCAGACAATAGGAAACGGATCCACACTCTCGATAAATGCCTGAAGAAAGGGAGCATGAGGAAAGGCCCGCTTGTGCTGAAAAGAAGCGAGGCGAATCTCATGCCATAGAAAATGAGGCACATTGATCTTCCCTTTCGGAGACGCATAGTGGCGATGCATGAGATCGATGCAATAGATACTGCAGGACCCCTTGTCACCCATCTTAGGATAAATGGTGCAAATGACACATTGATAGATAATGAAGAAAGGAGCACGCCAAATGGAGACTTGGTTAAAACCCTTATATATGTTTCTCCTCATCAGTCAGTTCTGCTATGGGTTTGATAAGATCAGCACAAGCATCAGTGCCCTTGGGTCTATGTTCGGGGTCATTATTGTGAATTTTGAACCCGGTGTCGGGAAAACCAAGGGCAGCAACAAATTGAGAATAGGAAGCCGAGAGCTTCGTGTCGGAGGTCATCCAAGTAACAGTGTTATTTGGACCGAAGAAACATGTGGCATAAAATTGATGAATGGCGGCTTGGTTAAAGTCATGTTGAAATGTAAATGGGGCAGCAAGATTGGAGGACTCAATGAGCTCAATAGCCCCAGAATATTTCTCCAGATGAGTACAAATATGCTCTAAATCAATGCACAGATGCAGAGAAAGACCCTTAGGAATGATGATAGTGGTAAAAATGCCAGCTTGGACATTAGTGCGAAAACGATTGTCCCGAGAGTCACGAGCAACCGTAAATTGATCAACATCACGACGCAACTTAAGATAGGAAGCAATGGGAACCATGTTGAACCGCTTAACGTGACGGCCGTTTGGTAAAGGAGGTTCAAGCAAGATATGATGAGCATCACCGTGAGGTTGGACCGAAGGAGGGGGAGGCTGGAAGGTGGGCCGCTGAGTCCCGGGCTTGGGAGCAGTGGTGCGAACAGGGACAGGCTCTCCTCTCTCCATATGAGCCAGCTAATCTTCGTAGTCAGAGCCCTCCAACGAGTCTTCGCTTGGAGAGCGGCGAGGTAGAGGAACAAGCTTCTGAGGACGAGCCCGTTCTTGGGAATCGTCGGAATCACTGCGATGAGAGGGACGAGAGGACCCAGATGGGGGGTCCTTTCGAGCAGTGTGCTTGGTCTTCACCATTCCGACCTAAAAGAGGAGGGAAACCCAAATCAACAACCCACCACCATAGATTGACGAATCGATGGATGAGGGAAGAAGAGATAGGTGCTACCTCGAAGTGAAAAATGCGGAGGAAGACGACGACCGGAGAGAATCCGACAATGGACCGCGCCAGGGACTGGAGCGACCCTAGCTGTGCAGCAACGGCGACGGGGCCCGGACGACGCGCGGCCGCGGCGAGGAGCCGCGAGATAGGTGCGGCGGCGGTGGAGAAGAGAGGAGGGGAGCGAAAGGATTAGGGTAAAACTGACTCAAACCGCACCCCGTGCTATATATATGCGCCCGAGAAAAGCTCGGACAACCGGGGTTCTACGGACGACCGATGCCTGGACCAGAAGAAAAACAACGGAAGACCGGATAGACCGGATGACCGACCGGAAGGCAACAGAAGACTTTTTACGGACGTCCGGTGCCTGGGCCAGAAAAATAGATAGGGCAACACAAGGGATTTTACGGTCGTCCGGATACCATCGGACGACCGATTGGAAGAGTCATTATGGACTTTTGGATACCACCGGACGACCGACACACGGAAAATTTCCAATGACAAAGAGAGGAGATGATGGCAATGATGATCTAACTTATGAGTAAGGGTACCAATGATGATTTCAGTATGTAGTAAGAAGAATTAGACTAATGTCAGGAAGTGAGTATTCTAGGCTAAAAACAACAATAACGCCACTAGATCACACTGATCAAACCCATGTTTGAGTATATGTGACATGGCACTACAAAAATTTGAACTCTGGGTGCATACTCACTACTCCATCATGTTAAAGCACCATAGTTAGAATAACATGGTAGCTTTGAGAGTGTTTGTTCATTTTATGCATTTAATAGGGTGAGAGTACTCATGAGTTGAGTGTCTCCCCCTAAATATATGCCTACATTGAGACAAGACATTATGACAATGCATGCATGGATACTAGTTTTCACATAACGTTGTCAAGCTCCAAGATACCAAGTTCACGCCTAAGTTGACAAAACCTTGCTTCATCCAATGGCTTCGTGAAAATATCTGCAAGTTGCATATCCGTGCCAACATGAGCAATGTCAATATCACCCTTCTCCACATGATCTCTCAAGAAGTGATACCTAATATCAACGTGCTTGGTGCGGGTATGATCTTTAGGGTTCTCAACAATATTGATGGCACTTTCATTATCACATAGAAGAGGCACATGTCTATAGGTGATACCGTAATCCTTTAAAGTTTGCCTCATCCATAGTAATTGGGTTGCACAACTGGCGGTTGCAATGTATTCAGCTTCGGCGGTGGAGAGGGCAACACAATTGTGTTTCTTCGAGGACCAACTTACCTAGGAGCGTCCAAGAAATTGACATGCACCGGAGCTGGACTTACGATCCACTTTTTCTCCAGCCCAATCGGCATCCGTGTACCCAATGAGATCAAACTTAGCATCCTTGGGGTACTATAGACCCAACTTTGGGGTGTGAACAAGGTATCTAAGAATATGCTTAACCGCCTTATGACGACTTTCCCTAGGGGAAGCTTGAAATCTAGCACACATGCATACACTAAACATGATGTCTGGCCTAGATGCACAAAGATAAAGCAATGAGCCAATCATAGAGCGGTAAATAGATGGGTCGAAAGGAGTACCATTTGTGTCTTCAAAGAAGTGAAATTTTGGTTGGCATGGGTGTCTTACTGTTGGGGAACGTAGTAATTTCAAAAAAATTCCTACGCACATGCAAGATCATGGTGATGCATAGCAACGAGAGGGGAGAGTGTGTCCACGTACCCTTGTAGACCGTAAGCGGAAGCATTAGCACAACGCGGTTGATGTAGTCGTACGTCTTCACGATCCGACCGATCAAGTACCGAACGCACGTCACCTCCGAGTTCAGCACACGTTCAACTCGATGACGTCCCTCGAACTCCGATCTAGCCGAGCTTTGAGGGAGAGTTCCACAAGACGACGGGCGTGGTGACGATGATGATGTTCTACCGACGCAGGGCTTCGCCTAAGCACCACTACGATATTATCAAGGTGGATTATGGTGGAGGGGGGCACCGCACACGGCTAAGAGATCCAAGGGATCAATTGTTGTGTCTATGGGGTGCCCCCTGCCCCCGTATATAAAGGAGCAAGGGGGGAGGCTGCCAGCCTAGGAGGAGGGCGCACCAAGGGGGGAGTTCTACTCCCACCGGGAGTAGGATTCCTCCTTCCCTTGTTGGAGTAGGAGAGAAGGAAAGAGGGGAGAGGGAGAAGGAAAAGGGGGCTGCACCCCTTGTCCAATTAGGACCAGAGGGGGGGGCGCCTCCTTCCTTTTGGCCTCTCTCCTCTATTCCCGTATGACCCAATAAGGCCCATATACTCCCCGGCGAATTCCCGTAATTCTTCGGTACTCCGAAAAATACCCGAATCATTCGGAACCTTTCCAATGTCCGAATATAGTCGTTCAATATATCGATCTTTACGTCTCGACCATTTCAAGACTCCTCGTCATGTCCCCGATCTGATCAGGGACTCCGAACTTCCTTCGGTACATCAAAACACATAAACTCATAATATAACCGTCATCGAACTTTAAGCGTGCGGACCCTACAGGTTCGAGAACAATGTAGACATGACCGAGACACGTCTCTGGTCAATAACCAATGCGGAATCTGGATGCTCATATTGGCTCCCACATATTCTACAAAGATCTTTATCGGTCAAACCGCATAACAACATATGTTGTTCCCTTTGTCATCGGTATGTTACTTGCCCGAGATTCGATCGTCGGTATCTCAATACCTAGTTAAATCTCGTTACCGGCAGGTCTCTTTACATGTTCCATAATACATCATCCTGCAACTAACTCATTAGTTGCAATGCTTGTAAGGCTTAAGTGATGTGCATTACCGAGTGGGCCCAGAGATACCTCTCCGACAATCGGAGTGACAAATCCTAATCTCGAAATACGCCAACCTAACAAGTACCTTCAGAGACACCTGTAGAGCACCTTTATAACCACACAGTTACATTGTGACGTTTGGTAGCACACAAAGTGTTCCTCCGGTAAACGGGAGTTGCATAATCTCATAGTCATAGGAACATGTATAAGTCATGAAGAAAGCAATAGCAACATACTAAACGATCGAGTGCTAAGCTAACGTAATGGGTCAAGTCAATCACATCATTCTCCTAATGATGTGATCCCGTTAATCAAATGACAACTCATGTCTATGGTTAGGAAACATAACCATCTTTGATCAACGAGCTAGTCAAGTAGAGGCATACTAGTGACACTATGTTTGTCTATGTATTCACACATGTATTATGTTTCCGGTTAATACAATTCTAGCATGAATTATAAACATTTGTCATGAAATAAGGAAATAACTAATAACTTTATTATTGCCTCTAGGGCATATTTCCTTCAGTCTCCCACTTGCACTAGAGTCAATAATCTAGTTCACATCGCCATGTGATTTAACATCAATAGTTCACATCTTTATGTGGTTAACACCCATAGTTCACATCGACATGTGACCAACACCCAAAGGGTTTACTAGAGTCAGTAATCTAGTTCACATCGCTATGTGATTAACACCCAAAGAGTACTAAGGTGTGATCATGTTTTGCTTGTGAGATAATTTTAGTCAACAGGTCTGTCACATTCAGATCCACAAGTATTTTGCAAATTTCTATGTCTAGAATGCTCTGCACGGAGCTACTCTAGCTAATAGCTCCCACGTTCAATATTTATCTACATCGAGACTTAGAGTCATCTAGATCGGTGTCAAAGCTTGTATCGACGTAACTCTTTACGACGAACTCTTTATCACCTCCATAATCGAGAAATATTTCCTTATTCCACTAAGGATAATTTTGACCGATGTCCAATGATCTACTCCTAGATTACTATTCTACCCTCTTGCCAAACTCTTGGTGAGGTACACAATAGATCTGGTACACAGCATGGCATACTTTATAGAACCTATGGCTGAGGCATAGTGAAATGACTTTCATTCTCTTTCTATCTTCTGCCGTGGTCGGGCTTTGAGTCTTACTCAATTTCATACCTTGTAACACATGCAAGAACTCTTTCTTTGACTGTTCCATTTTGAACTACTTCAAAATCTTGTCAAGGTATGTACTATTGAAAAAACTTATCAAGCGTCTTGATCTATTTCTATAGATCTTTATGCTCAATATGTAAGCAGCTTCACTGAGGTCTTTCTTTGAAAAACTCCTTTCAAACACTCCTTTATGCTTTGCAGAATAATTCTACATTATTTTCGATCAACAATATGTCTTTCACATATACTTATCAGAAATGCTGTAGTGCTCCCACTCACTTTCTTGTAAATGCAGGCTTCACCACAAGTCTGTATAAAACTAGATGCTTTGATCAACTCATCAAAGCGTATATTCCAACTCCGAGATGCTTGCACCAGTCCATAGATGAATCGCTGGAGCTTGCATATTTTGTCAGCACCTTTAGGATTGACAAAACCTTCTGGTTGCATCATATACAATTCTTCTTTAATAAATCCATTAAGGAATGTAGTTTTGTTTATCCATTTGCCAAATTTCATAAAATGCGGCAATTGCCAATATGATTCGGACAGACAAGCACAGATACGAGTGAGAAACTCTCACTCTCATCGTAGTCAACACTTTGAACTTATCGAAAACCTTTTGCGATTATTCTAGCTTTATAGATAGTAACACTACTATCAGCGTCTGTCTTCCTCTTGAAGATCCATTTAATCTCAATGGCTCACCAATAATCGGGAAAGTCAATCAAAGTCCATACTTTGTTCTTATACATGGATCCCATCTCAGATTTCATGGCCTTAAACCATTTTGCGGAATCTGGGCTCATCATCGCTTCCTCATAGTTCGTAGGTTCATCATGGTCAAGTAACATGACCTCCAGGACAGGATTACCGTACCACTCGGGTGCGGATCTCACTCTGGTTGACCTACGAGGTTCGGTAGTAACTTGATCCGAAGTTACATGATCATCATCATTAGCTTTCTCAATAATTGGCGTAGGAGTCATAGGAACAGATTTCTGTGATGAACTACTTTCCAATAAGGGAGCAGGTATAGTTACCTCATCAAGTTCTACTTTCCTCCCACTCACTTCTTTCGAGATAAACTTCTTCTCTAGAAAGGATCCATTCTTAGCAACGAATGTCTTGCCTTCGGATCTGTGATAGAAGGTGTACCCAACATTTTCTTTTTGGGTATCCTATGAAGACGCACTTCTCCGATTTGGGTTCGAGCTTATCAGGTCGAAACTTTTTCACATAAGCATCGTATACCCAAACTTTAAGAAACGACAACTTTGGTTTCTTGCCAAACCATAGTTCATAAGGCGACGTCTAAACGGATTTGGATGGTGCCGTATTTAACATGAATGCAGCTGTCTCTAATGCATAACCCCAAAACTATAATGGTAAATTGGTAAGAAACATCATAGATCGCACCATATCTAATAAAGTACGGTTACGACGTTCGGACACACCATTACACTATAGTGTTCCAGGTGGCGTGAGTAGTGAAACTATTTCACATTGTGTTAACTGAAGGCCAAACTCGTAACTCAAATATTTTACCTCTGCGATCATATCATAGAAACTTTTATTTTCTTGTTACGATGATTCTCCACTTCACTCTGAAATTTTTGAACTTCTCAAATGTTTCAGACTTGTGTTTCATCAAGTAGATATACCCATATCTGCTCAAATCATATGTGAAGGTCAGAAAATAACGATACTTGCCGCGAGCCTTAACACTCATCAGATCGCATACATCAGTATGTATTATCTCCAATAAGTCAGTTGCTCGCTCCATTGTTCCGGAGAACGGAGTTTCTTGTCATCTTGCCCATGAGGCATGGTTCGCAAGCATCAAGTGATTCATAATCACGTGATTCGAAAAGTCCATTAGCATGGAGTTTCTTCATGCGCTTTACACCAATATGACCTAAACGGCAGTGCCACAAGTAAGTTGCACTATCATTATTAACTTTGCATCTTTTGGCTTCAATATTATTAATATGTGTATCACTACGATAGAGATACAACAAACCATTTTCATTGGGTGTATGACCATAGAAGGTTTTATTCATGTAAACAGAACAACAATTATTCTCTAATTTAAATGAATAACCGTATTGCAATAAACATGATCAAATAATATTCATGCTCAACGCAAACACCAAATAACATTTATTTAGGTTCAACACTAATCCCGAAAGTATAGGGAGTGTGCGATGATGATCATATCAATCTTGAAACTACTTCCAACACACATCGTCACTTCACCCTTAACTAGTTTCTGTTCATTCTGCAACTCCCGTTTCGAGTTACTAGTCTTAGCAACTGAACCAGTATCAAATACCGAGGGGTTGCTATAAACACTAGTAAAGTACACATCAATAACATATATATTAAATATACCTTTGTTCACTTTGCCATCCTTCTTATCCGCCAAATACTTGGGGTACTTCAGCTTCCAGTGACCAGTCCCTTTGCAGTAGAAGCACTTAGTCTCAGGCTTAGGTCCAAACTTGGGCTTCTTCACTTGAGCAGCAACTTGCTTGCCGTTCTTCTTGAAGTTCCCCTTCTTCCCTTTGCCCTTTTTCTTGAAACTAGTGATCTTTTCAACCATCAACACTTGATGTTTTTCTTTGATTTCTACCTTCGCTGATTTTTAGCATCGCGAAGAGCTTGGGAATTGTTTTCATCATCCCTTGCATATTATAGTTCATCATGAAGTTCTAGTAACTTGGTGATAGTGACTAGAGAACTTTGTCAATTACTATCTTATCTGGAAGATTAACTCCCACTTGATTCAAGCAATTGTAGTACTCAGACAATCTACGCACATGCTCACTGGTTGAGCTATTCTCCTCCATCTTGTAGGCAAAGTACTGTCAGAGGTCTCATACCTCTCGACACGGGCATGAGTATGAAATACCAATTTCAAATCTTGGAACATCTTATATGCTCCGTGGCGTTCAAAACATTTTTGAAGTCCCGGTTCTAAGCCGTAAAGCATGGTGCACTAAACTATCAAGTAGTCATCATACCGAGTTTTTGTCAAAACGTTCATAACGTATGCATATGCTCCTGCAATAGTTCTGTCACCTAGCGGTGTATCAAGGACATAATTCTTCTATGCAGCAATGAGGATAATCCTCAGATCACGGAGCTAGTCTGCATCTTTGCTACTAACATCTTTCAACTTAGTTTTCTCTAGGAACATACCAAAAATAAAACAGGGGAGCTAAAACGAGCTATTGATCTACAACATATATATGCTAATACTACCAGGACTAAGTTCATGATAAATTTAAGTTCAATTAATCATATTACTTAAGAACTCCCACTTAGATAGACATCCCTCTAATCCTCTAAGTGATCACGTGATCCATATCAACTAAACCATGTCCGATCATCACGTGAGATGGAGTAGTTTCAATGGTGAACATCACTATGTTGATCATATCTACTATATGATTCACGTTCGACCTTTCGGTCTCAGTGTTACGAGGCCATATCTTTTATATGCTAGGCTCGTCAAGTTTAACCTGAGTATTCCGCGTGTGCAACTATTTTGCATCCGTTGTATTTGAACGTAGAGCCTATCACACCCGATCATCACGTGGTGTCTCAGCACGAAGAACTTTCGCAACGGTGCATACTCGTGGGAGAACACTTATACTTTGATAATTTAGTGAGGGATCATCTTATAATGCTACCGTCAATCAAAGCAAGATAAGATGCATAAAAGATAAACATCCCATGCAATCAATATAAGTGATATGATATGGCTATCATCATCTTGTGCTTGTGATCTCCATCTCCAAAGCACCGTCATGATCACCATCGTCACCAGCGCGACACCTTGATCTCCATCATAGCATCATTGTCGTCTCGCCAATCTTATGCTTCTACGACTATCGCTACCGATTAGTGATAAAGTAAATCATTACTGGGCGTTTGAATTGCATACATTAAAGCGACAACCATATGGCTCCTGCCAGTTGCCGATAACTTCGACAAAACATGATCATCTCATACAATAAAATTTAGCATCATGTCTTGACCATATCACATCACAACATGCCCTGCAAAAACAAGTTAGACATCCTCTACTTTGTTGTTGCAAGTTTTACGTGGCTGCTACGGGCTTCAAGAACCGTTCATACCTATGCATCAAAACCACAACGATAGTTTGTCAAGTTGGTGCCGCTTTAACCTTCGCAAGGACCGGGCGTAGCCACACTCGGTTCAACTAAAGTGAGAGAGACAGACACCCACCGGTCACCTTTAAGCAACGAGTGCTCGCAACGGTGAAACCAGTCTCGCGTAAGCGTACGCGTAATGTCGGTCCGGGCTGCTTCATCTCACAATACCGCCGAACCAAAGTATGAAATGCTGGTAAGCAGTATGACTTATATCGCCCACAAATCACTTGTGTTCTACTCGTGCATATGACATCTACGCATAAAACCTAGCTCGGATGCCACTGTTGGGGAACGTAGTAATTTCAAAAAATTTCCTACGCACACGCAAGATCATGGTGATGTATAGCAACGAGAGGGGAGAGTGTGTCCACGTACCCTCGTAGACCGTAAGCGGAAGCGTTAGCACAACGCGGTTGATGTAGTCGTACGTCTTAACGATCCAACCGATCAAGTACTGAACGCACGGCACCTCCGATTTCAGCACACGTTCAACTCGATGACGTCCCTCGAACTTCGATCCAGCCGAGATTTGAGGGAGAGTTCCGTCAGCACGACGGCGTGGTGACGATGATGATGTTCTACCGACACAGGGCTTCGCCTAAGCACCGCTATGATATTATCGAGGTGGATTACTGTGGAGGGGGGCACCGCACACGGCTAAGAGATCCAAGGGATCAATTGTTGTGTCTATGGGGTGCCCCCTGCCCCCCTATATAAAGGAGCAAGCTGGGAGGCTGCCGTCCTAGGAGGAGGGCGCGCCAAGGGGGGATTCCTACTCCCACCGGGAGTACGATTCCTCCTTCCCTTGTTGGAGTAGGAGAGAAGGAAAGAGGGGGAGAGGGAGAAGGAAAAGGGGGCTGCACCCCTTGTTCAATTAGGAACAGAGGGGGGGGGGGGGGCGCCACCTTCCTTTTGGCCTCTCTCCTCTATTCCCGTATGACCCAATAAGGCCCATATACTCCCCGGCGAATTCCCGTAACTCTTCGGTACTCCAAAAAATACCCGAATCACTCGGAACCTTTCCGATGTCCGAATATAGTCATGCGGACCCTACAGGTTCGGGAACAATGTAGACATGACCGAGACACGTCTCTGGTCAATAACCAATAGCCGAATCTAGATGCTCATATTGGCTCCCACATATTCTACAAAGATCTTTATCGTTCAAACCGCATAACAACATATGTTGTTCCCTTTGTCATCGGTATGTTACTTGCCCGAGATTCGATCGTCGGTATCTCAATACCTAGTTCAATCTCGTTACCGGCAGGTCTCTTTACATGTTCCATAATACATCATCCTGCAACTAACTCATTAGTTGCAATGCTTGTAAGGCTTAAGTGATGTGCATTACCGAGTGGGCCCAGAGATACCTCTCCGACAATCGGAGTGACAAATCCTAATCTCGAAATACGCCAACCTAACAAGTACCTTCAGAGACACCTGTAGAGCACCTTTATGACCACACAGTTACGTTGTGACGTTTGGTAGCACACAAAGTGTTCCTCCGGTAAACGGGAGTCGCATAATCTCATAGTCATAGGAACATGTATAAGTCATGAAGAAAGCAATAGCAACATACTAAACGATCGAGTGCTAAGCTAACGTAATGGGTCAAGTCAATCACATCATTCTCCTAATGATGTGATCCCATTAATCAAATGACAACTCATGTCTATGGTTAGGAAACATAACCATCTTTGATCAACGAGCTAGTCAAGTAGAGGCATACTAGTGACACTATGTTTGTCTATGTATTCACACATGTATTATGTTTCCGGTTTATACAATTCTAGCATGAATAATAAACATTTTATCATGAAATAAGGAAATAAATAATTACTTTATTATTGCCTCGAGGTCATATTTCCTTCACTTACATGGACTAGCATCAGACATGCCAAACTTCTCTAGGATATCCTTGAGGTATTTTGCTTGGGACAAGAAGATTCCTTCTTGAAATTGTTGAATTTGAAATCCAAGGAAGAACTTCAAATCCGCATTGAGTGACATTTCAAAGTTCTTGGTCATTGAAGCCGCAAACTTCTTGCACAAATGAATGTTAGGAGAACAAAAAATGATATCATCTACATAGATTTGGCATAAGATCATATCACCCTTGTCCCTCTTAATAAAGAGAGTGGGAGCGATCACCCCTCTCACAAAACCATCATCGAGTAAAAACTTCTTAAGATGATCATACCAAGCACGAGGTGCTTGTTTGAGGCCATACAAAGCCTTATGAAGTTTATACACATAGTCTTTGTGATCGGGATCAACGAGCCCAGGTGGTTGTGATACATATACTTCTTCTTGTAGAGGACCGTTAAGGAAAGCACTCTTCACATCCATTTGATGTAATGTAAAACCATTGAAAGCAGCATAACACTACAAAAAAATATACTTCCGTGATGATACGTGTTTGTCACTGTAGGTCGCGTTTTTTGTCATGCATGTACATCCATGACAAATTTATGACAGAATCAAGATAGTCATACCTGTGTTATCGTAGAAGTGTTCCATGACATTACCAAAATTATCATCACGGAAGTGTCCACTTCCATGACGATAAATCGCGCGTCATAGAAGTGCTTTCGTCAAGGGCCGACACGTGGCATCCACCGTAACGGAACGCCGTTAAGCTATCGGGTCGGGTTTTGGATCCGTTAACCCGTTAACAGCCCCGACCAATGGGAAATTTCCACGTGTAAAATTCTTATTGGCCGGACGAAACACGTGTCGTCACCGTCGATGGGTCGATAGGCGCCTATGATATGTCGTCGTGCCACGGCCCACCATGGCCCATTTAGCTTACAAAGCCGCCCGTTGACTTGGTCAAAGTTAAAGGGCTGGCCCATGAAAAGCCCGTTAACGGTCGCTCAAGAATAGCCCATTTTACGGCCCGTTGGGCACTAAAGGAAATCGGCCCAACAACGTCATGTGGCCCGACGAATATAACACCAGACCATTTCACTTTTGGCCCATGTATGGCCCACGACGTCTTTCGGCCCATATGAGGCCTTTCAGATCTTTCGGCCCTTTATAGGCCCACGGTGACTCTAGCCCATAATGAACAGTAATTTTCTTTGTACCCGTTAACGGCCCGTGATTTACATGGGCCGTTTCCAGCCCGTGTTAGCTTTCGGCCCTCGATTACTTCCGGCCCGTTACTGGCATGTTGCCCTAATGGGCCAAATTCGGCCCATGGCAAGAGTCGGCCCGTTACTGGCATGTTCCTCAAATGGGCCAAATTCGGCCCATGGCAAGAGTCGGCCCGTTACTGGCCTGTTACCCTAATGGGCCAAATTCGGCCCATGGCAGAGTCGGCCCGTTTCGCCAGCCGTCCCTATATTACGGCCCATTAACGACCCATTATGCCCGTGATGCAATTAAGCTTTTGCAGTCCCACGGCTCGTTAATGGCCCGTTACCGCGGCCGGGCCGATACCAATTACGCCCGACACGGCCCATGTAGACCCATTTATCCGACGGCCCTAGGCCCATTTATCGACGGCCCGAGGCCCACCGATTCTGAGCCCATTTATCGACGGCCCGTAGGGAGACCCATGATCCCACGGCCCGTATATGGCCCATGGGTAGTTGCGGCCACTAGCAAACCAGGGAAAAGAAGACTAGGAAATAAATAAGGCCCAAACTAACGCTAGGCTATTAAGGCGATCAGACCGATTACATCCACTCGGCATCAAAGATCGCCACCAAAGGCAAATATAGGGAACACCCTACACTATACAAAAATGGCTTCTTTGTTTTCTTCAGCGGTGGCTGCACGTTAAGAATAAATTTTGTATCGCACCAAAACAAATTACAACTATATAACAAAAGGAAGGTTGGCATAAAACTTAACAGTCTAGCAGATAAATGCACCACCAGAAGTTCAGAAGCTCGGTTCATTTGACCTGACCGTTATGTTTTCATGCTGTATTGTCCGATGGAACACCATAACCCTCGCCTTCATTTCCCCTAGGCTCCTGAACAACATAGAAAATGTCTGATAGTCTGGTTTCAAAACCATGCATATCTTGACGACATTGAGCAATGTTTCTCCTTGTTTCACAAAGGGCCTCTGTTAGGGAATGGACTTGTGTCTAGAGCGCAGATACAACATTGCTTTGAGCTTGCATATCTTGATCATGATGCAGTTTGGACGATATTGCCTTAACAACCAACCCAGTATTACGCAGAACGTGCTTTTGGCAATCGTAAGTGGACAGGTATCGATCCACCGCAAAGAAGAGCGACATTGCGGTTATAGTTGCCTCGCCACCTTCGGAAGGTGGCGGTTCCACCATTTTTTCCATAGCTCGCTGAAAAGTTGAGGTTTTACATTAGTAGTACGAGCAGTAAGATATTAAGGAGGCAGCAAAACCAAACAAAATAGCTTTGGTCTATATCTGAGAACTTATTCGGTGAACCCATGTAAAATATTAGTTGTATTTTATTGCAAAGTACATAATAAAACCAGGTTCCAAACATATGACCATGTACCATCGCTAATGTATTGTCTATTTCTTCACATTGTATTGAGGGCTAAGGATAAAGAGACGAAGTTTATAATACGGTAAGCATAGTATGACATCATTCATATCACAAAACAACTGAGAACAGACAAACAGGCAATTGTAATGTTGTGTGGGCAAGTCCAACATGGAACTAGATTACGGGTCAAGATCAAAGGAACATCACTCCTCCCTTTTAAACCTTGTAAGGTGCAATGATACGCTAAGACAATTGTGTATAAAATTGAAAAGAGTAATAGACATTGGTTGCAAACCATGCAGTTCAAGGCACAAGCCAGAGTAAGTAGTAGTTAAAAGGCATGAGGATTAAGGACTTACAACAGCGGCTTTGACTGGTGTAGTCATGCCCTTCTTCTTGCTGGTGTGACAATCCTTGAAGATTTCCACATCATTTGGTTCAGGTACTTTTTGGTCCTTGCGGGCTTTCCTGCGCATTTCGAACAAGTCAATATAGATCTCGATAATATGGTACAACGAAAAGAGTGAAACATCAACTAATTACAAGAGCCTCGCGATGTGCAATATAGCTACGAGATCCCGTAAATGCATTGGAATTTCACTTTCGTACGGTTGGCCTTGTTCTTTGAACAGTTCACCTACAAGAAGATAGATTTATGTGGCACATGCGTCAATAGGACTTCAACATGTGATCTGATCACATATATATAATGTACCTGATACTTCGGATCAGACCAATGTTTAACAAGGCCCCTCCAGTCTTCATCCGATATATTTTCCACTGGAGATGTTTGGGAAAGTTCACTGTTATCCGTGCCTTCAAAGTGAGTTTTCCTCAAGTTATACCGAAATCTTGTCATGAGCAGACTTGAAAACATGGGTGCAAGCTTGTGCGGTTGCATCATCTTGGCTATCCAACTTGAACCTCATCTCGTTGAAAATTATGGGAGTCTCATTATCGACAACCTAGAAAGTATGGGACAGAGCAAGACGATATTACTAGTTTCCATACATAACCATACTTACAGATAAATGGTCGAGGCAGGTGTTGAACTGGGTTTCGTCTTTGTCATTCTGTCTTGAATCCATGTTGGGAGGATACGTACATGACACCTAACGGCAACCGCTGCCTCGATACTAACTTGGCTGACTCGTAGCATCACGTGGCCTTTTAAACCTACCTCAAAACGGATCTCCATTCTTCCTCCTCTAGATTTAGTTAACCTATCGAGCATTATCACGATGTTTGTTTCCTCTTGCGCCTAGGTGCTAGTACAACAACAAACATAGGAAGTGTTAGTGTACATCAAACTGTGAGACTACATATAAAGAAGCATGCAACTGTAACTTGACTCCAGCAACTACCTTCTTGCTATTGAAGCTCACAAGGTTCATCTGATATTGCCAACTCGTCTTGTGTCAAGAGTGCTTGGGAAGTAGTGTCAGGTGGCAAGGGAGCTTGGGAATGTGCTGCTAGCTCAGTTGGCCTTGAGTATGTCGTCTTTGGTAATCTTGTGGTAGGTGTTGCAAGAACTAGGGCTGTCTCTGCTTGTTTGGTGGCAGCTATTTGTTTCGCTTTGGCTTTTTTGCAGTTCGTGTAGCATGGGATGCCGTGTTTGTAGAATTTTCTCGATGGACTTTCACCTTCTATTGCACCATCAGTACCAGAATCTGCAGGATTCATCCGCTTGTCATTCCCCGCCATTCTCTGTTTCTTCCTCTTTCTCTGTGCCATGTTAAGTCAAGCCGACAAGAAAAACGAATAAAATTTAGTTCTTCAGAACAAATTGATGCGTGATGCAGACGAATAAAACTTTGATGTTAGACAACCACATGATAGGAGGATGTAATATGTATGAAAAACAGGACGGAAGAGATAACCAAAACTATGATGTGTAAACTAAGAAGAAGACATTTCACCAAATTAGAAGCAATGCAATGGAAGATAGACACCATATGAAAGATGCTACAAATATCGCTTCCGCCAAGTTAACGGTGTCTCAAAGCATAAATGGCGTTTAAACAAATGTGAAGCAGTACAAGAAATAAATCATATGAAAGATGCAAACAACATCACACTACCATGTTAGAGGTCTCTCGTCATTAGTGCCATTGCATATTCACAGCATTGCATATTCACAGCTTATGATGTGTAAACTAAGGAGAAGGCATTTCAACAAATTAGAAGCAATGAAATCTAGACACCATATGAAAGATGCAAATAATATCACTCTACCAAGTTAAAACTGTCTCGTCATAAGTGCCATTTCAACAAATTAGTAGTACAAGCTAGAAAAGAATGTGAGATGTAACCTATATCACACTCAAGTCAAATGTGTCTTATGATAAGTGATTGTTGCAGGTTACACAACACTAGTAATTTGATGTAAGAACATGGTGTGATAGATGATATTGTATGTTCAAGAAACAAGAACACGTGTCTTATTCAAGTATAATGTGTAAAGTAAGCAGATGGAATTCAAAAAAATTAGAAGCAATACAAGCTAGACATCACACATAACATGCAACCACATATAACATTGCCAAGTTAGAGGGAGCACCAGTGATGCTGCACTAGGGGAGACGTGCTCATCATAAACACAGCTTTGTTGAGTGTCTATGCATGTGTTGTCTTGGAAATCATCTTGGGGGTGTGGAGGAGTAGAAACTGTAGAGGCCCTCCGTTTGGAAGGATCACCTTTATCCGCTGCCTTACTAACTTCCTTCCGCTTTATTGATTTTGAATTGTCAACTAAAACCGACAAGAAAAAGCAATAAAATTCTCTCTTCAGAACTCATTCATGCATGATACTGACAATCACTACTTTGATGTAAGGCAAACACATGATACCAGGATGGAATGTGTACGAAAAACAGGACGGCATGGCATGTTCACAACTGTTTATGTAAACTAAGCAGAAACCATTCCAGCAAATAAGAAGCAATGCAAGCTAGACACCACATGAAAGATGCAACCAATATGACTGCCAAGTTAAAAGCGTCCCATCATAAATGGAATTTCAACAAATTAGAAGCAGGGCATGCTATAAATCATATGAAAGATGCAACTAATATCACACTGCATATACTAAAGGTGTCTCGTCATATTGATTGATGTGGGATACAAAAAAACAATAGTTTTATGTAAGGACATGCTTAATAGAAAGATGCACTATGTACTAAATACAGGAAGGCATGTCACATTAACAGGTATAATGTCACATTTACAGGATTATAAGGTAAGCAGACTAGCACATGCAGTTTAACCATATTGGAAGAATTACAATCTAGACACCATATGCAACATGCAACCACATATCACGCTGCCAAGTTAGAGCAAGCACCTGCAATGCTAGTGTAGGGGAAATGCTGTAATCAAGTATGTAGCTACGTTCACTATCTTCATCTAGCATTTACATTTCTTGAGAATCATGTCGAGAGGTCGACCGCATTTTTAAATGAGGAGTAGTCCCTTGCCGGCCTGCCTCGTCATAAGTGATTGATGAGGGATCCACAAGAACATTAGTTTGATGTAAGAACATGGTTAATACACGGATGTACTAGTATGTACCAAAAAGCGAAAGGCATGTCATATTCAAAGGTATAATGTGTAAGCTAAGCAGATGCAATTTAAACCAAATTGGAAGCAATACAAGCTAGACATCCGGCTGGATTGGTGAACATGATCATTTAGGACCTTAGAGCCTGGTGGGAGGCGGGCTGCTTCGCCACCATCGCGGCTTTTTAGTTGGCTTCTAGGTGATGCCATCTTTCTTGGGCTTGTCACCGGCTCGCCAAGGCCCACGACTAACTATTTGTCTTTTGGTGCTCACGGGATGGTGGTTCATGTAAAAAATATCTTTCCTTATCTTAATAAAGACCGACTTCGGCCTTTCGAATACAAGCTAGACACCAACATGCAACCACATATGACACCGCGAAGTTAAAGCAAGCACCTGGGATGGTGGTTCATTGCGAGCGAGGTCATCAACTACAGAGCTACGTTTACCGTCTCCGTCTGCTGACACTGCACCCTTTATAGCGTTGTAACGAGTCTTGCCTACCCGTATACCAAGCTGGAGTGACTTCTCTCTTTTCTTTGCTGCTTCTCTTTCGGCAGGAGAGTCTGAAATACCCTTGCATAAAAACACAATAGTGAGAGTATGGGTGAAGTGTGTGCAGAACTAGTGCATTGTAAAAGTAGCAGATAGCAGGTGGCTTAAAAATAAATGACAGGAGACATATGATAGCTCTACAACATTGCATGGCAAACAAAATTAGATTCTACTCCGTATGATTTTGTAATATATGAGCATAGGAAATGCAGGTACTCCTCCAGCATGCCACCACATGTGGTCATATCTAAGATAACAGTCGACTGAAAATAAATAGGCCAGTTGATTTTTTTAATGAACCGTCCGATCTATAAGGAACGGGCAGATGGCCTTCGTCTACCTCCCGCCAGTCATTGTTGACGATCTTTCACGAACCGCCAGCGACCACCGGCCCAGACCCGTGCCTCCGCCGCCCCGCCCTCCCATCGACCTCACACCACCGCTGCAGCTTGGCAGCGCCCAAGCCATCCCTTTAATCCCGGCCGACCTCCAGATCGGGCGCCAGTAGCTCTAGGCAGCAGACGCCCCTAAGATAAACACCAAGGCGCTGCTTCCCCAGCGTAATAGTCGTACTAGCGCTTGTTACGCCGGGGAATGCTTCCATTAATTGGGAATCAACTGGCCAGAAATTGAAATTTAGGGGGCCGACGAACCTCTAGCTAAGGTGAAATAGTATATGAGGAGAAACCTTGTGCATCGCGAGTTACTAGGAACATCTAGTATCAAGAAGAAGCGGTCAACTAGTGTCTTCTGTGGTATGAATACCATGCAAGCAGAGACGTAAGATTTGCATGAATAAGGGAAGAGGAGTACCTTCTTCGGTTGCCAGTGTGGTCACCTCCACATGTCGCGCCGATCTTCTTGTTTTTACCGGGGAAACCGATGTTACGAGGGTGCAGGCTTGGACGAACCCATGGCCAAATTGTTGACTGTGTTGCCGTGGCTGTATGTCGGCGGAGGGGAAGCAGATCCGAGGCGGCGAAGGACGGCGTAGCAGGAACAGCTCCGGTACGATGGAGGATGGCGAAGTTGGAGCGGCAGTGGTGAGGCACAGGACGGCGTGGTTGAACTGGCTCGGGTACGGACGGCTCGGCCTCGGCTTCAACTACTAGCCATGGAGGGCGTTGCGGTTGACGTTGCGGTGGACGAGACGTTGGGGTATCGGCTCCGGCGTGATGGAGGAGGGCGGCGGTTGATGGGTGGGATGGGGTGGCGGACGGAGGACGCTGGGGTTTCGCGGCTGGTGGAGAGGTAGTTTTTGTTGGGGAACGTTGCAGAAAATTAAAATTTTTCCTACGGTTTCACCAAGATCCATCTATGAGTTCATCTAGCAACGAGTCATGGAAGAGTGATTGCATCTACATACCACTTGTAGATCGCGTCTTGAAGCGTTCAATGGAACGGGGTTGATGGAGTCGTACTGCCGTGATTCAGATCACCGATGACCTAGTGCCGAACGGACAGCACCTCCGCGTTCAACACACGTACGGAGCGGATGGCGTCTCCTCCTTCTTGATCCAGCAAGGGGGAAGGAGAGGTTGATGAAGATCCAGCAGCACGACGGCGTGGTGGTGGATGCAGCAGAACTCCGGCAGGGCTTCGCTAAGCAACTACGGGAGGAGGAGGAGGTGTAGCGGAGAGGGGAGGTGCCAAGGGCTTCAGGGTACGGCCACCCCTCCCCCTCCCTTTATATAGGTGCAAGAGAGGGGGGAGGGCGCAGCCTTGCCCCTTCCTCCAAGGACGGGTGCGGCCAAGAGGGGGGGAGGAGTCCAACCTCCCCAAGGCACCCTGGAGGTGCCTTCCCCTTTAGGACTCTCCCTCTCTCTTATCTCCAGCGCATGGGCCTCTTGGGGCTGGTGCCCTTGGCCCATATAGGCCAAGGCGCACCCCTACAGCCCATGTGGACCCCGGGCAGGTGGACCCCGGTGGACCCCGGACCCCTTTCGGCACTCCGGTACAATACCGATAACGTGCGAAACTTTTCCGCGACCAAAATAAGACTTCCTATATATAAATCTTTACCTCCGGACCATTCCGGAACTCCTCGTGACGTCCGGGATCTCATCCGGGACTCCGAACAACATTCGGTTTGCTGCATAATCATATTCATACAACCCTAGCGTCACCGAACCTTAAGTGTGTAGACCCTACGTGTTCGAGAGACATGCAGACATGACCGAGACGGCTCTCGGGCAATAACTAACAGCGGGATCTGGATACCCATGTTGGCTCCCACATGCTCCTCGATAATCTCATCGGATGAACCACGATGTCCAGGATTCAATCAACCCCGTATACAATTCCCTTTGTCAATCGGTATTTTACTTGCCCGAGATTCGATCGTCGGTATCCCAATACCTCGTTCAATCTCGTTACCGGCAAGTCACTTTACTCGCATCCGTAATGCATGATCCCGTGACCAAACACTTGGTCACTTTGAGCTCATTATGATGATGCACTACCGAGTGGGCCCGTGATACCTCTCCGTCATACGGAGTGACAAATCCGTCTCGATCCGTGTCAACCCAATGATACTTTCGGAGATACCTGTAGTGCACCTTTATAATCATCCAGTTACGTTGTGATGTTTGGTACACCCAAAGCACTCTTACGGTATCCGGGAGTTACACGATCTCATGGTCAAAGGAAAAGATACTTGACATTGGAAAAGCTCTAGCAAAACGAACTACATGATCTTGTGCTATGCTTAGGATTGGGTCTTGTCCATCACATCATTCTCCTAATGATGTGATCCCGTTATCAACGACATCCAATGTCCATAGTCGGAAACCATGACTATCGGTTGATCAACGAGCTAGTCAACTAGAGGCTCACTAGGGACATACTGTGGTCTATGTATTCACACGTGTATTACGATTTCGGATAATACAATTATAGCATGAATAAAAGACAATTATCATGAACAAGGAAATATAATAATAATACTTTTATTATTGCCTCTAGGGCATATTTCCAACAGTCTCCCACTTGCACTAGAGTCAATAATCTAGTTACATTGTGATGAATCGAACACCCATAGTGTTACGGTGTTGATCATGTTTTGCTTTCATGGAAGAGGTTTGGTCAACGGATCTGCGACATTCATATCCGTATGCACTTTGCAAATTTCTATGTCTCCATCTTGAACATTTTCACGAATGGAGTTGAAGCGACGCTTGATGTGCCTGGTCTTCTTGTGAAACCTGGGCTCCTTGGCAAGTGCAATAGCTCCAGTGTTGTCACAGAAGAGTTTGATCGGCTCCGACGCATTGGGTATGACTCCTAGGTCAGTGATGAACTCCTTCACCCATATTGCTTCATGTGCTGCCTCCGAGGCTGCCATGTACTCCGCTTCACATGTAGATCCCGCAACGACGCTTCGCTTGCAGCTGCACCACCATCTTGCTCCACCATTCAACATATACACGTATCCGGTTTGTGACTTAGAGTCATCCAGATGCGTGTCGAAGCTAAGCGTCGACGTAACCCTTCTGACGAGCTCTTCGTCACCTCCATAAACGAGAAACATGTCCTTTGTCCTTTTCGTGTACTTCAGGATATTCTTGACCGCTGTCGGTGTTCCTTGCCGGGATTACTTTGGTACCTTCCTACCAAACTTACGGCAAGGTTTACATCAGGTCTGGTACACAGCATGGCATACATAATAGATCCTATGGCTGAGGCATAGGAGATGACGCTCATCTCTTCTTTATCTTTTGCCGTGGTCGGGCATTGAGCGGAGCTCAATCTCACACCTTGCAAAACAGGCAAGAACCCTTTCTTGGACTGATCCATTTTGAACTTCTTCAAAATTTTATCAAGGTATGTGCTTTGTGAAATACCTATGAGGCGTCTCGATCTATCCCTATAGATTTTGATGCCTAATATGTAAGCAACTTCTCCAAGGTCCTTCATTGAAAAACTCTTATTCAAGTAGGCCTTAATGCTGTCCAAGAGTTCTATATCATTTCCCATCAAGTATGTCATCTACATATAATATGAGAAATGCTACTGAGCTCCCACTCACCTTCTTGTAAACGCAGGCTTCACCATAAGTGCGCAAGATAAACCCAAACGCTTTGATTATCTCATCAAAGCGAATGTTCCAACTCCGAGATGCTTGCACCAGCCCATAAATGGATCGCTGGAGCTTGCATACCTTGTTAGCATTCTTAGGGTCGACAAAACCTTCCGGCTGCATCATATACAGTTCTTCCTTAAGATAACCGTTAAGGAACGCTGTTTTTACGTCCATCTGCCATATCTCATAATCATAGTATGCGGCAATTGCTAACATGATTCAGACGGACTTAAGCTTCGCTACGGGATAGAAAGTCTCATCGTAGTCAATCCCTTGAACTTGTCGATAACCCTTAGCGACAAGTCGAGCTTTATAGATGGTAACATTACCATCCGCGTCCGTCTTCTTCTTAAAGATCCATTTGTTTTCTATCGCTCGCCGATCATCGGGCAAGTCCGCCGAGTCCATACTTTGTTTTCATACATGGATCCTATCTCGGATTGCATGGCTTCAAGCCATTTGTTGGAATCTGGGCCGCCATCGCTTCTTCATAGTTGAAGGTTCACCGTTGTCTAACAACATGATTTCCGTGACAGGGTTGCCGTACCACTCTAGTGCGGAACGTGTCCTAGTGGACCCACTGGCTCAAGAGCAACTTGATCCGGCACGTTGATCATCATCATTAATTTCCTCTCCGATCGGTGTAGGCACCACAGGAACATTTTCCCGAGCTGCACTACTTTCCGGTTCAAGAGGTAGTACTTCATCGAGTTCACTTTCCTCCCACTTACTCCTTCGAGAGAAACTCTTTTCCGTAAAGGATCCATTCTTGGCAACCAAGATCTTGCCTTCGGATCTAAGGTAGAAGGTATACCCAATGGTTTCCTTAGGGTATCCTATGAAGACGCATTTTTCCGATTTGGGTTCGAGCTTTTCAGGTTGAAGTTTCTTGACATAAGCATCGCATCCCCAAACTTTTAGAAACGACAGCTTAGGTTTCTTCCCAAACCATAATTCATACGGTTTCGTCTCAACGGATTTAGACGGTGCCCTATTTAAAGTGAATGTAGCTGTCTCTAGAGCGTATCCCCAAAATGATAGCGGTAAATCAGTAAGAGACATCATAGATCGCACCATATCCAATAGAGTGCGATTACGTTCAGACACACCGTTATGCTTTGAGGTGTTCGGTAGCGGCGTGAGTTGTGAAATGATTCCACATTTCCTTAAGTGTGTACTAAATTCGTGACTTAAATATTCTCCTCCACGATCCGATCGAAGAACTTTATTTTTCGGTCACGTTGATTCTCTACCTCATTCTGAAATTCCTTGAACTTTTCAAAGGTCTCAGACTTGTGTTTCATCAAGTAGACATACCCATATCTACTCAACTCATCAGTGAGAGTGAGAACATAACGATATCCTCCGCGAGCCTCAACGCTCATTGGACCGCACACATCGGTATGTATGATTTCCAATAAGTTGGTTGATCGCTCCATTGTCCCGGAGAACGGAGTCTTGGTCATCTTGCCCATGAGGCATGGTTCGCATGTGTCAAATGATTCATAATCGAGAGACTCCAAAAGTCCATAGCATGGAGCTTCTTCATGCGCTTGACACCAATGTGACCAAGGCGGCAAAGTACACAAGTATGTGGGACTATCGTTATCAACTTTACATCTTTTGGTATTCACACTATGAATATGTGTAATATTACGCTCGAGATTCATTAAGAATAAACCATTGACCATCGGAGCATGACCATAAAACATATCTCTCATATAAATAGAACAACCATTATTCTCGGATTTAAATGAGTAGCCATCTCGCATTAAACGAGATCCTGATACAATGTTCATGCTCAAACTTGGCACTAAATAACAATTATTGAGGTTCATAACTAATCCCGTGGGTAAATGTAGAGGTAGCGTGCCGACAGCGATCACATCGACCTTGGAACCATTCCCGACGCGCATCGTCACCTCGTCCTTTGCCAGTCTCCGCTTATTCCGCAGCTCCTGCTGTGAGTTACAAATATGAGCAACGACACCGGTATCAAATACCCAGGAGTTACTACGAGTACTGGTAAGGTACACATGAATTACATGTATATCAAATATACCTTTAGTGTTGCCGGCCTTCTTATCCGCTAAGTACTTGGGGCAGCCCGCTTCCAAAGGACCCTTCCCTTGCAATAAAAGCACTCACCTCAGGGCTTGGGTCCATTCCTTGACTTCTTCCCGACAACTTGCTTATCGGCGGCAATATCCTTGCCGTCCTTCTTGAAGTTCTTCTTACCCTTGCCCTTTTTGAACTTAGTGGTTTTATTGATCATCAACACTTGATGTTCTTTCTTGATTTCAACCTCTGCTGATTTCAGCATTGAAAATACTTCGGAATGGTCTTCACCATCCTCGGATATTGTAGTTCATCACAAAGCTCTTGTAGCTTGGTGGGAGCGATCAAGGATTCTGTCAATGGCCGCCTCGTCCGGGAGGTTAATGTCCAGCTGGGACAAAGGTTGTGCAACCAGACATTTTGAGTATGTGCTCACCGATGTAACTGTTTTCCTCCATCTTACAACTATAGAACTTGTCGGAGACTTCATATCTCTCGACCGGGCATGAGCTTGGAAAACCATTTTCAGCTCCTCGAACATCTCATATGCTCCGTGTTGCTCAAAACGCTTTTGGAGCCCGGTTCTAAGCTGTAAAGCATGCCGCCTTGAACGAGGGAGTAATCATCAAGACGAGACTGCCAAGCATTCATAATGTCTTGGTTCTGCAGGATGGGTGCTTCACGTAGTGGTGCTTCTAGGACATATTGTTTCTTGGCTGCTATGAGGATGATCTCAGGTTCCGGACCCAGTCCGAATAGTTGCTGCCATCATCTTTCAGCTTGGTTTTCTCTAGGAACGCGTTGAAGTTCATGGTGACATTAGCGTTGGCCATTTGATCTACAAGACATTTTGCAAATATTTTAGACTATTGTTCATGATAATAAAGTTCATCTAATCAAATTATTTAATGAACTCCCACTCAAATTAGACATCCCTCTAGTCATCTAAGTGTTACACGATCCGAGTCGACTAGGCCGTGTCCGATCATCACGTGAGACGGACTAGTCATCGTCGGTGAACATTCTCATGTTGATCGTATCTTCCATACGACTCGTGTTCGACCTTTCGGTCTCCGTGTTCCGAGGCCATGTCTGTACATGCTAGGCTCGTCAAGTTAACCCTAAGTGTTTTGCATGTGTAAAACTGTCTTACACCCGTTGTATGTGAACGTAAGGATCTATCACACCTGATCATCACGTGGTGCTTCGAAACGACGAACTTTAGCAACGGTGCACGCTTAGGGAGAACACTTCTTGAAATTGTTGTAAGGGATCATCTTATTTACTACCGTCGTTCTAAGTAAACAAGATGCATAAACATAATAAACATCACATGCAATTATATAGTAGTAACATGATATGGCCAATATCATATAGCTCCATTGATCTCCATCTTCGGGGCTCCATGATCATCTTGTCACCGGCATGACACCATGATCTCCATCATCATGATCTCCATCATCGTTTCTTCATGAAGTTGTCACGCCAACGACTACTTCTACTTCTATGGCTAACGTTTAGCAATAAAGTAAAGTAATTTACATGGCGTTCTTCAATGACACGCAGGTCATACAAAAATAAAGACAACTCCTATGGCTCCTGCCGGTTGTCATACTCATCGACATGCAAGTCGTGATTCCTATTATAAGAACATGATCTCATACATCACAATATATCATTCATCATTCATCACAACTTCTGGCCATATCACATCACATGAAAATTGCTGCAAAAACAAGTTAGACGTCCTCTAATTGTTGTTGCATCTTTACGTGGCTGCAATTGGGTTCTAGCAAGAACGTTTTCTTACCTACGAATAACCACAACGTGATTTTGTCAACTTCTATTTACCCTTCATAAGGACCCTTTTCATCGAATCCGCTCCAACTAAAGTGGGAGAGATGACACCCGCCAGCCACCTTATGCAACTAGTGCATGTCAGTCGGTGGAACCAGTCTCACGTAAGCGTACGTGTAAGGTTGGTCCGGGCCGCTTCATCCCGCAATACCGCTGAAGCAAGATAAGACTAGTAGCGGCAAGCAAGTTGACAAGATCTACGCCCACAACATAATTGTGTTCTACTCGTGCAATAGAGAACTACGCATAGACCTAGCTCATGATGCCACTGTTGGGGAACGTTGCAGAAAATTAAATTTTTTCCTACGGTTTCACCAAGATCCATCTATGAGTTCATCTAGCAACGAGTCATGGAAGAGTGATTACATCTACATAACACTTGTAGATCGCGTGCGGAAGCGTTCAATGGAACGGGGTTGATGGAATCGTACTCGCCGTGATTCAGATCACTGATGACCTAGTGCCGAACGGACAGCACCTCCACGTTCAACACACGTACGGAGCGGATGGCGTCTCCTCCTTCTTGATCCAGCAAGGGGGAAGGAGAGGTTGATGAAGATCCAGCAGCACGACGGCGTGGTGGTGGATGCAGCTGAACTCGGCAGGGCTTCGCTAAGCAACTACGGGAGGAGGAGGAGGTGTAGCGGAGAGGGAGGTGCCAAGGGCTTGTGGCACGGCACCCTCCCTCCCTCCCTTTATATAGGTGCAAGAGAGGGGAGGGCGCAGCCTTGCCCCTTCCTCCAAGGAAGGGTGCGGCCAAGAGGGGGAGGAGTCCATCCTCCCCAAGGCACCCTGAGGTGCCTTCCCCTTTAGGACTCTCCTCTCTCTTATCTCCAGCGCATGGGCCTCTTGGGGCTGGTGCCCTTGGCCCATATAGGCCAAGGCGCACCTACAGCCCATGGGGCCCCCGGGCAGGTGGACCCCGGTGGACCCCGGACCCCTTCGGCACTCCGGTACAATACCGATAACGCACGAAACTTTTCCTACGACCAAAATAAGACTTCCTATATATAAATCTTTACCTCCGGACCATTCCGGAACTCCTCGTGACGTCCGGGATCTCATCCGGGACTCCGCACAACATTCGGTTTGCTGCATACTCATATTCATACAACCCTAGCGTCACCGAACCTTAAGTGTGTAGACCCTACGGGTTCGGGAGGCATGCAGACATGACCGAGACGGCTCTCGGGCAATAACTAACAGCGGGATCTGGATACCCATGTTGGCTCCCACATGCTCCTCGATAATCTCATCGGATGAACCACGATGTCCAGGATTCAATCAACCTCAGATACAATTCCCTTTGTCAATCGGTATTTTACTTGCCGAGATTCGATTGCCGGTATCCCAATACCTCGCTCAATCTAGTTATCGGCAAGTCACTTTACTCAGATCGTAATGCATGATCCCGTGACCAAACACTTGGTCACTTTGAGCTCATTATGATGATGCACTACCGAGTGGGCCCAAGTGATACCTCTCCGTCATACGGAGTGACAAATCCAGCCTCGATCCGTGTCAACCCAATGATACTTTCGGAGATACCTGTAGTGCACCTTTATAATCACCCGATTACGTTGTGATGTTTGGTACACCCAAAGCACTCTTACGGTATCCGGAGTTACCCGATCTCATGGTCAAAGGAAAAGATACTTGACATTGGAAAAGCTCTAGCAAAACGAACTACACGATCTTGTGCTATGCTTAGGATTGGGTCTTGTCCATCACATCATTCTCCTAATGATGTGATCCCGTTATCAACGACATCCAATGTCCATAGTCGTGAAACCATGACTATCAGTTGATCAACGAGCTAGTCAACTAGAGGCTCACTAGGGACATACTGTGGTCTATGTATTCACACGTGTATTACGATTTCCGGATAATACAATTATAGCATGAATAAAAGAAAATTATCATGAACAAGGAAATATAATAATAATACTTTTATTATTGCCTCTAGGGCATATTTCCAACAGTCTCCCACTTGCACTAGAGTCAATAATCTAGTTACATTGTGATGAATCGAACACCCATAGTGTTACGGTGTTGATCATGTTTTGCTTTCATGGAAGAGGTTTAGTCAGCGGATCTGCGACATTCAGATCCGTATGCACTGTGCAAATTTCTATGTCTCCATCTTGAACATTTTCACGAATGGAGTTGAAGCGACGCTTGATGTGCTCGGTCTTCTTGTGAAACCCGGGCTCCTTGGCAAGTGCAATAGCTCGGTGTTGTCACGAGAAGAGTTTGATCGGCTCCGACGCATTGGGTATGACTCCTAGGTCGTTGATGAACTCCTTCACCCATATTGCTTCATGTGCTGCCTCCGAGGCTGCCATGTACTCCGCTTCACATGTAGATCCCGCCACGACGCTCGCTTGCAGCCTGCACCATCTTGCTTCCACCATTCAACATATACACGTATCCGGTTTGTGACTTAGAGTCATCCAGATATGTGTCGAAGCTAGCGTCGACGTAACCCTTTACTGACGAGCTCTTCGTCACCTCCATAAACGAGAAACATGTCCTTTGTCCTTTTCGTACTTCAGGATATTCTTGACCGCTGTCCAGTGTTCCTTGCCGGGATTACTTTGGTACCTTCCTACCAAACTTACGGCAAGGTTTACATCAGGTCTGGTACACAGCATGGCATACCTAATAGATCCTATGGCTGAGGCATAGGGGATGACGCTCATCTCTTCTTTATCTTTTGCCGTGGTCGGGCATTGAGCTGAGCTCAATCTCACACCTTGCAAAACAGGCAAGAACCCTTTCTTGGACTGATCCATTTTGAACTTCTTCAAAATTTTATCAAGGTATGTGCTTTGTGAAAGACCTATGAGGCGTCTCGATCTATCCCTATAGATTTTGATGCCTAATATGTAAGCAACTTCTCCAAGGTCCTTCATTGAAAAACTCTTATTCAAGTAGGCCTTAATGCTGTCCAAGAGTTCTATATCATTTCCCATCGAAGTATGTCATCTATATATAATATGAGAAATGCTCTGAGCTCCCACACACTTTCTTGTAAACGCAGGCTTCTCCATAAGTCTCAAGATAAACCCAAACGCTTTGATCATCTCATCAAAGCGAATGTTCCAACTCCGAGATGCTTGCACCAGCCCATAAATGGATCGCTGGAGCTTGCATACCTTGTTAGCATTCTTAGGGTCGATAAAACCTTCCGCTGCATCATATACAGTTCTTCCTTAAGATAACCGTTAAGGAACGCTATTTTTACGTCCATCCGCCATATCTCATAATCATAGTATGCGGCAATTGCTAACATGATTCGGACGGACTTAAGCTTCGCCACGGAGAGAAAGTATCATCGTAGTCAATCCCTTGAACTTGTCGATAACCCTTAGCGACAAGTCGAGCTTTATAGATGGTAACATTACCATCCGCGTCCATCTTCTTCTTAAAGATCCATTTGTTTTCTATCGCTCACCGATCATCGGGCAAGTCTGTCAAAGTCCATACTTTGTTTTCATACATGGATCCTATCTCGGATTGCATGGCTTCAAGCCATTTGTTGGAATCTGGGCCCGCCATCGCTTCTTCATAATTCGAAGGTTCACCGTTGTCTAACAACATGATTTCCGTGACAGGGGTTGCCGTACCACTGCAGTGCGGAACGTGTCCTAGTGGACCCACGGCTCAAGAGCAACTTGATCCGAAGTACCTTGATCATCATCATTAATTTCCTCTCCGCCGGTGTAGGCACCACAGGAACATTTTCCCGAGCTGCACTACTTTCCGGTTCAAGAGGTAGTACTTCATCGAGTTCTACTTTCCTCCCACTTACTCCTTCGAGAGAAACTCTTTTCCGAAAGGATCCGTTCTTGGCAACAAAGATCTTGCCTTCGGATCTAAGTTAGAAGGTATACCCAATGGTTTCCTTAGGGTATCCTATGAAGACGCATTTTTCTGATTTGGGTTCGAGCTTTTCAGGTTGAAGTTTCTTGACATAAGCATCGCATTCCCAAACTTTTAGAAACGACAGCTTAGGTTTCTTCCCAAACCATAATTCATACGGTTTCGTCTCAACGGATTTAGACGGTGCCCTATTTAAAGTGAATGTAGCAGTCTCTAGAGCGTATCCCCAAAACGATAGCGGTAAATCAGTAAGAGACATCATAGATCGCACCATATCCAATAGAGTGCGATTACGACGTTCGGACACACCGTTACGCTGAGGTGTTCCAGGCGGCGTGAGTTGTGAAATGATTCCACATTTCCTTAAGTGTGTACCAAATTCGTGCCCACAACATAATTGTGTTCTACTCGTGCAATAGAGAACTACACATAGACCTAGCTCATGATGCCACTGTTGGGGAACGTTGCAGAAAATTAAAATTTTTCCTACGGTTTCACCAAGATCCATCTATGAGTTCATCTAGCAACGAGTCATGGAAGAGTGATTGCATCTACATACCACTTGTAGATCGCGTGCGGAAGCGTTCAATGGAACGGGGTTGATGGAGTCGTACTCGCCGTGATTCAGATCACCGATGACCTAGTGCCGACCGGACAGCACCTCCGCGTTCAACACACGTACGGAGCGGATGACGTCTCCTCCTTCTTGATCCAGCAAGGGGGAAGGAGAGGTTGATGATGATCCAGCAGCACGACGGCGGGGGGGTGGATGCAGCAGAACTCCGGCAGGGCTTCGCTAAGCAACTACGGGAGGAGGAGGAGGTGTAGCGGGGAGAGGGAGGTGCCAAGGGCTTCAGTGCACGGCCACCCTCCCTCCCTCCCTTTATATAGGTGCAAGAGAGGGGGGGGAGCCTTGCCCCTTCCTCCAAGGAAGGGTGCGGCCAAGAGGGGAGGAGTCCATCCTCCCCAAGGCACCCTGAGGTGCCTTCCCCTTTAGGACTCTCCCTCTCTCTTATCTCCAGCGCATGGGCCTCTTGGGGCTGGTGCCCTTGGCCCATATAGGCCAAGGCGCACCCCTACAGCCCATGTGCCCCCCGGGCAGGTGGACCCCGGTGGACCCCGGACCCTTTCGGCACTCCGGTACAATACCGATAACGCATGAAACTTTTCCGGCGACCAAAATAAGACTTCCTATATATAAATCTTTACCTCCGGACCATTCCGGAACTCCTCATGACGTCCGGGATCTCATTCGGGACTCTGAACAACATTCGGTTTGCTGCATACTCATATTCATACAACCCTAGCGTCACCGAACCTTAAGTGTGTAGACCCTACGGGTTCGGGAGACATGCAGACATGACCGAGACGGCTCTCGGGCAATAACCAACAGCGGGATCTGGATACCCATGTTGGCTCCCACATGCTCCTCGATAATCTCATTGGATGAACCATGATGTCGAGGATTCAATCAACCCGTATACAATTCCCTTTGTCAATCGGTATTTTACTTGCCCGAGATTCGATCGTCGGTATCCCAATACCTCGTTCAATCTCATTACCGCAAGTCACTTTACTCGTACCGTAATGCATGATCCCGCGACCAAACACTTGGTCACATTGAGCTCATTATGATGATGCATTACCGAGTGGGCGGTGATACCTCTCCGTCATACGGAGTGACAAATCCTGACTTCGATCCGTGTCAACCCAACAGATACTTTCGGAGATACCTGTAGTGCACCTTTATAGTCACCCGATTACGTTGTGACGTTTGGTACACCCAAAGCACTCTTACGGTATCCGGGAGTTACATGATCTCATGGTCAAAGGAAAAGATACTTGACATTGGAAAAGCTGTAGCAAAACGAACTACACGATCTTGTGCTATGCTTAGGATTGGGTCTTGTCCATCACATCATTCTCCTAATGATGTGATCCCGTTATCAACGACATCCAATGTCCATAGTCAGGAAACCATGACTATCAGTTGATCAACGAGCTAGTCAACTAGAGGCTCACTAGGGACATACTGTGGTCTATGTATTCGCACGTGTATTACGATTTCCGGATAATAAAATTATAGCATGAATAAAAGACAATTATCATGAACAAGGAAATATAATAATAATACTTTTATTATTGCCTCTAGGGCATATTTCCAACAGTTTTGGCGCCCACGGAGTACGAATGGGGAATCAGATGGGTGGGGGGAACCATGTTTTGGTCTGGGACGCGCTTGTTTTTGGCTTTTTTGAACAGAAGATGGGACGCGCTTGTTTGAAATTTGGGGAAAGTACAAACTTTGCCCCCCTCTTAAATTTCGGACCTCTCATGGTCGGGGTAGGATGGTAATCTGTGTGTCCCAAATAGTGGGCGGGAGCGATTTCGGCCGAGCACATGTGTGCTTAGGCGGCCATTGTGTATGAATGTTTTTCGGAGGCGGTTGCGTGGCGTCTAGATGAAGCTACAAACCTACCCCGGTTTAGACCTTTGGACGTCGGTCCGGTAGGTTTCATAGGTCGGAGTTATTATAAAAGTAATTTCCTTGTACTACCAAACATTGGTCTCACGCGGTTTCGGGGGAGTAGAGGCTCTTTTGGTGCTTCGTTCGAAATTTTGAAACACAAGCATTCACGTTTAGAGTACTCTTGAACTATGAGGATTGGCCTAAATAGACAACGTTATATTTGACCTTGTATGTTTGAAAACCTCATTAAATTATCCGCTTCCTTTTGAATTTTGACACTTGAAAATCCTATAACTACGATTATTTTGGAATGGAGGAGCTAAATTTGAATCTATTTTGTACACGACTACATATGCTATTATGTACAAAATCATAGCAAAGATTGGTACCCCCATAGTTTATGTATGGTTTACAAATGCCATCATATCAAATTCAAATAATTGAATGGACTTCATGTTGAATTCGATTTTTTAAACCACCTTAGGTTGAATTCAAATGTATACTAGTTCATAGGTAGCTATTTATAAATGTCCATTGTGTAACTTTCGTATGTATGATGTGCTTTACACACACAACATGAACTATACTCACGTTTATATTCGATTGCTAAAATGATGCATTGTCTGGAGTTCAAAATACTAACTATGTGGATCAATTGTGTCGAATAATAACATAGACATGCTCAAATTATATAGAATCTAGATGTTTGATGGATCAATGACCGCTCCTTACGCGAATTGCAAATATCATGATCCCATCATAATATTTGGATACAATTTATATCTTTAATCAATGTGTAGAGCAGTCTTTTACATGTAGTTTCACTCTCCATCGGTGGTCTCTCACACATGCTCACACACTCTCCCGAGGTGTCTTTCTCGCACACATTCTCTAGATATAACCCTCCCTCCCTCTCGTAACCATTTACAACTGTTTTCACTAACCTTTATCACAAGCACTCTTCCTCTCGCAAACATACACACGCACAATCCTCATCGACCCTTTCTATATACATGGACCTGCCTACGTTTCTCATGTACGCACATTATCTTTACGCTGTCTCTCACGCATTATCTCACACCTCTTTTCCTAATCGACGAGTATGATTCTAGCAGAGCATTCTGTAGGATGCCCCTTAAAATTAGGTTGGATGCATAGTAATATCAGAGATAGAGGGGTTACCTTAGTCCGAGAACCTAGGGTTACAAATCCTAGCCGGCTTTGTCAGTGGACACAGAGTCCTTCACAATTCTGCTATCTTTGTCTTGTACGACTAGTCATCCATGGGTCTTCCTAAATGTGTCATGGGCCGACCAATGTGGCGCAGGACGGAACCGAACAAAGGGCCTCACCTCGACCCACCGGACCTCACGCGGTGACACACCCTCTGCCCCCACGTCTCATTATCTTCTTGTTGACACACGAACATGTCACGTGTACCCTCGACGCCGGGGTTGATGCACCGCAGCTCACGTCGAAGGAGACCCGACCGACAACAAGCGACACGCAAGAGCGACGGGCGCTTTGCAGAACCGAAACCCCACCCCGGAGGGACCCGTCAGAGTGCGGCGGACTATGGGCTGCCCTAGGTCGATCGCTTCGCCCCTAGAGCCTCGGAATTTGCATCTCTCAAACACGAAGAACAGCGAAGAACGAGAGAGAAAAAGCGGTGGAGAGATAAAGCGTGAAGCGGGGAAAAAGTAGTATATTGATTTGTTCGATTGTGTGTTGTTCAATCGGCCGTCACCCCCAACATATATAAGAGGCGGCTGGACTTCCCGTACAAGCAAAGGATTTATCTAGGCTTTCCTTACAAGAAAATTACATCAATTCACGTCCTAGAGTCCTAGTTCTGGTCCCACTCGGATTCAGCCCGAATCTGGTCTAATCTTCTGTCTAGCTCTTTGCATGGGCCGTGGAATCTGCCTATGACTTCCAACGGAGACGGTTCAAATATCAATTTTGTGTGCTTTGACGAGGCCAACAATCCATATGTTGATCACTTTTCCAAATAAGGCCATCTTGAATACTCCACGGGGTCATCTCTAATTTCGAGTCGGACTCGTTCATGTAGCTGACCGGACCGTCCGACTCTTGCAGCGTCTCTGCAGGTCATATATTACGTCGGAAGATGATGACTCCAAAAGCAAAGTTGACCGTTTCGATGTTACGAACAACTTCCGTGTTGAACATGTTTTCATCCGAAGCCATCTAGATAAGTATTTGAGCCCATCTTCAGCATCTGGTCGGATTGGCCTCGACAGTTTCTACTTTTCACGGCGGCAAGCTTTCCGGGAAGGTTACTGTTCACGGCGGCAAGCTCTCCCCCGGCAAGGTTACTGTTCCCGGTGGCAAGCTTTCCCGGCAAGGTTACTGTTCACGGCGGCAAGCTCTCCCCCGGTAAGGTTACTGTTCACGGCGGCAAGCTTTCCCCGACAAGGTTTTTGAGGCAGTAAACGACCCCGGATAAAAATGTGCCCAAAAGCAAAGTTGACCGTTTTGATGATACGAAAAACTTTCGTGTTGAACGTTTTCCGATTCGAGGCCATATTCTGGGGCAAAACACTCACGAATTACGTCAGACACTTGCCAAGACATGTCTGGTCTCCCGCGTCATATTTCGCCTCTTGACAGGGCTGCATTCAGATAGCTCTAACTTTTGCATACGAACTCGGATTGAGATGATTTTTATATAAAAATCGACCGATTTGACGAGAAGAAGACAATTCATGTAGAGCATTCCTTCATCCGAGGTTGTCCTGGAGGCTAATTGACCAAAAAGCACTCAGAACACCTAAACATGACAATCTGAGTGTAGTTTTGGTCTTTGATATGATGCCGAATAATTATGGTCCAAACATTAAAGTTGTTCCATTCGGTGATGTGAAACTTTTCATGCTGAAAACCCTTTCACTCTGTATCTTGCCAAAATCAGGCGTCAACACATGCCCCCCTGTTTTCGGCAAAGCTTGCACGCCGAAAAATAATATGCATAATGTTCGTTCTAAGGACGATGTCAACACTCCATCGGCCATTTATTTTCCTTAGGGCGATAATTATATATCGGCCATGTTTGTGCTAAGGGCGATAGTCGATATCGGCCATTGCCTACTCAGGCTTCCCGCCACACACTCGGGTGGTACTTCTTCAAATATTTTCCGTTGAGAGCTCGGGGTAACAATGCCCCTTGTATTGATTCCACCAAATATGAATTTCCAGGAACAACCCTTGTATTTCTAAAAGGACCTTCCCAACTTGGAGACCACTTCCCGAATTTCCTATCTCTTGAACCAATCGGCAGAATCACCTTCCAGACGAGATCACCAACTTGAAAATTCTTCAACTTAACTTTCTTATTGTAAGCTCTTGCAACCCTCAACTTGTCTCTCTCTATGTACTTCAAAGCAACCAAACGTTTATCGGCAACTTCATCAATATTGTCCATCATCAAGTTATAAAAGTCTACTGCCGATAAATCATTTTGTTTGGCTATTCTCAAAGCATTCAAATTTACTTCCACCGGTAAAACAGCCTCTTGGCCATATACAAGCTCATATGGAGTCACCTTAGTAGCACCATGCCTTGAAATTCTATGTGCCCACAAAGCTTGAGACAACAACTCATGCCATCTCCTCGGATTATCCTCAATCCTCTTCTTGATGAGCTTGATTAAAATTTTATTGCTAGACTCAGCTTGTCCATTAGCTTGGGCATAATACGGAGAGGAATTGAGCAACTTTATGTTATAAGATTCGCAAACTCTACGACTTGGTGTGACATGAAAGATGAACCTTGATCCGTAGTTAACGCTTTGAGGAATACCAAATCTATGAATAATGTGCTCGGTGATGAACTGAATTACCTCCGTATGTGTCATGTTCTTGAGAGGTACTGCTTCAGACCATTTAGTGAAATAATCAGTTGCCACCAATACGAACCGATGCCCTTTTGAACAAGACGGGTGGATTTGTCCAATGAAATCTAAACCCCAACCTCTGAAAGGCCACGGTTTGATAATAGGATGTAACATAGCAGCAGGAGCCAATTGAATATCACCAAACTTTTGACAAGCTTCACATCCTTTATAATATCTGAAGCAATCATTAATCATAGTCGGCCAATAAAACCCAACACGTCGCAATAACCATTTCATCTTGGGAGCCGACTGGTGAGTGCCACAAATACCTTCATGTACTTCCCCATAGCAACTCTTGCCTGGTCCTCATCCAAACACTTTAGAAGAACATCATCGATTGTTCGCGATAAAGACCATCATCTCTCATTGTATACTTAAAAGCCATCGCGAACAGCCCTGTCCACCCTTTCACTCGGATTATGCAAGTAATCAACAATGGGCTTTCTCAATGGAATTATCACCGCACTAGATTTTTTTGTTAATGGTCAATCAGTGGGTTCAGGTTCGGCCTCTCCCATATTGTCAAGACAAGACATCGGTCTTTGAGAGATATGAAACATGCCACGATCAACATGATATCCAGATGCTTGCTGTGCCAACTCATTTGCTTTCCAGTTGTCATGTCTAGATATATGTGCAATGCTAAAACAATCCAAAGTAGACATTATATCTAGAAGTTTATCAAGATAAACATTAAGTGATTCGTCCAAACACTGGAAGGCTCTGGATATTTGCTGCACCACTAGTAACGAATCACCGTAAGCCTCAATATGTGTAACACCTATAGCAAGTAGCATCTCTAAAGTTTAATAACAATGCTTCATATTCGGCTTGATTGTTTGTGCAAAAATATTCTAAGCGGCATGAGGCTTCAAAACAGCACCATGAGGAGATATATAAACAATACCAACACCTTGGCCATTGCTACAAACTGAACCATCAAAGTACAATCTCCATGGCACTAATGAAACAAGGTTTATATCAACATCATGCTTGTCATTAATCCGATGTTCAACAATGAAATTAGCAACAATTTGGCCTTTCATGGATTTTATAGATTCATAAGCCAAATCATATTCAATCAAAGCATAAGCCCACTTGCCAATTCTACCACTAAGAATTGGCCTATGCAACATGTACTTAATGACATCGGTTTGACAAGCTACTACACAAGCACTCGGCACTAGGTAATGTCTCAATTTTGTGCAAGCATAATATAAGCATAGACATAGTTTTTCAATAGATGTATACCTTGTCTCGGCGTCCAATAAGCGTCTGCTCAAATACGTAATGGCATGCTCTTTTCCTTCGGTATCTTGAGTCAAAACAGCACCAATAACACCTTCCTCTGCTGCGATATAAAGCTTAAAAGGCTCTCTATGCTTGGGTGCTTTCATTACGGAGGAGTGCACAAATAATTCTTGATCATATCAAAGGCTTCTTGCTGTTTTGCCCCCAAGTGAAATTAACATCATTCTTTAACGAAGGATAGGAGTAAATGCATCAACTTTCCCCGATAGATTGGCTATGAACCTTCTCAAATAATTGACCTTGCCAAGGAACTTTTGCATATCTCTCTTGCATGTTGGAGCCTCCACTTTACGTATGGCCTCTATCTTTTTGGGATCAATTTCGATGCCATCTTCATGGATGATGAAACCCAAAAATTTGCCAGCTGACACGCCGAATGCACATTTCAAAGGATTCATCTTTAGTCCATACCTTTTCATTCTCTCAAAAGCTAAACGCAAATCGGCCAAGTGAGATTCAAAAGCATCCGATTTGACAACAATATCATCAATATAAACTTCAAGTATGATACCGAGTAAATCATGAAAAATCAAATTCATAGCTCTTTGATATGTGGCTCCAGCATTTTTAATCCGAATGTCATCACTGTCCCACTCAAATGAACCAAGGAAACCAGGACATCGGAAAGCTGTTTTGTACATGTCCTCTTCAGCCATAAAAATTTGATTGTATCCGGCATTACCATCTAGAAAGCTAATAACCTTATGTCCAGAAGCATCATTAATAAGCATATCGGCTATTGGCATGGGATACTCATCTTTGGGTGTAGCCCTATTCAAATCTCCGAAGTCAATGCACACCCTCAACTTGCCGGATCCCTTCTTCTCCACTTTGGGACAATGTTAGAAATCCACTCGGCATACACCGCAAGGTCGAATGAAATTAGCTTCAAGCGATCGACCGATCTCTTCCTTGATCCGGTCATATGTTTTCGGATTAAACTTTACGGTCGATTGTTTATAAGGTCTAAAACCGGCCTTTATAGGCAACCGATGCTCCACTAGCTCTCGGCTCAACCCTGGCATCTCATGATATTCCCATGCAAAGCAACAAACATATTCTTTCAATAGCTCAATTAATTTAGCTTTACAATCGGCTTTCAAATTGTTGTTTATAAATGTCGGTCGACTGACTGATCCGTCTCTGATATCTACCTCTTCTAACGGATCGGCCGATGTAAAACCTTGTCCAAGTTTATCCATGTCATCCAACTCCTCAATAGACTCATACATATCGTTCTCGCCGGACCGATATCTTACAAGACGTTTTTGTAACCACTCAGAACTAGAATCCATTTAAACCTTGGAGCCGATTGCATTCAGTGGGCTTTAAAGACACGGGCACAAAACCATTCTTGGTCGCGCTGAGAAAATCAAACTCTGATAAGTCACGTCCCGTCAAGCAAGTAGCATTGGGATGTTGCCAATCCACTGATGCATCGGCCAAAGCAACACAGGCTGAGTTATCCGCATGAATGACTTCCACTTCATCATCAACCTTTGAATCAAAAACTGGTGCATAGTGGATGGCACGCACCGGTTCGCATGAACCCAATCACGGCCTAGTATAACGTTGTAGTTACCTTGCACCTCGGCGACAAAGAATGCAAGAGCTAAAGTTTTGCTTCCATCGTAAGCTCCACATACATCACACCTTTGGCTTCAGTTCTCTCTTTGCCTTCAAACCCGTTGAGCACCATATTGGTCTTGATCAATTCTTCATCGAGCAAACCCAATTTCACGAAGACCGAATAGGGCATAAGATTTACCACATCACCACCATCAACAAGCATTCAATCGAGTGGCGATCCATTGATATGACCTCACGAGATACAACGGTTTCAAATGTGTTCTTGGTTCTTTTGGCTTCTCAAATATTGCGTTTTTAGGGCCAAAATCCAGTTGAGCCACTTCCCCTTCCTCATCTACGACGTAAACTCAGCGGGTAAGTAATATACCATATTGATATCCATACCTTCATGGACTGGTGTAGACTCATAGTCTAACATATCAGCCTCTTCTTCAAGTGGATCGACCGATTCTGAAATCTAGTCGAGTGAAGGAGAAGTAAGAAGTGTTGCAGACGATGTAATAGCTGTCGCATCGTCCTCCTTGGGTGGTGTAGGCACCTCTGTGATAGATGTAGAAGCTGATGTATCTTGTATTTGTCTAGGCCTCCACACTTGTTTTGCTGGAACCATGGGTCGAGTGTCATTGAACGACTTATCCCTTTGCTTCTCGGCCTCCTGCTCTGCCATCTCTTGACTCCTTAACCTCTGTAGTTTCCTCTTCTGTGTTTTTGTTAGCCCTGGAGGACGCCACTTTGGTCGAGTGTATTTAGCATCTCTCACCTTTACTTGGCTGGTGCTTGCTTCATGGTCATTAACCGAGTGCTTTGGCGCGATAGCAAGTATCGGCTCAGTCGAGTGGTTATGCACAGTCGGCTGCTGTATGGGGAATGTTTCGGTGCCCAAGATAAGTGAGTCGACATCCATTTTCTCCTTGCCTTTTCCCGACTCAACTGCTGCAACACTTGGTGACTTAATACGCCATTCTTTTCGACTTTCCAGATGCATGAAATTTCCATTTGGGCGCACCTTTTTACTCAGATGGAATCCACTCGGATGGAACTTACTTGTATGGATTTCACTCGGATGAAATCTACCCATCCATATTTTTTCATTTGGATAGCTTCCTCCTGGGTGCATTCTTACACTAGGATAGTTTCCACTCGGTCGCATATGTTGACCAGCCGACTGATAGTCACCAATGTTGATCGGCCATTATATGAGTAATCAAGTCGATTCCACAGATTGCCTCTGCTTCTTACGAAAACTGCGCCCTTGGTCCACTCGGTTTCGCATCTTGTTGAACATATCATTCGATGGTGACCTTGGTCACTTCAAGTGTGATGGCGGTTAGAGCTGGGACCACCGATCGATTAGCATATTTGGACAGCAACATATCAAAAGTTGGCTTGATCCGCTATGCGTTGCACTTTAGCTTCATTCCTCTTCCATTTGCCAACTTCGGACTCTTGGGCTTGACAAATTTAACTCGATTGTCCTGCTGCACCTGTGTTTGCCCCCCGAGTGTAGGATTCTTGATGGTGATCTTGATCACTTCCTTGCCATCGGGTTGCTTATCAAGCACAACATGTCTCCCCAAGACCTTGTCACCCTCCTTGTCTTTCCTGGGCTCACCAACAATGACATTAGCTTTATTAGCAGATTCGGCTACCTCTGGCCGAATGAGTAGCTTCTTCCCTTCTAAATCCATGGTGTTCATTGGATAGGGCTTTTTATCAACTTGCAACTCAGAAAAGTTCAATCGTCCATCATTAATGGCCGATTGTATTTGTCGTCGAAAAACATTGCAATCGTTAATAGCATGAGAAAAAGAGTTATGATACTTGCAATAAGCACGCCGTTTCAGCTCTTCAAACGGCGGTAAAGTATGAGATATTCTAATAATCTTAGCCTGCAGCAAAACATCAAATATTCTATCACACTTAGCAATGTTAAAGTAAACTTCATCTCTTCATCACGATTCTTATGAATCGGTTTCAGATCATTGCAAGTAAAGGGTTTGGCCTTAGATGGCCAAACAAATTCAATAACAAAAACATCACCCTCATCGTCCGAGTGATCACTATCATATTCCACCATATTCATCTTTGGTCGATCGGCTTTGTACCTATGTACTTCTTTGAGATCTTTGCTTCGGCTTTCCTGAGCCAAGGCCCTTTGTAAGACATCGTTGATATTTAAAAACTCATAGCCTTCTAGTTTTTCTCTAATGGGAGTTCTCAAACCACTCAGCACTAGGTCTGCCAAGTCTCTCTCGGTTATCACCAAACTAAAACATCGGTTTTTCGTTTCTCTGAATCTCTTGACGTAATCGGAGACCGATTCATCATGTTTCTGTTTAACCGATGTTAGATGTGACAACTTGAGTTCATTGTCGCCGCTGAAAAAGTGATCATGAAATTTCTGCTCTAGCTGCGACCAAACTCGAATGGAACCATGTGGTAAAGAAGAAAACCATGAAAATGCGGTACCAGTTAATGACAAAGGAAATAAATGCACTTTCAACTCATTTAGTGAACCTGCTTCACCTAATTGTGCCAAGTATTGACTAACATGCTCCCATGTGGTTTTTGTGCCCTCTCCATTGAACTTAACAAAATCTGGAATTTTATATCCTGGAGGGCACTGGATGGCATCAAAGTACTCGGGGTACGACTTTTGGTAAATCCAATTCCGAGGTAACTCAACTCCAAAATTTTCTCTAAGCATCTTAGCCATCTCCTCTCTAAGATTAGCTAGACCATCATCCATAGTGGATGATGAAGCTTGTGGCAGTGGCATAGGAGGAGTATGATCACTAGCTGTAGGTAGGAATTGTGGCAGGTATGTCGACCCATAATTTGCTAGTGGTCGAGTGGTTGTAGCTGTAGGTAAGGTTGGGTTCGGCGTTGCCACCGAACCTGGCATGCTCATAATAGGATTAATGGGTGCAGCCACAATCTGATTTGTTTGGGTAGGATAATAAGCCATCGCACGGGAGGCGCCGATGCAATAGGTAAAGCCTGATTAGGGTTTTGCACACTAGCAGCTACACCATCATTACCACTAGTCGATTGAGATGTATTCTTACGAGCATTAGTATTTTCTATGAAAGTTTGATAGACTAGATTGTTACCATCAGCAATACGACGTTCAATCTCAGCCTTTGCTCGGGAGAAAAGGTAGTACTCACAGAAGGTTTAACCTGTTCGGTTTGAAGAGGAGGGAACTTGATTTCTTCAATCGGAGTGATGTTGCCTTGGCGATCCTTTTTGAACTTTGCAAGGAACTCCTGCAAATCCTTCTCTCCGCGCGCCTTCTTGTACTCCTCATAGACTTGGCGATGATCAGCCGATATCTCATCAAGACTGGGCTTAATGATGTTATCGACGTCTACCTCGGATGGCTTGGGAAGATCGAACATGGTGGATGATGATAATTGATCTTCTTTCCCCATTGGAGTCGCCAAAAAGTGTGTTGACACACGAACACGTCACGTGTGCCCTCGATGCCGGGGGTGATGCACCACAGCTCACGTCGAAGGAGACCCAACCGACAGCGATCGCAAGACAATGACGGGCGCTTTTGCAGACCCGAAAACCCCACACCCCCGGGAGGGACCCGTCAGGGAGTGCGGCGGCTATGGGCTGCCCTAGGTCGATTCGCTCGCCCCTAGAGCCTCGGAATTCGCAGCTCTCAAACACGAAGAACAGCGAAGAACGAGAGAGAAAAACGGTGGAGAGATAAAACGTAGACAGGAAAAAGTAGTATATTGATTTGTTCGATTGTGTGTTGTTCAATCGGCCGTCACCCCCAACATATATAAGAGGCGGCTGGACTTCCCGTACAAGCAAAGGATTTATCTAGGCTTTCCTTACAAGAAAATTACATCAATTCACGTCCTAGAGTCCTAGTTCTGGTCCCACTCGGATTCAACCCGAATCTGGTCTAATCTTCTGTCTAGCTCCTTGCGTGGGCCGTGGAATCTGCATATGACTTCCGATGGAGACGGTTCAAATATCAATTTTGTGTGCTTTGACGAGGCCAACAATCCGTATGTTGATCACTTTTCCAAATAAGGCCATCTTGAATACTCCACGGGGTCATCTCTAATTTCGAGTCGGACTCGTTCATGTAGCTGACCGGACCGTCCGACTCTTGCAGCGTCTCTGCAGGTCATATATTACGTCGGAAGATGATGACTCCAAAAGCAAAGTTGACCGTTTCGATGTTACGAACAACTTCCGTGTTGAACATTTTTTCATCCGAAGCCATCTAGATAAGTATTTGAGCCCATTTTCAGCATCTGGTCGGATTGGCCTCGACAGTTTCTACTGTTCACGGCGGCAAGCTTTCCCGGCAAGGTTACTGTTCACGGCGGCAAGCTCTCCCCCGGCAAGGTTACTGTTCCTGGCGGCAAGCTTTCCCGGCAAGGTTACTGTTCCTGGCGGCAAGCTTTCCCGGCAAGGTTACTGTGCACGGCGGCAAGCTTTCCCCGGCAAGGTTTTTGAGGCAGTAAACGACCCCGGATAAAAATGTGCCCAAAAGCAAAGTTGACCGTTTTGACGAGGCGAAAAACTTTCGTGTTGAACATTTTCTGATTCGAGGCCATATTCTGGGGCAAAACACTCACGCATTACGTCAGACACTTGCCAAGACATGTCTGGTCTCCCGCGTCATATTTCGCCTCTTGACAGGGCTGCATTCAGATAGCTCTAACTTTTGCATACGAACTCGGATTGAGATGATTTTTATATAAAAATCGACCGATTTGACGAGAAGAAGACAATTCATGTAGAGCATTCCTTCATCCGAGGTTGTCCTGGAGGCTAATTGACCAAAAAGCACTCAGAACACCTAAACATGACAATCTGAGTGTAGTTTTGGTCTTTGATATGATGCCGAATAATTATGGTCCAAACATTAAAGTTGTTCCATTCGGTGATGTGAAACTTTTCATGCTGAAAACCCTTTCACTCTGTATCTTGCCAAAATCAGGCGTCAACACTTCTCACACCCACACATACCAACACAAACACCACACACACAAAAAAATTCTCCTGGTGCCTCTATTCCCTCCCCCCTTGCATATACACACTCAATGGAATGGAATCTCTTGTCGTGAAGTCATATTCATCTGTCTCTCTCTCTAGACCACCCTCATTTCTCGTGCTATCTCTCCCCCCCGTTGGCCCCTCTATCCATGCCTCTCTCGAATACGTAATACACACACATACCTCTCTAGGCCCCGCCAAATGCATTAACTACACATTCACACTTGTTACATCACGTACCCCATTGATCTAAAAAGCCCTCTCTTCATGTTTATTTCGCATACAACATTCCTTTTGAATAAAGTGTGGCCAAAAAATTATTTTAGAGTTTCTACATATATACAACATTACAAAGTTATATGGAGGAGTCTGAACGTTAATTTGCATTGCATTGTGCCCACAATGATATTTATTCCGCACTGTGAATTTGTATATTTTTATACTATATACAAAGTTAGTCATAATAAAGAGAAACGAAGAGCATCTCTCTCTCCATCGCATACCCCGCTGTACGCCCCTTTCACGTATGCACACAAAACTATCTCCATGTCCTCTAAAAGTAAGCCCCCAGAAAATTCATGCGTGTTTCATCTTTCTCTCGCGATATATGCAATGACGATCATTGTATTTGAAGTGAAAGCACGATACATACATTGGACTTCATAATCCACTCGTTACGGTCACCGTTTACGTTTAGTGGTTATTATACAGTCACGGGCTCACCGTACAACTTTGTATTTGCTCATGACATGACTAGTTGACCAGTTGAACGCTCCACGTGGCACCTGATCTAGTGTTGCATCACATTATCTCACTAACATCGTGCCCACCTGTCGACTTGTATCTACTCTACATCTACACTATTATATAATACATAAAATACACTCTTATAAAAAACAGAGTTAGTGATGATGGTGTGCCTGCCATCCTGCAATATAGGCCGTCCGATTTACATCTGACGGACAGGAAAGAAACTATGGCAGTTTTGCAAAAAGGTACCCACACACCTCTCCACATTTGCAAATAAGGCCTTCCCTCGTTCATCCTTTTCTCTCACAAGATAAACAAGTCATACAAATGCATCTTGATGTTACGTGCAACGCACGAGCATCTTGCTAGTAAGAATGAAAACAAACGACAAAAAAATATTTTGACGGTGGTGCGAAGTCATGACCGCGGGCACAGTGGACAAGGTGGCCTTGTATTGGTATGCTGAGCCGTCTGTTTTAACATACAGGAGCTGGTGTGGTGATTATACACACACGCACGCATGCGCATGAACTCCATCCACGCAACACTCACACAAACACATGCACCCACGCACGCACGCAACACTCACACGTACACACGCAGCCACGCACACACGCAACACTCACACGCACACATGCACGCATGCATGCACACACCAGTACACCACACGACCAACACACACTCTCACGCTCAAGTGCTCAACCTACACGTGCATGCGCACACATCAGGCCCTGACAGACACATACACAACCAGGTGATTCCCGCGCACGGGTTGGAGCCTTGTCGTGCCTGCGTAAATTTGTGTTTATCTGACCTTTTCCCTATGCGAACTGACAGGTGGGACCCACAAGGAACGTGGTCAATTTAACTAGTCAACATGGCGCCACGCAGACTATTTGGCCGGTCAACAGAGTGCAATCCGATGCTGAACCGTGAGCAAGTGACCGTATAATCACCGCAAAACGTATATAGTGACCGTAATCAGCTTATTCTGAAGTTCGATGACCGTACTACGATTTTCTCTCTGTAGGCCCTCCAAAACTACATCTCTACACGTTCTCGCATGTTACATCTAACAACTATGTAATACAGCACTACTACTACACTCTAACACAATAAATCATATGTGTTTTTAGTTTTACTAGATATCATATTGTTACTTATAATTATTCAATTTGCATACATTAAAATTGCCTTTGAAATGTATGGCCAGTATCATCTACCGCGCGGGAAAAATCCCGCCCTTTCCTGTTTGATCGGGTTTGTATCAATGGATCATGCGAAACAGCAAAACTATAGTACTACTATGATTACAAGTGACAGTTCATCGGGCGTCGTGTCATCTACTCCTCCGTCAGAAGAGTGGAGCGCTCGCTTTCATAAATCTTCTAGTCCCTTTCACGACATGTGGGACATCAAGCTACCGGGTCCACGTGCCATACCGAATACTGATGCAGAGCAGCCGGGTGAAGCACCCAGTCATGGCGCCCGACGTAGTAATGAGCAATGAGGCGTCAAATCACAAAGCTGCACCTTTCCCACAGTTAAGTTGGAGGGACGAAGTAATAATGCTAAAAAGAAGTTGGAGGGACGAAGCAACCATCATTTCACTCGTTGCTGAATCTGCTTCTCCCTCATCTTCTTCAACTTAACCACGTGTTGCTTCTGCCGTTGTTCTGCCTCATGTGGGACGCGGATCAGCTTGGTCGCTTCTCCCTCATCTTCTTCAACTTAACCACGTGTTGCTTCTGCCGTTGTTTTGCCTCATGTGGTACGCGGATCAGCTTGGTAAAGCACTGACACGTGGGACCGCATGTTAGCAAATCGCCAGGACAACGTCCTCCGAAAATAAGAAACCTCCCCCGCCATCCGCGCGGCAAAATCACCTCCTTTTTACTAATCTTTGATTCTATAATTTTTTAGATCAATATAATTGAGATTTGTATAGATAGCACATAGGAGCAAAACCAAGTGGTACGGTTAAGGGCATCCACAATGTGTAGCCAAATGTGAAAATAGCTTTTGGCATCGTGGGAACCATTGTGGATGGCGTTGCCAAAGCCAAAAAGATGGAACCGAAGTTCCTGATTGATTGATTGAAGGAATAGAAAAATGCAACGTCTCTCCTCTTTCTCCCATGCTTGGACGCATGTAGGAGTAGTACAGTATAGAGCACAGAGTCTACTCCCCTGTCCCTTCTATCACAAATCACAAAGCAGTGAGGCGTCAAATCACAAAGCACGGACGAAGCAACTATCATTTCACTCTTCGCTGACTCCGCTTCTCCATCATCTTCTTCGAGAAACCATCTCACCGCACTAGTACTCCTAGTAGTAGTACTAGTAAAGGACTTCCTGGATGCAAATAAAGGCGGTTGTCTCGGCTTGCAAAGCGGCACTTGTAACGACTTACCGTGGTCTCTCTCAATGGTGTTCTCCGTCGAACGCACTTCGCCAAACCACAAAAAAAAATTCGTCGACGTCACCGCAATGGGCAAGGAATTCAAATATAGTTACTACCTCCATTTTTTTGTACACAAGGTCAGTATATCAAAATTACAATTTGCAAAGGGCCACTAACACTAATCGAGGCAAAATTGATGGGGTTAACAACCAAGGACATTAATATCCCTTGCATGCATGCGGAAGTGAGAAGGTTCGTTTGCATGGCGCTACATTAATCAAGCGATGATGAGTGAGATGGTTACCTCTTTGGTCTTTCGAGAAAAAAATACACATTAATTGACACATGAAACGAGGATTTGTATCGAAGGAAAACCCCACCTTTCTTTTTTAACACTAGTACTCCTAGTACGTACTACCTCCGTCCTGGTTTATAGGTCCCTTTTATAGTTTGTGCCAAATTTTGACTAAATATTTAACTAACAAAATGTTAATGCATGTCAAGAAAAATTATCTCATTGGATTCATATTTTGAACATAGTTTTGAAAAATATAATGTTTGGTGACATGCGTGAACATTTTCTTAGTTTAATCTATGGTCAAAATTTGGCACCAAATACAATGGGGACCAATAAACCCGGACAGAGGTAGTACATACTTATCCTGTTTGGCTCTAGGCCTTGCATTGCCAAACGTCGCCACACATTTTTGCCAAGCTTGCCTAAAGTTTTCAAAATGAGAAGGAGGTACACTTGCAAGACGGGCTGTCGCGGTCGCACCGCACCCTCACACGGTCGCTTCCTGCACGCCACTTGCCGCAGACCGCAACCTCACACTTCGGTCCTGCACGCCCAAACCCAACCAAGGGAACGCACCCTCACTGACACGTGCTGTCGCGTGTGAACAAACCAAACTCAGCCATCCTATCGCTGACACATAATTTTCGTTCATAGTGTATGTTTATCCAACCGGAGTATCCGTACGGCCCGTGCGGTGGTGCATTGGGGAAGAAGAAGAGGTGAGGAAGAAGGAAAGAAGGGTTAGGAGCCAGAGGATATTCATCCAACCACCTGAAATGGTAGACTCAAAGCGACTTGCATAACAAATAGTATGTTTTTACACAGCAAAAGATCCATAATAATAAAAACAACAACATAAAGAAAAACTATCATCGTCGCGGAAAGAGACGGCCTCGTCGTCTTTGGCTGCCCGCAGACGAACCAGCCATCGCCGACGACGTGTGTCTCCGCACCGTGGTTGTCCTCGGCCTCCAGCTACTCGTTCAAGCGGGCGTCTGGCGCTTCTGCACGGACGAGAGCACAGCCAGTTCAAGTCGAGGACGCCCGGTTCCGCCTGCAGGAGGGCCTCGATGGCAGCGGCATCCGCGCGCTCCGCGTCGAGTCGAGCCTCCGCCGCCCGGTTCAAGTCCAGGACTTCAGGTTCCGCCTGCAGGAGGGCGTCGATGAGAGTGGCATCCGCGCACTCCGCGTCGAGTCAAGCCTCTGCCACCCGGTTCAAGTTTAGGACTTCCGGTTCCGCCCGCAGGAGGGCGTCGATGAGAGCGGCATCCGTGCCCTCTGCGTCGAGTCAAGCCTCTGCCGCCCGGTTCATGTCCAGGACGTCCGGTTCCGCCTGGAGGAGGGCCTCGATGGCAGCGGCAACCGCGCGCTCCGCCTCAAGTTGAGCCTCCGTCGCCCGGTTCACATCCACGACATCCGGTTCCGCCTGCAGGAGAGCCTCGATGGCAGCGGCATGCGCGCTTCGCGCCGAGTTGAGCCTCGCCTCGGGTCCTCCTTTAGTATCGCCATGTTAAACCGCTGGTCCGCCTGCACCATGGGGGACTCGGACGCCAGCACGAAGTCGACGTCCATCGTCTCATACCCATCGGGGGCCTTCTGCGCCACGACCTCCACAGTGAACATTGGATCGGCTTCCTCCTCCTCGTAGCTTGGCTCCAGAGAACTCGGGGATTGGCCCGGTGCAAAGCGAGCTTGGGAACGGAGGTCTGTGGCGTAGGCCGCCGCCGCGATTTCTGCGCGGCGCTCCGGCGTCAGTATCTTGTAGTAAGTGATCTTGCGGCGCACCATGGCTTTCCGGCGAACTAGGGGACGCTTGATGCGGGCTAGGGGATCGAAAGGTGGGGGAATGGGCTGGAGATTTGGTGTGGTTTTAGGGCAGTGGCTGGTGTAGGCCGAGCAGCGAAGGTTCTGGTGTGAATAGTGGTTCCGGTGACGACCGGTCAATCGGTTTTGACTGTACATCGCTCTTGCCGCGTTCGCGTTGCAGCCCAGCACGCTAGACCCTCCACGTTGCTCACCGAATGGAATGCGCTTCGTCTTGCGTTTTCGCTCGCTTGTGGGACCGCAGTTGAGAGCAAACCGACGTCCCTCCCCCTCCCCCGCCCGCGTCATTTATTATACCACTACTCCCTCCGTTTTATGCGGAGGAAATAAAAACAGAGGGAGTATACTACGGATGAGGACCCCCTGATGTGGCCGAACCCATTGAGTAACTGACATGCAGGGCCTAGCAAGCATGGGGTCCGCCAGTAAGTGACCGAAGGGAGGGTAAGGCAGGGATACCTACGTCAGAGGATCCACTTCCACTATACTAGTTTGACCAAATGTTAGAGTAATAATATATGACATGCAACTTACACAAATGTTAGAGTAATAATATATGACATGCAACTTACACAAAGCATACAGGGTCTAATGCGCTTTTCGAGGCTAACTTTGACCAAATGTTAGACTAATAATATATGACATGCAACTTACACAAAGCATATGGTCAATTTCGTATGTGAAAGGAGTTTCCAATGATATAATTTTCACATTATACATCTCATGTACTCCCTCCGTCTAGGTGTGTAAGTCATCTTACGAAAACTTAATAATCCCAAAACACGTAGGCGCGGTGCATTAACTTCTACCTCGTTTCTTGTTTCTTGACATATGAACCAATGAGAGATGAGGGTGTGCATGCTTCAAATGACCTGAGACTATCAAACATGACATGCAGTGGTTAGTTCATTGCATGCAATACTATTAATTAGCAAATAAACGTTAATGTCTCCCGTTTTCCCATCCTCCTTGGTCACGGTGCACAGCCTAAGATGACTTACTCACCTATGTGAAAGGAGTACTATTAATCTTGTCAATAGTCAAATTGGAAACCATCTCGAGTACAAATCTAGGAGTACGTACGAATCTAACAATATTGATTGGGCGTTGTTGAATGTTGATACCTTTTTTATCATAGTAGAGATACTTTGACTACACATAAAAATTATATGTAAGGTAGAAAGGATAGGAGGGAGTATATTGTACGTTCAAAAACGAAACGAACATTGAATACCCTTTATATATGACTTGCGGATGCTATGATCACCGGTTCAAAATTTTGAATCCGCCTTAGGTATCACGTGCCCCCACTCGGTCCCTCTCGATTTCATCTCGGGGTCCAGAGATCTATTGAAAGAGGACTAGGGTGGGTACATGCGAATGATACTCGGCGGAATGTTCAAATGAGGCATGCGGGAGGATGGACTCGACTGGAGGGCGACATGATCGATGGAGAAGAGGGTTGGAGAGGAATGAGAAATAAGAAAACGCCACATGATTACACTTGAACGGCTCAAATAAACAATAAGTTGTCTCGCTTGGCCTACATAGTGAAAGGCCTAATGCGCAACGCGGAGCACTGACACTCGAATATGGCCTGGAAAACAGGGAAACCGACATGTGGGCCACACCCGTCGGGACGACGTAGCGCAGACTAGTCCAATGGAGGAGCTGGCCCACGACCTCCTCACCACCGACAACCTTTCATGTGGGTCTTTGGGGCCAACAACGGGGCGCACCTCCAGCACCGCCTCTGGACACGGCGACCGCGGTGAGCGACACGCTCATATCGTCGATAGACATGGTCGATTTCAGTGTGCCGAGGGTGGCGTTTGTGCTGTGACACGACCAACGGTATGTTTGGTTTGTGCCCAAGGTTGCCCCATCAAAGCATTGGGTAGCCAAAATTTTGGTTGAGGTATTGGTTGCCCATGATTTGGCCCACATTGGCAAGAAAAATGAACTAGAGTTGGCTAGAGTTCATTGGCATGCCAAAGAAATGGCAACCATCAAAACAAAGACCAATCTTTGGGTCATGACCAAAATTTTGGTAAGGTGCACTTTGGCCACAATCCAAACACACCCCAACACCCAGCCCATCGCGGATGCACGGGGCGCCGCGACGCATCCGCGGAGTGGTGTAGCGCGGCCAATTGCATCCTCTGGACCTGAGACCATGCGGGGTCGTCTTGCTTTTTCAATGACATGCGGGGATCGCATTTGAGCAAATGGCATCTCCAACATTGCCACGACCGCGAATCGACTACCTGGCACACCAAAGCCCTCGTCCCTCGCGCCGTCGGCTGCGGCGTTCCCAGCCGGCGCCAGCTGCCCGCATTCATGCCGTCCATTCGTATGTCGTTGTTAAGAGGCTCGGTGCCCGAGGAACCAACTCCGGCGACTTAATGACGCACCCGGACGCTTGGCCTCACCGGAATGCGCTACTTAAAGCGGTAACGCCCAGCTAACCTCCACACCATAGCGCATCGTCCTCCTACCTGACACCACATCCGCCATGACCGCAAGTGCGAACGCTCTACGGGAGAGCTTGTCTTCGGGGATGAAGCTCGAGGTCGCCGCCCTCGCTCAAGTCGCCTCTCGCGACGCAATAGCGGCGTAGATGGACACGGACGCGACCGCACAAGCGGTGGCCACGCTGGCGGCCGACGACGGGAGCACCGTCAGCCACACGTCCTACTTGCCGCCGTCCAACGTCCGACACCGCCGAGGTCGGGGACTCCTCCGAGGATGAGTAGGGCATGGGAGGCGGCAGGGCATGGTGTGCCAACTGGCCGGTCCGTATCCCGTGTTCTACTCTTCCTCGCCGGAGACCGCACCTTCACTTCACGGGTCTTGGACCCCGCCCCCATACATAGAGATCGCAGATGGAGGACGTCGTTCGCCGCCGTAGATTAGGTTTAGGGTCGGGTTTCTTTTATTTTTCTGTCTTATAAAAGTCGAAATGTAATGAAAATCTGCCGTGTTTGTATTAATCTCGGCCGGTGTATGTGAACTTTCACAATAATATTCATATTGTAGGAGTACTAGTGCACGGAAGATCATGATCTTGTGAGAGAAAAGGATGAATGAGGGAAAGCCTTATCTGCAAATGTGGAGAGGAGTGCGGGTAAATTGTCATAGTTTCCTTCCTATCTGTTAGATATAGATCGGACGGCCTATATTGCAGGATGACAGGCACACTATCATCACCAACTCTGCTTTTTATTGAACCGAGACAAATCTAAAAACCCAACTAAGCCAACCTCCCAAAGCATATCGCTGGAAAAAGACCGGCCGCGCCGTTTTAGTCGGGTTTACCGGATTACTAGTAGTAGTATCGATGGATCGCGAAGCAACATTTTTGAGGCGAAGCACCTAGTTTAAAACAAAAAAGGCGGTACACTCCACAGCACTCTGTCATGGTCGCATTGCACCCCACACACGCTCGGTCCTGCACACGGCTCACGCGAACGGAACGCGCTTCGGCTTGCCTCTTCACTGACACGTGGGACTGCACTTGGAGAAACCGACCATGCGCCAAACTCCCCCCGCCCACCGCGCGAAAATCCTCCCCCCCCCACACACACAAAAATTCCCCCAAATTCGATTCAACCGCCCTTCGGCCAAATATTCCCCAAACCCCCCTCCCCCCCGTCCCCCCTCCACTCCATTCGCTCCGCCAAAGCCGCCCTCCCCACCGCGCCGATACGTCGGCGCCGCGGTTCGTCGAGGGGACGCACGGCGATCCTCTCGCTCCCACAGTACGCTCTCGTAGTCTGTTGTCCTCTAGCCGCGCCGCCACCTCTGGCTACGTTCTTGTGGAGGCGCATGGCGGTCAGCGCCGCCACCGCTGGCGACGTTCGTGTGGAGATGCACGGCGGTCAGCTTCTCCAACGGTACGCGCATTCTAGACTGAGGCCCCGTTCATGTCGGTGTAGCGCTGAATGTTAGCTGATAGACGTTGTTAATCTCACTATTTGCCAAAGTAGTTTACTGTCAATATGCTCTGCTTAAGAAGCTTCCTTGCCCTGCTCGCACTCAATCTGCTTAGCTGAGATGGCATGCCAAGGCCGATTAGTTGCTAAAATATCCTGCCATATATTTATTGTGACGTAGATTGCCATGGTCTAGTAGCCAATCTGTTAGGTGAAATAGCTCTACACCGTTTTATACTCGATCTTTGTTGCTGCGATGGCCTTCGATAGTTCGATGGTTGTGTGCTCGGGCTCATTGACTGCTGAAACAACCTGCCATAATTTAGCACTCAAATCTGTTTGCTGAATTAGCTTTACATATATTTCGTTACTTAGATCTGCTCGTCCAAATATCTTGCCATAGCTTTAGACATCGACCTAGGTATTTTTTTATGGACTTCATAAAAAATCATATATGTTTTTTCCTGTAATATCTAGTAGAAGAACTAATTTGTATGTCTAACAGATGGACAGGACTTGGATAACTTCTGCTCGAAGATTCTCCGCTGCATATGTCGAGGGGGTTGAAAACTTAATGAACTTTATCGAGCTGAGTACGGTGGTCCGAAATCAGATGTGCTCGCCTGTAGCAGTTGTATGAATTCAGTTAGAAGACCCTACCAACTGTGCAAAATCATCTACACTTGTATGGGATGCCGGTCACATATACTAGGTGGGTTCATCATGGTGAAGCTGTGAACGTCAATGTTATTGACTACGTGGAAGCAGCAGATCACCATCTTGATCTGCCTGATGCTCAGGTGGAAGAGGAAGAGGAGGTGTGGTGGCGGAGCCAGTGAGTTTGACCAACATTGAAACAGTGCTACGAAATGCTCGTGCATTCCGTGAACTTTCACCTGCAGAAGAAAAACGGTGGGCCCGCATGTTGGAACAATGCAATGTTGCTGTCACCCCAGGAAATAAGCTGTCAGTATTCTCAGCTGTGGTCACCTTTCTTCAGGTGAAGACATCTGAGCAGATGACCAACAAATCATTCGATGCGATGTTGGCTGCTTTCCGCAAATCTTTCCCAGATGCGTCTGAGCTGCCACACACCTACAGTAAAATGAAGAATATCCTTCGTGCAGTTGGAATTGGATATGATATGATCCATGTTTGTAAGAATAATTGTGTTCTGTTCCGGAAGGATTATGCCAACTTAATGAATGCCCGAAATGCAAATCATCAAGATGCAAAGATGGCGATGCTGTGAAGAGGGTTCCTCATAATGTTCTGAGACATTTTCCAATTACACCAAGATTGCAGAGGTTGTTTCATGATGTTGAAACAAGAGAGGATGTACTGTGGCATTCTAGGAACCAGGAGTAGAGATCGTAATGTAATGAGCCATCCATCTCATGGTAGTGAGTCGAAAAGCTTCAATGATAAACACAAAGAGTTTGTGCTGACCGAGAAACATTAGACTTGGCTTAGCTTCAGATGGATTTAACTCATTTGGCCGCAGGCGCCACATATAGCATGTGGCCAGTGCTTGTTGTCCCTTACAACATGCCTCCAAATGTCTGCACCAAATAATCAAACTACATGATGGCCTTGCTCATCCCAGGTCCAAAACGTCCTGGAAAGGATTTTGATTTGTTCATGGAGCCTCTTGTGGAGGAACTTCAACAGCTATGGAAGGGTGTTCTCACTCGAGATCTATATAGCAGCCCACCAGCTGATTTGTTTCTGCGTGTTGTTGTAATTTGGTGCATCCATGATTATCCGGCTTTGGGCACTATGTCAGGGCGAACGACACATGGTTACAATGCATGTGTTCGCTGTGACAGGAATCATTGTCATCGCAATACTTAGCAAGATCTGTTACATTGGACACCGCCGTTTCCTTGCCAAGGACAAGCCGCATCCTAGAAAATACCGAAGACATGTGTTCAATGCAAAGCATGAAAACCGTGATGCGCCAAAGAGGCTCACCGCCGATGAGTTGCAAGTGGAATTAGAGAAGGTCAGTATATTACACTGTGAAACCATCCCGGTAATGGTAGCAGGAAAAGGAAGCGTGTACGGTAGAAGAGAGATTATTGTTTACCCGCAGGTCCACTTTGTGGGACTTGGAGTATTGGAAAGATTTGGATCTGCGGCATAATCTTGATGTGATGCACATCGAGAAAAATATATGTGACAGAATTATCGGCACACTTCTTAACATTGAAGGCAAGACGAAAGATACCTTAAAATCTAGGATTGATTTGACACACCTGGGTATCAGAAAGGATTTGCAGGTGCAAGATGAAGGTAAACCACGGGATATGGCACCAGCTGTGTACGTCTTGGACAAGGTAAAAAGAAAAGAATTCTGCGAGGTCCTGTCACGTGTGAGATTCCCACATGGATTTGCTTCCAACCATGAAAGGAGAGTCGGTCAGATGGAAACAAGGTACAAGGGTTGAAAACTCATGACTGCCATGTCCTACTTCAAAGGGTTTTACCTGTTATCCTTAGAGGATTGGGCATACGACTTACTCTGAGCAGCTTGCAGAGTTGGGACAATTCTTCGTGGAACTCTGCAGTAGAAATAACAGGATAGATGCTTTGGAGCCGCCTTAGAGACAAGATACCAACTATCCTATGCGACCTTGAGAAGATATATCCTCCGGTCTTCTTTGATGTGATGGTGCATTTGGCTGTTCATCTACCCGATGAGGCACTACTTAGAGGTCCAAGACAAGATGGCTGGATGTACCCTATTGAAAGGCGGCTAGGCACTTTCAAGGGCTATGTTAGGAACAGAGCTAGACACGAGGGTTCCATTGCAGAGGCCTTCATTGATACATAATCGTTGACATTATGCTCAAATTTCATTGAAACAAATTGATCAGCTTAGCAAAGAGGTGGGTGAAGACAATCTCGGGCTCAATGTTTTCAATTATTCTGTTCGAGTTACAGGGAAGAGTCGATAAGAGGACAAACCTAAAGATTTGGACAAAATGGTTTGGTATGTGTTGCATAACTGTCCTGAGATACTACCTTATATCAAGTAAGTGCAGTGCTGCAGCTTATACATCGTAATCTACTAAACTTGCAGCACATTCTTATATATTTCGATGTTTGACGCGATCACTATGTTGTGCAGCATGTACAAAGAGGAGTTACTGCCGCAAAATCCAAGAAACATTGACAAAATGGTTATGGCAGGATTTGTGAAATGGTTCAAGAACCATGTAAGCTTTTGAAGTGCACTGCCAGTTTTTTTAATATATTGAGTACATAAGATGATCAGCTTGTCTATTTTCTAACCATAGGTTAAGAAGATGCGAGAGGATGGGCAGGCAGTTGATGATGCCCTTTACTCACTAGCAATGGGTCCTGATACTCGGGTAAGACATTATGAATCTTGCGTTGTTGGAGATGTGCGCTAAAACACCCTTGCACGAGACGAAGGCAGGAAGACACAAAACAGTGCCATCATGAGCATGGATACGTATGACAAAGAGACAACTGAAATGTATGCTAACATAAAAGACATTGTTCAGTTTCAGTATATCTCCAGTTTCGAGGATCATCGGTGTGTGGTTCTATTGTGTTGTCGTTGGTATAACCTGTTTTCCAGGATCGCAAAACCCAGAGCTGATGATTATTTCAAATCCATCAATGTCAAGGCGGTGTACCAGACCAATGAGCCTTTTATTTTGGCAAATCAAGCAACACATATATTTTTCTTGGAAGACACATTTGCACGTAGCGATAACTGGAGAGTATTGCAAAGGTTTGAGCAGAGGAATTCGTTTAATGAAGTTGCACAACAAGATGATTCTTACACTGCTCCTTATGTACAAGATAACACAGATGTTCCTAATATCTTTGAGAACCATCACGTCAATGACGCAGGCGAAAATATTGCCTGTCGTGCTGTGGACATACAAGAGTTGATCAAGAAGAAGCCAACGTTCGAGGATGTTGAGGACGAAGAAGAAGATGACACCGTGGGGAATTATGATCCGCATCGATACACATGGCGAAGATGTTGACGCTGCCGCTGCGGATGATGATTACATTGCTTTTGTCGTATTTGCCTCGTCAAGACGCTTTTTATCTACTATGTGAAATTGTGTTTGCTATGACAACTGAAACCTGATGAACATGTTGTTTAGTATTTCGCTGTGAGAACATCACTTGTTATGTATGCTGATTTGTGTTTGGTGATTGTATGACAACTAAAACAAGATGACATTGTTGTTTAGTTGTACTCATATTTGGCTGTGAAACTTGAATTTGATGACATAGTTTGCTGTTGGACTGCAATTTGCTTGACGTCTTCGAATGAGAACAAAGCTGACCCGACAGGGCCTCTGCTATCTATTTATTTATATGAGCAAAAGGGGATACCCCCTGATTTCTGTTAATAGAAATCATTAGATGTTCACAACACTACGCCCAGCCTGCTACACAGGTTTCATTCATTACTAGTTTCAGCAAAGTGCTCATGCCGTAGCTAATCGAATACATCACGAAAAGTGCTACATACACCGCAAATAAAGAGACTATCATCCTACAGAGCACATCAATTTTTCCCATTATCTTCACAAGCTCTTTCATCTCCTCATTCTTTGTCAAGGCCGTTCAGCACTGTTGCTTGGCCATGATCGGAGGAACTGCGTCTTTAACCTTCTCGCTGCATCTTCCTCTTCTGCTGTTCCTTCAGCCATTTGTCCAACACCCCAACCTGCCGGTATTGGGATTCCTCGGCTAACCAAATAATCAGCATAGTTGCATTCCCCACATCAAGAACTTCCCGTAAATACAAATCACACGAATCTTCCCTTTTCTCGCACGAATCAAATTGGAAGATCATCAACCAAACTATTAAAAAATCAGCAACCGAAAGCAGCGTAACAACACTTAAACATATTATTACCCCATGATTTGGGCATTTGTAGAAGACTTCGGCCAGGGTTGCGGATTGTGCTTGAGACGCGACGGATGACTCTGCGTGATTTGCAAAGTGGCACCACACCAACGGCAGCGGGTTGCGATGAACAATCGGTCATGCGGTGCGCGGGCGAGGGTGTGATGAGACCCACAGGCGATGGTACGGGTGGCGACTTGGCGCATATCTGGTTGTTGTCTGCTGAAGAGCAGGTGGACGAGCAGCCAGCGGACATGGTTGCTGCGGCCAGAGCTTCTGATGCTAGGCAGAGTAAGTAGAGAAGAGGAGAAGCGAACGTTGGATATGTCAGTTTCATTACTTGTAGAGTAGCATAGCACCATATATAGTCATAGTCTAGGTTTGGATTTGAACCAGCCATGTGAGCACGTCTTTCTTTTTCTAAAACTCAGAACGCCTCTTTACCGGGTACACTAGCTTGTTCTCAGACGCCTTCCCAAGTCTTTGATTTTCTTTCCTTTTTTTATGACGAAGGAAGGACAAAATTGAGAGTTCCCTGACTCGAACCCAAGACCTCTCGGTTGAAAACCAAGGGTGCTAGTCACTTATGTGGTAATGTTCCTGTGAGGAGGATGGCGTATTTAACGCATTTTCCTCGCAGCTTTTCTTCCTATATATAAAAAAGTATGCTACTTGGTGTTCACTTAGTCAAAAACGATTATGCCAACCTTGACTGCTCGATTGACATTCAACGTCTGTCGCGCTTTCTTGATCTCTTCTTCCTCGAGCCGCCAAAGCCAAACCAGCGCCGGTGGGACCGCCTGCTCCCGCCTCCCACGGCTGGTTGTGATCTTCCCCGGCTCCTGTTCGTTCCCGTCCGAGGCCTCACCATCGTCCTCCGCGCTCACCGTGGCGCCGCCCTCCGGTGTTGTCAACATGGTAAACAACCGAGAGGAATAAGGAGATGACTGTACATGGTGAGGATGACAGTAGGGACCCAGCAGCGCGCGCAGTAATTTTGTTTTTTCGGGACGGAGAAGGGTATCAACTAGGTTGTGCGGGACCCGTGGGTCTGCCTAGCCCAGGCTTTTATTTCATATGTTTAGCACATGACCAGCCTAGTTTGTTTTTTCCTTTCAAAAAATGGCTAGCCAGCTATTTTGTTTTTTGCAATAACCAACATAGGCCTACTTGCTTTTCTACGCCTACCGGACCGGAAATCTTTCAAGACGAGGAGGGATGCATTTTGCCCAGAAAATGGGCTATAAGTAATAAGAAATGGGCTATAAGTAATAATAAATGGGCTATAAGTAATAATAAATGGGCTGTAAAATGAAAAAAAAATACAGCAAACAGGCAATTAGTTCCCAAATACTGTTTTCTTTTGGATTTTGATATTTTAAATTTCATTGTTTTTTTGCGGGTAAAATTTCATTGAATTTATATTAAGGTATATTTAGATTTAAAATTAATTTGAATCCGGCTAGAAATTTCGGGCTGTATGCTGTTTGGGACAGATTTGGAGGTTGACTTGTGGGTCTACTAGGTTGACGTGTACTTTGGCTTTGTCAACTTAGTCCACAAACGATTCTAGCAGCAGTGACTGTTGGATGTTAATCCAACGGCCGTGCTGCCTCTTCAATATCTGATCTTCTTGCTCCAAATTACCAAACCAGCTCGGTGGGACTACTGCTCCCGCCTCCGTGGCCGGGTTGTCTTTGCCACACAGTGCCGCACCGCCCCACCCTACTTCATTGCTGGCCGTGCCATTCCTCTACTCACCCACACCTCCTGTTATTTTCCCGACGACAGCCTGCATCAAGAAACCCTCAGATTCCCCGCCACGGGCAACCATTGCCGAGTCTTCCCGGCTCCGTGTTGTTCCTTCCTAGGCCTCGCCGTCGTCCACCGCCATGGTGCTTCTCGGCGCTGCCTAGTCAACATGGTCAACGAACGACATCCATCGGCCGTGGATCAGACGCAAAAATAATGATTCCTCCACCTGACAGCTGGGACACACCGAAAGGGCCTCTTTATTTCACGAAAAAACTTCCCAGCGCTTACAGGTCGGACTCACCAGCTATATCTTCGCACGCAAGGAAGTGCCTCCTTATTACGCACAAAAGAATGAATACTCCCCGTGCTAGTTGGGACCCACCTTGGTGGGAGGCTGACTTGCGGGCCTACTAAGTTGACGGGACGGAGGGCTTTGTCAACTTAGTCAATATGAACGATTCTAGCTCCAAAGGACTGCACGATGTCCATCCAACGGCCATAGTGCTTCTTCAACCTCTGGTCTTCTTGCTCCAAATTACCAAAGCAGCGCCGGTCGTGCTGCGTGCTCGCCTCGTGGTCGGGTTGTGATGCCGCTGGAGGCCTCACCGCCCCTACTACTCCCACCGCTGGCCTGTGGTATCTCTCTACTCACCCACACCCTCGTTATTCTGCCGACGGCAGCCTCACGCCACAGCCGAACCAGTGAACCTCAGATTCTCTCCGCTGGCTACCACTGCTATAGTTTTCCCAGCTCCGCCGTGCCCCTTCCTAGGCCTTGTTGCCGTCTGCACTAATCACCGGTGCTCTCGGCCAAGGCGTGGTCAACATGGTCAACGACCGACTTCCATCGGAAGAGTACTGTACGTGGAGAGTGTCGGTGTCAAAACCGGCGGATCTCGGGTAGGGGGTCCCGAACTGTGCGTCTAGGCGGATGGTAACAGGAGACAAGGGACACGATGTTTTTACCCAGGTTCGGGCCCTCTCGATGGAGGTAATACCCTACTCCCGCTTGATTAATATTGATGATATGGGTAGTACAAGAGTAGATCTACCACGAGATCGAGAGGCTAAACCCTAGAAGCTAGCCTATGGTATGATTGTTGTTCGTCCCCACGGACTAAAACCCTTCGGTTTATATAGACACCGAATAGGGTTAGGGTTACACGTAGTCGGTTACAATGGTAGGAAACCTACATATCTCAGACGCCAAGCTTGCCTTCCACGCCAAGGAAAGTCCTATCCGGACAAGGGACGAAGTCTTCAATCTTGTATCTTCATAGTCCAGAGTCGGGCCAAAGATGATAGTTCGCTATCCGGACACCCCTAGTCCAGACTCCTCAAGAGCACCCGAACCAGGCTTCAATGATGATAAGTCCGGCGTGTTGATTGTCTTCGGCATTGCAAGGCGGGTTCCCCTCCGAATCCTGTGTTGAATAGTGTTCGGCTTTCTTGTGAATATCGCGCTTCTCGGCTTCCACGCCCAATAATGGCCATCTTCCACGTGCCGAACGAATGTGAAAAGTCAGGGTATCTTTACATTTACCCCCCTTGCTGTGCAAATGAGCCGTCTATAAAAGAGACGGGGATCCAGATCCGGATCACACCATCCTCCCTTCGCGAGCCTTCATCAGTGCGCCTTTGCCAAAAAACCCACTCCACCATGGACAATCGACGCGGCTCCTCCTCTCATGTTCCCAGCCCTCAGCCCGGAGATTGGGGGAGATGCTCAGTCCCGCACAGCAAATTGGTGGTGCTCCAAACCAAGGGATTCCTTCCCCCGGCCTTCATGGTTCCGGTGCGTTCCGGACTCGCCACTTATAAGGGCGGGAAGCAGTGAGAGCGCCCCGATCCCTCTAAGGGAGAGCGGGTATGCTTCGTGGTCTTACCTAATGAGAGGACTCGGATTTCCAATCCATCCGCTTTCTCGGGCTTCGGAGTTCTACGGCCTCCACTGCACAACCTTACGCCGCCTCCATCTCGCATATAGCGGGCTTTAGGCCCTTTTATGAAGCTGTTTCTGGGCGTTGAGGCCCATTTCGCTCTGTGGAAGAGATTGTTCTGCCTTGTGCCTCGTTCTCACGAAAGGTCAATATATCAAGTGGGCGGAGCCGAACTATGGCGCATCACCAAGACCGGATACCTATCCGGAACCCCAAAGAAGGCATCCGAGGACTGGCCCTCGGAATGGTTTTACATGGAGGACGTCCCGCTGCCGGATCCTGTTTGGATCGGCCTTTCGGAGTTTAGCAACGCTCCTCTGAAGAAGCGCCTAAGCCGGGCGCTCATGAGCCCCTAGAGGGAAAATGACCGGACGTCCTTTACTTGATGAGCCGAATAAGATTACTGGCTCATGCCGAATTGACCATGATTGGAGTCATGGCAATCTTCATTATGAGGGGAGTGCAGCCGCTCCAATATAGGGGCCACCCCATGTGGGACTTCAACGGGGAGGACGATGCCACCCGTCATGGCCGCAAAGGGCCGGGATCGGTCACCGAACTGGTGAAGACCTTGTCCGCCATGTACAAAGGGGAAGAGGAGGATTTTCTCCGCGTCAGTCCACTGAACGGGTTTTGTGGCCTGTCCGATCGATGTTCCCGTGGTTAAATATCTCATTTCATGGTTTCTACGCAGGAACTGCGCCGGGCCGTGGAAAAGATACACAGCCCGCCCCCACAACCCGAGGATCCGGAACGGTCCTCGATCCGCCTCCGAAGAGGACCCGGATATAAAGGTGGAGCTGATCGACGGGTGTTCCACCAACTTAGCATCGACAATGCTTTGGTTGCCATTACGGCCGACTACCCCGGATTATTTCCGCCTCCTGTAACCATGACCGAAGTCCGGATACCATGACCCACCCGTGATTTACTTCTAATCACCACATATTTGATGGTGTTTCGCAGGGGGTGCCTTCAGAAGGGGAAGCCGAGCCTGCCGCGGCCGTCCAACAAGGGGCAGCTCGGCCCTGCATGCGGAAAAGAAGTGTGGTACGACTCGAGACGTCGCTGCAACGGTATGAAGTGCCATCGTGTTTTAAGGAGAGGTTCCTGGGAGGCACACTGACGCTCGTGGTTTTTTCAGGAAAAAGAGCGCTCGCCGGACTGAGTCTGGAGAAGTTGCCAATCGGACCTCCGCCAACCAGTCTCAAAAGCCGAGTCCGGAAAGGGGTACAAACACGAGGCGTGCGTCGGATGCTCCTCCAACAGAGGATGCCGACAGACTGTCCGCCACCAAGTCAGAGGTGGAGAGCGCCATGAATCATAGGCGCCGCCGGACTATTCTACGTGACGCATGTTTCTCCCAAGAGGCGTTGGACGCCTTTAGTTCAGGAGAAGCGCACCTCCGTGTCGCTCAAGATGGCCTAGCCAGAGCCACGGAGCAGTATGTGAAAGACATACGGGTAAGGAATTTTGACGATTTATATATGCCAAGAGCCCCGAGACTTAAAATAGTCAGGACAACTGATTTAAGGATCATTTGGAATGCAGGTTCTTACCGAAAAGAATACCCGTTTGTCCCAGGAGCTTGAAGAGTGCATGGCCCAACTTGAGGCCGCACTGGCCGCGACCGGGGAAGCCATGAAGACTCCCTCTTGGTAATATATGCCCTTCAAAGTAGAAGTAGTTTTGCAAAGTGCGGCGTGTGCATAAATCTAACATTAACATTGCAGATAGCGCCGGGATGGATCCGGACAAGCAACAGCTCCTGCGCCAGCTAAAGGCTGGCGAGAGCGTGCTTACGAGGGTGCGGCAGGAAAAAAATAACCTCCAAGATGCCAACACCCAACTGGGTGAGGAACTAAAGGATGTTCATGCCCGGTTGTCCGACCAGAAGGAGAATCGACGGCTTCACGGCATTTTCAAGAGTGCTTGAACGAACTTTGAAAGAGTTCGGCGAGGAAGGCGACTAACATAAACATGTATGTAGGTTTGCTCACAGTGTCGCCCCGAGGAGGAGATGCCCAGTTCTTTGGGTGATCTTCTTCCCGAATCAAGGCTACTACACGAACGAAGTTCGGCAGGTGATGAAAGGCGTCGCCTGTGCCTTGTGGCCATCTATCTCCCCGCTCAAGGCATTGGGGAGCTGGCAGAGCGGCTTTAAGGAGCACGGCGGGCGCTTCCGACTATGGAAGATATCGGCTGCCGTCAAAGGCGCCAGGAGGCCTGGGCCATGGTAAAGACGCTAGACACGGTTGTCGACCCAAACCACATGGCCGAGGTCGGACCTGTGGGGCCCGATGGGAAGGAGATCCTCAGTAAGCTTAGTGTACGGCCATGTAGAATTGGCCGCCAAGTATTCCCAAAGAAGATTGTAAATTAGATAGCCTATTAGATGGCATTGAGGAGGAATACAATTAGTCGAGTTGACTATGTAATTGAATATGACATGAAAAATGTCTTCTAGCCGGATTGTAGATCGCTTTGTCATAGCGCACCTTTTCGCTCGACCTCGGGACCCAATAGTCCGGAGTGTGTCCGAATACCTCGCGGTTATGTAAGAACCGGGCATGCATGCAGACAAGGCGTAGGGGTCATTATTGTTGTATCGCATAAGTGCCCAACTAGTTATGTTATATTACATGGATAGTAAGAAACATCTTCCAGGAGAATAGTTCCGTTAAGGGTTCGTTTCGGGAGGCATGCCCTAAAGTGCATGTCCAAACTACTAAGAAAGCAGAAAATCATCCGGGGCAGATGGATAAATAGTTAAAAATCATTTTTCAGTTCACCGACCGAATATTCCCTTAAGAACGCTAGCTTTCGGCTTCACCCAGTCTGAGGTACACATCCAGCTGACCCGGCAGTAACAATTGCAGAGGTGCTCCCTTTACCACCTAGCCGAACAATCGGGAACGTAGGGGTAAGCATAGGAGCAAGGCAACACAGCTTGGCCAAAACTTAAGTCATATCGATGCATATAATGGTGAGTAAAAGGTACATGCGGAAGTTTGACACATGTGTTGGGCATGAAGCCCGTATAAATAAGCTTCTGTTAAAGAAGCCCCCAGGTATAATGAGCGTGGACAGCGCATCAAGTATGTGCGAACAACGCGTAAACGAGCCTCTAAAGGCTTCAAGAAGAAGGAGGAGGACGGAGAGAACTAAAAGATAGCAAAAATAGAAAATGTGGACGGTGGAAGGAGACGAACTCGAGTCCGCGCTTAGGCGTAGAATCTTCATAGACGGGCTGCGCTCCATGGGTTCGGCTCGAGTCGGTTATCCGATGCGTTTCGCAGACGGTATGCTCCGCCGGTCAGGACCTGGTCAATGATGAAGGGACCTTCCCATTTGGGCTTGAGTTTGTCCTTTTTCTTGTCCGGTAGGTGTAGAACTAGTTCGCCAACGTTGTAAGCTTTGGCCCGCATTTCCTCGCTTTGATATCTTCGAGCATTGTTGATAAAATGCGAACGAGCTTTTGCCACGTCGCGCTCCTCCTCCAATGCGTCCAAACTGTCCCGCCGATCGAGCTCGGCTTCTCTTTCTTCATACATGCACACGCGAGGTGAGTCATGCATTATGTCACAGGCAATATCGCCTCTGCGCCGTACACCATAAAAATGGTGTGAATCCAGTAGTACGATTCGGCGTGGTCCGCAGCCCCCAGAGTACGGAGTCGAGCTCCTCAACCCAGTGCATGTTAGATTCCTTGAGGGACCGCACTAGTCTGGGTTTAATGCCGCTCATGATTAGACCGTTTGCTCGCTCGACTTGACCGTTGGTTTGAGGGTGATAGACTGAGGCGTAATCGGGCTTGATGCCCATGTTTTTGCACCATAATTTGACCTCATCGGCCGTTAAATTGGTGCCGTTATCAGTGATGATACTGTGGGGGACGCCATAATGGTGCACTACCCCTGATATGAATTCTATCACCGCCCGGATTCGCCGCTTTTAACAGCTTGGCCTCTCTCCATTTGGTGAATTTATCCACCATGACCAATAGGTATTTTTGCTTGTGGGTTCCTCCCTTAAGGGGTCCAACCATGTCAAGCCCCTGCATCATGAACGGCCAGGTGATGGGTATAGTTTTGAGGGCGGTGGGTGGCATGTGGCTTTGGTTAGCAAAAAGCTGGCAACCGACGATCGTTGGACTAAATCCTCAAGATTCGCCTGCCGTCGGCCAATAAAATCTTGTACGGAAGGCCTTGCCTACAAGGGCCCGGGCTGCGGCGTGGTACCCACCCAGTCCGTCATGAATTTTAGCCAGGAGGTTTCACCCTTCCTCTTCGGAGATACACCTTTGAAGGACTCCTGTTGTGCTTTTCTTATAGAGCTCTCCCACATGGACTTTATAGGCTTTGGATCGCCGTACTATGCAGCGGGCCTCATTTTGGTCTTCGGGGAGTTCCTGCCTAGTTAGGTAGGCTAGGAATGGTTCCGTCCACGGGGCGATAACCGCCATTATTTCGTGGGCGGAGGGTGTTATCTCGCTGGCGAGCCTCCGATTGTGTCGAGTGTTCGTGTCGCGGTGCGGTTGGGTCCGGATTGTTATTTCCGCACTCCTCTTCCCATAGTACGGATGGCTTGAACAGCCGTTCCTGTGAAGATGTTGGGCAGGACGGCATCACGTTTTGCACCGATGCGCTAACACGTCCGCCGCCTGGTTGTTATCTCCGGGCCATATGATGAAATTCGAGCCCTTGAGCAGTCTTGACATTTTTAGGACCGCATTGCGGTACGCTGCCATTTTCGGATCTTTGGCATCAAAGTCTCCGTTTATTTGAGATATCGCGAGGTTCGAATCCCCGCGCACCTCTAGGTGTTTAATGCCCATGGAGATTGCCATCCGGAGGCCGTGCAGAAGGGCCTCGTTTTCGGCTGCGTTGTTGGAGTCCGTATACATTATCTGAAGGATGTATTGGACTGTGTCCCCGATTGGGGACGTCAGGACAACGCAGCCCCCAGGCCGGCCAACATTTTGGAGCCATCAAAGTGCATGATCCAATTGGAGTATGCGCCGTACTCTTTAGGGAGTTCGGCTTCGGTCCATTCGGCCACGAAGTCGGCCAAAACCTGCGACTTAATAGCTCGTCGTGGCTTATAGGTTATGTCGAATGGAAGGATCTCTATGGCCCATTTAGCAATCCGGCCCGTCGCGTCGCGGTTGTTTATAATGTCGTTAAGAGGTACTTCGGAGGCTACCGTTATCAAACACTCTTGAAAGTAGTGTCGCAGCTTCCGGGATGCCATGAACACCGCGTATGCTATCTTTTGATAATGTGGGTACCGGGACTTGCATGGAGTTAGGACAGTGGACACATAGTAAACCGGTTTTTGAAGAGGGAACTCTGTGTCCGTCTGCTTCTCGCTCGACGACGAGCACCGCTACCGACAACTTGATGTGTTGCGGCGATATATAATAGCATTGGTTCACCCACGCTAGGCGCTGCCAGGACCGGATTTGTTGCCAATATGGCTTTTATTTCTTCGAGTCCGGCCGGTATGCATCCGGCCCACTTGAAGTGTTCGGTGCGCCAAGGAGGCAGAAGGGTAACGCCTTTTCTCCCAAACGGGAAATAAAGCGTTTAGAGCGCTTACGCTGCCCAAATAATTTTTGTATTTGTTTGAGGTCTTTTGGCATATCCAATTGTGACAGAGCTCGGATCTTGGCTGGGTTTGCTTCAATTCCTCTACCGGACACAATGAAGCCCAAGAGCTTTCCTACTGAACGCCGAAGACGCATTTTTCCGGATTGAGCTTAATGTCATATTTTCGGAGATTGTCGAATGTGAGCCTCAAGTCGTCTACAAGAGTTTCGACATGCTTGGATTTGACGACCACGGCATCTACATATGCTTCCACTGTTTTGTCGGTCTGGTTTGCCAGACATGTCTGAATCATGCGCTGATATGTTGCGCCGGCGTTTTTGAGCCCGAAGGGCATTGTGTTGAAGCAGAATGGGCCGTTTGGAGTGATGAATGTTGCGGCTTGGTTCTGCTCCGCCATCTTGATTTGGTGGTAGCCGGATTACGCGTCGAGGAAGCATAATGAGTCGTGTCCTGCTGTCAGAAGGCCGATAATTTGATCAATGCAAGGGAGGAAGGGATCCTTTGGGCAAGCCTTATTAAGGTCTTTGAAATCAACACATAGGCGCCAGTGATTTATCCTTCTTTGGTACCATCACCAGATTTGCTAGCCAGTCCGGATGTTTTATATCTCCGATGAATCCGGCTTCAGAAGTTTGGCTAGCTCCTCTCCCATGGCCTATCTCTTGGGTTCGGAAAAGTGCCAAGAGCCTGTTTGATCGGCTTGAATCCTTTTAGGGTATTTAGGCTGTGCTCGGCCACCGACATGGGATTCTGGCATGTCCGAAGGGTGCCGAGCAAAATGTCCCGCTTTTCTCGTAGAGAAATTCTCGTAGTAGGCGTCTACATCAGGGTTTAATTGTGCCCCAATGGAGGCCGTCTTTGCGTGGTCCGCTGGTGGACATGGAATTTGACTATTTCATCCGCTGGTTTAAAAGAGGTGGACTTGGATCTTTTATCAAGTATCACATCGTCCCTGCTTCACCGTGGGAGCGCATCACGTTGAGTTCCTCGGCCGCTAGGGCTTCGATAGTGCCTCGAGGGCTAGTGCAGCTGTCTTGTTTTCGGGCGCGGAGTGCTATGTTCAGATCACTAGCGAGAGTGATGATTCCATTAGGTCCGAGCATTTTAAGCTTCATGTACCCATAATGGGGTATAGCTTGAAAAATTGTGAATGCCTCTTGCCCTAATAAAGCGTGATATCCGCTGCTGAACGGGGCCACTTGAAATGTGACCTCCTCGGACATGTAATTGTCCGTGAGCGAACACTACATCCAGCAGTGATTTTTCCTCTGCAGCATGCTTCCCGGCTAGGGATTATTCCTCTAAAGGTTGTGCTGCTTCGCTCAATGCGGTTCCAGTCTATATCCATTTTTCGGAGGGTTTCCTCGTAGATGAGGTTTAGTCCGCTGCCGCCATCCATGAGTACCTTACTAAGGCGAAAGCCGTCCACTATTGGACTGAGGACCAATGCGGCTGGTGCTCGGGCTGTTCGAATTTGGGTTAAATCCGGCATTAAAGGTAATAGCCGTGTCACCCATGGATTTATTGTTGCTACTTGGTAGACTTCGCAAGGTTATGGAGTGTTCGCTTTCCGCATGTTATTTGATGCGAAAGTCTCAAGATCGTTAATACCGTCTTGGTGTTCTGGGCTGGGATTACGAGGCTAGAAGCTCTTCGCCACTTTTGGCCACCTGCCGTAGTATCCAACATGCTCGAAGGCTATGAGTTGGAGTGGCGCCCGGTGCTATGAATTTTGCAGTGGTCCGCTTTAGCCAACCCTCCAAAGACGGTTCCGTGCCCTTTAGGGGTTTTTGTTTTTGATGTATAACCCAGTGTGCTTGGTGATGATGCACCCTTTTATTTCGGACTAGGGCTGTATTCGGGGCGGATTATCCCAAAATTTACTTTCGGTTTTCCAAGCGCTCTCCATCGCATGACTTTTTGTACTATGGTCACCAAGTCAACAAAGCGTGTAATTTCGCCATTTAATTATGGCGTTTAGGATTCCCTTGTCCGTGCAATTATTGCAGAAAAGTGAGATTGCGTCCTTCTCTCGGCAGTCCTTTATCCTATCCATAACCAGGAGGAATCTGGCCCAGTAATGATGTACTGTTTCAGCGGGCTCTTGCTGAATTCGGGATAGATCACTAATGTTTGGGTGGGCGGGTGGAACTAGATCCGGAACCCAGTCCAATTTAAGACTCAGGGGCCGAGAAGTTTCCGGACTTGGAACTTTGGATTTTTGAATGCTATCCAGTGAATCCAACCCGCCGCCTGACTTTAAGTTCAGGGCTTGATCGACATCCGTCCCTCTGCGGGGAATCCGGCATGGAGGGATCGTGAATCGGACGTAGCTGTCCTTAAGATAGAAGAAGAATCGCCGTATTGCTCCTCTATCACACCAACATGATGGGTAGCCTGGGGAGAGTTGATCTCTCTCAGATCGGTTTTAGGCCCGATCTGGTCGTAGTCTCTGGCGACTCCCAGGGCGGCGATGCGATCCAAGAGCTCGTTTACGGAGGAAAGCTCGATCGGATCTAACTGCTCGGCAAGTTCCGAGTTAACGTGAAGATTGGTTTCGATGACCCGAGAAGTCATCGCCGGTGCGGTGGCCGAACTGGCGGTCATAAGAAAACCACCTAACCGAAGAGTCTGACCAGTGGCCAAGGCTCCTTTGGCGATAGTAGTCTTTAAAGACGGGATGAGGCATCCTTCCTGACGGCGACGTCACAGAGGAACTCTCAATGAAATCACCAATGTCGGTGTCAAAACCGGCGGATCTCGGGTAGGGGGTCCCGAACTGTGTGTCTAGGTGGTTGGTAACAGGAGACAAGGGACACGATGTTTTTACCCAGGTTCGGGCCCTCTCAATGGAGGTAATACCCTACTCCTGCTTGATTAATATTGATGATATGGGTAGTACAAGAGTAGATCTACCACGAGATCAGAGAGGCTAAAGCCTAGAAGCTAGCCTATGGTATGATTGTTGTTCGTCCTACGGACTAAAACCCTTCGGTTTATATAGACACCGAATAGGGTTAGGGTTACACAGACTCGGTTACAATGGTAGGAGATCTACACATCCATGTTGCCAAGCTTGCCTTCCACGCCAAGGAAAGTCCTATCCGGACACAGGACGAAGTCTTCAATCTTCTATCTTCATAGTCCAGAGTCCGCCAAAGATGATAGTTCGGCTATCCGGACACCCCTAGTCCGTAACTCCCTCGGAGAGGCCGATACCGGTCCAGCGGCCGCAAGGAAGTGCCTCCTTATTACGCGCAAAATAATTATTCCTCCACCTGACAGCAGGGATCCACCGGACGGGCCACCTTATTTAATGAAAAAAATGTTTCCCCCCTGACTGCTGGGACCCACCGGACGGGCCAGCGTATTTCGCAAAAAAACGTTCCCCGCGCTGTCAGCTCGGACCCACCGGAAGTGCCTCCTTATTACGCACAAAAAATGAATACTCCTCTTGCTAGCTGGGACCCACCATGGTGGGAGGCTGACTTAGGGCCTACTAAGTTGATCGACGGGGCCTTTGTCAATTTTAGTCAATATGAATGATTCTAGCTCAAGTGACCGTACGATGTCCATCCAACGGCCGTAGTGCTTCTTCAACCTCTGGTCTTCTTGCTCCAGCCGCCCAAAGCAGCGCCGGTCGTGCCGCATGCTCCTGCCTCCCGTGGCCGGCTGTGCTGTCGCGGAGGCCTCACCGCCCCCTACTATTCCCATCGCCGGCCAGGCCCTGCGGCGACGGTAGCCTCACATCGCAGCCGAACCAGTGAACCCTCGTACTCCTCTCCGCGCGGGCTTTCACTGCCACGTCTTCCCCGGCTCCCCGTTGTCACCTTCCTAGGCCTTGCCGTCGTCCACCGCCCTGGTGCTCTCGGCGCAACGTGGTCAACGTGGTCAAGGAACGACTTCCATCGGACGTGGACTCTACGTGGAGAGGCTGACAGCTGGGTCCACGACCGCAGCAAGGAAGTGCCTCCTTATTACGCGGAAAATAAAGAATCCTCCACCTCACAGCGGTCACCCACCGGACGGGCCACCGTATTTCACGAAAAAACGTTTCCTCGACCGCTGGGACCCATCAGCTACATCTTCGCACGCAAGGAAGTGCGTCCGGCAAAAACAAAACGATTCGCCCGACCGCTGGGACCCACCAATGACACCTTCGCACGCAAGGAAGTGCGTCCGGAAAAAAAGATTCGCCCCCTGACTGCTGGGACCCACCAGCTACATCTTCGCACGCAAGGAAGTGCGTCCGGGCAAAAAAACAAAACGATTCCCCCCTGACTGCTGGGACCCAGCAGCTACACCTTCGCACGCAAGGAAGTGCCTGACAGTCGGGACCCACCTGGTCGAAGCGTACGTAGCGTTGTCATTTTGGTCGCGAACGTGTACGTACATATATACTGGTGGATGTAGAGGCGCGCACGTGTCGTAGTAGAGGCGCGCACGTAGCATGTACACGTACGTACAGCGGCAAGGGTGCAAGAAAGAAAACACGGCCACGTACGCACATACGGGCAGGGTCTCTAACGCCTATCGCGCATACGTACATGGATGGGTCGGAACGGAGAAACAGCATCGTCATCGTGTTCATGGGGAGCCAACCGGCTGGGTCGGAACGAAATGCGTGGTCGTGTTCATCGGGAGGGCTTGGACGGAACAGGCGATGGAAACGAGGCCTGGCGTACCGCACAACGGAGGAAACGGCCTTGTGTTCGACCGGCCACGTTCAAAACGGGGTCCTGTTGATCGGGAGGGGCCTGGCGTACCGCAAAACGGAGGAAACGGACCTCCTACGGTCGAAACGGGGGTCCTGTTGATCGGGAGGGGTGTGGCGTACCGCAAAACGGAGGAAACGGACCTCCTACGGTCGAAATGGGGTCCTGTTGATCGGGAGGGGTGTGGCGTACCGCAAAACGGACGAAACGGACCTCCTACGGTCGAAACGGGGCTCCTGTTTATAGGGAGGGGTGTGGCGTACCGCAAAACAGGACTCCAAGGGATACTGTTCATCTCCACCGTCGACCTCCTCCAGCCTCCACGGGCTACCATCGACCTCCTCCAGCCTCCACAGGCTCATGTTCATCCAGCCTCCACCGCGCGCTACTCCACCGGCTACTGTTCAACCACCCCTACACGGGCACCCCTCCACCGTCTACTGTTCATCCAGCCCTCCACACCACGGGGTCCTGTTCAACCACCCCTCCACGGCCACCCCTCCATCGCTCATCGCTCATCCAGCCTCCACACCACGGGTTCCTGTTCATCCAGAGGCAACGCCACCGCCATCGCTCATCCAAACCCCCCGCAACGCCATCGCTCATCCTGCAGGCAGCATCGATCGGCTTTAGTTAGCAGCAGAGCGGGCGAATCGCTCCATCGGGTTCGATTAACAGCCATCGATCGATCGCCGGGTTCAAGAACGCCAGAGTCTGCGCAGCAATCGCCGGGTTCGATTAGAGCCCAACGCCTCGCTTCGGCTTCGATTAGAGCCAACGCCGCACACATGCGGCGTACATACGAGAGAGAAATGTGCATCGCTCCGCCCCGACCTCCCACCCTAACCGCAACTCCTCAAATTTTCCTACCCCTCGCTTCTAACACGGTTTTTTCCGTCATGGACGGCCCAAAGAATGTCATGCAGCTGCGTCTCCGGCCCGCCCAGGACGAAAAGCCCATTTTCTGTCATGATTTTTTGTCATAGAAGTAGGAGTCCACCACATCTATGATGATACCGGGTTTTGGTACAATTATCATCATAGAAGTGTCATATGTATGACAGAAAAAAATTTCGTTCAGCCCAAAATGTCACGGATGTGTCTTTTTTTGTAGTGTAAGCAAGTAAGATGCAAATGGATTCAAGACGGGCAACAGGGGCAAAGGTCTCACCAAAGTCCAAACCTTCAACTTGTGAGTACCCTTGTGCCACTAACCTTGCCTTGCTGCGGATGATTACACCATTCTCATCTTGCTTGTTCTTGAAAATCCACTTTGTTCCAATGACGTTGTGTTCCGTAGTTGGCCTCTTGACTAATGACCACACTTGGTTGCGCTCAAAGCTATTTAACTCTTCTTGCATAGCAATGAGCCAATCGTTGTCCATCAATGCATCTTGTACCTTGAGAGGCTCAACACTAGACACAAACGAGAAGTGAGCACAAACGTTTGTCAATTGTTTACGAGTGACTCTAACTTCCGATATGCCGGTGAGGATTTTATCAACATCAACACGACAGGCCACACTGGGCATGATGGAGGTTAGGGTTTCACGAGGTTCAACTTCATGTCCATCATCTACATCCTCTACATATGGATCATTAATGTGTGGTGGAAAATCTTCTTCTTCATCTTGCATTTGTTGAGGTTCATTGTCAATAATTGCGCTTTCTTGTTCTTGCCCTTGAGGATGATCTTGTTCTTGATGATTATCATGAAGAGGAACTTGATCATCATCTTGTACTTGGACTACGGGCATTGGTTGAATAATAGGAGCTTGTGGTGGTACGGGTGTTGAAGTAGTTTGATGATGTGTGAAGCTTCCATCTTCTTCTTCGTCATCATGGGGTTCTTGTTCCATTGGAAGAAGTGCACCAACACCCATGGTCAAGATATCTTGAGAAGAATCTTCTTCACCTACATCACTTAGTTCAACTTGCTCCCCATGGGAGCCATTAAATTCATCAAACACCACGTCACAAGTTTCTACAACACATCCATTGGATTTGTTGTAGACTCTATAGGCGTGAGAGTTTGATCCATAGCCAACAAATATGCCCTCAATGGATTTGGATTGAAATTTTCCTAACCGTTCTCTTTTGTTGAGGATGAAACATTTGCACCCAAATACACGAAAGTACTTGACATTTGGCTTGTTCCCGGTTAGGAGCTCATATGGAGTCTTTTCCAATATAGTGCGGAGGAAGAGCTGGTTTGATGCATGGCATGCGGTGTTGACGGCCTCGGCCCAAAAACTATGTGGCGACTTGTATTCATCCAACATGGACCGTGCCATCTTCAAAAGTGCGCGGTTCTTTCTTTCTACTACACCATTTTGTTGGGGGAGTGTATGGAGCTGAATATTGATGATCAATCCCTTCATCACTAAGAAACTCTTCCAAGGTGTAGTTCTTGAACTCAGATCCATTATTACCTCTTATTGCCAGAATTCCTTTGTCAAACTTGCGTTGTGCTTGCTTGGCAAAATCAATAAAGGTGATCTTCGTCTCGTCCTTGGATTTGAGGAAGAAGACCCATGTATATCTTGAGTAATCATCCACAATGACAAGCCCATACTTTTTCCCACCAAGACTATCCCACGAAGGAGGCCCAAAGAGATCCACATGAAGGAGCTCCAAAGGCCTTGAAGTAGACACAATATTCTTGGGTGGGTGCTTTGATTGATGTTGCTTCCCGGCTATGCATGCACTACACACACGATCTTTCTCAAAAGAGACATTGGTTAGTCCAAGGATGTGATTACCCTTTAAGAGATCTTGAAGATTTCTCATGCCGACATGGGCTAGCCAAATGATGCCATAGCCACCCCTTGCCGGCCTTGGCCATTAGACAAGTTGCATGGAATGTGCTCTCTTTCGAGAAATCAACCGTGTAAAGGTTGCCATCCAACTCTCCAACAAAGGCCACTTCGAGAGTAACTCTCTTAAAGATTTTCACATATGTTAGTCCAAAAAGTGTATCATAACTAACAAAAGCTAATTGTAGAACAGAAAGCAAATGGTATTTGAGGGACTGGACAAGCATGACATTTGCAAGAGACATGTCATTTGTGATAGCCACCTTGCCCAACCCGAGTACCTGTCCTTTTGATCCTCCACCAAACATAATGCTCATAAATGGTTGAATAGCTTGCATGAAATCGTAGAGCAATTTTCTATCTCTGGTCATATGATTGGTACATCCACTATCAATCACCCATTCTAATCCACTAGAGAAAGCAACCTACACACAATTATGGCTTGGTTAGAGGCACCCATTTTGCAATGGGACCTCTCAGGTTAGTCACAAGGGTCTTAGGGACCCAAATAGCATAAAATCGAAATGCATTTCGAGGACCAACAAACTTAGCAAAAACTTCTCCATCCTTAGTATTACGAAGTACATAGGATGGAGGCATGACCACTTTTGGCTTGTTGAGAGTAGGCATGCCCTTTGTGGCCTTCCCACAAACAACCTTACCTTTCTCCTTGTGCCCTTCTCATACAAAAGTTTCTTTTAGAGGGGTGGTGCACTTTTGAGAGGACGTCTTCTTCTTGCTTGTGCTTGGGTCAAACCCGAGTCCCTCCTTGGCAAACACCTCATTGTGTTGGTTCAACACCTCATTAAGGTTCTTTTGCCCTTGAGCACATGTCATGAGCCCTTTCTCGACTAGAGCCTTGAGAAAGCGATTCTCCTAAAGAATAGATGCTAGATCACTACTAGAGTTAGTAGTACAAGCATCAACATTGATAATAGGAGAAGAGTAAGCCTTGGCTAGAGTTTCAAGATAAGTAAGCTTGAGTGTCTCAAAACTCTTTGTAAGAAGGGTGAGCTCTTCTTCATTAGTCTTGAGGGACACGGATAGGAGCTCACAATCCTTAGAGAGAGAAGCATTAGACTTCACAAGCTTACTTTTATCATTCATCAACTCTTCGCAAGAGTCAATAGCCTTTTTCAAGGAGGCAAGATCTTTAGTATGAACATCAATGTTTGCACCAATTTTTAGGCATAGTTCATCATTTCGTGCTTCCTCATATTGGACTTTCCGCTCAAGGATTTCATATTTTTCCTTTTCCTCGGTGACGAGGGTTTCGAGTTCCTTAATGGAGATGGTGTGCTTACTCACCATCTCCATAAGCATACGAAACATAGTGAGCTTCTTTCCTTTAAGGGAGCACATGAACTTATTTAGTTTAGAAAGCATAGGATCATCTATATCATCATCCTCATAACTATCCTCCGCATCAAGATACTCATCACTAGGAGTAGAAGGAGTGAAAAGAGGAGGGTTTGATCGTGGGGTTGCCTTGACCTTGTCAGGAGAGTGTTGGTCCCCACCATCTTCTACCACGACCTTTGCCATGAGGCACTTGTGAGTGTTGCCCTTGTAGTCCTTCATGTAGTTGTAGGTGACTACATCACCACTCTTGTTGACTAGCCTCAATGTGTTTTGAGAATCTTGAGCAACTCCGGCAACACCACTAACATCATCTGGATCGGATTCTTCTTGAGCAACCATTGCTTTCCCATCTCTCTTCTTGAGCTTGGAGTTCAAAGGATCTGGCAACTTCTTCTTGGGAAAGGTCTTGGGAAACCTTGGTTTATCCTCTCTCTTCTCATAAGGGCACTCGTTGGAGAAGTGGTTGGTTTCTTCACAGTTGTAGCATTTTCTTACTTTCTTCTTTTGAAATCTTCCCTTGAATTTTCCTGCGCTAAACTTCTTGACAAAGAGAGCCATGTCTTCATATGAAGGGCCCTCATCGGATTAAACCTCATCATCATCATCTTCTTCTTCTTCTTCACTTTTCTCATCATCACATACATGCTTGGCCTTCAATGCAAGATTGATCTTTGATGTTGGAGTACCATGCACGGCAAGATGTTTTGTAGCATTTGCCTTTGACTCTTCAAATAGTTGGAAAGTGGATATGATGTCATCTGTAGTCATTTCCTTCAAGGCATGGTGTTGTCTTATGTCCCACACCATTTGATGGTGATATGGGGCAAGAGCATGAAGCAACTTGTCCACAAGGAATCGCTTAGTCATGTTGAATCCATCTTGTGTCTTGTCACACTCACACGACTCAATGTCAGCGGTGAGAGTCATGAGACGCTCAAGGAGTTGATTGGGAGTTTCATCTTTCTCCATACAAAAGTTTTGCAATTGCCCCTTGGCAATTTCATATTGAGTACTCCGGAGGGTGGAGGTACCAGTCTTGGATCTTATAATACTTTCCCATAGTTCCTTGGCACTTGTGATGTGTATGAAAGGTCTTCTTTGCTTTTCAACCATACCTCTCCTTATGCACATGGTTGCAGTGTCATTGAGATTATTGTCATAAATTTCTCTTGGTGTAGGATTATTTGGATCAACCACATGGTAACCGTACATCAAGATCTCCAGCATCTCATCGTTTCCATATCAAAGATGATCCTGCATAGCAACTCTCCACAAGGCAAAATCAGAAGTGGCATCAAGTAAAGGTGGTTTGCCTTGAGGGTTATATCTTGGTTTCTCAACTTGGGGTCTTGCATAAAGCCAAGGAACTGGAGTGTTCATTGCTAGGAGGTTGTTGACCAGTGACGGAGTAGGCACAGTTGGCCTCGAAGCCGCACCGCCCGAAAGTGGTGCAAGCACTGAGGACAACGTGGCTATTCTCATTTGGACCAAGGCCTCAAGAGAAGCATCATGCTCCTCCTTTTGTTTAGCAAGGGCCCGTTCTATATCCTCAGAAGTAAAGGTCTTGACTTCTGAAGAAGCCTCGCCTTTATCCTTCGGATCTGCAACACGGGGAGTCCCATCGGGGTTCATCTCGCTCTAGGGCGGTTAAGCCACAAGAATAGAGCACGAGGCCCTGATACCAATTGAAAGGATCGTGATGGACCTAGAGGGGGGGTGAATAGGTATAATTACAAATTTTAATTATTACTTAGCAATTTTAGGCAATAATGCGGAATATGAAGGTGAGCCTAACAATTGCAAGTGTGAAGCTAAGGGCTAAGCAAGATAAACAACTGACACAAGTATGTACATATGATATAAGTAAGTGCTAAGAGACAAGTAACCACAAGTAGAGAGTTAGGGTTAGGAATAACCACAACTCTGGGAGATGAGGATGTATGCCGATGTTCACTTCCTTAGAGGGAAGCTACGTCACCGTTAGAGAGGTGGATGTTACCATGAAGGCACACCAACGCCACGAAGGCTCACCCTATTCTCCCTTTGAGACAACACCACGAAGGCGTTTCTCAACCACTAGTGGTAGACCTTGGGGTGGTCTCCAAACCCTCACAAACTTTTCCGGGGGTAATCACAAATGTTGATTCCTCTCCGAAAGACTCCTACCGCCTAGGAGTCTCCAACCTCCAAGAGTAACAAGAACGATGGGGAAAAGCTCAAGACTTGCTCAAATCACGAATTCCTTTGGTGAGAAGAAGGGGAAGGATTGGATCTATCACTTGATTGGAGAACTTCTCTCAAATGTTCCCAAATCACTTGGGGATCTAGGATTTGGTGTAGAGGATTGAGAGAGAGAGAGTGAAAAGAGTTCTTAGGCAAGCTCAAAGTGAATGGTCAACCTCATCCCTTGGAAGGGAGAAGGCTATATATGGTGGGCATGGAAAAAGTAACCGTTTAAGCCACTTAAGTGCACTGAAGAGGTTGTACGTCCGGACAGGACCGGACGTTCGGTGGCACAAATATGTCCGGACGTCCGACAGCCATCGGTTGTCTAGCCGCTGGGAATTCATAAGCCACGAACCAGCACATAGCAACCGGACGTCCGAGACGTGCCGGTCGTCCGGAGACCATACGTACGGAGAGGCTCGGAAATCCGTAAATATTGTTTTGTGGAAGAAACACTAGATGTCCGAGACGTGCCGGTCGTCCGGAGACCGGACGTCCGGAGAGGCTCGAAAATCCGTAAATATTGTTTTGTAAGAGAAACACCGGACGACCGTAGAGAGTTGGACATCCGGGCAGCCGAGAGGGATCGGACGTCCGTAGAGTACCGGACGTCCGGAGAAAAACTGGAGTTGGTGGGTTTGAGCAAATCTTTCACTAGATCCAACGGTCCCCTCTTAATAGTGCGGGATCCCTATACTCAAGAAAAAACCGTAAACAAAGCTGTCGGTGTCAAAACCGGCGGATCTCGGGTAGGGGGTCCCGAACTGTGCGTCTAGGCGGATGGTAACAGGAAACAAGGGACACGATGTTTTTACCCAGGTTCGGGCCCTCTCGATGGAGGTAATACCCTACTCCTGCTTGATTAATATTGATGATATGGGTAGTACAAGAGTAGATCTACCACGAGATCGTAGAGGCTAAACCCTAGAAGCTAGCCTATGGTATGATTATTGTTCGCCCCACGGACTAAAACCCTCCGGTTTATATAGACACCGGATAGGTTCGGGTTACACAGAGTCGGTTACAATGGTAGGAGATCTACATATCCGTATCGCCAAGCTTGCCTTCCACGCCAAGGAAAGTCCATTCGGACACGGGACGAAGTCTTCAATCTTGTATCTTCATAGTCCAGGAGTCCGGCCAACGGTGATAGTTCGGCTATCCGGACACCCCCTAATCCGGGACTCCCTCAAAAGCCAAGGCTAATGTCTTGTATCTCCGATCTTGAGTTATATGCATTTGTCCCTAGTCATGATCCACACACGGCCTTTGAGACATAATCCTGAGATATACTTGATAAACATGATTAGTCCCATATATGCATGTTGTCATCAACATCAAAATATGATTAAGGGCATGATTACACTTCCAATCATGCTATAGAAATGTCTAGGAACTAGGTTTCTGTTGGGAAACGTAGTAGTAAACAAAAAAAATTGCGCCTATGATCACCCAAGATCAATATGAAGATGCATTACGGGTTGGGATCGCGATCGTTATCGTCACTGAGTTGCAGCAAAAGAAGAACGTGTCGGTGTAGATCGCACTTGGAGTCTCTCGGACCATCGATGAACAATCCCTCATACTACCCACGAACAATCCCTCAAATCGAAGACCGAAAGCATAACCTCTCTACTTGGTTGCAAGCATGAAGCCTTCATGATCTGGCAGCACTTCACCGCCCGTGAAGGCCACCGAGTTGCAGCGGAAGAAGAACGTATCGGTGTAGATCATACGTGGAGGCCCTCGAACCGTCGATGAACAATCCCTCGTACCGCCCACGAACAGTAGCTCGAACCGAAGAATGAAAGCATTGAAATACGTTTATATATATCCGTTTTAGCCGCAATTAATATGGATTGGAGGGAGTATGAAAGTCCAGCGAAAGTACAACACATCTCATCATACATAACAAAAATTACATCGAGATTTCGAGACCACCGAATGATCACTATTGCCGCCAAAACGAGTCGCCAACGCGTCGCTACCGCTGCTCTCCTACCAGAGCTGACTTGACCGTTGACATCAGGTAAGTCTTTGTGCACGTGCCCCTAAGGACCAGCGGTCTGGAGCCGCAGTCATCATCGTCGAACCCTTGCATATATCTCAAGCACCTGACACCAGATCTTGTCACAAGACGAGAAACACTAACCTCACCATCCCAAGGAGATGGTAGGAATATACACCAGAGCTGGTCGACTACATTCAGATGGATGAACTCGACGAGGTTTGGAGCCCGGAAGACAAACTCGAAGAACAAGTGCCACCATCTGCGTGAGCGCCGCATCTGTCAGGACTAAAAAACCCTAACCTAGACTACTAATCAGAGTAGAGGCATTCGGATTCCCCTCCCCGCCACCAACCGTCGGAACGGCAGGCAGAGGGGATGCCAAGCCACGGGCAGGCTGTGAAGCCTAGAGGGGATACTTTGCCCTAGTCACCTGGGTTAGGAGATGAAAGCGAGATCTGTTTGATTCTCTTAGGCACCCCTTTTAACGTGGCCAGGAAATTGATCGATACAAACATCATGAATATCAATATTTGGACGGATGATGCGTGAAACCATATGATAAAACAATATTTATAAACTTGAGCTACAATATAATTTATTTTTGAAATAAGTATGCTTTGGAGATGAGCCAACTGCAAGTGATTGCTATATCACTGCTAGTGCTTTGCCGCTCCCTCGAGCAGCCTGATATATGACCATAGCCATTTTACAAGTTCACCAAAATTTGAAATATTTTGTAGAACTAGAATATTTGGATTCCACATTTACTGTACTTTACCATTTTGATTAATTTTGCAAGTTAGGCAGAATTATACCGGTGGAATCATGTATAATAGCTTCTCTTAAATATATTATCGTATAACAAAAGAAAAGATTTTTTTCCATGATACTAATTATTTCAAGTGCACAAAATTGACGACCACATCACAAAGTTAAGTTTTATTCGAGCCCACAAGTCTCAGTTTTTCAACCATTCAACAATCAAGTAACTAACATTAATAATTAATTAGTGGCATTTTATTTGCTTGTACTTTTCTCTGACTTATTATTTTTCTCGCATTATACTCATCTTCTGGTTTTACTTAAATTCATTATGTGTCTGCTTGTGTGTTATTGAGTGCTTTCGATGCATGATGCGCAATCAGATCTACACCTAGCCATCGGCAACATGTATCTCATTCTGCCTTGTAGTCAACTAGCACCATTTTGAATTCTCACATATTCCTATAGTAGCTTTATGATTGACGGCCTATGAATGGAATGCTCATCTGGATCCTATGGAGGAACATGAGAGAACCAATTTGCTCACCCACGTTGCATCTAAGTTGTAGAATAATCCTCGATGCTTCTCAAGCCTACGCAACTCATTTAGCTTTAGATAAGACATGATCGTTACTTCTTGAATAGACATGCGATCTTCATCTATCATCACTAGAGGCTTCTAATGTAAGTATATGTGTCCCTTAGGAATTGCCGATGTGACGATGCTTCGGTAGCTCACTGCAACGCATTTATCGGCTTGTGCAGCTGGAGTTATCTGCACTTTCAACACATGCACTAGTTCTCTTCTAGATAGTTTGATTTGCTATCTTTGGTTTTTATGGTAGAATCATATCTTTATTACGTGTCATCTGTTCATATGCCTTTGGTATGATGTACCATACACATATCAACAATGGATGTTACATCTACTAGGGGACACATGATTATTAGCCTAACGTTGTACATGTATCATGTTGTCTTTACCGTGTCATATATTCACATATCTTTGATCTGATTGTACCATACACATATAAATCTTGGATATTACATCTAGGGGACACGTGATTACTAGCGTAACGCCGTACAAGTATCATGTTGTCTTTGCCGTGTCATATGTTCACATGTCTTTCTTTGATCTAATTATACCATACACATATCAATCATGGATATTACATTTAGGGGACACATGATTACTAGCGTAACATTGTACATGTATCATGTTGTCTTTGCCGTGTCATATATTCACATGTCTTTGATCTGATTGTATCATACACTTATCAATCATGTATATTACATCTACGGTACACATGACTACTGGCCTGACATTGTATCAGTATCATGTCGCGAGGAGTTGACTGGAGATGTCATGTTATTATGGTGTACACCCACCTCTGGGTTTAGGTCCTAGTTTGAATTGAGATGTCTTTCTTATTACAACAGAGGCTACATACTTTATTTTCTCTATATGCAACTAAATCACCCACGAGAAGTCGGCTCCCCTTGTTGAGGCCCCAAGGAGATTCCTTCAAAGCTACGTCACGTCTTTGCTTGGTCTCTAGCTACACCTGATGGGTGATTTTGTAAAGGGAAATATGATCTTTATCGGCGAGGGAGATGTTAAATCCATATCACATGTGAAGCTTCCGAGAGTGGTGATAGGGAAATGGTAGCCTCCCCCTATTAACTGGGCCAAACTCAACGTTGATGGTGCATGGGTGGTTCTATGTGGCCGTGGTGGGGCCATTATTTTTCTGGCCTGTCGCTCGCTATGGTCGTGCCCTTTACACGCCAAGCTAGTTGGCTGTATGGAAGGCTTGGCCTTGATATACCAATGGACTGCGCTGCGTATCATTTTTGAGTGTGACATCTTACAAGCGGTCAAGTGGTGAACTCCAAAGTGCATGACATATCACAATATGCTATGGTGCTCCAAGAGGTAAAGAGACTCGAGAATGTGTTTACTCATATATGTAGAGGGCAAAATAATGCTAACCATTTACTTGCTAACTTTAGTAGGATGAAGATCAATGTGGTTTAGATCCAATCCGGGCCGGATAATATCCCTAGATTGTGTAGGGATGAACTGTTATGCTCTTGAGTAACACACCTCCCGCCACCCTATTAATTTTTCTTTTTGAAACCAGCTACCCCCTTTCCATTAGTTTTCATAACGAAAATACAAAGTTCCAGTAAGTAACCAGAGAAGAACAAGGGGCGAGAAAGAGAGAGTAGCGAGTTCTGAGCAACTGCCAGGAAACCAACTCCTCACATCTGCAATCAAAACATGAACCATGGGACAAAAACCTGGTGCTACCCTTCATCGCAGAACTAAACCTAAGCCAACATAGGCACATCATTCACATAGTCAGGATTACCGCAACACAACACACTAAAATAGAATCACGCACCAAAGCAACATCAGAATAACAAACATGAGAATGCCTTTCTACTAATAGCACAACCAAGCCATCAATCCTTGTGCTATCCGCTCCAGGTAGAGGTGGTCCATAGAATAGCTGCATCTGAGAAGTATTTTCTGTTGTTGCCGTGGCCTCGCCCTTGCTCTCCGGAGCTCGACCTCCATGCCTCACTCAGCTCTCGAGAAAGAAGAAGACTAGAGGAAGGAGATGGACACACGGACACAAGGACTTTCCTGGCGCACGAACGCCCCTCGAGCACGTACTCGACTTTCCTAGAGCACAAACTTAACCCCGCTACATGGCTTACAACACCGTGATGCACATCCTCGCTGGATCAGTTCACAGGAGGAGGTATTTATACGTGCATGCATACACGCCACGTCCTCCACTCTGCCCAGCTCGCACGATCAATCCGCGCGCCGTGGCCAGCGCCCACGACGCGCTCGCACGCGCGTGGCACGGCCGGGCTCTAACGGATCGCAGCGTCTGGCCGCTACTCTCGCTAACAGCCTCGGTCTCCAACCGCAAGCACTGCCTCACGCTCACCCAGTGACACACACGCACGCCACAGGCACACATGCTCGGGCACGCACACACACACCCGAGCCCGCCACGGCCGGACCCGACGCGGCCACCGCACGTACGCACGCGCACCGCGCCTGACCCGTCCGAGCTGTGGCTTATTTGCCCAACACTTCACCTCCTAAGCGACGGCGTTGCCGCACGACTTGCCGATGCGAGCCCTGCCTCGTTGACGTCGTCTCGGCGCCATGGACTCCTCCGCTGTGTCTCCGTCACAAGCCTCCGCTCGCTGCCATTGCAGCAGCCCGCAGTCCCGTGCGCCGCCACGCCGCGTCTCCGTGCCACGCACCTTCCACGGTTGTCGCGCCGAGCCGTCGCGACCTCTGCGCCACCACGTAGGTCCTTCGCGACCTTCTCCGCGACCGCTGTGCCCTTCGCGCGCACTCCCCACGTCCCCGCGCTCCGCGGGCTTCCGCCGCGCACGTACTCGATATGCGCAACCAGGTCCAGCGCCTCGACGCGGTCCACTCCCGCGGTCCCGACGCGTCCAGTGCGCACCCATAACACGCATCGGTCGCGCCCGGCTCGACGCCGCGTTTTATTGCCCTGCACCGCCGCGGCCTCCATGCCGCCATGCCGTGCTGCGCCGCCGCACCACCACACAGCTCCTCGGCGGCCTCCGCGGTCGCCGCACGTACGACGTCACCGCCCGCCGCCTCCGCCACGCGCCACGGCAGCCACAGCGCCGCCCACCTCCATAGGCCGACACATGGCCCAGAGCTCCATCGCGCAGCCGCCGGCGAGCGCCGCCATCGCTGCCACGCTTCCGGCACGGCAAGCACGCCCAAGACACCAAGCTCATGATACCTAATATTGTTGCCGTGGCCTCGCCCTTGCTCTCCGGAGCTCGACCTCCCTGCCTCACTCAGCTCTCCAGGAAGAAGAAGACTAGAGGAAGGAGATGGACACACAGACACAAGGACTTTCCCGGCGCACGAACGCCCCTCGAGCACGTACTCAGCTTTCCTAGAGCACAAACTCAGCCCCGCTACATGGCTTACCACGCCACGCCCTCCACTCTGCGCGCGGATTGATCGTGCGAGCTGGGTAGAGTGGAGGGCATGGCGTGTATGCATGCACGTATAAATACCTCCTCCTGTGAACTGATCCAGCGAGGGTGTGTGTCACGGTGTTGTAAGCCATGTAGAGGGGCTGAGTTTGTGCTCTAGGAAAGTCGAGTACGTGCTCAAGGGGTGTTCGTGCGCCGGGAAAGTCCTTGTGTCTGTGTGTCCATCTCCTTCCTCTAGTCTTCTTTTTATTCGAGAGCTGAGTGAGGCAGGGAGGTCGAGCTCCGGAGAGCAAGGGCGAGGCCACGGCAACAACATTCGAGCCCGCCACGGTCGAACCCGACGCGGCCACCGCACGCACGCACGCGCACCGCGCCTGACCCGTTCGAGCCGTGGCTTATTTGCCCAACATTTTCCTTCAACCGCTCAACTTCGTGCTTGGCAACATCAACCATGTCCAACTTCTGCATCTTTGCCCAACATAATAGAAAGGAGCAAGCTGTAAACACAACCTCAAAAGGAGTTTTGATCTATTTATTCTCAAATATAGCACGATTTCATGCTAGCCAAATAGCCCGACAGATAGAAGCCAAACCAATTGTATAAAGTTTTTTTATTCCCCAAAACGAAATTATAAAACCACACATAGTATTGCCACAGAGAATTGGGGCAAAAATCAGTTCCTAGCACCGCATCCAAATAGCTCGAGCCACATGGCTCCGGAATAAAAGACGCTGTGATGACTCCACCTGGTCACAAAAATAACAGGATGGATTGCCAAGCTATTGTCTTTTCCTCACGAAAATGCCAAACGGAGGCCGAGCTTCATAGAGCCCTTTATTTGAAAACTTTAAAATCCAAACTTTTCAGTTTAAAAAAAAATGAAAATGAATTCACATATACCTAAATACCTAATGTGCATGTGTGCAAATTTTCAGATCGAAATACATCAAAATGTGAGCTACATAAAAAGACAAATCTGGGGTCTTTTAGCATATGTACTGTTCATCTATAAAGTCCATGATTTTGGGTTTTTTTGTACAGCTCGCAATTCAAGGTATTTCATCCTGAAATTTTTCACACATACACTTTACATCCTTGCATACATGTGTATTTTTTTCAGAATTTTTTGAAATTGAAATTTATGAATTTTGAATTATTCAAAATAAAGGGCTCCATAGAGCTCGGTCTCCAAAATGCGAGTATTTAACCAAAACCTACCACATTTGCCGGAAACGTGACAAAAAACTACCACTCTATGATTTTGTGCGAAAAACTACCAATTTTTTTCTAAACCGTGGCAAAAAACTACCAACTCGCGAAATCGCTCGCTTCGCCCGCGCTAACCCCTATTCTGACCGGTTGGGCCCGCGAATAGTTGCCACGCTGGCTAACGGATGCCCGACGCGCGTTGACGGCCGTTAACGGCCCGTCCGCTGTCGGCACGACGGCTGTCGGTGGGGCAATAAGTGAGAACGAGCGAGCTCAGCCACTCGCTCATTCTCTTCCTCCTCGCTCGCTCTCACTCGTCCTCATCCACTCCCCTCTCCCTGGTGCTCTGAGCTAGGTCAGTCTATCGCCGTCGCCACCGCGGCCATTGCTGCCAGTAGAAGTTGAGGATGCCATCCTGGTATGACGAGGAGAGCTCGGACGAGGACATCAACATGGTTTCAATGGATCCTCAGCTCTTTGTAAGTGCATAATGGTGGAACAGAGTTAGGGTTAGGGTTAGTTCATCCAAATTGGAGATTCCAAGTTGCTTTTGGTTTGATTCGAAGTTTCTTTTGCAGGAAACCCCTGACAGTGTGGTGGAACCATCTTTCTGTGGTTCTTACACTGAATCTGAGCCGACGTGCATGATGCATCATCAGAGGCCGAAGAAGATGGTGGCTTTTGAAGGTGCTTTGACTGGGAGGCGATTCCTGGGTTGTCCTGTGCAGCAGGTATTAAATCTTGCACGCTAACTTGTTTTGCTGGTGGAGATGTGTGATATGTTTTGCTGCTGGAGATGTGTGGTGCAGCATGTGGTGCAGAGACGTGCGATGTGCAGAGATGTGTGCTGTAGTTTAGAACTGAAACTTGAAAGTGCCATACATATGGAAGCTATATGTGAAAGTAGATCTTTAGTTAACTGAATTCAATACATGACTGAACCTGAGAACACCTACATGCAGAGATCTTTAGTGTACTGTGAACTGAATGTATTAGTTAGGTGTTTACTGAATATAGCTGTTAACTGAAAAGGAACAGAGTTAAATGAATTTATGTCTACTGCTAAATATAGCTGTTAACTGAATTTATCTCTGATGCTAAGTCAGGTGTTATGTGCTTACTATGAAAGAATTATGTTTGCATAATTCAGAGAGCATATTGATGTAGGTGTGAACTTTGATTATCTGTACTAAGTTTGTTACTAAGTGATTTGTGCTTAATTATAAATAATTGCTTCTGTAGGATGTAGGTGTGAACTGTGGGGTTGTGGACTGGGTGGATGGTCCTTGGCCAGAGATTCTACAAAGGTGCCTAACAAGGATTTGGGACATGTACCATGAGCAGTACTTGGGGAGGGTGAATGACAAACAAGCCCATGAGAAAGAGGTGGCCAAGCTACGGAAGGAAAATGATTTCCTGTCAAACAACTATAGCCAGTTGGTGGAAGATGTATCCAAGCTATTTGACTATCAAGATGGCAAGATGTCTCATGACATGGACTATACCAGTCAGGCAATCAATGAACTAGCTGAGAAGAAGAAACAACTTGAGGATCAGGCATAGATTGAGTTAAGTATGGAAAAGCTGAAGCTTGCCAAGGAGCAAAGGTGCATTCTTCAAAGCCAAGAAGATATCATTCAGAACATGAGGAAGGCCATGAAGGAAGTGGAGGGGGACAGGGACCTACTTAAGCAAGAGAAGAAGAAGCTGGAGTATCTGATTGCTGATCTTCTCAATCTTTGGGCATGCCAAAGAAAGATAAGCTGGAGAGGATCAAGGCAATTATGAATGAGTGAAGTGCTTGGTGTGTGGGTTAAGTAATTAGTAGGCCTATATATACCTGGCCTTGGAATGTCATGCATGTTAGGTGTATATTTTGGGAAAGTTTCATGTGCTTTTAGAATGGTATGAGGGAGAGAGGTACTGTTATGGTTTAAGAACTAGTTGGTTTTATCTGTGATGTGATGACTATTATGTTAAGACCTACTATGCTAAGTGATTACTCATGCTAAGTTACGTAAGTAAGAATGTTTTATCTATGATGAGACAGTAGTGACATAGTTGGAAGTGGCAAGTGTTGGGGAACGTTGCAGAAAATAAAAATTTTCCTACGGTTTCACCAAGATCCATCTATGAGTTCATCTAGCAACGAGTGATAGGAGTGCATCTACATACCTTTGTAGATCGCGAGCGTAAGCGTTCAAGTGAACGGGGTTGAGGGAGTCGTACTGCCGTGATCCAAATCACCGATGACCAAGTGCCGAACGGACAGCACCTCCGCGTTCAACACACGACGACGGAGCGGATGACGTCTCCGCACCTTGATCCAGCAAGGAGGAGGGAGAGGTTGATGAAGATCCAAAGCACGACGGCGTGGTGGTGGATGCAAAGGTTCGGCAGAGCCACGAGCCTCATGAGAAGGAGAGGTAGCAGGGAGAGGGAGGCGCCAAGACTTGGGTGCGGCTGCCATCCTCCCCCTTTATATAGGCCCCTGGGGCGGCCCTCTAGATCCCATCTAGATGGGGGCGGCGGCCAAGGGGGGAGGGTTGCCCCCCAAGGCAAGTGCGGCGCCCCCACCCCTAGGGTTTCCAACCCTAGGTGCAAGGGGGGCCCAAGGGGGGGCACACCAGCCCACCAGGGGCTGGTTCCCTCCCCACTTCAGCCCACGGGGCCCTCCGGGATAGGTGGCCCCACCAGGTGGACTCCCGGGACCCTTCCGGTGGTCCCAATACAATACCGGTGACCCCCGAAACTCTCCCGATGGCCAAAACAGCACTTCCTATATATAATTCTTTACCTCCGGACCATTCTGGAACTCCTCGTGACGTCCGAGATCTCATCCGGGACTCCGAATAACTTTTGGTTTGCTGCATACTCATATTCATACAACCCTAGCGTCACCGAACCTTAAGTGTGTAGACCCTACGGGTTCGGGAGACATGCGAACATGACCGAGACGGCTCTCGGTCAATAACCAACAATGGGATCTGGATACCCATGTTGGCTCTACATGCTCCTCGATGATCTCATCGGATGAACCACAATGTCGAGGATTCAAGCAACCCGTATACAATTCCCTTTGTCAATCGGTATGTTACTTGCCCGAGATTCGATCGTCGGTATCCCAATACCTCGCTCAATCTCGTTACGGCAAGTCACTTTACTCAGACCGTAATGCATGATCCCGTGACCAAACACTTGGTCACTTTGAGCTCATTATGATGATGCATTACCGAGTGGGCCTGATGATACCTCTCCGTAATACGGAGTGACAAATCCCAGTCTCGATCCGTGACAACCCAACAGACACTTTCGGAGATACCTGTAGTGCACCTTTATAGCCACCCAGTTACGTTGTGACGTTTGATACACCCAAAGTACCCCTACGGTATCCGGGAGTTACACGACCTCATGGTCTAAGGAAAGGATACTTGACATTGGAGAAGCTCTAGCAAAACGAACTACACGATCTTGTGCTATGCTTAGGATTGGGTCTTGTCCATCACATCATTCTCCTAATGATGTGATCCCGTTATCAATGACATCCAATGTCCATAGTCGTGAAACCATGACTATCTATTGATCAACGAGCTAGTCAACTAGAGGCTCACTAGGGACATGTTGTGGTCTATGTATTCACATGTGTATTACGATTTCGGATAATACAATTATAGCATGAATAAAAGACAATTATCACGAACAAAGAAATATAATAATAATCCTTTTATTATTGCCTCTAGGGCATATTTCCAACAGTCTCCCACTTGCACTAGAGTCAATAATCTAGTTACATTGTGATGAATCGAACACCCATAGAGTTACGTGTTGATCATGTTTTGCTCATGGAAGAGGTTTAGTCAACGGATCTGTGACATTCAGATCCGTATGTACGTTGCACAGTTATATGTCTCCATCGTGAACATGTTCTCGAAGGGAGTTGAAGCGACGCGTGTTGTGCAGGGTCTTCTTGTGTAACCTAGGCTCCTTGGCAAGTGCAAGAGCTCCAGTGTTGTCACAGAAGAGTTTGATCGGCCCCGACGCATTGGGTATGACTCCTAGGTCGGTGATGAACTCCTTCACCCAAATTGCTTCATGCGCAGCCTCCGAGGCTGCCATGTACTCCGCTTCACATGTAGATCCTGCCATGACGCTCTGCTTGCAGCTGCACCAGCCATCGCTCCACCATTCAACATATACATGTATCCGGGTTTGTGACTTAGAGTCATCCAGATCTGTGTCGAAGCTAAGCGTCGACGTAACCCTTCTGACGAGCTCTTCGTCACCTCCATAAACGAGAAACATGTCCTTAGTCCTTTTCAGGTACTTCAGGATATTCTTGACCGCTGTCCAGTGTTCCTTGCCGGGATTACTTTGGTACCTTCCTACCAAACTTACGGCAATGTTTACATCAGGTCTGGTACACAGCATGGCATACATAATAGATCCTATGACTGAATCATAGGGGATGACACTCATCTCTTGTTCATCTTCTGCCGTGGTCGGGCATTGAGCCGAGCTCAATTTCACACCTTGTAATACACGCAAGAACCCTTTCTTGGACTGATCCATTTTGAACTTCTTCAATGTCTTATCAAGGTATGTGCTTTGTGAAAGACCTATGAGGCGTCTCGATCTATCTCTATAGATCTTGATGCCTAATATATAAGCAGCTTCTCCAAGGTCCTTCATTGAAAAACTCTTATTCAAGTAGGCCTTAATGCTGTCCAAAAGTTCTATATCATTTCCCATCAAAAGTATGTCATCTACATATAATATGAGAAATGCTACAGAGCTCCCACTCACTTTCTTGTAAACGCAGGCTTCTCCATAAGTCAACAGAAACCCAAACGCTTTGATCATCTCATCAAAGCGAATGTTCCAACTCCGAGATGCTTGCACCAGCCCATAAATGGATCGCTGGAGCTTGCATACCTTGTTAGCATTCTTAGGGTCGACAAAACCTTCCGGCTGCATCATATACAGTTCTTCCTTAAGATAGCCATTAAGGAATGCCGTTTTGACGTCCATTTGCCATATCTCATAATCATAGTATGCGGCAATTGCTAACATGATTCGGACGGACTTTAGCTTCGCTAGGGAGAGAAAGTCTCATCGTAGTCAACCCCTTGAACTTGCCGATAACCCTTAGCGACAAGTCGAGCTTTATAGATGGTAACATTACCATCCGCGTCCGTCTTCTTCTTAAAGATCCATTTGTTTTCTATCGCTCGCCGATCATCGGGCAAGTCTGTCAAAGTCCATACTTTGTTTTCATACATGGATCCTATCTCGGACTGCATGGCTTCAAGCCATTTGTTGTAATCTGGGCCCGCCATCGCTTCTTCATAGTTCGAAGGTTCACCGTTGTCTAACAACATGATTTCCAGGACAGGGTTGCCATACCACTGTGGTGTGGAACGTGTCCTTGTGGACCTACGAAGTTCAGTAGCAACTTGATCCGAAGTACCTTCATCATCATCATTAATTTCCTCTCCAATTAGTGTAGGCACCACAGGAACATTTTCTTGAGCTGCACTACTTTCCGGTTCAAGAGGTAGTACTTCATCGAGTTCTACTTTCCTCCCACTTACTCCTTTCGAGAGAAACTCTTTTTCCAGAAAGGATCCGTTCTTGGCAACAAAGATCTTGCCTTCGGATCTAAGGTAGAAGGTATACCCAATGGTTTCCCTAGGGTATCCTATGAAGACGCATTTTTCCGACTTGGGTTCGAGCTTTTCAGGTTGAAGTTTCTTGACATAAGCATCGCATCCCCAAACTTTTAGAAACGACAGCTTAGGTTTCTTCCCAAACCATAATTCATACGGTGTCGTCTCAACGGATTTAGACGGTGCCCTATTTAAAGTGAATGTAGCTGTCTCTAGAGCGTATCCCCAAAATGATAGCGGTAAATCTGTAAGAGACATCATAGATCGCACCATATCCAATAGAGTGCGACACGACGCTTGGACACACCGTTATTACCGAGGTGTTCCAGCGGCGTGAGTTGTGAAACGATTCCACATTTTCTTAAGTGTGTACCAAATTCGTGACTTAAATATTCTCCTCCACGATCTGATCAGAAGAACTTTATTTTTCGGTCACGTTGATTCTCTACCTCATTCTGAAATTCCTTGAACTTTTCAAAGGTCTCAGACTTGTATTTCATCAAGTAGACATACCCATATCTACTTAAGTCGTCTGTGAGAGTGAGGACATAACGATATCCTACGTGAGCCTCAACGCTCATTGGACCGCACACATCGGTATGTATGATTTCCAATAAGTTGGTTGCTCGCTCCATTGTTCCGGAGAACAGAGTCTTGGTCATTTTGCCCATGAGGCATGGTTCGCATGTGTCAAATGATTCATAATTGAGACTCTAAAATTCCATCAGCATGGAGCTTCTTCATGCGCTTGACACCAATGTGACCAAGGCGGCAGTGCCACAAGTATGTGGGACTATCGTTATCAACCTTACATCTTTTGGTATTCACACTATGAATATGTGTAACATCACGCTCGAGATTCATTAAGAATAAACCATTGACCATCGGAGCATGACCATAAAACATATCTCTCATATAAATAGAAAAACCATTATTCTCGGATTTAAATGAGTAGCCATCTCGTATTAAACGAGATCCAGATATAATGTTCATGCTCAAACTTGGCACTAAATAACAATTATTGAGGTTTAAAACTAATCCCGTAGGTAAATGTAGAGGTAGCGTGCCGACGGCGATTACATCGACCTTGGAACCATTCCCGACGCCGCATCGTCCACCTCGCCCTTCGCCAGCTCTCCGCTTATTCCGCAGCTCCCGCTATGAGTTACAAATATGAGCAACGGCACCGTATCAAATACCTGTGAGTTACTACGAGTAATCGGTAAGGTACACATCAATTACGTGTATATCAAATATACCTTTAGTGTTGTCGGCCTTCTTGTCTGCTAAGTATTTGGGGCAGTTCCGCTCAAAGGACCCTTCCCTTTGCAATAAAAGCACTCAGTCTCGTGCTTGGGTCCATTCTTTGACTTCTCCCCAAGAATCGGCTTACCGGGCGCGGCAACATCCCTGCCGTCCTTCTTGAAGTTCTTCTTACCCTTGCCCTTCTTGAACTTAGTGGTTTTATTGACCATCAACACTTGATGTTCTTTCTTGACTAGCACATATGCCCGTGCGTTGCAATGGGAGAGCTATTTCTCTGCGATAAGCAATGGGAGAGATAATTGATTTGTCCACCAAAAACGATCTCCATAGCGGTGTGATAGAGAGGAGTTGTGGTCTTGTTGCGGGTCATGTTTGTCCCGTGAAATCTCAAATAACTTTGGAAAACACAAAGAAAAAAATGATTTTTTTAAATCTGAACCAATATTGGAAGGAGAACTACGATCTAATGTTCTGAACGTTTTGCAAAACGTAATATATTTTAAAATTTTGGGCATTTAAAAAAAATGATTTTTGCTGATATTATGAACTTTTAGAAAAAAATGAATTTACCAAAAAAGGGAGAAATAAAAATAAACTTGAAAGGAAAAAAGACAAACGAAATAGAGAAAGAAACGAAAAAAGAAAAATTGAAACATAAGACAGAACAAATAGAAAAAAATGGTTCAAGCCAACTTGGGCGCGCTATGCCAATTTGGGACTATTTTGGAATGAGAACAAAGATTTAATGTTTTGAACAGTTTTCAAAATGAAATATATTTCAAAATTCTAAACATTTTTTAGATTGAATTTTTCTGATATTGTGAACTTTTTTGAAAAAAAATAGTATACGAAAAAGGAGAAAGAAAAATAAAATTCAAAGGAAAACAGGCAAAAGAAATAGGAAAGAAAAAGAGAAAGAAATAGAAAAGGAAAAATAGAAACATAACTCAGAACAAAGAAAAAGAAAACGGGTCAGCCCACCTTGGTGGCCACGTGCGAATTTGTGGCTATTTGATGCTCATTGCAATAAATAGAGTTTTGCTACCTGCGTGGGCACGAAAATAAATAGGCTGGCTTTGCTGGACCACACTGCTTGCAGCCCATGTACGAAATTCAGGTGTTTTTCCTTTTCTAATAGAGAACGGACAAAAATTTAGTACCACCTCGAATAGAAAAAACTTTTCAATGGTGAACGGATGAAAAAATTGGAGAAACACACCTTGCTTTATTAGTAGGTATAGATTTCTACCTCTATTGACTTCAGCATTGAAAATACTTCAGGAATAGTTTTCACCATCCCCTGCATATTGTAGTTCATCACAAAGCTCTTGTAGCTCGGTAGGAGCGACTGAAGGATTCTGTCAATGACCGCCTCGTCCCAGAGGTTAATGTCCATTGGGACAGGCGGTTGTGCAACCTGACATTTTGAGTATGTGCTCACGGGCGTAACTATTTTCCTCCATCTTACAAGCTGTAGAACTTGTCGGAGACTTCATATCTCTCGACCGGGCATGAGCTTGGAAAACCATTTTTAGCTCCTCGAACATCTCATATGCTCCGTGTTGCTCAAAACGCTTTTTGGAGCCCCGGTTCTAAGCTGTAAAGCATGCCGACCTGAACGAGGGAGTAATCATTAGCACGAGACCGCCAAGCGTTCATAACGCCTTGGTTCTCCGGGATGGGTGCTTCACCTAGCGGTGCTTCTAGGACATATTGTTTCTTGGCAGCTATGAGGATGATCCTCGTGTTACGGACCCAGTCCGAATAGTTGCTGCCATCATCTTTCAGCTTGGTTTTCTAGGAACGCGTTGAAGTTCATGGTGACATGAGCGTTGGCCATTTGATCTACAAGACATTTTGCAAAGATTTTAGACTAATGTTCATGATAATTAAGTTCATCTAATCAAATTATTTAATGAACTCCCACTCAGATTTGACATCCTCTAGTCATCTAAGTGTTACATGATCCGAGTCGACTACGCCGTGTTCGATCATCACGTGAGACGGACTAGTCATCATCGGTGAACATCTCCATGTTGATCGTATCTTCCATACGACTCATGTTCGACCTTTCGGTCTCTTGTGTTCCGAGGCCATGTCTGTACATGCTAGGCTCGTCAAGTTAACCTAAGTGTTTTGCATGTGTAAAACTGTCTTACACCCGTTGTATGTGAACGAAAGGATCTATCACACCCGATCATCACGTGGTGCTTCGAAACGACGAACTTTAGCAACAGCGCACAGTTAGGGAGAACACTTTCCTGAAATTATTATAAGGGATCATCTTATTTACTACCGTCGTTCTAAGTAAACAAGATGTATAAACATAATAAACATCACATGCAATTATATAGTAGTGACATGATATGGCCAATATCATATAGCTCCTTTGATCTCCATCTTCGGGCTCCATGATCATCTTGTCACCGCATGACACCATGATTGTCATCATCATGATCTCCATCATCGTGTCTCCATGAAGTTGCTTCGCCAACTTTTACTTCTACTACTATAGCTAACGGTTTAGCAATAAAGCAAAGTAATTACATGGCGTTGAATCAATGACACGCAGGTCATACAATAATTAAGACAACTCATATGGCTCCTGCCGGTTGTCATACGCATCGACATGCAAGTCGTGATTCCTATTACAAGAACATGATCTCATGCATCACAATATATCATTCATCATTCATCACAACTTTTGACCATATCACATCACAAGGCAATTGCTGCAAAAACAAGTTAGACGTCCTCTAATTGTTGTTGCATCTTTTACGTGGCTGCAATAGGGTTCTAGCAAGAACGTTTTTCTTACCTACGAAAAACCACAACGTGATTTGTCAACTTCTATTTACCCTTCATAAGGACCCTTTTCGTCGAATCCGCTCCAACTAAAGTGGGAGAGACAGACACCCGCTAGCCACCTTATGCAACTAGTGCATGTCAGTCGGTGGAACCTGTCTCAGTAAGCGTACGTGTAAGGTCGGTCCGGGCTGCTTCATCCCACAATACCGCTGAAGCAAAATAAGACTAGTAACGGCAAGAAAGTTGACAACATCTACGCCCACAACAGATTTGTGTTCTACTCGTGCAATAGAGAACTACGCATAGACCTAGCTCATGATGCCACTGTTGGGGAACGTTGCAGAAAATAAAAAATTTCCTATGGTTTCACCAAGATCCATCTATGAGTTCATCTAGCAACGAGTGATAGGAGTGCATCTACATACCTTTGTAGATCGCGAGCGGAAGCGTTCAAGTGAACGGGGTTGAGGGAGTCGTACTCGTCGTGATCCAAATCACCGATGACCAAGTGCCGAACGGACAGCACCTCCGTGTTCAACACACGTACGGAGCGGATGACGTCTTCCGCACCTTGATCCAACAAGGAGGAGGGAGAGGTTGATGAAGATCCAGCAGCACGACAGCGTGGTGGTGGATGCAGCAGGGTTCCGGCAGAGCTTCGTCGAGCTTCTGCGAGAAGGAGAGGTGTAGCAGGGGAGAGGGAGGCGCCAAGACTTGGGTGCGGCTGCCCTCCCTTCCCCCTTTATATAGGCCCCCTGGGGGGCACCGGCCCCTCTAGATCCCATCTATATGGGGCGAGGGCGGCCAAGGGGGGAGGCTTGCCCCCCAAGGCAAGTGGGGCGCCCCCACCCCTAGGGTTTCCAACCCTAGGCGCAAGGGGGCCCAAGGGGGGGCGCACCAGCCCACCAGGGGCTGGTTGCCTCCCCACTTCAGCCCACGGGGCCCTCCGGGATAGGTGGCCCCACCGGTGGACCTCGGGACCCTTCCGGTGGTCCCAGACAATACACCGGTGACCTGAAACTCTCCCGATGGTCAAACAGCACTTCCTATATATAATTCTTTACCTCCGGACCATTCCGGAACTCCTCGTGACGTCCCGGGATCTCATCCGGGACTCAACAACTTTCGGTTTGCTGCATACTCACATTCATACAACCCTAGCGCCACCGGACCTTATGTGTAGACCCTACGGGTTCGGAGACATGCGAGACATGACCGAGACGGCTCTCCGGTCAATAACCAACATCGGGATCTGGATACCCATGTTGGCTCTACATGCTCCTCGATGATCTCATCGGATGAACCACGATGTCGAGGATTCAAGCAACCCCGTATACAATTCCCTTTGTCAATCGGTATGTTACTTGCCCGAGATTCGATCGTCGGTATCCCAATACCTCGCTCAATCTCAAGCACGGCAAGTCACTTTACTCATACCGTAATTCATGATCCCGTGACCAAACACTTGGTCACTTTGAGCTCATTATGATGATGCATTACCGAGTGGGCCCGGTGATACCTCTCCGTAATACGTAAGTGACAAATCCCGCCTCGATCCATGACAACCCAATGACACTTCCGGAGATACCTGTAGTGCACCTTTATAGTCACCCAGTTACGTTGTGACGTTTGGTACACCCAAAGTACCCCTACGGTATCCGGGAGTTACACGATCTCATGGTCTAAGGAAAGGATACTTGACATTGCAAAAGCTCTAGCAAAACGAACTACACGATCTTGTGCTATGCTTAGGATTGGGTCTTGTTTATCACATCATTCTCCTAATGATGTGATCCCGTTATCAATGACATCCAATGTCCATAGTCAGGAAACCATGACTATCTATTGATCAACGAGCTAGTCAAATAGAGGCTCACTAGGGACATGTTGTGGTCTATGTATTCACACGTGTATTACGATTTCCGGATAATACAATTATAGCATGAATAAAAAACAATTATCACGGACAAGGAAATATAATAATAATCCTTTTATTATTGCCTCTAGGGCATATTTCCAACAGCAAGTAGCAAGTAACATATATAACAAGTAGCTTAGATAGTGTGACAAATAACTTAACATATGTAGCAAGTAGAAAGTAGCAAGTAACATATATAAATAGTTTGACATAGATAGATAGTACTGCCATTCATAGTCTGACATAGAAAGCAACTACTAGTAGATAGTGCCTGACATAGATAGCAACTAGTAGTAGATAGTGCCCCATTTAAACTGAACCTAGGAACTTACTGAACTTACGAAAGTTCAGGACTGATGAAACTGAATATTTTTGCACTGAAGTAACTGAAGGCAGCACTTCACTCCTCCTTCTTCAAAGATCTTCGCTGAGCGGCGCATCAGCCACGGCCGCCCTCTTCTTCTTTCCCGGCGCCGGCTCCACCACATCTTCCTCGCCGCCATCTTGTTCTTGCTTCACGACGACGCCGTCTGGGAGATCGACCTCCGGCAGCGCATCCATGTGGATTGGGAGGTTCCTGTCCCCCTCCACGGCGTCGAGGACGGGAGCCAAGCTGCACTTTCGTGCTCGTCGTCGGAGAGGACGACGACCTCATCCACCTCATCGTCAGATTCGCGGGACGACTTCGTCCTCATCATCTTCACCGGACTCGCTGCCGAGGACTCGCCGTCAAGACTTCGCCGTCCGAAGTCGCCGAGGGCCCAAGGACCCATGGATTGCGCCTATCCCAGTAGGCGTTGTTGATTGGGGCTGGGAGTGCGAGGACGGCGTCGGTGACGTGGTCTGCGGCGGCCGGCGGCGTGGTGGATGAGCGGTACATCCACCATCGGTCGCGCTGCCTGGGGTCAGGGGAGCGCTGCACCTCGCGCATCGCGCACAGTAGAATGGTCGGCGGCGGGATGGTGCGGCCGGCAGGGAAGGCGCGCTGCCAAAGACCGCCATCACCTTGACGAGGCTGGCGTGGTTCCTCAAGCATCGCTGACTAGGGAACCAGCGCGATCTCCTCAGATCTAAGCATCTCCTGGTTGTTGCCGGCGAGAGCTTCGATGGCCAGCTGCCAGTCCATGGCGACGGCGATGGCGGTGGTTGTCGGCGTCGATTTCGACAGGAGAGAGGGGGAAGTGGAGTGGGCGGTGCGAGCGGCGAGTGGGCGAGTGAGCAGAGAGCGTGGTGGGTGGATACGTATTAAAGTCGTAGAATCCGAAACGGCTGGGTTTACTCAACGCACGCTCACCACGATGCCGGGTGCAACGACGACAATGCATTGACGTGGCTTACAACATATAATAAGTTTGGCCGATGCTAGTCAAACAAATCACTAGCACTAGCCCATTGGTATTGAATGCATGGTTACAACCAATCGGTCCTCGGGTTTGAGCCCTGTGCCGCCTTTTTTTGTGTGCATATTTTTTTTCTAAAATTAATTTGGCAGTCACTTCTGAACTGTAGAAATGGCAAAGTAAAACAAAACAAACAAATTAAAACAATTAAAACATGCACCTAAACTAAGTAGAAATGGTAAAGTAAAACAAATCAAATCTAGGAGTTGGGGCAGGGTTTTCTGGGTCCTCAAATGTTGTAACTACACACCTGCTACCAGGGTTTGTGTCAAGAACTGCTTGTAGGTAGTCCCTCAGTCTATAGTACTGCTCCTTCCGTCACCTTGTACATCCTTAATAGCCTTCCTCCTTGCCCTATAGGCCACACTCTTTGATACATCAACTGAAAACTTGACTTTGCTGTTTTTAATAAGTGAATCCACAGGTGCTCTAGGATCTGCTCTAAGAGAAGGCTCAACTGCTTTGGAAAGCCACTTAGTAGTAATCTTTGTGTTCTCTCACGATGCTTTGGACAAGTGTGCTCCATGTTACACTTCTTAATGCAAAATGTTCTTTCATGAGCTATCCTGGAGGCAGACATGTAAAATTCACATCCATGCTCTCTCTGTGAACACCAAACAATAATTCTTGTTGGAGTGTTCCCGTGGTAGTGAAAAGACCTCATAGTCCTTATATGAAAATCTCTTAATGCTTCTCTGAACTGGTAAACAGAATCAAAAGACAAGCTCTTGCATAAGAGTAAATGTGAATTGGGAATTGAAGGGTCAAAATATACCTTTCCTTCATCTTTTTCTTACTACTCTTTGTCTTTGGCTTCTTCATGACGTATGGTAGTTCAACTTCATCTTCTTCTTCCTCATCACTTATGCCTGCATCACCAGCAAAACAAAACTCATCTGCTTCAGGAAACCAATCTTCAAAACGCTTTTTTATCTACCTCATTGTGACATCCGGTAGTTGGCCTGTGGTTCTTCACATGTTTCACAATAGCAGTACTTTGCAATGTTGTTTCCTCTTCACGGGCACACTCTATTTCCATTTGTTGAACAGCTTCAGCACTCCCATCTGAATGAACTGAATCATCAGAACAAAATTCAGACACTTCAGTGTCTCCTTCAAAGTGGTTCAAATCTGCCTCTCTTTGAATCCTGCTCCTCTCAAGCTGAGCCTTTCTATCATCTATCTCATTCTGAAGCTCGATTGCTCCACAACCATTTGCACACAGCAACTCTCTTGAGTGTTCATGTAATTCTGAATAGCACGTGTACTTATTCCAGGTTCAACATCTCTCACAACCCTTATGTTCACAACATTGACATGATTAAAAACTCCAACATTTCATGAACACTAGCTTCATTACCTAAATACTTTACTCTTTCAGATCCAATTTCCTCCTCCTTCACATAGTACATGTAATCACTCTGCCCATACCCTTCACTAGCAATGAGTGATTGTAGAGTAACAAAAGATATATCTGACTCATATATACCCCTTTTCACAGGGTTTCTTCCTTCTAAATGAAACCATATCTCCCACTTCTTGTCAAAGAAAACTGCAGAAATATGTGGTCATGAATTGAATTGAAAATGACAGAGCTACAAGTGCAATACAGTTTACTACACATGTCCAACAAGCTCTAACAAACACATCTTACTAATAGGCCAGATTGAAGCAGCTAACCAATTCATGAGCAGCTAACCAATTTGATGATTGAAGCAGCTAACCTAGCAGATGATATTTCCATACCGCAACCCATTGGCGATGATCGAGCGAAGCAGCTCCTCGCCGCGAGCCGCTCAAGGCCGAGAAACTGGTGCTCCCCAACCAATTGTCGACTGAGCCCGCAGCGTCCAAACTTGTGCCACCGCCGCCAGCGTCGTCGCCGCCGCCGCCACCACCCATATCGCCGACGCCCCCCTCCGGAACCACCGCCGCCAGCGTCGCCGCCGCCGCCACCTAGTTCAGAGAGAGGGAAAGGACGAAGAGAGTGCAGCGAGAGGGGAACGGATCAGATCTTGACCAAGACCGACCGGGCAGCCGACGTCCCGACAGCGGACGGGCCGTTAACGGCCGTTAACGCAGCCAAGGCGCCCGCCGCCAGCGGGTAACTGCTCGCGACCCAACCGGTCGAATCGGGTTAAGCGCTGGTAAGCGGCGATTTCATGAAGTTGGTAGTTTTTTGCCACGATTTAGGAAAATTTTGGTAGTTTTTCGCACAAAATCGTAGAGTGGTAGTTTTTTGTCACGTTTCCGGCAAATGTGGTAGTTTTTTGTTAAATACTCCCAAAATGCCCTACTCTTTTCCTCATCACTTCCCTAGTTAGAACAACATCCGAGAGCAACTCTTCCATAGTTAGAACAACATCTTGGAGATAGAAATATTTGTATTTTGAAAGGCGTCTTAGACTCCCAAATCCACGTATAGTTATCCCCAGCTAAATCCTTTTCCAGCCTGCCCTACATAGATTTAGTAGAGACATGATTAGGACTATGCAATTTCCAAATAATATTATCAGGAAGATCTCTCCTGGGAATTGATGTCACATCATTTTTAAGTGTTCCCATTGGTCATGTAAGATAGGAGACAATCTTCTCTCGAAAGAGGAAGCATGATGGAGGCAGAGTTTCCGAGCTCGAGCTCCAAAAAAAAAGCCTGAAGAAAAAAGAAATCAAAAAATTCTGAAATTTTTATGTGGCAAACATTGACAAATGTCTTTAGTGCTCACAAAAATTCATCAAAGAATGACATTTCCCTCCAAAACCATTCTTTTTGGACGCCGATAACTGCCACACGTGTGGGTGTTAAGGGATCTGCCCACACGTTCTGTGTGGTGCCTAAGAGGACCAGCCCACACGCTTGTGTGTGGGCAAAACAACTAGCGCCCACACGCCTTTTTTTCTCCTCCCGGTCCCTCTTATACGCGTGCGTGTGGGTGAAATAGATAACACCCACACGCCCGGTACGTCAGGCCTCGTACCTCGTGGTCCCGCACGCCCCACGTGACACTTTACCGCGCGCACACAGTTGCCATGGGCCGAACCCTCGTCTATGTTCGTTTAAGTGCAGTTGCCATGTCGCTGAACTATGGTTGCCATGTCGGACAACTACAGTTGCCATGTCTGCTCAACTGTAGTTGCCATCTCAGGTCAAAGTTCCAGATTGCCATTTTTTGGACAACTACAGCTGTTGCCATGTGTGGTCTGGTCTACTGCAGTTGCCATGATTTTAAAACTTTAGGAGTTGCCACCTACTAACACTAGGCAGTTGTCATGTAGCACTGGAAAATGGCATGGCAAAATAACATGTTCGAGTAAAAGAGAGAGTTGCCATGTGTTCACAAGCACATTAGGGCAGATGCCATGTAAAAAGAAAGAGTTGCCATCTGCTTACGTGCAAGCGAGGGCAGTTTGCCATGTACCATGCAAAACATATGGCAACTGACATGTTCGGGTAAAAAAAAGAGAGAGTTGGCATCTGCTTGCAATCACACTAGGACAGTTGCCATATACACTGCAAAACGCATGGCAACTGGCAGCTTGGGTGTGGGAGAGGAGGCGGACGTGTGGGCGAGATGGCAAACGCCCACACACCAGCCCTTGTGCGTGACTGAAAACTGATGTGTGGGTGAACTGCTAAACGCCCACACACCGGCCCCTCCGTGTGGTAAAACAGATGTGTGGGCGAACTATGTCACACACCACACACACGCCTTGTTCTACGTGGCACAGAAAATCGGCCAGATTGTGCCAAGATTCATGCATATAGTACTGGACGGTGATGGATGTGTGTGGTCAAGATGGTCAACGCCCACACGTGTGGGCGTTAACATTTCCGTTTTTTTGCCTCTTTTGTTGCCTCTGTCAAAGCTGGAATGACTGATTCCCCTTGTTTGAAGTCGATTACGAAAGTTAAAAATTTATACACTGATGGGTAGAGGAATTGAGGTTAACAACAGAAATGTTACCAATAAAAAGTGTCTTCCCATGGGAAGCAGTACTGAGAGAGGTGATTTTGTCGAGAGGAGGAGATTATCAATCCTGCTTCGAAACTCATCTTCTGCTCGCGAGCTCATTTGAGCTCGCGGTGAACAGTAAAATCAGAAGAAAAAAGTTGAAAAAAATCTGAATTTTTCTGTAATGAACTCTGAAAAATGTTTTAAGTGCTTGAGAAGTTTTGAGGGAAGGGTACGAAGTGGAAGTGCACAGACAAAGAAAGAAGAAAGTGAATATTCAGTTAGAAGGATAGTTGAATTCTAGTACAGGTAAGGCTCATACTGTATCTTTGTCGAAGGATTTACCTTTTGATGATCTGTATGCCAGAAAATAACACAATATGTCCCCGCAAAAAACGGGGAAAAGAAAAGAACAAAATATGAAGTCCAGAAAGTTTCTGCCTTTTTTTTGGGTGGTAAAAAAAAGAAAGTTTCTGTCTGTCAGACTTTACGGTCGGAAACTCTTTTTCTTAGACAACACGGTGGGAAAGTCTTTCACGGCCGCCGACTCGGCGTCACGTCGTTTGGGCCTGGCTGAGCCCATGAGCCCAAAATCTAACGGGACCGCCGAAATAAGAAGGGAGCAGGCCGGCAGTAGGAGACGACGAGAGGCGCCGCATAAAACTTTTTTTCTTGTTTCCCCAAGGCCCCCTCGCTGTTTCCCCGAAACCCGAACCAAACCCCTTTCGCAAGCTCCCCCACCCTCCCTCCCGGCGATGGCATCGGCGACGACGGCGGCGGCGGAGTGGGAGGCCGCGGCGCGGAAGACGCTGGTGGCGCGGAAGCCCGGCTTCGGGCTACCCACCGCCTGCCCGACCTGCCTCCCCGTCCTCCTCTACCTCCGCATGTCCCAGGTCCCCTTCGACATCCACGTCGACTACCGCTTCCCCGACGCCGGTGAGCCTCCGCCCCCGCCTCCCCCGCACCCCTGTTTCCTCGCGTGGACTGTGTGAGCTAGGATCCCTCTGATCCAAGCACCCCCCGCCTGGGTGTCGTCCGCTTAGGATTGAGCCTGAATTGTTGACTGTGCTAGGTTCTGTGTTTGGGTCGCGTGAGAGGATTTTGCTTTGCTTGGCGAGGCATAGGTGCTTAGAATCCTTTGCGCTTGAGCTGATGCGTCCCGTGTAGGTCCTCAGGTCTGCAGAGATCAGGCGCGCTGCTGATCCATTGGATGCCTGCTAGCCTCTGCATGTCTGGTACTAGGTCCGGATCCAACTTTTAGTGTTCATTGAAGGACTTCTCCACTTTGATTAGACAAGTGTGAATGTCCTATACATGAAATTAAGCAGAAGTGGGTTTCTAAACACGATGAAAAAGCAAATGTCTGAACCAAATCAAGCAATAGTTGCATAAATAGGTTTTTTTTTCTTATGAACTGTATGTGATCCTACCAAGGACCTTACTGACAATAATTTAGCAGCAGATAGCTGATTGTGCTAAGCAGTGCAGTTTCATAGACTCCTACCTAGCCTGGCTCTGGACTCTAGTTTTGTAGCTTCAAGCTGAAACTTATTAGCTGTACTAATGTTAGATTCCTCCAGTTATGTGTTTGTGTAACCTTTTTGATTTGTGTAGTACATCTTTCCTAAATCCATGCATTGGAGGGGCATTTTTTCGTTTCATATGGGATGCATTCAACTCCTCTGAAAGATCTACTGAGCCTGTTATTGTTGACATCGGTACTGTATAGGGTATATGCTTGGATGAATGGCGCAGCTAAGGTTATTCATGCAAATGACTCGTAATTGCAATGTTATTTATTTGCTACCGATAAAAAAAGAAGACGAAATACATCATCATACATCTATCTGGAACATAGCAAGACAATATTCGCCATAATTCATGAGTACATCCTAGTAGAAACTTTATATGCATATTACCTTACCAACTAGGTTAGAGGCGAGGACAAAGCGTGGCACCACGTCGGTGGGTGGGTGGCAGTGTGGTGCCAATGGTGATTGAATAATGACAGACTGGAAGCGAATCAGCAGCATACAGGGTTGGATGGTCACCGTTAGCTCCATTTGTCTTGCCTCACAGCTTCCCCCTTTCTTTCCATGTCCTTTCCAGCAATGTTGGCACCAAAGCCATAGCTGGGCAGGGTCAATGAGATCCACACCCACCAGGGACAGTCCCTGTGCAATCATGCACTAGGCAAGATGTACATAGGTGGCTAACTTGATAGAGGGGAGGCTAGAATATATCCTTCCCATACTGTGGGGATGGATGGAGTTGGAAGAGAGTCAGCAGAAGGATTGAATGATCAGGGAGAGAGCTAGGATATATTTTGGGTGCAGTAAACAGGGAGTTCTACTATAGCAGCTAGTGAGGGGAAGAAACTTACCATGGGCCAGGGTCTGTCATCATCAGTACAACAAAGGGATAAAATATGGACAAAAGAAAGAACAAATGTCCTACCACTATGCTCTTTCTAATACAGTACTATAAACTAGAGACTTGTTTTCCTTCAATTTGCTAAGCATATATACTGCTCTTCTGCCCTTACATCTTGGTCTTTATTCCACAGATCACATACCATATATTGAATTTGGCGAGTGTGTCGCTTTCAACAATGAGAATGGAGGAGTAATTGAGTATCTCAAGGAGGAGAAAATTGTTGACTTGACCTCAAAACACCCAAGCGTTTCTTACTCTGATGTACTATCCACAAAGGCCATGCTTTCGACCTGGCTTGCTGATGCTCTGCAATACGAACTTTGGTTGGCAAATGATGGGGCTCATGGGAGCATTGCACGAGACATCTACTTTTCTGATCTCCCCTGGCCTATTGGAAAGGTACTCCACTGGAAGAAAATTAGAGATGTGAAGCGACTAATGGATATAACAAAGCTTAATGCTGCAGAAAAAGAAGAGGAGGTTACTACTTCTGTTCTCATGACTTCTACATTCCTTATTTTTGGTCACGCACTAGTAACTTATGGCATACTTGTAATTTCTTGTTTTGAACAGATATACCGGAGGGCTACTGCTGCTTATGATGCTTTATCTACGAAATTAGGGGATCAATCCTTTCTTTTCGACGATAGGTATACTACTGTTTTTCTTATGTTTTGTTTATAAGTAATGTATTAGGTTCATACACATAAGAGTTATATAGGAATTGAAATAGTCTTTTATTTTCTTTTGTGAAGAAAATGGATTACATTGAAAGAGTAAAGCTATCTGAATTCGAATAGTAGTTGAGAAAGAATCGCAGTAAATGCAAAGATGAAGCTTGGATACGATCGGGTCCACCCCCCAGCTGGGAGGCATGTACCTCATCCCGATCAGGAGAGGCTTACCATGAGAGAGAGAGAGAGAGAGGGGGGGGGGGGGGGGTCCAGAAAGAATGAAATGCATAGCAGGCCATCCTTTTTTTGTGGCATGCTCTCTGATTTATGGAAGTCGAATCCCTGCTGCCTCGTTGAAAGATGTCCTGAACCACTAGACGATTGAGCATTTTGATTCTTTGTGGCTCTTCATATGTTTATCTTAAATTGATGTAACATTTGCAGGACACTAACCATTCTATACTTTGAATTCTGCAGCCCTACAGATGCTGATGCTCTTTTGCTTGGACATGTTCTTTTTGTCCTTAATGCATTTCCTGTGAGTTGCCCTCAGCCTTGAATGCTCAGCTTTGCTTCTACGCAAATGAAGTTCAGTATACATGAACATTCAGTTGCAGAATCTAAAACATGAATGCACATTGATATTCAATAATAATCTGCACGTAACCCTGGAACCATGAGTCATGGAGTGCACTTCCCAAATGCATCATAGGTTAATAATAGGGTTCTTTGTATGCTAGTGTGTGTCTGTTTTTTTTTTTTTTGCGTTAACTAGCTGTAAAACACGTTCTCCAACCCATGACTTGAGTTGTGTTTTGACTAACTTCCTGGCATGTTCTGCTTCTTAGGCTACATCTATGCTGCGAAGCTATTTGCAGAACTATGACAACTTGGTAAAGTATGCCGAGGATATCAAGGTCCAATTGGTGGAAGTTGGCTCATCATCAGCAGGATCAGCTTCATCTGATATGCCATCATCATCCACGCCCAGGAAAACATCATCTTCTGGACAAAGTAAGTTAATGCATTTCTCTGTTATAGTATTTCAGACCATAAAGTGCATCTCTGCTAGTTCTCATATTTGTTGATTGGTTAATATTGGGAAAATGTGCTCCTAGTTATTTATCTGTTCATGGATATAAATATCATTTCTGTTAGTTTCACGTTCTGAGATTCTGTTAACAGCGATTGCTAGTTAAATACTTCATTTGATAAGCTTTCATTGCTGTGTAGTGATTCCAATGGAGATAGTGTTAACAGGCACTTGCATCTATACTCATTTAGGATACAAGTTGAAAATGAGTATTTTATAGTTATACATTGCTCAGCCCTCACATACTGCGAGCACTCCACCAGTGATTGCATAAATTCAATTTGTGGCACGTCATGTACAATGAATACTTTTAGGTATACTTTGTGTTGGAGACTTTGGCCTAAACAATGTTCACTTGAAACGGAGATAAATGAGATGGTAATATGGAGACAAATCCAACCAAAACAATATTCTTTGCCGTTGCACCTCTATATCTCTCTTACATTCTGCACTTTTGAAGCATTTACTGTCTTTGAGTTCTTATGAACCTGATTGTTTCTAGGTTACAAGCCGAAACCCAAAGCTAAGAAGGAGCGGACAGAGGAGGAGAAGAAATCTAGGCGAAGAACAAAGTACTTCCTCGCGGCCCAACTCATCTCGGTTCTCGCCTTCCTGTCCATCATGGGTGGGGTCGATAGTTCCGGGCTAGACGATGACTACGATATGGAATACGAAGATTGAAACCCTCCCTTTCTTACACTAGAAGAAGATTCTTTCTGAAGGTCTAATTCGCCGCAGCGCTGGCTGTGGCGCTTTGGGAATCTGTTTCCCTTTGCTAGTCCAGCGGGCGTATGGTAGCTAGGAGGGAAAAATACATTGAGTTGGTTAGCGGCCGGCCGTTCCATGATTGCCGATGTGAAGCATCCATTGCTTCCAAGTTTTGTATGGCTTCATGAAAAGCTACTCGAGCGTCTTTGGAAGTCGTTTTTGGATTTGCCCTCTGTCTAACTTAATAATGAGCTTGGTTGGAAGTGAACTTCACTTTTGTTTCTTTTAAATATGTACAATTGTTGCTGGTAAGAAAAGAAAATTCTTTTTGTTGCCCCTTTAGGTTTCCTATCCAGTAACGATGACATGATGAGGAAACCCGGTGGGGCATTAGGGATCGGATCAGAAGAACTACCTTGATCAGCATCTAAATAAGGCTGGAGCTGGGATTATATGTCAACATTTTTAATGCACTATAAACGGTGTGACACATCAGCTATTATTTCTGACATTACTTTACTTCATGTGATGCATATTCTGGCAAAATCGTCGTTGATAGGTTATCCTGGATAGACACTTTTTTAGCAGTGAATGTCAACCGAAGTCCGATCAATAAGGGCCTCCAACTAAAATGTTATATTTCTTCTGTTATATATTCACTTCTTTATGTGGAAGTTGTTTGCCTCATAACTTAACGTTCATTCAAAAGATTCTTTTCGTTTTAATTACTTGTCCCATAAATTAATGATTCGTATTTATTTTGGGCCTCTAAATACATCCATTTTTAAGACAAGTAATTCCAAATCGGAGGGAGTATTTTATTGGGACCTCTGCATTCTATCCGTTCTGTTTCTGGGCCCAACCCTGAACTGAAACAACCATTAGAGAATAATCATGCAGACCGACGGCGTTCGTGCCCCGTTGTTTAATATAAAAAAATGCTAACCGGCAAACGTTCGCTGGGAGAGGTGATAAATCGAACGTTTGCTGACTTCTCTGGATAAGACAGCCCTTTTATATCGTGGTTATTAAAGAAGCAATAATCAGCTTATTTTCTAGTGTTAAATACGGTCTTATATTATGAGGCGGTTGAAGTATACTATATAAACGGATGCTGCGACAGACGCATCCGGCTGCATGCCTACATTAGAAGCTTCCGGTAAAGAATCCACCGAAACAGAGGAGAGGGGCAAGGGGTCACAACAAGAGGAACATCCTCATGGGGCGCAACTTATGGCATGAAGCAAGCAGCAAAGAATGGACAACACGTATTTAGCATGGAGACGGAGGCGGCCCGCTCATGCGTTCCAACTGCTCCTTGTTCCTCTCGGTCGATCACCACCGCACTGCATCACGGGAGGAGACCGGAGGCGGCAAGCCAAGCCACCATCCATGCACGCCCGCACGGTATGCGCAAATTTCACGACAGATTTGTGACCCCTCAAAACCCTGCATTATTTTTCCTTTTTTTTATGATGAACTACGTACCAAACCCTGCTTCAATGTCACGCTTGTAGTTGCAGGACTTTGATTGAGCCACACCAGAAAAATTAGAGGGATAATAAAGAGTTAAGGACTAGGCATATTTTCACCTTGGAATAGTATCACCCAAGAGTTTCCATTAACTCGTGTGCACAAACTGTCCATTCTTAATAACGTGTACAACCATTTTTAACTTTGAAAAACTGCCCGTTTTTTTTTTTGAAACTAGTGTAGTGTCAAATAACGCAGTTATACTGTGGGACGGGAGGAGTACATAATTGATGCTAATTATGTGCGTGCTGACTATCATGTTTCCAGCTGGATCTGTGCCACCAAAAGTTTTTCTTTTCATTTAAAAAGGTTCTTTTGCCAGACTATGTTTCAGTTAACTCGTGTGCACAAACTGTAGCGCATATTCTTCTTTGAACTGCAGTTGATGCTAATTATGTGTGTGTGATGTTAACTGTTCATGGATGCTCTTGCACGTTCAATTAATTAAACTAAACCAGTCTTAAATTCGTAGCGAGAGACTATGAGACTTGCAGGTTCGTGTGCGTGCGTATGTGTGGCAGCAGGCTATGCTTATTATGCTTTGTATCTCTTTGATGTTACATTACGAGTTAATAAAACTGTCATTTTTCGAAGAAGCAAAAATGGCATAGAGTCCAAGCCAAAGTTGAATGCGTTAGGCGTTTCTTGTAATCTTTATTTCTTATCCCTACACATGTTTCAACTCAGAGAAACTCTAACTCATAACATCGGTTTAGACATAAAAAGTCTTAGCTATTTTTCTTTCAGGGACAAAAATTTGATAAGTATTGGAGATCCTTGTGAAAATTTGGTTGCGTTGCATGGAATGTCTCATATCGGGTCTATCATAACCGAAAGGAAGTCAAATGACATGGAGCATCTTGGCCCATGATCCGCGCAAACAACTTTTGATCACCTGGTTGCGTCTGGACCTTTGGATCTAATTTTTTGGATGATTATTTAAACTCTTTAATAAAAAAAAGTTGTATGTCTCGCCTGCAGAGGCACAGGGTTTAACCTCCGTTCCAATCAAAGGAAAGAAAGGTACTTAAAGACATCCAAAAAGGTTGCATCAAAACGACCCCTCATAATGGTTTTTCCCTGTCAAGATCACCATATATAGAATGCCTCGAGTCCTGATCATGATGTGAGGTAGATCGATCTTTGTCGCCAGATGCCGACATGTTGTTCCACTGGCAGGCCCCGTCGAGGACCCAGTCCTGCTCCGATAAGATGATCGGAAGATGATCCACACTGAGGTTGACGTTGTGGTCGTCGCCTCCATGCTGCGAGATCGAGCCGCCGGAGTGGTTGGGTGCATCGGCCGGTGGTGCGGGCTCCGTCATAGGGAAGGCCTTCGGTATAATCATGTCGAACAGTGTGCCGATGTCATCATCATCTTTGAGTAGTTCACCCTCCGATTTGTTGCCACCTGGATGAAGCTGAACTAGTTAGAAAAACAAGCCATGATCTATCTAGCTAACACATATGTAATCAATTTCCTCAAAAAGAAAACAAAATGTAACCATTTCTTCCCTAATGCATTATATATTTCGTGCTAGTTGGAAGCTGAGGTGTTCAAATTAAATAATACTACCGATTTGATTCTGTCCTGCACTACCAAAGCTAGCAAGATCGATCATGAGCCTGTCTAGTAAATCTCCTAAAAGTAGTGCTAGCTAGATATGATCACGTTTACATTGATTGATTGGTTATGTTAATTTGGGAATTATATAGAAGTAACATGACGTGTTGCTACGGGAGCTAACCAGCAATGATAAAACAGCAAAACAGGAGCATGAATCTGCATCGGATTGGATTAGGTATGTAGTAAAGCAGTACAATTGGAGAAGGAAAAAGGGAAAGGGAAATAATAAAGGTAATAAAGTACTTGGCAAAATATATAAAACAAACGTAATCATCGGACAAAGATTAAAAGTAGTCATTGTCTTGCAAAGACTAACTAAAGATATATATCCTATGTACTATCAAAAGTAGTACCTGCAGCCTGCACTTGTGTACTAACCTTAAAACTATCAATCAAAACAAAAAAGGTTATTTCAGATTTTGCCCAACTCCTTTTACCTTAACATAAATATTTTCCTAATGAAAACAAACTAAAGTGTAAAGTTCTAGAATAATCTAGCAAGTTTTGTTTTGCTTTTCAAGAAGTAGGTAGTAGAATTTGGCAAGAAAACAAAAATAGGTTTTTTTTTAGGATAAACAAACAGAGAATTTGGAAGCCCGAACAAAAAGGTTTTCGTCTACTAATCTATGCTTCACATCATAATCATGACCATGTTTTTTGTTCGCTTCTCCAACAAAGCAACAAATTAGAAAAGGTTCGGATGCTTCCGAGGAATGGAAAATGTGAGAAATGCTTCACGCGCGACAGCACCACTCACCACTGGCGCCGTCTTGCTCGGCGTGGCCGCTCACGTGCTTCGGCGGCTCGATCTTGATGGCATCATGCAGCTCCTGCAGCATCGCCTCGAGGTTCTGCTGATCCTCGCCCAGGCCGCCGCCGCCGCTGTCTGTGGCTGCGGCTGTGGCCGGTGACGCCGGGCGCAATTGGTTCGAAGGGAGCTCCACTTTGGCCCCCGGAGACGGAGAGAGAGGAGTGAACCGGGTCCGGTCGCCGCCGGGCAGGCGGTGGCCCAGCGACAGCTCCGGCGTCGTCGGCGACACGGGCGATGAATGCGGAAACTGGAAGTAGCGCGCGTTGCGTGCGAACGACGGCTTCACCCACGGGGAAGACGGCGCGGAGAAGGGCGTCTGCGAGAGGAACTGCACCGGCCGGTTGGCCATGGCGAGCTGCCCGGCAAGGTCCAGCGGCGGCGGGCGGGCGCTGGTGTACCCCGCATCGGTGGCGTCCAGGACATTGCCGCCCGCTGATTGCTGCGGGGGCGAGAAGTCGGCGTACCGGCAGCGCTTGGTGATCGCGAGCTGGAGCTGCACCTCCGGCGGGTACATGGGCAGACCGGCGCGCTGCCTCCGCTTGGCCCTCGTGTTCCAGTAGTTCTTGATCTCGTTGTCCGTCCTCCCCGGAAGCTATGGACGTACGAGCACAAGCATCAAGAGTCAAATTCGACAAATCTGCCATTAATGGAGCGCTGGAGATCTAAAGGAGTAGGGATGGAGAAATGCTGATGCTTACATGGGTGGCCATGCGGGCCCACTTGTTGCCGAGCTGGGCGTGGAGCTGCGCGACGAGGAGCTCCTCGTCCGGCGAGAAGGCGCCCTTCTTGAGGTTGGGGCGGAGGTGGTTGGTCCAGCGCAGCCGGCAGCTCTTGCCGCAGCGCAGGAGCCCGGTGATGCGCTGCACGGCGTTCCAGTTGCCCTCGCCGTGCTGCCGCACGTGGTTCACCAGCAGGGCGTCTTCCGCCGTCGTCCACGGCCCCTTCTTCAGCACCACCGGCGTGGCCTCCTCCTCGCCCTCTTCCCTCTGCTCCACCTCCTCATCAAGATTATCTGCCGCCGCCGCCGCCGCCGCCGCCACCTGCTCCTCGTCCAGTGATGTCGCGTCCATAGGCGGCGCCAGGGAAGGACGGAGGAGGTAGAAAGATACGGTTGTTTGTTTGGGCAAAGTGGCAGGGAGTGGGGAGGAAGGGGGTACCGGAGGGTAGATTTAAGCCAAAGTTTGCTAAAAATGGAGGGGCAGGGGTTTTCGGTCTGTGTGTGGTTTGCAAGTGGCTTTTAAAGGCGAAAGAACGTTGACACCGTAGTGGCTGTCTATGCTCACCGTATTTCGGTTTGGATTTTCCACACGCCCTTTTTAAGCATGGATTTTCCACATCCAGCTGGACGTTCACGGACTTAGCTTGATCATATGTTTGTTACGCATCCGACAACAAATATAATATTCATGCATTTACGATTTAAGATTTCAGCATTTAAGCAAAGTCATAGTTATCTTGATCATCTGTTATGCGTCCGATAACAAATATAATATTTAGGCTTTACGACTTAAGATTCAAGAACTTAAGCAATTGAGCCAAATAGTTATCTTTGATCATCTGCTACGCATCCGACAACAAATATAATATTTAGGCATTTACGATTTAAGATTTGAGTACTTAAACAATCGAGCCAAATAGTTATCTTGAATCATCTGCTACGCATCCGACGACAAATATAATATTTAGGCATTTACGTCTTAAGATTTGAGAACTTAAGAAATTAAGCCAAATGATCATCTTGTTACGCATCCGACAACATAGTAATATTTAGGCATTTACGACTGAAGATTTGAGCACTTAAGCAATCAGGCCACGCTATCTTGATCATCTGTTACACATCCAACAACAAATATAATATTTAGGCATTTACGACCGAAGATTTGAGCACTTAAGTAATCAAGCCACCCTGTTAAGTTATCTTGATCATCTGTTATCCATCCGACAAAAAATATAATATTTATGCATTTACGACTTAAGATTCGAGCACCTGAGCAATCAAGCCACCCTATTAATAGCCCCGATCCGGTAACCCGATAAAATAGTTTTAAAAACCGGACAGGTGGTCGACTGGTGAGACTATCAGTTCTGATTTTCACCGATTCAACTGTCGCTTCTTTTTTCTCATCACGTTTACCATGGAAGCCACAAGAGAGATGTCTTGTAGCCAAGGAATGACGAGGCCGCCATAAGATATGGATCCAATACATAGATCACAATAAAATACTTTGAGTGGACATTAGGTTATGAGGCTAACATTTCCACATCAGGAACTGGATATAATAGAAGAAACATAAGCAATTATTTTGGTGGAAGACTCTTATTAACCGAACTTCAGCTAACACTAGTACAAAAATGTCTATTGGATAATCCATCGAAGACAATTTTGCCTAATATGAATCACATTTAAGCCAAAATTTGCTAAAAATGGAGGGGCAAGGGTTTTAGGTTTGTGTGGTTTGCAAGTGGTTTTTAAAGGTAAAAGAACGGTGACACCGTAATGCCTATCTATTCTCACCAAATTTCTATTTGGGGTTCTCCTTTTGAGAATGAATTTTTCGCACCCAGCTGGACGAGTTATCTTGGTCATCTGTTATGGAACTATAGGATCGAAAATATGTCTAGAGGGGGGGGGGGGTGGTGATTAGATTACTTGACCAATTAAAAACTAGTTGTAGGAATTTTTTAGCAATTCTACCAAGTCAAGTATACCCTACACATGCAAGTCTAAAAGTTGAACAGCGGAAAGTAAAGACTTTGCATATGAACATAAAGGAGGGATCAAAGAGATCAAACGTAATGAAGACACGATGATGTTTGTCGTGGTTCTGATAGGTGGTGCTATCGTACATCCACGTTGACGGAGACTTCAACCCACGAAGGGTAACGGTTGCGCGAGTCCACAGAGGGCTCCACTCATGAAGGGTCCATGAAGAAGCAACCTTGTCTATTCCATCATGGCTTACGCCCACGAAGGACTAGCCTCACTCGGGTAGATCTTCATGAAGTAGGCGATCTCCTTGCCCTTACAAACTCCTTGGTTCAACTCCACAATCGCTTGGAGGCTCCCAAGTGACACCTAACGAATCTAGGAGACACCACTCTCCAAAAGGTAATAGATGGTGTTGTTGATGATGGACTCCTTGCTCTTGTGTTTCAAATGATAGTCTCCCCAACACTCAATCACTCTCTCACAGATTTGGCTTTGGTAGAAGAGGGGATTGAATGGAAAGCAACTTGAGAAAGGCTGGAAATCAAGGTTCAAATGGTTGGATTGGAGTCTCTTGATCTCAACACATGAGTAGGTGGTTCTCTCTTAGAAAATGAGTAATGGAAGTAGTGTTTCATTATGATGGCTCTCTCTTGAGAGTAGGTGGTGGTGGAGGGGTATATGTAGGCAGCACCAAAAATCCAACCGTTACAAGTCTTTGACCCAACTCAGTGACACCGATATGAAAATCTTGGTGAGACCGACTAGTGCAAAGTACTTGACCGTTAGGTTCAGTGAGACTGAACAACTTAGTGTGACCGAAGTGCAATGGCTAGGTCAAGACTTTATTTTGGTAGTTCCGATCATTTCAACTCGGTAATTCCAAAATGAAACAACTTTGCTACAGAAACTTGGTCAGGCCATCTCGGTGGGACCGATATCCATATCGGTTGTACCGAAACGTTAGGGTTTGGCATGTGGCAATGTATGGGGTCATCTCGGTGGGTTTGGATTGGACGATTTCGATGGGGCCAAGATGGACTTTTAGGGTTTTGGATAGATGTGATGTGGATAAGTGGTTGAGGATTTTGGAGAAATATCACTAAGCACTTGAGCAATTGAGTCATGATCAAAACCTCATCCCCTTTTGATACGTCTCCATCGTATCTACTTTTCCAAACACTTTTGCCCTTGTTTTGGACTCTAACTTGCATGATTTGAATGGAACTAACCCAGACTGACGCTATTTTCAGCAAAATTGCCATGGTGTTATTTTTGTGCAAAATAGAAGTTCTCGGAATGACCTGAAACTTCTCGGAGAATATTTTTGGAATTAATAAAAAATACTGGCGAAATAATCAACACCGGGGGGCCCACACCCTATCCACGAGGGTGGAGGGCGTGCCCCTGCCTCGTGGGCCCCCTGAGGCTCCACCGACCTCAACTTCAACTCTATATATTCACGTCCGGGGAGAAAAAAATCAGGAAGAAGGATTCATCGTGTTTTACGATACGGAACCGCCGCCAAGCCCTAATCTCTCTCGGGAGGGCTAATCTAGAGTCCGTTCCGGGCTCCAGAGAGGGGAATCCGTCGCCATCGTCATCATCAACCTTCCTCCATCACCAATTTCATGATGCTCACCGCCGTGCGTGAGTAATTCCATCGTAGGCTTGCTGGACGGTGATGGGTTGGATGAGATTTACCATGTAATCGAGTTAGTTTTGTTAGGGTTTGATCCTAGTATCCATTATGTTCTAAGATTGATGTTGCTATGACTTTGCTATGCTTAATGCTTGTCACTAGGGCCCGAGTGCCATGATTTCAGATCTGAACCTATTATGTTTTCATGAATATATGTGAGTTCTTGATCCTATTCTGCAAGTCAATAGTCACCTACTATGTGTTATGATCCGGTAACTTGAAGTGACAATAACTGGGACCACTCCGGTGATGACCGTAGTTTGAGGAGTACATGTATTCACTAAGTGTTAATGCTTTGGTCTAGTACTCTATTAAAAGGAGGCCTTAATATCCCTTAGTTTCCAATAGGACCCTGCTGCCACGGGAGGGTAGGACAAAAGATGTCATGCAAGTTCTTTTCCATAAGCATGTATGACTATATTCGGAATACATGCCTACATTACATTGATGAACTAGAGCTAGTTCTGTGTCACCCTATGTTATAACTGCTGCATGAGGAATCACATCCGACATAATTATCCATCACTCATCCAATGCCCACGAGCTTTTCACATATTGATCTTTGCTTAGTTACTTTACCGTTGCCACTGTTACAATTACTACAAAACTGCTACTGTTACTTTTGCCACCGTTATTGTTACTTCCATACTACTTTGCTACTAAATATTTTGCTGCAGATATTAAATTTTCCAGGTGTGGTTGAATTGACAACTCAACTGCTAACACTTGAGAATATTCTTTGGCTCCCCTTGTGTCGAATCAATAAATTTGGGTTGAATACTCTACCCTCAAAAACTATTGCGATCCCCTATACTTGTGGGTTATCAAGACTATTTTCTGGCGCCGCTGCCGGGAGCATAGCTCTATTCTTTGAGTCACTTTGAGTCACTATTTTCTGCTAATCACTATGAGGAACTTGAAAGATGAAAAAACCAAGATTTATCACTCAACTATGAGGGGAGGTAAGGAACTGCCATCTAGCTCTGCACTTGATTCACCTTCTTTTATGAGTAAATTTGCGACACCTACACCTGCTATTGATTCTGATAGGTCGCATGTTATTGTTGATGCCACTTCTGCTATGCATGATACTTATGATGAAACTACTTCTATGCTTGATAATACTGTGCCATTAGGTGAATTTCTTGATGAACAACTTGATAGGGTTAGATAGAATGAAATTATTGAAACTGATAATATTGATGAAAGTGATGATGAAGATTCTCCCCCTAGATATGAATTTCCTGATGTACCTGAGGGTTATGTTATGGATGAAGAAACTGCTAGAGACTTTTTTGCTTGCAAAGATAGATATGATCTTAAGAAACTGTTAGCTAAGCTGAAAGAAAAGTCCTTGAATGCTAGAATGAAATATGACCCTGCTTTTGCTACTTCACCTATCTGTATTTCCGATAAGGATTATGATTTCTCTGTCGATCCTGAGATAATTACTTTGGTTGAATCTGATCCTTTCTATGGCTATGAATCTGAAACTGTTGTGGCACATCTTACTAAACTGAATGATATAGCCACCCTATTCACTCATGAGGAAAAATTCGTTACTACTATATCCTTAAATTATTTCCATTCTCATTAAAGGGTGATGCTAAAACATGGTTAATTCTCTTACTCCTGGTTGTGTGCGTAGTCCCCAGGATATGATTTATTACCTCTGCTAAATATTTCCCCGCTCATAAGAAACAAGCTGCCTTAAGGGAAATATATAATTTTGTGCAAATTGAAGAAGAGAGTCTCCCACAAGCTTGGGGGAGGCTTCTCCGATTACTTGATGCTTTGCCTGATCATCCTCTCAAGAAAAATGAAATACTTGATATCTTTTATAATGGACTAACCGATGCTTCCACAGACCACTTGGATAGTTGTGTTGGTTGTGTTTTCAGGGAAAGAACGGCTGAGCAAGCTGAATTTCTATTGAATAATATGTTAAGTAACGATAATAATTGGACACTTCCTGAACCAATTCCTAAGCCAACTCCGAAGAAAAGGGGTATTCTATTTCTCAGTCCTGGAGATATGCAAGAGGCAAAGAAATCTATGAAACAAAAGGGTAATAAAGCTGAAGATGTTAAGAATTTACCACCTATTGAAGAAATACATGGTCTTGATAACCCGACACAGGTAGTAAAGGTAAATTCTCTCTATAGATTTGATAAGGGTGAAATCCCATCTACTAAGTTTGCTAGCCAATGCTTGGATGAGTTTGATAATTTTATTGTTAAACAAGAAAACTTCAATGCTTATGTTGGTAGACAATTGAAACGTAATGCTTATATGATTGAACACTTGAGTGATTATATGTCTAGAGTTAAAGGTAAACTTAAACTTATTAGTAAACATGCTTCTATGGTTACCACTCAGGTAGAACAAGTGCTTAAAGCTCAAAATGATTTGCTCAATGAATTAAATAATAAGAAAAATGATAATGCTGTTAGAGTTATGACTAGAGGGGGTAAAATGACTCAGGAACCTTTGTATCCTGAGGGCCACCCTAAGAGAGTTGAGCAAGATTCTCAGAGAACTAATGTTGATGCACCTAATCCTTCTAAAAAGAAGAAAAAGAAAAATGATAGGACTTTGCATTCTTCTAGTGAACCTGTTGTTGACACACCTGAGATTCCCAATGATATTTCTATTTCTGATGCTGAAACACAATCTGGTAATGAACATGAACCTAGTGATAATATTAATGATGATGTTCATGATGATGCTCAACCTAGAAATGACAATGATGTAGAGATTGAACCTGCTGTTGATCTTGATAACCCACAATCAAAGAATCAACGTTATGATAAGAGAGACTTTGTTGCTAGGAAGCATGGTAAAGAAAGAGAACCATGGGTTCAGAAACCCATGCCTTTTCCTCCTAAACCATCCAAGAAAAAGGATGATGAGGATTTTGAGCGCTTTGCTGAAATGATTAGACCTATCTTTTTGCGTATGCGTTTGACTGATATGCTTAAAATGAACCCTTATGCTAAGTATATGAAAGATATTGTTACAAATAAAAGAAAGATACCGGAAGCTGAAATTTCCACCATGCTTGCTAATTATACTTTTAAGGGTGGAATACCAAAGAAACTTGGAGATCCAGGAGTACCAACTATATACCATGCTCCATTAAAAGAAACTATGTTAAAACTGCTTTATGTGATCTTGGAGCCGGTGTTAGTGTTATGCCTCTCTCTTTATATCGTAGACTTGATTTGAATAAGTTGACACCTACTGAAATATCTTTGCAAATGGCCGATAAATCAACTGCTATAACTGTCGGTATTTCTGAGGATGTGCCTGTTAGGTTGCAAACGTTACTATTTTAACGGACTTTGTTATTCTTGATATTCCGAGGATGATAGTATGTCGATTATCCTTGGTAGACCCTTTTTGAATACTGCAGGGGCTGTTATTGATTGCAACAAAGGCAATGTTACTTTTCATGTTAATGGTAATGAGCATACGGTACACTTTCCAAGGAAACAACCTCAAGTCCACAGTATCAATTCTATTGGAAAAATTCCAACGATTACTATTGGAGGTTTTGAATTTCCTCTTCCTACTATCAAGAAGAAATATGATATTCTTATTGTTGGGGATGTGCGTATCCCCGTTGAGGTAACTTAGTGTTATTCGAAAATTCTCCTGTTTCATGCTGAAAAGAGTTTGTTAACAAGACTTGATCAACCTTGTTAGTGGATTCCTTTTGATGAGCATGAGATGGATGAAGTTAGAAAGCACAACTCTCTGTACCCTCCTTTTACTTTCTGTTATTTAGATTAAATAAAAAAAATAGTATTTTATGTCTGTATTTTGAATTATCTTTGCAATAAAAAAATACCCCGAAAATAAAAGTTCTCCAAATGTCCCGAAATTGAAATATGATTTTTTGTAGAATATTTAAGAATATCTGGCACTAAGAACACAGCAGAGGGGGCCACCACTTGGCCACGAGGACACAGGGCGCGCCCACCCCCCTGGTGCGCGCCCCCTGCCTCGTGGGCGCCAAGTGGCCCCTCTCCACTTATTCTAGCACCCACACACTTCTTCTTCCTCCAGAAAAAAAATCCTCCCATAGCTCAAACCCATGTTCTAGCTCATCTTGCTGCAATTTTCGATCTCCTTGCTCAAAGCTCCATTCACAAAACTGCTTTGGGGGATTGTTCTTCGGTATGTGACTCCTCCAATGGTCCAATTAGTTTTTGTTCTAGTGCTTTATTTATTGCAAATTTTTGCTGCTTAGGTGACCCTGTTCTTGAGCTTGCATGTCAAATTTATATGGTCAAAAGTAGTTTTAATGCATGATATAGCCTCTAGGCACTTGTGGGAGTAGTTGCTATCAATTTTGTTGAGTTCTGTTCACTTTTATTTTGGGTTACTAAAAATTTCAGAAATTTTCAGAGGGAGAAAATGTTGAAGAGATTGTTGAGAGGTTCTTCAAGCCGAAGCTCGAAGGATAAGCAAAATGAAGAGAATAAGAAGCCCAAATATGATCTTCGTTGCACCGCACAGGTTCGGCCGTGTGAATGGCCTTGTGACGCATTCTTGAAGGCCACCGGAATCTATGATGATTTTTATTACTTGACTGAGAATGCAGGCCTCGCCGACTTCCTCCACGACCAGCTCGAACAGTATCTCCTACTCACTAATATTTTTGTGCAAAATTTTCATTTCCATGCTAGGAGATCACCACCTTCGGTAGATTTTTATTTATATGATGAGTTTAAGGAGATGTCACTCTATGATTTTTATGTGGCTTGCAAGTTTCCCTTTGAGGGCAGCATCGAGGAACCACATCCTAGTGATGTGGCATAATTTATTGATGAAATTGCCGTAGGGGAAAAGAGAAAAGTGTCAGATGCAAGAACTACTATTATACATTTTCTTGTTCTACGTTACTATGCAATATTTTCTAGTAGATGTTTAATTGGTCGCGAGAACAATGGGGGCCTTGGTGCTCCCGACCTTGCCATTTTGCGCCATGCTTTACTCCATGACAGAACTTTCAGTTTAGGCGCTATATGGTTGCTAAACGGTTGAGTCTAAACCGTACAAAGGGCCCCATTTTTGGAGGTATCTTTGCTTCGTGTCTTGCTAAATATTTTGAGATACCTATTAGACACTATGAGAAAGAACAAAATGTGCTGCCCCCTATTTTCTTAGACTATATAAGTATGGTAGCACATGATTTTATTTGCGATGATAAGGAGAAGAGACTCATTTATAACTTGGTATTCAATGAAAAGACTTGTCAGATTATTACCTTGCCTGCACCTTCTTTGTTTAACATTTATTCAAGCACATACATCATCCTGCCTGATGACATATATGCATATTGGGAGCGAACACGATCCCCAGAGCCAGAGCCAGAGCCATCTCCTGATCCATATCATGAGTCTATTTATCAGTGGGATCGACAAGAACTCGCTAACCAGTGGCACCCCGAGGATCCTCCTCAGTACACTGGAGAGGACCACTTTGATCCATGGGCATAGACCAACTTAGGCCAAAAGCCTAAGCTTGGGGGAGTACGTATTTCTCACCGACATTACATTCATCTTCACACATTCATGCTAGTTGTTGGTGCTCATACTTTTTCATTGTAATATCCATGCTATTTTATTTTCTTTTCTAAGCTTCTTCTTGTGTGTTTGAAAAACCTTAAGAAAAACCAAAAAAAATTAGTTGTAGCTTTTAGCTAGTTTACTTTCCATGCCTGTAGTAGTAATAATTAAAAGAAAACCCAAAAATATTTCTCGTTCTTCTTTTGCTTGTTGGGAGCTCTCCCGTGTAAATAGTTTTATTTCTTTTCTTTGGGGGTCGAGAGGAGAAGACCATAATGAAAATGTTGAAGTGGCTCTTATATGCATTATTGTTGATTTAACCAAGAGCCCATATTACCTTGTCTTCTCCCTTGTATTAAATGCTTGTAGATTCCAGCTTAGTCCAATGCACATGCACTATTATTATTATTATCCACACCATTCGGTCGTGCAAGTGAAAGGCAATAATGACGATATATGATGGACTGATTGAGATGAGAGAAGCTGGTATGAACTCGACCTATCTTGTTTTTGTAAATATGATTAGTTCATCGTTCCTGATTCAGCCTATTATGAATGAAACATGTTTGCAACGACAATTAGAGATTATAGTTGCTCATACCATGCTTAATTAGCTAGGAGTTTATAATGGTTTACCTTGCGTGCCAACATGCTATTAAAATGGTTGTAATGTGGTATGATAGGGTGATATCCTCCTTTGAACGATTCGAGTGGCTTGACTTGGCATATGTTCACGCATGTAGTTGAAACAAAATCAACATAGCCTCAACGATATTTATGTTCATGGTGAATTATATCCTACTCATGCTTGCACTTAGTGTTGATTAATTTTAATACATGTTCATGACTGTTGTCGCTCTCTAGTTGGTCGCTTCCCAGTCTCTTTCTAGCCTTCACTTGTACTAAGCGGGAATACTGCTTGTGCATCCACTTCCATAAACCCCAAAGTTATCCCATATGAGTCCACCATACCTTCCTATATGCGGTATCTACCTGCCGTTCCAAGTAAATTTGTATGTGCCAAACTCTAAACCTTCAAATAAATTCTGTTTTGTATGCTCAAATAGCTCAAGTATCAACTAGGGATGTCTATATCTTCCATGCTAGGTGGGTTATTCTCACGAGGAGTGGACTCCGCTCGTCACTCACGAGAAAATGGCCGGTAACGGGGATGCCCAGTCCCATGCTCAAATCAAAATAATTGCAAACAAAACTCCCCCAGGACTGTTGTTAGTTGGAGGCACCCGTTGTTTCGGGCAAGCCATGGATTGATGCTTGTTAGTGGTGGGGGAGTATAAACATTACCATTCTGTTTGGGAACCGCCTATAATGTGTGTAGCATGGAAGATATAAAGATCTCTCGGTTGTTATGTTGACAATGAAAGTATGCCGCTCAAAATATTATTTATCTCTATTTAAAAATCGAGCTCTGGCTGTTGGGGAACGTAGTAATTTCAAAATTTTCCTACGCACATACAGGATCATGGTGATGCATAGCAACGAGAGGGAGAGTGTTGTCCACGTACCCTCGTAGACCGAAAGCGGAAGCGTTAGCACAACGCGGTTGATGTAGTCGTACGTTTTCACGATCCGACCGATCCAAATACCGAACGTACGACACCTCCGAGTTCAGCACACGTTCAGCTCGATGACGTCCCACGAACTGCGATCCAACAGAGCTTCATGGGAGAGTTTCGTCAGCACGACGGCGTGATGACAGTGATGATGATGCTACCGACGCAGGGCTTCGCCTAAGCACCGCTATGATATGATCGAGGTGAAATATGGTGGAGGGGGGCACCGCACACGGCTAAGAGATCAAGAGATCAATTATTGTGTCTATGGGGTGCCCCCCTCCCCCGTATATAAAGGAGTGGAGAAGGGGGAGGGCCGACCCTCTCTATGGCCTGCCCCAGGGGAGTCCTACTCCCACCGGGAGTAGGATTCCCCTTTCCTAGTAGAACTAGGAGCCCTTCCAAGTAGTAGGAGTAGGAGAGAAGGAAAGGGAAAAGAGAAGAGAAGGAAGGAGGCGGCGCCACCCCTCCCCCTAGTCCAATTCGGTCTAAGCCTTGGGGGGGCGTGCATCCTCCCCTCTCTCTTTCCCCTAAAGCCCAATAAGGCCTATATACTCCCCGGCGAATTCCAACTCTTCGGTACTCCGAAAAATACCCGAATCACTCGGAACCTTTCCGATGTCCGAATATATTCGGCCCAATATATCGATCTTTACGTCTCAACCATTTCGAGACTCCTCGTCATGTCCCCGATCTCATCCGGACTCGAACTACCTTCGGTACATCAAAACACATAAACTCATAATACCGATCGTCACCGAACTTTAAGCGTGCGGACCCTACGGGTTCGAGAATTATGTATACATGACCGAGACACATCTCTGATCAATAACCAATAGCTGAACCTGGATGCTCATATTGGCTCCCACGTATTCTACGAAGATCTTTATCGGTCCAACTGCATAACAACATACGTTGTTTCCCTTTGTCATCGGTATGTTACTTGCCATCGTCGGTATCTCAATACCTAGTTCAATCTCGTTACTGGCAGGTCTCTTTACTCATTACGTAATGCATCATCCTGCAACTAAGTCATTAGTCACATTGCTTGCAAGGCTTATAGTGATGTGCATTACCGAGAGGGCCCAGAGATACCTCTCCGACAATCGGAGTGACAAATCCTAATCTCGAAACACGCCAACTCAACAAGTACCTTCGGAGACACCTGTAGAGCACCTTTATAATCACCCAGTTACGTTGTGACATTTGGTAGCACACAAAATGTTCCTCCGGTAAACGGGAGTTGCATAATCTCATAGTCATAGGAACATGTATAAGTCATGAAGAAAGCAATAGCAACATACTAAACGATCAAGTGCTAAGCTAACTAAATGGGTCAAGTCAATCACATCATTGTCCTAATGATGTGATCCCATTAATCAAATGACAACTCATGTCCATAGCTAGGAAACTCAACCATCTTTGTTCAACGAGCTAGTCAAGTAGAGGCATACTAGTGACACTATGTTTGTCTATGTATTCACACATGTATTATGTTTCCGGTTAATACAATTCTAGCATGAATAATAAACATTTATCATGATATAAGGAAATAAATAATAACTTTATTATTGCCTCTAGGGCATATTTCTTTCAGTCTCCCACTTGCACTAGAGTCAATAATCTAGATCACATCACCATGTGATTTAACATCAATAGTTCACATCACCATGTGATTAACACCCATAGTTCACATCGTCATGTGACCAACACCCAAAGGGTTTACTAGAGTCAGCAATCTAGTTCACATTGCCATGTGATTAACACCCAAAGAGTACAAAGGTGTGATCATGTTTTGCTTGTGAGAGAAGTTTAGTCAACGGGTCTGCCAAATTCAGATCCGTATGTATTTTGCAAATTTCTATGTCAACAATGATCTGCACGGAGCTACTCTAGCTAATTGCTCCCACTTCCAATATGTATCCAGATTGAGATTTAGGGTCATCCGGATTAGTGCCAAAACTTGCATCGACGTAACCCTTTACGATGAACTTTTTGTCACCTCCATAACCGAGAAACATATCCTTATTCCACTAAGGATAATTTTGACCAATGTCCAGTGATCTACTCCTAGATCACTATTGCACTCCCTTGCCAAACTTAGGGAGGGTATACAATAGGTCTGGTACATAGCATGGCATAATTTATAGAACCTATAGCTGAGGCATAGGGAATGACTTTCATTCTCTCTCTATCATCTGCCGTGGTCAGGTTTTGAGTCATACTCAACTTCACACCTTGCAACACAGGCAAGAACTCTTTCTTTGACTGTTCCATTTTGAACTAATTCAAAAACTTGTCAAGGTATGTACTCATTGAAATTTTTTATCAAGCGTCTTGATCTACCTCTATAGATCTTGATGCTCAATATGTAAGCAGCTTCACCGAGGTCTTTCTTTGAAAAACTCCTTTCAAACACTCCTTTATGCTTTATAGAAAATTCTACATCATTTCCGATCGGCAATATGTCATTCACATATATTTATCAGAAAGGCTGTAGTGCTCCCACTCACTTTCTTGTAAATACAGGCTTCACCACAAGTCTGTATAAAACTATATGCTTTGATCAACTCATCAAAGCGTATATTCGAACTCCGAGATGCTTGCACCAGTCCATAGATGGATCTTTGGAGCTTGCACATTTTGTTAGCACCTTTAGGATCGACAAAACCTTCTGGTTGCATCATATACAACTCTTCTTTAAGAAATCCATTAAGGAATGTAGTTTTGACATCCATTTACCAGATTTAATAAAATGTGGCAATTTGCTAACATGATTCGGACAGACTTAAGCATCACTACGAGTGAGAAAATCTCATCGTAGTCAACACCTTGAACTTTGTCAAAAACCTTTTTCGACAAGTCTAGCTTTGTAGATAGTAACACTACTATCAACGTCTGTCTTCCTCTTGAAGATCCATTTATTTTCTATGGCTTGCCGATCATTGGGCAAGTCAACCAAAGTCCACACTTTGTTCTCATACATGGATCTCATCTCAGATTTCATGGCCTCAAGCCATTTCGCGGAATCTGGGCTCATCATCGCTTCCTCATAGTTCGTAGGTTCGTCATGGTCTATACCTCCAGAACAGGATTACCGTACCACTCTGGTGCGGATCTCACTCTGGTTGACCTACGAGGTTCAGTAGTAACTTGATCTGAAGTTACATGATCATCATCATTAGCTTCCTCACTAATTGGTGTAGGAGTCACAGAACAGATTTCGTGATGAACTACTTTCCAATAAGGGAGCAGAATGCGATTACCTCATCAAGTTCTACTTTCCTCCCACTCACTTCTTTCAAGAGAAACTCCTTCTCTAGAAAGGATCCATTCTTAGCAACCAATGTATTGCCTTTGGATCTGTGATAGAAGGTGTACCCAACATTTTCTTTTGGGTATCCTATGAAGACGCACTTCTTCGATTTGGGTTCGAGCTTATCAGGTTGAAACTTTTTCACATAAGCATCGTATCCCCAAACTTTAAGAAACGGCAGCTTAGGTTTCTTGCTAAACCATAGCTCATACGGTGTCATCTCAACGGATTAGACGGTGCCCTATTTAATCTGAATGCAGTTGTCTCTAATGCATAACCCTAGAACGATAGTGGTAAATCGGTAAGAGACATCATAGATTGCACTATATCCAATAAAGTACGGTTATGACGTTCGGACACACCATTATGCTGTGGTGTTCCAGGTGGCATGAGTTTGTGAAACTATTCCACATTGTTTTAATTGAAGGCCAAAATTGTAACTCAAATATTCGTCTCTGCGATCAAATCGCAGAAAAACTTTTATTTTCTTGTCACAATGATTCTCCACTTCACTCTGAAATTCTTTGAACTTTTCAACTGTTTCAGTTTCATTAAGTAGATATACCCATATCTGCTCAAATCATCTGTGAAGGTCAGGAAATAATGATACCCGCCGCGAGCCTCAACACTCATCATACCACATACATCGGTATGTATTATTTCCAATAAGTCAGTAGCTCTGTTCATTGTTCTGGAGAACGGAGTCTTAGTCATCTTTCCCATGAGGCATGGTTCGCAAGCATCAACTGATTCATAATCAAGTGATTCCAAAAGCCCATCAGCATGGATTTTCTTCATGCGCTTTACACCAATATGACCTAAACGGTAGTGCCACAAATAAGTTGCACTATCATTATTATCTTTGCATCTTTTGGCTTCAATATTATGAATATGTGTATCACTACGATCGAGATCCAACAAACTATTTTCATTGGGTGTATGACCATAGAAGGTTTTATTCATGTAAACAGAACAACAATTATTCTCTAACTTAAATGAATAACCGTATTGCAATAAACATGATCAAATCATATTCATGCTCAACGCAAACACCAAATAACACTTATTTAGGTTCAACACTAATCCCGAAAGTATAGGGAGTGTGCGATGATGATCATATCAATCTTGGAACTACTTCCAACACACATCATCACTTCACCCTTAACTAGTCTCTGTTCATTCTGCAACTCCCGTTTCGAGTTACTAATCTTAGCAACTGAACTAGTATCAAATACTAAGGGGTTGTTATAAACACTAGTAAAGTACACATCAATAACATGTATATCAAATATACCTTTGTTCACTATGCCATCCTTCTTATCCGCCAAGTATCTAGCGCAGTTCCACTTCTAGTGACCAGTCCCTTTGCAGTAGAAGCACTTAGTCTCAGGCTTAGGTCCAGACTTGGGCTTCTTCACTTGAGCAGCAACTCGCTTGCTGTTGGGGATATTACTACTGGGCGTAAACCGGCCTATCAGGGCCGGATTAACTTCATCAGTAGTACAAAAGTGATTAAGCCCAAAGAGGCAGATAAGGGCCCGAGGCCTGTAGTCGGTTTAAGATCTATAACTGTAAACCGGCTTGGTATGTAAACTTGTATTATAAGTTAGGAATAAGGAGAGACCAACCCGGATACAAGTATGAACCGGTGTTGGGACTCTATGGACCGGCGGGCGTCACCTGTGTGTATAAGGGGACGACCCGGCGGCGGTTCAGAGAGAGACAACAACAACTCGACGCTTAGGCGAAGCTTATTTGCTCCCTAGTCGTTGAAACCGCATCAATCCCATCACAACTAGACGTAGGCTTTACCTTCATCGAAGGGGCCGAACTAGTATAAACTCTTGTGTCTTTGCGTCCGCTTTAACCCCTTCAAGTTAACCCATTCCGATGGCTCCACGACTAAGTCCTTTCATGAGGACATCTGCCGTGACAAAACCACGACAGTTGGCGCCCACCGTGGGGCTATCGCACGATGGTTTGATGATCTTGGAGGGCAAGTTCGAAGGACTCAAAGGCTATGCTGTGGGCTAGATGACCAAGAGTCGTCGTGGCAAGCTCTACATCGACGATGCAGGATGGGGCCCCGAGGCCGGCTCAATTGAGTACGGGTACCGGGTCCCCTTTGGTTGCATACACGTTTTCATCGGCAAGATTGGTGAGCCAGGGACTAAGCCGGACATCTGCACCGACCTCGTCGAGACGGCTCAGCGTGCGAGATCTGCCCTGGTTAAACCGGCCGTGAAGCGTGCCTTCGTAGGGGTCATCCACGGAGGAGAGCATGAGGACGGATCGGGATACGGCAGCGGGACCGTCGTATATTCCGGCGACGAGTCCTCGACCGGAGAAACCGAATCGTTGTAGCAGTTGCAAGACAACCAGATTGGGGGCTGTTCCGATGGTGACAGTATTCCGGACCCCTCCAGTCAGACCAACCGGGTTGGGATATTCATGGCCGGTACACAGGCGGCACTTCACTCTTCGACCGCGGCAGCAATGCTCTCCGGATCAGCAGCGGCGGCAGCAGCCAGGGCAGGAGGTCCTGTGCGCCCGCCGGTTCAAGTTTTATCTGATATGTTCGATGCACTAGCTGTACTTATGGCGGAGGCCAATCCAGCGGATCAGGATGCCCACAACGCAGAGATTGCAAAGGTGAGGGAGCAGATCGCGCAGGCCAAAACCGACCTGGCAGCAGAGAACGACAGGATGGCCGTAGAGCGGGCCGTTTTGGATGCCCAGGCCTATAGGCTTATGCTGGACCAGAACGCATCACATGAGGTCTTGAAGCGGAAATACAGGTCCCGCCTGCCTTCAGTTTTCGATGCTAAGAATCTCTTTCACACCCCGGGAGCTGGCACCAGTAATCCGCCGGAGGTAAACCGGGCTGAAGCACCAGGGCCAGGCGCGCCGGTCCAACCCCGCCTGATGGAACCCCCTCGGCAGAACAATGTGGTACCTCCGCCGGTCCAGACACCTCCGGGTCATTATTCGAATCCCATGGACAATCTTGTCGCAACCGCTTCACGATTAGAGGCTATCCTGATTGAAGGAGACTCTCCACAGGCGATAGAGACACGCCGGGTTAAGGAGCTTCTTCGGACCGCTTTGATCCAGCAGGAAGCATACTCATACAGCCGTGACCGGATTCATTCCACACCTCGTCCAAGCCGGAGCTACAGCAGACGTATGGATGAGCCGGCCGTGTCGAGCAACGCACGGAGCCGTGAAGCGGCCCGTGGCAATAACCCAGCAGGCGGTGTTCGCGACGCTCAGGACGTGGTGGACCGGGCCCGGGCACGAAGGGAAGCCGAGTTAGCAGCCTGTAACGAGGCGTCGACCACGCTGGTTCGCCCCACAACCTCAGTCGAGCCAGGGGTTGCTTCTAGTTCTTTAGGGGTACCCTGTTTAGTACCCGCTTTACGCAATGTGTGTTTGCCCAAGGATTTTAAGGGTCCGCGCAAGGTGCCAAATTACACTGCCGATTTGTCTCTAGAGGCATGGGTAGAGAGCTATGAGATGGCCATGGAGATGCTAGATGTGGATGAGGCCGCTTGTGCAAAGTACTTTACCATGATGCTTGAAGGGACAACCCGGACTTGGTTAAAGAGCTTGCCGCCCAATTCTATCAGCTCATGGGCCCAGTTGCGGGCCCGGTTTATCCAGAATTTTAAGGATACCTGCAAGCAGCCCATGTCAATAGTGGACTTGGCGGCTGTGTCCAGGAGGAAGGAGTCAAAAACCCATTGGGTACGCCGCGTCTCGGAAATCTTGCACTCATCAGACCGGATCAACGCTGATTCTGCAATTATAACTCTGGAGGGCAACTGCCGGTTTACGCCTCTAAAGTTAAAATTGGGGCGGATGAAGCGATTTTGTAACGACATGGGAACCCTCATGGGTGCCTTAGTGAAGTATGCTGATTCTGATAGTACCAAGGATCTCGAGTCTGAGGATGACAAGGCAGGTAAGGGAAAGAAGAACAGCAACTCCAAGGGGCATCAACCCAATCCGGCAGGCCATGGGAACGGAGGCAAACGTAAAGCGGATGGAAGCATGGATTTTGTGGCTAACACCAATGCGCAGGACAAGGGTCAGCGACGCAAGGGTAAAGCGGCGAATCGTGGTGGAGCTCCGAATCCCAACCCGGATCGCCTAAACTATTTGTTGAACCAGCCCTGTCCAAAGCATGGGACGAAGGAGATGCTGGCCAACCACCTTTGGAAGGATTGTTACATTATGCAGGAGTTCAAAAATTCCAGTGCTTTCCGGTATGACCATGGGTCAAGTGGTGGCACAGGATCCGGTTTTCATGGGCCGGGTCATGATGGAGGAGCCTCCGGTTCAGGTTTCAATGGCAATCAGAGTAGACATAACAATAAGAATAATCAGAATAATCAAGGAGGTTACAACCAGCAGCAACAGCAATCGGGTTATCAGAGCCATCCGAAGCAGTTGAATAGTGGACAATATCATGTTTTCACAACTAGCTTGGATAAGTGAGACCGGAAACTTCACAAGCGAGCGGTGAACTCTGTTGAACCGGCCGTACCACGTTACTTGCGTTGGTCGGAACAGCCAATTGTGTGGAGCAGAGAGGACCACCCTCTCCGGGTTGAAAATCCGGGCCAGCTAGCATTGGTGGTGGCCCCTCAGGTGGGAGGTTAAAATTCACCAAAGTACTCATGGACGGATGGAGTAGTATCAACATTCTGTACTATGAGACATTCTGCCGTATGGGGTTAACAGATAAAAATCTAAAACCGTCTAATACGGTGTTCCAGGGTGTGGTCCCTGGCAAGTCAGCATACCCTGTTGGCAAGATAGCTCTGGAAGTGGCTTTTGGGGATGATCACGATTCTCGATCCGAGACACTGACATTTGAGGTGGTGAAAATCCGGAGCCCGTATCACGCTCTATTTGGGCGACCGGTTTATGCTAAATTCATGGCACGGCCTTGTTATATCTATTTACAGCTTAAGATGCAGGGTCACAAGGGGACAATAACGGTTCACGGGAGCCGCAAGATCGCTTTGGAGTGTGAGGAAGGTGATGCGGCCTATGCAGAGTCGGTTTGTGCTACGGAGGAGTTGAAATATTACAAAGACAATGTTGATCCGGCGGACATGACCCCTTTGAAGAAGCCGACTACGGAGCACGATCCGGATCTGAAGTTTAAATCGGCAGCTGAGACTAAGCTTGTTGACTTCGTTCCTGGCGATTCGTCCAAGCAGTTCAGCATCAGTGCCAACTTGGATCCGAAATAGGAAAGCGCGCTCATCGAGTTCATCCGTGAGAATCGGGACATTTTTGCATGGAAGCGTTCTGACATGCCAGGTGTACCGAGGCAACTCGCTGAGCACACTCTCAATGTGGATCCCAAGTACAAACCGGTGAAACAGTTCCTCCGCCGGTTTAACGAAGAAAGACGCAAAGCTATTGGAGAAGAGGTGGCCAGGCTCTTAGCGGCTGGGTTTATCATTGAAGTCTTCCATCCATAGTGGCTTGCTAATCCGGTGCTGGTTCTTAAGAAAAACAACACTTGGCGCATGTGTGTGGATTACACTGATCTTAACAAAGCTTGTCCAGCAGATCCTTTTGCCCTCCCCCGCATTGACCAGATTATTGATGCCACTGCGGGTTGTGAGCGTTTGAGTTTTTTGGATGCATATTCTGGGTATCATCAGATCAAGATGGCGGTTAAGGACCAGGAGAAAACAGCGTTTATAACTTCCTTTGGAGCCTTCTGCTATGTATTCATGCCCTTTGGGCTCAAGAGTGCCCAGGCAACTTATCAACGGTGTGTACAAAATTGTCTTCACAAGCAGATTGGTCGTAATGTACATGCGTATGTGGATGATATTGTGGTTAAGTCAAGGAAGAAGGAGACTCTGGTGGACGATTTGAAGGAAACCTTTGATAACCTGAGGACATACAAGATGATGCTCAATCCGGCCAAGTGTGTTTTTGGTGTACCGGCAGGCAAATTACTGGGTTTTCTGGTGTCCAACAGGGGGATTGAGGCTAATCCGGAAAAGATCACAACCATCACCTCCCTGGCTAAACCGAAGTGTATCAATGATGTTCAACGTGTGGCCGGCCGGATTGCCGCTTGAGCCGGTTTATCAGCCGCCTTGGTGAGAAGGCAATCCCTTTGTATCAGATGCTGAAGAAGACGGATCAATTAAATGGAGAGTTCCGCCGATAAGGCATTTGAGGATTTAAAGCGGCAGTTGGCCAATCCGCCTGTGCTCGCCGCTCCCATTGACAAGGAGCCGCTGCTGCTATATGTTGCTGCTAACGCTCGAGCAGTCAGTGTGGCTATTGTAGTAGAACGGAAGGAGGCAGGCAAGGAGCATCCGGTTCAACGTCCGGTTTATTATATCAGCGAGGTACTTATTGAATCCAAGCAAAGGTATCCGCATTGGCAGAAGCTGGTATATGGAGTCTTCATGGCAAGCCGGAAGCTGAAGCAATATTTCCAAGGGCACCCCATCACAGTGGTTAGTTCAGCTCCCTTGGGCGATATCATCTGTAACCGGAAGCGATGGCGGATTGCCAAGTGGGCTATAGAACTTGGGCGCCGCGGATTGAAGTACGTGCCTCGGACGGTGAAGTCTCAAGCACTTGTTGATTTCATCAATGATTGGACGGAGTTGCAAGCACCTGAGGAGAAGCCGGATCACACATATTGGACTATCCATTTTGATGGATCCAGGCAATTGGAGGGCTCGGGGGCTGGAGTCGTAATAACTTCCCCACGAGGTGACAAGTTCTGTTATGTTCTCCGTTTAATGTTCCCTTGTACTAACAATGCAGCTGAGTATGAAGCCTTGCTCCATGGTCTCCGGATGGCTAAAGAGATGAATCTAAGCCGGGTTAAGTGCTTCGGTGACTCGGACCTCGTGGCTCAACAGGTGTCTGGCACTTGGGATTCTAAAGACCCACTCATGGCTGCATATCGTCGTGAAGTGGATATTGTTGCGGGTCACTTCAAGGGCTATCAGGTGGACCACGTGGACCGTCGGAAAAATGAAGCGGCGGACGCTTTAAGCTGGTTGGGCTCTCAGCGTAAACCGGTCCCGCCTAATGTTTTTCTTGATGTGCTGCACAACCCGTCGGTCAAGCTCCCGGGTGAAGCGGATTTGGCTATTCCTGATCTGGAGGCTCAATTGGTGGCAGCTCTTCACGTCATTCCGGATTGGACGCTTCCTTATCTTGCGTACATGAACCGGGGCGAGCTACCAGAGGATGAAACCTTGGCCCGGCAGATAATCCGGCGATCCAAGTCTATGACTATTGTTAATGGCGAATTGCATCATTGCAGTGTGTCAGGGGCGTTTCAACGTTGTGTCTCTCCTGAGGAAGGCTGTGAAATTTTGCGTGAGATCCACGAAGGATATTGTGGTCATCACGCCGGTTCAAAGTCTTTGGTGGCTAAAGCATTCCGCCATGGTTTTTATTGGTTAACTGCTCATGCCGATGCGGAGGATCTGGTCAGGCGGTGTGACGGTTGCCAAAAATTTTCAAGACGCGCTCATGTGCCGGCTCAAGAATTGAAGATGATTCCAATTACTTGGCCGTTTGCATCTTGGGGGCTGGATATGGTTGGGCCTTTCAAAAGGTCCAAGGATAAGAAGACCCACCTCTTGGTGGCGGTTGATAAGTTTACAAAGTGGGTGGAGGCAGAACCTGTTAGCAAGTGTGATGCGGCCACGACGGTTCAGTTCATTAAAAAAGTAATTTTCCGGTTTGGCTTTCCACATAGTATCATCACAGATAATGGTACCAATTTATCCAAGGGGGCCATGAAGGAGTTCTGCGAACGTGAGCACATCCGGCTTGAAGTTTCATCAGTAGCCCACCCACAGTCCAATGGTCAAGCAGAAAGAGCTAATCAAGAGATCTTGAGAGGCATCAAACCCCGGCTTATGGTTCCTTTGCAGAGGACACCGGGTTGTTGGGTAGAAGAGCTACCGTCTGTGTTATGGAGTATCAATACTACGCCCAACAGATCCACATGATACACACCATTCTTCATGGTCTATGGAGCGGAGGCGGTTCTCCCTAGTGATATCCGTCATGACTCACCTCGTGTGGCGGCTTATGATGAAGCGGACAACGAGACGGCACGGCAAGATGCTTTGGACCTGTTGGATGAAGAACGTGACATAGCAGCTGCCCGCTCGGCGATTTACCAACAGGATCTTCATCGTTATCACAGTCGCCGAGTCAGAACCAGAACCTTTCAAGAAGGAGATTTGGTGCTTCGACTCATCCAAGATCAGACTGATATGCATAAGTTATCCCCACCTTGGGAGGGACCTTTTGTGGTCAGCAAGAATCTGCACAACGTGGTCAGATTTATCTCGATCGATATTCGAGAGCATAAAGACTCACGCACATCAGAGGAGGAGACCAACAGGCCGTGGAACATAGCTCATCTTCGGCCTTACTATACCTGAGCCATCAGCTCTACCTATGTACATATTATGACAGTGTATATATTATGATCAATACAATAAACCGGAGCCTCAGCTAAAGCGGGGTCTCTGTTCTTTTATATCATGTGTGGTTACATGGAGTTGTTCTGTCTTAAAGCGGCCTTCGGTTCACCCCTTGAATTTGCTTTTCAAAAGCTTTTTGATATCACTTGGGGGCTTGGTCGTGTCCGAACCAATGCAACACCTTCTGATAGGCGAAAGCCACCAGATCACTTGGGGACATGGTCAAGTCTGAACCAGTCACGCCTCTTGATCGGCCTAAGGCCACAGAATCACTTGGGGGCTTGGTCGAACCCGAACCATTGCCATGCCTTTTGATCGACATAAATGCCACGGTTTCATTTGGGGACCTGGCTGACTTGAACCATCGCCACACCTATTGGGGGCTTGGTCCTGTCTGACCATGCTAATACCATCTGATCAGCTCAATAAAGCTTCTTTTTGCAAACGGTTTATCATTGCCTTTTGCTTCAGTATTTTTCTCAAATGACTGTTGTTTTATTTTTGTTGCGTTTTTTAAACCGCCAAGCGTTTTAAACCGGTTCAGAACTGTCAACTGACGGAACACGGTCCATCTTTAATCCGGAAGAATACTTGCCCGGTTTGACTTTTTCTGTTAACATCCCATTATGGAGTAGCAGGGTGTTTATCATAACAAGGCACGGTTTACATGGTAAATCGGCATGGTATACACAGGAGCTATTTTTGTTTTCCTTTGATGGTATAGGTTCATAAACCTCCTCTTCAAGACTGGCTAAGCCAACTTCATGTCCAGTAATGGCAGTTTAAGATTTGTTGATTGCAGGAAATATAGGTTGAAGGTTTCGATCATTCAAACAAAAGTATCAGCACCTATGCACGAAGGCATCTCAGAGGCAAGAGTATTGACTACCCTATTACAAGGCAACATGGTGCCCAGATAAGATCATTGTTTTCAGAGGAATATAAACAACCCGCCATTTAAACCGGTCTCCGGTTTACGCTTGGTCGCCAGCCCGGTCTGATGGTTGCAGGTCATCCTGCGCCGCTTCAGCTTCTGCTTCTCTACCCAGTGGCTGGAAATCAACAGTTGTCCAGTCGATTCCCATTAAGGCTTGAAAGACAGCTTCCTCTCAGCAAGGACGGTTCAATATAAGGAGCGTAAGTATGCTTACGGATTGGAGGGGTCAGATTCTCCGCTTCAGGAATCAGTGCAGCCACTCATTTGTTCTGGTTGTCATATTGGGATTGGTAATGAGACAAGTCTGCTTCTTCCACCAATTGACAAGCCAGAGGGCGCACCTCCCAGTTTATTGCCCTCAAGTCCTCCTCATTGAATTCTGAACCGTCTTCCTTTAAATGAGGATAGCCTTGCGCCGCTTCAACAGGGTCAAAATCCGGCACCCACGCTTTTGCCCGGATTAAGGCACTGATAGCACCGGTTCGAGCAGCGGATTTCTTCAGCTCTTCAATCAGGGCAGGGAGCATAGATAGTCTTTTCAGGGTATCTTGGAGTAAGGTTGGCGCCGGGTTGTTGTGGGACGCAGTTGATATGATACGCTGCACACCAGTATACAATTGTTCTATCAGTGTATAGGCGGCCTTCAGCTTCTTCCGCACATCTGACCCCAGATGACCAATGCGTGTACCTGCAACGTTAAACAAAGCTTACAAACCGGACCTATCATAGGAAGGTCAAATTATTACAGAAGTCAAAGGAAGCTTACCAAAGATGGCGGCAGTCATGGCATGCACTTGCCGCTTTACGCTGGTCAGCTCGTCTACCACCGGTTTAAGGGCTGCTTCAACAGTTTCAATTTTCTTTGTCAAAGCGGCCTTCTCAGTGGCCCAATCCGCCCGCTCTTTCTTGAAGCCCTCCTTAAGCTGTTCTATGACGCTTAAAGCGCTGCTCAGCTCCCCTTTCGACTTTGAGGTTTCAGCTTGTTGGGATTTCAAGATTTCTTGAAGATCGGCGAGTTGGTTTTCTTTGGTTTCAGCTCAGCCTGCATACAGACATTCACATGATTTAACAAACGGTACAAGAATTGAAGTGCCAACCACATAACAAGTTATGCACTTGGCACTTGGGGGCTAATGCATATTTGCTCTTCATCTTTTAAATGATTGCAAAGTCCCAAGCTCAATACAAGTATTCAACTTGGCACTTGGGGGCTAATGGCTATTTGTTCGAATAAGTTCGGATGATATGAGGTTAATTACTTAAAGTCCCGGTTTAACTACAATCAGTTGAACCGGCCCTTGGGGGCTACATCAGTGAATTTTGAAGCATTGAGATTTATATTAAGTCCTGGTTTGAAAGAAGATTGCAAAACCGGCCCTTGGGGGCTAGGAGAGTTGACGAAGTTGAAGTATCTAAGCAGGAAAAAGCACATGGAAATTACCTCAAATTATCCTTCATCATATTCACCAGGCCAGCTTCATAATCACGGCTGGTATACAAACGGTTCAAGTAGCCGGAATGAAGATCTTGGGCATTTAAAGCAGCATAAGTTGCCAGATCCACATTCCACTTGCCTTTGCTCATGGTGGCGAACTCTTCTTTGGCAGAATGTTTGGATAAGGCGACCGGGTTATTTGGTTCGCTTTACAACATCATCATCCTTGGCATCACCAGTATGACCAGGGAAAGTCGGTTTGTCAGCAGGCCGGATTGGACTTGTGGATTTTTCAATCCGGATCGGGCTTCCGGGCTGGTCGGCAGGACCGGAGGGATCAACAGGTCTTTCTTCAGCAATGAAGTTCTCATCTTGCAGTGGCGGGTCATTGGGTACATCTTCATGAATAGCCATTCCAAGATCTGGGGCGTTGTCCGGTTCGGGGGCAGTTTCTTCTTCGGCCGCTTTATCCAGGCGAGCCTTCTTGCTCGGCCTAGGTTTGGCCCTGGAAAGATGTAATAACAATTAAATACATCATGTGTTACACAGAGATACATCAGAAATGATATGATAAGTATAGCTTACCCAATCACCATTTTGAGCGGAGGCAGCTGAGTAGCCGATGACTCGCCAGAGGATGGATGGGAAGTGACCTGATAATCGGAGTCAGATGGATTAAGGGGTTGACGAAAACAGCCCGCTTTAGGACAAGCACTAACAAGCAAATTAGAGACCTCTGAACGGCGTTTCCGAACCGGAGTGTTTGGTAAACCGGCGGAGGTAACTACCTGACCGCTGTTCCGAGTTGTGCGGCGAGCTTCGTGCTGTTGGGTCTTCATAAGGAATTTGGGATCCAAGCAAGCAAGAGGATGAGAAAATTTAATTTTCCGGTTTGCCTCACGAATTTTTAGTGAAGGCAAAAGATTTGAATCAGAGGAGAGAATAGTTACCTCTACAACATCAGCATTACTGGCTTCGGCATCATCCTGACAAATATCATCATCAATAAGGCGTGTAAAAAGTAAGCCAAGTGAATCAAGTTCTACCTCAAGGTCCGAGTTACCCACATCATCATCAGCAGCCGGATCAGATGAAGCGGTGGTCTTCCTCTTTTGAGCTGGCCTCTTAACAACCTTAGTCTTTGGCCGGATTGGTCTTTCCGGTTTGTCTGGCTTCTCTGGTTTCTCTTGTGGAAGTTTCTTACTCCAAAACAGGTCATCACCCTGGTTAAGCAGCAGTTGATATTATACAGAAATAGCAATGACATGTTCAGTAAAAAGGTAAAGTCAAAATCTTACAGCTGGCGGTTTGTTGGTAACACAGAAGGGGAGCAGGCCGGTTCGAGCGCAGAGGTGTTCCGGTTCGTTCAACATTTTCTTCACAGCTTCTGTGACCTCGTCATCTGTGAGCTGGATGTTAACATGTCGGAGTGGGTCATCGACACTACCGGTATACTTCAAGCACATCGCATCGAGCGCTACCGAGGGGCAATATGCTCCATGATATCCAACAGCGTGCGAGATCTATTCCTGTTAAACCGTTGGCCATGAAGGCTCTGAGCTTGGATAGTTGCGGATCGTATTTACTTCTCTCCTTGGCAGTTAACCTTTGTGGGAAGGGGTATGTATTGCTAAGCCGCTCCGGACGAAAGCCAGGCAAAGGATTTTCAGTATCAGGGGAGGTGTCTTTGCAGTAGAACCATGATTGATTCCACTCCTTGGGGTGGCTGTGCAGTTTGGCGTGAGGGTAAGTGACCTCCTTTCTTTTCTGAATCGCCACACCACCCAATTCCGTATTGGAACCATCAGTGAATTCTGTGCGGCGGTTTAGGTGAAAGCAGTCTCTAAACAATTCAACTATGGGTTCCTCTTGAAAGTATGCCTCACAGAGCACTTGGAAGTGGCATATGTTGGTAACAGAGTTGGGGCCGGTGTCTTGCGGGCGGAGTTGAAAATTGGCTAAGACATCCCGGTAAAATTTAGAACTGGGTGGCTTAAAACCCCGGGCTAAATGATCTGCGAAGACGACAACCTCTCCCTCTTGAGGTGTGGGAGGACATTCTGTACCAGGTACCCTCCAGTGGATAGTATCTTTGCTGCTTAAAGCGCCGACCAAGACTAAGTTGTTCAATTGAGTTTCTGTGACGCGAGAAGGAACCCAGTTGCACTCATATACTTGTTTGGCCATGGTGAGGTCTACAAAATAAGTGATTCCGGTTCAAGAATGTGTTGGGTAAAAGTATGCACTGGTATGAACAATGTTAAACCGGAGGCAGTTATATTTAAACCGGATTTCTATGAAGTGGCATCATATGGCTAAAGAGTTCTGGCGGTTCAACAAGGGGACTAATGGTATATACCGGTTTATTAACTTTTTCTGTATTAAGTTAAACCGCCTGATCTAAACATTAAAAGCAATTGAGGTTGCGGATGGCTAAGTATGCAGAAATAGGTTTCACAAGGTCTTATTGCAGCAATGGATCTGAAGCAAGTTCAGAAAAACAGAAAATATTCAAAAGATTAAAGCAGAACGGAAGTGAATCAATGGGCAGGGTTTCACAGATCTATCCAGGAGTCTGGGTACGAGCATGAACAAGTGATGAACACGGCTAGAACACGAAACCCTAGAACAGATCTATGTTAAGAAGAATAGAAGGCTTACCAGAATCGAGGAAGACGCGGAAAGCTACCGCAGTGCTCTGGTGCGTTCAGGTTGATGCAGCGGCCCAAGACGGTGCAGAGGTCAATGGCGGCGGCGGAGCTCCGAGGCTGGCGACGCGAGGAAGACGAAGAGAAAGGGGACGAGGGGGAGAAAGGAAATGACCCTTCAGTCCTATTTATAAGGCAAGAGACATGTGTCAGGCGCGTGAATCAAGGAACCACAGAGCTGTCGCCTCGGTTATTGCGGATCTATTAAACAAAGAAGATATCATAAATGTTGTCTTTATGATGACGTCATACCGGTTTACAACAACCAGAGAAGGTGACATCACGGCGGTTCAACAACTACAAGAAGACGTTGAAGACAAAGATTTTTTGTTAAGGATTGACATGAACCCGTTCAAATCAATCTGGGGCCTAATGTTGGGGATATTACTACTGGGCGTAAACCGGCCTATCAGGGTCGGATTAACTTCATCAGTAGTACAAAAGTGATTAAGCCCAAAGAGGCAGATAAGGGCCCGAGGCCTGTAGTCGGTTTAAGATCTGTAGCTGTAAACCGGCTTGGTATGTAAACTTGTATTATAAGTTAGGAATAAGGGGAGACCAACCTGGACACAAGTATGAACCGGTGTTGGGACTCTATGGACCGGCGGGCGTCACCCGTGTATATAAGGGGACGACCCGGCGGCGGTTCAGAGAGAGACAACAACAACTCGACGCTTAGGCGAAGCTTATTTGCTCCCTAGTCGTCGAAACCACATCAATCCCATCACAACTAGACGTAGGCTTTACCTTCATCGAAGGGCCGAACTAGTATAAACTCTTGTGTCTTTGCGTCCGCTTTAACCCCTTCAAGTTAACCCGTAGCGATGGCTCCATGACTAAGTCCTTTCACAAGGACATCTGCCGTGACAAAACCACGACACTTGCCATTCTTCTTGAAGTTCCCCTTCTTCCCTTTGCCCTTTTCTTGAAACTAGTGGTCTTGTCAACCATCAACACTTGATGTTTTTCTTGATTTCTACCTTCGTCGATTTCAGCATCACGAAGAGCTTGGGAATTGTTTCTGTTATCCCTTGCATATTATAGTTCATCACGAAGTTCTAATAACTTGGTGATAGTGACTAGAGAACTCTACCTATCACTATCTTATCTGGAAGATTAACTCCCACTTGATTCAAGTGATTGTAGTACTCAGACATTCTGAGTACATGCTCACTAGCTGAGCAATTCTCCTCCATCTTGTAGACAAAGTACTGTCAGAGGTCTCATACCTCTCGACACGGGCATGAGTATGAAATACTAATTTCAACTCTTGGAACATCTCATATGCTTCGTGGCGTTTCAAAAAACGTCTTTGAAGCCCCGATTCTAAGCCGTAAAGCATGGTGCACTAAACTATCAAGTAGTCATCATATCGAGCTTGCCAAACGTTCATAACGTCTGCAGTTGCTCCTGCAATCGGTCTGTCACCTAGTGGTGCATCAAGGACATAATTCTTCTGTGCAGCAATGAGGATAATCCTCAGATCACGGATCCAATCCATATCATTGCTACTAACATCTTTCAACTTAGTTTTCTCTAGGAACATATCAAAAATAAAATAGGGGAGCTAAACACGAGCAATTGATCTACAACATAGATATGCTAATACTACCAGGACTAAGTTCATGATAAATTAAAGTTCAATTAATCATATTACTTAAGAACTCCCACTTAGATAGACATTCCTCTAATCATCTAAGTGATCACGTGATCCAAATCAACTAAACCATGTCCGATCATCACGTGAGATGGAGTAGTTTTCAATGGTGAACATCACTATGTTGATCATATCTTCTATATGATTCACGCCGACCTTTCGGTCTCCAAAGTGTTCCGAGGCCATATCTGCATATGCTAGGCTCGTCAAGTTTAACCCGAGTATTCTGCGTGTGCAAAACTGGCTTGCACCCGTTGTAGATGAACGAGAGCTTATCACACCTGATCATCACGTGGTGTCTCGCACAACGAACTTTGGCAACGGTGCATACTCGGGAGAACACTTTTATCTTGAAATTTAGTGAGAGATCATCTTATAATGCTACCGTCAATCAAAGCAAAATAAGATGCGTAAAAGATAAACATCACATGCAATCAATATAAGTGATATGATATGGCCATCATCATCTTGTGCTTGTGATCTCCATCCCCGAAGCACCGTCATGAGCACCATCGTCACCGGCGCAACACCTTGATCTCCATCGGAGCATCGTTGTCGTCTCGCCAACTATTGCTTCTACGACTATCGCTACCGCTTAGTGATAAAGTAAAGCAATTACAGGGCGATTGCATTGCATACAATAAAGCGACAACCATATGGCTCCTGCCAGTTGCCGATAACTCGGTTACAAAACATGATCATCTCATACAATAAAATGTAGCATCATGCCTTGACCATATCACATCACAACATGCCCTGCAAAATCAAGTTAGACGTCCTCTACTTTGTTTTTGCAAGTTTTACGTGGCTGCTACGGGCTTAGCAAGAACCGTTCTTACCTACGCATCAAAACCACAACGATAGTTCGTCAAGCTAGTGCTGTTTTAACCTTCACAAGGACCGGGCATAGCCACACTCGGTTCAACTAAAGTTGGAGAAACAGACACCCGCCAGCCACCTGTGTGCAAAGCACGTCGGTAGAACCTGTCTCGCGTAAGCGTACGTGTAATTTCGGTCCGGTCCACTTCATCCAACAATACCCTGAACCAAAGTATGAGATGCTGGTAAGCAGTATGACTTGTATCGCCCACAAATCACTTGTGTTCTACTCGTGCATATAACATCTACGCATAAACCTGGCTCGGATGCCACTGTTGGGGAACATAGTAATTTCAAAATTTTCCTACGCACACACAGGATCATGGTGATGCATAGCAACGAGAGGGGAGAGTGTTGTCCATGTACCCTCGTAGACCGAAAACGGAAGCGTTAGCACAACGCGGTTAATGTAGTTGTATGTTTTCACGATCCGACCGACCCAAGTACCGAACATACGGCACCTCCGAGTTCAGCACACGTTCAGCTCCATGACGTCTGGTGAACTCCGATCCAGCAGAGCTTCACGGGAGAGTTCCGTCAGCACGACGGTGTGGTGACGGTGATGATGATGCTATCGACACAGGCCTTCACCTAAGCACCACTACGATATGATCGAGGTGGAATATGGTGGAGGGGGGCACCGCACACGGCTAAGAGATCAAGAGATCAATTGTTGTGCCTATGGGGTGCCCCCTCCCCCGTATATAAAGGAGTGGAGGAGGGGGAGGGCTGACCCTCACTATGGCACGCCCTAGGGGAGTCCTACTCCCACCGGGAGTAGGATTCCCCCTTTCCTAGTAGAACTAGGAGCCCTTCCAAGTAGTAGGAGTAGGAGAGAAGGAAAGGGAAAAGAGAAGAGAAGGAAGGAGGCGCCGCCTCCCCTAGTCCAATTCAGACTAAGCCTTGGGGGGGGGGGGGGGCAGCCTCCCCTCTCTCTTTCCCCTAAAGCCCAATAAGGCCCATATACTCCCCCGCGAATTCCAACTCTCCGGTACTCCGAAAAATACCCGAATCACTCGGAACCTTTCCGATATCCGAATATAGTCGTTCAATATATCAATCTTTACGTCTCGACCATTTCGAGACTCCTCGTCATGTCCCCGATCTCATCCGTGACTCCAAACTACCTTCGGTACATCAAAACACATAAACTCATAATACCGATCGTCACCAAACTTTAAGCGTGCGGACCCTACGGGTTCGAGAACTATGTAGACATGACCGAGACACGTCTCCGGTCAATAACCAATAGCGAAACCTGGATGCTCATATTGGCTCCCACATATTCTACGAAGATCTTTACCGATCAAACTGCATAACAACATACGTTGTTCCCTTTGTCATCGGTATGTTACTTGCCCGAGATTCAATCGTCGGTATCTCAATACCTAGTTCAATCTCGTTACCGACAGGTCTCTTTACTCGTTACGTAATGCATCATCCCGCAAATAACTCATTAGTCACATTGCTTGCAAGGGTTATAGTGATGTGCATCACCGAGAGGGCCCAGAGATACCTCTCCGACAATCGGAGTGACAAATCCTAATCTCGAAATACGCCAACTCAACAAGTACCTTCGGAGACACCTGTAGAGCACCTTTATAATCACCAGACGTTTGGTAGCACACAAAATGTTCCTCCGGCAAACGTGAGTTGCATAATCTCATAGTCATAGGAACATGTATAAGTCATGAAGAAAGCAATAGCAACATACTAAACGATCAAGTGCTAAGCTAACGGAATGGTTCAAGTCAATCACATCATTCTCCTAATGATGTGATCCCGTTAATCAAATGACAACTCATGTCCATGGCTAGGAAACTCAACCATCTTTGATCAACGAGCTAGTCAAGTAGAGCCATACTAGTGACACTATGTTTGTCTATGTATTCACACATGTATTATATTTCCGGTTAATACAATTCTAGCATGAATAATAAACATTTATCATGATATAAGGAAATAAATAATAACTTTATTATTGCCTCTAGGGCATATTTCCTTCACTGGCACCTCTACAAATCCCTGCTTCCCTCTGCGAAGGGCCTATCTATTTACTTTTATGTTGAGTCATCATCCTCTTATTAAAAAGCACCAGTTGGAGAGCACTGATATCACTTGCATCCATTACTATTAGTTTACATTGAGTATGACTGGATCTATTTTACTATGAATTACAATATTTAGTCAGTCCTTGATCCTCAGAGGTGCTCTGTATTTATGTTTTGCGGTCTCAGAAAGGGCTAGCGAGATACCATCTTGTTATATCATATTATGATTGTTGGACGGTGATGGGTTGGATGAGATTTACCATGTAATCGATTTAGTTTTGTTAGGGTTTGATCCCTAGTATCCATTATGTTCTAAGATTGATGTTGCTATGACTTTGCTATGCTTAATGCTTGTCACTAGGGCCCGAGTGCCATGATTTCAGATCTGAACCCTATTATGTTTTCATGAATATATGTGAGTTCTTGATCCTATTCTGCAAGTCAATAGTCACCTACTATGTGTTATGATCCGGTAACCCCAAAGTAACAATAACCGGGACCACTCCCCGTGATGATCGTAGGTTGAGGAGTTCATGTATTCACTAAGTGTTAATGCTTTGGTCCGGTAGTCTGTTAAAAGGAGGCCTTAATATCCCTTAGTTTCCAATAGGACCCCTCTGCCACGGGAGGGTAGGACAAAAGATGTCATGCAAGTTCTTTTCCATAAGCACGTATGACTATATTCGGAATACATGCCGACATTACATTGATGAATTGGAGCTAGTTCTGTGTCACCCTATGTTATAACTGTTGCATGAGGAATCGCATCCGACATAAATATCCATCACTGATCCAATGCCTACGAGCTTTTCACATATTGATCTTTGCTTAGTTACTTTACTTTATCGTTGCCATTGTTACAATTACTACAAAACTGCTACTGTTACTTTTGCCACCGTTACTGTTACTTCCATACTACTTTGCTAATAAATACTTTGCTGCAGATATTAAGTTTTCCAGGTGTGGTTGAATTGACAACTCAACTGCTAATACTTGAGAATATTTTTTGGCTCCCCTTGTGTCGAATCAATAAATTTGGGTTGAATACTCTACCCTCGAAAACTGTTGCGATCTCCTATACTTGTGGGTTTTCACCTTTTAATAGTAGTGGCTTTCCTATGGACTCAATGTGATCTTGGATCACTTAACAAAAAATGTAGAGTCTTGGGGCTTTGATAATCCCGTCCTTAGCATTTTGAGGGGTCCACAATCACTAGTCCTTGCCATGCCGATCATTGATCTTCTCTGAAATCTATTATCAATGAGCACTAGATCAATGACTTATATGTTGTTATTAATTACCAAAACCACTCGGGAATTAGTTGCACTTTCAGGAACCAAAAACAAATATTATATTTAGGCATTCACGACATGAGATTTGAGAACTTAAGCAATCAAGCACCCTATTGATACCCCCGATAAAGCAACCCGGCGATATAGCTTTAAAAACCGAACTGGTGGCCGGCTGGTGAGGCTATCTCATTCTGTGCATTTTAAACCTAACCAAAAAACTATACCACAATAAACTAAACCGAACCAATTTTACGTTTTTTATGGTTTCTGGGTTCGGTATGGTCATTACTTGGAAGGCCAAAGGAGAATCATAATTTTATATTGACCAAGTGGATATCCAAGAACAAGCAAGACACTCATGGTCAAGCGGTTCACAACAAGGCAAGATTGGTGGCTCAAGGTTTCACCCAAGTCAAAGGTGTCAATTTTGGTGAAACTTTCGCTCCCATTGCTTGCGATGAATCTATTCACATGTTTCTTCCATATGCATTGCACCATAACTTTTAGTTGCAACAAATGGATGTGAAGAGTGCATTTCTTAATGGTTCCCTAAATGAATTGGTGTATGTCAAACAACCTCCGGGTTTCAAGGATCCCAAGTTCCCCAATCATGTCTATAAACTCCATAAGGCACTCTACGGCCTCAAGCAATGACCAAGAGATTGGTATGAGAACCTTATCGAATTGTTAGAAGATCGTGGGTTTGAAATTGGGCACATCGGTCACTCTTTTTACTAAGAGGGTTAAAGGGGATTTGTTCATATGCCAATTATATGTTGATGATATTATCTTTGGTTTGGTTAATAAAGCTTTTAACGATGAGTTTGCTAAGCTAATGGCTGAGAAGTTTGAGATGTCTATGATAAGAGAGTTAGACTTCTTCCTTGGATTTTAAATCAAGCAATTAAGAGGAGGAACCTTCATCAACCAAGTCAAATATACCCAAAACATGCTTAGGGGGTTCAAGATGGAGGACTTGAAAGGGGCAAATACACATATGCAAACCACAAGCTAGCTTGACCTTGATCTCAATGGTAAAGTGGTGGATCAAAAGGTGTGTCGTTCTATGATTGGATCATTGATTTACCTCTGTGCAACTAGACCAGATATTCTATTTACTGTGGGCATGTGTGCAAGATTTCAATCTGCACCAAAAGAAAGCCATTTAGTGGCGGCCAGGAGAGTCTTTCAATATTTAGCTCATACCCTAAACTTTGGCTTATGGTGCCCTAAAGGAGCAAGTTTTGATCTTATTGGCTAGTTGGATTCGGATTGGGCGGAGACAAAGTGGAGGGAAATTCAACTTCCATGGGTTGCCAATTTCTTCGTAGGTCCTTAGTGAGTTGGTGTTACAAGAAGCAAAAATGCGTGTCTCTGTCCATCACCGAAGCCGAGTACATCGCCGCCGCAAGTTGTTGTGCCCAATTGCTATGGATGAGGCAAACTTTAAAGGATTTCGCTGTCATTTTTGACCAAGTGCCTCTTTTATGTGACAATAAAAGTGCAATCAAGATCACCTAGAATCCCTTGCAACATACCAAGACAAAGCATATTGAGATTCCTCACCACTTTTATTCGAGACACGTGAACCATGGAGATACTGAGCTATCTTATGTAGGCGCTGGGAAGCAACTAGCGGATATTTCCACGAAGCCTCTAGATGAAGCAAGATTCTGAGAGTTAAGACATGAGCTAAATATCATTGGTTCCGGTAATGTGGCCTAAGATTGTGCACACCCTCCCATGTCTCAATATTTATATTGTTTAGCTGTAGGCATGTACATAGGGGGTGTTGTTCAATCCATGAACTCAGATTCTTCTTATTATGCACTTGGTCAAATAGAAAAAATCACCCACTAGTCACTTTGTGTCAAAATGTGCTTCAATGAAGAATATTGGTTATTGGGCTCAAGATATATCTTTGTTGCACCAAGCCAAACACTCAAACATGATGGCATCGGCCACCAACCCTTCTGGGGAGTTGGTTTTATTTGGTCTTCATTTGAAATATTAGACTTTAATCATCTGTATGCTATCATTGTAAAAACACTTAAAATTTGGTTTCCACCTTTGCATCTTGCAATTTTTTAGTGCATATTACCTTATCTTTTTGATGACAATGTCTCCATCTCAATCCATACTCATCTTACCCATCTTACTATTCTTGGTGCACAGGTTCCTTGTTCAAAAAATTAATCTAGAATTTTTTTTGTTGGTGGCAAGCGGTACTAGACCGCTGGGATGTGCGGTACTATCAGACTCCCTACTAGGAGTAGCAAGGGTGGTACTACCGTGAGGAATAAGCAGTACTACCAGACCTCTGTGGGTCAATAGTATGAACTGAAGCTCTAGTTTATACAGGAGTGGTACTACCACTTATATAGGTGGCAGTACCGGTCTGCAAGATCTGGTTTATATATATGGGGCAGGGTAGAGGGGTATCTTTCCCCCGTACTTCCCCATGCCCTCAGCATAAACTTCTCGTCCGTCCGGCACACGAACTGCACCAGGGAGACCTCATTCGCCCCGGCTCCATCGCTCCTTCACCAGATCGGCTCCATGGGATCACTCCCGTCCTTGATGTCCTCCCTGGTTTTCGGTATTGCCCCGTTCCATTCTCTCCGGGTTTCTATCTTAGAACCCTAAGATTTCTAGGGCAATTCAAGTGGGATTCAATTTTTTTGGGAAAACTATGCGAAGGAGGTCATTCTTACATGTAGTATTCATTGGATTAGAAGCCCCAGTGATGTATATGTGACTTTTGATTCAGGTAGTTATAGTGCTCGCCCTAGAATCAAAGTGCCCGCTGTATAGGCAAGCGGTACGTACTACCAGTCTCAGGACCAGTACTACCACTCTGGCACAACGGTACTACCGGACATAGGAGTGTAATACCGCTGTCTGAAGATTCTGTCACCTTTTGCATTTACTTCGTGGATTTCATGGACTTGCGCACTTACTTTCCTATGCTATTTCATCTATGATATTCACGTGTGATGGTTCTCATGGATCATTTTCTACTTTCATATAATATATATAGGATTATTTAATATAATTATATTACATGGAGCTAAAAACGAGCGAGCAAGTGTTGGCTCGAGATCCGCTTATTTCTCGACTGAGCTACATAAAGTGCTAATACTCAGCTCATTTTTTTATCCAAAAGGCGAGTCGATGTCAAGCATCTCATGAGCCTCGAGATTTTCTTGCAGCCTTAACAATGTGCGGGCTGTGCAACTTCTCATTCACCAGCTTTTCATGCTGAAACCAAAAGAGTCTCAAGTTAAAACACATGAGGAAATGTGCTATTGCTAGCCTAGCATATGTATCCATCATCTTTTGTACTCCCTCCGTCCTGAAAAACTTGTCGGAGAAATGCATAAAAATAAATGTATCTAGAACTAAAATACGTCTAGATACATCCATTCCTCCGACAAATATTTCGGGACGAAGGGAGTACATCGCAAGATAGGTTAAATGAATCTAAAAAATATTCTCCGTATAGGCTAACAATAGCAAACAAATAATAACAAAGCCACATCATCAACACCACACCTAAACAAACCATCAAATGATGATGCCGAAGCCGGGTGGAAGTCCTGAAGAAAGGAGAAGTGACTGATTCATAAGCAAAGAGGTTGATCTTTAAGAACCTATAGGAGGTTTATTAGCAAGGAAAGAGTGCTAACTTTTTTGCAGTGAAGAAGCTTGATGAAAAGAAAGGCACTTTTGATGTATGGTGCCCACAAAAAGGTTGAAAGTCTTTTCCCAGTTGTACCATGATCATATGCACAAACAACTAGTTAGATAGAAATTAGAATTTCTGTTCAAAGAAAAGAGACGTGGAAAATGGCTAGTAAAGTTGTGTTAATGACCATCACTAACACCTGAACACATTATTTTGTGCTAACCAAACTAAAACAGGCAAAGCAGATGCAAAGGTTGTATCATGATTATTAAAAAAATAAGGTTAACCATATAATTGGGATATACATAAGTATGATTATATAAACTTACTTAGAACGTGTGCAACATCTGCGAGTTAATTGCACAAAACTATCATATTTGAGATTAGGTTTGCACAAAACCACCTAGTCGCTAATTTTCTTCAAAAGTCACCATGTTTTCAACAATTCTTTTGTAGAAAACACTGATAGAAGGATTTGGCCCGTTTGAGCACCTTCCTGACAGGTGGGGCCGATTGTAAGGAGCTGACTTTGGCAAAATAAAATCGCCACATGCGTACGTTGAATAGTCTCCACTCATTAGGGCTTACCCGTCAGCATGCACACACTTCTCTCTTCCTTGTAGACATTATGCCGAGCACCTTGTCTGCACACGCTCGACCGGACTGACGGCCCGTAGACACGGCGGGCGCAGATGGCCTCGACGCACTGGATCCGGCCGGCGAGAGGAAGAAGTGAGGCGCGCGGGAGCACACTATTATGACATGATATATTTGACTTCAACAGTAGTAAATGCATTAGAAGGTAAGTGAACTGTTGAATGGGAGACTGAATTTGACTAAAAAATTGCAGCACAAGAAAGCTTACTAACTGGAGAACGCATACTGAAGAGAATTTCTTGCCTATGCTCTGTGGAGAGCATGACAAATGAAGAGATGAACTTCCTACAATGAACTAAATCATTTTGATTGAGCGAAGAAAAGAATAGAATTACTTATATTGCTAGAAGAATATACACATCTGACCTCTGCGCATCCTTTATTATGTCCATATCCGATTAACACACGCAAATCCTGGAAAGCAGACGAAGCTGCTATTGCACATAACCAAAAGAACAAGATCAGATACTGATACCAGATGCATCGTCTAAGCGAGACGCAGATGGCAACACTGAAGAAGTCAAGCACCATGTCACAGGTGCTGCAACCGTTCCGGCAGATCAACAATCTCATATTGCTAAAACAAGACAACAAAAGAAAAAGAAGGCACCTTCTGTACAAAACCTGAAAGCAATGTAATGTGCTGAAACTAGTTTTCATGTAGTATACTGCTGTTGGATAAAACCTGAATTTTGTTCATACGTTGCAAACTCCGTGGCCAACACCCAAATCAGCACAACTGAAAACACGATCACCAGCTCACAGCAAGAATCCGCTACATTTTTTATTTGTACGAAATGCATATAGTCTAAAAGAAATACATGACCACCGGCCCACTGGAAGAACCAACTGCATTTTCCATTTATATGAAAAGCATAATGTAAAAAAATACATGATCATCATCACACTGCAATAACCACTGCATTTTCCATTTATGCGAAGTACATCATCCAAAATGAATGGTGATCATCGATTCATTTGCAGAACCCATAGTGTAATGCTTCATCCCGGAAGCAATAGCAACCACATCACAGAGATGAATGTCAGAAGAGCGACAGTGCAACGACTACTACAACCAGAATCGCTATGAAATTATTCACCCATTGGACACAACGCTTTCAGCAGGTCTGAATCATAGAACCGCGATGCCAAAATAGACAGGTTCCCCCTGTCCTGAGAGCGGAGCAAGTTTAGCTAGCAAAAGAAACACAAGAGCTGATTAGTTTTCTCAACCTACTATATCTATCAAATATCAATATGCAAAAGTAGGCGTCCAGTTCTGCCGTCATTGTGTCTGAGGCAGCGAAACTTCGAGGTGAACTGTCAGCACTCCCGCTCTGATCTTTCTCTACTTCGCGGCGACATCCGGGTGTCGCAGCGCATCATAGGCTGAATTAGCAGAAATAATGAGGTAGTTAGGCGGCAGATAAATAATCAATAACAATATATTGACAAGATCAAGAAGACAAAACCTGAAACAATATAATTATAATGTGCAAGGAACTAAGATTTATGCACTATCTATTGTAGGATCCAACCTAAATTTTGTTCACAGGTTAGAAACATAGTATCTTCTCGGCAAAGATGAAATGAGAAACAGTTGAGACAATTCCCAACCCCTAACAGTTTCAGTTAACTTGTTTTCCAGCACAACTTCAGTAAACTGTTTTACTGTAACAGTTTCAGTAAACTACTTTTCAGTAAACAAAAGCAATAATATCATGGCCGTGCAGGAAAAAGTATCTACACCAAAATCTGTACATTGTGCATAACAAATGCAGTCAAGACTACCTGTTCACTTCTTGCCACCATTAGGAGACAAATGGGAAGTTCTGAGTTCTGACATGGAGGGAGGCTCTCACCAGGGGTCCCGGACAGCATCACGACGATATCGAGGGTCTCGCCATAGCGGCCATGGGGCAGGTTGACGACGAGTGGGGTCAGCCTTCCGTAGAGGCCCGCTCGGACGCACATGACCATGTCGCGGCGCTGGCCGTGGATGTCGATGTCACCGACGCGGCTGGCCAGAGCGTTCCTCAGGTGGTACACGGACCTCCCCCTGATGCGGAGCGCGGACCAGCCGTCCTCGTTGTAGAGCCCCTCGTCGCTCGCTCGCACGAACCGAATCCGGCGCCACCCGCCCGGCTTGCGCCCCAACATGATGACGGAGAGGTCTCCGGGGACGCGGGTCTGCACTTGAGTCGCCAAGAACCCTAGTTATGTGCTATATTCAGGAGATCAAAGAAGCAGGGTGATGATCTGAATTTTCTGACCGAAAACACAAATGCGACCAGGAATGAGAAGCGGGACATGGCGAACTCACCCGAATCGGGCCCGGAATGAGAGGCGGGCGCGCTCTGGGGCGGATCGGCTCGACGATCCAGTGCATCATGGCGCTGATGTTGTCGGTGTACTCGACGCCGACGCGGGCGTTCCACCGGAGGTACCTGCGTAACTTGCCGCTGGCGCGGAGGTAGCGGCCGCCGATGTTGCGGAGCAGGACGCCGTCCCCGGAGCCCGCGTCGACGGCCTGCCACATGATGGCCGCCAGAACCGGCTCGTCGTAGTCGCGCTGCTCGGCGCGGAAGCCGTGGTGTCCGGAACGGCGCCGGCTTGGCCGCGGCGGCGAGGTAGCGGCCGTAAGCGGCGCCGTGGAGGAGCAGGTGCGAGCCGTCGCCGTGGTAGATGTGCACCGTCCACGCCGCGTTCAGCGAGTACCGGCGGCGGCTGATGGAGACGCTCTCCCCGTCGTCGTCGGCGTGGAGGTAGTACGTGTCATGCACGCGGCTCCGCAGCCGGACGTGCTGCCCGTCGTGGAAATGGTCCATCGGTAGAGGTGGGCGCTGCGCGGTGGAGAGGCCATGGCGAAGGCTGTTGGTTAGGCGGTTACGATCGGGCGCCATCGCCATGCGAGCCTCTGGCCACAAGGTGGGCCTGCAGGCCACTTGCTCGGCCCTGGGCTCCTCAAACCCTATTCGGCACCTTAAGCGCCAGTTTTACTCCTAGTTGTTTGGGTTTGTCAACTCAAAAAAAAAAGTTGTTTGGGTTTGTTTGTCTAAAAAAAAGTTTTTTGGGTTTAGTCTAAAAAAAAGGTTGTTTGGGTAAGCTGCGAAATCACTAGTTTTAGCATGGTTAATTATAATTTTTTTGACCGCAAATAGACTTTATTTCTCAGATAATAGACATGTCATTTACAAGCAGATGAGAAATAAAATCAGGGATCTCATCATCCCAAGAACTAGAGGATCTAGTAGTAAAAGAGTTTTTTGCTAATTCATTTGCCACCTGATTGGCCTCTCTATAGCAATGTTTGAAGGATATGGAAGCAAAGTCCATCGTAAGCTGTTTACACTCCGTGATGATAGCTACCTCCGGGCCTAAATAATTATCAACTTGGTTCACCGAGTCCACCGCGAAGGAACAATCTGATTCAATTTCTATGTTTGTTGCATCCAATGTGAGTTGCCAAGTGTACATCCCTTTTCTGATGGCAGTTAGCTCAGCTGAGTCAACTCCACTGATGTTTGGAACAAACCAACTTGCTGCAGCAATAAAATCACCCCGGTCGTCCCGAGCCACAACACCACAAGCACCTGAAAGTGTTTCATACTGAAAGGAAGCATCAACATTTATCTTCATGATCCCATGTCCTGGTTTCCTCCACATGTGGTCATTCTTCCTTATTGGTCCTTTGGGTATAGTTGACATGAGGTAATTTGTCGCCAAAACCTTGATGGCTAGTGTAGTTTTTTCCGGCGTTTGGACTTTTACTCCCTTTATTATCTGTCGGTGCTGCCACCATATATACCATGCTGCTACAACTGCAAGCTCCACTGTTAGTACCTCCGCATCATTGCCCTGAAGCTTTGATAAACTTTCCATCGTAATAGATCCTGATTTGTCCTCGGCGACAGCTTCCCGTATGACTTGTAGCAAGCCCAGGAGCTCCCAAACATCCATCGCTCGTCGGCACTTAAATAAGCAGTGTTGAATGTCTTCTGCTCCGACTAAACAAACTGGACATTGAGCTGAGCATGGGATGTGTCGGTTTGCTAATACACCAAAGCATGGGAGGGCTCCATGCAAAACTTTCCATGCAAAATGTTTTATCTTCCATGGTATTTTCAGCCTCCATATATCCTTCCAAACTGAGTTTATATTTTCTGTACCTTGCCCATCAGCTCGCACCCACTGTGCCCCATGTTGATGTTCAAACTCCTTATGATAAGCCGATCGCACGGAAAACATGCTTGACCGTGTATAATTCCAAGCCACAAAGTCTTCCGTCAAGTGATAATTCAAGGGGATTTGTAATATCCTATGAACATTGACAGGAGAGAAAACATCATGAATTAGATCCTCATCCCACTGGCCTGTGTACGGGCTTATTAACTCATCAACCTTTGAAAGCATTGTTGCACCCCTATTCGTGATTACTTTCCTTGTGACACTTGATGGAATCCATGGATCATGCCATATATCAATTTGAGCTCCACTTCCAACACGCCAAATGCAACCCCGCTTAAACGTCTGAATACCTGCGACAATACTCTGCCAAGTATAAGAAGAGCCTTTCTTTGGTCCAGCTTTCAATATGTCACCATCTGGGTAATATTTTGCCCTCAGAACTTGGGCACACAAAGAATCCGGGTTTTGGATTAGTCGCCAGCACTGTTTTGCTAACATAGCAAGATTGAAACTGTGCAAGTCTCTAAAACCCAATCCCCCTTCCTTCTTCGAAATACACAACCTCCATCATGCAAACCAATGCATTTTCTTTTTCTCTTCATTGTCACCCCACCAGAACCCAGCAATTTCATCAGTGATAGACTTACAAATTCCTTTAGGCAATTTAAAAACTGACATTGCATAAGAAGGTATTGCTTGGGCTACCAACTTTACCAGTACCTCTTTACCTTGCATCGAGAGTGTTTTCTCCTTCCATCCCTTCAACCTCTAGCAAACTCTATTGATCAAGTGCTGGAAACAGTCAGTTCTGTCGACTCCCACCATTGTAGGGAGACCTAAATATGTGTCAGATAGAGCTTCTGTCTCAATATTTAAATATCTACACACATTCTCCCTGGTATTGACATTAGTATTAGGAATAAAAAAGATACTCGATTTAGCATTACTAACTAGTTGCCCAGAACTAGCACAATATGTCTCAAGAACCCTTTTGAGTGTACTTGCATTATGTGAGTCTGCCTTCATTAGGATCAAGGAGTCATCTGCAAACAGTAAATGTGAGATATGGGGAGCATTTCTACAAACACGGACCCCTTCCAGTCCTCCAATTTCCTTTTCGTGAGCTAATAAACTTGAAAGACCCTTAGAGCACAAGAGAAATAAATAAGGTGATAATGGGTCGCCCTGTCTGAGCCCTCTCGTGGGAGCGAATTCTTCAGTTTCTGTATTATTGAACCGGACCCTATAGCTTACTTGAAGATACACATTCCATGATAAGCTTCACCCAATGTGCATGAAATCCCATCCGCAACATTATTTTTTCCAAGAAGCCCCACTCAACACGGTCGTAGGCTTTGTTCATGTCCAGCTTCACGACACAACATCCATTTGATCCATGTGTTTTTTTCTTGATTGAATGGAAACACTCATAAGCTACCAACACATATCAGTAATAAGTCTGCGCGGGATGAAAGCACTTTGTGTTGGAGATATAATTTTAGGAAGGATTCATTTTAGTCTGTTTGCAAACATTTTAAAAATTATTTTATAACCACGTTGCAAAGACTGATTGGCTTGTATTGCGTAATTAGCATGGTTAATTATATGCCAAGAGAGAGTTGTCATATTGTTTATACTCGGCGGAGCCCACGTAGAAGCATTGGGTTCAAGTGAACCCAACGGCCTTTGCATCGTACGTGCCTGCAGGTACATGTTTGCCTGACCTGAACCCATTAAAAAAATCCTATCTGACCCCATCAGTTTTTGTTGAGGAAACCTGACCCCATCAAGTAACGTGAGGGCCATGAGAACAGCTAAGCAAAGGGCCCAAAAGCCCATGAGAAGTCCATGCCCAGGCGGCCAGGCCTAAACCATGATTAGCAGCCCTTGGTGATAGTCACGTACTCACGTGCATGCATCTTACTAAAAAACTAATTTGCTAAAAAAAGATCTAACTAAAAAGAAATGTTGTGTCTATACGAGTTTCTCAAACAAAAAAAAAAGTTGTGTGTATATGCACGCAAGCAGCCGTACGCCTCGTCATATGTTCCTTTTCCATCTTTTTAGTCTATCTGTTCTTTTTCCAAATCGCATCTCTTCTCTCATCTGTTTGTGTTGCTCGGCGCCTCGTCCGCTGTACGCGAGCGGCAAGCAGGCCACTACAGATCGACAGCGGCAACAGCTGTAGCCCAAAATTTAAGGTAATTAGATCCCGATTAGATTACATTGTCACATCTAATCTCCTCCTTTCTCTTATTTATGTTCTATCTATTCCAATAGATTTGTATCATAGTGATTTTTTGCTCTAGTTTTTTATTTTTTTTCTCTATGGACTTCGATTGATCTACACTAAGGAGCGGTATTATTCGAAGAGAACTCGATCACCAGATTGGGATAATGATACAAGCTATGAAAGATAGAAAGAGGTCACTCTAAAATGTGAATGACTTTACAAACTTCTTTTGCTTGATGGTACTTATTTTAAACTTGTCAAACTAACTTATCCTTCTTATTAATTTCACAGGAAGATGAGAAGCTAAAGTTGGAGCTTCAGTGCTTGTAGTTATCGTTAGGTGGTCTATGGATCTGAATGTAATTTTTATTATTTCTGGTGTTCATTGTACTGTTATGATTGAAAATGAATAGATCAAAAGTTTCTTTGCAAAAAAATAAAAAAAAATCCTTGGAGCTACAAAGTTAGGTATGTAACCAAGTGTTTTTATAATTTTATTGAACCGGTTTTTCTTGCACTCATCAGTTTTTAATGCAATATAATATGTGATATTGTTATAATGTTTACGGGTGGGGTGTTATACTTTTATTGCAGTTAGACTTTATTCTTCATAAATTAGTATCACGTTATCATAAAGAGTGATTGAGCGAACCCAATGACCAAATTTTCTAGCTCCGGCCCTTACTGTAACCATTTAATTTGGATTGGTTGGGGTGTGCCTGCCTATGCAGTAGTGCAACCCACGGGGAACACCGAAGGGTAACTTTTGATACTATTTTTTGAATCTGTTTAGCTGGTACCACAACTCTTTTTCTTAAGTCTAGTGTATTCATGGATCCACGCTGCAAGGTGAAAATAAAAAACAAACATACAGTTTATTCAGTGAAATCATCAGCCATGGCTAAGTTCAATAATTTGCGAAAAAGTAGGTCTGAAACTATGCACATGGATCAGACAAATTTGGTCCCTTGTTGACATCTCTGCTACCACTAAGTATTTCTGCTACATACATTAATTTTATGTTAACTATGAGCATAATGAAATATTTGTAGCAAGTATCCATTAACATTGCTCTACGAAATATTCACAGTTAATGGAAGTTGGCGAACTGAAGGGCAGATTAACTGGAGTAATAAATAATTGTGACTCATTGTGCAAGAGGATTACTGAGAAGGGGATGCATTGGTGCCTTGTTCATGGAGGCGGCGATGGCGGGATCTCAAGGTGGCCATGGTTGGGGGGGGGGGCCCCCCCCCCCCCCCAGATTAGAGTAAACAGAGAGTGATTCTTTTGTAGGGACTAAGCTTGAAGAAAAAGTAGTCACTAACCCCCCAATCATATATGATCCTCTGCCCCCCTGCCGTTCTCTGCTAGGTCTGCCACTGATTTGTAGTCAACCTAGTAGCCCACCTATACAATAAACAATAGCCCACCCATACAATAGTTAGTGTTACTAGTATGTCATATCATTAATATATCACCCGTCTCTTTCTCACATAAATTTTTTTGGGGCTCATGCCCGCTTCTCTTCTCTTCTCTCTTTCTCTCTTTTTTTTTTTACAAAAAACAGCGAGCACTGATTTCATTTCATTGAGAGAAAGGCCGAGAAGACCGGGTTACAAGTTAAAGTTAGAAGCTAAAATGTACAGTGCAATGGCGTTAGTAGTTTGTAGCCTGTCTATGCTTCAATCAGGGGGCAACCACATCGCCCCCACGAAGCTTGCATTGGACCATTGTTGTAGTGAGAGGACGGTCGATGGTGGGCTCGATTTGTGCTTGAAAATACGAGTGTTTCTCTCTTTCTAGAGCTACCACCAGGTACATATGACAAGACAATTTGCCTTTTGTCTTGTCGGCATAGGGAGCTGCTCCACTGGATGGAACCACCAGTCTTCGAGAGAAGGCTCATCGCTGGGCGGAGAGGTGAGTTGGAGGTTGAACCTTTGGAAAGTAAGAGACCAGATGATTCTGGAGAAAGAGCATTGGGCGAAGAGGTGCAACATAGGCTCGGTTGTTGATGACAGAGGGCACAAGTTGGATTATGAGGCCAACTTTTCTTTGCTAATGACCCGTCGTGTTACAACGTCCTTGGATTGCAAGCCACGCATGCATTTGGCATTGGGGGGGGGGGGGGGGGTGCGGGAGGACCAAATGAGCATATTATAGTTGGATCTGGTCAGGCCATTGAAGAGCGGCTGATAAGCAATTTGCGCTGAGTACTCTCCATCAACAGTCCATTCCCATCTAATGTCATGACAGGTTGATGCGAGATGTGATGCTCGATACACGTAGGTACTGTTACTTGAGAATGCGTTGGTTTTCCCTTAAATAGGAAAGGGTGATGCAACAAAGTAGTGTAAGTATTTCCCTCAGTTTTTGAGAACCAAGGTATCAATCCAGTAGGAGGTTGCACAAACAAATAAGAACGATGCAGCCAACGTGATAAAGGGGTTGTCAATCCCTTCACAACCACTTGCAAAAGTGAGATCTGATAAAGATAATAAGATAAATATTTTTGGTATTTTTATGATATAGATTGGAAAGTAAAGATTGCAAAATAAAATAGATCGGAAACTTGTATGATGAAAAATAGACCCGGGGGCCATAGTTTCACTAGTGGCTTCTCTCAAGATAGCATAATCTACGGTGGGTGAACAAATTACTGTCGAGCAATTGATAGAAAAACGCATACTTATGAGAATATCTAGGCATGGTCATGTATATAGACATCATGTCCGTGACAAGTAGACCGAAACGATTCTGCATCTACTACTATTACTCCACACATCGACCGCTATCCAGCATGCATCTAGAGTATTAAGTTCATAAGAACGGAATAACGCATTAGGTAAGATGACATGATGTAGAGGGATAAACTCAAGCAATATGATATAAACCCCATTCTTTTATCCTCGATGGCAACAATACAATACGTGCCTTGCTGCCCCTGCTGTCACTGGAAAAGGACACCGCAAGATTGAACTCAAAGCTAAGCACTTCTCCCACGGCAAGAAAGATCAATCTAGTAGGCAAAACCAAACTGATAGTTTGAAGAGACTTACAAAGATATTAAATCATACATATAAGAATTCAGAGAAGAATAAAATATTGTTCATCGATAATCTTGATCATAAACCCATAATTCATCGAATCTCGACAAACACATCGCAAAAAGTATTACATCGAATAGATCTCCAAGAGGATCGAGGAGAACTTGGTATTGAGAATCAAAGAGAGAGAAGAAGCCATCTAGCTAATAACTATGGACCCGAAGGTTTGTGGTAAACTACTCACACATCATCGGAGAGGCTATGGTGTTGATGTAGAAGCCCTCCGTGATCGATTCCCCCTCCGGCGGAGCGCCGGAAAAGGCCCCAAGATGGGATCTCTGCTTCGGTGGAAATAGGGTTTCGTGGTGCTCTCGGATGTTTTCAGAGTATATGAGTATATATAGGCGAAAGAAGTAGGTCGGTGGAGCCACGAGGGGCCCACGAGGGTGGGGGCGCGCCTCCCTACCTCGTGGTCGCGTCGTTGCTTCCTTGACGTCCACTCCAAGTCTCCTGGATTGCGTTTGTTCAAAAAATAACTCTCCCGAAGGTTTCATTCCGTTTGGATTCCGTTTGATATTCCTTTTCTGTGAAACACTGAAATAGGCAAAAAAACAGCAATTTGCACTGGGCCTTTGGTTAGTAGGTTAGTCCCAAAAATAATATAAAAGTGCATAATAAAGCCCATTAAACATCCAAAATAGATAATATAATAGCATGGAACAATAAAAAATTATAGATACGTTGGAGACGTATCAGGTACTCGCACAAAAGATGGACATAATGGTCGGTCTTGATGCAAGAAATCCATTTGTGTCCCTCATTGCCGCCAAAAAGAGTCAGCTTATGTCCTTTTCTATGTACATAGAGTCTTGGGAATTGGTCATTCAGGGGAGCTCCTTGCCACCAATGGATGTACTAGAAAGAGATGGAAGCCCCTGAGCCAATGATGATCTTTGTATTTTCAAGGAATTGCATCTGAGAGCTTATCGAAGGGGAATGGTAGGTTAGTCCAGGGCTTGTCAGGGAATTTAGCTTGCTGCCACAACCAGCGAATGCGCAGGGCTGCACCTTGGAACTCCAGGTTTGAGGCCCTCAATCCCCCAAACTTAATTGGTCAACAGAGTTGTCTCCAGTTGACCAGACATTTCCCGCTATAAGAAGTGGTGATCTTCCCAAAGGAATGGTCTTCTAATTTTTTCAATCATTTTATCCAGCCACTTGGGCGGGATAGCAATCATTTGGAATGCCAGCATCTTTTATGATGTGGCATCTTTTATAGCCTGCCTATGTCACTCTATTGTACTTGCTCTTAAGGGTTACCCTTTGCAAAGGTCACTCTATTGCAGTGCGTCCACTTGTTGCAACATGGGACTTTCTTTTTTTCGCAAATATGTTTATTCAAAACGTTTTTATCTCTTAAACCGTGCATTCAAATACCAAACTGTTTTGAAAGGACATGCGGTGCCCCCATGTGTGGTTTTGGTAATTGATGCCATTTTCTATGGACTAATGGTTCCATTGAGTTATATCTGAAGGATTTGTCCATAGGCTTTTCTTGATGTCCATGTGTTGGTTTCAAGGAGTTTATGTGTTGACCAAGGTGATATTAAGGAATTATCCAAAGATTGGTAATGTGAGAGTTGAGCTTATTGCAAGCATGTCTTGAAGAAGAAGATTGTGTCATCATTCATGCTTACCTTCAAGGCATCATCCAAATGAAGATAGTTGGAAAGGTTCAAGGTTGATCAAGACTAAGTTAAGAGTGAATCAAATTGATCAACTCACAAAGTGTAGAAGATGTGCCGAGAGGGATCAAGTGATCCCATGGTATGGTAAGTGTCGTGGAATTGTCACGGCAGATGTCCTCGTGAAAAGGACTTAGTCGTGAGGCCAGCGCATCTATGTAGTAGCTTGAGAGGGGTTGATCGGAATCGAGAGACGCGACACAAGACAAGGGTTTAGACAACTTCGGGCCCCGGGAAACATCATCCAGTAATAACCCTACATGTTGTTTGTGGCTAGGTCTCATTATGATCATGAGAGAGTCGCCGTGGTAAGCCGGCTCTCCCTTTGTGTCTAGCCCTAGATATTGTTTCTTGTCACCTGTCCCTCTTTGGGGTGCCCTTCCCCTCCTTATATAAGTTAGAGGGGCGGGTTACATGTGGAGTCCAAATAGGATTAGGACTAGCCTATCTTCTACTACAAGCCGGATACAAGTCCGGGTCTTGATTCCTTGTAAGGAAGATATTCCTCACGCCTTTCCTCTTAAGCCGACTTACCATAACGTAAGCCGGCCTTTCGGGCCATGAGCCTCCTGGGCCCCCGGGTCTTGTCGCTCCTCTGATCCGCTTGCCAGGTCACCCTTAAGTCGCCAGGATCGGGCGGGTCACTTAGTGTGTCGTCCAGCCAGGGCGGGTCATTAGTGAGTCGCTAAGTCCGCCGGGTTATACTTCCGCCGGTTTTCACCAAGGGTATATCCCCGACATTAGCCCCCAAGTTTAGCTTGGATTTATCCATGGTAAACTTATGCTGCAAAATAAACACAAGAACAAATTTGACAAGTTGTGCTCCGGGTTAAGAATTCTTGTAAACCGGCACCTGAACATCCTTAAGTCCTTATCATTTCCTTCTTCTAGAAAATCCGGGTCAATAGACCAGCTTCACAATCAATTTGCTTGTAGAAGAAATATTGTAAACAAATAATCCATTTGAGTCGGCTTCCAAAGCGCCGGCTTAAAAAATATAGGTCTTGAAATACTCATCTGATTTTCAACCGGCTTAAAGATGTAGATCTTGCCAAGTTACAATTTCCAAAATCTCCGGGTTATAAAAGACTGATGATGTCGAGTCATAATTGTTGTTGATACCGGGTCATATAATTGATCTTCCTGATTTACTCAAAGCTGAGAATTTTGAAGATGTTCCTTCTTTATATGCATAATACCTGTAGCCCCCAAGTCTTAAGAGGAGAACATAGTGATAACTTAAGACTTGCTTCAATATAAGTGTTGCAACCTTGAAGAAATCCGGGTTATTCATCTCAATCATTAGTCATAAACTGAATATTCCACATATGTAGCCCCCAAGTACCGGGTTGTCATGCTTGCAGAAACCTGGGACTTGTAATTGCCTTATGCTCATAAAAACTTCAACCCGTGTAGCCCCCAAGGGCCGGGTCATTATGCAATAATGAACATGGACTTTGTAGATATAACCATGTAAACTTGAACAACAAACGTGCAACCCCCAAGGGCCGGCTTAGCAAGATAATACTGAGCTGGGACTTTGTATATAATTTATTGATAATAACATCATATAATATAATCTCCACCATGGGGCTTGAACCCACATCCACAGGGTTAAGAGCTTTGCGCTTTACCAACTGAGCAGTAGACCCTTGAATATAATGGATTTAAGACTTGTGTACCTTGAATTATTGACATGAGCAATCGGTAGCCCCCAAGGGCCGGATCATTACAATGTGATGAGCCGGGTCTTCAATAAGTTGAGCAAAAAATGACTTTGCATTAGCCCCCAAGTGCCATGGTGCATGCTGGCAGCGACATGGGACTTACATATTTGATGTAATTTCAACTTGAATAATGTAGCCCCCAAGTGTCAGGTCGTAAGCCTGCAGCGACTCGGGACTATTCCCTCTATTGTAAAAATAAATCATGTCCATTAATAAAATAATAACCATTCTTGTTGAGCGTTTACTTTGAAGACCTCCATCATAATATTGGATATTGATAACCATAATAAGAATCCAGCCATGTTGGCTATTAAAGATTTAAATAATATAATCCGGTATGAAAACCTCAATCATTCAATATCATCATGAAAATCCAGCCAGTTTTGGCTATTAAAGATTTGAATACCTCATCGGTTGACAAGTAAATCCAGAGTTTAAATACCTGGCGGCTCTTGGCCGATGGCGACTTAATGCGCATTCATCGTAGTCGGAATTTTTGTAACCTGGTGGCCTATAGCCCTTGAGAAAATCAATAATTGATAACCCTTTTGAGACACCAATTTCAGTGATGAGCTTGGTCTGAAGCATTTATATAAGTCATAGTTCTGCAAATCCTGCACAGAGTTTAGACAACCTACGCCCTGGCGACTTAACGTCAAAAGCCAGGGCGGGTAACCACCCAAATGTAGTCTTATTCTGCACACAAGTAGATCACAAGATCCCTATGATCCTTTGAATGATACCGCCGGTTTATGTGACCCGGACAGTGAAGTTGATAACTCAACTCTGTAAGAGCCGGCACATACGATATTTGTGACAACTCAAATACTTGCGATTGTATAAAGTTGTACAAGAAACAGACAAAATTTTGAGGCTTCTGATTCGAATACGATCAGTAAACCGTTCCAAATGGGTTAAGCTAAGATTCGAATACGATCATATAGCCCCCAGTGGCTTTGGCGATGCCGATCAAGTGGGTATCGACAGCTATGTTCTCTTTGTTTCGAATACGACCTATGTTTGAACAGGAAGCCCCCAAGTGACCATGATAGTTGTTTAACGACGCTGATTCGAATACGATCCACGTCGATTCCCAAAGGGGTTGAGCTATGATTCGAATACGATCAAGAAGCCCCCAAGTAGGTTCAGCAGTTTGCTAATCAAAAGGGTATCGACAGCTATGTTCTCTTTGGTTCGAATACGACCTATGTTTGAACAGGAAGCCCCCAAGTGACCATATAAGTTTTGGCATTGCGCCGATCATGAGGGTACTGATAGCTATGCCCGATGAGCAGGAAGCCCCCAAGTGACCATAATAAGATAAGCCGTAAGGCATGATACCTATGTTTGAACCGCGCATCATGGCAGCAAGTTCTTTTTGGCACCCTTTAATCTTTCTGAGAACTCGAACTTGCGAGAGATTAATTCTTTTTGAACCGGAAGTTTAAACCGGATTTGAAAGCTTCAAACTTTGAGAGAGATGAATTTACCTTGAGCCGGATTTGAGAGCTTCAAACTTTGTGGTAAATAAATTTCCCTTGAACCGGTTTTTAAACCAGATATTAAGAGTGCCAGTGCTTTGTGGGAGAGAGATGTCTCTTGAACCGGATTTTAGACCGGAGTCCTTCTTCTTAAGCCGGAAATTTTCTGACGGCCTTTAAATTTTTCACCAATATCGCGGTAACCTCTGGAACTGGGTTACCTTCCCTCCAATGACCCAGAGTTCTTGAATCCATTGAAACCGGCTAATTTTTGCCGATCCATACCATTGTAGCCCCCGAGTCTCAAGATGAGTCGAATAGTTGGCTTGAGATTCTCCATATTTGACCATAGCAGAAGGTGTATATCATTTGGCGCTGATAACGCGATGTGAATCCATAGAAGGTTGAGGTGACTGCGGCGGGTTAGAAATGATCCCGTATGAACCGTGTCAGCAACTCGGCCAATGGTTCCTTCCAACTGGCTGTTTGAAGTTAACCAAACCGTAGTGGCGGCGACTTGTGCACCTGCCCATTGAGCCATCCGATGCAGACAGCGGCTGATGATACATGATAATTTGCCTCCAATTTGTTGAAAGAAAACAGGGCTTCTCAAGTAGTGACTTGTTCATACTCAATAAACAACTCATGCAGACAGGTGCGGCGCGATGTGTTGATGTAGACCAGGCCACAAGAGACGGACGGTAAAGATGACCGCAACATCTGAGGCGGCATAGACAGATAAATCGGCCATGGCGTTGTAAGCCGGTGCGGACGGGCAAGTTGTCCTCCTTGTTGTAAGCCGGCGTGGTCACGAGAGACGGCCACGGCGTGGTAAGCCGGCGCGGTCGCGAGAGACGGCCACGGCGTTGTAAGCCGGTGCGGGAGTCCGTTGAATAACGAAGACCACCTGTGCCAAAAGATGTTGATGTGCCTCCATCTCCGCAGTATAATATCACTTTTTGTCATAAATAATTGCCCTGTATAATATTGCAGATCAAGGCAAAGATAAACTTGTTCTTTGACAAAACAACATGTGCTAATAAAATAAACTTGAATGGATATCACCTGATTTGTTTGGACGACGGATGATCCGTTTATCGCGATAGAGGTGGCTCAGGCAGACCAGCAACTCAATATAGTTCCGGCAGCTCAAGCAGGCCGGCAACTTAATATAACCCCGGCGGCTCAACACGGCTCCGGCGGGTTGATGTAAATTAAGCTGCACGGGCGGCGACTTGCGCACACCTGTTCTATCAGTAAGCGGGCACGGACGCCGACACATGATGGTGTTGACGTACACTTCATAGGCACAACATGGCACCATCTTTGCTGCACATAAAAATATACAGACTAAAGTAATTGTTCTTTAATGAAAACAATATGTTTAATAAAATAAACTTAGATGGATATCACCTGGCATTTTTTCTGGATGAAGTGACTGTACGACAGTTTGACCGGGTGGCGGCCTTCACGTCCAAACAACAATGCATCCATTGAATTTTTTAAGTGGGTCTTGCCCCTTGAACAGCGCATCGAACCTTGGGCGTCCTCATCAATCTGGCCTTTGTATAAGCAAGTACTACTCAACTAGTACTGTTCCGCAACTGAATTTGCTTTGCTCAATTAATTTCAGATGAACACTCCATGACTGACTTTTTCAGCCTCAAAGCCTGATCCTTGGCAACTTGCAACGCCGCTCACACGTCAGTTGCTCGGCACAGTATGGAGCGGCGACGCCCAAGGCAGTGGGAACGCCCGCGGAGGCTATTTCATGGCAGGGGCGGCTCATCGGTGCTCATCGGAAATAGCAACAGCAGCCAAGGCTATTTCATGGCAGGGGCGGCTTAACAACTTGGAGTTGAGGGACTTGAGGTCCGGCGCTGGCGGCTCAACACAACGGCGGCGGAGAAGCGCCTAGTAAAGCAGCAGCGGTAAGGGCGCGACGCGGGCGAGCTGGCGGGCTCAGCGGCAGAGGCGGAGACCGCAGAGGGTCATGGCGATTCTGCTGAGGAGAGCAGCAGCAGCTTCGGCCAGCGGTGGCTTCGGGCGTATGAAGCGAGGGCGGCTCTTAACATAAGACGGCGGTCGGCGACTCATGGCAGCCGGAGGCGCGGCGACTTGATGGCAACTGGCGGACTCGGAGGCCAGCGGGCGAAGTGAGATCGGGTGAGGGTGAGGTGGTAGCGGTGGCTTGCGGTCGGCGACAGAGGCGGCCGCTGGCTCGCGGCCGGCCGAGGCGACTCATAGGCAGGGCCACGACGGTTGCAGTGAAAGCGACTCGGGACAGAGGGGCGCCTGATGGCTCAGCGTCACTGGGCATGAACAAACTGCAGGACCGTCAGGTTGGATCTGCTCTATTGCGGACATTGTGTCAATGGCAGCAGATCAGAAATACATTGGATGACGACTGTAGTGACGGTCAGGTCATATGAACCGCGGACGCTACTTCTGAATGCACTTGTAGTAAGTAGTACTTTACTGTGAGCTGGTAAATTCCTTGGCCTTCACGTAGGATTGAAAAAGCATCAATCAAGTTTGGAAATCGTGCATGGAGCTTCGCACATAGCAACAGTACTGATGGTAGTAATTGTAACACCAGTAACTTCGTTGGGGCAATCTGACCACATCAATCTCTTTCACTACTCTGATCGCATCAATGTTGTAAACTCCCCGGACAGAAGCGGAGGCCGCTACGGCGGCTCTTCTACAGCGGAGGCGATCCGAGGCTTGGCCCAGGATGGAAACCGCGGATAGGAAACGTGCCAACGTCCACGTCCCTCTCCGGGTCGTGGTCTTCTCTCTATTTTCTTTTACTAGATCGGATTAAACAAATCGTAATTGGCCGCCGGCTTCCGTCGATAAATGGGATAAAGAATCAGAACCGCACTAGGATTAATACTAGTCAGACGAAATCACCTTGAGATTTGATCACGTGAACTACTAGTACTTGAAGTAGTACTTTCCCTCGATCTTCACTCCATGCTCGTGGAAGTAGCAGAAACAACATATATTGATATGCCTCGGGACTTGATGCACGTGTATATGGCCATACATACGAACGTCCGGATGATTACACGTGTGCGTTTGTGCCATTGGTGACCCGGCGATTTGATGGAGCGCCGCAGCATCAAAGATCGATTTTCTCTTTGTCTGGATGTATTACAAACCGCGGCAGCGGGTGCGGAAACGCAACCCTAATCCTCCTTGATATATACGCCGCCTTCAAAGTTAATTATGTTCCAGATCACTAAACGAACGAACTTGTCGGCTCTTCCTTATCCGACGAAATCGTGAGCTCCTTGAACCCTAGGAGAGATTCCTTCAAAAACTCAACACCACCGTGCGCGGGTCCCACGATGGGCGCCAACTGTCGTGGAATTATCACGGCAGATGTCCTCGTGAAAAGGACTTAGTCGTGAGGCCAGCGCATCTATGTAGTAGCTTGAGAGGGGTTGATCGGAATCGAGAGACGCGACACAAGACAAGGGTTTAGACAGCTTCGGGCCCCGGGAAACATCATCCAATAATAACCCTACATGCTGTTTGTGGCTAGGTCTCATTATGATCATGAGAGAGTCGCCGCGGTAAGCCGGCTCTCCCTTTGTGTCTAGCCCTAGATATTGTTTCTTGTCACCTGTCCCTCTTTGGGGTGCCCTGCCCCTCCTTATATAAGTTAGAGGGGCGGGTTACATGTGCAGTCCAAATAGGATTAGGACTAGCGTATCTTCTACGACAAGCCGGATACAAGTCCGGGTCTTGATTCCTTGTAAGGAAGATATTCCTCACGCCTTTCCTCTTAAGCCGGCCTACCATAACGTAAGCCGGCCTTCTGGGCCTTGAGCCTCCTGGGCCCCCGGGTCTTGTCGCTCCTCTGATCCGCTTGCCAGGTCACCCTTAAGTCGCCAGGATCGGGCGGGTCACTTAGTGTGTCGTCCAGCCAGGGCAGGTCATTATGAGTTGCCAAGTCCGGCCGGGTTATACTTCCGGCCGGGTTACACCGCGGGGTATATCCCCGACAGTAAGCATTGTCCATTACGCTCTGTGTACTAACCCATGGTCTATGTGAGAATTCTATGTGGGGTTAGGTATGTGTCCATGGGCTTGCGTCAAGAGGAAGATATCATACAACCCATGAAGAGGATGGCATCAAGTGGTGATCGTCATCAAGATTGCCGTGTGCAAGTTCAAGTGGAGCAACACGAAGAGTGGCTCACCCATAATGGAGTATGGTGGAGCAATCAAGATTGAAGCTTGCCGTCCATTGTGGTGTCAATGGAATTGTGAAGATATGCCGAAGAGTGGCTCACCCATAGTGGAGTATGGGGGAGCAATCAACTAGTCTTCATTGAGCCAACACAATCAAGAAAGGTGGTCCAACTTGAGGAAGTCAAGATCGTCATCATCTAGCTCAAGTGGACTATGTGCAAGGCAAAGGTTTGCCCTTGATAGGTTTTCTATTTTACCGGTCTCATAGTGGTAGTTGGGAGACCGGGTTGTAGGATCGATTGCCGTACTATCAAGGGGGGCTCTCTAGTGAGTAGCTTGATCGTATCGTTCGTTGAGGGCTCAAACCATTGCATCCTTGCATCCTCTCTCTTGGTTCTTCTTTGGTTCTTCTCCTTGTGAGATTTCGAGCTTATGGTCATCTTGATGACAAGCTCGAGTTCATCGAAAACTGATTTCATATGCATCTTCTTTTGTGTTTTCAGTGTTGGAGTTTTAACCGGTCTTATTTGAGAAAGGGTTCTCACCATTTTATTTTGGGTATTTTCTCAATTGCTTTTTCTTGATATTTCTATCAAGATTTTGTTTGCTCTTGTATTTAGCTTTCCAACAAACTTGATTTCGTCGAGTTCGGAGCTCGTATGCAGAAGTTGTGGCTGTTTTGATCTTACCTGTTTTACATAGAGAGGTTGTACCGCCCCATAGAGAGGCTGTACCGGTTTACCGGTACAATCGGTGTTTGGAGCGGTTGTACCGCTCCAGAATTGGTCCGAAGATTGTACCGGCCATGTACCGCTCTACCACTGGACAAGTTTCTGTTTTGGAGCGGTTCTTGGGCAGTTGTTGACCGGTTGTACCGGTTAGTTCAGTTTAACCGGTACTACCGGTTCCCTGGGCTGTTGTACCGCTTAGGGATTTTTCCTACAGGTTTGTTTTTCCTCTGCTTTGACCGGTTGTACCGGTTCCTGCACCGGTTGTACTGGTCCTACAGTTTTCTGCACATAACGGGCAGATTCGTGGGGACCTATCTAAGGGGGTCTTCTTCCCCAATGGTTCCCCATCCTTTGAGCTCGTGTTCTCCCCCCATTTTTGACCTTCTTCGAGCTTGCTATCTCTCAATCCCTCCATGGATTCTTGCTAGTTTTTGGGGAAAAGGAGAGAGGAGATCTAGATCCACATTTCCACCAATCGCTTTCTCCTCTATGTGAGGGGAACCCCTTGGATCTAAATCTTGGAGTTCTTGGTGTTCTCCTTCTTGTTCTTCCTCTCATTTTCCTCCCTAGCATTAGTTGCTTTGGTGGGATTTGGGAGAGAAGGACTTGGGCACTCCGTGTCCCCTTCCTTTGCATTTGGTGCATCGGTTTGAGTTCTCCACGGTGATATGTGGAAGTTACAAGTTGAGAAGCTTTTACCCTTGAGCTTGTTCCTCTTGGGTGCTTGGGTGCCCTAGACGGTTGGTGGTGTTCGGAGCTCAATAATTGTGGTGTAAAGCTCCGGGCAAGGGTCGGGGTCTCCAATTAGGTTGTGGAGATCGCCCTGAGCAATTTGACGGGTACCGGTGACCGCCCCCAAGGGTTGCCAAAGTGTACGGGTTCGGTGACCTCCCCCAAGGGTTGCCATTTGTACGGGTTCAGTGACCGCCCTCAAGGGTCCCTTAGTGGAATCACGACATCTCACATTGTGCGAGGGCGTGAGGAGATTACGGTGGCCCTAGTGGCTTCTTGGGGATCATTGTGCCTCCACACCACTCCAAACAGAGATTTGCATCCGCAAGGGTGTGAACTTCGGGATACATCGTCGTCTCTGCGTGCCTCGGTTATCTCTTACCCGGGCCCTTTACTTATGCACTTTACTTTGTGATAGCCATATTGTTTCTTGTCATATATCTTGCGATCACCTAGTAGTTTATCTTGCTTAGCATAAGTTGTTTGTGCACATAGGTGAGCCTAGTTGTCGTAGGTTTTGTGCTTGAAAAATTAACCTCTAGGTTTATTCCGCATTTGTTCAAGCCTAAACCGTAATTACTTTAAAGCACCTATTCACCCCCCTCTAGGCGACTTCCTCGATATTTCAATTGGTATCAGAGCCTCGTCTCTCTTTGATAGGCTTAACCGCCTAGAGATTAAATATGTCGACTAGGGGATTAGGATCCTATGACACTCTTAGTCTCGATGGCACAAATTTTGATGTTTGGGTTATTCGCATGCTTAATCTCTTTAGGGTCATGGACCCTAATTTAGAGCGAAGTGTAGATATGGGTTTTTCTCCTCCGAAGGATCTCCAAAGATTATCCTTAAAGAATGAGAAAAACTCTTATCTCAATGCTCAAGCTTCTAATGTGCTTTTTGATGCTTTGAGCAATGTAGTTATATTTCAACCCATGCCGTTCTGGGATGCTCATGAGTTATGGACAAAGCTTGAAGGTAAATATGGTGTGTCCAAGATTTGTGGGGATGATTGTTCTCCCTCCACCTTTGGCCGTGTTGCCTTCTCAACCTCTTCTACTTCACCTACATGTGGATTGCCACAAGGTAATGCTATGGTGAGTAGTGTTGGTCATTGCAATGATGATAGTGTGCTTGTCCTTGATGATCCTTCATCACTATCTTATTGCAATGGTTCTTCTTTGGACCTTAACACTTCGAGCACTCTAGATGGTTCATATGATAGTGTTGATAGTCCTTGCATATCATGTAGAAATTGCTTGACTAAATCGCATGATGATATGCTTGTTGGGGAACGCAGTAATTTAAAAAAATTCCTACGATCACGCAAGATCTATCTAGGTGATGCATAGCAACGAGCGGGGAGAGTGTGTCCACGTACCCTCGTAGACCGAAAGCGGAAGCGTTTATCAACGCGGTTGATGTAGTCGTACGTCTTCACGATCCGACCGATCGTAGCACCGAACGCACGACATGTCCGTGTTCAGCACACGTTCAGCTCGATGACGTCCCTCGTAGTCTTGATCCAGTTGAGGCCGAGGGAAAGTTCTGTCAGCATGACGGCGTGGCGATGGTGATGATGAAGTTACCGGCGCAGGGCTTCGCCTAAGCACTACGACGATATTACCGAGGTGTGTAACTGTGGAGGGGGGAACCGCACACGGCTAAGAGAAACATTGATGTGCTATTGGGGTGCCCCCTGGCTACGTATATAAAGGAGGGGAGGGAAGAGGTGGCCGACCCAAGGGGGGCGCGCCAGGTGTGGGGAATCCTACTAGGACTCCCCAGTCCAAGTAGGATTCCCCTCCTCTTTCCTATTCCTAGTAGGAGAAGGAGGGAAGGAGGAAGAGGGGAGAAGGAAGGAGGGGGGGGGGGGCGCCACCCCCTCCTAGTCCAATTCGGACTAGCCCATGGGGGGGGGGCGGCCACCCCTTGAGGCCCTTCTCTCCTTTCCCGTATCGCTCATTAAGGCCCACTACTTTGCCCAGCGAATTCCCGTAACTCTCCGGTACTCCAAAAAATACCCGAATCACTCGGAACCTTTCCGATGTTCGAATATAGCCTTCCAGTATATCGATCTTTACGTCTCGACCATTTCGAGACTACTCATCATGTCTGTGATCTTATCCGGGACTCCGAACTATCTTCGGTCATCAAATCACATAACTCATAATACAAATCATCATCGAACGTTAAGCGTGCGGGCCCTACGGGTTCGAGAACTATGTAGACATGACCGATACACATCTCCGGTCAATAACCAATAGCGGAACCTGGATGCTCATATTGGCTCCTACATATTCTACGAAGATCTTTATTGGTCAAACCGCATAACAACATACGTTGTTCCCTTTGTCATCGGTATGTTACTTCCCCAAGATTCGATCGTCGGTATCATCATACCTTGTTCATTCTCGTTACCGGCAAGTCTCTTTACTCGTTCCGTAATGCATCATCCCGCAACTAACTCATTAGTCACATTGCTTGCAAGGCTTATGGTGATGATCATTACCAAGAGGGCCCAGAGATACCTCTCCGATACACGGAGTGACAAATCCTAATCTTGATCTCTATGCTAACCCAACAAACATCTTCAGAGACACCTGTAGAGCATCTTTATAATCACCCGGTTATGTTTTGACGTTTGATAGCACACTAAGTGTTCCTACGGTATTCGGGAGTTGCATAATCTCATAGTCATAGGAACATGTATAAGTCATGAAGAAAGCAATAGCAATGAACTAAACGATCATAGTGCTAAGCTAACGGATGGGTCTTGTCCATCACATCATTCTCTAATGATGTGATCCCGTTCATCAAATGACAACACATGTCTATGGTTAGGAAACTTAACCATATTTGATTAACGAGCTAGTCAAGTAGAGGCATACTATGGACACTCTGTTTGTCTATGTATTCACACATGTACTAAGTTTCCGGTTAATACAATTCTAGCATGAATAATAAACATGATATAAGGAAATATAAATAACAACTTTATTATTGCCTCTAGGGCATATTTCCTTGAGACTCCCACTTGCACTAGAGTCAATAATCTAGTTCACATCGCCATGTGATTTAACACCAATAGTTCACATCACCATGTGATTTAACACTCTATATTTCACATCGCCATGTGACCAATACCCAAAAGGTTTACTAGAGTCAATAATCTAGTTCACATCGCCATGTTATTAACATCCAAAGAGTACTAAGGTGTGATCATGTTTTGCTTGAGAGAGAAGTTTAGTCAATGGGTCCGCCACATTCAGATGCGTATGTATCTTGCAAATTTCTATGTCTACAATGTCTGCACAGAGCTACTCTAGCTAATTGTTCCCACTTTCAATATGTTTCCAGATTGAGACTCAGAGTCAACCGGATCGGTGTCAAAACTTGCATTGACGTAACTCTTTACGACGAACTCTTTATCACCTCCATAATCGAGAAACATATCCTTATTCCACTAAGGATAATTTTGACCGCTATCCAGTGATCCACTCCTGGATCACTATTGTACCCTCTTGTCAAACTCATGGTGAGGTACACAATAGGTCTGGTATACAACATAGCATACTTTATAGAACCTATGGCTGAGGCATAGGGAATGACTTTCATTCTCTCTCTATATTCTACCATGGTCGGGTTTTGAGTCTTACTCAATTTCATACCTTACAACTCAGGCAAGAACTCCTTCTTTGACTGATCCATTTTAAACTCCTACAAAATCTTACCAAGGTATGTACTCATTGAAAAATCTTATCAAGCGTCTTGATCTATCTCTATAGATCTTGATGCTCAATATGTAAGCAGCTTCACCGAGGTCTTTCTTCTAAAAACTCCTTTCAAACACTCCTTTATGCTTTCCAGAAAATTCTACATCATTTCCGATCAACAATATGTCATTCACATATACTTATCAGAAAGGTTGTAGTGCTCCAACTCACTTTCTTGTAAATACAGGCTTCACCGCAAGTCTGTATAAAACTATATGCTTTGATCAACTCATCAAAGCGTATATTCCAACTCCCAGATGCTTGCACCAGTCCATAGATGGATCGCTGGAGCATGCACACTTTGTTAGCACATTTAGGATCGACAAAACCTTCTGGTTGCATCATATACAACTCTTCTTTAAGAAATCCATTAAGGAATGCAGTTTTGACATCCATTTGCCAGATTTCATAAATGTGGCAATTGCTAACATGATTCAGACAGACTTAAGCATCCCTGCGAGTGAGAAAATCTCATCGCAGTCAACACCTTGAACTTGTCGAAAAACCTTTTTGCGACAAGTCGAGCTTTGTAGATAGTAACACTACCATCACCGTCCGTCTTCCTCTTGAAGATCCATTTATTCTCTATGGATTGCCAATCATCGGGCAAGTCAACCAAAGTCCACACTTTGTTCTCATACATGGATCCCATCTCAGATTTCATGGCCTCAAGCCATTTCGTGGAATCTGGGCTCATCACCGCTTCCTCATAGTTCGTGGGTTCACCATGGTCAAGTAACATGACCTCCAGAACATGATTATCGTACCACTCTGGTGCGGATCTTACTCTAGTTAACCTACGAGGTTCGGTAGTAATTTGATCAGAAGTTTCATGATCATCATCATTAGCTTCCTCTCTAATTGGTGTAGGAATCAATGGAACTGATTTATGTAATGAACTACTTTCTAATAAGGAGCAAGTACAATTACCTCATCAAGTTCTACTTTCCTCCCATTCACTTCTTTCGAGAGAAACTCCTTCTCTAGAAAGGATCCATTCTTAGCAACAAAGATCTTGCCTTCGGATCTGTGATAGAAGGTGTACCCAACATTTTCTTTTGGGTATCCTATGAAGATGCACTTCTCCGATTTGGGTTCGAGCTTATCAGGTTGAAACTTTTTCACATAAGCATTGCAACCCCAAACTTTAAGAAAGCAATGACTTAGGTTTCTTGCCAAACCATAGTTCATACGGTGTCGTCTCAATGGATTTAGACGTGCCCTTTTTAACGTGAATGTAGCTGTCTCTAATGCATAACCCCAAAACGATAGTGGTAAATCGGTAAGAGTCATCATAGATTGCACTATATCCAATAAAGTACTGTTATGACATTCGGACACACCATTATGCTGTGGTGTTCCAGGTGGCATGAATTTGTGAAACTATTCCACATTGATTTAATTGAAGGCCAAACTCGTAACTCAAATATTCGCCTCCGCCATCAGATCGTAGAAACTTTAATTTCTTGTTACGATGATTCTCCACTTCTATTGGGGATATAACTATTGAGTATAAACCTCCCAGGAGGGGCCGGATCATACTCATGATGGTTTACCAGTATTGAAACCCATGAAGACATAGAAGATGGCGCGTTACGAAGGAGACTTAATAAAAAGGTCCAAAGCCCAGAGGCGGGTTAGGGCCCATAGATATAAACTGCCATAGGTGTATGACTTGTATTGTAAGATAGGAAAGAGTAGATACCAAGACGGACACGTTTATGAGCCGGCCGGGATACTGTGAACCGCCGGGCATCAACCTGTGTATATAAAGGGATGACCCGACGGCGGTTTAGGGACAAGAAAGAACAGATCAAGAGCCAGGCTAAGTGTATTCGCTCCCTGGTCATCGAAACCCTAGCAATACCACCTCCAACTGGATTAGGCCTTTACCTTCACCGCAAGGGGCCGAACCTGTATAACTCCCTGTGTCCTTTGTCCCGGTTAACCCCTTTAATCTAATCTCGTTGCGATGGCTCCACGACTAAGTCCTCACACTAGGACATCTGCCATGACAAACCCACGACAGTTGGTGGCCACCGTGGGGCTCTCGCACGATGGTTTCAAGTTCTTAGAGGGCAACTTCGAAGGGATCAAGGGATACGCCGTGGGCCGGATGACCAAGAGTCGTTGTGGGAAGCTCTACATCGACGACGCAGGCTGGGGCCCCGAGGCCGGCTCAATTGAGTACGGGTACCGGGTCCCATTTGGTGGAATTCACGTCTTCATCGGCAAGATCGGCGAACCGGGCCCTGAGCCAGACATCTGCACCGACATCATCGAGACGGCTCAGCATGCAAGACCCGCCCGAGTTTAGCCTGCCAGGAATCATGCTTTTGTGGGATTCATCCATGGAGCAGAATATGTGGATAGATCGGCATCTGGTGATGAGACGGTTGTCTATTCTGATGGCGAGTCATCCACCGATGAGACCGAGTCATTGTATCAACTGCAAGACGGGCGGCTTGGGGGCTGTTCTGATGGCAACAATATTCCGGACCCCTTTAAGCCACCGAATAGGGTCGCGATCTTCATGGCCGGAACACAGCCGGTGCAGCACTCATCAACTACAACAGAGATGATTTCCGGATCAGCAGCGGCCACGGCTGCTGGGGCAGGAGGCCCTGTGCGCCCGTCGGCTCAGGTCTTAACCGACTTATTGGATAAGCTGACATCATTGTTAACAATGGTGGTTAATCCGGTCGATCAGGATCAGCATAACGCGGCGGTTGCAAAGCTGCGGGATGAGATAACACAGGCCAAGGAAGAGATGAACGCAGAAAACACTAGGATGGCCGCGGAGCGGGCCACTTTGGATGTTCAGGCGCAGTGGATTCAATCAGAGTCTTTCCAGCTCATGCTAGATCAGAACGCGTCAAATGATGTCATGAGGAGAAGGCATCTCGGACTCGCCCGCCGCCTGTTTACAAGGCAAGAAATCTCTTTAACACTCCCGGAGCAGGGACCAGTAACCAACCAGTGGTAAACCGGGTCGAAACACCTGGAACAGGAGAGCCGGTTCAGCCACGCACGATGGACCCACCTCGTCAAGACAATATCCCGCCGCAGCACATGCTGACGCCACCGGGTCATTATTCTAACCCCTTGGATAACATGATCGCTGCCGCATCACGATTGGCGGCTCTCCCGGTTGAAGGAGAGTCTCCCACAGCGGTTGAGACGCGAAGGGCTAGAGATTTTCTTCAGACGGCTTTGGTTCAGCAGAAGGCTTATTCTTATAGTCATGATAGGATTCATTCAACCCCTCGCCCAAGCCGGAGTTATAGCAGGCATATCGAGGAACCGACCGTGTCAAGCATCGGACGGAACCGTAACCCGCCCCGTGGACATAACCCGGCAAGTGGTGGGGTTAATGCCCAGAACATCATGGATCAAGGAAGAGCGCGTCGAGAGGCCGAACTGGCGGCTCAGTATGCGGCTCATCAGCATTCCCCGGTTCGTCCGACAACTTCGATGGAGACAAGTGTGACCTTCAGGACTCTGGGTGTGCCGTGTTTGGTGCCGGCTTTGCGTAACGTACGTTTGCCCAAGGATTTTGAGGGTCCCTGTAAGGTGTCCAATTGCACTGCCGATTTACCTCCTGAGGCATGGGTTGAGAGTTATGAGATGGCGATGGAACTGTTGGATGTTGACGATGCTGCATGCGCTAAATACTTCACCATGATGTTGGAAGGGATAGCTTGTACTTGGTTGAAGGGGTTGCCAGCCAACTCCATTGGGTCATGGGCCGATTTAAAAGCCCGGTTTATCCAGAATTTTAAAGATACGTGCAAGCAGCCCATGTCAATCGTGGATTTGGCCTCCTGTGTCCAAGAAGAAGGTGAGTCGACGACCCATTGGGTGCGCCGGGTTTCAACAATCCTGCACTCGTCGGATCGTATCAATGTCGATTCAGCGGTCTTAATGTTGGAGAACAATTGTCGTTTCACGCCCCTGAAGCAGAAATTAGGGCGGCTCAAACGTCATTGCAATGACATGGGAACTCTGATGGCGACTCTGGTTAAGTATGCTAACTCTGATGGTACCAAGGACCCCGAGTCTGATGATGAAAAGGCGGGAAAGGGAAAGAAGAGCAGCAGCACCAGGGGGCAGCAGCATAATCCGGCGAGCCATGGAAACAATGGTAAGCGCAAAGCTGATAATAGTTTGGACTTTGTGGCTAACACCAATAAGCAGAATAATGGTCAGCGTCGTAAGGGTAAACCGCCCCCACGGACTGGGAGGTCAGGCCTCAATCTTGAGCAGCTGCTAAATCAGCTTTGCCCAAGACATGGGACGCAAGAAAGACCGTCTGGGCACCTGTGGAAGGATTGCTTCATTATGAAGGAGTTCAAAAATTCCAATCTTTTTCAAGACAGTCATGGGCCGGGTGGTGGCTCAGGATCTGGCTCTCATGGACCGGGTTATGGCGGTGGCGGTTCTAGCTCTGGATTCCAAGGTAATCAAGGCAATCAGGGTGGCTACCATCAACAATCAGGTCCGGGGAATCAACAGCAGCAATCTGGGTATCAGAGTAACCCAAAGCAGTTGAATAGTGGGCAGTACCACGTTTTTGCCACAAGTTTATGCAAACGGGATCCGAAGCTTCATAAAAGGGCTGTGAACGCCGTTGAACCGGCCGTTCCCCGTTACTTGCGCTGGTCTGAGCAGCCCATTATGTGAAGTCGGGAAGATCACCCGCCCCGGGTTGATAATCCGGGTCACCTAGCGTTGGTGGTCGCACCTCAGGTTGGAGGGTATAAGTACACCAAGGTACTCATGGACGGAGGGAGCAGCATCAATATCCTTTATTATGAAACTTTCCGTCGCATGGGGTTGACAGATAAAAATCTTAAAACCGTCGAACACTGTTTTCCACGGCATGGTGCCTAGTAAATCGGTGTACACAGTTGGTAAGATAGCTTTGGAAGTTGCTTTTGGAGATGATCATGACTCTAGGTCGGAGACGTTGACCTTTGAACTGGTGAAAATCAAGAGCCCTTATCATGCCCTGTTTGGACGGCCGGCTTATGATAAGTTCATGGCCAGGCCTTGTTATGATTACCTACAGCTCAAGATGCCGGGTTACAAGGGAACTATCACTATGCACGGAAGCCAGAAGATCGCTTTGGGGTGCGAGGAAGGTGATGGAGCCTATGCTGAGGCGGTTTGTGCAACAGAGGAGTTGAAAATTTACAAAGATAATGTTGACCCGACTGATGTCTACTACATAACCTTCTTCTTGTAGACGTTGTTGGGCCTGCAAGTGCACAGGTTTGTAGGACAGTAGCAAATTTCCCTCAAGTGGATGACCTAAGGTTTATCAATCCGTAGGAGGCGTAGGATGAAGATGGTCTCTCTCAAACAACCCTGCAACCAAATAACAAAGAGTCTCTTGTGTCCCCAACACACCCAATACAATGGTAAATTGTATAGGTGCACTAGTTCGGCGAAGAGATGGTGATACAAGTGCAATATGGATGGTAGATAAAGGTTTTTGTAATCTGAAAATATAAAAACAGCAAGGTAACTAATGATAAAAGTGAGCGTAAACGGTATTGCAATGATAGGAAACAAGGCCTAGGGTTCATAATTTTGCTAGTGCAAGTTCTCTCAACAATAATAACATAGATAGATCGTATAACAATCCCTCAACATGCAACAAAGAGTCACTCCAAAGCCACTAATAGCGGAGAACAAACGTAGAGATTATGGTAGGGTACGAAACCACCTCAAAGTTATTCTTTCGGATCAATCTATAAAACAGTTCGTACTAGAATAACACCTTAAGACACAAATCAACCAAAACCCTAATGTCACCTAGATACTCCATTGTCACCTCAAGTATCCGTGGGCATGATTATACGATATGCATCACACAATCTCAGATTCATCCAACCAACACAAAGTACTTCAAAGAGTGCCCCAAAGTTTCCACCGGAGAGCCAAGAACGTGTGCCAACCCCTATGCACAGGTTCATGGCCGGAACCCGCAAGTTGGTCACCAAAACATACATCAAGTGGCACATGATATCCCATTGTCACCACAGATAAACACGGCAAGACATACATCAAGTGTTCTCATAAAAGACTCAATCCGATAAGATAACTTCACAGGGGAAACTCAATTCATCACAAGAGAGTAGAGGGGGAGAAACATCATAAGATCCGACTATAATAGCAAAGCTCGGGATACATCAAGATCGTGCCATAGAGGGAACACAAGAGAGAACACGAGAGAGAGAGAGAGAGAGATCAAACACATAGCTACTGGTACATACCCTCATCCCCGAGGGTGAACTACTCCCTCCTCGTCATGGATAGCGCCGGGATGATGAAGATGGCCACCGGTGATGGGTTCCCCCTCCGGCAGGGTGCCGGAACGGGCTCCCGAGAGGTTTTTGGTGGCTACAGAGGCTTGCGGCAGTGGAACTCCCGATCTATCTTCTGTTCTGGAAGTTAACGACACGTAGGTATATATGGGTGCAAGGGGTACGTCGGTGGAGCTTCGGGGGCCCCACGAGGCAGGGGGCGCGCCCTAGGGGGGTGGGCGCGCCCCCCACCCTCATGGACAGCTCCCATAGCTTATGACGTAGAGTCCAAGTCTATCCGGTGGCTTTCCTTCCAAAAATAACTTCTCTAGTTGATTTCGTTCCGTTTTGACTCCGTTTCATATTCCTTTTCTTCGAAATACTGAAATAGGCAAAAAACAGCAAATCTGAAATTTGGGCCTCCGGTTAATCGGTTAGTCCAAAAGTAATATAAAAGTGGAAAATAAAGCCCAATATTGCCCAAAACAGTAGATAATATAGCATGGAGCAATAAATAATTATAGATACGTTGGAGACGTATCAAGCATCCCCAAGCTTAATTCCTGCTCGTCCTCGAGTAGGTAAATGATAAAAAAGAATTTTTGATGTGGAGTGCTACTTGGCATAATTTCGTTGTAATTCTTCTTACTTGTGATATGAATATTCAGATCCGAAAGATTCAAGAGAAAAGTTTAATATTGACATAAAAATAATAATACTTCAAGCATACTAACAAAGCAATTATGTCTTCTCAAAATAACATGGCCAAAGAAAGTTATCCCTGCAAAATCATATAGTCTGGCTATGCTCTATCCTCACCACATAAAGTATTTAAATCATGCACAACCCCGATGACAAGCCAAGCAATTGTTTCATACTTTTGACATTCTCAAACTTTTTCAATCTCCACGCAATACATGAGCGTGAGCCATGGATATAGCACTATATGTGGAATAGAATGGTGGTTGTGGAGAAGACAAAAAGGGAGAAGATAGTCTCACATCAACTAGGCGTATCAACGGGCTATGGAGATGCCCATCAAGAGATATCAATGTGAGTGAGTAGGGATTGCCATGCAACGGATGCACTAGAGCTATAAGTATATGAAAGCTCAACAAAAGAAACTAAGTGGGTGTGCATCCAACTCGCTTGCTCACAAAGACCTAGGGCATTTGAGGAAGCCCATCATTGGAATATACAAGCCAAGTTCTATAATGAAAAATTCCCACTAGTATATGAAAGTGATAAAATGAGAGACTCTCTATCATGAAGATCTTGGTGCTACTTTGAAGCACAAGTGTGGTACAAGGATAGTAGCATTGTCCCTTCTCTCTTTTTCTCTCATTTATTTTATTTGGGCCTTTTCACTTTTTTATGGCCTCTTTTTTTATTTTTTTTCTTTTTCGTCCGGAGTCCCATCCCGACTTGTGCGGGAATCATAGTCTCCATCATCCTTTCCTCACTGGGACAATGCTCTAATAATGATGATCATCACACTTTTATTTACTTACAACTCAACAATTACAACTCAATACTTAGAACAAAATATGACTCTATATGAATGCCTCCGGCTGTGTACCGGGATGTGCAATGACTCATGAGTGACATGTATGAAAGAATTATGAATGGTGGCTTTGCCACAAATACGATGTCAACTACATGATCATGCAAAGCAATATGACAATGATGGAGCGTGTCATAATAAATGGAACGATGGAAAGTTGCATGGCAATATATCTCGGAATGGCTATGGAATTGCCATGATAGGTAGGTATGGTGGCTGTTTTGAGGAAGGTATATGGTGGGTGTATGATACAGGTGAAAAGTGCGCGGTATTAGAGAGGCTAGCAATGGTGGAAGGGTGAGAGTGCGTATAATCCATGGACTCAACATTAGTCATAAAGAACTCATATACTTATTGCAAAAATCTACAAGTTATCAAAGCAAAGTATTACCGCATGCTCCTAGGGGGATAGGTTGGTAGGAAAAGACCATCGCTCGTCCTGGACCGCCACTCATAAGGAAGACAATCAATAAATAAATTATGCTCCGACTTCATCACATAACGGTTCACCATACGTGCATGCTACGGGAATCACAAACTTTAACACAAGTATTTCTCAAATTCACAACTACTCAACTAGCAGGACTATAATATTATCACCTCCATATCTCAAAACAATTATCAAGCATCAAACTTTTCTTAGTATTCAACACACTCATAAGAAAGTTTTACAAATCTTGAATACCAAGCATATTATGATTAAGCGCATTACCATGCTTTTTAAGACTCTCAAAATAATATAAGTGAAGCATGAGAGTTCATCTATTTCTTCAAAATAAAACTACCACCATGCTCTAAATGATATAAGTGAAGCACTAGAGCAAATGACAAACTACTCCGAAAGATATGAGTGAAGATCAATGACTAGTCAAATAATTATGCAACTATGTGAAGACTCTCCCATTTAATAATTTCAGATCTTGGTATTTTATTCAAACAGCAAGCAAAGCTAAATAAAACTACATTGCAAGGATAGCACAACTCATGTGTAGAAGCAAAAACTTAGGCTCAACCGATACTAACCGATAGTTGTTGAAGAAGAAATGTGGGATGTCTACCGGGGCATCCCCAAGCTTAGATGCTTGAGACTTCTTGAAATATTATCTTGGGGTGACTTGGGAATCCCCAAGCTTGAACTTTTGTGTCTCCTTAATTCCTCTCATATCATGGTTTATCTTTTTATCAAAAGCTTCATTCACAACAACTCAACAAGAACTCGTGAGATAGGTTAGTATAAACCAATGCAAAACCTTATCATTTTCTACTGTAACAAATCACTAACATTATTATTCAACATTGCATACTAAATTCCCCCGCATATTTAATACTCCTATCCTTAAATAGAATCATTAAACAAGCAAACATATGCAAACAATGCAACCATAACAGCAATCTGCCAAAACAGTACAGTCTGTAAAGAATGCAAGAGTATCAATACTTCCCTAACTCCAAAAATTATGAACTAAAATTCCCACTGTAATAAATTTATCAGAGCTCAATATTCAAAAATATTCAACATTATACCACTCTCTGACTTTTCTAGGGAATTTTTGCAACAGCGGTAAACTTTCTGTTTTCAAACAGCAACATGTATACTTGCAAAATAAGCATGGTAAAGGCTATCCTTGACATTTTTATTGAAACTAAAGATGAAAAACATTATTCTAAATAACAGAAAGCAAATACTAACAAAATAAAATGACGCTCCAAGCAAAACACATATCATGTGGTGAATAAAAATATAGCTCCAAGTAAAGTTACCGATGAACGAAGACGAAAGAGGGGATGCCTTCCGGGGCATCCCCAAGCTTAGGCTCTTGGTTGTACTTGAATAGTACCTTGGGGTGCATTGGGCATCCACAATATTAGTCTCTTGCCACTCCTTATTCCATAGTCCATCGAATCTTTACCCAAAACTTGAAAACTTCACAACACAAAACTTAACAGAAAACTCGTAAGCTCCGTTAGCGAAAGAAAACAAAACACCACTTCAAGGTACTGTAATGAACTCATTCTTTATTTCTATTGGTGTTAAATCTAATGTATTCAAACTTCTCTATGGTTTATAAACTATTTTACTAGCCATAGATTCATCAAAATAAGCAAACAACACAATGAAAACAGAATCTGTCAAAAACAGAACAGTCTGTAGTAATCTGTAACTAACGCAAACTTCTGGAACTCAAAAAATTCTACCAAAATTAGAAGACCTGGAAAAATTTGTTTATTGATCAGCAGAAATTGGAATAAATATGTTATCACGTTCTGGTGATTTTTAACAATTCGGCCACTGAGTGCACAGATTCTGGAAATTACAGCAAGATCAAATAACTATCACCCAAGTAAAAGTTCTAAAATAAATTGGTGGACCTGAGGAATTTTTATAGTAATAATATGCAAAACGAATCAACTAAATAGCACTTTCCAGTAAAAAGTTCTAGCTAATCTTGTGAGCGCTAAAGTTTCTGTTTTTTACAGCATGCTCATAAAGACTTCACCCAAGTCTTCCCAAAGGTTCCACTTGGCACAAACACTAATTAAAACACAAAACCACATATAAACATAAGCTAGATGGATTATTTATTACTAATCAGAACCAAAAAGTAAGAAACTAGAATAAAATTGGGTTGCCTTCCAACAAGCGCTATCGTTTAACGCCCCTAGCTAGGCATGATGATTTCAATGATGCTCACATAAAAAGATAAGAATTGAAACATAAAGAGAGCATCATGAAGAATATGACTAGCACATTTAAGTCTAACCCACTTCCTATGCATAGAGATTTTGTGAGCAAACAACTTATGGGAACAATAATCAACAAGCATAGGAAGGTAAAACAAGCATAACTTCAAGATTTTAAGCACATAGAGGGGAAACTTGATATTATTGCAATTCCTACAAGCATATATTCCTCCCTCATAATAATTTTTAGTAGCATCATGAATGAATTCCACAATATAACCAGCACCTAAAGCATTCTTTTCATGATCTACTAGCATAGAAATTTTATTACTCTCCACATAAGCAAAATTCTTCTCATTCGGAATAGTAGTGGGAGCAAACTCAACAAAATAACTATCATATGATTGAAAATTAAGATCAAGATGACAAGTTTCATGGTTATCATTATTCTTTAAAGCATACATGTCATTACAATAGTCATCATAGATAGGAGGCATGCTTTCATCATAGTAAATTTGCTCGTCAAAGCTTGGGGGACAAAAAAATATCATCTTCATCAAACATAGCTTCCCCAAGCTTGTGGCTTTGCATATCATTAGCATCATGGATATTCAAGGAATTCATACTATCAAAATTGCAATCATGCTCATCATTCACATATTTTATGCCAAACATTCTAGTGTATTCTTCTTCTAACACTTTGGCACAATTTTCCTTTCCATCAAACTCACGAAAGATATTAAAAAGACGAAGTGTATGAGACAAACTCAATTCCATTTTTTGGTAGTTTTCTTTTATAAGCTAAACTAATGCTAAAACAAGAAACAAAAAGATTCGATTGCAAGATCTAAAGATATACCTTCAAGCACTAACCTCCCCGGCAACGGCGCCAGAAAAGAGCTTGATGTCTACTACACAACCTTCTTCTTGTAGACGTTGTTGGGCCTGCAAGTGCACAGGTTTGTAGGACAGTAGCAAATTTCCCTCAAGTGGATGACCTAAGGTTTATCAATCCGTAGGAGGCGTAGGATGAAGATGGTCTCTCTCAAAAAACCCTACAACCAAATAACAAAGAGTCTCTTGTGTCCCCAACACAACCAATACAATGGTAAATTGTATAGGTGCACTAGTTCGGCAAAGAAATGGTGATACAAGTGCAATATGGATGGTAGATAGAGGTTTTTGTAATCTTAAAATATAAAAACAGCAAGGTAACTAATGATAAAAGTGAGCGTAAACGGTATTGCAATGATAGGAAACAAGGCCTAGGGTTCATACTTTCGCTAGTGCAAGTTCTCTCAACAATAATAACATAGATAGATTGTATAACAATCCCTCAATATGCAACAAAGAGTCACTCTGAAGCCACTAATAGCAGAGAACAAACGTAGAGATTATGGTAGGATACGTAACCACCTCAAAGTTATTCTTTCGGATCAATCTATAAAAGAGTTCGTACTAGAATAACACCTTAAGAAACAAATCAACCAAAACCCTAATGTCACCTAGATACTCCATTGTCACCTCAAGTATCCGTGGGCATGATTATACGATATGCATCACACAATCTCAGATTCATCCAACCAACACAAAGTACTTCAAAGAGTGCCGCAAAGTTTCTACCGGATAGCCAAGAACGTGTGCCAACCCCTATGCATAGGTTCATGGGCGGAACCCGCAAGTTGGTCACCAAAACATACATCAAGTGGCACGTGATATCCCATTGTCACCACAGATAAACACGGCAAGACATACATCAAGTGTTCTCATAAAAGACTCAATCCGATAAGATAACTTCAAAGGGGAAACTCAATTCATCACAAGAGAGTAGAGGGGAAGAAACATCATAAGATCCAACTATAATAGCAAAGCCCGGGATACATCAAGATCGTGCCATATAGGGAACACGAGAGAGAACACGAGAGAGAGAGAGAGAGAGAGAGAGAGAGAGAGAGAGAGAGATCAAACACATAGCTATCGGGTACATACCCTCAGCCCCGAGGGTGAACTACTCCCTCCTCGTCATGGATAGCGCCGGATGATGAAGATGGCCACCGGTGATGGGTTCCCCTCCGGCAGGTGCGGAACGGGCTCCCGAGAGGTTTTGGTGGCTCTGAGAGGCTTGCGGCAGCGGAACTCCCAATCTATCTTCTGTTCTGGAAGTTTTACGACACGTAGGTATATATGGGTGCAAGGGGCACGTCGGTGGAGCTTCAGGGCCCCACGAGGTGGCGCGCCTTAGGGGTGGGCACGCCCCCCACCCTCGTGGCCAGCTCCCGTATCTTCTGACGTAGAGTCCAAGTCTATCCGGTGGTTTTCCTTCCAAAAAAAACTTCTCTAGTTGATTTCGTTTCGTTTTGACTCCGTTTGATATTCCTTTTCTTCGAAATACTAAAATAGGCAAAAAACAGCAAATTTGGGCTGGGCCTCCGGTTAATAGGTTAGTCCCAAAAGTAATATAAAAGTGGAAAATAAAGCCCAATATTGCCCAAAACAGTAGATAATATAGCATGGAGCAATAAAAAATTATAGATACGTTGGAGACGTATCACCGGCTGACATGACATCTTTGAAAAAGCCAACCACAGAGCATGACCCGACCTTGAAGTTTAAGTCGGCAGATGATACTAAGATGGTTGATTTCGTTCATGGCGATTCATGGAAGCAGTTCAACATCAGTGCTAATCTGGATCCGAAATAGGAAAGCACGCTCATCGAGTTCATCCGTGAGAACTGGGACATCTTTGCGTGGAAACCTTTTGACATGCCAGGTGTACCGAGGGAACTCGCTGAGCACACTCTTAATATTGATCCTAAGTTTAAACCGGTTAAGCAGTTCCTTCGTCGTTTCAATGAAGAAAGGCGTAAGGCCATTGGTGAAGAGGTAGCCCGGCTCTTGGCAGCTGGGTTTATTGTTGAAGTTTTTCATCCAGAGTGGTTGGCTAACCCAGTGCTAGTATTTAAGAAGAACGACACTTGGCGTATGTGTGTGGACTACACAGATTTAAAGAAGGCTTGTCCGGCTGATCCTTTTGCTCTCCCTCATATTGATCAGATTATTGATGCTACGACGGGTTGTTAGCGTTTGAGTTTTTTGGATGCTTATTCTGGTTATCATCAGATCAAAATGGCTGTTAAAGACCAGGAGAAGACAACTTTTATAACTCCCTTTGGAGCCTTCTGCTATGTGTCTATACCTTTTGGGCTCAATAGTGCCGAGGCGACTTACCAGCGATGTGTGCAGAATTGTCTTCATAAACAGATTGGGCGCAATGTTCATGCTTATGTAGATGACATTGTGGTGAAGTCAAGAAAGAAGGAGACCCTGATTAATGATTTGAAGGAGACGTTTGACAATATCTAGGTCTACAAGATGATGCTTAACCCGACCAAATGTGTCTTTGGTGTACCAGCATGCAAGCTCTTGGGTTTCCTGGTCTCCAACAGAGGGATTGAAGCTAACCCAGAGAAGATCAATGCCATTACTTCATTGGCTAAACTGGCATGTGTTAATGATGTTCAGCGTCTGGCGGGTCGTATTGCGGCTCTGAGCCAGTTCATAAGCCGACTAGGAGAGAAGGCGATTCCTCTTTATCAGATGATGAAGAAGACGGATCACTTTGTTTGGAGTGATGCTGCTAATCAAGCATTTGAGGATCTGAAGAAACAGTTGGCTGAGCCGCCCGTTCTTGCTGCTCCTATTGATAAAGAGCCGTTGTTGTTATATGTGGCTGCTAATGCTCGGGCTGTCAGCGTAGCCATTGTGGTGGAACGAAAGGAGGCAGGCAAAGAGTACCCAGTTCAGAGGCCGGTTTACTACATCAGTGAGGTGTTGATCGAGTCCAAGCAGAGGTATCTGCATTGGCAGAAGCTTGTATATGTTGTGTTTATGGCCAGTCGGAAGCTTAAGCAATATTTTTTGGGTCATCCCATCACTGTGGTTAGTTCTGCTCCCTTAGGGGATATTATTCAAAACAGAGAAGCTACAGGTTGAATAGCCAAGTGGGCCATTGAGCTTGGACCTCATGGTTTTAAATATATGCCTCGCATGGCCATCAAGTCTCAACCACTGGTGGATTTCATCAATGACTGGACAGAGCTGCAGATGCGTGAGGAAAAATCGGATAACACGTATTGGACTATTCACTTTGATGGGTCCAGGCAATTGGAGGGCTCGGGGGCTGGAGTTGTGCTAGCTTCCCCTCGAGGTGATAAGTTTTGTTATGTTCACCGTTTGATGTTCCCTTGCCCTAACAATGCAGCTGAATATGAGGCCTTGCTCCACAGTCTTCGGATGGCTAAGGAGATGAACTTAAGCCGGGTAAGGTGCTTTGGTGACTCCGATTTGGTGGCTCAACAAGTCTCTGATACTTGGGATTCTAAGGATCCACTCATGGCGGCTTATAGATGAGAGGTGGACGTTATTGCTGGTCACTTCAAGGGTTATCAAGTTGAGCATGTTGATCGGAGAAAAAATGAAGCGGCTGATGCCTTAAGCCGGTTGGGTTCTCAATGTAAACCGGTGCCGCCTAATGTCTTTCTTCACGTTTTGCATAACCCGTCGGTCAAGATACCTACAGAGGAGGATTTGGCTATTCCTGACCCGGAAGCTAAGTTGGTGGCAGCCATTCATGCTATTCCTAATTGGACAGTCCCTTATTTGGCTTATATGACCCAGGGCGAGTTACCTGAGGATGAAACTTTTAGCCAGGCAGATAACCCGGCGGTCTAAGTCAATGACAATTGTCAATGGAGAGCTGCATCATTGCAGTGCCACAGGGGCTTTTCAACGTTGTGTTTCTCCAGAAGAGGGCCGTGAGATCCTGCGTGAGATTCATGAAGGAGGCTGTGGTCATCATGCCGGTTCAAAGTCTCTTGTGGCTAAAGCTTTTCATCATGGATTTTATTGGTTGACAGCTCATGCTGATGCTGAGGATCTGGTCAGTAAATATGATGGTTGTCAGAATTTTTCACGACGCGCCCATGTGCCGGCTCAAGAATTGAGGATGATTCAATTTACTTGTCCATTTGCAGTTTGGGGGCTGGATATGGTTGGACCTTTCAAACGGTCCAAGGACAGAAAGACACACCTCCTGGTGGCGGTTGACAAATTTACAAAGTGGGTTGAGGAAGAGCCAGTCAGTAAATGTGATGCATCAACGGTGGTTCAGTTCATGAAAAAGGTGGTTTTCTGTTTTGGCTTTCCCCACAGTATCATAACTGATAATGGCACTAATCTGTCCAAGGGTGCTATGAAAGAATTTTGTCAACGTGAGCACATCCGGCTTGACGTGTCATCAGTGGCTCACCCCCAATCTAATGGTCAACCTGAGAGAGCCAATCAAGAGATTTTGCGAGGCATCAAGCCCCGGCTTATGGTTCCCCTGCAGAGGACGCCGGGTTGTTGGGTGGAGGAGTTACACGCCTTTCTTCATGGTTTACGGAGCAGAGGCGGTTCTCCCTAGTGACATCCGTCATGAGTCGCCCCACGTGGCGGCTTATGTTGAAGCTGACAATGAAAAAGCACGTCAGGAAGCACTTGACCTATTAGATGAGGAGTGTGACATCACAGCGGCTCGTTCGGTGATTTACCAGCAAGATCTGCGCCGTTACCACAGCCGCCGGGTTAAAACCAGAACTTTCCAAGAAGGCGATCTAGTGCTCCGGCTTATCCAGGATCGGACTGATATGCACAAGTTATCCCCACCTTGGGAAGGACACTTTGTGGTCAGCAAGAATCTGAACAATGGGTCATACTACCTTATCGATGTTCGAGAGCACAAAGACTCACATAAGTCAGAGGAGGAGACCCACCGGCCCTGGAATATTGCTCATCTTCAACCTTACTACACCTGAGCCACCGGCTGTTCTGATGTACATATTTTGCCAATGTATATATTATGATCAATATAATAAAGTCGGCATCCCTGTTAAAGCAGGGCCTCTGTCATTTTCTCTTTAAACAACGAGTTTTTGGTCACATGGGGGCTTCTGCTTTATAAAGCGAAGTTATGGTTACCATTTGATCCGGCTTATAGGCCACACACATAAAAAAACTTGGGGGCTTGCTACCCAGGTTAAAGGGACCAACGAGAGTCTGTTGCAAAAGCGCAACTCAAACATAGGCGCCCATTGAGCACACCTCAAAAATATTGCTTGGGGGCTCTTTGTTCTAAAGGACAAGAGTTTTTATGACCCTTGCAATAGGCTTAAAAGCCAGGCTTGGAAGCCAGGACCTAAAACCCTGGGTTATCCTGCCTTTTTAAGTCTGCCACTCTGCCTAGGTAATCCTGGAACGACCCGCCGTACTTTTGACAAGTTAATCTTATATAGACCCTGAACTTGTCAAAGTTAAAACGACGATTGGTTGTGCGAGGTCCGGCTTATAAGGTTTGTAAAACGGTTTAACTCGGTGGCCTGTGCAGCCCGTGAAAGCACTCGATTTTTGGCCTGGCAGCCCATGAAAAGCCTTGTTTTTTCATTTGTTTTTGTTCAACAGATTTTTTGAGGTTTATTCAATAAGTCTTATAATGCTTTATGGTTACAATTCACCGGTGTTTATTAACCCGGTCTGGTTTTTGAATATAAGTCGCCAGTATGAGATAAGATAATGTCCGGTGTTTATTAACCCGGCCTGGCTTGTTCATCAGTCGGTAGTATATGATAATTATCAGTGCTCAAAATGCGGGTTATCACCCTTACTACACTGGTTTGGTAAACCACCAGTGTGATCAAATATCACAGGTATGATATATTTCCAATTATGTATGGTCATAATTAAGGCCAGCCTTGGTTATCAACTATTTTAGTTCCCCATGGCTTTATATTGGGCGTTATGACCCGTCCAGCGGTAAACTGCCAGGACACTTTTAAACTGTTGTATGCAGGAACAGATTCAACATTGATAATATCATAAGCATACGTGGCATATCTTAAACATGGCGAATCATCAGTGTCATGCAAAACAAAATATGTGCGATGGCATAGCAGATCAAGAGTTTAAGCTAGCCTATTACAAGGCGTTTCTTTCCCAAAAGAATACTTGTTTTAACAAGTCTTGCAGAAAGCAGATGTTCAGCCAACCTCCGGTTTATGAATCTTGGGCTGGTGGACTTGAAGGTTGTGGATCATCCAGCGCCAGTTCAGCTTCCTCTTCTCTACCCAGTGGCTGGAAGTCAATGGTTGTCCAGTCGATCCCAGATAATGCTTTGAATACAACTTCATCACTTATAAGTGTGGAGGGATCAACATCAGGGGCATAGGTGTGCTTACGGATTGGAGGAATAAAACTTGGAGTATCATAAGCTGGCGCTTTAACTCTCTTGTTGTTGGCATCATAAATCGACTGATAATGTGAAAGATCGGTCTCTTCAGCCAATTTGCTAGCCAATGGGCGCATTTCCCTTGTTAGGGCTCCAAGGTCACCAGTATTAAAGTCTGACTCGTCCTCCTTTATGATCGGGTAGCCGTTTCCCAAGTCAGCTGGATCAAGATCAAATATCCATGCTTTAGCCCGAGTTAGTGTAGTAAGAGCACCCGCCCTGGCAGCTGATTTCTTTAGTTCTTCAAACCAGGCAGACATCATCGCCAGCCTTTCCAATGTCTCCTTGATCAAGGTTGGGGGCGGTTTGTTATGGGAAGCTATGCAGATAACCCGTTGTACGCCGGTATATAACTGCTCTATAAGTGTATATGCAGCTTTCAGTTTTTGACGCATATCTGAGCCAAGATGAGCAATGCGGGTTCTTGTATCATAAAAAAACGTCTATAAACCGGCAATTTATTAGATAATACATGTTTAAAGCTTATGAAGAAGATATTTACCAAAAATAGTAGCAGTCATGGCATTTATTTGCTGTTTCAAGCTAGTCAGCTCCTCCGCTACCGGATTAAGGGCCGCTTCAGCATCCTCAGCCCGCTTCAGCAGACTTGATTTTTCTGTATCCCAACTTGCCCGCTCATTTTTGAAGCTTTCCTTCAGCTTTTCCATTGCTGCTAAGGCACTGGTCAGTTTATTTTTGGCCTCGGAAGTCTTTGCTTGTTGCGATTTGATATTTTCTTGAAGTTCAGCGATTTGGGATTCCTTCTTGATAAGCTCAGCCTGCAAGAGACAAGCAATTTATGAGATGACAGTGCATATTCGAAGTCCCAAGCACATAACAAGTAATATACTTGGCACTTGTGGGATAATGTCTATTGCTTCTTATCAAAAAAAATATTACATGTCCCAAGCTCAATACAAGTATTATTCTTGGCACTTGGGGCCTAATGCATATTTGCTCCAATCAAAACTAGGGATTTTTTCTTCCACTATCCGCTCGATGGTTAACCAGTTTACAAAGGTCTTAAACAAGAATTTGAGCCTTACAACATAATTAGTCCCAATTTAACATATTTGTTAAGTCGGCCCTTGGGGGCTACGCAGGGAAAATTGAAGAATTGTTATTCTAAAGTACCGGTTCATCTTGAAAGTATAAGCCGGCCCTTGGGGGGCTACACAGGTGAAATTGAAGAGTAGTTATTCTACAAGTCCCGGTCCATATTGGCAGGATAAACCGGCCCTTGGGGGCTACTGGAGTTGATCTATATGGTTCTTGGAAGTTTACAGAACATCCTATTCTTTTATGTCCAATAAACTTGGCGGCTAAGGGAAGAATATTCATACAGAGTTAACAACATTTACCTCATATCGATCCTTCATCATATTCAGTAAACCGGCTTCATAGTCATGGCTTGTGTACAAACGGTTTAAAAACCCAGAATGAATATCTTGGGCGCTGAGGTGGGCATAGCTTTCCAAGTCTGCTTTCCACTTGCCCTTGTGAACATCAGAGATTTCTTCTTTGGCACTGTGTTTTGACAGAGCAATGGGGTTGCCAGGGTGGTGTAACCAAAGCCAGTAACCACAACGTCGTCAGCTTTGTCATCAGTAGCTTTAGTTGGGCTTGGCGGTTTATCAGCATGAATCATCACATCAACTTCCCTATGTTCAACTAAGATTTCATGATCTTGCGGTGGCGGATCATCAAGAATAGTTTTAGTATTTGAATTAGACTGTTCCGGGGTCTGTTCCGGATCGATTGGAATGCTGTCTTCAGCCAGGTTATTCACTTTGGCCCTTTTACTGGCTCTGGCTTGGGCCCTGAAAATAATAAGTATAGATCAGGTCAGTATAAAGATCAAGTATAAGATATAAAGGGTCAGTTAAATATACTCACCCAGGAACCATTTTGAGGGTTGGAATTTGCGTTCCTGTTGACTCGCCAGAGGAAGAATGGGAAGTTCCCAGATAATTTGAATCAGACGGATTAAGAGGTTGTCGGAAACAACCCACCTTGGGATAACGTGTGTCCGAAGTATAAGAGACCTTTGGGCGGCGTTTACGAACTCGCGTGTTCGGTAAACCGGAAGAAGTTACCACATGGCCGCTATGCCGGGTTGTGCGGCGAGCTTCGTGTTGCTGTTTCTTCAAAAGAAAGTTTGGATCCAAGTGAGCTAGAGGGCGAGAAAATCTTGCTTTCCCAGTTTGCTTGACAGGTTTTCGGAGTTGGCAGAGGTTCTGAGCCAGAGGAAATAATAATTACCTCTGCGTCTCCAGCATGGCTCGCCTCTGCGTCATCCTGATAATAGTCATTGTCAATGAGATGTATGAAAAAGGAGCCAAGTGAATCAAGTTCTACCTCTGACTCATGATTATCATCGTCATCGTTAATATTTAATTCGGTGGACTCGGCGGTTTTCTTCTTGGCAGGCTTCTTGGTGACCTTGGTCTTGGGGCGAGTTGTCTTGGCCGGTTTATCCTGCGGTTTCTTCTTCCAGAATGAATCATCACCCTGTTAAAAGTTGAAAAGATCATAAGGGAGTATTAAAAAATATGGATTAAGCAGGAGTTAGGCAATTCTTACAGCTGGTGATTTATTTGAAGCGCAGAAAGGACTAAGCCCTGTTTTGCTGCACTCGGCCACCAGTATATCCAACATTTTCTTGACGGCTTCAGTAACTTCAGCGTCGGTCAGCTGAATATGAATGTGGCGTTGAGGATCTTTCACGTTGCCTGTGTATTCACACATTAAACCAGGGCGATGACTTAAGGGTAAAATACTCCAAGACACCCAGCAACGGACGAAATTGACGCCTGTTAAACCGTTTGCCACAAAGGCTCTAAGCTTTGAAAGCTGTGGTGCTTACTTAGCCCGTACTTTTGCGTTGAGTCTTTGGGGGAGTGGATGTGTACTGCTAAGCCGGTGAGCACGGTAGCCCGACAGAGGATTCTCACCAGCTGGAGATGTATCTCGGCAATAGAACCAAGTTTGATTCCAGTCTTTGGGATGGCTATGATGGTTAGCGTGAGGGAAGCTAACATCTTTCCTCTTTTGGATTGACACCCCGCCAAGTTCGGTATTGGGCCCGTCCACAAATTCTATACGGTGGTTTAAATAGTAGAAATCTCTGAACAGCTCGACGTGGGCTCCTCATGCAGGTAAGATTCACATAACACTTGAAAATTGCAAATATTGGATACGGAGTTCGGTCCAATATCTTGAGGGTGAAGTTGGAGGAAATGAAGCACATCACAGAAAATTTTGATACAGGAGGGTTGAATCCTCAACTCAGATGGTCAACAAAAACAATCACTTCCCCTTCCTTGGGTTCAGGGGGATTTTCAGGACCAGGTACTCTGCAGTGGATGATTTCCTTTTTGGATAAAGCGCCAGTAGTAACACACCCGTTCAGTTTTTCTTCTGTAACCCGGGATTGAACCCAGTTGCAGGAATAAATGGACTTGGCCATTTATTCAATAACCTGGAAGAAGGTTTGTGCCAGTTTAAGATTCATGTTTAAGCCGTTAAAGGTTAAAGGGAAGAAAATGTTGAAGCATGCAAAAAGTGTTAAACCGGAGATTGGCATTATCAAGTTGCAGAGATGAGCAATTGGCGGTTTAAGAGGGGACTAATGGTACCTGGCGGGTTATTATTTTCTGAGTTAAACCGCCTACACAGATATTGAAAGTATAGATCTGAAGTTGGAAAATGACTAAGTGATGAAAAACAGTTTTCACAGATGGATATCACAATTTCGGATCTACCGCATGTCAGAAAATGAAAATATATTCAGACCTAAATATTGGTACTTGAATAGTTTATAAAGGTTCAGATTGGATTTTCTACTTAGAAAGAGATGTTCTGGTGAGGAAAGAAGGACTATAGCTATTGCCGCATAGGGAAATATCAAGTTTGGATCAAGAGTTCATGCTACAGCGAATAACAAGGGAAAAACGGTGCAGAACTTCCATGAGCTTGAACGAACCCTAATGGGATCTACGGAGAGGGAAAGAGGAAGAACTTACCGAGGCTGCTGGAGCGGCGGAGGCGCGCGAGTGAGATCTGGACCAAGCAGGTTGATGCAGCGGCCAACGTTGAAGCAGAGGTGAAGCTTGACGGCGGCGCTGAGCTTGAGCCCTAGGGCGTCGCAAGGAAGAAGACGAGACGAAGAGGCATGGGGGGGGGGAGTGAAAGGGACCCCCAGTCCTATTTATAAGGCGAATGGATAAGTGGCATGCGTGGGAATCGAGGAGCTCCAAATTGGATATGTAACAGGGCCGATGCCTCAATTTTCGGAGGCTCATTAAATATGATTTTGGATTTGTATAGAATTAATGACAGGTGACGTCATGGTGAGTTATCGTGATCTTAGAAGATGATGTCACGGCGAGTTACAAGTTATCGCGAAGGTAATGGAGAAAGATTTTTCCTAAGTATTGAAGATTGACATGAACAAGTTCAAATCAACCTGGGGCCTAATGTTGGGGATATAACTATTGAGTATAAACCGCCCAGGAGGGGCCGTATTATACTCATGATGATTTACTAGTATTGAAGCCCATGAAGACATAGAAGATGGCGCATTACGAAGGAGACTTAATAAAAAGGTCCAAAGCCCAGAGGCGTGTTAGGGCCCATAGATATAAACCGCCATAGGTGTATGACTTGTATTGTAAGATAGGAAAGAGTAGATACCGAGCCGGACGCGTTTATGAGCCGGCCGGGATCCTGTGAACCGTCGGGCGTCAACCTATGTATATAAAGGGACGACCTGGCGGCGGTTTAGGGACAAGAAAGAACGATCAAGAGCCAGGCTAAGCGTATTCGCTCCCTGGTCATCGAAGCCCTAGCAATACCACCTCCAACTGGATTAGGCCTTTACCTTCACCGCAAGGGGCCGAACCAGTATAACTCCCTGTGTCCTTTGTCCCGGTTAACCCCTTTAAGCTAATCTTGTTGCAATGGCTCCACGACTAAGTCCTCACACTAGGACATCTGTCGTGACAAACCCACGACAACTTCACTCTGAAATTCTTTGAACTTTTCAAATGTTTCAGACTTGTGTTCCATCATGTAGATATACCCATATCTGCTCAAATCATCTGTGAAGGTCAGAAAATAACGATACCCGCCGTGAGCCTCAACACTCATCGGACCGCATACATCTGTATGTATTATTTCCAATAAGTCAGTGGTTCGCTATATTGTTCCGGAGAACAGAGTCTTAGTCATCTTGCCCACGAGGCATTGTTTGCAAGCATCAAATGATTCATAATCAAGTGATTCCAAAAGTCCATCCGCATGGAGTTTCTTCATGGGCTTTACACCAATATGACCTAAACGGCAGTGCCACAAGTATGTTGCACTATCATTATTAACTTTGCATCTTTTGGCATTAATATTATGAATATGTGTATCACTACGATCGAGATTCAATAACCATTTATATTAGTGTATGACCATAGAAGGTTTTATTCATGTAAACATAACAACAATTATTCTTTGACTTAAATGAATAACCGTATTGCAATAAACATGATCCAATCATATTCATGATCTATGCAAACACCAAATAACATTTATTTTAGGTTCAACACTAATCCCGAAGGTAAAAGGAGTGTGCGATGGTGATCTTATCAACCTTGGAATCATTTACAACACACATCGTCACCTTGTCCTTGATACGTCTCCAACGTATCTATAATTTATGAAGTATTCGTGCTATTATACTATCCTTCTAGGATGTTTTATATGCATTTATATGATATTTTATATGATTTTTGGGACTAACCTATTAACCTAGAGCCAAGTGCCGCTTCGCTTTTCTCCTTGTTTTTGAGTTTTGCGAAAAAGGATTACCAAACGGAGTCCAATTGACGTGCCAATTTTTATGATTTTTTATGGACCAAAAGAAGACCAAAAGTATCGGAGTTGGGCGGAAGAGTCCCGAGCTGCCCACGAGGGTGGGGGCGCCCACCCCTGTATGCGTGGGCCTGTCTCGTGGATAGCTCGGGCACCTCCTTGACGTGAGACCAACGCCAAAAAATCCTATAAATACAGAAACCTCGGAAAATTAACCTAGATCAGAACCTCTCCTCCTCTCTTCCGGTGGCGCCGGAGTGCCATCGGGAGGGGAATCATCGCCATGGTGATCGTCTTCATCAGCATCACCATCCTCATCTCTTTTACGCGGTCCATTCTCCCGCACCTCGCTGTAATCCCTACTTGAACATGGTGCTTTATGCCACATATTATGATCCAATGATGTGTTGCCATCCTACGATGTTTTGAGTAGTTATCTTTTGTCTTTGGGTTGATTGACGATCTAGATTGGTATGAGTTGTATGTTTTACTTTGGTGCTGTCCTATGGTGCCCTCCGCGTCGCGCAAGCGTGAGGGATTCCCACTGTAGGGTGTTGCAATACATTCATGATCCGCTTATAGTGGGTTGGTGAGTGACTGAAACACAAACCCGAGTAAGAGGGATTGTTGCGTATGGGAATAACGAGGACTTGATGCTTTAATGCTATGGTTGGGTTTTACCTTAATGATCTTTAGTAGTTGCGGATGCTTGCTAGAGTTCCAATCATAAGTGCATATGATCCAAGTAGAGAAAGTATGTTAGCTTATGCCTCTCCCTCATATGAAACTGCAATAGTGATTACCGGTCTTGTTAACAATTGCCTAGGACAATTCCGCACACTGATCCAATTGCCTAGGACAATTCCACACACTGATCCACCATTATTCCACACTCGCTATTTATAATATTTAGCAATATATTCTAACTTTATAATAACAGCACCTACTTTTATGTTTTAGCTCTCCGATATCATGCAAAGTTATCCTCTTCATACCCACAACGTAGTTTTATTCCCCGTTGCTAGTTGGAAGTAAAACGTATCAGTGGCAGATAGGGCTTGAGAGAGTATTGATCTTACCTTTAGTTCCGTGTGGGTTCGACACTCCATAATGATCACTTCCACCTTTTAAAAGTGCTACGATGATTCCTTGCACTTGGGGATTATCAAGCTCTTTTCTGGCGCCGTTGCCGGGGAGCAATAGCGTGGGGTTGATATTCTCGTGTGTGCTTATTTGCTTTCTTCACTAAGTAGATTTTGTTTTTCCATTTTGTTTATGTTTAGTTGTGGGTGAAACATACAAAAAAATTAAAAATTAAAATACAAAAAAAAAATATTACTTGCCTCTCATGCCTAAAAAGTTTTTCAAAAAGAGAAGTGATTGGAAGGTTTTGCATTGAAGAAGTGAGGGTCGACCTTGAGCACTTGTGCTCATGCTCACGGAAACAATGTAGAATTTTTCATGGAAGTTTCTCTGTAAATAATTATCCCCTTGTATATATTCATTGTATTATAAAAATAATGTGCCAAGCCTTGGTTTTAGGATGATTAGATTGCTTGTTTACTATGTGCAAAACAAAAACACAAACTTTGGCTGTAGTGCGTGAATTTTCATTTTTTACTGGAAAGTCAAATGGGTCTGAAAATTTTTGAACATTACTTCTGTACAAATTTTTAAAATTTTCAAATTTATTTTATAATTTTAGGAATTACAGAAGTTTGGCAAACTTCTAGATTACTACAGACTGTTCTGTTTTTAACAAATTCTGTTTTGCGTGTGTTGTTTGCTTATTTCGATGAATCTATGAGTAGTATCGGAGGGTATGAACCATATAGAAGTTGGAATACAGTATATTTAACATCAATACAAATAAAGAATGAGTTCATTACAGTAGCTAAAGGTACTGATTTGCTTTATTACACTATCGGCTCTCAGAAGTTTTTGTTAAAGTTTTGTGTGGATGAAGTGTCCGAAGGTCGAGGAGCTATCAATATGAGAAGAATAAAGAGAGGCAAGAGTTCAAGCCTGGGGATGCCCAAGGCACCCCAATTCAATATTTCACAGTATACTCAAGCATCTAAGCTTGGGGATGCCCCGGTTGGCATCCCATCTTTCTTCTTCAACAAATATCGGTATACCTCGGTTTTTGTTTTGTTCACATGATTTGTGTCCTTTGTGTTTTTCCTTTTCTTCAAGAACCATGCTAGAATGAGATAGCCCTTCATTGATTTATAGTATACTTCATGTGCTTCACTTAAATCTTTTAAGTATGATCTTATAGAATTACTCTTTGTGCTTCACTTAAATCTTTTGAGTATGGTTTTATAGAATGCTTCATGTGCTTCACTTATACATTTTGAGCTTGGATATAGGTTAGTTGTAGAATGATCCATGAACTTCACTTATACCTTTCGGAGTATGAATAATACTATCATTTAAAGTGGGTTTGGAAGAGTGTCAACTTTAGGAATTAGTGATCCCACTATTTTGGAAGTGTTGAATCTTAGTGTGATATTTATGAAAGTGGATTTGGAAGAGTGTCAACTTTAGCTAGTAATGATTCCACTATTTCGGAAGAGGTTCCAATTAAGTACGAGAACAAATTTACTATCCATGACGCTACTGAAAATTATTATGAGGGAGGAATACATGCTTGTAGGAGTTGCAATAATATCAAGTTTCCTCTCTATGTGCTTAAAGTTTTGAAGTTATACTTGTTTTGCCTTCCTATGCTAGTTGATTCTTGTTCCCATAAGTTGTGTGCTCACAAAATCCCTAGGCATAGTAAGTGGGTTAGATTTAAATGTGCTAGTCATATTCTTCATGATGCTCTTTTTACGTTTCAACTCTTATCTTCTATGTGAGCATCATTGAAATCATCATGCCTAGCTAAAAGGCATTAAAGAAAAGCGCTTGTTGCGAGACAACCCAATATTTATCCTTACTGTTTTTGTGTGTCCACATGATTAAGATACTGTAGTAATCATTATTTATGCTTTTTGTTTCAATAAAGTGCCAAGTAAGACCTTTGAGAAGACTTGGGTGAAAGTTAATGTGATCTTGCTGTAAAAACATAAACTTTGCGCTCACGGGATTAGCTGTCATTTTTTTACATAAGAGTGATTTTGAGTTATTTATTTTTGCAGAAGATTAATAGAAAAATTCCTCACGTCCAACAATTTATTTCATAATTTTTGGAGTAGTAGAAGTATGGTTATTGTTCACATCATTACAGACTGTTCTGTTTCTGACAGATTCTATTTTCATTGCATAGTTTGCTTGTTTCCTAGTTTCTATGGCTTATATTTCTCAATATAAATTGTAGAAATGATATGGTAAAGTAGGAATTATGTGAAAACAATTATGAACCTTGTCTTTTACAGTACCAAATTGCATGGTTTACTCTTTATCATACTAACCTATCTCACGAAGTTCCATTAAGTTTTGTGTGATTGAAGCTTTCAAGTTTTGGGTGAGATATCGATATGAGGAGAATAAGGAGTGGGAATAACGTAAGCTTGGGGATGCCCAAGGCACCCCAAGGTAATATTCAAGGAAGACTCAAGCGCCTAAGCTTGGGGATGCCCTGGAAGGCATGCCCTCTTTCGTCTTCATAACTATCGGTATACCTTACTCGGAGCTATATTTTTATTCGTCACATGATATGTGTTTTTCTTGGAGCGTCATTTTATTTTGTTAGTATTTGCTTGATGTTATTTAGAATAGTGTTTTGCATCTTTAGTTTCAATAAAAATGTCAAGTATAGCCTTTACCATACTTATTTTGCTAGTATACATGTTGCTGTTTGAAAACAGAAAGTTTACCGCTGTTGCAAAACTTCCCTAGAAAATTCAGAGAATGATATAATGTTGAAACTTTTTGCATATTGAGCTCTGATAAATCTTCTACAGCGCAGTATTTTTCTCATAATTGTTGGAGTTAGGGAAGTATGATGAATCTTGCATTCTTTACAGACTATACTGTTTTGGCAGATTGCTCTTACAGTTGCATTGTTTGCATATGTTTGCTTGTTTAATGATTCTATTTTAGGATAGGAGCATTAAATATGAAGAGACATTTAGTATGAAATGTTGAATAATAATTTTAGTGTTTTGTTACAGTAGAAAATGATAAGGTTTTGCATTGGTTTATACTAACCTATCTCACGAGTTCTTGTTGAGTTTGGTGTGGATGAAGCTTTTGATAAAAAGAGAAACCATGATATGAGAGGAATTAAGGAGATATAAAGTTCAAGCTTGGGGATGCCCAAGGCACCCCAAGATAATATTCCAAGAAGTCTCAAGCATCTAAGCTTGGGGATGCCCTGTTAGGCATCCCACCTTTCTTCTTCAACAACTATCGGTTAGTATCGGTTGAGCCTAAGTTTTTGCTTCTTCAGATGAGTTGTGCTATCCCTGCAATGTCATTTTATTTTGTTTTACTTGCTGTTTGAATAAAATCATTGGATCTGAAATATTGAATGAAAAGAATCCTCCCATGGCTAGTTAATTATTTGATTACTCAGTGCTCTTCACTCATATCTTTTGGAGTAGTTTGTCATTTACTCATGTGCCTCATGTATATCCTATGAGTAAATGGTTGAATAAATTGAATGTCATAAACCTGAATTTATATATGTTTCATATGCTTATAACATGGGGAGTAATGACTTCACACATAATAATTATAGGTAGTAAACTTATTGAAAGTTAGCAAACATAGAATTGGTCACTTGAACAATTCATGAAAGAATATTGAAGGAAGAGGGGTTTCACATATAAATATACTATTATTGACATCTTTTATGATTGGTAGCACTCACTAAAGTATGACATGCTAAAGAGTTGATGTTGGACAAGGAAGACAACGTAATGAGTTATGTTTTCTTATATCTGAGATAAAGTATGTTGTCATGGATCCTCTAACATGTTGAGCTTGCCTTTCCCCTCATGCTAGCTAAAATTCTCAGCACCAAGTAGAGATACTACTTGTGCTTCCAAAATCCTTAAACCAGTTTTGCCATGAGAGTCCACCATATCTACCTATGGATTGAGTAAGATCCTTCAAGTAAGTTGTCATCGGTGCAAAGCAATAAAAATTGCTCTAAATATGTATGATTAATTGGTGTGGGAGAAATAAGCTTTATACGATCTTGTGATGTGGAAGTAATAAATGCGACGGACTGCATAATAAAGGTTCATATCACAAGGGGCAATATAAAGTGACGTTCTTTCGCATTGATATTTTGTGCATCCAACCATAAAAGCGCATGGCAACCTCTGCTTCCCTCTGCGAAGGGCCTATCTTTTATTATTATCTTCTACCTTATGCAAGAGTCACGGTGATCTTCACCTTTCCTTTTTCATTTTATCATTTGGCAAGCCCAGCATGTTGGAAAGAACCTGATATATATATCTAATTGGATGTAGGGGAGCATGAGTTATTATTGTTGACATTACCCTTGAGGTAAAAGGCTGGGAGGCGAAACTATAAGCCCCTATCTTTCTCTGTGTCCGATTAAAACTCCATAACCACAAGTATTACGAGAGTGTTAGCAATGGTGAAAGACTAAATGATAGTTGAGTATGTGGAGTTTGCTAAATCAAAGCTCTGACATAGACTCTTCCAGAAAATAAGATGAATTGCAATTGTTTGATGACTGAGAATACTGTTTGTTAGTTTTCAAGAAAGTTTATGATCTATACTTTAACAAGTGATTAGCCTGTTACTTTATCATGATAAGTGAGGGAGTTCCGGACTAGGGGGTGTCCGGATAGCCGAACTATCATCATCGGCCGGACTCCAAGACTATGAAGATACAAGATTGAAGACTTCGTCCCGTGTCCGGATGGGACTTTCCTTAGTGTGGAAGGCAAGCTTGGCGATACGGATATGTAGATCTCCTACCATTGTAACCGACTCTGTGTAACCCTAACCCTATCCGGTGTCTATATAAACCGGAGGGTTTTAGTCCAGAGGATCTAACAACAATCATACCATAGGCTAGCTTCTAGGGTTTAGCCTCTTTGATCTCGTGGTAGATCTACTCTTGTAACACACATTATCAATATTAATCTAGCAGGACGTAGGGTTTTACCTCCATCAAGAGGGCCCGAACCAGGGTAAAACATCGTGTCCCTTGTCTCCTGTTACCATCCGCCTAGACGCACAGTTCGGGAACCCCTACCCGAGATCCGCCGGTTTTGACACCGACATTGGTGCTTTCATTGAGAGTTCCTCTGTGTCGTCCCCGATAGGCTCGATGCCTCCTTTGATCATCAACAACGACGTGGTCCAGGGTGAGACTTTTCTCCCCGGACAGATCTTCGTGTTCGGCGGCTTTGCACTGCGGGCCAATTCGCTTGGCCATCTGGAGCAGATCGAAAGCTACGCCCCTGGCCGTCAGGTCAGATTTGGAAGCCTAAACTATACGGCCGATATCCGCGGAGACTTGATCTTCGACGGATTCGAGCCCCAGCCAAGCGCGCCGCACTGTCTCGATGGGCATGATCTAGCTCTGCAACCGAACAGTGCCCTGGAGGCCGCACCAGAATCCGCTCCGACCCTTAATCCGGAGCCGGATTCCCCGATCGAGGACGAGTGGTTGGACACCGCGTCGGGGACTTTAATCTCTACGGCGATCGAGCCAAACTCCATCCCTGTCCTTTGCGAAGACCTCGACCTGTGGTGCCGGACTCCTATCCGGACTCAACCCCCGCCGCCTACCAATCGAATCCGATTGGGCGCCCGTTATGGAGTTCATGGCCGCGGACATCTTTCAGCACTCGCCCTTTGGCGACATCCTAAGTTCACTAAAGTCTCTCTCTTTGTCCGGAGAGCCCTGGTCGGATTACGGTCAGGAAGGTTGGGATGCGGACGACGAAGAAATTCAACACCCACCCACCACCCACTTTGTAGCCACTGTCGATGATTCAACCGACATGCTAGAATACGACTCCGAAGACATCGACGGTATGGACGACGATGCCGGAGATGACCAAGACCCAGCGCCTACAGGGCACTGGAAGGCCACCTCGTCATATGACATATAAATGGTGGACATCCCAAAAGATGGGAACAACGATGGAACAACGGAGGATGATCCCTCCAAGAAGCAGCCCAAGCGCCGGCGTCAGCGGCGCCGCTCTAAATCCTGCCACAGCAAGAATGAAGATTCCGGCACCGGAGTTAACAATACACCGGACAACGCCGAAGACAATCCACTCCAGCAAGATCCATCCCAGGAGGATGAAGACGCCAGCCCTCAAGAGAGAGCGGCAGAAGAAGAGGTAGAGGATTATATGCCTCCCTCCGAAGACGAAGCAAGCCTCGACGACAATGAATTCGTCGTGCCTGAGAATCCCGTCGAACAAGAGTGTTTTAGACGCAGGCTTATGGCCACGGCAAACAGCCTAAAGAAAAAGCAGCAACAACTTAGAGCTGATCAGGATCTGCTGGCCGACAGATGGACCGAAGTCCTCGCGGCCGAAGAGCATGAGCTCGAACGCCCCTCCAAAAGCTACCCTAAACGCAAGCTGCTTCCCCGATTAGAGGAGGAGGCTTATGAACCCGCATCACCAGGAGACAATACGGCTGACCGACCACCCCGTGGCCGCGGCAGAGGCCTCTAGGCCCTTTACTAGAACCGTACCCCGGCATCGCTCAAAAAGCACACGGCCAAAGGGGAACACTCCAGACCTGCGAGATATATTGGAGGACAAGGCAAGACAATCAAGATCGATCTATGGATCGCGGGCGCCACGATGCGTGATTTACAACCGTCGCCACGGACACGATAAGTCCGCCGGGCCGAACAAAACAGACCAAGTTTTTTGAGTCTGGCCGTGATATCGCCAAGATCTGAGGCGCCAAGACACCCACTATGCTTCATGCGAAGTAATGGATCATGAAATCCCGAGGGTTTAAACCCGTCAATATTGAATCCTATGATGGCACAACAGACCCCGCGGTTTGGATCGAAGACTATCTCCTTCACATCCACATGGCCCGCGGTGACGATCTTCACGCCATCAAATACCTCCCCCTCAAGCTTAAAGGACTAGCCCGGCATTGGCTCAACAGCTTGCCAGCAGAGTCAATTGGGAGCTGGAGGACCTGGAAGCCGCATTCCTCGATAACTTCCAGGGCACTTATGTGCGACCACCAGACGCCGATGACCTAAGCCACATAATTCAGCAGTCAGATGAATCGGCCAGACAATTCAGGACATGGTTCTTAACCAAGAAAAACCAAATCATCGACTGTCCAGATGCGGAGGCCCTCGCGGCCTTCAAGCATAACATCCGCGACGAGTGGCTTGCCCGGCACCTAGGACAGGAAAAGCCGAAATCCATGGCAGCCCTCACATCACTCATGACCCGCTTCTGAGAGGGAGAGGACAGCTGGCTAGCACGCATCAACAACCTCAGCAATAATTCTGTTAGTCATGACTTCAAGGACCAAAACGGCAGGCAGCGTCGTAACAAAAACAAATGCCGCACTAACGGCGACAATAATATTGAGGATACGGCAGTCAATGCCGGATTCAAAGGCTCTAAACCGGTCAGCGGAAAAAGCCATTCAAACGAACTACTCCGGTCCGTCCAATTTGGACCGAATACTCGACCACTTGTGCTAGATACACGGCACTTCAAAAGCCATTAACCACACCAACAGGGACTGTTGGGTATTTAAGCAGGCAAGTTAATTGCCGAAAACAATGACAAGGGGCTGCATAGCGATGATGAGGACGAGACCCAACCGCCGAACAATAGAGGACAGAAGGGTTTCCCCCCACAGGTGCGGACGGTGAACATGATATACGCAACCCACATACCCAAAAGGGAGCGGAAGTATGCTCTCAGGGATGTCTACGCGATGGAGCCAGTTGCCCCGAAGTTCAATCCATGGTCCTCCTGCCCGATCACTTTTGACCGAAGGGACAACCCCACCAAAGATCCGCTTATGGGGGATTCGGCCAGACCGGTCTTAGACCCAATCGCCGATGGATTTCACCTAACCAGTAGTCCCGATGGATTTGGCGGCAAGAAATTTCGAACCTGCTTTACCAGTGATACAAAGGCGCAAGATGGGCATAGACCCCTCAAGGATTAAACCTACCAAAATGACCTTTAAAGGCGTCATACCAGGTGTAGAAGCCAATTGTACAGTGCTCAATTACACCGGAAGTGGTCTTCGGATCCCGGATAACTTCGAAGCGAGGAGTTAATCTTCGACATAGTCCCGTTCTCGCAGCGGCTATCATGCCTTGCTCGGACGCATGCGCTTGCAAAGTTCAACGCGGTGCCGCACCACGCATACCTCAATCTCAAGATGCCAGGCCCTCGAGGAGTCATTACGGTCAACGGAAACACCGAACGTTCCCTCCGCACGGAGGAACATACGGCTCTCGCGCGGAAGTGCAATGCAGCCTCTTAAGGCAATTCTCGAGTCCGCCGTTAAGCGGCCGAACACAGCTAAGCGCTACCGGAGTAACTTACAACAAGACCACCTGCACGTTCAGAGCATCGCAGCGTAGCGGCCCCAACCCCAGCCCCTGCGAAACGTCAGCAGGTCCTTCGCACACCATTACGCTCACGAAGATACCATGGGCATGGGGAGAGGGGCACGACCACGATAAACCTGCATGCGGCTCAACCACACCAGGGGATCTCAAGTGTGTCGTTCCTTTTTCTTTTCTTTTTACCTTTTACTTTTTACCCACAGGACTCTGTTTGTCAGAAGCCCTGTCCGGCAGCAGACCTGCCGAACTCACGATGCAACAACCAGGGAAGGATAAAAGCTATAACAAATATACAGGTGGTCTCCATTACGTGCATTTTCATACACCAATCTGCAGCCTACCTGTCGTGGATTTGTCACGTCAGATGTCCTTAGTGTCAGGACTTAGTCGCGAGGCCAACGCATCTATGTGGTAGCTTGAGAGCGGTTGAGCGGAATCGAGAGACGCAACACAAGACAAGAATTTAGACAGCTTCGGGCCCCGGGAAACATCATCCGGTAAAAACCCTACATGCTGTTTGAGGCTAGGTCTCATTATCATCACGAGGGAGTCGCCGTAAACCGGCTCTCCTCTTTGTGTCTAGCCCTAAGATTGTTTCTTCTTGCTTGTAGCCTCCCTTTGGGAGCCCTGCCTCCTTATATATGTTGAAGGGCGGGTTACATGTGGAGTCCTATTAGGATTAGGATTACTCTATTACAAGTGGAGTCCTAGTCTTGCTTCCTTCGTAGGAGAATAGTCCTTACGCTTTCCTCATAAACCAGCCCACCATTAAACGTGAATTGGCCTTCTGGGCCTTGGGCCTTGTCATCCGTCTGTCCCGTATGCCGGATCACCAGTGAGTCATAATGACCAGGTGGGTTGCTTGTAAACCGCCAGGTCAGGGTGGGTCGCCAATGAATCGCCAAGTGCCAGCCGGATCTCAGTAAACCGCCAAGTCCGGCCGGGTTATACTTCCGGTCGGTTTACGCCGCGGGGTATATCCCCGACATTAGCCCCCAGTTTAATTTGTATTTGTCCATGTTAAAGTAATCTGCAACATAAACACAAGAACAAATTTGGCGGGTTGTGCTCCGGGTTAAGAATTCTTGTAGACCGACACCTGATCATCCTTAAATCCTTGTCATTTCCTCCTTCTAGAAAATCCAAGTCAATAGACCAGCTTCATAATCAATTTGCTTGCAGAAAAAATATTGTAAATGAAGAATCCATTTGAATTGGCCTTCAATGCTCTAACTTGACAAAAATATTAGTCTCTGAAATATTCAAGTGATATCCAGCCGGCTTGAAGATGTAAAACTTGTCGTTTTATGATTACCACCATTGTCGGGTTATAAAACTGATAATTACGAGTCATGATTGTTGCAGACACCAGTTCATGATTGTTGCCAACGCTGGTTGTAGCCCCCAAGACTTTGAGCAGAACAAAGTGGTGGCTTAAGACTTTGCCTCAGTATAAATACTGCCACTTTCAAAGAAATCCATGTTGTTCATCCCAGTTACTAGTAAAAACTGAATACTCCATACTATGTAGCCCCCAAGTGCCGGGTTGTCATGCTCGCAGCAACCTGGGACTTGTAATTGTCTTATACTCATAAAAACTTCAACCAAAGGTAGCCCCTAAGGGCCGGGTCATTATGCAATAATGAGCAGGGACTTTGTAGGTATAATCATGTAGATTTGAGCAATGATGTGTAGCCCCAAGGGCCGGCTCAAGAAGATAATATTGAGCTGGGACTTAATATATACTTCAATGAAAATAACATCATATGATGTAACCCTCATCATGGGACTTGAATCCACGCCCACAAGGTTAAGAGCCTTGTGCTTTACCAACTGGCAAAGGACTCTTCAATATAATGAATAAAAAGCTTTGTACCTTCAACTGCTGATGTGAGCAATTGGTAGCCCTCAAGGGCCGACTCATTATAATGTGATGAGTCGGGTCTTCAATAATATGAGCAAAAAATTACTTTGCATTAGCCCCCAAGTGTCATGGTGCATGCTTGCAGCGACATGAGACTTGCATATTTGATATAATCTAAACTTAAATAATGTAGCCCCCAAGTGCCGGTTCGTAAGCATGCAGCGACTCGGGACTATTCCCTCCATTGTAGAATAAATCATACCCATTGATAAAATAATAGCCATTATACCGTTTAAGCGACTTTGAAAACCTCAATCATAATATTGGTTATTGATAACCATAATAAAAATCTAGCCATGTTGGCTATTCAAGATAATATAATCTGGTATGAAAAGCCTTATTCATTCAATATCATAATGAAAATTCAGCCAAGTATGGCTATTTGAATAATATAACCCAATGATTTATAAGCGCATGATTCCAATGGCTTAATCCAAATATGTCTTGGCGACTTATAGTCCAAAGCCAGGCCGGGTTAACAAACACCGGATAATTTCTCATCATATACAGGCAACTTATCATCTTAAAGCCAGGCCGGTTTAATAAACACCGGATAATTTATCATCATGCTTTATTCAACCTGTCTCGCATACAACAAGTTTAAAGTGTCCCGGCGGTTTATCACGGACGGGTCATAATGCCCAACATATAACCCGTGTTTATAACCAAGGCTGCACTTAAGAATAATCAATGAAATATACCATACCGTGACATTGAATCACATCATTGGTTTACCAACTTTTTGTAGTAAGGGTGATAACCCCAATCTTGAGTAATGATAACTCCTTTCATACCGTGTCGGTTTATGATAAAACCGCATGCGGGTTGTGATAAACACCGGTTTAACCATATATAATCTTTGGCGACTCGTAGTCAAACCAGACCGGGCGGATAGTCTCCTGATTATGATTTGATCATGTACTGACAATTTGTAATTGAAAGTCAAGCCGAGTTAATGAGCACCGGTTTACTCCATAATAAGATGGTAACATAAAATCCAACCGGGCAGATATTCTCCGGATTAGGATTTGACCGTGTTCCGCCAATTTGTAATTGACAGTTTGAAACGGATTAACAATGTCGGTTTAAAAACGCAACAAAAACCAAATAACAGTTATGAAAAAATATGGAAGCAAAGGCAATGATAAGACCGTTTGCAAAAAGAGGCTTTATCGAGCCGATCGGATGGTGTTACCATGGTCGGACACGACCAAGCTCCCAATAAGGTGTAGCTATGGTTCAAGTCAGCCAGGTCCCCAATCGAAACCGTGGCATTATGCCGATCAAGTGGCGTGGCAATGGTTCGGGTTCGATCAAGCCCCAAGTGACTCTATGGCCTTAGGCCGATCAAGAGGCGGATCGGTTCAGACTTGACCATGTCCACAAGTGATCCGGTGGCTTTTCGCCTATCAAAAGGTGTTGCATTGGTTCGGACACGACCAAGCCCCCAAGTGATATTGTGGCACTAGGCCGATCAAGAGGCGTGGCTATGGTTCGGATACGACCAAGCCCCCAAGTGACCAATAATATGATAAGCCAATAAGGCATGACACCCATGTTTGGACCGCGCATCATGGCAACAAGTCTTCTTTGGCACCCTTTAACTTTTTGCAAGAGATAAATCCTTCTTGAACCGGGATTTCGAACCGGATATTGAGAGCTTCAAAGCTTTGTGGGAGACATCTTTCCCTTGAACCGGATTGTAAACCGGAATCTTCATTTTCAGCCGGAAATTTTCTGATGGCCTTTCAACTCGAACTTGCGAGAAGTTAATTCCTTTTTGAACCGGACGTTTCTAAACCGGATTTGAGCGCTTGAGAGCTTTGTGGGAGAATATATTTCCCTTGAGCCGGATTGTAAACCGGATACTTGAGAGCTTCAGTGAGACTGACTCCCCTTGAGCCGGATTTTAAACCGGAATCCTTTCTGATGATCCGGAACTTCTTCATTGAGCCGGATTTTGTAATCGCTATATACTTACTAAGCCGGAAATTTTCTCGACGGCCTTCAAATAACAGTAGCCTCCGGGACCGGGTTATCTTTCCCTCCATCGTCCTGGGGTTCTTAAATTTGCTGGCAAGATTTGCTTAGTCATGTCATCGTAGCCCCCGAGTCTCAAGGTGACTCGAGGAGTTGGCTTGAAACTCTCCATATTTGACCATGATATAAACCGGCATAACTTGTATATCATTGGTGTTGATAACACGATGTGAATCCACAGAAGGTTGTGATGACTGCGGCGGGTTATAAATGATCCCGAATGAGCCGTGGTCAAGACCTCGGCCAATGGTTCCTTCTAATCGGCGATTTGAAGTTAACCAAATTGTAGTGGCGGCGACTTGTGCGCCTGCCCATTGAGCCATCCATGTAGACGGCGGTTGATAGTATATGATAATTTGCCTCCATTTTGAAAGAAAACCGGGCTACCCAAGCTGTGACTTGCTCATGCGTAGACAAAGTGCGGCCTGGTATGTTGATGTAGACCAGGCCGCAATAAATGGAAGGTAGAGACGCCCACAGTATTAGAGGTGGCTTGGGCAGATGAACCGCCACGGTGTTGTAAACCGTTCGGACGGGCGAAGTCAACGCAGGCACGGTCCCGCAAGCTGATGTAAACCGGGCCGTAAGGGCGGCGTCTTGCACGCGTCCATTCACCGTGTAATGTGGCACGGACGAACACCGGCAGGGCGTTGCCGGTAGCGTGCTTCGTACCCATGGTATAAACCACGTGTATAATGAATAATTGTCCTGCATACAATATTGCAGACCAAGGCAAAGATAAACTGCTCTTTGACAAAAATAATATGCACTAATAAAATATATTTTAGATGGATATCACCTGATGTGTTAGGCCAGAAATTATCCACCATGGAGTTGATGATCACCACAGTGATGCTAAAATTAATCACGGCCGAGTCGGCCAGACGAGCAGACGGATGGTCCGGCCGCGGTGTTGTAAACCGGACTACGGGGCGGCGGTTTGTGTTCCGATTTATCAATGTGATATACGCAGATGCTGGTGTAGAATAGCTAGCGCGCGCCGTCCGCATGAGGGGCATCACTTTTATAGTGAGCACTTGTCCTGTATAAAAGATATAGGCCGAGTAATTGTTCTTTGATAAAAACAAGGTGTTAAGAAAATAGATGGATATCACCTGGTTCGTCTCGATGATGATGGAGTCTTACAAACACCGAGTTAATCGCCGCCCAAGGCAACGACGGAAACGGTGCACCACAGCAGTTGAAAACGGCCCGAGGTGAAACCGTGGATGATGAAGTAGAGGCAGCCCACAACGGACGTGCAGCGACTCGGAACAACGTTGCTGCGGCGGCTTGTGGAGGCAGGTCCGCGGGCCGTGGTTACAACAACGATAAAAAACGCACCGACGGCTTGGAACAGCGCGGCGGCCCCGCGAAGATGTGAAGCGGCACGTGGACGGCCAAGGCCAACTGGGCGGGTCGAGGCGCTGCAATGGCCGCAGCGGCCGTGAAACGAATCCACGCCCACGACCCCATCCACTCCGGATCGTGGTTGTTTTGATTTTTTTTACCTTACCATGAGGATGATCCTGTAGTAGCACTTGCCTCCTTCCAATTCGGATGGATGTAGTCATTAAAGACAGAACACGTCTTGATCTAGTACTAGTACTCAAGTAGTATTAGCCCTCTTCCCAAAAAGGAAATAATTGATGTTGGCTTTCACGTGACAAAGTACTAGAAGTAATGTAGCGGTTTGACCGAGAGTCCTGCCATGACCTGCCGGATGCAGAGAGTCACTTTTTCCCTGATCTTCACGTGCTAACCCTGCGTAGCACCTTCTTCCTTTATTTAATTCTTGAGTTAACTTCCGGGAAGATTCCTTGTATAGCAACCAGATTTGAAAAAAGACAAACCGATCCGGCTTCAGGCAATCGTCTCGGCAACTCCCGCTTGCAACAGCGGCGACTCGGTGAATCAGACGGAAATAACAGTATTTTGATGATCTTGATCCGTACTGATGAAACCTCCTTTGCACTTGGCTTTTCGCGGCGATGCAACGGAAAGTGATACGGCCACGACGGATCGCATGGCCGCGTTTGACGGTGCACATAGACGCAATCCGGCTCTTCTCATCTGAAAATTATGAACTTCTCCATCCTTAGAAAGATCCCTCCAAGAACTCCACACCACCGCAAGAAGCCCCACAAAGGCGCCAACCGTCGTGGATTTGTCACGCCGATGTCCTTAGTGTCGGGACTTAGTCGCGAGGCCAACGCATCTATGTGGTAGCTTGAGAGGGGTTGAGCGGAATCGAGAGACGCAACACAAGACAAGAATTTAGACAGCTTCGGGCCCCGGGAAACATCATCCGGTAAAAACCCTACATGCTGTTTGAGGCTAGGTCTCATTATCATCACGAGGGAGTCGCCGTAAACCGGCTCTCCTCTTTGTGTCTAGCCCTAAGATTGTTTCTTCTTGCTTGTAGCCTCCTCCCTTTGGGGAGCCCTGCCCCTCCTTATATATGTTGAAGGGGCGGGTTACATGTGGAGTCCTATTAGGATTAGGATTACTCTATTACAAGTGGAGTCCTAGTCTTGCTTCCTTCGTAGGAGAATAGTCCTTACGCTTTCCTCATAAACCGGCCCACCATTAAACGTGAACTGGCCTTTTGGGCCTTGGGCCTTGTCATCCGTCTGTCCCGTATGCCGGATCACCAGTGAGTCATAATGATCAGGTGGGTTGCTTGTAAACCGCCACGTCAGGGTGGGTCGCCAGTGAATCGCCAAGTGCCAGCCGGATCTCAGTAAACCGCCAAGTCCGGCCGGGTTATACCTCCGGTCGGTTTACGCCGCGGGGTGTATCCCCGACACTACCCCTGGAGGGGGACATGTTTAACAGTCTCATACCTTGCTTATCGCACTATTTGTATCGTTCTGCATTCGTAGCAACACTTATTGAATAAACCAATGCAGCACCTTTTTGCTTATAATCGCATTTCCTTTTCATACATATGTTCATTCACGACATGCTGCATCTGTACACTTTGGTACGGCTAATATACACCAGGGGCTTATGTTTCCCGTGTTTTGGTGTGATGAGTCCGAACACTTTCACAAGTGCGGCACCCCGAACTTATAGCACTATATGCATCGGCTCGAATCATGTCTTGGGTCAATAGTTGGGTTTGCCCGGCTCCGTGTTTTGGTACCTTACGCCCGTTATATCGGCTAAGGTAGCACCGGAGAACCATCGCGATTCCACCCGGTTCAGGGGCTACTGAGGGAGTTCCGGACTAGGGGGTGTCCGGATAGCCGAACTATCATCATCCGGACTCCAAGACTATGAAGATACAAGATTGAAGACTTCGTCCTGTGTCCGGATGGGACTTTCCTTGGCGTGGAAGGCAAGCTTGGCGATACGGATATGTAGATCTCCTACCATTGTAACCGACTCTGTGTAACCCTAACCCTATCCGGTGTCTATATAAACCGGAGGGTTCTAGTCCGTAGGACGAACAACAATCATACCATAGGCTAGCTTCTAGGGTTTAGCCTCTTTGATCTCGTGGTAGATCTACTCTTGTAACACACATTATCAATATTAATCTAGCAGGACGTAGGGTTTTACCTCCATCAAGAGGGCCCGAACCTGGGTAAAACATCGTGTCCCTTGTCTCCTGTTACCATCCGCCTAGACGCACAGTTGGGGACCCCCTACCCGAGATCCACCGGTTTTGACACCGACAAGAAGTTTTATGAGATGAGCTACTGTTATGACATATAATGATGCTAGAAAAGGTGATTGAAATTATCATTGATCAAACTTAAGCACTTTATAGCATTCACACTTCATAAATTATTTCTTTTATCATTTACCTACTCGAGGACGAGCAAGAATTAAGCTTGGGGATGCTGATACGTCTCCAACGTATCCATAATTTATGAAGTATTCATGCTATTATACTATCCTTCTAGGATGTTTTATATGCATTTATATGATATTTTAAATGATTTTTGGGAATAACCTATTAACCTAGAGCCCAGTCCCAGTTTCTGTTTTCTCCTTGTTTTTGAGTTTTGCAGAAAAGGATTACCAAACGGAGTCCAATTGACGTGCCAATTTTTTATGTTTTTTATGGACCAAAAGAAGACCAAAAAGTATCGGAGTTGGGCCAGAAGAGTCCCGAGCTGCCCATGAGGGTGGGGGGCGCCCCCCCCAGGGCGCATGGGCCTGCCTTGTGGACAGCTCGGGCACCTCCTTGACGTGAGACCGACGCCAAAAATGCATATAAATACAGAAACCTTGGAAAATTAACCTAGATCAGAAGTTCCGCCGCCGCAAGCCTCTGTAGCCACGAGAAATCAATCTAGGCATTCTCTGGCACCCTGCCGGAGGGGGCCATCATCACCGGTGGCCATGGAGGAGTATCCCGGAGGGTGGAGGCCAGAGGGTGGAGGCCATGGAGGAGGAAGCACAAGGGGGAGAACCTCTCCTCCTCTCTTCCGGTGGCGCCGGAGTGCCATCGGGAGGGGAATCATCGCCATGGTGATCGTCTTCATCAGCATCATCATCCTCATCTCTTTTACGCGGTCCACTCTCCCGCACCTCGCTGTAATCCCTACTTGAACATGGTGCTTTATGCCACATATTATGATCCAATGATGTGTTGCCATCCTATGATGTTTTGAGTAGTTATCTTTTGTCTTTGGGTTGATTGACGATCTAGATTGGTATGGGTTGTATGTTTTACTTTGGTGCTATCCTATGGTGCCCTCCGCGTCGCGCAAGCGTGAGGGATTCCCACTGTAGTGTGTTGCAATACGTTCATGATTCGCTTATAGTGGGTTAGTGAGTGACTGAAACACAAACCCGGGTAAGAGGGATTGTTGCGTATGGGAATAAAGAGGACTTGATGCTTTAATGCTATGGTTGGGTTTTACCTTAATGATCTTTAGTAGTTGCGGATGCTTGCTAGAGTTCCAATCATAAGTGCATATGATCCAAGTAGAGAAAGTATGTTAGCTTATGCCTCTCCCTCATATGAAACTGCAATAGTGATTCCCGGTCTTGTTAACAATTGCCTAGGACAATTCCGCACACCGATCCACCATTATTCCACACTCGCTATTTATAATATTTAGTAATATATTCTAACTTTATGATAACAGCACCTACTTTTATGTTTTAGCTCTCCGATATCATGCAAAGTTATCCTCTTCATACCCACAACATAGTTTTATTCCCCGTTGCTAGTTGGAAGTAAAACTTTCGGTGCACGTAGAGTCGTATCAGTGGTAGATAGGGCTTGAGAGAGTATTGATCTTACCTTTAGCTCCTTGTGGGTTCGGCACTCCATACTTATCACTTCCACCTTTGGAAAGTGCTACGATGATTCCTTGCACTTGGGGATTATCAGTCCTTAACTAGTCTCTATTCATTTTGCAACTCCCGTTTCGAGTTACTACTCTTAGCAGCTGAACCAATATCAAATACCAAGGGGTTGCTATAAACACTAGTAAAGTCCACATCAATAACATGTATATCAAATATACTTTTATTCAATTTGCCATCCTTCTTATCCGCCAAGTATTTGGGGTAGTTCCACTTCCAGTGACCATTCCTTTTCAAGTAGAAGCACTCAGTTCCAGGGTTAGGTCTAGCTTTGGGCTTTTTCACGGGAGTGGCAACTTGCTTGTCATTCTTCTTGAAGTTCCCTTTCTTTCCCTTGCACTTTTACTTGAAACTAGTGGTCTTGTCAACCATCAACACTTGATGCTTTTTCTTGATTTCTACCTTTGCCGATTTCAGCATCGCGAAGAGCTTGGGAATCGTTTTCGTCATCCCTTGCATATTATAATTCATCACAAAGTTTTAGTAACTTGGTGATAGTGACTAGAGAACTCTGTCAATCACTATCTTATCTGGAAGACTAACTCCCACTTGATTCAAGCGATTGTAGTACCCAGACATTCTGAATATATGCTCACTAGCTGAGCTATTCTCCTCCATCTTGTAGGCAAAGTACTTTGTCAGAGGTCTCATACCTCTCGACTCGGGCATGAGACTGAAATACCAATTTCATCTCTTGGAACATCTCGTATGCTCTATGGCGTTCAAAACGTTTTTGAAGTACCATTTCTAAGACGTAAAGCATGGTGCACTAAACTATTAAGTAGTCATCATACCGAGCTTTGTCAAACGTTCATAACGTCTGCATCTGCTCCTGCAATAGGTCTGTCACCTAGCGGTGCACCAAGGACATAATTCTTCTATGCAACAGTGATGATATATAATCCTCAGATCACGGACCAAGTCCGCATCATTTCTACTATCATCTTTCAACTTATTTTTCTCTAGGAACATATCAAAAAATAAACGGGGAGCTACATCACGAGCTATTGATCTATAACATAGTTATGCAAGTACTATCAGGACAAAGTTCATGATAAATTAAAGTTCAATTAATCATATTACTTAAGAACTCCCACTTAGATAGACATCCCTCGAGTCATCTAAATGATCACGTGATCCATATCAACTAAACCATGTCCTATCATCACGTGAGATGGAGTAGTTTTCAATGGTGAACATCACTATGTTGATCATATCTACTATATGATTCGTGTTCGACCTTTCGGCCTCCAGTGTTCCAAGGCCATATCTGCATATGCTAGGCTCGTCACGTTTAACCCGAGTATTCTGCGTGTGCAACACTGGCTTGCACCCGTTGTATGTGAACATAGAGATTATCACACCCGATCATCACGTGGTGTCTCAGCACGAAGAACTGTCGCAACGGTGCATACTCATGGAGAACACTTATACCTTAAAATTTAGTGAGGGATCATCTTATAATGCTACCGCTGTACTAAGCAAAATAAGATGCATAAAAGATAAACATCACATGCAATCAAAATATGTGACATAATATGGCCATCATCATCTTGTGCCTTTGATCTCCATCTCCAAAGTACCGTTATGATCTCCATCGTCACCGGCATGACACCATGATCTCCATCATCTTGATCTCTATCAACGTGTCATCAGATGGTCGTCTCACAAACTATTGCTTTTGCAACTATTGCTATCGCATAGTGATAAAGTAAAGCAATTATATGGCGCTTGCATGTTATGCAATAAAGAGACAACCATAAGGCTCCTGCCAGTTGCCAATAACTTTAACAAAACATGGTCATCTCTTACAACAAATTATATATCATCACGTCTTGACCATATCACATCACAGCAAGCCCTACAAAAACAAGTTAGACGTCCTCTACTTTGTTGTTGCAAATTTTACGTGGCTGCTGCGGGCTTAGCAAGAACCGTTCTTACCTACGCATCAAAGCCACAACGATTTTTCGTCAAGTGTGCTGTTTTAACCTTCAACAATGACCGGGCGTAGTCACACTCGATTCAACTAAAGTTGGAGAAACAGACACCCACTAGCCACCTGTGTGTGAAGCACGGCGGTAGAACCAGTCTAGCATAAGCATACACGTAATGTCGGTCTGAGCCGCTTCATCCAACAATACCGTCGAATCAAAGTATGACATGCTGGTGAGCAGTATGACTATTATCGCCCACAACTCTTTATGTTCTACTCATGCATATAACATCTACACATACACCTGGCTTGGATGCCACTGTTGGGGAACACAGTAATTTCAAAAAAATTCCTACGATCACGCAAGATCTATCTAGGTGATGCATAGCAACGAGCGGGGAGAGTGTGTCCACGTACCCTCGTGGACTGAAAGCGGAAGCGTTTATCAACGCGATTGATGTAGTCGTACGTCTTCACGATCCGACCGATCCTAGCACCGAATGTACGGCACCTCCGTGTTCAGCACACGTTCAGCTCGATGACGTCCCTCGTACTCTTGATCCAGTTGAGGCCGAGGGAGAGTTCCATCAGCACGACAGCGTCGCGACAATGATAATGAAGTTACCGGTGCAGGGCTTCGCCTAAGCACTACGACGATATGACCGAGGTGTGTAACTATGGAGGAGGGCACCGCACACGGCTAAGAGAAACTTTGATGTGCTATTGGGGTGCCCCTGGCCACGTATATAAAGGAGGGGAGGGAAGAGGTGGCCGGCCCAAGGGGGGCGCACCAGGTGTGGGGAATCCTACTAGGATTCCCCAGTCCAAGTAGGATTCCCCTCCTCTTTCCTATTCCTAGTAGGAGAAGGAGGGAAGGAGGAAGAGGGGAGAAGGAAGAAGGGGGGCGCTTCCCCCTCCTAGTCCAATTTAGACCAGCCCATGGGGGGGGGGGGGGAAGGCCCCCACTTGAGGCCCTTCTATCCTTTCCCGTATCACCCATTAAGGCCCACTACTTCGCCCGGCGAATTCTGGTAACTCTCCGATACTCCAAAAAATACCCGAATCACTCGGAACCTTTCCGATGTCCGAATATAGCCTTCCAATATATCGATCTTTACATCTTGACCATTTTGAGACTCCTCATCATGTCTGTGATCTTATCCGGGACTCGGAACTATCTTCAGTCATCAAATCACATAACTCATAAATACAAATCATCATCGAACGTTAAGCATGCGGACCCTACGGGTTCGAGAACTATGTAGACATGACTGAGGGAGTCCTGGATTAGGGGGTCCTCGGACAGCCGGACTATATCCTTTGGCCGGACTGTTGGACTATGAAGATACAAGAGTGAACACTTCGTCCCGTGTCTGGATGGGACTCTCCTTGGCGTGGAAGGCAAGCTTGGCAATACGGATATGTAGATCTCCTCCCTTGTAACCGACTCTGTGTAACCATAGCCCCTCCAGTGTCTATATAAACCGGAGGGTTTAGTCCGTAGGACAACAACAATCATACCATAGGCTAGCTTCTAGGGTTTTAGCCTCTACGATCTCGTGGTAGATCAACTCTTGTAATACTCATATCATCAAGATCAATCAAGGAGGAAGTAGGGTATTACCTCCATTGAGGGCTCGAACCTGGGTAAACGTCGTGTCCCCCGCCTCCTATTACCATCCGCCTTAGACGCACAGTTTGGGACCCCCTACCCGAGATCCACCGGTTTTGACACCGACACTGGTGCTTTCATTGAGAGTTCCACTGTGCCGTCACCATAAGGCTTGATGGCTCCTTCAATCCTCGGCAACGATGCGATCCAGGGTGAGGTTTTCCTCCCCGGACAGATCTTCGTATTCGGCGGCTTCGTACTGCGGGCCAATTCGCTTGGCTATCTGGAGCAGATCGAAAGCTAGGCCCCTAGCCATCAGGTCAGATTTGGAAACTTTAACTACACTGCCGACATCCGCGGAGACTTGATCTTCGACGGATTCGAACCCATGTCAGGTGTGCCGCACACTCACAACGGGCATGACCTAACTCTGCCGTCCGACAGTGTCCGGGCATGACCTAACCCATGTCAGGTACTCCGGCCCTTAATCCGGAACAAATTGCGCCATCGGAGGACGGGTGGATAGACCCCGCCACGGAGGCCGCACTCTAAGTGGAGATAGAGCCGAATACTGACTTCACCTCCTATGAGAGCCGTGTTGCCGAACCGTCGGGTTCGTCCCCAGCCACGGGCCCCAAACCGCCTGCGTCCATGCCTATCAAATCTGATTGGGCGCCGATCATGGAGTTCACCTCCGCGGATATCTTTCAGCACTTGCCTTTTGGCGATGTGCTAAGTTTATTAAGGTCTCTCTCCTTGTCGGGAGAACCTTGGCCGAATTATGTCCGGCTAGAATGGGATGCGGACGGTGAAGAAATTCGCTCCCCACCCACCACCCACTTAGTAGCCACTGTCGACGATTTAACCGACATGCCCGATTTCGGCTTCAAAGGCATCGACGGTATGGACGACGATGCAGGAGACGAACATGAACCACCGCCCACAGGGCGTTGGACTGCCACCTCATCATATGATGTATACATGGTAGACACCCCCGAAGAAGGCGATGGCGATAAGACAACGGAGGATAATCCCTCCAAAAAGCAACCCAAGCACCAACGTCAGCGGCGCCGCTCCAAGTCTCGCCATAGCAAAACCAGCAATATCGGCACAAGAGACAATAACGCTTCGGATAGTGCCGAAGACGACGATAATCCCCTCTAGCCAGACCTCGAGCGGGAGGATGAACAAGCTAGCCCTCCGGAACAGGCAGCACCACGGAGAATCATAGGATGACAATTACATGCCTCTCTCCGAAGACGAAGTGAGCCTCGGCGATGAAGAATTTATCGTGCCTGAGGATCCCGTCAAGCAGGAGCGCTTCAAGCGCCGGCTTATAGCCATAGCAAAGAGCCTGAACAAAAAGCAACAACAGCTTTGAGCTGACCAAGATCTGCTAGCGGATAGATGGACTGAAGTCCTGGCAGCCGAGGAATACGAACTCGAGCGCCCAACCAAGAGTTACCCAAAGCGCAGGTTGCTACCCCAACTCGAGGAGGAAGCATTGAAACCTACAGCACCAGCGTATGATGCGGCTGATCGGCCACCTCGTGGCCGAGACAGAGAGGCATTTCAGCCTGAAAACCGGCCCGCACCCTGCCGCCACCCAAACAAAAATACCAAGGCCCGGGGCAACATGCGGGACCTGCGAGATGTATTGGGAAACAAGGCAAAACATGCAAGATCGATCTACGGATCACGGGGGAGCGCACCAACACATGACGATGATCGTCATGCCGGATACACTAAAAGCAAATCCAACCGAGCCGAAAACGACAGACAAGACTCGTATGAACTGCGTCGTGATATAGCCCGGCACAGAGGCGATGCACACCCCATATGCTTCACTGATGAAGTAATGGATCACGAATTCCCAGAAGGGTTTAAACCCGTAAACATTGAATCATATGATGGCACTACAGACCCCGCGGTATGGATAGAAGACTTCTTCCTCCACATTCACATGGCCCACGGGGATGACCTACATGCCATCATGTATCTCCCGCTAAAACTCGAAGGGCCGGCTTGGCATTGGCTCAATAGCTTGCCGGCAAACTCCATCGGAAGTTGGGAGAGCCTGGCAGATGCATTCCTGGACAATTTCCAGGGCACTTATGTGCGATCACGGACGGACGACGATTTAAATCATATAACTCAGCAGCCAGGGGAATCGGCCAGGAAATTCTGGACCCGGTTCCTAACCAAGAAGAACCAAATTGTCGACTGTCCGGATGCAGAGGACTTAGCGACATTTAAGCATAATATCCGCGTCGAATGGCTCGCCCGGCACCTCGTCCAAGAGAAGCCAAAATCTATGGCAGCCCTCACAACACTTATGACCCGCTTTTGCGCGGGCGAAGATAGCTGGTTGGCTTGTAGTACCAATACAGCAAGCAAACCTAGCATATCAGAAGCCAGGGATAGCAACGGCAAACCACGACGCAACAAACACAAGTGCCGCAAATATGGTGAAAACGCCGAAAATACGGCAGTTAATGCCGGGCTCAGGGGCTCAAAGTCTGGTCAGCGGAAAGGGCCACCCAAAAATAAAAATCCGGGTCCATCCAGTCTGGACCGCATACTCGATCGCCAATGCCAAATTCATGGCACCCCAGAAACGCCAGCCACCCATACCAACAGAGAATGCTGGGTCTTCAAACAAGCCGGCAGGGCAGGCGCCAAAGACGAAGGGGGGTCTCAAAGCGACGATAGCGACGAAGAGCCCAGATCACCGAACACAGGAGGGCAAAAGAAATTTCCCCCGCATATTCAATCGGTGAATGTGGTAAATACCACCCAAATTACCAACTCGGACCGGACATGCACCCTTAGGGATGGAGACTCAATGGAACTAGTCGTCCCACAATATAAACTAGGGCCGGTCACCTTCAACCGCACAGATCGTCCGGTTAACGCCAATCAGGGCAATCCAGCCGCACTAGTCCTCGACCCAATAATAGACGGGTTCCACCTCACTCGAGTCCTTATGGACGGAGGCAGCAGTCTAAATCTGCTTTACTAGGACACAGTGCGCAAGATGGGCATCGATCATTCGGTGATCAAACCCACTAAAGCCACTTTCAAAGGCATTATACCAGGTGTGGAAGTTAGCTGTATAGGCTCCATTGCCCTTGAGGTAGTCTTCGGATCACCAGAAAATTACCGTATCGAAGAGTTAATCTTTTAAATCGTCCCTTTCCGCAGTGATTATCAAGCACTGCTCGGACGAACCGCGTTCGCTCGATTCAACGCGGTGCCACATTATGCCTACCGTAAGCTCAAGATGCCCGGTCCATGCTACGTCATCACGGTTAATCGGAAGGCCGAACCTTTCCTCGGCACCAACAAATACACCACTGCCTAACAGCAGAAACAGCGAGCAGCACCTTGCAGCCGAACCTCGAGTCGACGTCCAGGCTCCCGGACACCGTCAAGGGACTCCGAACTACTTCACGGAAGGATAGCCAGACTCGTCCAGAGCTCAAATAAACACTCCGGCGAAGGCCAGGACAGGCCGAACTCAGCGGCTCAACCGCCCTCCGGCACGTAAATATTTCTTACATTTCCTTCACAGGTTCACCTTTGCGCCGACCAGGATGGTCTACACGAAGGCAGCTTGAACGTGTAAGGGAATCCTTAGACAATCCCCGCAGTGACCATCCGGCTATATTACGGATCCGCACTCAGCCTCTTCCCCCTGGTCTCAGCAGGTTCCGCAATCATATTCCTTTTTTTATCACATTACTTGTACCCATATGCATAGACGTACTATTCAAATACAACATGTGGATTTATATGACGTTTACCTGATGTTATTTCTTATTGAAATCATTTTGTCAAGTGACATCTGTACACAGCGATATGCCTTAAAATATGCCAGGGGCTTTGTTTTACCCATAACACGGCAATGAAGTCCGAACACCTTCATGGAAGTTCTACACCCCGAACCTATAGCATTATATGCATCAGCTCCGAATCATGTCTTGGGTCAATAGTTGGGTTTTCCCGGCTCCCATGTTTTGGTACCTTACGCCCGCTTATATCGGCTAAGGTAGCATCGGGAGAACTATCGCGATTGTGTCCCGGTTCTTCCGGACGAGCACCTCAGTAGAGAAAGCCGAAAACTGACTGTCATGATACGACGAGAGCTGGTCAGCTGTTCGAGAGGTCACAAAATCTTTAAGGATTTCTCCCGCATAATTCCATAACCAATGCAGCGTGCGATGGATCGGTTTTTTCTCCGATCAGGTGCCTATAGAGCCCCTAGTACGGTCTTCCGAACACCAGGGACTGCGCCTACCATACTAAAGCTCCTATGGCTAAGTGAGAGTGATAAAGCCCTATAGTCCGATTGGCTGGTTCGTTGTGCTGAGCACCTCCTTCAAAGGACCCAAAACTGGGATAAAGAGTGCTCAGGTTTATCCCGAACACCCCCATACTTCTTACGTAAAGGCGTGACAATGGCCAATTCTCAGGTTTAACATATAAAATGGCCGCACAGGAGGGTAAACTTTTATATAACAGGCGACAAATAAATGACCTTGTTCAAACATTACAAAGGACAACATGATTGGCATTCATGGAAATATAATGTCCTTGGTGCATAGCTCCGCTGCAAGGTAGGATCCTTTCAGGACACTCTCATAATATAATTCGGGCTTGCGGTGCTTGTCGGTGTCAAAACCGGCGGATCTCGGGTAGGGGGTCCCGAACTGTGCGTCTAGGCGGATGGTAACAGGAGACAAGGGACACGATGTTTTTACCCAGGTTCGGGCCCTCTCAATGGAGGTAAAACCCTACTCGCTTGATTAATATTGATGATATGGGTAGTACAAGAGTAGATCTACCACGAGATCAGAGAGGCTAAACCCCAGAAGCTAGCCTATGGTATGATTGTTGTTCGTCCTATGGACTAAAACCCTTCGGTTTATATAGACACCGAATAGGGTTAGGGTTACATAGAGTCGGTTACAATGGTAGGAGATCTACATATCCGTATCGCCAAGCTTGCCTTCCACGCCAAGGAAAGTCCTATCAAGACACGGGACAAAGTCTTCAATCTTCTATCTTCATAGTCCAGGAGTCCGGCCAAAGATGACAGTTCGGCTATCCGGACACCCCCTAGTCCAGGACTCCCTCAGTAGCCCCTGAACCAGGCTTCAATGACGACGAGTCCGGCGCGCGCATTGTCTTCGGCATTGCAAGGCGGGTTCCTCCTCCGAATACTTCATAGAAGGTTTTGAACACAAGGATAGTGTCCGGCTCTGCAAAACAAGTTCCACATACCACCGTAGAGAGAATAATTTTTGCACAGATCTGCTGACGTATTCCGCGGCGTGACATCACACCACGGCCAGGCCTTCATTCGAATTGTTTTTTACTGTCCCATCCCACCTTAGCGCGTTTAGCGAGGCGGTTTCCTTGGCACGTCTTATCAAAGCGGAGATCGTGCCCCCTTATTCCGGGATTCTCATTAATACGGGCGTGGGTAACCCAACCGCGCCCGTTGGCACGCGTCCTCTATCGAAGGCGAGTCCCAATCGATCACGAGGAGGGCTCTTGGTATTCAACCTCTTTATAACGAGACCGAGGCCCTCTTTTTTTTTCAATCTCAATCGAATCCGCCTCTCGCTTCGAGTTCCAACACCCAAAGCTTTAGGCTCAGGCGCTTCGGACCTTCGGCGATGTCCGGCTCCGACCAGCACGGCCGGTGGATGCCTTCTTCCATCACGGAAGAAGATGTGCTAAAGTTGCGAGACGCCAGGTATCTAACCAGTGAGATTTCGCATAGGCTACCTGCCCCAGGACAGGTCATTCCCACTCCCGAGCCCGGCGAGAGCGTGGTGTTCGTGTCTCACTTCCTTCGGGGTTTAGGCTTCCCGACGGATCCCTTTGTGCGGGGGCTCATGTTTTATTATGGGCTGGAATTCCATGACTTGAATCCGAAGTCCATCCTCCACATCTCGTCGTTCATTGTCGTATGTGAAGCCTTCCTCCGCATTATCCCTCACTTCGGATTGTGGCTCAAGACCTTCAAGGTGGAGCCGAAGATGATCAAGGGGCAGCAGGCAGAATGCGGAGGGGCTGTCATAAGCAAGTGCGCTGACGCTCCATGGCCCGAGGGCTCTTTTCAGGAGGAGCTTGGTTTGTGGCAACGGGAGTGGTTTTATATCACCGCTCCCAGGGGCACCAAATGGGTGGCGCCACCTGCCTTCCACTCAGGTCCACCACAACGGCTGGCGTCATGGGTCAACAAGGGGCTCGACTGGGGGTCGTCCAAGGACGTTCCTCTGTTGCAGGGCCGTATTCGAGACCTCCAAAAAAGAGAGATCAATCTGGTCGTAGCGGCGCAGGTTATGCTGATTCGGCGCCTTCTGCCCTGCAAACGTCGCCCCCTCCGTCTGTGGGAATTTAATCCGGAGGGACCACGAGCTCTCCAACATTTTATGGGTGCGACGCCCGTGGAGATGTATAAACTGTTCTTCGGATCACAAGAAAAGTTTCCGGACTTGACCGAGGACGCAGGTCTAAGCTGCAATCGCCCGGATACTCAAGTAAGTTGTCCTGTACCCGGACAGGCTATCTGTTCATTTATCACAAACTTGCCCTTAAAGGAGCTGTCCCTTGAACAGGAGTGGATAGCGAAGGAAAAATTGATAAGGTGTCCGGCCCCCCTCCCAGAGACCACGCCGGATCCCGTGCTGACCAAGATGTTGAAGGCCACACCTTTTAAAGAAGGCGAAGGGGGGAGCAGGGAAGCAACTGCCTCCGCAAAGGAGGCTTTCAAGGAAGGAGGGATCGAGAATCTCACCCTCCAGGGGGAGAAGAGGACCGCTTCTGAAGATCCGGAGGCCAAGGCCTCAAAGCGGGGAAAGAAATCTTCGTCAGAGAGTCCGACGTTGGGAAGTACCCTAGCCGCACTATTTCCCCAAGGGAATCAGCCCTCCAGCGAGCCATAAGTAAAAAAAAGGGGGGGTCTTGTAATAAGGGACATCCCTGTGTTTATTTCTGAAGATAACCGAAATTTTACCTTGTAGTTCGGATCTCAGCCCTTCTCAGCAGAGCTCGTCTTCGGGGGATCTTTGTCCGGAGATGATGGAGAGCGAAACGCCTCCTCCTGCCGTACCGTCATGCGAGGCGGACGACCCTGAGGTGTCGGCGGAGGGTTTCTGAGCCGGCAGGGCCGGACGGTCCGACGCCAACTGGTGTGAGGTCGGAGGAGCTGAAGGATCTGCTCGGGCGAGCGTCTATCTCAGAAGATCACCGTGCGCTAATGGGTACGGTGATTGAAAGGATTGCATCCACTGAGAGCAGATTGCATGAAGCTATCAGAAGATTACTGACGGGGTTTGAGGTACGCAAAAATGATGTACCTTCTGACAGTTATGCATATAGAATGCGCCCTGTATAGATAGTAGCCCCTGAGACTCGGTATGTTGTCGAAAGTGACAGCGTGCCGAGGATCATAATCTCAGTTATAACATGTCGCCGTTCCTATGTAGGTGGTGGGGCGTCCGGTGGCCAGCCGGACTGATGAATTTGCCGAACTGAAGCGGCAACTTAACAAGGCGGATGCGAACATCTCACTTGTCAATAAGCGGTTTGACGAGTCACAAGGTATGCGACTTCTCTGTGGACACCTGGTAAGGGAGCTTGACGCCCGTGCCTTACTACTTGTATGCTTTAATGCAGATGGTGCCGCTGCTATGGAGAAGCTTCGGGCGGAACTCGCCCGAGCTAAGGAGCAAGCCAGAAATAGTAATGCGGCCGCTTTAGGGGCGGCCGAAGAGCTAAAAGCCGAACGGGCTGCTCACTGCCGAAGCAAAGAGGAAATGGCCGATATGGCCCTGAAGTTGAAGAATGCTACCGACCGCTGCGGGTTCTTGAAAAAGAACGTCAAGCGGAGCAAGAGGACCTGAAAAGGCCACCGCCGGGTTAAGGATGCCCGCTCCGCAATGAGAGCTGCAAAGGAGGAGCTACGTCAAAGCCGGGATATTGCGGCTGGAAAGCCTTTTCTGCTGCGGAGGAAGTTCACGGATCCGAAGTATGCTCAGTTGGACCGGCTGTGGGGTGCGGAGGATGCTTATCTGGACTTAGCGGCAAGTGCCGCGGATGCGATCGAGCACTTCCGAGGCCAGAAGGGGCACAGAAGGGAAGAGCTATTTTGGTCGCAGTTCCATAGTCCGGAGCGTCCTCTTCCGTTAACCGATCGGTTGGCCGAATGGGCCGAGCTGAATCGATTGTCCGGACTTGCCATGAAGCATGTCATGACTCATTTGTGGCCGGGAGGACCTGAGCCGAAGAGTTATTTTGGCTTAGTGCAGCAGTTCCTTGGTGCGGTGCCGCGTATCGACGCAATGAAGCGGTCGGCGTGCATTGAGGGTGCGTGGATGGCTCTTGCCCATGTCAAGACATACTGGGCAGAGATGAAGGCCACCGACATTGCATCCCCGGATTCAGACGGAAGCCGAGTACCTGTCGAGCGCTATTTTGAGGAAGTTCTTCCGGGCGCTCGTTTAATAGAGACGCAATGCTCGAAGGATGTTTTGTTTGAATGACATGTATGATTTATGAAACAACGTTTCAATATAATATAAGAGCTTTTTATACTTGTGCGTTCAAGTAGCAAACTACCTCCTGTGCGGCCGTTAATGTATATGTGTATATAACCTGAAAGATGGCAGTCTTCGGCTTCAGCCCCCACGCACATAGTGCGGGGGTGTTTGCAAAGAAGGCGCATTTTCACACTTAATCCAACGTCTTGGTCCTGTAAAGGAGGTGGTAGCATAGAAAACTAGGCAACTGGACTATAATGCTTTATCACTTTCACTTAGCCATAGGAGTTCGATGGTGGGGCTACTATATAGCCCCTGGGGTCACCGCACTCTCCCGAATTTGGGGTGCGTATGTGCCTGTCCGGGAAACGGTCCTTCGTTAATGCGGAGGAATTCTAAACATTCCGGTGGGTCATCGAGTGGTTGACCAGTCTCTCGCTATATCATGACAGTCAGTTTTCGGCTTTCTCTCGAGGTGCTCGCTTTGGCGAACCGGGCACAATCGCAGTAGTTCTCCGGTGCCGTTAGCCGATAGAACGGAACGTAAGGCAGCAAAACACAGGAGCCGGGGAAACCCAACATTTGACCAAAGACATGATTCGGAGCTGATGCATATAAGGCCTAACTCGAGACGCCGAACACTCCCTAAGGTATTCGGTCTTTTATAAAGCGGGCCGAGCAATGCCCTTGGTAACAAGCCCCTGGTGTCCAGGTACATGCAAAATTCTGACGCGGCCGATGCCAAAACGCCAGCCTCCTCCTCGGTTATAACAAGAGACCGGGGGATGTGTAACAACAAGAGACAATGAAAAAGGTTTACGCAGGGTCTTAATCTGAAAAGAATCCTTGCAACGGGTCCCTGCTGCACGTCTGCGCCTGTGTCTCCGTTGTGCCGTATCTTGGACGGGTATAGCACGGCATTCATCTGTAAAAGAGAGGAACTTAGTTGAAAAAGATCATGCGAAAAATGTATTTTGAAATAAACAGAGTACGATTCGAAAAATGGATAAAATTGAGCTTTATTGTCTCTTGTTGTACATGCGTGGAGCCCCTTGTAAGGGGGTACGCGGCTAGTAAGCCCCTTGTTTATTTATGCCGGACTCGCCTAACCATGTCCGGGGTCTGAACGACCTGCTTAGATGCTTTGACCAGCAAAGCCGGATTAGTGTGGGGCTGTCAAGGCAGTCTCACGTTCTTTCGTACTCGAGGGACACTCGAAGTTTCCCTTTAATGAAATGATGCCTCGTGGACCGGGCATTTTAAGTGTAAGAGATGCGTAATGCGGTATTGCGTTAAAGCGGGCGAAAGCTTCAAGGCCCCAAAGAGTGCTTGATGGCTACTTTTAAATGGGGCGATGTGGAAGACTGACTTTTCATGACGGAAGTTGTCGGATGAGCGAACATAACTTCTAATGTTAGGGAGCCCGTACAATGGGCATATGTGCCTGGCATTATTCCTTGAAAGGAAGTGTTGCTATGGCTAATTTTGGTTGGGTCTATCCCCATACTGCGGATTGTGTCCTGGTATAGCAGGTTTAAATCACTGCCGCCGTCCATTAGGACTTGTGTAAATTGGAGTCCGTCGATTATGGGATCTAATATCAAAGCAGTCCATCCTGCGTTCCGGATACTTTCGGAATAGTCCTGATGGTCGAAGGTGATTGGTTTTGACAACCAGTGGTGGGACTCTGCTGGGGTAGACTGTGCGGCGCGTATCTCAATGGGTGCCGCTCTGTTTTCCCCTTTTGTCACTTGAAGTGAGTTTACTGTTTTGACCTCTTGTTGGAAATTCTTTTGTTTTCCGGTGCTCTGCTTGTGGGGTTCGTCATCATCCTCACTTGGTGTGTCGAGCCCCTTGTGTTCGGTGTTAAGTCGGCCGGACTGCTTGAAGACCCAACAATCTCTGTGGGTATGGTTTGCAGGCTTCCCAGGAGTACTGTGGATTTGGCATATCTTGTCCAAGATTTTGTTTAAGTTGGATAACTCGTCGCTATTATCCTTGAGGGGCGGTTTTTTGTTATTCTGCCGAGAGCTTTTGAATCCGGCGTTGACTGTCGTGCTCTTCGGACTGTTTCCCCCGGCGCTGGTCCTTCTTGCGTCGTGGTTTCCCATTTCCATCCCTGACCTCGGATGTGCTTGGGTCGCTGGTGCTGCATCTTGCTAGCCAGCTATCCTCTCCCGCGCAAAAGCATGTCATGAGGCTTGTTAATGCGGCCATTGTTCTCGGCTTTTCTTGGCCGAGGTGTCTGGCGAGCCATTCGTCTCGGACGTTGTGTTTGAAAGCTGCTAAGGCTTCGGCGTCCGGACAGTCGACTATTTGGTTCTTTTTGGTAAGGAACCTGTTCCAGAATTTCCGGGCTGACTCTCCGGGCTGTTGAGTTATGTGACTTAGATCGTCTCAGATCCGGAGGGCGGACATAAGTCCCCGAAAATTTGCTCGAACGCATCCTCAAGCTCTTCCCAACTTCCAATGGTGTTTTCGGGAAGGCTTTTAAGCCAATGTCGGGCTGGCCCTTTGAGCTTGAGGGGTAAGTATTTTATGGTGTGGAGGTCATCTCCTCTGGCCATGTGTATGTGCAGGATGTAATCCTCGATCCAGACTCTGTGGTCCGTTGTTACGTCAGATGCCTCTATGTTTACGGGCTTGAACTCACCGCTGAAATTCGTGATCCAACACCTCATCGGTGAAACATAGGGGATGTGCGGCGCCCCTGTATTTGGGTGTGCCGTGATGTTCGAATACTCGACGTGTTGTGTTGCTTTCGAGAGCTTGCTTTCTTGGCCCATAGATAGACCTGACTGGGCCATCCTTCTGGTGCGATTCCTTATGCGGATCGCGTGCTGGCTTGTGTGTGGCGCCGCTTGCCGTTCTATGTTTGCCGTGTGGTCATCTATCCGACCGGGCGGCCTCTTTGTTTTTTGATCGTGGGGGCTCTACGGCCTCCTCGTCGAATTCGGGAAGTAGTTTGCGCTTTGGGTAGCTCTTTGTTTGGCGGCTGTCGCCATATTTGTCTGCGGTGTTGAGTAATTTACTCCATCTCATTCAGAGTGCGTCTTCCGCTGTTCTGAGCCTCTGTTTCTACTTTTTCAAGCTACGTGCAGTGGCGACGAGCTCTTTGTGGAGGTTCTTCTGCTCCAATGATGTGTCCGGCGTGAGGTCGTCCGGACTGTTATCTTTGCCACAGACGGGTTGTTTGTCCAAGTTAGTCTGTTCGTATGGTTGCTCAATGGCGTCGTCGGCCGGTTCAACCTGCTCTATGGCTGGGTCTGTGTGGGCGCTGTCTTTGTCGAGGTGGGGTTTTGAGCGGCGCTTACGCCGCCGTTTTGACTGCTTTGCGAAGGAATTATCCTTTGCAGCCTCCCGTTGTTCCTCGTTATCGCTTCCCTTAGGTGTGTCCACCATATATACATCGTGAGTTGAGGTGGCCTTCCAGTGCCCTGTAGGCGCTAGATCTTGGTTGTCTCCGGCATCGTCTTCCATACCATCGATGTCTTCGGAGTCGAAGTCGAGCATGTCGGTTAAGTCATCGACAGTGGCTACAAAGTGGGTGGTGGGTGGGCGTTGAATTTCTTCGTCGTCCGAATCCCAACCTTCCTGACCATAGTTCGGCCAGGGCTCTCCTGATAAAGAGAGAGACTTTAGTGAGTTCAGGATATCGCCGAAGGGCGAGTGCTGAAAGATGTCCGCGGCGGTGAACTCCATAACCGGCGCCCAGTCGGATTCGACTGGCAGGGGCGCGGAAGGTTCGGAGTCCGGAGAGGAGTCCGGCACCTGGGAGTCACAAGCTTCGCCAAGGACATGGATGGCGTTCGGCTTGATCGCCGTAGAGATCTCAGCCCCCGAGGTGGTGTCCAACCACCCATCCTCCATCGGCGAAGTCGGCTCCGAACTAATGGTCGGAGCGGACACTGGTGCGGCCTCCGTGGCAATCGCTCGGCTGAGCTAGATCATACCCATCGAGACAAAGGCGGCACGCTCGGCTGCGGCTCGAATCCGTCGAAGATCAAGTCTCCGTGGACGTCGGCCGTGTAGTTCAAACTTCCAAATCTGACCTGATGGCCAGGGGCGTAGCTTTCGATCTGCTCCAGATGGCCTAGCGAATTGGCCAGCGGTGCAAAGCCGCCGAATACGAAGATCTGTCCGGGGAGAAAAGTCTCACCCTAGACCGCGTCGTTGTTGATGATTGAAGGAGCCATCGGGACTATAGGTGACGACACAGAGGAACTCTCAATGAAAGCACCAATGTCGGTGTCAAAACCGGTGGTTCTTGGGTAGGGGGTCCCGAATCGTATGCCTAGGCGGATGGTAACAGGAGACAAGGGACACGATGTTTTACCCAGGTTGGGCCCTCTCGATGGAGGTAAAACCCTACTCCTGCTTGATTAATATTGATGATATGGGTAGTACAAGAGTAGATCTACCACGAGATCGAGAGGCTAAACCCTAGAAGCTAGCCTATGGTATGATTGTTGTTCGTCCTACGGACTAAAACCCTTCGGTTTATATAGACACCGAATAGGGTTAGGGTTACACAGAGTTGGTTACAATGGTAGGAGATCTACATATCCGTATCACCAAGCTTGCCTTCCACACCAAGGAAAGTCCTATCCGGACACGGGACGAAGTCTTCAATCTTCTATCTTCACAGTCCAGGAGTCCGTCCAAATATGATAGTTCGGCTATCCGGACACCCCCTAGTCCAGGACTCCCTCAGTGCTCCTTCCCCTCTGGAGGCCCTTCAGCCATCAGCTTTTCGGCATCCATCTTCCCCCAGTGCACCTTTGCGCAGGCGAAGGCCATTCGTGCACCTTCTATACAGATCGACTGCTTGATGACGTCAAGTCGAGGGCAAGCGCTTGCGAGCCGCTTCACGAGCCCGAAGTAGCTGCTTGGAATTGGCTCGGCAGGCCACAGCCGGATAACCAGATCTTTCATGGCTAGTTCCGCTGCCTTATGCAGTTCGATCAGCTGTTTCAGTTGATCGGCAAAAGGCACTGGATAATTCTGCGCCAAATACTGCGACCAGAAGAGCTTCTCTGTGGTGTTCCTTTCTTCGGTTCGGTAGAATTGGGTAGCATCTAATATGCTGCGAGGGCGCTTTGGGTTTCCCCCCGGGCATCGCTCGTGGCCCGACGTGCCTTGGTGAGTTCGGATTCTTTCTCCATTAAACTCTGCTCCAAGGTCTCGCATTTCCTTATGGCCTCTTCCGGCTCCTGCTCAGCTTTAATAACCCTGGCCTCGTGTTTCTCACGAAGAGTCCGCTCTGTGGCTGCCTTTTAATCAGCCTCGGCAACGGCCTTTTTAAGGGCCTTGACTTCGGTCATAATCCCTAGCACAAATTATGTAGCTTATTTCATACTGAAAATTTATTCGCAATAAACGCGAGCAAAGCTTGTGCATACCTTGTTTATATCTCAACTGCAATCTCAGTTGGCTGAGTTCTACTATGGTCCGCTCCAGACTTTGATTCAGTCCGGAGATCTCCGCAGTACGAGAGGCAATAGCCGCTACAGACGCCTACTTATAACAGAAGAGAAATCAATATCATTCAATGAGTCTTCCTGCGATCATCAATTCGATCCCCTGTCCGGTTCTTTCTTTCACCGAACAATGTATGGGGGGCTACTATCTATACTATGACACTCTTCGACAACTCATAAAACATACCTCAAAGCCTCTTATAAAGCTGATACAGGCTTCGTTCAGTCCACTCTCAGTTGACTTAATCTTCTCAATCACCGCACCCATAAGGGCACGGTGTTCATCAACGATGGAGGCGTTTTTCAACGCCACCAAAAAAGCATCCGACATTTCTGGATGGACAGAGGTCGCCGATGGGACAGGCACGCCCCCTCCAGCTAAGGGAGGCTGCCTGCTTGATTCTGGAGCCGTACAGGTCTCTTGAATCGCATTCGGCTGGGAGCCGAACTCAGGATCGCCCCCGCCGTCAGCTCCCATGGGAATCTTTTCCCCCACGTGTCCGGCCCCTGAGGTTTGACCTCCAGGCACCGCCTTCACGGTTTTTCCCTTTCCTCCTTGGCCGGGGTCCTTCTGCGACGAAGCCTCGGTGTTATGCACCTGTTTGGAGGAAGGGGCCTTTGGGGGCATCCCGCTCTCCATAGCATTTGAGCTCAGCAAATCCTTTGATGAGGATTATTTGGTACAAGACCTCGCCGAACTGTAAAAAATATGTCTTAGGTTAAAGTACTAAGCCACGATGAGTCCGGACGCCTAAAACGTACTCGGATTTTATATACTTACGAGTTCACCAGGGGCTGGGCCCTGGGATCCCATGCCGGGTCATTGTCGTGATCGGTGGACTCCTCCGGAAGAGGAGCCTTTCCACTTTTGGGCGGCTCGGCCTCCAAGTGTACGGAGGCCATCCTCTTCTTTCTTCCCCCCGCAGGGGATTCATCTTCCTCCTCCTCCTTGTCCTCTTCGGAGGCGGAATGGGCATTGGAGCCTTCGGATATTGTGTCAGAAGTGCCACGGCAACGAAGGCCGCCCCGGGTCTTTTTGGCCTCCTTCTCGGCCGTCTTCTTCGGCACCTTGTAAGGTGCCGGGACCAGCATCTTCGTCAGAAGTGGGATGGCCGGATCTTTGGGCAGCAGGGCCGGACAATGGATCCGCTCCGCCTTCTTCGTCCAGTCCTGGGAGAGTTGTATAAAACACGTTAAGTGCTTCCTTTGGGTTACACGGATAAAAAAGTTTGATAACTTACTGAACTTGCCGAGCGGGACAGTTGATACCCACGGTCCTCGGCGGAGTCCGGCCACGATTTGCGGGACTTAAAAAGCACCTTCCAAATGTCCTTGTGTGAGGAGCCGAAAAGCTATTGCAAGGTTTGGTGCCTGGCCGGATCAAATTCCCATAAATTGCAAGTCCGGTGCTGACAAGGCAAGATCCGGCGAACTAACATCACCTGGACCACATTGACAAGTTCAATGTTCTTGTCTCCCATATCTTTAACGCGTGTCTGGAGCACCAACAGTTCGTCGGACGAAGACTAGTCCAGGCCTTTCTTGACCCAGGATGTAAGCCGCAGGGGGGCACCGGATCGGAACTCGGGAGAGGCGGCCCATTCCGTGCCGTGCGGCTCAGTGATATAAAACCACTGCTATTGCCACTCCTTGACAGAATCATTAAAGGTTCCCGTTGGCCATATGACGTTAGGCATCTTGCTCACCATGGCGCCTCCGCACTCGGCGTGCTCGCCGCCCACCACCTTGGGCTTCATGTTAAAAATCTTCAGCGGTGAAATGCGGAGAAAAGCCTCGCACATGACAATGAATGTCGAGATGTTGAGGAAGGAATTAGGGGACAGACCGTGAATATCGATCGCATACTAATACATGATGCATCGAACGAATGGGTGGAGGGGAAACCCTTGCCCGCAGACAAGGTGAAGGAGGAATACAACCCTCTTGTGGGGTTCCGAAGTAGGGACGATCTGTCCCGCCGTCGGGAGACGGTGGCTGATTTTCTTGGCCAGGTACCCGGCCTCCCGAAGCTTTTTGATATCCTTCTCTCGGACGGTACAGGCCATCCATTTGCCTCCTGCTCCGGATCCGGACATCTTCGAAAGACCTTTTGTGGGCAGAGAAGATGAACGCTTGGGCGCTGGAGCTTGAGTAGAAGGGAATGAATCGGGAAGTAGAAAGCGTGGGTGCGAAAGGGAGTCCTTATCCCCTTATAAAGGCAGCAGGGATTCTGCGCCTCCCCAATTGCCTGGTAAAACCTCTTATTACCCAAGCGCTGTAATTGATGGCGCGGTTGGGTTATCCGCACCCGTATTGATGAGAATCCTGTGATAAGGGGACATGATCTCTGCTTCGACAAGACGTGCCAAGGAAACCGCCTCGCGATATGTGAAGTGGCTGGTTGTGAAAAATGGTTCGAATAACGACCGGGCCGTGGTGTGGTGTCATGCTGCAAAATGCGTCAGCAGATTAGATTTGTGGAAATATTATTCTCTCTACGGTGGTATGTGGAATTTGTTTTGTAGAGCCGGACACTATCCTTGTGTTCAAAATCTTCTATGGAGTATTCGGAGGAGGAAACTGCCTTGCAATGACGAAGACAATCTGCGCGCCGGACCCATCGTCATTGAAGCCTGGTTCAGCGGCTACTGTGGGAGTCCTAGATTAGGGGGTCCTCGGACAGTCGGACTATATCCTTTGGCCGGACTGTTGGACTATGAAGATACAAGATTGAAGACTTCGTCCCGTGTCCAGATGGGACTCTCCTTGGCGTGGAAGGCAAGCTTGGCAATACGGATATGTAGATCTCCTCCCTTGTAACCGACTGTAACCATAGCCCCTCCGGTGTCTATATAAACCGGAGGGTTTAGTCCGTAGGACAACAACAATCATACCATAGGCTAGCTTCTAGGGTTTTAGCCTCTACGATCTCGTGGTAGATCAACTCTTGTAATACTCATATCATCAAGATCAATCAAGCAGGAAGTAGGCTATTACCTCCATCGAGAAGGCCCGAACCTGGGTAAACATCGTGTCCCCCGCCACCTATTACCATCCGCCTTAGACGCACAGTTCGGGACCCCCTACCCGAGATCCGCCGGTTTTGACACCGACAATGACCGAGACACATCTCTGGTCAATAACCAATAGCGGAACCTGGATGCTCATATTGGCTCCTACATATTCTACGAAGATCTTTATCAGTCAAACCGCATAACAATATACGTTGTTCCCTTTGTCATCGGTATGTTACTTGCCCGAGATTCGATCGTTGGTATCATCATACCTTGTTCAATCTCATTACCGGCAAGTCTCTTTACTCGTTCCGTAATGCATCATCCCGCAACTAACTCATTAGTCACATTGCTTGCAAGACTTATAGTGATGATCATTACCGAGATGTCCCAGAGATACCTCTCCGATACACGGAGTGACAAATCCTAATCTTGATCTATGCCGACCCGACAAACACCTTCGGAGACACCTGTAGAGCATCTTTATAATCACCCAGTTACGTTGTGACGTTTGATAGCACACTAAGTGTTCCTTCGGTATTCGGGAGTTACATAATCTCATAGTCATAGGAACATGTATAAGTCACGAAGAAGGCAATAGCAATAAACTAAACGATCATAGTGCTAAGCTAACGGATGGGTCTTGTCCATCAAATCATTCTCTAATGATGTGATCCCGTTCATCAAATGACAACACATGTCTATGGTTAGGAAACTTAACCATCTTTGATTAACGAGCTAGTCAAGTAGAGGCATACTATGGACACTCTGTTTGTTTATGTATTCACACATGTACTAAGTTTCTGGTTAATACAATTCTAGCATGAATAATAAACATTTATCATGATATAATGAAATATAAATAACAAATTTATTTTTGCCTCTAGGGCATATTTCCTTCAATGCCTGCTATGTCTTGTTGCCATGATAAAAATGCTTCTATTTCCTCGAGTTGTTGTGGTAACAATGTAGAGAAAACTCAACACTCCATGGAACAAGATGTGGTCTTGTATGATGCTTCAAGGGATCCTACATCATCATCTATTGCTTTTTGCCATATGGCTAAGGCTTCGAAGGTATCTCCTACTTCGAATCCCGATATATCTTGTGATGATGATGTTGATGATGATGATGAGGATAATGATGAAGAGAATGATAATGTTGCTTCCTTAAAAATTAAGGGGGAAATTATTTTCAAAGCTCTTCATAAAAATAAAATTGCTCGTTCCAACTTCATGGAAATCATATCTATTGCCATTGAGGGCAAGAAATACATTGAGGAGTTGGAATCCCATCTTGAGGAGCATGAGGTCACCATTGATAAAATGGAATCATGATCGTGATTACGCTAATGAGATCGCCGACCTCTCTCAAGCTCTTGAACTTGAACAAACCACCAAGGAATCTCTTGAGGAGACCTTTGCACTAGAATTATCTAGAATAAGGGAATCCAATGATAGAGCCCTTGAGGTGGACAATGATTTCAAAAGTAAAAATGATAATCTTGAAGTTGCGCATGCTAAACTCCTTGAGGATTTTGAGCACCTCGAAAATGGCTCAAGGGTCATCAAGGGTGAGCTCATCAAAATCACCGAGTCTCATGCTCAACTTGAAGCTTCATATTTAAAAGAGCTTGCCAAGTTGCCTTCTCCCCTTGTTGTTAATGATGATGCTTGTGCTACTAACTCTATTTCTTGTGAAGCATCCATTTTGATGGAGAATGTTGAGCTAAGGGCTCAACGTGCGTTGCTATCTAGTAATTATGGGAAATTGGAAGAAAGTCATGAAAAGCTTTCTAGCTCTCACGATGATCTTCTAGTATCCAATAATTTGCTAAAGTTAGATAATGAGGCTATGACTACTAAGGTAACATATAGTAAGCCTCATGTGGATACTAGCACTACTACAAGTCAAAATGCTATATTGCCATGTACTAGTCCTTATAATTCATCTACTCACAATGTTGGTACATCTTTTGATGAATTGCTTTCCTGGCCTTGTTGCTCTAATGATGAAGCTTATACTTCCTCTAGTACTCTTGTTGAGACTTACTATGTAGACGAAATCAAAGAGCTCAAGGCCCAAGTCACTTCTTTGAAGAAAGACATGGAAAAGTGTCATGAAGGGAAATCCGTACTCAACAATATCTTGAGTGTGCAAAAATCGCCCAATGACAAAGGTGGACTTGGATTCAACTCCAATAAGAAGAACAAGTCCAAGATGAACAAGAAGAAGGGCTAAAAACAAGTCAAGAATTCGGCCAAGATTATTTGCTTCAAGTGCAAAATTGATGGGCATCATGTAAGATCTTGCCCATTGAAGAAGAAGGCCATTAGTGACAAGCAACAAGGGAAGCGGCCAAAAGTTCATTCTCATGCTCAGTCTCAAGTTGAAGAAATGCCTCTTCCCAAGAAGACTCAAGCTAATGCTTCTCAAGTTGAGAAATCAAGTGAGAAGAAAGTGAAGAGTAGACGTTGCTACCTATGTCGTGAGAAAGGTCATGTCGCTTCTTCATGCATGAATGGTAACTTATCCAACACTATTCTAATTGATGATATATATTCTCTTAGGAAGGATAAGGTTGGCAATGTGTTTGCCAAATTTGTTGGTACTCAAAGTGGTGTCAAGAAAAGAACCATTTGGGTAGCCAAGCCTATTGTGACTAACCTCTTAGGACCCAACTTGGTTGGGGACTAGCTAGCTCAAACTTGATCAGTAGGTGTTGTAGTAGGGCATTGGAGACTTGGCTACATCATGAAGAATTAAGGAATCTTCATCATTCATATTGTCTCAAGCCAAGTCAATTGGGTTATCAAGTTTCTATCTTATATCCAATGTGCCTCCTTGTGGTAACTTGTACTTAAATTGTTTACATTGAAAGTTACTTGCCCCTATTGCATGTTTTGGTTTTGTACCTTGCATGTGTTTGTATATGTTGTGCTTCCAATTTGCTTGTCTTGAGTAATCAAGTATGTCTATGTTAGTTTGCACATCATGTACATGTGAGAATTGTGTTGAGCCTTTTGCATCTTGTTTGTATCCTTTTGGCTCTTGTGATAGATTAATGGAACATCCCATTTTGGGGGAGTGATGTGCTTTGTGCACCTCACAATCTTATAAATGTGTGTACATGAGGAATACCATCTAGTTTTGATATTTCAAGATTATCTAGTCGCTATGTGGTATGTCTTCTCATGAGAAATTAAAATTCTAAATAGTCCATTAATTATCTCTTGTTGGATCCTTTTATTTGCCTCTTGTCTATCTTTAATTGGTATCACATTACGGGGGAGTAATATGCTATGTATATTACTAGTCTAGAAAATGTGTAGATTTGAGATACTGTCACCTAGGATTGATATTGTAAATTATCTTGTTTCTAGGTGGCATGTTAGCTCTACAAGTTGCAATTTTCTTGTGTTTGGTGTGAATATGATGTTGGATATCCTTGCTATCTACCACCGGGAATTATTTCCAAATACCTCTTGTCTTGACAATTGGTACTCACTTATGTGTGGTAGAAATTATTGATCATCTTTACATTGGCTTTTGCTTTTATTTTCCTTATCTCTTGCCAAGGATTTGGTCAACTCCCGTTGACTTCCATACCACTTGTGGATCTTGTTAATTTCTTGATCTTGTCTAGTGTTTTCTAGATATAGTGAAAGTGGTGATCCGACCTTGTGCATTTTGTATTCAAATGCAAATTCTCTATAATGCACTACTCTTGGGGGAGCTATCCTATTTTCTATAAAACACTCATCTTATGATCTTTATCAAGTGTGTGTTGGTGGAAGGCAAGCCATTTCTTTTTGGTACTTTGTGCCATCATGAAACTTTGTAGAGGGCTTGGTTTGTTTGGAACCATTCTCTCTTCGGGAGTTTGATATCTTTCTTTTTGTGTGTATCAATGGATATCTCATCCCTTGATGTATCTTTTAGTGATATCTTCGAAATGATGATTTATCCATCTGGTATCCTATTTTCCCATGGTATTTATTTTTCATTTGGTTTCGGTCCTTGAAAGTTTTGAGCATGCATATTTACTTCATGTATTTTATTTGGCATGCTTTCTTTCTTTGACCCAATATATAGGGGAAACTCCACCAAGTCTCAAATTGGATGAGATGTGCATGATATTATTTTCATATCGATGTGCACATATTTACGTGGAGTTTGTCCTATGTATTGGTTTTTCTAACTCTTTGGTCCCAATGAGTTTGGGTACCATTTTGTTTGTGATGTTGTTCTAGGAACAAATGGAGATGCATTGGATGCTCGGCTCACTCACAAGGAAGGTGTTGTCACTATGTGTTTATTGGAGTCAAGCTAGGATGTTCAATGAACTACTATCTAATATATTCAATTGGTATATTCGACATCCTTATAATGCTATCTAGGTAGCAAGTATCTATCATGCTTTACTCTCATGCATTCAACCTTGTGTAGGTTGCATCTTGGCATGATATTCATTTCATATCTTGTGATGCTTGTTTCCTTTCTCAAAGCATTCCAACGATGATCTCTTGTTGCTAGTTGTGATGTATTTGATGGATGTGTGGTAGGAGTTCATTTATATACAATAAGACCATATCTAACCATGTGCTATGCTTCCAAGCAAATATCTTATTGGTATATTTATGACTTGTGGATATCTTGTTCTTTCCCTTTTGTAACTATTTCATGTGTACATCCTTCTTTCTGGATTGATATCATCATGATTTTGATCTACCTAGAATCTTATACACTTGAGTAAAGTTACATCTCTAGTTGATATCCATATTCCTTCACATCCACCTTTTTCCTTGGTGGTTTTGTGAAAGGATTTATCTTGAGCGTGGGTCTTATCTCGTTGCATCTTGATGCACTTTTTTGTGGTGAAGATCTTTTTCCTCATGCTTGTCTTGACGAGGCCTTTGCCATCTTAATTGGTATCTCTCGTGTTGATGAGGCTTTCATTTTCTATCTTCACCATGGGTTGTCACAAGCATTAGTTCTTAATTTGCATTTTAGTAAGCTTGTGAACCCATTTTCATGTTGTGTGTGTGGGGGGGGGGGGGGGGGGGGCAGGACATGTCTTGCACCTTGTTTCTCATTCTTTAAGACTATGTTGATGCTTAATGCTCATCCATATATTAGTCTTTATCAAGTGCTTTGCCATGTCTCACAAACATCCTTTTGGTTGAGCCCATTCGTAAGTTGACTCTTTTACATGTTGCTCAACCATGTGCTTGTTGCAAGAGCTATGCCTTGTCTCTTTTCTTAGACCAATTGCACTTGTTGTCAGTTTCTACTGATTTTGGGGGAGTAATGGTCCTATTTTGTGCACTTGGTATCCTAATGCAAATATTCTAAGTAGTGCACAAATCATGGGGAGCTTCACTAGCGTCTATAAAACACTCCATTGCTATCTCAACCTTGTGCTTATTGCAAGTGCTAGGCTTAGTTTCTTATTTTCTCTCTTGCACTTGTTGTGAGTTTCTATTGATTTTGGGGGAGTGATGATCCTATTTTGTGCCCGTTGTATTCAAATACAAATATTCTATTTATGCACAAATCGTGGGGAGCTTCTCTAGTTTTTATAGAACAATCCTTTGCTCACATCATAATATATTTTATTCATATGGCTCATAGGATCATTGGTGCAGTTGGTTCAATTGGTATCTTTTGATTGCTTGTTTCTCTGTTTGTTATGTCTTTGTGGCGTATCATTCTTTAGCAATCTTTGTGCCTCAATATAGTTTGTGTTCCTCCAAGTATTTACCTTTGGGTATGTGTATGGCTTTCCACTCTCTTGTTGAGAAATACACAATGTATGGAGGAACACTTTTTATATTGGCCTTTTAAGCTTTACGCCTATTTTGGCAATCGATGCCAACGGTGGAGAAGTTTCAGAGAGTTTTGTGGCGAAGTTTACAGGGTTTCTTCTTGCTTTGGTTTTGTTCCTAAGCATTTGCATCTCATACTCATGCATCATTGGTCGTTGCATTGCATAGTGATGCATAATTCCTTATATAAACTCTCTTGAAAGTGTTTGTCATCAATTACCAAAATGGGGGAGATTGAAAGGACATGCGGTTCCCCCATGTCTGGTTTTGGTAATTGATGAAATTCTCTATGGACTAATGGTTGCATTTAGTTATATTTGAAGGATTTGTCCATAGGCTTTTCTTGATGTCCATGTGTTGGTTTCAAGGAGTTTATGTGTTGACCAAGGTGCTATTACGGAATTATCCAAAGATTGGTAATGTGAGAGTTGAGCTTATTGCAAGCATGTCTTGAAGAATAAGATTGGGTGATCATTCATGCTTACCTTCAAGGCATCATCCAAATGAAGATAGTTAGAAATGTCCAAGGTTGATCAAGACTAAGTCAAGAGTGAATCAAGTTGATCAACTCACAAAGCGTAGAAGATGTACCGAGAGGGATCAAGTGATCCCATTGTATGGTAAGTATTGTCCATTACGCTCTGTGTACTAACCCATGGTCTATGTGAGAGTTCTATCTAGGGTTAGGTATGTGTCCATGGGCTTGCGTCAAGAGGAACATATCATACAACCCATGGAGGGGATGACATCAAGTGGTCATCGTCATCAAGATTGCCGTGTGCACTTTTAAGTGGAGGAACACGAAGAGTGGCTCACCCATAATGGAGTATGGTGGAGCAATCAAGATTGAAGCTTGCCGTCCATTGTGGTGTCAATGGAATTGTGAAGATATGCCGAAGAGTGGCTCACCCATAGTGGAGTATGGGGGAGCAATCAACTAGTCTTCATCGAGCCAACACAATCAAGAAAGGTGGTACAACTTAAGGAAGTCAAGATCATCATCATCTAGCTCAAATGGACTATGTGCAAGGCAAAGGTTTGCCCTTGATAGGTTTTCTATTTTACCGGTCTCATAGTGGTAGTTGGGAGACTGGGTTGTAGGGTCGATTGCCGTACTATCAAGGGGGGCTCTCTAGTGAGTAGCTTGATCATATCGTTCGTCGAGAGCTCAAACCATTGCATCCTTGCATCATCTCTCTTGGTTCTTGTTTGGTTCTTCTCCTTGTGAGATTTGGATCTTATGGTCATCTTGATGACAAGCTCGAGTTCATCAAAAACTGATTTCATATGCATGTTGTTTTGTGTTTTCAGTGTTGGAGTTTTTACCGGTCTTGTTTGAGAAAGGGTTCTCACCATTTTATTTTGGGTATTTTCTCAATTGCTTTTCCTTGGTATTTCTATCAAGATTTTTTTCTCTTGTCTTTAGCTTTCCAACAAACTTGATTTCGTCGAATTTGGAGCTCGTATGCAAAAGTTTTGTCTGTTTTGATCATACCTGTTTTACATAGAGAGGTTGTACCGCCCCATAGAGAGGTTGTACCGGTTGACTGGTACAACCGGTGTTTGGAGCGGTTGTACCGCTCCAGAATTGGTCAGAAGGTTGTACCGGCCATGTACCGCTCTACCACCGGACTAGTTTCTATTTTGGAGCGGTTCTTGGGCGGTTGTTGACTAGTTGTACCGGTTAGTTCAGTTTAACTGGTACTACCGGTTCCCTAGGCTGTTGTACCGCTTAGGGCCTTTTCCTACAGGTTAGTTTTTCCTCTGCTTTGACCGATTGTACCGGTTCATGCACTAGTGTTACCGTTCCTATAGTTTTCTGCACATAACGGGCAGATTCGTGGGGACCTATATAAGGGGGTCTTCTTCCCCAATGGTTCCCCATCCTTTGAGCTCGTGTTCTCCCCCCATTGTTGACCTTATTCGAGCTTGCTATCTCTCAATCCCTCCATGGATTCTTGCTAGTTTTGGGGGGAAAGGAGAGAGGAGATCTAGATCCACATTTCCACCAATCACTTTCTTCTTTATGTGAGGGGAACCCCTTGGATCTAGATCTTGGAGTTCCTGGTGTTCTCCTTCTTGTTCTTCCTCTCATTTTCCTACCTAGCATTAGTTGCTTTGGTGGGATTTGGGGAAGAAGGACTTGGGCACTCCGTCTGCCCTTGCCATTACATTTGGTGCATCGGTTTGAGTTCTCCACGGTGATACGTGGAAGTTACTAGTTGAGAAGCTTATTACTCTTCGGTGCTTGGTACCCTTGAGCTTGTTCCTCTTGGGTGCTTGGGCGCCCTAGACGGTTGGTGGTGTTCGGAGCTCAATCATTGTGGTGTAAAGCTCCGGGCAAGGGTCGGGGTCTCCAATTAGGTTGTGGAGATCGCCCCGAGCAATTTGACGGGCACCGGTGACCGCCCCCAAGGGTTGCCAAAGTATATGGGTTCGGTGACTGCCCCCAAGGGTTGCCATTTGTACGGGTTAGGTGACCGCCCTCAAGGGTCCCTTAGTGGAATCACGACATCTTGCATTGTGCGAGGGTGTGAGGAGATTACGGTGGCCCTAGTGGCTTCTTGGGGAGCATTATGCCTCCACACCGCTCCAAACGGAGATTATCATCCGCAAGGGTGTGAACTTCGGGATACATCATTGTCTCCGCGTGCCTCGGTTATCTCTTACCCGAGCCCTTTACTTATGCACTTTACTTTGTGATAGCCATATTGTTTCTTGTCATATATCTTGCTATCACCTAGTAGTTTATCTTGCTTAGCATAAGTTGTTGGTGCACATAGGTGAGCCTAGTTGTTGTAGGTTTTGTGCTTGAAAAATTAACCTCTAGGTTTATTCTGTTTGTTCAAGCCTAAACCGTAATTACTTTAAAGCGCCTATTCACCCCCCCCCCCTCTAGGCGACATCCTCGATCTTTCATGTTGTCACCATTCACTTGTTGTGTGAAGATCTTTGAAACTAGATCTCATGTTCATAGGTTTTGATAGACTATTTTAACAAAAACAACGAGAGAACCGAAACCAAAATTAAATAAAAAATCAAAAAATTGAAAAAAAAAATAAACCGGAGCCCAGATGCACGGTTGCGGGTTTCATTATTTTGAGGAAGCATAGGTTGTGTTTTTCCTTTTTTATTTTCGGGGAAGCGCAGACTGTGCTTCTCACAGAAGCAAGCCTATGCTTCTCGCGGAAGGATGGGCTATGCTTCTGACAGAAGCACATCTTGTGGAGGCATAGGCTAAGCTTCTTGCGAAAGCAACTTTGTACTTCCACGAGAAATACAATTGTGCTTCTCATGAATGCACATATTTGTATTTTTCAGGAAGCATAGTTGTGCGTCACAAAAAAAACTTTCTTTTTTCTCCAACACCTAGAGGAAACCGAGCAAACACAAAAAGCCAAAAAAAACACAAAAACTTTTTGTCGGCGTTCTGGGAACGGGGGTCCCCAGACTTGCCTGCCTGCGGCCCACGGCATGGATTCACAAGCGGGCCAGTACAACCCATCTTCGCAAACAAGCACTCAACACCCTCGCGAGGGGCCAAGCCTCGTGAGGTAGACGACAAAAGACCTCCTCGGGAGCGGCCTCATCAGGCTGGTTCGCGCGGGGCAGAGAGATCAAGGCAAGGCAAACCTCGCGAGGTTCCAGTGACGTGAGGCATGACGATCGAGACCACGCGGGTGCCAGGCGGGCACCAGCGCACACAGTGTCCTTGCTTCCTCTTTGGTGTTAAGGAGGCAAGCGCAAGCGAGGAGTACCGAGGCGTCAAGCAAAGGTTTCCATATCGGTGCAACGAGACCAAGACCAGCAGGACGGCAAGATAGAGGTCACCATGGAGCCCAAGATGGCGTCACAACCAGAGCCTTTTGCAGGCGAAGACTACTTTTGTCAGGATAAGCTGTATTAGTTGTCCCCTTTCAAATTGGCCGTTGTTAGCTCCCTTCCCGCTCAATATTTGGGAAGAGGATCAGGGCCTCAATAAATAGGGTTAGCCGCCACAGTAGAGGGCATCGGATCCTCACCTACCAGAACTCATCTCAAGCGATCCTCACACCCACCAAGCACAAGAACACCTCACCTCAGGAGGCTGTTCTTCCCCTTGTACTATTCATCCCCAGCCCAAGAGGCAATCCACCATCACCACACTGGAGTGGGGTATTACACCACAACGGTGGCCCGAACCAGTATAAATCTCATGTCTCGTGTGTTGAGAGTTCGTCGTGCTTAGCTTAGAGATCGTGAAGCATGTGAGGGCGTGATCGGTGAGGGGGAGATCTTCGCGCGCACACCAGTGTTTGAACCTTAAGGGTTTTGCCGGAACCCGAAATCCGACATTTGGCGCGCCAGGTAAGGGTGCGCCGAAGCCTTCTTCTCGTCGATCTGTGCTTCACCGCTCCACCACAACCATGTCGGACGCTCGTCGCGCCCGCGCTGAGCGCCGGGCCGCCCGTGCCGTTCAGACGGCCCCCTCGGCGGGCCTCCCCATTGTTCTCCGTCGCCTGCCGCCAACGCCGCCATCGGCCCGGCGGGGAACGAGCAGCAAGCCTCCTCGCTGCACCCCTCGGTGCGGTGAGACGGTCGCACCACCACCTCGTCGCTGACCCCCGCTGGTTCGTCGTCTCACGCTCGTCGCGCCCTCACGGACGCGCGGGCAACGCTACTCATGGCGCACGAGCTCCTGCGTTACCGCCCAGTCGACGACCTCTACGAGGACTGGCTGGACCGCATCGCCGAGTTCGTCAGTGCCGCAGGGGGCTCCCTTGCACTGTCCCTCTCGGTGCCACACCCTCCGCCGGCTACGGGTGACGTGGCTCATGGAGCGCCGCCACCACACTACAAAAAAAGACACATCTGTGACATTTTGGACCGAACGAAAATCTTTTCTGTCATACTTATGACACTTCTATGATGATAACTGTGACAAAACCCGGTATCATCATAGATGTGGTGGGGTCTCTATGACAAAAAATCATGAAAAAATAGGCTTTTCGTCCTGGGCGGGCCGGAGACGCAACTGCATGACATTCTTTGGGCCGTCCATGACGGAAAAAACGGTAGTAGCAGCGAGGGCGCGGAAAATATTGGGGAGTCTGCGGTTACGGTGGGTGGTCGGGGGCCGAGCGATGCGCGTTTCTATCTTACGTACGCTGTGGCGTGTGCGGCGTTGGGCTCTAATCGAACCCGAGCAATAGCACCGCAGTTACGCCATCTTGAACCCGAGGGATCGATCGTTGGCTGTTAACTGAACCCGATCGAGCGATTCCTTCGCTACTACTGCTAACTGAAGCCGATCGATGTTGCCTCTGGATGAACAGTGAGCTTTGCGCGGGGGGGGGGGGTGTTTGGATGAACAGTTCCCGGTGGGGGTGGATGAACAGGACCCCGTGGCGTTGCCTCTAGATGAACAGTGAGCGTTGCTAGTGGGGTTTGGATGAACAGTTCCCGGTGGGTTGGATGAACAGACCCCGATCATTCGAGCCGGTTGGGCTTGGATGAACAGGACCCCGTGGAGGGCAGGATGAACAGTAGATGGTGGAGGGCTGGATGAACTGTAGCCCGTGGAGGGGTGGTTGAACAGGAGCCCGTGGAGAGGGCTGGTTGAGCGATGGCCGATGGAGTAAGCGCGGTGGAGGCTGGATGAACAGGAGCCCGTGGATGAGCGATCGCGGTGGAGGCTGGAGGAGGTCGACGGTGGATGAGCGATGGCCCGTGGAGGCTGGAGGAGGTCAACGGTGGAGATGAGCGGTATCTGTGGAGTCCCGTTTTGCGGTACGCCACACCCCTCCCAATGAACAGGACCCCCATTTTGACCGTAGCGCTCCAACACAAGTCCGTTTCCTCCGTTTTGCGGTACGCCACACCCCTCCTGATCAACAGGACCCCCGTTTCGACCGTAGGAGGTCCGTTTCCTCCGTTTTACGGTACGCCAGACCCCTCCCGATGAACAGGATCCCGTTTCGAACGTGGCCGGTCGAACACAAGGCCGTTTCCTCCGTTCTGCGGTACGCCAGGCCTCGTTTCCATCGGCTGTTCCGTCCAAGCCCTCCTGATGAACAAGACGACGCATTATGTTCCGACCCAGCCGGTTGGCTCCCCATGAACACGACGATGACGCTGTTTCTCCAATCCGACCCAGCCATGTACACGTGCCCTAGCCGTACGTATGCCCGAGTAGGCGTTCGAGACCCTGCCCGTATGTACGTATGTAGCCGTATTTTCTTTCTTGCACACTGGCCGCTGTATGTACGTGTACATGCTACGTGCGTGCCTCTACATCGACCAGTATGTACGTACGCGTTCATGACCAGAATGACAACGCTCTGTACGCTTCGACCAGGTGGGCCCCGACTGTCAGGCACTTCCTTGCCTACGAAGATGTAGCTGGTGGGTCCCAGCAGTCAGGGGGGTGAATCATTTTTTTGCCCGGACGCACATCCTTGCATGCGAAGATGTAGCTGGGGGGTCCCAGCAGTCAGGGGGAAACGTTTTATTTGTGAAATACGGTGGCCCGTCCGGTGGGTCCCTGCTGTCAGGTGGAGGAATAATTATTTTTGGCATAATAAGGAGGCACTTCCTTGCTGCGGCCGTGGACCCAGCTGTCAGCCTCTCCACGTACAGTACTCTTCCGATGGAAGTCGTTCCTTGACCACGTTGACCACGCCGCGCCAAGAGCACCAGGGCGGTGGACGACGGCGAGGCCTAGGAAGGGGCGACGTGGAGCCGGGGAAGACGCCGCAGTGGAAGCCCCGCGCGGAGAGGAGTACGAGGGTTCACTGGTTTGGCTGCGGTGTGAGGCTGCCGTCGCCGCAGGGCCTGGCTAGCGGTGGGAATAGTAGGGGGCGGTGAGGCCTCCGCGGCAGCACAGCCGGCCACGGGAGGCAGGAGCATGCGGCACGACCGGCGCTGCTTTGGGCGGCTGGAGCAACAAGACCAGAGGTTGAAGAAGCACTACGGCCGTTGGATGGACATCGTACGATCACTGGAGCTAGAATCGTTCATATTGACTAAGTTGACAAAGCACTCCGTCCCCACCAACTTAGTAGGCCCACAAGTCAGCTTCCACCAAGGTTGGTCCCAACTAGCAGGGGGAGTATTCATTTTTTCTGCGTAATAAGGAGGCACTTCCTTGCGTTCGAAGATATAGCTGGTGGGTCCAACCTGTCAGCGGTGGGAACATTTTTTCGCGAAATACAAAGGCCCTTCCGGCAGGTCCCAGCTGTCAGGTGGAGGAATCATTATTTTGCGCGTGATAAGGAGGCATTTCCTTGCGTGCGGCCGTGGACCCAACTGTCAGCCTCTCCACGCACAGTCTACTTCCGATGGTGTCGTTCGTTGAACATGTTGACCACTCCGCGCTGAGCGCATCCAAGGTGGTGGACGACGGCGAGGCCCCAGACAACAACGAGCCATAGATGGGAAGACGCGGGAGTAGAGTCACAGACGGAGAGGTGTACGAGGGTTAACTGGTTCTGGTGCGGTGTGGTTCGGCAGTCGGTGGAGAAGAACAGGAGGTGTGGAGGGGTGGAGGGATGGCACGGCCAGCGGTGGAGATGGCGCTTCACTGAAGCGTCTTGGCGAGCTGCTAGCAGCAGGAGGCGGGAGCAGGTGGTCCCGGCGGCGCTGGAGGAAGAAGACGAGAGATTGAAGATGGATGCCGGTTGTTGGATGTAAATCCAACGGCTAACGATGTAAGAATCATTTATTGATTAAGTTGACAATGACTTGCATTGGCTTCGGCCTATTGGCCCATATTTCAGCCTCCAAAAATGTGGGACGTATTCAACCCATTTTTCCAGAATTTACAGTCTTTTTTTTTGCGAGGTAGAATTTACAGTCGATTTGATCTTTTTTTTAATTACAGTCCATTAGCTGGGCTGGATGGTCAAATAATGTAGCGTTCATGCGGCCCATTTATGTTTTTCCTAAAAAATTACATGCCATTTGCACTTCTCGAAATACACAATTTTGCTGGGCTAATTCTAATTATAATGTTGGGGTGGGCGCAGCAATATCAAAAAATAAACAGGGGTTGAGAATTTTGTTATATATATATATTTAAATAATAAGTGATTTATTATTACATTGGTCCTTAAATCTTACCAAGCTTTTTTACACAATCACCAGGATTTTCGTTGCCAAAAAAATTCCAGGATTTAATTGTTAAGAAATTATTTTTATAAGTTAACAAGATGTGGGATATTGTTTTCTTACACATGTAAGTATCTGTTAAATATATGATGACAATAACAATAATATATAATAACATATAAAATAATTCAAATATATATAATATAGTTAGAAGGGAAACATAAGTTGGACCAGGCGTTCCTATTCTTATATTGAAAAATAGAACAGACCTCTGCGTTTTCTTTAAAAAAAATACATAAATTGGGCTGCCGATGTTTCAGGAAAAATAAAACCTCGGATGGGAGGTCCATAGGCCGGTCGATACATGATGGCCCTCAAGAAAATACAAACAACCTTATGGACCTCCTATCCGAGGTCGTGGGCTGCGCATATTAAAAAATAAAGCCTAGACGGGGCAGCTGTTCCGCCCGGGTTCGATTCCACCTGTGCAGAGAAAATATCTCCAAATTTTTTGCCTCTGCCTTTATTGACATGTGGGTCCCAATTGTCATCTACGCACACCACGTCCTACACTTGTCAAAACTTGGTCCCTCGTTTTCTCTGTTTTCGCTTTTTCGGCATTGTGTGGGCATTCTGAAAATAGCATATCTTTTTGACTGTGCATCATATGAAGATGTGCTATGCATGAATGTTGATCAGCATGATGTTAACTGGCTAGTAGTTCCAGTTTCGACCATGAATAAAACTTCCAGCATGATGTTAACACTGTTTGAAAAGGTCGTGTTAATATAAATGCTCTGCCTCTGAAAGTTGCAGTTTCTTATCTGAAACTGAACTTGGAGTTTCTTATCTGGCTGAAACTTGCAGTTTCTTCTCACGAGAATCACATTGTCTGCACTTTTATACTCCTATGAAACTACATTTTTAAGTGCTAAAAATAGATCTCTAGAATTCATAAAATACTTCATATGCTCAATACTGCAAATCTGAAATTCAAAAGACATTGATATCTGAAAGTACTCTCAAAATACACAAAACAAAACACAATTCACAACCTGCAAATACTAATAACCCTAAGCTCCTCATGACAATTCACAACTTGCCCGACTATTGGTCTGGGGGGGGGGGGGGGCAAATCCCTCCTATTCCTCGGCGGCAGACAGCCGCCCCATGAGACGATGTGAACGGAGAGGGAGAGGATGGCGGGGAAGCGTCGTCGGGCCAACTAATTTTCTCATGTTGTAGTTGGGTTCGGTCGACGAAGACTCCACCAGCTCGCTCTGGCACGTCACCCTCACAAACGGCACCCTGTAGATGCTCGATCCTTCAATCTCTGGTGGATACTCCATCTGGGATCGATACTCCCACCACCTCTCCCTCACGATCGAATTCGGTGAATCTGTTTGCTCCATGGCCCAGAGGAGCAGCTCTATGTACTCCCGCGCGACTCCCTCCGGGAGTATCGCCGCCTTTTCGCTCTATTGCAGATATTTGGCCATGGATGTCGCCGTCGCCGCTAGTTGGTCCTTGTTGTCAAACCAAGAATGTATCTCCAACATCCTAGCTAGCTTCACAAGGTCGCCGTCTGCGATCCTCACGTATCGGTTGTACTCCTCCATCGATCTACTTCCCCACAGCACCTTCACTCGCCGGCGGTGGTTTTTGAATGGAAGAGGAGAGGAGCAGCACTGGTTTTGGTTTAGAATGGGAGAGGACCAACACTGGTTTTGGGTTGGAACAGGAGAGGAGGGGCGGTGGTTTTGAAATGGAAGAGGAGAGGAGCGACGCTGGATTTAGATTGGAACAGGAGAGGAGCGGCGGTGGTTTAAGAGGAGAAGAGCGGAAGAGCGGTGCTGGTCTTGGAAGTATTTTTTTGTTTTGCGTATTTTGGGTCAAAGTTTGACCATGTACTGTATTTGACAAGAAAAATGTGAATGCATGTCATCAAAAATTGTATCATTTGGTTCATATCTGAATGTACTTTCAAATTATATTATTTTCGCAACGTATAACATATATTTTATTTTCGAAAATCATGGTCAATTATGACCCAGAATAAAAGGGGGACTAGTTAATGTGGGGTATGTCGGTGTCAAAACCGGCGGATCTCGGGTAGGGGGTCCCGAACTGTGCGTCTAGGCGGATGGTAACAAGAGACAAGGGACACGATGTTTTTACCCAGGTTCGGGGCCTCTCGATGGAGGTAAAACCCTACTCCTGCTTGATTAATATTGATGATATGGGTAGTACAAGAGTAGATCTACCACGAGATCAGAGAGGCTAAACCCTAGAAGCTAGCCTATGGTATGGTTGTTGTTCGTCCTACGGACTAAGACCCTCCGGTTCATATAGACACCGAAGAGGGTTAGGGTTACACAGAGTCGGTTACAATGGTAGGAGATCTACACATCCATATCGCCAAGCTTGCCTTCCACGCCAAGGAAAGTCCTATCCGGACACGGGACGAAGTCTTCAATCTTGTATCTTCATAGTCCAGGAGTCCAGCCAAAGGTGATAGTTCGGCTATCCGGACACCCCCTAATCCAGGACTCCCTCACGGTCCCTTTATTAATTGAAGGGTAAATTGATAGTGATTTTGATCCAGTCACAACGCGCTGGCCCTCTCGTCCAATCCTAAATCGCTGCCGCACGCTCCTCTCCCTCTTCTCCATTGCAAAACCACCTCCTCTCCTCTCCATCATCTCCATTCCAAAACCATCGTCTCTCCTCTCCCTCTTCTCCATTGCAAAACCACCTCCTCTCTCCTCGGACGAGGATCCCCTGACGTAGCCCATCCTGCCATTGAGACACTGACACATGGGTCCCACCAAGCGCGAGGCCCACACATTAGCGGCCCGAAAGGCAGGGGAACCTCTCCTCTCCATCATCTCCATTCCGAAACCACCGTCTCGCCTCTCCCTCTTCTCCATTGCAAGACCACCGTCTCTCCTCCCATCTTCCAAAGCTAGCACCGGACCACTCAGAAGGACATCTATGGAGGGGATGCAGCAGCGAATCTGGCAGATCGCCGGCGGCGACCAAGCAAAGTTAGCCAGGTTGAAGGAGATCCTTACTTGGTTTTACAATGAGTGGGAGATTTCGAGGACGGTGAGGGCCATGTGGCAATGTATGCGAAAGAGCGAGACGACGGCGAAGAGGGCGGTGATGTACTCCTCGGCGGCAGTCACGCCGCAGTCCTTCGAGTTCATCGAGTATCTCCTCTGGGCGATGGAGCAGACATATTCGCCCGAGGCGAAAGTCAGGCGGAGGTGGCGGGCGTACAGTTCGAAGGTCGAGCACCCAGAGGATAACGAATCGATCGAGTACGGTGTGCCGTTCGTGAGGGTGCAGAGCCAGCCGAGACTCTGAGTATTCGTTCTCCCACCGCAAGAGGAGGCCGGATGGCGCGACATCGCTTCCCCGTCGTTCTCCACGGTTCCCTCGACGCTCGCCTCGTTTCAACAACGTCGGTAGGTTTAAGGTAAGCTTCGCACTAACCTAATCTTCCATCTGCTCATGCTTACAATCAGTGTGACAAATAATAAAAATCATGCTTACAATCTGTCTCCGAGTACTACGCCAATCACCCTAAAATAGCTCTGGACCTTTGGGCCAAAGTTGTGACACTGTGTACAAATAAAGAAAAATAGATTGGTGCTTCTTTCAGAAAAGAGTACACCCCTAGAAAACTGCCAATATAAGCTACTAGTATTTTTTTAAGTCTAAGCTACTAGTATTTGGTTAGAGGATTTGCTATCGAGAAAGATCTGTCCACAGTGAGTGCCACACATCCCACTGATGGTGGTGGATGCCAATGCTTAGATGGAGCAGGGTTGGTGTTGGTAATTTTTACTTGGCACCTAGCACTTTGCATATATGCCGGTTCCATCCGTACATTTGTGTAGTTCCACCAAAATGCAGCTGAATAACCCTGTTTGCACAGATAATGAAAAGGCGTGATTACATTATAGTGGCACTAGTTGATGAAACATACACTAATAAATAGAAGAAAATATTACATCATACTGGAAATCGACCCAAGTCTCCCCGATACACCTTCTTCCAGTGATGAACATCAGTGTACAACGGTAGTACAAGGAGGGGCCTTGAGACTTTCAAATCTCTATTTTTGTGCAGATCAACTAAAATTAAGCACCCCAGTTTGCAGAAATGCTTAAACATTAACAATGGGACTAGTTGATGAAACATACATTAACAAAGAGAAACACTTTATTTATCTACATTGGAAATGAAATGATAGAGAGGACACTCGCTCTATTTTAACTGTATTATTACTTCATTTTATCAGTGACACTAGGGTCGAGCAGGTGGCAAACGAGGTGTACCGTGCATCGCAAGGATGAAGGCCGGGGGTGCTTAGACTGGGATGCTGAAGCTGGCTCTTTCAGTCCCTATCTTCCCCCTGATGTTTCTATGGTAGCATTTGGGTTGTAAGCCAAACTTGGTCGAGCTGGTGCTGCGTCCCCCTACCTGCCTAGCTTATGTGGCGAACTTGTCTCCTGGTAGTACTCAGTCCGTTCTAGTAGTAGCTGCATAACTTCCCGTTTACACTGAGATGTTGTCGGATAATGGTTCTCTATGATTGGGTTTCTTTATTGAAATTGGAGGGAACCCCCTCTTTCGATATATATAAAAAAACAGTGGCACTAGCGGTGCCAAAAAATTTCCTCAAATTAATAGTGCCACTAGATTAAGGTGCAAAATAATAACATTACTGCTTTATCATGGCAGTGCCAAAACAGTAGCACAATAGCAGGAACAACATGCAGGATCTTTGGCAAACAGTCAGACAAAAAAGCAACATACCTCGATATGGTAACCATAACTACATTCAACGCCATCATAGAAGGGATGACACCAGTCACCAACATGGATGATTCAATTCATGTGACCTTTTGGTACAGTTCACCTAAAATGAAGCAATGTCCCATGAGCTAGCAGCTTCTTCTTCTCTTTTTTTAAGAAAAGGGCTCCAGCCCCGGTTCCATTTCCATTAGAAAACGAAAGCTACAGAGCTTCTTCTTCATTAGTTGCAATAAAATTGAGCAACATCAAGGTTGGTCGTGAAGCTCCTGGAATGTTCAACTATAATTTGTATATATTTGTGCAGTTCAACTAAGATCAAGCGTGAAATGTATATCTCTGTTTGCACAAAAAAAGGTGGAAAGGAGGGTGACTAACAAGTGATGAAACATGCATCAAATGAAAAAAAGCATGTTCTTATCTGAATGGCAACCGTACAAGGACAGTAGCAATTTCTAGCAGCATTGCTAGATATTAGTGTGGGCATTAGGATTAACTATGACAACCGTTAAATACGACATTACTTTAATGGTGCCATTGCTTCATTTTACCAGCAACATTACATTAACAGCTGCTACAGAGTCGGTATTTGGGCACGGGAGAGTAGGCGGACCAGGACAGTTGCATCTCTAATGAAAAGAAGCAACTTATCTTAATGGGAAATTTAGCAGGACATGAAAAAAAGTGCCATTGATTCATATTACTGGAGGCATTACATTGAAAACAACATTGGTACGTGTCCTTAATTTTAACAGTTTGATTGCTACATTTTACCAGTGGCATTACATAAGAGCGGCTCGGGGAAACAAACATCAGAAGAGGATATCTGGGTTGGTCCCATTTTTGTTCGGTATATAGCCACCTTATACTGTGTGAGGCTAGCAAATCTAGTGCTGGACTTCCTCTATTGACTTGTCCCCCAGTCCCCACTTTCTTTCCTTTTTAAACCAATAGATCGGGTTTATATTGAGTTTGTACTACGTTCCCTTTATTTCCCTATTAGACCTAGAGACCAGTTGGATAGCCAGTCTCTACTACTTTTCACCCCCATTATTTCCTCTTTCGTACAAGTCCTGGATTCAAGTAACAAATCTTCCCCCACCCCCACCCCCTTTCTTCCTTGTTTGAACTAAGTACTACTAGATTCGAGTGCATGAACTAGTTTTACCTCTTAACAGTAAAAAAAATTAGGTGGTTTTCGAACAGCCGATCGATCCTATCTACACGAGGGGGCCTGAGAAATAGTAAAAGATACAAATGCAGCGACATCAGGAGCTCGGGAAGTAGAGCAAGGCCGGTTTTGAAGGAAGTTATACCTGAGGGTCGTCGGGATGTCGATAGGTGGGCGGCGGGAGGCCGGATCTGCCCACACTACGGCAGCAAGGAAGAAGGGGTGGGAGGCCCTCCCTCACCAGCGATGCTTGGGAGAGAATGGCAAGGCACACTGACCGGGACGCGCCGGTAGTGGGTAAGAGACGTCGCCGAGGACGACCGCGTGAACGTTGCACCTTCTCATCTTCACCGGCGGAGAGGATCCGGCTGGATCTGTGACCAGCGGTGAGTAGAGAGAGAGAGAGAGTGTGGCCACCGCTGTCGTGTTTAGATCTAGAGAGGACGAGACAGTGTGAAGAGAGCAACACTAGCAAGCAAGCGCGGAGGCTCCTGCCTATATAGTGGAGTACTAGTTTTCTTTTGTCTACCGGCCGGAGCCGGCTTGACCTCGGCAATGACTGTCGAGAAGTCTTCATGCACGTGCCCCGGAGGCGCAGTTGTCGTCATTTTGATCTGAAGCACCGGATTATAACATATAACACGAAAAAATGCCACATGACAAGAAATCATAACCTCACTGCCCAAAGGAGACAAGATGAATCCCGACGAACAAACTAGACGAGGATCAAAGCTCAAATTAAAGATAAACTCGTAGAAAAGGGGTCCGCCGATAGTAGTCTTCATGCGTGTGCCCTCAATGACTAGCCCAACTCAGTTGTCTCTGTTTAACCCTCGCAGTGATCCGAAGCACATGACACCTAATTTTGCGAGATGACAAGAAACTTTTTTTAGATTTCTCACCAGAACTACAGCCCTGTACAACACAGCCTGCACGATATGTAGACGATAGCCAATCCAGGCGTGTCTGCTGGAGTCTGGTCACATGCATGGACGAACTGATCTTCCGTGTCTTGCATGGATCGTCCATGTACCAAGGTGGAGTATGTGCTTCTATTAACTCAGCCGACTTGCGGGGCCGGGGAGTGTGCCTATGGTCGGTTCTCAATTGCGGTCCCACATGTGTGTGCAAACGCAATATGACGCGTTCCATTCGGAGAGCGGCGTGCAGATAGACCGACCGTGCGTAGTGCGGCCTTGAGCAGCGGCAGGCGTGCTGTATACTCCGTACATGTGTACTGCCGTTTTCTTGAGGCTTTGCTCCATGGCACAATCCATGGATACAAAAGTAGTATACTGTACTATTTAAAAGTCGAGGGCAGGCCTTTTCCCGCGTGGTAGGCGGGGCAGTTCCGCCTAGTCGGTTCAACAGGGACGCGAGAAGATGAGGGAGTAGGCTGTGTGATTTGACAGTGAGTTACTGCTGGACAGGTGGGGCCCGGTGATTTGAGTTGCCATTATCATTTTAACAGCGGCGCTACGACCGGCTTCAGTCTCCCGATTCTTGACCACCTCCATACAGGTGCCTCTCCCGATGCTCCACCATGTAGAGGCTGGCTCTTGCTTGAGAACCCACTCCTCCACTTTTTCCTTGCCTCTGTCCCCCACATATGCAAAAATGCCATGTAAAGCGGGCTTATAGCCCACTATTGTACTTGATCCTACAGGTGCTAAGCCTACCACATAGGCATAAAGTCTGATGTGGCAAGTTAATTAAGAAGAGAGAGACTAGTTTGGTGACCCCAGGAAGAAACGGTGCTAAGCGCGTGTACCTAGATGATAGACTAGTTTGGTGGTAGGCGCGACCATGATACGGGCTGCTAGCAGCCCTTTGATCTGAGATAGAACGGTCGCATGCTAAGTTGCTGAAAATTTGCAGAATAACCCTCCAGGATAGGATATTCACCCATAGGTCTAAAATCACGCCATGCAACCGTTCAATCTCAGATCCAAGGGCACTCAGAAGCCCGTATCATGGGAGAATGGAAAGCTTCGTATCACCTGTAATTTTCCCGACGCTTGACATGACATCGAAAGCCATTTAATTGGGCGTCGATTAGACATGACATCTAATTGGGCCCCATAGTGCTTGTGCATGAATCCATTTATCCACCAGGCAAGCCACTACCCTGCCATTCGCACGCGCCCCCCACTCGACATTTTTACAATCGATAAACCGCTCCTGGTCGTCCCGTCCTTTCACATTATGGCAGTTCCACTAATACTAACCCTCCTCCCAAATCCATGGCGTCCCAAATCTCCATGATCAGTGGTGAGTAAAAGGTTAGAACCATCACCGGCGATGAGTTCGACGTCATCTACACCCGTTCTTCCGCAATGGTGAAAGAATGCCTTGCTCGCTTCAAACGCATGTTCAAAAACTCAAATGATGAGTGGGTCGTTGGGCTAGATGTTGAGTACACCACAGTCTTGGGAAGCGACAAGAAACTAAATGAGGCAGAGAAGAAGAAGCCCGCCGTGATCCAGGTTTGTGTGCATGACTTATGCTTGGTCTACCACATATGCCATGCCGACGTTGAGTGTGAGGAATTCAAGAAGTTCCTCAAGGGCAGCCGAGTCAAATTCGTTACTGTAGACTTTAGGAACGACAAGGAAATCCTGGGTCGGATAGGCCTCATTGTAGGCGACCCCTTTGACCTCCAGAAGGAAGGGCTGGTGTCCTCCCTTGATCAGCCTTCAATGCTGACCCTGGCAGGAGCCATGGTTCATCCTTCGTACGGTAAACTAGAGAAACCTCCGTACACGTTTCATTGTCATGCATGGCAGTGGAATGTACTAGATATGGACCACATCCACTACGCTACAATGGATGGCTACCTTTGTTTAAATATCTACAATGGTTGGATGAAGAGCAAGAGCCAAGTGTGCGGTTCAAGCAAAGAAGTATCGCCCGAGAGGAGGAGGGACAAGGACGAAGTCGAGGACATGGACGAGGACTCCGAGTAAGGTGTTAGTGTCGTTGCTCATGGTGGTTCTAATGCAGTGTCTACCGGATTAGTTGCTTAGCTTAATTTCTTGTGTGCTTAGTTTTATTTGAGGGGTGTGTTGTCTTTGAGCCCGAAGCAGAACTATGTTATGTTTCTTCTCGTTATATTTACGTACATTTCATCTTTTAGTTGGTATAGTACTACCACTCGTTTCTTGACATTATATACGTACAATATATATGGCCAACATCATATAGCCAGCAGTTTAGTTGTCAAAGAATTTCAGGGTGCTTAGTTTTGTCAAAGAACTCCAGGGTGCTTAGTTTTATTTGAGGGGTGTGTTGTGCTGGACACCATTAACTTATCATTGTGAGAATCGGCTTATTTTTGTCATGTAACATGGTCAACGGGGTTTGACGTGAAAATAACAATGTTTAATGGCATTTCTGAGCAAACATCTAACTTAACGATGGCATTTTTTAGATATCTAATTGCATTTTTTAGCACGCATCTCACGGATCGATGGCATTTTTTGAGTAGTTGTAACTTCTAATGGCAAAACTGAGTAGTGATACACAACTAGTGGCATAAATAATAATAACCCAATAATTAAATAGGGATAATTTCTTTATACCTTTGTGTGCGAAACAATATACGCTGCCTACCGCCAGATTTTCTTTACAGAGGCAACATAGAACTATATGAGTGCCCTATTAAATTTTGGAATTATTCTGGGTTCCTTTGGCCTTTTTTATACATTAATTGAGTTTTTGGTCATTTAATGTGCATAATTCAAATTTGAACTACAAGCACATGCTCCCGTGCACCAAAGTTGACTGAAAAATCACATGTGTGTCCTCGGGTGAATTTCTAGGTCCCATGCAAGAAATGGGAATGAAATTCAAACATGTGGGCATCGTGGTTCGGCCGAGAGAAGCTTGTTTTTAAAATTCTTGTAAATCCAAAACACGCCTGAAAATCATGAAACTTGGCATGGTGTCATGTCATGGTACTACCATGCTGTGGTAAAAAAAATGCAGAATAAGAACAAGTTTTGGTATAAGTTTCTTGCAAACCGGAGCTTCTCTCAAGAAGGCTCGTGGTTCTGAGAGGGAACGTGTCACCTTTGTCTGCATAATTCAAGTTTTAAATACAAGCACATACTCCAGTGCACCAAAGCTGGTTGAAAAATTACATGTGTGTCCTCGGGTAAATTTCTAGGTCCCATGCCAGAAACGGGAATGAAATTCAAACATCTGGGCGTCATGGCTCGGCTGGAAACATTGAGAAACTTGGTTTTTTAATACCTGTAAATACGAAACACGCATGAAAATCATGAAACTTGGCTTGGTGCCATGACATGGCACCAACATGCTGTGGTAATTTTGCTGTCCGATTTGTGAAGGCGCACACATTAACAATCAACAAAGTCATTTTGGAACAAGTGTTGTCACGTTACAATCGGAAACACAAGTATTATTGAAACCGTGGGCGTTCTATTTACCATTTACGTGGCGTCCCCTTTTTTATTAGCTAGGAGGCGTCGTGCAGGGTAGCTATTTGAGTATGGGAGGCGTGCGATCAGACTCCTGCGCGTGCTTATCGGGAGGAGAGCCCTTTGACCTCCATCTTCCGTCCACCTCTGTTCCAAGGTACCATTAATGGCGCCTGAGCCTCTGTTTAATGGCGTGGCAATGTATCACTCGACTGGGATTTAAGAGAGATAAAAGAAAATCTGAAAAGAAAATTTGCACGGATCTTGATGTAAGATCCGACAGACCTATATAGCATCTACTGTGACTTATAGAAAGACTGATGAATATATATAAGGACGACGAGAGTGGATAATAATTGTCTTACATAATTAGGAAGATAATTAAAAAGCCACATGCGGCTACGCCCGAAATACACAAGGGCAAAAGAAGAAGGAAGACGCATACAACGATCTGGCTCGCTGATCTCTACTTTCTTTATGCGCTGCAGGTCGCGGAGACTAGTTCTCGCGGCGGGCGATGATCTCTTTCATCAGTTTCATGTCCTTAATACGCTGCTTGGCAGCATCCATGGATTCCTCCACCAGCCTGTTGCGCTCGATGTAGAGCATGGCATTCTTGTCCATAAGTTTCTTGATGATGATGCCCGTCCTCTGCAACACGGCAGCGGTCTCCTCCTCCTGCTTCGCGCTTCCGGCGATCTTCGCCCTCAGCAGGTCGCGCTCGCCCCGGGGCTTCGCATTACCCTCCCGGAGTTGTCGGATGACGCCGGTAGCCTCGTCCTGCATCCTCGCCCAGCCGGAGATCTGATCCATCTGGCTATGGACTATCGCATGCATGCGCTGAGGGAGTCCTGGATTGGGGGGTCCTCGGACTGTCGGACTATATCCTTTGGCCGGACTGTTGGTCTATGAAGATACAAGATTGAAGACTTCGACCCGTGTCCAGATGGAACTCTCCTTGGCGTGGAAGGCAAGCTTGGCAATACAGATATGTAGATCTCCTCCCTTGTAACCGACTATGTGTAACCCTAGCCCCCTCCGGTGTCTATATAAACCGGAGGGTTTAGTCCGTAGGACAGCAACAATCATACCATAGGCTAGCTTCTAGGGTTTTAGCCTCTATGATCTCGTGGTAGATCAACTCCTGTAATACTCATATCATCAAGATCAATCAAGCAGGAAGTAGGGTATTACCTCCATCGAGTGGGCCCGAACCTGGGTAAACATCGTGTCCCCCGCCTCCTGTTACCATCCGCCTTAGATGCACAGTTCGGGACCCCCTACCCGAGATCCGCCTGTTTTGACACCGACATTGGTGCTTTCATTGGGAGTTCCACTATGCCGTCATCATAAGGAAGGATGGCTCGTCTTGTTGTCAGGGACAACATCACCTCTGGGGGAGCCCTGGCTGTAGGCCAAACTCTCCGACTAGGCGGCTTCGTCATGACCGCCTGTTCGGCCGCCGCGCCGACAATGACTTCTCGGGTCATCGAAAACAGCCTCCACGTCGGCTCGGAACTTACCGAGCAGATGAATCCAATGGAGCTCTCCTCTTTGAACGAACTCTTGGATCGCATCGCCGCTTTGGGAGTCGCTACGGACTATGATCGGATTGGGCTTAAACCTGACCAAAGGGAGATTACCTCGCCGCCGGTCACCCATCAGATAGCGGTGGTGGAGGAGCAATGCGGTGATTCTTCCTCTATCTTGAGGACAAACTATGTCCGGATACCCGTCTACGTGAGGACATCGCCCAAACCCTGAACCTAGAATCAGGCAGCGGGCCAGACCTATTGGGCAACATCCCGGAGCCCGAACTTCAAAGATCAGAAACTCCTCCGCCCCTGGGTCTCAGATCGGGTCAGGGTTCGGACTTAAATCCACCCACCCACCCAGATATAAATTATCTTTCCCACATTAGGCAAGAGCCCCAGCAGACAGTACATCACTATTGGGCCAGATTCCTCCTTGTAATGAACAAGGTCAAGGACTGTCGCGAGGAAGACGCAATTTCATTATTTTGCAATATTTGCACGGACAAGGGAATCCTCAACGCCATAGGTCGCCGTGACATAGCACACTTCGGTGACTTGGCGGCTGCTACGTCTTGAGCTTGCGTTGGTTTTCCTCGAAGAGGAGAGGGTGATGCAGCAAAGTGTAGCGTAAGTATTTCCCTCAGTTTTGAGAACCAAGGTATCAATCCAAAGAGGAGGCTCCTCAAAAGTCCCACGCACCTACACAAAAAAGCGAGAACTCGCAACCAACGCAATAAAGGGGTTGTCAATCCCTTCACGGCCACTTGCGAAAGTGAGATCTAATAAAGATAGTATGATAAGATAAATATATTTTTGTTATTTTATAATATAGATGCAAAAAGTAAAGATGCAAATAAAATTAGATTGGAAGTAAATATGATAAGAGATAGAACCAGGGGCCATAGGTTTCACTAGTGGCTTCTCTCAAGATAGCGTAAGTATTACGGTGGGTGAACAAATTACTGTCGAGCAATTGATAGAAAAGCACATAGTTATGAGATTATATAGGCATGATCATGTATATAGGCATCACGTCCATAACAAGTAGACCGACTCACCTTTTGCATCTACTACTATTACTCCACACATCGACCGCTATCCAAAGCATGCATCTAGAGTATTAAGTTCATAAGAACAGAGTAACGCATTAAGCAAGATGACATGATGTAGAGGATAAACTCATGCAATATGATATAAACCCCATCTTGTTATCCTCGATGGCAACAATACAATACGTGCCTTGCAACCCTTTACATCCTTTGGGTAAGGACACCGCAAGATTGAACCCAAAGCTAAGCACTTCTCCCATGGCAAGAAAGATCAATCTAGTAGGCCAAACCAAATTGATAATTCGAAGAGACTTGCAAAGATAACTTAATCATACATAAAAGAATTCAGAGAAGATTCAAATATTATTCATAGATAAACTTGATCATAAACACACAATTCATCGGATCTCAACAAACACACCGCAAAAAGAGATTACATCGAATAGATCTCCACAAGAGAGGGGGAGAACATTATATTGAGATCTAAAAAGAGAGAAGAAGCCATCTAGCTAATAACTATGGACCCGTAGGTCTGTGGTAAACTACTCACAACTCATCAGAGGGGCAAGGATGTTGATGGAGAGGCCCTCCGTGCTTGCTTCCCCCTCCGGTAGAGTGCCGGCGAAGGCTCCAAGATGGGATCTCGCGGATACAGAAGGTTACGGTGGTGGAAATTGTGTTTCGTGGTGCCCCTGGATGTTTTCGGGTGCGAGGGTATATATAGGAAGAAGAAGTACGTCGGTGGCCACCCGAGGGGCCCACGAGACAGGGGGCGCGCCCTATAGGGGGGGCCCTCCTATCTCGTGGAGGCTCCGGTTGCCTCTTGACTTCCACTCCAAGTTCTCTGGATCACGTTCAGTGAGAAAATCACGTTCCCGAAGGTTTCATTCCGTTTGGACTCCGTTTGATATTCCTTTTCTTCAAAATACTGAAATAGGCAAAAAGACAGCAATATGGGCTGGGCCTCCGGTTAATAAGTTAGTCCCAAAAATGATATAAAAGTGGAAAATAAAGCCCAATAAAGCCTAAAACAGTAGATAAAGTAGCATGGAGCAATCGAAAATTATAGATACATTGGAGACGTATCAGGCATCCCCAACTTAATTCCTGCTCGTCCTCGAGTAGGTAAATGATAAAAAGAGAATTTTTGATGCGGAGTGATACTTTGGCATAATTTCAATGTAAATCTTCTTAAATGTGGTATGAATATTCAGATCCGAAAGATTCAAGACAAAAGTTCATATTGACATAAAAATAATAATACTTCAAGTATACTAACTAAGCAATTATGTCTTCTCAAAATAACATGGCCAAAGAAAGTTATCCCTACAAAATCATATAGTCTGGCTATGCTCCATCTTCCCACACAAAATATTTAAATCATGCACAACCCGATGACAAGCCAAACAATTGTTTCATACTTTAACATTTTCAAAACTTTTTCAATCTTCACACAATACATGAGCGTGAGCCATGGACATAGCACTATAGGTGGAATAGAAGGTGGTTGTGGAGAAGACAAAAAGAGGAGATAGTCTCACATCAACTAGGCGTATCAACGGGCTATGGAGATGCCCATCAATAGATATCAATGTGAGTGAGTAGGGATTGCCATGCAACGGATACGCTAGAGCTATAAGTATATGAAAGCTCAACAAAAGAAACTAAGTGGGTGTGCATCCAACTCGCTTGCTCACGAAGACCTAGGGCATTTGAGGAAGCCCATCATTGGAATATACAAGCCAAGTTCTATAATGAAAAATTCCCACTAGTATATGAAAGTGACAAAATGAGAGACTCTCTATCATGAATATCTTGGTACTACTTTGAAGCACAAGTGTGGTAAAAGGATAGTAACATTGCCCCTTCTCTCTTATTCTCTCATTTTTTTCTCTTTGGGCCTTTTCTCTTTTTTTTATGGCCTCTTTTTTTATTTTTATTTTATTTTTCGTCCGGAGTCTCATCCCGACTTGTGGGGGAATCATATTCTCCATCATCCTTTCCTCACTGGGACAATGCTCTAATAATGATGATCATCACACTTTACTTACAACTCAAGAATTACAACTCAATACTTAGAACAAAATATGACTCTATATGAATGCCTCCGGCGGTGTATCGGGATATGCAGTGAATCAAGAGTGACATGTATGAAAGAATTATGAACGGCGGCTTTGCCACAAATACGATGTCAACTACATGATCATGCTAGCAATATGACAATGATGGAGCGTGTCATAATAAACGGAACGATGGAAAGTTGCATGGCAATATATCTCGGAATGGCTATGGAAATGCCATAATAGGTAGGTATGGTGGCTGTTTTGAGGAAGATATATGGTGGGTGTATGATACCGCGAAAAAAGTGCGCGGTATTAGAGAGGCTAGCAATGGTGGAAGGATGGGAAAAGTGCGATAATCCATGGACTCAACATTAGTCATAAAGAACTCATATACTTGTTGCAAAAATCTAGAAGTTATCAAAGAAAAGTATTACGCGCATGCTCCTAGGGGGATAGATTGGTAGGAAAAGACCATCGCCGTCCCCGACCGCCACTCATAAGGAAGACAATCAATAAATAAATCATGCTCCGAGTTCATCACATAACGGTTCACCATACGTGCATGCTACGGGAATCACAAACTTCAACACAAGTATTCTTTAAATTCACAACTACTAAACAAGCATGACCCTAATATCACCATCTTCATATCTCAAAACAATTATCAAGCATCAAACTTTTCTTAGTATTCAACGCACTCAAAAGAAAGTTTCACATATGTTGAATACCAAGTATATTAATATTTAAGCAAATTACCATGCTATTAACGACTCTCAAAATAATCTAAGTGAAGAATGAGAGATCAATAGTTTCTTTAAAGCAAATATACCACCGTGCTCTAAAAGATCTAAGTGAAGCACTAGAGCAAAAATTATCATGCTCAAAAGATATAAGTGAAGCACATAGAGTATTATATCAAATTCCAATTTATGTATGGCTCTCTCAAAAGGTGTGTACAGAAAGTATGATTGTGGTAAACTAAAGAGCAAAAACTAATATAACACACGACGCTCCAAGCAAAACACTTATCATGTGGTGAATAAAAATGTAGCCCCAAGTAAAGTTACCAATGAACGAAGACGAAAGAGGGGATGCCTTCCCGGGGCATCCCCAAGCTTAGGCTTTGGCTATTCTTGAATATCTTGGGGTGCCATGGGCATCCCCAAGCTTAGGCTCTTTCCACCCTTTATTCGATAGTCCATAAAAGCTTTACCCAAAACTTGAAAACTTCACAACACAAAACTCAATAGAAATCTCGTGAGCTCCGTTAGAGAAAGAAAACAAAAGACTACTTTAAGGTACTGTAATGAACTCATTATTTATTTATATTTGTGTTGAACCTACTGTATTCCAACTTCTCTATGGATTGTAAACTATTTTACTAGCCATAGATTCATCAAAATAAGCAAGCAACACACGAAAACAGAATCTGTCAAAAACAGAACAGTCTGTAGTAATCTGTAACTAACGAAAACTTCTGGAGCTCCAAAAAATCTACCAAAATTAGAAGACCTAGAAAATTTGTTTATTGATCAGCAGCAATTCGAATCACTATTTTATAACGTTCTGGTGATTTTTAACAATTCGGGCACTGAGCGCAAAGTTTCTGGAAATTACAGCAAGATCAAATAACTATCATCCAAGAAGATCCAATAGGTTTAACTTGGCACAAACACTAATTAAAAGATAAAACCACATCTAAACAGAATTTAGATGGATTATTTATTCCTAAACCAAAACAAAAACAAAAAACATAAAGAAAATTGGGTTGCCTCCCAACTAGCGCTATCGTTTAACGCCCCTAGCTAGGCATTAAAGCGAGGATAGATCTAAGTAGTGTCGTTTTTGGCACTCAGAGAGGAGGATCTCCTTTCTATGGAATTTATTCTTCTATTTAAGTTAAGCACATGGCCATTAATGGAAGAATCAAGATTAATCACGTTACGGAAGTTTGCTTCTAAACTAGATTTCATCTCTTTAATAATTTCATTCTGATAAAAGCACAAGAGAGTGGTTGATTCAACCTTATCATTCATAGGATGCCCGAATATGGTTTTCATTCTTTCATAGGTATCTATGGCATCTCCTTCAAGAAAACCTCCTTCAAAGATAGAGTCTAAAACTTGTTTGAAGGAAGCTGGCAAGCTAACATAAAAACTTTTAAGTAAATTTCAATTTGATATTGTGGCACATAGCTAGCCCGAATCCTAAGTAACCTATCCCAAGCATCCTTTAAAGACTCATCAAGTAAATAGCCAAAAATTCTAGAGTCATCCTCATCAAAATTATTCAAGCTCTCATTGGAGACCCCGGTGGGTCTTTCTATAGCATCATCATTATTTATGAGCTTAGAGAGGATAGAGGGGTTATCCAAGGTACTGGAACTAGGGAGAAAACCCGTAGTTCTTTTTGATTCGGCCATGGCAACTGGAAGGCAAACGGAAAAGAGAAGAAGAGATTGGGAAAGAGAGGGCAAATAAAACGACAAGGGTGAAGTGGGGGAGAGGAAAACGAGAGGCAAATGGCAAATAATGTAAATGCGAGGGAGATAGGTTTGTGATGGGTACTTGGTATGTCTTGACTTGAGCGAAGACCTCCCCGGCAACGGCGCCAGAAATCCTTCTTGCTATGTCTTGAGCATGCGTTGGTTTTCCTAGAAGAGGAGAGGGTGATGCAGCAAAGTGTAGCATAAGTATTTCCCTCAGTTTACCAAGGTATCAATCCAGTAGGAGGCTCCTCAAAAGTCCCACGCACCTACACAAACGAACTGAGAACTCGCAACCAACGCAATAAAGGGGTTGTCAATCCCTTCACGGCCATAAAGTGAGATCTAATAAAGATAGTATGATAAGATAAATATATTTTTGGTATTTTATAATATAGATGCAAAAAGTAAAGATGCAAATAGAAGTAGATTGGAAGTAAATATGATAAGAGATAGAACCAGGGGCCATAGGTTTTACTAGTGGCTTCTCTCAAGATAGCGTAAGTATTACGGTGGGTGAACAAATTACTGTCGAGCAATTGATAGAAAAGCGCATAGTTATGAGATTATCTAGGCATGATCATGTATGTAGGCATCACGTCCATAACAAGTAGACCGACTCCTGCCTGCATCTACTACTATTACTCCACACATCGACCGCTATCCAGCATGCATCTAGAGTATTAAGTTCATAAGAACAGAGTAACGCATTAATCAAGATGACATGATGTAGAGGGATAAACTCATGCAATATGATATAAACCCCATCTTGTTATCCTCGATGGCAACAATACAATACGTGCCTTGCAACCCTTTACATCCGGGTAAGGACACCGCAAGATTGAACCCAAAGCTAAGCACTTCTCCCATGGCAAGAAAGATCAATCTAGTAGGCCAAACCAAATTGATAATTCGAAGAGACTTGCAAAGATAACTTAATCATACATAAAAGAATTCAGAGAAGATTCAAATATTATTCATAGATAAACTTGATCATAAACCCACAATTCATCGGATCTCGACAAACACACTGTAAAAAGAGATTACATCGAATAGATCGCCACAAGAGAGGGGGAGAACCTTGTATTGAGATCCAAAAAGAGAGAAGAAGCCATCTAGCTAATAACTATGGACCCGTAGGTCTGTGGTAAACTACTCACAACTCATCAGAGGGGCAAGGATGTTGATGTAGAGGCCCTCCGTGCTTGATTCCCCCTCCGGCAGAGTGCCGGCGAAGGCTCCAAGATGGGATCTTGCGGATAGAGAAGGTTACGGTGGTGGAAATTGTGTTTCGTGGTGCCCCTGGATGTTTTCGGGGTGCGTAGGTATATATAGGAAGAAGAAGTACGTCGGTGGCGCTGAGGGGCCCACGAGGGGGGGCGCCCTAGCGGGGGGGGGGGGCGCCCTCCTATCTCGTGGAGGCTCCGGTTGCTTCTTGACTTGCACTCCAAGTTCTCTGGATCACGTTCGGTGAGAAAATCACGTACCCGATGGTTTCATTCTGTTTGGACTCCGTTTGATATTCCTTTTCTTCGAAATACTGAAATAGGCAAAAAAAAACAGCAATATGGGCTGGCCTCCGGTTAATAGGTTAGTCCCAAAAATGATATAAAAGTGGAAAATAAAGCCCAAAAAAGCCTAAAACAGTAGATAAAGTAGCATGGAGCAATCAAAATTTATAGATACGTTGGAGACGTATCAGCGGCCATAGTACGGAAGTACTGTGCAATGGAAAGCGCATGGAAAACCCAACCAAAATTTTGGGATAATCCAGCTCTGACAAAACCCCCAGCCCAAACTAAAAGGGTGCACTCTCATAAGTCGTCCGGCTCAATTACAAAGAAGCAAAAGCCCACTACAGGGCTTGGAACCGTATTGGAGGGATGGCTTAATGGGCCATGCAAAATTCTTAGTTCAGCAGATAACATACCAACACACAACCTTAGAGCATGTTGGGTACTCCGGCAGGTGGCCAAGAGCGGTGAGGATCTCCTCATTAAAAATAGGGAAATTTTTGTTTTTGCCACTCTAGATTTTGCCAATTTTCCTTATGCCATTCTAGATTTTGACATTTCACTTTTGCCACTCTTACCTTTTGACAATTATCACAATTGCCATTCCGTGGCAAAAGCAGAATAATCTTATTTCATTTTTGCCACTCTTCGCTTTTGAAATGTATCACAATTGCCAATCTAAAATTTTTGCTTTTCCCACGGGAATGGCAATTGTGATAATTGTCAACATTTTCCCTTAAAAATACCGCGGAGCACCATCCCGTGGATAACAACAATACAGTATTGACAGTCTTCGAGACCTTCACCTCAAATAGGCGTAAGCGAGCACTCTGCAGCCTTGCCGAAGTCTGCCATGTGGCAGCAATAAATCCATGGAGCGACACGGCTATCACCTTCAATGCCAGTGATTTAACCCAAATTCGAACAGCCCGAGCACTAGCCGCCTTGGTCCTTAGTCCAATTGTGGATGGCTTCCGCTTACTAAAGTGCTCATGGACGGCAAATGATTAAACCTCATTTATGAGGAGACTCTTCAAAAATGTAAATAGATGAAGCTGCATTGAGCAAAGCAAAGACGACCTTGGAGGAATCATCCCTAGTCAGGAGGCACGATGCGCTGGGAAAATCACACTAGATGTGGTATTTGGCACGCCGGAGAATTATAGGTGCGAAGAAATCACATTCCAAGTGGCCCCGTTCAGTAGCAGATACCACGCCCTTCTAGGGCGGGAAGCATCCACGATCTTCCAAGCCATACCACATTACGGGTACATGAAGCTCAAAATGCCCAGGCCTAATGGAATCATCACTCTAGCTAGTGATCCAGACATAGCACTCCGCGCCGAAAACAAAATAGTCGCACTAGCCCTCGATGCATTATCCGAAGCCCTCATGGGCGAAAATTAATCTTGCGCTCCCACGGTGGACAGGGGACGACGTGATACTCGACAAAAGATCCAAGTCCACCTCTTTTAAACCAGCGGATGGAATAGTCAAATTCCAAGTCCACCCAACAGACCCTACAAAAACAGCATCCATTGGGGCACCGTTAAACCTCGCTGTAGACGCCGCACTACGGGAGTTCCTGCGCAAGAATTTGTACATATTCGCCTGGCATCCTTCAGACATGCTAGGAATCCCACGCAGGCTGGCCGAGCATAGCCTTAACATTCTAAAGGGATTCAAGCCGGTCAAGCAGACTCTTCGGTGTTTCTCTGAACCTAAGCGACAAGCCATGGGAGAGGAGCTAGCTGTTCTTGGAGGCCGGATTCATTAGAGAAATAAAACATCCGGACTGGCTAGCAAACCTGGTGATGGTACCAAAGAAGGACAAATCCTGGCGCCTATGCGTCGACTTTAAGGACCTTAATAAGGCTTGCCCAAAGGATACCTTCCCCCTCCCTCGCATCGATCAAATTATCGATGCTACCGGAGGCCACGACTCATTGTGCTTCCTCGATGCATACTCCGGTTACCACCAAATTAAGATGGCAGAGTCCGATCAAGCCGCAACAGCATTTATCACTCCATACGACCCCTTTTGTTTTAACACAATGCCCTTCGGGCTCAAAAACGCCAGCGCAACCTATCAACGCATGATTCAGACATGCTTGGAAACACAGATCGGAAAAATAGTGGAGGCATACATAGACGATGTGGTCGTTAAAACCAGACACGTCGAATCCTTAATAGACGACTTGAGGCTCACGTTCGATAATCTGCGAACATACGACATCAAGCTCAATCCAAAAAAATGCGTTTTCGGCGTGCCCGCCGGAAAGCTCCTGGGCTTCATCGTCTCCAGTAGAGGAATCGAAGCAAATCCGGCTAAAATCCGAGCTCTGTCACAGTTGACTATCCCAATAGACCTCAAGCAAATTCAGAAACTAACTGGATGCGTGGCGGCCTTAAGCCGCTTTATCTCCCGATTAGGAGAAAAGGCACTACCCCTTTATCGCCTTCTTCGGTGCACCGAACACTTCGAGTGGACAGATGCGGCCACGGCCGGATTGGAAGAAATAAAAGCCATCCTGGCCATCAACCCAATCTTGGCCGCGCCAAATGTCGGTGAACCAATGCTGTTATATATAGCGGCAACTCACCAAGTTGTAAGCGCAGTACTCATCGTCGAACGAGAGATGGACGGACATAAATTCCCACTTCAAAAGCCGGCATACTATGTATCCACCGTCCTCACCCCGTGCAAATCACGGTACCCACATTATCAAAAGATAGCATACGCGGTCTTCATGGCATCCCGAAAACTACGACACTACTTTCAAGAGTGTTCAATCACGGTGGCCTCAGAAGTGCCACTCAACGACATAATAAACAACCGCGATGCCACGGGTCGGATTGCTATATGGGCTATCGAGCTCCTCCCGTTCGACATAACATGTAAACCACGACAAGCCACTAAGTCTCAAGTACTGGCTGATTTCGTCGCCGAATGGACAGAAGCCGTACTCCCTAAAGAGTACGGCGCGTACTCCAATTGGATTATGCACTTCGACGGCTCTAAAATGCTAGTTGGTCTGGGGGCTGGCGTCGTCCTAACGTCCCCCACCGGAGATACAGTCCAATACGTACTCCAAATACTATACACAGACTCCAACAACGCAGCCGAATACGAGGCCTTGTTACATGGTCTCCGGATGGTAGTCTCCATGGGCATTCAATGCCTGGAGGTGCGTGGGGACTCGAACCTCGCAATATCTCAAATAAATGGAGACTTTGATGCCAAGGATCCGAAAATGGCGGCTTATCGCAACGCTGTCCTCAAAATGTCAGCTCGGTTCGAGGGGCTTGAATTCCACCATGTGGCTCGGGGAAATAATCAGGCGGCGGATATCCTCGCCCGCATCGGCGCTAAGCGCGACCCTGTCCCACCTAACATCTTCTTGGAAAGGCTATTTAAGCCATCCGTTGTATGGGAAGGGGAAACCGGTAACAATAGTCCGGACCCGGCCACAACACCAGATACCGAACACTCTGACATAGTCGGAGGCTCTGCCACTGAAATAACACCTTCAAATTTCACGTGATAATGGCTGTCATCGCCTGCGGGATGTAACCATTCCTAGCCTACCTAACTAGGCAGGAATTACCCAAGGACCAAAACAAGGCACGCTGCATAGTGCGGCGGTCTAAAGCCTACAAGGTCCACGAGGGAGAGCTTTATAAGAAAAGCACTACCGGAGTCCTTCAAAGGTGCATCTCCGAAGAGGAAGGGCGGAAACTTTTGGCAGAAATCCATGCTGGACTCGGCGGCCACCACGCCGCAGCCCGGGCCCTTGTAAGCAAGGCCTTCCGTACAGGTTTCTATTGGCCGACGGCCCGAGCAGATGCACAGGATCTTGTTCAACATTGCGTAGGTTGCCAGCTTTTTGCAAACCAAAGCCATATGCCGCCTACCGCTCTCCAAACAATCCCCATTACTTGGCCCTTTGCGGTCTGGGGGCTTGATATGGTCGGACCCCTCAAAGGGGGAAGCCATAAGAAAAAATACTTACTGGTCATGGTCTATAAATTCACCAAATGGATAGAAGCCAAACCTGTTAAAACGGCCAAATCCGGACCAGTGATAGACTTCATATCCGGGGTGGTACACCGTTATGGCGTCCCCCATAGCATCATCACGGATAAAGGCTCGAACTTCACAGCCGACAAGGTAAAACTTTGGTGCAGCAACATGGGCATCAAGCTCGATTATGCTTCTGTCTATCATCCACAAACTAACGGTCAAGTCGAGCGAGCAAATGGTCTTATCATGAGCGGCATTAAACCCAAATTAGTGCGGTCCTTAAAGGAATCAAACACACACTGGGTAGAGGAGCTCGACTCCGTACTATGGGGGCTGCGGACCACACCGAATCGTACTACCGGATACACACCGTTTTTTATGGTGTACGGCACAGAGGCGGTACTACCCTGCGACATAATTCATGACTCACCTCAAGTGCGCATGTATGAAGAAAAAGAGGCCGAGCTTGATCGGCCGGACAGTTTGGACGCTCTAGAGGAGGAACGTGACGTGGCAAAAGCCCGCTCTGCATTCTATCAGCAACCGGCTTGAAGGTACCAAAGCAGAGAAGTACGGGCCAAAACTTATAACGTTGGTGAACTCGTTCTATGCCTACCGGAGAAGAAAAAGAGCAAGCTCAAGCCCAAATGGGAAGGTCCCTTCATTATTGACCAAGTTCTGACTGGTGGAGCGTACCGTCTGCGGGATGCATCGGACAATCGACTCGAGCCAAACCCATGGAACGCAGCCAGACTCCGAAGGTTCTACGCCTAGTGCCGAACTCTATGTTCGTCTCCTTACCTCCGTCAATTTTTTACATATCCATTATCTGTCTTTTATCTCTTTATTTTTGCCTTTTTTTCAAGGCCTTAAAAGGCTCAATTGTGTCTCAACTACACAATCTTGACGCGCTAACCGCGCTCATTATACCTGGGGGCTTCTTATACAGAAGCTTAATATAACTATTCTCCGGGCTCTATGCCCCACACATGTGTTATTATTCCACATGTACCTTTTTCGCCATTATATGCATCGATATGACTTAAGTTTTGGCCAAGCTGGGTTGCCTGGCTCTTGTGTTTATGCCCTACATTCCCGTTAATTCGGCTAGGGCATAAGGGGAGCACCTCTCTGCGATTATTCTTGCCGGTCAGCCGGATGTGTACCTCAGACTGGGTGAAGCCGAAAGCTAGCATTCTTAAGGGAATACTCAGTCGGTGAACAAAAGATGACTTTTATTTATTTTAATACATGCCCCCAGATGTTTATAGCCTGCATCTCTTTTTGCAGTTCGGACATGCACATTAGGGCATGCATGCCCAGGGAAAGGAACCCTTAACGAAACTATTCCCCCTGGCAGATGTTTCTTACTATCCATGTAATATAACATAGCTAGTTGGGTACTTGTCTGTTCAAGCACTTATGACCCCTACACCTGGTTTCCACGCGTACCCCGGTTTTTACATAACTGAGCGGGTATTCGGATACACTCCGGACTATCGGGTCCAGAGGTCGAAGCAAAAAGGTCCGCCATGACAAATGATTTACAATCCGGCTAGGGACAATATATGTCACTTGAAGTACACAGTCACTTAGACTGACTAAATTCTTCTTCTATACCATCCAACAGGCTGTCTAGCCTACAATCCTGTTGGGAATACTTTATGGCTAATTCTACTTGGTCATACACCAAACTGACAGGGATCTCTTTCCCATCGGGCCCCACAGGTCCGACCTCGGCCATGTGGTTTGGGTCAGCTTTAGTATATCGCGTCTTCACCATGGCCCAGGCTTCCCTTCTACCTTGTTGGCAGGCTGATATCTTCCATAATCGGAAGCACCGCCGCGCTCCCTTGAGCTTCTCTATAAGCTCCCCCATGCCTCCTGGCGGGGAGGCGGATGGCCACAAGGCTTGGGCAATACCCTGCATCACCTGCCGAACTTGTTCGTGCAGTTGTGAGAGCTCTGGTAGAAGATCACCCGCAGACCCGGGCATCTCCTCCGCGGGACGACCCGTCAGCATACCTGCAGACATAACTCTGTTAGCCGGCTTCTTCGCCGAACTCTTTCAAAGGTTCATTCAAGCACTTACTGAAAATGCCGCGTCGAAGCCGCTTATTCTCCTTCACGGAGTCCGCAAGCTGGGCTCGAACATCTTTCAGTTCAACGCCCAGCTGGATATTGGCGTCTTGGAGATTGTTTTTCTCCTGCCTAACCTGCGTAAGCATGCGCTCGCCAGCATTTAGCTGACGATTAGCACGTTGCGCATCCTCAGGCACGGCCTTTGGATTCACTCCGGAGTCATCTGGAGCATCTATTGATTAGATTTGCATGCACGTCGCATACTATCTGCTACCTGTCATTCTTTGCAATGGAAACAAGTGTTACCAGAGGGGGGCCTTCTCGGACTCCTTCAGCGCGGCAACTGCGGCCCGTAGCTGGGCTTTGCACTCTTCCAGCTCTTGAGACAATTGGGTATTCTTCTTTGTAAGAACCTGCACAAAATGATCCTTAAATCAGTTGTGTCAACTGTTTCAAGTCCCAGGGGCTACTGATATATATAATCATCAGATTTTTCTTACTCGTATATCCTTTACATACTGGTCCGTGGCTCTGGCAAGACCATTTTGAGCAGCACGGATGTAAGCGTCTCCTGAGTTGAAGGCATCAAATGCCTCTTGGGAGAAAGAAGCGTCACGGAGTACGGCCCGACGACGACTGTGATTCATGGCGCTCTCCACTTCGGAATTTGTAGCGGACAATCTATCCGCATCCTCTGTAGGAGGAGCATCCGGTGTTCGCCCCATGTTAGCTTCCGCCTCTATGTCCGGCCCTGGAGCTCGACTGGTGGAGGCGCGATCGGCAACCTCTCCGGATATAGTTATTATATTTTAAAAGACGACAACCACGGAGCGAGGTTCTGTATCATATCACTGCGACGGTGTCTCAGTCCTGACCGCCTTCCTTTTTAGCCTACCCGGCTTTGGTGCCCCTTGTTGGCGAGTCACTGCGGGTTCGGCATGGCATCCCGAGGGCCTTCCCTGTAAGACACCATATCTGTACGGTAGGTGAAGTGCAGAAAAGGGGATCCTTCTTGGAAGTTGGGACTCCGGTTTTACTTACATGCGATGCAGGCAGTAGCCCAGGATAGTCGGCTATGATGGCCAATATGGCATTATCACAGCTCAATTGATAGAATGTCTTGTCGATCAGCTCCACAAATATGTCCGGATCCTCTTCGAGTCCGGAATCGAGGGCCCGGTCAGGGTCCTCCGGTTGTGGAGGCGGGCTGTGGACCTCCCTTACAGCTTTTCGCAGTTCCTACCATGAAACGGCAAGGTAAGTACTTATGACGAAGAATGCGGGAAGGCTGGGAGTAAAAAGTGACAGCTCACCCAGCTTGGAGGGTTGTACATGGAGAATCCATCCCGTGGCTTAATTCGGATGAACTCCTCTTCCTCTCCCTTGTACAAATCGGACATAATTTTCGCTAGAGCAGCAACTGAGTCCGGTCCCTTACGCCCGCAGCGGGTGGCATCATCTTCCCCATTAAAGTGCCACATGGGGTGCCCTCGATATTGAAGTGGCAGTACCCCCCGCATTATACATATTGACATAACCTGTATTATTGTCAGTCCTGATTGAGCCAGCATTTTTATCGGGACAATCAGGTAAAGGACTTCTCCGTTATCTTCCTCCTGAGGGCTCCGAGGGTGCCAGCGGCGGCGTTTCTTCAGGGGAGCATTGTCGAACTCAGGGAGGCCCATCCGAATAGGGTCCGGAAGGGGGACGTCCTCCATATAAAACCACTCTGAAGGCCAGTCCTCGGATGTGTTCTTCGGAGTAGCGGACAGGTATCTGGTCCCGGCGATGCGCCATATTTCGGCTCCGCCCACTTGGTACAGTGACCCCTCCTGTGTACGGGGTACGAGGCAGAATAGCCTCTTCCATAGCTCGAAATGAGCTTCACAACCCAGAAACAGCTCGCAAAGGGCGACATAGCCAGCAATGTGTAATATGGAGTCGGGAGTGAAATTATGCAGCTGGAGGCCATAGAACTCCAGGAGCCCGCGGAGGAATGGATGAATTGGAAATCCAGGCCCTCTTAATAAGTAAGGGACGAGGCATACCCGCTCCCCCATGGATGGGCTGGGAAAGATCTCCGCTTGCTCCCCGCTGTTATAGGTGGCGAGCCCGGCTCGAACAGGGACCATATACGCTGGAGGGAGAAACCCCTGGGTCTGTTGCTCTACTAATTGGCTGTGGGGGATGGAACACTTCTTCCAATTGCCGGGCTTAGGGCTACGGGAGCGAGAGGAGGAGCTGCGACGACCTGCCATGTTGGAATGGATTTTTTCCGGGCGCGCTCCGATGGATACTCGTGGTGGGAGGATGGTGTGATCTGGATCTGAGAATCGCCATCTCTTTAATAGACGATTTACCCACATGGCTAGGGTGGCAATTGTAAAAATTCCCCAACTTCTCGCATTCGCTCGATGCATGGAGGATATCTATTATTAGGCGCGGAAGCCAAGGAGTGCAACATTTATGGGAAGCCGGACACTACTCAAACAAGTATTCAGAATTTGGAGAAGAACCCGCCTTGCAATGCCGAAGACAATCTGCCCGTCGGACTCATCGTCATTGAAGCCTGGTTCGGGGGCTACTGAGGGAGTCCTGGATTGGGGTTTCCTCGGACTGCCGGACTATATCCTTTGGCCGGATTGTTGGACTATCAAGATACAAGATTGAAGACTTCGACCCGTGTCCGGATGGTTCTCTCCTTGGCGTGGAAGGAAAGCTTGGCAATACGGATATGTAGATCTCCTCCCTTGTAACCGACTCTGTGTAACCCTAGCTCCCTCCGGTGTCTATATAAACCGGAGGGTTTAGTCCGTAGGAAAACAACAATCATACCATAGGCTAGCTTCTATGGTTTTTAGCCTCTAGGATCTCGTGGTAGATCAACTCTTGTAATAATCATATCATCAAGATCAATCAAGCAGGAAGTAGGGTATTACCTCCATCGAGAGGGCCCGAACCTGGGTAAACATCATGTCCCCCGCCTCCTGTTACCATCCGCCTTAGACGCAGAGTTTGGGACCCCCTACCCGAGATCCACTGGTTTTGACACCGATATGCGCCTGTAAGAGTCCTCGCATGCCCGCGAGAAATTTTCCCAGGCCGCCACGGCACGGCGGGACCTCCCTGCTGCTTCGGCGGTGCGGCAGGACATCTCTGCTGCATCAAGGCGTGGCCGGACCAGTCTGCTACATCAACGGCGCGGCGGGACCTCCATGCTGCTTCGGCGGCACGGTGGGACCTCTGTGCTGCTACTGCTGCGTGGCTGGACATGTCGGCTGCTTTCGCGGGTAGGCGGGACATCTCTCGTGCTTCCTCTTCCATGCTCACCTCTCCCTGGTGGAAATCTCTCGACCCAGAACTCACGCTGGCTATGGCTTGATTGTTTCTTGTGGGTGAGGAGTTGAGGAGGAATGTGCAGTCATCTTAGCATAGTAGTATTTATAACCGAGTACTACTAATACGCTCCTAGGTGGGAAACCGTTTAGGTTTTGATTGGTGTGAACAGGTTTGCAATTAAATATAGCGTGGTAGTGGTAGTAATTTGGAATGTGACGAGACGCGCTCAAGATTTATTGACGGTTCTAGTTTCTAAGTGCGGCACTATTCCCTGATGGCGTAACGTCGGCACGTTTTCTCGGCCGTGGTGTAGCATATGCCATGGTACCACTAGTTCTTTTTCTACTGTTGTGTACGTGAAAAAATTGGCACCGTCGGATACATATCTTACGCTTGGCGTTCGACAGGAATAGCCTCGTGGCGAGCTATAGACTAGTCTTTTTTCAGACGCATTACAACTATCTCTCGGGACTTCTCGCACGCACCATCACTGCTCCCTAGGCCGATGCCACCCACATACAGTTGTGCTCTGAGAAGAGGTGCGTGCATGCACTCGTCCTCTCTCACACACGCATCTGTAGCTATGAATTGTAGTGTTCTCAACCATCTGATTGGCTCTATCATAGGTTTCACGTTGCTCCTTGGCCTTGAGATTGAAATGTTTTAAACGCGGAGGCTAAGATGGAGGCGCGAGGTTTTGGTTAATGTGCAGGCCGCACATGGAACCAACATGACACGAGCTTCGTCTTCCTGGTGCGCATGCAGTCGGGTGAGTTGTCCAAGTATAGACACAACCAGGCCCTCGTTGGTATTCGTGCCTCGACTTTGGCTGGTCATAGTGGAGAGTAACATAGACCAGTTACTCGTCTATGTTACTAGTACCTTCATATTGGGTAGTGTCATATAGGAGTCCGTAGTAGTATATGCATAGTTTTGCTCCATGGCGCAATCCATCGATACTACTACTGTACAAATGTATACATTTTTTAAAGGGCTAGAGGGCGGGGCAGTCTAGCTTGGTACTTTTCACGAGAGGCGAGGGCCTTTGTGATTTGTGACTCATTACTGCTGGAAGGCGGGGCCTTGTGATTTGACTGCTCGTATAAATGTGCTGACGACCTGAGGAGGAGCAAAGAACCGTGCGGTATACTCAAGTTTTCCACTGGAGTACGACGGAGGAGCACGAAACACGGCAGCCCAGTGCCATATCCTCTACTCTCTACTCTTATTATATAGTACTAGCAAGAGGCATTGTTCTATTGGCGATAAAGAATGATCTAATTTGCTAGTCATCTCATTTTTACCATTGTTCTATTCATGCCTCGCAGAGAAGGTGACATGTCTTGTTGAAACACCAAGCAAAATAAGAAACATAGGAGCAAAAGAAGAAGGAGGATTATCACCCCAAAAAAAGAAGGAAGACGCACACACAAGTCTGGGGCGCTGATCTCACTACATGAAGGGTTGCTGGCCGCGAGTCGTAACTGCTTCTTCATCACCTCCACGACCCCCATCTCCTTGCGAGTCTCCTCCGCCATCTTCAACATTGTGTCCATGACAGGGGATTTCTCGACGCGAGCCTTCATCATCTGTTCCACGGCCGCATTACGTACCTTGACAGCAGCCGGGTGCTGGATGCGGAACTTCACCAACTCCTCCTTCTGTTCCATGACGAGGGCCTGCAACATCTTCATCGAGGAACTACTATTCTCATGCAGCTTCTTCCAGCCGGCGTTCTCCTCCTTCAGCAGGTCGAGCTCGTGGCAGAGCTTCGCCTTGTCCTCCTGAAGTTGCAGGATTTCGCCGGTCGCCTTCTTCTCCGAGGCAATGCTCTTCTTCAGCAGCATCACCAAGCCGGCGGTCAACTCCCCCTGCTCATTGAGCTCAGCGGGCATGTCGTCGAGGCTCTCCTTCAGCAGCTCCACCAAGCCGTGGATGAACTCCTTCTGCTTATTGAGGTTCTTATTGAGTTGATCGGGCATGCCGTCGAGGGATAACGACTCCAGCGCCGCCAGCTCGGCATGTTTGCCTCCGTGTCTAGGGTGCTCCTGGGAGCCATCTCCTGCCCGTGAGAGATCTTTCGAGGTCTCTGCGTGGCGGCGAGCCCTCTCTTTTTTTCCGCAGCCTTGGTTGCCGCTCCCTTGTTACGAGTAGTTCTCGACCTAGAGCTCTACACATCGGCCATGGCAAGGACGAACGAAGAAGCAGGACTTATGAGGAGGAAGGTAGAGTAATTTTCGGTTAGGTAGTTCCCCTTTTTATAGCACTAGTAATAAAACCTGCATAGTGGGAACACGTTCAGGTTTGGTACGTCCTGGTAGGTGTGAGCAGGCTTGCACTTAATTGTAGCACTAGTACTTTCGAATGTGATGGGAACAAGGTAAATATTAATTGATGGTTTTTGGTTTCGAGGCCTGAAACGGCTCCCGATGAGTTTAGTGGAACATAAATTTCAAGTAGACTACACTGCTTAGATGCGTAAATATTATGTTACTGTCAAAAATTGGCACAAAATACGAAGGAGACCAATGGAAGTACTACTAGCAACCCATGATTTAACTACTTGCATCTTGTGATGGAGTAGTAATGTCTTTCTTCTGCCCTCACGTCCACTCAATTTGCATGCGCTGTATTAATTGACCATCAATGAAGTGAAGGACTTTACATGCGTCAAATTATCACATGGGGTGGATCTTGGTACAAAATTGCCTCCGCCCGTGTACCCACGTGTGCGTGCGAGGGAATGAGTGCATGCATGCACATCTTTGCTTTGTGCATGTACCGCCAGTGCGGCTCAGGGAGGACGAGTACATTCTTTTGGAACCAGCATCACATCACTGTGATCAATCCACACAAGGATGTCGCGACAACGCCTCCACATGTGCCACGTGCCCACGTGGCTTCATGAACTGTAAAAGAGACACTGTGTAGCGTGCCATTTTGTTTTGCACATACTCGAAGTACTAGTAAGGTACACGTGCATTGCACGCGCCAGATTTTGCCACCAAATTACGAATAAATACCACACTGTAGCATGTAAGCTCAGAGTCATATATGCCTGATGTAGACCTTCGTTTAATTCTTATAGTTCATCTCATTCAAAATCAATGAGTTTTTATAAAAAAACCTTGGGCCTCTTTGATTCGTAGGATTTTCAAAACGCGGGAATAGTAAGAACATGGGATTAGAGTGGAATGTCATCTTGAATCCTACAGGATGGTACGAGTGTTTGATTGTGCATAGAAAAAACGTAGAATTCTTCCAAAGAGGTTTGAGTGGATGGTATGTTTCCTATGAAAAAATTCCTACGAATCATATGGAAAGGATGAATCGTATGGAAAAATTCCTATGGTTTACAATCCTACGAATCAAACAACCAAGATAGGAAAAATTCCTAAGGATTAGAATCCTCCAAAATTCCTTCGAGAATCCTTTGAATCAAAGAAGCCCTTAATCTATTTTATGATTCATGGAATTGTGCATTGTAAAGCATAAAGTACAAACAAAGAATGGCAATTCAACTAGAAAAAAAGTTTGGGCAGTTACGATACGGAAGATTCTAGAACAAAGGAGAACCACTTTTGTTATGGCCATTGTGCGCGTGTCTGAGAGATGAAGCGGAAGGCATGGATGATGAGAGGGGGCGTTGGATATATAATTAATGTGTGTGTATTAGCTATATATGTAATCCTATATAGAGAGGTATAGATTCATCGATGTGGACGTGGGAAAGAGGGTGAGACCTCACTAGATATATAGATTGATCGGTTTATGTGGAAAACTATGAAAGACCTAGCTACACACACACACACACACACACACACACATAGAGGAACATCGATCGTTGCGCATGCACATCAGTGATAAAGAATGCCCGACATGATGGAGAGGGGGATGTGTGTGTGTGCCTTCATGGGAGACCGACTTGAAGAAAAAGATTGCATGTGTGTGATGGATAATTCCGACTGGTAGTGTGTGTGCATGCATGCGCGAGAGAAAGTTAGTGGTACAATTATAAAGAGAAGACCAATGTGTGGGTGTAAAAGACTAGGTGAGGTCATAATCAATGTAAAGTTGAATTCAAATATTTGAATAAGAGATCATGATGTTTGAAACCCATGCATGCATGAATATAACGGAGATCTGCACGGTGTGGTTTGGAAACGAGCATGTTGCAATGTATACACATTGAACAAGGTCAGATTGGTATGAATTTGAGATACCGATGGCAAACATCGTTTGGCCACATTGCATATGTGCATGGACAAACTATTCTAATTGGAGATGATGGGTGGCTTTCGCATCACATATCTATATCTATACCCCTATATATATATATTATATATTTTATACAGTGTGCGGATAACTTTAACTTTGAAAGATGGCCGTTGGATGAGGCCAATCCGTTGGTGCAGAAGATGGCAAACTTTAGCACTACTGGCCGTTGGATATCATCTAGATTCCACCAGATTTTGCCACATGTACAATCTAGAAGACTCTATGGTTGAACTTAAGCATAATGCACAAACCTCAGAACACAAGCACTTCTTCTTTGTTCTAGAATCTTCCGTATCAGAATTTCCCAAATGTTTTTCTACAAGATTTGTTTTTACTTTATGCCTTACAACGCACAATTCCATGAATCTTAAAATAGATTAGCTTTCTTATAAAAACTAGATGTTTTTGAATGAAATGAACTATATGAATAAAACGAACATCTACATCATGCATATATGACTCAAAGCTTACATGCTATAATGTGGTATTTATTCATAATTTGGTTGCCAAATCTCATGCGTGCAATGCACGTGTACCTTACTAGTCTAAATGGTGTCTGTGTGTGTTGTGCGTGTTAAACACATTGTACGTACTAAATTGTGATCTCTGTTATATTCATGCATGCATGGGTCTCCAATGTGTGGGTGTAAAAGACTAAGTGAGGTCATTTAGTAGTATATCATACTAGTCTAAACAGTCTTTTTTTCTTTTGGGTACACGTTAAGCTTGTTCTCCCAAAATTTCAAGCCGCGCCGTGTTATGCCAAAATTTCAAGCTAGCGTCTCTGTCTATCGTGCTGTGAAACTCCCTCCTGTTCAACCCGCGCCTTGTTAGCACGAAATATTTATTTGTCTCATTATGCTCCAACAACTCCCTCCATATCAACCCGTGCCTTGCTATTCCAAAATTACAACGCGCGTGAAAACTCCCACCTCCTGTGAAATCCCGACACGTGAAATGCCCGTGATACCCCTGAACCGAAAGAACCGCCTCAAATCGGTGGGGGTACTTACGTAACTTACCCCACATTTCGGACAAGCGCGTCCCTAAGCCATGGTTCCCCACTCCCATCCCATCCGCCCACCCATTCATACATCGAGGCTGGGAAAACCCGCGAAGCCCCACACCCTCATCCATCCGCCACCCAGCCAGAGCCTCTTCCCCGACGATGTCGTCCACAGCAACACCTCGACGTCCCTCATCCACCGTACCGGATGAGGATCCGTCGTCGATCTGGTCATCCCGCCGGTTCAGCAACCCCGTCCTCCACCTCCAATGAGTTGCCCCGATGTTCCCTTCGTCTTTTGCGCCACCTCCATTCCCACACCGCCGTCTTAACCTACACCAACGGAAGAGCATCAGCATCACCGTTTCCTTGGATGAAGCTATGGCCTAATCGGCGCCACCAAAGAGGTTGTACACTAATCGCCGCATTTTCTTCTTGATTCGATCTCACGGTGCTGCCAGCGCTCGGTCCCAAGCCGACACGGCGCGACTCCATCCACCGCGGCATCGCCGGGCACTTCCTCCACGGCGCCGCTCCCTTGGCGGCGACGTCCACATCAGTAGGAGCTGCTGCTGCTTTAGCTCTCGCTCGCGTTGCTGCTCTGCTCTTTCTCTCGGTCCCCGCTCGGTTCGCTCTTCTTTGGCGCTTGCTGCTCTCGCTCTTGCTCTTGCTTGCGATGCTGCTCGATTTAGCTACACTTGATCGATGAATCAACTTTTGGGTCGATCGATTTTCGAAGGTGGGGGCTCGCCGGAGTTAAGGAAGAACCAGCCGCAGCGGGGAGGGGGGCTCGCCGGAGAAGTACCCCACTATCTATCTTAGGGTTCATGGTGGGGGCGGTGGTGGGGCGGTGGCGTGGGGATTGCCGGAGAAAAAGCTCGGCACGGGGGGGCCTAGAGGGATGGCCGAGGCGGCGGCGGACCGGCGGTGGGGAGTGTTTTCGAGGCGGGCGGGGCGGCTGTTTGGCCGGTGTTGGCTGGCGGCTTAGGGGGTGGAGGTTGAAGATGAACTACAGGCCCTTGATTTCGTATCCAACGGCTGCAAAATCGACTGACGTGTAGCCTCACCTCTAGTGCGTTCTGTTTCGACAGTAAAATTTAGTTTCGACAACAAAATTCAGTTTCGACAGTTAAGTTCAGTTTTGACAGTTTAATTCAGTTTCGATAGTTAAGTTCAGAGATGAGCGGCTGATGTATACATCTAGCACTTTGTGGTTATGTATTTTACGTCATCTATTGGAGATGCTATTAGAATTCCACTCAGGTTAACGTTGTCTCTCTTGTCCTGCTTCAGCCTCGGTGTCGTACAACTCACCGGAGCTACTCCAACGAAGAAACCCTCCATCACAGCGGAGCAAAGACTGGCTCCATCTCCAGACGCCTAAGATCTTCTTCCCCTCCTCCGACAGCCAAGTCAGCCGGAGCATCCTCATCGGCTAACCCAATCATGCTGAGATCGACATGGCTTCGCCAAAGAGGTTGTACACTTCTTGTGGTTTGACTTAATCTCACCATACTTCTTTGCACCCTGTGATCTTCCAATTCTTGTGAACCAAACACCCAGATTGGCAGAAATCCTGTGTTTTTAAATTCTCTGTTTTGCACATGCATTCCTATCCCATTCCTGTCTATTTCCTATCCCTACATTGTGAGAATCCTCAAATTCAAACAAGCCCTTACACAATTACTTCTGTTACAGATATGTGTCAAAGAAAACCTTGTGTGGTTTGTCCTGCTCCTGCGGTGCTGTGTTCCACCCCAGCTCAGCTGCTCCAACAACGGAAGGGTTCACCACAGCAGGGATCCGCTCTCCAGACTGTCTTTCGCCGCCTCAGATCTTCTTCCCCGCCACTGGCAGCCACGACAACTGCATTACCATCATCAACTGAGCAGATGACCTTGAGAACTACATGCAAGAGAGGTCAGACTCTTCTCTGTCTGCTTACGTTATGCATCGCTTAATATGATGACATGCTACTTTATCGTCGTGTTCACCTATTAGACTCCGACTCAGGTCCAAACTTATGCTGAAACTTGAGTTTTTAAATGGTTGTGGGGTACATATTGGGGCAGCAATCAGTACTATATGTCTACTATCTGGTTAATCTCGGGTGTCTACTATGAGTTTTATGTTGGGTGCAAACAAACATTAAAGGAGCCATTATCTGTATTTTTTAACTAAAATTATCTTCCTGCTATCATTGGTTTTGGATCTATCCATAGTTTGCTACCATCACTCTGGATTTGTGCATGCACTCCTTACATAATCTCACTATGTTTTATTCCTATGCATGTCAGTTATTGTACACAATGGAACTGAACATGTAGAGCAAAAGAGACGAGCCTTGCGTGGCAATAAAATTTCATGCAGACGTCACTCCATGGTGGGCGCAAAGGCAGCCCCCCCTCCACCCATTTCGGATCGTAATCAAGAGGAAGATAACTATTTTTGAGGGGGATTCAGAAGCAGAAGACAACTCCTATTTACCCCATGAGGTCTTCACTCTAACTTGGCATGCTGATGTTGGTTATATCATGCATATGGTGCCTTGCATTGCTTACTTTATACATCAAATATGTCAACTGCTTAGTTTAGACATGCTTTGTGTGAATGCCATCTGTTTTGTTTATTCATCGTTTATGTGAATTATGCAATGCCATCTTGTTTAGCCAGACATCATATATGTGAATTTTGAAATGCCATCCTGCTTAGCTAGTCATCTTATATGTGAATTATATCAGGCCATCCTTTTTTCGTTACGTATTACATTTGTCAACAATGTTGGTACATTCAACTACTCTTCGTGTGCATCAGCTATTTCACACGGTGATGGAAAATTCTGGAGTGAAAACAAGGTCTTCAGAGCAGACTATGCTATCTGACGAAGCGCATATCTCGCTGGTTACGGATAGCTCCTCAGAGGAGGATTCAGAGATAGATGACCAGTCCTATCCCCCCCCCGAGGTGTATGCTCTAATTAACTTGATAGGGTTATGTTGCTCATATCGTGTGTATTGTGTCTTGCATTGCGATGTCATTTGATTATTTTAGAAATGCTTTGTGTGAATGCCACCTGTTTAGTGTCTAATTACCATATATGTGAATTATGCATTGCCATCTTGTTGCAAGACATTATATATGTGAATTATGCAATGCTATCTTGTTGCAAAGGCATTATATATGTCAATTATGCAATGCCATGTTGTTGAGCCAATCATCATGTATGTGAATTATATCATGCTATCATTTTTTTGTATTACGTGTTCCATTTGTCGACAATGTTTGTATATTCAACTACTCTTCCTGTTCATCAGCCATATATTTGAAGTGGTGATGGAAGTATCTAGAGTGAAAACAAGGTATTCAGAGCAGACAATGCTACCTGATGAAGCAGACATCTTGCTGGATACAGAGAGCTCCTTAGAGGAGGATTCAGAGACTGATGACTAGTCCTATTTCCCCCCTGAGGTCTATGCTCAAACTTGGCAGGGTTATATTACCCATGTCATGCATGTTTTCTTGCATTGCTTAGTTTTTACATCATATATGGATTGCCATCTGCTTACTTGCTTACTATATAAATCATATATTTGAATTATATCATGCCATCATGTTTACATACACAACATCTATCTGAATTATGGCATGTCAACCCATTTAATAAAGAAATCATATAGTTATATCATCTCATCATGTTTAGTGTTTACAGTCATCATAATTTGAATTATGTCATTCTATCCGGGAATTATATCATGCTATCATGTTTCCATAGGCGGCATGTATGTGAATTATGGCATGCCAACCTATTTAATAAACACATTATATAGTTATATCATGTCATCCTGTTTACATGGTCATCATATTTTGAACTATGTCTTTCCATCTTTTTAGTTAGCCATCATAATGTGAAATTGTATCATGCTATCCTGTTTAGTTAGCCATCATATATGTGAAATTGTGTCATGCTATCATGTTTGGTTAGACAACATAAATGTGAATTATTTCATGCCCTCTTTTATTCCGCACTATCCATTGCACCTGTCTATCATACAATGTCTATACACTCAATTACTTTTCTTGTTTATCAACCATTTGAATTGGAGAGGGTGATGGCAGTATAGAGAGGAGTAACAACATGGTCTTCAGAAAAGATAGTGCTACCAGTTGATGCAGATAGAACCACGGTTGTACTTTCCCAAGAACCAGCCCCACCACACATATCCCCGACTCTCGCAAATTGTACCCCTACCCAGTTGGACAGAGAACCAGCTACACCCCTTCTAACCCCAACCCTAGCAGATAGTAACCCAGTTCCAGTTTACACAACACCTTCTCCACCACAGAGCACCCAAACACGAGCAGTTAGTAAGGGAACTGCAGTGCCCAAAGCACGAGGACCACCACTCCGAATCCCACCTCAACGCTTAAAGGAGAAGAAGAATTGTTCTCAGGTCAGGTTCTGTAGCTATGGTTCATACTCCTTTGCTCTTGCATCACTGTATTTACTCACACCAACTATTTTCAAATTTGAAGGATGGGAATGAAACTCCAATGGCGCAACAGGTATGTTTTAAACTTGTTTCTTTAACTGGTTTGCTGTTGTAACTTGCTCTATATTGATTTCACTTTCAATTGAATAAACAGTTATGTTCTCATGTCATGCACATTACAAGTGTCTCTATAGTTTCCCACACTTATATTCTGTCTATTCTACTTTGTCTTGAACAAATATTATTTGAACTGTGTCTCTATCTTGATTTGGCAACAAAAACTAGAATGATATAGACCATAAAGTGACCATGGTACATAGGTATATGTTTGTTTCATGCTGTTATCCTGTGCACTTTACTACTGAATTGATTTACCAAAATGAGTTTCATATACAACATGGTAAAGCTATGATGTGTCTGCTTGTTTCTCTTTTAGAATGCGGACAAAATATTGGAGAACAGTACCCCGTTATGCAATGGTGAAGGAAGTAATGCAGATAAGGTTCAAGATAGTGAGACATCCCTGTTGGTCTCCAAGAAAGCTTATAAAACTACCTTGACGACAGTGAGAGAACCCGGAAGTCCTGTCTTGATGTAGTGTTCGAAGTTATCGGCCACTCATCATTGGCACAAGCTCTTGAACTTCGCTACCTGAATCAGTTCGTCTTCTTGAGTCTCAGCTTCAAGTTGAAAGACATCGATCGATGTGTTGTGACAGGAAGTGAAGGACCGAGGAAGTCCCTTGTAATTCAGATGCATACTTTACGTGCAACAACAAGCGCTGGAGGATTTAAGCGCCAAACAAGAGAAAGTTAATAAGCTTGCTAAGCATCTTGCCAGCATTATGGATACCCAGGATATTGTTTCTTGAGATCTTCTGAAGTGGTTTCAGTTATGGACATGTTTTCCTACGGCGTTTATTTGCACTGGTCGCCAACTTTGACAACTAGTGTATATGATATGCTCCTTTGTTCCCTATATTTGCACTGGTGGCGAACTTTGATGCCCAGTGGATGTAATATGTGTAATAGCCGTGATAGCCTAGCGTAAGTTGCTTGGTTATTTATTTCCTTGTTGTCTTGTTTATTTGTTTGCTTGTAGTTAGTGATGTTCTTTTTCCGCAGTTTGCTAGTGGCCGCAATAACTTATTTTTGAAAACTAGGCCACAATAACCATGGGCTACATATTTACTGTAGTGACACTGGGCCTACTACGAGCCGTAGAAACAATGGGCCTTCTACGGGGCATAGAAACAATGGGCCTTCTACGGGTCGTATCATCAATGGGCCTTCTATGGGCGGTATTATCAATGGGCCTTCTACAGGCCGTATGATCGACTGGCCAAACATGGGCCAATAACATACCGCTTTATGGCCGTAAATGGGCTAGAGTTGGAATCGTCCGTTCATGGGCCGACCATAATGGGCCGTCATTAATCGGCCGTATTTGATGACACTATGAAAACGGACCAACGTATTAACGGGCCACAAACGGGCCGACTGTAACCACGGGCTGAATTTGGCCCACAAGCAGAAAATGACAGTAACGGGTCGTAAGTAAACGAATGTGGAAATGAGCCCAAGAATAAATGGGCCCCGAGAAGGCCGAAAGATAACATGGGCTGGAAACGGCCCAACGGAATAATGGGCCGTTAATGGGTATAAAGTGATACACTGTTCATTACGGGCCAGTTTCACCATGGGCCGTTAATGGGTATAAAGTGATAAACTGTTCATTACGGGCCAGTTTTACCACGGGCTCTTAATGGGCCGAGAGTAATAAGGGCCTCAGATGGGCCGAAAGACGTCATGGGCCATGCATGGGCCGGAAGTTAAAACAGGCTGGAATTATATTGGACGGCCCAGATGACGCTACTGGGCCTAATTCAGTTAGGCCGTAAACGGGCCCTGGGTTAGCGGGCTGTAAGTGGGCTATATGCGAACAAGCCATTTACAGGCTTGCCCTGGGCCGACCCGCCACCTTTTGAACAAGTCAAACTGGCCGGCCTTTTCACAGGAATGGGCCTCTGTTGGGCCGTGCCACGTGTCGACGTATCATAGGCGCTTTGTGTCCAATGAGTGGATGACATCTGTCCCAACGGTGAGCCGACACGTGTTTCCTCCAGCCAATGATGATTTTACACGTGGAAATCCCCATTGTTCGGTCTGTTAACAGGTTATCGGATCCAAAACCGGACCCGATAGCTTAACGGTGTTCCGTTACGGTGGATGTCACGTGTCGGTCACCCTTGACGAAAGCACTTCTGTGACGCGCGATTTATCATCACGGAAGTGGACACTTCCGTGATGATAATTTTGGTAATGTCATGGAACACTTCTACGACAGCACAGGTATGACTATCTTGATTCTATCATAAATTTGTCATGGATGTACATGCATGACAAAAAACGCGACCTACTGTGACAAACACGTATCATCACGGAAGTGTCTTTTTTTTGTAGTGCCACCTCTGCACCAAGACGGCGCCCTGGAGCCGAGAGGCGCGGCTTCGCGGCGCGACCCGTGTGTGAAGAAAGAAGTTGTCAAGAAGTCCCTCGGCCGCAGGAGAACGCTCCACCGCTCCCCGCACTGCCACGTCAGGATCGCTTGCAGCGGCAGGGCCTTGCACCGCTTGTCGTGGTGGCGTGCGGGCGCCAAGATCAAGCTCCACCTCCAAATCGGGCCCCGGTGACCACGGCGGGCTGCCATGCCTTCACCCCCAAGCTGCATAGTGTCGCCTGGCCGGGCAAGTTCAAGCCAGATCTGCCTCCTCGCTACGATGGCACACCCGACCCCGTGGAGTTCCTGCAGCACTACGAATTGAGCATCGAGGCGGCTAACGGTGACGAAAAAGTCTTGGCGAACTGGTTCCCCATGGCTCTCAGGGATGGCTCGCACTCATGGCTCATGAACCTGCCTCCTGGCTCCATCTCCTCCTGGAACAAAATGCGTGACCGCTTCGTCGCCAACTTCCAGGGCACTCGCGACCGTCCCCCGGCCGCGGGTGACCTACGCCGCGTCAAGAAGCAGCCAGGGGAGACCCTCCAGAAGTACATCCAGCGCTTCAACAATGTTCGCCTCAAGATCCCCAAGGTGACACGCGAGGCCATCATCTCTGCGTTCTCTGATGGCGTCCGCGACGTCAAGATGAAGGAGGAGCTCGCCATCCACGAGGAGCTGTGCACATCCCTGGAGCTGTTCAACCTGGCGACCAAGTGCGCAAGGGCTGAGGAAGGGCGCCTCTCCCTTCTCGAGCTCCCGACTGCCGACCCGGAGGAGAAGAAATCCAAGGCCAAGGACGTGAAGCGCAAGGGAGTCGCCGTGCTCCACTACAAGAAATATGTCAACTAGTGACCTTTTGTCAGTGACCCTTTCAGACCAATTGGTCAAAAGCTGTTCGGGGGGCTCCAAACCCTAAACCATTGTGACCATTTTGGTCAGAAAGGTCGTGATTTCCTTACACGAAATGGTCACAAAGCAAACAGTGCTAGTCTGCTGCCTTATTTCTAGTTGTTAATGACCAATATAGATGGTCATAGCCTTGTAGATTGTGGTGGGTTGTGATGAATAGGCGCCATCTCATCAGTTTTGCCTATGTGTCATGTCCATGTGGCAGTTTTTGCCCTAGGTTGTGAAGCAACCTATATTTCTGTTATTCCAAAAATTCCCAGAAAATTCTCATAAATGTTTTGGATCATGTCTTCATCAAGTATGTCAAAAACATTCCTTGCCTAGTTTAAAAATAATTCGAAAATATTCATTTTCCTATTTTGTTCAGAGCTGCACTTTGTGAAGGAAGTACCACTTTGGCATGTCCAAATGGTATCCATTTTCTACAGTACTTTCCTATGCCCAAATAACCATCCTCCACCAAATGCTAGCTCAATCCATTCATTATTTTGAGCCCAGCTTCAACATTCGTATTTATGTCCAGTGTGGTACTTTGTAAAGCAAGTACCACCTAGGATCCTCCTTCTGAGGTGAAATTTTGTGAAGACGGTCTTCTTAGTAACTGATCATCCTCAGCCAAAACTCACGCCCATTAGCCATGTGCATTTCTGCATCGCAAATCAAACACTTGGTCGCTTATTCATGTTTGAGCATCGATCGGTCTCCTCGTGAGAATCTTATGTTGTGATTTTCTTCCTAGCACCTACCTGGGAGTGCCCAACCCACTAGACATGCCTAGGCCGCCCAGAACACATGGCAACGCCACGGTCACGCGGTGACCACGCGGCGGGCATGCGAGCTTACGCGCTCTAGAGTTGGGGCCCTCGGCCACCGTCCAAACCTCGATGTCTCACCATCAAACCATGTATTTCTGATTAAATAGATACTTATTTACCTAGAAATGATTTTTGGAAAAAATAAAGAGCAAACTATGAGGCAGCTGCAGTTCAAATTTGACCTGCTTCCAACTGAATCGACGGGAATTTGTCTTTTTCACCAGAGGTGGATCAAAACTTTTTTCACCCAACCATTTTGTCAATTGTGCATTATATATGGCCTAGTATTTTATAAAATTGATTTGGTCCATTTTTGCAACAATTATTTGGTAGTTCCTTCACAAAAAAACCTCCTTTTGGGCACTCAGAAAATGAAAAATGAATTTTCCGTGCAAAGAAAATGAAAACTTCCTTAAGCAAAATTGTTTGGAATTCCAAGATGTACCCTTGTGCACAATATGAGATCATTTGAACAAACTATGCCATTAATGTGGCCATAAGATTGATCATTTTGCTTGAAATCCATGAATCTTCACGCATGATAGCTCATTTCTGAGAACACTTTTTTAAAATATTTACCAGACATAAGTTTATTATTTTTCCTGGAAACTTGGTCACATATAATGACACAATGCGAAGGTTTTCCAATTTTGTGATTTTTTTTGAATTTTTTATGCCCGTTTCCAAATGCGGTCAAAACGGCGGGCTTGACCGTTCCTAGCTAGTGGTTGAATCTTGGAATTTTTTTGGTGTTTCTATGATTAAATAGATACTTATTTACCTAGAAATGATTTTTGGAAAAAATAAAGAGCAAACTATGAGGCATTCAGCAGTTCAAATTTGACCTGCTTTCCAACTAAATCGACAAAGAATTTGTCTTTTTCACGTGAGGTGGATCAAAACTTTTTCACCCAACCATTTTGTCAATTGTGCATTATATATGGCCTAGTATTTTATAAAATTAATTTGGTCCATTTTGCAACAATTATTTGGTTGTTCCTTCACAAAAACCTCCTTTTGGGCACTTTCGGAAAATGAAAAATGAATTTTCCGTGCAAAGAAAATGAAAACTTCCTTAGGAAACATTGTTTGGAATTCTAAGATGTACCCTTGTGCACAATATGAGATCATTTGAACAAACTATGCAATGAATGTGGCCAGAAGATTGATCATTTGGCTTGAAAGCCATGAATTTTCACGCATGATAGCTCATTTCTGAGAACACATTTTTGAAATAATTACCGTATTACAAGTTTATTATTTATCCTGGAAAGTTTGTCACATATAATGACACAATGCGAAGGTTTTCCAATTTTTTGATTTTTTTTGAATTTTTTATGCCCGTTTCAAAATGCGGTCAAAACGGCGGGCTTGACCGTTCCTAGCTAGTGGTTGAATGTTGGAATTTTTTTGGTGTTTCTATGATTAAATAGATACTTATTTACCTAAAAATGATTTTTATAAAAAATAAAGAGCAAACTATGAGGCAGCTGCAGTTCAAATTTGACCCGTTTCCAACTAAATCAACGGCAATTTTTCTTTTTCACCAGAGGTGGATCAAAACTATTTTCACCCAACCATTTTGTAAATTGTGCATTATATATGGCCTAGTATTTTATAAAATTGATTTGCTCCATTTTTGCAACTATTATTTGGTAGTTCCTTCACAAAAAAACCTCCTTTTGGGCACTCGGAAAATGAAAAATGAATTTTCCGTGCAAAGAAAATGAAAACTTCCTTAGGCAACATTGTTTGGAATTCCAAGATATACCCTTGTGCCCAATATGAGATCATTTGAACAAACTATGCCATGAATGTAGCCATAAGATTGATCATTTGGCTTGAAAGCCATGAATCTTCACGCATGATAGCTCATTTTTGAGAAAACTATTTTAAAATAATTACCGTATTACAAGTTTATCATTTCTCCTGGAAACTTGGTCACATATAATGACACAATGCGAAGGTTTTCCAATTTTTTGATTTTTTTTAAAATTTTTTATGCCCGTTTCAAAATGCGGTCAAAACGGCGGGCTTGACCGTTCCTAGCTAGTGGTTGAATCTTGGAATTTTTTTGGTGTTTCTATGATTAAATAGATACTTATTTACCTAGAAATGATTTTTGGAAAAATAAAGAGCAAACTATGAGGCAGCTGCAGTTCAAATTTGACCTGCTTTCCAAGCTGAATCGATTTACAATTTGTCTTTTTCACCAGAGGTGGATCAAAACTTTTTCACCCAACCATTTTGTCAATTGTGCATTATATATGGCCTAGTATTTTATAAAATTGATTTGGTCCATTTTGCAACAATTATTTGGTAGTTCCTTCACAAAAACCTTCTTTTGGGCACTCGGAAAATGAAAATGAATTTTCCGTGCAAAGAAAATGAAAACTTCCTTAGGCAACATTGTTTGGAATTCCAAGATGTACCCTTGTGCACAATATGATATCATTTGAACAAACTATGCCATGAATGTGGCCATAAGATTGATCATTTGGCTTGAAAGCCATGAAACTTCACGCATGATAGCTCATTTCTGAGAACACTTTTTTAAAATAATTACTGTATTAGAAGTTTATTATTTTTCCTGGAAACTTGGTCACATATAATGACACAATGCGAAGGTTTTCCAATTTTTTGTTTTTTTGAATTTTTTATGCCCGTTTCAAAATGCGGTCAAAACGGCGGGCTTGACCGTTCCTAGCTAGTGGTTGAATCTTGGAATTTTTTTGGTGTTTCTATGATTAAATAGATACTTATTTACCTAGAAATGATTTTTGGAAAAAATAAAGAGCAAACTATGAGGCAGCTGCAGTTCAAATTTGACCCGCTTCCAGCTGAATCGACGGCAATTTGTCTTTTTCACCAGAGGTGGATCAAAACTTTTTTCACCCAACCATTTTGTCAGTTGTGCATTATATATGGCCTAGTATTTTATAAAATTGATTTGGTCCATTTTTGCAACAATTATTTGGTAGGTCCTTCACAAAAAAACCTCCTTTTGGGCACTCGGAAAATGAAAAATGAATTTTCCGTGCAAAGAAAATGAAAAATTCCTTAGGCAACATTGTTTGTCATTCCAAGATGCAAACTTTTGCAAAATATGATATCATTTGAATAAAACTATGCCAAAGATGTTGCCATCACATTGGCTCTTCTCCACATGCAACGTCTTCTCCTTTGCGTGCGTGCGTGTGTGTGTGTGTGGGGGGGGGGAGGGGTCTCCTGGGCATCCGATCCTTTCGTCATGGTCGACATCGACGGGCATAATAAATGATTGTGATTTTCTAATCCATTAAATAAATGATTAGATTTTTCTTTTTCTCGTAATAGATAGATATGAGAGGTGGATGGAAACATCTTGACATTATTATTTTTAGTTAATTGTACATAAATTATGAACTAATATTTTTGAAAAAAGGATGTGGCCCATTTTTACAACAAAGATTTGTAGTCTTTTATTTAAAAGTCGGTGATTTGGGTCCAAAATTTAAAGATTCCACCGCAAGACAACTAGCCAATGAGAAGTGAGGAACCATGTTCACGCGGATCGCCCAGTCGGACGCGATATGAGCCATCCATCACGCACACATCAACGGTGAAGCTTCTCCCGAGAAACCCAAACCCAAACCCACCTACCCACCCTCATCCTTTCCCATTTTCTAGATCCGATCGAGACCCCACCGCCCCCGCCTTCCTCTGCCATGACTCCTCCCGCGATTCCCACCACCACTGCTCCCGCCTTCCTCCCCCTCCCGCGATTCCCACCACCGACGCCCCCGCCTTCCTCCCCCTCCCACGATTCCCACCGCCGCCGCCCTCGCCCCCGCTTTCCCATTCTCCAGATCAGATCGAGATAACCACCACTACCGCACCATTCATCCCCCACATCCACCAGTCCACGCGCAGCCCCAGCCTCCTTCTCGGCCATGGCGTCACGGCAGGCTTTCTCGCCGACGCGCGCGTGCTGCTTTGATGCGCGCCGCTCCGTCGAGCTGGCCGGGCCGTGGCACGCATGTGGTCTGCTTAGGGTTTGCGGTTGCAACGCTACACGCCGGCCACGGGTCTCCAGCAATCAGGACGGCGACGATGTCAACGGGATCCTCGGGTCTCCTGCAGTGCGTTTCCCTCCCTCCCTCCCTCTCCCACGCCTCCCCTCCCTAGCCCGTGGTTCCTAACAGACGCGTTCCTCTCCTCTCCTTGGGTCTCCTGCAGGGCTCGCATGGGAGCAGCGCACGGAGGAGGCCTTGGAGGAGAAGCGGGAGGAGCCCGAGTGTCCTCGCGCGCCCAGCCCATGGCACAAACACCACGGCGCCCGCCTCGGAGCTGCATCATCTGCTTCGGCATCCTGCCGGCCACGCTCGTCGGCGTCGTCACAGCGCCCCCTCCAGATCAGCTAGGGTTCGGCGAATGAGGTCAGTCCCTCCACTCCTCCTCCTGGCGCCCCCTCTCTTCCTCCCTCCCAAAGATTTCGAAGTTTGGATCTCGGTGCCGTCCTAATACTTTTGTTTGTTTGGGTTCTTTGTGAGCGAACAGGTGTGCAAAGATCTGAGGTGGGGGAGGAAGATCTTCAAAACTGGGTTACGACTGGCTCATGTGGCCATTGCTGTTTATGTTGGCTCTTAGATTCATCAAACCTTGCAAGTTCAATCTGCACTACAAATGTTGCTGGCTATCACAACACTGCAAGCAGTTAAATGATGGGGAATCTGCAATTGCTTTGCCTTGCAAGTTCATAAACACCATATATTTGACTAATTATTGCAACTTTGCATGTTCATCCGAAATTACTAGATGGTTTTTGTCTGTGCAAGTGCCTTAGCATAGTAAATTAATATACTTTTTTGATATCCTGCTAGCAAATGATTATTAGCACAGTTGAGTTCCAGATTTGTTTTAGGGGGTGTGTGTGTGGGGGGGGGGGGTTACACTTTTAGGCCTCAAAGGCAGCAGAGCAGAGTAGTGTTCATCCTTTGTTAATTACTCTTACAAAGGTACTAAAGCAGAGCAGATCCTTTCGCTCTGCTCTGTTTGTTCATTACTGTGCTACTCCTTGCTCCTGTATTCTATTAGCACCAAGTTATATCTTGTGCTTATGATCACAAGCACCAAGTTATATCTTGCCTAGCCTTGTACTGATATGTATTGTTTGATGCTAATTACCCAAGTTAGTGCATGATGTTAAGGATAACCTGAGAACACTTGCCTAAGTTTATAAGATATGACATGTGACAGTTCAAACCTGTTTTTTCGCTCTTTCAATGCTTTTGCTGTTGTATTGTGCTTCTCTAGTTGTTTGAATGCTTCTGCTGCTAGCCTGCTAGACTGCTACTAGCTTGAATAGGTGTGAACTTGTGCTAGTGGTGGTGCTGCTTGTGTTGCTGCTGCTAATTTAATGCTTATACTCACGCCGCTGTTGATTAAATTCTTATGTTGTTGTTGCATGCTTATGCTACTGATTCAATGCTTTAGAAATTAATTGAATTGAACCTGTTGTAATCCTTCCTGTTATACTCGTATTTAATTTTTGGGTTTCTATTTGATATTTTAGTCTGTTATATACGGTTCATCTTCAATTTCTTTTGTAACCTGCTTGGAGCTTAGAATACACAGCCCAACTAGTCTCATATACAACTAAGACCAATGATTCATGCTCAATTCTGTATATGTATGACCAAAGAAAGTTGGAAGGCCCAAATCTTAACGTTAATATGCTCTATTCGCACCATATTCATGCTCATGCATCACCGATTCATCGCTTTTTTGCTTGGTCTATTTTGGCTCATAACCTAAGTATACCAAAACTGACTAAATGATTTCTCCAACTTGCCAAAATTGTCATAATTGTCTCCTGCCTCGTGATGTTAGTCTCTGTGCACTTACCAGTATTGTTACTTGAATGGACGGTCGTGGTAGTAGAATAGGAATTTTCTTTAGGTTATTGTTATAGTGATGTTCATTTCATTACCTAAACTTTGTACCAATGTACCATGCAGGTATGTATAGATTATTATTGTAGAACAACATCAGGTTAATTTGTTGCATTCAAGTTGTTGGAAGCTTTGTTATGCCATGCTTAGTGTTTACTGAATTGGGGTATTTGGGCATGTATGTATAAATTTTAGCCTCTTGAAAGAATATTATTTGCTTCCAGTGTATTTCACTAATAACTTATCTGGATCAGGATCTAATGTTGTCGAGGTTGCTGCTGCTGTGACAGAAGATCAGAAGAAGCTTGGAGATGCGCGCCATAGTTTTAGTTGATGTTGCCACCAAGTTTTGGTGCTTGTGTATCTGTTTTTGATTGTATGTGCACTTGTTGGACGTGCAAACGTGTATGTGCTCTTGTTAGTATTTGACTGGATGATTTCTGGATTTAATCAGTTAATTGAGAGATTTATTGATTTTTTGCTGTTCAAATGTGTAAATTGAAATCTGTGAATGAAAAACACCAAATGTTCTACTTGACAAAATAATATTTGGGCTCTAAAAAGGTTGTGGCCCAAACTATAGTGTATCGGAACAATGTGTATTTCAGAAAAACCAGAAAATAAGCTTAATGAAATGGTTCGCAAAAAGGCCATGTCCCAGAAAATAAAAAGGCCAAATTGCGGGGCGAGGCCCATGTAGCTAGCAAAAATTAACAAAAAAAGTATGAAAAAGGCTGAATTGTTGGGCTAGGCCCATGTAGAAAACCGAATTGGACCGGGCTGAATCTTGTGCCACATCAGCTTGCCATGTTGGATGCCTACGTGGCCTGGGGAGGTTGCTAGTGACCAAAACGCCACAGTGGACATATTTTGGTCATAAATGTCTTCGACCATTCCAGAAGAAAGGTCGCTATAGTCAGTTTACGACCACCAGCTTTTGACCTTCTCTCTTTGGTCACAAAAAGGCCGCAAATGAAAAACCATGACCTTTCAGTGACCAATAGTCAAGGTCACAAGTTGACATATTTCTTGTAGTGCTCGCGGCGGAGCCGGACACGAAGCGCGGCAGGGACCAGTCCGAGTCATCCAAGAGCAGCAGACCGTTTTGCGCCTTCCACAATGTGCACGGCCACAACACCAATGATTTTCAAGAGCTCAGGGCCAGTCGCGACGGACGCTTCGGTCGACGACCCGAGTGCAACGACCGAGGCTACGGCCAAGGAGGAGGACGTGGCGGAGGACGCTGGAACGACCGGGGCCCGCGCCAGGAGTGGCGCGGCCGGCCTTACGAGGACCGCTGGCAGGATCCGCCTCGCAAGGGTGCCTGGAGGGATCAGCTGCCTCCACCACCAAGAAGGAACGACGACCACCATCAAGATGAGGGGGCTGGGGGCTTCTAGGAGCCGCGTGCTATCGCCTGCATCTTGGGCGGAGCTCAAACCCCAGCCTCTCAACGCATATTCAAGTGGTTTGCCCGCGAGGTGAACGCAGTCCTCCCCAGGCTTGAGGCCACGCGCCCGCTCCGGTGGTCCAATTGCGCCATCACCTTCAGTTCGGCAGATCAGCTCAAGTGCGCGGCAACCGCTGGCGCTCTCCCGATGCTTTGTTCGCCCGTCATCAGCAACATACAAGTCACCAAGACCCTCATCGATGGAGGCGCAGGGCTCAACGTCTTGAACGTCGACACGTTCGACAGTCTCCAAGTTCCCTACGATCAGCTTCAGCCTACCAAGCCTTTCTCAGGAGTGACCGATGGTTCCACCACAATGATAGGGCTGGTCTGCCTCCCTGCAACCTTCGGAGAATGCAACAACTATCGCACCGAGCTCACGGACTTCGAAGTTGCACACATCCGTCTGCCATACAATGCCATCCTCGGGTATCCAGCCCTTGCCAATTCATGGCGGTCACGCACCACGGCTACAATGTCCTCAAGATGCCAAGAACCGGCGGGATCATCGTAGTCCCCTGCAAAGAAAGAGATGTGGTGTGCTCCCTCGAGCGCGCCTTCCAAGTAGCGTCAATCGAAGACCCCGACAACAATGCAGCTCAGTACCCTCCTGAAGCCATCTCCAAGAAGAAGAAGCAACTACTCCGTGCCGGACCTCAGGAGAGCGGCACCGCAAGTGGTACCTCATCAGGATCAGCGCCCGTGCCTGGGGCGCCTTCTTCCCTCGCATAGGAAGGCGCGCCCGGCGCCCTCCTCGGGCAGGGCTCGGGGGCTCTCTTCTGGAGGGCCTCAGACCTTGCCAACGTCACGAGGGAGGCGCTCGGGCACCACATGGAGGCGTGCTTCGCAGCACATTTCCCTCAGGAAGACAACGGGCGATGAGCGCCCAACGCTCAGGAGTTCATTGCCAAGACCACTCAGGGGATAGAGGAAGCAAGAGTCATGCGTGGCGACCGCCCCTCACCTGTCGCAGCTTCCCATCCAGGCAAGGATGGCGGGTTGCGCGTCTGCATCGACATTCCAGGGCTCAACGGAGCCGCATCTCAGGAGCTCTTCTGGCCTTCGCATGTGGGACGCTGTGATGGCCCACCTCACAGCTACGTTCGCATGCCTTTCGGCCTGCCGAGCTTGGCATCCACCTACCAACGCAACTTGCGGCGCGTCCTGGTGCCTCAGGAGGCCAGGCACCACACAGTCCTGGCGGAGATGGAGATGGTCCTCAAGGAAGTGCCTGGACCCCCAGAGCCTCCCGAGGCTCAGGGCCCTGGTGGCTCGTGAGGAGCAACCCCTTCGTTGTAAGCCTTCATCTGCCTCAACATTCCTTCATCAACAGAATCAGGTGACATTTTCCAAGTATTTTTTTAGCTGAGAGCGCCCTCAGGACTGTATCATTCCCAGACCGCGTGGGTCCGTCCCTGTGGCATGTATCCCTTTTTATGTCTTTAGCTTACCATGCTGGGGGCGCCCCTCGGGCTGCATCATCCCCAAGCCGCTCGGGCCTGACCCAGTGGCATGTATCTCCCCTGCGTTTACTTGAGCCAGTTTGCTTTCCATGCTTAATCTATCTATGACTATCACCTGCTTGACTATCACCTACTTGATTGTCACCTACAATGGGAGCCGCGCGCCGATCGTCTTTCTTCAGGACCCTTCACGTGAGAGGGTTAGGCACGGCATCTGTGCTCGGGCCCGCCCCTGCAGCGTTGATAAATCCAACGGCTGAGCTCTATCTGGCGGGCCGGTCCCGTTCACATCACCTCCTGGGGCCGTTGGTGCTTGGCCTTCTCGCGCGATAACCTGAGGAGATTCGTTCAGAGCAGGTTTCCTAACCACCTCGCAGGACCACCACAGTGAACAAGAATCAAGACCAGGCGCAACCCACCTTGAGGTAGGGCCTCATGAGTCCCGCGCTGACTCACGAGTGCCCAGACACACCTCGTCTAGCCCTGCCGTGCAAGCCACGTGTCAGGGCAGGGCTGTACACGCCCCGGCGGGGGCTCTCTACAATAGGGAGTCCCCTCCCACGTACCAGTGGAAGCACCATACTCCACGCTGGCCGTCGACACTGCCGAGGAGCGGCTATGCCCGTGCAAGTGCAGAATCATATGCTCAATACTGGTGATAAATAACCGAGGGCGCCCCACGGGTCAGACGCCTTCAGGAGCCCTTGAGCTCGATGGTCCTGCCTCACTGCAACACCTCCCTCGGGAGAGTCAGCGAGGGGCTAGGCACGGGCTGCGCCGGGTCATGCCCAAGCTGCACGCCCAAACCAGGTTCCCTAGACTGTGTCGCGCCGCCTCCCCGAGCTGAGCCTCGGCGAGGGCAAAGGTATGAAGGTTGTTTGCACGTCAAGGGGGACTCCTGAGCATCGCGACTCAGGAGCCTAAGTGGTCACGTAGCCCCTCACTCCTTGGTTCCGATCTGGTCTCCGGTTGGCCCAATAGCTGTTGAGGTATGCGCGGGGCCGGGCCCTGCCGATGTAGAACACTAAACTTACTCCTACGTCCCCTTCCTATAAGCTGTTTGCCCGTCAAGGGGGACTCCGGAGCATCGCGACTCAGGAGCCTAACTGGTCACGTAGCCCCTCTCTCCTTGGGTCTGTCCTGGTCTCCGGTCGGCCCAATGGCGGTTGAGGTATGCGCGGGGCTGGGCTCTGCCGACGTAGAACATAAAGCAGATAGGAAGAAAACCGCAAAATCTCAAAGCAAATATTACAAGACATATTGTTCTCCGAATATGAAACACAAGTTTAAACGCCTCCACGAGGCACGCTACATGTTGCAGTAGTTTCAATAGGAAAGGATCCGTAAGCCAGTCATCCCTGGATACCGCCGGCACCCGCAAGAGGCGCCCTCTCCTGGGTGGCGTCGCCTTCACCTGCACCACCAGTCGAAGGCGTGGGGGCGAAGGCATCGAACCTCTGCATCAGGGCTTCCACCTGACCCCTAACGGCTGCGGCGGCAGCTGCGTAGCGCTCGTCGTCCACAGGCTCCAGCAGCTCGTCAAGGCGAGCGACAGGATCGCGAAGATGGAGGTGGCTGAAGACGCGCGTCAGCGCGGCTGAAGAAAGAACGTGAGCCTCTTCCTCTGCCATCGGGCCGATGCCGCTCACAACTTCCTCAAGCGCCTCGACCAAGTAGGGAAGCAACCGGGCGGGGCCATCCTCATCGGTGGCTAGCGGCTTCTCCAAGCCCTTCTCATAGAGTGACTTCAGAGCCTCGGGAGACCTCTTCTCGAGAAGCGTGAAGGCCGCGCGGTCCTTAGCCAGAACCTTCGCCTTCGCGACAAGTTCGGCTTCCTCCGCCTTCACCTTCCGTTCCAGCTCCTCCAGTCGGCTGCTCTCAATGGCCTGCGCCTTGGCCGACTGCTCCAGCTCGGCGTCCCGACCCTTGACAGCATCCTCCCGGTCCTTCATCTTCTCCTCCTCCGCCTGACGGCCACGGGCTTCCTCTGCGCGTTCGTTATGCAGGGTCTCCAGCTCGGCCTCCAGCGCCTGACAGCGACTCTTGGCGGCCTCGACGTCCTTCAGCGCCGCCTCGCGAGTGGCTGCTGCCTGGGCGGCAGCCTGCTTCTCCTTTTCAGAGGTCGCCACGGCCTGGCTCAGCGCCGCCTGAACAGACACATTGGAATGGAGCCAGCCAGAAACCAGCTCCAGACGCCCGACCACCAGGAGGGGGTCGGCGCCTTGAAGATCTTCTCGCAGTAGGGTCATCTCCAGAAGGGCGTGCTCCAAGACGTCAGGGGAGGCAGAAGGACTTGGGATCAGCGGCGCAGCAGGAGGTCGAGGAGAAGGTATTGTCACCATAGCCTAGGAAGCTGGCAGCTCCTGAGCCTCGAAGGCTCCAACAGCCGAGACGGATGCCGGTGCCTCCGGAGCCCGCGAGGCAACAGGGGCTGACTCCTCCCGAGGGTTCTCCCCCATACCTCGCGAGGACGACCGGGCCGGAGAGACATGAGCGCCCTTCTCCATGGAGGGAGTGTCACAGCCCTAGCTCTGCCTGTTGCCTTTGCTTGTTTCTCATGTCATTATGTTTACAATTTAAATAAACTTGAAATGGGGATTGATCAAACCCTAGCACCTAAAAGAAATCAAATAGGTTCAAATAAAATCTTTTTCAAAGAACCCAAAATGCCTTTGAAAATAGTCATGATTTTTGTTAAAGGTGAAAACCTCTGCCAAAAATGATGCAAATATTTTCAGGCCATTCTGGATATTTGAATTAATTCATAAAGTATTTGAATTGGGGCATTTAATTGCCATACATATAATTAAATGCTCCAACAATTCTGAAAATAGCTAAGGGCCTCTGAGAAAATTCAATTATTGTCCATAATTAATTTCAGAATTTCTAGAAATGATTTGGTGTTTTTCACTAAATCGAAACAAATTGCAAAAGTAGAAAACAGAAACAAATGGAAAGGCACAAGACTTACCAGGTCCTTACCTGGCGCCCACCAACCGGCCCGACACCCTAGCTGGCCAGCCCAGCCCAGCAGGCCCAGGTGCACGTGCCATCGCGTCCTGGCCACGCGCTGCGCCACCTCCTGCTTCCCGCCGCTTCCCCGACGCGGCTGTGAACGCCACGACACCCCCGGACCCTCTGCACCTCTCCCCTCTCTCGCTGGACCTCCTCCCCTCCTCTGGCTCTCTCCCTCGCACCACCCGAACACGCCTGCCACCGCCGGCGTGCACCACCACGGCCACCGCCTCCCCCTCGCTTCCCTGACCGGCTCAAGAGCTTCGCCTCGTCGCCCTCGTCCTCTCAGCCGAGCCACGTGGCACCTAACGCCCCCGAACATCGTCACCGCGGCCATCTTCTACCTCGGGCAACCGAGATCGCCGGCGCCCAACCGCCATCCACGGTGCCTCCCCGAGCCTGCTGATCCCTCCATTGGAATCCATGTGAGCTCCGCCTCCTTTCCCCCTTCTCCCCGTGCTCTATTTCACTCTCTAGCCGCCATTCCCATCGAGCCTGAGAGCTCGGCTCCGCCGGCCATGTCGCCGCCGTGGCCACAGTCACCGCGCTTTGCATCCGAGCACACCACCATGCTCAGCACGTTCTCATGAGCCCGTAGCCACCCGCAGCGCCTCCTCCTGAGCTCTGTAGCGCCACCCCGAGAATGCCGACCTGCCACCACCGCTAAACCTCGTCGCCGGCCACTTTTCCGGCCACCCCAGCTCACCCCGTTTGCACCGTTGGATGTGCGGGATCACCAGCAGCTCGTAGATGCTCTCCGTCGTTGATTTGGGCGCCGGAGGAGCGAACCCAAACCCATCCGCCGCACCTGTCGTCGCCGGTGTCGAGTCGCCGGTGGGTTTGACCCCGCCGGCCTGGGGTTGACCCCGCTGACCAAGTTGACCCCGGGTGGGCCCAGTTTGACCCTCTGGGTCGATGACAAATGGGACCCGCCTGCTAATTAAGTTAGGATTAAGGCTAACCAAAAACTAGTTAGACTAATGGCACTGACATGCGGGACCCACTGGTCAGGTTTGACCTGGACCACCCCGTTGACCTGCTGACGTCACCCTGACGCATTAATCCAATTACTGTAATTATTCTTATACAGGGAATTCCAGAAAATAGTTCAAACTTCAAAAATTCATAGAAATTAATCTGTATCCCCAAATGCAAAGATTTATATATGAAAAATGATCAGAAAAATCCAATCTTTCCATCTGTACTAGTTTCATGCATGTCAGAACACATTAACCTTGCTGTTTAGGTGAAACAAGCTAATGCACTTATATGTCTTATTATTTTGGGTGATCATTTGAATCCTTGGTTCAAATGGACTCAAACCTTTCTGTCCCAAGTTGCATTAGACCTATCACACATCATATTGCCATGTCATAGCATGCATCATATTGTCGCATTGCATTGATTGTGTCCTTCTGTGTTTGCCGGTAACCGTCCCCTCTCAGTAGACGATGTTCCGACGACGAGATCGATGACACCAATGAAGAACTATATTATCTTCAGAAGTGCCAGGCAAGCAAAACCCCCTTGTTCATTCCGATACAATCCCACTCTCTCGCTCCTGCTCTCTTTTACTGCATTAGGACAACAACGAATCATCATTACTTCTTTGTGGTAGCTGAACCCCTTTATCCTCTCGCATGACTGTCATTGCCACAGTAAATAGATGAAACCCACTAGCATGAGTAGGAGTTGTTTGAGCCCTGTTGTGCCTACTCATTCATGCTTGTTTGTCATGCCTGCTACTTCTTAGAGTTGAGTTAGTTCTGATTCATCGGGGGTGAATCAGAGGTGTGTAAACATGTCCTACTGTGTGTGAGCTAAGTGTGTGAACACGATTTGGTAAAGGTATCGGTGAGAGGCCATGTAGGAGTACATGGTGGGTTGTCTCATTGAATCCGTCCTCAGGAACTAAGTTATGTGTTTGTGATCCATGAAAGAGCTACTACCACGCATTGGGCCCGAAACCAATGGACCCTCTCGACTTATTAACTGCCCTTGTCCTCTGTCCAGGAGTTGCAAGTAGTTACTAGTGTTTGTAGTATGCTGGGGGCCGTGCGCAGCGCTGGCCTGAGGGGTGCGCTGTGTTGCGGTAGGCACGTGGCCTGGTGTACCAAGCGCCCGTTTGGTGTCTCGGGAACCCTGCACACATCGTTTGGGGCTGTGAGCGAAACTCCGGCCGAATCTCCTCGCGGATGGAACCCGAATAGGCGATAAACCTGGATTAGAGACTTGTGTGGTTAGTCAGGTCGTGGGCGACTCCCTCGCCAGGCTTCCGCTTGAAGGTTGCCGAGATACATGACGTGTACATGGTGGTAAGTGGCGAGAGCGTGTGTGAAGAAGTACACCCCTGCAGGGTTATAAATGATATATTCGAATAGCCGCGTCCACGGTAAAGGACTTCTGGGTTGCCTGTACAGTTCATAGACAAGTGAAAGTGAATACTCTAAAATGCACAAGATAAGCGTGAGTGCTATGGATGGCGATCTCAGAGGGAGACGGAGGCGGATCCATAGTGGTGTATTGATATGGTGAATATGTGGACTCGTAGCGCCACCTCAAAAGAGTTACTTGCAATCGTAGTTTAGGATAGCCACCGAAGTCAAAGCTGGCTTGCTGCAGTTAAACTCCACCACCCCCTTTGTTGATACCGATGCATATGTAGTTAGTTCTGATATAAGTCTTGCTGGGTACATTTGTACTCACGTTTGCTTAATTTATGTTTTGCAGAGAGACTTCAGTCTCGCTAGTAGTTCCGCGTGGACTTCGACGTCTAGCTTGTTACCTCAGCTACGATCTTGTGCCCTCGGCAGTATCTGGTAGATGGTCAGGCTTCTCAGCCTTCTTCATTTGTAGATGTCTGTACTCAGACATGTTATGCTTCCGCTTGTGCTTTGATTTGTATGCTCTGAATGTTGGGTGATGAGACCCATGTTTGTAATATCTTGCTCCTCGGAGCCTAATGAATAAATACTTGAGTCGTAGAGTTATGTTGTGATGCCATGTTGTGTTTACACATATCAAGCATATTGTGTGTATGATTGAAATGCTTGGTATGTGTGGGATCTGACAACCTAGTTGTTTATCCTTGGTAGCCTCTCTTATGGGGAAATGTAGTCTTGTTCTTCCATGAGCCATAGTAGTCCGCTACAGCCCGGTTCACCGGAGTCCTGCTAGCCCAGCACTACTGCTCCGGAACACTTGACTGGCCGGCATGTGATTCACTTCGTTCCTGTGTCTGTCCTTCGGGGAAATGTCACGCGGTGACATCCGGAGTCCTGCCTAGCCTGCTACAGCCCGGGTTCCCAGAGTCCTGTTAGGCCAATGCTACAGCCCGGATTCAAGACGCCCAATCGACATGCTCGGTGTTGATTCATGTATTCCGGTCCCTATAAGTTAGTGTCACTTTGGGTTCACGACTAGTCATCTCGGCCCGGGTTCTCTGTCATATGGATGCTAGCGACACTATCATATACGTGAGCCAAAAGGCGCAAACGGTCCCGGGCCATGGTAAGGCGACACCCGTGGGAATACCGTGCGTGAGGCCGCAAAGTGATATGAGGTGTTACCGGCTAGATCGATATGACTTGGAATCGGGGTCCTGACAGCTTTGGTATCAGAGCCTGACTGCCTTTAGGATTACCAAGCCAAACTGGTCGAAGTTGTGTCTAGAAATGCTTTAGTTATGTAAGGGAATTGATTGTGGAAGGGAACGTAAGGCTCTTTTTACTCCTTATACCTTATGCCCTTCTGATCTGAGTCAGCCTCTTCTTTTCTACGAGGATTAAGAACTAGGCTTCTCATCTTTCTATTAGGATGACGTGTTACTACCCCATAGACTTATGTGATTGATGGATTCAAGCCCGAGTTCGGTTCCTACTACTTCTGTGTGTTGACAGTTCATCTCAGAACCTTGATATTGTGATGTTGAGTGGTCATGCCACTATTTTTCAGGATGTCTCAAATCATTTTGAGCATTTACAGCCGTTATGCTGTCCGAGTTATCCCAGGTCTCTAAATAGTCCGATGCATTTGCAAATCCTTTCTTTCCGTTCCGGATGTCCTTTCTGGCCAGGTTAACCACACTAATCGGTGAGTTGAGGTATTCTGTTGCCTTGACGTATATGTTGGAGCTATTACTATGACCCTAGGTGTCTTATGAAACCATCTAGTAATCTAGCCATATTTTGTGTTTCCAGTGTGATGATTCTGGCCATCATTCTCGAAAGCATCATGTGATGCCATTTAGTAGTAGGTATTCTATTCCTGGGTTCTTGAACCCGAGATTCACCCTACTTACCTCATGTTGATAGTGTTTGCTAGTTCCTTTAGGTTATTAGTAACTTTGTGATAGTCCTCGAGGTCCGTGGTATTTCCTTCTTCCAAATACTATGAACAGCTTATGGCAGAAGTTCCTCGTTGAACCAAAAGATCACAACCAGAGTACTCTTGAGGAGTTCTCCATTCATAATTGTGATTCTGCCAGTTCTACCTTTCTGCATGGGTTACCTGGAAGAAACATGTTGAACTTGGTTCGACATACTAATCTATGCATCCACAACTCAGAAAGATATATGTTCCCTTGAGTTGTCCCTCTTTAGTTGTCTTCTGACCTTCATCTATCAATTGATAGTCAAGAGTATGTGTGCGATCGTGTTCATCGATGCCTATTATTCTAGTGGTCCGTCAAGACATTCTATTCTGGAATGAATAGGAGAAACAAACTCCAGTACCTCATCCATATCTAGGATTGGGTCAAAGTAGTTGTATTCCACAGATCAAAATGCTAATCCAGCTTTTGTTCTGTTCTACCTTGGAGTGTTACCATCTTTATGTCAAGAGTGTCATGAGAACTGCACCACCTTTTATGAATTCTTGACTCAGTAATACTTCTTGCCATCATTGTTCATTCCTCGGTTCCCGTGTTATTGTAACCGGAATGCCGACAAGTGTACTGTGATGTGCGAAATCAATACTCCGAGCAACTCGTTGCTTGGTAGTAAATGGACAATATTCTCATTCTTAGCGTGTTGGTTATTAAATCATCATCCTATGATTGATCGTGCTACCTAGTCCTTATTTCTGGCGCACTCTTCGATCAATGAGTTAGGATTGTGTCAATCCCTCATTCTTTTGATCATATCATCTTGCCCTTAAAAGCAAGGTTGTTCTCGAGCTTAGTAACATACCGATGGTTCATGATTTTCCGAATGTTTTCTCGGAAGTATTACCAGGTTGTCCCCTGACTATTATGTTGAGCTCGTGATCAAGTTGGTTTCTTGTGAACCACCCTTTCTCCAAGAATCTGTGTTGGATACCCCTGAGCTAGTTGGTTGAGCTAAACAACAACTTGGAGAGTTGGAAGATGTAAGCTTGTCCGATTCAGTTCATCTTAAGGGATATCTTGTATGTGTGTTGAAGAAAGATGATATCTTCATCGATTGATCCTCATGACCAGTTGTTGGACCTATTGTCTTGCCAAAGCTTTGATTTGAGTGTGGGCTATCCTCAAATCAAATCAGAACCAACAATGTTCTTAATGTTGTCTTACTCATGGTTGATCTCTCGAGCATACACCATTATATCCTTTGGTCTGACCAATACTATCACTTGTTCTCATAATTATGGAATTCCATTTTTATGGAAACCTAGATGAATTGTTGTTGAGCCCGTCGACAACATCCTTGCCTTCTCCATAATTTTATTGAACATTAAGCTAGTGTTGGAAATTTTTGAAAGCATTTGCTCGTGCTAGCTCATGAAGCATATGTTCGGATGTAAGAAGTGATTTCCTCTTAACTCATGTGCATTTGATGCAAGTTGCTGCCATGACTTTGAGAAAGTCAATGTTGCTTCCTCTGGAATCATCCCAAATCAGTCATGCATACGTGCAAAGTATTCTGTGGTCTGGAGACTTGCAACCTTCATTCTATATGTGTCCCTAGCACACCAAGCCACTGATTGATTTTTCCAAGGAAAAGGAGTTGTTGTGCTAATCCTAGGTCATGCACAACACTTCGTTACCATAGATGATGGTTCCCCACCTAAACTCGGTAGTGTTTTATCATAAGACTACCATGTGGTCATGCTTATCTGGGACAGCGTGTTCACATGTGTTTAGCAGAACCAGCTCATGTTTTGGAGCTTGTTATCTTAGTTCATTCCTCGAGAATCTCGCAACGCCATCTCGTCGAATTGTGTTGCAAACTTTCTTTTCAGACATGCTGAGTCTGAACTATCCTATTACCAATCGGATCTGAATCTCAGGCACCTTCTTTCCAAGCGTGGAATTATAGCAATTCATCTCCTTTCTACTCATGCACCTTCTTTCCAAGCGTGGAATTATTGCCCACCAAATCAAACCTCGTCGATTGTTCTTCCATCCCTCTCGATGTGTGTTTTGTGTCTCAACTCGAGATGTTTCAACATCTCATTCCATGAGTTGATTTTGTATAGCTCGATCTTCAAGGAGATCAATCCTAGTAGAGTTTCTTTCCGTCATCATCGTGTCGATGAAACTCTCTAAAGCGAAGATGCCAAGATCAATATGACGCAAGGAGTTGACATCTTTAAGAAGGGCAGTTGGATCATGAAGATTGTGCTAAGCCTTGCATCCCCTTTTTCTTCTCACCTCATGTCCTGAATCTCGGGACGAGATTCTTGTTTAGTGGGGGTGAGTTGTCACAGCCCTAGCTCTGCCCTGTTGCCTTTGCTTGTTTCTCATGTCATTATGTTTACAATTTAAATAAACTTGAAATGGGGATTGATCAAACACTAGCACCTAAAAGAAATCAAATAGGTTCAAATAAAAGCTTTTTCAAAGAACCCAAAATGCCTTTGAAAATAGTCATGATTTTTGTTAAAGGTGAAAACCTCTGCCAAAAATGATGCAAAAATTTTCAGGCCATTCTGGATATTTGAATTAATTCATAAAGTATTTGAATTGGGGCATTTAATTGCTATACATATAATTAAATGCTCCAACAATTCTGAAAATAGCTAAGGGCCTCTGAGAAAATTCAGTTATTGTCCATAATTAATTTCAGACTTTATAGAAATGATTTGGTGTTTTTCACTAAATCAAAACAAATTGCAAAAGTAGAAAACAGAAACAAATGGAAAGGCAGAAGACTACAAGGTCCTTACGTGGCGCCCACCAACTGCCCAAAGCACCCTTAGCCGGGCCAGCCCAGCCCAAAGAGGCCCAGTGCCGGGCCGTCCCCAACCTCCCCGCCAGTGGGGAGGAGGCGTGTGCCGTCACAGCTGGCCACGCGCCGCGCCACCTCCTGCTTCCCGCCGCTTCCCGAAGCGGCTGTGAACGCCACGCCACCCCGGACCCTCTGCACCTCTCCCCTCTCTCGCTGGACCTCCTCCCCTCCTCTGGCTCTCTCCCTCGCACCACCCGAACGCGCCCGCCGCCGCCGACGTGCACCACCACGGCCACCGCCTCCCCCTCGCTTCCCTGACCAGCTCAAGAGCTACGCCTCGTCGCGCTCGTCCTCTCAGCCGAGCCACGCGTCACCGGATGCCCCCGAACGTCGTCACCGCGGCCGTCTTCTACCTCGGGCAACCGAGATCGCCGGCGCCCAACCGCCGTCCACGATGCCTCCTCGAGCCTGCTGATCCCTCCATTGGAATCCATGTGAGCTCCGCCGCCTTTCCCCCTTCTCCCCGTGCTCTATTTCACTCTCTAGCCGTCGTTCCCATCGAGCCCAAGAGCTCGGCTCCACCGGCCATGTCGCCGCCGTGGCCACAGTCACCGCGCTTTGCGTCCGAGCACACCACCGTGCTCAGCACGTTCTCATGAGCCCGTAGCCACCCGCAGCGCCTCCTCCTGAGCTCTTTAGCGCCACCCCCAGAATGCCGAGCTGCCGCCGCCGCTAAACTTCATCGCCGGCCACATTTCCGGCCACCCCAGCTCACCCCGTTTGCACCGTTGGATGCGCGGGATCACCAGCAGCTCGTAGATGCTCTCCCTCGTCGATTTGGGCACCGGAGGAGCGAACCCGAGCCCATCCTCCGCACCTGTCGTCGCCGGTGTCGATTCGCCGGTGGGTTTGACCCCACCGGCCTGGGGTTGACCCCGCTAACCAAGTTGACCCCGGGTGGCCCCAGTTTGACCCTCTGGGTCGATGACAAATGGGACTCGCCTGCTAATTAAGTTAGGATTAAGGCTAACCAAAAACTAGTTAGACTAATGGCACTGACATGCAGGACCCACTGATCAGGTTTGACCTGGACCGCCCCGTTGACCTGCTGACGTCACCCTGACGCATTAATCCAATTACTGGAATTATTCTTATACAGGGAATTCCAGAAAATAGTTCAAACTTCAAAAATTCATAGAAATTAATCTGTATCCCCAAATGCAAAGATTTATATATGAAAAATGATCAGAAAAATCCAATCTTTCTATCTGTACTAGTTTCATGCATGTCAGAACAATTTAACCTTGCTGTTTAGGTTAAACAAGCTAATGCACTTACATCACTTATTATTTTGGGTGATCATTTGAATCCTTGGTTCAAATGGACTCAAACCTTTCTGTCCCAAGTTGCATTAGACCTATCACACATCATATTGCCATGTCATAGCATGCATCATATTGTCGCATTGCATTGATTGTGTCCTTCTGTGCTTGCCGGTAACCGTCCCCTCTCAGTAGACGATGTTCCGACGACGAGATCGATGACACCAATGAAGAACTATATTATTTTCATAAGTGCCAGGCAAGCAAAAGCCCCTTGTTCATTCCGATGCAATCCCACGCTCTTGCTCCTGCTCTCTTTTACTGCATTAGGACAACAACGATTCATCTATTACTTGCTGCGGTAGCTGAACCCCTTTATCCTCTGCATGACCTGTCATTGCCACAGTAAATAGATGAAACCCACTAGCATGAGTAGGAGTTGTTTGAGCCCTGTTGTGCCTACTCATTCATGCTTGTTTGTCATGCCTGCTACTGCTTAGAGTTGAGTCAGGTCTGATTCATCGGGGGTGAATCAGAGGTGTGTGAACATGTCCTACTGTGTGTGAGCTAAGTGTGTGAACATGATTTGGTAAAGGTATCGGTGAGAGGCCATGTAGGAGTACATGGTGGGTTGTCTCATTGAAGCCGTCCTCAGGAACTGAGTTCTGTGTTTTGATCCATGACACAGCTACTACCACGCATTGGACTCGAAACCAATGGACCCTCTCGACTTATTAACTGCCCTTGTCCTCTGTCCAGGAGTTACAAGTAGTTTCTGGTGTTTGTGTACTATCTTTGGGGGCCGTGCTGGCGCTGGCTGAGGGTGGGGGCTGTGTTGCGATGAAACACGTGGCCCGGTGTACCGGGCGCCCGTTTGGTGTCTCGAGAACCCTGCACACATCGTTTGGGGCTGTGAGTGAAACTCTGGCCGGATCTCCACGCGGATGGAACTCGAATATGCGATAAACCTGGACTAGAGACTTGTGTGGTTAGTCAGGTCGTGGCCGACTCCCTCGCCAGGCTTCCGCTTGAAGGTTGCCGAGATACACGACGTGTACATGGTGGTAAGTGGCGAGAGCGTGTGTGAAGAAGTACACCCCCGCAGGGTTATAAATGATCTATTCGAATAGCCGCGTCCACGGTAAAGGACTTCGGGTTGCTCGCATACGGTTCATAGACAAGTGAAAGTGAATACTCTAAAATGCGCAAGATAAGCGTGAGTGCTATGGATGGCGATCTCGTAGGGAGATGGGAGCGGATCCATAGTGGTGTATTGATATAGTGAATATGTGGACTCGTGTGCGCCACCTCAAAAGAGTTACTTGCAGTCGTAGTTAGGATAGCCACCGAGTCAAAGCTGGCTTGCTGCAGTTAAACTCCACCACCCCCTTTGTTGATACCGATGCATATGTAGTTAGTTCTGATGTAAGTCTTGCTGGGTACATTTGTACTCACGTTTGCTTAATTTATGTTTTGCAGAGAGACTTCAGTCTCGCTAGTAGTTCCGCGTGGACTTCGACGTCTAGCTTGTTACCTTAGCTACGATCTTGTGCCCTCGGCAGGATCTGGTAGATGGTCAGGCTTCTCAGCCTTTTTCATTTGTAGATGTCTGTACTCAGACATGTTAAGCTTCCGCTTGTGCTTTGATTTGTATGCTCTGAATGTTGGATGATGAGACCCATGTTTGTAATATCTCGCTCCTCGGAGCCTAATGAATAAATACTTGAGTCGTAGAGTTATGTTGTGATGCCATGTTGTGTTTACACATATCGAGCATATTGTGTGTATGATTGAAATGCTTGGTAGTTGTGGGATCCGACAACCTAGTTGTTTATCCTTGGTAGCCTCTCTTATGGGGAAATGTAGTCTTGTGCTTCCATGAGCCATAGTAGTCCGCTACAGCCCGATTCACCGGAGTCCTGCTAGCCCAGCACTACTGCTCCGGAACACTTGACTGGCCGGCATGTGATTCACTTCGTTCCTATGTCTGTCCCTTCGGGGAAATGTCACACGGTGACATCCGGAGTCCTTCCTAGCCTGCTACAGCCCGGGTTCCCGGAATCCTGTTAGCCCAGTGCTACAGCCCGGATTCGCACGCTGCTGACCGACATGCTCGATGTTGATTCATGTATGCATGTCCCTATAAGTTAGTGCCACTTTGGGTTCACGGCTAGTCATGTTGGCCCAGGTTCTCTGTCATATGGATGCTAGCGACACTATCATATACGTGAGCCAAAAGGCGCAAACGGTACCGGGCCATGGTAAGGCGACACCCGTGGGAATACCGTGCGTGAGGCCGCAAAGTGATATGAGGTGTTACCGGCTAGATCGATGTGACTTGGAATCGGGGTCCTGACAGGGAGACGCAGGCGGAGCAGGTAGGTTGGTCTCGGGCGGCACCACTGCCCCCTCCTTCCTCTTCTTCGTCACAGGCGTCGTCCTAATCGCACAACGGAGAAGCATCAAGAAGCAGCAGCACAATCAGGAACAAGACGGAGCACGAATACTTACTGGCCCACCGTGGTGTAGTCCACCTTCCTCTTGCTGAGCTTGAAGCCCAAGAGCCTCCCAGACCGGAGCGCAGGCGCACAAGCCCCAGGAGCAGAGGAAGGAGCAGCAGGTGGGCTGGAAGCGGTTCTAGGCGGTGCCAGAACAGAAGCAGCCTCGTGGGAGATCACCGCCGATCGGCCCCTCGTCGGGATTTCTGGCTCCCCTTCTCCTGGCGGGCGCCAGCCTCGTTGTCGTCAGGAAGGGTGCGGACGATGTCAGCTTTGCTCAAGGGGGAGGTCTCCCCTGTCCCTTTAAGGGTCAACTTCGAGTCTTCCTCCTCCTCTTCCTCCCCGCGGGACTCATCAGAAGACAACTCCACCAGCGTCGGTGCCACAGGGGCCCTAGTAGGCGCCGGCGGCACCAGCCCGCGCCCGTCAAAAGTCGGCCTAGAGGCCACGACCTGCGCCCCGACCTCATGGCAAAACAAGGGAGTGAAGATGCTCGGCGGGTACTCCTAGTCGTCCCCGACTAGGAGGCAGAGAACCACAGCCAGCTCACCATCGAACAAGGCCTTCGGGTTCAGGAGAACCTTGTCCTCTTCGTCCCCAAGCTCCCACAAGGGGTGCGTACGAGCCTGAAGCGGGGCTACGCGCAGCGTCAGGAATTCCCTCAGGAGCATGGCCCCTGTCACTTTTGCCACCTTCGCGTTGCCCGGCTTCTGGTCGGTCTTCATCTGCTCCAGCACCAACGTCGCCCACTCATCGGTGAGCTTCACGCAAGACCACCCCTTGTTAGATTGGGGCATCTCCATTGGCAGCGCCTAGCGTGGGTGGACGCATTTAGCGTCCATCATGGCCCACTTGCTCCTGAACCCATCGGCCTTCTTCCCAGTCTTCGAGATTGAGTTGGCCTTGCCGGCCGCGATGAAATTGGCACACCCGGAGGTATGACCCTCGTTGATGCGGAGGAAGAAGAAGTGGCGCAGCAGAGCCACGGACGACATCACGCAAAAGTACGCCTCGCAGTAGTAGGCGAAGATCGACAAGAGAAGGATAGAGTTGGCATGAAGATGCAGCGCCTGCAGACCGTAGTGGCCAAGGACCTCATAGAAGAAGTCAGAGAAGGGGGGAACCAACCCTGCGACGATGTTGCTCGTGAAGAAGGGGAAGAAGGTGCTTCCCTCGGGCTCCGGCATGTCGGGGCCGGCCCGGAGCCCAGTCCTCCCCCTCTCGTTGCTTTCCCCCGGCGTCAGCAAGCACGTGGCGGCGAGGTTCTTCTCCGAGACGTTGGGCGCGTCGAGAGCTGGTTCGTACCATGCCGGCGTCAGCAAGCGCGTGGCGGTAGTGGTGCCGCCCGAGACCAACTTACCTGCTCCGCCGGCGTCTCCCTCCGTGGTGTAGTCCACCTTCCTGTGACACCCCAAAAATTTTAACCTTGTTTTGTTAATTAAAAGTTTTGCCAGGAAACTTAAACTTTTATTTTCTGGATTCCCTTTTGATTTCAGAACCTTTCTGTCCTTTATCTTTATGAAGTTTTAACCCAAGTGAAAACTTCCCAAGTTTATTATTGGACTTTTTTACCCTCTCAAGAAAAACACTTCTATTATCAGTGGGTTTATTTGCATAAAATTTTGCTCTCTGAGTTTTATTCCTTAAAGTGGGTTTTTATTAGTTTTGAAGCCCTATTTGAACTACAACCATTTGATAAATTTGTTTAAAATTCCAACCAAAATTTGGGGATGTCAGGTGATGTTTTTAAATCCCTTTTATGCAAAAATATCTTCTGTTCATTGGAGAATTAGAGCTCTACACCAAATTTTCAAATCTGGTCCAGTGGGCAATTTTGCACTACAACCTATTTAAATATTTCTTTAAAACTTCCACCAAAATTATGGGATGTCAATAGGAGTATATTATTCAACTTTATGCAAAAACCCAGTTATGTTCTTTGAAAAATTTGAGTGAATCAACTTTCTGGTCCAACTTGATTATTTGTACAGCAACCACATTTTAACTTGCTCCTTTACCCATGATTCTTTTTCCTGCTTGTAGTCCTTCCTGCAAAACCCTTAAGACCAGGAGCATGAACCCATTGGAATATTTTTAGCACATAGTATGACAACCTTTAGTTTCTGCCCAAAAATTTTTTTCTCAAATTTTTGCACAAACAAGTTTCTATGTTTGACAAACTAAACCTACCACCACAAGCTACACCTAAGGAGACACAGATCTGGAGATTTTGGCCACTCCAAGAACTGCCTAGATGCCTTTAGCATTTTGCCAAACACCTTGTGTGCATGGCCAGTTTTGGCATGGTTTTTAGTTAGCATTGCAAGCTTGGTCTCCTGGCCTAACCCCCTTGTCCATTAACTTCCTTGCAAACTCTAGCCTAGTCCTGTTAATTGCCAGCCTCACTCGAGCACCCTAGACCACCCTGGCATTCTGTCGAGCATGTCGCGTGCGTGCTCTGGGCGCGCCCAGAGCGCACGTTTTGCACGCGCGCGTGCAACCGAGCCGCCGCGTTCGCCCCCCACGCCCCTGGCCTTTGCTCGCCTGCAGAGCCACGCCCCACCCTCGACCACTCGCCAGAACGCGCCAAGCTGCCCTAGTGCCCTACAGCGCCGCTGTTAGAGCCGCTTGGCGGCACACCGGCGTCCGCAGTGCGCCTCTGCCATGGACGGGGCCGCCCGAGCCACCACATCCTCGCCATCTGGCCTCGTGAGCAGGCCGCCCATATCTCCAAGCCGTCCTCTAGCGCCGACCCTGCTCCGGCCATCGCCACGTCGCTCTGCCGCAACAGAAGCGGTCGGTCGGCGATCTTATCCCCGGCGATGGCGGAACCGACCTTCCCCGGCTATATATAGCCCCAGGCCTCGCTCGAGCCTCCTCAGCAGCCCCGTACCACCCCTCTAGCGCGCCCCACGACCGGCAAGCAACGGCGGGGGACCTTCTTCCTCGCCTCCGACCGATTCCGCCGCCGCCGCCCTCCGGTCCGTTTCATCGCAACCAGGCCTTTCCCCGTCCATCCAGCACCGCCAACCTTCTCCCCTTGACCTTGCGGAGCGGCCCAACCGCTCAAACACGATCTAAGGCCACCATAGCCCAAACCCCCATTGCATCCCGAAGCTACCTCCGCCGCGGGGCTCGCCGCCGGCGACTTCCCCCGTCCCCACCTGCCCACCGACCACCAGGAGGACCGCCCTGGACTGGCGGATCCATCCCCACCATCGGTTTCTCGAACCGTGCCGCCGTTCACCGGCGAGCGTCGTCGGAGCCCTCGCCTCGGCTCGGACAGAGGAGGAAGAGTGCGGGGGACTAGTCAAACCTGACCAGTGGGCCCGCTGGACCCACTGTCAGTGACCCACGCGCGGTCCATGCTGGATAAGTGGAGACGTAAACTCGCAATACGCCTTCGACGTGGTCAGTTTTCGAAACGTTTTTCCTTTTTTCTGTTTTATTTTAAAAACAGATTTTGACCAAAACTTTGACTGGCTATAACTTTTTAAATATAAGTCCAAATGAGTTGATTCTTTTTCCTACCTCTCTCAAATATTGTCTAGTTTATTTTCAGATTTATTTCAAGATTTTTGAGACAACTTTTTTTGTACTGTTTTTTTAAAGTATGTGTTATTTGAATATTTTTAAATAGGATTTTTGAAGAGAGGAGAAAACTTTCAAAGGTTTTTGGGATGCACCCTGCCTCCCCACAACTTGAAGGCAAGCATTCTGAACCCTGGCATAATATTTCATGTGTTATTTGTGCGGATACAACACCACCTCGACACGGAGTATCCGTTATTTCATGTGATGATACGTTTCTACTCATGAGTGCATATGGATGAATGCATGCTATTGGAGTTAGATATGTTTGTGATATTAATCACCATCGAATGCCTTCCATGCATACCGGAAGGAATCCGGGGAAGCCTCTGTCTTGGGTAGACATGGGTTTGTCCCTAGTCCTCCGTCGAGACAGTTGTGTCCGGTACGGCATGGTGAGGTATGTCGAGTGGTGATTCTGCCTGTTGGTTGAAGTATATATTGTTATGCTAATCATGCAGGGAATATTTAAACCCCCTGAGTCGACCATAGATCGAGTCTTGTTCCGGTAACCCCCTTACTTGTCTCGTACTACCACTTGTCCCTGCCATAGGTAAGTGCAGTTCGATAAGTTGTCAACCCCTCTCCTAGCACACACCGTACAGAGAGGCCATGGTGGAAGATACCGGAGGCATCCGGTAGGCATGCCACCTGGCCCGGGGGCATGGGTGTTTTCGGTTGTAGCCGAAGGGGTAGCTCCCCTAGTTTGCGCGCGGTATAAATTTTGTGATCCCATGCTAAGCCGAGGTTGTAGCCCCTCCCACTTAGAGTTTCGCTTAAAGGGTTTCGTGGGTGATTCCAGACACCGGTAAGTTAGGCTGGTGTGTGCGGATAGGTGTGTTTTCAATCAAAAGGCCGTAGATGGAATTAGTCCCGATGGACTAAAGGAATCCGTTACTCGTGGGTAAAGAGTACACCCTCTGCAGAGTTTAAATAATATTCGAATAGCCGTGTTCATGGTTAAGGACTACAGTCTGGTATGGGTCAAGTGTCGGTCTTAGTGTCGGTCTTCGGAGGAAACACAACTAAGTCAGAATATTGATTTTGACCGGTGACATATGATGATTATGATTATTATTATTGTGGACTAACTATTTTCATTACTTGATTTATTGAGTATCCCTGGGACGGTCCTACCTCCTGGATATTCACTGTGATTAATTACCATATAAGCCCTTTATGCGGTGTCGCATAGACGCCCGACTGTGGCATGTTTGTTATTTAATTACCATATAAGCCCTTTATGTGGTGTCGCACAGACGCCCGATTGTGGCATGTTTGTTATTTATTTACCATATAGGCCCTTTATGTGGTGTCGCTGAGACGCCCGACTGTGGCATGCTTGTTATGTATTCACTTTATAAGCCCTTTATGTGGCGTCGCACAGACACCCGACTGCGGCACGTTTGTTACTTATTTCACTTATGAGCCTTTTCTGTGGTGTCGCTCAGACGCCCGACTGAGGCATTCTATTTCTACTCTCTAATTGCATTATTCATGTGCTACGTGAATAACTGGTTTACGTGCATCATGGATTTTATTTCTGTGGCTGACGTTGTGATCATAGAATATTTTAGAGCATGATTATCGTTTGTAATATTATACCTGTGTTCATAATGTTTGCGAGTACATTCAAAGTACTCACTGGCTTGTCCCTGGCTATTGTCTTGGCCAGATTTCTTGCGCGGAGAGGAGCAATGAGATGACAGCCCCGGAACCTAATCAATGGTGATAGCAGCCTCGCGAAGATAGGAGTTAACCTGGTCAGCTGTTCCTGTGGGAAATGGAGTCCCATAGACACTGATGATCCACAAACCGCTTCCGCCATCAACCACTAGAAACCTTGTGTTGTACTCATAGGCCAGGATGGTCTTGTACTACATATCATGTATTTTGCTTGGAGTTATTGTATCAAGTTTGTGTCTCGCCAGCTAACAGTAATCCTGGGGCTGGTGAACATAAGGGCCATTTTCTGGGAAATTAAAATCCCAAAAAATCTGGTCCTGATAGACTTGGTATCAGAGCCAGGCTGACCATTGGCTAATCCTATCTTAGCCAGGTCGAAAAACCTAGGTTAACCAAACCACCAGACCATAACCTAACCCCGGCCAAGCTTCCAGTGTAAGATAGCCACACACTGAGCCTGACACCTTTTGACAGTCGGTGCCCAACCAATCAACCTAGCCTGTAGATCACGCGCCAGTAACCGATGCCTAAAGTGTCACATTCGCAAGCGTGCGAAGGAAGACTCCGTCCCCTTTTTCTATAAAAAGGGCACGCTAGCCTCAACCCAGCACATCACAACCTCTACCCCAAACCGAGCCATAATGCCTGGCCCCGTCGTGCACAATGAAACCACGGCAAACATCCTTGGAGGTTTTGTGTCCGTGCTAGCAAACCTCACCCGCCGTGCCTTTGCATTAGAAGAACCCCCAAAATATGTGGTGTACCAAGGACCCATGAGCGGTGAGAGCCATCAATTATGGGCCACTGTGCACATCTACGGTAAGGGCCTATCACCAGAACGCCCCTACAGGTTCACCGGAAGAACAACTTCCTTTGAACCACAAGCCATCCAACTAGCTGTTCGAGAGGCTATAGTTCAACTCCGGCACTTGTCGCCCAGAGTTAACTATGGCTCCTTCTACTACTACCCCAGCCGTGAAGGGTATGGTAGGCCACCCCAAGTTTCCAACGGAGATCACGAGATGGATCCTGCCTTGTTGCACCTAGTGCGCTATGTAGGTGCACTAGACGAATTGTTCGATCAAATCACCCTTGATCTGATCGCAGCTCGTGGAGAGCTGGTTCGCCGAGCCCCGACGAGAGGAGAGGATGAGCCCAATGCCGACAACCCAGTCGTGTTGTTCGGACACCCGATCGAGTCCTTGAGGTCTGCCCCAGCCATCGACCAAAATACGTTGGTGTCCCTAGTAGTGCTTCGTCGCCTTTTGGGAACACGCTCCAACGGGATTGTGGCCAACAATCCCCGAGATGGTCATCATCGCTACCCCGACCCTGCAGCCCCTCCACCCCCTCTAGCTAATCCCGACAGTGAGACCCGAGGAGAAGCCTCGACATCCACAAGGCACGCCCGCTTGGATATAAATGAGGTAGACTAAGTCACCCGAGTAGTGCCGAGTCTCAGTGTATCCTCGCATTACAATCGTGTGACCTTGTAAATAAATGCAGCCTGTTATTGTGCCTCTGTTTTTATATGGTAACCTCGCATAAATAGGTTAGCATGCAGTGTACTTTTATCCCTGGCACAACTACCAAAACCCACCCCAACGACCCCCCACAGTGATACGTCACTTTAGTGAGATATGTGTATCTGTGGCTTTGACCCCGACCCTTGGAGCTGAACTGGCAGATTCATTACCTTTCACCACGGTAAAATGACCCAGCTCCAGTGCTATAAAAAGGCCACCTCGTAACCTTGCCAAGCAACCCTCACCTTGTGCCCACCCTCACAACCATTTCTTGCCATGCCGAGCCCTAGTATTTATCTGAGAACCCCAGATGCAACCCCGGGTAGTTTTGTCAAAATATTGTGGGACTTTACCTGCAGTACCATGGGTTCTACCCAGCCACCCCAGTACGAGCTGCTCAAATCAAGAATCACCCAGTCCACCTCAAAATATTGGGCAGCAGTACACATCCCTCCCGTAAACCCGAACCAAGACCCAACGGAGGTCTCCTTTGTAGGGAAGTCTATGCCAACCCCACATATGGCCATAGAAGCTGCTGCGTACGAAGCGCTTGCTCGCCTTCGATTCGCGGTACCTTATGCCAGTGAACGAGGGTATGATTACTTTCCGAGCCGTGCAACACCTGGAGGAGTAACATGTTTTCCCGGTGGACGAATTGAGAGAGACCCAGTACTGGCCAACCTTGTCCAGTACATCATCGCGCAAGAACGTTTGACCCAGCGAGTAATGGGTTATCTCCAGAGTCTCGCTGACCTAAATCCTCAGATCGCCATCGGCAGACCACTGAGGCCCGACCAGGAGAGACGCATTCATCGGCTGGTCAATCCACTTCCCCCAATAGAAGAGGAGTGTGTCCCGGTACCAGAGACGTTTTCTCGGGACCCTGTCCAGTTGCCGTTTTCATTATAGACGTCACTGCTGTGTTTGTTATTGCAACATTTGTTTATGTGTTGTAACTTATGCGTGGTACCCTGAGTTTGTGCGACGAGTCAACTATTTGGTTTCTGCTTATATGAGTAGTTTTTGTTGTGGTTTATTTTCCTTTACATTAACTGATTCTTCCCTCGCGTAAAATCCTGGAGTAAGATTTCTTTTCCCTGAGCTGCTGCACCGTATGCCTTCTCACAACAGGGGATTTGTTTTATTCACGCAGCACCACGGCAGCAGACTCACAACCTCAACCACTCGAATTCATACACAAATTGCAAACCACGTGACCGTGTTGCATCTAGCTGATTACCTCCCTAGCACACCACAGTCTCTGAAGGAGAGATTAGTGGATTATCATCCGGGTACAAGTTACCTCCGGCACCCCCGACAACAGTTAGCACCCGACACACCCCACCTACTCCTCGTGATCACCGCCACCGCAGAGAGCCAACACCCGAGCGGCAGCATCGCAACGATCATCGAGTATCATCGCACACAGTAGCACGGAGAACCCCAGCAATGCCGCCAGCCCTCCGCACGCCAGGACCATGTACCAGTCCGGCACCACCTCCGCCATTAGAGCCTCGCCTCGAGCTTCGGCAAACGGAAACAGAGGTGAAGGAAGGAGAAGGAGGAGTGAGGCCAGGTGTGAGGAATAAGAAAGAAGCACCCCGGTCGTTTTATAGCTCAAGATCGGTGTACGGTGGGCGAGGTCCACCAGCGCTGCTCGTCGCTCGACCGCCGGTGTTCGGAGGCGAATCCGCGAGCAGTGCCGACAAGACCGGGCCCATGAGGTGAGTGCACGCTGCACCGGCAGCTAGCACGCCGCGCACTACCGCAGTACGGCCTAGATGCCCTACGCGCTAGGCGTCGCCGATGGAGAAAGCGCGGGAAAGCGCGCGGGAGAGAGGAAGAAGAGAGAGCCAGAGGAAGAAGAAGAGACTGACAGTGGGCCCCGGGTCCACTTGTCAGCCAGAGGGAGCATTGTGCTCTCGGGTACGACCAGCGTATTTTAGAATTTAGAATTTATTCTAAATTTAATGCGTCCGACGCAGAAATCGCTCGTTTTTTCCCAAACCGTGGATTTCTCCACGCAGCGCCAGTGTCCCACACTGTAGTTTTACACCACTTATTGCCCTCTCATTGTAGCCGCATTTTACCGCTTAAGTAAAGTAATTGTTTTGATATGGTAAAAGTAATATTTTCAAAACTGATCCTTAGCAAATCTCGAGGACGAGATTTTTCTTAAGGGGGTAGTATTGTGACACCCCAAAAATTTTAACCTTGTTTTGTTAATTAAAATTTTTGCCAGGAAACTTAAACTTTTATTTTCTGGATTCCCTTTTGATTTCAGAACCTTTCTGTCCTTTATCTTTATGGAGTTTTTAGCCAAGTGAAAACTTCCCAAGTTTATTATTGGACTTGTTTACCCTCTCAAGAAAAACACTTCTATTATCAGTGGGTTTATTTGCATAAAATTTTGCTCTCTGAGTTTTATTCCTTAAAGTGGGTTTTCATTAGTTTTGAAGCCCTATTTGAACTACAACCATTTGATAAATTTGTTTAAAATTCCAACCAAAATTTGGGGATGTCAGGTGATGTTTTTAAATCACTTTTATGCAAAAATATCTTCTGTTCATTGGAGAATTAGACCTCTACACCAAATTTTCAAATCTGGTCCAGTGGGCAATTTTGCACTACAACCTATTTAAATATTTCTTTAAAACTTCCACCAAAATTATGGGATGTCAATAGGAGTATATTATTCAACTTTATGCAAAAACCCAGCTATGTTCTTTGAAAAATTTGAGTGAATCAACTTTCTGGTCCAACTTGATGATTTGTACAGCAACCACATTTTAACTTGCTCCTTTACCCATGATTCTTTTTTCCTGCTTGTAGTCCTTCCTGCAAAACCCTTAAGACCAGGAGCATGAACCCATTGGAATATTTTTAGCCCATGGTATGACAACCTTTAGTTTCTGCCCAAATTTTGTTTTCCCAAATTGTTGCACAAACAAGTTTCTATGTTTGACAAACTAAACCTACCACCACCGGCTACACCTAAGGAGACACAGATCTGGAGATTTTGGCCACTCCAAGAACTGCCTAGATGCCTTTAGCATTTTGCCAAACACCTTGTGTGCATGGCCAGTTTTGGCATGGTTTTTAGTTAGCATTGCAAGCTTGGTCTCCTGGCCTAACCCCCTTGTCCATTAACTTCCTTGCAAACTCTAGCCTGGTCCTGTTAATTGCCAGCCTCACTCGAGCACCCTAGACCACCCTGGTATTCTGTCGAGCATGTCGCACGCATGCTCTGGGCGCGCCAGGCGCCACGTTTTGCAGCAGCTGCGTAACCGTGCCGCGTTCGCCCCACCTCGCCCCTGGCCTTTGCACGCGTGCAGAGCCGCGCCCCACCCTCGACCACTCGCCAGAACGCGCCAAGCTGCCCTGGTGCCCTACAGCGCCGCCGTCAGAGCCCCTTGGCAGCACACCGGCGTCGCCTCTGCCACGGACGGTGCCGCCCGAGACACCACATCCTCGCCATCTGGCCTCGTGAGCAGGCCGCCCTTATCTCCGAGCCGTCCGCTAGCGCCGACCCTGCTCCGGCCATCGCCATGTCGCTCTGCCGCAACAGAAGCGGTCGGTCGGTGATCTTATCCCCGGCGATGGCGGAACCGACCTTCCCCGGCTATATATAGCCCCAGGCCTCGCTCGAGCCTCCTCGGCAGCCCGTACCACCCCTCTAGCGCGCCCCACGGCGGCAAGCAACGACGGGGACCTTCTTCCTCGCCTCCGACCGATTCGGCCGCCGCCGCCCTCCGGTCCGTTTCGTCGCAACCAGGCCTTTCCCCGTCCATCCAGCACTGCCAACCTTCTCCCCTTGACCTTGTGGAGCCGCCCAACCGCTCAAACACGATCCGGGGCCACCATAGCCCAAACCCCCATTGCATCCCGAAGCTATCTCCGCCGCGGGCTCGCCGCCGGCGACTTCCCCCATCCCCACCTGCCCAGCGACCACCGGGAGGACCGTCCTGGACTGGCGGATCCATCCCCACCCTCGGTTTCTCGAACGGTGCCGCCGTTCGCCGGCGAGCATCGCCGGAGGCCTCGCCTCGGCTCGGACAGAGGAGGAAGAGGGCGGGGGACTAGAATCAGGCGACGGGCTGGATTCATTGGACAACATCCAAGAATCCAAACTTTCGAGTTCGGAAACTTCTTGGCCACTGAGTTTCAGACTGGGCGAAGTTTCAGATCTAATTCCACCCACCCACCCGAACATAAGCGATCTATCCCAAATCAGGCAAAAGCCCGAAGAAACAGTACATCATTACTGGGCCAGATTCCTCCTGGTTAGGAACAGGCTAACGGACTGCCGCGAGGAAGACGCAATCTCAATCTTCTGCAATAATTGCATGGAAAAGGAATCCTCAACGCCATAAGTCGCCGTGATATTACACGCTTCGCTGACTTGGCGTCCATAGTACGAAAGTACTGTGCGATGGAAAGCGCCTGGAAAATCGAAATAAAATTTTGGGACGATCCGGCTCTGAATAACAACCCAGTCCGAAATAAAAGGGTGCATCATCGCCAGACACCCAGGTTAAAAACTAAAAAGCAAAAACCCTTTACAGGGCATGGAACCGTACTGGAAGGATGGCTTAATGGACCCTGTAAAATTCACAGTACAGAGGGCGCCACACCTACTCATAGCCTTAGAGCATGTTGGATACTCTGGCAGGTGGCCAAAATTGGCGATGATCTCCTAACTCCGGAGGCCATAGAAAGCCACCCCAGGGACGCCAATACGGTACTAACAGTCTTCGAGACTTCCGCATGAAATAATATGCGAAAAAGAACACTCCGCAGCCTTGCCGAAGTCTACCAAGTAGAAACAATAATCCCATGGAGTGACACGGCTATTACTTTTAATGCCAGTGACGAACCTAAATTCCGAACAGCCCGAGCACCAGCCGCATTGGTCATCAGTCTAGTAGTGGACGGCTTTCGCCTCACCAAAGTACTCATGGATGGAGGCAGCAGATTAAACCTCATTTATGAGGAAACCCTTCAAAACATCGAAATAGACTGGAACCGCATTGAGCGAAGCAGCACAACCTTTAGAGGAATAATACCCAGTCGAGAAGCGCGCTGTACAGGAAAAATCACACTAGATGTGGTGTTCGGCACGCCGGATAATTATAGGTCCGAAGAGGTCACGTTCCATGTGGCCCCGTTCAGTAGCGGATACCACGCTCTGCTTGGGCGGGAAGCATTTACAATCTTCCAAGCTATACCCCATTACGGGTACATGAAGCACAAAATGCCCGGGCCGAACGGAATCATCACTCTCGCTAGTGATCCGGACATAGCACTCCGCGCCGAAAATAAGATAGCTGCACTGGCCCTTGAGGCACTATCAGAAGCCCTAGTGGCTGAGGAACTGACTGTGCTGCGCTCCACGGTGAACAGAGACGATGTGATACTCGACAAGAGATCGAAGTCCACCTCCTTTAAACCAGCGGACGAAATAGTCAAATTCCAGGTCCATCCAACGGACCCCAATAAAACAGCTTCTATCGGGGCAAAATTAAACCCTGATGTAGACGCCGCACTGTGAGAATTCCTACGTGAAAACTGGGACATCTTCGCCTGGCACCCATCAGACATGCCAGGAATCCCACGCTGGCTGGCCGAACACAGCTTAAATATCCTAAAAGGATTCAAACCTGTAAAACAAGATCTTCGGCGTTTTTCCGAACCTAAGAGACAGGCCATGGGAGAGGAGCTAGCCAAGCTATTGGAGGCCGGATTCATCAGGGATATAAAACACCCGGACTGGCTAGCAAACTTGGTGATGGTACCAAAGAAGGACAAATCCTGGCGCCTGTGCGTTGATTTTAAAGACCTTAACAAGGCTTACCCAAAGGATCCCTTCCCCCTCCCCCGCATCGATCAAATTATCGATGCCACCGCAGGACACGGTTCGTTGTGTTTCCTCGATGCATACTCCGGCTACCATCAAATCAAGATGGCAGAGTCAGACCAAGCCGCAACGGCATTCATCACACCATACGGTTAATTCTGCTTCAACACAATGCCCTTCGGGCTCAAAAACGCCGGCGCAACATATCAGCGCATGATTCAGACATGTCTGGCAAACCAGATCGCCAAATAATGGAGGCATACGTGGATGATGTGGTCGTAAAACAAGACATGTCGAATCTCTAGTAGACGACTTGAGGCTTACATTTGATAACCTCCGAACATATGACATCAAGCTCAACCCGGAAAAATGCGTTTTCGGTGTTCCAGCCGGAAAGCTCTTGGTCTTCATTGTATCCGGTAGAGGAATTGAAGCAAATCCGGCCAAGATCCGAGCTTTGTCACAATTGGATATCCCAAAGGACCTCAAACAAATACAAAAAATAACCGGATGCGTGGTGGCTCTAAGCCGCTTCATATCCCGCTTGGGAGAAAAGGCACTACCCCTCTATCGCCTCCTTCGGCGCACCGAACACTTCGACTGGACGGATGCCGCCACGGCCGGACTCGACGAAATAAAAGCCATATTGGCAACAATCCCAGTCCTGGCCACGCCAAACATCGGCGAACCAATGCTATTGTACATTGTAGCAACCCATCAGGTTGTAAGCGCAGTGCTCGTCGTCGAGCGGGAAACGGACGGACACAAATTCCCCCTTCAAAAGCCGGTCTACTACGTGTCCACTGTCCTCACTCCATGCAAATCACGGTACCCGCATTATCAAAAGATTGCATACGCGGTATTCATGGCATCCCGGAAGCTACGACACTACTTTCAAGAGTGTTCGATAACAGTAGCCTCGGAAGTACCACTCAACGATATTATAAACAACCGCGACGCAACGGGCCGGATTGCAAAATGGGCCATCGAGCTCCTCCCATTCGACATAACTTATAAGCCACGGCGAGCTATTAAGTCGCAAGTTTTGGCCGACTTCGTCGCAGAATGGACGGAGGCCGAACTCCCTAAAGAGTACGGCACATATTCAAACTGGATCATGCATTTCGACGGCTCCAAAATGTTGGCCGGACTAGGGGCTGGCGTCGTTTTGACGTCCCCCACAGGAGACACAGTTCAATATGTACTCCAGATTATGTACACAGACTCCAACAATGCAGCCGAATACGAGGCCCTTTTACATGGTCCCCGGATGGTAGTATCCATGGGCATTCAATGCCTAGAGGTGCTGTGAGGATTGAATCTCGCGATATCCCAAATAAATGGAGACTTTGATGCCAAGGATCCAAAATGGCAGCCATCGCAACGCGCCGTCTTAAAAATGTCAGCTCGGTTCGAAGGGCTTGAATTTCACCATATAGCCCGGGAAAATAATCAGGCGGCAGATGTCCTGGCACGCATCAGCGCAAAACGCGATGTAGTCCCCCCCAACATCTTCTTGGAAAGGCTGTTCAAGCCATCCGTAGTATGGGAAGGGGAACCTGGCAATAACAGCCCGGACCCAACCGCACTGCCCGACACCGAACAATCTGACATAATTGGAGGCTCTGCCAATGAAATTACAACTTCAGCCCACGTAATAATGGCCGTCATCGCCCCGTGGACAGAACCATTCCTAGCCTACCTCACTAGGCAGGAACTCCCAGAGGACCAAAACGAGGCATGCTGCATAGTGCCGCGATCTAAAGCCTATAAAGTCCATGAGGGAGAACTTTATAAGAAAAGCACTACCGGAGTCCTTCAAAGGTGCATCTCCGAAGAGGAAGGGTGGAACTTGCTGGCTGAAATTCATGCCGGACTCGGTGGTCATCACGCTGCAGCTCGGTCCCTTGTAAGCAAGGCTTTCCGTACAGGCTTTTATTGGCCGACGGCCCGGGAAGACGCTCAGGACTTGGTCCAACGATGCGTCGGTTGCAAGCTTTTTGCAAACCAAAGCCATATGCCACCCACCACCCTCCAAACTATCCCCATCACTTGGCCCTTCGCGGTCTGGGGGCTTGACATGGTTGGACCCCTTAAAGGTGGAACCCACAAGAAAAAGTACTTACTGGTCACGGTGGATAAGTTCACCAAATGGATAGAAGCCAAGCCTGTTAAGACGGCCGAATCCGGACCAGTGATAGACTTTATATCTGGGGTCGTACACCGTTACAGCGTCCCCCATAGCATCATCACTGATAACGGCACGAACTTTACGGCCGATGAGGTAAAACTCTAGTGCAAAAACATGGGCATCAAGCTCGATTATGCTTCCGTCTATCACCCACAAACTAACGGACAGGTCGAACACGCAAATGGTCTTATCATGAGCGGCATCAAACCCATATTAGTGCGGTCCCTTAAGGAATCTAATACCCACTGGGTAGAGGAGCTCGACTCCGTACTCTGGGGGCTGCGGACCACGCCGAATCGCACCACCGGATACACACCATTCTTTATGGTGTACGGCGTAGAGGCAGTTTTGCCCTGCGATATAATTCATGACTCACCTTGAGTGCGCATGTACAAAGAAAGAGAAGCCGAGCTCGATCGGCAGGACGGTTTGGACGCCTTGGAGGAGGAGCGTGACGTGGCAAAAGCCCGTTCCGCATTCTATCAACAGCAGGCCTGAAGATATCAAAGCAGAGAAGTACAGGCCAAAAATTACAACGTTGGCGAATTAGTTCTACGCCTGCCGGACAAGAAAAAGGACAAACTCAAGCCCAGGTGGGAAGGTCCCTTTATAATTGACCAGGTCCTGACTGGCGGAGCGTACCGCCTGCGTGATGCATCAGATAACCGACTCGAGCCGAACCCATGTAACGCAGCCCGTCTCCGAAGATTCTATGCCTAGCGCCAGACTATGTGTTCGTCTCCTTCCTCTGTCCATTTTTTATAATTCTCCTACATTTCTCTCCTTCTCCCTCTCCTTTCTCTCATAGCCTTTAAAGGCACATCAAGTGACGCGTCATCTGCGTTCACTAAACCTGGGGGCTTCTTTAAAAAGAAGCTAATTTATACGGGCTTCATGCCCAACACATGTGTCATACTTCCGCATGTACCTTTTTTTCACCATTATATGCATCGATATGACTTAAGTTTTGGCCAAGCTGGGTTGCCTGGCTTCTGTGCTTACCCCTACGTTCCCGATTGTTCGGCTAGGTGGTAAAGGGAGCACCTCTGCGATTGTTACTGCTGGGTCAGCCGGATGTGTACCTTAGACTGGGTGAAGCCGAAAGCTAGCGTTCTTAAGGGAATATTCGGTCGGTGAACTAAAGATGATTTTTTACCTATTTATTTATGCGCCCCCAGAGGTTTTTACTGTGTCCCTTTTTCGCAGAATGGACATGCAGTTTAGGGCATGCCACCCGGGGAAAGGAACCCTTAACGGAACTATTCTCCCTGGAAGATGTTTCTTACTAACCATGTAATATAACATAACTAGTCGGGCACTTGTCTGTTCAAGCACTAATGACCCCTACACCTGGTCTCCATGCATACCCCGGTTCTTATATAACCGCAAGGGTATTCGGACACACTCTGGACCGTCAGGTCCCGAGGTCGAAGCGAAAAGCTCGGCCATGACAAACAATCTACAATCCGGCTAGAAGGCATTACATATGTCAATTAAAATTACATAGTCATTCTGACTGATTGTATTCCTCTTCAATACCATCTAACAGGCTGTCTAGTTTACAGTCCTGCTGGGAATACTTTGCGGCCAATTCTACTTGGCCGTATACTAAGCTTACAGGGATCTCCTTCCCATCGGGCCCTACAGGTCCGACCTCGGCCATGTGGTTTGGGTTAGCCTTCGTGTACCGCGTCTTCACCATAGCCCAGGCCTCCCTAGCGCCTTGACGGTAGGCCGATATCTTCCACAATCGGAAGCGCCGCCACGCTCCCTTCAGCTTCTCTACAAGCTCTCCAAGGCCTTCGGGCATGGAGATGGATGCCCACAAGGCCTGGGCGACGCCTTGCACTCTTCTAGCTCCTGAGACAGTTGGGTATTCTTCTCTGAAAGAACCTGCATATTGCGTGATCCTTAAATCAGTTATTCTAACTGTTTCAAGTCTCGGGGGCTACCGATATATATATAACCATAAAATTTTCTTACCCGTATGTCTTTCACATGCTGCTCCGTGGCTCTGGCTAGACCATCTTGGGCGGCACGGAGATACGCGTCTCCCGAATTGAAGGCATCCAATGCCTGGGAGAAACTAGCGTCGCGTAGAACTGTCAGGCGGCGCCTGTGGTTCATGGCACTCTCCACCTCGGAATTGGTGGCGGACAGCCTGTCCGCATCCTCTGTTGGAGGAGCGTGCGGTGCGCGCCTCGTGTTCGGCTCCGCCTCCGGACCAGGCTTTTGAGCCTGGCTGGTGGAGGCGCGATTGGCAGCCTCTCCGGATGTAGTCCGGTGAGGTCTCTTTGCCCTAAAGAGAGCACGAGTTTTAATACACCTTGAAGGAATAACACCAGGGGATGAGGTGGCACGTTATACCTTTGTGCCGGCGTCTCAGTCCGGGCCACACTCCTTTTCAGCCCCTGGGGCCTTGCGACCCCTCGTTGGCTAGTTGCCGCAGGCTCGGCCTCCCACCTCAAGGACCTCCTCTGCAAAACACGGTTGTTATACGGTAATCGAAAACACGCGAGGACGGGCCCCTTCTCGAAGTGTTGGGATTTCGGTTTCAGTTACCTGGGAGGCTGGGAGTAGCCCTGGGTAATCGGCCGTAATGGCCACCAAGGCGTTGTCCTTGCTCAATTGATGAAACACCCCATCAATTAGCTCCACAGATATGTCCGGATCCTCTTGGAAGGCCGGATCGAGGGACCATCCCGGATCCTCGGGTTGTGGAGGGGGGCTGTTTATTTCTTTAACAGCCTGGCGCAGTTCCTGCGTTAAAGTCGTTAGACTATATAGTGGGAATACAAAACGGGTGGACAAGCAAAAGTGCCCACTTACCCAGTTTGGAGGATTATACATGGTAAATCCACCCTGAGGGTTGACGTGGAGGAATTCCTCCTCTTCTCCCTTGTACAAAGCGGACAAGATCTTTATCAGAGCGGCAGCCGAGTCCGGCCCCTTACGGCCGTGACGGGTGGCGTCGTCCTCCCCGTTGAAGTCCCACATAGGGTGGCCTCTATATTGAAGCGACTGCACCCCTCGCATGATGCATATGGCCATGACTCCGATCATGGTTAGTCCGGAATGAGCTAATAATCTTATCCGGCCCACCAGGTAAAGGACGTCCTTGTCACTTTCCCTCTGAGGGCTCCGTGGATGCCAGCTTAGGCGCTTCTTCAGGGGAGCATTGTCGAACTCAGGGAGGCCGATCCGAATAGGGTCCGGTAGCGGGACGTCCTCTATATAAAACCATTCCGAAGGCCAATTCTCGGACGCCTTCTTTGGGGTTCCGGATAAGTATCCGGTCCCGGCGATGCGCCACACTTCGGCTCCGCCCACTTCATATATTGACCCCTCCTGAGAGCGGGGCACCAGGCAGAATAGCCTCTTCCACAGCGCGAAATGAGCCTCAACACCCAGAACAGCTCGCAAAGGGCAACGAAGCCCGCGATATGCAATATAGAGGCAGGCGTGAGGTTGTGCAGCTGGAGGCCATAGAACTCCAGAAGCCCCCGGAGAAACGGATGAATTGGAAATCCAAGTCCTCTTACTAGATAAGGGACGAGGCATACCCGCTCTCCTTTGGAGGGATTGGGGGCGCTCTCCGCTTGCGCTCCGCCATTATAGGTAGCGAGTCCGGCTCGAACCGGGACCATATAGGCCGGAGGGAGGAATCCCTTGGTCTGAAGCGATACTAGCTCGCTATGCGGGATGGAGCACCTCTCCCGATCTGTGCTTAGGACTGGAAGGCGAGAAGGAGGAGTTCTGACGGCCGGCCATGGTGGAATGGACCTTTGCTGGATGCGCTCTGATGACTACTCGCGGAGGGGAGAAGGTGTGGTTTGGATCTAAATCCCCATCCCTTTAAATAGGCGGCCCATTTACGCGGCTAGGGGTGTGAATGTAAAAACACCCAGACTTTTCGTATTCGTTTGACACGTGGAAGGCGTCCATTATTGGACGTAGAAGCCAAGGAGCGCTGCATTCACAAAAAACAGGACATTATTCAACAGGTACACGGAATCTGTAAGGGAACCCGCCTTGCAATGCCGAAGACAATCTGCGCGCCGGACTCGTCGTCATTGAAGCCTGGTTCAGAGTCTACTGAAGGAGTCCTGGATTAGGGGGTGTCCGGATGGCCGGACTATACCTTCAGCCAGACTCTCGGACTATGAAGAGAAAAGTTTGAAGACTTCGTCCCGTGTCCGGGAGGGACTTTCCTTGGTGTGGAAGGCAAGCTTGGCGATGCGGATATTTAGATCTCCTACCATTATAACCGACTTTGTGTAACCCTAACCCTCTCCGGTGTCTATATAAACCGGAGGGTTTTAGTCCGTAGGACAACATACAACAATCATACCATAGGCTAGCTTCTAGGGTTTAGCCTCCTTGATCTCGTGGTAGATCTACTCTTGTACTACCCATATCATCAATATTAATCAAGCAGGAAGTAGGGTTTTACCTCCATCAAGAGGGCCCGAACCTGGGTAAAACATTGTGTCCCTTGTCTCCTGTTACCATCCATCTAGACGCACAGTTCGGGACCCCCTACCCGAGATCCGCCGGTTTTGACACCGACAATGCCTAACACAGTGTTGAAGGAAATATGCCCTAGAGGAAATAATAAAGTTACTATTTATTTCCTTATATCATGATAAATGTTTATTATTCATGCTAGAATTGTATTAACCGGAAACTTAATACATGTGTGAATACATAGAAAAACATAGTGTCACTAGTATGCCTCTACTTGACTAGCTCGTTAACCGAAGATGGTTGAATTTCCTAGCCATGGACATGAGTTGTCATTTGATTAACGGGATCACATCATTAGGAGAATGATGTGATTGACTTGACACATTCTGTTAGCTTAGCACTTGATCGTTTAGTATGTTGCTATTGCTTTCTTCATAGACTTATATATGTTCCTACGACTATGAGATTATGCAACTCCCGTTTACCGAGGAACACTTTGTGTGCTACCAAACGTCACAACGTAACTGGGTGATTATAAAGGTGCTCTACAGGTGTCTCCGAAGGTACTTGTTGGGTTGGCAGATTTCGAGATTAGGATTTGTCACTCCGATTGTCGGAGAGGTATCTCTGGGCCCACTCGGTAATGCACATCACTATAAGCCTTGCAAGCATTGTAACTAATGAGTTAGTTACGGGATGATGTATTAAAGAACGAGTAAAGAGACTTGCCAGTAACGAGATTGAACTAGGTATTGAGATACCGATGATCGAATCTCGGGCAAGTAACATACCGGTGACAAAGGGAATAACGTATGCTGTTATGCGTTTTGACCGATAAAGATCTTCGTAGAATATGTGGGAGCCAATATGAGTGTCCAGGTTCCGCTATTGGTTATTGACCGGAGACGTGTCTCGGTCATGTCTACATAGTTCTCGAACCCGTAGGGTCCGCACGCTTAAAGTTTCGATGACGGTTATATTATGAGTTTATGAGTTTTGATGAACCGAAGGTTGTTCGGAGTCCCGTATGTGATCACGGACAGGACGAGGAGTCTCGAAATGGCCGAGACATGAAAATTGATATATTGGAAACCTATATTTGGATATCGGAAGTGTTCCAGGTGAAATCGGGATTTTACCGGAGTACCGAGGGGTTACCGGAACCCCCCGGGGGCTTAATGGGCCATAGTGGGCCTTAGTGGAGAAGAGGAGAGGCGGCTAAGGCAGGGCCGCGTGCCCCTCCCCCTCTAGTCCGAATAGGACAAGGAGAGGGGGGAGGCGCCCCCCTTTCCTTCCTCTCTTCCTCCTCTTTCCCCCCTTCACCTAATCCAACAAGGAAGGGAGGGAGTCCTACTACCGGTGGGAGTAGGACTCCTCCCGACGCGCCTCCTCCTGGCCGGCCGCACCTCCCCCCTTTGCTCCTTTATATACGGGGGCAGGGGGCACCCCAAAGACACAACAATTGATTTGATCTTTTAGCCGTGTGCGGTGCCCCCCTCCACCATAGTCCACCTCGATAATACTGTAGCGGTGCTTAGGCGAGGCCCTGCGTCGGTAGAACATCATCATCGTCACCACGCCGTCGTGCTGACGAAACTCTCCCTCAACACTTGGCTGGATCGGAGTTCGAGGGACGTCATCGAGCTGAACGTGTGCTGAACTCAGAGGTGCCGTGCGTTCGGTACTTGGATCGGTCGGATCGTGAAGACGTACGACTACATGAACCGCGTTGTGCTAACGCTTCCGCTTTCGGTCTACGAGGGTACATAGACAAAACTCTCCCCTCTCGTTGCTATGCATCACCATGATCTTGCGTGTGCGTAGGAATTTTTTTGAAATTACTTCGTTCACCAACAGTGGTATCAGAGCCTGGTTTTATGTGTAGATGTTATATGCACGAGTAGAAGACAAGTGAGTTGTGGGCGATATAAGTCATACTGCTTACCAACATGTCATACTTTGGTTCGGCGGTATTGTTGGATGAAGCGGCCCGGACCGACATTATGCGTACGCTTACGCGAGACTGGTTCTACCGACGTGTTTTGCACACAGGTGGCTGGCGGGTGTCAGTTTCTCCAACTTTAGTTGAACCGAGTATGGCTACGCCCGGTCCTTGCGAAGGTTAAAACAACATCAACTTGACAAACTATCATTGTGGTTTTGATGCGTAGGTAAGAACGGTTCTTGCTCAGCCCGTAGCAGCCACGTAAAACTTGCAACAACAAAGTAGAGGACGTCTAACTTGTTTTTGCAGGGAATGTTGTGATGTGATATGGTTAAAGCACGATGCTAAATTTTATTGTATGAGATGATCATGTTTTGTAACCGAGTTATCGGCAACTGGCAGGAGCCATATGGTTGTCGCTTTATTGTATGCAATGCAAGCGCCTTGTAATGCTTTACTTTATCACTAAGCGGCAGCGATAGTCGTAGAAGCATAAGATTGGCGAGACGACAACGATGCTACGATGGAGATCAAGGTGTCGCATCGGTGACGATGGTAAGCATGACGGTGCTTCAGAGATGGAGATCACAAGAACAAGACGATGATGGCCATATCATATCACTTATATTGATTGCATGTGATGTTTATCTTTTATGCATCTTGTCTTGCTTTGATTGACGGTAGCATTATAAGATGATCTCTCACTAAATTTCAAGATAAAAGTGTTCTCCCTGAGTATGCACCGTTGCCAAAGTTCGTCGTGCCCAGACACCACGTGATGATCGGGTGTGATAAGCTCTACGTCCATCTACAACGGGTGCAAGCCAGTTTTGCACACGCAGAATACTCAGGTTAAACTTGACGAGCCTAGCATATGCAGATATGGCCTTGAAAGTGCGTTATATCGACTAGAGGGGGGGGGTGAATAGGCTATTTTTATGAATTTTTCACTGAGGAATTTGCCGGTGAGGAAATTCCTTAGCGAAGAACTACTTGCAGCGGAATAAGTACTCAGAAGTAAGCATAAGAGAATACACGCATGGTCATCATGATGAAATGAAGACAAACACAGTACGAGAAAAGCGTAATCACAGGATAACACAAGATGAAGACAAACTGACTGAAGAAATTGAACTGAGGAAATTGAGAAAGTCTTCAGTCAAAGTCTTCAAACACAGATATGAACAAACACTCAACACAGTAATGAGGAAATAAAAAGGGTTGAGGAGATAGAACCAGTTAGGTTGGTGAAGACAATGATTTGGTAGACCAGTTCCAACTGCTGTCTCGGTTGTACGTCTGGTTGGAGCGGCTGAGTATTTAAACTCGAGGACACACAGTCCCGGACACCCAGTCGCTGAGCACGCAGCTCAGGACACCAAGTCCTCACTGTATTCTCCTTGAACTAAGGTCACACAGACCTCGTCCAATCACTCGTGGTAAGTTTTCAGGCGACTTCCAAACCTTCACAGACTTGGTCACTCGGCGATCCACAATTCCTCTTGGATGCTCTAGACCATGACGCCTAACCGTCTGGAAGAAGCACAGTCTTCAAAGGTAACAAGCATCGGATCCACGCAGGATCAATCTCTTGATGATGCTCAATCACTTTGGTTTTGTAGGGGTTTGGTTTTTGGGGTTTTTCCTCACTTGATGATTTTCGCTCAAAGTCCTCGGAGGATGGGTTGCTCTCAAATGACAAGTGTCAAGTTCTCTTGGAGCAGCCAACCAGCTAGTGGTTGTAGAGGGCGGCTATTTATAGCCTAGGGAGCAGCCCGACATGATAAGACATAAATGCCCTTCAATGATATGACCGTTAGGTGGATAAGATATTTTGGGACAGCTGGCGCGACAGCAGTCGGAAATTTGAATCTCAAATTCCTCACGGCTATCATGTTCCTCACTTTGTGTAGGCAATCCGCATGGCGAATTCCTAACTCCTCGGTCGAGAACAAATTCCTCGTGACAGGAAGAACTTCGTCTACATCCTTTGAAGAAATTGACTGAACTGTATGAGATTTCCAAAGGCCTCACTCGAAGGGATTGGTAGGTGTAGGATTTTGAGTTGAGCATCACATGGAAATTTTTCCTTAGTATTTCCTCGACCCCCTTTAACAGTACGATGTTTCCTATGACTCAAGAAAGAGAAAATGAAACTACGAAAACAAAAGTCTTCACGCTTCATGTTCCTCAAATGAATACCAAGTCTTCAAGGTCACACCAATTTCTTCACTTTCAAAGTCTTCAGAAAGTCTTCAAAATATCAGTCTTCGATCGAAGAACTTCATTTTAGGGTCGACTTTCTCTGTAAATATCAAACTCCTCATAGACTTATAGACATGTGTATACTCACAAGCGCATTAGTTCCTTAACCTATAAGTCTTCAATCCACCAAAATCACTAAGGGGCACTAGATGCACTTACAATCTCCCCTTTTGGTGATTGATGACAATATAGGTTAAGTTTTCAACGGGATAAACATATGAAGTGTAAATACTGATAATGAGGAATTTGATTGCAAGATATAGAAGAACTCCCCACGAAGATGTGCATAGTGAGGAATTTGCTTTTGAGGCAATGCACATTTGAAGAGTTGAATCATGGAGATCTCCCCCTATATCTTGTAATTCATACACGCATTTGACATATAGTATGAAGAATGTGAAATGCATGATGAAATATGGTGCTTGATGTAATTCAGCATGCGTGCGATAACATTAATGAGGAACAAGCATGCAAAATAACGCATCAAGAGTATCTGAGCTCAAATAGATCCGCTTTGAAGATTTTCAAGAAGCTCAAGAGAATCAGAGTATAGTGCAAGAGCATAATGCATCAAAAGTATCAAAGCACCATCGGGTTTAAGATTACAACTCGATCCAATAAAAGTTTCGGAAGAACGAGAGTTGTAACTTAACAAAACTAAGCAATAAGATAGACCCGCTTGAAGACTAACTCAATTTTCTCCCCCTTTGTCATCGAATGACCAAAAGGATCGAAACTGAGGACTAACGCCCCTGAAGAATTTCAAGTTGAAGAAGGAGTGCCAACGTTGTTGGGGTCGGTTGTTGTAGTAGGACCTGCCGCGGTGTCGTCCAAGTCTTCATTTTCATCAGTGTCGCGCGATGAAGAATAGGAGCTGGCCACCAAGGAAGGAACTTTGAACTTCTTGTATTTCTTCGGAGGAGGTGCAGACCAGTCAAATTCTTCCTTGAGTCCCATAGTCGTCAGTTCTTCCGCCTTTGTAGACATGTGAAAGAACAGCCCAGGTGCGTTTGAAGGTTTCATGGAGGTAGTAGTGGTTTTTCTTCATTGCATTGTGTGTTGAGGTCATGTTGTGAAGAATTGAACCAAACTGACGCTTGACCCATTTATGATTGCGATCAACCTTCTGATGAAGACTGAGGAGTAACTCACGATCAGTCATCACCCTGGGTGCAGTGGCTTGAGGACTTTGCTTGACTGAGGTATTTGTGGCAGAGTCATCATTGGTGGAGTAGGATGCTGCTTTGCGAAACTGTCCATCCAATGGACGAATGCCTTCATCGATCACAGCAGTAGCCTTGCCCTTGTCATCATCTGAGGTAAATGTCCGTTTGAGGACTTCAATCGGGGGCAAGTAGATGCAGTGGTTCAGAGTATCAGCCTTGTAATCGAGTGAAGACCTTGTCCTGATGAATCTCATTATCCAAGGTGCATAAGGCTTCAGCTCAAATGGTGACATAGCAACGCGTTTGCGAGTCCTCATGAAGAAATCATGGAAGTTGACGGAATGCCATGGATGATGTTGAAAAGCATATTCTTCATGATGCCAACGACTTCTTCATCATTCGAGTCGTGGCCTTTGATAGGACTCATTGTCTTCGTCAGAATCCGATAGACAGTCCGAGGCACATACAATAATTCCTTGACGAGGAATTTGGTTCTTGGGGCTTGCCTTGGCTTCAAAGGCTTCATCAGCACTTGCATATAGTGATTTGAAAGTTCTAGTTCGTTGTAGATACAACGTGCACCATCAAGCGGAGGACTGAGTGGTAGAGCACGAAGCAATTCGATTCTTGGTGCCTTGTAGTGAGTATTTTCAGACATCCAGTCTAATACCCATGAGTTCACGTCTTGGCGTTTCGGTGATGTGCAGCGTTGCATAGAATTGAAAAATGAGTTCTTCATTCCAATCACAGATATCAGTGCAGAAATTCAGAAGTCCTGCGTCGTCAAGAACATTGAGGACTGGCTCAAAGCCTGGCAGAGACTCCATGTCCACATGAGGAATATGAGCATGATCGAAGACTTTGTCTTTGTTGAAGAGCACTGAGGAATAGAAATTGGCTTGGTGGCAGTCCGTAAACGCCTCTTCCTAATGCGAGCGTAATCATATGGATTATAGTCAGTGAAGAATACGTGCTCGGCAAAGAAATCATCAGCCTTGAACTTTTGTTTGCTTGAGAATGGATTCTTTTGCTTGGGCAGAGGGGTGTCAGTGAGTTGCATCACCACCTCAGGAATCGCATGTTCAGGTTCTTCAGGCTGAGGAATTTCTTGTTCCTCAACAGGTGAAGTCTGTGGATCAGCAACAGGTTCATCAGCACTAGTGGCTGGAATTTCTTCATGCACAGAGCAGGTGGGTTGAGTTTCTTCAGACTCCATTTGGACTGTTTGTGTAGGGGACTGAGGAATCTGTTGGAGCGGGGTGAAGAGAGGAGTATTGGGATGCAGACTTTCCCAAAAGTCATCGTTCATCACTGGTGTGGTGCACCCAATATCCACATCCTCATCTTCAATTTCCTCAACACCAGCCTCTCTTCACCGTGGAACTGAGGCATAGGTGAGGAAATGACTGGGTTGAAGGGATTGCGTCCACTTCAATTTCTTCATCAATCTGCTCTGACGAAGCAGCGAGAATGATGTTCTTCATCGATCCGATTGGGATCTCATAGTATTCTCCAAAAGGAACAAGGTCCTTTGATGGCATGGAGGAAATCGGAACAGCATCAATTGGATTTTCGAATGAGCTGGTCATTGGCTTCATTTTCTTCGCAGCCGAAGAATGTGACACAGCTGATGCCTTCCTTTTCTTCACTGCAGCTCGTTCTGCTGCCTTGGTTTTCTTCACCTCAGAGGCAGATGGAAGAATTGGAGTTGGTGTTGGCGCAGGAGGAGCTGAGGAATTTGGTTGAATTTCTTCAGCACAACCGATGCAGCTTGCCTGTATTGTTCGGGCTTTCTTCAGCGCACCACTAGTGGATGCCTGGCAATTTCTTCAGCTGGAATGGGATCATCAGCCCTGGAACTAGCATTTTCATCAGCCGCCTGAACTTCATCAGCGGTGCTGGCAAGTTCTTCAGTCGGCTGAGCTGAGGCTTCAGCCTGAGGAATTTCATGTTGCGTTGGGGCAGCAACATTTGTGAATTTCTTCGTCAGATTGACGAATCTGACCTTGGCTCCTTGCCAATCAGCATAATAAGAATCGAAGTTTTTGCTGAGGTCTTGAATTTCAGTCTGGACCTTGAGAAGTTCCTCAGGTGTCATTTTGACAATGTTTTTCTTCAGGAACTTCTCCTTTCTGTATTGAGCCTTCTTGATCTCTCTTGCCTTTTCAAACTTCCATTTCTCTTCAGCGATGAAATGGGTCAACATATGACTTTGTCCAGGGGTCAGATGAAAGTCAGGCATAGGGGTATTGGGATCCTTGTGCCAGAGATCAATATAATCGAGGACTTTCTTCGGATCCAACAGCAGTGGCACAAATGTACCTTTGGCTCTAGCGGCCCTTTCTTGGCGATCTCTGATGATTTCCGCAAGTTCATCATCAGAAGCTTCATCATCAGAAGGCACATGGAATGCAACCTGTTTCTTCTTTGGACTTGGCCGAGGACCTCGTCCAGCTGTTGCTTTGGTCTTCATCAGAGTCGGGTCAGATGATGAAATTGGTGCTGCGGAGGAACTTGCTGAAACTCCAGAGGCAATCGAGAAACCAGCAGTCCTTTGACATGTAGCCAGATGCACAGGAACTGAGGATTTTGACGGACCTGTTGAGGACTTTGGTGGAGCTGTAGCAGTGTGAGGAATTTGCCTTGAGGGCGCTGCTGAGGAACTTGGCCGTGAGGGCGCTGATGGTGAAGCACTTGGCTTATGAGTAGACTTCTTTGGCATGGATTTCCTTGGTTTGACCGAGGCCTCGATGTGATAGGCGATGGCAGAATCCTCATTGAATTTCTTCACCGCCTCCTTGGCTTGTCTTGCCAATTTAGCTTGGCGCTTAGCCCATTCTTCAGAAAGTCCTCACCACGCTTGATCTTTGGTGGTGTCGCCTACTTGGCCAGGTGCCAATGGAGCTCTTGGGCATGGAGGATTGAGAGCGAATTTCTTCATGTACTTTGGAGTCACATATCTGTATTCCCTCCATTCCCTTGCCCATCTCCGTTCAATCTTATGAATGCGCACCTTGCGCTGATTTTTGCTTTCTTCATCGGTGTGCAATAGTCAGCATAGATTTCCTCGGGGATCTCAAATGCAGTCATAACCTCAGGTTTCTTTCCTCCTTTCATTGCTTCTTTCCGTCTGCCATGTTCTTCAGTTGAGGAATTTGAACAAATGAGTTCTCTGAAGAAGTATGCAGTTTTCTTCGAGGAACGCTGCAAATGAGTTAAGTTGATGAGAACCTAGTGATTCAGCAGCGGACATGTGTACCTGTGAACAGAGTATAGTTGCGAGGAATTTGGAGAGGTCATATGCGTTCTCAGAAGGTTTTTCAAAAAGAACCAAGTTTTGAGGATTTTGACCAGATGAGCCTTGAAGAATTTCACTAAGCGTTCTTTGTCTTAGGTTCCAGAGTTGTACAGATCGAGGATCCACACAATTGAGGAATCTTGAAGAAAATCATTGCTTAGAGAAACGAATCAAGAGCATATTTTGTTTGAGGTGTTCATATGTGTGAAGATTTGAAAAATAAACAACTTTGAAGATTTTCAGGAAGGTTTGAGAATCAAAGCGAGTAATAAAAGTAACTTTTAATTACCCGAAGTGAAGAACACGACGAACTAAGAAGAACAGTTGGGAAGTTCGTCAGTTCAGATCTTCCACGCCCTAACTTGGCGGAGGAAGACAGCTACGGCGGCGGCGGAGTGAGGAATTCCGCGGTCGGCGCGAGTACGTCGGCGACGAGGTCGAGGCAGTGAAGCTCTTCCTCACCGGCGACGTTGGAGTAGGGGCGGCGCTAGGGTTTGAGGAGCTTGAATGGGAGAGAGAGGTCGAGTGGGGTAAAGGAAGTGAGGAAGGGGAGAGGGGTATTTATAGACACGGTGAAAAACTGTTCGCCCGAAGATTTGGGACGAACGTGCCCCTGACCATTCTCCTTCTCACGACAGGTGTCGCCCACGTACTGTGTAGTGGAGATCGTGAACGATCGTGGGTGAGTAAAATAATGCATCGTGGGATGCGGAACGGTTTGAGCGGCAAAACCGAAAATTTGGATAAGATCGGTTTTAAAGTTTCGTTCGCAATTTCTTCAGCTGACAAGGACTCAGTGAAGATTTTGAACGAGTTTCAAATAGAACGCACATGAAGAATTTGTGAATAGATTGGGTTGAGTATAGCATAGAGGGGGAAGGGTCCGATCACATTCACTTAGCAAAAAAAACGACTTGAAGAAATAGCCATAAGTGAATGTTGTAGAGGACATAAACCCATATATATATATATATATATATATATATATATATATATATATATATATATATATATATATATATATATATATATATATATATATAGCCAATGAAGAAAGACGAAGGAAACAGTGAAGATTTTGCAAAGTTGAAGAATTTCAAAGCGAGGAAAAACTCAAATTGAAGATTTTCAACTTTGGTGGTGGCGTGACCCACCGTATAAGAATGATGATTTCAGACACCGCTGCATAATTGTCGAGGGGTTACGAGAACCAAATTCTTCATTAATTTCTTCACACTTAGAGTGTTATTCTTCATTGATTGAAGAGAAACGTTTCTTCATGTGTTGCACATCTAAGTCATCAATTTTGCATAAGTGTTAGGATGTGTGTCTTTTTCAAAGAACATTCAAGATTCTAAGATATTTAGCTCACACCGCAACTTGCTAAATCTCTTCTCATCCAAGGGCTTAGTGAAGATATCGGCTAGCTGTTCTTCAGTCTTCACGTGCTCGATGGAGATGTCGCCCTTCAACACATGATCACGAAGAAAATGATGACGAATCTGAATGTGCTTTGTCTTCGAGTGCTGAACTGGGTTGTGAGCAATCTTGATTGCACTCTCATTGTCGCAGTAGAGAGGCACATTCTTCACGTTGACGCCGTAGTCCTTGAGATTTTGCTTCATCCACAGCAATTGAGCACAACACGAGCCAGCAACAATGTATTCAGCTTCCGCAGTAGACAGTGATACGCAATTCTGTTTCTTCGAGGACCAACAGACCAAAGATCGTCCGAGGAAATGACAAGTGCCAGAAGTTGACTTGCGGTCCACACGATCACCAGCATAGTCAAAGTCAGAATATCCAATGAGATCAAAAGTAGAGCCCTTGGGGTACCATAATTGTGTGAGCTAGATATCGAAGAATATGCTTCACAGCCTTATGGTGTGATTCCTTCGGTGTAGCTTGAAATCGGGCACACATGCAAACACTAAGCATTATATATGGCCTAGATGCACATAAGTACAATAAAGAACCAATCATGGAGCGGTATACCTTGTGATCGAAGTCAATACCATTTTCATCCGTGCATAGATGGCCATTTGTGGGCATAGGAATTTTGACGCCTTTGCAATCTTGCATGCCAATTTCTTGAGGACATCTTTGAGGTATTTCTCTGAGATATGAATATGCCATTGTGTTGTAGACGAATTTGAAGACCTAAGAAGAATTTCAACTCTCCAAACATAGACATTTGATATTCTTCACTCATCATATAGTCAAAATCAACACTATAACGTTGGTCAAGACAGCCAAAGATAATATCATCAACATATATTTGGCACACAAATAGTTCACCATCATAAGATTTAGTAAAGAGAGTAGGGTCGAGTGAACTGGTGTGAAGCCATTCTTCACGAAGAATTCCTTCAATGTATCATACCACGCCCGAGGGGCTTGCTTGAGGCCATAGAGGGCCTTATTAAGTCTTAAGACTTTGTCAGGATTCTTTGGATATTCAAAACCTGGGGGTTGAGCAACATACACTTCTTCCTCAAGCTTACCATTGAGGAATGCACTTTTCACATCCATTTGATATAAAGTGATATTGTGATGGTTAGCATAGGCGAGTAATATGCGAATAGACTCAAGTCTAGCAACAGGTGCAAAAGTTTCATCGAAATCAATTCCTTCAACCTGGGTGTAGCCTTGAGCTACAAGTCGTGCCTTATTCCTCACCACAAGACCATTTTCATCTTGCTTGTTGCGGTAGATCCACTTTGTGCCAATGATATTATGCTTGCGAGGATCTGGACGTTTGACCAGTTCCCAGACATTGTTGAGCTCGAACTGATGTAATTCTTCTTGCATAGCCTGAATCCACTCAGGCTCCAGAAATGCTTCATCTACCTTAGTGGGCTCTATGATAGAGACAAAAGCATAGTGCCCACAAAAGTTAGATAAATGTTAAGCTTTTGAGCGTGTGAGAGGACCTGGCGCTTTAATGTCATCGATGATCTTCTCCACTTGCACTTCTTTTGCAACGCGAGGATGAGCTGGTTGTCGTCGAGGAATTTGATCATTTTCCTCAACACCATTGTCTTTAGCATTATCTTCAGGTGCACCAGCTCGACGTTCTTCGCGTCTGAGGAATGAATTCTTCAGCAGTTTCTTCAAGAGGGAATGACATCCTCGGTTGCCTTGAACTTGATAGATTCCTCGGTGCTGGTTCATCTAACACAGAAGGTAGGTGCTCCTTTGCGAGCCATTAGTTTCATAGAACCGCACATCTACGTGTCAACAATCTTGTGAAGAGCGATGTTGAAGACTCAGTAGGTGTGCGAGTCCTTTCTGTAACCAAGCATAAAACCTTCATGTGCTTTTCGGTGCAAATTTAGAATTGTGATGAGGATCTCTAATCCAGCATTTAGCAATCAAGACTTTTAAATAAATTACATTGGGTTTCTTGTCTGTGAGGTGTTCATAGGAAGTCTTCTTGATGAATTTGTGAAGATATACTCTGTTGATGATGTGGCACGCAGTATCAATTGCATCAATCCAAAAACGACTAGGCGTTTTGTATTCATCAAGCATAGTGCGAGCCATCTCAACAAGAGTTCTGTTCTTGCGCTCCACGACGCCATTTTTCTGAGGAGTATAAGGAGCAGATAACTCATGAGTAATACCAAGTTCATCAAGATAGGCATCAAGACCGAATTCTTAACTCAGTTCCATTGTCACTCTGATGTGCTTGATCTTCACACCAAAGTTGGTTGAAGCCCTCGAGGAAAATCGTTTGAAGACTTCCTGCACTTGATTTTTGTAAGTAACAATGTGTACCCATGTGTAACGAGAGTAATCATCAACAATAACAAAGCCATATAGAGATGCATCATTAACGACAAACTGAGTAATGATTGGGACCAAAGAGGTCCATGTGAAGCAATTCCAAGGGACGAGTAGTGGTCATGATAGTCTTCATTTGGATGCTTGGCCTTGGTCATTTTTCCAGCTTCACAGGCTCCGCATAAGTGATCATTGAGGAATTTGACATTCTCAATGCCAATGACATGCTTCTTCTTCGCAAGCGTGTGCAAATTCCTCATGCCTGCGTGACCAAGTCGCCGATGCCATAGCCAGCCTTCTGAAGCTTTTGCAAGTAGACACACGGCTGGTTGTGGTCCTGTAGAGAAATCAACAATATACAAATCTCCTCTCATAAAGCCTTCGAAGACTTTGGAATTGTCAGCTTCCATAATCACAACACAACGATACTTGCCAAAAATGACAACCATATCAAGATCACAAAGCATTGAGACTGACATGAGGTTGTATCCTAAGGACTCAACAAGCATGACTTTGTCCATGTGTTTATCCTTAGAGATCGCAACCTTACCAAGACCCAATACCTGGCTTTTGCCTTTGTCAGCAAAGATGATATGCTTTAGATGTGACGGTGATAAGGGAGCATCCATCAATAGATTCTTGTCTCATGTGATTTGTACAACCACTATCGAGAACCCACTCTGTGGCTTTGGGTTGATCATCCTGCAGACGAATTAGTACAACTTATGATCTCATATACTTCATCAGTGAAGAATATGATATCAAGTTCATCAGATGAATTTCATCAGTCAGTATTAACAGATAAGCAGTATGAGGACGTGTGAAATGAAAGTTCATTTCATCATGATTAGCATGCGTCCTTTCAGGCAATTTTTGTCAGGTCCCCAGCAAATTCTTCAGACGTTAAGGCACGTCTGGAGACCTGACCCTGCAGAAGAGGTTAGTTCTTTTTCTTCACCACCCACATCTGAAGGGGTGGCAAAGAGTTCATCACTCTGCGAGCACCATACGAGAATGGTGGCATAGAAGCCAAACCTTTTCATTTCACATAAGAGGGGTTAGGGTAAGCATATGAATAAGCAAAGAAATTCTTCGAGGACTTATGAACATATTGGTTTGAAGAATAATGCACATATTCATAGCCCTTAGCTCTACCCTGCGAAACAGAGTTGTTAGCACGATGATAATCATATGAGGACTTGATCCTTTTGAGGAATTTGATCCACGTGAGGAATTTGGTCCGTATGAGGACTTGGATCCATATGAAGAATTTGGTCCATATGAAGAATTTGATCTGGGGTTCCTATTCTTCACAGATGGTGTCATGAGGACATTCACCTGAAGACTTTCAAGGCACATCTTGGGAACCCAGATTTTCTTCATAGGGGAACCGTTCCTGCAGTTCAACATATCTAGCAAATACTTCACCATTCTGATTTTTGAACAGTTTATAGTTGGAGTCAAATGACTCATCAGAAGAATGAGGAGATTCGCATGTAAAGCCAGATAAGTTAGATGGATCAACTGGAGGTCCCTTTGCAGCAACCCATGAGGTTTTGGGATACTGCTCAGGCTTCCAATATGTTCCATCAGCATTGAGTTTCCTCTCAAAGGGAATACCCTCTTTCCTAGGGTTCCTGTTGAGGATCTGCTTTTTAAGCACATCACAAAGAGTCTGATGCCCTTTGAGGCTTTTGTACATGCATGTCGTGTACAGTTCCTTCAGCCCTGCATCGTCAGTGATACTAGCAATGTCCTCAGATGAGGAATTAGTGATAGCAGAGGCAGGTGAAGAATATGTAACAGTTGAAGCATTTGAACATTCAGGTGAAGAATTAGCAGATTCACGTTCAATGCACTTTAAGCATGGAGGAACAAATTCTTCCTGAGAAGCGCTGATTTGTTGAGTAAGTAATGAATCACGATCCTTCTGAAGATCTTCATAACTCACTCTTACCTTCTCAAGGTCTTGCTTTCTTTGTAGAAATTCATAAGAAAGTTTCTCATGATCAGATAAGAGAGTGTTATGATGACCTTGAAGGCTGTCAAACCTAGACTGAAGTCTCTGAAGATTTTCAGTCAGGGCTTTAGTGCGATCCATTTCTTCACCTAACATATCATCACTCTTATCTAGCATGTTTTGAACCTTTTCCAAAGCCCTTTGTTGTTTTACAGCAATTTTAGCAAGTTTTGAGTAACTGGGCTTTAGATCTTCATCCGATTCATTTTCACTAGATTCAGAGGAGGTATATTTGAGTACCTTGGCACCCTTTGCCATGAAGCAATAGGTGGGAGTGTAGTCATCACTATCTTCATCAGCATTGTTGGTGAGGTCATTTCTTCCGAGTTGAAGATGGACTTCTTGTGAAAGCGATGGCGAGAGCTAGACTCGCCACACCGGACTCAGATTCTTGATGCCTCCTCTTCCTCATGTTCCTTAGATTCAGCTTCAGAGTCCATTTCCTTGCCAATGAATGCCCGAGCCTTTTTGGTGCTGCTCTTCTTGTGAGAAGAAGGCTTTGAGGATTTTGATGATGAAGATTTCGATGATTTCTTCTTCTTCTTTGCGTCATCAGAACTGTAATCCTTGTGTTTCTTCTTCTTTAATTCCTTTTCCCACTGAGGACAATCTTGGATGTAGTGAACAGGTTTCTTGCATTTGTGACAAAGTCTTCTCTTATAGTCCTTTGGATGAGGAATCACGCTCCTTGAGGATTTTCCAAATCGACCACGTCTTGAGAACTTCGGAATTTCTTCACGGCGGTGCTAGCTCCTGGCCTAATTCTTCAGGATCTCCAAGGCTACTACCAGAGTCTTCGAAATCAGATTCAGACACAGCCTTGGCCTTCAGGGCACGTGTTTTTCCATAGCTAGAACCATAGAGATCTCTCTTTTCAGCAAGCTGGAACTCATGAGTATTTAGCCTCTCGAGGATATCAGCAGGATCAAGTGACTTGTAGTCAGCACACTCTTGTATCATCAGTGCCAGAGTATCAAATGAGGAATCAAGCGATCTTAACAATTTCTTCACCACCTCATGGTCGGTGATGTCAGTGGCGCCAAGTGCTTGAAGCTCATTTGAGATGTCAGTGATGCGATCGAAGGTTTGTTGAACATTTTCGTTGTCAAGTCTTTTGAAGCGGTTGAAGAGATTCGAAGAACATCAACTCGAGAGTCACGCTTGAGTTGAGACTCCTTCATTCACTTTGGACAGCCTGTCCCGAGATGAGCTTGGCAGTTTCCAAAGCACTCACTCTTCCATATTGACCTTTGCTCAGATGGCCACATATGATATTCTTCGCTTGAGAATCGAGTTGCTTGAATCTCTTCACATCAGCAGTATTCGGAGAAGGTGTGACTGAGGGAACACCATTTTCCACAACATACCAGAGATCGTTATCAATTGCTTCAAGATGCATTCGCATCTTGTTCTTCCAGTAGGGGTAGTCCGTGCCATCAAAGGTAGGACACCCTGCTGAGACATTGATCATACCTACGGTCGACATAACTAAAACTCCAGGTGGTTAAACCAAAATCACACAGAACAAGGGAGTACCTTGCTCTGATACCAATTGAAAGTGCGTTATATCGACTAGAGGCGGGGTGAATAGGCGATTTTTATGAATTCTTCACTGAGGAATTTGCCGGTGAGGAAATTCCTTAGCGAAGAACTACTTGCAGCGGAATAAGTACTCAGAAGTAAGCATAAGAGAATACACGCATGGTCATCATGATGAAATGAAGACAAACACAGTACTGAAGCGTAATCATAGGATAACACAAGATGAAGACAAACCGATCAAGAAATTGAACTGAGGAAATTGAGAAAGTCTTGGTCAAAGTCTTCAAACACGAGATATGAACAAACACTCAACACAAGAATGAGGAAATAAAAAGGGTTGAGGAGATAGAACCGATTAGGTTGGTGAAGACAATGATTTGGTAGACCAGGTTCAAGCTGCATCTCGGTTATGCGTCTGGTTGGAGCGGTTGAGTATTTAAACTTCGAGGACACACAGTCCGGACACCCGATCGGCTGAGCACGCAGCTCAGGATACCAAGTCCTCACAGTATTCTCCTTGAACTAAGGTCACACAGACCTCGTCCAATCACTCGTGGTAAGTCTTCAGGCGACTTCCAAACATGCACAGACTCGGTCACTCGGCGATCCACAATTCCTCTTGGATGCTCTAGACCATGACGCCTAACCGTCTGGAAGAAGCACAGTCTTCAAAGGTAACAAGCATCGGATCCACACCGGATCAATCTCTTCAGTGATGCTCAATCGCTTTGGGTTTGTAGGGGTTTGGTTTTTGGGGTTTTTCCTCACTTGATGATTTTCGCTCAAAGTCCTCGGAGGATGGGTTGCTCTCAAATGACAAGTGTCAAGTTCTCTTGGAGCAGCCAACCAGCTAGTGGTTGTGAGGCGGCTATTTATAGCCTAGGGAGCAGCCCGACATGATAAGACATAAATGCCCTTCAATGATATGACCGTTAGGTGGATAAGATATTTTGGGACAGGTGGCCAAGAAGACAGCAACGGTCGGAAATTTGAATCTCAAATTCCTCAGGGCTATCATGTTCCTCACTGTGTAGGAAATCCGCACTGGCGAATTCCTAACTCCTCAGTCAGAACAAATTCCTCAGCGACCAGAAGAACTTCGTCTCATCCTTTGAAGAAATTGACTGAATCTGTATGAGATTTCCAAAGGCCTCACTCGAAGGGATTGGTAGGTGTAGGATTTTGAGTTGAGCATCACATGGAAATTTTTCCTTAGTATTTCCTCGACCCCCTTTAACAAAGACGATGTTTCCTATGACTCAAGAAAGAGAAAATGAAACTACGAAAACAAAAGTCTTCACGCTTCATGTTCCTCAAATGAATACCAAGTCTTCAAGGTCACACCAATTTCTTCACTTTCAAAGTCTTGAAAGTCTTCAAAATATCAAAGTCTTGATCGAAGAACTTCATTTTTAGGGGTCGACTTTCTCTGTAAATATCAAACTCCTCATAGACTTATAGAACTGTGTATACTCACAAACGCATTAGTTCCTTAACCTATAAGTCTTCAATCCACCAAAATCACTAAGGGGCACTAGATGCACTTACAGGCCTCGGAACACTGAGACCGAAAGGTCGAACGTGAATCATATAGTAGATATGATCAACATAGTGATGTTCACCATTGAAAACTTCTCCATTTCACGTGATGATTGGTTATGGTTTAGTTGATTTGGATCACGTGATCACTTAGATGATTAGAGGGATGTCTATCTAAGTGGGAGTTCTTAAGTAATATGATTAATCGAACTTTAATTTATCATGAACTTACTCTTGGTAGTATTAGCATATCTATGTTGTAGATCAATAGCTCGCATTTAGCTCCCCTGTTTTATTTTTGATATGTTCCTAGAGAAAACTAAGTTGAAATATGTTAGTAGCAATGATGTGGATTGGATCCGTGATCTGAGGATTATCCTCATTGCTGCACAGAAGAATTATGTCCTTGATGCACCGCTAGGTGACAGACCTATTACAGGAGCAGATGTAGACGTTATGAACGTTTGACAAAGCTCGGTATGATAACTACTTGATAGTTTAGTGCACCATGCTTTACGGCTTAGAACCGGGACTTCAAAAATTTTTTGAACGCCACGGAGCATATAAGATGTTCCAAGAGTTGAAATTGGTATTTCATACTCATGCCCGTGTCGAGAGGTATGAGACCTCTGGCAGTACTTTGCCTACAAGATGGAGGAGAATTTCTCAGCTAGTGAGCATGTGCTCAGAATGTCTGAGTACTACAATCACTTGAATCAAGTGGGAGTTAATCTTTCAGATAAGATAGTGATTCACAGAGTTCTCTAGTCACTATCACCAAGTTACTAGAACTTCGTGATGAACTATCATATGCAAGGGATAAACAGAAACGATTCCCAAGCTCTTCGTGATGCTGAAATCGACGAAGGTAGAAATCAAGAAAAGCATCAAGTGTTGATGGTTGACAAGACCACTAGTTTCAAGAAAAAGGCAAAGGGAAGAAGGGGAACTTCAAGAAGAACGGTAAGCAAGTTGCTACTCAAGTGAAGAAGCCCAAGTCTGTACCTAAGCCTGAGACTAAGTGATTCTACTGCAAAGGGACTGGTCACTGGAAGCGGAACTGCCCCAAGTATTTGGCGGATAAGAAGGATGGCAAAGTGAACAAAGGTATATTTGATGTACAGATTATTGATGTGTATTTTACTAGTGTTCGTAGCAACCCCTCGGTATTTGATACTGGTTCAGTTACTAAGAGTAGTAACTCAAAACGGGAGTTGCAGAATGAACAGAGACTAGTTAAGGGTGAAGTGACGATGTGTGTTGGAAGTGGTTCCAAGATTGATATGATCGTCATCGCACGCTCCCTACACTTTCGGGATTAGTGTTGAACCTAAATAAGTGTTAGTTGGTGTTTGCGTTGAGCATGAATATGATTTGATCATGTTTATTGCAATACGGTTATTCATTTAAGTTAGAGAATAATTGTTGTTCTATTTACATGAATAAAACCTTCTATGGTCATACACCCAATGAATATTGTTTGTTGGATCTCGATCGTAGTGATATACATATTCATAATATTGAAGCCAAAAGATGCAAAGTTAATAATGATAGTGGAACTTATTTGTGGCACTGCCGTTTGGGTCATATTGGTGTAAAGCGCATGAAGAAACTCCATACTGATGGACTTTTGGAATCACTTGAGTATGAATCACTTGGTACTTGCGAACCATGCCTCATGGGCAAGATGACTAAAACGCCGTTCTCCGGAACTATGGAGCGAGCAACTGATTTATTGGAGATCATACATACTGATGTATGTGGACCAATGAATATTGAGGCTCGCGGCGGGTATCGTTATTTTCTCACCTTCACAGATGATTTAAGCAGATATGGGTATATCTACTTAATGAAACATAAGTCTAAAACATTTGAAAAGTTCAAAGAATTTCAGAGTGAAGTTGAAAATCATCGTAACAAGAAAATAAAGTTTCTATGATCTGATCGTGGAGGAGAATATTTGAGTTACGAGTTTGGTCTACATTTGAAACAATGTGGTATAGTTTCGCAACTCATGCCACCCGGAACACCACAGCGTAATGGTGTGTCCGAACGTCGTAATTGTACTTTACTAGATATGGTGCTATCTATGAAGTCTCCTACTAATTTACCGCTATTGTTCTGGGGTTATGCTTTAGAGACGGCCGCATTCACATTAAATAGGACACCATCAAAATCCATTGAGACGACGCCTTATGAACTATGGTTTGGCAAGAAACCAAAGTTGTCATTTCTTAAAGTTTGGGGCTGCGATGCTTATGTGAAAAAACTTCAACCTGATAAGCTCGAACCCAAATCGGAGAAATGTGTCTTCATAGGATACCCAAAAGAGACTATTGGGTACACCTTCTATCACAGATCTGAAGGCAAGACATTCGTTGCTAAGAATGGATCCTTTCTAGAGAAGGAGTTTCTCTCGAAAGAAGTGAGTGGGAGGAAACTAGAACTTGATGAGGTAACTATACCTGCTCCCTTATTGGAAAGTAGTTTATCATAGAAACCGGTTCCTATGACGCCTACACCAATTAGTGAGGAAGTTAATGATGATGATCATGAAACTTCAGATCAAGTTATTACTGAACCTCGTAGGTCAACCAGAGTAAGATCCGCACCAGAGTGGTATAGTAATCCTGTTCTGGAGGTTATGTAACTAGACCATGACGAACCTACGAACTATGAAGAAGCAATGGTGAGCCCAGATTCCGCAAAATGGCTTGAGGCCGTGAAATCTGAGATGGGATCCATGTATGAGAACAAAGTATGGACTTTGGTTGACTTGCCCGATGATCGGCAAGCCATTGAGAATAAATGGATCTTCAAGAAGAAGACTGATGCTGACGGTAATGTTAATGTCTATAAAGCTCGACTTGTTGCAAAAGGTTTTGACAAGTCCAAGGGATTGACTACGATGAGACCTTCTCACCCGTAGCGATGCTTAAGTCTGTCCGAATCATGTTAGCAATTGCCGCATTTTATGATTATGAAATTTGGCAAATGGATGTAAAAACTGCATTCCTGAATGAATTTCTGGAAGAAGAGTTGTATATGATGCAACCGGAAGGTTTTGTCAATCCTAAAGGTGCTAACAAAATATGCAAGCTCAATGATCCATCTATGGACTGGTGCAAGCATCTCAGAGTTGGAATATACACTTTGATAAGTTGATCAAAGCATATAGTTTTATACAGATTTGCGGTGAAGCCTGTATTTACAAGAAAGTGAGTGGGAGCACTACAACATTTCTGATAAGTATATGTGAATGACATATTATTGATCGGAACTAATGTAGAATTATTCTGCAAAGCATAAAGGAGTATTTGAAAGGAGTATTTCAAATAAAGACCTCGGTGAAGCTGCTTACATATTGAGCATCAAGATCTATAGAGATAGATCAAGACACTTGATAAGGTTTTTCAATGAGTACATACCTTGACAAGATTTTGAAGTGGTTCAAAATGGAACAGTCAAAGAAAGAGTTCTTGCCTGTGTTACAAGGTGTGAAAGTGAGTATGTCGCGACCAGACCCGAATGGATCTAGCGCTCTGTACTCAGTGTCATCCTGGATCGATAATCTTGACCTGACCTGATGATTGAAGGATTTATAGCAGAGTAGCAATCACACACTTATTACATCGTTGTCCACAAGGGAACTTAATACAATAATATGGCTTAAGGCCATCTAATAACAAATGAAGGCTTGGAAAACGAGTGAGTCCATCAACTCCAGTGACATCACCGAGTATAGAACCACAACCTAACATCTTACTAAATCGTGCGAAAAGTCTGCAACATGAAAATTTGCAGCCCGAAAACGGGTCAACACATGGAATATCTTGGCAATGTAACACGTAAGAGCAATGAAGCAATGAGCCTACACTACATGCATATATGGCTGGTGGTAAGGCTCTCACGGTTACATTTTTGCGAAAAGCCTATTTTTCCCTACACCAAAGTATTAATTGTATTTAACTATCATGGTGGTTGTTAATCATTGTAGATGGTTGACATCATCCTCTATCCCAATTAATAAGTACTCATTAAATACCCAATACTTTTATTTTAGAAGTAACATGTTGAGATTCACATGATAATCAAATACCGGATACTCAAATTGTCCATAACCGGGACACGGCTAATCATGATTAGTTTATACACTCTGAGAGGTTTGCGCACTTTTCCCCACAAGACTCGATCGCCTCCGCTTGGTTCTCGTGACTACATGGTGTTTGAGAAAGCGGATGACCGAGACATAGTCTTTCTGAAGTGCTAGCACCTTACATGTGGGTAGACCGTACCAACCTACATCCCCTACATCAGCTAGCCTACCCGTAAGAGTTCGCACAACTTAGTCAACTACGCCAGAGCCCATAATTGGCTTGTGGCTGCACACGGAAGTTTCTAGTTTTGAATAATCTCATGATCCCTTAGAGCCTGGGTGGCGGTCCGAAGAAATACAGGCAAATCCTGATAGAAACCAGGTGCCTCAATCCACCCAGATGTGTGTTTAGGTTGCCACCTTAGATAAACCATTAATTAACAATCTCACATCTGTCATGGATATTCACTCACCCAATCCACGTCTACTAGCATAGCATGGCATAATAAGCAAACGTAGAAGTAACTCCCAAGGTTTCATAAGTAAAGCAGGTAATAGGTACTACCTCAATCTACTTCCCATCCCACAATTTAATTTGATCCTAAACAATGCAATGTGTTTGAGGGTTTGATCTAATGCATAAAACTGGGTAGTAGCAAAGGTATGATCAAAGTGTTACTTGCCTTGCTGATGATCCGCGAGTCCTAGAGATTCGAAATAACAAGCGGCGCACTCCGGGTGATCTAACGCAGACAAACAACAAGCATACAATAAGTACTCATCTAATGCACAGGGAAATCTCGAAATAAAAGATCTAACCAGATAGTTCAACTTAAGAACCCTGGTGGCAAAAGAATCGAATCAAATAAAGCATCGAAAGTCGGAACTCGAGAGAGAACGACTCGGTTTAGCAATCTGAAATTAGGTCAAAATTTCACAGTAGCAAAACTCTGTGAAAATAGGTTAGTCGAACGGCGGTTTCGTTCTGAAACTCCAGGCGCTTGAATCACCTTATTCCGATAAACGAGCAAGAAATAAAACAGTTTTGAAAATCAGATCTGAAATCAAATCAGAAAATAACGGATTAATTCCGATTAAAAAGAAAAACGACGAACGAGTTAAAAAGTGAGCGTTCGTTTACAGAACGAATCTAACGAACATGTTCATTGAAACGAACGGTTCGGTGGGCGTTAGATTAAATAAGAAAACCGAATAAAAATAAAACCAATCTAGGTTTTTAAAAAAACCGAACATATTTTTTTTTAAAACCGGACGGTTCGAGGATAAAACCGAATCGGCGCTGGGCTACCTCCGTGATCGCGGAGGGGCTCTCCGGGCTCCGGGTTCGGGCGCGGGTCCGGCGAGGTGGCGGGTCCGCGCCGAGGGGCGGCGGCTGGCGGCGTAGGCGGCGCGGCGCCCACGGCGGCAAGCGCGAGGTGCGGGGTCGGGCGGGCGGCGGATCGAGAGAGGGGGGCGGCGGCGGGTTATAAAGGGGAAGGGGCGCCGGGTGGCTTGGGAGGGGGCCACGGGTCCGGGTCGGAGCCGGACTCGGGAGGCGTCTGGCGGGCGGGGCAGCCGGGCGGCGGGCGGACTCGAAGGGCGGGCAAGGCAGCGAGGGAGGAGGCGGAGGTGGGCCGAGGCTGGGCTCGGGCCTGGCCGGGCCACCGGGCCTCGGTCCAGGGGGGGGGCGCTGTTTTTTTTTTAAATAAAACAAAACAAATAAAATAAATATCAAATGAACTCCAAATTAATTAAAACAAATTTTCCCCGACTCCTAAAAATGAGTCGAACAAAATGAACTTTAAAAACAAAATACATGCATAAATTTTTTTAAGATGCTCATTTTTGCCTAAGCAAAATAAATCTTCCAAAAACCAAATTTGGTTTATTTATAATATCTTCATTTTTCCTATTTGTGTGGGAAAGTCATATTATTCCCTCTCGAAATATTTTTATAGGAAAACTTTATGAAGATAATTAAATAAATCAAATGATCCTATTTTCAAAATTTGGAAAATCCCAAATATGAAAATAATGAAACTTCCAACTCTCTCCGAGGGTCCTTGAGTTGCGTGAAATTTCTAGGATCGGAAAAATGCGAGAAAAATATGATATGCATGATGATCTAATGTATAACATTCCAAATTGAAAATTTGGGATGTTACAAACCTACCCCCTTAAGATGAATCTAGCCCTCGAGATTCGGGTTGGCTAGAAAATAGGTGAGGGTGGTCCTTGAGCAAAACTTCCTCTCTTTCCCGGTGGCTTCATCCTCGGTGTGGTGGCTCCTTTGAACTTTGCAAAACTTGATAACCTTGCTGCGGGTAACTCTGCTGGCATAATCGAGAATCTTAACGGTTTTTCCTCATATGTCAAGTCATCCTTCAACTGAATTGCTTCCAATGGTACTGTGTCTCTTAATGGTACCTCTGCTATCTCGGGGTGACATTTCTTCAACTGAGAAACATGGAATACATCATGAACTCCTGACAGTCCTTCTGGTAATTCCAACTTATACGCAACTTCTCCCATGCGTTGCAAAATCTTATACGGTCCAACGAAACGGGTGCTAACTTTCCTTTAACTCCAAAACGCTTAACTCCTCAAGCGGGGATACTCGAGATATACTCTGTCTCCAACTTTATACTCAATCGCTGGCGCTTTGAATCGGCATAGCTCTTACATGCGGACTGGGCTACCTTGAGCACATCTCGAATCAACTTAACTTTCTGTTGGACTCCTTAATCAAATCTGGTCCAAACAACTGGCGATCTCGGTTTAGTCCCATGACAATGGTGTCCTGCACCTTCTTCCATACAAAGCCTCGAAAGGTGCCATCTTCAAGCTGGTTTGGTAACTGTTATTGTAGGAAAATTCTGCATACGGCAAATTATCATCCCAACTAGATCCATAATCTAGTGCACAAGCTCTTAGCATGTCCTCCAAAATCTGATTGACTCTCTGAGTCTGTCCATCGGTCTGTGGGTGGAAAGCTGTACTGAATTCCAATCTAGTTCCCAATGTTTCGTGCAACTGGTTCCAAAATTTCGAAGTAAATTGGGTTCCTCATGCGATACAATGCTCCTCGGAACTCCGTGTAAGCACACAATTCTGGTCATGTATATCTTTGCCAACTTAGCACTGCTATAGGTAGTCTTGACTGGAATGAAATGAGCTACCTTGGTCAAACGGTCGACTATAACCCAAATCGAGTCATATCCTGAACGGGTCTTTAGCAATCCTGTGATGAAATCCATGCCTAGTTTATCCCACTTCCATTCGGGTATCGGCAATGGTTGTAACAATCCTGCTGGCTTCTGATGCTCGCCTTTACTTTCGACATACGTCACAAACTGCTACATACTCCATAATATCCTTCTTCATTCCGGTCCACGGAAAATATTCTTCAAATCCAAATACATCTTGGTATTTCCTGGGTGAATCGAATAGGGTGAATCATGGGCTTCTTGTAAAATCAACTTCACGATCTACGGGTTATTGGGCACATAAACACGGTCTTCAAACCATAAGGTATTGTGTTCGTCCTCACGAAATCCTTTAGCTTTTCCTTTGCTCATTTTCTCCTTTATAGAGGCAACTTCCTTATCTGCCTTCTGGGCCTCTCTGATTTTGTCCATTAGTGTCGACTGAACTTCCAATGCTGCTACATAGCCTCTTGGAACTATTTCCAAACATAGCTCTCGAAGGTCCTCGGCTAACTCATTGGGTATTCCTCCCATCATTAGGGTATTTACGTGGCTCTTACGGCTCAATGCGTGCCTCGCTACGACATTAGCCTTCCGGGGTGATAATGCAATCTCATGTCATAATCCTTAATAAGCTCTAACCATCTCCTTTGTCCGAGATTCAATTTCATACGTGTGAAGATGTACTTCAAACTCTTGTGATCCGTATATACTTCACAATGATTTCCAATGAGAAAATGTCTCCACGTCTTGAGGCATGCACTACGGCTGCTAACTCCAAATCATGAGTGGCATAATTCAACTCATGGGGCTTAAGTTGTCGTGAAGCATCTGAAACAACTCTTCCTTCTTGCATAAGTCTTGCTCCAAGTCCTCGACGTGAAGCGTCGCAATACACCTCATAATCCTTAGTTTGATCTGGCAGTATCAAAACTGGTGAGGTAACCAATCTTTGCTTCAACTCCTGAAAACTTGCCTCACAGTCCTCAGTCCATATAAATTTATTTTCCTTCTTCAACAATTCTGTCATAGGCTTAGCAATCCTTGAGAAATTCTCAATGAATCTTCGGTAGTATCCTGCGAGTCCAAGGAAACTCGAATCTCTCCAACTGTCGTTGGTGCTTCCCATTTGGTTACGGTCTCAACTTTCGTGGGGTCAACTGCTATCCCTTCTCCGGAAATAACATGTCCGAGAAATCCAACTTCCTTTAGCCAAAACTCACATTTGCTGAATTTGGCATACAACCAGTGTTCCCTCGGTTTCTCCAAAACCAATCGCAAATGTTCCTTGTGTTCCTCTTCATTCTTCGAGAAAATCAAAATGTCATCAATGAACACCACGACGAACTTATCCAAAAACTCCATAAACACTTTGTTCATCAGGTTCATGAAATAGGCTGGTGCGTTAGTCAGTCCAAATGACATAACGGTATACTCGTATAGTCCATATCTCGTGGTAAACGCTGTCTTGGGTATGTCCTGCTCCCGAATCTTCAACTGATGGTACCCTGATCGCAAGTCGGTCTTGGAAAACACCTTGGCTCCTTGCAAGCGATCAAACAGGTCATTTATCATAGGTAGTGGGTACTTGTTCTTGATTGTTACTTCATTCAATCCACGATAATCAACAACCATTCTTAACGATCCGTCCTTCTTCTCCACCAATAAAACGGGTGATCCCCAAGGTGAAGAACTTGGGCGAATAAAACCTTTATCCAATAGTTCCTTAATCTGCTTCTTAATTTCTGCCAAATCCTTTGCGGGCATCCTGTACGGTCGCTTCGATATCGGGCCTGTTCCTGGCAACAGCTCGATTAAAAACTCAATGTCTCTATCCGGCGGCATTCCTGGCAACTCTTACGGAAATACATCAGGGATAATCCTTCACCATGGTACTTCTTCTGTACCACTCGATAAGCAATTAACTTGTGCTCTCCTCGGCTCGTGCCGTGATACATACTTAATCCTTCTTCCTTACGGTGTGGTGAGCAAAATTGACCTTGCGGTACAATCTATGTTTCCTCCATACTTCGATAACCAATCCATACCTAATATCACATCCAGTCCTTGGGATTCCAGAACTATTAGGTCTGAGGGGAAAACATAGTGTCCAATCCTTAGTGGCAGTCGATCACACCATTTATAGCCATGTACTCTGCTCCGGGTGAGGTTACTAGCATGGGTGACCTAAGGGCTTGGGTTGGTAACTTGTACTTATCCACAAATCCCCTTGATATGTATGAATGCAATGCACCAAGATGTCGAAAAGAACAACTGCAGTAAATGACTTAACCAAAAACTTACCGACATTCTTGCATCGGGCTGATCTTCAACCTCCTCCACATCAATGTGGTTCACCTGTCCTCTATTGAAAGGGTTGGGCTTCTTTCCAGAGCTTCCATTGCCATTTCCATTCTGGCCTTCTGGACAGTCATTTGCATAGTGCCCAGTCTTGCGGCACTTAAAACAAGTAACATGACTTAGGTCTACTTTGGATGGTGTTGACGGGTTGGTGCGATTCTGTCCATTGCTTCCTCCATTCCCGTTCCCATTCTTGGTGCTGTTATGGTTATGCGAATTTCCTCCTCCATGGGTATGCTGAAACTGAATTCCTGATTTAGGGGTATAACGAGGTTTCTGCTGAGCTCCAGAGTTATACTTCCCTTGTCCATACTTCCTCTTGCGGTTCTCAATTTGCTGCTGCTTCCCTTCAATCATGAGAGCTCGGTCTACTAACTCCTGGTAGTTGTTAAAACTTGCTACCATCAACGGCATGCTGAACTCATCATTCAGTCCTTCTAGAAACTTCTCCTGCTTAGCTGCATCCGTAGCAACGTCATCTGGGGCATAACGTGCTAGTTTACTAAAGTCATCCACGCATCGCCAATGATCCTTCCTCCTTGGCGTAAGTTGCGAAACTCACGCTTCTTCATGGCCATAGCTCCTGCTTTGAAACATGGGCTGTGCGAAAAGCTTGAAAACCGATCCCATGTGGCGGTGTCTCACGGGGTAAGTGGTTGTGAAATTCTCCCACCATGCTTTCTGCGGGTCCTTCAAGCTGATGCTTTGCAAACTTCACTCTTTCACCATCCGTGCATCCTGCGGTGGTCAGCTCCTTCCTATCTTGCGGAGCCGGTCATCTGCTACAATTGGCTCGGTGCTCTTTGGAATACACCGGCGGGTTTAGTCTAAGGAAACGAGTCGGATGATCCGCGGTGGTGGTGGTGGCGGTGGGTTGTTGTTGTTGTTGTTGTTGTTGCCACAGTTACGCACCAATGTTTGAATCGGGGTATTCTGCTTCTTGAATCAATTGGGTGATCTCGGCGGAAAACAAATCCGGGTCGCGTCTCGGAGGCATCGATGGGTTTTAGAAAAGATGAGAATTTAGAATAGAATGAGGTCTAAGGGGAATCACTACCCAAATGCACATGAGCAAATGCACACAAAATCACTTCATTCAATCAAACAAAGGCTTACAACGATCTAACTATCGCAAAAGTGCGTGTACTATAATGTTTACATGGAGGGAATACTACTAATATGTGGGGACTTCTACTAATTTGAACCGGTGGAAGACTCCATAATGTTCCGCTCCAACCGTCTTCAAAGTCGGGTTCGCTTGGATCCGAATCGGTGTCGTCGATGTTGATGTAGTCGCTTGGGTGATTGACATCTTGGTCTTCATTCCCGGCGCCAACTTCTTCTTGAGTTCTTCAATCTCGTACTTAAGATCGTTATTGTTTCTTGCTAGAGCTACGATCTCGTCCATATAGTCCTTGCGAGTTGTCTTGAGTTCTTCTTCAAGCTCGATGATCCTTCCTTTTTCATTTTGCAACTCCAACATATCATTGCACATCTGGTTCTCCTGGCGTCGAATGTGCTGGTTTAACTCCTGGATAAATGCTGCAATGGATCTATCCTTCTTGGTGTTGACGACTTCCCATTTGTCGTCTCGGCGTCCGCAAATCTGGTAGATTGTGTCCTTGAGGTCTTCTTGGTAAACTTCTCCAATGCGTCCCATGGTGATGTGGGCTGCCATGCTCTTTCCCAGACTCCAAGTTGGTGCCTTGAAAACACTATCTATAGGCTTGGTGATTGGGGCGAATGTCCTTCTGGGCGTGAGCGTGAATCTTCCAGCTCCTCTTGAGGCAGAGTGGCGTTGAAAGTTCGGTGAAGCTTGGTAATCCAATGTTCGTGTACTTGGTAACTTCCTTCAAGTGAAAACCAAAGGGTGTGCCTTCATCTGGTTGGGTGTACTTGATCTTGGCGTCCGTCATCCTAAAGAGAGTAGAAAAGATGAGGAGTTAGAAAATGAGAAGAGAGTAGTGATCTATGGCTTTATCTTAGTGGTCGTGTCCTATAGTCAGCGTGTGCTCGATACCATTCTCTGTCATGACTGCAGACCGAATGGATCTAGCGCTCTGTACTCAGTGTCATCCTGGATCGATGTCTTGAAGACAAGATGCTTGAAGGATTTATAGCAGAGTAGCAATCACACACTTATTACATCGTTGTCCACAAGGGAACTTAATACAATAATATGGCTTAAGGCCATCTAATAACAATGGAAGGCTTGGAAAACGAGTGAGTCCATCAACTCCAGCCGCATCACCGAGTATAGAACCACAACCTAACATCTTACTGTAAATGCGAAAAGTCTCGCAACATGAAAAGTTGCAGCCCAAAACGGTCAAGACATGGAATATCTTGGCAATGTAACACGTAAAACAATGAAGCAATGAGCCTACACTACATGCATATATGGCTGGTGGTAAGGCTCTACGGTTACATTTTTGCGAAAAGCCAATTTTTCCCTACATCAAAGGAATATTTTATTTAACTATCATGGTGGTTGTTAAACATTGAAGATGGTTGACAAAGATCCTCAATCCCAATTAAAAGTACTCATTAAAACCCAATACATTTATTTTAGAAGTAACATGTTGAGATTCACATGATAATCAAATACCGGATACTCAAATTGTCCATAACCGGGGACACGGCTAATCATGATTAGTTTATACACTCTGCAGAGGTTTGCGCACTTTTCCCCACAAGACTCGATCGCCTCCGCTTGGTTCTCGCACTACATGGTGTTTGAGAAACGGATGACCGAGACATAGTCTTTCGAAGTGCTAGCACCTTACATGTGGGTAGACCGTACCAACCTACATCCCCTACATCAGCTAGCCTACCCGTAAGAGTTCGCACAACTTAGTCAACTACGCTGAGCCCATAATTGGCTTGTGGCTGCACACGGAAGTTTCTAGTTTTGAATAATCTCATGATCCCTTAGAGCACAGGTGGCGGTCAGAAGAAATACAGGCAAATCTGATAGAAACCAGGTGCCTCAATCCACCCAGATGTGTGTTTAGGTTGCCACCTTAGATAAACCATTAATTAACAATCTCACATCTGTCATGGATATTCACTCACCCAATCCACGTCTACTAGCATAGCATGGCATAATAAGCAAACGTAGAAGTAACTCCCAAGGTTTCATAAGTAAAACAGGTAATAGGTACTACCTCAATCTACTTCCCATCCCACAATTTAATTTGATCCTAAACAATGCAATGTGTTTGAGGGTTTGATCTAATGCATAAAACTGGGTAGTAGCAAAGGTATGATCAAAGTGTTACTTGCCTTAGCGATGATCCATGAGTCCTAGAGATTGAAATAACAAGCGGCACTCCGGTGATCTAACGCAGACAAACAACAAGCATACAATAAGTACTCATCTAATGCACAGGAAATCTCGAAATAAAAGATCTAACCAGATAGTTCAACTTAAGAACCCCAGTGGCAAAAGAATCGAATCAAATAAAGCATCGAAAGTCGGAACTCGAGAGAGAACGACTCGGTTTAACAATCTGAAATTAGGTCAAAATTTCACAGTAGCAAAACTCTGTGAAAATAGGTTAGTCGAACGGCGGTTTCGTTACGAAACTCCAGGCGCTTGAATCACCTGATTCCGATAAACGAGCAATAAATAAAACAGTTTTGAAAATCAGATCTGAAATCAAATCAGAAAATAACGGATTAATTCCGATTAAAAAGAAAAACGACGAACGAGTTAAAAAGTGAGCGTTCGTTAACAGAACGAATCTAACGAACATGTTCATTGAAACGAACGGTTCGGTGGACGTTCGTTAAATAAGAAAACCGAATAAAAATAAAACCAATCTAGGTTTTTTAAAAAAAACCGAACATATTTTTTTTTAAAAACCGGACGGTTCGAGGGGATAAAACCGAATCGGCGCGGGGCTACCTCCGGTGATCGCCGGAGGGGCTCTCCGGGGCTCCGGTTCGGGCGGGTCCGGGCGAGGGGCGGCGGGGTCCGCGCCGAGGGGTGGCGCTGGCGGCGAGGGGCGGCGCCGGCGGCGCCCACGGCGGCGGGCGGCCGCCGAGGTGCGGGTCAAGGGCGGCGACGGGTTATAAAGGGGAAGGCGCCGGGTGGCTTGGGAGGGGGCCACGGGGTCCGGGTCGGGCCGGACTCGGGAGGCGTCTTGGCGGGCACCGCCTTTCGGGCGGCCAGGACTCGAGCGGGCGGCGCGTCATGTGAGGAGGCGGAGGTGGGCAGGCGCTGGGCTGGGGCCCGGCTGGCTGGGCCACCGGGCCTCGGTCGGGGCGCTGTTTTTTTAAATAAAACAAAACAAATAAAATAAATATCAAATGAACTCCAAATTAATTAAAACAAATTTTCCCGACTCCTAAAAATGAGTGAACAAAATGAACTTTAAAAACAAAATACATGCATAAATTTTTTAAGATGCTCATTTTGCCTAAGCAAAATAAATCTTCCAAAAACCAAATTTGGTTTATTTATAATATCTTCATTTTTCCTATTTGTGTGGGAAAGTCATATTATTCCCTCTCGAAATATTTTTATAGGAAAACTTTATGAAGATAATTAAATAAATCAAATGATCCTGTTTTCAAAATTTGGAAAATCCCAAATATGAAAATAATGAAACTTCCAACTCTCTCCGAGGGTCCTTGAGTTGCGTGAAATTTCTAGGATCGGAAAAATGCGAGAAAAATATGATATGCATGATGATCTAATGTATAACATTCCAAATTGAAAATTTGGGATGTTACAGAGTAAGACTCAAAGCCCGACCACGGCAGAAGATAGAAACAGAATGAAAGTCATTCCCTATGCCTCAGCCATAGGTTCTATAAAGTATGCCATGCTGTGTACCAGATCTATTGTATACCCTACACTAAGTTTAGCAAGGGAGTACGATAGTGATCTAGGATTAGATCCTTTGGACAGCGATCAAAATTATCCTTAGTGGAATAAGGATATGTTTCTCGATTATGGAGGTGACAAAAGGTTCGGTAAAGGGTTACGTCGATGCAAGTTTTGACACTGATCTAGATGACTCTAAGTCTCAATCTGGATACATATTGAAAGTGGGAGCAATTAGCTAGAGTAGCTCCATGCAGAGCATTGTTGACATAGAAATTTGCAAAATACGTACGGATCTGAATGTGGTAGACCCGTTGACTAAACTTCTCTCACAAGCAAAACATGATCACACCTTAATACTCTTTGGGTGTTAATCACATAGCGATGTGAACTAGATTATTGACTCTAGTAAACCCTTTGGGTGTTGGTCACATGAGGATGTGAACTATGGGTGTTAATCACATGGTGATGTGAACTATTGGTGTTAAATCACATGGTGATGTGAACTAGATTATTGACTCTACTGCAAGTGGGAGACTGGAGGAAATATGCCCTAGAGGCAATAATAAAGTTATTATTTATTTCCTTATATCATGATAAATGTTTATTATTCATGCTATAATTGTATTAACCGGAAACTTAATACATGTGTGAATACATAGACAAACATAGTGTCACTAGTACGCCTCTACTTGACTAGCTCGTTAATCGAAGATGGTTGAGTTTCCTAGCCATGGACATGAGTTGTCATTTGATTAACGGGATCACATCATTAGGAGAATGATGTGATTGACTTGACCCATTCCGTTAGCTTAGCACTTGATCGTTTAGTATGTTGCTAATGCTTTCTTCATGACTTATACATGTTCCTATGACTATGAGATTATGCAACTCCCGCTTACCGGAGGAACACTTTGTGTGCTACCAAATGTCGCAACGCAACTGGGTGATTATAAAGGTGCTCTATAGGTGTCTCTGAAGGTACTTGTTGGGTTGGCGTATTTCGAGACTAGGATTTGTCACTCCGATTGTCGGAGAGGTATCTCTGGGCCCACTCGGTAATGCACATCACTATAAGCCTTGCAAGCATTATAACTAATGAGTTAGTTACGGAATGATGTATTATGGAACGAGTAAATAGACTTGCCAGTAACGAGATTGAACTAGGTATTGAGATACCGAGGATCGAATCTCGGGCAAGTAACATACCGGTGACAAAGGGAACAACGTATGTTGTTATTCGGTTTGACCGATAAAGACCTTTGTAGAATATGTGGGAGCCAATATGAGCATCCAGGTTCCTCTATTGTTTATTGACTGGAGACATGTCTCGGTCATGTCTACATAGTTCTCGAACCCGTAGGGTCCGCATGCTTAAAGTTTTGATGACGGATATATTATGAGTTTATGAGTTTTGATGAACCGAAGGTTGTTCTTAGTCCCGGATGTGATCACGGACATGATGAGGAGTCTCGAAATGGTCGATACATGAAAATCGATATACCGAAAACCTATATTTGGATATCGGAAGTGTTCTGGGTGAAATCAGGATTTTACCGGAGTACCGAGGGGTTACCGGTACCCCCCGGGGGCTTAATGGGCCATAGTGGGCCTTAGTGGAGAAGAGGAGAGGCGGCTAGGGCAGGGCCGCGCGCCCCTCCCCCTCTAGTCCGAATAGGACATGGAGAGGGGGCGGCGCCCCCCCCCCCCCCCTTTCCTTGCTCTCTTCCTCATCTCCCCCTTCTCCTAATCCAACAAGGAAGAGGGGGGAGTCCTACTCCCGGTGGGAGTAGGACTCCTCCCGGCGCGCCTCCTCCTGGCCGGCCGCACCTTCCCCCTTTCCTCCTTTATATACGGGGGCAGGTGTCACCCCAAAGACACGACAATTGATTTGATCTTTTAGCCGTGTGCGGTGCCCCCCTCCACCATAGTCCACCTCGATAATACTTTAGCAGTGCTTAGGCGAAGCCCTGCGTCGGTAGAACATCATCATCGTCACCACAACGTCGTGCTGATGAAACTCTCCCTCAACACTCGGCTGATCGGAGTTCGAGGGACGTCATCGAGCTGAACGTGTGCTGAACTCGGAGGTGTCGTGCGTTCCGTACTTGGATCGGTCGGATCGTGAAGACGTACGACTACATCAACCGTATTGTGCTAACGCTTCCGCTTTGGGTCTACGAGTGTACGTAGACAACACTCTCCCCTCTCATTTCTATGCATCACCATGATCTTGCGTGTGCGTAGGAATTTTTTTGAAATTACTTCGTTCCCCAACAAGTGTCTGCGCTCTGCATCAGGAAAGTGCTGCCTCACTCCCTTGATCTACCCCTTTTGCTTGTCTAACATTATAGTCCATGGCTCTATGTTCAGAATTCCCAAGTGTCGGTGTCAAAACCGGCGGATCTCGGGTAGGGGGTCCCGAACTGTGCGTCTAGGCGGATGGTAACAGGAGACAAGGGACACGATGTTTTACCCAGGTTCGGGCCCTCTCGATGGAGGTAAAACCTTACGTCCTGCTTGATTAATATTGATGATATGGGTAGTACAAGAGTAGATCTACCACGAGATCAAGGAGGCTAAACCCTAGAAGCTAGCCTATGGTATGATTGTTGTGTTGTCCTACGGACTAAAACCCTCCGGTTTATATAGACACCGGAGAGGGTTAGGGTTACGCAGAGTCGGTTACAATGGTAGGAGATCCACATATCCGTATCGCCAAGCTTGCCTTCCACGCCAAGGATAGTCCCTTACGGACATGGGAAGAAGTCTTCAATCTTGTATCTTCATAGTCCAGGAGTCCGGCTCAAGGTATAGTCCGGCTACCCGGACACCCCCTAATCCAGGACTCCCTCACCAAGTCACTTTTCAGGTTTGACAGAAACAATTTCGATGTGTCAGTGTTCTCTACCTCAACAACAGCAAAAGCGAGAGGGTAAATGCAGTCATTAGGATCCATGCCAACAGCACAAAGCATAACACCTCCATACTTTGTCTTCAGGTGGCATCCATCCAAACAGATGACAGGCCTACATGCTTGCATGAAACCCCTTTTGCAGGCATCCAGAGAGAAATAACAACTTCCAAATATGCCATCATTGACACCTACATAGAAAGAACTGCCTGGGTTTGATCTTTTGAATTCTACTGCATAATCCCACATACTGTTATACTGCTCTAACTCATCTACTTCAATGACTTTCTTCACTAGTCTCCTGGCCCTTCTAAGTTTGCTCCTTGTGGTTGTCATGTTCCAGTCCTTCTGAACAACCCTTGAAAAATTCTTCATGTTCATGTTTTCATCTGCTCTGAATGATCAAGATACTTCCCTGCCAAGAAGGGGGCAGTGAATGACTTGACACTGCATTTCTTTATGCAGGTATGATTTGGGTTATACTTCTTGATCATGAAGCAGTTGATTCTCCCATCAAATGATGCATACAAAGACCATGGACACCCATCTTCACAAATGCCTTTAACTCTTTTCCTATCATTTCTAGGGCACTTGATGTCAACCCTTTCATGACAGCTATACTCCTTGATAGCCCTCCTCAGTAACTCAACACTAGCAAATGTCTGACCCACGTTGAACTCTGGTTTAGCCAGGTCCTCTTCTCTGAAACTCTTGAAATTAAGCTTAACCTTATCTTCATCAGATGAAGGCAAGCACATGTCCACATCTTCAGTAGGATCATCAGCTTCTTCTTGGACTGCTTTACCTTTGCCTTTGTCACAATCAACATTCTTGTCAAACAAGTCATCATCATCTCGGAGATCAATGTCTGAATCAACAAATTGTGGAATGTAATCTTCATCTGAATCCTGCATTGCTGAACAACCAATTGTGTCTGCTGCATCCATGTTCAAACACCTAGAGTATTTCCTGGCCCTAAACCCAAACTGAGATGAAAGGTAAGTTGTTCCTGGTTGGGGTGGACTTGGTATGAAATTATCTTCTTCTGACGCTGCTCCACTTTCTGATTGTGTTTCATCTTGCTCCTGCTCTTGATCATGCTGAGGCAGCTCCTATTCCACTTGAGGGAGCTCAGCCTGCTCCTGTTCCACTATAGTGAGCTCAGCCTGCTCCTCTAGCTGTTGTTGTGTCTGCTCTGCTTGCTCCTCATGCTCTTGATCAGCCTTCTCCTTCTTTGGCCTAATGCCACTGAACCTAACCACTGGAGGATCCTCATCATCAGAGTGAACTTGTACAACAGAAATATATGATCTCATGCTCTCATCATGATCAAGAAATATCTGTTGGAAGTGGTTGCCATTCACAACACAATCCTTCATGTTTTCTGTCATAGTGTTGTCCCCTATCTTGATCTCTCTTAATCCATTCTTGTACACTGTCAACCCAGGAACACACCAATAAGCCCTGATCCTCCCCTCAAACTCATACTCAATTTCCTCAACCAGACTAGCAACAACAGCAGGTGTCCAGTTATCTATGTCACAATAGTCATACCAAATGGAGTGGCCTTTGTGGTAACCCCTATGCTTGCCTGCACAAAGGAAATAGCCACCATGTATGACCTCAACAGATAAGTGGTAGCTTAGGGGTCCTGCAAAACATTCAGATTTCCAATGTCCAAACAAGATAAACAGAGACATTTATGAATGTTCAGTCAAGCTAAAAATATTCAGTTAACTCCAAAATTTCAGTTACTGTATCAAACCACCAGTAGTTCAGTTACTGTATCAAACCAAATATGTTTGTTCAGTTAACTCCAAAAGTCCAGTCACTGTTAGCAAGCAGTAAAGTAATGTAATTGCACCAAAACAAGCAAGGTGGCAATGCTCAGTGTCAATGTTCAGTTATTGTACTAAATCAAGTTCAGACATTTCATTGTAAATTCAGTTATCTTACAGAGAAAATTTCATACATGTTGCAGAAAGAAAGTACGGATTCATGGCCTCCACCGAACAAAGACATGATCTTTCATGGGCAAAACGATCATCTCATGCGCAGAACGATCATCTTCATATCATGATCAACAACCAGACCATATCAAGCAAAGAAACAGGGGAGAAGCGAGCATGGCCTTCCCCTTGCATGCTCCAAAATCAAACCCTAATTTTGCTCTACAAACCCTAGATCATCTCCAAATACAAGATCCATAGCCCATCAGAAACCCTAGCTTTGATCTATGGCCCTGCTCAACATCCGCTGCTAAAACCCTAAACCCTACACCATCCGTGGCAAAAGGGGAGAGAAAAAGCCCAAACCCTAGCACCTGTGTGCAATTGACTCGAACGCACGCTCTTCCCCGGAGCTTTCATGGAAAGATCGACTACAGAACCTGCCGGCGACGGGGACGTACCATAAAGGGGCGGCGAGGCATGGTCGTCACGACGTACCCCGGAGCTTTCTCTTTTTCTTATGTATAACAGGAATGGGATGGTAATTACCGTTCCATAGATCAAAGAAAGTATCGGTCACCTTGAGTTGTTTTGCTAAGAAGCTACAGTTTGGTTCAAACCAAACACGGCAAAATTCAAAAAACAAACCCGGCCAAAAGGCAAACATGTCTGCGTCCGCAGGAGCGTGTGAGGAATAGGGGGTGACACTCCTTTTTAAAGAGTGACATTCCATGTCTAATATCTCGATATTAGACATAGGTCAGAATAAATAGAACAATGATCAATAAAAAACAGAAAAATAATCTTTTAGCTGGATATGGGGTGGATGTAGCCAAGTGGATCAAGGCAGTGGATTGTGATTTGCCTCAGCTGGAACTGCCTTGGGCTTGGGAACCCCGAGGCAGTTCGCGAGCTTCGCAGTGTCGTGAAGCAAGAAGGCCCCGCCCTGGTTTTTGTCATGGAAACAAAGATCCGAGGGAAACGCGATGAAAAATTGCAGCAGACGCTAGGGTTTACTGGTTGTTTTGCTGTAGATAGCGAGGGACTAAGTGGGGGCATCGGCCTCTTTTGGTCCCGTGATGTAACAGTGGAGCTCAAGAACTACAGCTTGAGCCATATCGATGTTGTGGTCCGCGATGCACTAAACGTCTCGGTGGACTGGAGGTTTACCGGATTCTATGGAGCGCCAAGGGCAGAGAACAGACACCATAGCTGGCGATTCCTACGTACCCTACACAGCTTACCTCATTCTGAGTGGCTGTGTATGGGAGATTTCAACGAAACCCTTTATGGGGAAGAGCATTTTAGCAGTTCAACTCGACCGGAGTGGCAAATGAGAGCGTTCCGCGATGTTGTCAGTGATTGTGCTTTCCAGGACTTGGGGTGGTCTGGGGTTCCCTACACATGGGACAACCGACAGTCTGGTAATGCAAATGTTAAGGCTCGACTTGATCGAGCCTTTGCTAACGAGGAGTTCCGACAGAAGTACGAGCATGCTACAGTGCGCCATGTGTGTTCCTTAGAATCTGACCACTGCTTTGTAGTGGTGGATCTTCGACACCATCCACCCAATAGACATGCTTCGAAACCTTTTCGCTATGAGAACGTTTGGCAATCTCATAGTGACTATGAACAGCTGGTGACTGAAACTTGGCGTGCACAAGCAAAGGAGCCGGGTCTGCTCGGGATCATGAACTCTCTAGAAGCCCTACAACAGAAACTAGCACCTTGGGGGGTTCGGGAATTTGGATGCTTAACAAGGACCGTCCGTCGGCTGCAAAAACGACTTGACAGACTGCGAAGCCAGTCGATTGGACGGGGGCCTTCAGATGAAGAAAAAGCTACCATGTCAAAGCTCCGAGAAGCATTAAAGTTGGAGGAGATATGGTTAAAGCAGCGATCACGTGTCCCTTGGCTTCGCGAGGGAGATCGCAACACGGCCTACTTCCAAGCGCAGGCTAAGCAACGCCAACGTATTAATAAGATCGCTAACTTACAGCGGTCTGACGGCTCAATCTGTGCTTCGGGGGAGGAGCACAAGGAAGAGATACTTGCTTTTTATCAAAGTCTCTATACGTCTCAGGGGTACAGCAACAGTGATGAGCTGTTATCGCATGTACCGCGCCGGGTTATGCCGGTGATGAATGATTTCCTCTGTAAACCGTTCGATGAATCAGAGATTCGGGCTGCCCTCTTTCAGATGGCCCCGTCAAAAGCACCGGGGGTGGACGGATTTACAGCAGGTTTTTACCAACGCCATTGGGATCTACTAAAGCATGATATAGTCCCGGCGCTATTGGAGTTCTTAAATGGTGGTGAACTACCGGCGGGGCTCAATGACATTTCCATCACCTTAATCCCAAAGGTACGCCACCCGCGGAATATCTCGCAATATCGACCCATTGCTTTGTGCCCAGTTCTCTATAAGATTGCTGTTAAAGCCATTTCCAATCGTTTGAGGCCTTGCATGGATGAGATTATTAGCGAGGAGCAAAGTGCTTTCATTCCGGGTCGTTTGATCACAGACAATGTTCTGGTTGCATTTGAAAGTGTACATACGATGAAGAGACGGAAGAAAGGGAAAATTTTCTCATGTGCAATTAAACTGGACATGATGAAAGCTTATGATCGAGTCGAATGGCACTTTCTTGAAGCTATGCTCTTGAGACTCGGATTTGCTGGCAGCTTGGTGAGACTGATCATGAAGTGTGTCACATCTGTACGCTTCTCTGTGCGTGTTAACGGGGAGCTGCTGCCCTACTTCACCCCGTCGAGAGGCCTCCGGCAGGGCTGCCCAGTTTCGCCATACCTTTTCCTGCTATGTGCTGAAGGCTTCTCTGCTCTGGTCAATCACTATGGAAATTTCGTTGATCGTGGCATCAGAGTGAATCACAGAGCGCCTTGGGTAAGTCATCTTTTGTTCGCCGATGATAGCTGATTTTCATCAAGGCGACCCTTGAGAGTGCAACTAGGCTGAATGACATTCTCACGATTTATGGTGCGGCCTCTGGCCAATGTGTAAACAGATCAAAAAGCTCTATATATTTCAGTCCTAACACACCGGCGGCGCTCAAAGCAAGTCTGAAACAGCTTCTGAATGTTCGTTCCGAAGCTTTTTCAGAACGTCACCTCGGCCTCCCCACTGCAATTGGAAGGATCTCTAGCGGAACCTTTGAACATATTGGAGATCGGGCCAAGGGTAAGATGCAAGGCTGGTCAGAACGCTTGTTTGCATGTGCGGGGAGAGAAACCCTAATCAAGTCAATCATTGAGGCCATTCCAACTTTCAGCATGTCATGTTTTCTGCTGACGAAAAAAGTGTGCAAAGGTTTGACATCAAACATGGCAAAATTCTGGTGGGCGAGCTCTCTGGACAGGCGTGCTCTTCATTGGATTGCATGGGACAAACTTGCTACACCAAAAATCAAAGGGGGGATGGGCTTCCATGACCTTCGACAGTTCAACATTGCCCTTCTTGGGAAACATGGCTGGAGGTTCATGACGAAACCGGACTCACTTTGCACCAGAGTTATGAAAGGAAGGTATTTTCCTGATTGTGATTTCATGCAGGCCACTATACCAAAGTCAGCTTCTGCTACTTGGAGGGCGATCGTTGCTGGTCGTCAGGCACTAGATGTGGGCCTTGTTAAAAGAATCGGTGATGGCACTACCACCTCGGTGTGGGAGGATCGATGGCTGCCGTCGACTGTATCCATGAGACCGCTATTCAGACCGCCAAATACAACGATCAATATGGTGAGCGACTTGATCGACCATGATAACTGGTCTTGGAATCGGGATCTGATCCGTGCAACCTTTATCACACAGGATGCGGAAGCGATCCTGAATATCCCCCTACGTCATGGCGGTGGGGAGGATTTTTATGCTTGGGCACATGAGAGATCCGGCACTTATTCTGTTAAAACAGCCTATCGAGCTCTAATGAATCAAAAAGAGCAATCAGCTCTAGAAGAAGGGCAGGTAGCAGGACCATCAGAGAATGAACAACAGATGTCGAGTGCTCTATGGAAGCTCAAAGTAGTCCCCAAGGTCAGGGTGTTCTGGTGGCGAGTCATTCGAGGAATCATCCCAGATGAGAAGACACTCCAATACAGACACATAAAGGAGACGAGCTTATGCAAGCTCTGTCTCGCGATGGATGAGGACTTGATGCATGCGTTAGTGCATTGTTCTCATGCAAGAAGTTTTTGGGAGGAGGCTCGGCTGCTTTTTGAGATATCATTACCAAGGCTCCACCCCAACACTTGAGCGCGTGACATACTCTGTGAGCAACGCTTCTCAGAGAGAGACCGTGCCATCATTATCACGGTCATGTGGGCTATATGGATGTCCCATAATAGGAGGACACATGATCAAGACATCATCGACCCAACATCTTCGGTTCGGCGTATCCGGGTAGACCTGGCGTTGCTTGATATTCCCCGGCAGAGTATCACACCGTTGCCGGGCCACGGTTGGCGGCCGCCCGAGACGATCTACGTCAAGGTGAACACAGACGCGGCGACCCAGCGCGATGCTGGCAATGCAGGTGCGGGTGGCGTCGCCCGCTCTTCATCGGCTTTCCTGGGTGCATGGTGCAAACCCCACATGGGGGTCACGGATCCTTTCATCGCCGAAGTCCTTTCTCTCCGGAAGGGCACCATCTTTGCAAAGCTTCGAGGATTCACGCATGTGCAACTGGAAACCGACTATCTAGAGGCAGTAAACCTCTGGAACTCTAGCTACACTGATCTTTCGGTTGTAGCACCGATCCTGTCTGAAATTAGAGAGCTCTCTGCTAGTTTTTTGTCTTTTCATATTTCTCATGTAAGTAGAGCTGCTAACGGTCATGCACACTTGCGTGCTAAGCGTGCTTGCACGCTTAACGTGACCGAGAGCTGGCTAGATACCACTCCAAGCTTCCTGATCAGCAGCCTCTTGGCTGACTGCCCAGCGAACGCCTTTATTTAATAAAGCTCCCTAATTCCCCCGCAAAAAAAAAAAGTGGATTGTGATTCAATTCCTATCGTTCGCCCATTGTACTATTGCAAATTACAAAAATATAATTTTCCATATTCTTTTCTTTTAGGGAAACAATTTTCCATATTCGTTACGGTGGGCTTCGTCTTTTATCGAGCCAGGGGCCGATCCCGATCCGTCACGTACTTGATCGACTCACCAAGCTAGTTTCACTGTCACGCACGTACGTACGCGTCTCGGATTTCTCCTGGCCGAGTTCTCGATCCCGGATCCGACTCGCGCCCAGCCACGCCGTGTTATATACCCCAATCAGTTTGTCTACCCCAATATACGCCGGTCTTGTGCTGCATCGCCAGGACCAGACTCGAGCCGAGCGAGCGACTTCCAAGTAGAACGAGAACTAAACTGAGCACGAGTACGCGCGAACCGAATCGATCGAAGCTACTATAGCATGGAGAGGGAGATCCTGCTGGCCACAATAGAGGAGTGCGTCGAGGCACAGCGCCGTCTCGCCGAGATCAGGTCCCAGCTGGCCGAGGTCCGGACCATCGCCGAGGGGGTGGAGCAAGACATGATGGTCGAGGACCGGCCCTTCCACGACGTCCCGCCTCGCCTCCTGGAGATTGAGCGACTGATGGAAGGCATGGCCGACACGCTGGAGGACCTCCTGCCGTCCTTCGACCGCGTTGTCGCCGTGGGCAAAGCGTGCACGGAGGAGGAGAATTCTCTGGCGCAGCCTAGCGATGGCGCCGCCACCTGATCGATCGATGCTTGCGCACAAGCTTGGGGCCGAGAACCCACCGTTTTTCAGATCGTGATTTGTGTGTATAAGTGTCTGTTTCTATAATAAACTAGTAGTTACATATTTGCAGTACTTAGAGAATATTTAGATGTGCTTTAGAAAAATTATTAAATATCCGTGCCTTATAACACGGGTCTACTTTATTCCAGTTGTTTAATAGAAATTTTTGATTGGATTGAGATTGAAATATGTTGTGAGAAGGAAATCCTTGCTTAAAGGTAAGCAAAGATATTATGTGATTGAGATTGTGCACACACAAATATGTGAGTTGATTTTGTTTTTTAGTTGCAAGAGATTTCTTGCTACCAAGGATTTATTTGATTTCAATTAATTGTTTGGACGCCGATAACGCCCACACATATGGGCGTTAAGGTGCCTGGTCACACATTTTCTGTGGTGTCTAAGAGAACCAGCCCACACCCCTACGTGTGGGCAAAACAAGTAATGCCCATATGCCTCTTTTTTTGCCTTGCGGTCCCTCCCACACGTCTACGTGTGGGCGAAATAGATAACGCCCACATGCCCGTACGTCAGGCATCCTATCTCATGGTCCCGCACGCCCCACGTGACAGTCACCACGCGTCCCCGCAGTTGCCATGGTCCCGGACCCTCTTCCATATTCGTTTAACTGCAGTTGCCATGTTGCTGAACTACAGTTGCCATGTCGGACAACTACAATTGTCACGCTTGCTCAACAGCAGTTGCCATCTCAGGTCAAATGCCATATGCCATTTTTGGACAACTGCAGTTATTGCCATGTGTGGTCTGGTCTACTACAGTTGCCATGATTTGAAAACTTTAGGAGTTGCCACCTACTAACACGCAGTTGCCATATAGCACTACGAAAAGACATGGCAAAATAATATGTTCGGGTAAAGAGAGAGTTGCCATCTGCTTACAAGCATACTAGGGCAGTTGTCATGTACCCTGTAAAACACATGGCAACTGGTAGCTCTGGGTGTGGGAGAGGAGACGGGCGTGTGGGCGAACTGATAAACGCCCACACACCAGCCCCTTTGCGTGCGTTGAAAACTGACGTGTGGGCGAACCGCTAAACGCCCACACACTAGCACCTCCCCATGTGGAAACAGACGTGTGGGTGACCGGATGAATGCCCACACACCAGCCCAATCCTACGCGTGGCATAAAAAATCTGGCAAAATATGCCAAGATTCGTGCAAACTCAAACCGACGTTGATCCATGCGTGTGGGCGAGATGCAAACGCCCACACATATGAGCGTTAGTATTTCTGAATGGTTTTGCAAGGGATTTAATCATTCATCCAAAATGAGGCGGTAGAGTCAGTTTGGAAAAGGTTAATTGGGGTTATCGTGTGGTTAAAAAATGATGGAAACGAAACCAACAAACTCCTCTTTATACTTTGACCAATGGTTTCGAAATTACAATTGCCGCGAGATGATATCTCTGGAAATCAGATCAACAACTTAAATTGCTTGTCATGGAATTGTCGCAGAGGGTGGAACGCCATTACTATTCATGATCTTGAAGGCTTGATAAGGGCTAATGATTCCTGGATTGTTTTCCTCTGTGAGACACGACAAAAAGAAGAAATGATGCGACGGCACTGTCGAAGGTTAGGTCTATGTGGCTTCACCGGAGTAAGTAGCAATGGAAAGAGTGGAGGACTTGCACTATACTGGGATGACAGTCTGTTCGTTGAAGTCCGGGATACTAGTGATAGTTATATTGATGTCCATGTGAGGGTGTCTCCAGAGGATCCCTTGTGACGGCTGACTTGCGTTTATGGAGAACCAAGGAGTGAGAATAGACACCATAGGTGGAGCAACTTGTAGAAGTTAAAACAAAAATCAAACTTACCTTGGTTGATAGTTGGAGACTTTAATGAAGCTTTGTGGCAGTTCGAGCACTTCTCGAGTATTCCTCGCCCAGAGAATCAGATGGTTGCTTTTGGAGAGGCACTTGCTGTTTGTGAGCTCAGGGATATTGGCTTGTGTGGCTTGCCATACACCTTTGACAATAAGCAGAGAGGTCAGCACAATGTTAAAGTACGTCTAGATAGGGCAGTAGCAGACGAAAGATGGCGAACTATTTGTATAGAAGCACGGGTTGTGCACTTGGTGTCACCATGTTTAGACCATTGTCCTCTGCTTGTACGATTGGCAAAAGAAGAACATGACCATATTCAGAGGTGCCGTGCACCTAGCCGACAGTACGAAATACTATGGGAGCGAGCAGGGGACCTGCCGGAGTTGGTAGCTAATGCATGGGCAGAGGCTGGCCGGAAGAATGACCTGGGAGTAGTCGCATCGGCCTGGACAAGGTCATGAATGCCCTCCAAAGATTGAGTAAGAGGAGGTTCAGCAACGTTCTCAAAGAACTAGAAAAAACAAGAGTTGAGTTGGAAAGGTTACACAACGAAGGTGCAGATCAACAAGAGGTACGGCATGTCACAGATTACATGAACGAGCTGCTCTATCGGGAAGAGATGTTATGGTTGCAAAGATCCCGTATAAGCTGGCTCAAAGAAGGGGACCACAACACAATTTTTTTCCACCAAAGAGTTGTGTGGCGTGCATGAAAAAACAGGATAAAAAGGCTCAAGGATGCTGAAGGAATTTGGAAGGATACACCCTCGGACATGGAGCAAATGGCGACATTCTTCTTTAAGGAGCTATTCACCCGCGATCCCAATGTACATGTTGATAATTTGGTACCCTCTTTCAAGAATTGGTGACGACTGACACATGAATGACATGTTATGCAAGGACTTCACAGAGGAGGAAATTGGTGATGCCTTATTTCAAATTGGACCTCTCAAGGCGCAGGGGGTTGATGGATTCCCAGCTCGTTTTTTCAACGAAATTGGGCTACTTTACAAGCTAAGGTAACTAATGCAATTAAATTATTCTTTGTGACAGGGAGGATGCCAGAGGGCGTTAACGACACGGCCATTGTGCTTATACCCAAAGTTGAGCAACCAGAATGCCTCCACTAGTAGAAAAACTACTTTACGTGAGCAATATTAGTCCCGGTTTGTAAACAGACCGGCACTAATGTGACTATTACTGCCGGTTCCAACGGCTAGGTGGGCGGGAATCATTAGTCCCAGTTCGTGTTGAACCTCTAGTACCGGATCGTTCCACAAACTGGGACAGAAGGGCTGGGGGCAGGCTTGTGTCAGGCCGGGGGCCCACTGGCACCTTTAGCCCCGGTTCGTGTCACGAACCGGTACTAGAGATGCACCTTTAGTCCCGGTTTGTATAACCAACCGGAACTAAATGTGCCTCCATATAAACCCTTTGTCGAGCCCGAGCCCATTCTCTCTGTTCTCCCCTTTCATTCATCTCCTCTATTCTTCCCCTTCGCTCGAGCTCATCCTTCATTTGTGGCAAAATTTGTCAAGATTTGAAGGATCCCAATCCATCCAAGTGTTCACAAATGTTAGCAACTTTGTAATTTCATCTCTCGTTGATAGATTAGCTCTTGCAATGCTCTATAAGTATAGTGATTTGTGGGTTTTAGTTTGGGAATATTTATATGTGGTAGTTTATTTGATTTATATGCAATTTGAGCTCAATTAACTTCTTAGTTTGCATGTGTAGATGTGGTTCACTTAGTGCCTTCCCGTCCCCGTCCTAACCACCTTCAATCGCCCGCACCGCCCATCGCCGGCACCACCTTGGTGAGCCTCTTGTTCTTATCACTTTTATAAAAAGAAAATCATGTTTGTGTGATTTAGATAGTTACTTGTATAATTTTCTTACCCGTACGTTGTTTGTTATACATAGTGGCATGGTTTTGATATCCGTCCCCATCGGCCCTCGTCCAGTTTATGATTCAGATGTGGTATATTCTCTTCTATAACGGTTAGTTGCATTTCATGTTTATGACAATTATGCCCATCAAGTTGACATAGACATTTTTATCTAGGAGGTATGTGAACCGGAGATTGCAACCAACCCTCTTGTCGAGAAGTTAAATTTAGTTGAAAAGGAAAATGAGAATTTGAAAGAAAAATTGAAAAGAATTGAAGAAGAGAAGATGAAACTGGAGTTGTATGTTGCTGATGTCGTCGCTGATCACAAGATCAAGATGGATGCAATGCACTTGAAGATTAGAAAATTTAAAAAATATGCCGTTAATCAAGATGCTTGGTATCACTATCTTTGTTGGATCATGTTACCTTAGTTGCGATCTTGATCACATTTGTTGTTACATTTAAATTCTTTAGCTAGAGAGTTTGTATGTTGTTTTATGAGAATAAATATGTATGAACTCTATGTATGAACTTGTATTAATTTGGTATTTTCGGTGTTGTGTAATGAAGATAAGCCGACAATGGATGTACGATGACCGATGCTCTCCCCAGTTCATTAATGGCATGCGTACTTTTCTGGTTGCGGCTGAGGCAAACAAGCGGGCAGATGGTTTTATGTATTGTCCATGTGCTGACTGTAAGAATGATCAAAATTACTCTAACTCAAGAACCATTCACGTCCACCTGTTTGAGTCCAGTTTCATGACCGACTATAACTGTTGGTTCAAGCACCGAGAAAGAGGGGTCCTAATGGAAGAGAATGAATAAGAAGAGGATGAGAACAGCTAACCTAGCCATGGGTTCCCTGAATACGATGGTACAACAATGGGGGAAGAAGTTGTGCCGGCAATGCGGGAAGAAGCTGAAGAAGAGGCATCAGATGAGCTCGCTGATGATCTTGGTCGGGACATTGCCAATGAAAAGAGAAACTGCACAAGTGAAAAGGAGAGGCTGAAGTTGCAGCGCATGTTAGAGGATCACAAGAAATTGTTGTACCCAAATTGCGAAGCTGACAAGAAAAAGCTGGGCACCACACTGGAATTGCTGCAATGGAAGGAAGAGAATGGTGTATCTGACAAGGGATTTGAAAAGTTGCTGATAATGTTAAAGAAGATGCTTCCAAAGAACAACGAATTGCCCAACAGTACGTACGAAGCAAAGAAGGTTGTCCGCCCTCTAGGATTAGAGGTGCGGAAGATACATGCATGCCCTAATGACTGTATCCTCTACCGCGGTGAGTACGAGGATTTGAATGCATGCCCGGTATGCAGTGCATTGCGCTATAAGATCATCCGCGATGACCCCGGTGATGTTGAGGGCGAGCGCCCCAGGAAGAAGATTCCTGCCAAGGTGATTTGGTATGCTCCTATAATACCACGGTTGAAACGTTTGTTCCAAAACAAAGAGCATGCCAAGTTGATGCGATGGCACAAAGAAGACCGTAAGAAAGACAGGAAGCTGAGAGTACCCGCTGACGGGTCGCAGTGGAGAAAAATTGAGAGAATGTGGGAGGACTTTGCAGATGACGCAAGGAACGTATGGTTTGGTCTAAGCGCATATGGCATCAATCCTTTTGTGGAGCAGAGCAGCAATCATAGCACCTGGCATGTGACTCTATGTATGTATAACGTTCCTCCTTTGTTGTGCATGAAGCGGAAGTTCATTATGATGCCAGTGCTCATCCAAGGCCCTAAGCAACCCGACAACGACATTGATGTGTACCCAAGGCCATTAGTTGGAGAACTCTTACACCTGTGGAATGAAAAAGGTGTATGTGCTGCTACCTCTTGAGCACAGCGTTGGTTTTCCCTTGAAGAGGAAAGGGTGATGTAGCAAACTAGAATAAGTATTTCCCTCAGTTTTTGAGAACCAAGGTATCAATCCAGTAGGAGGCCACACGCAAGTCCCTCGTACCTACACAAACAAATAAGAACCTTGCAACCAACGCGATAAAATGGGTTGTCAATCCCTTCACGGCCACTTGCAAAAGTTAGATCTGATAGAGATGACAAAATAATATTTTTGGTATTTTTATGATAAATACTAAAAGTAAAGAAACCAAAATAAAGGGCACCAGAAATTGCTAGTTGTTGGGAGATTAATATGATGGAAAATAGACCCGGGGGCCATAGGTTTCACTAGTGGCTTCTCTCAAGATAGCATAAGTATTACGGTGGGTGAACAAATTACTATCAAGCAATTGATAGAATTGAGCATAGTTATGAGAATATCTAGGTATAATCATGTATATAGGCATCACGTCCGTGAAAAGTAGACCGACTCCTGCCTGCATCTACTACTATTACTCCACACATCGACCGCTATCCAGCATGCATCTAGAGTATTAAGTTCATAAGAACAGAGTAACGCTCTAAGCAAGATGACATGATGTAGAGGGATAAACTCAAGCAATATGATATAAACCCCATATTTCTATACTCGATGGCAACAATACAATACTTGTCATTTCCCCTACTGTCACTGGGATCGAGCACCGCAAGATTGAACCCAAAGCTAAGCACTTCTCCCATTGCAAGAAAGATCAATCTAGTAGGCCAAACCAAACTGATAATTCGAAGAGACTTGCAAAGATAACCAATCATACATAAAAGAATTAAGAGGAGATTCAAATATTGTTCATAGGTAATCTTGATCATAAACCCACAATTCATCGGATCTCGACAAACACACCGCAAAATAAGATTACATCAAATAGATCTCCAAGAGAATCGAGGAGAACTTTGTATTGAGATCCAAAGAGAGAGAAGAAGCCATCTAGCTAATAACTATGGACCCGAAGGTCTGAGGTAAACTACTCACACATCATCGGACAGGCTATGTTGTTGATGTAGAAGCCCTCCGTGATCAATGCCCCCTCCGAAGGAGCGCCGGAAAAGGCCCCAAGATGGGATCTCATGGGTACAGAAGGTTGCGGCGATGGATTAGGGTTTCGGCTCCCCTTCTATTGTTTCTAGGGTATATGAGTATATATAGGCGAAAGAATTCGGCCAGGAGAGCTACGAAGGGCCCACGAGGGTGGGGGCGCGCCTCCCTGCCTCGTGGCCTCCTCGTTGATTGCTTGACATCCACTCCAAGTCCTCTCGATCACGTTTGTTCCGAAAATCACTTTCCCAAAGGTTTCACTCCGTTTGGACTCCATTTGATATTCCTTTCCTTCGAAACACTGAAATAGGCAAAAAAACAACAATTTGGGCTGGGCCTCCGGTTAATAGGTTAGTCCCAAAAATAATATAAAAGTGTATAATAAATCCCATTGAACATCCAAAACAGATAATATAATAGCATGGAACAATCAAAAATTATAGATACGTTGGAGACATATCAAGTATCCCCAAGCTTAATTCCTACTCGTCCTCGAGTAGGTAAATGATAAAAACAGAATTTTTGATGTGGAATGCTACTTAACATAATTTCAATGTAATTCTCTTAATTGTGGCATGAATATTCAGATCCAAATGATTCAAAATAAAAGTTCATATTGACATAAAAGTAATAATACTTCAAGCATACTAACAAGTAATCATGTCTTATAAAAATAGCATAGCCAAAGAAAGCTTATTCCTACAAAATCATATAGATAGGCTATGCTTCATTTTCATCACACAAAATACTCCCATCATGCACAACCCCGGTTTCAGCCAAGCAATTGGTTCATACTTTTTAATGCACTTCAGCTTTTTCAACTCTCGCGCAATACATGAGCACAAGCCATGGATATAGCACTATGGGTGGAATAAGATGGTGGTTGTGAAGAGGACAAAAGGGAGAAAATAGTCTCACATCAACTAGGCGTATCAACGGGCTATGGAGATGCTATATATATATATATATATATATATATATATATATATATATATATATATATATATATATATATATATATATATATACATCCAACTTGCTTTCTCATGAAGACCTAGGGCATTTTGAGGAAACCCATCATTGGAATATATATATATATATATGGGTGTGCATCCAACTTGCTTTCTCATGAAGACCTAGGGCATTTTGAGGAAAACCCATCATTGGAATATACAATCCAAGTTCTATAATGAAAAATTCCCACTAGTATATGAAAGTGACAACATAGGAGACTCTCTATCATGAAGATAATGGTGCTACTTTGAAGCACAAGTGTGGGAAAAGGATAGTAACATTGTCCCTTCTCTCTTTTTCTCTCATTTTTTTATTATTTTTCTTTTTTTTCTTGGGCCTTTTTATTTTTTTCTTTGGCCTCTTTTTTTATTTAGTGAGGAATCTTATCCCGACTTGTGGGGGAATCATAGTCTCCGTCATCCTTTCCTCAGATGGGACAATGCTCTAATAATGATGATCGTCACACTTTTATTACTTACAACTCAAGAATTACGTACAACTCAATACTTATAACAAAATATGACTCTATGTGAATGCCTCCGACGGTGTACCGTGATATGTAATGAATCAAGAGTGACATGTATGAAAAAAATTATGAAAGGTGGCTTTGCCACAAATACAATGTCAACTACATGATCATGCAAACCAATATGACAATGATGAAGTGTGTCATAATAAACGAAACGGTGGAAAGTTGCATGACAATATATCTCGGAATGGCTATGGAAATGCCATGATAGGTAGGTATGGTGGCTGTTTTGAGGAAGATATAAGGAGGTTTATGTGTGATAGAGCGTATCATATCACGGGGTTTGGATGCACCGGCGAAGTTTGCACCAACTCTCAAGGTGAGAAAGGGCAATGCACGGTACCATAGAGTCTAGAAAATTGTGGAAGGATGAGAGTGCGTATAATCCATGGACTCAAATTAGTCATAAATAACTAATATAGTTATTGCAAAAGTTTACTAGCCCTCGAAGCAAAGTACTACTATGCATGCTCCTAGGGGAAGGGTTGGTTAGAGTTAACCATCGCGCGATCCCGACCTCCACACATAAGGAAAGCAATCAAAAGAGCACCCCATGCAACAAATTTGTTACACAACTTTTACAATACGTGCATGCTACGGGACTTGCCAACTTCAACACAAGTATTTATCAATTTCATAATTACCCAACTAGCATGACTCTAACATTACCACCTTTATATCTCAAAACAATTATCAAGCATCAAATTGATCATAGTGTTTAATGCACTTTCTATGATAGTTTTTATTATACCCATCATACTAGGACCAATTTTTATAACCATAGAAAATAGCATGTTGTTCTAGAAGACTCTCAAAATAATATAAGTGAAGCATGAGAGATCAATAGTTTCTACAAAACTAAGACACCGCCATGCTCTAAAAGATATAAGTGAAGCACTAGAGCAAAAACTATATAGCTCAAAAGGTATAAGTGAAGCACATTGAGTATTCTAATAAATTCCGAATCATGTGTGTCTCTCCCAAAAGGTGTGTACAACAAGGATGATTGTGGTAAACTAAAAAGCAAAAACTCAAATCATACAAGACGCTCCAAGCAAAACACATATCATGTGGTGAATAAAAATATAGCTCCAAGTAAAGTTACCGATAGACGAAGACGAAAGAGGGGATGCCTTCCGGAGCATCCACAAGCTTAGGCTTTTGGTTGTCCTTGAATTTTACCTTGGGGTGCCTTGGGAATCCCCAAGCTTATGCTCTTTCCACTATTTGTTCCATAATCCATCAAATCTTTACCCAAAAATTGAAAACTTCACAACACAAAACTCAATAGAAAATCTCATAAGCTCCGTTAGCGAAATAAAACAAACCACTACTATAAGGTATTGTATTGAACTCATTCTTTATTTATATTGGTGTTAAACCTACTGCATTCCAACTTCTCTATGGTTCATAAGCTCTTTTACTAGCCATAGATTCATCAAAATAAGCAAATGAAAGGATCGAGAAGAGGTGTCTAGAGGGGGGGGGGGTGATTAGACACTAAGTACCAAAATTTGCAATTTTTAATTTCTTTAAGTTGAAGTGAAGTTTTGGCACAAGTATAACAAACACAATACATATCAAGTAAGCATGCAAAGAGTATATGAGCAACGGAAAGTAAAGCATGCAACTTGCAAGAATGTAAGGGGAAGGGTTTGGAGAATTCAAACGCAATTGGAGACACGGATGTTTTTGCCGTGGTTCCAATAGGTGGTGCTATCATACATCCACATTGATGGAGACTTCAACCCACAAAGGGTAACGGTTGCGCGAGTCCACGGAGGGCTCCACCCACGAAGGGTCCACGAAGAAGCAACCTTGTCTATCCCATCATGGCCATCGCCCACGAAGGACTTGCCTCACTAGCGGTAGATCTTCATGAAGTAGGCGATCTCCTTGCCCTTACAAACTCCTTGGTTCAACTCCACAATCTTGTCGGAGCCTCCCAAGTGACACCTAGCCAATCTAGGAGACACCACTCTCCAAGAAGTAACAAATGGTGTGTTGATGATGAACTCCTTGCTCTTGTGCTTCAAATGATAGTCTCCCCAACACTCAACTCTCTCTCACAGGATTTGGATTTGGTGGAAAGAAGATTTGAGTGGAAAGCAACTTGGGGAAGGCTAGAGATCAAGATTCATATGGTGGGAATGGAATATCTTGGCCTCAACACATGAGTAGGTGGTTCTCTCTCAGAAAATGTGTATTGGAAGTGTAGGTATGTTCTGATGGCTCTCTCCACGAATGAAGAGTGGGTGGAGGGGTATATATAGCCTCCACACAAAAACTAACCGTTACACACAATTTACCAATCTCGGTGAGACCGAATTGATAAACTCGGTCGGACCGATTTAGCAAACCTAGTGACCGTTAGGATTTTCGGTGGGATTGAAATGCAACTCGGTAGGACCGATATGGTTAGGGTTAGGGCATAACGTAATCTCGGTGTGACCAATTACACAAACTAGGTGGGACCGATTTTGGTAATAAGCTAACTAGAGAGTTGGTCAGGCAAACTTGGTGAGACCGATTACACAAACTCGGTGGGACCGATTTTGGTAATAAGCTAACCAGAAAGTTTGCATTGTAATCTTGGTAGTACCGATTGCTCAATCTCGATGAGACCGATTTTGGTAATGGACATACACAGAGAGATTACAATCCCATCTCGGTGAGACCGAGATCCCTATCGGTGAAACCGATTTGCCTAGGGTTTGTGGAAGTGGCTATGACATCTGAACTCGGTGGCGCCGGATAGAAAGAATCGGTGGGGCCGAGTTTGACTTTTGGTTTAGGTCATATGTGGATGTGGGAAGGTAGTTGAGAGTTTTGGAGCATATCACTAAGCACTTTGAGAAAGCAAGCCATTAAGCAACACCTCATCCCCTCTTGATAGTATTGGCTTTTCCTATAGACTCAATGTGATCTTGGATCACTAAAATAGAAAATGTAGAGTCTTGATCTTGAAGCTTGAGCCAATCCTTTGTCCTTAGCATCTTGAAGGGGTTCCACATCCTTTTGTCCATGCCACATAATTTGTTGAACTTGTCTGAAACATACTAGGTAAAAGTATTAGTCCAACAAGAGATATGTTGTCATTAATTATCAAAATCACCCAGGGAGCACTTGTGCTTTCAGCAAACAACACATGAAAAACAGAATCTGTCAAAAACAGAACAGTCTGTAGTAATCTGTATCTAATGCAAACTTCTGGAACCTAAAAAATTCTACCAAATTAGGAAGTCCTAGATAATTTGTTTATCTGCAAAAAGAATCAACTGAAAATCACGTTTCTGTGATTTATGAAAACTAATCTCGTGCGCACAAAGTTTCTTTTTTTTACAGCAAGATCAAATAACTATCACCTTAGGTTATCCTAACGGTTTTACTTGGCACAAACACTAACTAAAACACAAAACCACATCTAAGCAGAGGCTAGATGAATTATTTATTACTAAACAGAACCAAAAAGAAAGAAACAAAAATAAAATTGGGTTGCCTCCCAACAAGCGCTATCGCTTAACGCCCCTAGCTAGGCATAAAAACAACGATAGATCTAGGTATTGCCATCTTCGGTAGGCAACCCATAAGTGGCTCTCATAATGGATTCATAAGGTAATTTAATCTTCTTTGTAGGGAAGTGTTCCATGCATTTCCTTAACGGAAATTGGAATATAATATTCCCTTCCTTCATGTCAATAATTGCACCAATCGTTCTAAGGAAAGGTCTACCAAGAATAATAGGACATGAAGGATTGCAATCTATATCAAGAACAATAAAATCTACGGGCACAATATTCCTATTTGCAACAATAAGAACATCATTAATCCTTCCCATAGGTCTAATGATAGTGGAATCCGCAAGGTGCAAGTTTAAAGAGCAATCATCAAATTCACAGAAACCTAGCAAATCACATAAAGTTTTTGGAATCGTGGAAGCACTAGCACCCAAATCACACAAAGCATAGCATTCATGATCTTTAATTTTAATTTTAATTGTAGGTTCCCACTCATCATAAAGTTTTCTAGGGATAGAAACTTCCAACTCAAGTTTTTCTTCATAAGATTGCATCAAGGCATTAACGATATGTTTAGTAAAGGCTTTATTTTGACTATAAGCATGAGGACAATTTAGCACGGATTGCAAGAAGAAAATAAAATCTATTAAAGAGAAATTATCATAGTTAAATTCCTTGAAATCCAAAATAGTGGGTTCAATGCTATCTAAAGTTTTGACCTCTTCAATCCAACTTTTACCAATTTTTGCATCCAGATCTAAAAACTCCGAATTATTGGGACACCTTTTAACTAAAGTTGACTCATCTCCAGTCCCATCATTATCAAGATTCATATTGCAAAACAAATATATAATAGGAGACACATCAATAATTTTTAGATCTTCATCTTTATTCTCATAAAAACTAGAAGAAAACGCCTTTACAAAGCAGTCTTTCTTAGCACGCATTCTAGCGATTCTTTCTTTGCATTCATCAATGTAAACTCTCATGGCTTTGAGAGACTAATTGATATCATGCTTAGGTGGAATAGATCTAAGCTTCAAAGAATCAACATCAAGAGAAATTCTATCCATGTTCCTAGCCAATTCATCAACCTTAAGCAATTTTTCTTCAAGCAAAATATTGAAATTCTTTTGTGAATTCATAAACTCTTTAACACTAGTCTCAAATTCAGAGGGCATCTTATTAAAATTTCCATAAGAATTGTTGTAGGAATTACCATAATTATTAGAGGAATTACTAGGGAACGACCTAGAATTAAAGTTTCCTCTATACGCGTTGTTACCAAAATTATTCCTACCAACAAAATTAACATCCATAGATTCATTATTATTCTCAATCAAAGTAGACAAAGGCATATCATTAGGATCAAAAGAAATACTCTTATTAGCAAAAAATAATTCATAAGTTCATCCATCTTTCCACTTAAAACATTAATTTCTTCAATCGCATGAACCTTTTTACTAGTAGATCTTTCAGTGTGCCATTGAGAATAATTAACCATAATATTATCTAGGAGTTAGTAGCTTCTCCGAAAGTGATTTCCATAAAAGTGCCTCCCGCGGCCAAATCTAAAAGATTTCTAGAAGAAAAATTCAATACGGCATAATTTTTTTTGTATAATCATCCACAAATTCAAACCATGAGTAGGGCAATTATGTATCATTAATTTCATCCTCTCCCAAGCTTGTGCAACATGATCATGATCAAGTTTCTTAAAATTCATAATGTCCTTTCTAAGAGAGATGATCTTAGCAGGAGGAAAATACTTAGAGATAAAAGCATCTTTGCACTTATTCCAAGAATCAATACTATTTTTAGGCAAAGACGAAAACTAAGTTTTAGCGCGATCTCTAAGCGAAAATGGAAATAGCTTCAATTTAACAATATCATTGTCCACATCTTTCTTCTTTTGCATATCACACAAATCAACAAAGCTATTTAGATGGGTATCGGCATCTTCACTAGAAAGGTCGGCGAATTGATCTTTCATGACAAGATTCAACAAAGCAGCATTAATTTCACAAGATTCAGCATCGGTAAGAGGAGCAATCGGAGTGCTAAGGAAATCATTGTTGTTGGTATTGGAAAAGTCACACAATTTAGTATTGTCTTGAGCCATCGTGACAAGCAATCCAACATACAAACACACAAGAGGCGGGCGAAAAAGAGGCGAACGAAAAAGGGGGCGAATAAAATGGCAAGGGTGAAGTGGGGGTGAGGAAAACAAGAGGCAAACAAAAAATAATGTAATGCGAGGGATAAGAGTTTGTGATGAGTACTTGGTATGTCTTGACTTGTGCGTAGACTCCCCGGCAATGGCGCCAGAAATCCTTCTTGTTACCTAATGAGCACAGCGTTGGTTTTCCCTTGAAGAGGAAAGGGTGATGCAGCAAAGTAGCGTAAGTATTTCCCTCAGTTTTTGAGAACCAAGGTATCAATCCAGTAGGAGGTCACACGCAAGTCCCTCGTACCTACACAAACAAATAAGAACCTTGCAACCAACGCGATAAAGGGGTTGTCAATCCCTTCACGGCCACTTGCAAAAGTGAGATCTGATAAAGATGATAAGATAATATTTTTGGTATTTTTATGATAAAGACTAAAAGTAAAGAAACCAGAATAAACGGCGCCAGAAATTGCTAATTGTTGGGAGATTAATATGATGGAAAATAGACCCGGGGGCAATTGGTTTCACTAGTGGCTTCTCTTAAGATAGCATAAGTATTACGGTGGGTGAACAAATTACTATCGAGCAATTGATAGAATTTAGCATAGTTACGAGAATATCTAGGTATGATCACATATATAGGCATCATGTCCACGGCAAGTAGACTGATTCCTGCCTGCATCTACTACTATTACTCCACACATCGACCGCTATCCAGCATGCATCTAGAGTATTAAGTTCATAAGAACAGAGTGACGCTATAAGCAAGATGACATGATGTAGAGGGATAAACTCAAGCAATATGATATAAACCCCATCTTTCTATCCTCGATGGCAACAATACAATACATGTAGTTTCCCCTACTGTCACTGGGATCGAGCACCGCAAGATTGAACCCAAAGCTAAGCACTTCTCCCATTGCAAGAAAGATCAATCTAGTAGGCCAAACGAAACTGATAATTCGAAGAGACTTGCAAAGATAACCTATCATACATAAAAGAATTCAGAGGAGATTCAAATATTGTTCATAGATAATCTTGATCATAAACCCACAATTCATCGGATCTCGGCAAACACACCGCAAAACAAGATTACATCAAATAGATCTCCAAGAGAATCGAGGAGAACTTTGTATTGAGATCCAAAGAGAGAGAAGAAGCCTTCTAGCTAATAACTATGGACCCGAAGGTCTGAGGTAAACTACTCACACATCATCGGAGAGGCAATGGTGTTGATGTAGAAGCCCTCTGTGATCAATGCCCCCTCCGACGGAGCGCCGGCAAAGGCCCCAAGATGGGATCTCATGGGTACAGATGGTTGCGGCGGTGGAAATAGTGTTTCGACTCCCCTTGTGTTGTTTCCAGGGTATAAGAGTATATGTAGGCGAAAGAAGTCGGCCAGGAGAGGTACGAGGGGCCCACGAGGGTGGGGGGCATGCCCAGGGTGCAGGCGCGCCTCCGTGCCTCGTGGCCTCCTCGTTGATTACTTGATGTCCACTCCAAGTCCTCTGGATCACGTTTGTTCCGAAAATCACATTCCCGAAGGTTTCATTCCGTTTGGACTCCGTTTGATATTCCTTTCCTTCGGAACACTGAAATAGGCAAAAAAAAACAGCAGTTTGGGCTGGGCCTCCGGTTAATAGGTTAGTCCCAAAAGTAATATAAAAGTGTATAATAAATCCCATTGAACATCCAAAATAGATAATATAATAGCATGGAACAATCAAAAATTATAGATACGTTGGGGGCGTATCACGTGCGTGGGATGAGCACACATAGGAGGAATTTGACCTACATGCATTGTGCGTGGGATGAGCACACGGATCGCACGGCCTTCGTGCCGGCGACGCATCATTCAAATTTCTACCCTATCAACTTTCGATGGTAGGATAGGGGCCTACCATGGTGGTGACGGGTGACGGAGAATTAGATGATACCGACAGTATATATTTGGATAATCGTAATAAGATTATGTACCTAGGATATCGTCGATTTCTTTCGAGCAGGCATCCCGTAAGAAAGAAAGGCAAGCATTTCAAAGGTGAGGCAGATCATCGGAAGAAGCCTTGCCACCGTACTGGTCGTGATATACTTGATATGGTCAAGGATTTAAAAGTAATCTTTGGAAAGGGTACTGGCAGACAATCTGTTCCGAATAACGCTGACGGACGCGCACCCATGTGGAAGAAATCTATATTTTGGGACCTACCCTATTGGAAAGACCCAGAGGTCTTCTCTAGAATCAACGTGATGCACGTGACGAAGAATCTTTGAGTGAACCTACTAGGCTTCTTGGGCGTGTATGGGAAGACAAAAGATACACTGGAGGCACTGGAGGACCAACAACGTATGCACGGAAAAGACGACATACATCAGGGTCGTGCCAGCTATGCTCTTATCAAAGAAGAGAAGGAAATCTTATTTGAATGCCTCCTCAGTATGAAGGTCCTGTCTGGCTTCTCGTCGAATATAAATGGAATAATAAATATGGCAGAGAAAAAGTTCCAGAACCTAAAGTCTCATGACTGCCACGTGATTATGACGCAACTGCTTCCGGTTGCATTGAGGGGGCTTCTACTGGAAAACGTCCGATTAGCCATTGTGAAGCTATGTGCATTCCTCAATGCAATCCCTCAGAAGGTAATCAATCCAGAAATCATACCAAGGTTAGAGAATTATTTCCTGCAATGTCTTGTCAGTTTCGAGTTGGTGTTCCCACCATCCTTCTTCAATATCATGACTCACGTCCTAGTTCACCTAGTCAAAGAGATTGCCATTCTAGGTCTTGTATTTTGATACATCTCCAACATATCTATAATTTTTTATTGTTCCATGTTGTTATATTATCAATCTTGGATGTTTTATAATCATTTTATAGTCATTTTATATCATTTTTTGTACTAACCTATTGACATAGTGCCAAGTGCCAGTTACTGTTTTTTTTTTGCATGTTTTTTACATCGTGGAAAATCAATACCAAATGGAGTCCAAATGTAAGGGAACTTTAAGGAGATTTTTTATGACCAGAAGACACCCAATGGGCCAAGGCAGCGCCTGGGGGGTGCTCCGAGGGGAGCACAACCCACCGGGGCGCGCCGGTAGGCCCAAGCGCGCCTTGGTGGGTTGTGCCCACCTCGGGTGCCCCCCAAACCGCCTCTTTTATCTACAAATACCCCAATATTCCAGAAACCCTAGGGGAGTCGACGAAATTTTGATCCATCCACCGCAGATTCCAGAAGCACTAGATCCAATCTGGACACCATCATAGAGGGGTTCATCATGCCCATTGGTGCCTCTCCGATGATGCGTGAGTAATTCCTTGTAGACCTACAGGTTTGTAGTTAGTAGCTAGATGGCTTCCTCTCTCTCTCTCGTTTGATTCTCAATACAATGGTCTCTTGGAGATCCATATGATGTAACTCTTTTTGCCGTGTGTTTGTTGGGATCCGATGAACTTTGAGTTTAAGATCAGATCTATCTTTTTGTATCCATGGAAGTTATTTGAGTTTCTTTGATCTCTTATATGCATGATTGCTTATAGCCTCGTATTTCTTCTCCGATATTTGGGTTTTGTTTGGCCAACTTGACATATTTATCTTGCAATGGGAAGAGGTGCTTTGTAGTCGGTTCGATCTTACGGTGCTTGATCCCAGTGACAGAAAGGGAGCCGACACGTATGTATCGTTGCTTCTAAGGATAAAACGATGGGGTCTATCTCTACATACACTACTGTAGGATGCTGATAACGTGACACTACGATCAGAGACCCTTTGACGATACTGTGTGCGATGCATTAATCACAAACGGAGATTAAAAAACACGTCAAAAAGTTGCAAAATGTTTGCGATGGCAGAGCCATCAAACACGGTTCAGATTTTAGTTGCGTGTGCGATTCAGGGCACACGGTTAACCCGTCCGAACTGTTTGCGCTGATGCAGAACAACAGAAACGGGCAGCCATCTACAAAAAAAAAGACACATCCGTGACATTTAGGGCCGAACAATTTTTTTTCTGTCATACTTATGACACTTCTATGACGATAATTGTGACAAAACCCGGTATCGTCATAGATGTGGTGGGATCCTACTTCTATGACAAAAAATCATTACAGAAAATGGGCTTTTCGTCCAGGGCGGGCCGGAGACGTAGCTGCATGACATTCTTTGGGCCATCCATGATGGAGAAAACCATGGTAGAAGCGAGGGCGAGGAAAATATCAGGGGAGTTCCCGGTTACGGTGGGTGGTCGGGGGCCGAGCGATGCACATTTCTTTTCAGACGCGTACACATGTGTGTGAGGCGTTGAGCTCTAATCGAACCCGGCGATTGCACTGCAGCTCTCACGTTCATCGAACCCGAGCGATCGATCGATCCGTTGTTGTTAACTGAACCCGAGTGATTCCTTCGCTACTGCTGCTAATTGAAGCCGATCAAACACTGCTGCCTCCTTCCCTTGATGAACAGTGAGCGTAGTTGGGGGGTTTGGATGAACAGTTCTCAATGGGGGTTGGATGAACAGGACCACGTGGTAGTAGAGGCCGTTGCCGCTGGATGAACAGTACCCCGATCGACCGAGCCGGTGGATGAATAGGACCCCGTGGAGGGCTGGATGAACAGGACCCCGTGGAGGGCTGGTTGAACAGTAGCCGGTGGAGGGCTGGTTGAACAGTAGCCGGTGGAGGGCTGGTTGAACAGTAGCCGGTGGAGGGCTGGATGAACAGTAGCCCGTGGAGGGGTGGTTGAACATGACCCCCGTGGAGAGGGCTAGTTGAGCGATGGCCTGTGGAGGAGCGGGCAGTGGAGGCTGGATGAACAGGAGCCCGTGGATGAACAGTCGCAGGTGGAGGCTGGAGGAGGTCGACGGTGGATGAACAGGAGCCCGTGGAGGCTGGAGGAGGTCGACGGTGGAGATGAACAGTATCTCGTGGAGTCCCTTTTGCGGTACGCCACACCCCTACCAATGAACAGGACCCCCGTTTCGATCGTAGCGCTCCAGCACAAGTTTGTTTCCTCCGTTTTGTGGTACGCCAGACCCCTCCAGATCAACAGGACCCCGTTTCGACCGTAGGAGGTTCGTTTCCTCCGTTTTGCGGTACGCCAGACCCCTCCCGATGAACAGGATCCTGTTTCCATCGTGGCCGGTTGAACACAAGGCCATTTCCTCCGTTCTGTGGTACGTCAGGCCTCGTTTCCATCGCCTGTTCCGTCCAAGCCGGTTGGCTCCCGATGAACAGCACGCGTTCCGTTGCCTCCCGATGAACACGACGCATTCCGTTGCCTCCCCATGAACACGGCGACGACACATTTTCTCCGTTCCGACCCAGCCACAACCATGTACACGAGCCCTGAACGTACATATGCGCGAGTAGGCGTTCAAGACCCCGCCCGTATGTAAGTACGTGGCCGTATTCATTTCTTGCACCCTGGCCGCTGTGCGTACGTGTACATGTTACGTGCGCGCCTCTACTACCACACGTGCACGCCTCTACTACCACACGTGTGCGCCTCTACATCGACCAGTATGTACGTACATGTTTGCGACCAGAATAACAACGCTACGTACGCTTAAACCGGGTGGGTCCCGAGTGTCAGGCACTTCCTTGCGTGCGAAGATGTAGCTGGTGGGTCCCAGCAGTCACGGGGGCGAATCATTTTTTTTGCCCGTAATATGGACGCACTTCCTTGCATGCGAAGATGTAGCTGGTGGAATCCAGCAGTCAGGGGGGAAACGTTTTTTTCGTGAAATATGGTGGCCCGTTCGGTGGGTCCCCACTGTCAGGTGGAGGAAGCATTATTTTCCACGTAATAAGGAGGCACTTCCTTGCTGCGGCCGTGGACCCAGTTGTCAGCCTCCTCACGTATAGTACTCTTCTGATGGAAGTCGTTCCTTGACCACGTTGACCACGCCGCGCCGAGAGCACCAGGGTGGTGGACGATGGCGAGGCCTAGGAAGGGGACGACACGGAGCCGGAGAAGAAGCGGTAGTGGATGCCCACGTGGAGAGGAGTACGAGGGTTCACTGGTTCGACTGTGGTGTGAGGCTGCCATCGCCGTAGGGCCTGGCTAGCAGTGGGAGTAGTAGGGGGCGGTGAGGCCTCCACGGCATCACAGCCGACCACGGGAAGCAGGAGCACGCGGCACGACCGGCGCTAGTTTGGGCGGCTAGAGCAACAAGACCAGAGGTTGAAGAAGCACTACCATCGTTGGATGGACATCGTACGGTCACTGTAGCTAGAATCGTTCATATTGACTAAGTTGACAAAGCCCTCCATCCCCATCATCTTTGTAGGCCCACAAGTTAGCCTCCCACAATGGTGTCTCCCAGCTAGCTGGGGGAGTATTCATTTCTTGTGCGTAATAAGGAGGCACTTCCTTGTGTGCAAAGATATAGCTGGTGGGTCTGAGCTGACAGCGGGGGGAGTGTTTTTTTCAAGAAATACAGAGTCCCTTCCGGTGGGTCCCAGCTGTCAGGTGGAGGAATCATTATTTTGCGCGTAATAAGGAGGCATTTCCTTGTGTGGACCCCTACTGTCAGCCTCTTCCGATGGCTGTTGTTTGTTGACCATGTTGACCTCGCCGCGCCGAGAGCACAAACGCGATGGACGAGGGCAAGGCGCAGGAAGGGAATGACCCGGAGCTGGCGAAGCCACTGCAGCGGATGCCCACGCTGAGGGGTGTACGAGCACTGACTGGTCGGCTGCGGGGTGAGGCGGGGGCTGACGTCGCCGGAAAATAACAGGATGTGCCGGTGTGTATAGGGATGGCCTGGCGGCAGCACAGCCAGCCATGGGAGGAGGGAGCACACAGTCCCGCCGGCACTGGTTTGGGCGGCTGGAGCAGGAAGATCAGAGATTGAAGAAGCACGGTGGCCGTTGGATGGACATCTAACAGTCACTGCTCTGTGTTGACTAAGTTGACAAAGCCTTGCGTACGCGTAAAAAAATTTAGGACAGTGTCATCGTCAACCTAGTAGGCCCAGAAGTCAGCCTCCAAATCTGTGGAAAACAACATACAACCCATTAGCCATTATTTTCAATAATTTACAGCCCATTTGCTAATTCTTAAGCATATTTGAAGCCCATATTATTTTTATTAGCATTACAGACCATATATTCTGGGCACTGCTAACAAATTCAACGAAAATTTTCATATTTCGGTGTGGTCCTAACTCTTTTAATCACGAAATTTCGAGTCGCATTAAAACAATTTTTAAAAAATTATATCAAAATAAAATTCAAAAAACAATTCTCCGCAAAAAAATGAATGAAATTTAAAATCTTAACTAGCAAGATGCCCATGCGTTGCACGAGACATGAATGTGCATTTGTATGAGTAGTTTATCTCGTGGGAGAAAAAACGACCTTTTAATGTAATTGCCAGTTGGCTTTGGTTTTTATAAGTGTAGAAAGTAGAGAAGTCCAGAAAAAATGATATTTTAATGTAATTGCCGGTTGGCTTTGGTTTAAAAATTTACAGCCCATTTCTTACAACTAATAGCCCATTTTCTGGGGAAGCCCATTTCTTACTACTTAACATCCCTCCCTCCTCGTCTTGAAAGATTTGCTGCCCAGCAGGGCTGAGAAAAGCAAGTAGGCCTCGGTTTTGGTGTTCTCCAAAAAAAGAACTGGGCTAGCCATTTTCAGAAAGAAAAAAGATATCAACTGGGCTAGTCATGTGCTTAATTAAAAGCGTAAGCGTGGGCTAGACGGGCCACAGCCCCCGCACAGCACGCAGTTGAGCTCCGTCTCTGAAACTAAAAAACCAATTGGGCGAGCTGTTGGGTCCCTGGTGTTATCCGCTCGTTGTGTAATTTTAACAAATCCGCCGCTACCGCCTATGCATCGCCGGTGTGAGATGAGACGTCGATGACTTGTCTGGCGATATGCCGTTGGTGGACTCCGCGTCCCCCTTGCTGAAGTCGACCGCGTCCTCGTCCTCGTCCTCGTCGTCGGCGCCGCCCTCAAGGTTATAGTACTCGTAGTAGTGGCTGCGCCAGAGCTCGCATTGGTACTCCACCGCCGATTCCTCGACGTACATACTCTTCTCTACCTCGACCTTGGCCACGCGCAACTCCCCTCCCGGCGCTCCTCGATCTCCACCGCCTCCTGCATCTCCAGCTCCCGCTCCGCGACCTCGTGAGGAAGCAGGTGCTCCATGGCTACAGCCGCCTTTTCAGACGTGGGTTGCATGCTGGAGTCCGAGGTGGCCTGGAATATCTTAGCGTGTGCATCCTCGATCTTGGCGTGGATGGCTTCGACCCGTGCCAGGGCGACATCAGTGGCACGGACGGTAGCTCGAGCGCCCTCGGCGTTTGTAGCCGCCGTCGCAGCAGCAGCTGCAGCCGTCTCGGCTGCTGCGGCTGCCCTGTCGGCTGCCGCAGACGCCCTCTCGGCGGAAGCAGCCGCACTCAATGTGGATGCGGCGGCACTCTCGGCGTAGGCGGCCGCGCTCTCGGCGCAGGCGGCGGCGCTCGGGGGGGGACGCGACCATCATACGGGCCTTCACGGAGCGTTTCCATGGCGTCATCTTTGCAAGAAGGGGGTGCGGGAATGGGGACTGGGATTCGTGGATTCGGGGGTTGCCGGCACTTGATCAGACGAGCTGGCGAAGCTTAAGGAGGGAGACTTAAATAGACCCAGATATTTTCATCGCAAACGGTTCCATGAAAACAACTGTGTGTGATGTTGTACATATTTTTTATTAGCTGTGAAAAACGAATTTGGAGTAAAGTGGCAACGGATGGTATTTTAAATGAACAAGAAATTTTGTAGTACTAATACAACTGCCATGTCAAATTTTGGAAAATTTTAGGGGTCATTTGACCTTTTAAGACATTTAAGTGATTTTCTAGCAGTGAGGAATTAGGATGAAGTATTTTTTTGGCTTGTAATAACAAGGAACCTGCTTGCATAGTGCAATGACCCTGGTGGGTCCCTACTGTCATCCTCTCCACGTACAATCATCTCCAGATTCCTCTTGGTTGTTGACCATGTTGACAACGCCAGACGAAGGCGGGCACATCGAGCGAACCAAGGCGGAGAACGATGGCGAGCCCTCGGACGGGAAGGAACAACAGCCGTGGAAGATGCGGCAGTGTAGTGGCAGGTGGAGGGGAGTACGAGGGAAACAACATGCAACTCAAGCTTACAAACGGTACAAAAAGCCAAAGGATTAATTCTTCATCAAATTTTTAGACAAAACCCAGATTGAACATGGCAGTAACATCTAACCCAACCACTCTTTTTCACAGTCACAAATAAATGGATCGGTCTGATCCATAAAATCAACATCCTGTGCATAAAAATTTATTGCATGATGACTACAACTTGTTGTAAATAGAAGCCGAGCACGTTTAGAAGCCCATTTGTCCACCTGAAACTTATTTTTTTGCTCTTCAACATGTCCGTCCATGAGATCTCTTGCGGTAAAACTTAAGCCTCAGGGACAATAGTAACCTCACATTCAACAGGAAGAATGTGACAAAGCTTCTGTTTGCCTGGTTCGATGCATATCCTTCCATCTTATTGTCCTAAAATGAATGTCATGAGAACTGAGAAAATCCTGGTGCTTATTACGCCACCGATTGGTTATAAATTTTCGTCCATGTACTTCCAATACCTAAGTAGACATGAAGATTTGAAAATAGCTAAGGTCTGAAAAAAGAGTATGTCGAAAGAGCAATAGCTGAACGGTTAATTCTAGTACAATATATGCAGTCTTTCAATGTGCATGTAATCATCACCTCTATATATAAATTCTCCAGAGACCGAAAGCAACGCATCAAGCCAATAATTATGTTCAGATCATAACTATACATTCCGATATATAAGATCTTGACAGAATCCAGCAGCATTGATAGGCTATCCATGGACGAACTCTTCATTGAGCATATAACATAATATTAGTACCCAAAGTGTACTCCAAGATGATATAAAACTTATGCACACAAATGAAAAATGCAGCTTATGATTAAAAATGTGTAGATGATAATATACGGTACCTGAAAAAGTGAGGAGCCAAACACCAACTTCTTGTGATCATTAAACGGATCACGAATTACACCCAAGGTCTCCAATTTGGGCGCAGAGATGACAGTTATTTGCGAAGGTTTATAACAATTATCACGGAGCAACATTTCAAGTGAAGGGGCATCTTCGATGATGAGTTGTTGTCCTTCAAACCAAATTCCAATGCTTTAAGGTGAGGCGACTTTATTTGTAGACAATTGATTGGAATTACTATTCCCAAAAGAATCAGTAAGCGCTCCTGGGCAGGTGTCGGTGTACGAAAAGAGGGGTGAATTTTTTTTGTACCCTTATACTTGTGCACGGGTAGTCGGAGCCGCGCCTACGGTCACGCCAAGCAGAATAGGGGAGGTGAGCCAAGGTAAGACCAAAGCCCAAGATAATAAGAGCAACGCCAAGGCCAAGACCACAAAGAGCAGAGGGACGAAGCAGGTTCCCCCGGCGAGATCCTTGCCGGGGCAGCCTCAGCAGCCCCGGCAAGATCCTTGCCAGGACAGCTCGCCCCGCACCAATAGAGCGGGCCACCCTTGAGCCCACAGTCTCCAACATCACGTTGGGCCAGAGCTCGGGAGGCACCTCCGTGGTGGCATGTAGATCTTTGTGAAGACATGTTCAAGGTCAGATGAGGATTAGAAGACGACGATCCTCGGCAAGATCCTTGCCAGGAAAAGCCACCAGACCCCCGGAAAGGCCCTTGCCGGGGACGACAGCGCGCCACGGCAAGACCCTTGCCGGGCTACCCGGCAAGGCCCTCACCAAGGACGCCAGCAGGGCCACCAACCAAGCTTCGACCGCCATTCACATGCAGCTGCCAGCCCAACCAGCTGGGCGGGCACCTGCGTGGCAACATGCAGCCCCCAGGCCAACTCATCGAGCGCCTGTGTGGCGGAATGCAGATCTTCGTGAAGGCTCCACCACCGCACCACCTCAGCTCAGGGCACTGTACGCCTTTTCACCTCCTATGTGCCACTGTGGCAGCCCCTTTCGACTATAAAAGGAGGCCCATGGCATACTGGAGAGGGATTCGGCTCCTTCGAACCACGCACTGACCACAGCTAGTTCGAGAGCTCAAGAACTCTCTGAAATACACCCACCAAAGCAGGACTAGGGTTTTACACATCCTCGCGGCCCGAACATGGGTAGAAGATTCTTGTGCTAGCTACTGATCCTGCTCTTCTTGCAACCCCGCGCCCCGGCAACCGTAGTAGGGATTCTTGTGATCCCATAGGTGTCGTTCCACACCGACATCTTTGGCGCGCCAGGTAGGGGGCGCAATTGTGAGAATCTTGTCTAGTAATTAGCCTAGCGGTTCTTCGTCGCCATGGCTCCCAAGAAGAAGACGGCCACGACGATCGGCTCGTTGGGAGCCGAACGGCCCGTGCCGGTGCGAACGAGCAGTGGACCGGTCGCGGACAAGACCCGGGCCGCGGTCCGCGAGCACCAGCATCGCCCTGGCAGTCAGAGGCTGGCGAGCGGCGTCGTTCGCGCCCCAGATGACCGGTCGCACGTCGCCAGATCCAAAGACGGAGCTGCCCCCCCCCCTCCTGCAGGCGGCGCGGGGCCCTCCATGGGTATCGTTGTGCCACCTCCGGGTGGCGCTGCGACCTCCAAGACGCCCCCGCCGGCGACCACTGCGCGCTCTTCCCATGGTGTGCTTGCCGAGCAGCATCACCACGCTGGTGACCCAGGGCACCGCCATGAGAAGAGCCCTCTGCGTCATCCGCGGGATGAAGGGTTCAGCATGCCCGCCGAAGCGCTGGCGAAGATGGCAGGCAGCCGTTGTGTCGTAACGGAGCTCCTTCTAACATAGTTAGAACTCGAAGCATGCCGCGATCCACGCAGCTATCGCCGCCGCCCACGCCAGTAGAAGCTTTGGCATGCGCGCAGCTGCTCCTCGACTTCCCTCCTGCTGCAGAGAAGCTCGACGAGTGGAGGGCCACCATCCGGAGCCTCGTCGCCGTTGCCAACAAAGACGATCCACAACCAGCGGGGCCCTCGGGTCGGCGCTCCACCGAGCCACTATGTGTTGGAGCTGGGAGGACCAGGGGAGCCGCGGCCACGGTGCACTCTCCCCATCCTCGCCAGCCGCCGCGGGCGTCTGCCCGTCGTGACGATGCTTGTGATAACATCTCTATAGCATCGCCCGACCCGCGGACCCACCGTGACCAGCGCCAGGTTCTTCGAGAACGAGCTCACGAAGATGCTCGGACCACCATCGCACGCCAGCACGATACACGCCACCAGTCGGACAAGCGGGCGGGACCCGCTATGGAACACCCAAAGACCGGGGGCTCCGGCCTACCTTACGAGGTGGGTTGCACGGCCTTCACCCATGAGCTACGGCAGTTCCAAAGCGGCCGCCCCACCGCACGCGCTCAAGCTTCCAGCCGGGCGAGAAGTACACTGGCAAGACCCATCCGTCTGAGTTCCTCAGCATCTACACCATCGCGATGCAGGCTATTGGAGCTCGCGACGACAAAGTGCTTGCCAACTATTTCCCGCTGGCATTGAAGCCCAATGTTATGCCCTGGCTGATGCACTTGCCGGCGGACTCCATTTCTTCTTGGTCGGATCTATGGCATGAGTTCGTTGGCGCCTTCACAGGAGGCCACCAAGCTCATGGCCAGGCCAGTGATCTGCATATCATTCCCCAGAAGGAAGGGGAAACCCTGCGCAAGTACATCCAGAGATTCAGCCGGGTGCAGTACAACATCCCCGACATTCATCCCGCCGCTGTGATCAGCGCGTTCCATCAGAACGTGCGCAACCGCAAGATGCGCGAAGAGCTGGCGATGACCAAGGTTAAGGATGTGGCCGAGCTCTACGTTCTGGCCGGTAGGTGCGCCCGGGCTGAAGAGGGACGGAAGTACCCCGGCAAAGACGCCGGTGCGGAAACCGACTCTACCGACGAAGACGCCGCCACCCCAATGAAGAAGGGCCAGCGTTGCAACAGGAAACGCAAAGGCAAGGCCGTGCTTGCCGTTGAAGGATTTGACAACACCGGCGCTGCCAAGAAGGTCAAGGAAGGCGCCCCCGGCAGGGAGATTGCCGGGTGCGCCGCCTGCCGGGCCTTGGCGGCTGCTGACAAACCAGGAAGCTCCGGCAAGCAATATTGCAAGATCCACCGCACCAAGGGCCACGACCTCCAGAACTGTCAACAAGTAGAGCTGCTTGCTAAGAAGCAAAAGGCTGAGTACGAGAGGCGAGACAAGGAGAAGGACCAGGACGGTGCTGAGGGATCTAGCAAGAAGCGTGGCGGCCAAGGAGGCCGCCCCGACAAGGACAACCAGCAAGAGAGGCCCGCCCGGAGCCGCAACAAGAAACAAGAAGACGATGATCACGACGAGGACGACGAGTCTGGTGAGCAAGGGTTCCAGAAGGCTACGGAGGCCATGTGCGTCGATGGCGGCGCCTTGCTGCACACCTCTCACCACCAGCTCAAGCAGTGGGCATGTGAGATTACAGCAGCAGAGCCATCGTTCAACGCTTAGAAGTCGCTGAAGTGGTCCAGCACGCCCCTCATCTTTGACGCTGAGGACCACCCCGACCGCACTACCGCGGTCGGGTATTTGCCATTGTTGGTCTCACCAATGATGCGCAACCTCAAGGGGAACAAGATGTTGGTTGACGGCGGGGCCGGCCTAAACCTGATCTCGCCTGTCGTGATCAAAAGATTGCAAATCCCTGATGGAGACCTCGAGGAAACGGGCACATTTCCAGGGGTCAATCCGGGGAGGAGCAAGCCGAAGGGGAAGGTCACACTGCCCGTGACGTTTGGAGGAGAGTTGAACTACATGACGGAGAGGATCATCTTCGATGTGGCCGAGATCCCCTTGCCCTACCACGGGATCCTCGGCCGCCTGGCACTAGCCAAGTTCATGGCGGCATCACACTACGCCTACAACATGCTAAAGATGCCCGGGCCGTTGACCATCATCTCCGTCCCCTATGATAAGAAGGACGCGCTGATCTGCGCCCACCAACTTACCGGGAAGCAGTTGCAGCAGTTGCCGTCAAGGCACCTGCTCCTGCCGTTGAAGGCCCGGGAGGGAAGAAGAAGCCCGGCAAGACCTCTCGCACCCACTCCGGCAAGCGCACCTCCTCGGAGTGTTGTGCTACCGTCGAGGACGTGCCAGAGAGCTCTACCGACAAGAGCAAGAAATCCAGAGCTGAGCCGCCGCAGACCAAGAAGGTGCCCATCAGGGAGGATGGCACGGGAGGGGCCTTCACCATAGGCTCCACCCTCGACAGCAAATAGGAAGGCGCGCTCGTCACCTTCCTGCGGGCGAATGTCGACATGTTTGCATGGCAAGCATCCGACATCCCCGGTGTTCCCAGGGAAGTGATTGAGCACCACCTAGCTGTCTGCCCTCATGCACGGCCCGTCCAGCAGAAGGTCAGAAGAAGGCTACGGAGAGGCAGGAGTTCATCACAGAGGAGATCGAAGTTGGAAGCGGCAGGTTTGGTGAGAGAGGAGTGCTTTCGACCCGACGTGGTTGGCCAACTCGGTTGTGGTGCGCAAGGCGAATGGGAAGTGGAGGCTGTGTATTGATTACACAGATATCAACAAGGCTTGTCCTAAGGACCCCTTCCCGTTGCCGCGCATCGACCAGATTGTTGACTCCACAGCCGGGTGTGATCTGTTATCATTCCTTGACGCCTACTCAGGCTACCACCAGATCTTCATGTCAAGAGAGGATGAAGAAAAGACAACATTCATCACCCCATGTGGTACATATTGCTTTTTACGGACGCCTTTCGGGTTGAAGAGTGCTGGCTCAACGTTCGCAAGAGCAGTCCAAATTGGTTTTGAACCTCAGCTCCATAGAAATATGGAGGCATACATGGATGACACAGTGGTCAAAACCAAAGACGGGCCAACTCTTGTGCAAGATCTGGAAGAGACATTTGCCAACCCGCGCAAGATCAACCTCAAGCTGAACCCTGAGAAGTGTGTCTTCGGCGTTCCATCCGGCAAGCTTCTCGGGTTCTTTGTGTCGCAGCGCGGGATCGAGGCAAACCCAGACAAGATCAAGGCCATTGAGCAGATTAAGGCGCCCAATCGGATCAAGGATGTGCGTCGGCTCACCGGCTGCGTTGCCGCCATGAGCCGATTCATCTCCAAGTCTGCCGAGCGCGCCCTTCCTTTCTTCAAAATCTTGAAGAAGGCAGGCCCAATGGAATGGACCCAGAAGCTGAGGCAGCATTGCAGGATCTAAAGAAATACCTTTCCTCACGCCAATACTGGTTGCGCCTAAACCATAAGAGCCGTTGTTGCTATATCTGGCGGCAACGAATCAAGTGGTCAGCGTCGCACTGGTGGCACAGAGGGAGGTCGACTAGGAAGCAGTGACGGCGGCAGAACCAACGGATGGCAAGCCAAAGATTCCCCCGGCAGGGCCTGGTGCCGGCAAGGCACGGCCCCCGGCAGAATCTGATGCCACCAAGGCAGTGCCCGTGCAGTCGAGTGAGGTGGTGCAGAAGAAGAAGATGATGCAGCACCCGGTTTACTTTGTCAGCTCCCTCTTGCAGGGGGCTAGATCGAGTACTCGGTGTGTAGAAATTGCTCTTCGCCTCCTTATGGCCTCGAGGAAGCTGCGTCATTACTTCCAAGCCCACGAGATCACTGTCGTCACCCGCCTCCCGTTGCAACGGATACTGCATAACCCAGATGCAACCGGAAGGATTGTGGAATGGGCCTTGGAGCTATCAAGTTTTGGTTTGAAGTTTGAAAGTACCTTGACAATCCAGAGCAGAGTCTTGGCGGAGTTCATTGCGGAATGGACCTCAATGCCCGACGAAGAAATCCAGGAGACCACTCTCCCCGGCAAGGAAGCAGACCGCGACTGGATCATGTACTTTGATGGGGCCTTCTCGCTGCAAGGTGTCGGTGCCGGTGTGCTGCTCGTCACACCCACCGGAGAGCACCTCAAGTACGTGATCCAGATGCACTTCCCCAGGGAGATGCCCACCAACAACACTGCTGAGTACGAGGGATTGCTTGCCGGTCTCAGGATTGCAGCAGACCTCGGGGTTAAGAAGCTCATCATCAGGGGTGACTCGCAGCTTGTTATCAGACAGGTCAACAAGGATTATCAAAGCCCATTGATGGAAGCTTACGTAGATGAGGTGAGGAAGCTAGAGGAATGCTTTGACGGTATCCAAGCGGAGCACATCCCCCGAGCGGAGAACGACACCGCCGATTACTTGTCAAAGCGTGCCGCATTCAAGCTACCTGTGGAACCAGGTACCTTTTCGCTCCGGCTAACTCAACCATCCGTCGAACCATCAGCAGGGCAGAACAAGCGGAGGAAGTCAAGTCCCAGCAAGTACTTTCCTACCGAGCCCCCTGGGGCTGCCGGCAAGGGTGCTACCGCAGACGCTGAGCCTGCCCAAAACAGCGGCTTGGCAGGCGTCAAACCCCCGTCAGAGAGACAGCCGCTCCCATGGCGGAAGAAATGCCTTTGGCCCTTGCCGAGCCCTGTGCTCCGGCATGGGCGCAACATACCGTCCAATTCCTCCAAACAGGGGAGCTTCCTGAGGAGCAGGAAGAAGCGGAAAAAGTAGCCCGTCGGTCTGCCCTGTACCAGTTCGTCGATGATGTCCTGTACAGGAGAAGGCCAAACGGTGTGAAATTGAAGTGCATCCCCCGGGAGGAAGGACTGGAGCTGTTGGCGGAGATACATGGAGGCATATGTGGCTCCCACATAGGGTCGAGGGCCCTTGCCGGGAAGGCGTTCCGGCAAGGTTTCTTCTGGCCCACCGCTCTCTAGGATGCGACGGCACTAGTAACCAAGTGTGAAGCGTGTCAGTTCCATTCAAAGAAGCTTCATCAACCAGCCCAAGTCCTTCAAATAATCCCTCTCTCCTGGCCATTCTCGGTCTGGGGGCTCGACATACTGGGCCCTTTCCCCCGCGCTATCGGGGGCTTTGAGTACTTGTACGTTGCAATAGACAAGTTCACAAAGTGGCCGGAGGTGGAAGCAGTGAGAAAGGTGACTGCTCAGCCAGCCATCAAGTTCTTCAAGGGAATGGTCTGCTGTTTTGGTGTGCCAAACAGAGTCATCACCGACAACGACACGTAGTTCACAAGCCACACCTTCATGCAATACATTCAAGACCTCGGCAACAAGGTTTGTTTTGCTTCCGTGGCACACCCCCGGAGCAACGGCCAAGCGGAGAGGGCGAATGCTGAAGTGTTGCGAGGCCTAAGGACAAAGACTTCTGACAAGCTGCACAAGAGCGAAAGGCGCTGGATTGATGAATTGCCGGCGGTTCTTTGGTCGATCAGGACGACGCCAAATCGAGCCACCAGCCAGACACCTTTTGCCCTGGTCTACGGGGCAGAAGCAGTTCTCCCCACGGAACTCATACACGGGTCACCTCGAGTGCTCTCTTATGATGAGCTTGAGTAAGAGCAGTTGCGCCAAGATGACACGACGCTCGTTGAGGAAGATTGTCTTCGGGCTGCCGCAGTCGGCGTGCTGCAGCCAGAGCTCCAGGGCCCCGCTCTGCGGCATCTCGAAGGCGAAGGAGGAAGGGAGGCGGATCCAAGAGCTTGGAGGCATGGCGACGTGGAGCAAAAGCTCGCGGAAGGCGCTGGCGTGGACTCTGTGGGGGACGACGCAAGACCACTGTGACTCGCCGGCGTCGGCGGTGACGCTGTCGGTGTTGCTCAGCTCCCTCATCCCTGGGGCCTACGACGCGGGCATACAAGGGCAGCGGAAACCCAGGCGGCAGCCGCTCGTACCACGGCCTCGACACCTCCTGCCAGGCACCTTCGTCCCGGCGGCAGAGGACTGGCCGCTTCTTCGTCGGGAGGGGGTCAGGACCCTCTCGGGGGGCCTTTCCCTTCTCCTCTGCAGAAAACCGGTGGATCGGTGCCATCGGCGCAAGAAGAAGCAAGGACGAGGAAGAACAAGAGAAGGAGTTGCAGGAAGGGACGAACTGGCGGAGCTCACGCAGCCCCGTACTTATAGCCGGAGAAGACCAACCGCCGAGCACCACGATCGCAGGTAATCATGACCCATATCTCTGCATGCAGGGACTTGTCAAGCCGTGCAGTCGCCGAGGCATCGTGGGAAGTGCAGACACCCACGTCCAGTCAACCGCCACGCGGCGCCCAAGGCCGCAGGCTGTTAGGGCCCGCGGCGCTTCGCGCTTGCCCCTTCGCTTCTTTGCTAAGCCAAGCCCGCGCGCGCCTTGTGCCCGGGGGCTCTTGTCGCAAGCGGGAACGAGGGTCCCAGACTTGCTCGCGGCCCTGGCGTGGCTCAAGTGGGGGGCCAGCGCGGCCCATCTTCATTAGCCCAAGCTCAAGACCCTCGCGAGGGGCCAAGCCTCGCGGGGCGGACGACAGGAAGCTTCCTCAAGAGCGGCCTCCTCAGGCAGGCTCGCGAGGAGGCAGAGAGATCAATGCAAGGGTACCTCGCGAGGATCCCGTGACGCAAGCCATGACGATCAAGGCCAGGCGGGCGCTGGCCTGCGCAGAGTCCATGTTTCCCCTTTGGTGCAAAGGGGGCAAGCACAGGCCAAGGCATCAGGCAAAGGTTGCCATTCCGGTGCAACGAGACCAAGACCAGCCGGACGGCCGGACGAAGGTCACCATGGAGCCCAAGACGGCGTCATCACCAGTGCTTTTGGCAGCCGAAGACCACCTTCGGTCAGGATAACTTGTACTAGATGTTCCCCTTCAAATGGCCAATTGTTGGCGCCCTTCCCGCTCAATTATTCGGGGAGAGGCCCAGGGCCTCTATAAATAGAGCTAGTCACCACAGAGTAGAGGCATCTAGAAATCTGGTAGAGCCCAAGAAGAGAGACTAAGTAGAACACATAGCCCCAGCTCAAGAACACCCCCCGCGAGGCTGTTCTTCCTATGTACTCTTCATCATCAGCCCAGAGGCAATCCACCACACCACACACTGGAGTAGGGTATTACACCACAACGGTGGCCAGAACCAGTATAAACCTCGTGTCTCTTGTGTTGTTCATCGTTTTCAACTTAGTTCCCACGAGAGGATCGGGCGTAGATCGGTAGGGGAGAGATCTCCGCGCGCACCCCAGTGTTCGAACCTCAAGGGTCTGCCGAAACCCGAAATCCGACAGCTGCCCCAACCAGCGACGGCCCGGTTTCCCGCCTCCACTGCTTGCCACCCCAAGCGCATGAAGGACACGTGGCGGACGGGCAGAACCGAGGGGACGGGTGAAGCGACCTCTCCCAACCCCATGATCGTGGGGAGTGGACGCCTTGAAGACCGCGACCGGACCCCATTCAGTAAATGAGCCGCGCCTCCACGCCTCCCTCTTTTTACGGGGAAGGCGCGAGCCGCCTCTTTACTGCGATGTGACGCATGCGTGCGAAAACCGCCCCACGCATGCCGCCCACGTCACGCACACCCCTCCACACAGCGCTGCGCGCGCGGGTTGTGGGAAGCACAGCGCGCGAAAAGTTTTACTGCGGTAAAAACCACCCCGCCTGCCCGTGCACCGTTTTGGGCATGGCCCAACAACGTGTCACGCTTATGTGTGGCCCAGGCCCGGGGGCTCATGTCGGTGTACAAAAAGAGGGGTGCGTTTTTTTGTACCACTATACTTGTGCACGGGCAGTCGGAGGCGCGCCTACGGTCACGCCAAGCAGAGCAGGGGAGGAGAGCCAAGGTAAGACCAAAGCCCAAGATAATAAGAGCAACGCCAAGGCCAAGACCACAAAGAGCAGAGGGACGAAGCAGGTTCCCCCGGTGAGATCCTTGCCGGGGCAGCCTCAGCAGCCCCGGCAAGATCCTTGTCGGGACAGCTTGCCCCGCACCAACAGAGCGGGCCACCCTTGAGCCCACAGTCTCCAACATCACGTTGGGACAGAGCTCGGGAGGCACCTCCGTGGTGGCATGCAGATCTTTGTGAAGACATGTTCAAGGTCAGATGAGGATTAGAAGACGACGATCCTCCGCAAGATCCTTGCCAAGGAAGGCCACCAAACCCCCGCCAAGGCCCTTGCCGGGGACGACAGCGCGCCACGGCAAGACCCTTGCCGGGCCACCCGGAAAGGCCCTCACCAAGGACGCCAGCAGGGCCACCAACCAAGCTTCCACCGCCATTCACATGCAGCTGCCAGCCCAACCAGCTGGGCGGGCACCTGCGTGGCAACATGCAGCCCCCAAGCCAACTCATCGAGCGCCTGCATGGCGGCATGCAGATCTTCGTGAAGGCTCCACCACCGCACCACCTCATTTGCCTGCGCCTCGTGGCACCGCATGCCTCCTTTGGCGAGGCACGTGTCAAAGCGAGGAGGGGCGGTGGCCAGACGGACGGGCCTTGCCCCGTCCCCAATAAAGCAAGGGACACCTAAGCTACGCATTAAATGCGTCTTGTCACATGTCTGACGATAAGCTCAGTGGCATCAGACGCCTTTCCACCTCCTGTGTGCCACTGTCGCAGCCCCTTTCGACTATAAAAGGAGGCCCATGGCATACTGGAGAGGGATTCGGCTCTTTCGAACCACGCACTGACAGCAGCTAGTTCGAGAGATCAACAACTCTCTGAAATACACCCACCAAAGCAGGACTAGGGTTTTACACATCCTCGCGGCCTGAACCTGGGTAAACGATTCTTGTGCTGGCTACTGATCCTGCTCTTCTTGCAACCCCGCGCCCCGGCAACCGTAGTAGGGATTCTTGTGATCCCAAAGGTGTTGTTCCACACCGACAGCTGGGCAACTGGAGTGGATGATGCTATGCAGTGAGGCCTCCGACAGATAAACCACCACAAGCGAAAGTCTTTTTAGCAGTGGGAGTTGAAGCATTTGTACCAGATCGTCTGGTAGATGGCACTGGGCGAAGGTGGCGGTGTGAAGAGAGGAGGAAAGCCGCGAGATGGACAACGGTGGTTGTTGGGACATGCGGTACACTACACTAGCGCCAAATAAAATTTTCTACCGCGCACCCAAGATCATGCTGCTGGAAATAGATCACGGGATCGGGTTTACCACTAGACGTGCAGTCACCACAGCGGAAGTAGAGTTGGTGATGCGAGTAGCCGATCTCCCGGGCCGTCTCCTCCTCGCGTTGCCGATCTCCCGCGAACAGCAAAGACCCGTGAACGGTGATATTCCACGAACAGCACCTCGCGGTTCCCTCGAACGGTTCGTCCAAGCACCGCAGATGCGATCCCTCCAAGGTATCCACACGTACGGGGAGCAGCGTCGAGCGGCGGACTGCTAGGTCCTACCCTCCCGTGGCAGTGGGATCCTAATGGAAATTAAGAATAATTAAGGCGCTTCTTTTGATAGAGAACCAAAACAAAGCATTAGCAGATAGTGAATACACGTAATCCTCAAGTTAAAGCCATCCCCATTGCTATCCCAATTATTGTCACTTTGGGGTCTAGTATTCAGAACAATAAAAGGTGCATACAACTTGCAGACAAGACCAAGAACGAGTATATTCATGAAAACATAGAGAGTTCAGATCTGAAATCATGGCACTCGGGCCCTAGTGTCAATCGTTAAACATAGCAAAGTCATAACAACATCAATTCCAGAACATAGTGGATACTAGGCATCAAGCCAACAAATCTGACAGCTTTTATATAATAAATAAATATCATCAAATTATCATCTACCTCCATGTGCCTATAGGAGAATTACTCACACATGGATGTGAGCATCATGAAATTGTTGATGGAGAAAGGTTGGTGGTGACGATGGCAACGAATCCCCCTCTCCGGAGCCAGAAACGGACTCTAGATCAAATCTCTAGAGTAAGAACAGGAGGTGGCGGCAGCTCCGTATAGTAAAACACGTCGATAATTTTATGTTACTTTTTGTGGTATATATAAGATTTTTGGCAGCGGAACCGTTGCAAGGTGGTGGCCAGGGTGATGGTTTCTTGGACTAGGGGGTACTCACCATTTTATCTCCTGCCCAGGAGGGCCGGGCCGAGGACCCCCGTGGCGGTTAATTAATGGGTCACATTGGGCAGCCAATGATACATACAAGGAAGGTTCCATAAAGACTTGGCATGCAAGACAAGGACTCCTCTCCACTGACGTAGCCGACTAGGACTCTTGTTATCCTAGGCCTATGGTCCATTATATAAACCGAGGCTAGACTAATTGATAGAACTATCTCAACACATCCTAGAGAATCAGGCATTCACATACAATCTCAAGGTAGATCATCCTGTAATTTGTACCCCTTCCACAATCAATATAACAGAGAAGGCCCGAACCTGGGTAAATATTGTGTTCCTTCTTCGTCCTATTTCCGTCGTGCCAAGATCACCAGCTCGGGACCACCTACCCGAGATCTGCATGATGCGTGCTCTGTGGCCTTTTAACTATATACGACTTCTATTTACTGGATATACAGCGGTGACGTCTACTCGTGTTCGTGATTCGTACGTGGGCCTACGGTTTTTGTACTGCATCCTGCGAACAGCATGTTCTGCCTGGGCGGCTTTGAATTTGGCCCAGTGCAGGTAACTGGTATGAAGTTGTCATTAGAGAAATTACAACATCTAGATCCTTATTTACGCTATGTAATTTCGTCCATGAAAAAAGAGGCTCGAGTTATGAAGCCCACAATCTAGCTAGGTTTGTTACTACTCTAAATTAGGGGAGACACACATGGCTTGGTCTCCCCCACGATACTCTTTGTATTCCGATGATCATCAATGAATAAAACCTACTGGATTGTGCTAAAAAAATATTTGTCGGGCCCGTTCAGCGACAAGGACGCCCATACAGGTGTCCAATAAGCAGTTTGGGTGGTGCATGCTCGTGCATGGGCACTCCACCAAGGTGGAGTAGAGGAGGCACAAGCTCCTCACCATGGATGTCATGGCATGGAGTTCTTCTTCGAGGACTCCGATGCAGGGTAATCTTCCGAAAATCCATATTTTCCCACTAATTCCCCACGCTTTGTGTGCATGTATTGTGTTTTGAGAGGTTTGGATTGAAGTTTCCCCGTAGATGTTCCATATAAAAATCAGATCTTGCTGGTTGTTGTTTGTCTGGGCAGGCTCGTGCCTCATTTGGCTTGTCATCGGGGTTGTGCATGATGAAATACTTTGTGTGATGAAGATGAAGCATACCCATACTATATGATTTTATATGGATAACTTTCTTTGGCCATATTATATTGAGAAATACATGATTGCTTTATTAGTATGCTTGAAGTATTATTGTCTTTATGTCAAATGATAGACTATTGCTTTGAATCACCCGTGTCTTAATATTCATGCCATGATTAGATTATATGATCAAGATTATGCTAGGTAGCATTCCACATCAAAATTTATATTTTTTATCATTTACCTACTCGAGGACGAGCAGGAATTAAAGTTGGGGATGTTGATACGTCTCCGTCGTATCTATAATTTTTGATTGTTTCATGTCAATATTCTACAACTTTCATATACTTTTGGCAACTTTTTATATTATTTTCTGGACTAACATATTGATCCAGTGCCCATTGCCAGTTCCTGTTTGCATGTTTTTGTTTCGCATAAAATCCATATCAAGCGGAGTCCAAACGCGATAAAACTTATGGATTTTTTTGGAATATATGTGATTTTTGGGAAAAGGAATCAACGCGAGACGATGCCCGAGACGGCGGCAAGGCAGGGGACGCGCCCTGGACCCTTGTGCCACCCCGTAAGGTGGTTGGTGCCCTTCTTCTGGTGCAAGAAAGCTAATATCCGGATAAAAATCGTGTTAAAATGTCAGCCCAATCGGAGTTACGGATCTTCAGGAATTTAAGAAACGGTGAAAGGTCAGAATCTAGGAACGCAGAAATAGAAGGAAACAGCGAGAGAGATCTAATCTCGGAGGGGCTCCCGCCTCTCGCCGCCATGGAGGCCAAGGACCAGAGGGGAAACCCCTCCTCCCATCTAGGGGGGGGGGGGACAAGGAAGAAGAAGGAGGAGGGGGCCTCTCTCCCCCTCTCTCTCGGTGGTGCCGGAACACCGCCGGGGCCATCATCGTGATGGCGATCTACACTAACAACTTCGTCGCCGTCATCACCAACTCTCTCCCCCTCTATGCAGTGGTGTAACACCTCTTCTCCCCGCTGTAATCTCTACTTGAACATGGTGCTCAATGCTATATATTTATTTCCCAATGATGTATGGCTATCCTATGATGTTTGAGTAGATCCGTTTTGTCCTATGGTTGATTGATGATCGTGATTGGTTTGTGTTGCATGTTTTATTATTGGTGTTGTCCTATGGTGCTCTCCATGTCGCGGAAGCGTGAGGGATCCCCGCTGTAGGGTTTGCAATATGTTAATGGTTGGCTTATTGTCTGCGTTGCGGGGGTGATAGCAGCCTAAACACAGATATGTGAGTTATGGCGTATACTAGTGCAGAACCGGGCAATAGCACCGGTTCGTAAGGCACTTTAGTGTCGGTTCCATAACCGGCACTAAAGTGTGGGCACTAAAGCCCCCCCCCCCTTTAGTACCGGTTCGACGAACCCGGTGCTAAAGGGCAACCACGTGGCACGAGCCAGCTCCGGGGGCCTGGAGCCCTTTAGTACCGGTTGGTATGACCAACCGGTACTATAAGGTTTGGGGGGTTTTTAGTTTTATGATTTCTTTTTCATTTAATTTTGTGTTTCCATTTTAATTCTTTTTCGTTTGCTAGTATTTTATGATACTACACATTGTACACGTTATGCATATATATATATATATATATATATATATATATATATATATAATTTCTAGTAGCATATATATATATATATAATTTCTAGTAGAACCAATCATGCATATATATATCATCAATGTCTCACACACCACCATATTAATTGATTCACATATACACACATGTATAGCTATATACAATTTCTCCTACATATGCATGTTGCCTTCGGAGCCAGTGGCATTAGCCTAATTGGTGCCTTGAACACGATGACAATTGGAAGTGGTTTTCATGGGGGCGGTGGCGGGTAATAGTATTCTCCTTGGATTTATGACCTGGTCGAGCAAAAATCCCGTTATTTCCTCTTGAAGTGCTTCTCTGGCGCTCCGTTTCTAGGAGCTTCTCCGCACCTCTTTGAATTGTTAAGAAGGAGATCAATATGCATGTGTATTAGTTGTGTGACTAGATATCGATAATGGTGTAAAAATTGTGAATAGTGTTACGACAAGCGTACCCATTCACATCTTTGAGATCTGCTCCTTTGAACGCCATCATGCGAATGTTCTCGCATAACGCAGAATGCACACAGATCAGTCCCTGCTCCTGCTTGAGGCCTTTACGAGAATGGAATTTGATCAGATAATAATTAATCAAGCATGATAATTAAAGAGATGGCAGCTAGCTAGCTAGCTAGTACTACTTAATTACTTACCTTGGGTCGAAACCATTTAAGCTTTTTGTTCCATTCGCCTTCCGTGACGCTGATGAACCTTGCCCAAGCCCTGCCCGCCGACAAAGAAAATGAATAAAGGTGTTATTAAATAGTTCATATCATGAAATGACGAACTAAATAGGCCGAGATATATAGTTAATAATGATTGAAATCACCTGTTGACTATCCCAAACAAGATGTTATAGTCAGTATTTGCTTTGAGTAGTGAGTCCAGATTTCAACTGTTCAAGGCCAACTTTAATGATACACAAGACCGGTGAAATCTGCATCCACACACGTTTGCATGTCTTAATTAGGCGGGCATATGTAAACAAAAACATGTAGCTAGCTAGTAGGCAAAAACAGAGAATTTGTAGTACAAGGCGGTGTGACTCCTTTGGAAGTTGTAAGGAAGTAGTATATCTTCATTGTATTTGAGGCGCTTCAAGAACTCTAGCATGTTGTCCTCTACGGCCTTTTTATGATGTGGATTTATTAGCCATGTGTATCTATTAACGGTGTTTGGGTCAATGAACCCAATGCCAAAGCGTACACCATTTCTCATTTCATACATCTTCATCCTGCATAATACCACAGAAAAGAATATAGTGAGGATAATTACAGGTAATGATTGATCAAAAGGATCACTACAGCTAGCTTGAGACTTAAATTACAGAAAGAAATCACTTACAAACAATAGCAGCGATTTATAGATTTGTCGAGTGCATCTTGATTGTATAACTGAAACAGTTCGAGAATACTCAGCAGATGAGCTTTCTCATGGAAGTAATGCTCCTCCTTGACATTCACCATCAGGGAGAATCGATTGGAAATCTTGGTAATGTTCATGTACCATTGATGCAATTCATACATTCTCGTTGGGAGGTTCTTGACCTTGTCTGGCTCGACCAAAGGTTGGCCCCGGACATATTTCCGTTTTATTTCATCCTCTCTAAGCACAGGCATGGGCTCGATCTCGAGGAGTTGTCCAACAGTAATGTTGAGAACTTCAGCCTGCATTATATGGTCCTTGGTTATTACCACATTGCCCACCTCGGGAACGTAAACTATTTGCCCACAATAATATTGGGCGTAGCGTCTTTATCACGTGTTGTTGGCACAACAAGCGAGGGATCGATTGCGCCGCTGTTCTCCCAGTGGGAATGGTTTTCCGCATTTTTGACAGCTTCTTGTTGTTTGCTCGATCCCGAGCTCGCCTCCTTACGTAGGCGTGCTCGATTTAACTTCACGATGTGGCGCTCATAGTCTGTGTCAACAGGCTTGGGAGCTGGTGGTTGAGCCATACGAATGAAGTGGTCAATCGTTTCCTCGTGCACTTTCTCCCTTGGCGGCGTTGGCGGTTTGATTGCAAAATGGGCTTCCATCTCGGCCTTCGATATGGCTGTGTTTTCCTCCTCGGACTTGTCATAAGGCCTCTGCGGAAGAGGCGTGAGGCTTGGACCATATTTATATCGCTTGCCTCCTTTGTACTTCCTGTACTACCTTGACTCGTGCCGCTCGCATCATAGCTGCAGGGGTGTCTCCTCTGCGATTCTTGAGGCGGCGGAGAGACGGCCGACGGGGCTGAGTTGGACGAGGAGGAGTGGCTCAAGCTGTGCGGACTTGGAGGAGGAGTGGCTGAGGTTGTCTTGGGACTTGGAGGAGGAGTGGACGTCTGACGCTGTGGCGGACTTGGAGGAGGAGGAGTGGCACGACACTTTGCGGACTTGGTGGACTTGCAGGAGGCGGAGTCTGCTGACTCGGTGGCGGACTTCGACAAGGAGTCGGTGACGCGGTGTCGGTGGCCTTGAAGATGATGCAATCCTTTTTCCATAGGATGATACGATGTTTGGCCTCTCCGAGAAAGTGCTCGTCTTCACCTCCGGGAATGTCAAGCTGTAGCTCGAATATGGGTCCACCACCTCATCAACCAAGACACGAGCATAGCCGGCTGGAATCGGGTTGCAATGGAAGGTTGCCTCGGGGATTTGTAAAAGCAACGGCGTCCGCCACCTTAATGGGTATGTTTTTCATTTTGACGTGTAGCTCATGATTAGTGTTCTCCGTGATGTCATCCACGGGTATCTATCCAGCATTGCGTCGTCAGGACGGAACCCACGCTGCTTCTCGGCATGGATGGGGCGGTGCTATCCAATGCTGGATCATTCGCTAGCTGCTGCATTCTTTGAGACCCCTTCTTTGCTGGGTAAGTGAGTCGATCTGCTCCTCGCTGCCGCTGGAATTTGACCGCCAATTCCGCTTGACTTGCTTCTAGGCCTTGAAGGCGTTCATAGTCCCGCTTCCTCTGCTCCTCCTCCATCTTCCTCTTCTTCTCCTCCGCAATCTTCTTTCTCGCACGGGTTACGTAGTCGGTGTTCCAGTCAAAACCCCTCATACCACGGAATAGCGCCCTTGCCTCGTGTTCTTCCCGGGTGTTCAGGATTTCCCGCACGCACGCGTAAGCTCATCGTTCTCTCTGTTGGGCTGGAACACCCCCGATCGTGCCTCTTCTATTGCAACAAGTATCGCATCGTCGGCTCCCTTCAGACTTGCCCTCGTCGAAACATTGCCTGTCTTCGGGTCCAACTCCCCCCCATGCGCATAGAACCAAGTCATGACCCTGGGGGGCCAGCTCTTAGTAACCGGAGTGACACCTGCATCCTCCATCTCTTCCTTAGACTTATCCCACTTAGGCATTGCCACCGCATAGCCACCTGGCCCCAGCTTATGAAACTTATCCTTTTTCTCGGCATTCTTCTTGTTTATTCTCGACCGTTCCTTAGCTAATTCCGAATCCTTGAATTTCATGAAATCGTCCCAATGAGCACGTTGGTTCTCTAGTGTTCCCTCGAATACTGGAGTCTTCCTTCCTCCCTTGACGTACTCTTCCCATTCACGATTCTTATGGTTCTTGAATGCAACCGCCATCTTCCTAAGAGCACCGTCCTTGACTTTCTGCACATACATACGTGAAATGATCTGGTAGGGTGAAATGTTCCATGAGAGTATCCCAAAGCAGATCTTTTTGTTTTTGTCGACAAAAGTAACATCCGGACGTGGAGCAGCGTCCTCTTTGTCTTTTTGTCTTTTGTCTTTTCTGGCTCTCTCCATTCTTGAAGGGAGATCGGAGTTGGTCCTTCACAAGAAATCCAAGACCGACGAGCGAACTTGTCCGCAATCTTCTTAGGCGCTAATGGTTCGCCATTAGGTCTGATTGCCTCGATATTGTAGTTTACGCCCTCCTTCAACTTTTGTTCGGGCCTCGTTTCATCCTTTTGCTGACGATTTGCTCGACCGGATGGCTGAAAGAACAAAGATCGATTCGTTAATATATCTTCAAGTCATTTAAAACATGTGATGATCACGGATGCCTGCTTATATAAATGTATATACCTCGCCGCTCTTTGTTTTTTCAAGATCAACATTTTCTTCGTCATCATCATAATCATAGTTCATGACTTCATCAATTCGGTCGTCGCGATCGAATATCATATCACCCTCTCCGGTGTTGTTTAGAAATTCGGAGCCGTCATAATCTTCTTCATTCTAATCATCATCTGGCCCGTGAGGATGGCGTATCATATCGAACATGGCATGTTCTCCCTCTCTGCCGGTATTGTCCGCCATAGCTTTTATTTAACTAATCCAAAAGAAATATAAAACAATTTAGTATTCAAATTACATCGTCTCGAATAATAGATATAATCTCGAATACATCGTCTCAAATAATAGATATAATCTCGAAAACATCGTCTCGAATAATAGATATAATCTCGAATACATCGTCTCGAATAATAGATATAATCTCGAATACATCGTCACGAATAATAGATATAATCTCGAATACATCGTCTCGAATAATAGATATAATCTTGAAAACATCGTCTCGAATAATAGATATAATCTTGAATACATCGTCTCGAATAATAGATATAATCTTGAATACCTCGTCTCGAATAATAGATATAATATCGAATACATCACTGGCTAGGTAGCTAATAAAGATCGAATACTACAGAAGAATCTAGGACACTCGCGGTTCTGCGGCCTTGGCGGTGGACACCCAAAGAGAAGGTACCCTCACAGGATCATAGCTGAAGTGAGATACCTGAAGAAACTGCCAGGTATTGGAGAACCTGCCGCCCTCTAACGCAACCATGTAGCGATGGACGTGCTCGTCCTCCTCCCTGACACGGCGACGTACCACCTCCGGCTGGGCCGGCTCCCTCCGCGCCAAAACTGGCCCACGCGAACGCCACCAAACGAGATCAGGGTCAACGACGGGACCCGGGGCCGGGTTCCTCATCAAGCGGCGCGCCTCCGTGCAGCACCTCCCAGTGCCAGCCAGTGAGCCCAGTCCGGACATGGGTCAGCCGGACGTCGTCATGGAAGGGTCGACGGCGAGGATGCGGGCCGGCATCGTCGAGAACAAATACTAGCTATATGCCCATAAAAAGTAACATTTTTTAATGATTGGATTTTGATAAATAACATTTATATATAACACTATTTATGATATAATTTCATATGTCAAAATTCTATATGCTATTTCATACTAATTAAGCATCTAACACTAAAAACAGAAAAAACAACTTCTATACATCCATTAAAAAACAGAAAAACAACATTATATAAAAAAATTCCATACTAATTAAACACTAATTATATCCATCTAACATGCATTCATACATATATACTAGTGAAAAACAACAATCTAAAAATCTAAACTAATTAAACATACAAAATACGTATATACTAATATATACATGCATTCATACATATATACATGTGTGTGTGTGTGTTCATCATGCTTGTGTGTGTGTATGGGCTCGGGAGGCGGCGCCCATGGTGGCCGGGGCGAGGGAGAGGGGTTAGAGGGGAGAGCTCTGGGCGACGGCGACGGCGAGGCGACAATGGGGACAATGACGGGCGAGGCATGACGCGGGCGGCGACGAGGGACGCGCGACGGGACGGACCAGGCGGCGACGGAGATGAGGGCGGCGAGGGACGGGCGGCGATGACGGGGCGGCGACGGCGACGGGGCGGCGAGGGGCGAAGCGGCAATGACGGGTCGGCGACGGGCGAAGCGGCGACAATGACGGGTCGGTGACGGCGTCGATCGATCGAAGCGGTGCTTCAATGGGCAAACAGAGGAAGAAACAGAGGGAGAATGAAATTTTTCGAAGTGTTTTATATATAGAAGGCACCTTTAGTACCGGTTGGAGCCACCAACCGGTACTAAAGGCCTGTTTTGGCCAGGCCAAGCGGCGGGAAGCGACCCCTTTAGTACCGGGTGGTGGCACAAACCGGTACTAAAGGCCCCCTTTAGTACCGGTTTGTGCCACGACCCGGTACTAAAGGGGTCTTTAGCGCAGTGCGGTCTTGACAAGTTTAGTCCCACCTCGCTAGCCGAGGCGACCGCACTGGTTTATAAACCCCGTGCGGTCGCTCTCTCGAGCTCCTCTCCAAAGCAGGCCTCTTGGGCCTACGTGTTCTTTGCTGCCCTGTGGGCCCACTTGGCCTTTGCGGGCCTGCATCCTGGCCCAACGACAGGTTGGGTTTCTAGTCGTATGCAGGCCGCTCTGGCCTAGTAGGCGGGCTTTTTTTATATTTTTTTGCTTTATTTAGTTTTGTGTATTTAGTGTTTCTTTGTGAAATTTTTGCTTTAGGTACAAAAAAGTTGTTAGTGCCCGTAGTTTTCAAATTTGAATAGTTTAAATTTTGAATTTAGTTGAAATTAGTGTGAATCACTAGTTTGTGAATAACTTAACTTTAAAAATCAGTAAAGGCATGAAAGAATTTCTTTGCGCATAAAATTTCTTCGCGTTTCAAATGCCAAAACACATAACTACCCTAACTATTACACAGATTCCCCTCTGGGTGTGAAACACAGAAGAAAGTGATGATAGTGAAGCCGATCACATCCCAGATCTTTGGGTGTGAAACTTTTTCTTCGCGTGTGTCCCTTTGCGCCGTAACCATGGAAAATCTTCATTATTTAACGGGATGCTCGGGTCAATATTCACTATGAATGGAGCAGTTTCATCGAACTTTTCATAATCTTCTGACTTGTCTGTCTTGTCATCCACTCCCACGATGTTTCTCTTCCCAGAAAGAACTATGTGCCGCTTTGGCTCATCGTACGATGCATTCGCTTCCGTATCTTTTCTTTTCTTGGCTTGGTAGACATGTCCTTCACATAGAAAACCTGTGCCACATCATTGGCTAGGACGAATGGTTCGTCGTGCACACGCATAAGATTGTTGAGATCCACTTGTTGTCATTCCGCACTTGGGTCTTCCGTTACCCGCCTCGTGTCATATTGACCCATTTGCACTGAAACAAAGGGACCTTTAAACCACATCGATAGTCAAGTTCCCATATGTCCTGTATATAACCATAATATGTTTCCTTTCCGTCTTGGTTTACGCATCAAAGCGGACACCACTATTTTGGTTGGTGCTCTTCTTATCTTGGGCGATCGTGTAAAATGTATTACCATTTATCTCGTACCCTTTGAAAGTCATTATATTCAAGATGGTAGCTGGGACAGCAAGTACAGGTCATCTTCAATAGAGGTGTCATGCATGGTGCGATATACGCAACCGGTGGCGAAACTCTGGTTTGTTCACGTGTAATCCAGTCATCGACCGCTCGGGTGTTTGGAGCGTAGCAAATTCTTGTGTTCATCCATATACGGAGCCACCAAGGCGGAATTTCAGTAGAAGCGTAGTGTGCTTGGTGAGAGAATGTCCGTCCATACATATTATTTGTTCCCTCCTAGCGTGCCTTTTCCATCGATGCGCCCTTATGCCGCGATTCAGGAACACCAATCGGCTTAAGGTCAGGAATAAAGTCAATACAAAACTCAATGGCCTCCTCATTTTGATGGCCCTTGGAGATGCTTCCTTCTGGCCTAGCACGGTTATGAACATATTTCTTTAAGACTCCCATGAACCTCTCAAAGCGGAACATATTGTGTAGAAATACAGGACCCAAAACGTTAATCTCTTCGCATAGGTGAACTAGGACGTGCGTCATGATGTTGAAGAAGGATGGTGGGAACACCAACTCGAAATCGACAAGACATTGCACCAAATCATTATGTAACCTTGGTATGATTTCTGGATCGATTACCTTACGAGAAATTGCATTGAGAAATGCACATAGCTTCACAATGGCTAATCGAGCGTTTTCGGTAGAAGCCCCCTCAATGCAACCGGAAGTAGTTGCGTCATAATCACGTGGCAGTCATGAGACTTTAGGTTCGGAACTTTTTCTCGACATGTTTATTATTCCCTTTATATTTGACGAGAAGCCGACGGTACCTTAATATCGAGCAGGCATTCAAAGAAGATTTCCTTCTCTTCTTTGGTAAGAGCGTAGCTTGCATGACCACGATGTATGCCGTCTTCTCCGTGCATACGTTGCTGGTCCTCCGTGCCTCGGTGTATCTTTTGTCTTCCCATACACGCCCAAGAAGCCAAGCAGGGTCACGCAAAGATTCTTCGTCACGTGCATCACGTCGATTGCGGAGCGGACCTCTAGGTCTTTCCAATATGGCAGGTCCCAAAATATAGATTTCTTCTTCCACATGGAGTGCGCGTCCGTCGGTGTCCTTCGAACAGGTTGTCCGCGGGACTCTTTCCAAATATCACCTTCAAATCCTTGACCATATCATGTACATCAGCACCGATGCCGTGGCGAGGCTTCGTCCGGTGATCTCGCCCCACCTTTGAAATGCTTGCCTTTCTTTCTTACGGGATGCTGCTCGGAAGAAATCGGCGATGTCGGTACACATTCTTCTTACAACTATTCAAATATATCTTGTCGGTATCATCCAAACGGTGCGTGCATCCGCGGTATCCCTTGTTTGTATGTCACGAAAGGTTACCGAGAGCAGGCCAATCATTGATGGTCACGAACAAAGAACGCCTTTAGGTCAAATTCTTCCCCCATGTGCTCATCCCACGCACGTACACTGTTCCATTCCACAGTTGTAAGAGTTGTTCAACTAATGGCCTTAGGTACACATCAATGTCGTTGCCGGGTTGCTTAGGGCCTTGGATGAGCACTTGGCATCATAATGAACTTCCGCTTCATGCACAACCAAGGAGGAAGGTTATACAAACATAGAGTCACGGTGCCAGGTGCTATGGTTGCTGCTCTGCTCCCCAAAAGGATTAATGCCATCTGCGCTTAGACCAAACCATACGCTCCTTGCGTCATCTCGCAAACTCCTTCCGTACTTTCTTTCAATTTTTCTCCACTGTGACCCGTCGTGGTACTCTCAACTTTCCGTCTTTCTTACGGTATTCTTTGTGCCTTCGCATCGCCTTGTCATGCTCTTTGTTTTGGAACAAACGTTTCAACCGTGGTATTATAGGAGAATACCACATCACCTTGGCAGGAATCTTCTTCCTGGGGCGCTCGCCCTCGACATCACCAGGGTCATCACGGTTGATCTTATAGCGCAATGCACCACATACCGGGCAAGCGTTCAAATCCTCGTACTCACCGCGGTAGAGGATGCAATCATTAGGGCATGCATGTATCTTACGCACCTCTAACCCTAGAGGGCGACAGCCTTCTTTAACCCGTCGTACTCTCGGGCAATTCATTGTCCTTTGGAAGCATATCATTTATCATTACCAGCAACTTTCCAAATCCCTTGTCGACACGCCATTCTACGCCTTCCATTGCAGCAATTCCGGTGTGGTGCCCAGCTTTTTCCTGTCACCCACGCAATTCGGGTACAACAAATTTTTGTGATCCTCTAACATGCGCTGCAACTTCTTCTTCTCCAAATCACTTGCGTTGATTTCTCTTTGCATCGGCAATGGCCCGACCTAGATCATCAACGGGCTCATCTGATGCCTCTTCTTCGACTTCTTCCCGCATTGCCGGCTCAGCTTCTTCCCTCATTACCGGCTCAGCTTCTTCCCCATTGTTGTATCATCGTATTCAGGGAACCCATGGCGGGATAGTCGTCGTCCTCTTCTTCTTCATTGTCTTCCATCATAACCCCTATTTCTCCGTGCTTGGTCCAAACATTATAGTGGGGCATGAAACCAGACTCAAACAGTGGGCGTGAATGGTTCTTGGCGAGAGTAATTACGACCATTCTTACAGCCGGCACATGGACAAGGCATAAAACCATTCGCCCGCTTGTTTGCCTCGGCATAAGCAGAAAAGTATGCACGCCCTCAACGAACTGGGGAGAGCATCGGTCATCGTACATCCATTGTCGGCTCATCTTCATTACACAACACCGAATAGACCAAATTAATACAAGTTCATACATAAAGTTCATACAACACTTAAATGCAACAAACAAATAACTCTCTAGCTAAAGAATTTAAATGCAACAACAAATGCGATCAAGATCGCAACTAAGGTAACAATTGATCCAACAGCATAATGATGCCAAGCCTCACTATCGATGGCATATTTTCTAATCTTTCTAATCTTCAAGCGCATTTTCTCCATCTTGATCTTGTGATCATCGACGACATCGGCAACATGCAACTCCAATTCCATCTTCTCCCCTCAATTCTTTTCAATTTTTCTTTCAAGTACTCGTTTTCTCTTTCAACTAAATTTAACCTCTCGACAATAGGGTCGGTTGGAATTTCAGTTCACATACCTCCTAGATAAAAATATCTATGTCAACTTGATGGGCATAATTTGTCATAAATACGAAATGCAACAAATAGTTTTAAAAGAGAATATACCACATCCGAATCATAACAAGGACGAGGGCCGACGGGGACGGATATCAAAACCATGGCACTATATGTATAACAAACAACGTACGGGTAAGATATTTATACGAGTAACTATATATCCAAATCACACAAACATCAATTTTTATATAAAATTTCATGAACAAGAGGCTCACCATAAGGTGGTGCCGGCGACAGAGACAGTGCAGGCGATCGGCCAGTGAATTCTGACGGAGATTTAGAAGGCACTAAGTAAACCACACATACATATGCAAACTAAGTGTTATTTTTGACCTCAAATTGCATATAAATCAAATACTAGCACATATATATATTTCCTCCCAAATTACTAAACTCACAAATTAATCGCTATATAAAGCATTGCAAGAGCTAATCTAGCAATGAGAGATGAAAGGACAAAGTTGCTAACCTTTGTGATCATTTGAATGGATGGGGCCTTCAAATCTTGACAAATTTTGGGCAAAATGTGTGATGAGCTCGAGAGGAAGAGGGAAGAACAGAGAGGAGAGGGAAAGGGGAAGAATAGAGCGAGCTCGGGTGGACGAAGGGTTTATGTAGGAAGACCTTTAGTATCGGTTCGTGCCAAGAACCGGTACTAAAGGGCCTGGAGGGGCCCCAGTCTGACAACATCCTGCCACCACTCTCATTAGTACCGATTCGTGGCACGAACCGGTGCTAAAGGTTCGCCACGAACCGGTACTAATGAAAGCGGCCCGGCTAGCCGTTGGAACCGGCACTAATGTATACATTAGTGCCGGCTCAAATTCAAACCGGCACTAATGTGCTTCACGTTTGACCCTTTTTCTACTAGTGGTATGAGAATAAAAAGGACTTGATACTTTAATGCTATGGTTGGGTTTTACCTTAATCATCTTCAGTAGTTACGGATGTTTGCTAGAGTTCCAATCATAAGTGCATATGATCTAAGTAGAGAAAGTATGTAAGCTTATGCCTCTCCCTCATATAAAATTACAATAATGATTATTGGTCTAGTACTCGATTGCCTAGGGACAAATAACTTTTTTGTGACAAAAATCTCTCTACTAAATCTAACTTAGTTGTGCTTTATCTAAACAACCCCTAGGTTTTATTTACGTGCTCTTTATTATCTTGCAAACCTATCATATCACACCTACAAAGTACTTCTAGTTTCATACTTGACTACGTAAAGTGAGCGTTAAGCGTGCGTGAGAGTTGTATCGGTGGTCGATAGAACTTGAGGGGATATTTGTTCTACCTTTAGTTTCTCGTTGGGTTCGACACTCTTACTTTTCAAGAAAGGGTACAATTGATCCTCTATACTTGTGGGTCATCAAGACCTTTTTCTGGCGCCGTTGTTGGCGAGCAATAGCGTGGGATTAATATTCTCATGTGTACTTGTTTGCTTTATCACTAAGTAGATTTTATTCGCTGTTCTAAGTTGATTTATATCTTTAGTTATGGATATGGAACACAAAATAACAAAAAAAATTAGGTGTACTTGCTACTCATGGAGATGGGAACCTCCTAAAACCCTTGATGCTCATTATGTGAAAGATATTATACACTACTTTAATAATCCTGAGATAACCCCATTCAATTATATATTGGGAGACACGTTGGATCAATATGAATACTTTAGGGATTATCACATGACTCAAAAAGGGAAACTGTTATGGGATCAAATTCATATGTTGCATTGGTATGCTCGGATTTTATGCTTGAGATATGATTATACTTGTTGCTCTAGGATGAAGGCTCTACACCTTCCCTTTTCATGTAAATTTAATGATAATGAAACCTTGGCTTCTTATGCTAATGGTATATATGATTACTATGATGTGGAACGAATAGAAGAATTTGTTGCTTTTGAGGGTGCTTATGAAATTGAATCATTGTTTGAAAAGTATGAAGCTTTTGATGATGATGTTTATAGTCCTGAAAATTTTGCTATACTTAAATATTGCTATGATAATTATGAATACAATGCCGATATTGATGCATTTATTGAGAAAGTCTCCGCTGTCCAAGAAGAGACTAATATTTTGCAGGAATCTATGGAAGAAAAAATTGATGACACTGTGAGCTCATGAGATAAAAAAGATGACGAGGAGAGCGAAGAACAAAAAGAGGAAGAGCGGATTAGCTACCCGTGCCCACCTTTCTAATGAGAGTAACTCTTCAACTCATACATTGTTTAATTTTCCTTCTTGCTTATCGAAGGATGATTGCTGTGATAATTGCTCTGATCCCTTTGATTCATTTGAAATATCCCTTTTTGATGAACTTGATGTTTGCTATGCTTGTGGCCATGATGCCAATATGAATTATGCTTATGGAGATGAACTTGTTATAGTTTCTTATGTTAAGAATGAAATTGTTGCTATATTTCCTTATGTTAAGAATGAAATCCATGCGTTTATTCCATCTAAAAATCAGATCTTGCTGGTTATTGTTTGTCTGGGCAGGCTCGTGCCTCATTTGGACGACAGTCTTGTTTTTTTTTTTTTTGAGGGTATGGACGGCGGTCTTGTTTTAAGTGATGGAGTTGCTGACGCACAGGTGACCGATGACGACAACAGTGGAACTGCTGATGCCGATGGCGACTTAGCTTTCTTCTCTGCCGATGGGGCGAGGTGGATGTCGTATTCATGAAGAAAGGGGCGATGATACTGGTGAAACATTGCTCACCGGAAGGGACTGCGGTCGTACGATCTTGGTCGGGAAGAGGTTGGCAAACCCATGTTCATATGAGTGTGAGGGCGTTGCTGGCACTGCATACACATGATGCGAAGCGCCGACGACATGGGATGCTACTGTATGGAAAATACAGAATACGGTGTGGGGTGTATGCCTGTCAGCTCAAATACATGACATTAATGCAATGCTGCAGCACCTCGATAAGATTGCTGACGACCAGGATAGCGAGTTGCATGGAGCTCAGCCTCCAAACGGCATTTTCGGTTGTAGTCCAGCTATTTAGGAACAGAGGATTCTTCCATTATTAGCAAGAGAATTTGTTCTAATTTATAGGCTTTATCACATAAGCAAATGAATTTAAAGGAGAAGGCAAATGTTTATTTATTTATTTTTAGATAACAAAGACACACTTTTTTGTTGAAGGGATAACAAGGACACACATTGGTGGAGAGTACAGACGGGTTCACACCATGCATACGGGTCTTTAGTAAAAACACATGTAGATAAGCTATACCTAGAGCAAAGGATGCCAAGATAAATCACTAACGCATCATGACAACATGCCTTAAAATGAGAACTTGCAAGAAATATATGTCAGATATTTTGTACTGTACATAAAACTCAACGTATGAGGAAACATTTTGGTTGAAGAATTCAATATGTATCGAACTCATGGATTTTACAAGGGCCGTGTTTACATCTGGGTCTATCGTCCAGTCCAAGAGAAGAAGTTGTGCACACTAAACGAAGTTTCAGCATATGTGCAGTTTGTTCTGGAACCACGAAGCTTCAGGCAGAGCTCACACTCCGTGGCGGAGTTCTGCCCTAGTGACCTTATCCTGCTCCTTGGCAAATTCCTCATTGGCCAGGGCTGCAGCCTCTTCTAGTTTTGTCATCTTTTCTATGAGCTTTCTTATTTCTTTAATGACAGCCTTTCGCTCCACCTTGGGGAGAGCACCTATGTTCTGCTGCTGCAGCTGCACTAACCTATCTCTAGCCTGGCCCGCTTCTTTTCTTATGCTGCGACATCTGCTTGCCGCAACCTGCAGATTTGCTCTGGCAACCTCAACGGACACGTCAGGGTGCTCTGTAAGCGATTGACCGGCGGATCCTACAAATAATTTCAAACATAGAATATAACTATCTTGTAGCTAAAGCTTTACAGACACAAAGTTGCAAGAGGAAATTAAAGAAGAATGCAGTATAGGTTGCTCAGATTTTGTATAGTTCTACATTCGGGCCACAAAAGATGTTTTACTGAGACATGAGTGGAACTGGAATTCATTTTCACAGTTTACTTATATATGTAAATTGGAACTCCTTACTCAGTAAATATATCACACTTGAATATGTAAACAAGAAACGGCAGCAAAAGAAAACTAACCAGAAGGGTTACGTAATAGCTCTCGCCGAACGGGTTGACGTGACTGTGATCCAACCTGGGATGGTTCCGCAAATACTGCTGCAGTAGGACTATTGCATTCACCAGATCCATGGTCACCAGTCGATGGTTCTCCAAATACTGCTGCAGTAGGACGGTTGCATTCACCAGATCGATGGTCACCAATCAATGGTTCTGCAAAAAGCATTGTGTACATATCAAACAAACGTTAGGCCAAGCATACCTTTCAGCGCAAATACTGCTGCAGTAGAATTGATTTAATCTACTAATTCAGAATATGACCATTCAGGGGATTAACTTTCAATGGAATTTTGCCTCAAAAATAATACTCCCTCCGTTCCTAGATATTTTAGACATTTCAATAAGGACTACATACGGATGTATATAGACATATTTTAGAGTGTAGATTCACTCATTTTGCTCCGTATGTAGTCCGCATTGAAATCTCTAAAAAGACTTATATTTAGGAACGGAGGGAGTAAAAAATTGCAAAGGAATGGATATGTAAACTAAAATGGGATATCCGTTTAGCACAAGTAAAATAGGCTAAATCAAATGGTTATCACAATCTTCTCTGTTAAGGCTGAAATAAGATTAATCAACTCATTCGTCTATTTGAGTTCCATATTTACTAGCTTTGAACACACGAAATTTACTGACGGCAAATAGCACCAAATAGAAAACTGAATTATCTGAATCAAGGACTGTAGTATGAAAACAACAATTTCCAATCCATATCAAGGTTGAGTGTAAATTGTTACTTTCCATTAACCAAAAAGTCAACAGGACGACACCGGTTGCAGACAATTCCCAACTCCTAACAGTTTCAGTTAACTTTTTCTCAGACTAACAATTTCAGTAAACTAACAGTTTCAATAAACTATTTTCAAACACATGCAGATTAACAGCCCATGAAAATAAAACCAAAAATATCATGGCCATGCAGCAAATAGTACCTACACCAAAACTTAGTACCTTCTCTGAAATATGAAATGAGATGACCGAACTTGATTTGACTTTTCATGTTCCATAATTTCTACTGGTGGCTAAATGTTACAAAATAGATGAACTCAATTATCTGAATCAAGAAAAGAAATGTGGAACCAGTTGTTCCTACTAGCTTCAGAGTTCGTCCATGTTTTACCATTCATACAGACTGATACATCCACATGGCATCGACACCTACTATTCCCATTAAACTACTTTCACTTTTCTACAGGATTACGACAGTTTCAGAAAAGTCCCAAGTCCTAACAAAACCTATCATTATATCCTTTTTCCAAGCACGACCAGATTAGCATTCCACTAAAGACAGACTTCAGATATCATGTTCATGCAGTAAACAGTATCTACACAACCATCTGTGCACTGTGCAGAACATATTGAAGACCACCAGCGCATTTCTCATAAAAGAAGATTAGCAGGAAGCAGATAAACAATCTAAACCTCAGAGTTCTCAATTTTTTTAACAAGACCAATAGTACAGCTCATGTACAAAACCTGAAAACAATATAGCTCATGTGCAGAACCTGAATTTAATGTAGTAAAGAACCTGAATTTAATTTAGTACTGTAAGAACCTGAATTTTATTCACAGATTATCCAACACAAGTAAAATAGGCTAAATTAAACGGATATCACAATCTTCTCTGTTAAGGCTAAATAAGATTAATCAACTCATTCGTCTATTTAAGTTCCATATTTTACTAGCTTTGAACACTCAAAATTTACTGACGGTAAATAGCACCAAATAGAAAACTGAATTATATGAATCAAGAACTGTAGTATGAAATCAACACTTTCCAATCCATATCAAGGTTGAGTGTAAACTTTCCATTAACCAAAGAGTCGACAGGACAATGCCGGTTGCAGACAATTCCCAACTCCTAACAGTTTCAGTTAACTTTTTCTCAGACTAACAATTTCAGTAAACTGTTTTACCATAAACAGTCTGAGTAAACTATTTTTCAAACACAAGCAGATTATCATGGCCATGCAGCAAATACTACACCAAAATTTCTACCGGTTAACCCTCATTAGGAGATCATTAGGAAGTTGTGACATGGAGAGAGTCTCTCACCACGGGTCCTGGAGATGATGACGACGATCTGGAAGATGTCGCCCCAGCCACGGCGGGGCAGGTCGACGACGAGTGGGGTCAGCCTCCCATAGCGGCCCGCACGGACGTACATGGCGATGCCCTCGGGCTGCTGGTTGACTCCATAGTGGCACGGACGCACATGGAACGCGGCCCATTCTTGCTGGGCCTCGGGGTACAACCGAATCCCCCGCAACGCCCCTGGCTGGCGCCCGAACACGATGACGGATAGGTCTTCAGGGAGGCGGGCCTGCAGTTGAGTCACCAAGAACCATGGTTATATTCAGGAGATCAAATTTTCTGATCGAAAACACAAGCGCGATCAGGAATTTCGACGGCGCAAGAAGTCAAGAAGCGCAAATTTGTCAACAGCAGAACCAGAAATTGTGCTCGGAAAATGAAATCAACACAAGTCGCAATCCCTGCAGTAGAGCTGCGATGCAAATTAACGACGCCCAAGAACCCGATTCGCTCAATCGATAGTAGGCTCAGACGGAAGCAATTCGCGAGTTATCAACAAGCGGGTCATGGCGAACTCACCCGAATCGGGTCTGGAATGCGAGGCGCGCGCTCTGTGAGGTCGACGGGCTCAACGATCATGGAGCATCATGGAGCTGACCTTCTCGTTCTCAATATCTCTGCTCTCGACAGTGACGCCGGTGTTCCAGCGGAGGTACTTGCCGTTGGCGCGGAGGTAGCGGTCGCGGGCGTTCTGAAGCAGGACGCCACGCCCCAGCCCCGCCCTGATGTCCAGCCACATGATCTCCGGCACCTCCGGATGGTCGTAGTCGCGCGGCTCGGCGCGGAAGCCGTGGTACAAGGCCGGCGCCGGCGTGGCCGTGGCGGCGAGGTAGCGGCCGTAGGCGGCGCTGTGGAGGAGCAGGTACGGGCCGCAGGAGCCTTGGTAGATGTGCACCCTCCACGCCACGTTCAGCGAGTTGCGGCGCTGGCTGATGGAGACGCCCACCCCGTCGTCGTCGGCGTGGAGGTAGTACTTGTCGAGCTCGCGGTTCCGCAGCCGCACGTACTGCTCGTCGTAGAACCGGTCCATAGGTCGCCGCCGGCGCCGGGACGCCGGAGAGCAGAGGAGGTGGGCGCTGCGCGGTGGAGAGCGGGGCCTTGGTTTCTTGGAGCTCCGGCGACGGGGAGGAAGCTGTTGGTTCAGGCGGTTACGCTCGGGCGCCAAGGCGCGGGTATTTGAAGGCGAAATTACCTGACACCGTCGCCGTACCGGGCTTTGGGCGCGAGGTGGGCCTGAGGGCTGTTTTCTCGGCCCGGCCCGCACCAGTCTTCACTCTGTTTGTCCCACATAGGCCCACGCGCAGCGGCGGCGGCGGCCCGGTGGGCAGCGCCGCTCCTTCTTCCCCGGCGAGCTTGTCCCCCCACGCTTCCCCAGCACGATGCCGCGGAGCCACGGAACGGTGGCGGTCGGCAGCCGGCCCTTCCCTTCCCCGGCGAGCCTCTCCTCCATGCTTCCCCAGCACGACGGCGCGGAGCCACGGAACAGCCGGCGGCATCGTTCCCCCTCCTTGCCTGGATGCCTCGTGCCACCGGCGCGGCGCAAGCCCGCGGGCACCAACGAATCGAGGCAGCGGCGAGGAGCGAAGCACCAACAGATCCAGCAGAACTGCCATGGGGTGCGAGCATGTAAATCCCAAGTTCATACTCTAATTCATTTATGGTCATTGCTACACGTCGGCCGGCGGATCTTTTCAAAAGATCCCCCGCCTCACGAAACATCGGAGATCTGGCTAAGTGAGCGCTCAAGCGTCACCCTTTTATCATTGCAACAAAGGTCGTCTTGCGGTAATTTGTAAACCCGGTCATGTTGCAGAATTATTTCGCAAAAAATGTTTTGTTGTAAAAAAATAATTTACAACTGAGATCTCGTTGCAGTTTTTTTTACAACTGAGGTCTTGTTGCATTATTTTCTGGCAACAGTCGTTGGATGATGTATGACATCCTATAATATCTGCCGTGTTTCAGTAACCTCGCGTTGCAAAATCCCGCAATAGTATCCTGGAAATTTGTCCCCATGGCCACAAGCGGCACACACTCACAACACCATGCCGTGGATCTAGCCCTTCTTCCCCGGCGAGCTTGTCCCCCCACACTTCCCCAGCACGATGCCGCGGAGCCACGGAACTGTGGCGGTCGGCAGCCGGCACTTCCCTTCCCTGGCGAGCCTCTCCTCCATGCTTCCCCAGCATGACGGCGTGGAGCCACGGAGCAGCCGGCGGCATCGCTCCACCGGCGCGGCGCACGCCCGCGGGCACCAGCGAAGCGAGGCAGCGGTGAGGAGCGAAGCACCATCAGATCCAGCAGAACTGCCATGGGGTGCGAGCTCTTGCTCCTTTCTATCGCTTGCTAGTCGCTAGTGGCTCTGTGCGAGTGTTGGTGACCTTGTGCGGTGTTCCAGTGTTGGTGACAAAAGAAAAATAAAAATTACATAGAAGTTCTTCTAATTTGTAGACAGGACCCCCAAGATAATGAAGAAACACGATCCAATCCCCACGCACAACCTCGTCGGAGCCACCGTCTTCGACCACACCTTGCCATCAGCGAGGAAGGCAAAAAGGGCCTCCCTAGAATATAAGTTGAAAATTGACATGAAATGGATCCGCACTAGGCTAGTCTAAGTCTGTCGATCAACGCTAGCAAGCTAATAAGAACACGAGACATTTATTGAATTGATCTTCAACCCCGGTTGGCCGAGGATGTTGCGGTGATCGAAGGGAGACAAAACACCATCCATACCAGCTTGGTTCCCTCCACGTTGCTCAAAATCTGAAAGGCCATTACACGGATTCACGTCCCTTCCAATTTATGTAACTTGTTTGCACATTTGGCAACACATGCAACATTATCTTCTTAGATTATGGTTTGTGATTTTATGGAACACGATACCACATGACCATTGGATGCGTTTTACAATTCCATGAACTCACACGCAGTCACATGGTGTCTCGTACAATGCCATTATTTCAGAAAAAATGGGTCATGAAGCCAATAGTCTGCTTATAAGACTTCCATGAGATGATTGTTCCACCATGTAGGAGCAGAAAGCATGTTTGCGGTCTGACATTGTGGAAATCAATTAGTTGTGATGTGTAGTTGCACTACTGTATCCCTACACAGTGTATATCATATATGGGCCATATAGGGTCAAGTATGTGCATGCCCTTTGGGTTTGCACAAGGTCTTTCTACCCAGTTGGTATACCCCGGATCCGGAAAGCTATGCGAGTTATAGGATGTAAGAGACCACGAGCCCTACTCATACATGGAAAGGATATCGACCTGGAGAAGAGGAGGACATCGCCCTACCACATGTATATAAAGGAGACTCGCCAGGGGGCGGGGGGTCTACACAAGTCGTGACTTGGAGACAAAAGTCATAGCAATCAAACGCATCCCGCCTAGTTCATACACCATAGTCGTTGTGTGTGTCCCCAACTCACCGAATCCCCAAACTGTAACCCCACACTAGTAGAAAACAGGGCTTTGGTTGAGGCCAGGATAAGGGCATTAATCTGGGTTCACTCATGAACCGGGACCAAAGGGTGCATCAGTCCCAGTTCATGAGGCCAGGGCGTCGGCCGGGCCTCGGAGGCCATTGATCCCGGTTCGTCTGACCCCTTTGGTCCCGATTCCAGAAACGAACCGGGACCAATGGGCCTCGCTCCTAACCCAACACCTTTAGTCCTGGTTGGTTGTTGGAACTGGGACCAAATGTTGTCCTTTAGTCCCGGTTTTAGCCACAAACCGGGACTAAAGAGAAGCCTATATATAACCCCACCCCTGCCCGTGAACAGAGCCACTGCTCTATTTTTTTTGGCCGGCTGTGGGAGAAGTGTGTGTTGCTCTAGCTCACCTTCTATGCACATGAGGTGTTCAATGAAATGCCCGAGCCACACTTAGAATTTCTCCTCTCCAACCTCCTTGTCCAAGCTCCATTTTCCTCAAGATTTGTCTAGGTTTGTCGATCCGTCCTGTCCCGTCCCCGTCCTCACCGCCATCGATCGCTCAAGGCCGATCTCGTCATGCACCACTGTGGTGAGCCTCTTGTTCTTATCTTCTTTCTAAAAGAAAAAATTCTTACTTGTATGATTTAGATAGATACTTGTATAACTTTCTTAATTTTATTATTGTTTGTTATTATATAGTGCGATGGTTTTGGTATCCGCCCCTGTCGGCCCTCGTCATGTCTATAATTCAGATGTGGTATATTATCTTTTATAACTATTTTATTTCATTTAGTGTTTATGACAATTGTGCCAACCAACGTGACATAGATGTTTTTATCTAGGAGGTATGTGAACCGGAAATTCCAACAGACCCTCTTGTCAAGAGGTTAAATTTAGTTGAAAACAAAAACAATTACTTGAAGAAAAAATTGAAAAGAATTGAGGAGGAGAAGATGAAATTGGAGTTGCATTTTGCAGATGTCGTTGATGATCACAAGATCAAGATGGATGCAATGCGCTTGTTTGGTATCATTATGTTGTTGGATCAATTGTTACCTTAGTTGCGATTATGATTACATTTGTTGTTGCATTTAAATGTTTTACATAGTTTTAATGTATGTTTTAATTAGATGCTCTAGAGAGCTATATGTTGTTCAATGAGAACTATGTATGAACTTTATTTATTTATTTTTTCAGTAATAACATTTGATCACTAATGTACTTTGGTTCTAATGTGATGATGAACTTCTATTAATTTGGTCATTTCTCTATTCATGATGTTCTGTAATGGTTTTTGACACACTTAATTATATATAATGCACGCAGATGAACCGGCAATGGATGTACGGTGACAGACGCACCTCCGAGTACATTAAGGGAGTGCATAATTTTCTCGAAGTGGATGAGGCAAACAAGCAGAATGGTTTTATGTGTTCTCCATGCCCTATCTGTGGGAATACGAAGTCTTACTCTGAATCGAAAGCCCTTCATATCCACGTGCTTGAGAAGGGTTTCATGTCACACTACAATGTTTGGACCAAGCACGGAGAAAGAGGGGTTATGATGGAAGACAACGAAGAAGAAGAGGATGATGACAACTATCTGTTGGAGAACGTTGCAGAAAATTAAATTTTTCCTACGGTTTCACCAAGATCTATCTATGAGTCCATCTAAGCAACGAGTTACGAGAGATAGTTTGCATCTACATACCACTTGTAGATCGAGTACGGAAGCGTTCGAGAGAGTGGTGATGATGAAGACGTTCCCAACGTGATTCCGATCACCGATGACCAAGTACTGAAAGGACATCACCTCCGTGTTCAACACACGTGCGGAGACGATGGCGTCTCCTCCGTCTTGATCCAGCAAGAGTGAAGGAGAGGTTGAGGAAGACAATTCCAATGGCAGCACGACGGCGTGGTGCGGTTGGTACTGGCAGTTCTCGGCAGGGGCTTCGCCAAGCTTCAGCGTGGAGAAAGAGAGGTGTTGGGGAGGGAGGGCTGCGCCTACAATTGTGTCTGCAGCCTCCCCCACCCCTCTATTTATAGGAGGAGAGGGCAAGGGGCGGCCCTCTAGGGAAAAACCCTAGGGGGGCGGCCAAGGAGAGGAGGAAAGGGGTGGCTTGCCCCCAAGCCAAGGGCGCCCCTTTTCCCCTTAGGGTTTCCTCCTCCCCAAACCCTAGCCGCATGGGCCTAGGTGGGAGGCGCCCAGCCACCAGGGGCTGGCTCCCTCCCACTTAGCCCATGTGGCCCCCGGGAGGTGGCCCCTCCCGTGGACCTCCGGAACCCTCCCGGTGGCCCCGGTACTTTACCGTATACCCCGAAACTTTCCGAGTCCGTTTAACCACTTTCCATATATAAATCTTTACCTCCGGACCATTCCGGAACTCCTCGTGACGTCCGGGATCTCATCCGGACTCAACAACATTCGGTAATCACATACTTGTCTTCCTATTAACCCTAGCGCCACCGAACCTTAAGTGTGTAGACCCTACGGGTTCGGAGAGACATGAGACATGACCGAGACTACCTCAAGTCAATAACCAACAGCGGGATCTGGATACCCATGTTGGCTCCCACATGCTCCTCGATGTTGTCATCGGATGAACCACGATGTCAAGGGTTCAGCAACCCGTATTCTATTCCCTTTGTCTTGACGGTATGTTACTTGCGAGACTCGATCGTCGGTATCCCAATACCTCGTTTAGTCTCGTTACCGGCAAGTCACTTTACTAAATACCGCAATGCATGATCCGTGACCGGACACTTGATCACTTTGAGCTCATTATGATGATGCATTACCGAGTGGGCCCGGTGATACCTCTCCGTGTCTGGAGTGACAAATCGAGTCTCGATCCGTGTCAACCCAATGGTCACTTTCGGAGATACCTGTAGTGCACCTGTATAGTCACCCGATTCACGTTGTGACGTTTGATACACCCAAAGCACTCCCTACGGTATCCGGAATTGCACGATCTCATGGTCTAAGGAAGAGATACTTGACATTGGAAAAGCTCTAGCAAAGCGAACTACACGATCTTTGTGCTATGCTTAGGATTGGGTCTTGTCCATCACGTCATTCTCCTAATGACGTGATCCCGTTGTCAATGACATCCGATGTCCATAGTCGTGAAACCATGACTATCTGTTGACCAACGAGCTAGTCAACTAGAGGCTTACTAGGGACGTATTGTAGTCTATGTATTCACACGTGTATTACGATTTCCGGATAATACGGTTATAGCATGAATAAAAGACAATTATCATGAACAAGGAAATATAATAATAATGCTTTTATTATTGCCTCTAGGGCATATTTCCAACAGTCTCCCACTTGCACTAGAGTCAATAATCTAGTTTACATTGTGATGAATCGAACACCCATAGAGTTCTGGTGTTGATCATGTTTTGCCCGCGGAAGAGGTTTAGTCAGCGGATCTGCGACATTCAGATCCGTATGCACTTTACAAATTTCTATGTCTCCATCTTGAACATTTTCACGGATGGAGTTGAAGCGACGCTTGATGTGCTGGTCTTCTTGTGAAACCTGGGCTCCTTGGCAAGGGCAATAGCTCCAGATTGTCACGAGAAGAGTTTGATCGGCCCCGACGCATTGGGTATGACTCCTAGGTCGGTGATGAACTCCTTCACCCAAATTGCTTCATGCGCTGCCTCCGAGGCTGCCATGTACTCCGCTTCACATGTAGATCCCGCCACGACGCTTTGCTTGCAGCTGCACCACCATCGCTCCATCATTCAACATATACACGTATCCGGTTTGTGACTTAGAGTCATCCAGATCTGTGTCGAAGCTAGCATCGACGTAACACATTCTGACGAGCTCTTCGTCACCTCCATAAACGAGAAACATGTCCTTTGTCCTTTTCGGGTACTTAAGGATATTCTTGATCATTGTCCGGTGTTCCTTGCGGGATTACTTTGGTACCTTCCTACCAAACTTACGGCAAGGTTTACATCAGGTCCGTACACAAAGATGGCATACATAATAGATCCTATGGCTGAGGCATAGGGGATGACACTCATCTCTTCTTTATCTTTTGCCGTGGTCGGGCATTGAGCTGAGCTCAATCTCACACCTTGCAAAACAGGCAAGAACCCTTTCTTGGACTGATCCATTTTGAACTTCTTCAAAATCTTATCAAGGTATGTACTTTGTGAAAGACCTATGAGGCGTCTCGATCTATCTCTATAGATCTTGATGCCTAATATATAAGCAGCTTCTCCAAGGTCCTTCATTGAGAAACACTTATTCAAGTAGGCCTTAATGCTGTCCAAGAATTCTATATCATTTCCCATCAAAAGTATGTCATCTACATATAATATGAGAAATGCTACAGAGCTCCCACTCACTTTCTTGTAAACGCAGGCTTCTCCATAAGTCTCAAGATAAACCCAAAAGCTTTGATCATCTCATCAAAGCGAATGTTCCAACTCCGAGATGCTTGCACCAGCCCATAAATGGATCGCTGGAGCTTGCATACTTTGTCAGCATTCTTAGGATCGACAAAACCTTCCGGCTGTATCATATACAGCTCTTCCTTAAGATAGCCGTTAAGGAACGCTGTTTTGACGTCCATCGGCCATATCTCATAATCATAGTATGCGGCAATTGCTAACATGATTCAGACGGACTTAAGCTTCGCCACGGGAGAGAAAGTCTCATCGTAGTCAATCCCTTGAACTTGCCGATAACCCTTAGCGACAAGTCGAGCTTTATAGATGGTGACATTACCATCCGTCCGTCTTCTTCTTAAACATCCATTTGTTTTCTATCGCCGATCATCGGGCAAGTCAGTCAAAGTCCATACTTTGTTTTCATACATGGATTCTATCTCGGACTTCATGGCTTCTAGCCATTTGTTGGAATCTGGGCCCGCCATCGCTTCTTCATAGTTCGAAGGTTCGTTGTTGTCTAACAACATGATTTCGAGACAGGGTTGCCGTACCACTGCAGTGCGGAGCGTGTCCTAGTGGACCTCTGAAGTTCAAGAGCAACTTGATCCGAAGTACCTTGATCATCATTATGAATTTCCTCTTCTGTTGGTGTAGGCATCACGGGAACATTTTCTGAGCTGCACTACTCTCCTGTTCAAGAGGTAGTACTTCATCGAGTTCTACTTTCCTCCCACTTACTTCTTTCGAGAGAAACTCTTTTCCGAGAAAGGTTCCGTTCACGGCAACAAAGATCTTGCCTTCGGATTTAAGGTAGAAGGTATACCCAAAGGTTTCCTTAGGGTATCCTATGAAGACGCATTTTTCCGACTTGCGTTCGAGCTTTTCAGGTTGAAGTCTCTTGACATAAGCATCGCATCCCCAAACTTTTAGAAACGACAGCTTAGGTTTCTTCCCAAACCATAATTCATACGGTGTCGTTTCAACGGATTTAGACGGTGCCCTATTTAAAGTGAATGTAGCTGTCTCTAGAGCGTATCCCCAAAATGATAGCGGTAAATCGGTAAGAGACATCATAGACCGCACCATATCCAATAGAGTGCGATTACGATGTTCGGACACACCATTACTGTTGAGGTGTTCGGCGGCGTTAGTTGTGAAACGATTCCACATTTTCTTAAGTGTGTACCAAATTCGTGACTTAAATATTCTCCTCCACGATCCGATCGTAAGAATTTTATCTTCGGTCACGTTGATTCTCTACTTCATTCTGAAATTTCTTGAACTTTTCAAAGGTCTCAGACTTGTGTTTCATCAAGTAGACATATCCATATCTACTCAAGTCATCTGTGAGAGTGAGAACATAACGATATCCTCCATGAGCCTCAACGCTCATTGGACCGCACACATCGGTATGTATGATTTCCAACAAGTTGGTTGCTCGCTCCATTGTTCCAGAGAATGGAGTCTTGGTCATCTTGCCCATGAGGCATGGTTCGCATGTGTCAAATGATTCATAATCAAGAGACTCCAAAAGTCCATCAGCATGGAGCTTCTTCATGCGCTTGACACCAATGTGACCAAGGCGGCTGTGCCACAAGTATGTGGGACTATCGTTATCAACTTTACATCTTTTGGTATTCACGCTATGAACATGTGTAATACTACGCTCGAGATTCATTAAGAATAAACCATTGACCATCGGAGCATGACCATAAAACATATCTCTCATATAAATAGAACAACCATTATTCTCGGATTTAAATGAGTAGCCATCTCGCATTAAACGAGATCCAGATACAATATTCATGCTCAAACTTGGCACCAAATAACAATTATTAAGGTTCATAACTAATCCCGTGGGTAAATGAAGAGGTAGCGTGCCGACAGCGATCACATCGACTACGGAACCATTCCCCGACGCGCATCGTCACCTCGTCCTTCGCCGATCTCCGCTTATTCCGCAGCTCCTGCTGTGAGTTACAAATATGAGCAACGGCACGGTATCAAATACCGGGAGTTACTACGATTCTTGGTAAGGTACACATCAATTACATGTATATCAAATATACCTTTGGTGTTGCCGGCCTTCTTGTCCGCTAAGTATTTGGGGCAGTTCCGCTTCGATGACCCTTCCCTTGCAATAAAAGCACTCGGTCTCGAGGCTTGGGTCCATTCTTTGACTTCTTCCTGGTACCTTGCTTACCGGGCGCGGCAACCTCCTTGCCGTCCTTCTTGAAGTTCTTCTTGCCCTTGCCCTTCTTAAACTTAGTGGTCTTATTGACCATCAACACTTGATGTTCTTTCTTGATTTCAACCTTGGCTGACTTGACATAGAGAACACTTCAGGAATGGTCTTTACCATCCCCTGCATGTTGTAGTTCATCACAAAGCTCTTGTAGCTTGGTGGGAGCGGCTGGAGGATTCTGTCAATGACCGCCTCATCGGGGAGGTTAATATTCAATTGGGTCATACGGTTGTGCAACCCGGACATCTTGAGAATGTGCTCACCGAGAACTGTTTTCCTCCATCTTACAACTGTAGAACTTGTCGGAGATGTCATATCTCTCGACCGGCGTGAGCTTGAAAACGAGTTTCAGCTCTTGAACATCTCATATGCTCCGTGATGCTCAAAACGCTTTTGGAGCCCGGTTCTAAGTTGTAAAGCATGCCGCCTTGAACGAGGGAGTAATCATCAAGACGAGACCGCCAAGCATTCATAATGTCTTGGTTCTGCAGGGACGGAGCGTCACCTAGCGGTCCTTCTAGGGCGTATTGTTTCCTGGCAGCTATGAGGATTATCCTCGGGTTCGGACCCAGTCCGTATAGTTGCTGCCGTCATCTTTCAGCTTGGTTTTCTCTAGGAGCGTTGAAGTTCAAGTTGACATGAGCGTTGGCCATTTGATCTACAAGACATATGATTCAAAAGTTTTAGACTAAGTTCATGATAATTAAGTTCATCTAATCAAATTATTAGTGAACTCCTACTTAGATTAGACATCCCTCTAGTCATCTAAGTGTTACACGATCCGAGTGGACTAGGCCGTGTCCGATCAACACGTGAGACGGACTAGTCTGCGTCGGTGAACATTCTCATGTTGATCGTATCTTCCATACGACTCGTGTTCGACCTTCGGTCTTCGTGTTCGAGGCCATGTCTTTACATGCTAGGCTCGTCAAGTTAACCCTAAGTGTTTCTGCGTGTGTAAATCTTGCTTACACCCGTTGTATGTGAACGTAAGAATCCATCACACCCGATTAACACGTGGTGCTTAGAAGCGACGAACTGTAGCAACGGTGCGCAGATTAGGGAGAACACTTCTTGAAATTGTTCTAAGGGATCATCTTATTTACTACCGTCGTTCTAAGCAAACAAGATGTATACTCATAATAAACATCACATGCAATTATAAAGTAGTGACATGATATGGCCAATATCATATAGCTCCTTGATCTTCATCTTCGGGGCTCCATGATCATCCTGTCACCGGCATGACACCATGATCTCCATCATCATGATCTCCATCATCGTGTCTTCATGAAGTTGTCACGCCAACGACTACTTCTACTTCTATGACTAACGCGTTTAGCAATGAAGTAAAGTAGATTACATGGCGTTCTTCAATGACACGCAGGTCATATAAAAATAAAGACAACTCCTATGGCTCCTGCCGGTTGTCATACTCATCGACATGCAAGTCGTGAATCCTATTACAAGAACATGATCTCATACATCACAATATATCATCATTCATCACAACTTGGCCATATCACGTCACATGACAATTGCTGCAAAAACAAGTTAGGCGTCCTCTAATTGTTGTTGCATCTTTTACGATGGCTGCAATTGGGTTCTAGCAAGAACGTTTTCTTACCTACGAATAACCTGGCGTGATCTTGTCAACTTCTATTTACCCTTCATAAGGACCCTGTTCATCGAATCCGCTCCAACTAAAGTAGGAGAGGCAGACACCCGCCAGCCACCTTATGCAACTAGTGCATGTTAGTCGGTGGAACCGGTCTCACGTGGAAATGCGTGTAAGGTTGGTCCGGGCCGCTTCATCCCACAATACCGCGGAAGCAAGAAACGACTAGTAACGGCAAGTAAGTTGACAAGATCCACGCCCACAACTAAATTGTGTTCTACTCGTGCAAAGAGAACTACGCATAGACCTAGCTCATGATGCCACTGTTGGAGAACGTTGCAGAAAATTAAATTTTTCCTACGGTTTCACCAAGATCTATCTATGAGTCCATCTAAGCAACGAGTTACGAGAGATAGTTTGCATCTACATACCACTTGTAGATCGAGTACGGAAGCGTTCGAGAGAGTGGTGATGATGAAGGCGTTCCCAACGTGATTCCGATCACCGATGACCAAGTCTTGAAAGGACAGCACCTCCGTGTTCAACACACGTGCGGAGACGATGGCGTCTCCTCCGTCTTGATCCAGCAAGAGTGAAGGAGAGGTTGAGGAAGACAATTCCAATGGCAGCACGACGGCGTGGTGCGGTTGGTCTGGCGATTCTCGGCGGTGCTTCGCCAAGCTCGCGTGGAGAAAGAGAGGTGTTGGGGAGGGAGGCTGCGCCTACAATTGTGTCTGCAGCCCTCCCCCACCCCTCTATTTATAGGAGGAGAGGGCAAGGGGCCGGCCCTCTAGGAAAAACCCTAGGGCGGCGGCCAAGGGAGAGGAGGAAAGGGGTGGCTTGCCCCCAAGCCAAGGGGCGCCCCCTTTTTTTCCCTTAGGGTTTCCTCCTCCCCAAACCCTAGCCGCATGGGCCTAGGTGGGGAGGCGCGCCCAGCCCACCAGGGGCTGGCTCCCTCTCCCACTTAGCCCATGTGGCCCCCCGGGAGGGGTGGCCCCTCCCGGTGGACCTCCGGAACCCTCGGTGGCCCGGTATTTTACAGGTATACCCCGAAACTTTCCGAGTCCGTTTAACCACTTTCCATATATAAATCTTTACCTCCGGACCATTCCGGAACTCCTCGTGACGTCCGGGATCTCATCCGGGACTCGAACAACATTCGGTAATCACATACTTGTCTTCCTATTAACCCTAAGCGCCACCGAACCTTAAGTGTGTAGACCCTACGGGTTCGGGAGACATCTGAACATGACCGAGACTACCTCAAGTCAATAACCAACAGCGGGATCTGGATACCCATGTTGGCTCCCACATGCTCCTCGATGTTGTCATCGGATGAACCACGATGTCAAGGGTTGAGGCAACCCGTATTCTATTCCCTTTGTCTTGACGGTATGTTACTTGCCCGAGACTCGATCGTCGGTATCCCAATACCTCGTTTAGTCTCGTTACGGCAAGTCACTTTACTCGTACCGCAATGCATGATCCCGTGACCGGACACTTGATCACTTTGAGCTCATTATGATGATGCATTACCGAGTGGGCCCGGTGATACCTCTCCGTGTCTGGAGTGACAAATCGATCTCGATCCGTGTCAACCCAATGGTCACTTTCGGAGATACTGTAGTGCACCTTTATAGTCACCCGATTACGTTGTGACGTTTGATACACCCAAAGCACTCCTACGGTATCCGGGAATTGCACGATCTCATGGTCTAAGGAAGAGATACTTGACATTGGAAAAGCTCTAGCAAAGCGAACTACACGATCTTTGTGCTATGCTTAGGATTGTGTCTAGACCAACACGTCATTCTCCTAATGACGTGATCCCCTTGTCAATGACATCCGATGTACATAGTCAGGAAACCATGACTATCTGTTGACCAACGAGCTAGTCAACTAGAGGCTTACTAGGGACGTATTGTAGTCTATGTATTCACACGTGTATTACGATTTCCGGATAATACAGTTATAGCATGAATAAAAGACAATTATCATGAACAAGGAAATATAATAATAATGCTTTTATTATTGCCTCTAGGGCATATTTCCAACACTATCCGCCCCCTGAATACGGTGATGCTGCAATAGGGGAAGCTGAAGGTCAAGAGGAACCAGGCGATGTGCCCGATGATGATCTTCGCCGGGTCATTGTTGATGCAAAGAGACAATGCCAAAGTTACAGGGAGAAGTTGAAGTTCGATCGCATGTTAGAGGATCACAAAAAGGGTTGTGCCCAAATTGAGAAGATGAAAACACAAAGCTCGGTACCACACTGGAATTGCTGCAATGGAAGGCAGACAATGGTTTATCTGACAACGGATTTGAGAAGCTACTGAAAATATTGAAGAAGAAGCTTCTAAAGGATAACGAATTGTCCGAAAGTACGTACGAAGCAAAGAAGGTTCTATGTCTCTAGGATTGGAGGTGCAGAAGATACATGCATGCCCTAATGACTACATCCTCTACCACGGTGTGTACAAGGATTTGAACGCATGCCCGGTATGCGGTGCATTGCGGTATAAGATCAGACGAGATGACCCTGGTGATGTTGAAGGCGAGCGCCCCAGGAAGAGGGTTCCTGCCAAGGTGATGTGGTATGCTCCTATAATACCATGGTTGAAACGTTTGTTTAGAAAAAAAGAGCATGCCAAGTTGATGCGATGGCACAAAGAGGACTGTAAGAAAGACGGGAAGTTGAGAGCACCCGCTGACAGATCGTAGTGGAGAATAATCGAGAGAACGTGGGGGGACTTTGCAGGTGACACAAGGAATGTATGGTTTGGTTTAAGCACGGATGGTACTAATCCTTTTGGGGAGTAGAGCAACAATCATAACACCTGGCCCATGACTCTATGTATCTATAACCTTCCTCCTTGGTTGTGCATGAAGCGGAAGTTCATTATGATGTCGGTGCTCATCCAAGGCCCTAAGCAACCCGGCAACGACATTGATGTGTACCTAAGGCCATTAGTTGAAGAACTTTTACAGCTATGGAATGGAAAAGGTGTACGTGTGTGGTACGAGCACGACCAGGAGGAATTTGACCTACATGCGTTGCTGTTTGTAACCATCAATGATTGGCCTGCTCTTAGTAACCTTTCAGGACAGACAAACAAGGGATACCATGCATGCAAGCACTGTTTAGCTGACACCGAAAGTATAAGTTTGGACAAATGCAGGAAGATGTGTACCTGGGACATCATCGATTTGTTCCGACCAACCATCAATGTTGAAAGAAAGGCAAACATTTCAAAGGTGAGGCAGATCACCGGAAGAAGCCCGTCGTCCATACTGGTGATCACATACTTGATATGGTCAATGATTTACAAGTAATCTTTGGAAAGGGTCCCGGCGGATTATCTGTTCCGAATGACGCTGAGGGACGCGCACCCATCTGGAAGAAGAAATCTATATTTTGGGATCTACCCTATTGGAAAGACCTAGAGGTTTGCTCTGCAATCGACGTGATGCACATGATGAAGAATCTTTGCGTGAACCTGCTAGGCTTCTTGTGCGTGTATGGGAAGACAAAAGATACACCGGAGGCACGGGAGGACCAGCAACATGTGCACGAAAATGACGGCATGCATCCAAAGCAGTATGAAGGTCCTGCTAGCTATGCTGTTACCAAAGAAGATAAGGAAATCTTCTTTGAATGTCTGCTCGAAATGAAGGTCCCATTTGGCTTCTCGTTGAATGTAAAGGGAATAATAAATATGGCAGAGAAAAAGTTCCAGAACCTAAAGTCTCATGACTGCCACGTGATTATGACGCAACTTCTTCCGGTTGCATTGAGGGGGCTTCTACCGGAAAACGTTCGATTAGCCATTGTGAAGCTATGTGCATTCCTCAATGCAATCTCTCAGAAGGTAATCGATCCAGTAATCCTACCAAGGTTAAGGAGTGATTTGGTGCAATGTCTTGTCGGTTTCGAGCTGGTGTTCCCACCATCCTTTTTCAATATCCTGACGCACGTCCTAGTTCATCTATTCGACGAGATTGCCAATCTAGGCCCTGTATTTCTACACAATATGTTCCCCTTTGAGAGGTTCATGGGAGTCTTAAAGAAATATGTTCATAACTGTGCTAGGCTAGAAGGAAGCATCTCCATGGGCCGGCAAACATAGGAGGTCATTGGGTTTTGTGTTGACTTCATTCCTGACCTTAACCCGGTTGATTTCCCTCAATCATGGTATGAGGGGAGACTGACTGGAAAAGGCACGCTAGGAGCAGACTCAATAATATGTAGGGACGGGCATTCTTGGTCTCAAGCACACTACACACTTCTACAGAATTCTACCTTGGTGACCCTGTATGTCAATGAACACTAGAATATTCTGCGCTCCAAACAACCAGAACAGTGTGTTGACTGGATTACATGTGAACACATCAGGACATTTGGCAGTTGGTTGCAAACACATCTCATGGGTGACACCACTGTTTTTGATGAGCTGTACTCTTTGGCCAGGGGACCATCTTCGACTATATTAACTCACAAAGGGTAGGAGATAAATGGGAATACAATTTACATGATCGCCCAAGATCAAAAGAGCACCAACCAAAACAGTGGTGTCCACTTTGATGCAGCAACCAAGAGGGGAAAGGACACATATTATGGTTACATAGTGGACATATGGGAACTTGACTATGGACATGATTTTAAGGTCTCTTTGTTTCAGTGCAAATGGGTCAATCTATCAGGAGGCGGGGTACAGGTAGACCCACAGTACAGAATAACAAAAGTGGATCTGAACAATCTTGGGTACACAAAAGAACCATTCGTCCTAGCCAATGATGTGGCGCAGGTTTTCTATGTGAAGGACATGTCTACCAAACCGAGAAAAAGAAAAGATAAGGAAGCGAATACATCATACGATGAGCCAAAGCGCCACATAGTTATTTCAGGGAAAAGAGACATCATGGGAGTGGAGGGCAAGACAGACATGTCTGAAGATTATGAAAAGTTTCATGAAATTCCTCCCTTCAAAGTCAAGGCTGACCCAAGCACCCAGTTAAACGATGAAGATTATCCATGGTTACGGCGCAATAAGCAAGGGACACACGCGAAGAAAAAGTGAAGATTTTCTCTCCACAACTATTCTGATGAGGCCTTTGATCTAGAATATCACTGTAGTTACATGTCAAGAAATGAAATGCCTTTTGTAACCCTCTTAACTTTTTAGCACATGCTATGTGGGTGAAATTATGATACCATGCCAACTTTCAACATTTTCATAGTTCATTTGTAGTCCTTTTCAATTTCAGGGTTATTTAGCTCAAAAATATTAGTAAATGCATGAAAAATATCAAATGAAGTCAGAAAGGGTTGAAAATTGATGATGTGGCTTTCAATGGTGCATTTTGAACACACAAAAAGTCTGGAGTTCAAATAAGTTAAAAAAAATGAAATCCCTTTGTAACAGATGAGTTTTCGTCCAAAACCTTGATACTTCGAAAGAGATTGTCCATTTTGTACACGAAGTGCATCTAGTTTTTGCTGTAATGCTCTCAACTTTTTAGCACATTCTATGTGGGTGAAATGATGATACCATGCCAACTTTCAACCTTTTCGGAGTTCATTTGTAGTGCTTTTCAATTTCAGGGTCATTTAGCTCACAAAAACAGTAAATGCATGAAAAATACCAAATGAAGTCAGAAAGGGTTGAAAATTGATGATGTGGCTTTGAATGGTGCATTTTGAACACACAAAAAGTCTTGGGTTCAAATAAGTTCAAAAAAATGAAACCCCTTTTGTAACAGATGAGTTTTTGTCCAAAACCTGATATTTTGAAAGAGATTGTCCATTTTGTACATGAAGTGCATCCAGTTTTTGTCGTAACCCTCTCAACTTTTTAGCACATGCTATGTGGGTGAAATGATGATACCATGCCAACTTTCAACCTTTTCAGAGTTTATTTGTAGTGTTTTCAATTTTAGGGTCATCTAGCTCAAAGAATGAACTAGAAAACTTTTATAAAACTCTGATAGCAAAAAGAATGAACTAAAAAGAACCAATTAAAATATTCTATTATGACCAACTAAAGCAAAACTATAATATTCTTCAACAACAAAAAGAATCAACTAAAAAGCTTTTATAAACCTGTAGTATTTTTGAAACTAAAATTATATAAAATTTATGCAACTAAAATTAACAAAGTATATTTTTTGTTCAAAACATTAATAGCAAAAAGAAATTTCATAAAGTATTTTTATTTTGTTAGTAACTTTAATAGCAAACTAAAATAGTAAAATCTATTTTTGATAAAACACCCATCTAAAATAACCTAAAAATTACAAATTGAATATAATGATAAAACACACTAATATTAAATAGCAGGAAAATTAATCACTCAAAAATATATTTTTAAAGTAAAGTTATTCACAAACTAGTGATTCACATAAATTTCAAAGAATTCAAATTCAAAATATTCAAATTTGAAACTAATGGCACTAACAGAAAGTTTATAATTTTTGTGACCTAAAGCAAAAATAATCACTCAAAAACTCTAAGTATTTAGCTGTAAGCAAAAAAAACAAAACAAAAATACTGGAAAAATTTTAAAAAATGCCGCCTACTGGACCACCATGGCCTGCATACGACTACAAACCCAACCCGCTAGTTGGGCCAGGACGCAGGCCCGCAGCAAGTCCAGTAGGCCCATAGGCAGAGATAGTGCGTTTAGGCTTGCATTAGAGAGGAGCTCGAGAGGGTAGCGGCAGCGACGCTTATAAACCACTCCGAGCCCCTCCCAACTAGCAAGGTGGGACTAAACTTTTGGCCGTGACAGCACCCCCCTTTTGTTGCCGCCAGGCTGCCCCTACGCCATCCGCCACCCCTCGTCACCGTCGCCGCCCCGCCCGTCGCCGTCGTCGCCCGCCTGCCCCGGCCCGCGTCCATCGTCGCCGTCACCCCTACCCGAGCCCGCGCCCTGCCCGCCCCGACCAGCCCGGCCCGTCCCGCTATTGCCGCGCCCTGCCCCCTCATCACCGTCGGCATCCTGGCCCCTGACCCCTCATCACCATCGGCATCCTGGCCCCTGACCCCGCGCCCCTGCCCCGTCGTCACCATTGTCGCCCGAGCCCTGCTGGGAGCCACCGTGCCGCCCCAGCCATTTCCTTTTTTATTATTACTAAACATGTTTATGTAATGTATGTATATGTGATCATCTGGAAAATGCTTTAAGGAGTACTTGTCTATGGAGAAAGGAGTACATCAAGCTTCCAAACTGGACGCCTCCTCCTCCTCCTCCTCCTCCTCCTCCTCCTCCGTCGCGTCAGGGCACTCCGCCTCCTCCTCCTCCTCCTCCTCCGGCGAGTGCTCAGGGAACTCTGCCTCCTCCGGCGCGTGAGGGCACTCCGCCTCCTCCTCCTCCGCCTCCTCTGGCGCATCGGAGCACTCCGCCTCCTCCGGTGTGTCAGCGGACTCCGCCGCCTCAGCAACGACGGAGGAGAGACACCGCCGCTCCGGCGACTAGCAGTACAAGAGGCGGGAAGAAATTCAAAGCTGGTCCAAGTCTGAAGCCTCTTCCAAAGTTACCATATGAGAGGACTGATGAGGAAACCGATGAAATCATGCAAGCCGAAGTGCAGGCCCATTTTACACGGAAACCTACACCTCCGAAGGAAACGGTAGATCCGGTGAAAGCGAAGTGCACTCTGGATGCCCTGAAGCGACCACCACCGCCTCCGTCGCGATTCACTGGAAAGACATTTCAGGAAGCGCAGCGTTCGGGAAGTACTTCCAGTGATGCAAGGCTAGAAAAATGAAGAAGTGGGAAAACAATTCCCCAGCTCGGTGAATAGGCGAAGCAATCGTGCCCCCCGCGCAAGGTGTGTAGCGATATCGTTGCTAATCATCCGGAGCTAGTGCCCGGTACCAATCTTGGTGATTACCTGGGCGATGATGTACAGTTTGAAACGTTAGAGGTAGTAGAGATCTTCATATACGAGTACAGGAAGCCTCTCGAAACCTGATCATCCTCCTCTAACAACGATGATGTAAAGATTGCATGAATGGTACATGGATACTTGCAGGAAGTCTGGGACCGACAGTATATTGCAGAGAATTAAAGATGAGCACGACCTCATTGGAGTCGACCTGATTCCTATTGAATTTGTTGAGTTATAGTTATTCAATCAAGACGCCCTCGACAAACAACTCATGACTTGCTACTGTCTGTAAGTATTACTTCTGTAATTAAGTCTCTATAGCACAACTCTTTCATTGCATGTATATATAATTATCCTTACTATATTATGCAGATTGAAGATCTTCGAATGCAAAAAAGGACAAATCTATGACCTTGGGTTCATTAACCCAAATACTGTAAATGAATGGTCGGTTCAAAATAGAGTCAAAGATACTGAGGACAACTTGCTACCATCGTTAGTTCGGCATCAAAACAAAGGGAAAATATTCTTTCCTTACAACTTCAAGTGAGTGTTACTATCTTATGCATATTCGGTTTTGCTTACTCGAGGTTATAGTAATGTAATTGATGAATTATGCGTGTGCAGGTTCCACTTTATTCTGCTAGAGATTAAGCTTGACCGGGGAGTAGTAACTGTCTTAGACTCGAGACGTAAAGATCCCTAGGAGTATGCGAACATGACTGCAATGCTCCAGAAGTAAGTTCAATCGATCATTATCGCACCATATCGGCAACTTTCGTTCATTTGCTGATATCAAGTAATCATTTTCTTTGCCTGGCAGGGTTTGGAAACGGTTCACCGGAATGGTTCCGGGTCTGCAGAAGGAGCTACAATTTACACACCCCAAAGTAAGTAGTACTAGCTAGTTCTGCGCATCTCTCATTGATTCTTGTTTCATCAATCAATACCATTATCATGCTTCATTATCAATTTGATTGAACTCTATTCTCGTAAAGTGCTTGTGGCTGGAAGGCGGGAATAATTTATGTGGATACTACGTTTGCCAGTTCATCCGCCACTCGACCTCTGAGCGGGGCTACTCTCAGAAACAATTTGAAGTACGTAAACAATAATATTCACAATTGTATCTTATTACCATCAATTGTGTTGAGTTTCATTCATATATATGTATTGACCCCCTTCTTTAAATTACATGTGGCAGATGCGGGATGAACTCCTACCACATGATCGCATACGAGCAATTGATCAAGAGGAATTGGCGGGATTCTTTCTTGACCACGTCATACATAAAGATGGAGAATACCATGTGGAAATTGAAATGGATTTTAGATGTTAGGGATTGTGAGAGATGTTATATTGTATATATGTTGTAGCGTCGGATAGATATACGAAAACTTGTTGTTCGAGCAATCTCGGAGAAAAAGAGGTCACTTCTCTCTATATATGTTCATGACGATCTTGTGTAATTAATGGTTCCTTCATTTTCTTACTAGCAAGTGTGTCGAGTTCTCTCTATATGTATAGTAGCTAGTGTCGACCAAGCACGGAGAAAGAGAGGTCACTTCTCTCTATTAGCTAGCTAACACAATATGAAACCCCTAAATTAACCCTCCAAAACCCCAAAACCCCTTCTGAAAGATCGTGGATGTCGCCTAGAGGGGGGGGGGGTGAATAGGCGCTTTAAAATAATTATGGTTTAGGCTTGAACAAATGCGGAATAAACCTAGCGGTTAATTTGTCAAGCACAAAACCTACAACAACTAGGCTCACCTATGTGCACCAACAACTTATGCTAAGCAAGATAAACTACTAGGTGATAGCAAGATATATGACAAGAACCAAAATGGCTATCACAAGGTAAAGTGCATAAGTAAAGAGCTGGGAAAGAGATAACCGAGGCACGCGGAGGCGACGATGTATCGAAGTTCACACCCTTGCGGATGCTAATCTCCGTTTGGAGGCGGTGTGGAGGCACAATGCTCCCCAAGAAGCCACTAGGGCCACCGTAATATCCTCACGCCCTCGCACAATGCAAGATGCCGTGATTCCACTAAAGGGACCCTTGAGGGCGGTCACCGAACCGCATTACAAATGGCAACCCTTGGGGCGGTCACCGAACCTGTACACTTTGGCAACCCTTGGGGCGGTCACGGTACCGTCAAATTGCTCAGGCGATCTCCACAACTTAATTGGAGACCCGGCGCTTGCCTGAGCTTTACACCACAATGATTAAGCTCCGAACACCACCAACCGTCTAGGGCGCCAAGGCACCTAAGAGGAACAAACTCTAGGGTGCCCAAACACCCAAGAGTAATAAGCTTCTCAAACTTCACTTCCACGTATCACCGTGGAGAACTCAAACCGATGCACCAAATGCAATGGCAAGGGCACACGAAGTGCCCAAGTCCTTCTCTCCCAAATCCCACCAAAGCAACTAATGCTAGGGAGGGAAATGAGAGGAAGAACGAAAGAAGAACACGAAGAACTCCAATATCTAGATCCAAGGGGTTCCCCTCACTTAGAGGAGAAAGTGATTGGTGGAAGCGTGGATCTAGATCTCCTCTCTTTTCCCTCAAGAACTAGCAAGAATCATTGGAGGGATTGAGAGTTAGCAAGCTTCGAAGAAGGTCAACAATGGGGGAAGAACACGAGCTAAAAGGATAAGGTTGAATGGGGAAGAAGGCCCCTTTTATAGGAGCTCACGAATCCAACCGTTATGTTCACAGCCCGACAGAGCGGTACTACCGCTCAAGGAGCGGTACTACCGCTTAGGGCGGTAGAACCCCTTGAAACACAACAGCGAGGAGGCAAAAGGCCAAAAGAACCTTCGAGGCGGTAGTACCGCTCGTCCTCACGGTACTACCGCTCGACCTCACGGTACTACCGCAAATGGTAGCGGTACTACTGCTTATGAAGCGGTACTAAAAAATATACATGCCTACTTTAGCTGAGCAAAACACGAGATTTTTGGTCCGGAGCGGTACTACCGCTTAGGAGCATGATAGTACTGCTGCGGGCGGTACTACCGCTCAGGAAACTCTTGATAGTACTGCTCGAGCGGTAGTAAAAATTACATCCGCTCTAGTCGCGGTAGTACCGCTGCAGCCTTTACCAAAACAGCCATAACTTTTGCAAGCGGACTCGAATTCAACGAAACCAAGTTTGTTGGAAAGCTAGAAACAAGGGCTAACACAATCTTGAGAGAAATACCAATAATAAGCAAATGAGAAAAGGCCCAAAAGAAAATGGTGAGAACCCTTCCTCGGAAAAGACCGGTAAAACCTCCAACACCGAAAACATCATAGAAGACGCATGCAAACTCCGTTTCGATGAACTCAAGCTTGTCATAAAGATGACCATAAGCTCTAAGACTCACAAAGAGAACCAAACAAGAACCAAGAAACATGATGCAAGGATGCAATGGTTTGAGCTCTCGACGAACGATACGATCAAGCTACTCACTTGAGAGCCCCCCTTGATAGAACGGCTATCGATCCTATAACCCGGTCTCCCAACTACCACCATGAGACCGGTAAAATAGAAAACCTATCAAGGGCAAACCTTTGCCTTGCACATGATCCACTTGAGCTAGATGATGACGATCTTGTCCTCCTCAAGATGGACCACCTTTCTTGATTGCGTTGGGTCGATGGAGACTAGATGATTGCTCCCCATACTCCACTATGGGTGAGCCACTCTTGACACATCTTCACAAGTCCATTGACACCACAATGGATGGCAAGCTTCAAGCACTTGATCTCTTCGTGATGCTCCACTTGAACTTGCACATGGCAATCTTGATGACGATCACCACTTGATGTCATCCTTTCCATGGGTTGTATGATATCTTCCTCTTGGCGCAAGCCCATGGACACGTACCTAACCCCACATAGACTCTCACATAGACCATGGGTTAGTACACAAAGTGCAATGGATAATGCTTACCATACCATGGGATCACTTGATCCCTCTCGGTACATCTTCTACGCTTTGTGAGTTGATCAACTTGATTCACTCTTGACTTAGTCTTGATCAACCTTGAATCTTTCCAACTCTCTTCGTTTGGATGATGTCTTGAAGGTAAACATGAATGATCACACAATCTTCTTATTCAAGACATGCTTGCAATAAGCTCAACACTCACATGACCAATCTTTGGATAATTCCTTAATAGCACCTTGGTCAACACATAAACTCCTTGAAACCAACACATGGACTTCAAGAAATGCCTATGGACAAATCCTTCAAATATAACTCAATGCAACCATTAGTCCATAGAGAATGTCATCAATTACCAAAACCACACATGGGGGAACCGCATGTCCTTTCACCTTCTTTAAAAAAAACCCCAGTGCCTACGAGCTGCAGACGCGTGGCTACCTTTTTGTCCCGGTTGGTGTTACCAACCAGGACTAAAGGTTCTCCTGCCTAGGTGCCCCGCAGCGGCCACGTGGAGCCCCTTTGGTCCCGCTTCGTAATCAAACCGGGACTAAAGGTTTCGGGCTTTAGTCTCGTTTATTTTGGCCCGGTTCCAGAACCGGGACTAAAGGCCCTCTGGAACCGGGATTAGTACCATGTTTTCTACTAGTGCCACATTACTATGTCTCAAGATATAATCCAACACCATAGTTGTTGAGTTGCTCCTCAACTCACCAGACCCCATATTCTAACCCTCATTGTACTATGTCTCACTATATAATCCAATTAAAGCATGTGTAAGGCTACTAGGGGCTCCGAATCTGGGTAAAATTGTGCTTAGTGGCCCTTGGTGACCCAAGGTTATCGTCCCATGACAAAATAAATCACCTACAACTATTGTATGAGACACCTACAACATTATTGACAAGTATTGTCGATTTTTGAGACCTCACATCATCAGGTCGAGTATACTTCACTGGCTTCAATTACGCCTGGCGTGATGGGGCGCTCAAGCCACATCGGTCCATGGTCCTACTACATACTCACCTCATATTGTTCCGAGTAGGTCTCCAACACCTCGACGTCCCAGGGCGATCGCGGCATGATAATCACAGGCACCGCCATGGGTGATACTAAGATCAGTCATACTCCCCAAAATATGACTTCCCGGGTGTATTCGCACGATATCGCACATTGGCTAGAGTAATCTCTAAATTTTTTGTCTAAAAGATCCAGACCTGGACCTTTGAGGACTATGAAAGTTATTTTACTCACTCCCACAATCGCCCGATTTGCTACATTTCATGTGGTTCCCCATGCCTATGCCACCCGAAATGGTCGCCACAACACTAGGGTTCGCCGTCGAGGTTGTTATTAGTTGCGCAATCCTCACATGAGGTGGCCACCGCTGGGCCGCTTCTCCTTTGGAGCTCTCAACTATCGAATGACGTAGCGACGACGGCTCCTATCGCAACCCCTGGATCACTCGCGGCAGCAAGATCGCCCCAAGCTCATTCCTAGCCGGTCTAGCAACTGCCTCGGCCCCTGCAAGCCCCGGCTATGCCTGCTGGAAGTCACCTCTGTTCTTCGTTCCCGCTAGGTCTTTAATGAAACACCTCTAAGGTAAAAAAAAACCATTTTTGATTTTTTTTTTTGTGATATAGGAGTGAATTGTGATGGAAAGTATTGTGTTAATGTAGATGAGTTCATTTGAATCCTCTTCGTGGGATTTCCTTATCCAGATAGGAATATGGGTGGGATGAAGATGAGGACATTGTAGTGATCATGATGGCACACATGGAGAAGAACAAGCAGCTAGACATGGTGGGCCCATTGTCGATCGTGAGAAGCGGATACTCAAGAAGATATTCAAAGGGATCGCATCGAGGTGTGGTGGACGTGGAATGGGCAACAAAACCACAAGTTTTATGTTTCATGTCATGTGTGTCGAACTTTGTGTTATGTTTGATGAACAAGGTGGATAGATGAAGTATGTAATATTTAGTACTAATTGTGTTCTATTTATTTTGTATTAATTGTGTCCAATATGCTTTAAAATGTTTGATAGTTGAAGAAAGCAAAGTTTTTGGGCACCACTTCTTACATCATCTGTTAAAGCAACAACAACCATGGTGCCAAAAACCTTCTTTCTCTCCTACCATACCATATAATCGTTTTTAGGGCACCAAGTTTTACATTATTTGTTGGAGATGCTCTTACATTCGCAACTTGTTTTTTTACTGAATATTCCCCCCCTCCCCGCCGCCAGCGATGTGTTGTAGTTAAAAGTAAGAGTTCAAGCACATTCACATAAAGGTTGGAGAAAAGATGTGAGGCTTCGTCGAGTGCTTCAAACTCCATCTCAATACCATGCATGGCGTCCTACTAAAGTCATTGACATAGTAAAATCAACAGTTTGTAATGACCTTGCCCCATTGATATCTTCAAGGAAAGGTCAATCACCATCTCCCACCTCATGGGGATTGCCAACGGTCAAGGATCATCCTAATGGTTATATACAATTTGATCGAGCTCAAGCCAAATTAAGTGTAGAAACATGAGAAAGATGAGCCAGTGTCTAGAAGAATCTTGGCAGCGTACCAACCCGAGAAGACCGCTATCTCAAATAAGTGCATACGTAGTGGATGAAGAAGAGCTAGCTAATGCCTAGTGGTTAATGAACTTAAATTTGGCATGTGGTTGTGTTGCATGCATGACACATGTATTGTTGATCAAATTGATGTTCACAAATTAAATGTCAAAATATGCCATCTACTTGCATTTTTTTTCTTACATATAACATGAATGTGATGGTAGTGGCAGAACTAGCAATTTATGAAAGCTCGGGCACACCATAAGCTAAAGTACGTTGATCTAGCAAAGACCACAAGATGCACATATATGAATAAACTTCATGTGAAGATGATCACTGATGTTTTGTATCATAGATGTGCAAAAATGCAAGATACGACGACAAATAACTCCCTAAATACCACTCGCGCATGAGCGATTAGCAGTCGCGAAATTATCTACCATAAAAAATAACTATGTTAAATCTCAGCCAAACAATCAAACTTTTAAGGAGTCGACCAGAAAAATCTGTCCACCAATGTTAAACCACAGCCCCGTACCATATGCACTCAGCATATAGAACATATATGATACAAAATTGGATTGGTAAATTATATATTTTCATGTTGAAATATAAACCCATGGGGGACAATGAAGTATATCAATAATGTGGTGATTACGCCTAGGCAAATGTGCTTGCTGAAGCTTCATGTGAAAACTTTTAATAATAGTATCGTCATCAAGTTAAAAGAAAAACAGAATCGCTAAAACAATAATTAACATGCGTTTGCCATGGCTTTTTTGTCGAAGTTTGTTGCCATGGCAAATTATCATCGCGTACTTTTTTGCCAACATTTCAATGAATATGCCATGTGACTGTTGAATATTTTTTTCTAATTTCATGGATCTTTGACATTTTATTTTCCCCAAAATTTGACATGCTGTTGGATGTCAAACTCCAAGCATTTTTGTCATGCCATTTTGCCATGTTAATTTGTACTACTTTTTTTTCCCAAACTTGGCATGGAGTATGTTTTATTAACCACATAGCAAAACTTAAAGTTGCTCTACTTTTTTCCATGGGCAATTTTATCACGCATGATTTTTCGATATTGTACTAGACATTTGCAAATTGTTTTTAATATAAGATGGCAATTAATTTTGTACACTCCATGGTAAACATTTACTGCATATGTCATTTGTTATTTTTTCTGCTTTTGTACACATAGTATTTTGGGCAGTTTTTCATTTTTTTAATAATTTATGCAAAGAGAATTGTTTTGGGCCAGGAGGCCCAGAAAGGACCTTGCTAGGCCGATCCATCACGTACGTGATAGTCTGGACCAAGCTAATTTGACGCGTCCCTAAAAAAAAGCTAGTTTGATGTGTACGTGCGTGTCTCGAATTTCTCCTGTCCGAGTTCTGGATCCCGGACCCGACTCTCCCCCAGCCACGCCGTCGCCGTGATTATATATACGCCGGCCTTGTGCGGCATCGCCAGGACGTGAAGACCAGACTAGAGCCGAGCGGGCGAGCTCCAAGTACTTAACCAAGGAGAGCACGTACGCTCCAACCGGGTCGACCGAAGCTAGCAAGAGGGAGCACCTGCTGGCCGCAATGGAGGAGTGTGTCGAGGCACGGCGCTGTCTCGCCGGGATTAGGTTCCGGCTGGCCGAGCTCTGGACCGTCGCCGACGAGCTGGAGCGAGACGCGATGGCCGACGAGCGGCCCTTCCACGACGTCCCGCCTCGCCTCCGGGAGCTACAACTACGGACAGAGGACATCTCCGACACGCTGCAGGATCTCCGGCCGTCCATCGACCGCATCGTCGCCCTGGGCAAAGAGTGCAGGGAGGAGGAGATATCTCTGGCGTCGCCCAACGCCCACACCGCCACATGATCGTGATCGATCGATGGATCCCCGCATGTTTGGGTGCGTTGTGCCCACCGTTTTTTTTTTTGGGTACCACCGTTTTTTGAATCGTAGTAATGATTAGCGTGTCTCAATGTCCCGTGGCAATGCTGAAATCAAATGCTTATATTGAAAGTTGATCGATCGTCTCTTCGAAGTACTAACTCCACGAAAATATGTGTTCATCTTTTCAATTAACTCGCTCACCTGTTGTGCCTCCCCTCCCCGATCCTTTACCTTTTCGTCCTTCCATCCTCCCATGCTTCTCCTCATTCTCTCCTCATGTTTATGTGCCTCGACGGTCAATGTGGGGACATATTCATAGTGTAAACCAACGCTTTTTTTTAACACAGTACAGACGCAGGCGTTCATGTACATGCGCATACAACTCATCCCTATAAACGTACACACGCACATCCTACCTCTATGAGCACCTTCAAAAGACTGAGCCGGCATATCATCTTAAAATTTACAAAGTCATCGTAGGCACCACGCCGTCGATCGGGACGTCTCCTCCCACTGAATACACTAAATTCTGAAAATAAATCCAAAAATAAATGCCAGCACCAGGATTTGATCCCTAGTGGGCTGAGAATACCATCGTCCCTCTAATCATCCAATCACAGGCTTTTTTAAAGGTAATTATCAGGTGTGTTATTTATAAAGATTCACGGGAAATACAAAACACCTCAAACATAATAAAAATTACATCGAGGTCTATGGACCACCGAACGATCATTGCAGCCACCAGAACGAGCCGCTGCCGCTGCTCCCATATCGAAGCCGGCATGACCTTATTGGTGACAGTCATGAAGTCTTCGTGCACATGCCCCTAGGAACCAGTGCCCTAGAGCCGCATTCGTCGCCATTGAATCCTTGAATCGATCTAAAAACCTGACACCAAGTAATGGCGCTGCATGCGCACGATGAGAAACCCTAATCTCGCCGCCTCGATGAGCTGGCATGAATCTACGCCGAAGCACTGTCTAATCCATCCCAACGGATGAACTTAAGGAAGATCGGAGCATGGAAGATTGACTCGAAGAAGAAGCGCCGCCATCCATCCAAACGCCGCCCCTACGAGGACTAAAACCCTACTAATCTACTAGCCGGATCCAAGGCACCAGAAATCCCCTCCCCGCCACCGGCTGCCGGAGCGGCAGACGAAGGGGAGGCAAATGCACTGGCTCGCCGGTGAAGAACGAGGGGAGGAAGGCTTCCTTAATCGCCTTGCGAGAGGGAAAAGAAAAGAGCTAACTGTTCATGCGGCATACTACTCCATATATTAGTTTTTAGTGTAAACCAACGATGGAGAAGAGCATCTACAGCCGGCTCCCCAAACCCCCTCTATACGCCCGGGCGGAAGCCTAACATGAGGACACTGACGAGCTCCTAATGCCGGCCTTAAATGTCCAGACTGATCGGCACCCCTCATTTCCAGCTCAAATCTAGGCCGAACATGAGGACGCCCGGACGCGTCCGCCACATCGGACCCGACAGGCAGGACCGATTGCAAATTGCACTGAATCTTCCATCGACCTCCCGAACCAGCCAATTTCCTCTCCTCTCTTCTCCCTCGTCAGCGCCGGCCCGGCCATAGCTCCACCACCGTACTAGCCTTGTAGCGCCGCCAACACTGCCAGAACACTCCTCCTCTCCACCCTTGCCGCCGCGGTACACATTGTCCGGCCAGTTTTTTGTGATTATTTTATAGGCGAAGTGGTGGATTTGAATAGTTTGCCAGACGAGGAGGATCGAAACCGAAAAGACAAACTCAAAAAAGAAGTGTCGCCATCCGTCCGAACGCCACACCTGCGAGGACTAAAAAAACCCTAACATAAACTACTAAACAGAGCGGAGGCACCGGGATTCCCCTCCTCACTACCTCCCGCCGAAGTAGCATGCAAAGGGGAGGTAAATCCACGGGCTCATTGGTGAATTCTGGAGATGCCCTAATGAATTTAATTTGGCATGTGGCTGTGTTGCGAGCATGAGACATGTATTGTTGACCAACTTGATGATCACAAAGTAAATGTCAAAATATGCCGTCTACTTACATTTTTCTTATGTATAACAGGAATGGGATGGTAATTACTGGTCCATAGATCAAAGAAAGTATATTTGTTTTGCGAGAAGCTACAGTTTGGTTCAAAACAAATCCGACAAAATTCTAAGAACAAACCCGGCCAAAAGGGAAATGTGTCCGCGTCCGCAGGGGTGTGTGAGGAGCAGGCAACGACACTCCTTTTTAAGGAGTGGCATTCTATGTCTAAGGGCTGGGCTAACTCGCGCGCGCGCGTCCTAGGAGGCGCAGTCGATTTCCGACCATAGACATCCGACAGCAAAACGACAAGTTTAGCGATCAGACTCCCACATCCTATTCCCTTTCGCGACCGATCCCAGCCTGGAGCGTTCCTGTTTTCGTGAGTTGGGCCCAGCCTCGGCCCAGTAGCTACCTAGGCTCTATTCCCTTTCCATGCTTTTTTAGTTTGGGCCTGTTTTTTCCTATTCCGCTAATTCCCTTTCTGGGCCAGCGGTTTTTCAGGGATAGTAATGGGCGGGAAATCTCACTTTCAACTAAAATGAATTGCTACTTCAACAGAAAATCAAATTAGCCTATCCCTCTCTTCCCTTTCAATTAATTTTTCCTAGAAAAATATTTTTATCACCAACAAATAGAATACTCAACTAAAATTGATCTACACCTTTTTGATCGAATCAGGAATATTCATTCAATTGATTTACTATAAACAACTTTTCCAATTAAAGACAAAATTTCCAAATCGATAACATATTATTAAAAATATAAACAACTTTTAAATTTGTGAATTTTCTGAAAATCGGAAATATTTTTTGACAGATGCCATTGGTGTCACGTGCTCGTCTCGGTGTCCGTCGTCACTACATGACGACGTCCGCCTCGACTTCATATAACCCTAAGATAGACAAGGTGGCATTGGTGTCACGTGCTCGTCTCGGTGTCCGTTACGTTAAGCTACATTTTTCAAATACTTGTTCAACATTTTCTAAATACTCTTCAACATTTTTAATACTTTTTCAAAATTTTATGTTTTGTTTTATTTTTCTTCTCATATTTCAAACATTTGTTTGGCTTTCTTTTTTCTTCTCAAATTTCAAACATTTGTTTTGTTTTATTTTTCATCTCTATTTTTTGTTTTTTTCTTATGTTTCTTGTCGTTTTTGCTCTACATTTTCGTTCGTGTGAAAAGATATTTTTTGATAAGTGATCAACATTTTTTGTATACACTTTCAACATTGTCCTGACATTGTTTTTCAAATACTTGTTCAACATTTTAGTATTTATGTCAACATTTTTAAATACTTTTTCTACATTTTTTAAATACCCGTCCAACATTTTCTAATACTTATACAACATTTTTCAAATACTTGTTTAACATTTTTTATACTTATCCAACATTTTGAAATACTCGTTCAACACTTTCCAAATACTCGTTCAACATTTTTTTAATACTTATTCAACATCTTTAAAATAATTATTCAAAATTTTGTAATACTTGCTCAATAGTGTAAATTCTTGTTCAATTTTTTAAAAATACTCATTCAAAAAATTTAATACTTGTACAACAATTTTAAAATACTTGTTAAACAAGTATTTTAAAATGTTGAACAGGTATTTAAAAATATTGAATCATTGGTAAAAAATGTTGAATGAGTATATAAAAAATGTTGAACAAGTATTTGAAAATGTTGAATAAGTATTAAAAATGTTGATTAACTATTTGAATTTTTTTTATAACAATGAAATTATTGAACAAGTATTTTAAAATGTTAAATAAGTATTAAAAATGTTGATTAATTATTTGAATCTTTTTGAATAACTATGAAATTATGGAACAAGTATTTCACAGGGCTACCATTGCGTCCGTCGTCGCGGTAGCGACGTCCGCCTCGACTCGTGTTACGCTAAGACAGGGTGTCAGTCGTGTCACGTGCTTGTCTTGGCGTCCGTCGTCGCTACCGCGACGACGTCCGCCTCGACTCGCGTTACGCTAAGATAGGGTGGCAGTGATGTCACGTGCTCGTCTCGGCGATCGTCGTCGCTACCGCGACGACGTCTGCCTCGACTCGCGTTACCCTAAGATAGACATGGTGGCAGTGGTTACACGTGCTTGTCTTGGCGTCCGTCGTCGCTACATGACGGCGTCACTCGACTTCAGCGTTACGCTAAAGGCGAGGATGCACTGCGGTGTCACGTGCCGTCTCGGCGTCCGTCGGCGCTCTCTGCGGCAGCGTCCGCCTCGACTTCGCGTTCACGCTAAGGCGAGGGATGCCTTTGGTGTCACGTGCTCGTCTCGGCGTCCGTCGTCGCTACCGCGACGACGTCCGCCTCGACTTGCGTTACGCTAAGACAGGGTGGCTGTGGTGTCGCGTGCTCGTCTCGGCGTCCGTCGCTACCGCGACGACGTCCGCCTCGACTCGCGTAACCCTAAGATAGACAGGGTGGCCGTGGTGTCACGTGCTCGTCTTGGCGTTCGTCGTCGCTACCGCGACGACGTCCGCCTCGACTCGCGTTACGCTAAGACAGGGTGGCAGTGGTGTCACGTGCTCGTCTCGGCGTCCATCGTCGCTACCGCGACGACGTCCGCCTCGACTCGCGTTACACTAAGACAGGGTGGCAGTGGTGTCACGTGCTCGTCTCGGCGTCCGTCGTCGCTACCGCGACGACGTCCACCTCGACTCTTTTAACCCTAAGATTGACAGGGTGGCAATGGTGTCACGTGCTCGACTCGGCGTCCGTCGTCGCTACCGCGACGAGGTTCGCCTCGACTCGCGTTACACTAAGACAGGGTGGCAATGGTGTCACGTGGTTGTCTAGGCGTCCGTCGTCGCTACCGCGACGACGTCCGCCTCGACTCGCGTTACGCTAAGACAGGGTGGCTGTGGTGTCACGTGCTCGTCTCGGGGTCCCGCGTCGCTACGCGGACGGCGTCCACCGACTTCGCATAACCCTAAGATGAAGCGAGGTGGCGGTGGTGTCACGTGCTTTCGTCTCGGCGTCCGTCGTCGCTACGCGGCGGCGTCGCCTCGACTTCGCATAACCCTAAGATGAGCGGGGTGGCGGTGGTGTCACGTGCCGTTTGGCGTCCGTCGTCGCTACGCGGCGGCGTCCGCTTCGACTTCGCGTTACGCTAAGACAGGGTGGCAGTGGTGTCACGTGCTGCGTCTCGGCGTCCGTCGTCGCTACGCGGCGGCGTCCGCCTCGACTTCGCGTAACCCTAAGATGAAGCGAGGTGGCTGTGGTGTCACGTGCTGCGTCTCGGCGTCCGGCGTCGCTACGCGCGACGGCGTCCGCCTCGACTTCGCGATGCAGCTAAGGCGAGGTGGCGGTGGTGTCGCGTGCTCGTCTCGGCGTCCGTAGTAAGCTACGCGGCGGCGTCCGCCTCGACTTCGCGTTACGCTAAGACAGGATGGCGGTGGTGTCACGTGCTGCGTCTCGGCGTCCGTCGTCGCTACAGCGACGGCGTTACGCCTCGACTTCGCATAACCCTAAGATGAGCGAGGTGGCTGTGGTGTCACGTGCTTTCGTCTCGGCGTCCGTCGTCGCTACGCGGCGGCGTCGCCCACGACTTCGCGATGCGCTAAGAGCGAGGTGGCAGTGGTGTCACGTGCTTGTCTCTGCGTCCGTCGTCGCAACCGCGACGACGTCCGCCACGACTCGCGTAACCCTAAGATAGACAGGGTGGGAATGGTGTGACGTGCTCGTCTCGGCGTCGGCGTTGCTACGCTGACGGCGTCGCCTACGACTTCGCGTTACGCTAAGAGCGAGGTGGCGGTGGTGTCACGTGCTGCGTCTCGGCGTCCGTCGTCGCTACGCGGCGGCGTCCGCCTCGACTTCGCGATACGCTAAGATAGGGTGGCAGTGGTGTCACGTGCTCGTCTCGGCGATCGTAAATGCGCTACGCGGCGGCGTACGCCGACTTCGCGTTACCCTAACATAGACATGGTGGCAGTGGTTACACGTGCTCGTCTTGGCGTCCGTAAATGCGCTACGCGGCAGGCGTCCGCCGACTTCGCGTTACGCTAAAGCGAGGATACTGCGGTGTCACGTGCTCGTCTCGGCGTCCGTCGACGCTACTGCGGCGACGTCCGCCTCGACACGCGTTACGCGAAGACCGGGATGGACTGGTGTCACGTGCTCGTCTCGGCGTCCGGCGTCGCGACGCGGCGGCGTCCGCCTCGACTTCGCGTTACGCTAAGACGAGGATGGCTGGCAATGTCGCGTGCTTTCGTCTCGGCGTCCGTCGTCGCTACGCGGCGACATCCGCCTCGACTTCGCGTAACCCTAAGATAAGCAGGGTGGCCGTGGTGTCGCGTGCTCGTTTGGCGTCCGTCGTCGCTACGCGACGGCGTCCGCCTCGACTTCGCGTTACGCTAAGACGAGGTGGCGGTGGTGTCACGTGCTGCGTCTTGGCGTCCGTCGCCGCTACCGCGGCGGCGTCCGCCTCGACTTCGCGTTACGCTAAGATAGGGTGGCGGTGGTGTCACGTGCTGCGTCTCGGCGTCGGTAAATGCGCTACGCGGCGGCGTCGCCTCGACTTCGCGTAACCCTAAGATAGACAGGGTGGCTGTGGTGTCACGTGCTGCGTCTCGGCGTCCGTCGTCGCTACCGCGGCGGCGTCCGCCTCGACTTCGCGTTACGCTAAGACGAGGTGGCGATGGTGTCGCGATGCTTTCGTCTCGGCGTCCGTCGTCGCTACGCGGCGGCGTCGCCTCGACTTCGCATAACCCTAAGATAGACGAGGTGGCGGTGGTGTCACGTGCTGCGTCTCGGCGTCGTCGTGCGCTACCGCGGCGGCGTCCGCCTCGACTTCCTTATAACCCTAAGATGAGCGGGTGGCGGTGGTGTCACGTGCCGTCTCGGCGTCCATCGTCGCTACCGCGGACGGCGTCGCCCTCGACTTCGCATAACCCTAAAGATGAACATGGTGGCGGTGGTGTCACGTGCTGCGTTTGGCGTCGTTATGCGCTACGCGCGGCGGCGTCCGCCTCGACTTCGCGTTACGCTAAGACAGGGAAATTGGCGGTGGTGTCACGTGCTTTCGTCTCGGCGTCGTCGTCGCTACGCGGCAGCGTCCGCCCTCGACTTCGCGTAACCCTAAGATGAAGCGAGGTGGCTGTGGTGTCACGTGCTGCGTCTCGGCGTCCGGCGTCGCTACCGCGGCGGCGTCCGCCCTCGACTTCGCGATGCAGCTAAGACAGGGTGGCAATGGTGTCACGTGCTCGTCTCGGCGTCCGTCGTCGCTACCGCGGCAACGTCCGCCTCGACTCGCGTTACCCTAAGACAGGGTGGCACTGGTGTCACGTGCTCGTCTCGGCATCCGTCGTCGCTACCGCGACGGCGTCCGCCTCGACTCGCGTTACGCTAAGACAGGGTGGCACTGGTGTCACGTGCTCGTCTCGGCGTCCGTCGTCGCTACCGCGACGACGTCCGCCTCGACTCGCGTTACGCTAAGACAGGGTGGCGGTGGTGTCACGTGCACGTCTCGGCGTCCGTCGTCGCTAGCGGCGGCGTCCGCCCTCGACTTCGCGTAACCCTAAGATGAGCGAGGTGGCTGTGGTGTCACGTGCTCGTCTCGGCGTCCGGCGTCGCTACGCGGCAGCGTCCGCCTCGACTCGCGTTACGCTAAGACAGGGTGGCTGTGGTGTCACGTGCTCGTCTCGGCGTCCGTAGTCGCTACCGCGACGACGTCCGCCTCGACTCGCGTTACGCTAAGACAGGGTGGCTGTTGTGTCACTTGCGTGCTTTCGTCTGGCGTCCGTCGTCGCTACGCGGCGGCGTCCGCCTCGACTTCGCATAACCCTAAGATGAGCAGGGGTGGCTGTGGTGTCACGTGCTGCGTCTCGGCGTCCGTCGTCGCTACCGCGGCGGCGTCCGCCTCGACTTCGCGATACGCTAAGGCGAGGTGGCGGTGGTGTCACGTGCTGCGTCTCGGCGTCCGTCGTAACGCGATGCGGCGTCTGCCTCGACTCGCGTTACGCTAAGACAGGATGGCAGTGGTGTCACGTGCTCGTCTCGGCGTCCGTCGTCGCTACCGCGACGGCGTCCGCCTCGACTCGCGTTACGCTAAGACAGGGTGGCAGTGGTGTCACGTGCTCGTCTCGGCGTTCGTCGTAAATACGCTACGCGGCGGCGTCCGCCTCGACTTCGCATAACCCTAAGATAGGCGAGGTGGCGGTGGTGTCACGTGCTGCGTCTCGGCGTCCGTCGTCGCTACCGCGGCGGCGTCCGCCTCGACTTCGCATAACCCTAAGATGAAGCGACAGGGTGGCGGTCTTTGTCACGTGCTGCGTCTCGGCGTCCGTCGTCGCTACCGCGGACGGCGTCCTCCTCGACTTCGCGTTACGCTAAGAGCGGGGTGGCGGTGGTGTCACGTGCTGCGTCTCGGCGTCCGTAAATGCGCTACGCGGACGGCGTCCGCCTCGACTTCGCATAACCCTAAGATAGGCGAGGGTGGCGGTGGTGTCACGTGCTTTCGTCTACGGCGTCCGTCGTCGCTACTGCGGACGGCGTCGCCCTCGACTTCGCATAACCCTAAGATGAAGCGAGGTGGCGGTGCTGTCACGTGCTGCGTCTCGGCGTCCGTCGTCGCTACGCGGCGGCGTCCGCCTCGACTTCGCATAACCCTAAGATAGGCGAGGTGGCGGTGGTGTCGCGTGCTGCGTTTGGCGTCCGTCGTCGCTACCGCGGCGGCGTCCGCTTCGACTTCGCGTAACCCTAAGATGAGCGGGGTGGCTGTGGTGTCACGTGCTGCGTCTCGGCGTCCGGCGTCGCTACGCGGCGGCGTGCGCCTCGACTTCGCGTTACGCTAAGGCGGGGTGGCTGTGGTGTCGCGTGCTGCGTCTCGGCGTCCGTAATCGCTACGCGGCGGCGTCCGCCTCGACTTCGCGTTGCGCTAAGAGCGGGGTGGCTGTGGTGTCACGTGCTTGTCTCGGCGTCCGTAGTCGCTACCGCGACGACGTTCGCCTCGACTCGCGTTACGCTAAGACAGGGTGGCTGTGGTGTCACGTGCTCATCCCAGCGTCCATCGTCGCTACCGCGACGACGTCCGCCTCGACTCGTGTTATGCTAAGACAGGGTGGCAGTGGTGTCACGTGCTCGTCTCGGCGTCCGTCGTCGCTACCGCGACGACGTCCGCCTCGACTCGCGTTACCCTAAGATATCTGAGGTGGCTGTGGTGTCACGTGCTGCGTCTCGGCGTCCGGCGTCGCTACGCGGCGATGTCGCCCTCGACTTCCGGCGTTACGCTAAGGCGAAGTGGCTGTGGTGTCACGTGCTCGTCTCGGCGTCCGTAGTAAGCGCTACCGCGGCGGCGTCGCCTCGACTTCGCGTTACGCTAAGAGCGAAATTGGCGGTGGTGTCGCGTGCTGCGTCTCGGCGTCCGTCGTCGCTACGCGGCGGCGTCCGCCTCGACTTCGCGTTACGCTAAGGCAGGGTGGCTGTGGTGTCACGTGCACCGTCTCGGCGTCCATAAATGCGCTACGCTGACGGCGTCCGCCTCGACTTCGCATAACCCTAAGATAGAGCAGGGTGGCTGTGGTGTCACGTGCTGCGTCTGGCGTCCGTCGTCGCTACGCGGCGGCGTCCGCCTCGACTTCGCGTTACGCTAAGGCCGAGGTGGCGGTGGTGTCACGATGCTGCGTCTCGGCGTCGCGTCGTCAGCGATGCGGCGTCCGCCTCGACTTCGCGTTCACGCTAAGACAGGAGTGGCTGTGGTGTCCGCGTGCCGTCTCGGCGTCCGTCGTGCGCGACGCGGCAGCGTCCGCCTTCGACTTCGCGTAACCCTAAGATAAGCAGAGGTGGCTTTGGTGTCACGTGCTTTCGTCTCGGCGTCGCCGTCGCTACCCGCGGCGGCGTCCGCCTCGACTTCGCGTTACGCTAAAACGAGGAGTGGCGGTGGTGTCACGATGCTGCGTCTCGGCGTACGTAAATGCGCTACGCGGACGGCGTACGCCTCGACTTGCGTCACGCTAAGACAGGGTGTCATTGGTGTCACGTGCTTGTCTCTGCTTCCGTCGTCGCTACCGCGACAGCGTCGCCTCGACTTCGCGTTACGCTAAGGCGAGGGTGGCTGTGGTGTCACGTGCCGTCTCGGCGTCCGTCGTAAATGCGCTACGCGGCGGCGTCGCCTCGACTTCGCATAACCCTAAGATAGGCGGGGTGGCGGTGGTGTCACGTGCTCGTCTCGGCGTCCGCCATTCGCTACCGGCGGCAGCGTCCGCCTCGACTTCGCATAACCCTAAGATGAACGACATGGTGGCAGTGTTGTCACGTGCTCGTTTCGGCGTCCGTTATCGCTACAGCGGCGGCGTCCGCCTCGACTTCAGCGTTCACGCTAAAGGCAGGGTGGCGGTGGTGTCGCGTGCTGCGTCTCGGCGTCCGACGTCGCTACCGCGACGAGGTCCGCCTCGACTCGCGTAACCCTAAGATAGACAGGGTGGCTGTGGTGTCACGTGCTCGTCTCGGGGTCCGGCGTCGCTACGCGGCGGCGTCCGCCTCGACTTCAGCGATGCAGCTAAGGCGAGGGTGGCTGTGGTGTCGCGATGCTCGTCTCGGCGTCCGTGGTCGCTACAGCGGCAGCGTCCGCCTCGACTTCGCGTTACGCTAAGGCAGGAGTGGCGGTGGTGTCACGTGCGCCGTCTCGGCGTCCGTCGTGCATTCACCGCGGCGGCGTCCGCCTTCGACTTCGCGATGCGCTAAAGGCAGAGGTGGCTGTGGTGTCACGTGCTGCGTCTCGGCGTCCGTCGTCGCTACAGCGACGGCGTCCGCCTCGACTTCGCGTGCAGCTAAGGCAGGGGTGGCGGTGGTGTCACGTGCTGCGTCTCGGCGTCCGTCGTCGCTACGCGGCGGCGTCCGCCTCGACTTCGCGTAACCCTAAGATAAACGAGGTGGCTGTGGTGTCACGTGCTTTCGTCTCGGCGTCCGGCGTCGCTACGCGGCGGCGTCCGCCTCGACTTCAGCGTTACGCTAAAACAGGGTGGCTGTGGTGTCCGCGTGCTTTCGTCTCGGCGTCCGTAATCGCTACCGCGGCGGCGTCCGCCCTCGACTTCGCGTTACGCTAAGGCAGAGGTGGCTGTGGTGTCACGTGCTGCGTCTCGGCGTCCGTCGTCGCTACGCGAAGAGCGTCGCCTCGACTTCGCATAACCCTAAGATAGACAGGGTGGCTGTGGTGTCCGCGTGCTGCGTCTCGGCGTCCGTCGTCGCTACGCGGCGGCGTCCGCCTCGACTTCGCGTAACGCTAAGGCAGGGTGGCGATGGTGTCACGTGCTGCGTCTCGGCGTCCGTCGTCGCGATACGGCGTCCGCCTCGACTTCGCGTTACGCTAAGACAGCGGATGGCTGTGGTGTCACGTGCTTTCCGTCTCGGCGTCCGTCGTCGCTACAGCGACGGCGTCCGCCTCGACTTCGCGTAACCCTAAGATGAGCGAGGTGGCCGTGGTGTCATGTGCTGCGTTTGGCGTCCGTCGTCGCTACCGCGGCGGCGTCCGCCTCGACTTCGCGTTACGCTAAAGGCGAGGGTGGCGGTGGTGTCACGTGCCGTCTCGGCGTCGATGTCGCCGCTACGCTGACGGCGTCGCCTCGACTCGCGTTACGCTAAGATAGGGTGGCAGTGGTGTCACGTGCTCGTCTCGGCGTCGGTCGTAAATGCGCTACGCGGCAGCGTCCGCCTCGACTTCGCGTAACCCTAAGATAGGCGAGGTGGCTGTGGTGTCCGCGTGCTCGTCTCGGCGTCCGTAAATGTCGCTACTGCCAGCGGCAGCGTCCTCGACTTCGCGTTACGCTAAGACGAGGGTGGCGGTGGTGTCACGTGCTGCGTCTCGGCGTCCGTCGTAGCTACGCGGCGGCGTCCGCCGACTTCGCATAACCCTAAGATGAGACAGGGTGGCGGTGGTGTCGCGTGCTGCGTCTCGGCGTCGTCGTGCGCTACGGCGACGGCGTCCGCTCGACTTCGCATAACCCTAAGATGAGCGGTGGCGGTGCTGTCACGTGCTCGTCTCGGCGTCCGTAAATGCGCTACGCGGCGGCGTCGCCTCGACTTCGCATTAACCCTAAGATGAGGGTGGCGGTGGTGTCACGATGCTGCGTTTCGGCGTCCGTCGTCGCTCTGGCATGACGGCGTCGCCTCGACTCGCGTAACCCTAAGATAGACAGGGTGGTTGTGGTGTCACGTGCTCGTCTCGGCGTCCGGCGTCGCTACCGCGACGACGTCCGCCTCGACTCGCGTTACGCTAAGACAAGGTGGCTGTGGTGTCACGTGCTCGTCTCGGCGTCCGTAAATGCGCTACGCGGCGGCGTCCGCCTCGACTTCGCGTTACGCTAAAGGCGAAGGCGGTGGTGTCACGTGCTCGTCTCGGCGTCCATCGTCAGTACCACGACGGCATCCGCCGCGACTCGCGTTACGCTAAGACAGGGTGGCAGTGGTGTCACGTGCTCGTCTCGGCATCCGTCGTCGCTACCGCGACGACGTCCGCCTCGACTCGTGTTACGCTAAGACAGGGGTGGCGGTGGTGTCACGTGCTGCGTCTCGGCGTCGCGTAAATGCGCTACGCGGCGGCGTCGCCCTCGACTTGCGTAACCCTAAGATATACAGGGTGGCTGTGGTGTCACGTGCTCGTCTCGGCGTCCGACGTCGCTACCGCGACGATGTCCGCCTCGACTCGCGTTACGCTAAGACAGGGTGGCTGTGGTGTCACGTGCTCGTCTCGGCGTCCGGCGCTACGCGGCGGCGTCGCCTCGACTTCGCGTTACTCTAAGGCGAAGGGGTGGCGGTGGTGTCACGTGCTTTCGTCTCGGCGTCGTCGTCGCTACGGCGGCGTCCGCCTCGACTTCGCGTTACGCTAAAACGAGGTGGCTGTGGTGTCACGTGCTGCGTCTCGGCGTCATAAATGCGCTACGCGGCAGCGTCCGCCTCGACTCGCATAACCCTAAGATGAAGGGTGGCTGTGGTGTCACGTGCTGCGTCTCGGCGTCGTCGTCGCTACGCGGCGGCGTCCGCCTCGACTTCGCGTTACGCTAAGGCGAGGGTGGCGGTGGTGTCACGTGCTGCGTCTCGGCGTCCGTCGTCAGCGATGCGGCGTCGCCCTCGACTTCGGCGTTACGCTAGGCGAAATTGGCTGTGGTGTCGCGTGCTCGTCTCGGCGTCCGTCGTCGCGACGCGGCGGCGTCGCCTATCGACTTCGCGTAACCCTAAGATAGAGCGAGGTGGCTTTGGTGTCACGTGCTCGTCTGGCGTCGTCGTCGCTACGCGGCGGCGTCACTTCGACTTTCGCGTTACGCTAAAACGAGGGTGGCGGTGGTGTCACGTGCTCGTCTCGGCGTCATCGCCGCTACGCGGCAGCGGCGTCGCCTCGACTTCGCGTTACGCTAAGACGAGGGTGGCGATGGTGTCACGTACTGCGTCTCGGCGTCCGTCGTTGCTACGCGACAACGTCGCCCTCGACTTCGCGTTACGCTAAGGCGAGGGTGGCTGTGGTGTCACGTGCTGCGTCTCGGCGTCCGTCGTGCGCTACGCTGACGGCGTCCGCCTCGACTTCAGCGTAACCCTAAGATGAGCGAGGTGGGCTGTGGTGTCGCGTGCTGCGTCTGGCGGCGTCCGGCGTCGCTACAGCGGCGGCGTCCACCCTCGACTTCGCGTGCGCTAAGGCGAAGTGGCTGTGGTGTCGCGTGCCGTCTCGGCGTCCGTCGCCGCTACCAGCGGCGGCGTCCGCCTCGACTTCGCGTTACGCTAAGAACAGGGTGGCGGTGGTGTCGCGTGCTGCGTCTCGGCGGCGTCCGTAAATGCGCTTCAGCGGCGGCGTCGCCCTCGACTTCGCATGATGCGCTAAGGCGAGGTGGCAGTGGTGTCGCGTGCTCGTCTGGCGTCGTCGTAAATGCGCTACCCGCGGCGGCGTCCGCCTCGACAAGCATAACCCTAAGATAGGCAGGGTGGCGGTGGTGTCGCGTGCTGCGTCTCGGCGTCGTCGTAGCTACAGCGGCGGCGTCGCCCTCGACTTCGCGTTGCAGCTAAGGCGAATTGGCGGTGGTGTCACGTGCTGCGTCTCGGCGTCCGTCGTCGCTACAGCTGACGGCGTCCGCCTCGACTTTCGCGTAACCCTAAGATGAGCAGAGGTGGCTGTGGTGTCACGTGCTGCGTCTCGGCGTCCGGCTGCAGCTACGCGGCGGCGTCCGCTCGACTTCGCGTTCACGCTAAGAGCGGGGTGGCTGTGGTGTCACGCGTGCTGCGTCTCGGCGTCGTCGTCGCTACAGCGGCGGCGTCGCCGACTTCGCGATGCGCTAAAGACAGGGTGGCGATGGTATCACGTGCTCGTCTCGGCGTCCGTCGTGCGCTACGCGGCGGCGTCCGCCTCGACTTCGCATAACCCTAAGATGAAGCGGTGGCGGTGGTGTCACGTGCACCGTCTCTCGGCGTCCGTCGTGCGCTACGACGGCGTCCGCCGACTTTCGCGTAACCCTAAGATGAGCGGTGGCTGTGGTGTCGCGTGCTGCGTCTCGGCGTCCGTCGTAAGCTACGCGGCGGCGTCCGCCTCGACTTCGGCGTAACGCTAAAACCGGGGAGTGGCGGTGGTGTCACGTGCTTTCGTCTCGGCGTCCGTCGTCGCTACGCGGCGGCGTCGCCCTCGACTTCGCATAACCCTAAGATGAGCGAGGTGGCAGTGGTGTCACGTGCTGCGTCTGGCGTCCGTAAATCGCTACCGCAACGACGTCCGCCTCAACTGCATAACCCTAAGATAGACAGGGTGGCAGTGGTGTCGCGTGCTGCGTTTCGGCGTCCGTAAATACGCTACCGCGGCAGCGTCCGCCTAAATCTCGCGTTGCAGCTAAGATGAGCGAGGGTGGCGATGGTGTCACGTGCTTTCGTCTCGGCGTCCGTCGTCGCTACAGCGGCGGCGTCCGCCACCGACTTCAGCGTAACCCTAAGATGAAGCGAGGGTGTTTGTGGTGTCACGTGCTGCGTCTCGGCGTCCGGCGTCGCTACGCGGCGGCGTCCGCCCTCGACTTCGCGTTACGCTAAAGAGCGAGGGTGGTGGTGTCACGTGCTGCGTCTCGGCGTCCGTCGTAAGCTACGCGGCGGCGTCGCCTCGACTTCGCGTTCACGCTAAGACAGGGTGGCAATGGTGTCACGTGCTCGTCTCGGCGTCCGTCGTCGCTACCGCGACAGCGTCCGCCTCGACTCGCGTTACGCTAAGACAGGGTGGCAGTGGTGTCACGTGCTCGTCTCGGCGTCCGTCGTCGCTACGCGGCGGCGTCGCCTCGACTTCGCGTTACGCTAAAACAGGTGGCGATGGTGTCCGCGTGCTTTCGTCTCGGCGTCCGTCGTCGCTACGCTGACGGCGTCGCCTCGACTTCACGTAACCCTAAGATAGGCGGGGTGGTTTGTGGTGTCGCGTGCTGCGTCTCGGCGTCGTCGTCGCTACGCTGACGGCGTCCGCCTCTCGACTTCGCGTAACGCTAAGGCAGGTGGTGGCTGTGGTGTCACGTGCTGCGTCTCGGCGTCCGGCATTAAGCTACGCGGCGGCGTCGCGCCTCGACCTGCGTTACGCTAAGGCGGGTGGCGGTGGTGTCGCGTGCTCGTCTCGGCGTCAAATCGCTACGCTGACGGCGTCGCCTCGACTTCAGCGTTACGCTAAGATGCGGGGTGGCTGTGGTGTCGCGTGCTGCGTCTCGGCGTCCGTCGTACGCTACCGCGGCGGCGTCCGCCGACTTCGCGTTACGCTAAGAGCGGGGTGGCGATTGGTGTCACGTGCTGCGTCTCGGCGTCGGTAAATGCGCTACGCGGCGGCGTCGCCCTCGACTTCGCGTAACCCTAAGATAGGCGAGTGGCGGTGGTGTCACGTGCTGCGTCTCGGCGTCCGTCGTCGCTACGATGCGGCGTCCGCTTCGACTCGCGTAACCCTAAGATGAACAGAATTGGTAGCAGTGGTGTCACGTGCTGCGTCTCGGCGTCAAAATCGTCGCTACCGCTGACGGCGTCCGCCGACTTCGCGTAACGCTAAGGCGGGGTGGCGATGGTGTCACGTGCTGCGTCTACGGCGTGCGTCGCTACGCGGCGGCGTCCGCCTCATTTCGCGTTAACCCTAAGATAGGTGGCGGTGGTGTCGCATGTTTGCTCGTCTCGGCGTCCGTCGTCGCTACCGCGGCGGCGTCGCCTCGACTTCGCATAACCCTAAGATAGGCAGGGTGGCGATTGGTGTCACGTGCCGTCTCGGCGTCGTCGTCGCTACGCGACGGCGTCCGCCTCGACTTCGCGTGCAGCTAAGATAGGCGGTGGCGGTGGTGTCACGTGCTGCGTCTCGGCGTCCGTCGTAAGCTTACGCGGACGGCGTCCGCCTTCGACTTTCAGCGTAACGCTAAGATAGGCAGGTGGCGTGGTGTCACGTGCTCGTCTCGGCGTCCGTCGTCGCTACCGCGGCGTCCGCCTCGACTTCGCGTAACGCTAAGATGACGAAATGGCTGTGGTGTCGCGTGCTGCGTCTACGGCGTCATAAGCGTCGCTACGCGGCGGCGTCGCCTCGACTTCGCGTTACGCTAGAGAAGGGGTGGCGGTGGTGTCGCGTGCTGCGTCTCGGCGTCCGTCGTCGCTACCGCGGCGGCGTCGCCTCGACTTCGCCCGTAACAGCCTAAATGAGGCAGAAGTGGTAATGGTGTCACGTGCACCGTCTCGGCGTAAATGTCAAATGTCGCTACGCGGCAGCGTCGCCCCGACTTCAGCGTTCACGCTACGAGCAATTGGTACGTGGTGTCGCGTGCCGTCTCGGCGTCCGTAAATGCGCTACCGCGGCAGCGTCGCCTCGACTTCGCGTAACGCTAAGAACGGGGGTGGCTGTGGTGTCGCGTGCTGCGTCACCGGCGTCCGTCGTCGCTACCGCGGCGGCGTCCGCCTCGACTTCGCGTTGCGCTAAGGCGAGGTGGCTGTGGTGTCACGTGCTGCGTCTCGGCGTCCGTCGTGCTTTCGCGGCGGCGTCACTTCTCGACTTTCGCGTTACGCTAAGACAGGGTTGGCGGTGGTGTCACGTGCTGCGTCTCGGCGTCGTCGTCGCTACGCGCGGCGGCGTCACTTCGACTTCCGTGCGCGCTAAGAGCGAAGTGGTGGCCGTGGAGTCACGTGCTCGTTTCGGCGTCCGTCGTCGCTAACGCGACGCCGGCCGCCTCGACTCGCGTTAACCCTAAGATGAAGGGTGGCGGTGCTGGTGTCATCGCGATGCTGCGGCGTCCACAGTCCGTCGTCGCTACGGCGGCGTCCGCCTCGACTTCGCCCGACTGGCGTTACGCTAAGACAGGGTGGCGGTGGTGTCACGTGCTCGTCTGCGTCGTCGTAATGCTCACGGCGACGTCGCTCGACTTCGCGTTGCAGCTAATGACAGGGTGGCGGTGGTGTCGCGTGCTCGTCTCGGCGTCGTCGTCGCTACGCGGCGGCGTCCGCCTCGACTTCGCATAACCCTAAGATAAAGCGGGGTGGCGGTGGTGTCACGTGCTGCGTCTTGGCGTCCGTCGTCGCTACGCATGACGGCGTCGCCTCGACTTTCGCGTAACCTAAGATGAAGCGAGGGGTGGCGGTGGTGTCACGTGCTGCGTTTCTCGGCGTCCGTCGTGCGCTACGCGGCGGCGTCGCCCTCGACCAGCGTAACCCTAAGATAGGCAGGGTGGCGTGGTGTCGCGTGCTGCGTCTCGGCGTCCGTCGTCGCTACGCGGCGGCGTCGCTTCGACTTCGGCGTTACCCTAAGACGAAGGTGGCGGTGGTGTCACGTGCTGCGTCTCGGCGTCCGTAAAGCTACCGCGGCGGCGTCGCCTACGACTTCGCGTTCACGCTAAGGAAGCGAGGAGTGGCATTGGTGTCACATGCTTTCGTCGGCGTTCCGTCGTCGCTACAGCGGCAGCGTCCGCCATTTCGCGTAACCTAAAGATGCGAGGTGGCGGTGGTGTCGTGCTGCGTCTCTGGCGTCCGTCGTCGCGCTACGCGGCGGCGTCCGCTTCGACTTCGCGTTACGCTAAGACAGGTGGCGGTGGTGTCACGTGCTCGTCGGCGTCCGTCGCTACGCGAGCGGCGTCACTTCGACTTCGCGTAAAGATGAGCGTGGCGGTGGTGTCACATGCCGTCTACGGCGTGTCGTGCGCTACGCTACGGCGGCGTCCGCTCGACTTCGCGTAACCCTAAGATAGGCGAGGTGGCTGTGGTGTCACGTGCTGCCGTCTGGCGTCCGTCGTACGCTACAGCGGCGGCGTCCGCCTCGACTTTCGCGTTACGCTAAGGCGAGGGTGGCGATGGTGTCACGTGCTGCGTCTCGGCGTCCGTCGTCGCTACAGCAGCGGCGTCCGCCCTCGACTTCAGCGTAACCCTAAGATAGAGCGAGGTGGCGGTGGTGTCACGTGCTGCGTCTCGGCGTCCGTAAAGTCGCTTCTGAGCGAGCGTCGCCACTTTCAGCCATAACCCTAAGATGAGCGGTGGCAATGGTGTCACGTGCTCGTCTCGGCGTCCGTCGCTGCTACATGATGGCGGCGTCGCCTGTTCGACTCGCGTTACGCTAAGCGAGGATGGCGGTGGTGTCACGTGCTGCGATCTCGGCGTCCGTAAATACGCTACGCGGCGGCGTCCGCCGACTTCGCGTTACCCTAAGAACGGTGGCAATGGTGTCACGTGCTTGTCTCGGCGTCGTCACTACCGGCGGCGTCCGCCTCGACTTCAGCGTGCACGCTAAGACAGGAGGTGGCAGTGGTGTCACGATGCTTCGCGTCTCTGGCGTCCGTAAATACGCTACAGCGACGGCGTCACGCCTCGACTTCGCGTTTAGCTAAGACGAGGTGGCTGTGGTGTCACGTGCTGCGTCTACGGCGTCCGTCATTAAGCTACGCGGCGGCGTCGCCTTCGACTTCGCGTTCACGCTAAGAGCGAGGTGGCATGTGGTGTCCGCGTGCTAAATCTCGGCGTCGGCTACCCGCGGCGGCGTCACGTTCGACTCGCGTTCAAGACAGTGGCAGTGGTGTCGCGTGCTTGTCTGCGTCGCGTCGTAGCGTGCGACGTCGCCTCGACTTCGCGATAAGGCGGGTGGCATTGGTGTCACGTGCTCTCGGCGTCCGTCGTAAGCTAGCGGACGTCGCCTCATTCGCGTAACCCTAAGATAAACAGTGGCTGTGGTGTCACGTGCTGGTCTCGGCGTCCGTCGGCTACGCGGCGGCGTCGCCTCGACTTCGCGTTACGCTAAAGGCAGCGAGTGGTGTCGCGTGCTCGTCGGCGTCCGTCGTACGCGGCGGCGTCCGCCTCGACTTCGCGTTAGCGCTAAGGCAGGTGGCGGTGGTGTCACGTGCTAAATCTCGGCGTCCGTCGTCGCTTGCGGCGGCGTCCGCCTCGACTTTCGCGTAACCTAAAGAGCAGGGTGGCTGTGGTGTCGCGTGCTCGTCTCGGCGTCCGTCGTCGCTACCGCGGCGGCGTCCTCCGACTTCGCGTAACGCTAAGACAGGTGGCAATGGTGTCACGTGCTGCGTCTCGGCGTCGTCCGATCACTATGGCGGCGTCCGCCTCGACTTCGCGTAGCGCTAAGATGAAGCAGGTGGCTGGTGTCGCGTGCTTTCGTCTCGGCGTCCGTCGTCGCTACCGTGACGTCGCCTCGACTTCGCGTAACCCTAAGACAGGGTGGCTTGTGGTGTCGCGTGCCGTCTCGGCGTCCGTGGTCGCTACGCGGCGGCGTCGCCCTCGACTTCGCGTAACGCTAAAGACAGGGGTGGCAGTGGTATCGCGTGCTTTCGTCTACGGCGTCCGTCGTCGCTACCCGCGGCGGACGTCCGCCTCGACTTCGCGTGCGCTAAGACAGGGTGGCGGTGGTGTCACGTGCTGCGTCTCGTCGTCGTGCTTTGGCGGCGGCGTCCGCCTCGACTTTCGCGTAACCCTAAAGACAGGGTGGCGGTGGTGTCGCGATGCTGCGTCTCGGCGTCGTCGTCGCTACGCGGCGTCCGCCTCGACTTCGCGTAACCCTAAGACAGGGGTGGCGGTGGTGTCGCGTGCTTGTCTCGGCGTCCGTCGTAAGCTAGCAGCGGCGATGTCGCCTCGACTCGCGTTACGCTAAGACAGGGTGGCAGTGGTGTCACGTGCTCGTCTCGGCGTCCGTCGTTGCTACCGCGACGACTTCCGCCTCGACTCGCGTGACGCAAAGACAGGGGTGGCAGTGGTGTCACGTGCTTGTTCTAGCGTCCGTCGTCGCTACCGCGACGACTTCCGCCTCGACTCGCGTTACGCTAAGACGGGGTGGTAGTGGTGTCACGTGCTCGTCTCGGCGTCCGTCGTAGCTACCGCGACGACGTCGCCCACCGACTTCGCGTTGCGCTAAAGGCGGTGGCGGTGGTGTCGCGTGCTCGTCTCGGCGTCCGTCGTCGCATTACGCGGCGGCGTCCGCCTCGACTTCGCGTAACCCTAAGAGCGAAATTGGCGGTGGTGTCACGTGCTGCCGTCTCGGCGTCATAAATCGTCGCTACGCGGCTGACGTCGCCTACCGACTTCGCGTTACGCTAAAGACAGGGTGGCTGTGGTATCACGTGCTGCGTCTCGGCGTCCGTCGTTGCGCTACAGCGGCGGCGTCCGCCTCGACTTCGCGTTACGCTAAGACAGGTGGCCTTGGTGTCACGTGCTGCGTCTCGGCGTCGTCAATCTCGCTACCGCTTGGCGGACGTCGCCCTCGACTTCGCGTGCGCTAAGAGCGGGTGGCTGTGAATGGTGTCGCGTGCTTTCGTCTCGGCGTCCGTCGTCGCTACGCGGCGGCGTCCGCCTCGACTTCGCGTAACGCTAAGGCGAGGGTGGCGGTGGTGTCACGTGCTGCGTCTCGGCGTCCGTCGTGCGCTACGCGGACAGCGTCACGCCTCGACTTCGTGCAGCTTGGCAGGGGTGGCGGTGGTGTCACGTGCTCGTCTCGGCGTCCGTCCGTAAGCTACGCGGCAGCGTCGCCTCGACTTCGCGTTACGCTAAGATAGGGTGGCAGGTGTCACGTGCTGCGTACCGGCGTCCGTGTGCGAATGCTCGCTGGCGGCGTCCGCCGACTTCGCGTAACCCTAAGATGAGCAGCGTGGCGGTTTGGTGGCGCATTGAACGTGGCCGTCTCCGGCGTCGTCGTCGCTACGCGACGGCGTCGCCCCTCGACTTCGCGTAACGCTAAGGCAGGGTGGCTGTGGTGTCACGTGCTGCGTCTCGGCGTCCGTCGTCGCTACCGCGGCGACGTCGCCTCGACTTCGCGTTACGCTAAGATGAAAGGTGGCGGTGGTGTCGCGTGCTGCGTCTCGGCGTCGTCGTCGCTACCGCGGCGGCGTCCGCCTCGACTTCGCGTAACCCTAAGATGAAGAGGTGGCTGTGGTGTCACGTGCTGCCGTCTCGGCGTCCGGCGCTCGCTACTGCGATGACGGCGTCGCCTTCTCGACTTCGCGTTACGCTAAGAGCGGTGGCGGTGGTGTCGCGTGCTGCGATCTCGGCGTCGCGTGGTAATCGCTACTGGCGCGCTGACGTCCGCCTCGACTTCGCGTAACGCTAAGAGCGAAATTGGCGATGGTGTCGCGTGCTTTCGTCGGCGTCCGTCATTAACCGCTGACAGCGTCGCCTCGACTTCAGCGTTGCAGCCCTAAAGAGCAGTGGCCGTGGTGTCACGTGCTGCGTCTCGGCGTCCGTCGTCGCTACCGGCGGCGGCGTCCGCCTCGACTTCGGCGTTAACCCTAAGATAAGCGAGTGGCGGTGGTGTCGCGTGCTGTCTCGGCGTGCATTACGTCTCGACGCATCGCGTCGGCGTCACGTGCTACGGCCTGTCGACTTCGCGTTAGCGCTGAAGGCAGGTGGCGGTGTCACGTGCTCGTCTCGGCGTTAAGTAAATACGCTACCGCTGGCAGCGTCACGCCTCGACTCGCGTTAGCGCTAAGAGCGGGGTGGCAGTGGTGTCACGTGCTCAAATCCGGCGTCGTCGTTGCTACGCGGCGGCGTCGCCTCGACTTCGCGTTGCAACCTAAGACGGAGCAAGGTGGCTGTGGTGTCACGTGCTGCGTCTCGGCGTCCATCGTACGCTACAGCGGCGGCGTCGCTTCGACTTCGCGTTCGCTAAGGCGGGGTGGCTGTGGTGTCGCGTGCTGCGTCTCGGCGTCGTCGTAAGCTACGCATGACGACGTCCGCCTCGACTCGCGTTACGCTAAGACAAAGAGGCGATGGTGTCACGTGCTCGTCTCGGGGTCCGTCGTCGCTACGCGGCGGCGTCGCCTCGACTTCAGCGTTACGCTAAGACGAGGGTGGCTGTGGTGTCACGTGCTTCGTCTCGGCGTCCGTCGTCGCTACCGCGGCGACGTCGCGCCTCGACTTCAGCGTAACGCTAAGATAGAGCAGGGTGGCTGTGGTGTCGCGTGCTCGTCTCGGCGTCCGTCGTCGCTACAGCGGCGGCGTCCGCCCTCGACTTCAGCGATGCAGCTAAGGCAGGGTGGCGATGGTGTCACGTGCTGCGTCGGCGTCCGTCGTCGCTACGCGGCAGCGTCCGCCTCGACTCGGCGTTACGCTAAGAACGAGGTGGCGGTGGTGTCCGCGTGCTGCGTCTGGCGTCGTCGTGCGCTACCAGCGGCGGCGTCGCCTCGACTTCGCGTTACGCTAAGGCGAGGTGGCGGTGGTGTCGCGTGCTGCGTCTCGGCGTCCGTCGTCGCTACGCTGACGGCGTCCGCTTCGACTTCGTAACCCTAAGATAAAGCAAGGGTGGCTGTTGGTGTCGCGTGCTTCGTCTCGGCGTCATGCGTCGCTCGCGGCGGCGTCGCCCTCGACTCGCGTTAACCCTAAGATAAACAGGGGTGGCGGTGGTGGTGTCACGTGCTTTCGTCTCGGCGTCCGTAAATAAGCTACGGCGGCGTCATCGACCGCGTTACAGCTAAAGGCGAGGTTGGCATTGGTGTCGCGTGCTGCGTCTACGGCGTCCGTCGTCGCTACAGCGGCGGCGTCGCCTCGACTTCGCGTGACCCTAAGACGGGGTGGCAGCGGTGTCGCGTGCTGCGTCTCGGCGTCCGTCGTGCTGCAGCGGCGGCGTCGCTTCGACTTCGCGTAACGCTAAGATGAAGCGAGGGTGGCGGTGGTGTCACGTGCTGCGTCTCGGCGTCCGCCGTGCGCTACGATGGCGGCGTCCGCCTCGACTCGCGTAACGCTAAGACAGGGTGGCCGTGGTGTCACGTGCTCCGTCTGGCGTCCGTCGTCGCTACAGCGGCGGCGTCGCCTCGACTTCGCGTTACGCTAAGAGCAGGGGTGTTTGTGGTGTCACGTGCTCGTCTCGGCGTCGTCGTCGCTACGCGGCGGCGTCCGCCTCGACTTCAGCGTAACGCTAAGACAGGGTGGCGGTGGTGTCACGTGCTTCGTCTCGGCGTCCGTCGTTGCTGCTCGCGGCGGCGTCCGCTCGACTTCGCGTTCACGCTAAAACGAGGTGGCGGTGGTGTCGCGTGCTGCGTCTCGGCGTCGTCGTTGCTACGCGGCGGCGTCCGCCTCGACTTCGCGTTACGCTAAGACAGGGTAGGCGATGGTGTCGCGTGCTGCGTCTCGGCGTCCGTCGTCGCTACCGCGGCAGCGTCCGCCTCGACTTCAGCGTAACGCTAAGATAGGGTGGCGGTGGTGTCACGTGCTCGTCTCGGCGTCGTGCGTCGCTACGCGGCGGCGTCCGCCTCGACTTCAGCGTTACGCTAAGATGAAGGTGGCGGTGGTGTCACGTGCTCGTCTCGGCGTCCGTCGTCGCTACAGCGACGACGTCCGCCTCGACTCGCGTTACGCTAAGACAGGGAGGCTTTGGTGTCACGTGCTCGTCTCGGCGTCCGTCGTCGCTACCGCGACGACGTCGCCTCATTTCGCGTTACGATAAGGCGAAATTGGCGTTGGTGTCACGTGCTCGTCTCGTCGTGCGTACTACGGCAGCGTCCGCCTCGAATTCGCGTGGCAGCTGGCGGCGATGGTATAGCGTGCTTGTCGGCGTCCGTCGTCTCTACGCGACGGCGTTCGCCTAACCTAAAGATGCAGCGAGCTAGCTTGGCGTGGTGTCACGTGCTTTCGTCTCGGCGTCCATCGTCGCTACGCGGCGGCGTCGCCTCGACTTTCGCGTTACCCTAAGATAGATAGGGTGGTAGTGGTGTCACGTGCTCGTCTTGGCGTCGTTGTAGCTACGCGGCGTCCGCCTCGACTTTCGTGTTACGCTAAAGACAGGGTAGCGGTGGTATGCGCGTGCTTGTCTCGGCGTCCATCCTGCGCTTCGCGGCGGCGTCGCCTCGACTTCGCGTGCGCTAAGAACGTGGTGGCAATGGTGTCGCGTGCTGATCTCGGCGTCCATCGTCACTACGCGGCAGCGTCCGCCTGCGACTGGCGTTACGCTAAGGTGGTAACGCTGGTGTCACATGCCGTCTCGGTGTCACGTCGTTGCTACGCGATAGCGTCCGCCTCGACTTCGCGTTTACTAAGACAGCGGGATAGCGGTGGTGTCACGTGCTGCGTCTCGGCGTCGTCGTCGCTACGCTGACGGCGTCGCCTCGACTTCGCGTAATGCGCTAAGGCGGTGGCAATGGTGTCACGTGCTGCGTCTCGGCGTCGTCGTCACTACCGCGGCGGCGTCCGCCTCGACTTCGCGTTACGCTAAGAGCGAGGTGGCGGTGGTGTCACGTGCTGCGTCTTGGCGTCGTCGTCGCTACGCGGACGGCGTCCGCCTCGACTCGCGTTACGCTAAGATAGGTTGGCAGTGGTGTCACATGCTCGTTTCATCGTCCGTCGTAAATGCTTCAGCGGCGGCGTCCTCGACTTCAGCGTTATGATAAGGCGGTGGCATTGGTGTCACGTGCTGCGTCTCGGCGTCCGTCGTCGCTACAGCGGCGGCGTCACTTCTCGACTTCGCGTGACCCTAAGATAGACAGGGTGGCAGTGGTGTAACATGCTCGTCTCGACGTCCGTCGTCTCTACCGTGACGACTTACGCCTCGACTCACGTTACGCTAAGACAGGGTGGCAGTGGTGTCACGTGCTCGTCTCGGCGTCCATCATCGCTACGCGGCGGCGTCGCCTCGACTTCGCGTTACCCTAAGATGAAGCGAGGGTGGCGGTGGTGTCGCGTGGTCATCTGGCGTCCGTTATGCGCTACGCGGCGGCGTCACTTCGACTCGCGTTACGCTAAGACAAGGTGGCAGTGGTGTCACGTGCTCGTCTCGGCGTCCATCGTCGCTACCGCGACGACGTCCGCCTCGACTCGCATTATGCTAAGATAGGGTGTACATTGGTGTCACATGCTCGTCTCGGCTTCCGTCGTCGCTACGCGGCGGCGTCGCCCTGCGACTTCGCGTAACCCTAAGGCGGGGTGGCGCGTGGTGTCCGCGTGCTGCGTCTCGGCGTTACGTGCGTTGCTACGCGATGATGTCGCCTCGACTTCGCGTTACGGTAAGGCAGTGGCGGTGGTAGCGCGTGCTGCGTCTCGGCGTCCATATTCGCTACCCAGCGGCGGCGTCCGCCGACTTCGCGTTATGCTAAGATAAGGTGGCATTGGTGTCACATGCTGCGTCACCGACTTCGTCGTAAATGCGCTACGCGGCAGCGGCCGCCCGTCTCGACTTTCGCGTAACGCTAAGAGCAGTGGCGATGGTGTCACGTGCTCGTCTCGGCGTTCGTCGTTGCTACCGCGATGATGTCCGCCTCGACTCGCGTTACGCTAAGACAGGTTGGCAGTGGTGTCACGTGCTCGTCTTGTCGTCCGTCATCGCTACCGCGACGACGTCCGCCTCGACTCGCGTTACGCTAAGACAGGGTGGCACTGGTGTCACGTGCTCATCTCGGCGTCTGTCATCGCTACCGCGACGACGTCTGCCTTGACTCGCGTTACACTAAGGCAGGGTGGCACTGGTGTCACGTGCTCGTCTCGGCGTCCGTCGTAAGCTTCATGACAGCGTCCTCTGAACTTCGGCGTAGCAGCTAAGACATGGTGGCAATGGTGTCACGTGCTCGTCTCGGTATCCGTTGTCACTACCGTGACGCGTCCGCTACCGACTTCGCGTGCGCTAAGAAGCAGGATGGCGGTGGTGTCACGTGCTGCGTCTCGCTCGTCCGTCGTCGCTACCGCGACGACGTCCGCCTCGACTCGCGTAACGCTAAGACACGGTGGCAATGGTGTCACGTGCTTGTCTCGGCGTCTGTCGTCACTACCGTGACGACGTCTGCCTCGACTCGCGTTACGCTAAGAGCGGGGTGGCGATGGTGTCGCGATGCCGTCTCGGCGTCCGTCGTCGATGCCTTGACTGACGTCGCCTTCTCGACTTCGCGTTCGCTAAGACAGGGTGGCAGTGGTGTCACAAGCTTCGTCTGCGTGCGTCCGCCGTGGCTACGCGGCGGCGTCCGCCTCGACTTCGCATTACGATAAGGCGAGGTGGCATTGGTGTCACGTGCTTGTCTCCGCGTCCGTCGTCGCTACGCGACAACGTCGCCCGCGACTTCGCGTGACCCTAAGATAAGCCGAGGGTGGCGGTGGTGTAGCATTAGCATCTACCGGCGTCCGGCGGTAAATGCGCTAGCAGCGGCGGCGTCGCCCGCCGACTCTCGCGTTACGATAAGGCGAGGTGGCATTGGTGTCACGTGCTCGTCTCGGCGTCCGTCGTCGCTACCGCGACGACGTCCGCCTCGACTCACGTGACCCTAAGATAGACAGGGTGGCAGCGGTGTAACATGCTTGTCTCGGCATCCGTCGTCTCTACCGCGACGGCGTCCGCCTCGACTCACGTTACGCTAAGACAGGGTGGCAGTGGTGTCACGTGCTCGTCTCGGCGTCCATCGTCACTACGATGGCGGCGTCCGCCCTCGACTTCGCGTAACCCTAAGATAGGCGAGGTGGCGGTGGTGTCACGTGCTGCGTCTCGGCGTCCGTCGTCGCTACCCGTGGCGACGTCGCCTCAACTTCAGCGTAACCCTAAGGCGAGGGTGGCAATGGTGTCACGTGCTCCTCTCGGCGTCGTCATTAAGCGCTTCGCGACCGGCGTCGCCCTGAACTTCAGCGTAGCAGCTAAAGACATGGTGGCAATGGTGTCGCGTGCTGCGTCTCGGCGGCCCGTCGTCACTACGCGCGATAGCGTCCGCCTCTTCTCGTACGCTAAGAGCGAGGTGCTTTGGTGTCACGTGCTCGTCTCGGTGTCCGTCGTTGCTATCGCGACGACGTCCGCCTCGACTCGCGTTTCGCTAAGACAGGATGGCAGTGGTGTCACGTGCTCGTCTCTTCGTCCGTCATCTCTACGGCGACGACGTCCGCCTCGACTCACGTAACGCTAAGACAGGGTGGCAATGGTGTCACGTGCTTGTCTTGGCGTCCGTCGTCACTACGTAATGACGGCGTCCGCCTCGACTTCGGCGTTACGCTAAGATAGGAGTGGCGGTGGTGTCACGTGCTCGTCTCGGCGTCGATCGTCGATGTACGTGGCGGCGTGCCGCCTCGACTCGCGTTTCGCTAAGACAGGGTGGCAGTGGTGTCACAAGCTCGTCTCATCGTTCATCGTTGCTACCGCGATGACGTCCGCCTCGACTCGCGTTACGATAAGACAGGGTGGCGTTGGTGTCACGTGCTCGTCTCGACGTCCGTCGTCGCTAACGCGACGATGTCCGCCTCGACTCGCGTGACCCTAAGATAGACAGGGTGGCAGCGGTGTAACGTGCTTGTCTCGGCGTCCGTCGTCTCTACCGCGACGACGTCTGCCTCGACTCACATTACGCTAAGACAGGGTGGCCGTGGTGTCACGTGCTCGTCTCGGCGTCCATCGTCGCTACCGCGACGACGTCCGCCTCGACTCGCGTTACCCTAAGATAGATAGGGTGGCAGTGGTGTCACGTGCTCATCTCGGCGCCTGTCGTTGCTACCGCGACGATGTCCGCCTCGACTCGTGTTACGCTAAGACAGGGTGGCAGTGGTGTAACGTGCTTGTCTCGGCGTCCATCCTCGCTTCCGCGACGACGAACGCCTCGGCTCGCGTTACGCTAAGATAGGGTGTATAGTGGTGTCACGTGCTCGTCTCGGCTTCCGTCCTCGCTACCGCGACGACGTCCGCCTCGACTGGCGTAACCCTAAGACAGGGTGGCAGTGGTGTCACGTGCTCGTCTCGGCGTTAAATGCGTTGCTACGCGGCGATGTCCGCCTCGACTTCAGCGTTACGCTAAAACAGGGTGGCGGTGAGTGTCGCGTTCTACGTCTTGGCGTCCGTCGTCACTACGTGGCGGCGCCCATCTCGACTTCGCGTAACCCTAAGATGAAGCGAGGGTGGCGGTGGTATCACGATGCTGCGTCTCGGCGTCGTATCGTGCTGCGCGGCGACTTCCACCTCGACTTTCGTGTTACACTAAACGAGGGTGGCAATGGTGTCACGTGCTCCTCTCGGCGTCGTCGTCGATACCCATGACGACGTCCGCTTCTCGACTTCGCGTTTCGTTAAGAACAGGGTGGCCGGTGGTGTCACAAGCTTCGTCTCGGCATCCGTCGTCACTACGGCGGCGACATCCGCCTCGACTTCAGCGTTCACGATAAAACGAGAGGGTGGCATTGGTGTCATGTGCTTTCGTCTCGGCGTCCGTCGTAAGCTACGCGGCGACATCCGCCTCGACTTCGCATGACCCTAAGATAGAGCGAGGTGGCAGCGGTGTAGCGTGCTTGTCTCGGCGATCACGTGCGCTACGCGGCGGCAGCGTCCGCCTTCGACCGTGTGACCCTAAGATGAAACCGGGGGTGGCGGTGGTGTAGCGTGCTTGTCTACCGGCGTCCGTCGTCTCGACGCGGCGGCGTCGCCACTCGACTCGCGTTACGGCTAAGAAGCGGCGTGGCGGTGGTGTCGCGATGCTCGTCTCGGCGTCCGCCGTCGCTACCCGGCAGCGTCCGCCTCAACTTTCGCGTAACCCTAAGATGACAGGGTGACTGTGGTGTCACGTGCTCCTCTCGGCGTCCGTAAATGCGCTTCGCGACAGCGTCCTCCTGAACTTCATAGCGCTAAGACATGGTGGCAATGGTGTCACGTGCTGCGTCTCGGCGTTACGTCGTCACTACATGACGGCAGCGTCGCCTGCGACTTCGCGTTGCACGCTAAAGGCGAGGGTGGCACTAGTGTCACGTGCTGTCTCGGTAATAAAATGCGTTGCTACCGCGATGGCGTCCGCCTCGACTTCGCGTTCGCTAAGATAGGATAAGCGGTGGTGTCACGTGCCGTGTAAAGTAAATCGTCGTCGCTAAGCTACGCTTGACGTCACGCCTCGACTTCGTAGCAGCTAAGGCGAGGTGGCAATGGTGTCACATACTTGTCTCGGCGTCGTGCGTCACTACCGTGACGACGTCGCCTCGACTTCGCGTGCGCTAAAGGCGAAATTGGCGGTGGTGTCACGTGCTCGTCTCGGCGTCAAAATCGTCGGTACCCGGCGGCGTCGCCTCGACTTCGCGTTTCGCTTGAACAGGAGTGGCAGTTAAATGTCTGGCTTCGTCTAAATGTCGTCCGTAAATGCGCTACGCGGCGGCGTCCGCCTCGACTTCGCGTTACGGTAAAGGCGAGGTGGCATTGGTGTCACGTGCTCATCTCGGCGTCGCGTCGTGCGCTACTGCGCGACATCTGCCTGCGACTTCGCGTGACCCTAAGATGAACAAGGTGGCAGCGGTGTAGCGTGCTTGTCTCGGCGTCCGTATTAAATGCGCTACGCGATAGCGTTCGCGTCGACTTCAGCGTGACCCTAAGATAGGCGAGGGTGGCAGCGGTGTAGCGTGCTTGTCACCGGTGTCGTGCGTCGCTAAAGTCGCGGCGGCGTCCGCCTCGACTTCGGCGTTACGATAAAGGCGAGGGTGGGAATGGTGTCACATGCTCGTCTCGGCGTCCGTCGTCGCTACCGCGACGACGTCCGCCTCGAATAGCGTTACGCTAAGGCAGGGAGGCAGTGGTGTCACGTGCTCGTCTCCGGCGTCCATTAAATCGGAATACCCCGACGGCAACGTCCGCCTCGACTTCAGCGTTCGCTAAGGCGGGGAGGTGGCAGTGGTGTCCTGACAAGCTTCGTCTACAAATGCGTCCGCCGTCGCTACCGCCCACGGCGTCCGCCTCGACTTCAGCGTAGCAGCTAAGACAGGGTGGCAATGGTGTCACATGCTTGTCTTAGCGTCCGTCGTCACTACCGTGACGACGTCCGCCTCGACTCGCGTTACGCTAAGACAGGGTGGCAGTGGTGTCACGTGTTCGTCTCGGCGTCCGTCGTCTGTACCGCGACGACGTCCGCCTCGACTCGCGTTTCGCTAAGACAGGGTGGCAGTGGTGTCACAAGCTCGTCTCGTTGTCCATCGTCGCTACCGCGACGACGTCCGCCTCGACTCGCGTTACGGTAAGACAGGGTGGCATTGGTGTCACGTGCTCATCTCGGCGTCCGTCGTCGCTACCGCGATATCTGCCTCGACTCGCGTGACCCTAAGATAGACAGGGTGGCAGCGGTGTGACGTGCTTGTCTCGGCGTCATTAAATTAAGCTACGCTGACGGCGTCATGTCGACTTCAGCGTGACCCTAAGATAGACAGGGTGGCAGCGGTGTAACGTGCTTGTCTCGGTGTCCGTCGTCGCTAAAGTGCGACGACGTCCGCCTCGACTCGCGTTACGATAAGACAGGGTGGCATTGGTGTAACGTGCTTGTCTCGGCGTCCGTCGTCGCTACCGCGACGACGTCCGCCTCGACTCGCGTAACGCTAAGACAGGATGGCAGTGGTCTCACGTGCTCGTCTCGTCGTCCATCGTCTCTACGGCGACGACGTCCGCCTCGACTCGCGTAACGCTAAGACAGGGTGGCAATGGTGTCACGTGCTTGTCTTGGCGTCCGTCGTCACTACCGTGACGAAGTCCGCCTCGACTCGCGTTACGCTAAGATAGGGTGGCAGTGGTGTCACGTGCTTGTCTCGGCGTCCGTCGTTGGTACCGCGACGACGTCTGCCTCGACTCACGTTTCGCTAAGACAGGGTGGCAGTGGTGTCTGGCTTCGTCTAAATCGTCCATCGTTGCTACGCGGCGGCGTCCGCCTCGACTTCGCGTTATGATAAAGGCAGGGTGGGATTGGTGTCACGTGCTCTTCTCGGCGTCCGTCGTCGCTACCGCGCCGACGTCCGCGTCGACTTCGCGTGACCCTAAGATAGGCGAGTGGCAGCGGTGTAGCGTGCTTGTCTCGGCGTCCGTCGTCTCTACAGCGGCGGCGTCGCCTCGACTCCGCGTTACGCCAAGACAGTGGCCGTGGTGTCGCGTGCTCGTCTCGGTGTCCATCGCCGCTACGCGGCGGCGTCCGCCTCGACTCGCGTTACCCTAAGATAGACAGGGTGGCAGTGGTGTCACGTGCTCATCTCGGCGTCCATCGTCGCTACCGCGACGATGTCCGCCTCGACTCGCGTTACGCTAAGACAGGGTGGTAGTGGTGTCACGTGCTCGTCTCGGCGTCGGTAAATCGTAAGCTACGCGACGACGTCGCCCTCGACCAGCGATGCAGCTAAGATAGGGTGTATAGTGGTGTCACGTGCTGCGTCTCGGCTTCGTCGTCGCTACGCGGCGTCCGCCTGTTCGCGTAACCCTAAGACGAAATTGGCGGTTGTGTCACGTGCTGCGTCTACGGCGTTAAATCGTTGCTACCACGGCGATGTCGCCCTCGACTTCGCGTTACACTAAGGCGACAGTGGCGATGGTGTCACGTGCTTTCGTCTTGGTGTAAAATCGTCGCTCTGCAGCGGCGACATCCGCCTACGGCTTCGCGCGTAACGCTTAGACAGGGTGGCTGTGGTGTCACGTGCTCGTCTTGGCGTCCATCGTCGCTTCTGGCAGCGACGACATCCGCCCTCGACTTCGTGTTTACGCTAAGATAGGATGGCGGTTAAGTGTCACGTGCTGCGTCTGCGTCGCGTCGTCACGTAAATTACGCTCTTTGCAGCGGCGTGCGCCTCGACTTCGCGTAGCAGCTTGAAGCAGGGTGGCAATGGTGTCACGTGCTTGTCTCGGCGTCGTCGTCACTACCGTGGCGGCGTCCGCCTCGACTTCGCGTTACGCTAAAACGAGGGTGGCGGTGGTGTCACGTGCTGCGTCTCGGCGTCCGTTTTCGGTACGCGGCGGCGTCGCCTCGACTTCCGTTTCGCTAAGACAGGGTGGCAGTGGTGTCACAAGCTCGTCTCGTCGTCGTAAATCGCCAGCTACCGCGGCAGCGTCCGCCTCGACTCGCGTTACGATAAGACAGGGTGGCATTGGTGTCACGTGCTCATCTCGGCGTCCGTCATCGCTACCGCGAGGACATCTGCCTCGACTCGCGTGACCCTAAGATAGACAGGGTGGCAGCGGTGTAACGTGCTTGTCTCGGCGTCCGTTATGCCGCTACGCGGCGGCGTCGCGTCGACTCGCGTGACCCTAAGATAGACAGGGTGGCAGCGGTGTAACTTGCTTATCTCGGCGTCCGTCGTCGCTAAAGTGCGACGACGTCCGCCTCGACTCGCGTTACGATAAGACAGGGTGGCATTGGTGTAACGTGCGCAAATGCGGCGTCGCATTAAATGCGCTACTGGCGGCGGCGTCCGCCTTCGACTTTCGCGTGACCCTAAGATGAGCGAGGGTGGCAGCGGTGTAGCCGTGCATGTCTCGGCGTCGCGTCGTCTCTAGCGACGACGTCGCCTCGACTCACGTTACGCTAACACAGGGGTGGCGGTGGTGCCGCGTGCCGTCTCGGCGTCCATAACGCTACCGCGATGACGTCGCCTCGACTTCGCGTAACCCTAAGATAGGCGAGGTGGCGGTGGTGTGGCGTGCTGCGTCTCGGCGTTAAATCGTTGCTACCGCGGCGATGTCGCCTCGACTTCGCGTTACACTAAGACAAAGTGGCGATGGTGTCACGCGTGCTCGTCTTGGCATCGTCGCCGCTACGCGACGACGTCCGCCTCGATTCACGTTACGCTAAGACAGGGTGGCAGTGGTGTCACGTTCTCGTCTCGGCGTGCGTCGTGCGCTACGCTGACGGCGTCCGCCCTCGACTTCAGCGTTTCGCTAAGATAGGATAGCAGTGGTGTCACGTGCTCGTCTCGTCGTCCGTCGTCGCTACCGCAACGACGTCCGCCTCGACTCGCGTAACGCTAAGACAGGGCGGCAATGGTGTCACGTGCTCGTCTCGGCGTCCGTTTTCGGTACCCCGACGACGTCCGCCTCGACTCGCGTTTCGCTAAGACAGGGTGGCAGTGGTGTCACAAGCTCATCTAAATGCGTCGTCCGCCGTCGCTACGCGGCGGCGTCCGCCCGACTTCGGCGTTACGATAAGGCGAGGTGGCATTGGTGTCCGCGTGCTCATCTCGGGCGTCGTCGTTGCTACGCGAGGACATACGCCTCGACTTCGCGTGACCCTAAGATAGACAGGGTGGCAGCGGTGTAACGTGCTTGTCTCGGCGTCCGTCGTCGCTACCGCGACGACGTCCGCGTCGACTCGCGTGACCCTAAGATAGATAGGGTGGCAGCGGTGTAACGTGCGTATCTCGGCGTCAGTTAAATAAGCTAAAGTGCTTGACGGCGTCCGCCTCGACTTCAGCGTAACCCTAAGATAAGGCGAGGTGGCATTGGTGTAGCGTGCTAACCGTCTCGGCGATAAAATAAAGCGCTACCGCGATGACGTCCGCCTCGACTCGCGTGACCCTAAGATAGACAGAGTGGCAGCGGTGTATCGTGCATGTCTCGTCGTCCGTCGTCTCTACCGCGACGAAGTCCGCCTCGACTCACGTTATGCTAACACAGGGTGGCAGTGGTGTCACGTGCTCGTCTCGGCGTCCATCGTCACTACCGCGACGACGTCCGCCTCGACTCGCGTAACCCTAAGATAGACAGGGTGGCAGTGGTGTCACGTGCTCGTCTCGGCGTCAGTCGTCGCTACCGCGACGACGTCCGCATCGACTCGCGTAACCCTAAGATAGGGTGGCAATGGTGTCACGTGCTCCTCTCGGCGTCCGTCGTTGCTTCCGCGACGACGTCCTCCTGGACTCGCGTAATGCTATGACATGGTGGCAATGGTGTCACGTGCTCGTCTTTGCGTCCGTCTTCACTACCGCGACGACGTCCGCCTCGACTCGCGTTACGCTAAGATAGGGTGGCACTGGTGTCACGTGCTCGTCTCGGTGTCCATCGTTGCTACCGTGACGACGTCCGCCTCGACTCGCGTTTCGCTAAGACAGGATGGCAGTGTTGTCACGTGCTCGTCTTGTCGTCCGTCGTGGCTACGGCGACGACGTCCGCCTCGACTCGCGTAACGCTAAGACAGGGTGGCAATGGTGTCACGTGCTTGTCTCGGCGTCCGTCGTCACTACCGCGACGACGTCCGCCTCGACTCACGTTACGCTAAGACAGGGTGGCAGTGGTGTCACGTGCTCGTCTCGGCGTCGCCGTTGGTACGCGCTGACGGCGTCGCCTCGACTTCGCGTTTACGCTAAAACAGGATGGCGGTGGTCTCACAAGCTTCGTCTGCGTCGTCCATAAATGCGCTACGCGGCGGCGTCACTCTCGACTTCAGCGTTACGATAAAGACAGGGTGGCATTGGTGTCACGTGCTTGTCTCGGCGTCCGTCGTGCGCTACCCGTGGCGGACGTCCGCCTCGACTTCGCGTGACCCTAAGATAAGCGAGGTGGCAGCGATTATGTAGCGATGCTTGTCTCGGCGTCCGTCGTCACTACGCGGCGGCGTCCGCCTCGACTCGCGTGACCCTAAGATCGACAGGGTGGCAGCGGTGTAACGTGCTTGTCTCGGCGTTCGTTGTCTCTACCGCGACGACGTCCGCCTCGACTCGCGTTACGATGTCTGAGGTGGCATTGGTGTTTACGTGCTGGTCTCGGCGTCCGTCGTCGCTACCGCGACGACGTCCGCCTCGACTCGCGTGACCCTAAGATAGACAGGGTGGCAGTGGTGTAACGTGCTTGTCTCGGCGTCCGTCGTCTCTACCGCGACGACGTCCGCCTCGACTCACGTTACGCTAAGACAGGGTGGCAGTGGTGTCACGTGCTCGTCTCGGCGTCCATCGTCGCTACCGCGACGACGTCCGCCTCGACTCGCGTAACCCTAAGATAGACAGGGTGGCAGCGGTGTAACGTGCTTGTCTCGGCGTCCGTCGTCTCTACCGCGACGACGTCCGCCTCGACTCGCGTTACGCTAAGACAGGGTGGCAGTGGTGTCACGTGCTCGTCTCGGCGTCCGTCATCACTACCGCGACGACATCCGCCTCGACTTGCGTTACCCTAAGATAGATAGGGTGGCAGTGGTGTCATGTGCTCATCTCGGCGTCTGTCGTCGCTACCGCGAGGATGTCCGCCTCGACTCCCGTTACGCTAAGACAGGGTGGCAGTGGTGTCACGTGCTCGTCTCGGCGTCCGTCCACCGCTTCGCTGACGGCGAAGCGCCTCGGCTCGCGTTGCAGCTAGATAGGGTGTATAGTGGTGTCACGTGCTGCGTCTCGGCTTCCGTCCTGCGCTACAGCGGCGGCGTCCACGCCTCGACTGGCGTAACCCTAAGACAGGGTGGCAGTGGTGTCACGTGCTCGTCTCGGCGTTCGTCGTTGCTACCGCGACGATGTCCGCCTCGACTCGCGTTACGCTAAGACAGGGTGGCAGTGGTGTCACGTTCTCGTCTTGGCGTCCGTCGTCACTACCATGACGACGCCCATCTCGACTCGCGTAACCCTAAGATAGACAGGGTGGCAGTGGTATCACGTGCTCGTCTCGGCGTCCATCGTTGCTGCCGCGACGACTTCCACCTCGACTCGTGTTACACTTAGACAGGGTGGCAATGGTGTCACGTGCTCCTCTCGGCGTCGATAAATGCCGATGCGCTGACGGCGTCCGCCTCGACTTCGCGTTCGTTAAGAGCGGTGGCAGTGGTGTCACAAGCTTCGTCTCGGCATCCGTCGTCACTACGCTGTGACGACATCCGCCTCGACTTCGCGTTACGATAAAGGCGAGGTGGCATTGGTGTCGTATGCTGCCGTCTCGGCGTCCGTCGTCGCTACGCGCGGCGACATCCGCCCTCGACTTCGCATGACCCTAAGATGAACAGGGTGGCGGCGGTATAGCGTGCTTGTCACCGGCGTCCGTCGTAAGCTACCGCTGACGGCGTCCGCCTTTCGACTTCGTGTGACCCTAAGATAGAGCGGGGTGGCGGTGGTGTAGCGTGCTTGTCTCGGCGTCCGTCGTCTCGACGCGGACGGCGTCGCCACCGACTCACGCGTTACGCGTAAGACAGGCGTGGCGGTGGTGTCGCGATGCTGCGTCTCGGCGTCCGTAAATGCGCTACCGCCGCGGCGTCCGCCTCAACTCACGTAACCCTAAGATCGACAGGGTGGCAGTGGTGTTACGTGCTCGTCTCGGCGTCCGTCGTCGCTACCGCGACGACGTCCTCCTGGACTCGCGTAACACTAAGACATGGAGGCAATGGTGTCCGCGTGCCGTCTACGGCGTTAAATCGTCACTACCCTTGACGGCGTCCGCCTCGACTTTCGCGTTACAGCTGAACAGGGTGGCACTAGTGTCACGTGCTCGTCTCGGTAATAAAATCGTTGCTACGCGATGGCGTCCGCCTCGACTTCGCGTTTACGCTAAGATAGGATGGCGGTGGTGTCACGTGCTGCCATTAATGCGTGCGTCCGTAAATACGCTAAGCGGCGTCGCCTGCGACTTCAGCGTATGCGCTAAGAGCGAGGGTAGCAATGGTGTCACATGCTTGTCTCGGCGTCCGTCGTCACTCTGGTAGGCGGCGTCGCCTCGACTTCAGCGTTGCAGCTAAAGACAGGGAGTGGCGGTGGTGTCGCGTGCTGCGTCTCGGCGTCCGTCGTCGGTACCCGTGACGGCGTCACGCCTCGACTTCGCGTTCGCTTAGAGCGAGGTGGCGATCGTGTCACAAGCTCGTCTCGTCGTCCGTAAATGCGCTACCGCATGGCGGCGTCCGCCTCGACTCGCGTTATGGTAAGACAGGGTGGCATTGGTGTCACGTGCTCATCTCGGCGTCCGTCGTCGCTACCGCGACATCTGCCTCGACTCGCGTGACCCTAAGATAGACAAGGTGGCAGCGGTGTAACGTGCTTGTCTCGGCGGCGTCCGGAAATCCGTCGCTACGCGATAGCGTTCGGCGTCGACTTCGCGTGACCCTAAGATGAGCGGGGTGGCAGCGGTGTAGCGTGCTTGTCTCGGTGTAAAATGCGTCGCTAAAGTGCGGCGGCGTCGCCTCGACTTCAGCGTTACGATAAGACGAAATTAGCAATGGTGTCACATGCTTGTCTCAGCGTCCGTCGTCACTACCGTGGCGGCGTCCGCCTCGACTTCGGCGTTACGCTAAGGCAGGGTGGCGGTGGTGTCACGTGCTGCGTCTGCCGGCGTTACGTCGTTGCTACCTTGACGATATCGCCTCGACTTCGCGTTCATGCAGCTAAGAGCAGGGTGGCAGTGGTGTCACGTTCTCGTCTTGGCGTCCGTCGTCACTACCATGACGACGCCCATCTCGACTCGCGTAACCCTAAGATAGACAGGGTGGCAGTGGTATCACGTGCTCGTCTCGGCGTCCATCGTTGCTGCCGCGACGACTTCCACCTCGACTCGTGTTACACTTAGACAGGGTGGCAATGGTGTCACGTGCTCCTCTCGGCGTCCGTCGTCGGTACCGCGACGACGTCCGCCTCGACTCGCGTTTCGTTAAGACAGGGTGGCAGTGGTGTCACAAGCTCGTCTCGGCATCCGTCGTCACTACCGCGACGACATCCGCCTCGACTCGCGTTACGATAAGACAGGGTGGCATTGGTGTCATGTGCTCGTCTCGGCGTCCGTGCGTAAGCTACTGGCGGCGACATCACTTCTCGACTTCGCATGACCCTAAGATGAAGCAGGGTGGCAGCGGTGTAGCGTGCTTGTCACCGGCGTCCGTCGTAAATCGCTACGCGGCGGCGTCCGCTTCGACTTCGATGTGACCCTAAGATAGACAGGGTGGCAGTGGTGTAACGTGCTTGTCTCGACGTCCGTCGTCTCGACCGCGACGACGTCCGCCTCGACTCACGTTACGCTAAGACAGCGTGGCAGTGGTGTCACGTGCTCGTCTCAGCGTCCATCGTCGCTACCGCAACGACGTCCGCCTCAACTCGCGTAACCCTAAGATAGACAGGGTGGCAGTGGTGTCACGTGCTCCTCTCGGCGTCCGTCGTCGCTTCCGCGACGACGTCCTCCTGGACTCGCGTAACGCTAAGACATGGTGGCAATGGTGTCACGTGCTCGTCTCGGCGTCCGTCGTCACTACCGCGACGACGTCCGCCTCGACTCGCGTTACGCTAAGACAGGGTGGCACTGGTGTCACGTGCTCGTCTCGGTGTCCGTCGTTGCTACCGCGACGACGTCCGCCTCGACTCGCGTTTCGCTAAGACAGGATGGCAGTGGTGTCACGTGCTCGTCTCGTCGTCCGTCGTCGCTACCGCGACGACGTCCGCCTCGACTCGCGTAACGCTAAGACAGGGTGGCAATGGTGTCACATGCTTGTCTCAGCGTCCGTCGTCACTACCGTGACGACGTCCGCCTCGACTCGCGTTACGCTAAGACAGGGTGGCAGTGGTGTCACGTGCTCGTCTCGGCGTCCGTCGTCGGTACCGCGACGACGTCCGCCTCGACTCGCGTTTCGCTTAGACAGGGTGGCAGTCGTGTCACAAGCTCGTCTCGTCGTCCATCGTCGCTACCGCGACGACGTCCGCCTCGACTCGCGTTACGGTAAGACAGGGTGGCATTGGTGTCACGTGCTCATCTCGGCGTCCGTCGTCGCTACCGCGACATCTGCCTCGACTCGCGTGACCCTAAGATAGACAAGGTGGCAGCGGTGTAACGTGCTTGTCTCGGCGTCCGTAAATGCGCTACAGCGATGGCGTTACGCGTCGACTTCAGCGTGACCCTAAGATGAAGACAATTGGCAGCGGTGTAGCGTGCTTGTCTCGGTGTAAATCGTCGCTAAAGTCGTGACGGCGTCGCCTCGACTTCAGCGTTACGATAAGGCGAGTGGTGGCAATGGTGTCACATGCTTGTCTCGGCGTCGCGTCGTCACTACCGTGGCGGCGTCGCACTTCGACTTCGCGATGCACCTTCAAGGCGAGGGTGGCAGTGGTGTCACGTGCTCGTCTCGGCGTCCGTCGTCGGTACCGCGACGACGTCCGCCTCGACTCGCGTTTCGCTAAGACAGGGTGGCAGTGGTGTCACAAGCTCGTCTCGTCGTCCATCGTCGCTACCGCCACGACGTCCGCCTCGACTCGCGTAACGCTAAGACAGGGTGGCAATGGTGTCACATGCTTGTCTTAGCGTCCGTCGTCACTACTCTGGCGGCGTCCGCCCTCGACTTCAGCGTTCACGCTAAGAGCAGGGTGGCGGTGGTGTCGCGTGTTAGATCTCGGCGTCGTCGTAAATGCTACGCTGACGGCATCCGCCGACTCGACTTCATTCGCTAAGAGCGAGGTGGCGATGGTGTCACAAGCTTCGTCTGGGTGTCCGCCAAATGCGCTACGCTGACGGCGTCCGGCCGACTTCGCGTTACGGTAAGAGCGAGGTGGCATTGGTGTCACGTGCTCATCTCGGCGTCCGTCGTCGCTACCGCGATATCTGCCTCGACTCGCGTGACCCTAAGATAGACAGGGTGGCAGCGGTGTAACGTGCTTGTCTCGGCGTCCGTCGTCGCTACGCGGCAGCGTCGCGTCGACTTCGCGTGACCCTAAGATAGGCGGGGTGGCAGCGGTGTAGCGTGCTTGTCTCGGTGTCAAGTCGTCGCTAAAGTGCGGCGGCGTCCGCCTCGACTTCAGCGTTACGATAAGGCAGGGTGGCATTGGTGTAGCGATGCTTGTCTCGGCGTCCGTCGTGCGCTACGCTGACGGCGTCCGCCTCGACTTCGCGTAACAGCTAAGACAGGATGGCGGTGGTCTCGCGTGCTCGTCTAAATGCGTCCATCGTCTCTCTGGCGGCGGCGTCGCCTCGACTTTCGCGTAACGCTAAGGCGAAATTGGCAATGGTGTCACGTGCTTGTCTTGGCGTCCGTCGTCACTACCGTGACGACGTCCGCCTCGACTCGCGTTACGCTAAGATAGGGTGGCAGTGGTGTCACGTGCTCGTCTCGGCGTCAGTCGTCGGTACCGCGACGACGTCTGCCTCGACTCGCGTTTCGCTAAGACAGGGTGGCAGTGGTGTCACAAGCTCGTCTCGTCGTCCATCGTTGCTACCGCGACGACGTCCGCCTCGACTCGCGTTATGATAAGACAGGGTGGCATTGGTGTCACGTGCTCGTCTCGGCGTCCGTCGTCGCTACCGCGACGACGTCCGCCTCGACTCGCGTGACCCTAAGATAGACAGGGTGGCAGCGGTGTAACGTGCTCGTCTCGGCGTCCGTCGTCTCTACCGCGACGACGTCCGCCTCGACTCACGTTACGCTAAGACAGGGTGGCAGTGGTGTCACGTGCTCGTCTCGGTGTCCATCATCGCTACCGCGACGACGTCCGCCTCGACTCGCGTTACCCTAAGATAGACAGGGTGGCAGTGGTGTCACGTGCTCATCTCGGCGCCTTTCGTTGCTACCGCGACGATGTCCGCCTCGACTCGCATTACGTTAAGACAGGGTGGTAATGGTGTCACGTGCTCGTCTCGGCGTCCGTCGTCGCTACCGCGACGACGTCCGCCTCGACCCGCGTTACGCTAAGATAGGGTGTATAGTGGTGTCACGTGCTCGTCTCGGCTTCCGTCGTCGCTACCGCGACGACGTCCGCCTCGACTCGCGTAACCCTAAGACAGGGTGGCAGTTGTGTCACGTGCTCGTCTCGGCGTTCGTCGTTGCTACCGCGACGATGTCCGCCTCGACTCGCGTTACACTAAGACAGAGTGGCAGTGGTGTCACGTGCTCGTCTTGGTGTCCGTCATCGCTACAGCGACGACATCCGCCTCCTCTCGCGTAACGCTAAGACAGGGTGGCAGTGGTGTCACGTTCTCGTCTTGGCGTCCGTCGTCGCTACCGCGACGACATCCGCCTCGACTCGTGTTTCGCTAAGATAGGATGGCAGTGGTGTCACGTGCTTTCGTCACAAATGGAAGTAAAATACGTCGCTCTTGCAGCGGCGATACGCCTCAACTTCGCGTAACGCTTGAGCGAGGTGGCAATGGTGTCGCGTGCTTGTCTCGGCGTCCGTCGTCACTACGTGGCGGCGTCCGCCTCGACTTCGCGTTACGCTAAAGGCGAAGTGGCGGTGGTGTCACGTGCTGCGTCTCGGCGTCCGTTTTCGGTACGCGGCGGCGTCCGCCTCGACTTCCGTTTACGCTAAGAGCGAGGTGGCGGTGGTGTCTGGCTGGTCTCGTCGTCCGTAAATGCGTCGCTACTGGCGGCGGCGTCGCCTCGACTTGCGTTACGCTAAGACAGGGTGGCATTGGTGTCACGTGCTCGTCTCGGCGTCCGTCATCGCTACCGCGACATCTGCCTCGACTCGCGTGACCCTAAGATAGACAAGGTGGCAGCGGTGTAACGTGCTTGTCTCGGCGTCCGTCGTCGCTACCGCGATGACGTTCGCGTCGACTCGCGTGACCCTAAGATAGACAGGGTGGCAGCGGTGTAACGTGCTTGTCTCGGTGTCCGTCGTCGCTAAAGTGCGACGACGTCCGCCTCGACTCGCGTTACGATAAGACAGGGTGGCATTGGGTATGGCGATGCTGGAAATGCAGGCGTCCGTCGTCGCTACCGCGACGACGTCCGCCTCGACTCGCGTGACCCTAAGATAGACAGGGTGGCAGCGGTGTATCGTGCATGTCTCAGCGTCCGTCGTCTCTAACGCGACAACGTCCGCCTCGACTCACGTTACGCTAACACAGGGTGGCAGTGGTGCCACGTGCTCGTCTCGGCGTCCATCGTCGCTACCGCGATGACGTCCGCCTCGACTCGCGTAACCCTAAGATAGACAGGGTGGCAGTGGTGTGACGTGCTCGTCTCGGCGTTCGTCGTTGCTACCGCGACGATGTCCGCCTCGACTCGCGTTACACTAAGACAAAGTGGCAGTGGTGTCATGTGCTCGTCTTGGCATCCGTCATCGCTACCGCGACGACATCCGCCTCGACTCACGTTACGCTAAGACAGGGTGGCAGTGGTGTCACGTTCTCGTCTTGGCGTCCGTCGTCGCTACCGCGACGACGTCCGCCTCGACTCGCGTTTCGCTAAGATAGGATAGCAGTGGTGTCACGTGCTGCGTCTAAGTAAATCGTCGTCGTCGCTACACTTAGCAGCGTCACGCCTCGACTTCGCGTAACGCTAAGGCGAGCGGCAGTGGTGTCACGTGCTCGTCTCGGCGTCCGTTTTCGGTACCGCGACGACGTCCGCCTCGACTTCCGTTTCGCTAAGACAGGGTGGCAGTGGTGTCACAAGCTCGTCTCGTCGTCCATCGTCGCTACCGCGACGACGTCCGCCTCGACTCGCGTTACGATAAGACAGGGTGGCATTGGTGTCACGTGCTCATCTCGGCGTCCGTCGTTGCTACCGCGAGGACATCTGCCTCGACTCGCGTGACCCTAAGATAGACAGGGTGGCAGCGGTGTAACGTGCTTGTCTCGGCGTCCGTCGTCGCTACCGCGACGACGTCCGCGTCGACTCGCGTGACCCTAAGATAGACAGGGTGGCAGCGGTGTAACGTGCTTATCTCGGCGTCCGTCGTCGCTAAAGTGCGACGACGTCCGCCTCGACTCGCGTAACCCTAAGATAAGACAGGGTGGCATTGGTGTAACGTGCTCGTCTCGGCGTCCGTCGTCGCTACCGCGATGACGTCCGCCTCGACTCGCGTGACCCTAAGATAGACAGAGTGGCAGCGGTGTATCGTGCATGTCTCGTCGTCCGTCGTCTCTACCGCGACGAAGTCCGCCTCGACTCACGTTATGCTAACACAGGGTGGCAGTGGTGTCACGTGCTCGTCTCGGCGTCCATCGTCACTACGCGGCGGCGTCGCCTCGACTCAGCGTAACCCTAAGATAAGCGAGGTGGCGGTGGTGTCGCGTGCTGCGTCTCGGCGTCGATCGTCGCTACGCGGACGGCGTCCGCTTATCGACTTCGCGTAACCCTAAGATAGGGTAGCAATGGTGTCACGTGCTCCTCTCGGCGTCCGTCGTTGCTTCATGACGGCGTCCTCCTGAACTTCGCGTAATGCTATGACATGGTGGCAATGGTGTCACGTGCTCGTCTTTGCGTCCGTCTTCACTACCGCGACGACGTCCGCCTCGACTCGCGTTACGCTAAGATAGGGTGGCACTGGTGTCACGTGCTCGTCTCGGTGTCCATCGTTGCTACCGTGACGACGTCCGCCTCGACTCGCGTTTTGCTAAGACAGGATGGCAGTGGTGTCACGTGCTTGTCTCGTTGTCCGTCGTCGCTACCGCGACGACGTTCGCCTCGACTGGTGTAACGCTAAGACAGGGTGGCAATGGTGTCACGTGCTTGTCTCGGCGTCCATCATCACTACCGCGACGTCGTCCGCCTCGACTCGCGTTACGCTAAGACATGGTGGCACTAGTGTCACGTGCTTTCGTCTCGGCGTCGCCGTTGGTACGCGGCGGCGTCGCCTCGACTTCGCGTTCGCTAAAACGAGGATGGCGATGGTCTCACAAGCTTCGTCTAAATGCGTCCATAAATAAGCTACCCGCGGCAGGCGTCCGCCTCGACTTGCGTTACGATAAGACAGGGTGGCATTGGTGTCACGTGCTCGTCTCGGCGTCCGTCGTCGCTACCGCGACGACGTCCGCCTCGACTCGCGTGACCCTAAGATAGACAGGGTGGCAGCGGTGTAACGTGCTCGTCTCGGCGTCCGTCGTCGCTACCGCGACGACGTCCGCCTCGACTCGCGTGACCCTAAGATAGACAGGGTGGCAGCGGTGTAACGTGCTTGTCTCGGCGTTCGTTGTCGCTAGCGCGACGACGTCCGCCTCGACTCGCGTTACGATATCACAGGGTGGCATTGGTGTTACGTGCTAGTCTCGGCGTCCGTAAATTAAGCTACGCGGCGGCGTCGCCCTCGACTTCAGCGTGACCCTAAGATGAACGAGGGTGGCGGTGGTGTAGCGTGCTTGTCTCGGCGTCCGTCGTCTCTACCGCGACGACGTCCGCCTCGACTCACGTTACGCTAAAGAGCGAGTGGCGATGGTGTCACGATGCTTGTCTCGGCGTCCATCGTCGGCTACCGCGGCGGCGTCCGCCTCGATTTCGCGTAACCCTAAGTAGGCGAGGGTGGCAGTGGTGTCACGTGCTCGTCTCGGCGTCCGTCGTCGCTACCGCGACGACGTCCGCCTCGACTCGCGTTACGCTAAGACAGGGTGGCAGTGGTGTCACGTGCTCGTCTCGGCGTCCGTCTTCGCTACCTCGACGACATCCGCCTCGACTTGCGTTACCCTAAGATAGATAGGGTGGCAGTGGTGTCATGTGCTCATCTCGGCGTCTGTCGTCGCTACCGCGAGGATGTCCGCCTCGACTCGCGTTACGCTAAGACAGGGTGGCAGTGGTGTCACGTGCTCGTCTCGGCGTCCATTGTCGCTACCGCGACGACGTCCGCCTCGACTCGCGTTACGCTAAGATAGGGTGTATAGTGGTGTCACGTGCTCGTCTCGGCTTCCATCGTCGCTACCGCGACGACGTCTGCCTCGACTCGCGTAACCCTAAGACAAGGTGGCAGTGGTGTCACGTGCTCGTCTCGGCATGCGTCATTGCTATCGTGACGATGTCCGCCTCGACTCGCGTTACGCTAAGACAGAGTGGCAGTGGTGTAACGTGCTCGTCTTGGCGTCCGTCACCGCTACCGCGACGATGTCCGCCTCGACTCGCGTTACGCAAAGACAGGGTGGCAGTGGTGTCACATTCTCGTCTTGGCGTCCGTCGTCGCTACCACGACGACGCCCGTCTCGACTCGCGTAACCCTAAGATAGACAGGGTGGCAGTGGTGTCACGTGCTCGTCTCGGCGTCTGTCGTCGCTGCCGCGACGACGTCCACCTCGACTCGCGTTACACTTAGATAGGGTGGCAATGGTGTCACGTGCTCGTCTCGGGGTCCGTCGTCACTACCGCGACGACGTCCGCCTCGACTCGCGTTACGCTAAGACAGGGTGGCACTGGTGTCACATGCTCGTCTCGGTGTCCGTCGTTGCTACCGCGACGACGTCCGCCTCGACTCGCGTTTCGCTAAGACAGGATGGCAGTGGTGTCACGTGCTCGTCTCGTCGTCCGTCGTCGCTACCGCGACGACGTCCGCCTCGACTCACGTAACGCTAAGACAGGGTGGCAATGGTGTCACGTGCTTGTCTCGGCGTCCGTCGTCACTACCGTGACGACGTCCGCCTCGACTCGCGTTACGCTAAGACAGGGTGGCAGTGGTGTCACGTGCTCGTCTCGGCGTCCGTCGTCGGTACCGCGACGACGTCCGCCTCGACTCGCGTTTCGCTAAGACAGGGTGGCAGTGGTGTCACAAGCTCGTCTCGTCGTCCATCGTCGCTACCGCGACGACGTCCGCCTCGACTCGCGTTACGATAAGACAGGGTGGCATTGGTGTCACGTGCTCGTCTCGGCGTCCGTCGTCGCTACCGCGACAACGTCCGCCTCGACTCGCGTGACCCTAAGATAGACAGGGTGGCAGCGGTGTAACGTGCTTGTCTCGGCGTCCGTCGTCGCTACCGCGACGACGTCCGCCTCGACTCACGTTACGCTAAAACAGGGAGGCGATGGTGTCACGTGCTCGTCTCGGCGTCCGTTGTCGCTACTGCGACGACGTCCGCCTCGACTCGCGTTACCCTAAGATAGACAGGGTGGCATTGGTGTCACGTGCTCGTCTCGGCGTCCGTCGTCGCTACCGCGACGATGTCCGCCTCGACTCGCGTTACGCTAAGACAGGGTGGCAGTGGTGTCACGTGCTCGTCTCGGCGTCCATCGTCGCTACCGCGACGACGTCCGCCTCGACTCGCGTTATGCTAAGATAGGGTGTACATTGGTGTCACATGCTCGTCTCGGCTTCCGTCGTCGCTACGCGGCGGCGTCCGCCGACTTCAGAGTTACGCTAAGACAGGGTGGCAATGGTGTCACGTGCTCGTCTCGGCGTCCGTCGTCGCTACCGCGACAACGTCCGCCTCGACTCGCGTTACGCTAAGACAGGGTGGCAGTGGTGTCACAAGCTCGTCTCGTCGTCCATCGTCGCTACCGCGACGACGTCTGCCTCGACTCGTGTTACGCTAAGATAGGGTGTATAGTGGTGTCACGTGCTCGTCTCGGCGTTCGTCGTTGCTACCGCGACGATGTCCGCCTCAACTCGCGTTACGCTAAGACAGGGTGGCAGTGGTGTCACGTGCTCGTCTTGGCGTCCATGGTCTCTACCGCGACGAGGTCCGCCTCGAATCGCGTTATGCTAAGATAGGGTGTACATTGGTGTCACATGCTCGTCTCGGCTTCCGTCGTCGCTACCGCGACGACGTCCGCCTCGACTCGCGTAACCCTAAGACAGGGTGGCAGTGGTGTCACGTGCTCGTCTCGGCGTTCGTCGTTGCTACCGCGACGATGTCCGCCTCGACTCGCGTTACGCTAAGACAGAGTGGCAGTGGTGTCACGTGCTCGTCTTGGCGTCCGTCATCGCTACCGCGACGACGTCCGCCTCGACTCGCGTTACGCTAAGACAGGGTGGCAGTGGTGTCACGTGCTCGTCTTGGCGTCCGTCGTCCCTACCGCGACGTCACGTGCTTGTCTCGGCGTAACCCTAAGATAGACAGGGTGGCAGTGGTGTCACGTGCTTGTCTCGGCGTCCGTCGTTGCTACCGCGACGACGTCCTCCTCGACTAGCGTTACGCTAAGATAGGGTGGCAATGGTGTCACGTGCTCCTCTCGGCGTCCGTCGTCGCTTCCGCGACGACGTCCTCCTGGACTCGCGTAACGCTAAGACATGGTGGCAATGGTGTCACGTGCTCGTCTCGGTATCCGTTGTCACTACCGTGACGACGTCCGCCTCGACTCGCGTTACGCTAAGACAGGGTGGCAGTGGCGTCACATGCTCGTCTCAGCGTCCGTTGTCGCTACCGCGATGACGTCCGCCTCAACTCGCGTTTCGCTATGACAGGGTGGCAGTGGTGTCACGTGCTCGTCTCGTCGTCCATCGTCGCTACCGCGACGATGTCCGCCTCGATTCGCGTATCGCTAAGACAGGGTGGCAATGGTGTCATGTGCTCGTCTCGGCGTCCGTCGTCACTACCGCGACGACGTCCGCCTCAACTCGTGTTATGCAAGGACAGAGTGGCAGTGGTGTCACGTGCTCGTCTCAGCGTCCGTCGTCGCTACCGCGACGACGTCCGCCTCGACTCGTTTTCGCTAAGACAGGGTGGCAGTGGTGTCACATGCTCGTCTCGTCGTCCGTTGTCGCTACCGCGACGATGTCCGCCTCGACTCGCGTTACGATAAGACAGTGTGGCATTGGTGTCACGTGCTCGTCTCGGCGTCCGTCGTCGCTACCGCGACCACGTCCGCCTCGACTCGTGTGACCGTAAGATTGACAGGGTGGCAGCAGTGTAACGTGCTCGTTGTTGGTGTCAAATCGGCGGATCTCGGGTAGGGGGCCCGGATCTGTGCGTCAAGGCTGATGGTAACAAGAAGCGAGGGACACATATGTTTACCCAGGTTCGGGCCCTCTCGATGGAGGTAAAACCCTACTTCCTTCTTGATTAATATTGATAATATGGGTAGTATAAGAGTAGATCTACCACGAGATCGTAGAGGCTAAACCCTAAGAGCTAGCCTATGATGGTATGATTGTAATTGTGATCGGCCTTCTAAGGACCGACCTCTCCGGTTTATATAGACACTGCAGAGGGCTAGGGTTTACATGGAGTTGGTTACAAGGAAGGAAACATAATATCCGGATCACCAAGCTTGCCTTCCACGCCAAGGAAAGTCCCATCCAGACACGGGCCGAAGTCTTGAGTCTTGTATCTTCACGCTTCAATAGTCCGGACGTTGTACACAATCTGGCTGTCCGGATACCCCCTAATCGAGGACTCCCTCGGTAGCCCTGAACCAGGCTTCAATGACGATGAGTCCGGTAGCGCGATATTGTCTTGACATTGCGAGGCGGGTTCCTCCTCGAATACTCCAACGTAATTATCGAACACTCAAACCGTGTCCGGATCCACAAGATGATAAATGCGCGTATGCCACCGTAGAGAATGATGTTTCACAAATGCAATCTCGACAACTTTTTGAGCAGCATGACGATATCCTCTGATCCGGTCATTATTCAAACCGTCTTTCCCCAATCAGCCACGGCGCATATTGCGAGGCGGTTTCCTTGACACGTCTTGGCAAAGCAGAGATCATGCCCCCTCATTACGGGATTCTCATCAATACGGGTATGGGTAATCCCACCACATCATTAATCGTGGCGCTTGGGAAGCAAGCGATTTCCAACGGGCAAGTGGGGAGGCGCACCGCTTTCGTCGCCTCCATAAAGGGATAAGATTTCCTCATTTTTACCCACACCTTCTTCCTTCTCTGCCCATTCTTGCCCCCTCGAGCTCCAGCACCCAAGCCCAAGTCTCCTCCGCACAGCTAGACATGTCCGGAGCAGGAGGCAAGTAGGTGGCTTCCACCGTCGAGGAGAAGCACATCACAAATCTTCGGGCGGCCGGATACTCGCAGACATGGCGCACCGGCTACCGGACGCTGGGCAGGTCATTCCGACCCCAGGACCCCACGAGAGAGTCGTGTTCGTTGCCCACTTCGTCCGTGGACTGGGATTTCCACTCCATCCCTTCGTCCGCGGGCTCATGTTCTACTATGGCCTAGATTTCCATGATCTAGCCCCGAATTTCGTCCTCAACATCTCGGTGTTCATCGTCGTTTTTGAGGCTTTCCTCCGCATCCGGCCTCACTTCGGCCTGTTGCTGCAAATCTTCTGCGTGAAGCCGAAGATTGTGCTGTGACCAACAAGCGGAGTGTGGAGGGGCCATGGTGGGCAAGATGCCTAACGTCACCTGGCTGGACGACTCCTTTGCAGAGACCGTAAAAGGATGGCAATCGGGGTGGTTCTACATCACCGAGCCGCGCGGCGCCAGCTGGGCGGTGGCCCCCGAGTTTCGATCCGGAATCCCTATGCAGCTCACCTCCTGGGAAAAGAAGGACCTGTCCTGGGGTGATTCCACGGAGCTGGCCGGACTCCAGATATGCATCAAAAGCATGAAGGACAAGAACATCAAGCTTGTCAATGTGATCCAGGTCATGCTCATTCGCCGGATCCTGCCCTGCCAAAGGCGGGCGGTAAATCTGTGGGAGTTCGTCCCGGCCGAACACCGGACGCTCCGGAAACTCTAAGGCATGACGCACAAAGGCGCATGGAAAGTGTTGTTCAAGGCCTCCGAAGTACCTCCTCCCACATCCGAGGACCGCGGACTTCATGCAGCGCGGCCCCCGAATCCGGTGAGTTTTGGGACCACCACCGGGTTTAGTTTTTTTCTTCCAATACATTCATGGGGTAGTTTTAAGTATACATATATATTTGCTTCAGGATTATGTGAAGACAGCGGAGCGGATTGACTATCCGGCTCCGTTGCCGGAAGATCCAGCGGATGCTCTCCTGACGGAGATGCTAGTCCCGGCACCATACAAGGTGCCGGAGAAGAAGGCCGAAAAGAAGGCCTCGGGGACTAGGAAGGGTCTCCGGCGTAAGGTTGCGTCCGAAGCCTCGTCCGAAGACGACGAGGCGGACTCCTCCCACGAAGGGGAGGAGGAAGAAGAAGAAGACGCCCCGTCCGGGAAGGATGAGTGAGGGAGTCATGGATTAGGGGGTATCCGGACAGCCGGACTGTGTACAACGTCCGGACTATTGAAGCGTGAAGATAGAGTAAATTGCTCAAAGCCACCACATTTGTGGCTAGGATACTGCAAAACTACCGCTTTTGGCAAAATCACGAAAAACCACCACTTCTGTGGCAAGTGAGTAACAAATCCCACTGATTCGAAACTAAGCCGCGTTAATAGCAAAACTGACAGGTGGGACTCGCATGTCTAGGCTGATGTGGCAAAGACTAGTTCTAGTCAATGTTTGACCTGCTGAGGTGGACATGGGTCCCACTTGTCTGCCACAACTCTTATCTCCTCTCTCTCATGTCCTTCCTGCCACATGCCCGCACCCTACCTGCACCCCAGTCAACTCCGACGAGGCCTAGCCCCTGTGCGCCCGCCCCCTGCCTGCTCCGGCGAGGCCGAGCTGCCGCATGCCCGCCCACTGCCTGCCCCTCGTCGCGCGCGCTCCCTCCCCCTGCCTGCTCCATGCCGCGCCCGCCCCTTGCCTGCTCCGGCCGAGGCCGAGCGGCGTGAGCCAACGCCCGGCCTGCTCCGACAAAGGCCGAGCTACCGTCTTGGCGTCGCCAAAGACGCACGGGTCGAGGTCGATCGGCAGCGGTGAACGCAACCATGCCCAACCGTGAGAAGCTGGTGAATCGTGGCGGTGGCGTCTGAGGGAGCCCTGCGGCGGTGGGTTCAAAGGCGACGGCGGCGGGCCTTGTTGTGGCCAACCGCTTGACCTGGCGGCGGCTCGGCGGGCGACTCCTCGCTGCCAGATGCTCCTGTCGTGGCCGGCCACTAGTGAATCGATAACGACGGCGATGCAGGGTCCCTGCGACGGTGGGGTTCGAGTCCAATCGGCGGCGGCGATGCCGGGGCCCAACGGCGGTGGTTGGAGCCTGTTTTGGACGGGAAACAACGGCGGAGGGCGGATCTGGAGGCGGGAGATCGATTCCGGCCGGATCGGTGTCCGGCGATGGCGGCGACAATTGCGTACGGCGTCCTTCGCCGCCGCCAAATTGGCCGAGGAGCGCCCGAGCGAATGTGAGGAGGAAAGGCGGAGGTGTGAGGCTGACATGGGCCCTTGCCACCTCGGCATATTATCCAGCTAAACACGCCAAATCAGCCCGACATGTGGGGCCAACTCGTCCGGTTCCTTTGTTGAAGCGCGTCTCGATTTGAATTAGTGCGATTTGTTACTCACTTGTCGCGGAGTCGGTGGTTTTTCGTGATTTTTTTTGCAAAAGCGGTGGTTTTGGAGTATTCTAGCCACAAATGTGGTGGCTTTGAGCAATTTACTCATGAAGATACAAGACTCAAGACTTCGGCCCGTGTCCGGATGGTACTTTCCTTGGCATGGAAGGCAAGCTTGGCAATCCGGATATTATATTTCCTTCCTTGTAACCAACTCCATGTAAACCCTAGCCCTCCCCGGTGTCTATATAAACCGGAGAGGTTGGTCCTTAGAAGGCCGATCACAATTACAATCATACCATCATAGGCTAGCTCTTAGGGGTTTAGCCTCTACGATCTCGTGGTAGATCTACTCTTGTACTACCCATATCATCAATATTAATCAAGCGAGAAGTAGGGTTTTACCTCCATCGAGAGGGCGAACACAGGTAAACATCTGTGTCCCTTGCTTCCTGTTACCATCAGCCTTGATGCACAGATCGGGACCCCCTACCGAGATCCGCCGGTTTGACACCGACATTGGTGCTTTCATTGAGAGTTCCTCTCTGTCGCTTGCCCGTCGAGCTCGATGGCTCCTTCGATCATCATCAACGGCGCTGTCGGCGAGACTCCCCACGGACAGACCTTCGTATTTGGCGGCCGCTTTCTGGGCCGACTCAGCAGCCATCTAGAAGCAGATCGGCAGCTCGCCCTGGCCACCAGTCGAGTTCGGAAACCTGAACTACACGGCGGACATCAGCGGAGACCTGATCTTCGATGGATTTGGGCCTATTCCAGGAGCGCCGGACAGTCTTGACGAGCACGGCTTAGACCTGCCATCGGATGAAGCCCGGGGTATCGCCCCCGTAGTATCTCCGAACCTAGATCCGGAGCAGGCTGCGCCGCCTAAGGACGGAGGGATGGACCCCACCCCGGTCGGCGCCCTCGCCGGCGGTGGAGCCGAACACGGTCCTACCTCTGCGGTGGCCAGCGACTCAAGCCCGGATTCGTATCCCGGCGTTGGTTCCAGTCCGCACACTCCGAGCCCGTCGGGCGGGATGAGCTCGGTAATGGAGTTCACCGCTGCGGATATGTTCGGCACTTTCGCCCTTTGGCGACATCTTTGGACTCATTAAAGTCTCTTTCTTTGTCAGGAGGCTCTTCGCCAAACTATGTCCGGCTTGAGTGGGAGGCAGGCGATGAAGGAATTTGTTGCCCACCCACCACCCACTTCATTGCCACGGTCGATGAGTTAACCGAGGTACTGAATTTCGACTCCGAAGACGTCGACGGTATGGACGATGATGCAGGAGAAGAACAAGAACCAGCGCTCACTGGGCGGTGGACAACCACCTCTTCTTATGATATATATATATGGTGGACACTCTGAAGGAGACAAATGGCGATGAGGCAACGGAGGATAAAACCTCAGGGAAAAAACCAAAGAATGGGCGTCGTCGGCGTCACTCCAAGCCCCGCCACACTAATACCGGCCCAGGAGACGAAAACAATCCGAATGATGCTGAAAAAGAATACAACCCTGATCAGCCCGCCTTGAGCGGGCGAGCAGGGAGGATGAGCGAGTCAGCCCGGAAGAGCGAGCTGACAGGCGAATACCGGAGGAGGACAGCTACATGCCCCCCTCCGAAGACGAGATTAGCCTCAGCGATGACGAATTCGGCGTGCCTGAGGATCCCGTAGAGCAGGAGCGCTTCAAGCGTCGACTTATAGCCACTGCAAGGAGCCTGAAAAATAAACAGCAACAACTCCAAGCTGATCAAGATCTGCTCACAGGTAGATGGACGGAAGTCCTGGCAGCCGAGGAATACGGACTCGAGCACCATACGGCTGACCGGCCACCACGTGGCCGGGATAAAACGGCATACCAGTCCGCATACCATCCAACACCCCCACGCCAACACACTACGGCCTGGGGCAACAAAACAGGACAGCCAAGTGAAAGTGCAATCATGCCCTTAATCATATTTTGATGTTGATGACAACACATATGTTCGGGACTAATCATGTTTATCAAGTATATCTCAGGATTATGTTTCAAAGACCGTGTGCATGAATCATGACTAGGGACAAAAAGCATATAACTCAAGAATGGAGATACAATATGTCGACTTCATTTATGGTTTGTTCTTGAGTATAGGGATCCAACACTATTAAGAGGGGATCGATGGATCTAGTGAAAAACTTGCTCAAAAGCTACTATTTCTATACCTTGCCTTCGGACGTCCGGTGTTCTACGGACGTCCGGCCACTTTCGGACGTCTGGCGTTCCACAACAGAAGCATTTCTACGGATGTCCGGAACTCTCCGGACATCCGACACTTTCTATGAAGCATTCTTACGGACGTCCGGACCCTCCGGTCGTCCGTGCTCTGGATGTCCGGCCCTGCTCGGACGTCCGTATCATGTACACTGGGTTGTGGCTCACATTTTCACAGTGGTCGGTCGTCCGATGACTGTCGGACGTCCGGACCTATTTGTGCCTCCGACGTCCGACGTTCTCCGGACGTCCGGCCCATCCTGTACCCAAAACGGTCACTTTTACCCACCACCTATATATATATACCTTTCCTTTCCACGGGATAGGATTGACCATTCACCTTGAACCTATCAAGAACACTCCTCACTCTCTCTCTCTCATTCAACCACACCAAATCCTAGATTCCCAAGTGTTCTAGGAGCATTTGAGAGAAGTTCTCCAATCAAGTGATAGATCCACTTCTTCCCCTTCTTTGCACCAAAGAAATTCGTGACTTGAGCAAGTTTTGAGCTTTCCCCCATCGTTCTTGTTACTCTTGGAGGTTGGAGACTCCTAGGCGGTAGGAGTCGTTCGGAGAGGAATCGAACTTTCTGATTTCCCTCGGAAAAGTTTGTGAGGGTTTGGAGACCACCCCAAGGTCTAACACTAGTGGTTGAGAAATGCCTCCGTGGTGTTGTATCAAAGGGAGAATAGGGTGAGCCTTCGTGGCGTTGGTGTGCCTTCGTGGTAACATCCACCTCTCTTACGGTGACTAGCTTCCCTCCAAGGAAGTGAACATCGGCATACATCCTCGTCTCCCGGAGTTGCGGTTATTCCTAACCCTTACTCTCTACTTGTGGTTACTTGTCTATTTACACTTACGTACATCATATTGTGCTTGCCTACTTACGTGTTTGTGTTACTTGCTTAGTACTTTGTGCTCACTTGCAATTGTTAGGCTCATCTTCATATTCTGCACTATTGCATAAAATTGCTAAGTAATAATTAAAAATTTGTAATTGTACCTATTCACCCCCCCTCTAGGTCCATCTTGATCCTTTCAATTGGTATCAGAGCCTCGTGCTCTATTCTTGTGGCTTAACCGCCCTAGAGCGAGATGAACCCGGATGGGACTCCCACAGTTGTAGATCCTAAGGATAAAGGCGTGGCTTCCTCTGAAGTCAAGTCCTTTACATCGGAGGATCTAGAGCAGACCCTTGCTAAGCAAAAAGAGGAGCATGATGCTTCTCTTGAGGCCTTAGTCCAAATGAGTTTAGCCACGTTGTCCACGGTGCTTGCACCACTCTCGGGTGGTGCTGCTTCAAAACCAACTGTGCCTACTCCATCACTTGGTCAACAACCTCCTAGCAATGGCCCGGTGTTCCTTGGCTTTATGCAAGACCTCCGGTTGAGAAACAAAGATATAATCCTCAAGGCAATCCTCCTTTGCTTAGTGCCACTTCCGATTTTCCTTTGTGGAGAGTTGCTATGCAGGATCATCTTCACATGGAAACGATGAGATGCTGGAGATCTTGGAGTATGGCTATCATGTGGTTGATCCAAAGAACCCCACACCAAGAGAAATATATGACAAGAACCTCAATGACACTGCAATCATGTGGATAAGGAGAGGTATGGCTGAATAGCAAAGGAGACCGTTCATACACATCACAAGTGCCAAGGAACTATGGGAAACTGTTGTACGATCCAAGGCGGCACTTCTACCCTCCGGAGTGCTCAATATGAAATTGCCAAGGGGCAATTGCAAAACTTTTGTATGGAGAAAGGTGAAACCCCCAATCAACTCCATGAGTGTCTTATGACTCTCACTGCCGATATTGAGTCATGTGAGTGTGACAAGACACAAGATGGATTCAACATGACTAAGAGGTTCCTTGTGGATAAGTTACTTCATGCTCTTGCTCCATTTCACCATCAAATGGTGTGGGACATAAGACAACACCATACCTTCAAGCAAATGACTACAGATGACATCGTATCCACCTTTCAACTATTTGAAGAGTCAATGACTAATGCCACAAAACATCTTGCCATGCATGGTTCCCCATCATCAAAGATCAATCTTGCATTGAAGGCCAAGCATGTATGTGAAGATGAACAAAGTGAACAAGAAGAAGAAGAGGATGACGAAGATGGTGATGAGATTTAATCCGACGAGGGCCCTTCGTATGAAGACATGGCTCTTTTTGTCAAGAATTTTAGCGCGGGAAAATTCAAGGGAAGATTTCAAAAGAAGAAAGTAAGAAAATGCTACAACTGTGAAGAAACCAATGACTTCTCCAACAAGTGCCCTTATGAGAAGAGAGAAGATAAACCAAGGTTTCCCAAGACCTTTCCCAAGAATAAGTTGCCAAATCCTTTGAACTCCAAGCTCAAGAAGAGAGATGGAAAGGCAATGGTTGCTCAAGAAGAATCTGATCCGGATGATGTTAGTGGTGTTGCGGAGTTGCTCAAGACTCTCAAAACACCTTGAGGTTAGTAAACAAGAGTCGTGACGTGGTCACCTACAACTACATGAAAGATTACAAGGGCAACACTCACAAATGCCTAATGGCAAAGGCCATGGTTGAAGAAGAAGAGGACCAAAGCTCTTACGACAAGGTCAAGAGTAACTCCACGATCAAATCCTCCTCTTTTCACTCCTTCTACTCCTAGTGATGAGTATCTTGATGCGGAGGATAGTTATGAGGATGATGATCTAAGCGATCCTATGCTTGCTAAACTTAATAAGTTCATGTGCTCCCTCAAAGGAAAGAAGCTCACTATGTTTCGTATGCTTATGGAGATGGTGAGTAAGCACACCATCACCATTAAGGAACTCGAAACCCTCGTCACCGAGGAAAAGGAAAAATGTGAAATCCTTGAGCGGAAAGTCAAATATGAGGAAGCACGAAATGATGAACTATGCTTAAAAATTGGTGCAAATATTGATGTTCATACTAAAGATCTTGCCTCCTTGAAAAAGGCTATTGGCTCTTGTGAAGAGTTGATGAATGATAAAAGTAAGCTTGCGAAGTCTCATGCTTCTCTCACTAAGAATTGTGAGCTTCTATCCGTGCCTCTCAAGACTAAGCAAGAAGAGCTCACCCTTCTTACAAAGAGTTTTGAGACACTCAAACTTACTTATCTTGAAACTCTAGCTAAGGCTTACTCGTCTCCTATTATCAATGTTGATGCTTGTTCTACTAACTCTAGTAGTGATCTAGCATCCATTCTTGAGGAGAATCGTTTTCTCAAAGCTCAAATCGAGAAAGGGCTCATGACATGTGCTCAAGGGCAAAAGAACCTTAATGAGGTGTTGAGCCAACACAATGAAGTGTTAAGCCAAAGAGGGAGTCGGGTTTGACCCAAGCACAAGAAAGAAGAAGGCGATCCTCTCAAAAGTGCACCACCCTTTAAAAGAAACCTTTATGCGAGAAGGACACAAGGAGAAAGGTAAGGGTGTTAGTGGGAAGGCCACAAGGGGCATGCCCACTCTCAACAAGCCAAAAGAGTTCATGCCTCCATCCTATGTACTACGTAAGACTAAGGATGGAGAAGTTTATGCAAAGTTTGTTGGTACCCGAAATGCATTTCGTTTTTATGCTATTTGGGTCCCTAAGACCTTTGTGACTAACTTGACAGGTCCCATTGCAAAATGGGTGCCTCTAACCAAGTAATAATTGTGTGTAGGTTGCTTTCTCCGGTGGAGTAAAATGGGTGATTGATAGTGGATGTACCAATCATATGACCAGAGATAGCAAATTGCTCTACGATTTCATGGAAGCTATTCAACCATTTATGAGCATTATGTTTGGTGGAGGATCAAAAGGACAGGTACTTGGGTTGGGGAAGGTGGCTATCACAAATGACATGTCTCTTGCAAATGTCATGCTTGTCCAATCCCTTAAATATCATTTGCTTTCTGTCCGTCAATTGGCTTCTGTTGGTTATGATACACTATTTGGACTAACGGATGTGAAAGTCTTTAAGAGAGATACTCTCGAAGTGACCTTTGTTGGAGAGTTGGATGGCAACCTTTACACGATTGATTTCTCGAAAGAGAGCACATTCCATGCAACTTGTCTAATGGCCTAGGCCGACAAGGGGTGGCTATGGCATCGCCGGCTAGCCCATGTCGGCATGAGGAATCTTCAAGATCTCTTAAAGGGTAATCACATCCTTGGACTAACAAATGTCTCTTTTGAGAAAGATCATGTGTGTAGTGCATGCATAGCAGGAAGCAACATCAATCAAAGCACCCACCCAAGAACATAGTATCTACTTCAAGGCCCTGGAGCTCCTTCATGTGGATCTTTTTGGGCCTCCTTCATGGGATAGTCTTGGTGGAAAAAAATATGGGCTTGTCATTGTTGATGATTACTCAAGATATGCATGGGTGTTCTTCCTCAAGTCCAAGGACGAAACCAAGATCACCTTCATTGATTTTGCCAAGCAAGCCCAATGCAAGTTTGACAAATAAATCCTGGCAATAAGAAGTGACAATGGCTCTGAGTTAAAAAATTATACCTTGGAAGAATTCCTTAGTGATGAAGGGATTGAGCATCAATATTCAGCTCCATACACTTCTCAGCAAAATGGTGTAGCCGAAAGGAAGAACCGTACACTTGTAGAGATGGCAAGGTCCATGTTGGATGAATACAAGTCACCACATAGTTTTTGGGCCGAAGCTGTCAATACCGCATGCCATGCATCAAACCGGCTCTTCCTCCGCACTATATTGGAAAAGACTCCATATGAGCAGCTAACTGGGAGCAAGCCAAATTTCAAGTACTTTCGTGTATTTGGGTGCAAATGTTTCATACTCAACAAAAGAGAACGGTTAGGAAAATTTCAATCCAAAACAATTGAGGGTATATTTGTTGGCTATGGATCAAACTCTCACGCCTATAGAGTCTACAACAAATCCAATGGATGTGTTGTATAAACTTGTGACGTGGTGTTTGATGAATTTAATGGCTCCCATGGGGAGCAAGTTGATCTAAGTGATGCAGATGAAGAAGATTCTTCTCAAGACATTTTGACCATGGCTGTTGGTGCACTTCTTCCTATGGAACAAGAACCTCATGATGATGAAGAAGAAGATGGAAGTCTCACACAACATCAAAATACTTCAACACCCATACTATCACAAGCTCCTTGTGTTCAACCAATGCCCTTAGCCCGAATAGAAGAAGATGATCAAGTTCCTCTCCATGAAAATCTTCAAGAACAAGATCCTCATCAAGTGCAAGAACAAGAAAGTCCAATCATTGATGATGAACCTCAACAAATGCAATATGAACAAGAACATCTTCCTCCACACATTAATGATCCATATGTTGAGGACGTTGATGATGGACATGAAGTTGAACCTCGTGAAACCCTTACCTCCATCATGCCTCGAGTGGCCGGCCGTGTTGATGTTGACAAAATTCTCACCGGCATATCGGAAGGTAGAGTCACTTTCGTAAACATTTGACAAACTTTTGTGCTCACTTCTCGTTTGTGTCTAGTGTTGAGCCCTCAAGGTACAAGATGCATTGATGGACAACGATTGGCTCGTTGCTATGCAAGAAGAGTTGAACAGTTTTGAACGTAACCAAGTGTGGTCATTAGTCAAGAGGCCACCTACCGAGCACAACGTCATTGGAACAAAATGGATTTTCAAGAACAAACAATATGAAAATGGTGTAATCATTCGCAACAAAGCATGGTTAGTGGCACAAGGGTACTCACAAGTTGAAGGTTTGGACTTTGGTGAGACCATTGCCCCTGTTGTCCGTCTTGAATCCATTCGCATCTTACTTGCTTATGTTGCTTTCAATGGTTTTACATTACATCAAATGGATGTGAAAAGTGCTTTCCTTAACAGTCCTCTACAAGAAGAAGTATATGTGTCACAACCACCTGGGTTCGTTGATCCCGATCACAAAGACTATGTGTACAAACTTCATAAGGCTTTGTATGGCCTCAAACAAGCACCTCGTGCTTGATATGATCATTTAAAGAAGTTTCTACTCGATGATGGTTTTGTGAGAGGGGTGATCGATCCCACTCTTTTTACTAAAAGGGATAAGGGTGATTTGATCTTATGCCAAATCTATGTAGATGATATCATTTTCGGTTCTCCTAACATTCATTTGTGCAAGAAGTTTGCGGCTTCAATGACCAAGAATTTTTAAATGTCACTCAATGCGGATTTGAAGTTCTTCCTCGGATTTCAAATTCAACAATTTCAAGAAGGAATTTTCTTGTCTCAAGCAAAATACCTCAAGGATATTCTAGAGAAGTTTGGTATGTCTGATGCTAGCCCGTGCAAGACACCAATGCCAACCAAAATAACACTCACCAAAGACACCAACAGTATTCCTTTCGACCCATCTAAATACCGCTCTATGATTGGTTCGTTGCTTTATCTTTGTGCATCTAGACCAGACATTATGTTTAGTGTATGCATGTGTGCTAGATTTCAAGCTTCCCCTAGGGAAAGTCATCATAATGCGGTTAAGCATATTCTTAGATACCTTGTTCACACCCCAAAGTTGGGTCTATGGTACCCCAAGGATGCTAAGTTTGATCTCATTGGGTACACGGATGCGGATTGGGCTGGAGACAAAGTGGATCGTAAGTCCACATCCGGTGCATGTTAGTTTCTTGGACGCTCCTTGGTAAGTTGGTCTTCGAAGAAACAGAATTGTATTGCCCTCTCTACCGCCGAAGCTGAATACATTGCTGCCGCTAGTTGTGCAACTCAATTGTTATGGATGAGGCAAACTTTGAAGGATTACGGTATCACCTATAGAAATGTGCCTCTTCTATGTGATAATGAAAGTGCCATCAATATTGCTGAGAACCCCAAAGATCATCTACGCACCAAACACATTGATATTAGGTATCATTTCTTGAGAGATCATGTTGAAAGGGTGATATTCACATTGATCACATTGGCACAGATTTTCAACTAGCAGATATCTTCACCAAACCTTTAGATGAAGCAAGGTTACGTCGACTTAGGCGTGAACTTGGTATCTTGGAGCTTGACAACATTATGTGAAATCTAGTACCCATTCATGCATGAATCTAATGTCTTGTCATGATGTAGGCATATATTTAGGGGGAGACATTCAATTCATGAATGTTCTCACCCTACTCAATGCATAAAAGAACCAACACTCTCAAACTAACCTATGGTGCTTTAACATGATGGAGTAGTGACTATGCACTCAAAGTTAAAATCTTTCCGTGTCATGTCATGTCTACTCAGACATTGTGGCATTAGCCACCACTTGTAGTATATGGCTATGACTGGGTGAGGTAGGGTATTAGTTACTACATAAATAAATTTTCTTGTGGACAAAAATTGCCTTCTCCTCATCATGATCAGCACTTGCATCTTTGCCTCCTGTCAAACTTCTGGCGTCGGACGTCCGTATGTTCCGGACGTCCGTAAAAAATTTTATGATTACCATCGACCGGTCGTCCGGCCTCTCCGGACGTCCGTAAAATACACTCTGGTTCCCTTAATTGGCCTAGGCGGCGAAGCGGCGGACGTCCGTAAGACTCGGACGTCCGTAATAAACTTTCTGTTACAATACATGCAGTGCGTTCGAAGCCGTCGGTCGTCCGTAGAATCATCTCTGTCATCCTCTACTTTCTGTTGGTCCCGACTCCGGTCGTCCGTACCCCCCCGGACGTCCGGACGCATATTCAACTCCGGTCATCCGTAGGCTCCAGACGTCCGGACGTTTTTACTGGCCACTATATATACTGCGCGGTAGGGTTTCTCAACTGACCACATCCTATATCCGCTATTCCCCACCGCCGCCGCCGCTCCTGCTGTGTGGCCACTCACCGCATGACGCCGCCGCCCGTGCCCCTCGCCGGGGCTTCTCTCCGTCACGGATCTGCAGCCCGCTTGGTGCTGCTCCAGCCCGTCGACCACCTGCTCCAGCTCGCCGCTCGTCTCCTCCGGGTTCTTCCTTTCAAGGACACGATGCCTCGGTCCAAGCTCTCAGCTCGCAAGCAAGTCGCCGGAGGGCCGGCTCGTCCGTCTCGTCGTGGTGGCTCCGACGACTCCCAGGAGGAAGATCACCCTCGGAAACGTGCCGCTCGTCCTCCCAGCTCGTCCAGTGATTCCTCCTCGGAGGGGTCGGACTTTGAGGATGAGCTTGAGGAGGTGGATCCGTCCCCGATGGTTGGTGTTCGCGTCGCTGCACCCAAACCGGGCACTCGTCGTCCAACCTTTCACCCTCCTCCTCCTCTGGTGCAACCCCAAGGTGATGCTCACCACATCTCAATTGAGCCTCCCATCACTCGGCCGTCATGTTAAGCGTTTCAACGAGGTGCCCAAAACTTCATATCTTAAATTGCGTCGTGATGTAGATCAATTTACTGCTGTTAGGGATTCTCAGGATAGTCGCTTTCGCACAAATGTCCAAGCCGACATCTTCACCACGATTGTCCTCCCTAAGGGCTTGTCACTTCATCTTTGCATTGATCTTGAGCACATTCGCACTCATCCGGAGAAATATCCGGGAGCCATTGAGCTCATTGAGTCGTCCAATCTAGCTGCTCCATTACGCCTTTCAACATGATTTTAACCACGCTGCCATCCACAGGTTTTATGCCACATGTTACTTTGCTCTCGATAACACTTGTCACATGGATGACCTCCGACACTGCACTCCACTGACATCTTATGCTCAGTTTGTCATTGCCCTTGGATTTCCCGACCTTTGGGTTCAAAATCCACAAGGATGACCCCAATCATAAGCCCAAGGGCATTACGGTCTGTCTTGGATCTCCTTAGACCTATATCAACTTTATGCGCCTTTGAAAAGCAAAAGGGTCTAAACCAAGTCTCCATTTGGCGCTTTCCATTCAACATCATTTATCAGTGTATCATCCGCACCACCTATCCCAAGATGGGTGACAAGGGCTCCTGCAGCAGCTACTGCATTGGTCTCATGCATCGCCTCTTTACATCTCCTAAAGGGAAGATCAATGTTCCATACTTTCTATGGCATGAGATCCGCCTTGCTAGCTTCCAGCACAAGAGGGCTTTTCCTCATGCACCTTTTATTCAGGCTTTTATTGAAAGTATAGCTCCCTTTCCTATTGCCCGCACTCATGTACATGAGCGATGGGTCATTCCCGCTCACATGGCGGCTGATCATGTTCCTCCTCCTCCCTCTACTGCTAGTCGCACCGCTGCTAGTGTTCCTTCTCATACTACCCATCCTCCTTCCAGTGATGTACCCTTTGGGCGCATTGCTCGTTTTCTTGGGAAGGCTCACTCAGCCATGATGAAGATGTTCACCTACCATTGCTCCCAACACCACGATGTGGTCACTCGCATGGTCACTTCCAAGAACGCTCTAAAGACTCGTCTGAGAGACTCAGGAGTGTATGATGTGAGTGACGATGAGCGTCTTCCTGCAGACCCCCTTCTGACTTTGGCTTTCCCTCCGGTCCTGAGTGGGCTGATTTCTTCGACGAGACTGGTGGCAGTGGTGTTCATGATCATGATGATGAGGATGATCTCTAATGCTATTATGTTTTTCCCCCTAGTTCTCTTTTTTTGGATACTTGATGCCAAAGGGGGAGTAGGCTCTATATGCATGTTTGTCTAGCTCATTATGTAATCAAACTTATTGTTATGGTTATGTTTTAAGCTTGTCTTGAACCTATGTTATGAGTTTGTTGAATCTGAGATTTTGTGAATCTACATGTGATGAATCTATATGAAGTTTAACTCTTGATTATCTTGTGTAAGAGATTTGGTTATATTGGGGGCATCATTTTGAGGGGGAGCCCTCATCATTTTGTTTTAGTAGTATCTATGATATCACTTTGAGGGGGAGCTCGCTCGCTACTCATTTTTATTATGATTATTGAGCTCCACAACAAATACTTCTGATTACTATTATGAGTATGCATATGTGTTGTCATCAACTACCAAAAAGGGGGAGATTGAAAGTGCAATCATGCCCTTAATCATATTTTGATGTTGATGACAACACATATGTCCGGGACTAATCATGTTTATCAAGTATATCTCAGGATTATGTTTCAAAGATCGTGTGCATAGATCATGACTAGGGACAAAAAGCACATAACTCAAGAATGGAGATACAAGATGTCGACTTCATTTATGGTTTGTTCTTGAGTATAGGGATCCCGCACTATTAAGAGGGGATCGATGGATCTAGTGAAAAATTTGCACAAAAGCTACTATTTCTATACCTTGCCTTCGGACGTCCCGTGTTCTACGGACGTCCGGCCACTTCCGGACGTCCGACGTTCCACAAAAGAAGCATTTCTACGGATGTCAGGAACTCTCCGCACATCCGACACTTTCACAACAGAAGCATTCTTACGGACGTCCGGACCCTCCGGTCGTCCGTGCTCCAGATGTCCGGCCCTGCTCGGACGTCCGTATCCTGTACACTGGGTTGTGGCTCACATTTTCACAGCGGCCGGTCGTGCGATGACTGTTGGACGTCCGGACCTATTTGTGCCTCCGGACGTCCGACGTTCTCCGGACGTCCGGCCCATCCTGTACCCAAAACGGTCACTTTTACCAACCACCTATATATATACCTTTCCTTTCCACGGGATAGGATTGACCATTCACCTTGAACCTATCAAGAACACTCCTCACTCTCTCTCTCTCATTCAACCACACCAAATCCTAGATTCCCAAGTGTTCTAGGAGCATTTGAGAGAAGTTCTCCAATCAAGTGATAGATCCACTTCTTCCCCTTCTTTGCACCAAAGGAATTCGTGACTTGAGCAAGTTTTGAGCTTTCCCCCATCGTTCTTGTTACTCTTGGAGGTTGGAGACTCCTAGGCGGTAGGAGTCGTTCGGAGAGGAATCGAACTTTGTGATTTCCCTCGGAAAAGTTTGTGAGGGTTTGGAGACCACCCCAAGGTCTACCACTAGTGGTTGAGAAATGCCTCCGTGGTGTTGTCTCAAAGGGAGAATAGGGTGAGCCTTCGTGGCGTTGGTGTGCCTTCACGGTAACATCCACCTCTCTAACGGTGACTAGCTTCCCTCCAAGGAAGTGAACATCGGCATACATCCTCGTCTCCCGGAGTTGCGGTTATTCCTAACCCTTACTCTCTACTTGTGGTTACTTGTCTCTTTACACTTACGTACATCATATTGTGCTTGCCTACTTACGTGTTTGTGTTACTTGCTTAGTACTTTGTGCTCACTTGCAATTGTTAGGCTCATCTTCATAATCCGCACTATTGCCTAAAATTGCTAAGTAATAATTAAAAATTTGTAATTGTACCTATTCACCCCCCCCCCTCTAGGTCCATCTCGATCCTTTCACCAAAATCGATCTACGGATCGCGGGGGCGCACCTCGGTACGCGACGAGGACCGTCACGCCAGACACATCTTCAACAAGTCCGGCCGGGCCGAATATAGCCACCCAGAGCAATTCGACCTGCGTAGCCACATAGCCCGGCACAGGCGCGCGCACCCCCTCGCTTCACCGATGAAGTAATGGATCATGAATTCCCGGAAGGGTTTAAACCCGTAAACATCGAATCATCACGATGGCTGTGAGACCCATTGTATGGATCGAAGATTTCCTTCTCCACATTCACATGGCCCGCGGAGACGATCTACACGCCATCAAGTATCTCCCCCTTAAGCTCAAAGGGCCAGCCCGGCACTGGCTAAACAACCTGCCAACAAATTTCATTGGCAGTTGGGAAAACCTGGAAGACGCATTCCTCGACAACTTCCAGGGAACTTATTTATGCATCACCGACCGGCGATGACTTGAGCCACATCACTCAACAGCCGGAAGAGTCAGCCAGGAAATTCTGGACTCGGTTCCTAACTAAAAGAACCAAATAGTTGTTGTCCGGACGGCGAAGCCCTAAGCGGCTTTCAAGCACAATATCCGTGACGAGTGGCTCGCCCGACACCTCGGCCATGAAAAACCCAAGTCCATGGCAGCTCTTTCCAGCACTAATGACCCGCTTTTTGCGGCGGGCGAGGACGATTGGTAGGCTCGCGGCAGCACTACGCCAGTCGGCAATTCGGATGGCAGCGAAAATAACGGCAAGCCACGGCGTAACAGACATAAGCGGCGGAACAACGGCGGCGACGAAGACACGACGGTCAATGCGGATTCGGTGGATCCAAGCCCGTTCGGCGGAAGAAGAAGCCGTTCAAAAGAAATAATCGAGGGCAGTCGATGCGGACCTCATATTTGAGCGCTTCGTGCCAAATTCATGGCACCGGACAAGCCAGCCAACCACACCAATAGGGGTGCTTTGGGTATTCAAACAGGCGGCAAGATAAGCGCCGAAGACAAGGACAAGGGGCTGCGCACGGCGATGACGAGGAGCCTCGAAGTCGAACACGGGGACGGAAGAAATCCCCGGTGAAAAGCGGTCAACATGATCTCGCCACGCATATCCCCAAGCGGGAACGGAAGCGGGCACTAAGGGACGTCTATGCGATGGAGCCAGTCGCCCCCAAATTCAACCCATGGTCAGCTTGTTCGATCACCTTCGATCGTAGGGACCACACTTATAGCTCTTAGTGCATCCGTTGCATGGCAATCCCTACTCCTCACATTGATATCTATTAATGGGCATCTCCATAGCCCCTTGATATGCCTAGTTGATGTGAGACTTTCTCCTTTTTTGTCTTCTTTATATAACCCCCACCATCATATTCTATTCCACCTATAGTGCTATGTCCATGGCTCACGCTCATGTATTGCGTGAAAGTTGAAAAGGTTTGAGAATGTCAAAAGTATGAAACAATTGATTGGCTTGTCATCGGGGTTGTGCATGATGTGAATGCTTTGTGTGGTGAAGATGGAGCATAGCCAGACTATATGATTTTGTAGGGATGAGCTTTCTTTGGCTTTGTTATTTCAATAAGACATAATTTCTTGGTTGGTGTGCTTGAAGTACTATTGTTTTTATGTCAAAGGATAGACTATTGCTTTGAATCACTCGTGTCTTAATATTCATGCCATGATTAGACATATGATCAAGATTATGCTAGGTAGCATTCCACATCAAAAATTATTCTTTTTATCATTTACCTACTCGAGGACGAGCATGAATTAAGCTTGGGGATGCTGATCGTCTCCGTCGTATCTATAATTTTGATTGTTCCATGCCAATATTATTCACTTTCATATACTTTTTGGCAACTTTTTATATTATTTTTGGGACTAACATATTGATCCGATTGCCTAGTGCAGTTCTATACATTGCATGTTTTATGTTTCGCAGAATATCCATATCAAGCGGAGTCCAAGCGGGATAAGCAGACGGAGCTTATTTTTGGAAAATATGGAAAATTCGGAAGAAAAATCCACGCGAGGCGGTGCTCGAGGTGGTCACGAGGTAGGCGCGCTGACCCCAGGCGGCGCCGCCTACCTCGTGAGCCCACCGTGAGGCGGTTGGCGCTCTTCTTTTGCCGCAAAAAGCTAATATTCGGAAAAAAATCACGGCGAAGGTTTCGGGCCAATCGAGTTATGGATCTCCATATATCGCGAAGCGGTGAAATAGAGCGAGCGAGCAGTAAGCAGAGAGAAAGATCCAATCTCGGAGGGCTCTCGCCCCTCCACGCCCTGAGACCATGGAGCGGAGGGAAGCCCTTCTCCCATCTAGGGAGAAGGTCAAGGAAAGAAAGAAGAAGGAGGGCTCTCTTCCCTCGCTTCCGGTGGCGCGGAGCATGGCGGGGCCATCATCATCACCACGATCTTCACCAACACCTCCGCCATCTTCACCAACATCTCCATCACCTTACCCCCTCTATATATAGCGGTCCACTCTCCCGCAACCCGTTGTACCCTCTACTTGAACATGGTGCTTTATGCTTCATATTATTTTCCGATGTTGTGTTGCCATCCTATGATGTCTGAGTAGATTTTCGTTGTCCTACCGGTGGTTGATGAATTGCTATGATTGATTTAATTTGCTTGTGGTTATGTTGCTGTCCTTTGGTGCCCATCATATGAGCGTGGATCACACCATAGGGTTAGTTGTATGTTGATAGGACTATGTATTAGAGGGCAAGAGTGTGGAAGCTTCAACCTAGCATAGAAATTGATGCATACGGGATTGAAGGGGGACCAATATATCTTAATGCTATGGTTGGGTTTTACCTTAATGAACATTAGTAGTTGCGGATGCTTGCTAATAGTTCCAATCATAAGCGCATAGAATTCCAAATAAGGGATGACATGCTAGTAGTGGCCTCTCCCACATGAAACTTGCTATCGGTCTAGTAAAGTAGTCAATTGCTTAAGGGACAATTTTGCCACACCTACCATCACTCTTCCACACTCGCTATATTTACTTTAGTTGTGTCTTTACTTAAACAGCCCCTAGTTTTATTTTCGTGCTATTTACTTTCTTGCAAGCCTATCCGAAAACACCTACCAAGTACTTCTAGTTTCATACTTGTTCTAGGTAAAGTAAACGTTAAGCGTGCGTAGAGTTGTATCAGTGGTCGATAGAACTTGAGGGAATATTCGTTCTACCTTTAGCTCCTCATTGGGTTCGACACTCTTACTTATCGAAAACTGTTGCGATCCCCTATACTTGTGGGTTATCAAGAGGGGTCATAACGGTGAACGGAAATATGGACAGCTCCCTACGAACAGAAGAACATATTGCAACCCTTGTGGCGTAAGTACAATGCAGCCTTCTCCGACAAACCAATCCGGCGACAACAACTTTGAGCACAGTCAAGCGAGTCCGGAGCACACCTCAACAGGATCATCAGGCACACCAAGAGCGCGACTAGCAGTCCTGCCTCCTCTTAAACCCCATCAAAGCAGCATTCGTGCCACGTGCACACAATTACGCACTTAAAATACCATGGGCATAGGCGGAGGCGCATCAACGACTCAGTCAATAGTGCAGGTAACCGCCAAAGACTTTCATACTCTTTCCCTCTTACCTTTTAGGACACCGCGTTGGCGCAACATCCTCAAAAGAGCCGAATTGCCGAACTTATAGGGAAGAGACATCCAGGGAGGCAATAGACGTTGCGCACAGAAGAAAATACCCAGGTGGAATCTATTTACGATCATTATACCTGCTTTATCTACCTGCACACAGCCTGCCCCTGGATAGGACATGTCAAATAGTCCTATTTTATATTTGCTTAACGCATCCATTGTAAATGTACGCTTAAACGTATTTTTTTGTCAATGAGAGATTACATATAGCGTCAGCTTACTATTCTCATTCGAGCATTTTTCTCTTATAAATGATTATTTGATATTGCATCTGTACACCTTGGTGCGGCCGGTTTGCCAGGGGCTTCTTATGGCGCCCCGCTATATGGCAACTAAAGTCCGAACACTTTCAACAGTCACGGCACCCGAACTTATAGCACTATATGCATCAGCTCTGAATCAAGTCTTGGGTCTCTGATTGGGATAGCCCGGCTCCCTTGTTTTGGTGCCTTACGTTCCGTTATATCGGCTAAGGTAGCGCGGGAGAACTCTGCGATTGTGTCCCGGTTCATCCGGACGAGCACCTCGATGAAAGCCGAAACCCGGCCGACATGATGTGGTGAGAGCTGGTCGCTGTTCGAGAGGTTTTAAAATCCTTAAAAGATTTTCCGCTTTAGGCGATAAATAAACCGTCCGATCTAGGCGTGTATAAGCGCCCCAATTGACCTTCCGGATTCTAGGGGCTTCGCCGAAATTTAAAATTGTAGACTTCTATGGCTAAGTGAAAGTTATAAAGTCGCATAGTCCGATTGCCTTGTTCGCTGCGCCGGACACCTCCTTAATGGACCAAACATTTGGGTAAAGAGTGTCTGGGTTTTCCACGAACACCCCAATGCTAGTCACGTGGGGGCGGAAGCCGACGACTGGCCTACTTTCAGGATTTTATAAAAAGCCGCACATAAGGTAATATTTTAGATAACAAAAGCGCTACATAGTGCAAGTAACTTCGTCCTTTATTACAAACATGACCGAAGTGAATTCATTCAAATATGGCGTCCTTGGTACACTCATTGGCGACGAGACGAGCACCCTTCATCACACCATCATAGTACAATTCGGGATGGCGATGCGCCTTGCCCTCCGGCGCCCCGTCCTTGACCAGCTTCTCCGCATCCAGCTTGCCCCAATGCACCTTGACGCGGGCAAAAGCTCGGCGGGCACCTTCGATGCAAACGGATCGCTTGATCACTTCAAGTCGCGGGCATGCATCCACCATCCGGCAATCGATCGGGCCAAAGTAGCTCTTGGGCGGTAGCTCACCAGCCACATCCTTACTATGAAGTCCTTCATAGCGGTTCGGCCGCCTGTGAAGTTCGACCAACTGCTTCAGGTTGGTCGCTTCGAGGCATTTGTCGGATGTTCGGCCCGGCATCTTTGGGACAGAACAGCTTCTCCGTTGAGCTCCCCTCCTGGGCATGGTAGAACTCCGCAGCGTCTGAGGCGCTGCGTGGCAGATCTGCAAATGCCCCTGGAGAGCTCCGTATTTGAGTAAGTAAAAGAAACGCCAGGCAGCTCGGTGATATAGAACCACCCCGATTGCCATCCTTTTACGGTCTCCACGAAGGAGCCGTCCAGCCAGGTGACTTTAGGCATCTTGCCCACCATGGCCCCTCCGCACTCCGCTTGTTGGCCGCGTGCAATCTTCGGCTTCACCACGAAGATTTGCAGCCCACGAGGCAGTGAGGCGGATGCGGAGGAAAGCCTCGCAAACGACGATGAACACCGAGATGTTGAGGACAAAATTCAGGGCTAGATCATGGAAATCTAACCCATAGTAGAACATGAGCCCGCGGACGAAGGGATGGAGTGTAAATCCCAGTCCACGGACGAGGTGGGCGACGAACACGACTCTCTCATGGGGTCCTGGGGTCGGAATGACCTGCCCAGCGTTTGGTAGCCGGTGCGCTATGTCTGCGGCCAAGTATCCGGCCGCCCCGAAGATTTCCTATGTGCTCCTCCTTGACGGTGGAAGCCACCCACTTGCCTCCTGCTCCAGACATGTCTAGCTGTGCGGAGGAGACTTGGGCTTGGGCACTGGAGCTCGTGGGGACAAGAATGGGTAGAGAAGAAAGAAGGCGTGGGTAAAAATGAGGAAATCTTATCCCTTTATAGAGGCGAAGAAAGCGGTGCGCCTCCCCACTTGCCCGTTGAGAATCGCTTGCTTCCCAAGCACCACGATTAATGATGTGGTGGGACTACCCGTACCCATATTGATGAGAATCCAGTGATAAGGGGGCATGATCTCTGCTTTGACAAAGGCGTGTCAAAGGAAACCGCCTACTTAATATCTGGCTGTGGCTGGTTATGGAAAGACGGTTCGAGTAATGACCTGACCATAGTGACACGTCGCGTTGCCGGAAAAGTTGTCAGCGGATTGCATTTGTGAAACATCATTCTCCCTACGGTGGCGTCATTTTGTGGATCCAGACACGGTTTGAGTGTTCGATAATTAACTTGGAGTACTCGGAGGAGGAACCCGCCCTGCAATGGCGAGGACAAGACTGCGCGCCGGACTCATCGTCATTGAAGCCTGGTTCTGAGGGCTCTTGAGGAGTCTGGATTAGGGGTATCCGGACAGGCTGAATTGTGTACAACGTCCGTACTATTGAAGCATGAAGATACAAGACTCAAGACTTCGGCCCGTGTCCGTATGGGACTTTCCTTGGCGTGGAAGGCAAGCTTGGCGATCCAGATATTATATTTCCTTCCTTGTAACCGACTCCATGTAAACCCTAGCCCTCCCCGGTGTCTATATAAACCGGCGAGGTTGGTCCTTAGAAGGCCGATCACAATTAAATCATACCATCATAGGCTAGCTCTTAGGGTTTAGCCTCTATGATCTCGTGGTAGATCTACTCCTGTACTACCCATATCATCAATATTAATCAAGCAGGAAGTAGGGTTTTACCTCCATCGAGAGGGCCCGAACCTGGGTAAACATCTGTGTCCCTTGCTTCCTGTTACCATCAGCCTTGACACACAGATCGGGACCCCCTGCCCGAGATCCGCCGTTTTTGACACCGACAATGAGGGGCCCGGCGAAGCGGGCTAGGGGGCCGGAAAAGGCCCTCGGCGCAAGGCCATTATTCCTCTGTCGTCCAATGACGACGAGACATATTCCTCCCGCGGCGGCGGGGCGAATCAAGAAGAAATTCCACCTCCCCGCACTAGGGCGGAGAAGAAGAAAAAAGCCGCCCCGGAGGGGGAGGCTGGGGTGTCCAAGAAGGGGAAGGTAACCCTTCCGGACTATTCCGCCACGGCCGCTTACAGCGAGGAGGGGTGGCTGCCCCGGGGGAAGCCCCCGGTGCGATCGTAAGTGTCCGCATCCTATCATGGTTTCACTTCATAGTTTTTATACTTATAGTGCCGAACATATATGCAGTCCGGCGGGGCTCACCTGAGAATCCTCCTCCGGGTCCACTGGCGGTCGGCGATAAATTTGCTCCCGACAGCCACTACCCCTCCACACGCAGATGACACGGAGGTGTTGTCGAAAGGCTCTCGAGCGGGGAGGTGACTCTAGAGACGCCCCACGGCGGGATTCCAGATGTCGGGCATGCGGGGTTCAAGATCCCCGCGGATTGCGTCGATGAGAGCCACAACAAGGCGGACTCTCGACCGAACACTGCTCCGGAACCCCCAACGGTTCCGGACTTGGGCGGGCAGCCCCCCATTAGGGAGGGCGGGCCGCCCGTGCCGAGGAATTCCGGCGCATCAACGGCGCCGGATAGCCTGGTGGAAGCGCTCTGAGGCGCCTCCATGGAAGAAGAGCACCGTACTCTCATGAGTGCGGTGATTCAAAAGGTTCTGTCCGCCAAAAGCGGACTAACAAAGCTTGCACAAGCCTTCGGCGGGCTTTGAGGTAAGTGAAAAATGTATGAAATTACCACCCGATAGGTAGTAGCCCCTGACACTCCAGTTGGTGTTCTGAAAGAAAAGCCAAACGGAGGGTCAACTATAATCTGCAGGAGTCTAATAATAAGTATTGTTGTGAATAAGAAGGCTGTGCTGCTTGTTTCTGCTACCCGTACTGCCGAGGTTGCCGAACTGAAGCGGCACCTGGAGCAGGTGCAGGGAGAGCTCGTCCTCACAAAGAGGCAGCTCGAAGAGAACAAGGGTAAGTGATTCCCGCTCTTGTGTATTTCAAGATAGGCAAAATTTGTCGATCTAACGCCAAGGCATCGTGACTATGTAACAGGGGCCACCATCGAAGTGGCGTCCCTGAAGAAAGCGTTGTCCGAGGCGAAAACTCATGACCTTGGAATGCAAGGGCCTTGAAAAGCAAAGTGCTAGAGTGGGCGAATGCAGCGAGGAGCTCAGGGACCTCGGCAAGAAGTACGAGTCTATGGAGCATAATCTGAAGATGAAGGAGGCCGAGCTTGCGAAGGCCCTTGTAAGTTTGAAGGATGCCAAGGCCGAAGCCGAGAAAGCACAGCAGGAGATCCAAGAGGCCAAAGAGATAGCAGCGGGTAAGAAATTCGTTATGCAAACGTGTGGAGGAGGCGTTTCTTTTACTTACTCAAATACGGAGCTCTCCAGGGGCATTTGCAGATCTGCCACGCAGCGCCTTAGACGCTGCGGAGTTCTACCATGCCCAGGAGGGGAGCTCAAGGGAGAAGTTGTTACGGTCCCGGTATCTTTGGGTCGAACATCCGATGCCTCTGGCGACCAAGCGAAGCGGTTGGTCGAACTTCACGAAGCGGCCAAATTGGCTATGAAGGACTTCATAGTAAGGATGTGGCACAGTGAGCTACTTGCCCGGTAGCTACTTTGGCACGATCAGCGGATGGTGGATGCATGCCCGCGGCTTGAAGTGATCAGCGATCCGTTTGCATCGAAGGTGCCCTTGAGCTATTGCCAGCGTCAAGGTGCATTGGGGCAAGCTGGATGCGGAGAAAGCTGGTCAGGGCGGGTGGCGGAGGGCAAGGCGCATCGCCATCCCAAAATGTACTACGATGGGCGTGATGAAGGGTGCTCGTCTAAATGCCAATGAGTGTACCAAGGGCGCCATATTTGAATGAATTCACTTATGTCATGTTTGTAATTAGAGGCGAAGTTACTTGCGCTATGTAAGCGCTTTTGTTATTAAAATATTACCTTCTGCGGCTGTTTATAAAATCACGAAAGTAGGCACATCGTAAATGGCTTCCGCCCCACGTGACTAGCATTGGGGTGTTAAGTGGAAAACCGGACACTCTTTATCCAAATGTTTGGTCCCTTAAGGAGGTGTCGGCGCTTGTGAACAAGGCAATCGGACTATGCGGCTTTATTACTTTCACTTAGCCATAGAAGTCTACAATTTTAAATTTCGGCAAAGCCCCTAGAATCTGAAAGACCGAATCGGGGCGCTATACACGCCTAGATCGGACGAAGCCAATTTATCGCCTAAAGCGGAAAATCTTCAAGGATTTTCAAACCTCTCGAACAGCGACCAGCTCTAGCCACATCATGTCGGTCAGTTTTCGGCTTTCTCTACTGAGGTGCTCGTCCGGAAGAACCGGGACACAATCGCAGTAGTTCTCCCTGCGCTACCTTAGACGATATAACAGAACGTAAGGCACCAAAACAAGGGAGACGGGCTATCCCAATTGTAGACCCAAGACACGATTTGGAGCTGATGCATATAGTGCTATAAGTTCGGGGTGCCGCACTGTTGAAAGTGTTCGGACTTTAGTTGCCGTATAGCGGGCCGTAGTAAAGCCCACAGCAAACCCGGCCGCACCAAGGTGTCTGAATGCAATATCAAATAAACATTTATGAGAGAAAAATGCTCAAATGAGAATAATAAGCTGGCGCTATATGTAATCTCTCATTGTGAAAAATACGTTTAAGCGTGCATTTCACGATGAGCAGCGTTTAAGCGGAATATAAAATAGGACTATTTGACATGTCCTATCCGAGGGCAGGCTGTGTTCGGTAGATATAGCAGGTATAATGATCGTTAATAGATTCCACCTGGGTATTTTCTTACATTCTAGCGTCTATTGCCTCCTTGGATGTCTCTTCCCTATGAGTCCGGCAATTCGGCTCTGTTGAGGATGTCGCGCGTAGCGGTGTCTGAAAGGTAAGAGGAAAGAGTATGAAAGTATTTGGCGGTTACCCGCACTATTGATTGAGTCGTTAATGCGCCTCCGCCTATGCCCATGGTATTTTAAGTGCGTAATTGTGTGCACGTGTACGAATGCTGCTTTGATGGGGCTTGGCGGAGGCGGACTGCTAGTCGCGCTCTTGGCGTGCTGATGATCTGATGCGGGGTGCTCGGACTTGCTTGGTATGCTCGAGGTTGTAGTAGCGGATTGGTTTTGTCGGAGAAGGCCGCATTGTACTTCCGCCGCAAGGGCTGCGGTTATGTTCTTCTGTTCGCGAGGGCGGTCCATATTTCCGTTCACCGTTATGACCCCGCGTGGTCCTGGCATCTTGAGCTTGAGATATGCGTAGTGTGGTACCGCATTGAATCTGGCGAATGCGGTTCGTCCGAGCAGTGCATGGTAACCACTGCGGAAGGGGACGATATCGAAGATTAACTCTTCTCTTCGGAATTTATCCGGATATCCGAAGACCACTTCCAATGTTATAGAGCCCGTATAGCGGGCCTCTACTCCAGGAATTACACCTTTAAAGGTGGTTTTAGTGGGCTTGATCCTTGAAGGGTCAATGCCCATTTCTTTTGATAATGTCTTTGGTAAAGCGAGTTCAGGCTGCTGCCACCGTCCATAAGGGCAGCAGCGTGAGGTGGAATCCGTCAATGATTAGGTCTAGGACCAATGCGGCGAGCACGCCGTGGCCGGATGCTAGTAGGGTGATCCCTACGATCAAAGGTGATCGGGCAAGCTGACCAAGGGTTGAATTTAGAGGCGTGGCTCCATCGCATAGGCGTCCCTTAATGCCCGCTTCCGTTCCGCCAGGGATGTGTGTGGCGTAGATCGGTTGACCGTTTTCACACAGGGGAAATTTCTTGTCCCCCGTGTTGAGACGTCGGGGCTCCTTGTCATCATCGTTGTGCAGCCCTTGTCCTTGTCTTGGCGTTTATCTTGCTGGCCTGTTTGAATACCAGTAGTCTCTATTTGTGTGGTTTGCTTGGCTTGTCGGGTGCCATGAATTTGTACAGCGCTCGATATCACGGTCAGGTGGGCGGTCCACGATTATTTCTTTTGAGCGGCTTCTTGCGCTGGCCGGGCTTGGATCCACTGAATCTGGCGTTGTTTGTCGTGTCTTGATCTTTGTCGCCCGTTGTTCCGTCGCTTATATGCATTACGCCGTGGCTTGCCGTTATTATCGCTGCCATCGAATTGCAGGGCGTGGCGTAGTCTCTTGCGGGCCAACCAACTGTCCTCGCCAGCATAAGCGGGTCATTAGTATTGTGAGAGCTGCCATGGACTTGGGTTTTCCTAGCCGAGGTGTCGAGCAAGCCACTCATCACGGATATTATGCTTGAAAGCCGCCCGAGGCTTGGCGTCGAAACGATCCAACTATTTGGTTCTTCTTAGTTAGGAACCGAGTCCGAATTTTCTGGCTGACTCTCCGGGCTGTTGAGTAATGTGTCTCAAGTCGTCGGCGTCGGTGGTCGCTTTATATGTGCCTGGAAGTTGTCGAGGAATCGTCTTCAGGTTTTCCCAGCTGCCAATGGAGTTTCTTTGGCGGCTGTTTAGCGGCCGGGCTGGTCCTTTGAGCTTAAGGGAAGAGACTTGATGGCGTGCGAGATCGTCTCCAGCGGGCCATGTGAATGTGGAGAAGAAAATCTTGATCCATACTGCAGGGTCTGTTGTGCCATTGTATGATTCGATGTTCTGGGTTTGAACCCATGCAGGAATTCATGATCCATTACTTCGTCGATTGAAGCGGAGAAGTGCTGTGGCGCCTACATGCCGGGCTTATAATGGCTACGCAGAGTTGAATTGCCACAGGTGGCTATATTGGCCCGGCGGACTTGTTGAAGGTGTGTCCGGCGTGACGGTCCTCGTCGCGTACCGAGGCGCGCCTCCGCGATCCGTAGATCGATCTTGGCTGTCCTGATTTGTTGTCCCGGGCCATAGTATGTTGGCGTGGGGGTGTTGGCTTGTATGCGGACTGGTATGCCATTTTATCCCGGCCACGAGGTGGCCGGTCAGCCGTGTGGTGCTCGAGTCAGTATTCCTCGGCTGCCAGGACTTCAGTCCATCTGTTTGTGAGCAGGTCTTGATCAGCTTGGAGTTGCTTTTGCTTCTTTTTCAGGCTCCTCGCAGCTGCTATAAGCCGACACTTGAAGCGCTCCTGCTCTACGGGATCCTCAGGCATGCCGAACTCGTCGTCGCCGAGGCTAATCTCGTCTTCGGAGGGGGGCATGTAGCTGTCCTCCTCCGGGTATTCGTCCGTCGCCCTATTCTTACGGGCTGACCTGCTCATCCTCCTCTGTTCGGCTGCTTTCGGCGGGCTGTTCAGGGTTGTATTCTTCTTCGGCACCATTCGGATTGTTTTCATCTCCTGGGCTGGTATTAGTGTGGCGGGGCTTGGAGTGGCGTCGACGACGCCCATTCTTTGGTTTTTTCCTGAGGTTTTATCCTTCGTTGCCTCATCGCCATTTTTTCTTTCGGAGTGTCCACCATATATATATCATAAGAAGAGGTGGCTGTCCACCGCCCAGTGAGCGGTGGTTCATGTTCTTCTCCTGCATAAATGCGTCCATCTTGTCGGCGTCTTGGTCGAAGTTCGATTACCTCGGTTAAGTCATCGACCGTGGCAATGAAGTGGGTGGTGGGTGGGCAGCGAATTCGCCGTTTTGCCTCCCCTCGAGCGGACATAGCTCGGCGGACGAGCCTCGACAAAGAGAGATACTTTAATGAGTCCAGCATGTTGCCAAAGGCGAGTCTTTGGAAGATGTCCATAGCGGTGAACTCCATTACGGGCCCATCAGCCCGACGGGCTCGGGAATGTCGGGAATTTGGAACCAACGTCCGGGATCTGAATCCGGGGTTCAGAATCTGAGCCACCGCGGTAAGGCCGTGTTCGGCTCCATCGCCCGATGAGTGTGTGTGACACAGGGCGGGGTCCATCCCTCCGTCCTTAGGCAACGCAGCCTGCTCCGGATCTAGGTCCGGGGATAGTATGGGGATGATGCCCCGAGCTTCGTCCGACGGCAGGTCTAAGCCATGCACGTCGTGACTATCCGGTGCTCCTGGCATAGGCCCAAATCCATCGAAGATCAAGTCTCTGTGGATGTCTGCCGTGTAGTTCAGGTTTCCGAACCTGACACGGTGGTAGGCGTGGTTGTCGATCTGCTCCGGATGGCCAGCGAGTTGGCCCGCGGTCTTGAAACCGCCGAACACGAAGATCTGTCACGGGAGGAAAGTCTGCATACTGGACAGCGTCGTTGATGATGATTGGAGGAGCCATCGAGCCTGACAGCGACGACGCAGAGGAACTCTCAATGAAAGCACCAATGTCGGTGTCAAAACCGGCGGATGTTGGGTAGGGGGTCCCGATCTGTGCGCCAAGGCTGATGGTAACAGGAAGCGTGGGACACAGATGTTTACCTAGGTTCGGGCCCTCTCTATGGAGGTAAAACCCTACTTCCTGCTTGATTAATATTGATAATATGGGTAGTACAAGAGTAGATCTACCACGAGACCATAGAGGCTAAACGCTAAGAGCTAGCCTATGATGGTATGATTGTAATTGTGATCGCCCTTCTAAGGACCAACCTCTCCGGTTTATATAGACACCGGAGAGGGCTAGGGTTTACATGGAGTCGGTTACAAGGAAGGAAACATAATATCCGGATCGCCAAGCTTGCCTTCCACGCCAAGGGAAGTCCCATCCGGACACGGGCCGAAGTCTTGAGTCTTGTATCTTCACGCTTCAATAGTCCGGACATTGTACACAGTCCGGCTGTCCGGATACCCCCTAATCCAGGACTCCCTCACTCATCTAGGCGTCCATCGTCTCTACCGCGACGACGTCCGCCTCGACTCACGTTACGCAAAGACAGGGTGGCAGTGGTGCCACGTGCTCGTCTCGGCGTCCGTCGTCGCTACCGCGATGACGTCTGCCTCGACTCGCGTTACCCTAAGATAGACAGGGTGGCAGTGGTGTCAGGTGCCAAGCTCGGCGTCCGTCGTCGCTACAGCAACGACGTCCGCCACGTGCTCGTCTCGGCGTCCGTCGTCGCTACCGCGACGATGTCCGCCTCGACTCGTGTTACGCTAAGACAGGGTGGCAGTGGTGTCACGTGCTCGTCTTGGCATCCGTCGTCGCTACCGCAACGACGTCCGCCTCGACTCGCGTTACGCTAAGACAGGGTGTGTAGTGGTGTCACGTGCTCGTCTCGGCGTCCGGCGTCGCTACCGCGACGATGTCCGCCTCGACTCGCGTAACCCTAAGACAGGGTGGCAGTGGTGTCACGTGCTTGTCTCGGCGTCCGTCGTCACTATCGTGACGATGTCTGCCTCGACTCACGTTACGCTAAGAAAGGGTGTCAGTGGTGTCACATGCTCGTCTTGACGTCCGTTGTCGCTACCGCGACGACGTCCGCCTCGACTCGCGTTACGCTAAGACAGGGTAGCAGTGGTGTCATGAGCTCGTCTCGGCGTCTGTCGTCGCTACCGTGACGACGTCCGCCTCGACTCACGTTACCCTAAGATAGACAGGGTGGCAGTGGTGTCACGTGCTCGTCTTGGTGTCCTTCGTCGCTACCGCGACGACGTCCGCCTCGACACGCGTTACGCTAAGACATGGTGGCAGTGGTGTCACGTGCTTGTCCCGGCGTTCGTCATCGCTACTGCGACGACGTCCGCCTTGACTCGCTTAGGCTAAGACAGGTTGGCGGTGGTTTCACGTGCTAGTCTCGGCGTCCGTCGTCGCTACCGCGACGACGTCCGCCTCGACTCGCGTAACCCTAAGATAGATAGGGTGGCAGTACTGTCACGTGCTCGTCTTGGCGTCCGTCGTCGCTACCGTGAGGACGTCCGGCTCGACTCGCGTTACGATAAGACAGGGTGGCATTTGTGTCACATGCTCTTCTCAGCGTCCGTCGTCGCTACCGCGACGACGCTCGCCTAGACTCGCGTGACTCTAAGATAGGTAGGGTGGCAGCAGTGTCATGTGCTCGTCTCGGCATCCGTCATCTCTACCGCGACAATGTCCGCCCAGACTCACCTTACGCTAAGACAGGGTGGCAGTGGTGTCACGTGCTCGTCTCGTCATCCGTCATCGCTGCCGCAACGATGTCCGCCTCGACTCGCGTTACCCTAAGACAGGGTGGCAGTGGTGTCACGTGCTCGTATCACCGTCCGTCATCGCTACCGCGACGATGTCCGCCTCGACTCGCGTAACCGTAAGACAGGGTGGCAGTGGTGTCACGTGCTCATCTCAGCGTCCGTCATCGCTACCGCAACGACGTCCGCCTCGACTCGCGTTACGCTAAGACAGGGTGGCATTGGTGTCACGAGCTTGTCTCGGCGTCCGTCGTCGCTTCCGCGATGATGTCTGCCTCGACTCGCGTTACCCTAAGACAAGGTGGCAGTGGTGTCACATGCTCGTCTCGGCGTCCGTCGTCGCTACCACCACGACGTCAGCCTCGACTCACGTTACGCTAAGACAGGGTGGCAGTGGTGTCACGTGCTCGTCTCGGTGTCCGTCGTCACTACCGCGACGACGTCCGCCTCGACTCGCGTTACGCTAAGATAGGGTGGCAGTGGTGTCACGTGCTCGTCTCGGCGTCCATCGTCGCTACCGCGACAACGTCCGCCTCGACTCGCGTTACGCTAAGACAGGGTGTGCAGTGCTGTCACGTGCTTGTCTCGGTGTCCGTCGTCGCTACCGTGACGACGTCTGCCTCGACTCATGTAACCCTAAGACAGGGTGGCAGTGGTGTCACGTGCTCGTCTTGGTGTCCGTTGTCGCTACCGCGACAACGTCCGCCTCGACTCGCATAACGCTAAGAAAGGGTGGCAGTGGTGTCACGCGTTCGTCTACGCATCAATAAATGCGCTACGCGGCAGCGTCGCATACTGACTCGTGTTACGCTAAGACAGGGTGGCAGTGGTGTCACGTGCTCATCTCAGCGTCCGTCATCGCAACCGCGACGACGTCCGCCTCGACTCGCGTTACCCTAAGATAGACAGGGTGGCAGTGGTGTCACGTGCTCATCTCGGCATCCGTCGCCGCTACCGCGACAACGTCCGCCTCGACTCGCGTTACGATAAGACAGGGTGGTAATGGTGTCACGTGCTCGTCTCGGCGTCCGTCGTCGCTACCGCGACGACGTCCGCCTCGACTCGCGTTATGCTAAGACAGGGTGGCAGTGGTGTCACGTGCTCGTCTTGGCATCCGTCGTCGCTAACGCGACGACGTCCGCCTCAACTCGCGTTACGCTAAGACAGGGTGACAGTGGTGTCACGTGCTTGTCTCGGCGTTCGTTGTCGCTACTGCGACGACGTCCGCCTTGACTCGCGTTACGCTAAGACAGGTTCGCGGTGGTGTGACATGCTCGTCTCGGCGTCCATCATCGCTACCGCGACGACGTCCGCCTCGACTCGCATAACCCTAAGATAGACAGGGTGGAAGTGGTCATTTGCTCGTCTTGGCGTCCATCGTCGCTACCGCAACGACGTCCGCCTCGTCACGCGTTATGATAAGACAGGGTGGTATTGGTATCACGTGCTCGTCTCGGCGTCCGTCATCGCTACCGTGACGACGCCCACCTCGACTCGCGTTACCCTAAGATAGACAGGGTGGCAGTGGTGTCACATGCTTATCTCGGCGTCCGTCGTCGCTACCGCGACGACTTCCACCTCGACTCGCGTTACACTAAGACAGGTTGGTAATGGTGTCACGTGCTCGTCTCGGCGTCGATAAATGCGCTACGCGATGGCGTCCGCCTCGACTTCATGATGCGCTAAGGCAGGGTGGAAGTGGTGTCACGTGCTTTCGTCTAGGTGTCCGTCGTCGCTACTGGCGGCGATGATGTACGACTTCGACTCGCGTTACGCTAAGACAGGGTGGCAGTGGTGTCACGAGCTTGTCTCGGTGTCCGTCGTTGCTACTGCGACGACGTCCGCCTCGACTCACGTTACGCTAAGACAGGTTGGCGGTGGTGTCACGTGCTCGTCTCAGCGTCCGTCGTCGCTACCGCGACGACGTCCGCCTCGACTCGCGTAACCCTAAGATAGACAGGGTGGCAGTAGTGTCACGTGCTCGGTTTGGCGTCCGTCGTCGCTACCGCGACGACGTCCGCCTCGACTCGCGTTACGATAAGACAGGGTGGCATTGGTGTCACGTGCTCGTCTCGGCGTCCGTCGTCGCTACCCCGACGACGTCCGCCTCGACTCGTGTGGCTCTAAGATAGACAGGATGGCAGTGGTGTCATGTGCTTGTCTCAGCATCCGTCATCTCTACCGCGACAACGTCCGCCTCGACTCACCTTACGCTAAGACAGGGTGGCAGTTTGTCACGTGCTCGTCTCGGCGTCTGTCGTCGCTACCGCGACGACGTCCGCCTCGACTCGCGTTACCCTAAGACAGGTGGCAGTGGTGTCACGTGCTCGTCTCGGCGTGAGTCATCGCTACCGCGACGATGTCCGCCTTGACTCGCGTAACCCTAAGACAGGGTGGCAGTGGTGTCACGTGCTCGTCTCGGCGTCCGTCGTCGCTAAAGCAATGACGTACGCCTCGACTCACGTAACCCTAAGATAGACAGGGTGGAAGTGGTGTCACGTGCTCGTCTTGGTGTTCGTCGCCGCTCTCGCGACGACTTCCGCCTCGACTCGCTTACGCTAAGACAGGGTGGCAGTCGCGTCATGTGCTCGTCTCGGCGTCCATCGTCGCTACCACGACGATGTCCGCCTCGACTCGCGTTACGCTAAGAAAGGGTGTGCAGTGGTGTCACGTGCTTGTCTCGGCGTCCGTCGTCGCTACAGCAATGACGTCCGCCTCGACTCGCGTAACCCTAAGATAGACAGGGTGGAAGTGGTGTCACGTTCTCGTCTTGGCGTTGATAAATGCGCTACGCGGCGACTTCCTCCTCGACTTCAGCGTTATGCTAAGGCGAGGTGGCATTGGTGTCGCGAGCTGCGTCTCGATGTCAAAATCGTCGTTTCGCGGCGACGTCGGCCTCGACTTCGCGTTACGCTAAGGCGAGGTGGCGGTGGTGTCACGCGCTCATCTACGGCATCCATAAATGCGCTACCGCGGCAGCGTCGCCTCGACTCACGTTACGCTAAGAGCGAAATTGGCGGTGGTGTCACGTGCTGCGTCTCGGTGTTACGTCGTCGCTACGCGGCGACGTCCGCCTCGGCTGGCGTTACGCTAAAACGCAGTGGTAGTGGCGTCACGTGCTTTCGTCTGGGCGTGCGTCGTCGCTTCTGCAACGATGTCCGCCTCGACTTCAGCGTTACGCTAAGAAAAGGTGTGCGATGGTGTCACGTGCTTGTCTCGGCGTCGCGTCGTCGCTACAGCAATAGCGTCCGCCTCGACTTCGCGTAACCCTAAAGATAAAGCGAGTGGAAGTGGTGTCACGTTCTCGTCTTGGCGTTACGTAAATGCGCTACCGCGGCGACGTCCGTCGACTTCATGATACGCTAAAGGCGAGTGGCAGTGGTGTCACGTGCTCGTCTAGGCGTCCGTCGTCGCTACCGCGACGATGTCTGACTCGACTCGCGTTACGCTAAGACAGGGTGGCAGTGGTGTCACGAGCTTGTCTCGGTGTCCGTCGTCGCTACTGCGACGACGTCCACCTCGACTAACGTTACGCTAAGACAGGTTGGCGGTGGTGTCACGTGCTCGTCTCGGCGTCCGTCGTCGCTACTGCGACGACGTCCGCCTTGACTCGCGTAACCCTAAGATATACAGGGTGGCAGTAGTGTCACGTGCTCGGTTTGGCGTCCGTCGTCGCTACCGCAATGACATCCGCCTCGACTCGCGTTACGATAAGACAGGGTGGCTTTGGTGTCACGTGCTCGTCTTGGCGTCCGTTGTCGCTACCGCGACGACGTCCGCCTCGACTCGTGTGGCTCTAAGATAGACAGGATGGCAGCGGTGTCATGTGCTCGTCTCGGCATCCGTCATCTCTACCGCGACAACGTCCGCCTCGACTCACCTTACGCTAAGAAAGGGTGGCATTGGTGTCACGTGCTCGTCTCGACGTCCGTCGTCGCTACCGCGACGACGTCCGCCTCGACTCGCGTTACGCTAAGGCGAAATTGGCGGTGGTGTCACGTGCTGCCGTCTCGGCGTGAGTCGCCAGCTACCGCGACGATGTCCGCCTCGACTCGCGTAACCCTAAGACAGGGTGGCAGTGGTGTCACGTGCTCGTCTCGGCGTCCGTCGTTGCTACAGCAATAACGTCCGCCTCGAATCGCGTAACCCTAAGATAGACAGGGTGGAAGTGGTGTCACGTGCTTTTCTTGCTGTTCGTCGCCGCTACCGCGACGACTTCCGCCTCGACTCGCGTTACGCTAAGACAGGGTGGCAGTGGCGTCATGTGCTCGTCTCGGCGTCCGCCATAGCTACCCGCGGCGATGTCGCCTGCGACTTCGCGTTACGCTAAGAAAGGGTGTGCAGTGGTGTCACGTGCTTGTCTCGGCGTCCGTCGTCGCTAATGCCATGACGTCCGCCTCGACTCGCGTAACCCTAAGATGAAGCGAGGTGGAAAGTGGTGTCACGTTCTCGTCTTGGCGTTCGTCGTCGCTACCGCGACGACTTCCTCCTCGACTCGCGTTACGCTAAGACAGGTTGGCATTGGTGTCACGAGCTGGTCTCGGTGTCCGTCGTCGTTTCCGCGATGACGTCGGCCTCGACTCGCATTACGCTAAGACAGGGTGGCAGTGGTGTCACGTGCTCATCTCGGCATCCGTCGTCGCTACCGCGACGACGTCCGCCTCGACTCACGTTACGCTAAGACAGGGTGGCAGTGGTGTCACGTGCTCGTCTCGGTGTTCGTCGTCGCTACCGCGACGACGTCCGCCTCGACTGGCGTTACGCTAAGACAGGGTGGTAGTGGCGTCACGTGCTCGTCTCGGCGTGTGTCGTCGCTACCACGACGATGTCCGCCTCGGCCCGCGTTACGCTAAGAAAGGGTGTGCAGTGGTGTCACGTGCTTGTCTCGGCGTCCGTCGTGCGCTGGCAATAGCGTCCGCCTGCGACTTCGGCGTAACCCTAAGATAAGCGAGGTGGAAGTGGTATGCGTTCTGCGTCTTGGCGTTAAGTAAATGCGCTACGCGGCGACTTCCGCCTCGGCTGGCGTTACGCTAAGGCGAGGTGGCGGTGGTGTCACGTGCTTTCGTCTCGGCATCCGTAAATCGCTACGCAGCGGCGTCGCCTCGACTTCGCTACGCTAAGACAGGGTGTCTGGTAGTGGTGTCACGTGCTCGTCTTGGCGTCGGCGTCGCTACGCGGCGATATACGCCTCGACTTCGCGTAACCCTAAGGCGGTGGCGGTGGTGTCACATGCTTTCGTCTCGGCGTCCGTCGTCGCTACGCGGCTGACGTGCGCCTTCGACTTCAGCGTTACGCTAAGAAAGGGTGTTAGTGGTGTCACGTGCTGCGTCTCGGCGTCCGTCGTCGCTACCTAGCGACGTCCGCCTCGACTTCGCGTTACGCTAAGGCGAGGTGGCGGTGGTGTCGCGTGCTCGTCTCGGCGTCCGTCGTCGCTACCGTGACGGCGTCCGCCTCGACTCGCGTTACCCTAAGAATGAACAGAGGTGGCGGTGGTGTCACATTAACAAATCTGGCGTCCGTCGTCGCTACCGCGGCGACGTCGACTCGACTTCGCGTTCTGGCGAGACAACGGTGGTAGTGGTGTCACGCGAAGCTTGTCTCGGTGTCCGTCGTTGCTACTGCGACGACGTCCGCCTCGACTCGCGTTACGCTAAGACAGGTTGGCGGTGGTGTCACGTGCTCGTCTCAGCGTCCGTCGTCGCTACCGCGACGACGTCCGTCTCGACTCTTGTAACCCTAAGATAGACAGGGTGGCAGTAGTGTCACGTGCTCGTTTTGGCGTCCGTAAATGCGCTGCTACGCGGCTTGACGTCGCCTGACTTCGCGATGCGATAAGGCGGTGGCATTGGTGTCGCGTGCTCGTCTCGGCATCCGTCAAATCGCTACGCGGCGGCGTCCGCCCATAAACTTCGCGTGGCTCTAAGATAGACAGGGTGGCAGCGGTGTCATGTGCTCGTCTCGGCATCCGTCATCTCTACCGCGACAACGTCCGCCTCGACTCACCTTACGCTAAGACAGGGTGGCAGTGGTGTCCAGTGCTCGTTTCGGCGTCAAAATGCGCTTCTGGCGGCGGCGTCCGCCTCGACTTCGCGTTACCCTAAGGCGAGGTGGCGGTGGTGTCACGTGCTGCGTCTCGGCGTGAGTCATCGCTACCGCGACGATGTCCGCCTCGACTCGCGTAACCCTAAGACAGGGTGGCAGTGGTGTCACGTGCTCGTCTCGGCGTCCGTCGTCGCTACAGCAATGACGTCCGCCTCGACTCGCGTAACCCTAAGATAGACAGGGTGGAAGTGGTGTCACGTGCTCGTCTTGGTGTTCGTCGCCGCTACCGCGACGACTTCCGCCTCGACTCGCGTTACGCTAAGACAGGGTGGCATTGGTGTCACGAGCTCGTCTCGGCGTCCGGCGTTGCTTCGCGGCGGCGTCCGCCTCAGCTGGCGTTCACGCTAAGAGCGAGAATTAGCGATGGCGTCATGTGCTGCGTCTCGGCGTCCGTAAGCGCTACCACGGCGATGTCGCCTCGACTTCGCGTTACGCTAAGAAAGGGTGTGCGGTGGTGTCACGTGCTTGTCTCGGCGTCGTCGCCGCTACTGCAACGGCGTCGCCTGCGACTCACGTTACGCTAAGAGCGAGGAGGTGGCGATGGTGTCACGTGCTGCGTCTCGGCGTTAAATCGTCGCTACCCGCGGCAGCGTCGCCCTCAGCGGCGTGCAGCTAAGGCGAGGTGGCATCGGCGTCATGTGCTGCGTCTGGCGTCCGCCATCGCTACCACGCAGCGATGTCCGCCTCGACTTCGGAATTACGCTAAGAAAGGTGTGCGGTGGTGTCACGTGCTTGTCTCGGCGTCCGTAAATGCGCTTCTGACAATAGCGTACGCCTCGACTCGCGTAACCCTAAGATAAGCGAGGTGGAAGTGGTGTCACGTTCTGCGTCTTGGCGTTAAATAAATCGCTACCGCGGCGACTTCCGCCGACTTCGCGTTACGCTAAGGCGAGGTAGCATTGGTGTCCGCGAGCTTCGTCTACGGTGTCCGTCGTCGCTTCGCGGCGGCGTAAACCCTCGACTTCGCGTTACGCTAAGGCGAGGTGGCGGTGGTGTCACGTGTTCATCTCGGCATCGTCGCCGCTACTGGCGGCGGCGTCGCCTCGACTCACGTTACGCTAAGGCAGGTGGCGGTGGTAGCCGGTGCTGCGTCTCGGTGTGCGTCGGCGCTACCGCGACGACGTCCGCCTCGACTGGCGTTACGCTAAGACAGGGTGGTAGTGGCGTCACGTGCTCGTCTCGGCGTCCGTCGTCGCTACCACCACGATGTCCACCTCGACTCGCATTACGCTAAGAAAGGGTGTGCAGTGGTGTCACGTGCTTGTCACGGCGTCCGTCGTCGCTACAGCAATGACGTCCGCCTCGACTCGCGTAACCCTAAGATAGATAGGGTGGAAGTGGTGTCACGTTCTCGTCTAGGCGTTCATCGTCGCTACCGCGACGACTTCTGCCTCGACTCGCGTTACGCTAAGACAAGGTGGCAGTGGTGTCACGTGCTCGTATCGGCATCCGTCGTCGCTACCGCAACGACGTCCGCCTCGACTCGCGTTACGCTAAGACAGGGTGTGTAGTGGTGTCACGTGCTCGTCTCGGTGTAAAGGGATACGCTACGCGGCGATGTCGCCTCGACTCACGTAACCCTAAGCGAGGGTGGCGGTGGTGTCACGTGCACCGTCTCGGCGTCCGTCGTACGCTACGCTGACGGCGTCGCCTCGACTCGCGTTACGCTAATAAAGGCTGTCAGTGGTGTCACGTGCTCGTCTCGGCGTCCGTCGTCTCTACCGCGATGACGTCCGCCTCGACTCGCGTTACGCTAAGACAGGGTGGCAGTGGTGTCACGTGCTTGTCTCGGCGTCCGTCGTCGCTACCGCGACGGCGTCTGCCTTGACTTCGCGTCACCCTAAAATAGGCAATTGGCGATGGTGTCGTGCTGCGTCTGGCGTCGCGTCGTCGCTACGCGGCGGCGATACGACTTCGACTTCGCGTTACGATAAGACAGGGTGGCAGTGGAGTCACAAGCTTGTCTCGATGTAAAGCGTACGCTCTTTGCGGCGGCGTCGCCGAAACTCACGTTACGCTAAAGACAGGTTGGCGGTGGTGTCGCGTGCTGCGTCTCGGCGTCCGTCGTTGCTACGCGGCGGCGTCACGCCTCGACTTCGCGTAACCCTAAGATGACGAGCGGTGGCGGTAGTGTCACGTGCTCGGTTTGGCGTCCGTCGTTGCTACGCGGCGGCGTCACGCCTCGACTTCAGCGTTCTACGATAAGACAGGGTGGCATTGGTGTCACGTGCTCGTCTCGGCGTCCGTCGTCGCTACCGCGACGACGTCCGCCTCAACTCGCGTGGCTCTAAGATAGACAGGATGGCAGCGGTGTCATGTGCTCGTCTCGGCATCCGTCATCTCTACCGCGACAACGTCCGCCTCGACTCACCTTACGCTAAGACAGGGTGGCAGTGGTGTCACGTGCTCGTCTCGGCGTGAGTCATCGCTACCGCGACGATGTCCACCTCGACTCGTGTAACCCTAAGACAGGGTGGCAGTGGTGTCACGTGCTCGTCTCGGCGTCCGGTAAATCGCTTCTGACAATAGCGTCGCCTTGACTTCGCGTAACCCTAAGATGAGCGGGGTGGAAGTGGTGTCACATGCTGCGTCTTGGTGTTACGTCGCACGCTACGCGCGGCGACTTCGCCTTCGACTTCGCGTTACGCTAAGGCGAGGTGGCATTGGTGTCGCGAGCTGCGTCACCGGTGTCGTCGTCGCTTCGCGGCGACGGCGTCGACTTCGCTTCTACGCTAAGAAAGGGTGGCAGTGGTGTCACGTGCTCATCTCGGCGTCCGTCGCCGCTACCACGACGACGTCCGCCTCGACTCACTTATGCTAAGACAAGGTGGCAGTGGTGTCACGTGCTCGTCTCGGCGTTACGTCGCTGCATACGCGGCGGCGTCCGCCCTCCAGCAGCGCCTTTGCTAGAGCGAGGTGGCGATGGCGTCATGTGCTCATCTAGGCGTCCATCATCGCTACCACGACGATGTCCGCCTCGACTCGCGTTACGCTAAGAAAGGGTGCGCAGTGGTGTCACGTGCTTGTCTCGGCGTCCGTCGTCGCTACAGCAATGACGTCCGCCTCGACTCGCGTAACCCTAAGATAGACAGGGTGGAAGTGGTGTCACGTTCTCGTCTTGGCGTTCGTCGTCGCTACCGCGACGACTTCCGCCTCGACTCGCGTTACGCTAAGACAGGGTGGCATTGGTGTCACGAGCTCGTCTCGGTGTCCGTCGTCGCTTCCGCGACGACGTCGGCCTCGACTCGCGTTACGCTAAGACAGGGTGGCAGTGGTGTCACGTGCTCATCTCGGCATCCGTCATCGCTACCGCGACGACGTCCGCCTCGACTCACGTTACGCTAAGACAGGGTGGCAGTGGTGTCACGTGCTCGTCTCGGTGTTCGTCGTCGCTACCGCGACGACGTCTGCCTCGACTGGCGTTACGCTAAGATAGGGTGGTAGTGGCATCACGTGCTCGTCTCGGCGTCCGTCATCGCTACCACGACGATGTCCGCCTCGACTCGCGTTACGCTATGAAAGGGTGTGCAGTGGTGTCACGTGCTTGTCTCGGCGTCCATCGTCGCTACAGCAATGACGTCCGCCTCGACTTGCGTAACCCTAAGATGAGCGAGGTGGAAAGTGGTATCACGTTCTCGTCTTGGCGTTCGTGCGTCACTATCGCGGCGACTTCACGCCTCGACTTCGCGTTACGCTAAGAGCGGGGTGGCGGTGGTATCACGTGCTCGTCTCGGCATCCGTTATGCGCTACGCAGCGGCGTCCGCATCGACTTCGCGTTATGCTAAGAGCAGGGTGTGTGTAGTGGTGTCACGTGATGCGTCTCGGCGTCGGCGTCGCTACGCGGACGATGTCGCCCTCGACTTCGCGTAACCCTAAGACAGGTGGCGGTGGTGTCACGTGCTGCGTCTCGGCGTCGTCGTAAATCGTCGCTACCGTGGCGGACGTCCGCCTCGACTTCGCGTTACCCTAAGATGGGCAGGAGGTGGCGGTGGTGTCGCGTGCCGTCTTGGCGTCGCCGTGCGCTACCGCGGCGGCGTCGCCCGACTTCGCGTTACGCTAAGGCGAGGTGGCGGTGGTGTCCGCGTGCTTGTCTAAATCATCCGTCGCCAGCTCTTTGCGGCAGCGTCCGCCTTGACTTCGCGTTACAGCTAAAACAGGTTAGCGGTGGTATCACGTGCTAGTCTCGGCGTCGTAAATACGCTACGCGGCGGCGTACACGCCTCGATTTCGCGTAACCCTAAGATAGACAGGGTGGCAGTAATGTCACGTGCTCGTCTTAGCGTCCGTCGTCGCTACCGTGAGGACGTCCGGCTCGACTCGCGTTACGATAAGACAGGGTGGCATTTGTGTCACATGCTCTTCTCGGCGATCGCGTCGTCGCTACGCGGCGGCCTTCGCCGCTAAACTTTCAGCGTGACTCTAAGATAGGTAGGGTGGCAGCAGTGTCATGTGCTCGTCTCGGCATCCGTCATCTCTACCGCGACAATGTCCGCCTCGACTCACCTTGCGCTAAGACAGGGTGGCAGTGGTGTCACGTGCTCGTCTCAGCGTCCGTCGACGCTACCGTGACGACGTCCGCCTCGACTCGCGTTACCCTAAGACAGGGTGGCAGTGGTGTCACGTGCTCGTCTCGCCGTCCGTCATCGCTACCGCGACAATGTCCGCCTCGACTCGCGTAACCCTAAGAAAGGGTGGCAGTGGTGTCACGTGCTCGTCTCAGCGTCCGTCGTCGCTACCGTGACAACGTCCGCCTCGACTTGCGTTACGCTAAGACAGGGTGGCATTGGTGTCACGAGCTCGTCTCGGCGTCCGTCGTCGCTTCCGCGACGATGTCTGCCTCGACTCGCGTTACCATAAGAGAGGGTGGCAGTGGTGTCACATGCTCGTCTCGGCGTCCGTTGTCAATACCGCGACAACGTCCGCCTCTACTCACGTTACGCTAAGAAAGGGTGGCAGTGGCGTCACGTGCTCGACTCGGCGTCCGTCGTTGCTACCGCGACAACGTCCGCCTCGACTCGCGTTACGCTAAGACAGGGTATGAAGTGGTGTCACCTGCTTGTCTTGGTGTCCGTCGTCGCTACCGCGACGACGTCCGCCTCGACTCACGTAACCCTAAGACAGGGTGGCAGTGGTGTCACGAGATTGTCTCGGTGTCCATCGTCGCTACCGCGATGACGTCCGCCTCGACTCGCATAACGCTAAGAAGGGTGGCAGTGGTGTCACGTTCTCGTCTCCGCATCCGCCGTACGCTACGCGGCAGCGTCGCTGACTTGACGTATTACGCTAAGGCGGGAGTGGCGGTGGTGTCACGATGCTCATCTCGGCGTCCATAAATGTCGCTCTGTGACAACGACGTACGCCTCGACTCGTGTTGCCCTAAGATAGACAGGGTGGCAGTGGTGTCACGTCCTCATCTCAGCGTCCGTCGTCGCTACCGTGACAACGTCCACCTCGACTCGCGTTACGATAAGACAGGGTGGTAATGGTGTCACGTGCTCGTCTCGGCGTCCGTCGTCATTAAGCTACGCTGACGGCGGCCGCCTTCGACTTCAGCGATGCGCTAAAGGCGGAAATTGGCAGTGGTGTCACGTGCTCGTCTTGGCATCCGTCATCGCTTACGCGACGACGTCCGCCTCAACTCACGTTATGCTAAGACAGGGTGGCAGTGGTGTCATGTGCTTGTCTCGGCGTTCGTCGTCGCTACCGCGACGACGTCCGCCTCGACTCGCATAACCCTAAGATAGATAGGGTGGCAGTGGTCATTTGCTCGTCTTGGCGTCCGTCGTCGCTACATAGCGGCGTCGCCTCATACCGACAGCGTTATGATAAGACGAGGTGGTATTGGTGTCACTTGCTGCCGTCTCGGTGTCCGTCGTGCGGCTACGCAGCGGCGGCGTCCGCCTAAATCTCGCGCAAACCCTAAAGATGAACCACGGTGGCAGCGGTGTCACGTGCTCGTCTCGGCGTCCGTCATCTCTACCGCGACAACGTACGCATCGACTCACCTTACGCTAAGACAGGGTGGCGGTGGTGTCACGTGCTTGTCTCGGCGTCCGTCGTCGCTACCGCGACGACGTCCGCCTCGACTTCCGTGACCCTAAGACAGGGTAGCAGTGGTGTCACGTGCTTGTCTCGGTGTTACGTAAATGCAGCTACCCGCGGCGGCGTCCGCCTCGACTTCGCGTAACCCTAAAAGCGGGTGGCGATGGTGTCACGTGCTTTCAAATGCAGGCGTCGGCGTCGCTACTGGCGGCGGCGTCCGCCACTCGACTTCGTGTACCCCTAAGGCAGGGAGTGGCGATAGTATCACGTGCTCGTCTCGGCATCCGTCGTCGCTACCGCGACGACATCCGCCTCGACTCGCGTTACGCTAAGAAAGGGTGGCAGTGGTGTCACGTGCTCGTTCGACGTCCGTTGTCGCTACCGCGACGACGTCCGCCTCGACTCGCGTTACACTAATACATGGTGGCAGTGGTGTCACGTGCTCGTCTCGGCGTCCGTCATCTCTACCGTGACGACGTCCGCCTCGACTCGCGTTACCCTAAGATAGACAGGGTGGCAGCAGTGTCACGTGCTTATCTCGGCTTCCGTCGTTGCTACCGCGACGACGTCCACCTCGACTCGCGTTACACTAACACAGGGTGGTAATGGTGTCACGTGCTCGTCTCGGTGTCCGTCGTCGCTACCGCGACGACGTCTACCTCGACTTGCGTTACGCTAACAGGCGAAATTGGCGGTGGTGTCACGTGCCGTCTTGGTAATAAAATCCGTCGTCGCTACCGCTGGCGACGTCGACTTCGACTTCGCGTTACGCTAAAGCGAAATTGGCGGTGGTGTCACGAGCTTGTCTTGGTGTCCGTCATAAGCGGCCGGCGGCGTGACGTCGCCTGCGACTCACGTTACGCTAAGACGGGTTGGCGATGGTGTCCGCGTGCTACCGTCTCGGCGTCCGTCGTAAGCTATCGCGACGACGTCCGCCTCTCGACTTCGCGTAACCCTAAGAATGACGGGGTGGCGGTAGTATCACGTGCTCCGGCTTAGCGTCCGTCGTCGCTACAGCGGCGGCGTCGCCTCGACTTCAGCGTTCACGATAAAACGAGGTGGCATTGGTGTCACGTGCTGCGTCTCGGCGTCGTCGTCGCTACCGCTGACGGCGTCTTCGACAGGTGGCTCTAAGATGAAGCGAGGTGGCAGCGGTGTCATGTGCCGTCTCGGCATCCGTCATCTCTACGCGACAGCGTCCGCCTCGACTCACCTTACGCTAGGCGGTGGCGGTGGTGTCGGTGCTTTCGTTTGACGTCGGCGTCATCTACGCGGCACGTCCGCCTCGACTTCGCGTTACCCTAACCTGGTGGCGGTGGTGTCACATGCTTTCGTCTCGGCGTCCGTCGCCGCTCTGCGCGGCGATGTCGCCCTCGACTTCGCGCGTAACCCTAAGGCGAGGTGGCGGTGGTGTCACGTGCTGCGTCTCGGCGTCCGTTGGCCATACGGCAATGGCGTTCACCTGTTCGCGTAACCCTAAGATGAAGCGAGGGGTGGAAGTGGTGTCACGTGCTCATCTTGGCTTTCGTCGCCGCTACCGCGACGACTTCCGCCTCGACTCGCGATACGCTAAGACAGGGTGGCATTGGTGTCACGAGCTCGTCTCGGCGTCCGTCGTCGCTTCCGCGACGAAGTCGGCCTCGACTCGCGTTACGCTAAGACAGGGTGGCAGTGGTGTCACGTGCTCGTCTTGGCGTCCGTCGTCGCTACCGCGACGACGTCCGCCTCGACTCACGATACGCTAAGAGCGAAATTGGCGGTGGTGTCACGTGCTGCGTCTCGGCGTTAAATCGGCGCTACGCGGCAGCGTCCGCCTCGGCTGGCGTTCTGCGCTAAGAGCGAAGTGGCAGTGGCGTCACGTGCTCGTCTCGGCGTCCGTCGTCGCTACTATGAGGATGTCCGCCTCGACTCCCGTTATGCTAAGAAAGGGTGTGCAGTGGTGTCACATTCTTGTCTCGGCCTAAGTCGTCGCTACAGCAATGACGTCCGCCTCGACTCCTGTAACCCTAAGATTCACAGGGTGGAAGTGGTGTCACGTTCTTGTCTTGGCGTTCGTCTTTGCTACCACGACGACTTTCGCCTCGACTCGCGTTATGCTAAGACAGGGTGGCAGTGGTGTCACGTGCTCGTCTCGGCGTCCGTCGTCGCTACGCGGCGGCGTCACGCCATCGACTCCGCGATAGCGCTAAGGCGAGGTAGCAATGGTGTCACGTGCTCGTCTCGGCGTCTGCCGTCGCTGCCGCGACAACGTCTACCTCGACTGGCGTTACGCTAAGACAGGGTGGCAGTGGCGTCACGTGCTCGTCTCGGCGTCCGTCGTCGTTACCACAACAACGTCCGCCTCGACTCGCGTTACGCTAAGAAAGGGTGTGCAGTGGTGTCACGTGCTCATCTCGGCGTCCGTCGTCGCTACCGCGACAACGTCCGCCTCGACTCGCGTTACGCTAAGACAGGGTGGTAAGGGTGTCACGTGCTGCGTCTCGGTGTCCGTCGTGCGCTACGCGGCGGCGTCCGCCGACCGCAGCGTTACGCTAAGGCAGGGTGGCAGTGGTGTCACGTGCTGCGTCTTGGCATAATGCGTATCGCTAACAGCGGCGTCGCCTCCACTCGCGTTTACGGCCCCGAGCGAGGGTGGCGATGGTGTGGCGATGCTTGTCTCGGCATTCGTCATCGCTACTGCGACGACGTCCGCCTTGACTCGCGTTACGCTAAGACAGGTTGGAGGTGGTGTCACATGCTCGTCTCGGTGTCGTCGTATTACGCTACGCGGCGGCGTCCGCCTCGACTTCGCATAACCCTAAGATAAACGGTGGCGGTGGTGATTTGCTGCCGTCTTGGCGTCAAATGCGTCGCTACGCGGCGACATCCGCTTTGAACTTCGTTACGATAAGGCGAAGGGTAGTAATGGTGTCACGTGCTGCGTCTCGGCGTCGCGTCGTCGCTACGCGGCGACTTCGCGCTGACTTCGCGTGACCCTAAGATAAACGGTGGCGGCGCTATCACGTGCTTTCGTCTCGGCGTCCATAATCTCTACGCGACAACGTCGCCTCGACTTCACCTGCTACGCTAAGAGCGAGGTGGCGGTGGTGTCGCGTGCTGCGTCTCCGGCATCGTCGTCGCTACCGCAGCAGCGTCCGCCTCGTCTTTTTGCGTTACCCTAAAACCGAGGTGGCGGTGGTATCCGTGCTGCGTCCAAATCGGCGTCCGTAAATTAAGCTACGCTGACGGCGTCGCCCTCGACTTCGCGTAACTCTAAAACAGGGTGGTAGTGGTGTCACGTGCTCGTCTCAGCGTCAGTCGTCGCTACCGTGACAACGTCCGCCTCGACTCGCGTTACGCTAAGACAGGGTGGTAATGGTGTCACGTGCTCATCTCGGCGTCCGTTATGCGCTACCGCGGCAGCGTCGCCCTTGACTTCGCTCGATACGCTAAGGCGAGGGTAGCGGTGGTGTCGCGTGCTCGTCTTGGCATCCGTCGTAAATCGCCTTGGCGCAGCGTCCGCCTCGACTGGCGTTCGCAGCTAAGGCAGTGGCAGTGGTGTCCACGTGCTTGTCTGGCGTTAAATGCGTCGCATCTTTGGGGCGGCGTCCGCCTCGACTCGCGTTACGCTAAGACAGGTTGGACGTGGTGTTACGAGCTCGTCTCGTCGTCCGTCGTCGCTACCGCGACGATGTCCGCCTCGAATCGCATAACCCTAAGATAGACAGGGTGGCACTGGTCATTTGCTCATCTTGGCGGCCGTCGTCGCTACTCCGACGACGTCCGCCTCGACTCGCGTTACGATAAGACAGGGTGGTATTGGTGTCACATGCTCGTCTCGGCGTCCGTTATCGCTACCGCGACGACTTCCGCCTCGACTCGCATGACCCTAAGATAGACAGGGTGGCAGCGGTGTCACGTGCTCGTCTCGGCGTCCAAATCTCTACCGCGACAACGTTCGCCTCGACTCACCTTACGCTAAGACAGGATGGCAGTGGTGTCACATGCTCGTCTCGGCGTCCAAATCTCTACCGCGACAACGTTCGCCTCGACTCACTGCTATACGCTAAAGAGCGAATTGGCGGTGGTGTCGTGCTGCGTCTACGGCATCGTTATCGCTACCACGGCGGCGTCGCCTCGACTTACCCTCGAGCGGGGTGGCGGTGGTGTCCGCGTGCTCATCTACGGCGTCCGTCGTCCGCTACCGCGGCGGCGTCGCCCTCGACTTCATAACCTAAAACAGGGTGGTAGTGGAGTCACGTGCTCGTCTCGGCGTTAGTCGTGCGCTACCCGCGATAACGTCGCCTCGACTCGGCGTTCACGCTAAGGCGAAATTGGTAATGGTGTCACGTGCTGCGTCTCGGCGTCGTCGTTGCTACGCTGACGGCGTCCTCCCTCGACTTCAGCGTTACGGCGCTAAGGCGAGGCGGCGGTGGTGTCACGTGCTGCGTCTTGGCATCGTCGTCGCATGCTTGACGGCGTCATCCTCTCGACTTCGCGTTACGCTAAAGAGCGGGCTGGCGGTGGTGTCGCGTGCTTGTCACCGGCATTAAATCGTCCCCTCTGCGGCGGCGTCCGCCTCGACTTCGCGTTACGCTAAAGACAGGTTGGAGGTGGTGTCACGTGCTGCGTCTCGGCGTCCGTCGTCGCTACGCGGCGACTTCACGCTGACTTCGGCGTGACCCTAAGATAGACAGGGTGGCATCGGTGTCACGTGCTCGTCTCGGCGTCCATAATCTCTACCGCGACAACGTCCGCCTCGACTCACCTTACGCTAAGACAGGGTGGCAGTGGTGTCACGTGCTTTCGTCTCGGCATCGTCGTCGCTACGCGGCGGCGTCGCCTCGACTGCGTTACCCTAAGAGCGCAAGTGGCGGTGGTGTCACGTGCTTTCGTCTCGGCGTCCGTCGCCGCTACCCATGACGGCGTCGCCTCGACTTCGCGTAACTCTAAAAGCAGGGTGGTAGTGGTGTCACGTGCTGCGTCTCGGCGTGAAATCGTCGCTACCGTGACAACGTCCGCCTGCGACTTCGCGTTACGCTAAAGGCGAAGTGGTAATGGTGTCACGTGCTCGTCTCGGCGTCCGTTGTCACTACCGCGGCGACGTCCGCCTTGACTTCGTGTTACGCTAAGGCGAAATTGGCGGTGGTGTCGCGTGCTCGTCTTGGCATCCGTCGTCGTCGCTAACTTTAGCGGCACGTCGCTCTCGACTTCGCTTTACGCTAAGGCTGGGTAGCGGTGGTGTCACATGCTTGTCTCGGTGTTAAGTAAATTAAACTACTGCGGCGGCGTCACTCTCGACTCGCGTTACGCTAAGACAGGTTGGAGGTGGTGTTACGTGCTCGTCTCGTCGTCCGTCGTCGCTACCGCGACGACGTCCGCCTCGACTCGCACAACCCTAAGATAGACAGGGTGGCAGTGATCATTTGCTTATCTTGGCGGCCGTCGTTAAGCTACATGACGACGTCCGCCTCGACTCACGTTACGATAAGATAGGGTGGTATTGGTGTCACGTGCTCGTCTCGACGTCCGTTGTCGCTACCACGACGACTTCCGCCTCGACTCGCGTGACCCTAAGATAGAAAGGGTGGCAGCGGTGTCACGTGCTCGTCTCGGCGTCCATCATCTCTACCGCGACAACGTCCGCCTCGAATACCCTTACGCTAAGACAGGGTGGCAGTGGTGTCACGTGCTCGTCTCGGCATCCGTCGTCGCTTCTACCCGCGATAGCGTCCGCCCGACTGCTTACCCTAAGACAGGGTGGCGGTGGTGTCCGCGTGCTTTCGTCTCGGCGTTAGTCGTCGCTTCTACGCGACAACGTCCGCCCTCGACTTCGCGTTACGCTAAGGCGAGTGGTAATGGTGTCACGTGCTCGTCTGGCGTCCGTCGTCGCTACTGCGGCAGCGTCACGCCTCGACTTCGCGTTACGCTAAGACAGGCGGCGGTGGTGTCGCGTGCTGCGTCTTGGCATCCGTAAATAAGCTAGCAGCGGCGGCGTCCGCCTCGACTTCGCGTTACGCTAAAACGAAATTTGGCAGTGGTGTCACGTGCTTTTCTCGGCATTCGTCGTCGCTACTGCGACAACGTCCGCCTCGACTCGCGTTACGCTAAGACAGGTTGGAGGTGGTGTCACGTGCTCGTCTCGGCGTCCGTCGTCGCTACCGCGACGATGTCCGCCTCGACTCGCATAACCCTAAGATGAAGCGAGGGTGGCGGTGGTCATTTGCTCATCTTTGCGGCCGTAAATGTCGCTACCGCGATGACGTCCGCCTCGACTCGCGTTACGATAAGACAGGGTGGTATTGGTGTCACGTGCTCGTCTCGGCGTCCACCATCTCTACCGCGACAACGTCCGCCTCGACTCACCTTACGCTAAGACAGGGTGGCATTGGTGTCACGTGCTCGTCTCGGCATCCGTCGTCGCTACCTCGACGACGTCCGCCTCGACTTGCTTACCCTAAGACAGGGTGGCAGTGGTGTCACGTGCTCCTCTCGGCGTTAGTCGTCGCTACCGCGACAACGTCCGCCTCGACTGGCGTTATGCTAAGACAGGGTGGTAATGGTGTCACGTGCTCGTCTCGGCGTCGCATTAAATGCGCTACGCGGCGGCGTCGCCTCGACTTCGCGTTACGTGCGCTAAAAACAGAGCGGCAGTGGTCTCACGTGCTCCGTCTTGGCATCCGTCGTCGCTACTTAGCGGCGACCACGCCTCCGACTTCGCGTTATGCTAAGGCAGGCGGCGGTGGTGTCGCGTGCTTGTCTCGGCATTAAATGCGTCGCTTCTTTGCTGACGGCGTCCGCCCTCGACTTCGAGTTACGCTAAAGACAGGTTGGAGGTGGTGTCACGTGCTGCGTCTCGTCGGCGTCCGTCGTCGCTACGCGGCGATGTCGCCTCGACTTCGCATAACCCTAAGATAGAATGGGGTGGCGGTAGATCATTTGCTCATCTTGGCGGCCGTCGTAAATGCGCTACGCGGCGGCGTGCACTCGACTTCGCGTTACGATAAGGCGGGGTGGTATTGGTGTCGCGTGCTCATCTCGGCGTCCGTTGTACGCTACGCGGCGACTTCCATACTCGACTTCAGCGTGACCCTAAGATGAACAATTGGCAGAGGTGTCACGAGCTCGTCTCGGCGTCCATCGTCACTACAGCGACAACGTCCGCCTCGACTCGCGTTACGCTAAGACAGGGTGGCAGTGGTGTCACATGCTCGTCTCGGCGTCCGTCGTCGCTACCGCGACGACGTCCGCCTCGACTTGCGTTACCCTAAGACAGGGTGGCAGTGGTGTCACGTGCTCGTATCGGCGTCCGTCGTCGCTACCGCGACGACGTTTGCCTCGACTCGCGTAACCCTAAAACAGGGTGGTAGTGGTGTCACGTGCTCGTCTCGGTGTTAGTCGTCGCTACCGCGACAACGTCCGCCTCGACTCGCGTTACGCTAAGACAGGGTGGTACTGGTGTCACGTGCTCGTCTCGGCGTCCGTCGTCGCTACCGCGACGATGTCCGCCTCGACTCGTGTTACGCTAAAACGAGGGTGGCGGTGGTGTCACGTGCTGCGTCTTGGCATCCGTCGTCGCTAGCAGCGGCGGCGTCCGCCGACTTCGCGTTACGCTAAGGCGAAGTGGCGGTGGTGCCGCGTGCTTGTCTCGGCGTTACGTGCGTTGCTACTGCGATAGCGTCCGCCTCGACTTCGCGTTACGCTAAAGGCGAGGTTGGAGGTGGTGTCACGTGCTGCGTCTGGCGTCGTGGTCGCTCTTTGCGGCGGCGTCCGCCTCGACTTCATAACCCTAAGATAGAGCAGGGTGGCGGTGGTCATTTGCTCGAAATCTTGGCGTCCGGCGTCGCTACGCTGACGGCGTGCCGCCTCGACTTCGCGTTACGATACGGCGACAGGTGGTATTGGTGTCATGTGCTGCCGTCTCGGCGTCCGTCGTAAGCTACTGCGGCGACTTCGCCCTCGACTTCGCGTGACCCTAAGATAGGCGAGGTGGCAGCGGTGTCGCGTGCTTTCGTCTCAAAGGGTCCATCATCTCTACCGCGACAGCGTCGCCTCGACTCACCTTACGCTAAGGCAGGGTGGCGGTGGTGTCGCGTGCTCGTCGGCATCCGTCGTCGTCGCTACGCGGCAGCGACGTCCGCCTCGACTTGCGTTACCCTAAGACAGGGTGGCAGTGGTGTCACGTGCTCGTCTCGGCGTCCGTCATCGCTACCGCGACGACGTCCGCCTCGACTCGCGTAACTCTAAAACAGGGTGGTAGTGGTGTCACGTGCTCGTCTCGGCGTGAGTCGTCGCTACCGTGACAACGTCCGCCTCGACTCGCGTTACGCTAAGACAGGGTGGTAATGGTGTCATGTGCTAGTCTCGGCGTCCGTTGTCACTACGCGGCAGCGTCCGCCTCGACTTCGCGTTACGCTAAAGCGGGGTGGCGGTGGTGTCACGTGCTCGTCTTGGCATCCGTCGTCGCTTCTTGACGGCGTCCGCCTAAACTTTCGATTCACGCTAAGGCGGGTAGCAGTGGTGTCACATGCTTGTCTCAGCGTTCGTCGTCGCTACTGCGACGACGTCCGCCTCGACTCGCGTTACGCTAAGACAGGTTGGAGGTGGTGTTACGTGCTCGTCTCGTCGTCCGTCGTCGCTACCGCGACGACGTCCGCCTCGACTCGCATAACCCTAAGATAGACAGGGTGGCAGTGGTCATTTGCTCATCTTAGCGGCCGTCGTCGCTACCGCGACGACGTCCGCCTCGACTCGCGTTACGATAAGATAGGGTGGTATTGGTGTCACGTGCTCGTCTCGACGTCCGTTGTCGCTACCGCGACGACTTCCGCCTCGACTCGCGTGACCCTAAGATAGACAGGGTGGCAGCGGTGTTACGTGCTCGTCTCGGCGTCCATCTTCTCTACCACGACAACGTCCGCCTCGACTCACCTTACGCTAAGACAGGGTGGCAGTGGTGTCACGTGCTCGTCTCGGCATCCATCGTCGCTACCGCGACGACGTCCGCCTCGACTTGCTTACCCTAAGACAGGGTGGCAGTGGTGTCACGTGCTCGTCTCGGCGTCCGTCGTCGCTACCGCGACGACGTCCGCCTCGACTCGCGTAACCCTCAAGCGAGGGTGGTAGTGGTGTCACGTGCTGCGTCTGGCGTTAGTAAATACGCTACCGCGACAACGTCGCCTCGACTTCGCGTTACGCTAAGACAGGGTGGTAGTAATGGTGTCACGTGCTGCGTCTCGGCGTCACGTCGTCGCTACGCGGCGGCGTCCGCCTCGACTTCGCGTTCTGATAAGAGCGAAGGCGGCGGTGGTGTCACGTGCTCGTCTTGGCATCCGTCGTAAATGCGCTAACGCTGACGGCGTCGCCTCGACTTCAGCGTTACGCTAAGAACGGCAATTTGGCGGTGGTGTCACGTGCTTTTCTACCGGCATTAAATGCGTCGCTACTACGGCGGCGTCCGCCTCGACTCGCGTTATGCTAAGACAGGTTGGAGGTGGTGTCACGTGCTCGTCTCGGCGTTCGTCGTCGCTAACGCGACGATGTCCGCCTCATTCTCGCCTATAACCCTAAGATATGAAGCGAGGTGGCAGTGGTCATTTGCTCATCTTTGCGGCCGTCGTCGCTACCGCGATGACGTCCGCCTCGACTCGCGTTACGATAAGACAGGGTGGTATTGGTGTCACGTGCTCGTCTCGGCGTCCATCATCTCTACCGCAACAACGTCCGCCTCGACTCACCTTACGCTAAGACAGGGTGACAGTGGTGTCACGTGCTCGTCTCGGCATCCGTCGTCGCTACCTCGACGACGTCCGCCTCGACTTGCTTACCCTAAGACAGGGTGGCAGTGGTGTCACGTTCTCGTCTTGGCGTTAGTCGTCGCTACCGCGACAACGTCCGCCTCGACTCGCGTTACGCTAGACAGGGTGGTAATGGTGTCACGTGCTCGTCTGGGGGTCCGTCGTGCGCTTCTGGCGGCGTCCGCCCTCGACTTCGCGATACGCTAGAACAGGGCAGTGGTGTCACGTGCTCGTCTTGGCATCCGTCGTCGCTAACGCGACGACGTCCGCCTCGACTCGCGTTACGCTAAGACAGGCTGGCAGTGGTGTCACGTGCTTGTCTCGGCATTCGTCGTCGCTACTGCGACGACGTCCGCCTCGACTCGCGTTACGCTAAGACAGGTTGGAGGTGGTGTCACGTGCTCGTCTCGGCGTCCGTCGTCGCTACCGCGACGATGTCCGCCTCGACTCGCATAACCCTAAGATAGACAGGGTGGCAGTAGTCATTTGCTCATCTTTGCGGCCGTCGTCGCTACCGCGACGACGTCCACCTCGACTCGCGTTACGATAAGACAGGGTGGTATTGCTGTCACGTGCTCATCTCGGCGTCCGTTGTCGCTACCGCGACGACTTCCGCCTCGACTCGCGTGACCCTAAGATAGACAGGGTGGCAGCGGTGTCACGTGCTCGTCTCGGCGTCCATCATCTCTACCGCGACAACGTCCGCCTCGACTCTCCTTAAGCTAAGGCGAAATTGGCGGTGGTGTCACATGCCGTCTCGGTGTCTCGGTGTCGTCGTCGCTACCGCGGCGGCGTCCGCCTCGACTGCGTTACCCTAAGGCAGGGTGGCGGTGGTGTCCGCGTGCTGCGTGTCGGCGTCCGTCGTCGCTACGCGGCGGCGTTTTGACTCGCGTAACCCTAAAACAGGGTGGTAGTGGTGTCACGTGCTCGTCTCGGTGTTAGTCGTCGCTACCGCGACAACGTCCGCCTCGACTCGCGTTACGCTAAGACAGGGTGGTAATGGTGTCACGTGCTCGTCTCGGCGTCATTAAGTAGCTACGCGGCGATGTCGCTTCGACTTCGTGTTACGCTAAAACGGGAGGTGGCGATGGTGTCCGCGTGCTGCGTCTTGGCATCCGTCGTCGCTAACGCGACGACGTCCGCCTCGACTCGCGTTACGCTAAGACAGGGTGGCAGTGGTGCCACGTGCTTGTCTCGGCGTTCGTCGTTGCTACTGCGATGACGTCCGCCTCGACTCGCGTTACGCTAAGACAGGTTGGAGGTGGTGTCACGTGCTCGTCTCGGCGTTCGTCGTCGCCACTGCGACGACGTCCGCCTCGACTCGCCTAACCCTAAGATAGACAGGGTGGCAGTGGTCATTTGCTCGTCTTGGCGTCCGACGTCGCTACCGCGACGACGTCTGCCTCGACTCGCGTTACGATACGACAGGGTGGTATTGGTGTCATGTGCTCGTCTCGGCGTCCGTCGTCGCTACTGCGACGACTTCCGCCTCGACTCGCGTGACCCTAAGATAGACAGGGTGGCAGCGGTGTCACGTGCTCGTCTCGGGGTCCATCATCTCTACCGCGACAACGTCCGCCTCGACTCACCTTACGCTAAGACAGGGTGGCAATGGTGTCACGTGCTCGTCTCGGCGTCCGTCGTCGCTACCGCGACGACGTCCGCCTCGACTCGCGTTACGCTAAGACATGGTGGCAGTGGTGTCACGTGCTCGTCTCGGCGTCCGTCGTCGCTACCGCGACGTCCGCCTCGACTCGCGTTACGCTAAAGGCGAAATTGGCGATGGTGTCACGTGCTGCCGTCTCGGCGTCCGTAAATCGCTACGCGGCGGCGATCCGCCTCGACTTCGCGTTACGCTAAGACGGCGGTGGCGATGGTGTCGCGTGCTTGTCTCGGCGTCCGTAAATCGCTCTGCTGCGGCAGCTGCCCTCGACTTCGCGTTACGCTAAGGCGGGGTGGCGGTGGTGTCACGTGCTGCGTCTCGGCGTCCGTTGTCACTACTGCGCTGACGGCGTCCGCCTCGACTTCGCGTAACCCTAAGATGAGCGAAGTGGCGGTGGTGTCACGTGCTGCGTCTAGGCGTAAAATAAATGCGCTACGCGGCGGCGTCCACCTCAACTCCACTGTTTAATTTTGGGAGCGCGAAGAGAAGGGGCCGCCATCGACTATGAACTCGCCGGAAGGAAGAGGATGCGGGGGGAGAATGCGAGGGACATCCTCGGAGCCCGGCAGTGGGGCGTGGTAGGAAGCTTGGTGATGTCGGTGGGGACGCATAGCGGGAGGTCGAACCCAAGCAGGAGGACGTATGGCCGGCGGACAGAGACCGCCTTGCCGTATTAGCCCCTGCCGTCCGTTTTCTCTCCTCTCTCTTTTCTTCCCCTAGCTCGAGCTCATCCTCCATTGTTGCCAAGATTTGTCAAGATTTGAGGCACCTGATCTATCCAAGTGTTTAAAAGGAAAAATAAACCATAGACCCTACACCCTAAACCCCTAAACCTTTAGTCATGGCGGGACTAAAGGTCCCCAGCACCCGGCACGCGCAGCCGCCACATGGAAGGGATTTAGTCCCGGGTCATGGCCAACCGGGACTAAAGGGTGGGGGCCTTTAGTCCCGATTTATCTGTCCCGGTTGGTGACCCGAGACTAAAGGCCCTTCCTAACCGGGACTGAAGGCGGTTCCTCTACTAGTGTTACTTTTATTTTTCACACTATTATTTCCGTTCAAGAAAAAAAAAGTAAGAAAAATACGACTGCCATAAACTTAAAGAAAGTGTTAGTGCATTTGAAAAATGTTTAGCACGTATTAAAAAAATTAAAATGTGCATTAGAAAAATGTTTGCCTCGCATTACAAAATTGGCAATGTGTATTTAAAAAGAGTTAATGTGTATTAAAATTAGTCTGTAACTTGAACAATTGTATTAAAAAGCTCACCAAAATACTTCTTAATGCACGTTGAATAGTTTACAGAATACAACGTTGTCAAATTGTTAATAATTAGGTATTTTAGAAATACAATGAAGATAAACGATAATAGTTTGTGCTTGTACTATTTCAATCCCCATAAATTTTTAAAAAGGTTAAAGTCTACCTCTTCAAAGTACGCAATAATGAAAATAAAAAAATATTTAAAATAAAAAATTATTGCATATTGTATTTTCTATATTGGAAAATTTACTTCTGGTGAAACTAAACAAGAACTAGGATAAAAATAAAAATGAAACTGATAGATAATGCATTAGGAGAAAATTAAAAGCTGATGCGATGCGTATACATATAGCTTTGTAGCTAAGAGGTGAACACAATACATATTTTGGCCAAGAGGACAGATCAGCCGTAGTTGACCACGAGGTTTTAAACCCCTTCATGATGACCTTTTTCATTTCTCGCTAGCATACACTGTATTTCACGTCTTTCTTATGTGATTAAATAAAATATAAGGTGGTTTTTGTAAAAAAAAATCCTCATGCACGGAGTACCCGACACTTTCCTGCTCTCAGCCACTTACAGGTGGGTAACCGCCATGCTGGCACGCCACGCAGATTGGACGTACATTTGGATATGGAAGGAGGCACCGTATTTGCACGATCGAAAAATTAAAAAGCGGTACGTGCGTCTACCGCGACGACATCCGCCTCGACTCGCGTTACCCTAAGATAGACAGGGTGGCAGTGGTCTCATCTCGGCGTCCGTCGTCGCTACCGCGACGACGTCCACCTCGACTCGCGTTACGCTAAGACAGGGTGGCAGTGTTGTGACGTGCTCGTCTCGGCGTCCATCGTCGCTACCGCAATGACGTCCGCCTCGACTCGCGTTACGCTAAGACAGGGTGTGTAGTGGTGTCACGTGCTCGTCTCGGTGTCCGGCGTCGCTACCGCGACGACGTCCGCCTCGACTCGCGTAACCCTAAGACAGGGTGACAGTGGTGTCACATGCTCGTCTCGGCGTCCGTCGTCGCTACGCTGACGGCGTCACGCCGACTTCGCGATGTACGCTTCTGAAAGGGTGGCAGTGGTGTCACGTCCTCGTCTCGACGTCCATCGTTGCTACCGCGACGACGTCCACCTCGACTCGCGTTACGCTAAGACAGGGTGACAATGGTGTCACGTGCTCGTCTCGGCGTCCGTCGTCGCTATCGTGACGACGTCCGCCTCGACTCGCGTTACCCTAAGATAGACAGGGTGGCCGTGGTGTCACGTGCTCATCTCGGCGTCCGTCGTCGCTACCGACGGCGATCGCCTCGACTTCGCGATGCACGCTAAGACAGGGGGTGGTAATGGTGTCACGCGTGCTGCGTCTTGGCATCCATCGTCGCTACGCGGCGACTTCATATGACTCGCGTTACGCTAAGCCAGGGTGGCAATGGTGTCACGTGCTCGTCTCGGCGTCCGTCGTCGCTACCGTGACGACGTCCGCCTCGACTCGCGTTACGCTAAGACAGGGTGGCAGTGGTGTCACGTGCTTGTCTCGGCGTCCGTCGTCGCTACTACGACGACGTCCGCCTCGACTCGCGTTACGCTAAGACAGGGTGGCAGTGGTGTCACGTGCTCGTCTCGGCGTCCGCCGTCGCTACTGCGGCGGCGTCGCCTCGACTTCGCGTAACCCTAAAATAGGCGAGGCGGCGGTAGTGTCACGTGCTTTCGTCTTGGCGTCCGTCGTCGCTACCGCGTGACGGCGTCCGCCTCGACTTCAGCGTTACGATAAGAGCGAGGTGGCATTGGTGTCACGTGCTCGTCTCGGCGTCCGTCGTCGCTACCGCGACGACGTCCGCCTCGACTCGCGTGACTCTAAGATAGACAGGGTGGCAGCAGTGTCATGTGCTCGTCTCGGCATCCGTCATCTCTACCGCGACAATGTCCGCCTCGACTCACCTTCACGCTAAGCGAGGTGGCAGTGGTGTGACGTGCTCGTCTCGATGTCCGTCGTCGCTACCACGACGACGTCCGCCTCGACTCGTGTTACCCAAAGATAGGGTGGCAGTGGTGTCACATGCTCGTCTCGGCTTCCGTCATCGCTACCGCGACGATGTCTGCCTCGACTCGCGTAACCCTAAGACAGGGTGGCAGTGGTGTCACGTGCTCGTCTCGGTGTCCGTCGTCGCTACCGCGACGACGTCTGCCTCGACTCGCGTTACGCTAAGACAGGGTGGCAGTGGTGTCACGAGCTCGTCTCGGCGTCCGTCGTTGTTTCCGCGACGACGTCTGCCTCGGCTCGCGTTACGCTAAGACAGGGTAGCAGTGGTGTCACGTGATCGTCTCGGCGTCCGTCGTCGCTACGCAGCGGCGGCGTCGCTTCGACTCACGATGCAGCTAAAACGAGGTGGCAGTGGTGTCACGTGCTCGTCTTGGCATCCGTCGTCGCTACCGCGACGACGTCCGCCTCGACTCGCGTTATGCTAAGACAGGGTGGCAGTGGTGTCACGTACTCGTCTTGGCGTCCATCGTCGCTACCGTGACGACGTCCGCCTCATCTCGCGTTACGCTAAGACATGGTGGCAGTGGTGTCACGTGCTTGTCTCGGCGTCCCGTAAATGCGCTACTGCTGACGGCGTCCGCCTCGACTTCGCGTTCACGCTAAGATAGGTTGGCGGTAGTGTCGCGTGCTTTCGTCTGGCGTCGCCGTGCGCTACCGCGGCGACATCCGCCTCGACTCACGTAGCAAGTAAGATAGAGCGAGGGTGGAAGTAGTGTCACGTGCTCGTCTTGGCGTCCGTCGTCGCTACCGCGACGACGTCCGCCTCGACTCGCGTTACGATAAGACAGGGTGGCATTGGTGTCACGTGCTCGTCTCGGCGTCCGTCGTTGCTACCGCGACGACGTCCGCCTCGACTCGCGTGACTCTAAGATAGACAGGGTGGCAGTGGTGTTATGTGCTCGTCTCGGCATCCGTCATCTCTACCGCGACAACGTCCGCCTCGACTCACCTTACGCTAAGACAGGGTGGCAGTGGTGTGACGTGCTCGTCTCGGTGTCCGTCGTCGCTACCGCGACGACGTCCGCCTCGACTCGCGTTACCCTAAGATAGGGTGGCAGTGGTGTCACGTGCTCGTCTCGGCGTCCGTCGTCGCTACCGCGACGATGTCCGCCTCGACTCGCGTTACCCTAAGACAGGGTGGCAGTGGTGTCACGTGCTCGTCTCGGCGTCCGTCGTCGCTACCGCGACGACGTCCGCCTCGACTCGCGTTACGCTAAGACAGGGTGGCATTGGTGTTACGAGCTCGTCTCGGCGTCCGTCGTCGTTTTCGCGACGACGTCTGCCTCGGCTCGCGTTACGCTAAGACAAGGTGGCAGTGGTGTCACGTGCTCGTCTCGGCGTCCGTCGTTGCTACCGCGACGACATCCGCCTCGACTCACGTTACGCTAAGACAGGGTGGCAGTGGTGTCACGTGCTTGTCTTGGCGTTCGTCGTCGCTACTGCGACGACGTCCGCCTCAACTCGCGTTAAGCTAAGAAAGGTTGGTGGTGGTGTCACGTGCTCGTCTCGGCGTCCGTCGTCGCTACCGCGACGACGTCCGCCTCGACTCGCATAACCCTAAGATAGATAGGGTGGCAGTGGTCATTTGCTCGTCTTGGCGTCCGTCGTCGCTACCGCGACGACATCCGCCTCGACTTGCGTTACGATAAGACAGGGTGGTATTGGTGTCACGTGCTCGTCTCGGCGTCCGTCGTCGCTACCGCGACGACGTCCGCCTCGACTCGCGTGACCCTAAGATAGACAGGGTGGCAGCGGTGTCACGTGCTCGTCTCGGCGTCCATCATCTCTACCGCGACAACGTCCGCCTCGACTCACCTTACGCTAAGACAGGGTGGCAGTGGTGTCACGTGCTCGTCTCGGCATCCGTCGTCGCTACCGCGACGACGTCCGCCTCGACTCGTGTTACGCTAAGACAGGGTGGCAGTGGTGTCACGTGCTCGTCTCGGCGTCCGTCGTCGCTACCGCGACGACGTCCACCTCGACTCGCGTTACGCTAAGACAGGGTGGCAGTACTGTCACGTGCTCGTCTCGCGTTACACTAAGACAGGGTGGGAGTGGTGTCACGTGCTCGTCTCGGCGTCCATCGTCGCTACCGCGACGACGTCCGCCTCGACTCGCGTAACCCTAAGATAGACAGGGTGGCAGTGGTGTCACGTGCTCGTCTAGGCGTCCGTCGTCGCTACCGCGACGACGTCCGCCTCGACTCCCTGTTTAATTTTGGGAGCACAGAGAAGGGGGCCGCCATCAGCTATGAACTCATCGGAAGGAAGAGGGATGCGGGGGGAGGGGGTACAGGGACATCCTCGGAGCCGACGCGGACGTGGCTGGGAAGCTTGGTGATGTCGGTGGGGACGCATAGCGGGAGGTCGAACCCAAGCAGGAGGACGTATGGTCGGCGGACAGAGACCGCCTTGCCGTATTGGCCCCTGCCGCCCGTGCGGACGCGGCGCCTCGCCGGCGCTCGTGCGGCCACCGGACACAGACCGCCTTGCCGTATTGGCCCCTGCCGCCCGTGCCTCGCCCTCTTTGCCGTTGACCTCGCGGGGGCTTGTGCGGCGCGGCGCCTCGCCGTATTCACCGCTGACCTCGCCGGCGCTTGGGCGGCCGCGGTGCCTCGCCATTGACCTCACGGGGGCTCGTGCGGCTGCGACACCTCGCTATATTCACCGTTGACCTCGCCAGCGCTCGTGCGGCCACGACGTCTCGCCGTATTGGTCGCTGCCGCGAGGGAGGAGCCGCCGGCGAGGAGGGGAAGTGGCGGGGCAGAGTAGGAAAAAGGGCGAAAGGGAAAAGGAGATACGAAGCGGTCGAGTGGGTCGAGTGGGTTTCTCAAAAAGGAAAACGAGCAAGAAAGGAAAAGGGAATAGAACGCGCGGTCGATCGCCAAGGAGTCCTTTCGAGAGAAGAGTTAGCTAGAGCTGATCCATATCTTAGTTTCATGATTGCCTTCCCTTGATTTCCGGATATAATTTCCAGGTTTCAAGGCCATCAGACAGCACAAGTAGTATATAGACAACACAAAAGTCTGAACCAGTGTTAATGAGTTAAATACGTTGGAGGTGCCTTAACTTGTCTTGCATGGTCAGTTTAGTGCCTAAAGTTGCAAAATACATGAAACTGATGCTCGAAGTTGTTCGGATTTGCAAATACGGTGCCTCCATCTGTATCCGGACGTATGTCCAGCCCGCGTGGCGTGCCAGCATGGCAGTGGCTGAGAGTTGGAAGGCGCTGTGTGACCCGAGCGTGAGGATTTTTTTTTACAAGACCCCTCATATTTTATTTAGTCATGCATGCAAATCTCATGAATTAGAAATTAGAAAAAGAAAAAAAATGTGATACAGGATCGAGCCCTCGTTGTCACACATTGCATTGTACGCAAAGGTTGTCCACCGTGCCCTACATAGCTCAGTAAATATTGAGGTCGCACTCTATATATTGCATCGCTATGCATAAAGTAACTTTGGAGCACAGACTGTGTCCTATTTTTGTTTTAAGTTTAAAGAAACTGATTTTTTACAGCTAAAAAAATTCTGAATGTTTTTGTACATGCAGACATAGAAGTGTAATATATCCTTGTGAATTTTCATTAATATATGTGCTTATATGTTAGAGATAAAAAATACAAGCAAAAACTGGCTTGTTTTTTTGGCCGTGATGTTGTCTTTTTTTGCAGGATATAATATAACATAATTTCAAATGAAATTTGAAAGTCACTTAGAGCACATGCATACATTTTTGTGTGAAAACAAGCAACTCTTTTTGAAACTTTGAAGTGACAGATTTAAGCTTTAATAAATGTGCTCAGTGGCCACCATGCTCTAAAAATCCTCTTTGGTTGCTATGTACATCTTCAAGCAATTCTTATTTATATGTGGCACTTCTATGGACCTGCACAAACTTTATTTCATTTTTTCAAGTTCTTTACACTAGTAGAAAACATGCCTTTTGTCCAAAGCATTAGTGCCGGCCGGGTTTTGGACCAGGACTAATGGGACCACTAGTCCCGGTTCCAAAGGCTAGGAGCGGAAGATGCCACGGCCATCATTAGTCCTGGTTCATCTTTTACCTCTAGTCCCGGTTGGTATCACCAACCGGGACTAAAGGGGCTAGAGGTAGACCTTTAGTCCCGGTTTGTGTCACCAACCGGACTAAACGTATCCCTATATAAACCCTTCGTCCAGCCTGAGTCCAAGCATTCCGTTTTCTCTCCTCTCTATTTTCTTCCCCTAGCTCGAGCTCATCCTCCATTGTTGCCAAGATTTGTCAAGATTTGAGGCACCTCATCTATCCAAGTGTTTAAAAGGAAAAATAAACCATAAACCCTAAACCCTAAACCCTAAACCCCTAAACCTTTAGTCACGGCGGGACTAAAGGTCCCCAGCCCCCGGCACGCGCTGCCGCCACATGGAAGGGATTTAGTCCCGGGTCATGGCCAACCGGGACTAAAGGGTGGGGGCCTTTAGTCCTGATTCATCTGCCCCGATTGGTGACCCGAGACTAAAGGCCCTTCCCAACCGGGACTGAAGGCAGTTCCTCTACTAGTGTTACTTTTATTTTTCACACTATTATTTTCGTTCAAGAAAAAAACATAAGAAAAATACGACTGCCATAAACTTAAAGAAAGTGTTAGTGCATTTGAAAAATGTTTAGCACATATTAAAAAATTAAAATGTGCATTTAAAAAATGTTTGCCTCGCATTACAAAATTGGCAATGTGTATTTAAAAAGAGTTCAATGTGTATTAAAATTATTCTGTAACATTTTTGAATAATTGTATTGAAAAGCTCACCAAAATACTTCTTAATGCACGTTGAATAGTTTACAGAATACAACGTTGTCAAATTGTTAATAATTAGGTATTTTAGGAATACAATGAAGATAAACAATAATAGTGTGTGCTTGTACTATTTCAATCCCCATAAATTTTTAAAAAGGTTAATGTCTACCTCTTCAAAGTACGCAATAACGAAAATAAAAAAATATTTAAAATAAAAAATTATTGCATATTGTATTTTCTATATTGGAAAATTTACTTCTCGTGAAACTAAACAAGAACTAGGATAAAAATAAAAATGAAACTGATAGATAATGCATTAGGAAAATTAAAGAGCGGTACGTGCGTCTACATATAGCTTTGTAGCTAAGAGGTGAACACAATACATATTTTGGCCAAATGGACTGATCAGCCGTAGTTGACCACGAGGTTTTAAACCCCTTCATGATGACCTTTTTCATTTCTCGCTAGCATACACTGTATTTCACGTCTTTCTTATGTGATTAAATAAAATATAAGGTGGTTTTTCTAAAAAAAAATCCTCATGCGCGGAGTACCCGACACTTTCCTGCTCTCAGCCACTTACAGGTGGGTCACCGCTATGTTGGCACGCCACGCAGATTGGACGTACATTTGGATATGGAAGGAGGCACCGTATTTGCACGATCGGACATGTTCAAGCACTAGTTTCATGTATTTTGCAACTTTAGGCATCAAACTGACCGCCCAGGACAAGTTGAGGCACCTCTAGCAACTAGCGAAGTCATAAGACCCAAAGTTGTTTGCATGTGTGGAAAAAAGAAAAAGAAACATACTACCTTGTTGCACACACCAACTGTACTGGAAAAAGACCAAAGGTTCTCAGCTCATTCTTGACCATTTCCTCACCAACCGTATAAATGCAGATGCACATGTGTACAAACCACACATACAAACAGAGACTGCAATATTTACTCATATGGTCCTATGTATCTTTTCACATTCAAAGTTGTATGTTTTTTTCAGTGACACATTCAAGCTGGCAGTCCTGATGCATTCTTGAGAAAGACATCAATGGTCCGGACGGGAGGGTAGGAAGATGCGTATAAATGTTTTTTTTAACTTATTTAAAATGCATACATATGTTAGAAGAAGAAAAAACTTGTCGACAGCAGACGGAGACTAGTACCCCTTATTTGCATAAAGATTAGCACAATTCAGTCAAGAGCATACCAAAAGGCATAAATAAATGATTATAGAGAAAGTGCATGCTTTGCTATGAGCTCAATCATAAACATTGCACCACAAAAAAAGACAGCTCTTTTGAGTCACTAAAAGAAGAAGAAGAAGAAGAAATCCATCAAGTGCCAAGATGAATTAGGGGAATATAGATTTTGCAGGCTGCATTGATCCCACCTCACAAATTCATTTTTTCTGAATAATCACAAATTCATTTGTTATAAAAGAATAAATAATCTTTGGTCTTCTCCCACTTGAAGATGGCAATGATTAGCTTGAGAAGCTCAGTTATGATGAGCCCCGGGAGGAATGTTTCACTGGTTATCAGATGAAAGGATATAACAATGATGCCATGCCAGTAGAACACAAATGTATATCTCGCGGCATACAATTCAAAAGCTGGCTTTTACAGGGCCATGATTAGCAATGAACTCCCAAGTGCATGGTGCCTATGCCCATCAATGTTTTTAGCCCTCTCTGTCTCAGCAGCCTTTTTTTTCTCTAGCTGACAGTGTCACTGTTTAGGACCACCTGAACACTTGGGATAGGACCGGGCTGGATGAAGAGAAGAGTTAGCTAGAGCTGATTCATATCTTAGTTTCATGATTGCCTTCCCTTGATTTCCGGAGACAATTTCCAGGTTTCAAGGCCACCAGACAGCACAAGTAGTATATAAACAACACAAAAGTCTGAACCAGTGTCACATGGTTCTACACAACATACATCAATTGAACTACGCACAGCACAGCTCTTGTTTCATCATCGCAAGCATCTCCAGCCGTTGGTCCCTAGGAGGCGCTAAAAATCACCCCCGGGGGCGCACTGGCGCAAAACGCGCGCTGGGGGCGTGATGCCACCCAGTCGCGACGCCCAGTGCGGCACAAACATGGCGCAAATTCATACATATTTCGGCGAGTTCATACCAAATTCAACCAAACACGGCGAGAGTTCGTACATATTTAAAATATTTTACAAAAAAGAAAAAAAACCACACAACTAGGCCCGTTGTCTCCCTCGCCTCGCCGCTCGTCGCCGTTCTACATGCCGAGGAGGCTGTAGAACCGCGTGTAGTCGCCGCCGTCGTCGTCGTCGCCTCCGCCGCACTTGTGACATTGTCCGGCTGCAACCCTCCCGGTTGGTGGCGGGTTGGACGGTCGTGGCGTCCTCGTCGTCATTGTCGAGGATGACGACGCCGTGCTCGTCCTCGCGCACGCTTGCGGCGGCGATCTCCTCGAACTGGCGCTACGGGACCATCTCGTCGCGGAGGTAGTCGTCAGCGCGCCCACCGTAAAGGCGTCCTCGTCGGGCAGCGCCGGGCTAGCTCTCGTACTCGGGAGGAGGCTGGGCTCGATTTGGGCGCGAGGAGGACGAGGCGGCCGAAGGGGTGGAGTCGGCGATCACGGACACCGGGCTGGTGCGCCAGCTGACAGGCGTGTCCTGGGGCTCCAGCTTGACGGGGCGGAGGCAGGGAGAGCTGATCGACCGACCGGACGAGGAGGAGGACGCCCTGGGGGTGTCCATGCGCCTCGGCGTCCACGAGCTCCCACGGTGGCGTGAGAAGGACGGGGGCTCGGGGTACTCCAGCCTCGGCGTGTTGCCGCCCTCGATGTACTCGAGGACGGCCTCCAGCCTCTTGGCCGGCACGCCCGCCCATCAGCGCCGCCTCGAGTTGAGCACAGCCGGAGGGCACGCAGCCCGTTGGTAACCTCAGCTTTCGGCTTGGCGGCGGCAAAATACGGCTCCAGGCGGGCTGTCGGGGGCGTGTGGCGGCCCCTCGCCCGCCAGCGAGGCGCGGATCTGTAGCGATCTCCGCCGCGCCGCGCCGCCCCGGTGGGCGGTGGTGGCATCGGGACCCCGTCGGCGCTGATTCTCCACGCCCCGGGCACCCGCATGTCCGGCGGGACCGGGTACTCGGCCTCGAAGAGGAGCCGAGCTTCGTCCTCGTGAAGGTGGCGGCGGCCGAAGCCGTTCGCCGCCGCGCCGTCGCCTGGGAATCGTTCGGCCATTGCGACGGCGAGGGGACGGCGAGGGGAGAGGGAGGAAGGGGAGAGAGGGCGCGTCGGCGGTGGAGAGGGAGGAAGGGGAGAGAGGCGCGTCGGCGGCGGAGACTCTGTGGGTGCTACTGCGTGGCGGGGGTAAATCTTATATAGGCGGAGGCGCCCTTGAGCATGCGTGGCCGCCCGCGTCTATGCGTGGCATCTTGTGAGGGCAGCGTCGTCACGCCTACTGCGCCGCCCGTGAGGTATCAATGGCGGAGGCTGACCGGCGCGCCAGCGCGCGGCAGCTTTGGCATTGATTCGCCGCGGGAAACGAGGCGATGAGGACGATGAAGCGGCGAGAAGCGAGACGAGTCGCTGGCAAGGAGGGCCCGCAGCTCTTTTGCGCCAAAAACGATTCTTCCGGCGCCCCGAGCGCCCCCAGCACGCCGGGTTCGGGTTGGGTCCGCCGGCGCCAATTTCGGCCCGAGCCGGCAAAAATTGGGCCCTTAAGGCGCGGCCGGGCCGATTTTTGGCCACGTGACGAAAAGTCGCCTGGGGGGCCTTGTAGGGGGCGCGGCTGGAGATGCTCTTATGCAAGACGTGTTTCGGGCACTCAAATCGAGGCTTTGTGATGCGGAGCATCCTACAGACAACACCGTTCATTTAACTCCACATATCACATGTACCAAACATACATAAAGATGAATCATCTTCTTTACACGTGTTCATTTAACTTCTTTAAAAATGCTATAATATTTGGCACTCCTTTCGTGTGCATGCATAGGTGTTAATGGAGCTTCATACATGGCGAGGAGGAGTTCGTGTGGAAGAGAATGACTACGCCATCCAAGAGGAAAGCTTGGAAGCGGAGAAAAAATCGTCGAGAAGAATGCCAAATTCCAGAAGCACCGACGGGTGTCCACGAGAAGGCGACGAGTTGCGAAGCCTCTGGATACCTCGTGCGCACGGGCCTCTGGACCCCGTGCCCATGGTACAAGTCTGTGCGCACGCGCTAAGTCACCAGCTCTCTAGATATCCCGTGCACACGGGCTTCACTTAGTCCATGCACACGTGGCAGCCTACGTGCAGCTGTTGGGCTTTGCCCATGTATACCCATTCGGCCTCTATTCACCTCTTCATGCGTTGGACCTATATATACCCTCCTTCCTCCTCCGAATCGATAGGGACGGAGCGCGCCTGCTGGCAGGAAGAGCCGGGCTCCGCCGCCGCCGCCACCCGCTACCGCTCGCGCCGGGCCGCCTTTGCCTCCGACTTCGGCATGAGCATCTGCACTAGAACGGCGGGAACAAGCACCCACCCGCTGCCCGGGTGGTGCGAGCGCTAGAGGGGATCGGAGACGCCCGTACTATGGATTTGGAGCGGCGCGGAGCTAGAAGGGCGGGTGCGGGACAGGCGGGCGTGGCCCGCATTCCACCGGCGGGACGTGGATGAGCTTGTTGCGGAGGCGACGGAACTCAAGCTCCAGCTGGTGTCCACGCGCGAGCTCCTCCTCATCCACCGTGTCGCTGCTAGATCCGCCGGATTCCTTCACGAGACTGTCTCAATCCATGGGATCAGCCTCGCTGCGAGAGTCCCGACCGGAGTTGGCCATGGCGGATGGGAGGGTCCGAGGAGTTGAGGGAAGCGGATGAGACGTGTGTGGACTGAGAAAGTGCGTTTGCCTAGGGTTCCGTTTGATGGGTATTTTTTTATGGGGGCATGAGTGAGGACGACGTGGGTCCTAGCGGGCCAAGCCTACATGGCGGTCAGTCTGGTCCTTTAGACCAGCTATGAGGAAGCCAGTTGGGTGACGTTTCTGTGTACGGACAGTGACCGGGCAGGCCGTCCAAACGTTTGGGGCGGATATGGGGATCCAGTTGTAGATGCTCTAGGATGTCCATGCCAAAGTTCATGCCGGGCAGCCAAAAGGAGTACCCTAAGAGCAACTCCAACAGGGCGACCCATTTCGTCCGCTCACGTCCGTTTGGGTCGTCGCGGACAAAAACACCGGTCCAACGTGTCGACCCATTCTCAAAAATCATCTGCTTCGCGTCCGCGCAGACCCATTTTCGATCCAAAATTATGCCTGAAATGCGTCGGCGCGGACGCGAAGCGCGTCCCCTCGGTGTCCGCTGCGGTCTCACTTGGCGGCCGCCTCACTACCGCCCGCCTTCTAATTTATGACGACCACCGACATCGGGCCCACTAGTCAGCCAGTGGAAGCATCGTTTTTAACCCACGCGTGCGTGGGGGTTGGGGGGGCTCATCCACTTCCGTCCACATCTGGCCCCCCACCACCCCCTTCGTGCTTCCTCACTGGCAGCAACCAAAAACCTAGCCATGGGGCTGTTCGGCAGTAGCTCATGCAACGCCGCACGTCAACTCCCCCGCCTCCCCCCGTCGTCCAGCCAGAGGAGGAGGAAGCCAAGGAGGCCTACCAGGCGGCACTGGTGGAGGCCTTTGCCACCTCCATCGAGGAGGAGCGACGGAAGGCCGAAGCGGCAGCAGCGGAGGAGGCCGCGTACCAGGCGGAGATGGCGGAGGCCATGGCCCTCTCCGCAGCAGGGGGCTACGTGGTGCCGTCGTCGCCGCCGCGGCTAATTAACCTGACGATGCCTGCGCCCGAGCCGGCCGAGGGGTACGTCTGGACCGGCCAGGTGTAGGAGTTCGTCAGCTGACGTCGGAGGAGGCAGCCCTTGCGACCTATCAAGCCGCCTTTGGTTGGGCCGGATCGCCTCCCGTCTTCATCAACCTCACCGGCGGCGATGACGACGGCAAGGGCAAAGGCAAGGCCGGTGTCTAGGGCTGCGTGTGGGCGCCAACTTTTTGTTTTTTTATGAATGTTTAATTAAGTTTAAGTGGACTTTGGCCGACGATTGACCGGCCAGTTATTGTAAATTAACTTTCTATTTTTGTTATCTGTGTCACATGCGGTTCATTGTTTTTTTTTCGTGCAAATTTGGGTCCACCTCCCGTTGGACGCTCAAGTCGACCCATATGAAAAAGCGAACACGCACGTGCTCCTGGCCGATCCAAACAGATAAAAAACAAACAAAACATGCGTCCGTTTGGGGGAGTTGCTCTAAATCAACTTGAGAAAATAGGATCAGAAAGAAGAATTAGCAGCACTACTAATAGATTCGTAATGCCTAGTGGTGCGGCTGAGCCAGAAAAGAGAAAGAGAGAGAGAGGGGTGAGAAAAAAAGTTGATGGTGGTTTAGTGGCGCGGCGCTACCAGTTCAAAAACTGAGCAAGCGGTCGTGGAGATGGCTAGTTCATGGGGACAGGTAGGAGCGTAGGGCGTGAAGGAAAAGATTAGGGCATGTACAATGATGGCATGTGAATACATATGTTCCATGATAAAAAATAATTTGAAGCATCTATATTTATTTATTTATTTTCAATGCAAGCTACAACTAATGGTCTTTGTTAAAAAATAGAAAATAAAGGCTCTATCACACATGCATCTCTACTTTTTACTCTAATTTTTTTAATTTTTATCACCGGACCACACATTTCCTTTCAAGCATCTGCCTCTTGAAGAGGATCCTGCTTCCTTCTTCAAACTTATTTTACGTCATATCCGATCCTACATGGCATGCGAGGCATCACCTTAAGCTATGCATTATACATGCCCTTAGAGTTTCAGGTGACAAGAAGAACTGGACAAAAGAATGCATCCCTCGGTCACCGCAGGTTCTTTCTTTCTCCTCGTCATCATTAATTCACCGGCATTCTTCCGTCCATCCATCCAGCACTTGTGTAACTTTTTGCAGTGGGGTGGGGGTGTCAACGTACGAGCGCGCCATCTGGTTCTGGTTCTGGTACGCCTTGAATCTGGCACTGGAAACAAAACGACGAAGGCCGGTCAGGGTAAGATTCAGGCATTCAGTAATACATGCATGCACTTCCCCCTAAAAAAAGAGTAAAACATGCATGCACGCGTCCGTGTCGTGGTGGCCATGGAATGGATTCAGCAACGTGTTGCATCCTGGGAGGAAGAGCGGCAAAAGGAAAAAGAATGTGGTGGTGTGGTGCGTGGGGCCGCCACACACCACTGAAATCTGAAATGAACTTACCCTAACTTTCTCTTGAAGCAATGCTGAGACGAGAGCACCAAACGGCAGCGTCGGGGTTAGGTAGCTACATACACGCGTCAGGGTACTTACGGCTGCATGACATCCGTGTGATGTAGAAAGGGCAGGCAGGAGCGTCCACGAGTACGACTCGATCCACCCTGCATGTTTTTTTTTGGAATAAAACTTACATTGCTCATCAAATATTGATACAATCAGAGGCGCATAACTATGCAACATTTGGATAGTTATGCGCCTATGATGTCATGCAGCCTCTGATTGTATAGTTACGCGCCTCTGATTGTATCAATATTTATAATTAGAGGCGCATCTCTACTCCTAGTATAGTAGTTGGTGAATAGTCCGCCGGTTATTTTTCACTGGTTTTATTTCGCCTCACCACTTTCGTTGGTTTTATTTCGCTGGTTTTATTTCGTCTCCCTCTCACCTGCCTTTTCGCTTCACTACCCACATAAACCCATCAGATTAGTTACCATATAAAAATAAATTACAATCAATCAAGTATTGATGATTAAATTAGTTACCATATAAAAAATAAATCGCAATCAATCAAGTATTGATGGGATATTTCCTTATATTGATGTGATTTTCCCTTTCTTATCATCAATCATCTCTACTGCCTAAAAATGCGTAGCTTTCCTTTTCCTCGCCAACCGATTGCGTCCGTCTCCCTACATCCGTTGGTTTTATTTCGCCTCACCACTTTCGTTGGTTTTATTTCGCTGATTTTATTTCGTCTCCCTCCCACCGCCTTTTCGCTTCACCACCCACATAAACCCATCGATTAGTTACCATATAAAAATAAATCACAATCAATCAAGTATTGATGATCAGATTAGTTACCATATAAAAATAAATCGCAATCAATCAAGTATTGATGGGATATTTCCTTATATTGATGTGATTTTCCCTTTCTTATCATCAATCATCTCTACTGCCTAAAAATGTGTAGCTTTCCTTTTCACGCCAACCGACCGCGTCCGGTCTCCCTACATCCGCCCTCGTTTCTGCCTCCCATACGAAAAAACCCTCTCGTTTGACCTCCCCAAACCCATACGATGGAAAAACCCAGCCGTCTGCTTTCCCTCCTCTCGACCGCTTCCATACGTCCGGATCGCGGCCCCATCCCGTCCTCCTCTCACGTCCACGGCGGCGATGGACTGCCGCCACCACCCTCCTACTCTCTCGCCGCGCCGTCCTCCACCTTTCGCTTCGCCGTTGCCGCCACCAATCCCGTGGCGTCGTTCTTGCTATGTCGCCTCCTTTCCCCATCCAAGCGACGACCATGGCAGCGCCCTCTCATGTGTCGCGGTGAGGTTTGGGGAGGCGACCACAATCCATAGGGATCTCACGCGGACCCGTCCATTTGGGATGGGTGTTGCCTCCGTTGCGAATGGGATCGAAGGAGGGACTACTTCATCGTCAAGGTCGGCGAGGCGGCGGCCGATTGGGAGCCCGGTTGTGAACATGGGAGTTCGTCCCCATGGAGGCGGCGTAGTGGAGATTGGATGTGAAGCAACCCCACTTGCCGGTGGTGGAGGCTTGCCGTCCATGTGATCCTTTCTTCTCGGTATCCCCATTCCTTGCCTCCCATTACAAAAGCGAGCATGAATGAGAGCAGGGCTGATTTTCATCAATTCATTTCTCATATTTTTAGTTGCTTTTTTAGATTATACAAGATGCTCCCGATCTGTTTTGTCAAATTACTTGGATCGTCTTATGGAATTGACAGCCATCGTATTTTCACCTCATGTTATTTCTTAATCCTTGTCCCACTAGGCATCCACTACATGTTTGCTAATGGCGTGATGTTGAGGCGGTTAGGAGAAGCTCAAAGCACGGATCAAGGGCTATCGAGATGGATCCGGGAGCCAAGCAGTAGTTCTTCTGTTAAATTTTCGTTATTATCTTTTCTATTGTTACGATTGTGGGATGGTTGATTTTGACTCGGTGTAACATTTGCATTTGTTTCCCCAGCTTGTTGGTGTAGATGTGTGGCACTGCGGCAACTAATCAAGAGCAAGGGCAGTGCACATCAGAGCTACGCTGAATGTAGTGCACATAGGTAGGTCAACATATTTTGTACCTCTTTCAGATGTAAAAGCATATGTTGCATAAGAAATTATTATCTTCCAAGCATACTCACATTTCACTAACAAATAGGGGGAGGTTCAGACTTCAGAGCATCACTCTTTTGTTGGAATTTTAGTTCCAAGTTAACATGATTTCTTATCCGCTTCATAAGTCATGCATTTGCTTAATTAGGTGATAAGTAGAGCAAAAAAAAAATTGATCATGTTATTGTGGGGTTTGTTTAAACTCCAGCATAAGGAATTCTGGTTCAAGAAAAAAGACTTTTGACTTCTTTAATTGCAAATTGATTGCAACATCGTGTTAGTATGTGATTTCTCACATCTTGTTATAATATTTGTGAAGACGTGCATTGCACGTGCACTTGGAAGCGAGCCCGTGGCCTGCCACGGACGACGCCGACGCTGACCCGGCCACCTCCTCCGTGTATTCTTGGAGTATGTGGTGGCCGATTTACATGAAATTAATTCCCTACATTACGGTGGCAAATATAATACACATAATCCATATTGTTATGCACTAAGCGGCGTGTGTGTGAAATAGATTTATTATGGTCCAGTACCAAATATGATGGATATGTGTGTGTGTTAGAGAGAGGGAGAGGGGGAGAGAGAGTGAGGAAGAGGGAGGGAGAGTGTGTGTGAGAGGATTTGATGGTAAAAAAGGTCGCCAATGTCGTAATATTGAACTCTTAAAGTTAATGTGGCCCCGTTGCAACGCACGGGCGTTCTTCTAGTAACTATATAATCTATCTCTGATTGTATACCAACCCAATTCCTTTTCATCAGATTATTTTTGTCAAGATGACTCCTTTGTGAACTAACTACATAAAGATCTTTGATGCAGAGTGAAATTTTAATCATCCATATGTGCAAAGACCTCGACAATGGCCCGGAATTAATTAAGTCCAAATACATGGGTTTCACGAAGAATATCCATTCGTGGTTAACTTTCAACTAATTTTATCCGTCTGGTCTGAAAGTTGAACATCCATCAACCTACAGACTAAGTGTAACCAAGCATTCCAACGTTTCCCTACAAGAGATCTTCTAAATTGGATGTTAAGTATACTGAGTTTAATACTGTGGCGACATAATCCTCCTTACGTTGCACAATATTATATAGAAAAGGGTATTGTAAAGCTAGAGGCGTCTCCCCTAGCCATGTGTCCTTTCCGAATCTAGTAGTGGTACCACTACCAATTAGGAAATTCACCCGCTGGAAGAAAGTTACTTTTGTCTTTATTAACATTTTCCAAAAGGGTGAGTCCGCTGGCCTTGCATTCACCTGGCCCAAAGTCTTAGTATGTAGGTATTTATTCCGCAAGATTTGTACCCACATGCCTTCGGTCTTCGTAGATAGTCTGTATAGTCATTTGCTAAGCAAACATCTACTCTTTACCTCTAAATTCTTGATCCCTAACCCACCCTGGTCTTTTGGTCTACACGTGATCTCCCATCAAGCCAGTCTATATTTCTTCTTGGCCTCATCACTTTGCCAGAATAATAGGGATCTGTAAAAGTCTAATCTTTTCCGTACCCTACCGGTACTTCAAAGAAAGATAGGAGGAACATCGGCAAACTCGTCAAGACCGAGTTAATCAACACCAGCCGCCTTTCATAAGACATTAGCTTGCCCTTCCAACAACTTAATCTTTTTTCAAATCTATCTTCTATACATTTTCATTCTTTATTCGTTAACATTGCATAGATTTGGTATGATGTATGAAGGGTGCATGAGTTTAAAAATTTTATTCTTGACCCATTTTTGGGTGTTTAATAGAGTGCATGAGTCCACGCTAGGTTAACACAAATACAACTAGGAGCATGCGTAAGGGATGCTGAAATGAGCATACACGTACAGGGAACAAAACAAATACACCGTGATTCAGTTTCTAATAAGTACATCCATGCATGTTAGTAGATGAGGACATGCAGCGAACACAATATTGCTTGCAGTAATCATACCCATCAGATACAAGAAAAGTTCCATGAGTGTTCAGTTTAACAAAACCTTGCACCGGGGGTTCCCACTTCAGTTCAGTTAACTTATGGTGTCCGACACTTGCTGCACTATCAGTTCAGGTTCAAGTGGAAACTCCTACATACAATACAAATCTTTATTAACTACTGTTGTTAAATTAGTTTTACTGCACTGGCACGGCTCTGTCAGGGCCGGCTGCGGCTTAATTAACTCACTGGATTGCTGCTGCTAATGTGGATGGAAATATCGTCGTTTTCCGTTGCTCACTTGCAGAAAGAGAGAAGAAACGGACGTCCTCCATCGATACCAATGATTCACACATGGGTGGCACCATCAGCCCGCTCCCACCCTAGCTTGTTGATTGTTAACTGTGAACGAGACGCGTACACATGTACACGTACGTACGTTCATCTACGACACAAGCGGGCTAGCTGGGGTGTGTGGATTCGTTGTGGATACACGTTAGCTACGGCCGGAGGAACCAAGGCACTTCTTTTCAAACTGCCGATTAATAAACATCACCATCTAACTGCGCCAAATCAGACTAGGAGCTAACCGCACCAAATTAGAGCATCGGATACAGCAAATTCGCCCTTCAAACGCCTTTCGCCGCTTATAATCAATTTTTTTTTTCAAAAAGGGGTTATCCCAGCCTCTGCATTAGAACCGGTTGAAAATAGCCCGTGCTACCATCTTCCATCGGGTAGATCCAGTAACCATACGCTCCCTGGCCTTCGTTGGAGTGAGTAGCGACCACATAAGAATCAACACAGTGGCTCGAAAAATAACTTGCAAAAAATGTATATTTGTTGTTCTGTTAAAGACCAAATCGTTTCTGCAGTTCCAGACTGCCCATAATAAAGCGCATACTCCTACACGAATATGTCTTGATGTTTCAGAGTCTATCCCATCTAACCACGTCCCAAATAGCGTGTTGATAGTATTCGGAGGAGTAATATTAAATGCTATGTGAACCTTCCACCGCAATTTTTTTTTCCCAAATGGCAATCAAGAAAGAGGTGTTTTATGGATTCATCATGGTTGCAGAAACTACATCTTGCAGATCTTGTCCAGTTGCGTTTTGCCAAATTATCCTTGTTAAAATGACTTATTTACGCACAAACCACATAAACACTATGATTTTCAAAGGTACTTTAACTTTCCAAACATGTTTCGGACGAGGAATAGCGCTAGAGTTGATAACATCCAGATACATTGATTTAACCAAGAACTCTCTATTCTTAGTTAGTTTCCAGCACAACTGATCGGACTGTTGAGACAACTGAACATCCATCAAACGTCTCACAAAATGGAGCCAGGCGTCACACCTGTTTCCCGCTAGCGTCCTCCTAAATTGAATATTGAGAGGAGTGGATTGTAGTACTGTTGCAACGTAAGCGTCTCTTCACTGAACAATGCTATAAAGAGAAGGATATTGGAGTGTAATCAGATACTTTAAATTAGAAAAGCTCAAATCCATACTATTACATACAACGTAAACCTAATCTTAAGCGAAACACATCGGCCGGCCGGCTGCACACCTTAAAGTGTTAGTCCGGTCGCCGACGAGATAGAGTAGGACATGAGACACGAGCCAGCTCACGGGATTCAAGGCGCCGATGTCTCCCATGCCCTACTCTTTATTGTTGGAGCTTGGAACCCTGACGGTGCTGGTGAATGTGAGATCAATGATGGATCTGTCCTGGGAGGAGCCGGTGAAATCCACCATGACGCGGTTGCGGCGTTCGATACGAGCGCCAGAGAATGCGACTCTGTCTCGCCAAAGTTCACCGCTACGAGGGTTGCCATTGTCTCCCGTGCCCGCTGGCTCGCATGACGCGCACATCGCGGCATGTTTGTGTGAGACGATGCCCATGGTTCGTTCACCTCCGCCTCGGTGCGCCAACAGAGGGGCTGTGAAAGGATCGAGAAGAGGTGTCTAGAGGGGGGGGGGGTGAATAGACTCTTAACAAAGAAAAGTAGCAGTTTTTAATACCTTCAAGTTAAGGTGGAGTTTTAGCACAAGTTTAAACATTCACAATACATATCAAGCAAGCATGACAAGAGTATATGAGCAGCGAAAAGTAAATCATGCAAGTTGCAAGAATGTAATGGGATGAAATTGGAGTATGCAAACGCAATTGGAGACACGAAGATTTTTTCCGTGGTTCCGATAGGTGGTGCTATCGTACATCCACGTTGATGGAGACTTCAACCCATGAAGGGTAACAGTTGCGCGAGTCCACGGAGGGCTCCACCCATGAAGGGTCCACGAAGAAGCAACCTTGTCTATCCCACCATGGCCATCGTCCACGAAGGACTTGCCTCACTAGGGTAGATCTTCACGAAGTAGGCGATCTCCTTGCCCGTACAAACTCCTTGGTTCAACTCCACAATCTTGACGGAGGCTCCCGAGTGATACCTACCCAATCTAGGAGACACTACTCTCTAAAAGGTAATAGATGGTGTGTTGATGATGAACTCCTTGCTCTTGTGCTTCAAATGATAGTCTCCCCAACACTCAACTTTCTCTCATGGATCTGGATTTGGTGGAAAGATGATTTGAGTGGAAAGCAACTTGGGGAAGGCTAGAGATCAAGATTTATGTGGTTGGAATGGAATATATTGATCTCAACACATGAGTAGGTGGTTCTCTCTCAGAAAATGTATGCTGGAAGTGTAGGCACGTTCTGATGGCTCTCCTCACGAATGAAGGAAGGGTAGAGGGGTATATATAGCCTCCACACAAAATCTAACCGTTACACACAATTTACGAAACTCGGTAGGACCGAATCAGAAAACTCGGTCGGACCGAATCAGAAAACTCGGTCGGACCGACTTAGTTCATAATGTGACAGTTAGGCATTTCGGTGGACCGACATGATCAAATCGGTTGGACCGGTGTGCTAGGGTTAGGGTAAAACCTCATATCGGTTTGACCGATTACACAAACTCGGTGAGACTGATTTTGGTAATAAGCTTACGGAGAGTTGGTCAAGCAAACTTCGGTGAGGGCGATTACAAATCTCAGTAAGACCGAAATAATTGCAACAGGAACCAGAGAGTTTGCAAGCCCATCTCGGTGAGACTGAGATCCCATCGGTGAGATCGAACTGATTAGGATTTCTGGCAGTGGCTATGTCAAGCGAACTCGGTGGCGCCAGAGAGATCAAATCGGTAGGGCCGAGTTTGACTTTTAGTTTGGGACATATGTGGAAATGAGAAAGTGGTTGAGGGCTTTGGAGCATATCACTAAGCACTTTGAGCAAGCAAGCCATTAAGCAACACCTCATCCCCTTTTAATAGTATTGGCTTTCCTACGGACTCAATGTGATCTTGGATCACTGAAATGAAAATGTAGAGTCTTGAGCTTTTGAGCTTATGCCAATCCTTTGTTCTTAGCCTCTTGCAGGGGTTCCACATCCTCTTGTCCACGCCACTCCATTTGTTGAACTTATCTGAAATATACTAGATGAAAACATTAGTCCAACAAGAGATATGTTGACATTAATTACCAAAATCACCCAGGGAGCACTTGTGCTTTCAGGTTGCACGCCCGCCACCATGTTCGGACACTAGACGGACCGCACCGCCTCCAGCCAGGAACACACCTCGCGGCAGATCCTTGCGCTATTTGGGCGGATGCAATGGATTCCCAACGAAAGGAGTCTGAGTGCTGCCGTCGGGCAGCCTCCTCCCGGGAGCGGTGGAGTGCAAGCCGGACGGTCGTCTCCTCCTCGTGGCTGCGTGGGATGAGCCCGGGGTCGACGGATCTGGAGGTGTAGGACTCAAATCCGCTGACCACCATGCCGAAGAAGGTCGGAGATCGTCAGGCGGGAGATTGGGTGGTGGAGCGGAGTGAAGGGGAGTGAAGTGGAGTGAGTGGCTAGAGTTTGGTCCGGGGAGCGAATAAGGATGGTTATATGTGGTGTCGGATGGGCCAGAGTGAGCCGGATCCGATGTGGCGGACGTGCCCAGTCACGTCCAGGTCGCCCATATGCGCCTCATATTTGGGCTAGATATGAGGGGAGTCGGTCAGCCCGGGTGTTTGAGGACGGTTTGAGGCGACCGTGCAGGTCCGTTTTTTACCAATCCTTTGAACGGGAATTGCCCGCCCGGGTCATATGGTGGGGGTTAGGGTGTCCGACTGTAGACGCTCTTACACTTGGAACTCGAGGTAGTTTTTTTTAACATGAAAAGATTTTACTCATCTAGAAACATTTTTCAGAGAGAAGTGTGAAGGGACTCACATTGAACAATGGGAGAACATCTCTCACTGGACATTGACCTGAACTTGAAGACATGCACCTAACATCTAAAGATCTAGATGAACTTTGAGAACTAACCGGGCGTGATGATGAGCTTTTACATTGAAGCACCTGTTAACATGAGCTACCCTAGTTGGATAGAAAACTGTAGACTGTTGAATAGCTGCAAGAAGTGGTCTGATGACCCAATGAAATGCAATGTTGAATAACTGCAGACTGTTGTAGTTGATGCCTCCAAAGCCAATATCATGGAATCTGTGAAAAAGTTAATTCCTATATGCGAAGCTTTTCAGCCAACATGGTCGTTAGAAGCAGGCCAAAAGTTTCTACTTGAAGAGAAGATGTTGCTGGTGGAGATAAGGCTGAAGCATGCAACCATTTAAAGTGCTGATTGGTATCAGTTTTGATGATGATTCCTATGCCCGCTAGTGCTGAATCCATGCCCCTTTCAATCTCCCAAGCCGCGTCATAGAAAATGGCAGTACTTGCAGCAGAAGATGGGTCTTTTTATGTCCCTATTTGTTGTAGTGCAGAGCAGGTAGAGTGGTGATCTGCAAAGGACTCCATCTTCTCAAATTTAGCGCCCTGCATAATTGCATTAGCAACTGGCTTGCTTTCCATAAGCACCACAAAAAGGGATATAAACTGGTGAGGCTGTGATACGTCTCTGATACGTCTCCATCGTATCTACTTTTCCAAACTCTTTTGCCCTTGTTTTGGACTCTAATTTCCATGATTTGAATGGAACTAACCCGGACTGATGCTGTTTTAAGCAGAATTGCCATGGTGTTATTTTTGTGTAGAAATCAAAGTTCTCGGATTGACCTGAAAATTTACGGAGAATTTTTGTGGAATATATAAAAAATCCTAGGGGAAAAGTATACGGAGGGGGCCACCCAAAGGCCTGGCGGCTGAGGCGTGCCTCCCAGGCTTGTGGGGTCCCTGGACCGACTACAACCCTAACTCCAACTCCATATATACCTATTCATGGAGAGAAAAAATCAGAGAGAAGGATTCATCGCGTTTTACGATACGAAGCATCCGCCGCCTCTTGTTCTTCATCGGGAGGGCTGATCTGGAGTCCGTTCGGGGCTCTGGAGAGGGGCATCCGTCGCCATCGTCATCATCAACCTTCCTCCATCACCAATTTTATGATGCTCACCGCCGGGAGTGAGTAATTCCACCGTAGGCTTGCTGGACGGTGATGGGTTGGATGAGATTTATCATGTAATCAAGTTAGTTTTGTTAGAGTTTGATCCCTAGTATCCACTATGTTCTGAGATTGATGTTGCTTGACTTTGCTATGCTTAATGCTTGTCACTAGGGCCCGAGTGCCATGATTTCAGATCTGAACCTATTATTTTTTCATGAATATATGTGTGTTCTTGATCCAATCTTGCAAGTTGTAGACACCTATTATGAGTTATGATCCGCATACCCCAAGGTGACAATAATTGGGATTATTTCCAGTGATTACCATAGTTTGAGGAGTTCATGTATTCACTAAGTGCTAATGCTTTGTTCCGGTTCTCTATTAAAAGGAGACCTTAATATCCCTTAGTTTCCATTAGGACCCCGCTGCCACGGGAGGGTAGGACAAAAGATGTCATGCAAGTTCTTTTCCATAAGCACGTATGACTGGAGCTAGTTCTATGTCACCCTAGGTTATGACTGCTACATGATGAATATTATCTAACACAATTATCCATCACTGATCCAATGTCTACGAGCTTTTCACATGTTGATCTTTGCTAAGTTACTTCGTCGTTGTTGCTGTTACAATAACTACAAGACTGCTACTGTTACTTTGCCATCATTACCGTTACTTCCATACTAGTATGATACTAAATATTTTGCTGCAAATATTAAGTCTTCCAGGTGTGGTTGAATTGACAACTCAACTACTAATACTCATGAATATTGTTTGGCTCCCCTTGTGTTGAATCAATAAATTTGGGTTGAATACTCTACCCTCGAAAACTGTTGCGATCCCCTATACTTGTGGGTTATCAAGACCTTTTTGTGGCGCCGTTGCTGGGGAGCATAGCTCTATTTGCCGAGTCACTTGGGATTTATATCTGTTGATCACTATGAGGAATCTGAAAGATACCAGAACCAGGATTTTCTCCTCTACAACGAGGGAATATAGTTGTGCTGGTTGTGTTTTCAGGGAATGAACTATTGAACAAGCCGAAGTATTATTGAATAATATATTGAGTAATGATAATAATTGGACTCTTCCCAAACTACCGCCTAAGCCAACTCCGATGAAGAGAGGTATTTTATTTCTCCGTCCTGTAGATATGCAAGAGGCAAATAAATCTATGAAAGAAAATGGTATTAAAGATGAAGATGTTAAGAATTTACCACCTATCGAAGAAATACATGGTCTTAATACTCCGACACAGGTAGTAGAGGTAAATCCTCTCTATAGATTTGATGAAGGTGATATTCCTTATAATAAATCTTCTAGTCAATGCTTGCATGAATTTGATAACTTTATTGTTAAGCAAGAAAACTTCAATGCATATGTTAGCAGACAGTTGAAACGAAATGCTTATATGATTGAATCCTTGGGTGATTATATGTTTAGAACTGTTAATGATCTCAAGGTTGTTAGTAAACATGCTTCCATGGTAAAAAAACTCAAGTAGAACAAGTTCTCAAAGCACAAAATGTTTTTCTTAATGAGATGAACAATAAGATGAATGATCATGCTGTTAGAGTTATGACTAGAGGTGGTAAAATGACTCAGGAACCTTTGTAGCCTGAGGGCCATCCTAAAAGTGAACAAGATTCTCAGAGAACTAATACTGATGCACCTAGTCCTTCTAAAAATAAAAAGAATGATGATAGGACTTTGCATGCTTCTAGTGAACCTATTGTAGACACACCCGAGAATGCAAATGATATTTCTATTTCTCATGCCGAGACACAATCTGGTGATGAACATGAACCTAGTAATAATGATAATGATGATGTTCATGTTGATACTCAACCTAGTAATGATAATGATGTTGAGATAGAACCTGCTGTTGATCTTGATAACCCGCAATTTAAGAATAAAAGATATGATAATAGATACTTCATTGCTAGGAAACTGATAACCCACAAGTATAGGGGATTGCAACTGTTTTCGAGGGTAGAGTATTCAACCCAAATTTATAGATTCGACACAAGGGGAGCCAAAGAATATTTGAAGGTATTAGCAGCGGAGTTGTCAATTCAACCACACCTGGAGATTAATTATCTGCAGCAAGTAATTAGTAGCACAGTAATATGATAGTTTTGATAGTAGTGACAGGAGCAACGGTAACAGTAACAGCGATAGCAGTAATTTTGTAGCAAGTGTAACAGTGGTGATAGCAGTAGTAACTTAGCAGAAACAATATAAGATAGATTCGTAGGCATTGGATAGGTGACTTGTTGGATGATATTCATCATGTGACAGTTGTAACCTAGGGCGATACGACACTAGCTCCATTTCATCGATAATGTAGGCATGTATTCCGTAAATACTTATACGTGCTTTATTAAAAGAACTTGCATGACATCTTTTGTCCTACCCTCCCATGGCAGCGGGGTCCATATTGGAAACTAAGGGATATTAATGCCTCCTTTTAATAGAGAACCGGAACAAAGCATTAACACACAGTGAATACATGAACTCCTCAAACTACGATCATCACCGAGAGTGGGCCCGGTTGTTGTCACTCCGAGGTTGTCGGATCATAACCGTAGTAGGCGACTATAACTTGCAAGATCAGATCTAAAACATGGATATAATGATGAATTCATAAATGGTTCAGATCTGAGTTCATGGCACCCAGGCCCAAAGTGACAAGCATTAAGCATAGCAAAGTCATAGCAACATCAATCTAAGAACATAGTGGATACTAGGGATCAACCCCCTAACAAAACTAACTCGATTACATGATGAATCTCATCCAACTCCTCACCGACCAGCAAGCCTAAGAAGGAATTACTCACTCCGGGTGAGGAGCATCATAGAATTGGCAATGGAGGTTGATTGGTGATGACGAAGAACGAAGATCCCCCTCTCCGGAGCCCCAAACGGACTCCAGATCTGCCCTCTCAAGGAAGAACAGGGCTTTGCGGCGGCTCTGTCTCGTGGATCGCGATAATTCTTTCTCTATGATTTTTTTTCTAGAAATATGTGATTTTATAGTATTAGGGGGGTCGTCAGCGGGGCCACCAGGTGGGTACAACCCACCTGGGCGCGCCAGGAGAGGGGGGCACACCCTGGTGGGTTGTGTGCAACCAGGGGCCCCTCTCTGGTGGGTCTTGGCTCCAGAAATTATTATTATTGATATAAAAAATCCTCGCAAAGTTTCGTTCCATTCTGAGAACTTTTATTTCTGCACAAAAACAACACCATGGTAGTTCTGCTGAAAACAGCGTCAGTCCGGGGTTAGTTTCATTCAAATCATGCAAATTAGAATCCAAAACAAGAGGAAAAGCATGAGAAAAAGTAGATAAGTTGGAGACGTATCAATTCCCCCAAACTTAAACCTTTGCTTGTCCTCAAGCAACTCGGTTGATAAATTGAAAGTGATAAAGAAAAACTTTTACGAACTCTTTTGCTCTTGTTTGCATAAATAAGCTTAAACATGACACCAGTTTTCAGCCAACATTATAACTAACCATGTCACCAATAAATCTTAAAGATTATAATGACTCATATCAATGACATAATCAGCTAGCGAGCAATAATAAGATATCTCAAACAACAACATGTTGTCAAAACAACCATGATATAATATGACAATAGTGGTATCTCGCTAGCCCTTTCTGAGACCGCAAAACACAAATGCAGAGCACCTCCAAAGTTCAAGCAGCGACTAAACATTGTAATTCATGGTAGAAAAGATCTAGTCATGATGCACCCAACATTAGCTATACACAATGCATAAATCATGACAGCTGTGCTCTACTCAGTTTCTGGCGCTTGTTTTTAGAAGGTGATGACACAAATAAAAGTAAATAGAAAGTCCCTTCGCAGAGGGAAGCAGTGATTTGCAGTGGTGCCAGAGCTCAATTTTTAAAACTGAGATAAATGATATTTTGAGACATGCCCCCTTCTTATTCACTTCACGACCATCAGTTATCAACATCTTCCATTCTAAGCACGCTAGTGGCGGTTCCCAAGCAGTAAAAGTAAAGGTTTTGACTCCATTGGGAGTTTTTGTTTGATTATTTAAGAGATGAACTCTTCTTCATATTTGCAGTTTGGGACTGGGCATCCCTATTACCGCCCATTTCCTCGTGCGATGGCGAGTGAATAAACACTAGACCTGAGGATAACCCGCTTAGCACGGAAGATATCGACCACCTCCTGTCATTCCATGAACGATCCAGGCACACAAAACATATATTTTTTTAGAAGTTTTTAGAGGTGGCACATGCAAATTTACTTAGGACGGCAGGGTAATACCGTATATAGGTAGGTATGGTGGACTCATCTGGAATAACTTTGGGTTCAAGGTTTTTGATGTACAAGCAGAATTCCCACTTAGTACAGGCAAAGGCTAGCAATTAAGATTGGGAAGCGGCTAGTTAGAGAGCAACAACGATCATAACCAGGCATTATGCATAAGTAACATTGGACACTACCATGAGTAGGATATGAACACCATGAACATAAATATTATAGAGGCTATGTTGGTTTTGATTCAACTACATGCATGAACGTGTACCAAGCCAAGCCACTCGAACATTCAGAGGAGGATACCATATCATCATACTACATAACAATCATTTTAACGCTATGTTGATATCCAAGATAAATCATTATTAACTCCCAGCTACTTATGCATGGCATGATAAACTATAATATCTAATTGTCATTGCAAACATGTTTAATCATAATGGGATGAAGCCTGGATACTAGGTTAAACATATTTACACAAATAGAACAAGTCGAGTTCATACCAATTTCTCTTTGCCACAGCCAGTTCATCGAATATCGTCATTATTGCCTTTCACTTGCATGACCGAATGATATGAAAATAATAATAGTGCAAGAGTGCCATGGACTAAGCTGGAATCTGCAACATTTTATTTAACAGGAGAAGACAAGGTAAAATGGGCTCTTTATTAGTTCAACAGTTATTCATATGAGAGCCACTCAACATTTTCATCGGGGTCTTCCCCTCGGTACAACTTGAATAAAAAGAAAAGAAATTAAGAGAAACACACTGAAATATTTTTGGAGTTTTTTGGTATTCTTGAACAAGCAAATAAAAGGGAAAAGCAAAAACGAGAAAAAGTATTTACACGGGAAAGCTCCCAACAAGCAAAAAAAGAACAAGGAAATCTTTTTGGATTTTTTCTTTTTAGTACTACTACTAAGCATGCATAGAAAGCAAATTACTACAACTATTTTTTTGGTTTTTCTAAAGTTTTTCAAACACACAAGAAGAAAGTAAGAAAATAAATCTAAGCATGGATGATACAATGAAAAAGTATGAACACCGACAAATAGAATAATATGTGAATATCAATATAATTTTGGTGAGAAACACGTACTCCCCCAAGCTTAGGCTTTTGGCCTAAGTTGGTAATCGATCAGTAGCCTGGAGGGTAGTAGTCGGCATGGTAGCTCACAGAGGCTCTTGGTGCGGATGCCTCGGCATGCCGTGCCATCACCACTGCTGCGCTATGAGCTCGGGCCTCGCTCTCAAGAACAAAATATCTTTCTTTGCTATTATAATCAAAGAGAGCATGTCATGCAAATATGTGTCCACAACATGTGATTGGTTAAACAAAAAATTATAAGTGAAGTTATCAGCCCTTCCCTTGAGAATCTCATGATCTTTTAAGGAATCAAAATCTAAATACCGAGTGGGTAGGATAGGATCAAAGGGCAAAGGTGAAACATCCAGCCCTCGTGCTAGAAGTGTGGCATAAATTCCACCATAAAACCAGCCACTTTTGGCATTATGCTGAAGTCTACGTGCAACAATCGCTCCAAGGTTATAATTCCTTTCACCAGTGAGAGCGGTGTGAATGAGGCTCAAGTCTGGCGCACAAAGTATGCTACAGTCACTACTGGAATCTGGCACTTTGCCATCTGCCATGGCAGATGGCAAAGGCATGTTCGGCGGATGGCAAAGGCTTTGCCATCGGCCAGAGATAACAAACAGTCGTCCGAAACCCTGCCGGTAAAGGCTTCTTTGCCATCTGGCTGGCTGATGGCAAAAACTAATAACTTTGCCATCTATTTGGCCGATGGCAAGAGCCTATGGCTTTGCCATCCGCTAGCAGATGGCAAAGCCTCTTAACGGGTTATTCCGTCGAGGTTAACGGCATACTTTGCCATCGGCCCAGATGGCAAAGGTTGCGAGCTCTTTGCCATCACCACCGATGGCAAAGGCTGCGAGCTCTTTGCCATCGACCACCGATGGCAAAGGCTGCGAGCTCTTTGCCATCGGCCGCCAGATGGCAAAGGCTGCAGCTCTTTGCCATCAGCCAATAGATGGAAAAGGCTGCAGGCTCTTTGCTATCAGCCAGCATTTGGCAAAGGCTGCTGGCTCTTTGCCTTCTGCCAGATGATGGCAAAGCTCTTTGCCATCTGCCAGTAGATGGCAAAGTGACTATATTGCCCCATTTAATTTTGTTTTTTCTTATATCAATTCATTTTCACAGAAATCAAACACAAATATATTTATATGACCAATATAGCATATTCAACACATATTACCAATAGTCATGAACACATATGTATCCAACACATGTTACCAATAGTAGCAAGTTTCATCCGCATACAAATACATAGTTTCATCAATATTACACAGTTTCATCCATAGGTAGCAAGTTTCACAAGGTCAAAACAAAACTAAATACAAGCACTCCATCAACCCAAGCTTCCATGATCTTAAGCAAATCTGTAAAATGGGAAAGAAGAAAGTTAGAAGAAGAAGATTATTATGATGCAACTAAAATGTGAAGATTATTGTGATGCAACTTATATCTATAAAATAGGTCATTTTGGAGCTAAGTATGGTTATTATGTCATTTTTGAGCATACTATAACGACACACTACTGTGCATCTTATGCCCGATCTTATTCTGCCAATCTATAGTCATATTTCTCCTTGCTTATATGTACTAAGGCCCTCTCTTTTGTATGAGTGACCCTATACCTTATTCACGATAATATATATAGGTGAAGCACACACTGCTGCAAACAAAGATTATGCAAGCACACGAAGTCATTTTGAAGCTAGCTAAGCATATTAAGTCATTTTGAAGGAAACAATGCTAAGTATAGGTCATTTTAGAGCTATCCTAGGTTAAATAGGTCATTTTGGAGCTAATTAAGCTTATTATGTAATTTTGAACTAGCTAAGCATATTAAGTCATTTTGGAGGAAAAAATGCTAAGTATAGTTCATTTTAGAGCTAGCCTAGGTTGAATAGGCCATTTTGAAGCTAAGTAAGGTTATTATGTCATTTTGGAGCTACCTACGCATATGAAGTCATTTAGGACCTAAAATATGTCATTTCTTAAGCATACTATATCATTTTAGAGCTAGCTAAGCATATTAAGTCTTTTTTGAAGAAAAGATGCTAATTATAGGTCATTTTAGAGCTATCCTAGGTTAAATAGGTCATTTTGAAGCTAGCTAAGCATATTAAGTTATTTTGAAGGAAACAATGCTAAGTATAGGTCATTTTAGAGCTATCCTAGGTTAAATAGGTCATTTTTATGCTAGCTAAGCATATCAAGTTATTTTGAAGGAAACAATGCTAAGTATAGGTCATTTTAGAGCTATCCTAGGTTAATAGGTCATTTTGGAGCTAATTAAGCTTATTATGTAATTTTTGAACTAGCTAAGCATATTAAGTCATTTTGGAGGAAAAATGCTAAGTATAGTTCATTTTAGAGCTAGCCTAGGTTGAATAGGTCATTTTGAAGCTAAGTAAGGTTATTATGTCATTTTGGAGCTACCTACGCATATGAAGTCATTTAGGACCTAAAATATGTCATTTCTTAAGCATACTATATCATTTTAGAGCTAGCTAAGCATATTAAGTCTTTTTGAGGAAAAGATGCTAAGTATAGGTCATTTTAGAGCTATCCTAGGTTAAATAGGTCATTTTGAAGCTAGCTAAGCATATTAAGTCATTTTGAAGGAAACAATGCTAAGTATAGGTCATTTTAGAGCTATCCTAGGTTAAATAGGTCATTTTGGAGCTAATTAAGCTTATTATGTAATTTTGAACTAGCTAAGCATATTAAGTCATTTTGGAGGAAAAATGCTAAGTATAGTTCATTTTAGAGCTAGCCTAGGTTGAATAGGTCATTTTGAAGCTAAGTAAGGTTATTATGTCATTTTGGAGCTACCTACATATGAAGTCATTTAGGACCTAAAATATGTCATTTCTTAAGCATACTATATCATTTTAGAGCTAGCTAAGCATATTAAGTCTTTTTGAGGAAAAGATGCTAAGTATAGGTCATTTTAGAGCTATCCTAGGTTAAATAGGTCATTTTGGAGCTAATTAAGCTTATTATGTAATTTTTGAACTAGCTAAGCATATTAAGTCATTTTGGAGGAAAAAATGCTAAGTATAGTTCATTTTAGAGCTAGCCTAGGTTGAATAGGTCATTTTGAAGCTAAGTAAGGTTATTATATCATTTTGAAGCTACCTACGCATATGAAGTCATTTAGGACCTAAAATATGTCATTTCTTAAGCATACTATATCATTTTAGAGCTAGCTAAGCATATTAAGTCTTTTTTGAGGAAAAGATGCTAAGTATAGGTCATTTTAGAGCTATCACAGGGTTAAATAGGTCATTTTGGAGCTAATTAAGCTTATTATGTAATTTTGAACTAGCTAAGCATATTAAGTCATTTTGGAGGAAAAATGCTAAGTATAGTTCATTTTAGAGCTAGCCCTAGGTTGAATAGGTCATTTTGAAGCTAAGTAAGGTTATTATGTCATTTTGGAGCTACCTACATATGAAGTCATTTAGGACCTAAAATATGTCATTTCTTAAGCATACTATATCATTTTAGAGCTAGCTAAGCATATTAAGTCTTTTTTGAGGAAAAGATGCTAAGTATAGGTCATTTAGAGCTATCCTAGGTTAAATAGGTCATTTTGAAGCTAGCTAAGCATATTAAGTCATTTTGAAGGAAACAATGCTAAGTATAGGTCATTTTAGAGCTATCCTAGGTTAAATAGGTCATTTTGGAGCTAATTAAGCTTATTATGTAATTTTGAACTAGCTAAGCATATTAAGTCATTTTGGAGGAAAAAATGCTAAGTATAGTTCATTTTAGAGCTAGCCTAGGTTGAATAGGTCATTTTGAAGCTAAGTAAGGTTATTATGTCATTTTGGAGCTACCTACGCATATGAAGTCATTTAGGACCTAAAATATGTCATTTCTTAAGCATACTATATCATTTTAGAGCTAGCTAAGCATATTAAGTCTTTTTGAGGAAAAGATGCTAAGTATAGGTCATTTTAGAGCTATCCTAGGTTAAATAGGTCATTTTGGAGCTAATTGCTTATTATGTAATTTTTGAACTAGCTAAGCATATTAAGTCATTTTGGAGGAAAAAATGCTAAGTATAGTTCATTTTAGAGCTAGCCTAGGTTGAATAGGTCATTTTGAAGCTAAGTAAGGTTATTATGTCATTTTGGAGCTACCTACATATGAAGTCATTTAGGACCTAAAATGTGTCATTTCTTAAGCATATTATATCATTTTAGAGCTAGCTAAGCATATTAAGTCTTTTTTGAAGAAAAGATGCTAAGTATAGGTCATTTTAGAGCTATCCTAGGTTAAATAGGTCATTTTGAAGCTAGCTAAGCATATTAAGTTATTTTGAAGGAAACAATGCTAAGCATAGGTCATTTTAGAGCTATCCTAGGTTAAATAGGTCATTTTGGAGCTAATTAAGCTTATTATGTAATTTTTGAACTAGCTAAGCATATTAAGTCATTTTGGAGGGAAAAATGCTAAGTATAGTTCATTTTAGAGCTAGCCTAGGTTGAATAGGTCATTTTGAAGCTAAGTAAGGTTATTATGTCATTTTGGAGTTAACACATACACTGAAGGTCGACGTTTTCAGCTCGTGTACGTGTACGTCTGCCTCTAGCCGGACATATCGATGGGCTAGCTATCGATTTATGCATCACATCCGTTGATGGCCAGAAGTTAGACACAAGAGAGAGCAACCAGCCGGCGCTTTCTCGGTTTTAGAAAAAGAGGTCAGGGCCTCTTTTTATATACAACAAAAATACCACAGTTTTAGAGATACCACGGTTTGTTGAGCTGCGGTATTTTTTGATCCAAACGACTCAAACGCACCCTTAGTATTCCGATACTACAGTTTTTTATACCAACGGCAATGTATACTGTAGTTTATGAAAACAACAATCTTCATGAGGCAGCAGGAGGTCTCTTCCTCAGAAAGAAAGGCCTGCGACTTCATGCAAAAGCTGGAACAAAACATACAGTACCGAAATTTTAAACGGAGAGTCTGTGTTGTGGCTGTTTATTCTAATTTTCTGTTTGATAAAATTGTTCATGCTCATATTATAAAAACAGAATATGTATGTGCTTACTTTTGTTTATCGAACAATGTTTCCTTGCAGATGACATATTTGTATTGTTAAACCAGCCTCTAACTTACTCCATACAATGTTAGGGCACACATGTACCTGACTCAAGAGAAAATGGTGGTGATTTCCTTGGCATTTTGTTTTCATGCTTTTTTATTATCTTTCCTACGGTGGTGATTGGATTTAAATTTTGTCCGATTCATCATAAAGGAAATCTCTACATGTTGCGGTGGTGATGGTTGTGAACTACTTTTAGCGGCGGTCTAAAAATAAGATCTATGTTCACTAATAAGGTCAAGAGAAAATGGTTGTGAACTACTTTTTGTTGCGAGCTTTTTTCCATACGAGATTGTTTTAGACCATCTCCCTTTCCACTCATGCGTGTTTGTTTACGTAATTTTCAGATTATGACGGTAAAAGCCAGCCTAAGGCTGTGACCTACTATGTAACTTCTCCGCTTTAGATCTCAAGGAATACAAAAATGAGGTCCAATGCATTTGCCGCTTATGGTGCTCTGTCGACTAGGGAGTTCATTCACATCATCATGCTTTTCTTGAGCAGGTAACACCCAACTTCTACTCCGGTTATTTTAACAAAGACATCATTAGCGAGGAGCTGTTATCATTTAAGCCTCATTATAGGATCTTTGTTGTGGTGGTACGGTCCCGAAGTGTTGAGGCAGTTTTATGGATTGTTAAGGGCTTAAGGCAATTGTAAGGATTCTTTACTTATGCATCTCAAGCTACCTTGCTGCATGTTGTTGCAGATACCAAATGCCACCCTTACGTGTTTGATCCTCCACGTTCTTGAAAATTACCTAAGTTTCACCTTGCACGATGCTTTGTTTTTACTTACTAAAATTTCCTGAACGTGCATATCTTGATATTCATGATTTCAAAACATAATACATTGCAGCTCCTAACGCCTTTTATCCTAGAAGCTTAGTTTATTTTGTTATCGTAGGAAGCTATAAAATTTCACGACAATGACAAGCATACTATTTCTTGACATGAGTTTCCAAAGTACTAGAATCAAGAACATCTTATAGACCAATTGCAAATTAGAAAAATCAAGAATGCATGATTTGACAAAATACCGAAAGGAGAAGAAATTAGTTAGAACCATCAAAATACCTGTAATGGTGAGCTAGTTCGATGGCGCTGTGGCGGAGGGCCGCGAGAAGGGGCGGCGCCGTGGCCTGGCTCGGTGGAGGGCGGGCATGGGCACGCCTTGTGATGGCCGAGGAGGCGGGAGGGGCGGGAAGGCGGGGAGGGCGGGAGGGGCCGGGAGGCGGGAGGGGCGGGAGGCGGGAGCGCGGTGGCCGGGAGGGCGGGCTGGGCACGCCATGGTGGCCGGGAGGCGGGAGGCGGGAGGGGCCGGGAGGCGGGAGGGGCGGGGAGGGGCCGGGAGGGCGGGAGGGGCCGGGAGGGGCCGGGGAGCGGTGCGGTGGCGGGGAAGGGCGGGCCGGCGGCGGTGCTGTGGTCGTCCGGCTGGGGCGCGCGTGGGTGCGGTGGGAGGGTGAGGTGGGGAGAGAGAGAGAGGGGTGGGGCCGGGCTGGAAGAGAGAGAGAGAGAGGATGGGACGGGCTGGGAGAGAGGGAGGGAATTTTTCTTAGAAAAGAGGGGGATATAGTTCGACCTCTTTGCCATCACGCCACCATTGGTGATGGCAAGATATGGCCTTTGCCATCCGGCAGATGGCAAAGAGGTGGAACTCTTGGCCGTTATAACGCCGTTACCCATTGGGCTCCACCCACTTCTTTGCCATTCGCCAACAGATGGAAAGATTCTTTGCCATCTGGGCGGATGGCAAAGAGGTGGGTTGACGAGCCGTTGCAGATCTGGACCCTACCCACCTCTTTTGCCATCTGGCGGCAGATGGCAAAGATTATTTTCCATCCACTAGCAGATGGCAAAGAATTGGTGATGGCAACCATGTTCTTTGCCATAGTTGGGTTCTTTGCCATCCGCTTATAAAAACAGATGGCAAGAGGTTCTTGCCATCGGTGGCGAGATGGCAAAGAGTGGTGATGGCAAATTCGATTTCAAAGAGTGAGTCTTGCTTGCTTACTATACATTTCCCGTTAAATAATGTAAAGTATTGAATTGCGGGAAAGTGAATGCTCTTTATTCTTTCTCGTCTCACTCCCCTACCTTCACCGTAACAAAGGCTAATCAAGAAAGGCTCAAACTCATCCTTTGATGTCTCATCAAGCGAACCCCAAAATGGAAGTTTGCAATGCTAAGCAAAATTCTCTAGTGGAATAGTAAATGGTTCATCATAAAGCATAAAAGACACCCTAGACTCACGTGGAAAATATTTAAATCCTTTGACAAATGATTCAGTGAGAAGATGGCGCTGTTCACACTTATCTGAGAGGTAGGGACCGAGATCGGCATTGTGAACATAATGCTCAAATTCCTCCTTGATGTCCACATGCACCATATATTCATCGCAAGGCCATAAGCATGTTTTGGGGGCGGCATCTCGCGTGGAACTTTCACTTGGTTCAACATAAGACCGGCGAGCAGAACTGTCACTAGAAGATTCCCTCGAGGATCGTCTCCTCGAAGAATTCCTTCCAAATAGGTTCATCATGTTCACGTACAATTTTTCCTATGAACAAAATCTGAATTTTTAGTTCACAAAATTTTCTCAACAAAACTTCACAAAATTGATAGCAACTACTCATAGAGATACATAGAGGCCATAGCAAGCATTCAAACTACTTAGAACGCTAAGAATTCAACATGCAAGCACATCTACAAAAACACCAAGAGTAGCTAATTATTCAAAGTATAAACCACTAAAACAAAAACTAATTGGACAAATGGTGGAGTCACATATCAAGCAACAATCCCCCGAAACAGTTTCGGAAACGGAGCTTCGAGCAAAGAGATCGAAATCCGCGGGCTTGAGCTCAAGAACACGGGAGAGAGAGAGCAATGGGATTTTTTTCCTGGAGGTGAGTGATGATGTGGGCTAAAGAGATAAGTGTGGGGCCCACATGGGGACCACAACCCACTAGGGCGCGCGTGGGGGTCCTGGCGCGCCCAGGTGGGTTGTGCCCACCGGGTACACCTCCCTCTGGTATTATTTGCACCAAAAATTCTTAAATATTCAGAAAAAAATCATATAAATTTTTTGATCAACAATATGTCATTCACATATACTTATCAGAAATACCATAGTGCTCCCACTCACTTTCTTGTAAATACAGGCTTCACTGCAAGTCTGTATAAAACTATATGCTTTGATCAACTCATCAAAGCACATATTCCAACTCCGAGATGCTTGCACCAGTCCATAGATGGATCGCTGGAGCTTGCACATTTTGTTAGCACCTTTAGGATTGACAAAACCTTCTTGTTGTATCATATACAACTCTTCTTTAAGAAATCCATTAAGGAATGCAGTTTTGACATCCATTTGCCAGATTTCATAAAATATGGCAATTGGTAACATGATTCAGACAGACTTAAGCATCGCTATGAGTGAGAAAATCTCATCGTAGTCAACACCTTGAACTTGTCGAAAAAAATTTGCGACAATTCGAGCTTTGTAAATAGTAACACTACTATCAGCGTCTGTCTTCCTCTTGAAGGTCCATTTATTCTCAATGGCTCACCAATCATTGGGCAAGTCAATCAAAGTCCATACTTTGTTATCATACATGGATCCCATCTCAGATTTCATGGCCTCAAGCCATTTCACGGAATCTGGGCTCATCATCGCTTCCTCATAGTTCGCAGGTTCGTCATGGTCTAGTAACATGACTTCCAGAATAGGATTACCGTACCACTTTGGTGCGGACCGTTCTCTGGTTGACCTGCGAGGTTCGGTAGTAACTTGATCTGAAGTTTCGCGATCATCATCATTAGCTTCCTCACTAATTGGTGTAGGAATCACTGGAACTGATTTCTGTGATGAACTACTTTCCAATTCGGGAGAAGGTACAATTACCTCATCAAGTTCTACATTCCTCCCACTCACTTCTTTCGAGAGAAACTCATTCTCTAGAAAGGATCCATTCTTAGCAACGAATATCTTGCCTTCGGATCTATGATAGAAGGTGTACCCAACAGTTTCCTTTGGGTATCCTATGAAGACGCATTTCACCGATTTGGATTCGAGCTTATCAGGTTGAAATTTTTCCACATAAGTATCGTAGCCCCAAACTTTAAAAAACGACAACTTAGGTTTCTTGCCAAACCACAGTTCATACGGTGTCGCCTCAACGGATTTAGATGGTGCCCTATTAATGTGAATTCAGCTGTCTCTAATGCATAACCCCAAAATGATAGTGGTAAATCGGTAAGAGACATCATAGATCGCACCATATCTAATAAAGTACAGTTACGACGTTCGGACACACTATTTTGCTGTGGTGTTCTAGGTGGCATGAGTTTGTTAAACTATTCCACATTGTTTTAATTGAAGGCCAAACTCGTAACTCAAATATTCACCTCTGCGATCAGATCGTAGAAACTTTATTTTCTTGTTACGATGATTCTCCACTTCACTCTGAAATTCTTTGAACTTTTCAAATGTTTCAGACTTTTGTTTCATTAAGTAGATATACCCATATCTGCTCAAATCATCTATGAAGGTCAGAAAATAACGATACCCGCCACGAGCCTCAACACTCATCTGACTGCATACATCAGTATGTATTATTTCCAATAAGTCAGTTGCTCGCTCCGGAGAACGGAGTCTTAGCCATCTTGCCATGAGGCATGGTTCGCAAGCATCAAGTGATTCATGATCAAGTGATTCCAAAAGCCCAACAACATGGAGTTTCTTCATGCGCTTTACACCAATATGACCTAAACGGAAGTGCCACAAATAAGTTGCATTATCATTATTAACTTTCCATCTTTTGGCTTCAATATTATGAACATGTGTATCACTACGATCGAGATTCAATAAACCATTCACCTTGGGTGTATGACCACAGAAGGTTTTATTCATGTAAACAGAATAACAATTATTCTTTGACTTAAATGAATAACGTTTTGCAATAAACATGATCCAATCATATTATGCTCAACGCAAACACCAAACAACATTTATTTTAGGTTCAACACTAATCCCGAAGGTAAAGGGAGTGTGCGATGGTGATCTTGTCAACCTTGGAATCACTTCCAACACACATGGTCACCTCGCCCTCAACTAGTCTCTATTCATTTTGTAACTCCTGTTTCCAGTTACTAATCATAACACTAGCAAGTACACATCAATAACATGTATATCATATATACTTTCACTTTGCCATCCTTCTAATCCGCCAAGTATTTGGGGCAGTTCCGCTTCCAGTGACCATTTTGTTTGCATTATAAGCACTTAGTTTCAGGCTTGGGTCTAGCTTTGGGCTTCTTCATGGGAGTGGCAACCTTGCAATTCTTCTTGAAGTTACCTTTCTTTACCTTGCCCTTTTACTTGAAACTAGTGGTCTGGTCAACCATCAACATTTGATGCATTTCTTGATTTCTACCTTCGTCGATTTCAGCATCACGAAGAGCTCGGGAATCGTTTTCATCATCCCTTGCATATTATAGTTCATCACGAAGTTCCAGTAACTTGGTGACAGTGACTAGAGAACTCTGTCAATCAGTATCTTATCTGGAAGATTAACTCCCACTTGATTCAAGCGATTGTAGTACTCAGACATTCTGAGAACATGCTCACTGGTTGAGCTATTCTCCTCCATCTTGTAGGCAAAATACTCGTCAGAGGTCGCTTACCTCTTGACTCGGGCATGAGTCTGAAATATCAATTTCAGCTCTTGGAACATCTTATATGCTCCTTGTCGTTCAAAATATATTTGAAGTCCCGGTTCTATGTCGTAAAGTATGGCGCACTAAACTATCAAGTAGTCATCATACCGAGCTTGCCAAATGTTCATAACGTCTGCATCTGCTCCTGCAATAGGTCCGCCACCTAGCGGTGCATCAAGGACATAATTCTTCTGTGCAGCAATGAGGATAATCCTCAGATCACGGACCCAGTCCGCATCATTGCTACTATCATCTTTCAACATAGTTTTTCTCTAGGAACATATCAAAAAATAAACGGGGAGCTACATCGCGAGCTATTGATCTACAACATAGTTATGCAAATACTATCAGGACTAAGTTCATGATAAATTAAAGTTCAATTAATCATATTGCTTAAGAACTCCCACTTAGATAGGCATTCCTCTAATCATCTAAGTGATCACGTGATCCATATCAACTAAACCATGTACAATCATCACGTGAGATGGATAAGTTTTCAATGGTGAACATCACTATGTTGATCATATCTACTCTATGATTCACGCTCGACCTTTCGGTCTCAGTGTTCCGAGGCCATATCTGCATATGCTAGGCTCGTCAAGTTTAACCCGAGTATTCTGCGTGTGCAAAATTGGCTTGCACCCATTGTATGTGAACGTAGAGCTTATCACACCCGATCATCACGTGGTTTCTCAGGGAGAACACTTATACCTTGAAATTTTAGTGAGAGATCATCTTATAATGCTACCCCCGTACTAAGCAAAATAAGATGCATAAAGGATAAACATCACATGCAATCAATATAAGTGATATGATATGGCCATCATCATCTTGTGCCTTTGATCTCCATCTCCAAAGCACCGTCATGATCACCATCATCACTGGCTTGACACCTTGATCTCCATCGAAGCATCGTTGTCGTCTCACCAACTATTGCTTCTACGACTATCACTACCGCTTAGTGATAAAGTAAAGCAATTACATGGCGATTGCATTTCATACAATAAAGCGACAACCATATGGCTCCTGCCAGTTGCCGATAACTCTGTTACAAAACATGATTATCTCATACAATAAAATTTAGCATCATGTCTTGACCATATCACATCACAACATGCCCTACAAAAACAAGTTACACGTCCTCTACTTTGTTGTTGCAAGTTTTACGTGGCTGCTACGGTCTTAGCAAGAACCGTTCTTACCTACGCATCAAAACCACAATGATTTTTTGTCAAGTTTGTTGTTTTAACCTTCAACAAGGACCGGGCGTAGTCACACTCAATTCAACTAAAGTTGGAGAAACAGACACCCACTAGCCACCTATGTGCGAAGCACGTCGGTAGAACCAGTCTCGCGTAAGCGTACGCGTAATGTCGGTATGAGCCGCTTCATCCAACAATAGCGCCGAATCAAAGTATGACATGCTGGTAAGCAGTATGACTATTATCGCCCACAACTCTTTGTGTTCTACTCATGCATATAACATCTACGCATAGACCTGGCTCGGATGCCACTGTTGGGGAACGCAGTATTTCAAAAAAAATCCTACGGTCACGCAAGATCTATCTAGGAGATGCATAGCAACGAGCGGGGAGTGTGTGTCGACGTACCCTCATACACCAGAAGCGGAAGCGTTAAGTAACGCGATTGATGTAGTCGAACGTATTCGCGATCCAACGGATCAAGTACCGAACGCACGACACCTCCGCGATCTGCACACGTTCAGCTCGGTGACGTCCCTTGTACTCTTGATCCAGCTGAGGCCGAGGGAGAGTTTCGTCAGCACGACGGCGTGATGACGGTGATGATGAAGTTACCGATGCACGGCTTTGCCTAAGCACTACAACGATATGACCAAGGTGGAAATCTGTGGAGGGGGGCACCGGACACGGCTAAGACAACTGTCAACTTGTGTGTTCTAGGGTGCCCCCTGCCCCCGTATATAAAGGAGCAAGGGGGAGGCCTGACGTCCCTCATAGGGCACACCCCAAGTAGGATTCCTACTAGGAATCCTATTCCTAGTAGGTTTCCAACAAGGGAAGAGAGGGGGAAGGAAGGAGAGGGAGAGGGAAAGAGGGGGGGCGCCACCCCCTCCTAGTCCAATTCGGACTCCTCAAGGGGGGGGGCAGCCCTAGGGGCCCCTCCTCTCTCTCTCACATGGCCCATGTTGGCCCATTAGTTCCCCCGGGGTTCCGATAACCACCCGCACTCCGATATTTATCCGGTGACCCCCGGAACTCATCCGGTGTCCTAATAACATCGCCCAATATATCAATCTTTATGTCTCGACCATTTCGAGACTTCTCGTCATGTCCGTGATCACATCCGGGACTCGGAACAACCTTCGGTACATAAAAATACATAAACTCATAATATCGATCGTCATCGAACGTTAAGCGTGCGGATCCTACTGGTTCGAGAACTATGTAGACATGACCGAGACACATCTCCGGTCAATAACCAATAGTGGAACCTGGATGCTCATATTGGCTCCTACAGATTCTGCGAAGATCTTTATTGGTCAAACCGTATAACAACATACGTTGTTCCCTTTGTCATCAGTATGTTACTTGCCCGAGATTCGATCGTCGGTATCATCATACCTAGTTCAATCTCATTACCAGCAAGTCTCTTTACTCGTTCCGTAATGCATCATCCCGTGACTAACTCATTAGTCACATTGCTTGCAAGGCTTATAGTGATGTGCATTACCGAGAGGGCCCAGAGATACCTCTCCGACACACAGAGTGACAAATCCCAATCTTGATCTATGCCAAATCAACAAACACCATCGAGACACCTGTAGAGCATCTTTATAATCACCCAGTTACGTTGTGACGTTTGATAGCACACAAGGTGTTTCTTCGGTATTCGGGAGTTGCATAATCTCATAGTCAGGGGAACATGTATAAGTCATGATGAAAGCAATAGCAATAAAACTTTATGATCATAGTGCTAAGCTAACGGATGGGTCTTGTCCATCACATCATTCTCTAATGATGTGATCACGTTCATCAAATGACAACACATGTCTATGGTCAGGAAACATAACCATCTTTGATTAACGAGCTAGTCAAGTAGAGGCATACTAGGGACACTCTGTTTTGTCTTTTTTTTCACACATGTACAAAGTTTCCGGTTAATACAATTCTAGCATGAATAATAAACATTTATCATGATATAAGTAAATATAATTAGCAACTTTATTATTGCCTCTAGGGCATATTTCCTTCATTTCTGTGGTATCATTTGGGTTGTAATCAAAACTTGGTCGAGTTGGTGCTGTGTCCCCTACCTGCCTAGCTTATGTGGCGAACTTGTCTCCTGCTAGCATTCAGTCCGCTCTAGTAGTAGTTGCATAACTGCCCGTTTACACTGAGATGTTGTCGGATAATGGTTCTCTATGGTTGGGTTTCTTTAATAAAATAGGAGGAAACCCCCTTTCGATATATAAAAAAAATCAATGGCACTAGCGGTTCCAAAACATTGCCTCAAATTAATAGTGCCACTAGATTAAGGTGCAAAATAATAACATTACTGCTTTATCATGGCAGTGCCAAAACAATAGCACAAGAGCGGACTCAACATGCAGAATCTTTGGCAAACGGTCCGACCAAAAAGGAACATACCTTGTGATGGGAACCATATCTGTAGTCAACGCCATCGTAGAAGGGATGACACCAGTCATCAACATGGATGATTCAATTCATGGGACCTTTTTGTGCAGTTCACCTAAAATGAAGCAATGTCCCATGAGCTAGCAGCTTCTTCTTCATTTTTTAAGAAAAGGGCTCCATCCCCGGTTCCATTTCCATCAGAAAACGAAACCGATAGAGCTTCTTCTTCATTAGTTGCAATACAATTGAGCAACATCACGGTTCGTTGTCAAGCTCGTGGAATGTTCAACTATAATTTGGATATCATTTGTGCAGTTCAACTATGATCAAGCGTGAAATGTATATCTCTGTTTGCACAAAAAGGTGGAAAGGAGGGTGACTAACAAGTGATGAAACACACATCAAATGAAAAGAAGCATGTTCCTTATCTGAATGGCAATCCTACAAGGACAGTAGCAATTTCTAAAGCAGCAACATTGCTAGATATTAGCGTGGGCATTAGGATTAACTATGACGACCATTAAATACGACATTAATTTAATGGTGCCATTGCTTCATTTTACCAGCAACATTACATTAACAGCTGCTATAGTGTTGGTATTTGGGCATGGGAGAGTAGGCGGACCAGGACAGTTGCATTTCTAACGAAAAGAAGCAACTTATATTAATGGGAAATTTAGCAGGACATGAAAAACAATGCCATTGATTAATATTACTGGAGGCATTACATTGAAAACAACATTGGCTTAACGTGTCCTTACTTTTAACAGTGCGACTGCTACATTTTACCAGTGGCATTACATAAGAGGGGCTTGGGGCAACAAACATCAGAACAGGATATCTGGGTTGGTCCCATTTTTGTTCGGTATAGCCACCTTATACTGTGTGAGGCTAGCAAATCTAGTGCTGGACAAACTGTTGACTTGTCCCCCAGTCCCCACTTTCTTTCCTTTTTCAACCAATAGATTGGGTTAATATTGAGTTTGTACTGTGTTTCCCTTTATTTCCCTATTAGACCAAGAGACCAGTTGGATAGCCAGTCTCTGCTACTTTCTGCCCCCATTATTTCCTCTTTCGGCCAAGTCCTAGATTCAGGTAACAACTCTTCCCCCACCCCACCCCCTTTATTCCTTGTTTGAACCAAGTAGTACTAGATTCGAATGCATGAACTAGTTTTTCCTCTTAACAGTAAAAATTTAGGTGGCTTTCAAATAGCCGATCGATCCTATCTATGAGGGGGCCTAAGAAATAGTCAAAGATACAAATGCAGCAACGTCAGGAGCTGGGGAAGTAGAGCAATGCCGGTTTCGAAGGAAGTTATACCTGAGGGTCGCCGGGATGTCGCTAGGTGGGCGGCGGGAGGCTAGATCTTCCCACACTACGGCAGCGAGGAAGAAGGGGTCGGAGGCCCTCCCTAGTCGGTGGTGCGTGGGAGAGAACGGCAAGGCACGCTAATCGGAACGCGCTGGCAGTGGGTAAGATCCATCGCCGAGGACAAACGCGTGAACGTTGCACCTTCTCACCTTCCCCGGCGAAGAGGATCCGGCTGGACCTGTGACCAGCGGTGAGCAGAGAGAGAGTGTGGCCACCACTGTCGTGTTTACATCTGGAGAGGACGAGACAGTGTGAAGAGAGCAACACTAGCAAGCAAGCGCGGAGTCTCCTGCCTATATAGTGGAGTAGTTTTCTTTTGTCTACCGGAGCCGGCTTGACCTCGTCAATGACTGTCGAGAAGTCTTCATGCACGTGCCCCGAATGCGCAATTGTCGTCATTTTGATCTGAAGCACCGGATTAACATATAATACAAAAAAATGTCACATGACAAGAAACCATAACCTCACTGCCCAAGGAGACAACATGAATCCTGACGGACAAACTAAACGAGGATCAAAGCTCAAATTAAAGATAAACTCGTAGAGAACGGGTCCATCGGTAGATGTCCTAATTAACATAGCCGGCACGTGGCCCCTAGATGGCAGCCGAGTAGTCTTCGTGCATGTGCCCCCAATGACCAGCGCCTTGGAGGAACTCAGTTGTCACTATTTAACCCTCGCAGTGATCCGAAGCACATGCCACCTAATATTGGAAGATGACAAGAAACCTTTTTTAATATTTCTCATTAGAACTACAGCCCTGTACAACACATCCTGCATGATATGTAGACGACAGCCAATCCAGCCGTGTCTGCTGGAGTCTGGTCACATGCATGGATGGACTGATCTTCTGTGTCATGCAGGGCTCGTCCAGGCACCGACGTTTGTACAACACTGCTCCAGTACTGTCGCTCGTCTCTCTCTCTCTCTCTTCTGTTAACTCACCCGACTTGTGGGGCCGGGGATTGTGCCTATGGTCGGTTCTCAATTGTGGTCCCACATGTGTGTGCAAACACAATATGACGCGCGTTCCATTCAGAGAGTGGCATGCCAGACCGACCGACCGTCTAGGGTGCGACACGAACACGGCGGGCATACTGTATACTTCGTACATGTGTACCGCCGTTTTCTTGAGGCTTTGCTATGGCGCAATCCATGGATACAAAATTATACTATTTAAAAGTCGAGGGCGGGGCTTTTCCCGCGCGGTAGGCGGGGCAGTTCCGCCTAGTCGGTTCGACTGAGAAGCGAGAAGATGAGGGAGTCGGCTGCTGGAAACGTGGGGCTGTGTGATTTGACAACGAGTTACTGCTGGACAGGTGGGTCCCTGTGATTTGACTTGCCATTATCATTTTAACTGCGGCGCTATGACTGGCGTGATTCTCCCAATTCCTGACCACCTCCATGGTATACAGGTGCCTCTCCCAATGCTCCACCATGTAGAGCATGGTTAATAGTATAGCCAGCTGCTGGTGCTGCATGAGTATATAAACATGCCATGTCATCAAAAGTCAGTAGTATTATTTATTTGTCATAAAATAGGGTTGGATATATGGTTGGCTATAAGGTTTTTCTCACTTTCTCTCTATCTCTCTCATTGTATTAAATGCTTTTGTCTAGGAGCACATGTAGAGGCTAGCTCTTGCATGAGAGCCCACTCCTCCACTTTCTCCTTGACTCTCTCCTCCACATATGCAAAAATGCCATGTAAGCGGGCTTATAGCCCACTATTGTACTTGCTCGTACAGGTGCTAAGCCTGCCACATAGGCATAAAGTCTGATGTGGCAAGTTAATTAAGAAGAGAGAGAGAGACTAGTTTAGTGACCCCAGGAAGAAATGGTGCTAAGCGCGTATACCTAGGTGAAAAGACAATTTGGAGTCTATAGCTAATTAAATGAAGCAAGCTTAGCAACAAAAATCTAAGCACCTATGCTTTGGGGACTTGAGTTGCTAATAAGCTATTTATTGCCCTTAGCACCTCATCTAAGCACCATTTCATTGGAAGAGGTCACTCCTTGGCAAATGCAATAAATACTACAAAGAAAGAGATAGGGAGAAGTAAAACAAATACTCTTATAGCCAACCTTATAGCTAACCTTGTTGTATGAGTGACTAAGTGATGACTATGTATAACATGCCAACATCAGATAGCCTAATGCACCATGTGAAATCTCCAAGGGCGCGACCGCGCGAGCGAGGCGACGGTCGTGGTAGGCGAGACCATGATACGGGCTGCTGGCAGCCCTTGGATCCAAGATCGAATGGTCGCATGCTAAGTTGCTGAAACTTTGCAGAATAACCCTCCAGGATAGGATATTCACCCATAGGTCTAGAATCACACCATGCAACCGTTCGATCTTAGATCCAGGAGCTCTCGGAAGCCCGTATCATGGGAGCATGGAAAGCTTCGTATCACCTGTAATTTTCAAGACGCCTTGACGTGCGAACGCGCAGAAGCATGAAGCCATTTAATTGGGCGTCGAGTAGACATGACATCTAATTGGGCCCCCATAGTACTGTGCATGAATCCATTTATCCACCAGGCAAGGCACTACCCTGCCGTTCGCACGCCCCACTCATCATTTTTACAATCGAAAAACCGCTAGCAGTTCGCTCCTACTCGTCCACAAACGTACTTTAACATTACGACAGTTCGTTCCTAGTCGTCATGTCCTTTCACAATACGGTAGTTCCACTAATCCTAACCCTCCTCCAAAATCCATGGCGTGCCAAATCTCCATGATCAGCGGTGAGTACAAGGTTAGAACCATCACCAGCGAAGAGTTCTACATCATCTACACCCGTTCTTCCGCGACGGTGAAAGAATGCCTTGCTCGCTTCAGACGCACGTTCAAAAAGTCAAATGATGAGTGGGTCGCTGGCCTAGATGTTGAGTACACCACAACCCTAGACAAAGAGAAGAATCTAAAGGAGGAAGAGAAGATGAAGCCCGCCGTGATCCAGGTTTGCGTGCATAACTTATGCTTGGTCTACCACATATGCCATGCCGACGTTGAGTGCCATTTAATTTCAGAACTTCCTCATGGTGCCTAGTCAAATTCGTTATTGTAGACGTTACGAACGACAGAACAATCCTGGGTCAGATAGGCCTTGTTGTAGGTGAGCCCTTCGACCTCCAGAAGAATGGGCCGGTGCCCTCCCTTGACCAGCTTTCAATGCTCACCCTGGCAGGAGCCATGGTTCATCCTTCATACGATAAACTGAAGAAACCTCCGAGTTTCATCGTCATGCATGGCAGTGGAATGTACTAGATATAGACCACATCTAGTATGGTGCAATGGATGCCTACCTTTGTTTCAATATCTACAAGGGTTGGATGAAGAGCAAGAGCCAAGTGTGTGGTTCAAGCAAAGAAGTATCGACCAAGCGGAAGAGGGACAAGGATGAAGTCGCGCACATGGATGAGGAGTCCGAGTAAGGTGGCAGTGTCGTTGCTCATGGTGGTTCTAATGCAGTGTCTACCGGATTAGTTGCTTAGTTTAATTTCAGGGGTGCTTAGTTTTATTTGAGGGGTGTGTTGTGCTGAGCCCCCTGCAGAACTATGTTATGTTGTAACTTCTAATGGCAAAACTGAGTAGTGATACACAACTAGTGGCATAAATAATAAGAACCCAAGAATTAAATAGCTATGCTAATTTTTGATAGAATTTAGCACCCCATTTAAGCACGTACTAGCTTTTTTAATAGTACTATATACATAATTTGGCGACGAGCGCTCTCTATATGTACCACCCTTTTTCTTTAATTTCATCTTGTTAGTTTTGCTCCATCGCGCAATCCATCAATACTACTACTGTACAAAAGTATACATTTTTTAAAAGGCTAGAGGGCGGGGCAGTCCCGCTTGGACGTTTTCACGAGAGGCGAGGGCCTTTGTGATTTGACGGCTCATTACTGTTGGAAGGCGGGGCCTTGTGATTTGATTGCTCGTATAAATGTTGCCGATGACCTGAGGAGGAGCAAAGAACCGTGCGGTATACTCAAGTTTTCCACTGGAGTACTAGTACAATGGAGGAGCACAAAACACGGCAGCTCAGTGCCATATGGCGATAAAAATGATCTAATTTGCTAGTCATCGATCCCACGGCGCCGCTCATTGTTAGCATTGTTCTATTCATGCCTCGTAGAGAACATGACATGTGCGGCGAAACACCTGAAGCAAAAGAAGAAACATAGGAGCAAAATAAGAAGGAAGATTCTCACCCCCAAAAAAGAAGGAAGATGCACACACAAGTCTGGGGCGCTGCTCTCTGTTACATGAAGGGTTGCTGGCCACAGAGTCGTAACTGCTTCTTCATCGCCTCCATGACCTCCATTTCCTCGCGCGTCTCCTCTGCCATCTTCTTCATACTGTCCATGACGCGGGATTTCTCGACGCGAGCCTTCATCATATGTTCCACGGGCGCATTACGTACCTTGACAGCAGCCGGGTGCTCAATGCGGAGATTTTCCAACTCCTCCTTTTGTTCCATGACGAGGGCCTGTAGCATCTTCATCGAGGAACTACTCTTCTGCAGCTTCTTCCAGCCGGCATTCTCCTCCTTCAGCAGGTTGAGCTCGTGGCACAGCTTTGCCTTGTCCTCCTGAAGTTGCAGTATTTCGCCGGTCGCCTTCTTATCCGAGGCAATGCTCTTCTTCAGTAGCATCACCAAGCCAGCGGTCAACTCCCCCTGCTCATTGAGCTCAGCGGGCATGTCGTCGAGGCTCTCCTTCAGCAGCTCCACCAAGCCGTCGATGAACTCCTCCTGCTTATTGAGCTGATCGGGCATGTCGTTGAGGGATAATGACTCCAGCGCCACCAGCTTGGCATGTAGGGTCTCCTGGGAGCCCTCGCCTCCGCGGCTAGGGCGCTCCTGGGACCACCCGCCTCTGCAGCTAGGGCGCTCCTGGGAGCCCTCGCCTGTCTCTGCTAGGCGGCGAGCCCTCTTTTTTTTCACGGCCTTGGTTGCCGCTCCCTTGTTACGAGTAGTTCTCGACCTAGAGCTCTGCACACCGGCCATGGAAAGGACGGACTAACAATACAGACTTATGAGGAGGAAGAGGTAGAGTTATTTTTGGCTAGGTACTAGTTCCCCTTTTTGTAACCTAGTACTAGCACTAGTACTAAAATATGTATAGTGGGAACACGTTCAGGTTTGATACGTACTACTAGGTGTGAACAGGTTTGCACTTAATTACTCCCTCCTTCCATCTATATAGGGCCTAATGCGTTTTTCAAGACCGCCTTTGACTATTGACAAGATTAATAGTACATGAGATGTATAATGTGAAAATTATATCATCGGAAGCTCCTTTCACATACGAATTTGACGGTATGCTTTATGTAAGTTGCATGTAATATATTATTGCTTTAAGATTTGGTCAAAGTTAGCCTCGAAAAACACATTATGCCCTATATAGACGGAAGGAGGGAGTATAATATACACTTTGTAATGTGATGGGAACAAGCTAAAGATTAATTGATGGTTTTGGTTTCGAGGCCCAAAATGGCTCCCGATGAGTTTCCTGGAAAACAAATTTCAAGTGCTACTGCTCAAATACGGTCGCACAAGTCAGTGATGTAACTGGTCGTACATGTCAGACCAAGCCGATGCATGTCGAAGGTCCGACCGACCATCTATTGGTGCGACCGACCGTAAGTATTATGTGATGTAGACTTCTGGTTGTGGCTTCGGGTGATTGTCACGACCAAGCATTCAAAAACTAGGGATAAATCAATTACCATCTTTTTCCAAACGGCCAAGTATTTTTCACAGGAATACAATACATATAGATGGAGTGGTTGTCACAGTTGCAAACCGCCATGGCACCGCAAGTTCACTGTAGCAGCAACCGAGTAGGTCATTGCATCGCCAGCGGGGAGGGAGGGCAGCTCATGTCGCCCACAATGCATGCCCAGCGGCGCCGCCGCAGCTGGTCCCGCGATTTGGCTTCTCCTACCGCCCATTTGAGCAGTTGCACTGGCTGCTCATGCCATTCCGCAGGCATGCGCGTTCTTTCCTCCACAGTTGTCTCCGTGAATATGATCTCTACCATTAGCCCTAGCCCGAAATCAACGTGACGCTACCAGATGGTGATATCCCTCAGCATCTCTCCCCTGAGATCGACTTGCGCCTCCATCTTGTGCTGCGCCAGGCGCAGATCCTTCGAACTTCTCTCCAATCGATGTGACGCTTCCTCGATCCGATTTGCCCTTGCTGCCCACCACCTGAAACGCAGCCTTGGCCTGTCCTCCGAAGCCACCGATCTGTGATTCCAGAGCAATGGATCCCCTCTAAAACACATGTGGGTTTCACCCAAAGGCGGCAGTGCTGCGGGCCGCAGCGAGATGGCAGCCCGCAAGATCCTAGGATCTAAGGGATTATCCATGTCTGGATCCTCCATGGCAGGATCTGGTGGGCGAGGCGGGGAGGCGAGCCTAGGCACCGGGAGAGCCCTGCGAAGCTAAGATAAAGATAGTACTACTCCACTCCATCCATATTTAAATACAACGACCACCAACAGTAGACCTGGCAAAATTGATCATGCTACATGCGTCCTGGTTTATTGGCCCCCTTTTTTGTGCCAGTTTTTATGATATGCCTAAATATTATGTTACTTAAAAATATGGTAAAAAAATTGGCACAAAATATGAAGGAGACCAATGGAAGTAGCAACCCATGATTTAACTACTCGCATGCACGCAGTGGAGTAATAATGTCTTTCTCAACTACTTCCTCCCTCACGTCCACACAATTTGCATGCGCTGTGTTAATTGACCATCAATGAAGTGAAGGACTTTACACGCGTCAAATTATCACATGGGGGTGGATCTTCATACAAAAATGCGTCCCACCGTGTACCCGCGTGTGCGTGCGAGGGAATGAGTGTGTGCATCATATTTTCGCTTCGTGCATGTACTGCCAGTGTGCCTGAGAGAGGATGAGTACATTCTTCTGGAACCAGCAGCACATCACTGTGATCAATCCATACAAGGAGGTTGCGACAACGCCTCCACATGTGTCACGTGGCTTCATGAACTGAAAGGGAGACACTGTGTAGCGTGCCATTGGAATTCTAATTTACATGTTCTGCACATATTGTTAGTACTAATAAGGTACACGTGCATTGCATGCATCAGATTTGGCAACCAAAATATGAATAAATACCACACCTTAGCATGTAAGCTTTGATTCATATATGCATGATGTAGATGTTCGTTTAATTCTTATAGTTCATCCCATTCAAAATCATTTAGTTTTTATAAAAAAATAGGGCCTCTTTGATTCGTAGGATTTCCAAAATGCGGGAATAGGAAAAACATGGGATTAGAGTGGAATGTCGTCTTGAATCCTATAGGATTGTACGAGTGTTTGATTGTGCATAGAAAAAACGTAGGATTCTTTCAAATAGGTTTGAGTGGATGGAAAGTTTCCTATGAAATCTAGTGCAAATGAATCATATGGAATAATTCCTATGGTTTAAAATCCTACGAATCAAACAACCAAGATAGGAAAATTTCCTAAGGATTAGAATCCTCCAAAATTCCTTTGAGAATCCTAATCAAAGAAGCCCTTAATCTATTTTAAGATTCATGGAATTGTGCGTTGTAAAGCATAAATTAAAAACAAATAATGGCAATTCAACTAGAAATAAAGTTTGGGAAATTATGATAAAGAAGATTCTAGAACAAAGGAGAAGAACTTGTGTATTGAGGTTTGTGCATTATGCTTAAGTTCAACCATGGAGTCTGCTAGATTGTACATGTCGAAAAATCCGGTGGGGGGTTATAAGATGGTGCGAGGGGCCAAGTGAAGGGAGACTATGAAGGAGTGCACAAGTGCGAGATTGATATTTAAAGAGAGAGGCCGAGAACGTGCGTTGTTGCGCGCAGTGGCGGAGCCATGAAAAATAAATGAGCTAGGGGGCCAAGCATTGCTAATCCTTTACGAGGAGGGCCAATTCATCAAATTAAAACATTTTACTAGCAATTTATCTACTGATCACATTCATATCAGCCTCAATATATAGTGATGTTAGGGGGGTAAGGGCCCTTGCTACCCCCGGGCTTCACCATTGTGCGCATGTCTGAGAGATGAAGCGGAAGGCATGGATGATGAGAGGGGGACGTTGGATATATAATTAATGTGGGTGTATTATCTATGTAATCCTATATAGAGAGGTATAGATTGATCGATGTGTACGTGGGAAAGAGGGTTAGACCTCACTAGATATATAGATTGATTGGTTTGTGTGGATAATTAGGAAATACCTAGCTATATACACACAGACATAGAGGAACATTGACCGTTGCGCATGCATGTGAGAGATAAAGAATGCCCGATATGATGAAGAGGGGGAGGTGTGTGTGTGTGTGTGTGTGCATGCATGGGAGACTAACCTAAAGAAAGAGATTGCATGTGTGCGATGGATAATGCCGAGTGGTAGTGTGTGTGCATGCATGCACGCGAGAAAGTTACTGGTACAACTATAAAGAGAAGACGACTGTGTGGGTGTAAAAGACTAGGTGAGGTCATAATCAATGTAAAGTTGAATTCAAATATTTGAATAAGAGATCATGATGTTTGAAACCCATGCATGCATGAATATAACTGAGATATGCGCGGTGTGGTTTGGAAACGAGCATGCTATACTGTATACACATTGAACAAGCTCAGACTGATTTGAATTTGAGATACCGATGGCAGACATCGTTTGGTCACATGGCATCCGTGCATGGACACACTATTCTAATTGGAGATGATGGGTGGTTTTCGCATCACATATCTATATCTATACCCCTATATATTATATTATATATATATTTTATATAGTGTGCGACGGTGCAGAGATGGCAAATTCGAGCACTACTGGTCGTTGGATATCATCTACATTCCACCAGATTTTGCCACATTTACAATCTAGAAGACTCCATGGTTGAACTTAAGCATAATGCACAAACCTCAAAACACAAGCAATTCTTCTTTGTTCTAGAATCTTCCTATCATAATTGCCCAAATGTTTTTCTACATGATTTGCCATTATTTGTTTTTGCTTTATGCTTTACAACGCACAATTCCATGAATATTAAAATAGATTAACTTTCTTATAAAAACTAGATGATTTTGAATGAGATGAACTATAAGAATTAAACGAACAACTACATCATGCATATATGACTCAAAGCTTACATGCTATAATGTGGTATTTCTATTCATAATTTGGTTGCCAAATCTCATGCGTGCAATGCACGTGTACCTTACTAGTCTAAATGGTGTTTGTGTCTGTGTTGTGCGTGTTAAACACATTGTACGTAGTATCATACATGGTTTAGATTCCGAACATCTAGCTAGAGCATACTTGCACTATGATTTGAATTTAACATAAAATGGATAGATATATTTGAATTTGAGATTGTATGTACATGTAGTTCATATTTATATAGGAATTTACTACTCCTATATTCATGTCATGTGTTGTGAAGATAATATTTAGATGGTTGTATAACTAACCCGATACAATCCCATTCAAACAGGGAAAATATACTCAAATTTAGTCCATATGCTAGACAACAGGAATTTTTTTATTGTTGAGGGAAGTGTAAATTGATTTGGTATTGTACACGTTATGTTTGTTGTCCCATTTTTTTAGTTTTGTTGTTGTTGTATTTGAATGCATTTCTAGTAATATAGTAAAACGGGACATGGCTCTCTGTAGTGATGAGGTGCGAATTGTCTTTTTTTGTACACGTTAAGCTTGTTCTCCCGAAATTTCAAGCCGCACCTTGTTATGCCGAAATTTCAAGCTAGCATCTCTGTCTATCATGCTGTGAAACTCCCGCCTCTTCAACCCGCGCCTTGTTACCCCAAAATATGTAAGATATATCTTTGTTTCATTGTGCTTTGAAAACTCCCTCCATCTCTACCCGCGCCATGCTATCCCAAAATTACAACGCGCGCGAAAACTCCCACCTCCCGTGAAATCCCGACACGCGAAATGCCCGTGATACCCCTGAACCGAAAGAACCGCCTAGCTCAAATCGGTGGGGATACTTTTGTAACTTATCCCACATTTCGGACAAGCGAGTCCCTAAGCAATGGTTCCCCCTCCCATCCCATCCACCCACCCATTCATGCACAAAGGCCGTGAAAACCCGCGAAGCCTCTTCTCCGACGAAGTTGTCCACAACAACACCTCGACGTCCCTCATCCACCGTACCGGATGAGTACCCGTCATCGATCTTGTCGTCCCGCCGGTTCAGCCACCCCGTCCTCCACCTCCAAGGAGCTGCCCCGATGTTCCCCTCGTCTTTCACGCCACCTCCATTCCCACGCCCACATCTTCACCTGCACTAGTGAAAGAGCATCATCATCACCGTTTCCTCAGATGAAGCTGAGGCCTAATCGGCGCCACCAAAGAGGTTGTACACTAATCGCCGCATTTTCTTCTTGATTCGATCTCATGGTGTAGCCGGTGCTCGGTCCATGGAATCCCTATATACTGGATTCGATCTCACGGCGCCAGAAATCCTTCTTGCTACCTCTTGAGCACTGCGTTGGTTTTCCCTTGAAGAGGAAAGGGTGATGCAGCAAAGTAGCGTAAGTATTTCCCTTAGTTTTTGAGAACCAAGGTATCAATCCAGTAGGAAGCTACGCGCGAGTCCCTCGCACCTACACAAAACAAATAAATCCTCGCAACCAACGCGATAAGGGGTTGTCAATCACTTACGAGAGTGAGATCTGATAGATATGATAGGATAATATTTTTTGGTATTTTTGTGATAGAGATGCAAAGTAAAATAAAAAGCAAAGGAATAACTAAGTGTTGGAAGATTAATATGATGTAGATAGACCCGGGGGCCATAGGTTTCACTAGTGGCTTCTCTCATGAGCATAAGTATTTTACGGTGGGTGAACAAATTACTGTTGAGTAATTGACATAATTGAGCATAGTTATGAGAATATCTAGGTATGATCCTGTATATAGGCATCACGTCCGAGACAAGTATACCGACTCCTGCCTGCATCTACTACTATTACTCCACACATCGACCGCTATCCAGCATGCATCTAGAGTATTAAGTTCATAAGAACAGAGTAAGGCCTTAAGCAAGATGACATGATGTAGAGGGATAAATTCATGCAATATGATAAAAACCCCATCTTGTTATCCTCGATGGCAGCAATACAATACGTGCCTTGCCGCCCCTACTGTCACTTGGAAAGGACACCGCAAGATTGAACCCAAAGCTAAGCACTTCTCCCATTGCAAGAAAGATCAATCTAGTAGGCAAACCAAACTGATAATTCGAAGTGACTTGCAAAGATAACCAATCATACATAAAAGAATTCAGAGAAGATTCAAATATTGTTCATAGATAATCTTGATCATAAACCCACAATTCATCGGTCTCAACAAACACACCGCAAAAAGAAGATTATATCAAATAGATCTCCACGAGAGAGGGGGAGAACATTGTATTGAGATCCAAAAGAGAGAAGAATCCATCTAGCTAATAACTATGGACCCGAAGGTCTGAGGTAAACTACTCACACTTCATCGGAGGGGCTATGGTGATGATGTAGAAGCCCTCCGTGATCGATGCCCCCTCCGGTGGAGCTCCGAAACAGGCCCCAAGATGGGATCTCGTGGGTACAGAAGGTTGCGGCGGTGGAATTAGGTTTTTGGCTCCGTATCTGATCATTTGGGGTAATGAGGTATATATAGGAGGAAGGAGTACGATTCTACGAGGGTGGAGGCGCGCTTGGGGGTAGGCGCGCCCCCTACCTCGTGGCTTCCTGCTTTATTTCTTGACGTAGGGTCCAAGTCTCCTGGATCATGTTTGTTCCAAAAATTACGTTCCTGAAGGTTTCATTCCGTTTGGACTCCGTTTGATATTCTTTTTCTGCGAAACTCTGAAATAGGCAAAAAAAGCAATTCTGGGCTGGGCCTCCGGTTAATTGGTTAGTCCCAAAAATAATATAAAAGTCAATAATAAAGCCCAATAATGTCCAAAACAGTAGATAATATAGCATGGAACAATCAAAAATTATAGATACGTTGGAGACGTATCAAGCATCCCAAGCTTAATTCCTGCTCGTCCTCGAGTAGGTAAATGATAAAAACAGAATTTTTGATGCGGAGTGCTACTAGGCATAATTTCAATGTAATTCTTCTTAATTGTGGTATGAATATTTAGATCCGAAAGATTCAATACAAAAGTTCATATTGACATAAAAATAATAATACTTCAAGCATACTGACTAAGCAATCATGTCTTCTCAAAATAACATGGCCAAAGAAAGTTATCCCTACAAAATCATATAGTCTGGCTATGCTCTATCTTCACCACACAAAATATTTAAATCATGCACAACCCCGATGACAAGCCAAGCAATTGTTTCATACTTTTGACATTCTCAAAACTTTTTCAATCTTCACGCAATACATGAGCGTGAGCCATGGACATAGCACTATATGTGGAATAGAATGGTGGTTGTGGAGAAGACAAAAAGGAGAAGATAGATAGTCTCACATCAACTAGGCGTATCAACAGGCTATGGAGATGCCCATCAATAGATATCAATGTGAGTGAGTAGGGATTGCCATGCAACGGATGCACTAGAGCTATAAGTATATGAAAGCTCAACAAAAGAAAATAAGTGGGTGTGCATCCAACTCGCTTGCTCACGAAGACCTAGGGCATTTTGAGGAAGCCCATCATTGGAATATACTAGCCAAGTTCTGTAATGAAAAATTCCCACTAGTATATGAAAGTGATATCATAGGAGACTCTCTATCATGAAGATTATGGTGCTACTTTGAACCACAAGTGTGGTAAAAGGATAGTAACATTGTCCCTTCTCTTTTTCTCTCGTTTTTTTATTTGGGCATTTTCTTTTTTTATGGCCTCTTTTTTTTTGTTCGGAGTCTCATCCTGACTTGTGGGGGAATCATAGTCTCCATCATCCTTTCCTCACTTGGGACAATGCTCTAAAAATTGATGATCATCACACTTTTATTTTCTTACAACTCAACAATTACAACTCAATACTTAGAACAAGATATGACTCTATGTGAATGCCTCCGGCGGTGTACCGGGATATGCAATGAATCAAGAGTGACATGTATGAAATAATTATGAACGGTGGCTTTGCCACAAATACAATGTCAACTACATGATCATGCAAAGAAATATGACAATAATGGAGCGTGTCATAATAAACGGAACGGTGGAAAGTTGCATGCAATATATCTTGGAATGGCTATGGAAATGCCATGATAGGTAGGTATGGTGGCTGTTTTGAGGAAGGTTTATGGTGGGTGTATGATACCGGCGAAAAGTGCGCGATATTAGAGAGGCTAGCAATGGTGGAAGGAGGAAAAGTGCGTATAATCCATGGACTCAACATTAGTCATAAAGAACTCATATACTTATTGCAAAAATCTACAAGTTATCAAAGCAAAGTATTATCGCATGCTCCTAGGTGGATAGATTGGTAGGAAAAGACCATCGCTCATCCACGACCGCCACTCATAAGGAAGACAATCAATAAATAAATTATGCTCCGACTTCATCACATAACAGTTCACCATACGTGCATGCTACGGGAATCACAAACTTTAACACAAGTATCTCTCAAATCCACAACTACTCAACTAGCATGACTCTAATATCACCATCTTTATATCTCAAAACAATTATCAAGCATCAAACTTCTCATAGTATTCAACACACTCATAAGAATTTTTACCATTCTTGAATACCTGGCATATTAAGATTATTTAAGCAAATGACCATGCTATTTAAGACTCTCAAAATAATCTAAGTGAAGCATGAGAGATCAATAGTTTCTATAAAACAAATCCACCACCGTGCTCTAAAAGATATAAGTGAAGCACTAGAGCAAAAACTATATAACTCAAAAGATATAAGCGAAGCACATAGAGTATTCTAATAATTTCCGAATCATGTGTGACTCTCTCAAAAGGTGTGTACAACAAGGATGATTGTGGTAAACTAAAAAGCAAATACTCAAATCATACAAGACACTCCAAGCAAAACACATATCATGTGGTGAATAAAAATATAGCTCCTAGTAAAGTTACCGATGGAAGTAGACGAAAGAGGGGATGCCTTCCGGGGCATCCCCAAGCTTTGGATTTTTGGTGTCCTTAGATTATCTTGGGGGTGCCATGGGCATCCCCAAGCTTATGCTCTTGCCACTCCTTGTTCCATAATCCATCTAATCTTTCACCCAAAACTTGAAAACTTCACAACACAAAACTTAACAGAAAATCTCGTGAGCTCCGTTAGCGAAAGAAAACAAAAGACCACTTCAAGGTACTGTATGAACTCATTATTTATTTATATTTGTGTTAAACCTACTGTATTCCAACTTCTCTATGGTTTAGAAACTATTTTACTAGCCATAGATTCATCAAAATAAGCAAACAACATACCAAAAAACAGAATCTGTCAAAAACAGAACAGTCTGTAGTAATCTGTAACTAATGCAAACTTCTGGAACTCCAAAACATCAGCCAAAATAGGAAGACCTAGACAATTTATTTATTGATCAGAAGCAATTGGAATCAGTATTTTATCACGTTATGGTGATTTTTAACAATTGTTTTCGTGAACAGAAAGTTTCTGGAAATTACATCGAGATCAAATAGCTATCATCCAAGAAGATCCTATAGGTTTAGCTTGGCAAAAACACTAATTAAAAGATAAAAACACATCTAACCATCAAATATTTATTCCTAAACAGAAGCAAAAAGCAAAAAAATAAAAAAAATTGGGTTGCCTCCCAACAAGCGCTATCGTATAACGCCCCTAGCTAGGCATTGATAATTGTAATGGTGCTCACATGAAAGACAAGAATTGAAGCGCAAAGAGAGGATCATAAAACACGTGACAAACACATCTAAGTCTAACATATTTCCTATGCATAGGCATATTATAGGCAAACAAATTATCATAGCAAGCAAAAACTAGCATATGCAAGGAAGCGGAAAGAAACAATAGCAATCTCAACATAATGAGAGGTAATTTATTATCATGAAAATTTCTACGACCATATTTTCCTCTCTCATAATAATTACATGTGGGATCATAAGCAAATTCAACAAAATAGCTATCACATATAATATTTTCAAAATGATCCACATGCATGCAAAGTTGACACTCTTCCGAAATAGTGGGATGAACATTAACTAAAGTCACGACCTCTCCAAACCCACTTTTATCAAAAATTTCATAAGATTGAATATTCTCCAAATATGTGGGATCTAAAGTTGACACTCTTCCAAACCCACTTTCAATATTATTTCAAAAAATATTATCAATCTCATATTCATCATGGGGATTAAATAAATTTTCAAGATCATAAGAAGAATCACCCCAATCATGATCATTGCTACAAGTAGTAGACATAGCAAAACTAGCATCCCCAAGCTTAGGGTTTTGCATATTATTAGCACAATTGACATCAAGAGAATTTATAGTAAAATCATTGAAATCATGCTTTTCATCGAGGGAACTATCAAGCATGGGTGCAATAGCAACAATCTCATTTTTAACATAAGGAACTATAGCAAATTCCTCTTCATAAATATTGGCATCATGGCCACAAGAATAGCAAGCATCATGTTCATCAAGGGACATTTCAACCAAATCATCGGAATCATCATTATCTATAGATTCATGCATATCATTATTTTCTTCCAAAGCAACGGTCATTTTTTCAATAAATTCTTGGACATAGACATTATGAGCAAGGTTTTCATTGCAATATTTAAGTATGGCGGAATTTTCAGATTTGTTGAGAGTAAAATCATACTTTTCAATCAAAGAAGCAACTTCATGAGCACCCTTAAAAACGGCAAATTCTTCAATTTGTTCGATATTATAGTAGCTATAAACACCCTTTGCATAAGAAGATAATATTTCATTATCATTGAACTCACATAGGTAGGGAAGGTGTTTTTTAGGGTTCTTAGAGCAACAAGTAAAATCATAAATTTCACAAAGATTCCAAGCATAGCATAGCAAACTATTTATATGATACCATAAGAGCTTCCCCTTTTCGGACAAACGATGATGCACAAAATGAGCATGCTCATCTAAGGATTTCCATCAAATAGGCTAGTTGGGGTTTAAGCACGAGCGCATAAGGATCAAAGATGATCCAAGTAGAACACTTTAAGTGGATCAGTATCAATAGATTTTTAGCAAGCGAATATGCAAGCATATAGAAGGCATAAGGAAACACAAACAAAGATACATACGGGTAGAAGGCGAACAAAAAAGAGAGGGCGAACAAAACGGCAAGGGTGAGGCGGGGGAGAGGAAATCGAGAGGCAAATGGCAAATAATGTAATGTGGGAGATAAGGGTTTGTGATGGGTACTTGGTATGTTGACTTTTGCGTAGACTTCCCTGGCAACGGCGCCATAAATCCTTCTTGCTACCTCTTGAGCACTGCGTTGGTTTTCCCTTGAAGAGGAAAGGGTGATGCAGCAAGGTAGCGTAAGTATTTCCCTCAGTTTTTGAGAACCAAGGTATCAATCCAAGAGGGAAGCTACGCATGAGTCCCTTGCACCTACACAAAACAAATAAATCCTCGCAACCAACGCGATAAGGGGTTGTCAATCCCTACACGGTCACTTACGAGAGTGAGATCTGATAGATATGATAGGATAATATTTTTGTTATTTTTGTGATAGAGATGCAAAGTAAAATAAAAAGCAAAGGAAATAACTAAGTGTCGGAAGATCAATATGATGAAGATAGACTCGGGGGCCATAGGTTTCACTAGTGGCTTCTCTCATGAGCATAAGTATTTTACGGTGGGTGAACAAATTACTATTGAGCAATTGACAGAATTGAGCATAGTTATGAGAATATCTAGGTATGGTCATGTATATAGGCATCACGTCCGAGACAAGTAGACCGACTCCTGCCTGCATCTACCACTATTACTCCACAGATTGACTGCTATCCAGCATGCATCTAGAGTATTAAGTTCATAAGAACAGAGTAACGCCTTAAGCAAGATGACATGATGTAGAGGGATAAATTCATGCAATATGATAAAAAACCCATCTTGTTATCCTCGATGGCAACAATACAATACGTGCCTTGCTGCCCCTACTGTCACTTGGAAAGGACACCGCAAGATTGAACCCAAATCTAAGCACTTCTCCCATTGCAAGAAAGATCAATCTAGTAGGACAAACCAAACTGATAATTTGAAGATACTTGCAAAGATAACCAATCATACATAAAAAGAATTCAGAGAAGATTCAAATATTGTTCATAGATAATCTTGATCATAAACCCACAATTCATCGATCTCAACAAACACACCGCAAAAAGAAGATTACATCGAATAGATCTCCACGAGAGGGGAGAACATTGTATTGAGATCCAAAAGAGAGAAGAAGCCATCTAGCTAATAACTATGGACCCAAGGTCCGAGGTAAACTACTCACACTTCATCGGAGGGGCTATGGTGATGATGTAGAAGCCCTCCGTGATCGATGCCCCCTCGTGAGCTCCGAAACAGGCCCCAAGATGGGATCTCGTGGGTAGAGAAGGTTGCGGCGGTGGAATTAGGTTTTTGGCTCCGTATCTGATCGTTTGGGGGTACGTAGGTATATATAGGAGGAAGGAGTACGTCGGTGGAGCAACAGGGGGCCCACGAGGGTGGAGGGCGTGCCTAGGGGGGGGTAGGCGCGCCCCCTACCTCGTGGCTTCCTCCTTTATTTCTTTACGTAGGGTCCATGTCTCCTGGATCATGTTCGTTCTGAAAATCACGTACCCGAAGGTTTCATTCCGTTTGGACTCAGTTTGATATTCTTTTTCTGCGAAACTCTGAAATAGGCAAAAAACAGCAATTCTGGCCTGGGCCTCCGGTTAATAGGTTAGTCCCAAAAATAATATAAAAGTGAATAATAAGCCCAATAATGTCGAAAACAGTAGATAATATAAGATGGAGCAATCAAAAATTATAGATACGTTGTATCGTATCACTCTCGTTCTTGCTCTTGCTTGCGCTGCTGCTCTCGCTCTTGCTCTTGCTTGCACTGCTGCTCTCGCTCTTGCTCTTGCTTGCGCTGCTGCTCTGATTTAGGTACACTTCAGTCGACTGAATCGACTTTTGGGTCAGTCGATTTTCAGGGGGTGGGGTGGGGGGGTCTCGTCGGAGTTAAGGAAGAACCAGCCGCAGCGGGGAGGTGGCTCGCCGGAGAGGTACCCCACTATCTATCTTAGGGGTCAGGGTGGGGGCGGTGGTCGCCGACGGTGGCAGGGCAGTGGCGTGGGGATTGCCGGAGAAAAGCTCAGTCTTGGGAGGCTAGAGGGATGGTCGGGCGGCGGACCGACGGTGGGGAGTGGTTTCGGCGGAGGTGCGAGGTCGCCTGGAAGGCGCCGCTGGCGGGGCAGCGGTTTGGCCGGTGGTGGCTGGCGGCTCAGGGGGTGGAGGTTGAAGATGAACTATAGGCCCTTGGTTTCGTATCCAACGGCTAGAAAATCGACTGACCAGAGATGAAAAAGTCAGTCGACTGACCAGAGATGAAAAAGTCAGTCGACTGACTCTTGCACGCGCTGCTGCTGCACGAGCAGTAGATACTGCTCTCGCTCGAGCCCCTGCAGCTGCTACCTGAGATGCTGCTACATGACCAGCTGCCCCGGCTCTCGCACGCGCTGCTGCTGCTTTTCTGCTACTAGTGCGTTTAGTTTCGACAGTAAAATTCAGTTTCGACAGCAAAATTCAGTTTCGATAGTTAAATTCAGTTTCGGCACTTAAATTCAGTTTTGACAGTTAAGTTCTGAAAGTGCGTTATATCGACTAGAGGGGGGGTGAATAGGCGATTTTTATGAACTCTTCACTGAGGAATTTGCTGGTGAGGAAATTCCTTAGCGAAGAAATACTTGCAGCGGAATAAGTACTCAGAAGTAAGCATAACAGATTACAAGCATAGTCATCATGATGAAATGAAGACAATCACAGAGTATGAAAAGCGTAATCACAGGATAACACAAGATGAAGACAAACAGATCAAGAAATTGAGCGAGGAAATTGAGAAAGTCTTCACCAAAGTCTTCAAACACAGATATGACAAACACTCAACACGCTTATGAGGAAATGAAAGGGTTGAGGAAATAGAACCAGTTAGGGTTGGTGAAGACAATGATTTGGTAGACCAGTTCAAGCTGTTGTCTCGGTTGTACGTCTGGTTGGAGCGGCTGAGTATTTAAACTCGAGGACACACAGTCCGGACACCCAACATCGAAAGCACGCAGCTCAGACACCAAGTCCTCACCGTATTCTCCTTGAACTAAGGTCACGCAGACCTCGTCCAATCACTCATGGTAAGTCTTCAGGCGACTTCGAAACCTTCACATACTTGGTCACCCGGCAATCCACAAATCATCTTGGATGCTCTAGACCTTGACGCCTAACCATCTGGAAGAAGCACAGTCTTCAAAGGTAAAAGCGTCGGATCCACGCAGGATCAATTTCTTGATGATGCTCAATCACTTTGGGTTTGTTGGGGTTTGGTTTTGGGTTTTCCTCACTTTTGGGTTTTCCTCACTTGATGATTTTCGCTCAAAGTCCTCGGAGGATGGGTTGCTCTCAAATGACTAGTGTCAAGTTCTCTCGAGCAGCCAACCAACTAGTGGTTGTAGGGGGTGGCTATTTATAGCCTAGGGAGCAGCCCGACATGATAAGACATAAATGCCCTTCAATGATATGACCGTTAGGTGGATAAGATATTTTGGGACAGGTGGCCAAGAAGATAAAGAACGGTCGGAAATTTGACTCTCAAATTCCTCAGGGCTATCATGTTCCTCACGGTGTAGGCAATTCACACGGCGAATTCCTAACTCCTCGGGCCGAACAAATTCCTCGGTGATCGGAAGAGCTTCGTCTACATCAAGAAATTGACTGAACTGTATGAGATTTCCAAAAGATTCACTCATAGGGTTTGGTAGGTGTAGGATTTTGAGTTGAGCATCAAATGGAAATTTTCCCTTAGTATTTCCTCGACCCCCTTTAACAGTACGGTGTTTCCTATGACTCAAGAAAGAGAAAATGAAACTACGAAAGCAAAAGTCTTCACGCTTCATGTTCCTCAAGCGAATACCAAGTCTTCAGGATCACACCAATTTCTTCACTTTCAAAGTCTTGAGAAAGTCTTGAGAATATCAAAGTCTTGATTGAAGAACTTCATTTTAGGGGTCGACTTTTCCGTAAATATCAAAACTCCTCATAGACTTATAGACCTGTGTACACTCAAAAACGCATTAGTTACTTAACCTATAAGTCTTCAATACACCAAAATCACTAAGGGGCACTAGATGCACTTACAATCTCCCCCTTTTTGGTGATTGATGACAATATGGGTTAAGTTTTCAACGGGGATAAACATATGACTTGTGAATACTGATAATGAGGAATTTGATTGCAAGATATAGAAGAACTCCCCAAGAAGATGTGCATAGTGAGGAATTTGCTTTTGAGGCAATGCACACTTGAAGAATTGAATCATGGAGATCTCCCCTATATCTTGTAATTCATACACGCATTTGACATATAATATGAAGAATTTGAAATGCATGATGAAATATGGTGCTTGATGAAATTCAGCATGAGGAATCATAGCACATAAAGTATCGAGCACAAGTAGATTTGCTATGAAGCATAGTGCAAAATCATAATGCATCAAAAGTATCAAAGCACCATAGGGTTTAAGATTACAACTCGATCCAATAAAAGGTTTCAGAAGAACGAGAGTTGTAACTTAATAAAATAATGTATATAGACAAAAACTAGACCCGCTTGAAGACTAACTCAAATTTCTCCCCCTTTGTCATCGAATGACCAAAAGGATCGAAACTGAGGACTAATGCTCTTGAGGAATATCAAGTTGAAGACGGAGCGCCAAAGATTGTCGGGTTGTTTGTTGAAGTAGGACCAGCAGTGATGTCTTCCAAATCTTCGTTTTCATCGGTGTCGCGAGATGAAGAATAGGAGCTAGCCACCAAGGAAGGAACTTTGACCTTCTTGAATTTCTTGGAGGAGGTGCAGACCAGTCAAATTCTTCCTTGAGACCCATTGATGTCGATTCTTCTTCATTATAGACATGTGAAAGAACAGCCCAGTGCGCTTGAAGGTTTCATGAAGGTAGTAGTGGTTTTTCTTCACCGCATTGTGAGTAGACGTCATATTGTAAAGAAGAGTACCAAACCGACGTTTGACCCACTTATGATTGCGATACACCTTCCGATGAAGACCGAGGAGTAATTCACGATCAGTCATCACCACAGGTGCATTCCTTGAGGATTTTGCTTTCTTGAGGTATTTGCTCGAGTCATGTGTGGCGAGTCATCATTGGTGGAGTAAGATGTCGCTTTGTGAAACTGTCCATCCAATGGACGAATACCTTCATCTATCACAGCAGTAGCCTTGCCCTTTTCATCACCGAGGCAATTGACCGCTTGAGGACTTCAATCGGGGCGTGTAGCTGCAGTGGTTCAAAGTATCAGCTTTGTAATTGAGTGAGGACCTTGACTGATGAATCTCATAATCCAAGGCGCATAAGGCTTCAGCTCAAATGGTGACATGGCAATGTTAGCGAGTCCTCATGAAGAAATCATGGAAATTGACGGAACGCCATGGATGATATTGAAAAGCATATTCTTCATGATGCCAACGACTTCTTCATCGCTCGAAGTCGTGGCCTTTGATAGGACTCATAGTCTTCGTCAAGATTCGATAGACGGTCCGAGGCACATATAATAATTCCTTGACGAGGAATTTTGTTCTTGGTGCCTACCTTGGCTTCAATGGCTTCATCAGCACTTGCATATAGTGATTTGAAAGTTCCTTTTCTTCATAGATCCGACGTGCACCATCAAGCGGAGGACTGAGTGGTAGAGCACAAAGCAATTCAATTGCAGGTGCCTTGTAGTGAGTGTTTTCAGTCATCCAATCTAAGACCCATGAATTGACGTCTTGGCGTCTCCGGTGATATCTTGAGGTTGCATAGAACTCAAGAATTAGCTCTTCGCTCCAGCCACAAATATCAAGTAAGTTTAGAAGTCCTGCGTCGTGAAGAACACTGAGGACTGGCTCAAAGCCTGGCAGTGACTCCATATCCACATGAGGAATATGAGCATGATCGAAGATTTTATCCTTGTTGAAAAGCACTGAGGAATAGAAGTTGGCTTGACTGGCAGTCCGTAAGCGCCTCTTCCTAATTCGAGCGTAATCATAAGGATTATATTCGATGAAGAACACGTGCTCGGCAAAGAAATCTTCACCTTGAACTTTTGCTTGGTTGAGAACGGATTCTTCCGCTTGGCGGAGGGGTGTCGATGAGTGGCATCACCACCTCGTGAATCATAAGTTCAGGTTCATCACCTTGAGGAATTTCTTGGTCCTCAACTTGTGCAGTCTGAGGATTAGCAAAGAAGCAGTTTCATCTGCACTAGTGGCTGGAATTTCTTCATGCACGTAACCCGTGGGTTGATTTTCTTGAGTCTATTTGGACAAATCTGTGCGGGGAGTGAGGAACTTGTTGGAGCGGGGTGAAGAGAGGAGTATTGGGATGCTGACTTTCCCAAAAGTCATCATTGATAACTGGTGTGGTGCATCCAATATCCACATCTTCATCTTCAATTTCTTCAAAGACCACCGAGGAATTTCATAGTCTGATGAGGAAATTACTGGGGTTGAAGGGATAGCTTCCACTTCAATTTCTTCATCCATTTTCTCTGATGAAGCAGCAGATTGATGTTTTTCATCAGATCCGGTTGGCACCTCATATTCTTCTCCAAAAGGAACTACTTCCTTTGAAGGTATGGAGGAAATTGGAACAACATCAATTGGGTTTTCAACAGAGCTGGCCATTTGCTTCATTTTCTTCGCAGCCGAAGAATCTGACGCGGTGATGCTTTCCTTTTCTTCACAAAGCAGCTCTTCTTTCCAAGAGCCTTGGTTTTCTTCACATCGAGCGGATGGAAGAATTGGAGTTGGAGTTGGCGAGGAGGAGCCGAGGAATTTGGTTCAGTTTCTTGAGAGCAACCGATGCAGTTCCCTGTTTTGAACAATTTCTTCAGCGCACCACTAGTGGGTGCCCCGGCAATTTCTTCGGTAATTTGGAATGGGATCATCAGCCACGGAATCAACATTTTCATCGCCAGTTGAACGTCATCGGTGATCTTGGCATTTTCTTCAAGAGGCTGAGCTGAGGCTACAACTGAGAAATTTCATGTTGCATTGGGACAGCAACATTTGTGAGATTCTTCGCCGATTGACGAATCTGTCCTTGGCTCCTTGCCAATCAGCATTGAATGAATCGAAGTTTTTACGAGGTTTTGAATTTCATCTGAATCGAGAAGCTCCTCGTGTGTCATCTTGACAACGCTTTTCTTGAGGAACTTCTCCTTCCTGTATTGAGCCCTTTTGATTTCCCTCGCCTTATCAAACTTCCATTTTTCTTCAGCTATGAAGTGAGTCAACATATGACTTTGACCAGGTGTCAAGTGAAGATCAGGCAGAGGGGTATTGGGATCATTGTGCCAGAGATCAATAAAGTCGAGGACTATCTTCGGGTCCAATAGCAGTGGCACAGATGTACCTTTGGCTCTAGCGGCCCGTGCTTGACGGTCTCTGATGATTTCTGCGAGTTCTTCATCAGATGCCTCATCATCAGATGGAACATGGAATGCAACCATTTTCTTAGTCGGGCTGGGCCGAGGACCTCGACCAATTGTTGCTTTGGTCTTCACCGAGTCGGACCTGTTGAGGAAGTTGGAGCAGCCGAGGAACTTGCGTAAATGCCTGAGGCAATTGAGAAACCAGTGGTTCTTTGACAAGTCGCCAGATGCACAGGAACTGAGGATTTTGACGGAGCAGTTGAGGACTTTGATGGAACAGCAGTGTGAGGAATTGGCTTGGATGGTGCTGCTGAGGAACTTTGCCGTGAGGGCGTAGATGATGAAGCACTTGGCTTTATGAGCAGGCTTCTTTTGCATTGATTTCCTCGGTTTGTTGGAGACCTCAGTGGCAGTAGCAGCGGCAGAATCCTCATTGAATTTCTTCACTGCTTCCTTTGCTTGCTTAGCCAATTTTGCTTGGCGTTTAGCCCATTCATCAGGAAAGTCCTCACCGCGTTTGACGCTAGTGGGATCAGCTATTTGGCGGTGCCAAAGGAGCTCTTGGGCATGGAGGATTTAAAGCGAATTTCTTCATGTACTTAGGAGTTACATATCTGTATTCCTTCCATTCCCGTGCCCATCTCCGCTCAATCTTACGAATACGCACCTTGCGTTGGTTTTTGGTTTCCTCATACGGTGTCTGAATCAGCATATATTTCCTCGTGGATTTCAAATGCTGTCATGACCTCGTGTTTCTTTCCTCCCTTCTGCGGCTTCTTACCGTCTGCCATTTTCTTGATTGAGGAAATTGAACAATTGAGTTCTCACGAAGAAGTGTGCAGTTTTTCTTCGAGGAACGCTGCAAATGAGTTAAGTTGATGAGAACCTAGGAATTCAGCAGCGGACATTTGTACCTGTGGAATGCAGTATAGGTGCGAGGAATTTGGAGAGGTCATATGCGTTCTCAGAAGGTTTTTCAAAAGAACAAGTTTTGAGGATTTTGACCAGATTGAGCCTTGAAGAATTTCAATAAGCGTTCTTTGTCTTAGGTTCCAGAGTTGTATAGATCGAAGATCCACACAATTGAGGAATCTTAAAGAAAATCATAGCTTAGAGAAACGAGTCAAGAGATTTGAGGTGTTCATATGTGTGAAGATTTTGGAATAAACACCTTTGAAGAATTTGAAGAAAATTTGAGAATCAAAGCGAGTAATAAAAGTAACTTTTAATTACCCAAGTGAAGAACACGCATTTAACCGAGATGAACAGTTTGGAAGTTCGTCTGTTCAGATCTTCCCGCCCTAACTTGGCAGAGGAAATCAGCTACGGCGACGGCGGAGTGAAGATATTCCACAGTCGGCGCGTAGTACGTCGGCGAAGAGGTCAAGGCAAGGAAGCTTTTCCTCACCGGCGACGACGGAGTAGCGGCGGCGCTTAGGGTTTTGAGGAGCACGAGCGAGAGAGAGGTTGAGCGGAGTAAAAGAGTGAGGAAGGGAGAGAGGGGTATTTATAGCCACGGTGAAAAGCGGATCGTCCGAAGATTTAGGACGAACATGCCCCTGACCACTTCCCTTCTCACGACATGTGTCACCCACGTACTGTGTAGTGGAGATCGTGTACGATCATGGGTGAATATAATAATGCATCATGGGATGCGGAACGGTTTGAGCGGTAAAAGCGAAGGTTTGAATAAGATTCGTTTTAAAAGTTCCATTGCAATTTCTTCAGCTGTCAAGGACACAAAGTGAAGAATTTGAACGAAGTTTCAAAGCGTAACACACATGAAGAATTTGTGAATGGATTGGGTTGAGTATAGCAAATAGGGGAAGGGTCCGATCACATTCACTTAGCGAGAAAAAAAATGACTTGAAGAAATAGCCATAAGTGAATCTGAGAGGACATAAATCCATATATATATATAGCCAATGAAGAAAGACGACGGAAATAGTGAAGAATTTGCAAAGTTGAAGAATTTGAAAAACTGAAGAATTTCAAAAATTTGAGGAAAAACTCAAATTGAAGATTTTCAACTTTGGTGGTGGCGTGACCCAATCAGATAAGAATGATGATTTCGCACACCGCATACAATTGTCGAGGGTTCTGAGAATCAAATTCTTCATTAATTTCTTCACACTTAGAGTGTTATTCTTCATTGATTGAAGAAAAACGTTTCTTCATGTGTTGCACATCTAAGTCATCAAATTTGCATAAGTGTTAGGATGTGTGTCCTTTTCAAAGAACATTCAAGATTCTAAGATATTTAGCTCACACCGCAACCTGCTAAATCTCTTCTCATCCAAGGGCTTAGTGAAGATATCAGCTAGCTGTTCTTGATCTTCACGTGCTCGATGGAGATGTCGCCTTCAACACATGATCACGAAGAAAATGATGACGAATTTGAATGTGCTTTGTTTTCGAAAGTGCTGAACTGGGTTGTGAGCAATCTTGATGGCACTCTCATTGTCACAGAAGAGAGGCACATTCTTCACGTTGATGCCGTAGTCCTTGAGGGTTTGCTTCATCCATAGTAATTGAGCACAACACGAGCCAGCAGCAATGTATTCAGCTTCCGCGAAGGGGATGTGATACGCAGTTCATTTCTTCGAGGACCAACGGACCAAAGATCGTCCGAGGAAATGACAAGTACCAGATGTTGACTTGCGGTCCACACGATCACCGGCATAGTCGAGTCGTAATATCCAATGAGATCAAAAGTAGAACCCTTGGGGTACCATAATCCTAGTGTTGGTCCGTGAGCTAGATATCGAAGAATATGCTTCACGACCTTATGGTGTGATTCCTTGGTGTAGCTTGAAATCGGGCACACATGCAAACACTAAGCATTATATCTGGCCTAGATGCACATAAGTACAATAAAGAACCAATCATGGAGCGGTATACCTTGTGATCAAGTCAATACCATTTTCATCAAGGCATAGATGGCCATTTGTGGGCATAGGAATTTTGACACCTTTGCAATCTTGCATGCCGAATTTCTTCAGGACATCTTTGAGGTATTTCTCACGAGATATGAATATGCCATTGTGTTGTTGATTTAATTTGAAGACCTAAGAAGAATTTCAACTCTCCCATCATAGACATTTGATATTCTTCACTCATCATATAGGCAAATTCATCACTATAACGTTGGTCAGTACAGCCAAAGATAATATCATCAACATATATTTGGCACACAAAAAGTTCACCATCATAAGATTTAGTAAAGAGAGTAGGATCGAGAGAACCGGGAGTGAAGCCATTCTTCACGAATAATTCCTTCAATGTATCATACCACGCCCGAGGGGCTTGCTTGAGGCCATAGAGAGCCTTATTTAGTCTGAAGACTTTGTCAGGATTCTTTGGATCTTCAAAACCTGGTGGTTGAGCAACATATACTTCTTCCTCAAGCTTACCATTGAGGAATGCACTTTTCACATCCATTTGATATAAAGTGATATTGTGATGGTTAGCATAGGCGAGTAATATGCGAATAGACTCAAGTCTAGCGACAGGTGCAAAAGTTTCATCGAAGTCGATTCCTTCAACCTGCGTGTATCCTTGAGCTACTAGTCGTGCCTTATTCCTCACCACAAGACCATTTTCATCTTGCTTGTTGCGATAGATCCACTTTGTGCCAATGATATTATGCTTGCGAGGATCTGGACGTTTGACCAGTTCCCAGACATTGTTGAGCTCGAATCGATGTAATTCTTCTTGCATGGCCTGAATCCACTCCGGCTCCGTAAATGCTTCATCTACCTTAGAGGGCTCTGTGATAGAGACAAAAGCATAGTGCCCACAAAAGTTAGATAAATGTGAAGCTTTTGAGCGTGTGAGAGGACTCCGCGCTTCAATGTCATCGATGATCTTGTCAACTTGCACTTCTTTTGCAACGCGAGGATGAGCTGGTTGTCATCGAGAATTTGATCATTTTCCTCGGCACCATTTTCTTCAAAGATTATCTTCGTGTGCATCAGCTCGACGTTCTTCACGTCTGTGAATGAATTCTTCAAGAGTTTCTTCAAGAGGGAATGACATCCTCGGTTGCCTTGAATCGATAGAATCCTCGGTCGGGTTCATCTAACACAGAAGGTAGGTGCTCTCTTTGCGAGCCATTAGTTTCATGGAACCGCACATCTACGGTGTCAACAATCTTGTGTAGAGTTATGTTGAAGACTCTGTAGGTGTGCGAGTCCTTTCCGTAACCAAGCATAAAACCTTCATGTGCTTTCGGTGCAAATTTAGAGTTGTGGTGAGGATCTCTAATCCAGCATTTAGCAATCAAGACTTTGAAATAACTTACATTAGGTTTCTTGTTAGTGAGGAGTTCATAGGCAGTCTTCTCGAAGAATTTGTGAAGATATACTGTTGATGATGTGGCACGCAGTGTCAATTGCTTCAATCCAGAAACGACTAGGCGTTTTGTATTCATCAAGCATAGTGCGAGCCATCTCAACAAGAGTTCTGTTCTTGCGCCCACGACGCCCATTTTGTCATGGAGTGTAGGGAGCAGATAACTCATGAGTAATACCAAGTTCATCAAGATAGTCATCAAGACCGAATTCTTGAACTTCGGTTCCATTGTCACTCTGATGTGCTTGATCTTCACACCAAAGTTGGTTGAAGCCCTCGAGGAAAATCGTTTGAAGATTTCCCGCACTTGATTTTTGTAAGTAACAATGTGTACCCAAGTGTAACGAGAGTAATCATCAACAATAACAAAGCCATATAGTGATGCTTCATTAACGACAGCTGAATAATGATTGGGACCAAAGAGGTCCATGTGAAGCAATTCAAGGCGAGTAGTGGTCATGATAGTCTTCACTGGATGCTTGGCCTTGGTCATTTTTCCAGCTTCACAGTTCCGCATAAGTGATCCTTGAGGAATTTGACATTCTCAATGCCAATGACATGCTTCTTCTTTGCAAGCGTGCAGTAAATTCCTCATGCCTGCATGACCAAGTCGTCGATGCCATAGCCAGCCTTCTCAAGCTTTTGCAAGTAGACACACGGCTGGTTGTGGTCCCGTGGAAAAATCAACAATATACAAGTCTCCTCTCCTAAAGCCTTCAAGACTTTGGAATTGTCACTTCCATAATCACAACACACCGATACTTGCCAATGATAACAACCATATCAAGATCACAAAGCATTGAGATCGACATGAGGTTATATCCTAAAGACTCAACAAGCATGACTTTGTCCATGTGCATGTCCTTAGAGATAGCAACCTTACCAAGTCCTAATACACGACTTTTGCCTTTGTCAAGAAAGATGATATGCTTCAGATGTGACGGTGATAAGGTAGCATCCATCAATAGATTCTTGTCACCGTCATGTGATTTGTACATCCACTATCGAGAACCCACTCGGTGGCTTTGGGTTGATCATCCTGCAGATGAATTAGTACAACTTACGATCTCATATACTTCATCGGTGAAGAATATGATATCAAGTTCATCAGATGAATTTCATCACCAAGATATCAGATAAGCAAGTATGAGGACGTGTGAAATGAAAGTTCATTTCATCATGATTAGCCTCAAGCGTCCATTCGTGCAATTTGTCGTGCCCTCAAAGAAATTCTTCAGACGTTAAGGCACGCCTCGGAGACCTGACCCTGCAGAAGAGATTAGTTCTTTTTCTTTACCACCCACATCTGAAGGGGTGGCAAAGAGTTCATCATTATGAAAGCACCATATGAGAATGGTGGCATAGAGGCCAAACCATTTCGTTTCACATAAGAGGGGTTAGGGTAAGTATATGAATAAGCAGAGAAATTCTTTGAGGACTTATGAACATATTGGTTTGAAGAATAATGCACATATTCATAGCCCTTAGCTCTACCCTGCGAAACAGAGTTATTAGCACGATGATAATCATATGAGGACTTTGATCCTTTTGAGGAATTTGATCCACGTGAGGAATTTGGTCCGTATGAGGACTTGGATCCATATGAAGAATTTGGTCCATATGAAGAATTTGATCTGGGGTTCCTTTTCTTCACAGGTGGTGTCATGAGGACATTCACCGAAGACTTTCAAGGCACTTCTTGGGAACCCAGATTTTCTTCATAGGGGAACCGTTCTCGCAGCTTAGTGCCAACATATCTAGCAAATACTTCACCATTCTGATTTTTGAACATTTTATAGTTTGAGTCGAATGACTCATCAATGTAATGAGGAAATTCACATGTAAAACCAGATAAGGTAGATGGATCAATGGAGGTCCCTTTGCAGCAACCCATGAGGTTTTGGGGTACCGCTTTCGGGCTTCCAAAGATGTTCCATCGGCATTTAATTTCCTCTCAAATGCGATACCCTCTTTCCTAGGGTTTCATTGAGGATCTGCTTTTAAGCACATCACAAAGAGTCCGATGCCCTTTGAGGCTTTTGTACATGCCTGTCATGTACAATTCCTTCAATCCTGCATCGTCGGTGATACTAGCAATGTCCTCAGATGAGGAATTAGTGATAGCAGAGGCAGGTGAAGAATTTGTAACGAGTTGAAGCATTTGAACATTCAGTGAAGAATTAGCGATTCACGCTCAATGCACTTTAAGCATGGAGGAACAAATTCTTCTTGAGAAGCGCTGATTTGTTGAGCAAGTAATGAATCGCGCTCCTTCAAGATCTTCATAACTCGCTCTTAGCTTCTCAAGATCTTGCTTTCTTTGAAGAAATTCATAAGAAAGTTTCTCATGATCGAGATAAGAGAGTGTTATGATGACCTTGAAGGTTATCAAGCTTAGACCTAAGTCTCAAGATTTTCAGTCAGGGCTTGAGTGCGATCCATTTCTTCACCTAACATATCATCACTCTTATCTAGCATGTTTTGAACCTTTTCAAAAGCCCTTTGTTGTTTTATAGCAATCTTAGAAAGTTTAGAGTAGCTGGGCTTGAGATCCTCTTCAGATTCATTTTCACCGGATTCGAGAGGAGGTGAAATTGAGTACCTTGGCACCTTTTGCCATGAAGCAATAGGTGGGAGCGTAGTCATCGTTTTCCTCATCAGGTTTGTCGGTGGAGTCGGTTTCTTGATGTTGAAGATGGACTTGCTAACATAAGCGAGCAAGAGCCGGACTAGCCACACCAGATTCGGATTCTTGAGACTCCTCCTCTTCCTCATTTTCCTCGATTCAGCTTCAGAGTCCATTTCCTTGCCAATGAATGCCCGAGCCCTTTTGGAGCTGCTCTTCTTGTGAGAAGAAGGTTTTGAGGATTTTGATGATGAAGATTTTGATGATTTCTTCTTCTTCTTCACGCCATCGTAACTGTAATCCTTGTGTTTCTTCTTTCTTAATTCCTTTTCCCAATCGAGGACAATCTTGGATATAGTGACCAGGTTTCTTGCATTTGTGGCAAAGTCTTCGCTTATAGTCACTAGATGAGGAATCACCGCTTCTTGAGGATTTTCCAAAGCGACCACGCCTTGAGAATTTCTGGAATTTCTTCACGAGCGGTGCTAGCTCCCGCCAAATTCTTCAGGATCTCCAAGGTTACTACGAGTCTTCACTCTCGATTCAGATTCAGCCTTGGCCTTCGTGGCACGTGTTTTCCATAGCCGTAACCATAGAGATCTCTCTTTTCAGCAAGTGGAACTCGTGAGTATTTAGCCTTTCGAGGAATATCGGCAGGATCAAGAGACTTGTAGTCAGCTCGTTCTTGTATCATCGGTGCGAGTGTCAAATGAGGAATCAAGCGATCTTAGTAATTTCTTCACCACCTCATGGTCGGTGATGTCGGTGGCACCCAAAGTGCTTGAAGCTCATTTGAGATGTCGGTGAGGCGATCGAAGGTTTGTTGAACATTTTCGTGATCGAGTCTTTTGAAGCGGTTGAAGAGATTCCAAGAACATCAACTCGAGAGTCACGCTTGAGTTGAAACACCTTCATTTACTTTGGACACCTGTCCCAGATGAGTTTGGCAGATTCCAAAGCACTCACTCTTCCATATTGACCTTTGCTCAGATGGCCACATATGATATTCTTCGCTTGAGAATCGAGTTGCTTGAATCTCTTCACATCAGCATCATTCGTAGAGGGTGTGGTGAGGAAACACCTTTTGTCACAACATACCGTAGATCGTTGTCAATTGCTTCAAGATGCATTCGCATTTTGTTCTTCCATGAGGGGTAGTCTGTCCCATCAAGGTAGGACACCTGCTGAGACCTTGATCATACTGCGGTCGACATAACTAAAACTCTAGGTGGTTAAACCAAAATCACACAGAACAAGGAGTACCTCGCCCGATACCAATTGAAAGTCGTTATATCGACTAGAGGGGGTGAATAGGCGATTTTATGAACTCTTCACCGAGGAATTTCTTGGTGAGGAAATTCCTTAGCGAAGAAATACTTGCAATGGAATAAGTACTCGAAGTAAGCATAACAGATTACAAGCATAGTCATCATGATGAAATGAAGACAATCACAAGCGTCTGAGAAAAGCGTAATCACAGGATAACACAAGATGAAGACAAACAGATCAAGAAATTGAACTGAGGAAATTGAGAAAGTCTTCAACAAAGTCTTCAAACACAGATATGACAAACACTCAACACGCTTATGAGGAAATGAAAGGGTTGAGGAAATAGAACCGCTTAGGTTGGTGAAGACAATGATTTGGTAGACCAGTTCAACTGCTGTCTCAGTTGTACGTCTGGTTGGAGCGGCTGAGTATTTAAACTCGAGGACACACAGTCCCGGACACCCAGTCACTGAGCACGCAGCTCAGGACACCAAGTCCTCACCGTATATTTCCAAACCTTCACATACTTGGTCACCCGGCAATCCACAATTCCTCTTGGATGCTCTAGACCTTGACGCCTAACCGTCTGGAAGAAGCACAGTCTTCAAAGGTAAAAAGCGTCGGATCCATGCAGGATCAATTTCATAAGTGAAGCTCAATCACTTTGGGTTTTTTGGTGTTTGGTTTTTGGGTTTTTCCTCTCTTTTGGGTTTTTCCTCTCTTTATGATTTTCGCTCAAAGTCCTCAGTGGATGGGTTGCTCTCAAATGACAAGTGTCAAGTTCTCTCGAGCAGCCAACCAACTAGTGGTTGTAGGGGCGGCTATTTATAGCCTAGGGAGCAGCCCGACATGATAAGGCATAAATGCCCTTCAATGATATGACTGTTAGGTGGATAAGATATTTTGGGAGAGCTGGCGCGCAGCACAGCAACGGTCGGAAATTTAACTCTCAAATTCCTCAGGGCTATCATGTTCCTCACGGTGTAGGCAATTCCATGGCGAATTCCTAACTCCTCGATCGAACAAATTCCTCGGTGATCGGAAGAGCTTCGTCTCACATCAAGAAATTGACTGAACTGTATGAGATTTCCAAAAGCTTCACTCAAGGGTTTGGTAGGTGTAGGATTTTGAGTTGAGCATCAAATGGAAATTTTCCTTAGTATTTCCTCGACCCCTTTAACAAAGACGGTGTTTCCTATGACTCAAGAAAGAGAAAATGAAACTACGAAAGCAAAAGTCTTCACGCTTCATGTTCCTCAAGCGAATACCAAGTCTTCAGGATCACACCAATTTCTTCACTTTCAAAGTCTTCAGAAAGTCTTCAGAATATCAAAGTCTTCAGTTGAAGAACTTCATTTTTAGGGGTCGACTTTTACTGTAAATATCAAAACTCCTCATAGACTTATAGACCTGTGTACACTCAAAAACGCATTAGTTACTTAACATATAAGTCTTCAATACACCAAAATCACTAAGGGGCACTAGATGCACTTACAAGTTCAGAGATGAGCGGCTGATGTATTTTACATCTAGCACTTTGTGGTTATGTATTTTACGTCATCTATTGGAGATGCTATTAAAATTCCACTCAGGTTAACGTTGTCTCTCTTGTCCTGCTTCAACCTCGCCATCGTACAACTCAGCGGAGCTGCTCCAACGACGAAACCCTCCATCACAGCGGAGCAGTACCGCGGGCTCCATCTCCAGACGCCTAAGATCTTCTTCCCCTCCTCCGACAGCCAAATCAGTCGGAGGATCCTCACCGACTAATCCAATCACGCCGAGATCGACATGGCTTCGCCAAAGAGGTTGTACACTTTTTGCATCTCTTTTTTACTCTACATGTTATATATATATTGTCCACTAAGCACACGTAGCAACATGAAATACGATTAGTTTCTCCAACTATATGACAAGCAGTGATGTACCAGGCAACTTAGCCATCCGTGATGGACTCTCTTGAATGCCATCATTATTTACCTCTGTGTGTTTGAGTTGTGCATTTGTAGATGGGCCTGGGAGTTGAGCTAGTAGGGAAGTGGCCTGGGTCCAAAGTAGTAGAAGTAGCACAAAAACATTTTTCGAGTGTAGCCTTTTCCCTGCTCAAGCCTGCCTACTAGAATCGCTAGTGCTTGAAAGGAAAAGTGAAGGAAAAACATAGGAATTGGAAAGTTTCCTATGGTACTACTACTATTCATGCATTTGGTTCAAAGAAATGGAGCAAATGAAAACTGTAGGATTTGTTCCTTTAGTGTCTCCTTGAAAGAAAAACTGTAGGAATTTTAATATCCAATTTTCCTCCTTTTCAAATTCCTATTCATGAAGCACAATACTAAGAGATAGTAGCATAATAGCATTATAACCGTACATTTTCTTGTGGTTTGACTTAATCTCACCATGCTTCTTTGCATCCTGTGATATTCCAATTCTTGTGAACCAAACACCCAAATTGGTAGAAATCCTGTGTTTTTAAATTCTCTATTTTGCACGTGCATTCCTATCCTCTTCCTGTGTATTTCCTATCCCTGCATTGTTAGAATCCTCAAATTCAAACAAGCCCTTACACAATTACTTCTATTACAGATATGTGTCAAAGAAAACCTTGTGTGGTTTGTTCCGCTCCAGCTGTGTTGTGTTCCACCCCAGCTCAGCTGCTCCAATGATGGAAGGGTTCACCACAGCAAGGATCTGCTCTCCAGACTGTCTTGCACCGCCTTAGATCTTCTTCCCCGCCGCCGGCTGCCACGCCAACTACATTACCATCATCAACTGAGCAGATTACCTTGAGGACTAGACGGGTCCGCAAGAGAGGTCGCACTCTTCCATGTCTGCTTACGTTATGCATCTCTTAATATGATGACTTGCTACTTTATCGTCCTGTTCACCTATTAGACTACGAGTCAGGTCCAAACTAATGCTGAAACTTGAGTTTTTAAATGGTTGTGGGGTACATGTTGGGGGCAGCAGTCAGTACTATCTGTCTACTATCTTGTTAATCTCGCGTGTCTACTATGAGTTTCATGTTGGGTGCAAACAAACATTAAAGGAGCCATTATCTGTATTTTTTAACTAAAGCTATCATCTACCTGCTATTATTGGTTTTGGGTCTATCCATAGTTTGCTACCATCACTCTGGATTTGTGCATGCACTCCTTACATAATCTCACTATGTTTTATTCCTATGGATGTCAGTTATTGTACACAATGGAACTGAACATGAGCAAAAGAGACGAGCCTTGCGTGGCAATAAAATTTCATGCAGACGTCGCTGCATGGTGGGCGCAAAGGCAGCCCCCTCCACCCATTTCAGATTGTAATCAAGAGGAAGATAACTGTGGAGGGGGATTTAGAAGGAGAAGACCACTCCTATTTACCCCCTGAGGTCTTCGCTCTAACTTGGCATGCTGATGTTGGTAATATCATGCATATGGTGCCTTGCATTGCTTACTTTATACATCAAATATGTCATCTGCTTAGTTTAGACATGCTTTGTGTGAATGCCATCTATTTAGTTTCTTTATCGTATATGTGAATCATGCAATGCCATCTTGTTTAGCCAGGCATCATATATGTGAATTTTGCAACGCCACCCTGGTTAGCCAGTCATCTTATATGTGAATTATATCATGCCATCATTTTTTATTACGTATTAAATTTGTCAATAATTTTAGTACATTCAATTACTCTTCCTGTGCATCAGCCATTCGACACGGTCATGGAAAAAATCTAGAGTGGAAAGAAGGTCTACAGAGCAGACAATGCTATCTCGACGAAGCGCATGTCTTCTTGGTTACGGATAGCTCCTCAGAGGAGGATTCAGAGACAGATGACCAGTCCTATTTCCCCCCCCCCCCCCCGTGGTTCATGCTCTAACTTGGCAGGGTTATGTTCCTCATATCGTGCGTATGGTGTCTTGCATTGCTATGTCATTTGCTTAGTTTAGACATGCTTTGTGTGAATGCCACCTGCTTAGTGTCTAATTACCATATATCTGAATTATGCAATGCCATCTTGTTGCAAGACATTATATATGTGAATTATGCAATGCTATCTTATTGCAAGGCATTATATATGTGGATTATGCAATGCCATGCTGTTTAGCCAAGCGTCATTTATGTGAATTATATCATGGCGTCCTTTTTTTGTATTTCTCATTGCATTTATCGACAATGTTTGTATATTCAATTGCTCTTCCTGTGCATCAGCCATTTGAATTGGTGATGGAGAAATCTGGAGTGAAAACAACGTCTTCAGAGCAGACAATGCTATCTGCTGAAGCAGATATCTTGCTGGTTATAGATAGCTCCTCAGAGGAGGATTCAGAGGCAGATGACCAGTCTTATTATCCCCCTGAGGTGTATGCTCAAACTTGGCAATGTTATATTACTCATAGCATGCATATCTTGTATTGCAATGCTTAGTTTTTACATCATATACACAATATTGAATGCCATCTCCTTAGTTGACACATCATATATGCGATTGCCCTCTACTCACTTGCTTAGTATATAAATCATATATTTGAATTATATCATGCCATGATGTTTACATAGACATCATGTATCTGAATTATGGCATGCCAACCCATTTTCTAAATACATAATATAGTTATATCATCTCATCCTGTTTACATAGTCATCATATTTTTAATTATGCCATTCTATCCGCGAATTATATCATGCCATCATGTTTCCGTCAACAACATGTTTGTGAATTATGGCATGCCAACCACTTTAATAGACACATCGTATAGTTATATCATGCGATCCTGTTTACATAGTCATCATATTTTGAAGTATGTCATTCTATCCTGTTTAGTTAGCCATCATACATGTGAAATTGTGTCATGCTATTCTGTTTAATTAGCCATCATATATGTGAAATTATGTCATGCCATTCTGTTTGGTTAGACAACATAAATGTGAATCATTTCATGCCCTGTTTTCTTCCCTACTACCCATTGCACCTATCTATCTTACAATCTCTGTACATTCAATTACTTTTCTTGTTTATCAGCCATTTGAATTGGAGGGGGTGATTGCACTATGTGTGGGAGTAAAAACACGGTCTTAAGAAAAGATCGTGCTACATGTCGATGTAGATAGAACCACGGTTGTGAAGGAAATATGCCCTAGAGGCAATAATAAAGTTTTTATTTATATTTCCTTATATCATCATAAATGTTTACATGCTAAAATTGTCTTAACTGAAAACTTAGTACATGTGTGAATACATAGACAAAACAAAGTGTCCCTAGTATGCCTCTACTTGACTAGCTTGTTAATCAAAGATGGTTAAGTTTCCTAACCATAGACATGTGCTCTAGGACTGGGAGTCAAATCCTACTAGGACTGGGAGCCCTAGTAGGACTCCCCTCTCTTGGCGCGCCCCCTAGGGCCAGCCTCCTCCCTCTACCTCCTTTATATACATGGGCAGGGCACCCCTTGGAGACTCACCAGTTGTTTCAAGCCGTGTGCGTCGTCTCCCTCCATGGTTTACTCCTCCAGTCAAATTCACGTAGTGCTTAGGCGAATCCCTGTGCGGATCACATCACCATCACCGTCACCACGCCGTCATGCTGACGAAACTCTCCATCGACACTTTGCTGGATCAGGAGTTCGAGGGACGTCATCGAGCTGGACGTGTGCTGAACTCGGAGGTGCCGAAGTTTGGTACTTGATCGGTTGGATCGCGAAGACGTACGACTACATCAAGCGCATTAACCTAATGCTTCCACTTTTGGTCTATGAGGGTACGTGGACACACCCTCCCCCTCTCGTTTCTATGCATCTCCTAGATAGATCTTACGTGATCATAGGATTTTTTTTGAAATTGCATGCTACATTCCCCAATAGTGGCATCTGAGCTAGGTCTATGCGTAGATGATATGCACGAGTAGAACACAAAGAGTTGTGGGCGATAATAGTCATACTGCTTACCACCAATGTTTTCTTTTGATTCGGTGGTATTGTTGGATGAAGCTGCCTGGACCAACCTTACATGACCACGTTCATGAGACCGGTTCCAGCAGCGGACATGCAACTTGTTTTGCATAAAGGTGGCTGGCGGGTGTCTGTTTCTCCAACTTTAGTTGAATCGAATTTGACTACTGCCGGTCCTTGTTGATGGTTAAAATAGCACACTTGACGAAAAATCCTTGTGGTTTTGATGCGTAGGTAAGAACAGTTCTTACTAGAAGCCCGTAGCAGCCACGTAAAACTTGCAACTAGAAAGTAGAGGATGTCTAACTTGTTTTTGCAGGGCATGTTGTGATGTGATATGGTCAAGACATGATGTGATATAATCTATTGTATGAGTTGTAAAAGTTATCGGCAACCGGCAGGAGCCTTATGGTTGTCGCTTTATTGTCTGAAATGCAACCGCCATGTAATTGCTTTACTTTATCACTATGCGGTAGCGATAGTTGTAGAAGCAATAGTTGCCGAGACGACAACGACGCTACGATGGAGATCAAGGTGTCAAGCGGGTGATGATGGAGATCATGATGGTGCTTTGGAGATGGAGATCAAAGGCACAAGATGACGATGGCCATATCATGTCACATATTTTGATTGCATGTGATGTTTATATTTTATGCATCTTATTTTTCTTAGTACGGCGGTAGCATTATAAGATGATCCCTCACTAAATTTCAAGGTATAAGTATTCTCCCTGAGTATGCACCATTACGACAGTTCGTCATGCCGAGACACCACGTGATGATCGGGTGTGATAAGCTCTACGTTCACATACAACGGGTGTAAGATAGTTTTGCACGTGCAGAATACTCAGGTTAAACTTGACGAGCCTAGCATGTACAGACATGGCCTCGGAACACTGAGACCGAAGGTCGAACGTGAATCATATAGTAGATATGATCAACATAGAGATGTTCACCATTGAAAACTACTCCATCTCACGTGATGATCGGACATGGTTTAGTTGATATGGATCACATGATCATTTAGATGACTCGAGGGATGTCTATCTAAGTGGGAGTTCTTTAGTAATATGATTAATTGAACTTAAATTTATCATGAACTTAGTCCTGATAGTTTTTGCATATCTATGTTGTTGTAGATCAATGGCCCGTGCTACCGTTCCCTTGAATTTTAATGCGTTCCTAGAGAAAGCTAAGTTGAAAGATGATGGTAGCAACTACACGGACTGGGTCCATAACTTGAGGATTATCCTCATTGCTACACAGAAAAGTCCTGGAAGCACCGCTAGGTGCAAGGCCTGCTGCAGGAGCAACTCCGTACGTTATGAACGTCTGGCAAGCTAAATCTGATGACTACTCGATAGTTCAGTGTGCCATGCTTTACGGCTTAGAATTGATACTTCAAAGACGTTTTGAGCGTCATGGAGCATATGAGATGTTCCAAGAGTTGAAGCTAATATTTAAGCAAATGCCTGAGTTGAGAGATATGAAGTCTCCAACAAGTTCTATAGCTGCAAGATGGAGGAGAATAGTTCTGTCAGTGAACACATACTAAGAATGTCTGGGTACCATAACCACTTGACTCAACTGGGAGTTAATCTTCCGGATGATAGTGTTATTGTCATAGTTCTTCAATCACTGCCACCAAGCTATAAAGGCTTCGTGATGAACTATAATATGCAAGGGGTGTAAAAGACAATTCCCGAGCTCTTCGCAATGCTTAAGGCTGTGGAGGTAGAAATCAAGAAGGAGCATCAAGTGTTGATGGTTAACAAGACCACTAGTTTCAAGAAAAAGGGCAAAGGGAAGAAGGGGAACTTCAAGAAGAATAGCAAGCAAGTTGCTGCTCCCGGGAAGAAGCCAAAGTCTGGACCTAAGCTTGAAACTGAGTGCTTCTACTGCAAAAGGACTGGTCACTGGAAGGGGAACTGCCCCAAGTATTTGGCCGATAAGAAGGATGGCAAAGTGAAAGGTATATTTGGTATACATGTTATTGATGTGTACCTTCCTAATGCTCGTAGTAGCGCCTGGGTATTTGATACTGGTTCTGTTGCTCATATTTGCAACTCAAAACAGGGGCTACGGATTAAATGAAGATTGGCTAAGGACGAGGTGACGATGCGCGTCAGAAATGGTTCCAAGGTCGATGTGATCGCAGTCGGCACGCTACCTCTACATCTACCTTCGGGATTAGTTTTAGACCTGAATAATTGTTATTTGGTGCCAGCGTTGAGCATAAACATTATACCTAGATCTTGTTTGATGCGAGACGGTTATTCATTTAAATCAGAGAATAATGGTTGTTTTATTTATATGAGTAATATCTTTTATAGTCATGCACCCTTGATGAGTGGTCTATTTTTGTTGAACCTCGACCGTACTGATACATGTATTCATAATATTGATGCCAAAAGATGCAAAGTTAATAATGATAGTGCAACCTATTTGTGGCATTGCCGTTTAGGTCATATTGGTGTAAAACACATGAAGAAACTCCATGCTGATGGGCTTTTGGAATCACTTGATGCTTGCGAACCATGCCTCATGAGCAAGAAGACTAAGACTCCTTCTCTGGAACAATGGAGCGAGCCACCGACTTACTGGAAATAATACATACCGATGTATGCAATCCTATGAGTTTTGAGGCTCGCAGCGTGTACCGTTATTTTCTGACCTTCATAGATGATTTAGGCAGATATGGGTATGAAAGTGCGTTATATCGACTAGAGGGGGGGGGTGAATAGGCGATTTTTATGAATTCTTCACTGAGGAATTTGCCGGTGAGGAAATTCCTTAGCGAAGAACTACTTGCAGCGGAATAAGTACTCAGAAGTAAGCATAACAGATTACAAGCATAGTCATCATGATGAAATGAAGACAATCACAGAGTACGTAAAGCGTAATCACAGGATAACAGGATGAAGACAAAGCGGTGAAGAAATTGAGCTGAGGAAATTGAGAAAGTCTTCACCAAAGTCTTCAAACACAGATATGAACAAATACTCAACACAAGAATGAGGAAATGAAAGGGTTGAGGAAATAGAACCGATTAGGTTGGTGAAGACAATGATTTGGTAGACCAGTTCCAGCTGCTTTGTCTGGGCTTGTACGTCTGGTTGGAGCGGCCGAGTATTTAAACTCGAGGACACACAGTCCGGACACCCAACCATCGAAAGCACGCAGCTCAGACACCAAGTCCTCACCGTATTCTCCTTGAACTAAGGTCACACAGACCTCGTCCAATCACTCGTGGTAAGTCTTCAGCGACTTCCAAACCTTTACAGACTTGGTCACTCGGTGATCCACAATTCCTCTTGGATGCTCTAGACCATGACGCCTAACCGTCTGGAAGAAGCACAGTCTTCAAAGGTAACAAGCGTCGGATCCACGCAGGATCAATTTCTTGATGATGCTCAATCACTTTGGGTTTGTTGGGGTTTGGTTTTGGGTTTTTCCTCACTTTTGGGTTTTTCCTCACTTGATGATTTTCTCTCAAAGTCCTCAGAGGATGGGTTGCTCTCAAATGACAAGTGTCAAGTTCTCTCGAGCAGCCAACCAGCTAGTGGTTGTAGGGGCGGCTATTTATAGCCTAGGGAGCAGCCCGACATGATAAGACATAAATGCCCTTCAATGATATGACCATTAGGTGGATAAGATATTTTGGGACAGTGGCGCCAAGAAGACAAAGAATGGTCGGAAATTTGACTCTCAAATTCCTCGGGGCTATCATGTTCCTCATTTGTGGTAGGCAATTCGACCGGCGAATTCCTAACTCCTCGGTCAGAACAAATTCTCGGCGACCGTAAGAGCTTCGTCTCATCAAGAAATTGGTGAACTTATGAGATTTCCAAAAGCTTCACTTTCGAAGGATTGGTAGGTGTAGGATTTTGAGTTGAGCATCAAATGGAAATTTTTCCTTAGTATTTCCTCGACCCCCTTTAACATTACGGTGTTTCCTATGACTCAAGAAAGAGAAAATGAAACTACGAAAACAAAAGTCTTCACGCTTCATGTTCCTCAAATGAATACCAAGTCTTCAAGGTCACACCAATTTCTTCACTTTCAAAGTCTTGAGAAAGTCTTGAGAATATCAAAGTCTTGGATGAAGAACTTCATTTTTAGGGTCGACTTTCTCTGTAAATATCAAACTCCTCATAGACTTATAGACCTGTGTACACTCACAAACGCATTAGTTACTTAACCTATAAGTCTTCAATACACCAAAATCACTAAGGGGCACTAGATGCACTTACAATCTCCCCCTTTTTGGTGATTGATGACAATATGGGTTAAGTTTTCAACGGGGATAAACATATGAATTGTAAATACTGATAATGAGGAATTTGATTGCAAGATATAGAAGAACTCCCCACGAAGATGTGCATAGTGAGGAATTTGCTTTTGAGGCAATGCACATTTGAAGAATTGAATCATGGAGATCTCCCCCTATATCTTGTAATTCATACACGCATTTAACATATAATATGAAGAATTTGAAATGCATGATGAAATATGGTGCTTGATGTTATGCAAAGTAACGCATCAAGAATATCGAGCTCAAATCGATTTGCTATGAAGATTTTCAAGGAGCTCACAAGAATCGAACATAGAGCAAGAGCATAATGCATCAAAAGTATCAAAGCACCATCGGGTTTAAGATTACAACTCGATCCAATAAAAGGTTTCAGAAGAACGAGAGTTGTAACTTAATAAAATACGGTATATAGACAAAAACTAGACCCGCTTGAAGACTAACTCAAATTTCTCCCCCTTTGTCATCGAATGACCAAAAGGATCGAAAGTGAGGACTAACGCTCTTGAAGAATTTCAAGTTGAAGACGGAGCGCCAGCATTGTCGGGCTTGTTTGTTGAAGTAGGACCAGCCGCGGTGTCTTCCAAGTCTTCATTTTCATCAGTGTCGCGAGATGAAGAATAGGAGCTGGCCACCAAGGAAGGACCTTTGACCTTCTTGAATTTCTTCGGAGGAGGTGCAGACCAGTCAAATTCTTCCTTGAGACCCATTGAAGTCAGTTCTTCTTCACTTTGAGACATGTGAAAGAACAGCCCAAAAGCGCTTGAAGGTTTCATGAAGGTAGTAGTGGTTTTTCTTCACCGCATTGTGTGTTGAGGTCATGTTGTGAAGAATTGAACCAAACCGACGCTTGACCCATTTATGATTGCGATCAACCTTCCGATGAAGACCGAGGAGTAACTCACGATCGATCATCACCCCGGTGCGATGGCTTGAGGATTTTGCTTGACCGAGGTATTTCTTGGTGAGTCATGTGTGGCGAGTCATCATTGGTGGAGTAGGATGTTGCTTTCTAAACTGTCCATCCAATGGACGAATGCCTTCATCGATCACAAGATGGCCTTGCCCTTGTCATCACCGAGGTAATTGTCCGCTTGAGGACTTCAATCGGGGCAAGTAGCTGCAAGTGGTTCAAAGTATCGACTTTGTAATTGAGTGAAGACCTTGTCTGATGAATCTCATAATCCAAGGCGCATAAGGCTTCAGCTCAAATGGTGACATAGCAATGTTTGCGAGTCCTCATGAAGAAATCATGGAAGTTGACGGGAACGCCATGGATGATGTTGAAAAGCATATTCTTCATGATGCCAACGACTTCTTCATCATTCGAGTCGTGACCTTTGATTGGACTCATTGTCTTCGTCAGAATACGATAGACTGTCCGAGGCACATATAATAATTCCTTGACGAGGAATTTGGTTCTTGGGTCTGCCTTGGCTTCAAAGGCTTCATCAAGACTTGCATATAGTGATTTGTAAGTTCGGTTCGTCATAGATACGACGTGCACCATCAAGTGGAGGATCGAGTGGTAGGGCACTGAAGCAATTCGATTCTGGTGCCTTGTAGTGAGTATTTTCGGTCATCCAATCTAAGACCCATGAGTTCACGTCTTGACGTCTCCGGTGATGTGCGGTGTTGCATAAAATCAAGAATTAGCTCTTCATTCGATCCACGTATATCAAGCAGAAATTTAGAAGTCCTGCAAGGCCGTGAAGAACACCGAGGATCGGCTCAAAGCTCGGCGATGACTCCATATCCACATGAGGAATATGAGCATGATCGAAGATTTTATCCTTGTTGAAGAGCACCGAGGAATAGAAGTTGGCTTGGTGGCAGTCCGTAAGCGCCTCTTCCTAATGCGAGCAGAATCATAAGGATTATATTGATGAAGAATACGTGCTCGGCAAAGAAATCTTCAGCCTTGAACTTTTGCTTGGTTGAGAACGGATTCTTTTGCTTGGGCAGAGGGGTGTCGATGAGTTGCATCACCACCTCGGGAATCGTAAGTTCAGGTTCTTGGTCGAGGAATTTCTTGTTCCGCAACAGTGCGATCCCGAGGATTAGCAAAGCAGCTTTCATCAGCACTAGTGGCTGGAATTTCTTCATGCACGTAACCGGTGGATTGATTTTCTTCGTAGTCGATTCGGACTGTTTGTGCAGGGACTGAGAAATCTGTTGGAGCGGGGTGAAGAGAGGAGTATTGGGATCTTGACTTTCCCAAAAGTCATCATTGATCACTGGTGTGGTGCATCCAATATCCACATCTTCATCTTCAATTTCCTCAGCACCAGTCTGAGGAATTTCATAGTCTGATGAGGGAATAACTGGGGTTGAAGGGATGGCATCCACTTCAATTTCTTCATCAAGCTGCTCTGACGAAGCAGACGGTCGATGTTCTTCATCGGATCCGATTGGGATCTCATAGTCTTCTCCAAAAGGAACAACTTCCTTTGATGGTATGGAGGAAATTGGAACATCATCAATTGGATTTTCGAATGAGCTGGTCATTGGCTTCATTTTCTTCGCAGAAGAATCGACGCGGTGATGCTTTCCTTTTCTTCACAAAGCAGCTCGCTCAAGAGCCTTGGTTTTCTTCACATCGAAGCAGATGGAAGAATTGGAGTTGGAGTTGGCGCAGGAGGAGCTGAGGAATTTGGTTCAGTTTCTTCAGGAGCAACTGATGCAGTTCCCCTGTCTTGAGCAATTTCTTCAGGTGCACCACTAGTGGGTGCCCTGGCATTTTCTTCAACGGCTGGAATGGGATCATCAGCCCTGGAATCAACGTTTTCATCAGCAGGCTGAACGTCATCAGCGGTGCTGGCATTTTCTTTCAAGAGGGTCGAGCCGAGGCTCCGGCTGAGGAATTTCATGTTGCATTGGGACAGCAACATTTGTGAGTTTCTTCGTCGAGGTTGTGAATCGACCTTGGCTCCTTGCCAATCAGCATTGTATGAATCGAAGTTTTCTTTGAGGTTTTGAATTTCAGTCTGGACTGGAGAAGCTCCTCGGTGTCATCTTGACAACGTTTTTCTTCAGAACTTCTCCTTCTGTATTGAGCCTTTTTGATTTCCCTCGCCTTTTCATACTTCCATTTTTCTTCAGCTATGAAGTGAGTCAACATATGACTTTGTCCAGGTGTCAAATGAAGGTCAGCAGAGGGGTATTGGGATCATTGTGCGGAGATCAATAAAGTCGAGGACTTTCTTCGGTCCAATAGCGATGCACAGATGTACCTTTGGCTCTAGCGGCCCTTACTTGACGGTCTCCGATGATTTCCGTGAGTTCTTCATCGGATGCCTCATCATCGATGGCACATGGAATGCAACCATTTTCTTCGTTGGGCTAGGCCGAGGACCTCGTCCATTGTTGCTTTGGTCTTCAAATTTGAGTCGGACGAGTTGAAGAAATGGGAGCCGCCGAGAACTTGGAGAGATGCTCGAGGCAATTGAAAAGCCAGCAGTCCTTTGACATGTAGCTAGGTGCACAGGAATCAAGGTTTTGACGGAGCTGTTGAGGACTTTGGTGGAGCAGCAGCAGTTTGAGGAATTTGCTTGGAAGGTGTCTTTGAGGAACTTGGCCGTGAGGGCGCAGATGATGAAGCACTTGGCTTATGAGCAGGCTTCTTTTGCATTGATTTCCTCGGTTTGACCGAGACCTCTGTGGCGATGTAGCGGCAGAATCCTCATTGAATTTCTTCACTTTGCCTCCTTTGCTTGCTTTGTCAATTTTGCTTGGCGTTTAGCCCATTCATCGTGAAAGTCCTCACCTCGTTTGATGCTTGTGGGATCAGCTATTTGGCGGTGCCAAAGGAGCTCTTGGGCATGGAGGATTAAGAGCGAATTTCTTCATGTACTTAGGAGTTACATATCTATATTCCCTCCATTCCCGTGCCCATCTCCGTTCAATCTTACGAATCGCACCTTGCGTTGATTTTTGCTTTCTTCATCCGGTGTGCGATGAGTCGACATATATATTTCCTCGTGGATTTCAAACGATCCATAACCTCGTGTTTCTTTCCTCCCTTACGTGGCTTCTTACCATCGCCATTTTCTTGATTGAGGAAATTGAACAATTGAGTTCTCTGAAGAAGTGTGCAGTTTTCTTCGAGGAACGCTGCAAATGAGTTAAGTTGATGAGAACCTAGGGATTCAGCGGCGGACATTTGTACCTGTGAGCAGTATAGGTGCGAGGAATTTGGAGAGGTCATATGCGTTCTCAGAAGGTTTTTCAAAAAAAAACAAGTTTTGAGGATTTGACCAGATGAGCCTTGAAGAATTTTACTAAGCGTTCTTTGTCTTAGGTTCCAGAGTTGTATAGATCGAGGATCCACACAATTGAGGAATCTTGAAGAAAATCATAGCTTAGAAACGAGTCAAGAGATTTGAGGTGTTCATATGTGTGAAGATTTGAGGAATAAACACCTTTGAAGAATTTGAAGAAAATTTGAGAATCAAAGTGAGTAATAAAAGTAACTTTTAATTACCCAAAGTGAAGAACACGACGAACTGAGAAGAACAGTTGGGAAGTTCGTCCATTCAGATCTTCCACGCCCTAGCTTGGCGGAGGAAGACAGCTACGGCGACGGCGGAGTGAAGATTTCCGCAGTCGGCGCGAGTACGTCGGCGACGAGGTCAAGGCAGTGAAGCTTTTCCTCACCGCAACGATGGAGTAAGCGGCGGCGCTTAGGGTTTGAGGAACTCGGCGGGAGAGAGAGGTCGAGCAGAGTAAAAGAGTGAGGAAGGGAGAGGGATATTTATAGACGCGGTGAAAAGCGAATTCGCTCAGAAGATTTAGGACGAACATGCCTGACCATTCCCTTCTCATGATATGTGTCACCCACGTCTTGTGTAGTGGAGATCGTGTCTGATCGTGGGTGAATTAAGTAATGCATCGTGGGATGCGGAACGGTTTAATGGCAAAACGAAGGTTTGGATAAGATTCATTTTAAAGTTCCGTTCGCAATTTCTTCAATTTGTCAAGGACACAAAGTGAAGATTTTGAACGAGTTTCAAAGTAGAACGCACATGAAGAATTTGTGAATGGACTGGGTTGAGTATAGCATAGAGGGGAAGGTCCGATCACATTCACTTAGCATAAAAAGCGACTTGAGGAAATAGCCATAAGTGAATGCTTGTAGAGGACATAAACCCATATATATATATAGCCAATGAAGAAAGGCAGCGGAAATAGTGAAGATTTTGCAAAGTTGAAGAATTTGAAAAACTGAAGAATTTCAAAAGCGAGGAAAAACTCAAATTGAAGATTTCAACTTTGGTGGTGGCGTGACCCACCGTATAAGAATGATGATTTGAGACACCGCATACAATTGTCGAGGGTTACGAGAATCAATTTCTTCATTAATTTCTTCACACTTAGAGTGTTATTCTTCATTGATTGAAGAAAAACGTTTCTTCATGTGTTGCACATCCAAGTCATCCATTTTGCATGAGTGTTAGGATGTGTGTCCTTTTCAAAGAACATTCGAAGATTCTAAGATATTCAGCTCACACCGCAACTTGCTAAATTTCTTCTCATCCAAGGGCTTAGTGAAGATATCAGCTAGCTGTTCTTGATCTTCACGTGCTTTCGATGGAGATGTCGCCCTTCAACACATGATCACGAAGAAAATGATGACGAATTTGAATGTGCTTTGTCTTCGAGTGCTGAGCTGGGTTGTGAGCAATCTTGATGGCACTCTCATTGTCACAATAGAGAGGCACATTCTTCACGTTGATGCCGTAGTCCTTGAGAGTTTGCTTTTTCCATAGCAATTGAGCACAACACGAGCCAGCAGCAATGTATTCAGCTTCGAAGTGGACGGTGATACATGATTCTGCTTTCTTCGAGGACCAACAGACCAAAGATCGTCCGAGGAAATGACAAGTACCAGATGTTGACTTGCGGTCCACACGATCACCAGCATAGTCAGACTCAGAATATCCAATGATATCAAACGTAGATCCCTTGGGGTACCATAATCCTAGTGTTGGTGTGTGAGCTAGATATCGAAGAATATGCTTCACTGCCTTATGGTGTGATTCCTTCGGTGTAGCTTGAAATCGGGCACACATGCAAACACTAAGCATTATATCTGGCCTAGATGCACATAAGTACAATAATGAACCAATCATGGAGCGGTATACCTTGTGATCAAAGTCAGTACCATTTTCATCAGTGCATAGATGGCCATTTGTGGGCATAGGAATTTTGACACCTTTGCGGTCTTGCATGCCGAATTTCTTGAGGACATCTTTGAGGTATTTCTCTGAGATATGAATATGCCATTGTGTTGTTGACGAATTTGAAGACCTAAGAAGAATTTCAACTCTCCCATCATAGACATTTGATATTCTTCACTCATCATGTAGGCAAATTCATCACTATAAGCGTTGGTCAAGACAGCCAAAGATAATATCATCAACATATATTTGGCACACAAAAGTTCACCGTCATAAGATTTAGTAAAGAGAGTAGGATCGAGTGAACCACGTGTGAAGCCATTCTTCACGAAGAATTCCTTCAATGTATCATACCACGCCCGAGGGGCTTGCTTGAGTCCATAGAGGGCCTTATTGAGTCTGAAGACTTTGTCGAGGATTCTTTGGATCTTCAAAACACGGGGTTGAGCAACATATACTTCTTCCTCAAGCTTACCATTGAGGAATGCACTTTTCACATCCATTTGATATAAAGTGATATTGTGATGGTTAGCATAGGCGAGTAATATGCGAATAGACTCAAGTCTAGCGACAGTGCAAAAGTTTCATCGAAGTCAATTCCTTCAACTGCGTGTAGCCTTGAGCTACTAGTCGTGCCTTATTCCTCACCACAAGACCATTTTCATCTTGCTTGTTGCGATAGATCCACTTTGTGCCAATGATATTATGCTTGCGAGGATCCGGACGTTTGACGGTTCGGACATTGTTGAGCTCGAATCGATGTAATTCTTCTTGCATGGCCTGAATCCACTCGGCTCGTAAATGCTTCATCTACCTTAGAGGGCTCTGTGATAGAGACAAAAGCATAGTGCCCACAAAAGTTAGATAAATGTGAAGCTTTTGAGCGTGTGAGAGGACTGGCGCTTCAATGTCATCGATGATCTTGTCAACTTGCACTTCTTTTTGCAACGCGAGGATGAGCTGGTTGTCGTCGAGGAATTTGATCATTTTCCTCGGCACCATTTTCTTGACATTATCTTGAGTGCATCACTCGACGTTCTTCACGTCTGAGAATGAATTCTTCAAGTTTCTTGATGGAATGACATCCTCGGTTGCCTTGAACCTGATAGAATCCTCGGTGCTGGTTAAATCTAACACTGAAGGTAGGTGCTCTCTTTGCGAGCCATTAGTTTCATCGAACCGCACATCTACAAAGGTCAACAATCTTGTGAAGAGCGATGTTGAAGACTACAGTAGGTGTGCGAGTCCTTTCCGTAACCAAGCATAAAACCTTCTTGTGCTTTCGGTGCAAATTTAGAGTTGTGGTGAGGATCTCTAATCCAGCATTTAGCAATCAAGACTTTGAAATAACATACATTAGGTTTCTTGTTAGTGAGGAGTTCATAGGCAGTCTTCTTGAAGAATTTGTGAAGATATACTCTGTTGATGATGTGGCACGCAGTGTCACTTGCTTCAATCCAGAAACGACTAGGCGTTTTGTATTCATCAAGCATAGTGCGAGCCATCTCAACAAGAGTTCTGTTCTTGCGCTCCATGATGCCATTTCTTTGAGGAGTATAAGGAGCAGATAACTCATGAGTGATACCAAGTTCATCAAGATAGTCATCAAGACCGAATTCTTGAACTCGGTTCCATTGTCACTCTGATGTGCTTGATCTTCACACCAAAGTTAGTTGAAGCCCTCGAGGAAAATCGTTTGAAGACTTCACACTTGATTTTTGTAAGTAACAATGTGTACCCATGTGTAACGAGAGTAATCATCAACAATAACAAAGCCATATAGTGATGCTTCATTAACGACAATTTGAATAATGATTGGGACCAAAGAGGTCCATGTGAAGCAATTCGAAGGGACGAGTAGTGGTCATGATAGTCTTATTTGGATGCTTGGCCTTGGTCATTTTTCCAGCTTCACAGTTCCGCATAGGTGATCCTTGAGGAATTTGACATTCTCAATGCCAATGACATGCTTCTTCTTCGCATGGCGTGTGCAAATTCCTCATGCTGCGTGACCAAGTCGTCGATGCCATGGCCAACCTTACGAAGCTTTTGCAAGTAGACACACGGCTGGTTGTGGTCCTGTGGAAAAATCAACAATATACAAGTCTCCTCTCCTAAAGCCTTCAAGACTTTGGAATTGTCGACTTCCATAATCACAACACAACGATACTTGCCAAAGATAACAACCATATCAAGATCACAAAGCATTGAGACCGACATGAGGTTATATCCTAAAGACTCAACAAGCATGACTTTGTCCATGTGCATGTCCTTAGAGATAGCAACCTTACCAAGTCCCAATACGACTTTTGCCTTTGTCAAAGATGATATGCTTCAGATGTGACGGTGATAAGGTAGCATCCATCAATAGATTCTTGTCACCGGTCATGTGATTTGTACATCCACTATCGAGAACCCACTCGGTGGCTTTGGGTTGATCATCCTGCGGATGAATTAGTACAACTTACGATCTCATATACTTCATCGGTGAAGAATATGATATCAAGTTCATCGAGATGAATTTCATCGGTCAAGATTCGAGATAAGCGATGGGAGGGCGTGTGAAATGAAAGTTCATTTCATCATGATTAGCCTGCGTCCTTCGAGCATTTTGTCGTGCCCCAAGAAATTCTTGAGACGTTTAGGCACGCCCGGAGACCTGACCTCAGAGAAGAAATTAGTTCTTTTTCTTCACCACCCACATCTGAAGGGGTGGCAAAGAGTTCATCATTCTGCGAGCACCATACGAGAATGGTGGCATAAAGGCCAAACCATTTCGTTTCACATAAGAGGGGTTAGGGTAAGCATCTGAATAAGCAGAGAAATTCTTCGAGGACTTATGAACATATTGGTTTGAAGAATAATGCACATATTCATAGCCCTTAGCTCTACCCTGCGAAACAGAGTTGTTAGCACGATGATAATCATATGAGGACTTTGATCCTTTTGAGGAATTTGATCCACGTGAAGAATTTGGTCCGTATGAGGACTTGGATCCATATGAAGAATTTGATCTGGGGTTCCTATTCTTCACTGGTGGTATCATCAGGACATTCACTTGAAGACTTTCAAGGCACTTCTTGGGAACCCAGATTTTCTTCATAGGGGAACCGTTCCTGCAGTTAGTGCCAACATATCTAGCAAATACTTCACCATTCTGATTCTTGAACAGTTTATAGTTGGAGTTAAATGACTCATCAATGTAAGAGGAAATTGCACGTAAAACCAGATAAGGTAGATGGATCAATGGATGTCCCTTTGCGACAACCCATGAGGTTTTGGGATACTGTTCAGGCTTCCAATACGTTCCATCAGCATTGAGTTTCCTCTCAAAGGCAATGCCCTCTTTCCTAGGGTTCCTATTGAGGATCTGCTTTTTAAGCACATCACAAAGAGTCTGATGCCCTTTGAGGCTTTTGTACATGCTGTCATGTACAATTCCTTCGATCTGCATCGTCAGTGATACTAGCAATGTCCTCAGATGAGGATTTAGTGATAGCAGAGGCAGGTGAAGAATTTGTAACAGTTGAAGCATTTGAACATTCAGGTGAAGAATTAGCAGTTTTCACGTTCAATGCACTTTAAGCATGGAGGAACAAATTCTTCTTGAGAAGCGCTGATTTGTTGAGCAAGTAATGAATCGCGCTCCTTCTGAAGATCTTCATAACTCACTCTTAGCTTCTCAAGATCTTGCTTTCTTTGAAGAAATTCGTAAGAAAGTTTCTCATGATCAGATAAGAGAGTGTTATGATGACCTTGAAGGTTGTCAAGCCTAGGTGAAGTCTCTGAAGATTTTCGATCGGGGCTTGAGTGCGATCCATTTCTTCACCTAATATATCATCACTCTTATCTAGCATGTTTTGAACCTTCTCAAAAGCCCTTTGTTGTTTTATAGCAATCTTAGCAAGTTTAGAGTAGCCGGGCTTGAGATCCTCATCGATTCATTTTCACTAGATTCGGAGGAGGTGAAATTTAGTACCTTAGCACCTTTTGCCATGAAGCAATAGGTGGGAGCATAGTCATCATCATCCTCATCGGGCTTGTCGGTGAGTCAGTTTCTTGATGTTGAAGATGGACTTGCTAACAAAAGCAAGAGCAAGAGCCAGACTAGCCACACCAGATTCGGATTCTTGAGACTCCTCCTCTTCCTCATTTTCCTCAGATTCAGCTTGAGTCCATTTCCTTGCCAATGAATGCCCGAGCCTTTTTGGAGCTGCTCTTCTTGTGAGAAGAAGGTTTTGAGGATTTTGATGATGAAGATTTTGATGATTTCTTTTTCTTCTTCACGTCATCGGAACTGTAATCCTTGTGTTTCTTCTTTCTTAATTCCTTTTCCCACCGAGGACAATCTTGGATATAGTGATCGGGTTTCTTGCATTTGTGACAAAGTCTTCTCTTATAGTCACTAGATGAGGAATCACCGCTTCTTGAGGATTTTCCAAAGCGACCACGTCTTGAGAATTTCTGGAATTTGTTCACGGCGATTGCTAGCTCTGGCCAAATTCTTGAGGATCTCCTAGGCTACTACCGAGTCTTCACTCTCAGATTCGGACCTGACCTTGGCCTTTAGGGCACGTGTTTTCCATAGCCGTAACCATAGAGATCTCTCTTTTCAAAATTTGGAACTTGTGAGTATTTAGCCTTTCGAGGATATCAGCAGGATCAAGAGACTTGTAGTCAGCTCGTTCTTGTATCATCAGTGCCAGAGTATCAAATGAGGAATCAAGCGATCTTAGCAATTTCTTCACCACCTCATGGTCGGTGATGTCAGTGGCACCTAGTGCTTGAAGCTCATTTGAGATGTCAGTGAGGCGATCGAAGGTTTGTTGAACATTTTCGTTGTCGAGTCTTTTGAAGCGGTTGAAGAGATTAGAAGAACATCAACTCGAGAGTCACGCTGAGTTGAAACACCTTCATTTACTTTGGACAGCCTGTCCCGGATGAGTTTGGCAGATTCCAAAGCACTCACTCTTCAATATTGACCTTTGCTCGATGGCCACATATGATATTCTTCGCTTGAGAATCGAGTTGCTTGAATCTCTTCACATCAGCATCATTCGTAGAAGGTGTGGTGAGGAAACACCTTTTGTCACAACATACCGTAGATCGTTGTCAATTACTTCAAGATGCATTCGCATTTTGTTCTTCCATGAGGGTAGTCCGTCCCATCGAAGGTAGGACACCCTGCTGAGACCTTGATCATACTGCGGTCGACATAACTAAAACTCCGGTGGTTAAACCAAAATCACACAGAACAAGGGAGTACCTCGCTCGATACCAATTGAAAGTGCGTTATATCGACTAGAGGGGGTGAATAGGCGGTTTTATGAATTCTTCATCGAGGAATTTGCGTTGAGGAAATTCCTTAGCGAAGAACTACTTGCAGCGGAATAAGTACTTAGAAGTAAGCATAACAGATTACAAGCATAGACATCACGATGAAATGAAGACAATCATAGAGTACAGAAAGCGTAATCACAGGATAACACAGGATGAAGACAAACAGACTGAAGAAATTGAGCTGAGGAAATTGAGAAAGTCTTCAGTCAAAGTCTTCAAACACAGATATGAACAAATACTCAACACAAAGAATGAGGAAATGAAAGGGTTGAGGAAATAGAACCGATTAGGTTGGTGAAGACAATGATTTGGTAGACCAGTTCAAGCGATGTCTCGGTTATGCGTCTGGTTGGAAGCGGTGAGTATTTAAACTCGAGGACACACGATCCGGACACCCGATCCTTGAGCACGCAGCTCGGGACACCAAGTCCTCACCGTATTCTCCTTGAACTAAGGTCACACAGACCTCGTCCAATCACTGTGGTAAGTCTTGAGCGACTTCCAAACCTTCACAGACTTGGTCACTCGGCGATCCACAATTCCTCTTGGATGCTCTAGACCATGACGCCTAACCGTCTGGAAGAAGCACAGTCTTCAAAGGTAACAAGCGTCGGATCCACGCAGGATCAATTTCTTCAGTGATGCTCAATCACTTTGGGTTTGTGGGGGGTTTGGTTTTTGGGTTTTTCCTCACTTTTGGGTTTTTCCTCACTTGATGATTTTCTCTCAAAGTCCTCGGAGGATGGGTTGCTCTCAAATGACAAGTGTCAAGTTCTCTCGGAGCAGCCAACCAGCTAGTGGTTGTAGAGGCGGCTATTTATAGCCTAGGGAGCAGCCCGACATGATAAGACATAAATGCCCTTCAATGATATGACTGTTAGGTGGATAAGATATTTTGGGACAGTGGCGCCAAGAAGACAAAGAACGGCCGGAAATTTGACTCTCAAATTCCTCGGGGCTATCATGTTCCTCCTTTGTGTAGGCGATTCGCCTTTGGCGAATTCCTAACTCCTCAGTCAGAACAAATTCCTCAGCGACCAGAAGAGCTTCGTCTCTGTCACTGAAGAAATTGACTGAACTTATGAGATTTCCAAAAGCTTCACTCGAAGAGATTGGTAGGTGTAGGATTTTGAGTTGAGCATCAAATGGAAATTTTTCCTTAGTATTTCCTCGACCCCCTTTAACAGTACGGTGTTTCCTATGACTCAAGAAAGAGAAAATGAAACTACGAAAACAAAAGTCTTCACGCTTCATGTTCCTCAAATGAATACCAAGTCTTCAAGGTCACACCAATTTCTTCACTTTCAAAGTCTTGAAAGTCTTGAGAATATCAAAGTCTTAGGATGAAGAACTTCATTTTAGGGGTCGACTTTCTCTGTAAATATCAAACTCCTCATAGACTTATAGACCTGTGTACACTCACAAACGCATTAGTTACTTAACCTATAAGTCTTCAATACACCAAAATCACTAAGGGGCACTAGATGCACTTACAGGCTATATCTACTTAATTAAATACAAGTCTGAAACATTTGAAAAGTTACAAGAATTTCAGAGTGAAGTGGAAAATCATCATAACAAGAAAATAAAGTTTCTACGATCTGATGGCGGAGGCGAATATTTGAGTTACGAGTTTGGTCTTCATTTGAAACAATGTGGAATAGTTTCGCAACTCACGCCACCTGGAACACCACAACATAATGGTGTGTCCGAACGTCAGAACTGCATTTCTTTATTAGATATGGTGTGATCTATGATGTCTCTTACCGATTTACCACTATTTTTTTGGGGTTATGCTTTAGAGACGACTGCATTCACATTAAATAGGGCACCATCTAAATCCGTTGAGACAATGCCATATGAATTGTGGTTTGCAATAAACCTAAGTTGTTGTTTCTTAAAGTTTGGGGCTGCGATGCTTATGTGAAAAAGCTTCAACTTGATAAGCTCGAACCCAAACGGAGAAGTGCGTTTTCATAGGATACCCAAAATAAACTATTGGGTACACCTTCTATCACAGATCCGAAAGCAAGATATTTGTTGCTAACAATGGATCCTTTCTAGAGAAGGGGTTTCTCTCGAAAGAAGTGAGTGGGAGAAAAGTAGAACTTGATGAGGTAATTGTACCTTCTCTTGAATTGGAAAGTAGTTCATCACAGAAATCAGTTCCAGTGATGCCTACACCAATTAGTGAGGAAGTTAATAATGATGATCATGAAACTTCAGATCAAGTCACTACCGAACCTCGTAGGTCAAACAAAGTACGTTCCGCACCAGAGTGGTACGGTAATACTGTCCTAGAAGTCATGTTACAAGACCATGACGAACCTACAAACTATGAGGAAGTGATGATGAGCCCAGATTCTGCGAAATGGCTCGAGGCCATGAAATCTGAGATGGGATCCATGTATGAGAAAAAAGTATGGACTTTGGTTGACTTTCCCGATGATCGGCAAGCCATTGAAAATAAATGGATCTTCAAGAAGAAGACTAACGCTGATGGTAATGTTACTGTCTACAAAGCTCGACTTGTTACGAAAGGTTTTCGACAAGTTCAAGGAGTTGACTACGATGAGACCTTCTCACCCGCAGCGATGCTTAAGTCTGTCCGAATCATGTTAGCAATTGCCGCATTTTATGATTATGAAATTTGGCAAATGGATGTCAAAAGTGCATTCCTTCATGGATTTCTTAGAGAAGAGTTGTATATGATGCAACCATAAGGTTTTGTCGATCCTAAAGGTACTAACAAAGTGTGCAAGCTCCAGCGATCCATTTATGGACTGGTGCAAGCCTCTTGGAGTTGGAATATACACTTTGATAGTGTGATCAAAGCATATGGTTTTATACAGACTTTTGGAGAAGCCTGTATTTACAAGAAAGTGAGTGGGACCTCTATAGCATTTCTAATATTATATGTGGATGACATATTGTTGATTGGAAATGATATATAATTTCTGGATAGCATAAAAGGATACTTGAATAAGAATTTTTCAATGAAAGACCTCGATGAAGCTGCTTATATATTGGGCATCAAGATCTATAGAGATAGATGAAGACGCTTAATTGGACTTCCACAAAGCACATACCTTGATAAAGTTTTGAAGAAGTTCAAAATGGATCAGGCAAAGAAAGGATTCTTGCCTGTGTTACAAGGTGTGAAGTTGAGTCCGACTCAATGCCCGACCACTGCAGAAGATAGAGAGAAAATGGAAGTCATTCCCTATGCCTCAGCCATAGGTTCTAATATGTATGCAATGCTGTGTACCAGACCTGATGTGTGCCTTGCTATAAGTTTAGCAGGGAGGTACCAAAGTAATCCAGGAGTGGATCACTAGACAGCGGTCAAGAACATCCTGAAATACCCAAAAAGAACTAAGGATATGTTTCTCGTTTATGGAGGTGACAAAGAGCTTGTCGTAAATGGTTACGTCGATGCTAGCTTTGACACTGATCCGGATGACTCTTAGTCGCAAACCGGATACGTATTTATATTGAATGGTGGAGGTGTCAGTTGGTGCGGTTCTAAGCAGAGCGTCGTGGCGGGATCTACGTGTGAAGCAGAGTACATAGGTGCTTCAGAAGCAGCAAATGAAGGAGTCTAGATGAAGGATTTCATATCCGATCTAGGAGTAATACCTAGTGCATCGGGTCCAATGAAAATCTTTTGTGACAATACTGGAGCAACTGTCTTAGCGAAGGAATCTAGATTTCACAAGAGAACTAAACACATCAAGAGATGCTTCAACTCCATCCATGATCAAGGCAAGTAGAGAGACATAGAGATTTGCAAAATACATACGATCTGAATGTTGCAGACCCGTTGACTAAGCCTCTTCCACGAACAAAACATGATCAACACCAAGACTCCATGGGTGTTAGAATCGTTACAATGTAATCTAGATTATTGACTCTAGTGCAAGTGGGAGACTGAAGGAAATATGCCCTAGAGGCAATAATAAAGTTGTTATTTATATTTCCTTATATTATGATAAATTTTTATTATTCATGCTAGAATTGTATTAACCGGAAACTTAGTACATGTGTGAATACATAGACAAAACAAAGTGTCCCTAGTATGCCTCTACTTGACTAGCTCGTTAATCAAAGATGGTTAAGTTTCCTAACCATAGATATGTGATGCCATTTGATGAACGGGATCACATCATTAGGACAATGATGTGATGGACAAGACCCATCCGTTAGCTTAGCATAATGATCGCAAGTTTTATTGCTATTGCTTTCTTCATGACTTATACATATTCCTTTGTCTATGAGATTACGCAACTCCTGAATACCGGAGAAACATCTTGTATGCTATCAAACGTCACAACTTAACTGGGTGATTATAAAGATGCTCTACAGGTGTCTCCGAAGGTGTTTGTTCGGTTGTCATAGATTGAGATTAGGATTTGTCCCTCCGAGTATCGGAGAGGTATCTCCGGGCCCTCTCGGTAATGCACATCATGATAAGCCTTGCAAGCAATGTGACTAATGAGTTAGTTGCGGGATGATGCATTACGATGCGAGTAAAGAGACTTGCCGGTAACGAGGTTTAACTAGGTATGAGGATACCGACGATCGAATCTCGGGCAAGTAACATACCGATGACAAAGGGAATGACGTATGTTGTCATTGCGGTTTGACCGATAAAGATCTTCATAGAATATGTAGGAACCAATATGAGCATCCAGGTTCTGTTGTTGGTTATTGATCGGAGATGTGTATCGGTCATATCTACATAGTTATCGAACCCGTAGAGTCCGCACGCTTAACGTTCGATGATGATTTGTATTCTGAGTTATGTGTTTTGGTGACCGAAGATTGTTCGGAGTCCCGGATGAGATCATGGACATGACGAGGAGTCTCGAAATGGTCGAGAGGTAAAGATTGATATATTGGATGATGATATTTGGAAACCAGAATGGTTTCGGAGTGGTTTGGGTACGAGGGGTTACCAGAACCCCCCGGGGAAAGTAACATGCCTACATGGGCCATAGGGGAGAGGGGACGCAGCCCAGAAGGGGTGGCCGCGCCCCCCCTCCCATGGGGAGTCCGAATTGGACTAGGGGAGGGGGCGCTCCCCCTTTCCTTTTCCTCCACCCTCTCCTTCCACCTTTTCCCCCTCCATGAGAAGGAATAAGAGGGGGGGGGGGGAGCGAATCCTACTAGGATTGCGAGTCCTAGTAGGACTCCCCTCTCTTGGCGCACCCCCTAGGGCCGGCCTCCTCCCTCTCCCTCCTTTATATACGTGGGCAGGGCACCCCTTGGAGACACACCAATTGCTCCAAGCCGTGTGCAGCGTCTCCCACCATGGTTTAGTCGTCCAGTCATATTCACGTAGTGCTTAGGCAAAGCCCTACGTGGATCACATCACCATCACCGTCACCATGTCGTCGTGCTGACAAAACTCTCCCTCGACACTTTGCTGGATCAAGAGTTCAAGGGATGTCATCGAGCTGAACGTGTGCTGAACTCGGAGGTGTCGTACGTTCGGTACTTGATCGTTTGGATCGTGAAGACGTTCGACTACATCAACCGCGTTAACCTAACGCTTCCGCTTTCGGTCTACGAGGGTACTTGGACACACTCTCCCCCTCTTGTTGCTATGCATCTCCTAGACAGATCTTGCGTGATCGTAGGAAATATTTTGAAATTGCATGCTACGTTCCCCAAGAGGTTATACTTGCCCAAGAACCAGCCCCAGCACACATAACCCAGACTCACACAGATTGTACCCCTACCCAGTTGGACAGAGAACCAGCTACACCCCTTCTAACCCCAACCCCAGCAGATAGTAACCCAATTCCAGTTGACACAGCACCGTCTCCACCACAGAGCACCCAAACACGAGCAGTTAGTAAGGCAACTGCAGTGCCCAAAGCACAAGGACCACCACTCCGAACCCCAAGTCAACGCTTATAGCAGAAGAAGAATTGTTCTCAGGTCAAGTTTCATAGCTATGGTTCATACTCCTTTGCTCTTGCATCACTGCATTTTTTCATACCAACTAATTTCAAATTAGAAGGATGCAATTGAAACTCCAATGGCGCAATAGGTATGTTTTAAACCTGTTTCTTTAACATGTTTGCTGTTGTAACTTGCTCTATGTTGAATTTAGGTTTAATTGAATAAACAGTTATGTTCTCATGCCATGCACATTACAAGTGTTGTTATTGCTGTGTAGTTTGTGACACTTATATTCTGTCTATGCTGCTTTATCTTAAATAGATATGATTTGAACTGTCTCTATCTTGATTTGGCAACATAAACTAGAATGATATAGAGCATACAGTGACCATACTACATAGATATATGTTTGTTTCATGCTGTTATCCTGTCCACCTTACTACTGAACTGGTTTACCAAAATGAGTTTCATATACAACATGGTAAACCTATGATGTGTCTGTTTGTTTCTCTTTTAGAATGCAGATAAAATATTGGAGAAGAGTACCCTGTTATGTAATGGTAAAGGAAGGAATGGAGATAAGGTTCAAGACAGTGAGACAACCCTATTGGTCTCCAAGAAAGCTGATAAAAACTATATTGAAGACACTGAGATAACCCCAAAGTCCTGTCTTGATGTAGTGTTCGAGTTACTGGCTACTACTGCTGGCACCAGCTCTTGAACTCCTTTGCTGAATTAGTTCGACTTCTTGAGTCTCAACTTCAAGTTGAAAGACATTGATCGAGATGTTCTCTGACGGGGAAGTGAAGGGGTGGCGAAGTCCCTACGAGAATTCGAGATGCATACTTTACGGTGCAACAATAAGTCTTTGGAGGATTTAAGCACCAAACATGAGAAAGTTATTAATCTTGCTAAGCATGTTGACTACTTTATCGGTACCTAGGATATTTTTTCTTGAGCTCTTCTGAAGTGGTTTCAGTTCTGGACTTGTTTTGCTGCGGCGTTTATTTGCACTGGTCGCCAACTTTGACAACCGATGTATGTGATATGCCACTTTGTTCCCTATATTTGCACTGGTGGCGAACTTTGATGCCCAGTGGATGTAATATGTGTAATAGTCGTGATAGTGTAGCGTAAGTTGCTTGCTTATTTATTTCCTTGTTGTCGTGTTTATTTGTTTGCTTGTAGTCAGTGCAGTTCTTTTTCTGCAGTTTACTAGTGGCTGCAATAACCTATTTTTAAAAACTGGGCCACAATAACCATGGGCTACATATTTACTGTAGTGACCTTGGGCCTCCTACGGGCCATAGAAACAATGGGCCTTCTACGGGTTGTAGAAACAATGGGCCTTCTATGGGCCGTACCATCAACGGGCCTTCTACAGGCCGTATGATCGATTGGCCAAACATGGGCCAATTACAGACTGCATTATGGCCCGTAAACTAGTGATATGTCTCCAACGTATCTATAATTTATGAAGTATTCATGTTATTATATTATCCATCCAGGATGTTTTATATGCATTTATATGCTATTTTATATGATTTTTGGGACTAACATATTAACCTAGAGCCCAGTGCCAGTTTCTGTTTTTTCCTTGTTTTTGAGTTTTACAGAAAAGGAATACCAAGCGAGTCCAATTGGCGTGCCATTTTTGATGATTTTCTGGACCAAAAGAAGCCCCGGAGTAAAAGAGTTGGGCAGGAGAGTCCCGGTCTGCTCACGAGGGTGAGGCGCGCCCACCCACAGGCGTGGGCCCTGCCTCGTGGACAACCCGGAGACCCCCCCCCCTGACGTGTGACCTACGCCACAATATCCTATAAATATTGAAACCTCCGGGAAATAACCTCGATCAGGAGTTCCGCCGCCGCAAGCCTCTGTAGCCACCAAAAACCAATCGGGACCACTGTTAAAACCACCTATTTGGAGGGATCCCTCACCGGTGGCCATCTTCATCATCCCGGCGCTCTCCATGACGAGGAGGAAGTAGTTCACCCTCGGGGCTGAGGGTATGTACCAGTAGCTATGTTTTTGGTCTCTCTCTCTCTCTCTCTCTCTCTCTCGTGTTCTTGATTTGGCGCGACCTTGATGTACCGCAAGCTTTGCTCTTATGGTTGGAACTTATGATGTTTCTCCCCCTCTACTCTCTTGTAATGGATTGAGTTTTCCCTTTGAAGTTATCTTATCGGATTGAGTCTTTTAAGGATTTGAGAACACTTGATGTATGTCTTGCCTGGAATAACCGTGGTGACAATGGGTTATTCTATTGATTCACTTGATGTATGTTTTGGTGATCAACTTGCGGGTTCCGCCCATGAACCTATGCATAGGGGTTGGCACATGTTTTCATCTTGACTCTCCGGTAGAAACTTTGGGGCACTCTTTGAAGTTCTTTGTGTTGGTTGAATAGATGAATCTGAGATTGTGTGATGCATATCGTATAATCATACCCACGGATACTTGAGGTGACATTGGAGTATCTAGGTGACATTAGGGTTTTGGTTGATATGTGTCTTAAGGTGTTATTCTAGTACGAACTCTTGAATAGATCGATCCGAAAGAATAACTTTGAGGTGGTTTGTACCCTACCATAATCTCTTCGTTTGTTCTCCGCTATTAGTGGCTTTGGAGTGACTCTGTGTTTCATGTTGAGGGATAGTTATATGATCCAATTATGTTATTATTGTTGAGAGAACTTACACTAGTGAAAGTATGAACCCTAGGCCTTGTTTCCTAGCATTGCAATACCGTTTACGCTCACTTTTATAAACTTGCTACCTTGCTGTTTTTATATTTTTAGATTACAAAAACCTATATCTACTATCCATATTGCACTTGTATCACCATCTCTTCGCCGAACTAGTGCACCTATACAATTTACTATTGTATTGGGTGTGTTTGGGACACAAGAGACTCTTTGTTATTTGGTTGCAGTGTTGTTTGAGAGAGACCATCTTCATCCTACACCAACCACGGATTGATAAACCTTAGGTCATCCACTTGAGGGAAATTTGCTACTGTCCTACAAACCTCTGCACTTGGAGGCCCAACAACGTCTACAAGGAGAAGGTTGCGTAGTAGACATCAACTAGCTAGAGTTGGAATCATCCATTCATGGGCCCACCACAACGGGTCGTCGTTAATCGGCCGTATTTGATGACGCTATGAAAATGGCCCAATGGATTAACGGGCCACAAACGGGCCGACTGTAACCACAAACTGAATTTGGCCCACAGGAAGAAAAGGATAGTAACGTGCCGTAAGTAACTGAATGCTGGAAAGGAGCCCAAGAATAAATGGTCCCTGAGAAGGCCGAACGATAACATGGGCTGGAAACGACCCAATGGAATAATGGGACGTTAATGGGTATAAAGTGATACACTATTCACTATGGACCAGTTTCACCATGAGCCGTTAATGAGCCAAGAGTTACGAAGGGCCTTATACGGGCCGGGAAACGACATGGGCCATACATGGGCCAGAAGTTAAAACGGGTTGGAATCATATTGGACGGCCCAGATGACGCTACTGGGCCTAATTCGGATAGGCTGTAACTGGCCCTGGGTTAGCGGGCTATAAATGGGCTATATGCAAACATGTCGTTAACAGGCTTTCCATGGGCCGGCCTGCTACATTTTTACCAAGTTAAACGGGCTGGCCCTTTTCATAAGAATGGGCCTCTGTTGGGCCGTGCCACGTGTCGGTGTACAGAAAGAAGGGTACACCTTTTTAACTGTGCACGGGCAGTCTGAGCCGCGGGCGTCGCCACGCTAAAGCAAGGCAAGGAAGGTGAGCCAAGGTAAGGCCGAAGCTCGAAAGAAGCAGAACGACGCCAAGACCAAGACCACAAAGAGCAAAGGGGACGAAGCAGACTCCCCCGGCAAGATCCTTGCCGGGGGGCAGTTTTAGCAGACCCGGCAAGGCCCTTGCCGGGGCGACTCACCCCACGCCCACGAAGCGGGTCACATTTGAGTCCACTGCCCCCCCCCCCCCATGGGGCAAAGGATTCGGGAGGCATCCCCGTGGTGGCATACAGATCTTTGTGAAGACATTCGAAGATCAGATACATACTACAGAAGATGACAACCCTTGGCGGGATCCCGGCCAAGGGATCCCTCAAGGGGACCACAAGCCCCGGCAAGAGCCCTGCCGGGGATGGCAGCAGGCGCCGCGGCAAGACCCTTGCCGAGGCCCCCGGCAAGACCCTTGCCAGGGCTGCGGCAAGGCCCCTGCGAAGGACACCCGTTGGGCCACCATCAGGCCCGCGCCAATCGAGTCTCCACCATGCGGCTGCTGACCCAACCAGTTGGGCAGGCACCTGCGTGGCGATAAGCGAACCTTCGTGGAGACCCACCACTGCGCCAAATCAGCTGCGCACGCGCCTCGTGGCACCACAGGCACCGGCTGGCAGGCGTGTCAACGCTGAAAAGGGAGCGGCGGCGGACGAGACTGGGCTCTCCCCCGTCCCCGATAAAGCAAGGACACCTAAGAAAGACAAATTAATGGCGCCTTGTCATGTAATGCAAGGATAAACGCGTATGACTGCAGCTTTTCCACCTCCTGTATGCCACTGTGGCAGCCCCTTCCCCTATAAAAGGAGGCCCAAGGCGACCAGGAGGAGGATTCGGCTTTTTGGAGCTCCTGACGCCCCATAGCTTGCTCAAGAACGTAGATAAACTAACCACCAAAGCAGGAGTAGGGTTTTACACACCTCGCGGCCCGAACCTGGATAAAGAACCCGTGTGCTATCTCTTTGATCTGCTCTTCTCACGACCCCGCGCCCCGCAGCCGTAGTAGGGATTCTTGTGATCCCATAGGTGTAAATCCCCGCACCGACATCTTTGGCGCGCCCGGTAGAAGCGCGATTGTGAAATCAGCTTTAGCGGTTAGTTCGACGCTTCTTCTTCATCGTCATGGCGCCCAAGAAGAAGACGGCGGTGGCGGTTGCCCCGTCGGAAGCCGGACACCCCATCCCGACGCAGGCGAGCAGCGGACCGGTCGCGGAAAGGACCCGGGGCGCTGTTCGCGAACACCAACGCCGTCCCAGCAGCCAAAGTTTGGGAGGCGGCGATGTTCGTGCACCTGGTAGCGGGCCGCACGCCACCAAATCCAAGGACGGAGTTAGGCCCTCCGCGGGTGGCGCGGGGCCTTCTAAGACCGCTGCCACCCCGTTTGCAGGCGACGCGAGGGCCTCCAAGACTCCCACACCGGCGCCAACGGCACGCTCTTCTCAAGCGACGCGCGACGAACAGCGTAATCACGCCGAGGACCCCGGGCGTCGCCGCGGAAAGAGCCCCGAGCGCCACCTCCGGGATTTAGAAGACCTGCCCACTCGCCGAGGCGCTGGTGAAGATGGCGTGCAACCATAGGGTCGTGATAGAGCTCTTTCTGACATGGTCAGAAGTCGAAGCGCGTCACGATCCGCGCAGGTTTCACTGCCACCAACGCCAGCAGAAGCCCTGGCTCGCGCACAGTTGCTCCTCGATTTCCCCCCCACTGCGGGGAAGCTCGACGAATGGAGAGCCACCATCCGAAGCCTTGTTGCGGTGGCCAACAAAGACGAACCGGGTCCGGTGGAGCCCTCGGGTCGACGTTCCGACGGAGTCCCACGCACCAACAGCAGGAGAGCCGACGGGACTACAACCACGGTGCACTCACCTCCTCCTCGCCCGGCCCCGCGGACGCCAGCCCGTCGCGATGTTACGGGCGACGAAATCTCCGTAGCATCGTCCGACCCGCGGGCCGACTATGACCAGCGCCAAGTTCTTCGGGAACGAGAACATCAAGACGCTCGAACCACTATCGAGCACCGGCGCGGAGCGCGCCACCTGGTAAACGGCGGCGAGGGCCTGCTGTGAGCCACCCGGCACCGGGAGCCCTGGAGGCCTACCTTACGAGGTGGGCTGTCCGGCTTTTACCCGTGAGCTGCGGCAGTTCCAGTGGCCCACTCACCGCACCTTCAAACCCGACGTGGGCGAAAAGTACAATGGCAAGACCCACCCCTCCGAGTTCCTTAGAGTCTACACCATCGCAATGCAGGCTGCCAGAGCCCGCGACGATAAGGTGCTTGCGAACTAGTTTCCGTTGGCTCTCAAACCCAACGCCATGTCGTGGTTGATGCACTTGCCGGTAGACTCTATTTCTTCTGGTCGGATTTGTGCCATGAGTTCGTGGCGCCTTCTTTGGAGGCCACCAAGCCCATGGCCAAGCAAGCGACCTGCACGTCATTCCTCGGAAGGGAGGCGAGAGTCTCCGCAAGTATATTCAGAGGTTCAGCGGTACATGCGATACAATATCCCGATGTTCACCATGCCGCCATCATCAGTGCGTTTCATCAGAACGTGCGTAACCGCAAGATGCGTGAAGAGCTGGCGATGAACAAGGTGAGAGATGTGGCAGAACTCTATGTTCTTGCTGACAAATGTGCTCGAGCTGAAGAAGGAAGGAAGACCCCGGTGAAGATGCCGACGTGGAAATCGATTCTTCAGATGAGGATATTGCCGCCCCGACGAAGAAAGGCCGGCGCCGCAACCGGAAGCGCAAGGGAAAAACCGTGCTTGCCGTTGAGGGATCTGATGACACCGGCTCCACCAAGAAAACCAAGGCAGACGACCCCGGCAAGGAGGTTGCCGGGTGCGTCGCTTCTTGGCCTTGGCGGCCGCCGAGAAGCGAGAAACCCGACAAAGCGATACTACAAGATCCATCGCACCAAAGGCCATGCTCTCCGGGACTGCCGTCGAGTTGAGCTCCTCGTTGAGAAGCGAGGGCTGAATATGAGAGGCGAGAACAAGGAGAAGGGCCAGACGGTCTTGAGGGTCGGCAAGCGTGGCCAGACCGGCCGTCACGGCAAGGATAAGCAACAGGAGAGGCCCGCCCGGGGCCGTGACAGAAAGCCAGAAGACGACGATCACGAAGAGGATGACGAATCCGGCGACCAAGAGTTTCAGAAATCTACAGAGGCCATGTGCATCAACGGTGGCGCCTCGTTGCATACTTCTCACCGCCGGCTTAAACAGTGGGCGCGAGAGGTTACAGCGACAGAGCCGTCGTTTGGTGCCCGAAGGCCGCTGAAGTGGTCCAGCACACCTATCATCTTTGAGACCGAGGATCACCACGATCGCTGCTGCGGTCGGTGCTTGCCGTTGTTGGTTTCACCAACAATACGCACCCTCAAGGTGGCGAAGATGCTAGTCGATGGCGGGGCGATGCGAACTTGATTTACTTTGCCGTGATCGAGAAACTGCAGATTCTGATGGAGACCTTGAAGAGGCGGGCGCGTTTGAAGTCAACCCGGAAGGAGGCAACCTAAGGGAGCGTCACGCTGCCGTGACATTTGGGCGACTTGAACTTGAGCGGAGAGGATCGTGTTCGGCGTTGCCAAGATCCTTGCCTGGCGAGATCCTTGGCACGCCCGGTAGCCAAATTCATGGCGGCGTCACACTACGCCTACAACACCCTGAAGATGCCAGGGCCTGTGATGATTATCACCATTCCCTCCGACAAGAAAGATGCGCTGATTTGCACTGACCAACTATACCAGCAAGCAATTGCAGCAGTTGCCGCCGCCAGGGCGCCTGCTCCCGCCGCTGGGACCCGGGGAGAAGAAGAAGGAGACGATGCGACCTCGGACACCCACTCGGCAGCGCCCTCTTGAGTGTAAGCGCTGCCGTCGAGGGCGTGCGGAGAGCTCCACCAGCGGGAACAAGAAGCCCAGGGCCACACCACGGGGAACCAAGAAGGTTTACATCAATGAGGGCAACACGGAGGAGCTTTCACCATAAGCTCCACCCTTGGCGACAAATAGGAAAACGCTTCGTCACCTTCATACGGGCGAATGTCGATGTGTTTGCATGGCAAGCTTCCGACATCCCGGCGTTCCTGTGGAGGTGATTGAGCACCACCTTCTTTGTCTGCCCTCATGCGGCCCGTCAAGCGAAGGTCGAAAGCAAGCTTTGGAGCGACAAGAGTTCATCACGAAGAGATCCGGAAGCTGAAGCAGCGGGTTTGTTAAGAGGAGTGCTCCATCCAACGTGGTTGGCCAATCCGGTCGTGGTGCGCAAGGCAAATGGGAAGTGGAGGCTGTGTATTGATTACACGGATATCAATAAGGCTTGCCCTAAAGATCCCTTCCCGCTGCCGCGCATCGATCAGATTGTTGACTCCACGGCCGGGTGTGATATGTTGTCATTCCTCGATGCCTACTCCGGCTACCACCAGATCTTCATGACAAGAGAAGACGAAGAGAAGACAACATTCATCACTCCATGTGGTACGTATTGTTTCATACGGATGCCTTTCGGGTTGAAGAGTGCTGGTTCGACGTTTGCAAGGGCGGTCCGGATTGGTTTTGAACCCCAGCTCCATAGAAATACGGAGGCATATGTGGATCCCACATTGGGTCAAGGGCCCTTGCCGGCAAGGCATTCCGGCAAGGCTTCTTCTGGCCCACCGCCCTCCAGGATGCGACGACACTAGTCACCAGGTGTGAAGCGTCTCAGTTCCATTCGAAGAAGCTTCATCAGCCAGCTCAAGCCCTTCAAACCATTCCTCTCTCCTGGCCCTTCTCGGTGCAGGGGCTCGACTATCTTGGGCCCATTCCCCGGCTGTCGGGGCTTTGAAATACTTATGCGTTGCAATCGACAAGTTCACAAAGTGGCCGAGAAGTGGAGGCGATGAGGAAGGTCACAGCTCGATCGATCGTCAAGTTCTTCAAGGGACTGGTGTGCCGTTTTAGGCGTACCCAATAGGGTTATCACCGACAACGGCACCACAGTTCTAAACCACACCTTCATGCAATATACCGAGACCTCGGCAGCAAAAGTCTGTTTAAGCTTCCGTTGCTCACCCACGGAGCAATGGTCAAGCGAGCAGAGGGCAAATGTTGAAATCTTGCGAGGCTTATGGACCAAGACCTTTGACGGGCTGCACAAGAGTGGAAAACCTTTGGATTGATGAGTTCTTGGCGGTTCTTTGGTCGATTAGAATGACGCCGTCGATCCACCGGCCCGGACACCTTTTGTCACGATATCACGGGTGAGCAGTTCTCCCCACGAACTCATATCACGGGTCACCTCGGTGCTCGCTTATGACGAGCTTCGAGCAAGAGCAACTGCGGCAAGATGGCCTTGAGTGCTCCTTGAGGAAGATCTTCTTGAGGCGGTGTGAGAGCAGCACGCTACCCGACAAGCCTTGCGCCGCTACCATAGCCACAAGGTTCATGCCCGAAGCCTTGAGGAAGGCGACCTTGTCCTTCGGCGCGTTCAATCAGCCAAGAATTCCAACAAGTTGACACCAAGGTGGGAAGGCCCTTACCGGGTAACACGAGTCACCAGGCCCGGCGCAGTCCGCCTGGAGACCGAAGATGCCGTTCCAGTGAGTAACTCCTGGAACATTGAGCATCTTCGCAAGTTTTACCCGTGGTAGCGACTTGGGCCCCCGACAAGCTACCTTTTGTACAAGCATTTCCGATGATGCATGTAACCCTTTGTACAAAGCGAGCGTAGACCACGAGCATAAATAAATGAAGCTATTTGGCGCCCTAAGTTATAGCATGCATGCTAGGTCGAGTCTCGTCCTTGGTTAGGGTTGATAGTGCTTGGCGGTGACTAACCCCTAGCTTAGAGGTCGAGTGTGCGTCTCATTGCCATTATTTTGTCTCCTTTGGTTCGCAGGACTCACAGATACCCTTGCCGGACCACTTGAGGACGAAGGAGGAAAAAGAGGAACAAATCAGTATCTTGACCCCGGCAAGCCAGTATTGCCGGGGGCTGCAAATACGAAGATTCACCCACGGCAATCCAGAGTTGCCGGGGGCTGCAGCTTCAGATAAGTTCTTCATTCCTTATCATGCATTCCCTTATGGACTGAGGTATGTGAAACTTCGTTGTTTCCCAAGCTACCGTGCTCCCCTAAAAAAACTCTAGGCTCTAGGGCTCGTTCCTGGGGCCAGGTTTGGTCGTAGTCGCGGCAGCAAAAGGGTGAAACGAGGAGCCTGAACCCGCCTCATCCCTGCCTCCGCCAAAAGCGTGAGGAAGGTCGAGTGAAGTGGGAAGACGGAAGGGCCCGTTGCCGGGCAAGGAAATGTTTATCTTAGAGATGTCAAGGATTTATTCCTTGTCGTGGGTTCTACCCGCAAACAAACGACCCGGCAAGCATCTCTTTTCATTAAAAACATTCCACTCAGGAGGCTAGTCAAGGAGGCGAAAAGGGCAAAAGGGACGCCTAGACGAGCTACGGGTGGCAGAAGACACCAAGAGAACATCTCGGTGGCCGTCCGAAGGCTGGATGGTGATGGCGGTGCTGGAAGCAGAGCTCGAAGACGAGGCGGCAGGATGTCAGCACGCGTCGAAGGCGTTGGTGTCCGCGTGCTTCGATTTGGCGGCCTTGTTGCCCGCCCTCTTCCTCTTCCGCAGCCTCCCAATGCCAGCCGCCCAAGGAGACGACCCCGAGAAGTTCAGGAAGCTGGCAACACGGATGATGGGATCGCCGGTGCCGCACGGAGCGACGCCCGACACCTAGTCAGACCCGTCATCCTGCCGTCTGCCACCCCCGTCGTCGCTACCCCTGTCCTCCTCGCCACTCTCGCTCGAGGAGGAGCCTTCCCTATCAGAAGAGCTCTCCACACAGCACCTTGCCCGAGTCCCGAAGCATCCGAAGACCTTGACGGAGAGGAGGCCGCCCTCCATCAGCTTGAAATGGAGAGTGAGCCCCGCCGTCAAGCGGTGGATGTGAGCGAACGTCTTCCACCCTCGGCCAAGATACATCACTTGAGGGGCTGGAAAGTCAACGCGAACTCGCGTACCGCTGATCCAACAACCCCTCATGTGCAGCCGCAGTGACTCCAGCGGATTCCGCTCCATCTCACTTGCGAAGGGAGTCGGGAGATGGAGGTGACGGCGAGGCGGCCGGCGCAGCCTGACAAAGAACTTGCAAGGGTCATCCCCAACATGGCCCTCCGTGGGGGGAGGAACCGCTGGCGGAGGCGGGACGGTAGCGCCGCCCGTTCTCCTCTTCCTGTGCACCTCGACCTCGTCCACGGCCTCGCCCGGCCTCGCCCCTCCCCTTCCCTCATGGCTGGCTCTACCACAGCAGGTGAAGGGGAAGGAAAAGCGTGTTGTCGGCGGCGACCCTCGCCACCGTTGAAGAGCAGGATTCCCTCTCTCCATGGCGAATGGAGGAGGGGAGCGGAAGCTGAAGGAAAGAAGGCGGAAGAGTGCGGGACGCCGTCCCCCGCTATTTATAAAAGAATGGGGGGGGGGTGGCACGACCGCCCCGCTCAACCAATCAAGACGCGGAAGGCGCAGGGAACTGGGATTGACCCGCTGCCCCGGCCCGCGACGGCCCGGTTTCCCGCCTTCGCCATTCGCCACCCCAAGCGCATGAGAGCCACATGGCAGGCATGTGGGACCAAGGCGACGGGTGAGGCGACCTCTCCCACCCCATGATCGTGGGGAGTGAACGCCTTGAAGACCACGCCCCGGCCCCGTTCAGTAAATGAGTCGCGTCTCCACGCCTCCCTCCGTTTATGGGGAAGGCGCGAACCGCTCCCTTTTACTGCGACGGGATGCATGCGTGCAGAGCTCAGCCCCACGCATGCCGCCCACGTCACGCACACCTCTCCACGCCAAGCCATGCGCGGGAGGCATGGGAAGCGCAGCGTGCGAAAAGACTTACCGCGGTAAAAACCACCCTTCCTGCCCGCGCAAGGTTTTTGGGCCTAGCCCAACGACACGGTTGCGCTTACGTGTGGCCCAGGCCCGGGGGCTCCTGTCGGTGTACAAAAAGAAGGGTACACCTTTTTAACTGTGCACGGGCAGTCTGAGCCGCGGGCGTCGCCACGCTAAACCAAGGCAAGGAAGGTGAGCCAAGGTAAGGCCGAAGCTCGAAAGAAGCAGAATGACGCCAAGACCAAGACCACAAAGAGCAAAGGGGACGAAGAAGACTCCCCCGACAAGATCCTTGCCGGGGGCGGTTTTAGCAGACCCGGCAAGGCCCTTGCCGGGGCGACTCGCCCCACGCCCACGAAGCGTCTCACCTTTGAGTCCACTGCCCCCCCATGGGGCAAAGGATTCGGGAGGCATCCCCGTGGTGGCATGCAGATCTTTGTGAAGACATTCGAAGGTCAGATACATACTACAGAAGATGACGACCCTTGGCGGGATCCCGGCCAAGGGGGACCACAAGGCCCCGGCACGAGCCACCCGGGGATGGCAGCAGGCGCCGTGGCAAGACCCTTGCCGGGGCTGCGGCAAGGCCCCTGCCAAGGACACCCGTAGGGCCACCTTCAGGCCCGCGCCAATCGAGCCTCCACCATGCGGCTGCCGACCCAACCAGTTGGGCAGGCACCCGCATGGCGACAAGCGAACCTTCATGGAGACCCACCACTGAGCCACCTCAGCTGCCTGCCTGCCTATGTGGCACCACAGGCACCGCTGGCGGTATGCGTGTGTCAGCGAAGGAGCGTCGGCGGGACGAGGGCTCTCCCCGTCCTGATAAAGCAAGGACACCTAAGCAAGGCGCATTAATGGCGCCTTCTCATGTAATGCACGGATAAACTCGTATGGTGCACCCTTTCCACCTCACAGTATGCCTTTGTGGCAGCCCTTCCCCTATAAAAGGAGGCCCAAGGCGACCAGGAGGAGGATTCGGCTTTTTGGAGCTCCTAATGCCCCATAGCTAGCTCAAGAACGCAGATAAACTAACCACCAAAGCAGGAGTAGGGTTTTACGCATCTCGCGGCCCGAACCTGGATAAAGAACCCGTGTGCTATCTATTTGATCTGCTCTTCTCACGACCCCGCACCCCGCAACCGTAGTAGGGATTCTTGTGATCCCATAGGTGTCGTCCCCGCACCGACACCACGTGTAGACGTATCATAGGCGCCTTCGGTCCAATTAATGGTTGACATCTATCCCAACGGTGAGCGGACTAGTGTTTCCTCCAGCCAATGATGATTTTACACGTGGAAAATCCCCATTGGTCGGGGTTGCTAATGGGTTATCGGATCCAAACCTGAACCCGGTAGCTTAACGGCGACCCGTTACGGTGGATGCCACATGTCGGTTTGTAAGTGCATCTAGTGCCACCCCTAGTTGGTTTTGGAGTATTGACGACAAACTTGGTTGAGGGACTAATGTGTTTGTGAGAATTGCAGGATAACACAGGTAGTAGTCCCACATTGATTCGGTTTACCTACCAGAGATGACCCCTAAAAATGTGTGAAGACATTGAAGACTATGGTGGTTTGTGAAGATATTCACAACAAAGATTATGACTTGAGAAGACATTCACATGAAGACTATGGAGTGCGAAGACATAGTTGTTTCGTAGTTTCCTTTTCTTCTTTATTGAGTCATGGGAACCACAACACTGTCAAGTGGGGTCCAAGTGAACAAAGTCAGAGTGACTGAAGTGATGCTCAACCAAATCCTATATCTTCGAGCGAAGACAATGAGAGCAAATCTTATCCAGAGCTGGATGATTCAGCTTTACTTGTAGCCCAAGTCAAGCTGCCGCGTGTGTCTGAAATCTGACCGTTGGACACATGTTAGTTCCTTAGTGACCCAGGGTCATTTCGGACAAATCATGCCGGGTTGCCTCCTGGCTATAAATAGCCCACCCCCTACACCATAAATTGGTGGCTGCTCAGAGTGTAGCGACCCAACCTCAGATGGTCAAGTCTACGTGTACATGTCATCCCTAAATCGGTAATCTTGACATACGATTACTCGAAGGATTTATAATAAAGTAGCAATCACACACTTATTACATCGAATGTCTCAAAAGAGAACTTATTACAATAATATGGCTTAAGGCCATCAAATGTGATAACAATGAAGGCTTGGAAGATAAAGTGAGTCCATCAACTCCAACGGCATAAGCGAGCTGCACGGCAATGACCTACCAATCCTTACTCCTCGTTGCGAAAAGTGCGCAACATAATATGTTGCAGCCGAAAACAGGTCAGCACATGGAATATGCTGGCAATGTAACACATAGAGAGTAATGAAAGAATAAGCTATACTACATGCATATATGGCTGGTGGAAAGCTCTATGGTTACAGTTTTGCAAAAACCCAATTTTTCCCTATATCAAAGGAATAAATTTTATTTTAACTCTCATGGTGGTTGAAACATCATTGAGAAGGTATAACCCCAACTCAATCCCAATTAAAGTGGTTAACAACCCAACAATATTAATTAAGAGTTATGAGATACATGTGAATACTCAAGTACTAGATACTCAGAATTGTCCATAACCGGGGACACGGCTAACCATGATTATATTGTACACTCTGCGGAGGTTTAGCACTTTTCCCCACAAGACTCGATCGCCTCCGTTGGTTTCTCGCACTACATGGTGTTTGAGAAGCGGATGACCGAGACGATCTTTCGAAACATTAACTCTCTACTCGGATAGATCATACCAAACCTATAAAACCCACTACCTGTGATCTACCTCTTGAGAGCTTCACGTAACTTACTCAACTATGCTAGAGCCCATAATAGCTTGTGGATGCACACAAAAGTTTCTAGCATGAATAGTCTCGATTCCCTTTGAGCACAGGTGGCGGTCCTTAGGAAGATCACACGGGTACCGGGATTTCCAAAAATTAAGCAGACAACACTTTGGGTTCCCCAGTGCCTCAATCCACCAGATGTGTATTTAAGTTGCCACCTTAAAGTAAACCATTAATTAACAATCTCACATCATCGTGAATATCTCTCAAACCCAAACCACGTCTCTGAGCATAACATAGCAATATAAGCAACATGTAGAAGTAACTCCCAAGGGTTTGATAGTAACAGGCAATAGGTTCCTACCTCATCATCTACTTCCCAACCCACAAATTAATGACATCCTAATCATGCAATGTTTGAGGATTGAGCTAATGCACAAAACTGGGTATGAAAAGGTATGATCAAGTGTTACTTGCCTTGCTGACGATCCATGAATCCTAGAGACTCGTAGTAACACGCTTCGCTCTCCTGGAATTCTATAGCAAGCAAACAATACATGCATAAGCAACAAACAAGGATGAACAACAACACTTCAACTAAAAGAGGTTGACGGAGAGTTCAACTTAAGAACTCGGTTTGCGAAAAGAATCAAACCAAACGAAACAACGAAACTCAAACGGCGAAAGAAACAAGATCCGTTTACTAATCTGAACTAGAGTCAAATTTTACAAAGGCAAAATCTGTTTTAAGTAGGCTATTCGGAAAGAGGGTTTCGAGATGAAACTCCAGGAGCTTAAATTGCCTGATTCCGATAAACGAGCGAAAAGATATACTAATTTGAACATCGGTTCAGAAATCGCGATCGGAATAATTGCGGAATAAAACCGATAAAAGAAAACGACGAACGGCTAAACGAACGAACGTTCGTTAGCGGAAACTAAACGACGAACGGTTCGTAAAAACGAACGAACGGGTGAACGTTCTTAAAATAAATAAACCGGGAAATAAAACCGATCTAATATAAAAGAAAAACGGCTAGGGTTTTTCAAAAGAAAACCGAAGGGTTATTTAAAAAAAACCGGCGACGAGGGCTACCTCCGGCGAGGTCGTCCGGCGGGGCGGGCGGCTGCTCCGGTGGGGTCCGACGGGGTGGCGAGGGCGGCTAGGGGCGGCGGCTCGGCGAGGGTGACGGCTGGGAGGCGGCGGGCGGCGGCTTTCGGGCTCGGGCTCGGCTCGGGTCCAGCGGCAGCGGCGGTGGTGGTGGCTAAGGAGGGAGAGGGGTTATATAAAGAGGGAGGAGAGGTGGCTTGGAGGCGGTGCCGTGAGGAGGAGTCGGCTCGGACTCCAGTCGAGCCTTGTGGCCGGTGTGCCAGCGTCGGCGTGGGCTGGTCACTTGCTTTCAGGCTGATATTAGCCCGATCGAGGTATGATTCTCTTTTTTATTTTAAGAAAAACATTCCGCCGAAAATTATAAAAATCCTAGAAAAATAAATAAAAATCTAAAAATGCCAAAACAAGTTTTCTTTGCCTAAATAAAATATTTAGAACAAGATGAACTTTTCTTGGCCCCTAAAATGCAATTTTTAAAACATATGCAAATTTTTCTCTAGGCAAATAAAATTCCAAATAATTAAAATAAAATCCAAATAATGATTTTAACATTTTTCCTCCGGTACTTCAGTTATTTTTGGAGAAGTCATATTATCTCCTCTTGTTTATTTTTAAACATGAAATATTTTCCGGAGAGAAAAATACTAAACCCAAAATCCTCGTCTTTCATTATTTGATAAAATTCAAATATGAAAATCGGAAAATCCCCAACTCTCTCCGAGGGTCCTTGAGTTGCTTAGGATTTCGAGGATAGCAAATGAGAATGCAATAAAATATGATATGCATGGATGACTGTGTATACATGCCAAATTGAAAATTTGGGATGTTACAAACCTACCCCTTAAGATGAATCTCGCCCTCGAGATTCGGGTTAACTAGAAAATAGGTGCGGATGGTCCTTGCGAATATCATCTTCTCGCTCCCGGTGGCTTCCTCCTCGGGATGGTGGCTCCTTGAACTTTACAAAACTTGATAACTTTCTGCGGTGACTCGGCTGTCGAAATCTAAAATCTTTACTGACTTCTCCTCATAAGTCAAATTACTATCCAACTGTATCGCCTCTAGGGGCACTGTATCCTTTAACGGTATGTCGGCCATCTCAGCGTGGCACTTCTTTAGTTGTTATACGTGAAACACATCATGAACTCCTGACAGTCCTTCGGGTAACTCCAGCTTGTAGGCAACTTCTCCCATTCGTTCCAAAACACGATACGGTCCTACAAATCTTGGGGCTAACTTTCCCTTTACTCCAAAACGTTTCACTCCCCTCAGAGGTGATACTGCATGAAGGCTCATCTCCAATTTCATAGGTTACTTCCTTGCGTTTTGAATCTGCATAACTCTTACGTCTAGGCTGAGCAATCTTTAGTCTGTCTCTCGATCAGTTTAACCTTCTCCTCACGAGTCTTTGATCAAATCTGGTCCAAACAACCGGCGGTCTCCGACCTCATCCCACATCAAGGGTGTTCTACATCTGCGTCCATACTGAGCTTGAGCGGTGCCATCTTCAAACCGGCACGGTAGCTGTTGTTATATGAGAATTCTGCAGACGGCAAATTTTCATCCCAACTAGATCCATAATCTAGCACGGGCTCTTAACATATCCTCCGGGATCTGGTTAACTCTCTTTGCATCCATCCGTGCATGGGTGGAGCAGCAGTCTTGAATTCCAATCTGGTACCCAAAGTCTGGTGTAGTTGATGCCAAAACTTTGAAGTAAACTGTGTTCCTCTATCTCGTCTGATGCTCCTTGGAACTCCGTGCAAACATACGATCCTGGTCATATATATCTTGGCCAACTTGGCACTTGTATAAGTTGTTTTCACTAGGATGAAGTGAGCTACTTTGGTCAAACGATCCACAACTACCCATATTGAATCGTACCCTGCTTTGGTTCTGGGTAATCCAGTGATAAAATCCATGCCAAGTTTGTCCCACTTCCATTCGGGTATTGGCATAGGCTGCATGATCCTGCTGGCTTTTGATGCTCTGCCTTCACTCTCTGACATACATTGCAAATGGCTACATACTCGGCAATATCCTTCTTCATACCAGTCCACCAGAAACGTTCCTTCAGGTCCAAATACATATTGGTGTTTCCGGGGTGAATCGAGTATGGTGAGTCATGGGCCTCTTGAAGTATTATCTTCCTGATCTCCGAGTTGTTGGGCACATAAATCCGGTCCTCAAACCAGAAGGTATCGTGCTCATCCTCACGAAAACCTTTGGCTTTTCCTTTGCCCATCTTTTCTTTTATCTCAGCAATCTCTTTATCCTCCTTCTGAGTGTCTCGAATCTTGTCTAACAAGGTCGTTGAACCTCCATTGTTGCAAGAAAACCTCTTGGAACAATCTCCAACCGAAGTTCCATAATATCCTCTGCTAACTCCTTTGGCAGTCCTCTACTTTCAAGGATATTGGCATAACTCTTCCGACTCAAAGCGTCACTCTGACGTTGGCCTTTCACGGATGATAGTGTAGCTTCATGTCGTAATCCTTTATAAGTTCCAGCCATCTCCCACATGCGAGGTTTAACTCATACGTGTGAAAATGTACTTCAAACTCTTATGATCCGTGTACAAATCACAACGGTTTCCCATGAGACAATGTCTCCAGGTCTTCAACGCATGTACTACAGCTGCTAACTCCAAATCATGCGTGGCATAGTTCAACTCATGAGGCTTCAGTTGTCGTGAGGCATACGAAACAACTTTTCCGTCCTGCATAAGAACACATCCAAGTACCAAGCGAGAGGCATCACAATACACTTGAAACTCATTATGTATATCTGGCAATGTCAGCACTGGGGCTGTAGTCAATCGTTTCTTCAACTCCTGGAAGCTTGTCTCACAATACTCTGTCCATTTGAACTTGGTATCCTTCTTTAGAAATTCTGTCATTGGTTTAGCAATCTTGGAAAAATTCTCAATGAATCTCCGATAATATCCTGCCAGTCAAGGAAGCTGCGAATCTCATTGATCAAGTGGGTGCCAACCATTCGATGGATCGACTGAATTTCTTTGGGATCTCTTGCTATACCCTCTCACGATATAACATGCCCAAGAAATCCAACTTCCTTCAACCAAAACTCGCACTTGCTGAATTTGGCGTATAGCGGTGTTCCCTGAGTTTCTCAAGAACCAAACGTAGGTGTTCTACGTGCTCCTCTTCGTTCTTCGAGTTAACCATAATATCATCGATAAACACCACAATAAACTTGTCCAAATACTCCATGAACACTTTGTTCATCATACTCATAAAATAAGCAGGGGCGTTAGTCAGTCCAAATGACATGACCGTATACTCATACAATCCATATCGTGTGGTGAATGTTGTCTTTGGTATATCCTTCTCTCGGATCTTCAATCGATGGTATCCTCGATCGTAGATCAATCTTAGAAAACACCTTAGCTCCTTGCAACCGATCAAACAGATCATTAATCATCGGTAAGGGATACTTGTTCTTTATCGTTACTTCATTTCGAGCTCGGTAATCAAAAACCATCCTTAGGGATTTATCCTTCTTCTCCACCAAAAGTACCGGGCTCCCCAAGGTGATGAACTTCTATGAATGTAACCTTTCTCCAATAGCTCCTTGATCTGCTTCTTAATTTCCTCCAGATCATTTGCGGGCATCCGATAGGGTCTCTTTGATATTGGCCCTGCACTGCATTAGTTCTATCGTAAACTTCGATGTCTCGATCCGTGGCATGCTGGTAACTCTTTTGGAAAAACATCTGGATAATCCTTCACTGTGGTACTTCCTCTTGTACAACTCCCGTGAGGGTATTCACTTGGCTCCTCCTAGGCACATGCCTAAATACATACTTAATCCTTTTTCCCTCCGGTGGTAAGATAAATTGACTTGCTAGCAGGTCAATACTTCCTCCAAACTTTGACATCCAATCCATACCTAATATCACATCCAATCCTTGCGACTCCAAGATAATTAGGTCAGACGGAAAAACATGCGTGCCAATGATTAGGGGTATCTGGGTGCACCACTTGCTAGCCATGTACTCTGCTCCAAGCGAGCTCACTAAAAGAGGAGTCCTAAGGGTCTGGGTTGGTAACTTAAACTTATCCACAAATCCCCTTGATATGTATGAATGCGATGCACCAGTATCGAAAAGAACAATAGCGGTAAATGACAAAACCAAAAAATTACCTATTACCGCGTCCGGCTGCTCTTCAACTTCCTCCACGTTAACGTGGTTCACTTGTCCTTTGCTGAATGGATTGGGCTTCTTCCCAGTGCTCCCATTTCCGTTTCCATTCTTTCCTTCAGGGCAGTCGTTGGCATAGTGCCCTGTCTTTCCGCACTTAAAGCAAATAACTTGGCTCAAGTCTCTCTTGGCGGGTGTAGCTGGGTCTGAGTGATTTTCATTATTGTTGGCTGCATTTCCATTCCCATTCTTCGCACCATTATGCGATCCTCCTCCAGTATGGTTATGTCCTCCATGGTTATGAACTAGTCCTCCCGAGTTCGGGGTTAAGCGAGGCTTCTGGTGAGCTCTGAGTTATACTTCCCTTGTCCATACTTCCTCTTACGACTCTCAATTTGCTGCTTCCCTTCAATCATTAGGGCCTTATCTACCAACTCCTGGTAGTTGTTGAAAGTTGCCACCATCAGCTGCATACTCATCTCATCATTCAGCCCTTCCATAAACTTCTCTTGCTTCGCGGCATCTGTGGCCACATCATCACGGGCATAGTGTGATAACTTGCTAAACTCATCCACGCATCGAGCCACAAGACGGTTCCCTGGCGTAAGTTGCGGAACTCACGCTTCTTTATCTGCATGGCTCTAGTTGAAACATGGGCCGTATGAAAAGCTTGTTGGAACTGGTCCCAAGTGACATTGGCTATAGGAAAAGTAGCCGTGTAATTCTCCCACCATGCGGCTGCTGGTCCATCCAATTGATGTGCGGCAAAGCGCACTCTTTCAAAGATCCGTGCATCCTGCGGTGGTTAACTCCTTCCAATACGGCGTAACCAGTCATCTACAACTATTGGCTCGGTGCTACAGGAAAACACCGGCGGTTGTAACCTTAGAAAACGGGCTAAATTGTCCACTGGCGGCGGGTTGTTGTTGTTGTTGATGTTGTTGGCATTGCCCTGGTTCTGAACTAGCAATTGCATCAAGGCATTACATTGTTGGATCAACTGAGTGAGCTCGGTGGGAAAACAAAACCGGGGTCACGTCTCGGAGGCATCTGAAGGTTTAGATGGGAGATATTAGAATAGAAAGAGGTCTAGTGAGAAAACACTACCCATATGCACATGAGGCAAACACACATTCATTCAATCAAGCAAGCAAGGGCATACAAAATGATCTAGGACTATCGCATAAGTGCTCAACTACTACTAGTTACATGGGGAAATACTACTATTATATGGTGGTCATCTAGAAATTTTGATCGGTGGAAGACTCCATGATGTCTGCTCGACTTCGTCTTCATAGTCATCATCACTTGGATCTGAGTCGGTGTAAATCGATGATGATGTAGTTGTCCGGACAAGCGGGATCTTCTTCCTCTTCTTGCTCCTCTTCCTTGGGTGTTGGTCCTCCTATGAAGACTCCGATCTTCTTGACTAGGTCGTCGTTCTTCTCGAGTATTTTGATTTCTTCCTCATTATCCATCGCGTGTAGACTTGAGTTCTTCCTCCAGCTCGATGATCTTAGTTTTCGCCTTCTTCAAATCCATCATGTCTGCGCTTATCCGGTTCTCTTGACGTCGAATGTGCTTTGGTTTAGCTCCTGGATGTAGGCTGCAATGGATCTATCCTTCTTGGTGCTGATTACTTCCCATTGCTCGTCTGGGCGTCCACATATTTGGTATATGGTGTCTTTAAGCTCCTTATTGTAGACTTCTCCAATGCGTCCCATGGTAATGTGAGCTGCCATACTCTTTCCCAAACTCCATGTTGGTGCATTGAAAACACATACTATGGTCTCCGTGCTTGGCGCAAACGTCCATCCGGGAACTAGAGCTTGAATATTCCAGAATTCTTCTTCTGGTAAGGTGGCGTTATACGTCCCGGTGAAGCTTAGTATTCCAATATTCAGGTACCTAGTGACTTCCTTCAAGTGGCGTCCAAAAAGTGTGTCTTCATCCGGTTGTGCAAACTTGTACTTCATCTCCGTCATCCTAAAGAGTGGAAAAATGGAGAGGGTCAGAAATGAGTAGAGAGGAGTGACCTATGGTTTTATCTTAGTGGCCGTGTCCTACACTCGGCGTGTGCTCGATACCATCTTGTAGCGACCCGACCTCGAGATGGTCAAGTCTACGTATACATGTCATCCTGGATCGGTAATCTTGACACACACGGTACTCGAAGGATTTATAACGAGTAGCAATCACACACTTATTACATCGAATGTCTCAAAAGAGAACTTATTACAATAATATGGCTTAAGGCCATCTAATGTGATAACAGCGGAAGGCTTGGAAGATAAAGTGAGTCCATCAACTCCAACGGCATAACTGAGCTGCACGGCAACGACCTACCAATCCTTACTCCTCGTCTGAAAAGTCTGCAACATAATATGTTTCAGCTCGAGAACGGGTCAGCACATGGAATATGCTGGCAATGTAACACATGGAGAGTAATGAAAGAATAAGCTATACTACATGCATATATGGCTGGTGGAAAGCTCTATGGTTACAGTTTTGCAAAAAGCCAAATTTTCCCTATATCAAAGGAATAAATTTTATTTTAACTATCATGGTGGTTGAAACATCATTGATAAGGTATAACCACAACTCAATCCCAATTAAAGTGGTTAACAACCCAACAATATTAATTAAGAGTGATGAGATACATGTGAATACTCAAGTACTAGATGCTCAGAATTGTCCATAACCGGGGACACAGCTAACCATGATTAGATTGTACACTCTGCAGAGGTTTGAGCACTTTTCCCCACAAGACTCGATCGCCTCCGTTGGTTTCTCGCACTGCATGGTGTTTGAGAAACGGATGACCGAGACACGATCTTCGAAACATTAACTCTCTACTCGGATAGATCATACCAAACCTATAAAACCCACTACCTGCTGATCTACCTCTTCGAGAGCTTCACGTAACTTACTCAACTATGCTAGAGCCCATAATAGCTTGTGGCTGCACACGGAAGTTTCTAGCATGAATAGTCTCAGTTCCCTTTGAGACTGGGTGGCGGTCCTTAGGAAGATCACCACGGGTACCCGGGATTTCAAAAAAAAAAAGACAACACTGGGTTCCCAGGTGCCTCAATCCACCCAGATGTGTATTTAAGTTGCCACCTTAAAGTAAACCATTAATTAACAATCTCACATCTGTCGTGAATATCTCTCAAACCCAAACCACGTCTACGAGCATAGCATAGCAATATAAGCAACATGTAGAAGTAACTCCCAAAGGTTTGATAGTAACATGGCAATAGGTTCCTACCTCATCATCTACTTCCCAACCCACAAATTAATGACATCCTAATCATGCAATGTTTGAGGATTGAGCTAATGCACAAAAACTGGGTATGAAAAGGCATGATCAAGTGTTACTTGCCTTGCTGACGATCCGTGAATCCTAGAGACTTCGTAGTAACACGCCGCACTCCGGGAATTCTATCGCAAGCAAACAATACATACATAAGCAACAAACAACGATGCACAACACAACTTCAACTAAAAGAGGTTGACCGGAGAGTTCAACTTAAGAACTCCGGTTTGCGAAAAGAATCAAACCGAACGAAACAACGAAACTCAAACGGCGAAAGAAACAGGATCCATTTACTAATCTGAACTAGAGTCAAATTTTACAAACGCAAAATCTGTTTTAAGTAGGCTATTCGGAAAGAGGGTTTCGAGATGAAACTCCAGGCGCTTGAATTGCCTGATTCCGATAAACGAGCGAAAAGTTATACTAATTTGAACATCGGTTCAGAAATCGCGACCGGAATAATCGCGGAATAAAACCAATAAAAGAAAACGACGAACGGCTAAACGAACGAACGTTCGTTAGCGGAAACTAAACGACGAACGGTTCGTAAAAACGAACAAATGGGTGAACGTTCTTAAAATAAATAAACCGGGAAATAAAACCGATCTAATATATAAGAAAAACGGCTAGGGTTTTTCAAAAAAACCGAAGGGTTATTAAAAAACCCATGACGAGGCTACCTCCGTGAGGTCGTCTGGCAAGGGCGGCTGCTCGTGGGGTCCGACGGGTGGCGAGGGCGGCTATGGGCGGCAGCTTCGGTGAGGGGCTCTGGCGCTGGAGGCGGGCGGCGACGGCCAAGGCGTGTTGCTCGGGCTCGGGCTCGGCTCGGGTCCCAAGCGGCGGTGGTGGTGGTGGTGGCTAAGGAGGAGAGGGGTATTTAAAGAGGGGAGGAGAGGTGGCTTGGAGGAGGGCAAGGCGGCGGGGAGGAGTCGGCTCGGACTGTGTCCCAAGGCGTGGCAAAGCGGTTGGGTCGGGCTGCTGAGCCGTTAATCGAGTATGATTCTTTTTTTAAACATTCCTCTTAAAATTATAAAAATCCTAGAAAAATAAATAAACATCTAAAAATGCCAAAACAAGTTTTCTTTGCCTAAATAAAATATTTAGAACAAGATGAACTTTTCTTGGCCCCTAAAATGCAATTTTTAAAACATATGCAAATTTTTCTCTAGGCAAATAAAATTCCAAATAATTAAAATAAAATCCAAATAATGATTTTAACATTTTCCTCCGTACTTCAGTTATTTTTGGAGACGTCATATTATCTCCTCTCGTTTATTTTTAAACATGAAATATTTTCGGAGAGAAAATACTAAAACCCAAAATCCTCGTCTTTCATTATTTGATAAAATTCAAATATGAAAATCGGAAAATCCCAACTCTCTCCGAGGGTCCTTGAGTTGCTTAGGATTTCGAGGATAGCAAATGAGAATGCAATAAAATATGATATGCATGGATGACCTGTGTATACATGCCAAATTGAAAATTTGGGATGTTACACAGAGTTAGTGCACGGCTTTTGTCGTTTGAGAGCAACCCACCTCCGAAGCATTTGAAAGAGAGATCCTTGTAAGGACAAAGCCCAAAACACCCAGAGCCAAAGAGTGTTAGGCATCACTGAAGTCTTTCTGTCTGCGTGATCTGAAGACTTGTTACACTTGAGGACTGTGAATCCTCCAGCCGGTTAGGCATCGCGTTCTGAGCATCCAAGAGTCATTTTGGATTGTCGGTGAATGAAGTCTGTGAAGGTTTGGAAGTCTACCTTCAAGACTTACCAGAGTGATTGGGCGAGGACTAAGTGTTCTTAGCTCAAGGGGAATAAGGTGAAGATGCTATCTTCTGAGTTAAATCTCAGCCTCCCTAACCAGACGTACAATTGTCACAGCAACTGGAACTGGTCCAATAAATCCTTGTCCTCACCAAGCAACTGGTTCTATCTCTTACCTCTCTTTACTTACAGTATGTCTTCATGAAGTTATTGCCTGCTTGCATGATCTGATTGGCTTCACTATGCGAAGACTATTATTGCTTGGCTTCATACTATCTTCCATCCTGATCCATACTACCTAGCCGCTAATAGTCTTCGTGCTTTCACTTTATTGCTTACTTGAATTATGCTTGTCTAGTGTATTCTACCTTTCGCTGCATATCAATAGGTTCATTTCTATTGTTTGTCTTCAAAGCCCCCGCATTTTGAAGACTTCCATAAATATTGCCTATTCACCCCCTCTAGTCGATAACTAGCACTTTCAATTGGTATCAGAGCAAGGTACTCCCTTGTTCTTTGTGATTTGGTTTAACCACCTGGAGTTTTAGCTATGTCGACTGCAGGGATAATCAAAGTATCCGCTATGCGTCTGCCATCGATGGCATTACCCCTCTTTGGAAGAATAAGATGCGTATGCATCTTGAAGCCATTGATGTCGACCTCTGGTATGTCGTCAAGAATGGCGTTCCCAAGGCTGGTGAAGGTGTCACTCCTGCTGATGTCAAGAGGTTCATTCAACTGGATTCAACTGCCAAGAACATCATCCGTGTTCATCTGACCAAAGGATAGTATGGTCATGTGAGTGCTTTCTGAAACCGCGAAGCTTAGTCTCACATCGCTCTCCAAGGTCAACGAAGGCGTCTCAACCCAGAGAGACTCAAGGATCAGTGTTCTTTGCAACCTCTTCAAGCGCTTCAAGAGAAATGACAATGAGAATGTCCAGCTCACATTTGACCGCCTCACTGATATCACAAATGAGCTTCACGCACTCGGCGCCACAGAGATCACCAAGCACGAAATCGTCAAGACACTCTTGATATCGCTTGATAGCTCATTTGATACCCTGGCCCTGATGATTCAAGAACGCCCTGAATTCAAGACTCTCGACCCGTCTGACATACTTGAGAGGCTCAACACACATGAGTTCTAGTTATCTGATAAAAGAGATATCTATGGTCCCAACTATGGCCGTACTCGCGCTTTGAAGGCAAAGGTTGTTTCCTCATCTGAAGAAGAATCATTGCTTTTCCGAGGATCACGAAGACATTGGAAAGGAGCTTGCTATGCTTGTGAAGAAGTTCAGAAGTTCACCAAGAAGGAAGGCTTCGGAAAGTCTTCAAGATCCAGCTCTAGAAATGATGAAGCTTCCACACGTGATCACAAGAAGAGAACATGCCACAAGTGAAAGAAACCTGGTCACTACATCTCTGAGTGTCCACAGTGGGATAATAAGACCAAGAAGAAGAAGAAGAGCAAGGAATCCTCAAAGTCTTCTTCAAAGTCATCATCAAAGTCTTCATCACACAAGAAGAGCTCATCTGGCAAGGCTCGTGCTTTTGGTTGCAAGGAGATGGATTCAGAGGAGCAGTCTGCATCTGATGAGGCAGAGGTGGAGTCTGAGGAGGAGTCCGATTCAGGCGTGGCCAGCTTGGCTCTGGTTACTGCCTATGTTGCCAAGTCCATCTTCAACTCTGAAGACAATGGATCCGCCACCAACGCCGATGCTGATGATAAGGACGAATCTGCTCCCACCTACTACTTCATGGCACGCGGTGCCAAGGTAAACTCACGCGATGCTTACTTTCAAACATCAAGTGAAGATGACTCTGAATGTGAATCTAAACCTAGCTACAAAACAATTTCTAAAATTTCAATTGAACAATAGAATGCCATGGAACAAATACAAAAATTGCTAGACAAAAGCGATGACCTGTTGGACGCGGAAATGACCCGATCTCAGTCCTTAATTGAAGACATCAAAAATCTTCATGTTAAGTACGAGGAACTTGAAAGTCGTCATGAAACGCTCTCAACAACTCATGAAAAGCTTTCCTACGATTATCTTCAAAGGAAGCAAGAACTTGAGAACTTGAGAGCGGCTCGTGAAGATCTTCAAAAAGAGAACGAGTCACTTTGCGCTCAACAGATCAGTTCTGCTCAGGAAGGATTTGAACCACCATATCTAAAATGTCTTGAGCGTGATAACAATGTCTCTATTGCTGAATGTTCAACTGCTGCTACTGCTGCAATATCTTCAACTGCTGATGTGGTAACTAACCCCTCTACGGAGGAACCACTTCTATTCCTGATGAGAATGACAGGTTGAAGACATTGCTTGAGACGGGAATGTACAAAAGTCTGAAAGGGCATCAAACACTATGTGATGTCCTCAAAAAGCATATTCTGAACCGAAACCCAGGAAAAAGGGTGTTGGGTTCGAGAGGAAAATGAATGTTGATGGTTCTTACTGGAAGCCTGAGCAGTACCCCAAAACCACATGGGTTGCTGCAAAGGGATCTTCAGTGGATCCGTCTACCTTGTTTGGCTTCACTTGTTGTAACATCCCAAATTTTCAATTTGGAATGTTATACCTAGATCATCACTTGCATATCATATTTTATTGCATGTTGGCTCGATCCTAGAAATTTCACGCAACTCAAGGACCCATAGAGAGAGTTGGAGATTTCATTATTTTCATATTTGAGTTTTCTCAAATTTTGAAAATAGGATCATTTGATTTTATTTATTTTATCTTCAATTATTTCTACTGTCAAAATATGAGAGAGGGAATAAAATGGCTTTCCCAAAGTAAAGGAATAATGAAGATTTAATAAAAAAATCAAATAAGATTTTTATTTGGAGTGTTTCGCTATTTTATTTGAATTTAGGAAAAATGTGCATTTTTCAAAATTGCATTTAGGCGCCAAATAAATGTTCATCTTGTCCGGCTTGATTTTAGAAGCCGGAGAAAATTTATTTCGGGATTTTTAGAGTCCGTTTAGTATTTCTTTCATTAGTTTTTTCTATGCGGAATTAATTAAAAAAAACGGAAACCGCCTATGGGCCGGATCCGGCCAGGACTCCTCTAGCCAGGGGGCTTTAAATAGCGCCACCCGGAGCCGCCCCAGCCCAAGCCGCCCCGCCCCAAACCCTAACCCTAGCCGTCGCCGCCGCCGCGCCGCCACGAGCCGCCGCCGCCCGTCCCGCCGCCCCAGCCGCCAAGGGTGACCCCGCCGCCGCCGGTTTTTTTAGAAAACCGTTCGGTTTTCCGTCGGTTTTCGCCGTTTTTATTAGTTTAGTTTTTTTATTAGATCGGTTTTTTTTCGGTTTAGGTTAAATAGCGAGCGTTCGCTTGTTCGTTCGTTTTAACGAACGCGTTCGTCGCTTAGATCCAGTTAACGAACGTTCGTTCGTTCGTTAATCTGTTCGTCGTTTTTTCTTTTTCTCGGATTTTCCGCGATTATTTCTGATCGCGATTTCTGATCCGATTTTTGTTTTAGTATAACTTTTCGCTCGTTTGTCGGAATCAGGCGATTCAAGCGCCTGGAGTTTGGTCTCGAAACCCTCTTTCCGAATAATCAACCCAAACAATTTTTTGCTTCTGTAAAAATTTGACTTAGGTCCAGATTAGTAAAACGAAGTTGTTTTCTTTCGCCGTTTGACTTTCGTTGCTTCGTTTGATTTGACTTTTTTGCAAACCGGAGTTCTTAAGTTGAACTTTCTGGTTAGATCTTTTATTTGAGTTTTATCTGTGCATTAGTTGAGTACTTATTGAGTGTTTGTTTGTTTGCGATAGAGTACCCGGAGTGCGCCGCTTGCTACTTTGAATCTCTAGGTTTCACGGATCATCAGCAAGGCAAGTAACACTTTGATCATATCCTTTTCATACCCAATTTTTTTATGCATTAAATCAATCCTCAAACATTGCATGATTAGGATCTAATTAAATTGTGGGTTTTGGGAAGTAGATGAGGTAGTACCTATTACCTGTTTCATTGTCAAACCCTTGGGAGTTACTCCTACATCTGCTTATTATGCCATTCTATGCTAGTAGACGTGGATTGGGTGAGTGTATCCATGACAGATGTGAGATTGTTAATTAATGGTTTATCTAAGGTGGCAACTTAAACACACATCCGGGTGGATTGAGGTACTGGGTATTCCAGATTGCCTGCTTTTTTTGGACCGCCACCCAGTGCTCAAAGGGATCATGAGATTATTCATGCTAGAAACTTCCGTGTGTAGCCGAAGCTACTATGGGCTCTAGCATAGTTGACTAAGTCGTGCGAACTCTTACAAGTGGTAGACTAGCAGATGTAGGGGATGTAGGTTGGTACGGTCTACCCATTCGTAAGGTGCTAGCGCACGAAAGACTATGTCTCGGTCATCCGCTTTCTCAAACACCATGTAGTGCGAGAATCTTAATGGAGGAGATCGAGTCTTGTGGGGAAAAGTGCACAAACCTCTGCAGAGTGTATCAAACTAATCATGGTTAGCCGTGTCCCCGGTTATGGACATCTTGAGTATCTAGTACTTGGATATCATGTGAATCTCATCACATTACTTTAATTAATATTGTTGGGTTTTAATGATGATGCTTAATTGGGATTGAGAATGCTGTCAACCATTCTCAATTTTTAACAACCACAATGATAGTTAAATAAAATTTATTCCTTTGATGTAGGGAAAAACCGGCTTTACGCAAAACTGTAACCATAGAGCTTTCCACCAGCCATATATGCATGTAGGTTAGCTTATTTCTTTCATTACTCTCTATGTGTTACATTGCCAGCATATTCCATGTGTCAATTGCCGTTTCGTGCTGCAACGCTCATGTTGCAGACTTTTCGCAACGCATTTAGTAAGGTGCCTTAGGTCGTGGTCCTATACTCAAGGATGCCGTTGGAGTTGATGGACTCGCTATTCTTCCAAGCCTTCATGTTATCGTTATTAGATGGCCTTAAGCCATGTTTATTGTAATAAGTTCTCCTTTGGAGACATTCGATGTAATAAGTGTGTGTTTGCTACTCTGTTATAAATCCTTCAAGTACTGTGTGGTGTCAGCATTACTGATCCAGGGATGACACCTGAGCACAGAGATCAGACTATTCGAGGTCTGGTCGCTACACTTGTGCTAACCCGATTATCATTGATGAATCCTTTGATGCAAACTATAAACTATTTAAGAATAAGAATGGGGAAGTGTTTGCCAGATATATTGGTACTAACTGCAGGAATGGGCCACCTATGAAGAAGATCTGGGTGCCCAAAAGTTGTCTTGAGAATCTTCCTGTGAATGTCATCATGACACCACCTGGGAAGAAGACAAACCCCAGACTAAAGGCTTCATGTGGTCCAAAGGCTTCATACAGACAGAGGACTCACCAGAGTCACCCTAACGCCAATGTTTTGCAGGGAAATCATACTCAGACTTGTGAATATGAGTGTGTTTCTTCAAACCGCTATGTCCATAAGACCAAGAACTATTCGGCTTATTCTTATGAGTATTATTCACCTCCTGCAAGGCTATTTGCTAGGGCTCCAAAGCCGAAGTTCTCCAATGCTGCACTTAGACTCATTGCTTCTAAGCCACCCCTGAAGATGTGGGTGGTTAAGAAAAATTAACTCTCTTATGCAGGGAAAGGTCTCCAGCCGGAAATCAAAGGCGTCTGGTGCTTATGCTGGGGACCTAAAACATCTTGTGGGGCGCAAGATGAAATGCCCAAATGGTCTTACTATGTATTTTGTTACTGGATTCCTTGACCGTCATCATATCTGCCCTAACCAGGATCTGAACTTTGATAATATGCTTGTTCGTCAAATGTTTATGCTTCACATTTCCCTTGGTGAAGCCTATCCCCCTAACTGCACTGTAGGGTACGATATCAAAGGCTTCTGAGTGGATTATGGACAGTGGATGCACTAACCACATGATTGGTGATCGAAGTCTTCTCATGGACTCAACCTTACGTCCATCTGACAAAAGTCACATCACATTTGCTGACACTGGTAAAAGCAAGGTATTGGGTCTAGGTAGAGTTGCAATCTCAAAGGATCAGCACATGGATAAAGTGATGCTTATTGAATCCCTTAGTTTCAACTTAATGTCTATCTCAATGCTTTGATACTTGAACATGATTGTGATATTTGGAAAATATCATTGCCTTGTTCTTATGGAATCTGACAAGTCTCTAGTATTTGAAGGGTATCGGAAAGATGATCTGTATATGGTAGATTTCTCAGTAGGACCATATTTGGTCGTATGTCTTCTAGCAAAAGCTTCAGAATGCTGGCTCTGGCATCGAAGGCTAGGGCATGCTGGTATGAGAAACTTGTACACTATCGCGAAGAAGAAACACGTCATAAGCATCGAGGGCGTCAAGTTCAAGAAGGATCATCTGTGTGGTGCCTGCGAAGCTGGAAAGATGACAAGGGCCAAGCATCCCTTGAAGACAATTATGACGACATCTCGTCCCTTTGAGCTGCTTCACATGGACTTATTTGGCCCTACTCACTACTCTACTCTTACTACCACTGCTTGCCTCTATGGCTTCGTCATTGTTGATGATTATTCAAGATATACATGGGTGCATATAATCCTCTACAAGAATGAAGTGCAGGATGTCTTCAGACGATTCGCCAATCGTGCCATGACAAACTATGGCATCAAGATCAAGCACATCAGAAGTGACAAAGGCACAAATTTCAAGAACACCGGACTCGACACTTTTCTTGATATATTGGGCATCACTCATGAGTTCTCAGCTCCATACACACCTCAGCAGAATGGCATCATGGATCGCAAGAACAAAACCCTCATTGAGGTGGCTCGGACGATGCTTGATGAGTACAAGACTCTAAGGAAGTTCTGGCCTAAAGCCATTGATACTGCATGCCACGTCATCAACCGTGTTTATCTTCACAAGCTTCTAAAGAAGACATCCTATGAGCTTCTAACTGGTAAGAAGACAACGCGCCATTACTTGAGTATTTGGTGCTAGGTGCTGGATCAAGGATCCACATCACACTTCAAAATTTGCACCAAAAGCACATGAAGGTTTTATGCTTGGATACGTAAAGGATTCACACTCCTATAGAGTCTTCAACCTCTTTCACTATAAAGTGGTTGAAACTGTGGATGTGCAGTTCGATGAGACTAACGGCTCGCAAAGAGAGCACCTGCCAAATGTGCTAGATGAAGTCCCACCTAATGAATCGATCAAGCTTATGGGTACTGGAGAAATCATACCTTCAGAGGCACAGGCTGAAGAGGAACTTATCATTTCTGCACTTAGTCAACCTGAAGATACTGCTCAGCCTGAAGCCAATGCTGAAGACGAAGACAATGATCGGCAAGGGCAAAATCTTCGACCAATTCATCCTCGTGTTGCAAATGAAGTACATATTTAGAACATAATTGATAGCATCAATGCACCTGGTCCACTCACTCGTTCAAGAGCAACACAACTAGAAAATTTCTGTGGGCACTTTGCATTCGTCTCTATATCTGAACCCAAGAAAGTTGCTGAAGCCTTCATGGAACCTAAATGAGTTCAAGCTATGCAAGAAGAGCTTCAACAGTTCGAGCTGAACAATGTATGGGAACTGGTCAAGCGTCCTGATCCTCGCAAGCACAATATCATAGGCACCAAACGGATCTATCGCAACAAACAAGATGAGCATGGTCAAGTTGTTAGAAACAAGGCTCATCTCGTTTCTCAAGGATACACTCAAGTTGAAAGGATTGACTTTGATAAAACATTTTCTCCGGTGGCTAGGCTTGAAGCCATTTGCATACTGCTAGCCTATGCCAACTATCACAACATCCTCCTGTACCAAATGGATGTGAAGAGAGGTTTTTTCAATGGCAAGATTGAAGAAGAAGTGTGTGTTGCACAACCACCTGGCTTTGAAGATCCAAAACATCCTGACATGGTATACAAGCTGAATAAGGCACTGTATGGCCTCAAACAAGCCCCTCGCGCTTGGTATGACACACTCAAAGACTTCCTGAAGAGCAAAGTCTTCAAACCTAGTTCCCTGGATCCCACTCCCTTCACAAAGACATACAATGGTGAACTGTTTGTGTGCCAGATCTATGTGGATGACATCATCTTCGGCTGCACTGACAAGAGATACAGTGATGAGTTTGGGCACATGATGCAGGAGCAATATCAGATGTCCATGATGGGTGAGCTGAAATTCTTCCTCGGTCTTCAAATCCGTTAGTAGAGCAACGACATCTTCATATCTCATGATAAATACCTCAAAGATTGCCTGAAGAAGTTTGGAATGCAAGACTGCATAGGGTACACGACGCCAATTCCAGCCAAAGGTCAATTGGGTCTCGATGACAATGGTAAAGAGTTCGATCAAAAGGTATACCGCTCCATGATTGGTTCTTTACTCTATTTATGTGCATCTTGTCCATATATAATGCTTAGTGTTTGCATCTGTGCCCGATTCCAAGCGGCACCAAAGGAATCGCATCACTTAGCTGTGAAGCAAATTCTTTGATATTTGGCTTACACCCCAACACTAGGATTATGGTATCCAAAGGGCTCAGAGTTTGATCTAGTTGGATTCTCAGATGCTGATTATGCTGGTGACAAGGTTGATCGCAAGTACACATCAGGCACATGTCACTTTCTTGGACGATCTCTCGTCTGTTGGTCTTCAAAGAAGCAGAACTGTGTATATCTCTCCACTGCTGAATCTGAATACATTCCTGCTGGATCTTTCTTGCTGCACTCAGCTTCTATGGATGAAGCAAACTCTCAAGGACTATGGCATCCATCTGAAGGAAGTGCCACTTTATTGCGACAATGAAAGCGCCATCAAGATTGCCAACAACCCAGTCCAACACTCGAAGACAAAGCACATCCAGATCCGTCATCACTTTCTCAGGGATCATGTCATGAAGGAAGATATTAACATCATTCACGTCAACACTGAAGAGCAATTGGCAGATATCTTCACGAAGCCCTTGGATGAGAAAAGGTTTTGCATGTTGCGGTGTGAGCTAAATATCTTACAATCCTCAAATTTCATGTGATTGGACACACATCCTAACGCTTATGCATGTTGATGACTTAGATGTGCAACACATGAAGTAACGTATATCTTCAATCAATGAAGACATACACTCTAAGTGTGAATACATTAACGCGGAATTTGACTTCAGAGCGCCACGATAATTGTGCGTCGTGTCTGGGTCTAATACTTCCTATACGGTGGTTAACACACCACCAAATTCTTGTTTGAAGTGTTTCCATTGGCGTCATTATTGCATAGTCTTCACATTTGATTTGTCTTCAACGTTGATTCGACTTCATGTTTATTTTCACAATGTTGAGTTGGTCTTAGGCTGATATATACATATATTCGTGTTCTGTCCTCTACACCATTCACTTATAGCTATGTCTTCATATTTGAATTTTTCTTGATCTAAGTGAATGTGATCGGACCCTACCCCCCTTCTGTTCTTCTACCTCAAATTCTATCTATCCAAATCATATGCATTCTATTGAAACCTGTCGATTGTCTTCTCTGAATCCTTGTCAGCAGAAGACAAAGTGACAAAAGTGTAAATCTGTTTTTAATGCCATATCCTGATTGCCTGAATATCGGAGAAGCCGGAACAACCACCCGACAATCCAGGCGTGCATGGGAACATGGAACAACTTTCAATATGTTGCATGCATGACATGTGTCCTTCAGAAGTGAACCGCCAGGGGCACCTGTGTAATTACGATGTGCTGTCCCTTTCCTTATAAATACACAACTCACCGTGGTCATTATCTCTACTTCCATCTCGCCACCTCGCACAAACCCTAGCGCCTCCGCTAGCTCGCATCGACGCCGGAGACGAAGCGCTTAGCTGCCGCGACTTCTTCGACGCCGTCCTCTCGCCGGCCGCGGACCTTGTCCTCTCCGCCGCCGCCGTAGATGTCTTCCACCGCCAAGTTAGGGCGCAGGAGATTGAACTGCTCGGCCTCCCTCTCAACCTCGTCTAGCAGTTCATCAGCGGTAAATAAAACTTACTTTTTACTGCCTTTTTGATCCGTCAAATCCATCCACTTCAACTAAAAGTGGTTTCTTCACTTCCAAATCTAGATTTGTCTTTATCTACATCTCATATCATGCCAAGTATATTCACTTATGCTTCATAACTAGTTAGATTCCTCACTTGTACTTATTCATGGATTTGTACAACCGAACCAACTCTCATCAAATAAGTGAATGTCTTCGCACTATGAGGTCAATGTCTTCAAACTGATTTATCTTCAAATCTTCTGATAATGCATATGACCTCTTCCCCTTTCCTCGCACCTCTAATGCTCTCACAAGTACATGTCCATGGGAGAATCCCTTGGTTCTCATAGTCTGCGTTCATTTGCAGAGTTCTTACAGTGTCACATCAACTCTCCTGAAGAACTCTCCTGAAGCCAGTTCCTGTCTGACCAGCAAAAGGAAGCCATTCACTGTCTTGAAGCCATTCAGTTTGAATATAAGGGCAACTAAGAAATCAGCAAGAAAAGGTGGCAGGCAGCACCGTGGAGATAAGGCTAAGGATTTGCCTCCAGATATATTTGAAATGTACAAGACATATCCGGAAGAAAGCTATGGCCAGCGCAAGACTCGAATCCAATGGATTCAAAGATATTGGGCAGACGAATGGTTCAAATACAGATTTGTGACCCCTGAATATGCAGAGAAGAACACAATCAAGCGCCCATGGGGAGATATTCTGTACATAAATCTGCAGCCCAAGTCCAAGTCCGAAGCCATTGCTCAAGGCTTCTACCCATGCATGGTTCGCGGACCGAAGCCAGAAAATGCCAACCCATCATCTATGTTATGGTGTCATGAAGACAATCTTTTCAAGCGCAACTATCCCGCAAAAAGATTCTTTGTGAAGAACAAGAAGGATCTGGGCCTCAACTTCAATCCTGGTCCATCTGCTCCTAGGGCTGATGGCACACGCGATGCCAATCCCAATGTCATCGGCCCCTTGGACAACGTTGATGGCCTCCTCTCTCATATCGCAGCTCAGAGGGCCACTGTGGAGCAATCAGGTGATGACGCAGATTCTGAAGATGCGCCTGCTCCACCGAAGCCAAAGAAGAAGAAGACAAAGGCTTCAAAGTCCTCAGTCACACCAAAAGCTTCGACTGTGAAGCCATTGGCCACTGCACCTCCTGAACCCAGTATGCAATCTGAAGACTTATCTCGTGTCTCCAAGCAGACTGAGAAGTCCAAGAAGAATACGAAGCCCATGAAGATTTCTGGGCATGAACTTACTCCAGCTGCCGTTCTACGGAACGAAGATGAAACCATTGATTTGTCAAGCGATGAAGATCTTGGTGATGATGCCCTTGAGATGCTGATCAAGAGCAAACAAGAGGCGAAGATCTTCAACGATCTTCCCCTCTTTGACGTTAATATACTGAACAACTTCATTGATGAGTGGTTCGACGACCAGAGCATGAGCATCGATGATCTTCAGCTTCCTGTGGATATCAGCATCACCTTCCATGGAGCCATTGCTAATGAGTTGGCCTTGGCTCAGAAGATTGTTGACCTCAAGAACAAAATTGATTATGAGAAGGCTCACTTCAAGAAGAACATGGCCAAGCTCAGTGTGGCAGATGTTCAGATCTTCAAGAAGATGCAGCGTGACCTCAAGGAAGAGTTTCACAAGAAGCGTGAAGAAGCAAAAGGCTCACGATAGCGGATGAAATACTTCGTAGAGAAATGTGTTCAAGCACACAATGAGGCTGAGAAGCGCAAGGCTCTTGGGCGTCCTGGCATCGACCCCAAGATGGCTGCCAAGCAAAAGAAGTCTGTTGTGGCCCAAACTGAAGTACCAAGGCAGGAAGCACCTCGCATTGTCTTCCCTGCTAGCATGACAGGCTCGAAGCCTAAGGTCCCCTCACCTGCTTCAGAACTGAAGAAGACAAGGGCAGCTGAAGCCGAAGCCAAGAAGCGCAAGCACAAGAATGCTACTGATGGTGCCCCATCAACGAAGAAGCTGAAGGCAAAGTCTTCAAAGAAAGAGCGTGCTGCTGCCACCAAGCCCCTTGTTGTTGAGCCCATTTTTGTTGCCCGTCCAGCCTCCACCAACCAAGAACGTCGCCTTGTGATCCACGAGCCTACTTTCACAGAGGCTCATGAAGATGAAGAAGTTCTAGCTGTTGACCCCATCACAGCTGAAGACATTGGTTGTGATGACAATGTTGAAGATGATGAAGTCCTTCCTCAACTCGAGCACCAAGTGGTATCATCGCCTATTCTTACGAACATCAAACTCATCAGCATTGGTCGTCCCTTGACACCAGTTGCTCAGGATGATTCGTGGGCCGATCGCCCTCAACAAGACACCCCCATTCATGATGAGACACCCAGAACTCCACCACCTCAAGTCCCCACTCCGGTTCTTGACGAGGACAACTACATGGTGCAGACCACTCCATCACCACAGTCATCACCCGCATTTTGTAGGCTTCGAAAAGGCCCTAGTCCACAGGTCACCATGTCAAGAATTCCAGAAGGGGAAGCGCAACAAAGCTCAGTAGCACGTCAAGTGTTTCCTGAAGCCACCCCTACTGTGAATGTCTATCAGTCTGAAGCAAAAGCTGCTGAAGACATTCCGGCTGCATCAGCCGATGAAAATCAAGAAACAAGAGAAGAAGAAGAAAGAGTTGCCTGTGACGCCCGGATAATCATGCTACAGTAATCTCACATTAATGGTGCGACGTCACCTTTGTCACTTTAATTAATCTCGGGTTAATTTAAAACCGTTTCAAATTTAAATCCTAAATAAGTCAAACGACAAAAGTTTTCAAATACTAAAACAAAAATGTTCGGGCTATGTCAATTATTGCATCGGTAATTATGGTGAAGTAAACACATTTTTATGAAATGCCTAAATACTTTTAAATGAATTTAAACAGAAAAGGAATAATAAAATAAAATACAAAAATAGAAAACAAAACAAAACAAAACAAGAATTAAAAGGCCCCCTGACCAACTGGGCCAGGCGGCCCAGCTCACCGGCCAGGCCGGCCCACTTGGCCCAGCCGGCCGACCCACCCTTGCCTTATCCCCACGAGGGGGGAAACCCTAACCACCCCGTCATCCACTCGCCCCCCACTCCCTCTCCCCCACCCCCTCGCTCTGGATCTGGATCGGGAGGATCCCGATCCCCTCCTCCCTCGCTCGACGCCCGATGCCGCCTAGACCACGCCGGAGGCCACGTCGCCGGAGCCTCCACCGCCGGCCTGCTTCCACCTCCCCACCGGACCAGGGCTACCGGACCGCACCGTCATCATCTCCTCCCCGCCGGTCCTCACTGACCCTCGCCGCCCGAGGACCCCGTCGTTGCTCGCCGCCCAGGACCGCTTCACCACCGGCCGCGGCCTTCCTCCGCCCGCCCCTGCCGTCGGTGCCTCCCTGCGCCTCCATTCCATGCCCGGTCGTGGCCGATGCTCGCCCGCATCTCGTCACCGCCCTGCGCGCCTCGACGTCCTCCTCGTCGCTCGCTGCCGGCCTCCCCGAGCGCTTCCCCGAACCCTGTTCGCCGTGAGCTCCTACTGCGCGTCCCCTTCTTCCCCCCACTGCTTTACTCGTTGTTCCACCATCGCACGTGCGCACCGCGCCTAGACACCTATGGTCACCGTGGCCATTCCCCTCCGTGCGCGCCTCCCGCGCCATGAACGCTCACACCACGACGCCCGTGAGGTAGCCCCTCCAGTCGCAGCCCCAGCGCCCGCCCTCATGCTCCCAGTGTCGCGCTGCTGCTCCAGCCGTCCGGCTGGCTGCGGCCCATGCCTCGGCTCTTGGCGTAGCCCTGCCGGCTGCGCCTCTGCCAGATTGGGCAGGTCCATTCTAATTGGGGGTTAGATTAGCACTAACCCCCTCCTAGTTAGACACTAACAATGGGCCATGCCCCTGTTTAAGTAAAACAAAAAAAAGTAAAAGATTAATTAAATAATAATTGTTAATTAATTAGTAAGTTAATTAGTTAACTTAATTAACCTGCTTAATAACCTAATCAACCGGTTTAGTTAATCAAATGTTGTTTAGTAAAACATGTATGAATGACATGCGGGCCCCATGGGCCCTTTTGACCAGTCAACGGCCCAGTCAAACGTTGACTGGACATTTGACCAGGGCCCCACCTGTCAGCCCCTTAGGCACACTATGGGTACACTTTCTGTGTACCCATAGCATTTAAATACAATTTAATTTCGAATTAAATTAAATCCAGAAATTAGAAAAAATCAATGAAAACTTTAATAATTAATATAAAATAATCTGTAGCTCGGATGAAAATACTTTGTACATGAAAGTTGCTTAGAACGACGAGACGAATCCGAATACGCCCTCCGTTTGTCTATCACATGTCCCTAGCATAGCAAACATTGAACTTTTCCCCTCTGGTTCATCTATTTGACAGACGTCCGGAACCGGGAAAACTTTCTCGGATGTTATCCTCCTTCGCCGGTATCGCCTAGCGCTGCGTTAGAACACCTCTAGCACCGCTTATTGTCTTGTTATGCTTATGTTTGTGTGTATTTACTGTTTCTTCCCCCTCTTCTTCTCCGGTAGACCTCGAGACCGCTGCTGATGCCCCTGTGATCGACTACGTCGACGACGACCCCTCCTTGCCAGAGCAACCAGGCAAGCCCCCCCCTTGATCACCAGATATCGCCTACTCTCCTGTATACTGCTTGCATTAGAGTAGTGTAGCATGTTACTGCTTTCCGTTATTCCTATCCTGATGCATAGCCTATCTTTGCTACTTCTGTTGATACCTTTACATGCAATCCTACTTGCCTAGTATAGGATGCTAGTATTTCCATCTGTGGCCCTACATTCTTGTCCCTCTGCTGTGCTATGCTATCGGGCCGTGATCACTCGGGAGGTGATCACGGGTATATACTTTATACTTATACATGATACATGTGGTGACTAAAGACGGGTCGGCTCGTAGGAGCACCCGCGAGTGGATCTTTGTGGCGGAGCGACAGGGCAGGTTGAGACCACCTAGGAGAGAGGTGGGCCTCGCCTCGCTCGGGCGCTCATGGATACTTAACACGCTTAACGAGATCTTGGTATTTTATTTGAGTTGGGTCGTTGACCTTATACGCACTAACCGCCACATGGGACAAGATATGGGCAACCGGCGTCGTGGTATCGGTACCGGCACTTCGTGATGTCGGCCGATCGAGCGCTGCCGGATTGGACTGGAACGCCTACTAGGCTAGGTATGCTTCCGGCCGCGTTCGCAATGTGCAGGTGTGCTAAGGGCGATGGGCCCAGACCCCTGTGCGCTTAGGTTTAGACCGGCGTGCAGACCTCTCTGTTGTGCCTAGGTGGGCTGCGACGTGTTGATCTTCCGCGGCCGGGCATGACCCAGAAAAGTGTGTCCGGCCAAATGGGATCGAGCGTGTCGGGTAATGTGGTGCACCCCTGCAGGGAAGTTAATCTATTCGAATAGCTGTGATCTTCGGTAACAGGACGACTTGGAGTTGTACCTTGACCTTATGACAACTAGAACCGGATACTTAATAAAACACACCCTTCCAAGTGCGGATATAACCCGGTGATCGCTCTCTAACAGGCAACGAGGAGGGATCGCCGGGTAGGATTATGCTATGCGATGCTACTTGGAGGACTTGATCTACTCTCTTCTACATGCCGCAAGACGGAGGCTGCCGAAGCTTAGTCTTGATGTGATTAGCTATCCCCCTCTTATTCTGGCATTCTGCAGTTCAGTCCACCGATATGGCCCTTTACACATATACACATGCATATGTAGTGTAGCTCCTTGCTTGCGAGTACTTTGGATGAGTACTCACGGTTTATTTTCTCCCTCTTTCCCCCCTTCCCTTCTACCTAGTTACCGCAACCAGATGTCGGAGCCCAGGAGCCAGACGCCACCGTCGACGACGACTCCTACTACGCTGGAGGTGCCTACTACTACGTGCAGCCCGGCCCGGCGACCAGGAGTAGTTTAGGAGGATCCTGGCAGGAGGCCCGCGCCTCTTTCGATCCAGATCCTGCTTTGTGCTAGCCATCTTATGGCAACTTGTTTAACTTATGTCCGTACTCAGATATTGTTGCTTCCGCTGACTTCGTCTATGATCGAGCACTTGTATTCGAGCCCTCGAGGCCCCTGGCTTGTAATATGATGCTTGTATGACTTCTTTTATTTGTAGAGTTGTGTTGTGATATCTTCCCGTGAGTCCCTGATCTTGATCGTACACATTTGCGTGTATGATTAGTGTACGATTAAATCGGGGCGCCACAAGTTGGTATCGAGCCGACCGCCTCAGAGGAATCCCCCGTCCAAACTCCTTGGCCGAAGTCGAGTCTAGTCATTGCAAAAACTTTTACTAAAATGGCTTTGTGCCTTACGGGCCCACGTCGCCATTGGGTGGTATTTGGATCTTTTACTCCTCGATCTTTACTCTGGGACTCTGAGCTCTCTTCTACTCGGGTTAAATGATTTTGCTAAATACAAAACTAACTTTAGGTTCTCGCTAGTACTTTCTCCCGGAGAGCCCCTCACTTCAGATGATCGCTCACAGTGCTAGAAGATTCGAAGTTACTCTACGGTGTTCTCTCGAGTCTTTACGCCATCGCTTTATGTATTTCCTTCCACCGTCAACCTCTATGAAAACTGCATACACTTGCCATTCATACAATTATTCCCCGTTGATCTTGTTAATACAAGATGCCTCGAAATACTGTCTGTTGTCCCGAGAATCCTTAGAGCTTACTGCCTTGCAGTTCTTTACCACATGAATACCCCTACAAATAAGTTCTTGCACTTATCGAGTATCCGCCCATCCCCAGTTGATTCAAGCAATTCACAAAAGTCTTCGAAATACTATTTGCACTTCCGAAAATCCTGAATATCCTATTGCTCTTGAAATTCTTGCTTGCTTGCAATATGGTTAATCCCATAAGTCTGGTAATCTTATTGGTAACCTTTTTCACTTATTTTGAGTACATTAATTTGATATGCTTGCGAATGCTCGCAATCATCAAGCAATTAGAATTCTTCCCTTCGGCTTAGACGTCACTTCAGACATGAGTTGGTTCTCGACCAATCAATTTGCCGTTGATTGTACCCCCCTAAGCCTACTCAACTTATCCATGATTAGTCAGAGCGTCTGCTTCTGATCCTTCGATTTGGAATCATAATTCGTTTGCATTTAAGCTTCGAATTATTCAGATGATTCCATAACCTGTTGCATTTGCATTCTTTTCCCTTCTGATTGAGTACCAATACTCACATCAGGTTCCTTGTGGTCTGCGAGACCATTTGCTTGGTTATTATCCGACCGTGTCCTTCATTTACAATAACCTTGAGAGTTCCTCCCCTGATACATAATTCCTTTGGTAAATTATGTCTTCTGCCTTTGGCAAGTTATATCCTATGCCTTGTCAACCATGCTCTGCTTCGAGCACGTGTTAATTGACCCTAAAGTTCATGGTATATGTTCTAAGATACCCCGATGGGCTGAACCTATGCTTTCCATAATCTATGTGAACCCGAAAGTTTTCACGGGTCATACTCCTCTGGTAATTCACCAGGTAGGTTTTGACACTGAAATCATTTTTATTTTGAGGAGTGAATGAAAGGTTATGCATTGGAGAAGTGGGATTCGACCTTGAACTTTGCGTTCATGCCCATGGACACGATGTAGAACTTATCATGGAAGCTGCTCGTGAAAATAATTACCCCCTTGTTATGAGTTCATCTTGTATCTGTGGTTTGATCATTTATGATTGTGGTTCCGACCATAATTTCTTCCTTTGGTTCCATTTCTCGGACAAGTTAAAGTGCTTGTCTTCTATTGATCAATACACCCCACTTCAACCTTTAATTTGATATGCCTTCGAGTATTATCCACCTGGTATCTCGAGGATATCATGCCGTTGCACTACATCTTATCAATTTGTAATGGAGTAATAACTTTCCCTATCAGAGTCACTCCACGAGTTCTGGGTTATTGTCAACCGAGAACATCGATAAGTGAATTGATTCCGCGCTCCGACCTTCGATACGATAACTCTTAAGTAATTTTCGTTGCTTATGAGTTTAATAATCCTTCAAGTCATTCCGAGCCTGATTGGCTATATCATTATCGTGCTAAATTTTAACCGTGCTACCTAGTCCTTCCCGGAGCACAATTTTCGACGATGAGCTAAGCTTACATCGATATTCCTCGTCATATCATTACGCCTTGAACAACAAGCTTGATTTCGTGTTTGTGGCATACCCGTGGGTCCAATAACCTTTTGCTTCATCATTCCTTTGACTTGATGTCATCGCCAATCGATTACATCTTCATGAAATCACTCAACAAATGTGTCATGATCATCATCAACATCGTGAGCTCTTGTAGGATATCAATCAAGTACATGATGGGAAATACTATCCTTGCTCCTCGATGATTGTGTTATCATCGTCAACATTCTTGCCTTTCCCCAACAAAAACTTGTTCATGTTATGGATGCAACTTGCTATCCAGCTTGTATGATGTTCTACCTTGAAGTTTTAATGTACTTGATGACAAGGATGTTGTGAGGATTGCTCCACATCTTAAAAATTCTTGGTATAGTGATACTTCTCACCATCACCATTCTTTCTTGGTCCTCGTGTTGATTCCAACCGGGGTACCAACAAGTGAACGGTGCTGCTTGGATTTTGCCCTTCTAGCAACCCTATTGCTTTGAAGTTAATGGTCGGCCGTTCATTCTTGGACTATAGATTATTGAATCATCATTCTGACATTGGTCGTGCAACCCAACCCATATTTCGGGCGCACCTTTCAACCAATGTTTAATTGTGTATGTTTTCTTCGAGCATACCTCATTACATCATTTGATCTAGCAAATGTTATCTCTTTGTTCATATAATTGAGGAAATCCATCTTTTTGGAAATCTCAATTATTTAGCGCTGAGTCCACCAACCATCTCCTCCCCTCTCCTTGATTTAATGATGAATTCTTGTTCCGGAACTTGCTTCCATAGTTCATATCCCGAGAATCTTACAATGTCATCCCGACAATTTGTGTTGCACCTTTCTTCTCAGGCATCCCGAGTCTGAGGTATCCTGCCACCTATCAGAACTGAATCTCGGTCTGATATGATGGTTGGAACATAATTCCAAGAGTTATAACTTTGGTCTTAATATGACCTGGTAAGGTGGTGTCATTCGTAGCCCACCTGGCCGGAGGCCCTATTGTTATAGTTTCCTTTTTAACAAGGTTAAACATTTTTCCATGAGGAAATCGAATGCCTTGTTTAATAAGTTTAGCATGATGGATCCTTTGTGTATCCAAAGTCCGACCTTTGCTTGAAGACCAAGTCAATGCTATCTCGAAGCATGTCTGTGATACTCCAATTTTCAACAAGAACATTTAAAGCCCAATGCTAAATGTTTCTTTATCAATTATCCAAACACCGCTGTATGGGTAATGTCATGAAATTTCTATCCCCTTACCTAAAGGGTTTTCTACATTATTTCCTATCATGGATATCATACTCTGCTTGTCCTTGGGAAGGATATACCCCCTGAAATATGTGTTTAAACACATTTTCCTTTCCATTGTTTTGCTTAAACCTTCTTGTGATCTATATAAGCAGTAATATTTCCCTGCTTATGTAAACACCTCGGTGTACCATCTTGTCTAGTGTAACCCTGTTACTATTGTTGATGACGTTCCGGTAGCCACAAATGGACGAGAACTTTGCCTATTGGTCCGCCTCGTTCAACGAGCAGGAAATGGTTCTCTTCGTCCCTCGCCCTTGGTACCGATGTTGTTGCCGACATAATTGACAGGCTATCCTCTGACATGCCTTGCTTACATGATCACGCAAGATGTCACCACTCCTACTTTTAACCCACGTGGTGGGCCCATAACCCACAGGTCCACTGGATCGAAACCTGACTCTTCTTTATAACCCGGATTCTAATGTATCCTTTGCACCTGGCTTCGTATGTGATTCACGAGCTGAGTGCTATACCATTGTTCATCCTGGAATCAAACACCATGTTATTCTCGTTGTTCAAGCCCCCATTCCATCTTCTGTCTAGTCATCGAATGATTGCCTACCCATTTGAAACTTTAGTACCATCGTATATTGCACTCAACGAATTCACTAAAATACAACTCGTGGGGGTACCTTGAGTATTTCCCATTGAGTTCACCATCATATGCCCAGCTTTGTGGAGACGCGTTCTTCCGGAGTTTTTCCCCTTGGTCGCGTTCGTAGTACGATGGAGTTTCCGAAGAAAGGATGCCGACTTCGTCATGATGACATGAAGTAGAGAAATGGAGACATCAACATAAAGGATCAGCTACTTCGGGAAGTGGAACAAAGACCGAGAAGACCTGTTAGAATTTCGCAACCTAGTCTTTCCCCCTTACTCCCCTCCTAAATCTCGGGATGAGATTTCTTGTAGTGGAGGAGATTTGTGATGCCCGGATAATCATGCTACAGTAATCTCACGTTAATGGTGCCACGTCACCTTTGTCACTGTAATTAATCTCGGGTTAATTCAAAACCGTTTCAAATTTAAATCCTAAATAAGTCAAACGACAAAAGTTTTCAAATATTAAAACAAAAATGTTCGGGCTATGTCAATTATTGCATCGGTAATTATGGTGAAGTAAACACATTTTTATGAAATGCCTAAATACTTTTAAATGAATTTAAACAGAAAAGGAATAATAAAAGAAAATACAAAACTAGAAAACAAAACAAAAAAAGAATAAAAAGGCCCCCTGACCAACTCGGCCACGCGGCCCAGCTCACCGGCTAGGCCGGCCCACCTGGCCCAGCCGGCCGACCTACCCCTGCCTTATCCCCACGAGGAGGGAAACCCTAACCACCCCGTCACCCATTCGCCCCCCCCCACTCGCTCTCCCCCACCCCCTCGCTCTGGATCTGGATCGGGAGGAGCCCGATCCCCTCCTCCCTCGCTCGACGCCCGATGCCGCCTAGACCACGCCGGAGGCCACGTCGCCGGAGCCTCCCCCGCCGGCCTGCTTCCACCTCCCCATCGGACCAGGGCCACCAGACCGCCCCGTCATCATCTCCTCCCCGCCGGTCCTCACCGACGCTCGCCGCCCAAGGACCCCGCCGTTGCTCGCCGCCCAGGACCGCTTCACCACCGGCCGCGGCCTTCCTCCGCCAGCCTCGCCGGTGCCACCTCAGCGCCTCGATTCCATGCTCCGGTCGTGGCCGATGCTCGCCAAGATCTCGTCACCGCCTGCGTGCCTCGACGTCCTCCTTGTCGCCGTCAGCCGGCCTCCCCGAAGCGCTTCCTCAACTCCGTTTCATTTGTGGAGCTCCATCAAGGCCCCTTCTTCCCCATCGCTCTACTCGCTGTTCCACCATCGCACGTGCGCATCGCACCTAGACACCCGTGGTCACCGTGGCCATTCCCGTCCGCAGCGCGCCTCCCCGCGCCTGGCGAACGTCTGCGCACCACGACGCCCCGCGTGAGGTCACCCCTCCGTGCGCAGTCGCGCAGCCCCGCGCCCGTCCCTCATGCTCCCGGTGTCGCTGCCGCTGTCGTTCCAGCCTTTTTCCGGCTGCCGTGCGGCCGGGACCTCGTCTCAGGCTTGGCGTAGCCCCTGCCGGCTGCGCCTCTGCCATATTGGGCAGGCCCTGGTAATTGGGGGTTAGATTAGCACTAACCCCTCCTAGTTAGCCACTAACAATGGGCCATGCCCCTGTTTAAGTAAAACAAAAAAAATTAAAAGATTAATTAAATAATAATTGTTAATTAATTAGTAAGTTAATTAGTTAACTTAATTAACCTGCTTAATAACCTAGTCAACCGGTTTAGTTAATCAAATGTTGTTTAGTAAAACATGTATGAATGACATGCGGGCCCCATGGGCCCTTTTGACCAGTCAACGGCCCAGTCAAACGTTGTCTGGACATTTGACAAGGGCCCCACCTGTCAGCCCCTTAGGCACACTCTAGGTACACTTTCTGTGTACCCATAGTATTTAAGTACAATTTAATTTCGAATTAAATTAAATCCAGAAATTAGAAAAAATCAATGAAAACTTTAATAATTACTATAAAATAATATGTAGCTCGGATGAAAATACTTTGTACATGAAAGTTGTTCAGAACGACGAGACGAATCCGAATACGCCCTCCGTTTGTCTATCACATGTCCCTAGCATAGCAAACGTTGAACTTTTTCCCTCCGTTTCATCTGTTTGACACACGTCCGGAACCGGGAAAACTTTCTCGGATGTTATCCTCCTTCGCCGGTATCGCCTAGCACTGCGTTAGAACACCTCTAGCACTGCTTATTGTCTTGTTATGCTTATGTTTGTGTGTATTTACTGTTTCTTCGCCGGTATGCTGATGCCCCTGTGATCGACTACGTCGACGACGACCCCTCCTTGCCAGAGCAACCAGGCAAGCCCCCCCCCCTTGATCACCAGATATCACCTACTCTCCTCTATACTACTTGCATTAGAGTAGTGTAGCATGTTACTGCTTTCCGTTATTCCTATCCTGATGCATAGCCTGTCTTTGCTACTTTTGTTGATACCTTTACCTGCAATCCTACTTGCCTAGTATAGGATGCTAGTATTTCCATCGGTGGCCCTACATTCTTGTCCGTCTGCTGTGCTATGCTATCAGGCCGTGATCACTCGGGAGGTGATCACGGGTATATACTTTATACTTATACATGATACATGTGGTGACTAAAGACGGTCGGCTCAGAGGAGCACCCGCGAGTGGATCTTTGAAGCGGAGCGACAGGCAGGTTGAGACCACCTAGGATAGAGGTGGGCTCGGCCCTGCTCGGTGTTCGCGGATACTTAACACGCTTTAACGAGATCTTGGTATTTGATCTGAGTTGGGTCGTTGAACTTATACGCACTAACCGCCACGTGGGACAAGATATGGGCAACCGGCGTCGTGGTATCAGCCGAAGCACTTCGTGACGTCAGCGACTGAGCGGCACGCGCCGGATTGGACTGGAACGCCTGCTAGGCTAGTCTACTTCCGGCCGCGTTCGCAACGTGCAGGTGTGCTAAGTGCGATGGGCCTGCACTTCGCGCTTAGGTTTAGACCGGCGTCTTGACCTCTCTGTTGTGCCTAGGTGGGGCTGCGGCGTGTTGATCTACCGCGGCGGGCATGACCCGTAAAAGTGTGTCCGCCAAATGGGATCGAGCGTGTCGGGTAATGTGGTGCACCGCAGGAAGTTAATCTATTCGAATAGCCGTGATCTTGGTAATGTGACGACTTGGAGTTGTACCTTGACCTTATGACAACTAGCACCGGATACTTAATAAAACACACCCTTCCAAGTGCCAGATATAACCCGGTGATTGCTCTCTAACAGGGCAACGAGGAGGGGATCGCCGGGTAGGATTATGCTATGCGATGCTATTTGGAGGACTTCAGTCTACTCTCTTCTACATACTGCAAGGCGGAGGCTGCCAGAAGCGTAGTCTTCGACAGGATTAGCTATCCCCTCTTATTACGGCATTCTCAGATTCACCCACCGATATGGACCTTTACACATATACCCATGCATATGTAGTGTAGCTCCTTGCTTGCGAGTACTTTGGATGAGTACTCACGGTTTCTTTTCTCCCTCTTTTCCCCCTTCCCTTCTACCTGGTTGCCCCAACCAGATGTCGGAGCCCAGGAGCCAGACGCCACCGTCGATGATGACTCCTACTACGCTGGAGGTGCCTACTACTACGTGCAGCCCGCTAACGACGACCAGGAGTAGTTTAGGAGGATCCCAGGCAGGAGGCATGCGCCTCTTTCGATCTGTATCCTAGTTTGTGCTAGCCATCTTATGGCAACTTGTTTAACTTATGTCTGTACTCAGATATTTTTGCTTTCATCGACTGCCCACGATCGAAAGCACTTGTATTCGAGCCCTCGAGGCCTCGGCTTGTAATATGATGCTTGTATGACTTATTTTATTTGTAGAGTTGTGTTGTGATATCTTCCCGTGAGTCCCTGATCTTGATCGTACACATTTGCGTGTATGATTAGTGTACGATTGAATCGAGGGCGTCACATTGCCACACCCCCTGTCACTGAAGAAGTCATTCTCGAGGAGAATGTGACTATGCCCGACCCTCCCGTCGTTGAAGAAACGGAGGTTGAAAACACTGAGGCTGCACAATCAACACGACTGAAGACAATGACGTTGTCATGGCTGAAGACAATGTGGAGCCTGAAGCCAATGTTGTGCCTGAAGCTCATGTGCAACCTGAAGCCACCGTTCATGCTGAAGCCATTGTTCCACCCCAAGGCCTCACACCATTGAACAGGCCTATGATCGCAGCTAGCTTTTCACTGTACGATGGCCCATTTTGGTTCCTCCCACAGCTCCCGGACCAAAGTATGATTACCATGTGGAGCTAAGGCCTTAGGTTCAGAAGCCAAAACCCAGGCTGCCAAGGCTTCCAGGTGCTGCTACATCGCCCGGATCTTTCAGCGTGAACAACTTCAGGGCACACAACACATTCTTTGACAGTACCAAGAATCCATACTTGAAGCCAAAGATCTCTTCTGACCGCTTCTGGAGCTATCAGCAGCGCGGCTATTATTCCTGTATTCTATACAATCAAGAGAGAATCTTTCCTCACATGCATCTTGATTGCGAAGCTATTGCTGGGCTGCCCTACCATGAAGAAGCTCTGGACTGTTTTAGAGATGCTGGCCTTCTGCAATTCGTCACTAATAAAGAGCACTGGAATGAAGACCTTCTGCTACAGTTCTATGCCACACTTCACATTCGTGGCTACAACAGGGATCCGAAGACTTGGATCCTTGAGTGGATGACAGGTGATGTGCATCATGAAGCCAAAGCTCAAGATATCATCGAGCTTACTTCCCTGCCCACTCCATGTGAGCTCTATGAACCTGGTTGTCAGCTACATAGGAATGAGCTGCAGAGTATCTTTCAGAAGCCAGAGCCAAATATGAGTCAGATGCTCAGCATGATGAAGCCATTGTCACAAGATGCTGAACATCCCAAGGAATTCTTCATCAAAGACCTCGAGTACTTGCCCCACACAATTTATCACATTCTGAGGCATACTCTATGGCCAGTAAAGGGATATTCTTCTGAAGCCAAACTTGAAGGAACCATGAAGACATTAGTATTCTATATTGTCAATGGCATCTGATTCAATACCCAGGATTTCTTCATCAGACATCTTGCTGCATCTGGGGTTGATCTATTTGGCTTGAAGTTTTATGCTCCATGGGTGATGCGCCTGATCAAACCTCATTCATCTGTTGACTATCAGCCCTCAGCGCGCAACCATCTTGTATATCTGCCTGAGGTTGATCTGTGAGTTGAAGCCATCTACCCTGAGCCTGCCAAAGAACCTCTATATCTTCACAATGTTGATCGTCAAAGCTTCACGCAACCAATAGAAGGAATTCATGTTCCAAATGCTTCTACCCCTGCTTACCCTCTGGCTGGCAATATGCATGAGCCACATCGTGCCAACACTGAAGCCACTGCCAGTACAATCGCTCAAAGGCCTCGAAAGCTTTCTCGGGTTCTCAATGATCGAGAGCTTCTTGTTGCCTTACATCAGAAGCAGGACAAGCACCATGACTGGCTAAAGCGTCAGATGCAGTGTATCTTGGTGGATGTCAATCACATCTGAAACCTGGCCACCAAGAACTCCTTCGTAGCCCATGAAGCCTGTCGGCGGTCTGGGAAGAGTCTCACATTGCTATGCCCTGAAGAAGATCTTCGCGAAGATGGCTTCACAAAAGGCTTCAAATTTGACTCCATACCTCCATGTAATGCAAGCTGGCGCCGCACTCCATCAATAGAAGATTCTGAGTATTCATCTTGAGCTGCAACTGTTGTTGCGTGAGTCGTCGATGAAGAAGAGGACGCCACTTCACCAACCATGGCTGCACTGCATCTCGACTCTGCACCAGGCCCTTCTGCACCACGAAACTCAAGCGTCGACCCTGCACCTTCATGTACTCCTGATGGGAACGAGTAGATGCTCTATGTCTTCAAACATTTTTGGTCCTTACTGACAAAAGGGGGAGAAGCATATGAGTTGATAGTCTTCAAGCGGGTCCCTATGGGTGGTTGCTATAATTTTCCAAGTGTTTACAACTATCATTTTTTTGAAACATTTGGTTCTTTGGGTTGTAACACTTAAACTTCATGGTCGTATCCTACGTTTTTTGCTAGTCTGTGATGCGATGATAAATTCCGCATGAAGTCATTCCGCAGACGTCCATTTTTCATTAGGCATGTCATTATCTTCGTTATATCTTTATATGCATGTTGAATTGTCTTCATAAGTTGAAGAGGATCTCCACAAAATAAAACCTGCCATGTGCGTTTGCATTCAAGAGCAAACTACTTATATGCACATCTTCAGGGGGAGCCTTTTGCTACTTATGAAGACAATGCCTTAATCCTTAAACTTTCAGAACTTTTATCCCTGTTGAAAACTTCAACCAGTTTGTCATCAATCACCAAAAAGGGGGAGATTGTAAGTGCATCTAGTGCCACCCCTAGTTGGTTTTGGAGTATTGATGACAAACTTGGTTGACAGACTAATGTGTTTGTGAGAATTGCAGGAGAACACAGGTAGTAGTCCCACATTGATTCGGTTTACCTACCAGAGATGACCCCTAAAAATGTGTGAAGACATTGGGGGACTAATGTGTTCGTGAGAATTGCAGGATTACACAGGTAGTAGTCCCACATTGATTCGGTTTACCTACCAGAGATGACCCCTAAAAATGTATGAAGACATTGAAGACAATGGTGGTTTGTGAAGATATTCACAACGAAGATTATGACTTGAGAAGACATTCACATGAAGACTATGGAGTGCGAAGACATAGTTGTTTCGTAGTTTCCTTTTCTTCTTTATTGAGTCATAGGAACCACCGACCTTTGTTAAGTGGGGTCCAAGTGAAAAAAGTCGAGTGGATCAAGTGATGCTCAACCAAATCCTATGTCTTCGACGAAGACAATAAGAGCAAATCTTATCCAGATTTGGACGAGTCAGCTTTACTTGTAGCCCAAGTCAAGGTCAGCGTGTCTGAAATCTGACCGTTGGACACGTGTCAGTTCCTTAGTGACCCAGGGTCATTTCGGACAAATCAGGTCAGGTTGCCTTCTGGCTATAAATAGCCCACCCCCTACACCATAAATTGGTGGCTGCTTAGAGTTAGTGCACGACCTTTGTCGTTTGAGAGTAACCCACCTCCGAAGCATTTGAGAGAGAGATCCTTGCGAGGACAAAGCCCAAAACACCCAGAGCCAAAGAGTGTTAGGCATCATCAAGTCTTTACATGCGCATGATTTGAAGACTTGTTACACTTGAGGACCGTGAATCCTCCAAGTCGGTTAGGCTTCACGTTCTGAGCATCCAAGAGTCATTGTGGATTGCCAGTGAACGAAGTCTGTGAAGGTTTGGAAGTCTACCTTGAAGACTTACCAGAGTGATTGGGTGAGGACTAAGTGTTCTTAGCTCAAGGGAATAAGGCGAAGACGCGGTCTTCTGAGTTAAATCTCAGCCTCCCTTACAATTGTCACAACAACTGGAACTGGTCCAACAAATCCTTGTCCTCACCAAGCAACTGGTTCTATCTCTTACCTCTCTTTACTTATAGTATGTCTTCATGAAGTCATTGCCTGCTTGCATGATCTGATTGGCTTCACTGTGTGAAGACTGTTGTTGTTTGGCTTCATACTATCTTCCATCCCGATCCATACTACCTAGCCGCTAATAGTCTTCGTGCTTTCACTTCATTGCTTACTTGACTTAGGCTTGTCTAGTGTAGCCTACCTTCCGCTGCATATCAATAGGTTCATTTCTACTGTATGTCTTCAAAGCCCCCACGTTTTGAAGACTTTCATAAAAATCGCCTATTCACCCCCCTCGAGTCGATAACTAGCACTTTCACGGTCACCCTTGACGAAAGCACGTCTATGACGCGCGATTTATCATCATGGAAGTGGACACTTTCGTGACGATAATTTTAGCAATGTCATGGAACACTTCTATGACAGCACAGGTATGACTATCTTGATTCTATCATAAACTCGTCATGGATGTACATGCATGACAGAAAATGTGACCTACTATGACAAACACGTATCATCATAGAAGTGTATTTTTTTGTAGTGCTAGAGAGGGAGAAACACCATATGATCCAACTACATTAACAAAGTTTGGGGTACATCAAGATCGTGCCAAATCAAGAACACGAGAGAGAAAGAGAGAGAGAGAGAGAGAGAGAGAGAGAGAGAGAGAGAGAGAGAGAGAGAGAGTGAGAGAGATGACACGTCCCCAACGTATCTATAATTTTTGCTTGTTCCATGCTGTTATATTATCATTCTTGGATGTTTTACAATCATTTTATAGCAACTTTATATCTTTTTTGGGACTAACCTATTGACATAGTGCCCAGTGCCAGTTGCTTTTTTGCTTGTTTTTACTTCGCAGAAAATCAATACCAAACGGAGTCCAAACGCCACGAAACTTCTTTGAGATTTTTTTGGACCAGAAGATATCCAATGGGCCAAATAAGTACCAGAGGGGAGCCCCGAGGGGGGCACAACCCACCAGGGTGCGCTAGGAGGCTCAGGCATGCCCAGATGGGTTGTGCCCACATCAGTGGCCTCCCGCACCGCCTCTTCTCCCTATAAATTCCCAAATATTCTAGAAACCCTAGGGAAGTTGATGAAATCCAGCCGCTGCAAGTTCCAGAACCACGAGATCCAATGTAAACACCATCACAGAGGGGTTCATCATCCTCATTGGTGCCGCTCCGATGATCCATGAGTAGTTCATCATAGACCCACGGGTCTGTAGGCAGTAGCTAGATGGCTTCCTGTCTCCCTTTTGATTCTCAATACAATGGTCTCTTGGAGATCTATTTGATGTAACTCTTTTTTGCGGTGTGTTTGTTGGGATCCGATGAACTTTGAGTTTATTATTACATCTATATCCATGAATATTATTTGAGTCTTTTTTTGATCTTTTATGTGCATGATTATTTATAGACACGCATTTCTTCTTCGAATCTATTGTTTAGTTAGGCCAACTAGATCGATTTTGAATGCCATGGGAAGAGGTGCTTTGTGATGGGTTCGATCATGCGGTGTTCTTTCCTAGTGACAGAAGGGGCAGCAAGACACACATGTATCGTTGCTAATAAGGATAACAAGATGGGGGCTATTCCTACATGAATATATCTACATCATGTCATCGTTCTTATTGCATTACTCCATTTCTCCATGAACTTAATACACTAGATGCATGCTGGATAGCGATCGATGTGTGGAGTAATAGTAGTGGATGTAGGCAGGAGCCGGTCTACTAATCTTGGACGTGATGCCTATATATTGATCATTGCCTTGGATATCGTCATAACTTCGATCTTCTATCAATTGCCCAACAGTAATCTGTTTACCCACCGTATGCTATTTCTTGAGAGAAGCCACTAGTGAAATCTACGACCCCCGGGTCTATTCTTTATTATATTTGCTTTGAGATATGTTTTTATATGCTTTTGTTTTCAGATCTATTATTCCAAAAACTCAAAAATACCTTGCTGCAATTTTTTATTACTTCTTTTATTTCGCTTTTTATCGAGAGCTATTTATCCAATCTACACAAATTTTTATCGCGTCAACTTGACAACCTCACGGGCCGTTACCCGAAAAAGGGATTGACAACCCATTATAAGCGTCTGGTTGCAAGTATTTGTTCTTTTTGTGCAGGTACTATTTACATAGTGTTGCTTGGTTCTCCTACTGGATTGATGCCTTGGTTTCATAACTAAGGGAAATACCTATCGTAGCTATACTGCATCATCCCTTCCTCTTTGGGGAAATACCAACGTAGTTCAAGTGATATCAAAAGGAATTTCTGGTGCCGTTGCTGGGGAACATCATCAACATCTATCAGGTTCCTAATCACAAATCTCATTTCCTTGCAATTTACATTATTTTCCATTTGCCTCTTGTTTTCATCTCCCCCACTTCACACAAAATTTCCTTCTTATTTGCCTTATTTTCCGTTTGCCTTTTTGCTTGTTTGCTATCTTTACTTGTGTTACCATGTGCCTTCTATTTGCTTGGATATTAGCTTCTTAAAAATCTATTGATATGGATCCTCATCCACTTGCTAATCTTTTGAAAAGATCCAATTATGATGAACCAATTCATTGTGAATGGAGTTCACTAGGTTATCTTTATGAAGTTTTGGTTGCGATTCATGAATGTGAAAATTGTGATGAAGTGTTAAACGATGAAATTTATAAAGTGATTCATGATTGCAATGATGTTATTATAAATTCTATAAATGTCAATTGTGTTAGTAATATGCAAAACCCCAAACTTTGTGATGCTTGTTTTGTTATGTCCACTACTTATTGCAATGATCATGATTGGGGTGATAATCTTTCTTATGTTCCTGAAAATTTATTTAAACCTCATGATGAATATGCTTGCGATAATATTAAAAGGGGGTTTGGAAGAGTGTTAACTTTAGCTAAAAATAACCCCACATATTTGGAGAGTGTTTAATCTTATGGATTTTTTTATAAAAGTGGGTCTGGAGAGGTCATGACTTTAGTTGATGTTAATCCCACAACCTTGGAAGATTGTAAGACTTTTATGCATGTGGATCATGGTGTAGGACCTTGAAGTATGTCTAGAGGGGGAGTGATTAGACTACTTGACCAATAAAAACTTAACCTTTTCCCAATTTTATAGTTTGGCAGATTTTAGCTAGTTTAGGACAAGTCAAGCAATCATCACACAATTGAAGCAAGCATGCAAAGAGTATATTGGCAGTGGAAATTAAAGCATGCAACTTGCAAGAAAGTAAAGGGAAGGGTTTAGATGATTCAAACGCAATTGGAGACACGGATGTTTTTGGCGTGGTTCTGATAGGTGGTGCTATCGTACCTCCACGTTGATGGAGACTTCAACCCACGAAGGGTAACGGTTGTGCAAGTTCACGGAGGGCTCCACCCACGAAGGGTCCACGAAGTAGCAACCTTGTCTATCCCACCATGGTCGTCGCCCACGAAGGACTTGCCTCACTAGCGGTAGATCTTCACGAAGTAGGCGATCTCCTTGCCCTTACAAACTCCTTGGTTCAACTCCACAATCTTGTCGAGGCTCCCAAGTGACACCTAGCCAATCTAGGAGACACCACTCTCCAAGAAGTAACAAATGGTGTGTTGATGATGAACTCCTTGCTCTTGTGCTTCAAATGATAGTCTCCCCAACACTCAACTCTCTCTCATAGGATTTGGATCTGGTGGAAAGAGGGTTTGAGTGGAAAGCAACTTGGGGAAGGCTAGAGATCAAGATTCATATGGTAGGAATGGAATATCTTGGCCTCAACCCATGAGTAGGTGGTTCTCTCTCAGAAATGGTAAGTTGGAAGTGTAGATTCAGTCTGATGGCTCTCTCCACGAATGAAGAGGAGGTGGAGGGGTATATATAGCCTCCACACAAAATCTAACCGTTACACACAATCTACCAAACTCGGTGGGACCGAATCATCAAACTCGGTCTGACCGATTTAGTAAACCTAGTGACCAGTTAGTGATTTTTTGGTGGACTGACATGCATCTCGGTGAGACCGATATGGTTAGGGTTAGGGCATAACGTAATCTCGATTGAGACAGACATACAAACTCGGTGAGACTGATTTTGGTAATTAGCTAACCAGAGAGTTGGTCAGGTAAACTCGGTGGGACCGACTTGCTCTTTTCGGTGAGAACGAAATGTTACAAAAAGGAAACAGAGAGTATACATTGCAATCTCGGTGGGACCGATCGCTCACTTCGGTTGGACCGAAACGTTACGAAGGGAAACAGAGAGATTGCAACCCCATCTCGGTGAGACCGAGATCCCTATCGGTAAGACCGATTTGCTTAGGGTTTGTGGCGGTGGCTATGACTTTTGGAATCGGTGGCGCTGATAGAAAGAATCGGTGTGACCGATTTTGGCTTTAGGTTTAGGTCATTTGTGGATGTGGGAAAGTAGTTGAGGGTTTTGGAGCATATCACTAAGCACATGAAGCAAAAGGCTCATTAAGCAACACCTCATCCCTTCTTGATAGTATTGGCTTTTCCTATAGACTCAATGTGATCTTGGATCACTAAAATGTAAAATGAAGAGTCTTGAGCTTTTGAGCTTGAGCCAATCCTTTGTCCTTAGTATTTTGAGGATCCACTTTCATCATCCATGCCATGCCATTCATTGAGCTTTCCTGAAATAATAGTGTTGGAATAGCATTAGCTCAATGAGCTATATGTTGTTATGAATTACGAAAACCACCTAGGGATAGTTGCACTTTCAATCACCCCCTTTTTGGTAATTGATGACAACATATAGATCAAAGCTTCGACAAATGATAATAAGATTTAAATAACATCATCGCTTTGAGAAGTATGTGATAAGCAAGAGCTCCCCTAAATTTGTGCATAGTTTTAGATTTGCTTTGGACTGCAAATGCACAATGAATTAGGCTCATGGGTTACTCTTCCATGTCACATACATCTTGGTGGAGCGCTCAAAATAATAAACAATGAATACATGCACTCATCACCAAGCAAAGTGAGTGATCACATAAGATAGATAGGATAATATCAAGCATGCATAACTGTAGCTTATGATCAAACACATGATCATCATTTTCTCACAAGCATAGTATCTCAACCAAAAGCAAACAAAGTTTGAAAAACCACCAAATAAAGCAAGAGAGAACAAAAGCAACACTCTCTCTCTCGAAGCCTATGATCTATACATTTTTCTCCCCCTTTGGCAACAAGTTACAAAAACGTTCATAGAAAATGCATAGTGCTAGATCGACTCTCAGGCTTGATCTTCAGGTGGTGGTGTAGAGATGGCTCCTTGGACGAAGACTTCAGTTGATGTAGATGGAGCTGGAGCTGATGAAGGTGCCGGAGCTGGTGGCACCGAGGTTGTAGCTGGTGCAGAAGTTGCTCTTGTGTCGAAATCGGCACTGATGACCTCTGGGCTCTAGGCACTCTGGCAAACACATTGGTTGTAGTCTTTCCCTTCCTCTCCTGCATGTCATCTTGTAGTTCCTCCACTGCAGTCTGAATCTCAGTTACTTTCACATCTAAGTTATAGAACTTTTGTTCTATGATTCTCTCCAGGATCTCCAGGTTTTGAGTGAGGGTGGCCAATCCCTTCTCAATCCTCAGGGTTGATGCTATTAAGTAACCAAGCTGCTCCTGCTTGTTCTTCAAGAAATACTCAGATGCCTCCTCTTGAGTTGGCATCTTGGAAGCCTTCTCCCTCTTTGCCTTCTCCTTCTTCTCCTGAGCTTGAACTGATTGTGGATCATCTTCATTCATGACAACCTCATTGTCCTCAAAGTATGGATAAAGTGGAAAGTGTTCCTTATCCAACTGATATTTTTCTGTGCCCATCTTTGAGTTTATCAATTCTTGAATCTGAGGTGCATATCCACAGTTCCTCTTCTGATCTGCTGCAGTCCTCTTGATAGTTTCAATGATCAGGCTCGTGACTTTAAACTTCTGTGGCACATCAAACACATGCAACATGTTGATGGCATGCCCTCTGATCATGTTATGGTCACCAGACTTGGGCAACAAAGTGTGCCTCAGAATCCAATTTATGGTTGGCAACCCTGACAGCAGAAAGTGAACTGATCCAAACTTGTGAGTTGCTAATGCCTTGTTTGGAATTTCCTTGTACATGTGAGCCATTGAATTGTGATCCTTTTTCTTCTTGGCATAAATGTCTAGGTCATCCTCATTCTCCTTTGGGGCATTTATCAGCTTTGCCCATTCTTCAACAGTTGACTGGTACCTTGTACCTTCAGACATCCAAACAATTCTCCCATCTGGGTAAAAATGTGCTGTGGAGTAAAACTGCATGATAAGCTCATCATTCCAATTTGTGAGCTTTTGCCCGACAAAATCTGCAACTCCACAAGCAATAAAGCTGTCCTGCACTCCAGGATAGTGCTCTTCATTCTCCTTCATGTAGTTCCAGTCGACCCACCTCATATCACACACAATGGGCTTCTTGTCCAACAAGATTGTCTCATAGAAGTCCTGCTGTTCCTTTGTATGGAACATGTAATCAACAGCAGTTCTTCTCCTTGAAGCATATGGATCTTCCATTCTCCACAGTCTCAGCCCTGAATCCTTCCTGATTCTCATGTTCTCAGCCACAGGATGGGCATCATTGTGGCCTGGTATCTTTGGCTTGAGCTTCCTCAAAACTTGTCCTTCTTCATCTTCCTCATCAACCTCGAACCTTTGGGGCCTTGTTCTTCTCAAGAAATTGGAATACTCCTAGTATTCCTCTTTGGTGCAGAACTTGGCCTTGGGGCAGCTTTGGGTGCTTCCTTGGGCTTAGATGTGGCAGCCCCTAATCTAATAGCATCACCCATAAGCTTTGGTGCCTTTGGTGCTGGTGCAGCAGGCTCTTCCTCTTCCATCATGGAAGCTTGCCCAACAACTCTGGCCATGGTCTTCTTGACCCTTTCCTTCCTCTTATTGCTTTCAGCAACTTGCTCTTTGGGATCAGGATTTTCTGGTAGTTGTGTTGATGTTCTGGCCTTGGACATTGGTTGTCTTCCTGTAGGCCTTTTGATCTTCATGACCCTTTCCTTCTTGAGCACAACTTTCTTGGAAGTGGCCTCATCTTCCTCAGCTCTATAATCTTCATCCTCTGAATCTGAAGTTCTTTTCCTCCTTTTCCTAGTAGCAGCCTTAGGCAAATTGCCAGGAGTACTTCTGCTCCCTTCCTCTGAAGTTGAGGGACTAGTGCCCTCACTCAAGTCTATCTGCTCTTCTGACCTGTTCTGGCTATCACTTTGATCAGACATACTGCAAAAGCTGACTGCTGACCATGTGAAGAGTTTATGGATGAGATAGAAAAGATGAGCATCACAAAATGCAGAGGTGTTTGCAAAAGAATGACTCAAAAGTTCAATTTTAGTTTTCCACAGAAAGCATTTTGGATCCACCGATTTTCAAACTCGGTGATACCAAGCGATTATTGGAACCTAAATCGATGATCTCGGTTGGACCGAGTTTGATTCGGTGGCACCGAGACTGCTAGGGTTTCATGAATCCTCAAATCGGTTGCACCGATTAGTAATTCTCGGTCAGACTGAGAGTCACTAGTGCAATGGCATAAGCCAAATCGGTAAGACCGAGTTTTTCAACTCGGTGGGTCCGAGATGGTTTCGGCGAAAACCTAAACCTAAAAATTTGAACCTCATCTAATCTATGAACTACTTTGGTTGGATAGAAGAGTTGCAATCGTGGCAAGATTCAATAAGAAAACAATGTGCTAGGAACCAGACGTGGATAGCACAAAGATCAAGTCCATACCCTAACTTGGCGGTGGACTTGCTACGGCGGCAACGGCGGGGATGAAATCCATTGACGGCGGCGAAGACCAGGTGACGAGGAGGCATTGGCGGCGAGGAGACGATCCGGAGACCACGATGGCAGAAGCGAGCTGATGCTTGTGACGAAGGGTTTCGGAGAAATTTCCAAAATTTTGCCCGTGACTATATATAGCCCGACCACTGTCGGTGTGACTGAAGTGGAACAACTCGGTGGCACCGAGATGCATAATTGTGTTCGATTCTGACAAATCGGTGAGGCGAAAAGTTCAAATCGGTTGCACCGAGATTGAAAACTCACATCAACTTGATGATCTCGGTAGGACCGAAATGGAAGGATCGGTCAAACCGAGAATCACTAAGAGGTTTTGGAAGTTTAAGTCTATGATTAATCGGGGACTCAAGTGCTCCTCACACAGAGTGGTTCGAATCGGACTTGATCAAATTTTGTGATGTAGCATCAATAGAGTTTGAGACGAGAAAAACATAGATAGCTAAAGAAGGTTCTTAGGCATTCTTGTCCATCCACTTGGCACAAAGAAAAGAAACCAAACAAGCAAAATAACAAGTGGATGTCCTTGAATGAGTAAAATATGCACCAACATGCTCACACAATAAGATGGCAAATGAAATATGTGGCAAAGCATGCACAACCAATTTTAGCATCTATCAAACAATTGGCGATGACTAGGTCATCTATATATGAGTATATTGACTTAGGAGTCAAATGAGAACATTTGATCATTGGTCATACTCATCGTTTAAGCTCAAGTGGGGTTACCATTTCTACATAATGCATTAATGTGTTCACACCATTAGAGTTGCTTTGACTCAATTCTTAGAGTTAAGCTCCCCCTAGATGTGAGATCCCCCCTTAGAGGGATGAACTAACCTTGGGTTTTGTCGATGATGACTTCATGTAGGTGTTGAAGATGTAGATGCTCAATGTTGATGTAGATCATTTGGAGCAATCCTTTGGAGTGAGTTGCACTTTCAACTTGCCTACATGGGTTAGTCCCACAAGGAACAAACAAGAATATCCATAGACATAGAGTGATGCACACACAAGGTGATGTCCATGAAAACATTAGGTTACCTTGTCCCTTGCCTTACCAACATGAGGGTTTGTGACTCCTTGAACTAGTGCAAGATGTGAAAGTTGATTGCAATTGTTCTTGCCAAAATGATATGAGTGAAGAATGTTGGCGGAGTCACCCTCAAGAACTCTCTAGTTCTTCTTCTTCGGGATCCACATCATCTTTATGGGAATCCTTGGAGTTGTAGTTGTACTTGATTAAGTAGAACTTGACGTAGTCTTGGGGACCCACTCGAACGAGGCTTTAGGTGCTTCTTCAAATGCATCAATCTCTTCTTGAAGCTTGTCTTTGCCTTTGTTCTTGTGGTCTTGTGGTGGAAGATCATCTTGAGCTTGTGTCCCCTTGAAGGAAGTAGCATCATACTTCTCTTGTTGAGGAACAAACTTTGTCTTGGGGTATTGATCTTCTTCCCACTCAAGTCCATTGGCGTTGAACTTTCGTTCAAAACCAACACCTTGATTCTTACTGATTGCCTTCCTTGCTTATGCATAATTTCCTCGAATTGCTTACTCCGGCAAGGCTCTTGTAAACACCTTTGTCTATAATTCCCTTCAATAAACTATTTTCTTGCTCAAGTGTAACTTGGCTAAGAGAATCATTAGTGGAATCAAGAGAACTACTAGAAGCAACAACATTGGATTTGACATTATTATTGTTACTACTAGTGGAAGTATCTTTCGTGTACTTGTTACTAGACTTGACTTGAGGCATGTAAGTAGATAAGAGTAAATGCTTGGCAATGTAAGAAGAACTTTTCTTGCGGAGATCATCATTGATTGCCTTTAAGAACTCATGCTCTTGCTCAAGATTGAGCTTTTCAAAGCGTAACTTCTCATGAGCCCTTAAAAGTTCTCGATGATCTTGAAGATAGTTTCATGAGCCAACTTAAGAGTGTTTAGTTCTTTAGTTAGAAGCTCAATTTTCTCCTTATCATTGTCATTCGTTTGATTAGCATGATTAATTGACGTTTCATCATAGTATTCATCACTAGAGTTGTCAACAAGTAAAGCATCATCACCTAGCAAGTCATCTTCATCACTATTGAAATCAACATACTCGGGATGTGTTACCTTTGGACCTTTGGCCATGAATCATCTTCCAATTCCTTCATTTGGTGAATCAAATATGTCGTAGGAGTTGGTTGACACAAGTGCTAGACCGGCAACACCTTCATCTTGAGTATGTTCGGAGTCGGAGTGATAGCTTCTCTCAGAGTGATTGTCGGAGTCGGAGCCGGATACCCATTCACCAACATGAGCTTGATGTCTTCGTTTTGTGTAGCTCCTTGATGACTTGTCCTTCCTTTCCAAATCCTTGCTTCTCCGTGAGGGTCTTCGTTCATAACGATCATCTCTACTCCTCCTCTCTCTCGGTGGTGATTATTCTCTTTTGCTTCTTCTTTTTGGAGAATCTTCTCTTCTTTTGTAGGGTGTCGTACACTCATTGGAGTAGTATCCGGGTCTCCCACAATTGTAGCAATTGCGCTCTCGACTAGAAGATCTTTTGTCATTGTAAGACCTTGACTTGGAGTTTTTTTCTTTGCTTCTACTTTTGCAGAATTTGTTGAAGTTCTTCACCATTAAGCTCAATTCTTCATTGAAGGTTGGTTTCTCACTTGATGATGTGGGGGCTTCACTTGAGGCTTTGTAAGCACCACTTTACTTGTTGTGAAGTTCCTCCTTATCCTTGAGCGACATCTCATGAGCAACAATCCTTCCAATGACTTCCGTTGGCTTGAGATCTTTGTAGTTTGGCATCATTTGGATCAATGTGCACATGGTATCATACTTTCCATCCAATTCTCTTAGGATCTTCTTTATGATGAATTTGTTGGTCATCTCTTCACTCCCTAAGCCGGCAATCTCATTTGTGATAAGAGCAAGCCTAGAGTACATTTCAGCGACACCTACACCATCCTTCATTTTGAACTTGTCAAGCTGACTTTGGAGCACATCCAACTTGGATTCCTTGACGGATTCGGTACCTTCGTGCATATCAATCAAGGTATCCCAAATTTCCTTTGCATTCTCAAGACGGCTGATTTTGTTGAATTCTTCGGGGCACAATCCGTTGAAGATGATGTCACATGCTTGAGCGTTGTATTGTAGCATCTTCAATTCTTCCAAGATTAGCTTCACGGTTCGGTTCTCTCCCATCGAAAAATTCACCTTGCAAGCCAATACAAATAATTGCCCAAACGGCGGGTTATGTCCAAGAATATGCATTTTCATCTTATGCTTCCAACTAGCAAAATTAGTACCATCAAAGTAAGGACCTCTATGGTGATAATTTCCCTCGCTAGACGCCATACTCTCCTAGGTTGTGAAACCAAGACTATGGCCACCAAAAGCTATGGAAATCAAAGCAAATGGAGACCAAGGCTCTGATACCACTTGTAGGACCTTGAAGTATGTCTAGAGGGGGTGATTAGACTACTTGACCAATAAAAACTTAACCTTTTCCCAATTTTATAGTTTGGCAGATTTTAGCTATTTTAGGACAAGTCAAGCAATCATCACACAATTGAAGCAAGCATGCAAAGAGTATATTGGCAACGGAAATTGAAGCATGCAACTTGCAAGAAAGTAAAGGGAAGGGTTTAGAGGATTCAAACGCAATTGGAGACATGGATGTTTTTGGCGTGGTTCCGATAGGTGGTGCTATCGTACCTCCACGTTGATGGAGACTTCAACCCATGAAGGGTAACGGTTGCGCGAGTCCACGGAGGGCTCCACCCACGAAGGTTCACCGAAGTAGCAACGTTGTCTATCCCACCATGGTCGTCGCCCACGAAGGACTTGCCTCACTAGCGGTAGATCTTCACGAAGTAGGCGATCTCCTTGCCCTTACAAACTCCTTGGTTAAACTCCACAATCTTGTCAGAGGCTCCCAAGTGACACCTAGCCAATCTAGGAGACACCACTCTCCAAGAAGTAACAAATGGTGTGTTGATGATGAACTCCTTGCTCTTGTGCTTCAAATGATAGTCTCCCCAACACTCAACTCTCTCTCATAGGATTTGGATCTGGTGGAAAGAGGGTTTGAGTGGAAAGCAACTTGGGGAAGGCTAGAGATCAAGATTCATATGGTAGGAATGGAATATCTTGGCCTCAACACATGAGTAGGTGGTTCTCTCCAGAAATGGTAAGTTGGAAGTGTAGGTTCAGTATGATGGCTCTCTCCATGAATGAAGAGGAGGTGGAGGGGTAAATATAGCCTCCACACAAAATCTAACCGTTACACACAATCTACCAAACTCGGTGGGACCGAATCATCAAACTCGGTCAGACCGATTTAGTAAACCTAGTGACCGTTAGTGATTTTCGGTGGGACTGACATGCATCTCAGTGAGAACGATATGGTTAGGGTTAGGGCATAACGTAATCTCGGTGAGACCGATTTTGGTAATTAGCTAACCAGAGAGTTGGTCAGGTAAACTCGGTGGGACCGACTTGCTCTTTTCGGTGAGACCGAAATGTTACAAAAAGGAAACAGAGAGTTTACATTGCAATCTCGGTGGGACTGATCGCTCACTTCGGTTGGACCGAAATGTTACGAAGGGAAGCAGAGAGATTGTAACCCCATCTCGGTGAGACCGAGATCCCTATCGGTAAGACCGATTTGCTTAGGGTTTGTGGCAGTGGCTATGACTTTTGGAATCGGTGGTGCCGGATAGAAAGAATCGGTGTGACCGATTTTGGCTTTAGGTTTAGGTCATTTGTGGATGTGGGAAAGTAGTTGAGGGTTTTGGATCATATCACTAAGCACATGAAGCAAAAGGCTCATTAAGCAACACCTCAACCCTTCTTGATAGTATTGGCTTTTCCTATAGACTCAATGTGATCTTGGATCACTAAAATGTAAAGAGTCTTGAGCTTTTGAGCTTGAGCCAATCCTTTGTCCTTAGTATTTTGAGGGATCCACTTTCATCATCCATGCCATGCCATTCATTGAGCTTTCCTGAAATAATAGTGTTGGAATAGCATTAGCTCAATGAGCTATATGTTGTTATGAATTACCAAAACCACCTAGGGATAGTTGCACTTTCACATGGAGAGAAAATTTTATATGATAGCTATACTGTTGAATTTGATTATGATCCTACATGTAATTATTATGAGAGAGGAAAATATGGTTGTAGAAATTTTCATGTTACTAAATTACCTCTTGTTATGTTGAGATCGTCAATGTGTATTCCTCTTCTTTGCATATGTTAGATGTGTTTTATCTTGATAATTTGTTTTCTTATAAAATTCCTATGCATAGGAAGTATGTTACACTTAAACATGTTTGTCATATGTTTCATGATGCTCTCTTTGTGTTTCAGTTCTTTTCTTTCGTGTGAGCATCGTTTAAATCTTAAGCCTAGCTAGGGGCATAAAATGATAACGCTTGTTGGGAGGCAACCCAATGAATAAAATGTATTTCTATCTTCTTCTTTCTATTCTTGAGTGTTTGAAAATTATGCTAGTGTTATGATTGTGTTTTTCAAGTTTTAATTAGTGTTTGCGCCAAGTAAAGCCTTTGGGTCATGTTGGGTGATAGTTGATTTGATCTTGTTGAAAAACAGAAACTTTGTGCGCCAATAGCAGAATTGCTTTAAATCACAGAAGTGTGATAAAACTCTGAAGTTTTTACACAAGATTGGTATACAAATACCCTACATTGTCCTAATGTTTTAGAATTTTTGGTGTTACAGAAGTATTCTAAGTTTTCAGATTACTACAGACTGTTCTATTTTTGACAGATTTTGTTTTCTTTGCATTGGGTGCTTATTTTGATGAATCTATGGGTTGTACTGGAGGGTATAAGCCATGGTAAAGTTGGAATACAGAAGATATAATGCAAAAATAAAATATGAATGGGTTTGCAACAATACTTAGATCAGTGATTTGCTTTCTTATACTAACGGATCTCACGAAGGTTTTGTTGATATTTTTGTGATTGGAGTTTTCAAGTTTTGGGTAAGATCACGATGGATGAAGGAATAAAGAGTGAAAAGAGCCTAAGATTGGGGCTGCCCCATGGCACCCGAGTTAATATTCAAAGAGAAACAAGCAAGGCATCCCCTCTTTCTTCTAACGACCATCGGTATTTTACTTGGAGCTATATTTTTATTCGTCACATATCATGAGTTTTGCTTGGAGCGTCTTGAATTATATGATTCTTTGCTTGTTTTGCTATTTGTTTGGTGTCAACAATCCTTTCTGAACACACCTATTTGAGAGAGCCAAAATTATGCTATAATTTGTTAGAATTGCTCTTTATGCTTCACTTCAAAAACAATTTGAGCTATGGAATTGCTCCAGTGCTTCACTTATATCTTTTTGAGCACGTTGTGCTTTAATATTTTTGAAGAATGCTCTCATGCTTCCCTTAGATTTATTTGAGAGTCAGTAAATTTTTGAATAAATTCTCTCATGCTTCACTTGTATTATTTTGAGAGACGAAAATTTTTATGCTCATGTTCTTCACTTAGATTTAGTTGAGCTATCAAAAGAAACATATGAAATTAGTCCGAAAATTATAGATATTCAAGAGGGTTATAAAAAAAAGTTTCATGAAGATCATTGGACAAAATAAACTTGATTCTTTGTAGTAGTTTTGTGATATGATGATAGTGATATGTCAGTCATGTTAGTGAGTAATTATGCTTTAGTAAGAATATGGTGTTAAGGTTTGTGATTCCCTATGTGAGCACGAAAGTCCATACTCATGCAATGAAATTACATACTACTTGTGGTGCATTATTGGGTGTTAGTTATGCTTAATGCTCGCTTATGTGATTTTTCGTTTCTTGGTTCGTTGCTTCTCAATCTTTTACTAGCCTCCACTTGTACTAAGTAGAAATACTACTTGTGCATCCGAAATATTTTAACCCATTTTTGCCATATGAGTCCACCATACCTACCTATATGCGGTATTCCCGTGTCGTTCTAAGCAAATTTGTATGTGCCATCTCTAATTTCAAAATAAATTTTCCTTTTTGTGTGCTCGTACCGCACATGAAGCGGTATGGGTGGCCAATATTTTCCATGCCAGATGTGTTATTCTCAAGATGAGTGTTTATTCACTTGTCACTACACGAGAGTACGGCAGTAATAGGGATGCCCAGTCCTGAAATGAAAAAGAAATTTACTTTATGTTGTCAAATAATAAATTCCTTGGAAAGTGTTGGTATGCAAGGCACCCGTGGATACAGCTAGCCATGGATTGTGAAAGAATGGTGGAAAAAGGAATAAACTTTATTTTTTCTGTTTGGGAACCGCCTATGATGTATGTAGCATGGAAAGTGTTGGGAATTACTCGGTTTTATTTGTTGACGGGAAAAGTATGCCTCTCAAAAAAAATTATCTCTCAAGTTTTTCTTTGAGCTCTGGTACCTCTACAAATCCCTACTTCCCTCTGTGAAGGGCCTATCTATTTACTTTATGCAATTTTTATTTTTACTTTTGACTCTCCATCTTCTCTTATAAAGCACCAACTTAGGGGCACTATGATCGTACTTGAGCAGTGGATGTAGCTAATATGCGAGTATGTTTCATGAATGGATCAATGGTTGAGCATGATGGGCTAGAGATAACTTTCTTTAGTGTTGATATTTTGAAAGACATGGTTGCTTATTGATATGCTTCAGTATTGAAATCTTCATGTCAAAACTGAACAATTGCTTTGAACCATATTAAAGTCCAAATGTCCATGCTACAAAAGAAAAGAATATGTGATGAACATGTTAGGCATCATTCCACATCAAAAACCCTGTTTTTATGATTTACCTACTCAAGGATGAGTATGAATTAAGCTTGGGGATGCTGATACATCTCCAACGTATCTATAATTTTTTCTTGTTCCATGTTGTTATATTATCACTCTTGGATGTTTTACAATCATTTTATAGCAACTTTATATCATTTTTAGGACTAACCTATTGACATAGTTCCCAGTGCCAGTTGCTGTTTTTTGCTTGTTTTTTACTTCGCAGAAAATGAATACCAAACGGAGTCCAAATGCAGCGAAACTTTTTGGAGAATTTTTTGGACCAGAATACATCCAGTGGGCCAAAGGAGTACCAGAGGGGAGCCCGGAGGGGGGCACAACCCACCGGGGCACCCCCGGAGGCCCAGGCATGCCCAAATGGGTTGTGCTCAGCTCGGTGGCCTCCAGCACCGCCTCTTCGCTCTATAATTACCCAAATATTTCCAGAAACCCTAGAGGAGTCAACGAAACACAATTCCAGCTGGCACAAGTTCCAGAACCACGAGATCCAATCTAAACACCATCACAGAGGGATTCATCATCCTCATTGGTGCCTCTTCGATGATGTGTGAGTAGTTCATCATAGACCTATGGGTCCGTAGACAGTAGCTAGATGGCTTCCGGTCTCTCTTTTGATTCTCAATACAATGGTCTCTTGGAGATCTATTTGATGTTACTATTTTTTGCGGTGTGTTTGTTGGGATCCGACGAACTTTGAGTTTATGATCAGATCTATATCCACGAATATTATTTGAGTCTTATTTTGATCTCTTATATGAATGATTATTTATAGCCTTGTATTTCTTCTTCGAATATTTGGTTTAGTTAGGCCAACTAGATCGATTTTTCTTGTCATGGGAAGAGGTGCTTTGTGATGGGTTCGATCTTGCGGTGTTCTTTCCCAGTGATAGAAGGGGCAGCAAGACACGCATGTATCGTTGCTATTAAGGATAACAAGATGGGGGCTATTCCTACATGAATATATCTTATCTAAATTATGTCATCGTTCATATTGCATTACTCTGTTTCTCCATGAACTTAATACACTAGATGCATGCTGGATAGCGGTCGATGTGTGGAGTAATAGTAGTAGATGTAGGCAGGAGTCGGTCTACTAATCTTAGACGTGGTGCCTATATATTGATCATTGCCTTGGATATCATCATAATTATTCGATCTTCTATCAAATGCCCAACAGTAATTTGTTTACCCACCGTATGCCATTTCTTGAGAGAAGCCACTAGTGAAATCTATGGCCCCCGTGTCTATTCTTTATCATATTTGCTTTGAGATCTATTTTTATTTACTTTTGTTTTCAGATCTATTATTCCAAAAAACCAAAAATACCTTGCTGCACTTTTTTTATTAATTCTTTTATTTCACGTTTTATCGAGAGCTATTTATCCAATCTACACAAATTGGATGTTTTACAATCACGTCAACTTGACAATCTCTGGCGCCGTTACCCGAAAAAGGGATTGAAAACCCCTTATAAGCGTCGGGTTGCAAGTATTTGTTCTTTGTGCGCAGGTACCGTTTCCATATATAGTGTTGCTTGGTTCCTACTGGATTGATACTTTGGTTTCACAACTGAGGGAAATACCTACCGTAGTTGTACTGCATCATCCCTTCCTCTTTGGGGAAATACCAACGTAGTTCAAGCGACATGAAAAGGAATTTCTGGCGCCGTTGCTAGGGAGACATCATCAACAACTATTAGGTTCCTAATCACAAATCTCATCTCCTTGCAATTTACATTATTTTCCATTTGGCACTCGTTTACATAACTGAGGGAAATAGCTAACGTAGATGTACTACATCATCCCTTCCTCTTTGGGGAAATACCGACGTAGTTCAAGAGACACCAATCGAACACATAGCTACTGGTACATACCTACTCCCTCCTCATCATGGTGGCCGCTGGGATGATGAAGATGGCCTCCAGTGATGATTTCCCTCTCTAGCAGGGTGCCTGTCGGTGTCAAAACCGGCGGATCTCGGGTAGGGGGTCCCGAACTGTGCGTCTAGGCGGATGGTAACAGGAGACAAGGGACACGATGTTTTTACCTAGGTTCGGGCCCTCTCGATGGAGGTACCCTACTCCTGCTTGATTAATATTGATGATATGGGTAGTACAAGAGTAGATCTACCACGAGATCAAGGAGGCTAAACCCTAGAAGCTAGCCTATGGTATGATTGTTGTTCGTCCTTTAACTAAAACCCTCCGGTTTATATAGACACCGGATAGGTTAGGGTTACACAGAGTCGATTACGGTGGTAGGAGATCTACATATCCAGATCGCCAAGCTTGCCTTCCACGCCAAGGAAAGTCCCATCCGGACACGGGACGAAGTCTTCAATCTTGTATCTTCATAGTCTTGGAGTCCGGCCGTGGCGATAGTCCGCTATCCGGACACCCCTAGTCCGGGACTCCTCAAGAGTCCACGAACCAGGCTTCAATGACGATGAGTCCGACGCGTTGATTGTCTTCGGCATTGCGAGGCGAGTTCCTCCTCCGAATACTTTATAGAAGGTTTTGAACACAAGGATAGTGTCCGGCTCTGCAAAACAAGTTCCACATAACGCTGTAGAGAGAATAATTTTTGCACAGATCTGCTGACGTATTCCATGGTGTGACATCACACCATGGCCAGGCCTTTATATGAATCACTTTTTTATTGTTCCGCCTCAGCGTGTTTAGCGAGGCGGTTTCCTTGGCACGTCTTATCAAAGCATAGATCGTGCCCCCTTATTCCGGGATTCTCATCAATACGGACGTGGGTAACCCAACTGCGTGCCGCTGGTCCGCCTTCTCTATCAAAGGCGAGTCCTAATCGACCACGGGTGGGCTCTTGGTATTCAACCTCTTTATAATGAGACCAAGGCCCTCTTCTTTTTACACCCTCCATCGAGTTCGCCTCGCGCCGAGTTCCAACACCAAGCTTCAGATTCGTGCACTTCGGACTTTCGACGATGTCCGGATCCGACCAACGGGCCGATGGATGTCTTCCTCCGTCACACGAAGAAGATGTGCTAAAGGCTGTGAGACGCGGTATCTAACCGGCGAGATCTCGTGATAGGCTGCCTGCTCCGGGGCAGGTCATTCCCACTCCTGAGCCCGGCGAGAGCATGGTGTTCGTGTCCCACTTCCTTCGGGGTTTAGGCTTCCCGTCGGATCCCTTTGTGCGGGGGCTCATGTTTTATTATGGGCTTGATTTCCATGACTTGAATCCGGAGTCCATCCTCCATATCTCGTCATTCATTGTCGTATGTGAGGCCTTCCTCCATATTACCCCCACTTTGGATTGTGGCTCAAGACCTTCAAGGTGGAGCCAAAGATGATCGAGGGGCAACAAGCAGAGTGCAGAGGGGCGGTCATAAGCAAATGTGCTGATGCTCCGTGGCCCGAGGGCTCTTTCCAAGAGGATCTTGGTTTGTGGCAATGGGAGTGGTTTTATATCACCGCTCCCAGGGGCACCAAATGGGCGGCGCTCCCTGCCTTCCGCTCGGGTCCACCACAGTGGCTGGCATTATGGGTCAACAAGGGGCTCGACTAGGGGCCGTCCAAGGACGTTCCCTTGCAGCAGAGCCGTATTCGAGACCTCCAGGAAAGAGGGATCAATCTAGTCGCAGTGGCGCAGGTTATGGTGATCTGGCGCCTTCAGCCCTGCAAACGTCGCCCCCTCCACCTGTGGGAATTCCATCCGGAGGGACCACGAGCTCTCCAAAATTTTATGGGCACGACGCCCGTGGAGATGTATAAACTGTTCTTCGGATCACAAGAGAAGTGTCCGGACTTGACCGAGGACGCAGGACTAAGATGCAATCGCGCAGATACTCAAGTAAGTAGTCCGGTAACCGGACAAACTGTTCATTCATTTATTATATATATATACCCTTTAAAGGAGCCGTTTCTTCAATAGGAGTGGATAGCCAAGGCAAAGTTAATAAGGTGTTCGGCTCCCCTCCCCGAGATCACGCCGGATCCCATGCTGACCAAGATGTTGAAGGTCGCGCCTTTTGAAGAAGGCGGAGGAGGGAGCGGGGAAGCAAATGCCTCTACGAAGGAGGCTATCAAGGAAGGGGGGATGAAAAGGCCCGTCTTTCGAGGAGAGAAGAGGACTGCTTCGGAAGATCCGGAGGTCAAGGCCTCAAAGAGGGGAAAGGAATCTTCGGCAGAGAGTCCGGCGCTGGGAAGTAACCCAGCCGCAATATTCCCCCGAGGGGATCAGCTCTCCAACGAGCCGTAAGTAAAAAGAAGGGGTCTCGTAAATAAGGAGCATCCCTGTATTTATTTATGAAGATAACCGAAATTGTACCTTGTAGTTCGGACCTCAGCCCTTCTCGTGAGCTCGTCTTGGGGGATCTTCTTCCGGAGATGATGGAGAGCGAACGCCTCCACCTGTCGCACCCTCATGTGAAGCGGAAGACCCGGAGGTGTCGTCATGGAGGGTTCCCCAAGTCCGGCGGGCGGAAGGTCCGGCGCCAAGTGGTGTGCGGTCGGAGGAGCTGAAGGATCTGCTCGGTCGAAGCCATCTCGTAAGATCACCGTGCTCTAATGGAGTACGGTGATTGAAAGAATTGCATCCGCGAGAGCGGATTGCATGAAGCCGTCAGAAGCTTACTGACGGGGTTAGAGGTACGCAAAAATGATGTACCTTCTGACAGTTATGCATATAAAATGCACCCTATATAGATAGTAGCCCCTGAGACTCGGTATGTTGTCAAAATTGACAATGTGCCGGGGATCAAATTCTCAGTTATAACATATCGCCGCTCCTAAACAGGTGGCGGGGCGTCCGGAGGCCAGCGGGACTGATGAACATGCCGAGCTAAAGCGGCAACTTGACGAGGCGGATGCGAACATCGCGCTGGTCAATAAACGGTTTGACGAGTCACAAGGTATGCGGCCTCTATGCGGACACCTTGTAAGGGAGCTTGACGCCCATGTCTTACTATTCGTATGCTTAATGCAGATGGTGCCGCTGCTAGTGGAGGAGCTGCGGCAGAACTCGCCCGTCTTGAAAAGAGCAAGCCAGAATTAGTAATGCGGCCGCTTTAAAAGGCGTCAAGAGCTAGAAGCTGAACGGGTTGCTCATCGCCGAAGCAAAGAGGAGATGGCCGATATGGCCAAAAAGTTAAGGAATACTACCGATCGCTGCGAGGTTCTTGAAAAAGAACGTCAAAGCGGAACAAGAGGGCCTAAAGAAGGCCCATTGCCGAATCCAAGAATGCCCAATCGGCTTTGAGAGCTGCCAAGGAGGAGCTGAGTCGCCGGGCAATTGCGGCCGGAAAACCGCTTTCATTGTGGAGGAAATATACAGATCCAAAGTATGCTCTGTTGGATAAGTTTTGGAGTTCGGAGGATGCTTATTCGGACTTGGCGCGGCCAGCTATGACGCCTTGATTGAGCACTTCCGGGGCGGAAAGGGAGCCTGAAGGGAAGAGCTATATTGGTCGCAATTCCATAGTCCGAAGCGTCCTCTGCTGCTGACCGATCGGTTGGCCGAATGGGCTGAGCTAAATCGGTTGTTCGGATTCGCCATGAAGCATGTCTTAACTCACTTGTGGCCGGGCGGACCCCAGCCGAAGAGCTATTTTGGTTTAGTGCAGCAGTTTCTTGGTGCGGTACTGCGTATTGATGCAATGAAGCGATCGGCGTGTATTGAGGGAGCGCGGATGTGTGACGCCCGGATAATCACGCTACAGTAATCCCACGCTATTCATGCCACGTCACCTCGGTTACTGTGACTAAACTCTCGTTGATTCGATTCCGCCCTAAAAAAAAATCAGAGAGGGGGATAGCTCTCTGGCCCAGCCGGCCCCCCCTCCCCACCTGGCCCCTCTCCCCCCCTTGGCCCGTTCCCCTTTCCCCCATGGGCCGGCCCACCGGCCCAACCGACCGGCCGCATAACCCCCCCACCCGGCGGCTAACCCTAGCCGCCACCCCACTTCCCCCCCACGCGCCCCCCTCGCCCCCCCTCGCTCCCGCACCCGATCTGGATCGGGCGGAGGAGGCCCCCGACCGAGCCAACCCCCGCCGTCCTCCACTCGCTGCCCCCGCCCCCCGCCGCCGGACCTCCCTCCTCCACCACACCGACTCTTGGCGCTCCTCCTCCTCCTCCGTCGCCCCAGTGCCTCCTCCTCCTTGCTGCTCGGCCTCGCTGCCCGTCGCCAGGCGCCTCCCCGACCTCCTCCTCCCCGACGGTCTCCCGGCCCCCATCGAGCCCGCCGGTCGAGACCCTACCCCACTGTGAGGCCCCTCTCTCCCCACGCCCCCCGTCGTGAAGGCTACATGCCGCGCTTCTGGCTCCCCTTCTCCTCCGACGCCCGGCCCGTCGCCCTGGCTGCCCGGTGGTGCGCACTGCGCCTTCCAGTTCCTCTTCCTCCCCCTGGGATCCGGCCAGCCGTGGCCCGCCACCGCATGGCCTCTTCTTCCTCCGACGGCGACCTGGCGCCATGGCGCCCGATCCTCGCCTGACCGAGCCCTCCTTCCCCACAAGGCTGCCTCCGCCTAAGCCCCCACCGTTAAATCGTCTGACTTCATGGCTGCTGGCCCGGGCCGCTGCCCGTGCCTCGGCGCCTGATCCCCACGGATCGCGCCCCAACCGCCTGGTTCAGGTTCGAGCAGGCCGCCTTCACTTTGCCTGATTGGCAATGCCACGACGTGGGGCCCCACCCCCAAAAATAAAAAAAAGAACGTTTTATTTTAAAAACAGAATAAAAATGAAATAAAAATGAATTAAATTAATTAACTAACTAATTAATTAATTAATTAAGCAATTAATTAAACTAATTAATTCTGAATTAATTAACCCTAATCATTAATTAACTTAATTAAGAATTGTTAATTAAATCTGATTAGGTTAATTAGCCAGTAGTGAATGACATGCGGACCCACTGGGGGTTGACTCGATCCAACCACATGTTGCTGATGATCGTCAAAGATGACATCATGCTGATGTCATAAATGCTTTTTCGAAATTAATTATATAATTAATTAAATTCCAGAAATTAATAAAATCTTTTAAAAATCATATCTTTTAATCCGTAATCCGGATTAATTTATTTTCAACATGAAAGTTGCTCAGAACGACGAGACGAATCCGGATACGCAGTCCGTTCGTCCACCACACGTCTCTAACCTATCGAACCTGCAAACTTTCCTCTCCGGTTCATCCGTCATCGACAGACGTCCGGAGCAGGAATACTCCCGGATGTTTTCCCCCTAACGGTATCCCCTCATACCACGTTAGGGCACGCCTAGCTTCGCTTCTTGACATGACATGCATCGATATGCATCTGTTTACTTTGTATTCATTGTTTCTTCCCCTCTTTTCTCCGGTGAACTACGAGGCCAAGCCTTTGCGGTGGCGATTCGACTACGGTGTTGACGACCCTCTCTCTTGCGGAGCAACCAGGCAAGCCCCCTTTGATCATCCCGATATCGCCCATTCCATTCTCTCATGCTTGCATTAGATTTTGCTCTGTTATTGTTTGCTCCTATTACATTTGCATAGCCTGTTTATTGTAACCTGCTATTGTTACCTACCCGCTTATCCTAAATCGCTTAGTATAGGTTGGTTAGAGACCCATCGGTGACCCCCACCTTGTCCTTGTTGCCCTCGCTTCATCATTGAAGACCCGATCAACGGGATCGAAGACCGAGCCCGACACCGCACATCACTTCCCTTAGTTGCTCGACACTACTAGGTTACTATCGAGTACCGAGGGTGAAACCTCTACGACTTCGATATTAACCCTGTAGTATAGCTATCCGGTTGTGGTCATCGAGGGTGATTTCCTCTTTAACCACTTCCGATACGACTGTCGTGCAACCCTCAAGTGTGGACCTCGAGGGTGAATCCTCTTATGTTCACCTTGATGACTACATTGAGTGGAATTCAACGGGGTGATTCCTCGTGTTTTCCCCTTGATGTTTGGACTCACGGTTACTTGGCCTTTTACCACTTTGTTACTTGGAAGGCGGGTCGACCACGAGGGGTACCAGCGTGCTTAATTGCAGTGATGTGGAGGCGGGTTGACACGGAGGGTGCCAGCGAGATAATTACGAGGCGTGGCGGGCATTCCTAGCCCTTGCCGCAAGTCCTCGAGACGGGCAACGGGGTCACATCTTCGTGAGTCTCGCTTGTTACCGCGTTCCTAATCCACTACGATTTGGATATTTGATCCGAGGGGCCTTTGGCCCGATAGCACTAACCATCACGTGGGCTAAGTATGGGCGTTACTGCGTCGTATACATCACCGAAGCTTATTAGGCGTCGTGACGAATGGCCTTGGCCGGGTTGGACTGGTAAGCTCACGCCCTTTTTGGGAAGGTAGCTAGGTGCGCTCACCGGCCGCCCTCGCTCGTCTTGAGAGTTCGGGGAGATGGCCCATGACCCACAGGGGCATAGGTTTAGTCCGTGGCTGGCCTCTCTATTAAGCCTAGGTCGGGTTGCGGCGTATTGTTTGGCGAGGCCGGGCATGACCTCGAAAGTGTGTCCGGCGGAGTTAAGCGGCGTGGTGGGTAAGTTGGTGCACCCTGCGGAAGAAAACATCTATCGATAGCCTGTCCCTACGGTAGCGGACACTTGGAGTTGTATCGATCGATACAACTAGAACTGGATACTTGAGATGAGACATGGATATGAGCAATGGATTGCGATGAGAACTGGATTGTGATGATAAGCTGGATAGTATGGCTCGGGATTTCTTTCTCGCAGGGAGTCGAGAAAGGATCTCTGCCGAGGTTGATAACTTCTGCTACTTTAAGTTATGCTACTCTACTCCCTCTTGTTTGTTTTGCAAGATGGGGTTTTCAAGAAGATGCTAGTCTTCGATAGGACTAGGCCTTCTCTCTATTACGACATTTACGCAGCCCGGTCCACATACTCTGCCTTCCTTTGATAATGTTGCATATGTAGTGTAGATCCTTGCTTGCAGTACCTTGGATGAGTACTCACGGTTGCCTTGTTCCCCTTTTTCCCCTAGCTCTACTCGATTGCTGCAGCAGACGATGGAGCCTGTGAGCAGACGCCACCGCCTATGACGACTACTACTCGGGAGGCGCCTATTACTACGTGCAGCCGGCAGCGGCGACCAGGGAGTGACCTAGGAGGATCCAGGCGGGAGGCCTGCTCCTCTTCGATCTGTATCCCGGTTTGTGCTAGCCATCTTATGGCACCTTGTTTAACTTATATACGTACTCAGATATTGTTGCTTCCATTGACTCGTCTATGATCGAGCACTTGTATTCGAGCCCTCGAGGCCCCCGGCTGTATTATGATGCTTGTATGACTTATTTTATTTGTAGAGTTGTGTTGTGATATCTTCCGTGAGTCCTTGATCTTGATCGTACACATTTGCGTGCATGATTAGTGTACGATTGAATCGAGGGCGTCTGAGATTGGTATCGAGCCATTGCTGTAGGAATCTCCTTTCCAACTCCTTGGCCGAAGTCGAGTCTAGACATTGCAAACTTTTTTACTAACATGGCTGTGTGTCTTATGAGCACACGTCGCCATTGGGTGGAATTAGGATCTTTTACTCCTCGATCTTTACTCTGGGTTTCTGAACTCTCTTCTATTCGGGTTAAACGATTTTGCTAAAAACAAAACTAACTTTAGGTTCTCGTAAGTACCTTCTCCCGGAGAGCCCTTCACTTCAGATGATCGTCTGCTAATCAGAAGATTCCGAAGATACCCTCTGATGTTCTCTCGAGACCTTGTGCTCATCACTTATGCTATTCCTGACCACCGATAAATCCGTTTGGATTACTACTTACCCTTGCCATTCATACGATCATTCCCCATTGATCTTGTTATTACAAGATACCCGAAGTTTTCTCTATTGTTCGAGAATACTTTGTGCCCTCTTGCCTGGCAGTTCTTTGCCACATGAATACCCCCCTTTCAAATAAATCCTCGCACTTGTCGAGTATCCGCTCAACCCAGCTTGTTCATGTGTTACGGAAGTCTTCAAAATACTATTCGATCTTAGAAAGTCCTCTGGAGCCTCGGATCTTGAAATTCTTGCTTGCTTGCATTATGGTTAATCCCATAAATCTGGTAGTCTTATTGACATTCCTTGTCATTATCATTTTGAGTCTGTGGACTCAATATGTTTCTGAATACCGCAATCATCATTGATCCTTATAAATTACTTTTCCGGCTGAGCTGCCATTCATTTATCTGGAATTGGTTCTCGACCAATCCAATTATTGTTGATTGTACCCTAAGGCTATTCAATTTATCCATCCCTAATCAGAGCATTGCTTCTGACCCCTTGATTTGGGAATCATAATTTGACAATTGAGTTAGTCAGTTGTTTCTATAATCTGATCTCCTTGCATTCTTCTTCCTCTAGTTAAGTACTGATGCTCACGTCAGACCCCTGGTGGACCATCAGGTCCATTATTGGATTTTACCCGTCAGCATCCTTCTTATTCAATAACTTTGTGAGACCTTCCCCTGATATCTCGAGATTATCATGGAACTGCATAACTTCTTATGAGTTCTTCATCAACTGCTACCTTCCCCATCGATTCCAATTCCTCACGGGCTCGAGTTATTAAACACTCAAAGACACCGATAAGCGAACCGAGTCCGCTTCACGGTTCAACAACTCTTGATAAACTTCTATAAGTACGAGTTTGTACCCGACCACGCCATTCCTAGCCTGTTTGGCTATATCATTGTCGTGATGATTTTAAGCTGTGCTACCGGCCCTTCTTCTCGGAGCACAATTTTCGATTTATGAATTAACCTTACGTCGATCCTCATCGTCATATCATTTCGCCTTGAACAACAAGCTTGGTTTCGAGTTTGTGTCGTACCCTTGGTTCCAATAACCTTTCACTTCATCATTACTTTGACTTGATGTCATCGTCGATCAATTACATCTTCATGAACTCTCGCGACAAAGGTGCCGTGTTCGTTAACATTCTGAGCTCATCCAGGATATAAATGGAATTCTTGATGAGAATTACCATCCTTGCCCTCGATGATTTGTACTATCATCGATCCCTTTATTGCCTTCCCACCAACACAAGCTTGTTCATGTTTGGTGTTATACCTTGAGTTCCTTGCTACCCAGCAATCGTTCTTCTCTACCTTGGAGTATTACCATCTGTTAATATCAAGGATGTTGTGAGGACTGCTCCACCTCTTAAGAAATTCTTGGTATTGAGATGCTTCTCACCATCACCATTTTTTTCTTGGTCCCCCGTGTTGCTTCCAACCGTGTACCAACAAGTGAGCAGTCTTTGTTGAATTCTGCCCTTCTAGGAAGCCTCTTGCTTTGGTGAAATTCTTAGACTATCGATTATTGAATCACCATTACGACATTGGTCGTGCAACCCAACCCATCAGGCGCACCTTTCAACCAATGTTTACTTGTGTATGTTTTCCTCGAGCATACTTCCTTGTATCATTTGATCGACAAATGTTATCTCCTTGTCCACTTAAATGTGGAGTCTATCTTTTGGGAATCTCGGTGGATTGCCGTTGAGATCACCAGACACCTCCTTGTCCTCTCCTTGGGCTAATGATGGACTCTTGTTAGCGGAAATAACTTCATAGTTCATTTCCGAGAATCTTACAATGTCATCTCGTCAATTTCGTTGTACCTTTTCTTCTCGTGTATCCTAAGTCCGAGGTATCCCGACACCAATCGGATCTGAATCTCGATTAGGATATGATGGTTGGGACAACTTCAAGAGTTATGATGTTGATCCTTTGATGACCTGGTAGCTTGATGTCATGCCTAGCACCCCCCTCCCGGTGGAGGACCTATCATTACAGATTCCTTTTTTGAGGATTATCCTTTCATCCATGAGGGAATTGTAATCTTGTTTCTACCAGTTATTCTGATGAATCCTTCGTGATTCCAAGTCTGATCTTCGCTTTGAAGGCCATGTCAATGCTATCTCGAAGCATGTCCGTGATACTCTGATTTTTCAACAAGAACATTCGGAGCCCAATGCTAAATGTTTCTTGCTCAATTATCCAACACCGTTGTATGGGTAATGACATGAAATTTCTTTCCCCTTACCTAAAGGGTTTTCTACATTATATCTGTCATGGGTATCATGCTCTGCTTATCCTTGGTAAGGGTATATCCTGAAATATGTGTTTAAACACATTTTCCTTTCCATTGTTACATTTAATGTGATAATCATATTTTACTTTCCATTGGTTGTTTGAACCCTTCTTGGGATATATATAATCTAAGCGGTGATAATCCCACCTTAGGTAAGCACCTCGATGTACCACTCTGTAAGTAAGACCCTATTACTATTGTTGATGACATTAGGTAACCACCGATGGGCGAGAACCTTGCCTATTGGTCCGCCTCGTTCAACGGGCAGGGAAAATGGTTCTCTTCGTCCCTCGCCCTTGGTACCTATGTTGTTGCCGACATGACCCTCAGACTCTCCTCTGACATGCCTTGCTTACATGATCGTGCAAGATGTCACCAACCTTCTACTTTTAACCACATGGTGGGCCCATAACCCATAGTTCCGCAGGATCGAAACTTGACTCTCCTGTACACCCCTGTTCCCAAAGTTATTCCTCCCGCGTGAACTCGTATGTAATTCACGGGCCACCGTCATAGTGATCTATTCTGGTATCAGACGCGATACTTACTCTCGCTACTCTAAACCCCTTTCTCACTCTGGTTCAGGCTTCGAGCAACTACCTACCCGCTTGAAGCCTATTATGTTACCTTCGTACCTTACTCTCGAGGTATTTCTTATGTTCAACTCGAGAGTTAATCTTATACTAACTCATGGGTTAGCCCAGTTGTTTCCCTCAAAAGCATTATGTCGTAGTGAGCTGCCCCTTATCTTTCGTAAGTACGATGGAGTTCCCGAAGAAATGATGACCAACTTATCATGGTGCATCAGAATAAAGGATTGAAGACATTAACGAAAGGAACTAACTTCTTCGAGAAGATTCGTTAGGATTTCGTAACCAGACCTTTCCCCCTTACTCCCCTCTTAAATCTCGGGACGAGATTTCTTGTAGTGGAGGAGAATTGTGACGCCCGGATAATCACGCTACAGTAATCCCACGCTATTCATGCCACGTCACCTCGGTTACTGTGACTAAACTCTCGTTGATTCGATTCCGCCCTAAAAAAAATAAATAAATCAGAGAGGGGATAGCTCTGCCGGCCCCCCCCTCCCACTGGCCCCTCTCCCCCTTGGCCCGTTCCCTTTCCCCATGGGCCGGCCCACCGGCCCAACCGACCGGCCACATAACCCCCCACCCGGCGGCTAACCCTAGCCGCCACCCCACTTCCCCCACGCGCCTCGCCTCGCCTCAAGACCGATCTGGATCGGGCGGAGGAGGCCCCGACCGAGCCAACCCCGCCGTCCTCCACCTGCTTGGCTGCCCCGCCCGCCGCCGGGACCTCCCTCCTCCACCACACCGACTTCATGGCGCTCCCTCCTCACCTCCGTCGCCCCAGTGGGCCTCACGCCCTTGGCTCGGCCTCGCCGCCCGTCAGGCGCCTCCCCGACCTCCTCCCGACGGTCTCCCAGCCCCATCGAGCCCATGGGTCGAGACCCTACCACTGTGAGGCCCCCTCTCCCCACTCCCCGTCGTGAAGGCTCGGCCCGCGCCTTGCAGTTTCTGGCTCCCCTTCTCCTCTCAGGCGCGTGGCCAGCCCGGCCCGTCGCCCGGCTCGGCGCCCGTGGTCTTGCGGCCCCCGTTCCCTCTTCCTCCCCCCTGGGATCCGGCCAGTGGCCCAAGCCCGACCACCGCATGGCCTCTTCCACCTTTCTTCCTCCGGCGGCGACCTGTGGCCCTATGGCGCCCAGATCCCTCGCCCTGACCGAGCCCTCCTTCCCCACAGGCGCTCGGCCTCCGCCCAAGCCCCCACCCGTTAAATCGTCCCAGGCTTCATGGCGCCTCGCCGTGCTGGGCAGCACCCGTGCCTCGGCGCCCCGATCCCCACTGGATCGCGCCCCAACCGCCCACGGTTCGTGCCCGAGCAGGCGTCGCTACTTCACTTTGCCTGAGATTGGCAATGCCACTGACGTGGGGCCCCACCCCCAAAAATAAAAAAAGAACGTTTTATTTTAAAAACAGAATAAAAATGAATTAAATTAATTAACTAACTAATTAATTAATTAATTAAGCAATTAATTAAACTAATTAATTCTGAATTAATTAACCCTAATCATTAATTAACTTAATTAAGAATTGTTAATTAAATCTGATTAGGTTAATTAGCCATTAGTGAATGACATGCGGGACCCACCTGTCAGGTTGACTCAGATCAACCCTGTTGCTGATAACGTCGGCATGACATCATCTTTGATGTCATAAATGCTTTTTCGAAATTAATTATATAATTAATTAAATTCCGTAAATTAATAAAATCTTTTAAAATCATATCTTTTAATCCGTAATCCGGATTAATTTATTTTCAACATGAAAGTTGCTCGAGCGACGAGGCGAATCCGGATACGCATGATCGCTCGTCCACCACACGCCTCTAACCTATCGAACCTGCAAACTTTCCTCTCCGGTTCATCTGTCTGACAGACGTCCGGAACCGGGAATACTCCCCGGATGTTTTCCCCCCTAACCAGTATCCCCTCATACCACGTTAGGGCACGCCTAGCTTCGCTTCTTGACATGACATGCATCGATATGCATCTGTTTACTTTGTATTCATTGTTTCTTCCCCCTCTTTTCTCCGGTAGACTACGAGACCCGGCCAGCTGCGGTGGCGGTTCGACTACGGTGTTGTGACCCTCTCTCTTGCGAGCAACCAGGCAAGCCCCCTTTTGATCATCCCGATATCGCCCATTCCATTCTCTCATGCTTGCATTAGATTTTGCTCTTGTTATTGTTTGCTCCTATTACATTGCATAGCCTTTGTTTATTGTAACCTCGCTATTGTTACCTACACCTTATCCTAAACCGCTTAGTATAGGTTGGTTAGAGACCCATCGGTGACCCCCACCTTGTCCTTGTTGCCCTGCTTCATCATTGAAGACCCGATCAGCGGGATCGAAGACCGAGCCCGACACCGCACATCACTTCCCTTAGTTGCTCGACACTACTAGGTTACTATCGAGTACCGAGGGTGAAACCTCTACGACTTCCGATATTAACCACGTAGTATAGCTATCCGGTTGTGGTCATCGAGGGTGATTTCCTCTTTAACCACTTCCGTCACGACTGTCGTGCAACCCCTCAAGTGTGGACCTCGAGGGTGAATCCTCTTATGTTCACCTTGATGACTACATTGAGTGGAATTCAACGGGGGTGATTCCTCGTGTTTTCCCCTTGATGTTTGGACTCACGGTTACTTGGCCTTTTACCACTTTGTTACTTGGAAAGGCAGGTCGACCACGAGGGGTACCAGCTGCGTGCTTAATTGCAGTGATGTGGAGCGGGTTGACACGGAGGGTGCCAGCGAGATAATTACGGCGTGGCGGGCATTCCTAGCCCTTGCCGCAAGTCCTCGAGGAGCAACGGGGTCACATCTTCGTGAGTCTCCGCTTGTTACCGCGTTCCTAATCCACTCACGATTTGGATATTTGATCCGAGGGCCTTTGGCACGATAGCACTAACCATCACGTGGGCTAAGTATGGGCGTTACTGCGTCGTATACATCAGCCGAAGCTTATTAGACGTCAGCGACGGAGCGGCGCGCGCCGGGTTGGACTGGTAAGCTCCTGCCCTTTTGGGAAGGTAGCTAGGTCTGCTCACCGGCCGCCCTCGCAACGTGCAGGAGTTCCCGGGGAGATGGCCCATGACCCCTGGGGGCATAGGTTTAGTCGAGGCCGGGCATGACCCTGGAAAGTGTGTCCGGCCGGAGTTAAGCGAGCGTGGTGGGTAAGTTGGTGCACCCCTGCAGGGAAGAAAACATCTATCGATAGCCTGTCCTACGGTAACGGACACTTGGAGTTGATACAACTAGAACTGGATACTTGAGATGAGTCATGGATATGAGCAATGGATTGCGATGAGGCTGGATTGTGATGATAAGCTGGATAGTATGGCTCGGGATTTCTTTCTCGCAGGGAGTCGAGAAAGGATCTCTGGCCGAGGTTGATAACTTCTTGCTACTTTAAGTTATGCTACTCTACTCCCTCTTGTTTGCTGCAAGATGGGGTTTTCAAGAAAGATGCTAGTCTTCGATAGGACTAGGCCTTCTCTCTATTACGGCATTTACGCATTGATCCACATATCTGACCTTCCTTTGATAATGTTGCATATGTAGTGTAGATCCTTGCTTGCAGTACCTTGGATGAGTACTCACGGTTGCCTTGTTCCCCTTTTTCCCCCTACCTCTACTCGATTGCTTTGCAACTGCACGATGGAGCCTGTGAGCCGACGCCACCGCCTATGACGACTACTACTCCGGGAGGCGCCTTATTACTACGCAGCCCGGCCACGACGCATTTACCAGAGTGACCTAGGAGGATCGAGGCGGAGGCCTGCTCCTCTTCGATCTGTATCCCGGTTTGTGCTAGCCATCTTATGGCACCTTGTTTAACTTATGTACTCAGATATTGTTGCTTCCGCTGACTTCGTCTATGATCGAGCACTTGTATTCGAGCCCTCGAGGCCCCTGGCTGTATTATGATGCTTGTATGACTTATTTTATTTGTAGAGTTGTGTTGTGATATCTTCCCGTGAGTCCTTGATCTTGATCGTACACATTTGCGTGCATGATTAGTGTACGATTGAATCGAGGGCGTCACAGGATGGCTCTTGCTCGTGTCAAGACATACTGGGCAGAGATAAAGGCCACTGATGTTGCATCCCAAGATTCGGACAGAAGCCGAGTACGTGCCGAGCACTACTTTGAAGAAGTCCTGCCGGGCGCTCGTTTAATAGAGACGCGATGCTTTCGAAGGATATTATGTTTAAATGACATGTATGATTTGTGAAAACAGTGTTTCAATGTAATATAAGAGCTTTTTATACTTGTGCGTTCAAGTAGCAAACTACTCCCTGTGCGGCCATTTATGTATATGTATATATAACCTGAAAGATGGCAGTCCTTGGCTTCAGCCCCCACGCACAGAGTGCGGGGTGTTTGCAAAGAAAGCGCTTTTTCACACTTAATCCAACGTCTTGGTCCTGTTAAGGAGGTGATGGCGAGCAAACGAGCAACCGGACTATAATGCTTTATCACTTTCACTTAGCCATAGGAGTTCGAGGGTGGGGCTACTATATATCCCAAGGGGGCACCGCACTCTCCCGAATTCGGGTTGAGTAAGTGCCTGACCGAAAACCGGTCCTACGATAATGCGGAGGAATCCTAAAATTCCTGTGAGTCTTCGAGTGGTTGACAGGTCTCTCGCCATATCATGTGATCAGGTTTCGGCTTTCTCTCTTTGAGGTGCTCGCCGGCGAACCGGGCACAATCGCAGTAGTTCTCCTGGTGCCGCGTTAGCCGTGAAAAGGAACGTAAGGCAGCAAAACACAGGAGCCGGGCAACCCAACATTTGACCAAAGACATGATTCGGAGCTGATGCATATAAGGTCGAACTCGAGACGCCAAATACTCCCTAAGGTATTCGGTCTTTTCTGAAAATGGGCAGAATAATGCCCTAAGCCCCTTGTGTCCAGGTACGCGCAAAAATTCTGGTGCGGCCAATGCCAAAGCACCAGTCTCCTCCTCGGTTATATTAAGGAACCGGGGGAATGTATATCAACAAGAGACAGTGAAAAAGGTTTACGCAGGTCTTAATCTGAAAGAATCCTTTCAGCGGGTCCCTACTGCGCTGCTGTGTCTCCGTTGTCAGATATCTTGACGGGTGTAGTACGTTGTTCATCTGTAAAAGAGAGGAACTTAGTTTGAAAGAAAAAGGATCGTGCAAAAGATGTACTTAATATTAAATAAACAGAGTACGGCTCGAAGAATTGAATAAAATTGAGCTCTATTATCTCTTGTTATACATGCATGCAGCCCCTCGTATGGGGGTATGCCGCTAGTAGGCGCCGGACTCGTCTAGCCGTGTCCGGGTTTGAATGACCAATTTGTGTTCTTTGCCTAGCAGAGCCGGATAGGCGTAAAATTTGTCAATGCAGTCTCCCATTCTTCCATGCTCGAGTAACACTTAATACTTCCTTTTAACAAGATGATGCCGCGTGGACCGGGCATTTTAAGTGTTAGAGATGCATAATGCGGTATTGCGTTAAAGCGGGCGAAAGCTTCGCGTCCCAATAGTGCTTGATGGCTACTTTTAAACGGGGTGATATGGAAGAGTAACCTTTCGCGACGGAAGTTGTCGGATGAACTGAACACAACTTCTAGCAGTATGGAGCCCGTACAAAGGGCATATGGGCCTGGCATTACTCCTTTAAAGGAGGTGTTGCTAAGGTGAATTTTGGTTGGGTTTATCCCCATCCTGCGGATTGTGTCCTGATATATCAGGTTTATGTCATCGCCGCCATCCATGAGGACATGTGTAAGTTGGAATCCGTCGATTATAGGATCCAATATCAAGGCAGTCCATCCTGCGTTCCGGATATTTTCGGAATAGTCCTGATGGTCGAAGGTGATTGGTTTTGGCAACCCGATTAATGCGGCGCTCTTTAGTGGGCACCGCTCTGTTTTTCCCTTTGATCACGTGAAGTGAGTTTACTGTTTTGACCTCCTGTGGGGAAGTTTTTTGTTTTCCGAGGCTCGGCTTGTGGTGCTCGTCGTCATCTTCACTTGGTGTGTCGAGCCCTTGTGTTCGGGCGTTCGATCTCTTGGACTGTTTGAAGACCCAACAATTTCGGGGTGTATGGTTAGCAGGCCTCCCAGGAGTATTGTGGATTTGACATATCTTGTCCAAGATTTTTTTGAAGTTGGATAGCTCATCGCTATTGTCCTTAAGGGGCAGTTTTTTGTTGTTCTCCCGTGAGCTTTTGAATCCGGCGTTGGTATCGTGCTCTTTGGACTGTTCCTTTTAATCCGTATTTGGTCCTTGTTGCGCCGTGGTTTCCATTACCATCCCTGATTTCGGATGTACTTGGGTCACTGGTGTTGCATCTTGCTAGCCAGCTATCCTCTCCCGCACAAAAGCGGGTCATGAGGCTTGTTAATGCGGCCATTGCTCTTGGCTTTTCCTGGCCGAGGTGTCTGGCGAGCCATTCGTCTCGGACGTTGTGTTTGAAAGATGCTAGGGCTTGGCGTCCAGACAATCGACTATTTGGTTCTTTTAGTAAGGAACCTATTCCAAATTTCCGGGCTGACTCTCTAGGCTGTTGAGTTATGTGACTTAGATCGTACGCATCCTGAGGGCGGACATAAGTCCCTAAAAATTTGCCGAAATGCATCCTCGAGCTCTTCCCAGATTCCAATTGTATTTTCGGGAGGCTCTTAAGCCAATGTCGAGCTGGCCCTTTGAGTTTAAGGGTAAGTATTTTATGGCGTGGAGATCATCTCCTCTAGCCATGTGTATGTGGAGGATGTAATCCTCAATCTAGACCTGTGGTCTGCATTGGTCCGTCGTATGGCTCTATGTTTACGGGTTTGAATCCTGCTGAAATTCATGATCCAGCACCTCGTCGATGAAACATAGGGGTGTCTTGGCGCCTATATTTGGGTGTGCCGTGATCTTGAATTTTGGCGTATTGCATTGCTTTGTGAGCATGCTTTCTTGGCCCATAGATGGACCTAACTGGGCCATCCTTTTGATGTGAATCCTTAAGCGAATCGCATATTGGCTTGTGTGTGGCACCATTCGCCGCTCTCTTTTTGCCGTGAGGTCGTCCATCCGACCGGGTGGCCTTCTTGCTTTTTATTTGTGGGGGCTCTAAGGCATCATCGTCGAATTCGGGCAGTAGCTTTCTTTTCGGGTAGCTCTTTGTTCGGCGACTGTCTCAGTACTTATCTGTGGTGCTGAATACTTTGCTCCATCTGATCCTGAGTGCATCTTCCGCTGTTTTGAGCTTCCGCTTCTGCTTTTTCAGGCTACGCGCAGTGGTGACGAGCCTTTTCTGGAGGTCATTTTGCTCCAATGGTTTGTCCGGCGTGAGATCGTCCGGACTGTTGTCTTCGCCAGGGACAGATTGTTTATCCAAGTTGTCTTGTTCGGACGATTGTTCGATAGCTTGTTCGTTGTCCACCGGTTCGCCCTGCTCTATGGTTGGGTCTTTGTTGAGGCGGGACTTTGTTCGGCGTTTACGTTGCCGTTTTGACTGCTTTTCGAGGGATTTATCCTTCGTAGCGTCCCGTTGTTCCTCGTCTTCATTTCCTTTAGGTGTATCCACCATGTATACATCATGGGATGAGGTTGTCCGGCATCCTATAGGTCTTTGGTTCATTGTTGTCTCCTACATCATCGTCCATACCGTCGATGTCTTCGTGAGTCAAATCGAGCACGCCGTGGTAAGCTTTCGACAGTGGCTATGAAGTGGTTGGTGGGTGGGCATTGAATTTCTTCATCGTCCGCATCCCAACCTTCCTGACCGTAGTCCATCCAGGGCTCTCCGGATAAAGAGAGAGACTTTAGTGAATTCAGGATGTCGCCAAAGGGCGAGTGCTGAAAGATGTCTGCGGCCGTGAACTCCATAACGGGCGCCCAATCGGATTCGATTGGCAAGGGCACGGAGGGTTCGGAGTCCGGAGAGGAGTCCGGCAACCTGGAGTCGAGGTCTTCGCAAAGGACAGGGATGGAGTTCGGCTCGATCGTCGTAGAGATTATAGCCCCCGAGGCGGTGTCCAACCACTCGTCCTTGATCGGGGAATCCGGCCCCGGATTAAGGGTCGGAGCGGATACTGGTGCGGCCTCTAGGGCACTGTTCGGCTGCAGAGCTAGATCATGCCCATCGAGACAGTGCGGCGCGCTTGGCTGCGGATCGAATCCATCGAAGATCAAGTCTTCCGCGGATGTCGGCCGTATAGTTTAAACTTCCAAATCTGACCAGATGGCCACGGGCATAGCTTTCGATCTACTCCAGATGGCCAAGCGAATTGGCCCGCAGTGCAAAGCCGCCGAATACGAAGATCTGTCCGGGGAGAAAGGTCTCACCCTGGACCGCGTCGTTGTTGATGATCGAAGGAGCCATCGGGCCTATCGGTGACGACACAGAGGAACTCTCAATGAAAGCACCAATGTCGGTGTCAAAACCGGCGAATCTCGGGTAGGGGGTCCCGAACTGTGCGTTAGGCGGATGGTAACATGAAATAAGGGACACGATGTTTTTACCCAGGTTTGGGCCCTCTAGATGGAGGTAATACCCTACTCCTGCTTGATTAATATTGATGATATGGGTAGTACAAGAGTAGATCTACCACGAGATCAAGGAGGCTAAACCCTAGAAGCTAGCCTATGGTATGATTGTTGTTCGTCCTACGGACTAAAACCCTCCGGTTTATATAGACACCGGATAGGTTAGGGTTACACAGTCGGTTACAATGGTAGGAGATCTACATATCCGTGTCGCCAAGCTTGCCTTCCACGCCAAGGAAAGTCCCATCCGGACACGGGACGAAGTCTTCAATCTTGTATCTTCATAGTCTTGGAGTCCGGCCGTGACGATAGTCCGGCTATCCGGACACCCCCTAGTCCGGACTCCCTCAGTGCCAAAACAAGGCTACATATGAGATCGCCTTGGTACAGAGGCTTGCGGTGGTGGAGCGGAAGTTCTAGGTCAAGTTTTGGGGTTTTCTGGATTTATAGGAAATTTTGGCGTTGGTTTCACGTCAAGGGGGCCCACAAGGAAGCAACAAGCTTGGTAGGCCGTCCCTACCCCACCAGGACGCGCCTACCAGGCTTGTCGCTTCCTCATGGCTCTTCTAGTCCTTCCATGAAGCTCCGGGGGTCTCTTTTGGTCCATAAAAAATCACCATAAATTTTCAGCCCATTCCGAGAACTTTTATTTCTGCACAAAAAACAACACCACAGTAGTCCTACTGAAACCAATGCTAGTCCAGGTGTAGGATCGAAAGTATGTCTAGAGGGGGGGGGGTGATTAGACTACTTGACCAAATAAAAATCTAGCCTTTTCCCAATTTTAAGTCTTGGCAGATTTTAGCAACTTTGCACAAGTCAAGCAATCAACCTACACATGCAATTCTAAGAGTATAGCAGCGGAATGTAAAACAATTGCACATGAAGGTAAAGGGAGAAGTTTGAGGGAGCAAACGCAATGTAGACACAGAGATTTTTTATCTGTGGTTCCGATAGGTGGTGCTATCGTACATCCACGTTGATGGAGACTTCAACCCACGAAGGGTAACGGGCGAGTCCACGGAGGGTCCACCCACGAAGGGTCCACGAAGAAGCAACCTTGTCTATCCCACCATGGCCGTCACCCACAAAGGACTTGCCTCACTAGGGTAGATCTTCACGAAGTAGGTGATCTCCTTGCCCGTACAAACTCCTTGGTTCAACTCCACAATCTTGACGGACACCTAACCAATCTAGGAGACACCACTCTCCAAAAGGTAATAGATGGTGTGTTGATGATGAACTCTTTACTCTTTGTAACACCCCGAGTATCATGCTACAGCAACCCCTGAGTTTAATCTAATATTTTTGCTAAACAATGCATGGTCATCTTTAATCCTATCTCTTTTCAAATTTCACTTGAATTCAAATTCAATTACTAAGTGAAATTCAAAATTTCACAAACATGAAATCTAAAATGTTCATCATGTGGAAAATAATCATTTTTTACTATTGGTGGTGAACCAACATTTTTATAAAGTGTTTCACTGCCCTAAACTAAATAAAACAATGTCCTAGTCGTTAATTTAATTGCCTTTCTAATTGGTAAAAATACTAAACCTTATTTTGGTGCCAAGTTAACTATTGGAGTGGCCTAATTTAAATTGGTATTTTAAGTGCAAGATTAGTTTTTATAAAACTATTTTGCTTTCTGAAAATAAAAGAAAATATAAAAGTTTTTAAAAAAATGTAAAAGAAGAGGTGAGAGAGAGACCCACCCCCTTCCCCTGGGCCTTCGCCGGCCGAATCGGTCCAGCGGCCTAGCACCTCCCCCTCCCTTGTCGTCTTCCCCCTCCTCTTCTGTTCAACCGACCGAGGGCGCACGCCCCTCGCCGTCCCCGCCTGACCTGCTCGCCGCCCCACGCCGCCACACCGCCGAGGGGATAAGGACGAGTCCCTCGGCCTCGTCGACAACCCTCGAGATCTCCCCCCCCCCCCGCCTGCTCCTATCCCTCGCCTTTCCATCCCACACGAACACCATCGCCACCGCCGTTCTCCATTGACGCGGCCACCATGGTCCCCGCGCCTCGCCGATGAGTCCAACAGCTCGACTGCTTCCTCTACCCCATCTCTGACCAAGGGTTCGAGCTCGGCGCCACCACAACCCCGGAATCGAGTTCTTCCGCGCCTATGGTCGCCGTCGCTCCTCCGTCGATTGCCGATGCCCTGCTGCTCCTAAGCCACCACTGGGCCTCCGTGTGACGCCTGTAGCCGCCACTTCCATTTCCACCCGAGATTTGCTCCGCCGCGGTGCTCGCCGTCGTCGCTACCGACGATAAAGTGCTCAAATGAGCTCGTATTCGTGCTCCGAGCACCTCTAGGACCCCGTAGGACCCCCTCTTTTGGGCATGTCGCAGCCTCTGTCATTGTTCGCGATGACACCAGAATTCCGGCGTTCGCCACGGTCGACACCGTCGTCGATGTAGCCCTCCTCCTCTCGAACCGATGCCGCAGATCGACGCCCGCTGCACCCCCGACAGCTGCTGCCATGCTGCTTCTGCCGCCGCCGCCTGCAGGTCTCCCCCCGTGCTCGCCCTGCTGCTTCTTCTCCTCGTAGTGCTGCTGTTGCTGCTCGGCTACTGCCGCTGCTACTTGCTGCCGCTGCCCACTGCATTTTGCTGCTGTTACTGCCTTCAGCCACGCCGGCCCTCACCCGGCCGCGGCGCCCCGCCCACGCGGCTCCGCTCCCAGCGCACCGCCGTCCCTGGCCGTGAACCACACCGCGCCGGCCGCGCGCTCCCCGCCACTGCATCGCCCGCGCCACGGCTCTGCCCATCACTCCTCTACATGTACTGCTACTAGCTACTGTACATGTTGCTAGCTTTCCTATTTTCACAATGACTAACCCCCTTGACAGCCTCTGATCAGCGGTTAAACAACTACTAATAGGCCTAAAAATAATATGAGTAGAAAGTATACATGACAAACTTCATTTTATCCAACTGGACCAAATCCTTTTGATGATTAGATTAAATCCTACAAAAATCACAAAATGACATCTTATGTTAATAACTCCTAGCCTACTAACTTGTGTGTGTTGTGTGTGTGTGCGTCGTGCACGTGGCCGGAGTAGTGGCCGGCCCTTGCTTAGATTAGTACTACTAGGTGTTATTAATGGCTAGAATAGTTTATGTACAGATGACATATGGCCCCTTTTATTTAAAAGCCTAATTAATAGTTTGTGCCAATGACAAGTGGGGCCCAATGCCCTATTCATTGGTTGACTAGTAAAGGTGTTGACTGAGTCAACCCAGCGCCTTGACCCCATATGTCATTGAATGTTACTAGCCCCCTGCTGAGTTAAAAAAACATTTCACTGTTTATGATTTGAATTAAATAAATTTAAAAAATCCTTTAAACTTTAGAAAGTCATATAAAATAATCCGTAACTCGGATGAAAAAGATTTGTACATGAAAGTTGCTCAGAACAACGAGACGTATCCGAATACGCGTTCCGTTCATCTGTCACATGCCCCTAGCATGCTGAACTTGGAAAATTCCCCCTTCGGTCATCTGTCTGACACAGGTCCCGAACCGGGAAAACATTCCCGGTTGAATTCCCCTTCACCTTTATCGTGTAGCCTTACGTTAGGTCACGCCCGGCACAACATATTGCCACGTTATGCTTTGTGATGCTCTGTTGCTTTATATTTACTGTTTCTTCCCCCTCTTTTCTCCGGTAGACCCCGAGACCGATGTTGCCCCTGTGATCAACTACGTCGACGACGACCCCTCCTTGCCAGAGCAACCAGGCAAGCACCCCCTTTGATCATCCCGATATCGCCCATTCCATTCTCTCATGCTTGCATTAGATTTTGCTACTGTTATTGATTGCTCCTATTCGATGCATAGCACCTTTTTGTATCTGTTGTACCTTACCTGCTTATCCTAAACTGCTTAGTATAGGTTGGTTAGAGATCCGTCAATGACCCCCACATTGTCCTTGTTGCCCTTGCTTCATCATCGAAGACCCGTTCAAGGTTTTGGCGACCAGGCCCCGACACCGCACATCACTTCCCCTTAGTTGCTCGACACTACTGGGTTACTATCGAGTACCGAGGGTGAGACCTCATCAGCACTTCTGATGTTAACCCTGTAGTGTAGCTATTCGGTTATGGTCATCGAGGGTGATTTCCTCTTTAACCACTTCCCATACGACTCTGTCGGGCAACCCCTCAAGTGTGGACCTCGAGGGTGAATCCTCTTATGTTCACCTTGATGATTACATCGAGTGGAATTCACCGGGGGTGATTCCTCGGGCTTTCCCCTCGATGTTTAGACACACAGTTACTATGATTACTATGACCTTACACTGAACCATGTTACTAAAGACGGGTCGAACCTGAGGGGTACCCGCGCGAGCTTAATTGCGAGTGATGTGGAGTCGGGTTGACATGGAGGGTGCCCGCGAGATAATTACGAGGCTGGCCGGGCATTCTTAGCCCTTGCCGCAAGTCCTCGAGGCAGGCAACGGGTCACATCTTCGTGAGTCTCGCTTGTTACCGCGCGGTCCTACTCCACTACGATTTGGATATTTGATCCGAGGGGCCTCTGGCCTGATAGCACTAACCATCACGTGGGCGTAGTATGGGCGTTCTGCGTCGTATACATCAGCCGAAGCTCAATAGACGTCAGCGACTGAGCGGCGCGCGCCGAGTTGGACTAGTAAGCTCCTGCCTATTTAGGAAGGTAGCTAGGTCTGCTCACCGGCCGCCCACGCAATGTGCAGGAGTTCCCGGGGAGATGGCCCATGACCCCTGGGGGCATAGGTTTAGTCCGGCGTGCTGGCCTCTCTATTAAGCCTAGGTCGGGTTGCAGCGTATTGTTTGGCCGAGGCCGGGCATGACCCAGGAAAGTGTGTCTGGCCGGAGTTAATCGAGCATGGTGGGTAAGTTGGTGCACCCCACCAGGGAAGAAAACATCTATCGATAGCATGTCCTACGGTAACGGACACTTGGAGTTGTATCCTGATTGATACAACTAGAATTGGATACTTGTGATGAGAATTGGATGGTGATGAGATTTGGATTGTGATGATAACTGGATAGTATGGCTCTGGGATTTCTTTCTCGCAGGGAGTCGAGAAAGGATGTCTGGCCGAGGTTGATAACACTACTACTACTTTACTTTATGCTACTCTACTCCCTCCTGTTTGCTGCAAGATGGTGGTTTCGAAAAGATGCTAGTCTTTGATAGGACTAGGCCTTCTCTCTATTCTGGCATTTCTGTAGCCCAGTCCACATATACAGCCTTCCTTTGAAAATGTTGCATACGTAGTGTAGATACTTGCTTGCGAGTACTTTGGATGAGTACCCACGGTTGCTTTGCTCCTCCTTTTCCCTCTTTCTTCTTCTTTCTGGTTGATGCAACCAGATGTCGGAGCCCAGGAGCCAGATGCCACCGTCGATGCCTACTACTACGTGGAGACCGTCGACAACCAGGAGTAGTTAGGAGGCTCCCAGGCAGGAGGCCTTGCCTTTTCGATCGATGTTACTTTTGTGCTAGCCTTCTTAGGCCAAACTTGTCTAACTTATGTCTGTACTCAGATATTGTTGCTTCCGCTAACTCTTGTGTATTCGAGCTTATGTATTCGAGCCCTCGAGGCCCCTGGCTTGTAATATAAATCTTGTATTATTTTCAATTTGTGTCTAGAGTTGTGTTGTGATATCTTCCCGTGAGTCCTTGATCTTGATCGTACACATTTGTGTGTATGATTAGTGTACGATTGAATTGATGGCGTTGCACTCTTGTGCTTCAAAATGATAGTCTCCCCAACACTCAACTCTCTCTCATAGGATTGGATTTGGTGGAAAGATGATTTGAGTGGAAAGCAACTTGGGGAAGCTGGAGATGAAGATTTATGTGGTTGGAATGGAATATCTTGACCTCAACACAAGTGTAGGTGGTTCTCTCTCAGAAAATGTATGTTGGAAGTGTAGGTATGTTCTGATGGCTCTCTCCACGAATGAAGAGTGGGTGGAGGGGTATATATAGTCTCCACACAAAATCTAACCGTTACACACAAATCACCAAACTCGGTGGGACCACATAATGAAACTCGGTCAGACCGATTTAGTTCAAAATGTGAACGTTAGTGTTTTCGGTGGGACCGACAATTCAACTCGGTGGGACCAATTTCATAAGGTTTAGGGCATAACGTAATCTCGGTGAGACCGATTACGTAAACTCGGTGAGACCAATTTTGGTAACAGGCTAACAGAGAGTTGGTCAAGCAAACTCGGTGGGACCGATTGGCTCATCTCGGTTGGACCGAATCGTTACGAAGGAGAAACAGAGAGTTTGCATTGCGAACTCGGTGGCACCGATCGCTCATCTCGGTTGGACCGAAACGTTACAAATGAAAACAGAGAGTTTGCAATCCCATCTCAGTGATACCGAGATCCCTATCGGTGAAACTGAAGTGACTAGGGTTTGTGGCAGTGGCTATGTCAACTGAACTCGGTGGCGCCGGATAGAAACTTTCGATCGGGCCGAGTTTGACTTTTGGTTTGGGACATGTGTGGATGTGAGAAAGTGGTTGAGGGTTTTGGAGAATATCACTAAGCATTTTGAGCAAGAAACCCATTAAGCAACACCTCATCCCCTTTTAATAGTATTGACTTTTCCTATGGACTCAATGTGATCTATGGATCACTAAAAGTAAAATGTAGAGTCTTGAGCTTTAGAGCTTGAGCCAATCTTTTGTTCATAATATTTTTAGGGGTCCACATTTCTAATCCATGCCATGCCAATCATTGAACTTTCTTGAAATATTCATCTTGAAATAGCATTAGCTCAATGAGCTATATGTTGTTAACAATTACCAATACCACCCAGGGATAGTTGCACTTTCAATCTCCCCCTTTTTTGGTAATTGATGACAACATATAGATCAAAACTTTGACAAATGATAATAAGATTGAAGTACCTCGTCGCTTTGAGAAGTATGTGATAAGCAAGAGCTCCCCCTAAATTTGTGCATTATTTAAGATTTGCTTTTGAATGCAATTGCACAATCGATTAGGATCATGGGCTACTCTTCCATGTCACATACATCTTGGTGGAGCACTCAAAATGATACTCCCTCCATTCCACAATGTAGTGCTTCCTCTATCCTCGTGCTTCAACTTTGACCGTAAATTTAACCAACGAGACCGTCTGCAGCGGGAGCAAAAGTTATACCAATGAATTCATATTCAAAAGAAGTTTTCAATCATGTAATTTTTTCTCCTGCCGCAGTCGGTCTCGTGGGTTAAATTTATGGTCAAAGTTGGATCTCGGGAAGCACGGGCGCACTATATTTCCAAATGGAGGGAGTATAAATTAAAAGTTTGCACTCATCACCAAGCAAAGTGAATGATCATATATGGATATAAAGGATAATATCATCCAAGCAAGCATTAAAGTAGCATATGATCAAACACATGATCATACAAGTATCTCACACAAAGACATAAAGTATAAACCAAGCACACAATAAAGTTCAACCAAAAGCAAGAGAGATAAAAGACAAAACACTCTCTCTCGAAGCCTATGATCTATACGTATTCTCCCCCTTTGGCAACAAGTTACCAAAAAGTTCAAAATGCATAGTGCTATGCGTCTCTCAGGCTTGGTCTTCGGGAGGTGGTGTAGAGAGAAATCCAAGGACGAAGGCATCAGTTGATGTTGTTGGAGCTGGTGGAGTGGCTGCTGGAGGTGGCCTTGAAGGCGTGAGTCTTTGGTCTTGATGTGGTGGCTCTAGTGTCAGCCATGGGTACTGCAGCAGACCTCTGAGTTCTAGGAACTCGCTGAAAAGCATCAGTAGTTGCCTTCCCTTTCCTCTCTTCTGCTTCCTCCTGGAGCTGCTCAACTGCTGTTTGGATCTTAGTTACCTTCAGATCAAGATCATAAAATTTTGTCTCTATGATCCTCTCCAAACTCTCCTGATTCTGAGTCAGGGTGGCCAATTACTTATAAATCCTCAAAGTAGCTTGAATCAGATATCCAAGATGGTCTTAGATGGAGCAGCCCCTGACTTAATTGCATCTCCCATAAGCTTCTGAGCTTTGGGTGCTGGAGCATCCACTTCTTCTTCCTCTTCTTCATCAGAAGAGTGCTTCTCAAATTCAGCCATGGGGTCTACCTTCTTGCACCATCTTCCCCTTTTTCTCTCCTTCTTTTTCTTTTCCTCAGCAGCATCTTCTCCTCCAGTTGACTTGGAGGGTTCCTGAGTGGATGCCCTGGCTTTATACATTAGGACTCTTCTGGCAGGTGCCTTCTTGTTCAAGCCTGGCTTAGTTGCAGCAGTTGTGCCATACTATTTCTTCAGCACTTTCTTCTTTGAGGTGGCCTCATCCTCAACAGCCACATAATCTTCATCCTCAGAGTCTGAGATTTTCTTCTTCCTTGCTCTAGTGGTTGCCTTGGGCAAGTTACTAGGTGTGCTTCTACTGCCCTCATCATAGCTGCTTGAGTGATCTGAACCCTCACTCAGTTGCACTTGTTCCTCATATCTGTTCTGACTGTCACTCTGGTCAGACATCTTGGCAAACACACTGACAGCAGACCCTGTGAGTAGAAGTAGATGAGGTAGAGTGGATGAGCATCACAAAGTGCAGAGTTTTTGTAAAACAGATGACTAAAAAACTTAGTTTTAGTTCTCCACAGAAAGCATTTCGGAGCTACCGATTTGATGAACTCGGTGATACCAAAGCAATTTTTGGAGCCTAAACATGTGAACTCGGTCAGACCGAGTCACAGTTTGGTGGCACCGAGACTGCTAGGGTTTCATATAGAATTGAACTCGGTCACACCGATGTTCAGTTTTTGGTCAGACCGAAAATGCATGTGCTATGGCCTAAGCCAAATCGGTGAGACTGATTTCTACAACTCGGTTCGTCCGAGATGAGTTCGGCGGAGACCTAACCCTAAATTTTAATATCAAATCTAACCTAAGGGATGTTTTTAGTGGATAGATTGTTTGCATACGTGGTAAAGATCATGGCAAAGCAAAGTGCTATGAATCAGAGTTAAGGAATAGCACACAAAGTCGAACCCATACCCTAGTTCGGCGGATGTTCGCTACGGTGACAACGACGGAGCAGATTTCTGTTGACGGCGATGGAAACCAGCGGTGGGAGGTTGCTGGCGGCAAGGAGACGATCCGGAGACCCGAGGAGGCAGAGCAGGACACACGCGCGGGCGAAGGGTTTTGGAGGAATTTCCAAAATTCAACCCGTCGGTATATATATCCCGACCCTGTCGGTGTGGCCGAGTGGAACAACTTGGTGGCACCGAGATGCAGAATCGCAAGTGGTTACAGCAACTCGGTGTGACCGAAAGGTTCAAATCGGTTGCACCGAGATAGAAAAACTAGATCAACTTAGTGAACTCGGTGTGACCGAAGTAGATGACTCGGTCATACCGAAATGCACAAAGAGGTTTTGGAAGTTTAAGTCTATGACGAATCGGGGACTTCGAGTGCTCCACACACAGAGTGGTTCGAATCTGACTTGATCAAACTTTGTGATGTAGCATAAATAGAGTTTGAGATGAGAAAAGCATAGATAGCTAGAGAGAGTTCTTAGGCATTCTTGTCCATCCGTTTGGCAAAAGAGAAAAAGCCAAACAATCAAAGCAACAAATGGATGTCCTCGAATGAGTAAAATATGCAATCAACATGCTCACACAATAAAATGGCAAATGAAATATGTGACAAAGAATGCACAAACACTCTAGCATCTATCAAGCAATTGGCGATGACTAGGTCATCTATATATGAGTATATTGACTTAGGAGTCAAATGAGAACATTTGACCATAGGTCATACTCATCGTTTAAGCACAAGTGGAGTTGCCACTTTTACATAAAGCATTGTTGTGTTCACATCATTAGAGTTGCTTTAGCTCAATTGATTAGAGTAAATCTCCCCCTAGATGTGATATCCCCCCTAAGAGGGATGAACTAACCTTGGGTTTTGTCGATGATGACTTCATGTAGGTGTTGAAGATGTGGACGCTCAATGTTGATGTAGATCATTTGGAGCAATCCATTGGAGTGAGTTGTACTTTCAATACCTACACGGGTTAGTCCCACAAGGAACAAACAAGGATATCCATAGACATAGAGTGATGTACAAACAAGATGATGTCCATGAAAGCATTAGCTTACCTTGTCCCTTATCTTACCAACAAGAGGGTTTGTGACTCCTTGAACAAGTGCATGATTTGGAAGTTGTTTGCACTTGTCCTTGCCAAAATTATATGAGTGAAATATGTTGGCGGAGTCACCCTCAAGAACTCTCTAGTCCTTCTTCTTCGGGATCCACACCATCTTGAAGGGAATCCTTGGAGTTGTGGTTGTACTTGATGAAGTAGAACTTGATGTAGTCTTGGGAACCCACTTGACCAAGGCCTTGGGAGCTTCTTCAAATGCATCAATCTCCTCTTGAAGCTTATCCTTGCCTTTTTGCTTGTGGTCTTGTGGTGGAAGATCATCTTGAGCTTGTGTTCCTTGGAAGGAAGTAGGATCATACTTCTCTTGTTGAGGAACAAACTTTGTCTTGGGGTATTGATTTTCTTCCCACTCAACTCCATTGGCATTGAACTTACGTTCAAAACCAACACCTTGATTCTTCCGGTGTCTTCCTTGCTTGCGTACAATTTCCTCAAATTGCTTACTTTCGGGAAGGCTCTTGTAAACACCTTTCTCTATAATTCCCTTCAATAAGCTATTTTCTTGCTCAAGTGTAACTTGGCTAAGAGAATCATTAGTGTAATCAAGAGAACTACTTTTTTTTGAAAAGGGGTGTTACCCCAGCCTCTGCATCAGAAAGATGCATACGGCTCATATTATTAAAAACGAAACCAGTCTCAAAGTCTCCAGTATCTGAAAGTACGAAAAGAAGACAGAACGCTCAAACAAGCCTAATCAAGAAGCCACAACCGGCAGGCAAATAAAATAGGAGCACTACATGCCTATCCTATTACATGACCGCCATCCAAACCGGTTGAAAATAACCCGAGCTACCATCTCCCATCGTAGACGCAGAGCCAAACGCCTCGCCTCCGTTGGAGTGAGTAGCGACCACATACGGATCAATGATGTGGCCTCAAGATAACCTCGCAAAAAGTGAAAGTTCGTTGCTCGTTAAAAACCAAATCATTTCTGCAGTTCCTGCATCGCCCATAACAAGGCACAAATTCCAACACGAATGTGTCTTGCTAAATCCAAGTTAACCCCATCAAGCCATGTTCCAAATAACATATTGATAGAGGTAGGTGGAGTAATATTAAAAGCAATATGAATCGAACGCCAAAGAATCTTAGCCGGCGGACAATCTAGAAAGAGGTGCCTGATAGTTTCGTTATGATCACAAAAACTACACCTAGTAGAACCCATCCAATTGCGTTTTGCCAGATTATCCTTTGTCAAAATGACTAGTTTATGCACAAACCACATAAACACTTTGATTCGCAAAGGTACCTTAACTTTCCAGACGTGCTTCGAGCAAGGAATGACACTAGTATTTATGACATCCAGATACATGGATTTGACCAAGAACACGCCGTCCTTAGTCAGTTTCCAAAACAATCTATCTTGCCGAGACAAATTTGGACATCCATCAGCTTTCGTACAAGATGAAGCCAGGCCTCCCAACGATCGCCTACCAGCGTCCTCCGAAAGCTAATATTGAGAGGCGTGGACTATAAGACAGTTGCAACGTAAGGTTCTCGACGTTGAACAATGTTATACAAAGTAGGATATTGAAGTGCCAGGGGCGTCTCCCCAAGCCACGTATCGTCCCAGAACCTCGTGTTAGCCCCATCACCGACTAAGATTTTAGCCCTGTTAAAGAAGAGGGGCTTGACTCTCATCAACCCTTTCCAAAACGGTGAGTCACCGGCCGCATACCACCGAGCCAATGTTTTAGATCGAAGATACTTATTTCGCAGAATCTGAGCCCAAGTAGCCTCTCGCTCTTGACGAAAGTTTAGATAGCCACTTGCTAAGGAGCCATCTATTCTTGATCTCTAGATTTTTAATGCCTAGACCGCCTTGGTCCTTCGGCCTACAGATGATGTCCCATTTTGCAAGCCTATACTTTCGTTTCAACTCATCATTCTCGCCAAAAGAATCGAGATCGATAAAAGTCTAACCTCTTCCCGACTTCACCGGGACCTCAGAAAAGGATAAAAGAAACATGGGCATACTGGTGAGGACCGAATTAATCAGAATTAGTCGCCCTCCATATGACATGAGCTTCCCTTTCCAACAGCTCAGTTTATTTTCAAAACGATCCTCGATGCACTTCCACTCCTTGTTCGTCAGCTTACGATGATGAATGGGTATACCTAACTACGTAAACGGTAGCAAACCCAACTCACATCCGAACAATTGCTTATACGCCTCCTGGTCATCATTAGCTCTTCCAAAGCAAAACAGTTCGCTCTTATGGAAGTTAATCTTGAGCCTGCATAATTGTTCAAATAAGCACAACACAAGCTTCATGTTTCTCTCTTCGCCAAGTCATGCTCCATAAAGATGATAGTATCATCAAGATATCGCAATATGGATATACCACCGTCAACTAGGTGCGGAACCAAGCCAGAAACCTGCCCCGCATCCTTAGCCCGACCTATTAAAATAGATAGCATATCAACCACTATGTTGAATAGAATCGGTGACATGGGATCTCCTTGCCTTAGTCCTTTGTGTGTCTGGAAATAGTGACTGATATCATCATTCACTTTAATCCCTACACTCCCTTTTTGCGTAAAGGATTCAACCTGGTCTCGCCAGGCCTTGTCAAATCCTTTCATACGCAAAGCTTGTTTTAAAGAAAGGCCATTTAACTTTATCAGATGTTTTTCAAAATCCACTTTAAAAACCACACCATCTAGTTTTTAGTGGATCTCATGGAGCGCTTCATGCAAGACGACCACCCCTTCAAGGATATTTCTATCCGGCATGAAAGCGGTCCGACGGTTGCACAACCGAATGCTAATCTGCGTGAGTCGGTTCGTCCCAACCTTGGTGAAGATTTTGAAACTAACATTAAGCAAACAGATAGGCCTGAACTGCTCAATGCGAATAGCCTCTGTCTTCTTAGGAAGAAGAGTTATCGTTCCATAATTGAGCTTGAACAAATGAAGCTGACCAATGAAAAATTCATGAAACATCAGCAACAGGTCACCCTTAATGAAATGCCAGCACTTTTTGTAAAACTTCGCCGGAAACCCATCCGGTCCTGGCGCTTTATTGTTTTTCATTTGTGCAATGGCCTCAAACACCTCCTTCTCCGTAAAAGGAGCAGTCAAAATCTCATTCTCTTCCGTCTCAAGTTGAGGAACATCCTCAACCCTTGACTCATCCAAGGACACAAAACTCTCTTCCGGAGGTCCAAACAACTGCTTATAATAGTTGGTAATGTAAACTTTCAGATTTTCCTGACCAACTATCGTCCCTTCATCTTGTTCTAATTGGAAGATTCTCTTCTTACGATGCTTTCCATTAGCAATCATATGAAAGAATTGAGTGTTGTCCTCTCCTTGGACAACCTTACGAACCTTAGCTCTCAAAGCCCATTTCAATTCCTCCTCGCGGAGAAGCTCTTTCAGCCTTAACTCGGCCTCCACTTTAGACTCCAGCTACCGGTATCTAATATAGAGGTTTCAGCTTTTAACTCAAGGGAGTGAATAAGCATAAGGAGTCTTTCCTTCTCAGCCTTATATATCCCATTCATATGCTTGGCCCATCCACGAAGGAACCTTCAAGATGATTTAATCTTGCACCGCCACCGCTCAATGGGTGACCTTCCCCCCGAGTCTTTAGCCCACTCTCTAGCTAACAACTCAAGGAACCCTTCTCTTTCAAACCAAGCAAGTTCAAAGGAGAAACTATTCTTATTACCCATATGAGTTTGAGCCCCTGAGTCGACTAGTAGCGGTGTGTGATCCGAGATACCTCGTGTCAACGCCTGCATCGCAGTGACGGAGGAAACTTCTGTTCCCAATCGACGCTCGCCAAAACACGATCAAGCTTCTCAAAAGTCGGAACCGGTAACGAGTTTGCCCAAGTGAATTTATTACCCGAGAGCTCTATCTCTCTGAGATCCAAGCTTTCTATGATAGTATTGAACATAAACGACCATCTGCCGTCAAAGTTGTCATTATTCTTTTCCTCCTTTCTTCGAATAATGTTAAAATCACCACCCACTAAGACGGGTAGCTGCTCGTTATCAAGAACGCGGACCAAATCAGCCAAGAAATCTGGCTTGAGTTCGGGTTGCGCAGCTCCATAGACTGCCACCAAAGCCCAATCGAATCCATCGGCTTTAGTTACGACCAAACTTTACCACAAACTCACCCAACACTACACTCCAACCTCCAACGCTTCGCACTTAACCCCAAGTAGAACCCCACGGATCTTCCTCGAGGTGGGAGGCAGTACCAAAAATCTACCCCCCGCAGATAAGGTGCTAAGAAATTGTGGAGTGAAATTACCTCGCCCAGTCTCGGACAAAGCAATAAAGTCTAAATGATGTTCAAGAGAAGCCTCCGCTAGAAACCATCTTTTAGCCAAGTCTTTAAGACCTCTGCTATTCCAAAAGATGTCTCTCATATTTCATCATGAAATTTTTTAGAGGTACGGATCCTAGCACTTCTACGGACGATAATCGGATAAACCTTCCGTTTCCAGGTCCGTTTAGGCTTAACACAAACATCAGAAGGTTCGACACGCTCGGGCTCAGCCTCTACCACCAAAGACTCATCCTCATGGTTAGAGGTTTCAGGAGAGGCATACTCATCCTCCTCCTCCGTCTTCTGTACCGCAGGGTCAAGATCGGCACAAAAACCATCAAGAGCCCTAACCCCAAGTGCATCAATCTCCGACTCATTCATCGGCTTAACTGCAGCTATGTTACGAATCAATTCTAACGCTCGTTCAGCTTCCAAATCGAGCATATCATTAACAGACTTAGAAATCTCTAGATCATTATTACCAAGTCATACTCCTAATTGGTTGGCATTTTGCACAATCTAATCATTGGTAAAATGCATAATAGAATTTGACTTATTAACTGACATACCAGCGGAAAGCTCGACGTCGCGCAACTTGGCCGCCCTCAACGCACACCTTAGCTGCATGTCATCAACGTCCGGCTGCTCCTGTAGTCTCCCGCTGACCCGTCTCCCTATAGAGACAGGATCCAGGATCCCGCCGAAAGCGATAACCTCCTCGCGTGAAGCTACGCTGGGGAAAGAGCCTCCTTCCCGTCCCCCAACAGCGGTGGCCAGCACCGGGGCCACCGGAGCATCATCCAGCGACGACGAGAGCTCCCAGGGCCTATCGACGGACATCCCGCCGACGCCCGAGACCGGCGAACTCGGCATAGCGCGGTCCAAGGAGTCCGGTGCCGAAGCGCCCAGACCACCCGGCCCGCCCTCTAGACCAACAGAAGAGGAGACGACGGCCTCCTGCACGCCCGCTCCCCCGCAAGTCGGCGACCTCACCAAGGGGGCCGAGCCGAACCTCGGCGCCGTCGGCGACAAAGGCCCAGAGGGCCGAGCCTCCTGCTCGTCATCTCCGCCCGCGACCACCGGCTCGGCCACCACAACCGGCGCCGAAGGAGAGGAAACAACCGAGGGCGGGGCCTCCTGCCCCGCTGCACCCCCCTCCTCAACAAACCTCGACACACGCAAACTGAGCATCGGGCTCGCAGAAACGACCCGGTCACACGACAACCTCGGTGGAGCCGAGAACGCCCCCAAAGAACCGAGCTGAAGAGTGGTAGTCAGAATTGTGGTAGAAGACCCAACAGGGGCGGAGTCACCAGTGTCTGACTGCCCCGAAGGCCCCTTAGCCTTGTCATCATTACTCTTAGGAATATCATCCTGGTTCCCCGAACCCCCTGCTCCCTCAGAAGTGTCCATGGGATTATCATCCTCAAACTCACTGAACAGATCAGGATCCTCATACTCAACATCCAACTGATATAAAACGCCCGCATAAGTCCAAGGCACCACGTCTAGCAAGAACTCAATATTAGCGACACTAACAAGTAGTCGTGCCACCCTGTGAGCCCGAGTGAACTGCATATCCACCTGCTCAGTCCTGCCAATCAAAGAACCCAGGCTCCAGGTCACCAAGAAGCTGTCCAGAGGGGCAGACGGGGCTCCAGAGAAGCGAACCCAAATCTGAGTTAAGGGCGTGCCCTGTGGCTCTTTCTTTTTCCACTCATCAAACTCCAGCACAAAACTAGTACCTTTGACCCTGCTCATACCGAATTTGAGAATCCTCAGCTGATCCTCCTTAGACGGGAAATCCACTTTATAAGAATTATCGGTGAGCTTAAGTAAGGACCATTGAAAATTACCCGGAGCGAGCTCTCTCAACTGCTGAATGATCTGTGCTTCGGTCAACGGACCGTGAACCACCTTCACCACACCGGGGAAGGACGTTTCCACTATGGGCGCGGAGGGCTCCACAGATGGAGACTCAAAAAACATCAACTCAGAACAACACACTCCGCAAATCTGAACGGATGGTTTAGGCCCCAACATAAGAGGACACTCGACAGCTGTGTGTTTACGTTTCCGGCACAAATCACATAACTCCGCAGTACACTGAACCAAAAAGTGACCCGGATACCCACAACGGAAACAGGTGAGCTTCTTCTTCTTAGCCGCCCACTTGGACAACTTGTCACTCTCGGCCTTGTCCGAACCTTGCTCAGAAGTAGAATCACCAGTCTGCATAGGCTCTGGCAAAGAAACTGCAGCCAAAGCCTGCACCGTCTCCATCGCCACCTGCGGTAGATCCGATGCACCATCCGCTACCTCCACATCAGAAGCGGTCTTAGTATGCCGAGGCTGGTAGTGCTTCCGGTTCCCGCCCCGACCTCCATGAAAACGTCCTCGGAAAGCTCGGTTGTTAGGTCCAGCCGCGCCCTCGACAAAATTTCTCGGCGGTCCTTGGAAACCCCGGTTATCATTGCCATTGTCCACCCAAGCATAGCCACGGCCCCCTCCGGTGGAGGAAGAACCCCGGTGCAAACCAGCGCCATAAGCATCATACCCGTTATCGCCCCACTGACCACGCGGGGCGTTACAGTCATCTCCCGCCGACGCACCCGTCCCATGGACGGTCGAACACTGACCAGCACCGCCTCGGCCTCCCTCCATCTGCCTCGGCCATGGCTGCCAGGACGGCGGGCGGTTCGCCTTAGTAGGCGGCGTTTGCGGTGCGCTGCCCGGGACACGCGCCATCGGCGGAGGTATCGCTTCGAGGCGGAGCCGACGCCCTGCCGCGAAGGGGCCAGCGCTTCAGCCGGGTCGCCGGCGGCGGAGCTCGAGCGCGCCGAGGCGGGGTGGCACTATCCGAGGCGGTGGCGCTCGGGCGGCAAAGATGGTCGGCCTTTAGGCGGAGGCACAGCTGCACTCAGCGCAGTAACGCCTAGCCATGGCGTTAGCTCCCGCGGATGGCGCGGCCTTCGCAAGAGGCGGATTCTTCGCCGGCGGCGGAGCCTTGGGCGGCATCACGTCCTCGCCGGCCAACGTCGCAAGCTCGTCACAAATGCCCGAGGCCCGCCTCGCACGTCCATGCACGGCAGACGGAAAACCAATTCGTCCATGGTGGCGAACCCTAGCGAAAACAACGCTACGGCAGAGAGAACCCGATCGTGCATGTGATGGCATGCAATCCGACGTGATCACATGCACGTGAGCCTCCACAGCCCGCTCGTCACCAGCCGGTTTTGCCTGAGCATTTAGCCCCGCTAATCCCGGCCCACACGAAGCCAACCCATCCAGACTCGACGTCCCGGTCGCAGGCGCACCCGCACAACGGCCCACTACTCCCAGCCCGTCAGATCCCAACAGCGCATTCAAACGCAAGATCCGTTCCGCCCGAATCACGCACGAACGGTCAATCACCGGCTCCGGCACCTGCACCACCGGCGGCTGCCGTTCCTTCTTCTTCCGCGTTACTAGAGTCCAGTTTTTTGGCAAGAAATCAGACAACGTTACCGGTTTACTCATTACCTTAGGAATTGGTCCGCTCCATGGCTGGTTTCGAAATTTGAAGTGGTGAGCGACGCCGACCGGTCTTGATCTTAAGCTCCGGTGACGAACCAGCGCTCGGCGAGGCCATAGGCACTCCGGCAGTTTTATAGAGATATGGCCCTCGACCTGCTCCTCGTCGTCACTCTCCAGAAGCGCCCAAAACCTCCCTCCCGGTCTTGCATGAGCCATCGGCTCCGACAGATCGATCAGCTCCGGTGACTTCGATTGTACATCCACCTGCATACATTCACCAACAACCACTTCATATAAATCGAGAATGAACCTAGAACCAACCTCAATCTTGCCGCCGTCCGGGAGATAGTCGCGAGCGAGGACATCGTTGTCCAGATCCAGGAGAACCATCCATCTCGAACATGGAGAAAAACGAATTCGTCGTTCGATCCAACAGCCAGGATTTTTCCCGTCGGAGAAACTCGCCCGACATTGCACCCATCGTGCCTCATCCCGTCCGATCTCACCGCACGACAGATCGCCGCAAGCGCCACCCGATCCCGTCGGCTCCTCCGTTCCGCCCGACGGCGCCGCCGCTAGGGGACTAGGAAAGACCGGGTGGATCTCATGTGTCGCAGCGCGTCCGCCGGGTGAGGATTGAAGGAGCAGCGGCGGTAGTTCGGCCGCCTTTGGTGGCCTCGTCTCCGCCTCGCCCTCACTACTAGAAGCAACAATATTTGATTTAGCATGATTATTGTTACTACTAGATGAAGAATCTTTCTTACTCTTGTTGCTAGATTTTACTTGTGGCATGTAAGTGGACAAGAGTAAATGTTTGTCAATGTAAGAAGAACTTTTCTTGCGAAGATCATCATTGATTGCTTTTGAGAAATCATGCTCTTGCTCAAGGTTGAGCTTTTCAAAGCATAGCTTCTCATGAGTCTTTAAAAGTTCTTGATGATCTTCCAAGGTAGTTTCATGAGCTAACTTAAGAGTGTTTAATTATTTAGTTAGACGCTCAATCTCCTTCTTATCATCGTCATTCATTTTTTCTTGATTAGCATGATTAATAGCAAGTTCATCATAGTTTTCATCACTAGAGTTGTCAACAAGGAAATCATCAACACCTACCAAATCATCTTCATCACTATTAAAATCAACATACTCGGGGTGTGATACCTTTGGGCCTTTAGCCATGAAGAATCTTCCAATTCCTTCATTTGGTGATTCAAATATGTCATAGGAGTTGGTTGACACAAGTGCTAGCCTGGCAACACCTTCATCTTGAGTATATTCAGAGTCGGAGTGATAACTTCTTCCGGAGTGGTTGTCAGAGCCGGATACCCATTCACCAACATGAGCTTGATGTCTTCGTTTTGTGTAGCTCTTTGATGATTTGTCCTTCCTTTCCGAATCCTTGCTTCTCCGAGAGGTTCTTCGTTCATAACGATCATCTCTACTCCTTCTCTCTCTTGGTGGTGATTCTTCTCTTCTACTTCTTCTTTTGGGAGAATCATCTCTTCTTTTGTAGGGAGCTGTACACTCATAGAGTAGTGTCCGGGTCTTCCACAATTGTAGCAATTACGTCCATGACTTGAAGATCTTTTTTCATTGTAGGACCTTGACTTGGAACTTCTCTCCATGCTTCTACTCTTTTAGAACTTGTTGAAGTTCGTCACCATTAGGATCAATTCTTCATTGAAGGTTTGTTTCTCACTTGAAGATGTGGGAGCATCACATGAGGCTTTGTAGGCACCACTTGACTTGTTGTGAAGCTCTTCCTTATCCTTGAGTGACATCTCAAGAGCAACAATTCTTCTAATGACTTTCGTAGTCTTGAGATCTTTGTAATTGGGCATCATTTGGATCAGTGTGCACACGGTATCATATTTTCCATCCAAGGCTCTCAGGATCTTCTTGATGATGAATCTATTGGTCATTTCTTCGCTTCCTAAGCCGGCAATCTCATTAGTGATGAGAGCAAGCCTAGAGTACATTTTAGCGACACCTTCACCATCCTTCATTTTGAACTTGTCAAGCTGACTTTGAAGCACATCCAATTTGGATTCCTTGACGGAGTCGGTACCCTCGTGCATATCAATCAAAGTATCCCAAATTTCCTTTGCATTCTCAAGACGGCTGATTTTGTTTAATTCTTCGGGGCACAATCCATTGAAGATAATATCACAAGATTGAGCATTGTATTGCAGCATCTTCAACTCTTCCATGGTAGCTTCATGGTTTGGTTCTCTCCCATCAAAGAATTCACCTTGCAAGCCAATACACACAATAGCCCAAACGACGGGGTTATGTCCAAGGATATGCATTTTCATCTTATGCTTCCAAATAGCAAAATTAGTACCATCAAAGTAAGGACCTCTACGGTGGTAATTTCCCTCGCTAGACGCCATACTCTCCTAGGTTGTGAAACCAAGGCAATGATCACCAAAAGCAATGGAAATCAAGGCAAATGAAGATCGTAGCTTTGATACCACTTGTAGGATCGAAAGCATGTCTACAGGGGGGTGATTAGACTACTTGACCAAATAAAAATCTAGGCTTTTCCCAATTTTAAGTCTTGGCAAATTTTAGCAACTTTGCACAAGTCAAGCAATCAACCTACACATGCAATTCTAAGAGTATAGCAGCGGAATGTAAAACAATTGCACATGAAGGTAAAGGTAGGAGTTTGAGGGAGCAAACGTAATGTAGACACGGAGATTTTTTATCCGTGGTTCCGATAGGTGGTGCTATCGTACATCCACTTTGATGGGGACTTCAACCCACGAAGGGTAGTGGTTGCGTGAGTCCACGGAGGGCTCCACCCACGAAGGGTCCACAAAGAAGCAACCTTGTCTATCCCACCATGGCCGTCGCCCACGAAGGACTTGCCTCACTAGGGTAGATCTTCATGAAGTAGGCGATCTCCTTGCCTGCATAAACTCCTTGGTTCAACTCCACAATCTTGTGAAGGCTCCCAAGTGACACCTAACCAATCTAGGAGACACCACTCTCCAAAAGGTAATAGATGGTGTGTTGATGATGAACTCCTTGCTCTTGTGCTTCAAAATGATAGTCTCCCCAACACTCAACTCGCTCTCATAGGATTGGATTTGGTGGAAATATGATTTGAGTGGAAAGCAACTTGGGGAAGGCTAGAGACCAAGATTTATGTGGTTGGAATGGAATATCTTGACCTCAACACAAGTGTAGGTGGTTCCCTCTCAGAAAATGTGTGTTGGAAGTGTAGGCATGTTCTGATGGGTCTCCTCACGAATGAAGAGTGGGTGGAGGGGTATATATAGCCTCCACACAAAATCTAACCATTACACACAAATCACCAAACTCGGTGGGACCGAATAATGAAACTCAGTCAGACTGATTTAGTTCAAAATGTGAACCTTAGGGTTTTCGGTGGGACCGACATGTCAACTCGGTGGGACCGACTTCATTAGGGTTAGGGCATAACGTAATCTCGGTGACACCGATTACACAAACTCGGTGAGACCGATTTTGGTAACAGGCTAACAGAGAGTTGGTCAGGCAAACTCGGTGGGACCGATTCGCTCGTCTCGGTTGGACCGAAACGTTACGAAGGGGAAACAGAGAGTTTGCATTGCAAACTCAGTGAGACCGATCGCTCATCTCGGTTGGACCGAAACCTTACGAAGGGAAACAGGGAGTTTGCAATCCCATCTCGGTGAGACCGATATCCCTATCGGTGAAACCGAAGTGACTAGGGTTTGTGGCAGTGGCTATGTCAACTGAACTCGGTGGCGCCGGATAGAAAGTTTTGGTGGGTCCGAGTTTGACTTTTGGTTTGGGACATGTGTGGATGTGAGAAAGTGGTTGAGGGTTTTGGAGCATATCACTAAGCATTTTGAGCAAGAAACCCATTAAGCAACACCTCATCCCCTTTTAATAGTATTGGCTTTTCCTATGGACTCAATGTGGTCTTGGATCACTAAAAGTAAAATGTAGAGTCTTGAGCTCTAGATCTTGAGCCAATCTTTTGTCCATAGCATTTTAAGGGGTCCACATTTATAATCCATGCCATGCCAACCATTCAACTTTCCTAAAATATTCGTCTTGAAATAGCATTAGCTCAATGAGCTATATGTTGTTAATAATTACCAAAACCACCTAGGGATAGTTGCACTTTCAATGTTTACCCAGGTTCGGGCCCTCTCGATGGAGCTAATACCCTACTTCTTGCTTGATTGATCTTGATGAATATGGGTGTTACAAGAGTTGATCTACCACGAGATCGTAATGGCTAAAACCCAAGAAGTCTAGCCTGTATGACTATGGCTATGAGTATTTGGTCCTATGGACCTGGCCCTCAGGTTTATATAGACAACAGAGGGATCTAGGGTTACATAAGGTCGGTTACAGAGAAAGGAATCTTCATATTTGATCGCCAAGCTTGCCTTCCACGCTAAGGAGAGTCCCATAAGGACACGGATAGAGTCTTCGGTCTTTGTATCTTCACAACCCATCAGTCCGGCCCATGGATAACAGGCCGGACGCCCGAGGGCCCCTTAGTGCAGGATTCCCTCAGTAGCCCACGAACCAGAATTCAATGATGAGGTGTCCGGCACGCAGATTGTCTTCGGCATTGCAAGGCGGGTTCCTCCTCCGATGACTTCAAAGTGATGTATTTAGCCTTCCATTTAATGCCGTACCCCTCGGCTTCTGTGTATCAACAAATTCAGCTTCCACGTGTCAAGTGAATGTGATAGGTCAGGGTATTTTTGCACATAACACCCCGGCCATGCGAGAAAGAGCGTCTATTTAAAGAGATTGGATCTCGGATCCATTCGGCACCACGCGGAAAAATCCTCAGAGATTGCTAGGAAAGACCACTCCAACATGGCTAGCGTTCCCAACTCCTCCTCTCGTCCCTGCGGCCCAGAAAAGGGCGAGTGGAAGAGGTGCTCCATATCCCACGGTCAGCTGGCGAAGCTACAAACACAGGGATTTCTTCCTCCTGTGGATCTGGTCCCTGTTCGAGCAGGGTTGACCTCCTTCAATGGTGAGACCCAGGCGGAGAATTTCCCCAATCCATCTGAGGGAGAATGAGTGTGTTTCGTCCCCTACCTGCTAAGAGGCGTCGGGTTCCCAATTCATCTGTTCCTCAAAGGGCTTCTGGAGTATTATGGCCTCCAACTGCACAACTTTACTCCGGCCTCCATCCTGCACATCATGGGTTACGTCACTCTTTTTGAGTTATTCCTAGGTTGTGAAGCCCATTTTGAATTGTGGAGAAAGCTATTCTGCCTCGTCCCGCATAACCACGACGGATCAACATTTGAAGTGGGCGAAGCCGAAATATGGCGCATCACTGAGACCGGATACCTGTCCGGCACACCAAAGAAGGCATCCGAAGAATGGCCTTCCGAATGGTTCTATATCGAGGACGTCGCACTTCCCGACCCAGTTCGGAAGGGTCTTCCTGAGTTCACAAGTTGCCTGTTAAAGAAACGCCACATCCGGCGCCCTCGAGTCTTGAGGAGGAGGATAGTGCGGAAGTTCGTCAACTCATGAGCAAGATAAAGACGCTCTCCCAGTCCGGATTATCAATAGTTGTGGTAATGGCGACTTCCATAGTGCGGGGGGTTCAGCCACTCCAATACCGAGGGCTTCACATGTGGCACTATAACGGGGAGGACGACACTTCCCGCTGCGGCCGGAAGGGTCTGGATACCCCCGCCGCTCTTGCCAAAATATTGGCCGAACTGTTCAAAGGGGAGGAGGAGGAATTTCTTCGTTTTAAGCACAAAGATGGATTTTCCATGTACAATCCTCCTAGATGGGTAAGTCCCAACCCCTTCGCTCTACTCACTCCACTCCCCAAGTCATCTTTAATGAATTTTTAATCCACCTATTTATAACAACACTGGCGAAAGATCTCCGAGGGGCTTTACAGCCCCGCCCCACAGCCAGAGGATCACAACTGGGACCTTGACCCTGGGTTCGAGGAGGATCCGGATATATTCGTGGTGCTCGCGGATGGGGTGTTCTACCAGGAGAGCTATGATGGCACAGAAGTGGCCATCACCGCCGACTATCCCGGTCTTCTTTCTGCCTCTCACGTAAGTAATCAGGAGACATCTCCCCCGAAAGAGTTCCCCCGTTCTACCTCACCCACCGCATTGTCTCGTGCTCCAACAGGGAGACGTTCGGCGTGCCGTGCTACCCCAGGGGCGACTCCAAAGAGAGCGGCTCCCACACCGGGCAAGCCTTCGAAGAGGAAGGCAAAGGAAGACACGGCCGGGCCCTCATCGAAGAGGTACAGATTTGTAAATATGTTCTTCAGCATTCGCATCCAAGTGTGACTTTTATGTTTGTCCTGAATCAGGAAAAAAGTTTGCTAGACTATGTCCGGGGATCCGGACAATCATACTCCCAACAACCAGGTTTCAGTCCCTCCCGAAGAGACGGGGGCCAATATGGGTGTGAGGCCGGACTGTCCTTTGGTCGAGGGTTCGGAAGATATGTCCGTCACCAACTCAGAAGTGGAGAGCACCATGAATCATCAACGCCGAAGGGCCGTTTTACGAGACCCCAGCTTCTCAAAAGAGGCGTTCAATGCCTTCAGCTCGGCTAATGCATACATCCGAGCTGCTCGAGATGGGCTTTACAGAGCCACAGAGCAGCATTTAAAAGATGCGCAGGTAAGTTTACTTTCTCAGAATATGATAACCATATGCCAGTAGCCCCTGAGACTTGAAGCAGTTGGTACAACTAATTTAAGGATCGTTGTATAACCAGGTTCTTACGGAGAAGAACGACCTGCTAGCCCAAGAGCTAGAAAAGTGTCGGACACAGCTAACTGTTGTTACCTCGTACTGGAAAAGTCCAAGAAGGCGTCCTCTGGTAATATTTCCCTCCATCGAGAAACAATAATTATATACCAGCTGTGCTAACACTGTTGCTTATCTCATAACAGGATCGTCATATCAACAGGAGGAGAAACTGAAGGCCACTCAAGCGGGCGATAAAGAGGCGAAAAGAGTCCATGCCGTAGGCGAGCGTATTCTGACCCGAGTCAGAGAGGAGAAAAACAAACTCTAGGACTCAAACACCCAGCTGGGCGAAGAACTGAAAGATGTGCGGGCCCAGCTGGCTGACTCCGTGAAGAGAATAAAAGGCTGCGAGGCGGCATATTCAGTATGTGGCTAAACTTACCTTATAATAGTTCGGAGATGAGAGGAACTGATAGAGTTATGTTTGTAGGTATGCTGACGGGTCGTCCCGAAGAGGAGATGTCCGGGTTGTCGGACGATCTGCTGCAAGGGTTGTCGCAAATGCACGAGCAAGCTCGGCATGTGATGCGAAGTGTTGCCGAGGCCTTATGGCCATCCGCCTCCCCTCCAGGAAGTACGGAGGAGCTTGTAGAGCTACTCAAGGGAGCGCGGCAGCGTATCCGATTATGGAAAATATCGGCCTACCGAGAGGGTGCGCGAGAGGCCTGGGCCATGGTGAAAACACGGTATACCAAGCTTGACCCGAATCGCATGGACCGGGTCGGACCTCTAGGGTCATATGGAAAAGAAGTTCACGTTAATTTGGTATATGACCAAGTAGCAGTAGCCGCCAAATATTCCCAACAGGATTGTAAATTAGACAGCCTGTTGGACAGTATAGAGGAGGAAATTTTTGAGTCCACGTGACTGTGTACTTTCCTTGACATATGTAACTCTAGCTGAATTGTAAAATGATTGTCATGGCAGACCTTTTCGCTTCAACCTCTGGACCCGAAGGTGCGGAGTGTTTCCGAATATCAGAGCGGCCAAATAGACCGAGGTATGCGTGGAAACAAGGCGTAGGGGTCATAGTTGCTTGAACAGACAAGTTGTATCCGGCTAGTTATGTTATATTACATTAAGATTGTAAGAAACATCTTCCAGAGAGAATAGTTCCGTTAAGGGTTCCTTTCCCTAGGTGTGCATGCGTAAATGTGCATGTCCGAACTGTGATTGAAAAATTGTAGTATATGTAACCTCGGTTCACAATGGAGTGAATGCAAAAACATCTTTAATTCACTGACCGAATATTCCCTTAAGAATGCTAGCTTTCGGCTTTACCCAGTCTGAGGTACACTTGACTTGTTGTGGAGCTCTTCCTTATCCTTAAGTGACATCTCATGAGCAACAATTCTTCCAATGACTTCCGTTGGCTTGAGATGTCTGTAATTGGCCATCATTTGGATCAATGTGCACACGGTATCATATTTTCCAACCAAGGATCTTAGGATCTTCTTGATGATGAATCTATCGGCCATCTCTTCACTTCCTAAGCCGGCAATCTCATTTGTGATGAGAGCAAACCTAGAGTACATTTCAGCGACACCTTCACCATCCTTCATTTTAAACTTGTCAAGTTGACTTTGAAGCACATCCAATTTGGATTCCTTGACGGAGTCGGTACCTTCGTGCATATCAATCAAAGTATCCCAAATTTCCTTTGCATTCTCAAGACGGCTGATTTTGTTGAATTCTTCGGGGCACAATCCATTGAAAAGGATATCACAAGCTTGAGCATTGTATTGCAGCATCTTCAACTCTTTCATGGTAGCTTCACAGTTCGGTTCTTTCCCATCAAAGAATTCACCTTGCAAGCCAATACACACAATAGCCCAAATGGCGGGGTTATGTCCAAGAATATGCATTTTCATCTTATGCTTCCAACTAGCAAAATTAGTACCATCAAAGTAAGGACCTCTACGGTGGTAATTTCCCTTGCTGGACGCCATACTCTCCTATGTTGTGAAACCAAGGCTATGATCACCAAAAGCTATGGAAATCAAAGCAAATGGAGAACAAAGCTCTAATACCACTTGTAGGATCGAAAGTATGTCTAGAGGGGGGGGTGATTAGACTACTTGACCAAATAAAAATCTAGCCTTTTCCCAATTTTAAGTCTTGGCAGATTTTAGCAACTTAGCACAAGTCAAGCAATCAACCTACACATGCAATTCTAAGAGTATAGCAGCGGAATGTAAAACAATTGCATATGAAGGTAAAGGGAGGAGTTTGGAGGGAGCAAACGCAATGTAGACACGGAGATTTTTTATCCGTGGTTCCGATAGGTGGTGCTATCGTACATCCACGTTGATTGAGACTTCAACCCACGATGGGTAACGGTTGCACGAGTCCACAGAGGGCTCAACCCACGAAGGTTCCACGAAGAAGCAACCTTGTCTATCCCACCATGGCCGTCGCCCACGAAGGACTTGCCTCACTAGGGTAGATCTTCACGGAGTAGGCGATCTCCTTGCCCGTACAAACTCCTTGGTTCAACTCCACAATCTTGACGGTGGCTCCCAAGTGACACCTAGCCAATATAGGAGACACCACTCTCCAAAAGGTAATAGATGGTGCGTTGATGATGAACTCCTTGCTCTTGTGCTTCAAAGATAGTCTCTCCAACACTCAACTCTCTCTCATAGGATTGGATTTGGTAGAAAGATTATTTGAGTGGAAAGCAACTTGGGGAAGGCTAGAGATCAAGATTTATGTGGTTGGAATGGAATATCTTGACCTCAACACAAGTGTAGGTGGTTCTCTCTCAGAAAATGTATGTTGGAAGTGTAGGCATGTTACGATGGCTCTCTGCACGAATGAAGAGTGGGTGGAGGGGTATATATAGCCTCCACACAAAATCTAACCGTTACACACAAATCACCAAACTCGGTGGGACCGAATTATAAAACTCGGTCAGACCGAATTAGTTCAAAATGTGAACATTAGGATTTTCGGTGGGACCGACATGTCAACTTGGTGGGACCGATGTCGTTTGGGTTAGGGCATAACGTAATATCGATGAGACCGATTACACAAACTCGATGGGACCGATTTTGGTAATAGATAAACAGAGAGTTAGTCAGGCAAACTCGGCGGGACCGATTCGCACATCTCGGTTAGACTGAAACGTTACAAAGGGGAAACAGAGAGTTTGCATTGCAATCTCGGTGGGACCGATCGCTCATCTCGGTTGGACAAAAACATTATGAAGGGAAACAAAGAGGTTGCAATCCCATCTCGGTGAGACCGAGATCCCTATCGGTAAGACCGAAGTGACTAGGGTTTGTGGCAGTGGCTATGTCAAGTGAACTCGGTGGCGCCGGATAGAAGATTTCGGTGGGGCCGAGTTTGACTTTTGGTTTGGTACATCTTAACCCGAAGGTGTGGAGTGTTTACGAATACCAGAGCGGCCAAATAGACCGAGGTATGCGTGGAAACAAGCTGTAGGGGTCATAGTTGCTTGTACAGACAAGTTGTATCCGGCTAGTTATGTTATATTACATCAAAATTTGTAAGAAACATCTTCCAGAGAGAATAGTTCCGTTAAGGGTTCCTTTCCCTAGGTGTGCATGCGTAAATGTGCATGTCCGAACTGTGATTGAAAAATTGCAGTATATGTAACTTCTGGGGGTTCACAATGGAGTGAATGCGAAAACATCTTTAATTCACTGACCGAATATTCAATTAAGAACGCTAGCTTTCGGCTTCACCCAGTCTGAGGTACACATCCGGATGACCCGGCAGTAACAATCGCAGAGGTGCTCCCTTTATCCCCTAGCCGAACTAATGGGAACGTAGGGCATAAGCACAGGAGCCAGGCAACCTAGCTTGGCCAAAACTTAAGTCATATCGATGCATATAATGGCCAAAACTTAAGTCATATCTCGGTGGGACTGATCTCTCATCTCGGTTGCACTGAAATGTTACGAAGGGAAACAGAGAGGTTGCAATCCCATCTCGGTGAGACCGAGATCCCTATCAGTGAGACCGAAGTGACTAGGGTTTGTGGCAGTGGCTATGTCAAGTGAACTCGGTGGCGCCGGATAGAAGATTTCAGTGGGGCCGAGTTTGACTTTTGGTTTGGGACATCTGTGGATATGAGAAAGTAGTTGAGGTTTTTTGGAGTATATCACTAAGCATTTTGAGCAAGTAACTCATTAAGCAACACCTCACCCCCTTTTAATAGTATTGGCTTTTCCTATGGACTCAATGTGATCTTGGATCACTAAAAGTAAAATGTAGAGTCTTGTTCTTTGAGCTTGAGCCAATCTTTTGTCCTTAGCATTTTGAGGGGTCCACTTTCTAATCCATGCCATGCCAATCATCGAGCTTTCCTGAAATATTTATCTTAAAATAGCATTAGCTCAGTGAGCTATATGTTGTTAGGAATTACCAAAACCACCCAGGGATAGTTGCACTTTCAATCTCCCCCTTTTTGGTAATTGATGACAACATATAAATCAAAGCTTCGTCAAATGATCGTAAGATTGAAAAACATCGTCCCTTTGAGAAGTATGTGATAAGCAAGAGCTCCCCCTAAATTTGTGCATTATTTAATATTTGCTTTTGAATGCAAATGCACAATCAATTAGGATCATGGGTTACTCTTACATGTCACATACATCTTGGTGGAGCGCTCAAAATGATAGAAATTAAAAGCATGCACTCATCACCAAGCAAGTGAATGATCATATATGATATATAAAAGATAGTATCATCCAAACAAGCATTAAGGTAGCAAATGATCAACCACATGATCATACAAGTATCTCACACAAGCACACAATAAAAAAGTTCTACCAAAGAAGCAAAAAAGCAAAACACTCTCTCGAAGCCTATGATCTATACATATTTCTCTCCCTTTGGCAACAAGTTACCAAAAAGTTCAAATATGCATAGTGCTATGCGTTTCTCAGGCTTGGTCTTTGGGAGGTGGTGTAGATAGAACTCCAAGGACGAAGGCATTTGTGGATGTAGTTGGAGCTGGTGGAGTGGCTGCTGGAGGTGGCACTGGAGCTGTAGCTGCCGGTGCTGATGCTTTAGCTCTAGAATCTCTCACTGGCACTGCAAAAGACCTCTGTCCTCTAGGAACTCGATCAAATGCATCAGTAGTTGCCTTGCCTCTCTTCTCTTCTGCTTCCTCCTGAAGCTGCTCTACTGCTGTTTGAATCTCAGTTACCTTCAATCAACATCATAATTTGGTTTCTATGGTCCTCTCCATGCTCTCCTGGTTTTGAGTCAGGGTGACCAAGCCCTTCTCAATCCTCAGTGTAGACTGGATCAGATATGCAAGTTGATCTTGCTTGCTCTTCAGGAAAACTTGAGATGCCTCTTCAACACTTGTCATCTTGGCAGCTTTCTCAGCCTTTGCTTTGGCTCTCTTCTCCTGTGCTTGAACAGATGTGGGGTGTTCCTCATTCATCACAACAGTATTATCTTCAAAATCAGGATGTAAGGGTAGATGCTCCTTATCCAACAGATATGTTCCTGTGCCCATCTTGGAGTTGATGAGCTCCTGAATGTGTGGAGCATACCCACAGCTTCTCTTCTGGTCAGCAGCAGTCCTCTTGATTGTCTCTACAATCAAACTCATAACCTTGAACTTCTGAGGGACATCAAAAAGCTGGAGCAGGTTGATAGAATGCCCTCTGGACATCTTGTGATCTCCTGACTTGGGTAGCAATGTGTGCCTTAGGATCTAGTTGATGGTAGGAAGACCAGACAACAGATAGTGTACAAATCCAAGCTTAGTGTCTCCAAAGCTTTATCTGGGATCTCCTTGTACATGTTTGCCATGGAGTTGTGGTCTTTCTTCTTGGTGGCATACACATCCAAGTCATATTCATGTTCTTCAGGGGCATTTATCAGTTTGGCCCACTCCTCAACTGTGGATTGGTACCTTGTACCCTCAGACATCCATACTATCCTTCCATCTGGGTAAAAGTGAGAAGTGGAGTAAAACTGCATGATCAGCTGATCATTCCATTTTGTGAGCTTCTGAGCAACAAATTTGTCAACTCCACATGCTTTGAAGCTATCATGTACTCCTGGATAGTGATCTTCGTTTTCCTTGATGAATTCCCAATCAACCCATCTCATGTCACAAACAATGGGCTTCTTGTCAAGCAAAATAGTTTCATAGAAGTCTTGTTGTTCCTTTGGGTGAAACCTGTAATGAACTACTGTCCTTCTCCTCACAGCATAGCGATCAGACTGTCTCCACAATCTCAGTCTAGCATCTTTTCTGATGTGCATGTCTTCAGCCACTAGATGAGCATCATTGTGGTCTGGAATCTTGGACTTCAACTTCCTCAAAACAAGTGAATCATCATCTTCTTCTTCAGCATCAGGCACTGGGGCCTTGTTCTTTTCCTCAGCAGGTATACTTCTGGTGTTCCTCTTGGGTTTTGGGGGCTTCTGAGCTGGAGCTTTGGGAACAGACTTGGGATTTGATGGAGCAGCCCCTGCCTTTATAACATCTCCCATAAGCTTCTGAGCTTTGGGTGCTGGTGCAGCATCCTCTTCCTCTTCCTCTTCCTCTTCTTCAGAGGGATCTCTCATCATGGAGGACTTCCCAATAACTCTGGCAATGGTCTTCTTGACCCTTTCCTTCCTCTTATTGCCTTCACCACCTTCTTTGGGTTCAAGGGTGAACTCCATTGTCTCTTGAGTAGAGGCTCTGGCCTTAGACATAGGAATTCTTCTTGCTGGTGCCTTCTTATTCAGCCCTGGCTTACTTGCAGCAGCTGTGCCATACTCCTTTTTCAGCACCTTCTTATTGGAGCTTACTTCCTCCTCAGTGGCAACATAATCCTCATCCTCAGATTCTGAGGTTCTCTTCTTCCTAGATCTGGTGGCTGCCTTTAGCAAGTTGCTTGGAGTGCTCCTGCTGCCATCATCAGAAGTGCTTGAGGGATTTGAACCCTCACTCATCTGCACCTGTTCCTCTGACCTGTTCTGACTGTCACTTTGATCAGACATCTCTGCAAACTGACTGACAGCAGACCCTGTGAGTAGATATAGGTGAGATAGAGTAGATGAGCATCACAAAGTCCAGAGTTTTTGCGAAATAGATGACTTAAAAACTTAGTTTTAGTTCTTCACAGAAAGCATTTAGGATCTACCGATTTGTAAACTCGGTGATACCGAAGCAGCTTTTGGAACCCAAACTAGTGAACTCGGTCAGACCGAGTCACAGTTTGGTGGCACCGAGACTGCTAGGGTTTCACAGAGAATCAAACTCGGTCACGCCGATTTGCAGTTTTCGGTCAGACCGAAAGTGAAAGTGCAATGGCCTAAGCCAAATTGGTGAGACCGATTTCTACAACTCGGTCGGTCCGAGATGAGTTCTGTGGAGACCTAACCCTAAATTTTCAAATCAAACCTAACCTAAGGGATGTTTTCAGTGGATAGAGTATTTGCATACGTGGTGATGATCATAGCAGAACAATGTGCTATGAATCAAAGGTAAAAGAATAGCACAAAGGATCGAACTCGTACCCTAGTTCGGCGGAGTTCTCTACAGCGACAACGGAGGGGCAGAATTCCGTTGACGACAATGGAAACCAGCGGCAGGAGGTCGCTGGCGGCGAGAAGACGATCCGGAGACCCGAGGCGGCAGAGCAGGATACGCGCGGGCTGAGAGGTTTCGAAGAAATTTCCAAAGTCTCACCCATGGGTTTATATATCCCGACCATATCGGTGCGACCGAGTGGAACAACTCGGTAGCACCGAGATGCAGAATCGCAAGCGGTTACTGCAACTCGGTGTGACCGAAGAGTTCAAATCGGTTGCACCGAGATGGAAAACCTATATCAACTTAGTGATCTCGGTGTGACCGAAATGGATGATTCAGACAGACCAAAATGCACAAAGAGGTTTTGGAAGTTTAAGTCTATGACGAATCGGGGACTCCAAGTGCTCCTCACACAGAGTGGTCCGAACCTGACTTGATCAAACTTTGTGATGTAGCATGAATAGAGTTTGAGATGAGAAAAGCATAGATAGCTAGAGGGAGTTCTTAGGCATTCTTGTCCATCCATTTGGCAAAAGAGAAAAAGCCAAACAATCAAAGCAACAAATGCATGTCCTCGAATGAGTAAAATATGCATCCAACATGCTCACACACTAAAATGACAAATGAAATATGTGACAAAGCATGCACAATCACTCTAGTATCTAACAAGCAATTTAGCAATGACTAGGTCATCTATATATGAGTATATTGACTTAGGAGTCAAATGAGAACATTTGATCATAGGTCATACTCATCGTTTAAGCATAAGTGGGGTTGCCACTTTTACATAAAGCATTGTTGTGCTCACATCATAAGAGTTGCTTTAGCTCAATTGATTAGAGTAAAGCTCCCCCTAGATGTGATATCCCCCCTAAGAGGGATGAACTAAACTTGGGTTTTGTCGATGATGACTTCATGTAGGTGTTGAAGATGTGGGTGCTCAATGTTGATGTAGATCATTCGGAGCAATCCTTTGGAGTGAGTTGCACTTTCAATACCTACACGGGTTAGTCCCACAAGGAACAAACAAGGATATCCATAGAGATAGAGTGATGTTCACATAGGATGATGTCCATGAAAGCATTAGGTTACCTTGTCCCTTGTCTTACCAACAAGAGGGTTTGTGACTCCTTTAACTAGTGCAAGATATGGAAGTTTTTTTGCACTTGTCCTTGCCAAAATGTTAAGAGTGAAGTATGTTGGCGGAGTCACCCTCAATAACTCTCTAGTTCTTCTTCTTAGGGATCCACACCATCTTGATGGGAATCCTTGGAGTTGTAGTCGTACTTGATGAAGTGGAACTTGATTTAGTCTTGGGAACCCACTTTACCAAGGCCTTAGGTGCTTCTTCAAATGCATCAATCTCCTCTTGAAGCTTGTCCTTGCCTTTTAGCTTGTGGTCTTGTGGTGGAAGACCATCTTGAGCTTGTGTTCCTTGGAAAGAAGTAGGATCATACTTCTCTTGTTGAGGAACAAACTTTGTCTTGGGGTATTGATCTTCTTCCCACTCAACTCCATTGCCATTAAACTTTCGTTCAAAACCAACACCTTGATTCTTCCGGTGTCTTCCTTGCTTGCGTACAATTTCCTCAAATCGCTTACTTCCGGCAAGACTCTTGTAAACACCTTTCTCTATAATTCCCTTTAATAAGATATTTTCTTGCTCAAGTGTAACTTGGCTAAGAGAATCATTAGTGGAATCAAGAGAACTACTAGAAGCAACAACATTGGATTTAGCATGATAATTGTTACTACTAGAGTAAGAATCTTTCTTGTTCTTGTTGCTAGATTTTACTTGTGGCATGTAAGTAGACAAGAGTAAACGCTTGGCAATGTAAGAAGAACTTTTTTTGCGAAGATCATCATTGATTGCTTTTAAGAACGCATGCTCTTGGTCAAGGTTGAGCTTTTCAAAGCATAGCTTCTCATGACTCTTTAAAAGTTCTCGATGATCTTCCAAGGTATTTTCATGAGCTAACTTAAGAGTGTTTAGTTCTTTAGTTAGACGCTCAATCTCCTTATCATTGTAATTCATTTTATCTTGATTATCATGAATAATAGCAAGTTCATCATAGTTTTCATAACTAGAGTTGTCAACAAGTAAATCATCGTTATCCAGTCTGAGGTACACTTGACTTGTTGTGGAGCTCTTCCTTATCCTTAAGTGACATCTCATGAGCAACAATTCTTCCAATGACTTCCGTTGGCTTGAGATGTCTGTAATTGGCCATCATTTGGATCAATGTGCACATGGTATCATATTTTCCAACCAAGGATCTTAGGATCTTCTTGATGATCAATCTATCGGTCATCTCTTCACTTCCTAAGCCGGCAATCTCATTTGTGATGGGAGCAAACCTAGAGTACATTTCAGTGACACCTTCACCATCCTTCATTTTAAACTTGTCAAGTTGACTTTGAAGCACATCCAATTTGGATTCCTTGACGGAGTCGGTACCTTCGTGCATATCAATCAAAGTATCCCAAATTTCCTTTGCATTCTCAAGACGGCTGATTTTGTTGAATTCTTCGGGGCACAATCCATTGAAAAGGATATCACAAGCTTGAGCATTGTATTGCAGCATCTTTAACTCTTTCGCGGTAGCTTCACAGTTCGGTTCTTTCCCATCAAAGAATTCACCTTGCAAGCCAATACACACAATAGCCCAAATGGCGGGGTTATGTCCAAGAATATGCATTTTCATCTTATGCTTCCAACTAGCAAAATTAGTACCATCAAAGTAAGGACCTCTACGGTGGTAATTTCCCTTCGTAGACGCCATACTCTCCTAGGTTGTGAAACCAAGGCTATGATCACCAAAAGCTATGGAAATCAAAGAAAATGGAGAACAAAGCTCTAATACCACTTGTAGGATCGAAAGTATGTCTAGAGGGGGGTGATTAGACTACTTGACCAAATAAAAATCTAGCCTTTTCCCAATTTTAAGTCTTGGCAGATTTTAGCAACTTAGCACAAGTCAAGCAATCAACCTACACATGCAATTCTAAGAGTATAGCAGCGGAATGTAAAACAATTGCATATGAAGGTAAAGGGAGGAGTTTGGAGGGAGCAAACGCAATGTAGACACGGAGATTTTTTATCCGTGGTTCCGATAGGTGGTGCTATTGTACATCCACGTTGATTGAGACTTCAACCCACGAAGGGTAACGGTTGCACGAGTCCACAGAGGGCTCCACCCACGAAGGTTCCACGAAGAAGCAACCTTGTCTATCCCACCATGGCCGTCGCCCACGAAGGACTTGCCTCACTAGGGTAGATCTTCACGGAGTAGGCGATCTCCTTGCCCGTACAAACTCCTTGGTTCAACTCCACAATCTTGACGGTGGCTCCCAAGTGACACCTAGCCAATATAGGAGACACCACTCTCCAAAAGGTAATAGATGGTGTGTTGATGATGAACTCCTTGCTCTTGTGCTTCAAAGATAGTCTCCCCAACACTCAACTCTCTCTCATAGGATTGGATTTGGTAGAAAGATTATTTGAGTGGAAAGCAACTTGGGGAAGGCTAGAGATCAAGATTTATGTGGTTGGAATGGAATATCTTGACCTCAACACAAGTGTAGGTGGTTCTCTCTCAGAAAATGTATGTTGGAAGTGTAGGCATGTTCTGATGGCTCTCTGCACGAATGAAGAGTGGGTGGAGGGGTATATATAGGCTCCACACAAAATCTAACCGTTACACACAAATCACCAAACTCGGTGGGACCGAATTATAAAACTCGGTCAGACCGATTTAGTTCAAAATGTGAACATTAGGATTTTCGGTGGGACCGACATGTCAACTTGGTGGGACCGATGTCGTTTGGGTTAGGGCATAACGTAATATCGATGAGACCGATTACACAAACTCGGTGGGACCGATTTTGGTAATAGACAAACAGAGAGTTATTCAGGCAAACTCGGCGGGACCGATTCGCACATCTCTGTTAGACCGAAACGTTACAAAGGGGAAACAGAGAGTTTGCATTGCAATATCGATGGGACCGATCGCTCATCTCGGTTGGACAGAAACATTATGAAGGGAAACAAAGAGGTTGCAATCCCATCTCGGTGAGACCGAGATCCCTATTGGTAAGACCGAAGTGACTAGGGTTTGTGGCAGTGGCTATGTCAAGTGAACTCGGTGGCGCCGGATAGAAGATTTCGGTGGGGCCGAGTTTGACTTTTGGTTTGGTACATCTTGACCCGAAGGTGTGGAGTGTTTACGAATACCAGAGCGGCCAAATAGACCGAGGTATGCGTGGAAACAAGCTGTAGGGGTCATAGTTGCTTGTATGCACAAGTTGTATCCGGCTAGTTATGTTATATTACATCAAAATTTGTAAGAAACATCTTCCAGAGAGAATAGTTCCGTTAAGGGTTCCTTTCCCTAGGTGTGCATGCGTAAATGTGCATGTCCGAACTGTGATTGAAAAATTGCAGTATATGTAACTTATGGGGGTTCACAATGGAGTGAATGTGAAAACATCTTTAATTCACTGACTGAATATTCCCTTAAGAACGCTAGCTTTCGGCTTCACCCAGTCTGAGGTACACATCCGGATGACCCGGCAGTAACAATCGCAGAGGTGCTCCCTTTATGCCCTAGCCGAACTAACGGGAACGTAGGGCATAAGCACAGGAGCCAGGCAACCTAGCTTGGCCAAAACTTAAGTTATATCGATGCATATAATGGCCAAAACTTAAGTCATATCTCGGTGGGACCGATCGCTCATCTCGGTTGCACCGAAATGTTATGAAGGGAAACAGAGAGGTTGCAATCCCATCTCGGTGAGACCGAGATCCCTATCAGTGAGACCGAAGTGACTAGGGTTTGTGGCAGTGGCTATGTCAAGTGAACTCGGTGGCGCCGGATAGAAGATTTCAGTGGGGCCGAGTTTGACTTTTGGTTTGGGACATCTGTGGATATGAGAAAGTAGTTGAGGTTTTTTGGAGTATATCACTAAGCATTTTGAGCAAGTAACTCATTAAGCAACACCTCACCCCTTTTAATAGTATTGGCTTTTCCTATGGACTCAATGTGATCTTGGATCACTAAAAGTAAAATGTAGAGTCTTGTGCTTTGAGCTTGAGCCAATCTTTTGTCCTTAGCATTTTGAGGGTCCACTTTCTAATCCATGCCATGCAAATCATCGAGCTTTCCTGAAATATTTATCTTAAAATAGCATTAGCTCAATGAGCTATATGTTGTTAGAAATTACCAAAACCACCCAGGGATAGTTGCACTTTCAACACCATAAAGAAAGGTGTAAACCCGGTAGTGCGATTGGGCGTGGTCCGCAGGCCCCAGAGTATGGAGTCAAGCTCCTCGACCTAGTGCTTGTCTGATTTTCTCAAAGACCGCACTAGTCTAGGCTAAATGTCGCTCATTATAAGGACATTGGCCCATTCGACTTGACCGTTTGTTTGTGGGTGGTAGACAGAGGCGTAATCGAGCTTAATGCCCAGATTAGTACACCAGGTTTTCACCTCATCGGCTGTGAAATTGGATCCGTTGTCGGTGATGATGCTGTGTGGAACACCATAACGGTGCACAACACCAGATATGAATTCTATCACTGGCCCGGCTTCGGCCGTTTTGACTGGTTTGGCCTCGATCCACTTAGTGAATTTATCCACCATGACCAGAAGATACTTTTTCTTATGGCTGCCTCCTTTAAGGGGTCCAACCATATCGAGCCCCCAGACCGCGAAAGGCCAATTGATGGGGATTATTTGTCGGGCAATGGGTGGCATATGGCTTTGGTTGGCGAAAAGCTAACATCCAACGCAACGTTGGACAAGGTCCTGTGCGTCTGCTCGGGCTGTTGGCCAATAGAAACCAGTACGGAAGGCCTTGCTTACGAGGGCCCGAGCCCCGATGTGGTGACCACCAAGACCGGCATGAATTTCAGCTAAGAGCTGCCGCCCTTCTTCCTCAGAGATACATCTTTGAAGTACTCCGGTAGCACTTTTCTTATAGAGTTCTAACCTTGTAGGCTTTCAAACGCCGGACAATGCAGCGAGCCTCATTCTGATCCTCAGGGAGTTCTCGCCTATTAAGGTAGGCCAAGAAGGGTTCAGTCCATGGGGCAATGACTGCCATAATGAGGTGGGCCGACAGTGTTATTTCGGTGGCTGCGCCCCCAATGGTGTTAGTGTATTTGGAATCTGGGGATGTGGTCTGATCCGGACTGGAGTGGCCGCTCTCCCCTTGCCACACTACTGAAGGCTTAAAAAGCCTTTCTAGAAAGATATTAGGTGGGATGGGGTCGCGCTTGGCGCCGATGCGAGCGAGGACACCCGCCGCTTGATTGCTTTCTCGAGCCACAAGGTGGAACTCTAGCCCCTCTAATCAAGCTGACATTTGGAGAACAACATTACGGTAAGCTGCCATTTTCGGATCTTTGGCATCGGAATCTCCATTTATTCGAGACATTGCGAGGTTTGAGTCCCCGCGCACTTCCAGGCGGTGTATGCCCATGGAGACAGCCATCCGAAGACCATGCAATAAGGCCTCGTATCCGGCTGTGTTGTTGGAGTCTGTGTATTGTATTTGGAGTACGTACTGGACGACGTCTCCAGTGGGGACGTTAAAACGACGCCCGCTCCTAGCCCTGTCAGCATTTTGGAACCATCAAAATACATAACCCATTTGGAATATGTGTCGTACTCTTTAGGGAGTTCGGCCTCTGTCCATTTGGCGACGAAATCAGCCAGTACTTGGGATTTAATGGCTTGACGCGGCTTGTATGTTATGTCAAATGGAAGGAGCTCAATGGCCCAGTTGGCAATCCAGCCCATAGCATCGCGGTTGTTTATTATGTCATTGAGTGGTACTTCAGAAGCCACCATGATCGAACACTCCTGGAAGTAGTGTCGTAGCTTCCGGGATGCCATGAAGACCGCGTATTGTATCTTTTGATAATGAGGGTATCAGGATTTGCATGGTGTGAGGACAGTGGATACGTAGTATACTGGCTTCTGAAGCGGGAATTTGTGTCCATCCTGTTCTCGTTCAATGACGAGCACGGTGCTCACCACCTGGTGTGTTGCCGATATGTATAATAACATGGGTTCGCCGACGTTCGGCGCGGCCAAGATTGGGTTGCTCGCTAGAAGGGCTTTTATTTCTTCTAGTCCGGCCATTGCCGCGTCCGTCCACTGGAAGTGATCAGTGCACCGTAGAAGGCGATAGAGTGGCAATGCCTTTTCTCCCAATCTGGAGATAAAGCGGCTTAGAGCTGCCACGCAATCGGCGAGTTTTTGGACCTGTTTAAGGCCCATTGGCGTAGCCAATTGTGACAAAGCTTCGATTTTGGCTGGATTTGCTTCAATTCCTCTATTGGAAACGATGAAGCCGAGCAGTTTTCCAGCGGGGACGCCGAAAACACACTTTCCTGGATTGAGCTTAATGTGATATGCACGGAGGTTGTTGAATGTGAGACGTAAATCGTCTATGAGTGTTTCGACGTGTCTAGTTTTGATGACAACGTCGTCCACATATGCTTCAACTGTCTTGCCGATCTGTTTCTCCAGGCATGTTTGAATCATGCGTTGGTAGGTGGCACTGGCGTTTTTTAGCCCGAAGGGCATGGTGTTGAAGCAAAATGGCCCATATGGGGTAATGAATGTTGTTGCGGCTTGATCGGACTCCATTTTAATTTGATGGTATCCGGAATATGCGTCGAGGAAGCATAATGAGTCGTGTCCTGCGGTAGTGTCAATGATCTGGTCAATACGGGGGAGGGGGAAGGGATCCTTGGGGCAAGCCTTATTGAGGTATTTGAAATCGACGCACATGAGCCAGGATTTGTCCTTCTTTGGCACCATCACCAGGTTTGCCAGCCTGTCCGGGTGTTTTATTTCTCTAATGAATCCATCCTCGATTAGCTTGGCTAGCTCCTCCCCCATAGCTTGACGTTTGGGTTCGGAAAAGCGCCGCAGTGTTTGTTTGACCGGTTTATATCCCTTCAATATATTGAGGTTGTGTTTGGCTAACTTGCGTGGATTCCAGGCATATCAGAAGGGTGCCAGGAGAATATATCCCAGTTCTCGCGTAGGAACTCTCGTAGCGCGGCGTCAGCCGTTGGGTCTAGTTGTGCTCCAATGGATGCTGTCTTCTTGGTGTCCGTTGGATGGACTTGGAATTTGACTATTTCTTCTATCGGTTTGAAGGAGGTGGATTTGGGTCGTTTGTCTGGGATCACATCGTCCCTGTCCACCGTGGAGCGTAGTGCAGTTAATTCTTCGGCCGCGAGGGCTTCAGATAATGCCTCAAGGGCCAGGGATGCGGTTTTATTTTCGGCGCAGAGTGCTATGTCTGGATCACTGGCGAGAGTGATTATGCTGTTGGGTCCGGGCATCTTAAGCTTCATGTACCCGTAATGAGGTATATCTTGGAAGTGTGTAAATGCATCTCGCCCCAAGAGGGCGTGATATCCGCCATTGAAAGGGGCCACCTGGAAGGTTATCTCTTTGGACCGATAATTCTCCGGCGTGCCAAATACCACTTCAAGTGTGATTTTTCCCGCACACCGCGCCTCCTGACTGGGAATGATTGCTCGGAAGGTCGTGCTGCTTTGCTCGATACGGCTCCTGTCTATTTCCATTTTGTGGAGTGTATCCTCATAAATGAGGTTTAGTCCACTACCGCCATCCATGAGAACCTTGGTGAGCCAAAAGCCGTCCACGATTGGACTGAGGTCAAAGGCGGCTGGTGCTCGGACTGTCCTGTATTTTGGTTCGTCACCGGCATTAAAAGTTATAGCCATGTCGTTCCAAGGGTTTATTGCTGCAATTTGGCAGACTTTGGCGAGTTCACGGAGTGCCCTTTTGCGCCTATTGTTTGAAGCAAATGCCTCGAAGACCGTCAATACTTTGAGGCCATCGTCTTCTGGGGGTGTTGTTCTGGGGTATTCTTGGTGAGGATATGCTCGCCGCTCTTGGCCACTTGTCGGAGTATCCGACATGCTCTAAGGTTGTGGGTTAGTATGTTAGCCGGTGTTGTGTGTATTTTGCATGGCCCATCGAGCCATCCTTCCAGAACGGTTTCGTGCCCCGTAATGGGCTTATATTTCTTTACTATTGGACCGGGCGTGCCACGAGGGTGCGCCCTTTTCGCCTGAACGAGGGGTTGAGTGGGGACCGATGGTTCCCAACGGGCTGCCTGAGTTTTCCAGGCGCTTTCCATTGCGCTGTACTTCTGTACGATAGTTGCCAAGTCAGCGAAGTGTAATATGCGACGGCGGTTGGTGGCGTTGAGGATTCCTTCATCCATGCAATTGTTGCGGAATGAACGCTAAGATTGCGTCTTTGTCGCGGCAATCTTTAATCTTGTCTTTGACATGAGAGCGCTATCTCTGGGTGGGTGGGTGGATTTAAATCCGAATCCTGGCCCAATTTTGGATCCGGGGTCTGAAGATCTTCCGAACTTAACAGTTCGGGCTCCGGGGTATCAACTGATTTCTTAGGCCCGTCGTCCGATTCTATGTTTGGAGGGCAGAATGCATCTCTTCGCAGGTGGGTGTCCGGCTCTTCAAGGTCGGAGATCCGGACATAGTCCGTCTTCAGTATAGAGGAAGAGTTGTCGTCTCGCTCCTCGACTACCGCTATCTGGTGGGTGATCGGTGGAGATTTGATTTCTCTCTGATCGGGTTTAAGCCCAATTCAATCGTAGTCTGTAGCGACCCCCAGGGTGGCGATGCGATCTAGGAGCTCGTTTAAAGACGAAAGCTCCACCAGATCCATCTGCTTGGAGGGTTCGGAGTCAATACGAAGGGAATTTTCGATGACCTGAGAGGTCATCGTCAGCTTAACGGCCGAACGGGCGGTCATGGTAAAGCCGCCCAGCCGGAGGGTTTGGCCTGGGGCCAGTGCTCCTCCACAGGTGATATTGTCCTTGAGAACAAGGCGAGCCATCGATCCTATCTTCGACGTCACAGTGGGACTCTCAACGAAAGCACCAACGTCGGTGTCAAAACCGGCGGATCTCGGGTAGGGGGTCCCGAACTGTGCGTCTAAGGTCGATGGTAACAGGAGACAGGGGACACAATGTTTACCCAGGTTTGGGCCCTCTTTATGGAGGTAATACCCTACTTCCTGCTTGATTGATCATGATGAATATGGGTGTTACAAGAGTTGATCTACCACGAGATCGTAATGGCTAAAACCCTAGAAGTCTAGCCTGTATGGCTATGGCTATGAGTATTTGGTCCTACGGACCTGGCCCTCCGGTTTATATAGACACCGGAGGGATCTAGGGTTACATAAGGTCGGTAACAGAGAAAGGAATCTTCATATTCGATCGCCAAGCTTGCCTTTCACGCCAAGGAGAGTCCCATCCGGACACGGATAGAGTCTTAGGTCTTTGTATCTTCACAACCCATCTGTCCGGCCCATGGCTAACAGGCCGGATGCCCGAGGACCCCTTAGTCCAGGACTCCCTCAGTCACCCAACAATTTCAATGCATCTTATTTTCAACAAAGTCTAAGTAAGAGCTCCACATACTCAATTATCATATAGTCTTCTATTATGATAGTACTCAAAGCATATTTTTAGAACAAATAGCATCCATCAAACACAGACAAAGATAGGGGCTTGACATTTTGCCTCCCAACTCATTTATCATAGAGATAATTTTCAACAATAATAAGTCACCACATGATGCTTGACAACTAAATAATAGGTTTGAATAAGAAATTGACTCAACAAAAATAAAATTAGCAGAAAAGGTAAAAGATAAGCCCTTCGCAGAGTTAGGCATGGATTTGCAGAGGTGCGAGAGCTCATTGCTTAAACAGAGATGAATACATTTTGAGTGGTGTGTCTTTCCTGTCAATGTCACGACTAAGGTATTCAATATATTCCATGCTAAATACATTATTGGCGGTTCCCATGCGGAAATGAAAAGTTTAACTCCCCCTCAACCATTCAAACACAAGCCATGGCTAGTCAATTCACGAAAGTGCCTCCAAACTTTCAAATTTCTAGGGGAGCTATTGTTTTATTATATATTTTTTCTTTTTGATTGAAGGGACTAGGCATCCCAATACCAGCCTCTCTCATGCAAGGATAAGTTAATAAACACCCGTCAAAGAATAATCCGCTTAGCATGGAAGATACTTACCGCCTCGATGCTCCATGAGCGATGCACGGGCTCACAAAACAAATGATTATTTGAAGATTTTAGAGATGGCACATGCAAATTTACTTGCGAAGGCAAGGTAATACCGTATATAGGTAGATATGGTGGACACTCGTGAAAGAAACTTGGCTTAAGGATTTGGATGCACAAGTAGTATTCCCACTTAGTATAGAGATTTTGGTTAGCAAAAGATTCTAAACAAGCACCACATGTTGGAGGATCCATAACAATATAACTTCGATGCAAATATACCCAACCATAACTCATTATGTTGTGTTCCTTTTCCAAGTTAGACTAATTTGATGAATTTTGAAAATAATTAATGGGTATTCACAATCATAAAAGATGTCCAAGATAATATATTTGCATGTGAAAGTTCTCTTCCTTATACTAATCATTCATGAATTGCTTGTATGACTAATACTTTGATTATCAAACTTCAATAGACTTTAGTTTATAAACCCAATGTGAAACTACTACTAGGCATGATACGAGCTTATGAAGCACATATAATCTCAACTTTATGATATTCAATTCATTCAACAATTTACTCTTAGGATATAAGTGAAGCACAAGAGTAAATGACAAACTACTCCAAAAGATATAAGTGAAGCACAAAGAGTAGTTAAGTAATTGAGTAGCTATGTGAGGACTCTCTCTCATTTAAAAATTTCAGATCTTAAGTATTTTATTCAAAGAGCAAACAAATATAAAAGACATTCCAATACTAGCACATCTCATGCGAGGACGTAAAAACTTAAGCTCAACCGATACTAACCTATAATTGTTGATGAAGAAAGGTGGGATGCCTACCGGGGAATCCACAAGCTTAGATACTTAAGACTTATTGGAATATTATCTTGGGATGCCTTCGGAATCCCCAAGCTTGATCTCTTCCGTCTCCTTAGTTCCTCTCATATCACGGTTTCCCTACATCTTAAAAACTTAATCCACACAAAACTCAACAAAAACTCGCGACACAAGTTAGTATAAATCAATGCAAAACCTTATCATTCTCTACCATAATAAATTACTAAAATTGTAATTTAAAATTTCATACTAAATGCCTCCGCATATTTAATACTCCATCCTCAAATAGAATCATTAAACAAGCAAACATATGCTAACAATGCAAACAACAATCTGTCTAAACAGAACGGTCTGTAAAGGAGGAATGAAGATTCATACTTCTTTAACTCCAATTTTTTTGAGAAACTACCACACAATAGAAACCTTATCATATTTTACTGTGTAAAATTTCAAGATTTTATCACGTTTTGACTTTCCTGAAGAATTCAGAGTAAAATAAAAAACTTTCTGTTTTCAAAGAACAACATATGGACTAGTAAAATGTGCATGCTAAAGGCTATACTTGACACTTTTATTGGAATAAAAGCTACAAAGAATTATTCTAAATAACAATAAGAAAATCCTAATAAAATAAAATTATGCTCCAAGAAAAACTGATATCATGTGACGAATAAAATATAGTTCCAAGTGAGGTTACTGGTAGTGTTAAAGACAAAAGAGGGGATGCCTTCTGGGGCACCCCCAAGCTTGGACGCTTGGGTCTTCCTTGAATATTACCTTGGGGTGCCTTGGGAATCCCCAATTTTAGGGTCTTGCCGCTCCTTGTTCTCCTCATATAGATATCTCACCCGAAACTTGAAAACTTCAATCACACAAAACTTAACGGAACTTCATTAGATAGGTTAGTATGAGAAAGAGCGAATCATTAACTTTGGTACTGTCAAGACAAGATTAATTTTTTTCCTCACATAATGCCTACTCTACCCTATCACTTCTACAATTTATATTGACCAATATAAGCCATGGAAAATAGAAAACAAGCAAACTATGCATTGAAAATAAAATCTATCAAAAATAGAACAATCTGTAATGATCTGAAAAACAACCATACTTCACCTGGACATATGCATTACCAAGTTAAATGATGATCATTAGTCTTCGCTCAATGTAATCTGTTGTCTAAGCATGTGGAGACTTCTTATTTATATATTATAGAACCTTCCATGCATGATCTTGCTCTATTAAAGTATCGCCCTTGAATAAAAGTTTATCCATTTATGGTTTAGTCTAGAATCTTCCATGTATGCTTTTGCTCCATTAGAGTTCTCGCTTGCCATTTATGAGATTAACTGAGAATTTTTACTACAGTACTGGTGAAATACTTATGATGAACCATTTCTTACATCTCCTCTACCCCTTTCAAATCATCGTAACTCCACAAATTCTAAAAATTTAGACAACGTAAGAAATTTGTATATCAATTATGTGTAAGAAGTTTAGAATTATTTGATGCTCCAGTGATTTTAAACAACTCTATTACTAGAGGCAAAAGTTTCTTTTTTTTTGCATAGAATCAAGTCAACTATCAACCACACTATCCCAAATACTTTACTTGGTAATTTATTGCACAAAAGCTATAAAACATGATTACTACAATAGCCCAATCATGTTAACACACAAAAATAGTAGAGGTAAATATTGGGTGTCTCCCAACAAGCGCTTTTCTTTAATGCCTTTTTAGCTTGGCATGATGATTCCAATGATGCTCACATAAAAGATAAGAATTGAAACATAAAGAGAGCATAATGAATCACATGGCAAGCACATTTAAGCCTAGCCCACTTCCCGTGCACAGGGATTTTGCGAGCAAACAATTTGTGGGAGCAAGAATAAGCATGACTTCAAAACTTTCAACATATAGAGAGGAAACTTGATATTATTGAGCTATGTAGAATCATATATTGCTCTCTCATAATAATTTTCAGTAGCATCATGAATGAATTCAACAATATATCTATCACATAAAGCATTCTTTTCGTATCCACAAGCATAGAAATTTTATTACTCTCCACACAAGCAAATTTATTCTCATGAATAGTAGTGGGAGCAAACTCAACAAAATAACTATCATGTGATACTTGATCAGGATAATCCAATTTAAAATTGAAATCATGATGACAAGTTTCATGGTTATCATTATTCTTTATATCATAAATGTCATCGCAATAATCATCATAGATAGCAACTTTGTTGTCAAAATCAATTGAAACCTCTTCCAAAATAGTGGAATCATCATTAAATAAAGTCATGACCTCTCCAAATCCACTTCTATCAATATTGTAATAAGATTAAACACCCTCCAAAATAGTGGGATCATTACTTCCTAGAGTTGACACTCTTCCAAACCCACTTTCATCATTGCAATCATCATGCTAAATTTTCTCATCAAAACTTGGGGGAGTCAAAATATCATCTTCATCAAATATAGCATCCCCAAGCTTATGGATTTGCATATCATTAGTATCATGGATATTCATAGAAAGCATACTAACAACATTGCAATCATGCTTATCATTCAAAGATTTTATGCCAAACATTTCATGGAATACTTTTTCTAACACTTTGGCACAATTTTCCGATCCATCATTTTCAAGAAAGACATTATAAAGATGAAGCATTTGAGGAAACCTCAATTCCATTTTCTTTAGTTTTCTTTTATAAACCAAACGAGTGATAAAACAAGAAACTAAAAGATTCAATTGCACGATCTAAAGATATACCTTCAAGCACTCACCTCCCTGGCAACGGCGACAGAAAAGAGCTTGATGTCTACTACACAAGTTATTTTTGCAGACTCGTGTTGGGCCTCCAAGCTCAGAGTTTTGTAGGACAATAACAATTTCCCTCAAGTGGATGACCTAAGGTTTATCAATTCGTGGGAGGCGTTGGATGAGGATGGTCTGTCTGAAACAACCATACAATCAAATACAAGAAATCTCTTGTGTCCCCAACACACGCAATACAATGGCAAATTGTATAGGTGCACTAGTTCGGCGAATAGATGGTGATACAAGTGTAGTATGGATAGCAGATATAGGTTTTCTAATTTGAAAATAAAAAACAACAAGGTAGCAAGTGATACGTCCATTTTGCATCATGTTTTTTGTGTTGATATTTATTAAATTATGGGCTATTATTTCATTTTAAGATACAATTCTTATGCCTTTTCTCTCTTATTTTACAAGGTTTACATGAAGAGGGAGAATGCCGACAGTTGGAATTCTGGACCAGAAAGGAGCAAATCTGAGATACATACTCTCCACAACTCCAAATGTCCTGAAACTTTACGGAGAATTTGTTCCCTAGGGCGCGCCCTCCAGGCTTGTGGCCACCTAGTGCATCCCCTTCTATTGTTTCTTCATCCAATATTTTTTATATGTTCCTCCCGAGCTTGTGGGCCCCCTGGCTAGCCCCTGGTGTCCATCTTCTGCTATATAGAGGGTTTTGACCTAGAAAAAATCATAAGGAGGCTTTCGGGCCAAGGCGCCGCCGTCTCAAGGTGGAACCTGGGCAGAAGCAATCTAGGGCTCCGGCAAAGCAATTTTGCCGGGAAACTTCCCTCCGGGAGGGGGAAATCGAAGCTATCGTCATCACCATTGATCCTATCATCATGGGAGGGTCAATCTTCATCAACATCTTCACCAGCACCATCTCCTCTCAAACCCTAGTTCATCTCTTGTATTCAATCTTTGTCCCAAAACCTCAGATTCGTACTTGTGGGTTGCTAGTAGTGTTTATTACTCTTTGTAGTTGATGCTAGTTGGTTTATTTGGTGGAAGATCACATGTTCAGATCCTTAACTATATTAAATACCCCTCTAATCTTGAACATGAGCATGCTTTGTGACTAGTTACATTTATTCCTTAGGACATGGGAGAAGTCTTGTTATAAGTAATCATGTGAATTTTGTATTCGTTCGATATTTTGATGAGATGTGTGATGTCTTTCCTCTAATGGTGTTATGTGAACGTCGACTACATGACACTTCACCGTGATTTGGGCCTAGGGGAAGGCATTGGGAAGTAATAAGTAGATGATGGATTGCTAGAGTGATAGAAATTTAAACCCAAGTTTATGCATTGCTTCGTAAGGGGCTGATTTTGGATCGACATGTGTCATGCTATGGTTAGATTTATCTTAATTCTCCTTTCTTAGTTGCAAATGTTTGAGAGAGGGGTTAATAATAAGTGGGAGGCTTGTCCAAGTAAGGACAGCACCCAACCACCGGTCCACCCACATATCAAATTATCAAAGTAACGAACGCAAATCATATTCGCATGATGAAAACTAGCTTGACAATAATTCCCATGTGTCCTCGGGAGCGCTTTGCTTTATATAAGAGTTCATCTAGGCTTGTACTTTGCTATAAAATGATTGGGCCACCTTGCTGCACCTTTGTTACACTTGTTACTTGTTGCCCGTTACGAATTATCTTACTACCAAACTATCTGTTACCGATTATTTCAGTGCCTGCAGAAAATACCTTGCTGAAAACCGCTTGTCATTTCCTTCTGCTCGTCGTTGAGTTTGACACTCTTACTTATCAAAAGGAATAGGATTGATGCCCTATACATCTGGCTCATAAAGACTTTTTTCTGGCACCGTTGCCGGGGACTGAAGCGCCTTTGGTGAGTGGAATTTGGTAAGGAAACATTTATATTACGTGCTGAAATTTATTGTCACTTGTCACTATGGAAAATCATCCTTTGAGGGGTTTGTTTGGGGTATGTTCACCTCGACCGGAATAAGGAAGGGTTGCTCCTCAACCAACTGCACCTAGTGAAAATATTTATTATGAAATTCCTTCGGGTATGATAGAGAAACTGCTAGCTAATCCTTATGCAGGAGATGGAACACTACATCTTCATATGCATCTAATCTATGTGGATGAAGTTTGTGGATTATTTAAGCTTGCAGGTTTACCCGAAGATGAAGTCAATAATAAGGTCCCTTTATCTTTGAAGGGAAAGGCATTGACATGGTATAGTCTATGTGTTGATATTGGAGCTTGGAATTACAAGTGATTGAAATTGGTATTTCATCAGAAGTTTTATCCTATGCATCTGGTTCATCGTGATTAGAATTATATATATAATTTTTGGCCTCGTGAAGGAGAAAGTATCGCTCAAGCTTGGGGGAGGCTTAAGTCAATGTTATATTCATGCCCCAATCATGAGCTCTCAAAATAAATTATTATTCAAAAAATTTATGCTCGGCTTTCTCATAATGATCAATCCATGCTCGATACCTCTTGTACTGGTTCTTTTATGAAGAAGACTATTGAATTCAGATGGGATCTTTTGGAAATAATTAAGCTTAACTTTGAGTATTGGGAGCTCATAAAGTAAGGAATCAGGTATAAATCTTGAGTTTGATTGTGTTAAAACTTGTATGGATACTAATTCTTTTCATAATTTTAGCACTAAATATGGATTTGACTCTGAGATAGTAGCTTCTTTTTATGAATCATTTGCTACTCATGTTGATCTTCCTAAGGAGAAGTGGTTTAAATATCCTCCTCCCATTGAAGTAAGAATAGTAGAACCCGTTGAAGCTAGAGAAGAAACTACTACTTATAATGTTGATCCAGTTATTCCTACTGCTTACATTGAGAAACCACCTTTTTCTGTTAGGATAAAAGAACATGCTATAGCTTCAACTGTGGTTTGCAAAAAGTTATACAAGAACACCAACACCCCCGAACAAATTAAAGTTGAACCTAATATTTCTATGGTTAAAGATATCTTGGTTGAAAATATTGATAGGCATGTTATTTGTTTCTGTGAAGAATCTACTAGAATTGCTAAACCTGATGAAAAAGATAAAATAAACCTATTGTTGGCATGCTCATTTTGTCGGTTAAAATAGAAGATCATTGTTATCATGGCTTGTGTGATTTGGGTGCTAGTGTGAGTGGTATCGCATTTACTTTATATCAAGAAATCATGAATGATATTGTACCTGTTGAGATAGAAGACATTGATGTTACTATTAAGCTTGCTAATAGAGATACTATTACACCACTTGGGATTGTTAGAGATGTTGAAGCCTTGTGTGGGAAAATAAAATACCCTATTGATTTTCTGGTTCTTGGTTCCCCACAAGATTATTTTAGTCCCATTATATATGGTAGGCCTTTCCTAAAAATTGTTAATGCTAAGATAGATTATGAGAAAGAAACTGTCACTTGTGCAGAGACGTGCTATGTAAACGGTTTTTACCCCCTTCCCATGATAGAGTTTTCAAGTCTCCTAGTGAGTGTGTGCGATAGGGGGGTCCTTCCCACACGACCCAGAAACTGTCGGGGATAGGCCCTACGTCCACACAGGCGGGGGAAAATGAGCTCGTGTGCGATCAGGCGAGGCATCGAAGTCCAATCATTTCCGTTCGTATGTACATCCCACACGGTGAATCCCAGAAAAACATTTCCGTTCATATGTATATCACACACAGTTTTTGATACATCTCCAACGTATCTATAATTTTTTATTGTTCCATGCTATTATATTATCTATTTTGGATGTTTTCTATGCATTAATATGCTATTTTATATTATTTTTGGGACTGGCCTATTAACCTGGAACCCAGTGCCAGTTTCAATTTTTGCATTGTTTTAGAGTTTCGCAAAAAAGGAATACAAAACAGAGTCCAAACGGAATAGAACTTTCGCGATGATTTTTCTTGGACTAGGAGACATCCAGAGGACTTGGAGTGCACGTCAGGAAAGCCACGAGGCGGTCACAAGGACGGAGGGTGCACCCAGGGGGTAGGGCGCACCCCCACCCTTGTGGGCCCCTCATGACTCCACCGACCTATTTCTTCCGCCTATATATTCTCATATATTCCAAAACCAACCAGGAGAGTCACGAAAACACTTTTCCACCGCAACAACCTTTTGTACCTGTGAGATCCCATCTAGGGGCTTTTTTCGGCGTCGTGCCGGAGGGGGATTCGATCACGGAAGGCTTCTATATCAACACCATTGCCCTTCCGATGAAGCGTGAGTAGTTTACCACAGACCTACGGGTCCCTAGCTAGTAGCTAGATGGCTTCTTTCTCTCTCTCTCTCTCTCTCTCTCTCTCTCTCTCTCTGATTCTCAATACCATGTTCTCCTCGATGTTCTTCGAGATCTATTCGATGTAATACTTTTTTTGTGGTGCGTTCGCCGAGATCCAAGGAATTGTGGATTTATGATCAGCTTATCTATGAAATTATTTGAATCTCCTCTGAATTCTTATATGCATGATTTGATATGTTTGCAAGTCTCTTTAAACTATCGATTTGGTTTGGCCAACTAGCTTGGTTTTTCTTGAAATGGGAGAAGTGCTTAGCTTAGGGTTCAATCTTGCGGTGTCCTTTCCCAGTGATAGTAGGGGCAGCAAGGCATGTATTGTATTGTTTCCATCAAGGATAAAAATATGGGGTTTACATCATATTGCTTGAGTTTATTCCTCCACATCATGTCATCTTATTTAATGCGTTACTCTATTCTTCATGAACTTAATACTCCAGATGCAGGCAAGAGTCGCTCGATGTGTGGAGAAATAGTAGTAGATGCAGGCAGGAGTCGGTCTACTTGATACAGACGTGATGCCTATATTCATGATCATTGCCTTCGATATCGTCATAACTTTGCGCTTTTCTATCAATCGCTCGGCAGTAATTTGTTCACCCACCATAATATTTTCTATCTTGATAGAAGCCTCTAGTGAAATCTATGGCCCCCGGGTCTATTTTCCATCATATAAGTTTCCGATCTATAATTTTACTTTCCTATTTACTTCCTTTGAAATCTTTTATCTTCCGATCTATAAACCAAAAATACCAAAAATATTTACTTTACCATTTATCTATCTCCATCAGATCTCACTTTTGCAAGTAACCGTGAAGGCATTGACAACCCCTTTATTGTGTTGGGTGCAAGTTGTTGATTGTTTGTGCAGGTATTCGATGACTTGCTCGTTTTCTTGTATTGAATTGATACCTTGGTTCTCCAAACTGAGGGAAATACTTACTCTACTTTGCTGCATCGCCCTTTCCTCTTCAAGGGAAAAACCAACGCAAGCTCAAGAAGTAGTCGGAAGAATTTTTGGCGCCGTTGCCGGGGAGATTTATGCCAAGTCAATTCAAGATTTGATCTCCCGTCAACTTACCAATTTCTAGCACCGTTGCCGTGGAGATCTACGCCAAGTCAAGACATACCAAGTACCCATCATAAACTATCATATCTTGCATTACATTATTGGCCATTCGCCTCTCGCTTTCCTCTCCCCCACTTATAAAACTATTTTCAAAAAGATTTGCCTTTTCTTCGCCCCTCTTCCGTTCGTCTTCTTCGCTTGCTTTTTGTGTGCTCGTGTCTTAGATCGGTTGTCTTGCTTTCATGGCTAGTCCCCCCAACATTCTTGGCACTCCCGATAATGAGGTGCTCAATTTCAAACAAAGGGTGGGAGAAAATTTAAAAGATGCTTGGTATAGAATTTTCAATGCTAAAAATAGATCTACTCGAAAGCAATCTACTGCCGTTCTTCTTTGCAATTTATGTGGGAGTTACTCCTTGGAATAGATATGTTCTAGATACCATTACCTGTGGGAATTTCTTGGGAAGTTATACTTGTGATTCTTACAATGCCATGATAGATTTGTTAGGCCCACCACCTCTTTTGATCAATGGAACTGTTTTAACCTTAGAGCATGTAATGCAGATGCTTGATATTGTTGAAAATAAGATTGCTACCGTTGAGTTAATTGAAAATTTGGATAAAAAGATTCATAATCACATTACTCAATATGGGTCTAAAGTAGGAGTTACTTTGAAGAATCTTAGGGAAAAGGAACCCATAGTTAACGAAAAGATAGATCAAGATTCTACTAGAATTGGCAAACTAGAAGATATTATTACCAACTTGGGTTCTTCTTTTACCGCCGTCAAAACTACTCAAAGGCTTCCTCCTACTAAGATCGCCAAGTTTATTTATGTTCCTAAGGATAAGGTTGAATCTTCTAGTAAATATAACGAAGATCTCAAATCCATAAGTGTTCACCCCAATTTTTTCGATATTATTAAGGAACCAATTGCCACGAATGAATTTCTTGATTTATTGTCTAAAAATTTGATCATTGATAAAACCAAATAATCCCCTAAGGATTATAAGTGTGTGATTGAAGATTTGCATGCCAAATATGATAATATTTAGAGCTATTCGTGTTTTATGCCTAGCTAAGGGCGTTAAACAATAGCGCTTGTTGGGAGGCAACCAAATTTTATTTTTGTTTTTGCTTTTTAGGTTCTTTTTTGCAATAAATAATTCTTCTAGCATCTGGTTAGATGTGGTTTTGTGTTTTAATTAGTGTTTGTGCCAAGTAAGACCTTTGGGATAGCTTACGGTGATAGTTGATTTGATCTTGCTAAAAAACAGAAACTTTTGCGCTCAGGAAAACAATTCTCATTTTTAGCAGAAGCATGATAAAATACTGATTATTTTTTCAGAAGATTAATAAACAAATTTCTTAGGTTGTCCTAATTGTTTAGAATTATTGGAGTTACGTAAGTATTCGAAATATCCAGATTGCTATAGACTGTTCTGTTTTTGACAGATTCTGTTTTCTATGTGTTGTTTGCTTATTTTGATGAATCTATGGCTAGTATCGGGGGGTATGAACCATGGAAAAGTTGGAATAAAGTTGATATGACACCAATATAAATAAATAATTAGTTCATACCAGTACCAAAAGTGTTGATTTATTTTCTTATACTAACGGAGCTTATGAGATTTTCTGTTGAGTTTTGTGTTGTGAAGTTTTCAAGTTTTGGGTATGGATTTGATGGACTATGGAATAAGGAGTAGCAAGAGCCTAAGCTTGGGGATGCCCAAGGCACCCCAAGGAAATATTCAAGGACAACCAAGAGTTTAAGCTTGGGGATGCCACTGAAGGCATCCCCTCTTTCGTCTTCGTCTATCAGTAACTTTACTTGAGGCTATATTTTTATTCACCACATGATATGTGTTTTGCTTGGAGCGTCTTGTATAATTTGAGTCTTTGCTTTTTAGTTTGCCACAATCATTCTTGCTGTACACACCTTTTGAGACAGACACTCATGAATCGTGATTTATTAGAATACTCTATGTGCTTCACTTATATCTTTTGAGCTAGGCAGTACTGCTCTAGTACTTCACTTATATCTTTTTAGAGCACGGCAGTGGTTTTACTTTATAGAAATTGATGAACTCTCGTACTTCACTTATATTATTTTGAGAGTCTCTAAACAGCATGGTAATTTTCTTTGGTTATAAAATTAGTCCTAATATGATGGGCATCCAAGAGGGATATAATAAAAACTTTCATATAAAGTGCATTGAATACTATGAGAAGTTTGATCCCTTATGATTGTTTGGAGATATGAAGATGGTGATTTTAGAGTCATGCTAGTGAGTAATTGTGAATTTGAGAAATACTTGTGTTGAAGTTTGTGATTCCCGTAGCATGCACGTATGGTGAACCGTTATGTAACAAAGTCGGAGCATGATTTATTTATTGATTGTCTTCCTTATGAGTGGAGGTTGGGGACGAGTGATGGTCTTTTCCTACAAATCTATCCCCCTAGGAGCATGCGCGTAGTACTTTTTTTTGATGACTAACAAATTTTTGCAATAAGTATGTGAGTTCTTTATGACTAATGTTGAGTCCATGGATTATACGCACTCTCACCCTTCCACCATTGCTAGCCTCTCTAGTGCCGCGCAACTTTCGCTAGTACCATAAACCCATCATATACCTTCCTCAAAAGAGCCACCATACCTACCTATTATGGTATTTCCATAGCCATTATGAGATATATTGACATGTAACTTTCCACCTTTCCGTTTATTATGACACGCTCCATCATTGTCATATTGTTTTGCATAATCATGTAGTTGACATCGTATTTGTGGCAAAGCCACCGTTCATCATTTTTATACATGTCGCTCTTGATTCATTGCACATCCCGGTACACCACCGGAGGCATTCACATAGTCATATTTTGTTGTAGTATCGAGTTGTAATTTTTGAGTTGTAAGTAAATAAAAGTGTGATGATCTTCATTATTAGAGCATTGTCCCATGTGAGGACATAGAGAGAGAGAGAGAGAGAGAGAGAGAGAAAAGGGCAAAAAAATAGAAGTCCCAAAAAAGGAAAAAAGAGAGAGAAAAAGAGAGAAGGGACAATGTTACTATCCTTTTGCCACACTTGTGCTTCAAAGTAGCGCCATGATCTTCATGATAGAGATTCTCCTATATTGTCACTTTCATATACTAGTGGGAATTTTTCATTATAGAACTTGGCTTGTATATTCCAATGATGGGCTTCCTCAAATTGCCCTAGGTCTTCATGAGCAAGCAAGTTGGATGCACACCCAGTTAGTTTTTCTTTTTGAGCTTTCATAAACTTATAGCTCTAGTGCATCCGTTGTATGGAAACCCCTACTCACTCACATTGATATCTATTGATGGGCATATGCATAGCCCGTTGATACGCCTAGTTGATGTGAGACTATCTCCATCTGTCTGTCTTCTCCACAACCACCTTCTATTCCACCTATAGTGTTATGTCCATGGCTCACGCTCATGTATTGCGTGAAAATTGAAAAGGTTTGAGAACATCAAAATTATGAAGCAATTGCTTGGCTTGTGATCGGGGTCGTGCATGATTTGAATATTTTGTGATGAAGATGGAGCATAGCCAAACTATATGATTTTGTAGGGATAAGCTTTCTTTGGCCATATTATTTTGAGAAGACATAATTGCCTTGTTAGTATGCTTGAAGTATTATTGTTTTTATGTCAATATTAAGCTTTTGTTTTGAATCATACAGATATGAAAATTCATGCCACCATAAAGAGAATTACATGGATAAGTATGTTAGGTAGCATTCCACATCAAAATTTCTGTTTTTATCATTTACCTGCTCGAGGACGAGCAGGAATTAAGCTTGAGGATGCTTGACACGTCTCCAAGGTATCTATAATTTTTGATTGTTCCATGCTATTATATTATCTGTTTTGGATGTTTTATATGCATTAATATGCTATTTTATATTATTTTTGGGACTAACCTATTAACCTAGAGCCCAGTGCCAGTTTTAGTTTTTTCCTTGTTTTAGAGTTTCGGAGAAAAGGAATACCAAACGAAGTCCAAACAGAATAAAACCTTCACGATGATTTTTCTTGGACCAGAAGACATCCAGAAGACTTGGAGTGCATGTCAGGAAAGCCACGAGGCAGCCACAAGGATGGAGGGCGCACCCAGGGGGTAGGGCGCGCCCCCCACCCTTGTGGGCCCCTCGTGACTCCACCGACCTATTTATTCCACCTATATATTATCATATATTCCAAAACCAATCAGGAGAGCCATGAAAACACTTTTCCACCCGCCGCAACCTTCTGTACCCATGAGATCCCATCTAGGGGCCTTTTCTGGCGTCCTGCCGGAGGGGGATTCAATCACGGAAGGCTTCTACACCAACACCATTGCCCTTCCAATGAAGCGTGAGTAATTTACCATGGACCTACGGGTCCATAGCTAGTAGCTAGATGGCTTCTTATCTCTCTTTGATTCTCAATACCTTGTTCTCCTCGATGTTCTTGGAGATGTATTCGATGTAATACTTTTTTTGTAGTGTGTTTGCCGAGATCCGATGAATTGTGGATTTATGATCAGCTTATCTATGAATATTATTTGAATCTCCTCTGAATTCTTATATGCATGATTTGATATATTTGCAAGTCTCTTCGAACTATCGATTTTGTTTGGCCAACTAGATTGGTTTTTCTTGCAATGGGAGAAGTGCTTAGCTTTGGGTTCAATCTTGTAGTGTCATTTCGCAGTGACAGTAGGGGCACCAAGGAACGTATTGCATTGTTGCCATCGAGGATAAAAAGATGGGGTTTACATCATATTGCCTGAGTTTATTCCTCTACATCATGTCATCTTATTTAATGCGTTACTCTATTCTTCATGAACTTAATACTCTAGATGCAAGCAGGAGTCGGTCGATGTGTGGAGTAATAGTTGTAGATGCAAACAGGAGTTGGTCTACTTGATACGGACGTGATGCCTATATTCATGATCATTGCCTTAGATATCATCATAACTTTGCGCCTTTCTATCAATTGCTCGGCAGTAATTTGTTCACCCAGCATAATATTTTCTATCTTGAGAGAAGCCTCTAGTTAAACTTATGGCCCCCGGGTCTATTTTCCATCATATAAGTTTCCGATCTATAATTTTAGTTTCGTATTTAGTTCCTATGCAATCTTGTACCTTCCGATCTATAAACCAAAAATATTTACTTTACCATTTCTCTATCTCCATCAGATCTCACTTTTGCAACTAACTGTGAAGGGATTGACAACCCCTTTATCGCGTTGGGTGCAAGTTGTTGATTGTTTGTGCAGGTATTCGGTGACTTGTTCGTTTTCTCCTAATGGTTTGATACCTTGGTACTAAAAACTGAGGGAAATACTTACTCTACTTTGCTGCAGCACCCTTTCCTCTTCAAGGGAAAAACCAACGCAAGCTCAAGAAGTTGCAGTTTTTGTGTAGAAACGTTTGTGCAAGGTGGCCTAACGCAAGCAGTTCTCTGCCAGAAGCCGTGGGTGATTGTTAGTTGATCCAACACGCCTACTTTGTAGAAACCGTGTGGGTTGTTTGAGTTCATCGCCCATGGTATTGTCTGAGTAACCGTCTGCAATAGAAAACCCCAATAAGCATGGTAATTAGCCTATTATTGATAATCCATATAGTAATCAAATTGACATTTCTTATAAAACACACAAGATATTTCATATCCGTAGAATGGCAACCAGGATTTCATAACTGAATTACACAACAGCTCCAAGTTTCACATGCAACATCGAAAACCTTTGGAAAATAGCATCATACATGGTAAATACACAGATGAATCTCATCTGGGAAACTACAGAAGTCGAAGGCAATTATTGAGCCTTTAGTGATGTTGAATGTCCTTGCAACTTTAGGCCAGTGGCTATGGATAATTGCCCGCCCAACCTTCTTTCTCTTCAGGAAGACTTCAATATTGTACCGTGGGTGTTGAATGAATATCGTCCTCACCTCTTGACCATGCAAGTGGTTTGAGAGGTAACATTGGTGAACTACTTTGAAAAGTACTAAAAACAAAGATATGCATAAATCGTTGTTATAAATTTTGAAATGGTGCAAGCGGTAAAAACAAGGTAAAAGAGTTAGTACCATCCTATAGTTGACTGATGTCTTCTTCATTGTGCAAACAAAGATCTTGTTGTTATTCATTACAAGTTTCTTCATCCTAACAATCGTTCTGAGTTTCTTGACTTGACTGATATTCATGGACATCTCATTTCCCCATATGCAAAATGGGTCTAATAAAGGGTCTAAGCCTCGACAAACAGGACCTACATGTGCAAGGAAAAATTGTAAGAAACCTAAATACTAGAATGATTCCTGCAACTGCACAATAATGTGCTATTAGCGAAAGGACCATGCATGAGAAAACCTCGATGGTAAACCACATTGTCTCCCATTGTTTCCCTTCAACACATATAAGGAAGATCTTGACCAGGTTATATGAGAGTTGCCATACTATCAGTACAATATGTATTGAGTATAGCCAAATTCGATTTATTTCTCACATGCATAACAATACAAAATTATACCCACAACAAATGAAAATAAAATTGCAAAATTGAACCAAATAGTTAAATGGACAGCAGACCAAATGAACCAAAATAGTTAACTGAGCACGACATTCCAGAATAGAAACATGTACTAGAAAATAATACAGTTAACGAAACAAAGAATGCTTTAGAATAGTACTATGAAATGTAGCAATTGTTGGACCAAACTGTTAACTGAACACTACATTTCATAATATCAGATTGCATATTAACATTACAGAGGACAAATCACTAGAAGGCACTGGCAGTGGCCTCGAGAAAACAACATGAGCTGTATTTTAAAGTAGACAACCACGTGGTGGTGTCGACGGTGGCCTCAAAACGAGGTGCTCCTCCAAGATCTAGCGGTCGGCACGCATGGCAGCCACAGCGACCTCGTCCGCGCTTGCAGCCATGATTTGCTTCTCCGCTGCCAGATGCTATAGAGCTCCATGTTATACTGCGTGCAAAATGACTGTGGGTGGCGCTTAATTGGAGGACGGGGCGAGTGATTTCGGCGGAAGGTTTCGCGCCGTCGATCGGGGCATGTGGGACGGGGAAGGAGGATGATGGTGTGGATGGGGTGTGGATTACCTGATCATATCGACGAGGTCACGCAGCAAGAAGAAGGGTCGACGGTGAGGAGGTCGCACAGCAAGAAGAAGGGTCCGCGGCGAGTAGGTGGCACTTCAAGAAGAAGGGTCATCGGCGAGGAGGCTGAGCTGCCAGTAAGCAGAAGAGAAGATTTGAACTTGGAAAGCAAGGAGGAACATTGGAAATGTGGCTTTTGGTGGGAGGGAGGGGCGGGGAGATAGATATTTCCACGGTGGCACAAAAATTTCGCTCGGTGCCGCGAGAAACTGGTGCGCAAGTGCGGTTCAAGCGCGGGCTGTAGACTGTAGATGACGAAGCTTCCTGCGTAAGCCAGACAAGATGGTGCACCAAGATATTTTATATCGCATCCCACATGATTCTTGCTAGTAAACTGTTTGTGGTATACCTGATTTTTTTGAAAGACAAAATGGTGTTATGGAGGGGAAGGATGGTGTTTGAATTGCTAGAACATTTATCTACAGTGAACATGCAACTACATGAGTGTTGTGTTAAAATTTAGAATTATTCTGGGTTCATTTGGCATTTTAATGCATTAATTGAGTTTCTAGGCATTTAATGTGCATAATTCAAATTTGAACTACAAGCACATGCTCCAGTGCACCAAAGTTTGTTGAAAAATCACATGTGTGTCTTCGGGTGAATTTATAGGTCCCATGCAATAATGGGAATGAAATTCAAACATCTGGGCGTCGTGGCTCGGCTGGGAACATTGAGAAACTTGGTTTTTAAATTCCTGTAAATCCCAAACTCGCCTGAAAATCATGAAACTTGGCATGGAGACAATTCATGGCACCAGCATGCTGTGGTAAAAAATAGGCCGAATTGGGACAAGTTTTGGCATAATCTTCTTGCAAATTGTAGCTTCTCTGAAGAAGGCGTGTGGTTTTGAGAGGGAACTGAAGGAAATATGCCCTAGAGGCAATAATAAAGTTGTTATTTATATTTCCTTATATCATGATAAAGGTTTATTATTCATGCTAGAATTGTATTAACCAGAAACTTAGTACATGTGTGAATACATAGACAAACATAATGTCACTAGTATGCCTCTACTTGACTAGCTCGTTGAATCAAAGATGGTTAACTTTCCTAGCCATAGACATGAGTTGTCATTTGATTAACGGGATCACATCATTAGAGAATGATGTGATTGACTTGACCCATTTTGTTAGCTTAGCACTTGATCGTTTAGTATATTGTTATTGCTTTCTTCATGACTTATACATGTTCCTATGACTATGAGATTATGCAACTCCCGAATACCGGAGGAACACTTTGTGTGCTACCAAACGTCACAACGTAACTGAGTGATTATAAAGGTGCTCTATAGGTGTCTCCGATGGTACTTGTTGAGTTGGCATAGATCAAGATTAGGATTTTTCACTCCAATTGTCGGAGAGGTATCTCTGGGCTCTCTCGGTAATGCACATCACTATAAGCCTTGCAAGCAATGTGACTAACGAGTTAGCTGCGGGATTATGCATTACGGAACGAGTAAAGAGACTTGCCGGTAAAGAGACTTGCCCCGTGTCGGGCTCCGCCCCTGAAGCCGGTTCCGCAATCCGGCTGGTGGGGGCGTGATTGGTAGGGTCTCCGGATATAGTCCGATTATTCCTCTTCCTGCCAGACACGAAGGGCGCTGTCATATTTTAAATTCTATAGTTACAGGACAGGTTATTGTTTTACCTCTGTAGCGGTGTGTCAACCCTCACCGCCTTCCTCTTGAGCCTGCCCGATCTGGACGCCCGTGGTTGACGAGTCCCTAGGGGCTCGCCTCGCTTCCGCCGTCGCTGCTTCGCAAATAGAACGACGCCTCAAGGGTAAATTATAACACTGGGGAGTCCTCTTGAAGGACAGGGCTTTCTAGTTCGGTGACACATGAAGAGGGGAGTCCCAGGTAGTCGGCCGTAATGGCCACTAGGGCGCCATCCCAGCTCGCCTGATAAAATATCCCATTGACAAGCTCCACAGTGATATCCGGATCCACTTTAAATCCCGGATCTAGGGCCCTTCCAGGGTCTTCTGGTTGCGGGGAGGGGCTGAAGCATTGATGCAAGTAATCTTAGCAGAAGAACGCTAGAGCAAAGCGGGGAAAAAGAATGGCAACTTACCCATGCTGGGGGGTTGTACATGGAGAATCCTTCCAGCGGTTGTATGCGAAGCGAATTCCTCCTCTTCCCTTTGTACAGATCGGACAATATCCTTGCCAGAGCGGCAATGAGTCTGGACCTTTACGGCCGCAGTGAGGCGTCGTCTTCCCGTTGAAATGCCACATGGGCTTCCCGATATTGGAGCGGTTGCACTCCCGTCTTATGCATATCGCCATAACCTCAACTATCATCAGTCCGAATTTGGCCAGTAACTTTATCCTGTCCATCAGGAGGAATATTTTCCTCGTGTCCTCTTCTTGAGGACCCCGGGGGCGCCAGCTTAGGCGTTTGCTGAACTCGCGGAGACCTGTCCGAACTGGATCCGGAAGGGGGACGTCGTTTATATAAAACCACTTTGAAAGCCAGTTTTTTGGTGCCTTCTTAGGAGTGCCGGATAGGTATCCGGTCTCGGCAATGCGCCATACTTAGGCCCCGCCCACTTGACACAGGGGCTCCCCCTGGGTGCGGGGGACGAGGCAGAACAACTTCCGCCATAATCCGAAGGGTGGTTCGCAGCCTAGAAACAGCTCGCACAGGGCAACGTACCCCGCTATGTGCAGAATAGAGCCAGGGGTAAGATCGTGTAACTGGAGGCCGTAGAAGTCCAGGAGCCCGCGAAGAAATGGGTGGATAGGGAACCCAACGCCCCTCAGCAGATGAGGGATCAGACATTTACGCTCCTCCGGAAATGGGTTAGGAGATCCCTCAGCCTGGTCTTCTCTGTCATAACTGGCTATTCCAGCTCGGACGGAGACCATGAATGCCGGTGGGAGAAACCCTTGGGTTTGTAACTTTGTCAAGCGGCTATGAGGAACTAAACACTCTCCCCAATCCCCTGACTTGGAACGAGAAGGGCAAGCAGAAGAGCTGCGACGGCCGGCCATGTTGGAATGGCTTTTTGCGAAGCGCTCTGTTGGATGCTGGCTCTGGGAGGGAGAGTGAGGTTTGGATCTGAGAGTCCCCGTCCCTTCAAATAGACGGTTCGCCCGGAGAATCGAGGGTGGCAAATGCAAAAATGCCTCGACTCCTCGCATTCGCTCGACACATGGAGATGGTCATTACTGAGGCACCGAAGCCGAGGAGCACAACATTGATTGGAGGTCGGACACTATTCACCGTAACAAGCACTTTGGAGTATTCGGAGAAGGAACCCGCCCTACAATGCCGAAGACAAGGCTGCGCGCCGAGCTCGTCGTCATTGAAGCCTGGTTCAGGGGCTACTGAGGGAGTCCTGGATTAGGGGGTACCCGGACAGCCGGACTGTGTACAACGTCCGGACTATTAAAGCGTGAAGATACAAGACTCAAGACTTGGGCCCGTGTCCGGATGGGACTTTCCTTGGCGTGGAAGGCAAGCTTGGCGATCTGGATATTATATTTCCTTCCTTGTAACCGACTCCATGTAAACCCTAGCCCTCTCCGGTGCCTATATAAACCGGAGAGGTTCGTCCTTAGAAGGCCGATCACAATCACAATCATACCATCATAGGCTAGCTCTTAGGGTTTAGCCTCTATGATCTCGTGGTAGATCTACTCTTGTACTACCCATATCATCAATATTAATCAAGCAGGAAGTAGGGTTTTACCTCCATCGAGAGGCCCCGAACCTGGGTAAACACCTGTGTCCCTTACTTCTTGTTACCATCAGCCTTGACGCACAGATCGGGACCCCCTACCCGAGATCCGCCGGTTTTGACACCGACAACAGACACCTCCCGATGAACAGGATCCCGTTTCGAGCGTGGCCGGTCGAACACAAGGCCGTTTCCTCCGTTCTGCGGTACGCCATGCCTCGTTTCCATCGCCTATTCCGTCCAAGCCCTCCCGATGAACACGACCACGCATTCCGTTCCGACCCAGCCGGTTGGCTCCCACGCGTTCCGTTGCCTCCCGATGAACAGGACGCATTCCGTTGCCTCCCCATGAACACGACGACACTGTTTCTCTGTTCCGACCCAGCCATGTCAACGAGCCCTCGCCGTACGTATGCACGAGTAGGCGTTCGAGACCCCGCCCGTATGTACACATACGTGGCCGTATTTTCTTTCTTGCACCGGCCATCGTGCGTGCGTGTAGATGCTACGCGCGCGCCTCTACTACGACACGTGCGCGCCTCTACATCCACCAGTATATATGTACGTACATGTTCGCGACCAGAATGACAATGCTACGTACGCTTTGACCAGGTGGGTCCCGACTGTCAGGCACTTCCTTGCGTGCAAAGATGTAGCTGGTGGGTCCCAGCAGTCAGGGGGGCGAATCGTTTTGTTTTTTTTTTGCCCGGACGCACTTCCTTGCGTGTGAAGGTGTAGCTGGTGGGTCCCAGCAGTCAGGGGGGAAACGTTTTTTTCACGAAATACGGTGGCCCGTCCGGTGGGTCCCCGCTGTTAGGTGGAGGAATAATTATTTTGCTCGTAATAAGGAGGCACTTCCTTGCTGCGGCCGTGGACCCAGCTGTCAGCGTCAACACACACAGTACTCTTCGATGGAAGTCGGTCGTTGACCACATTGACCACGCCGCGCCGAGAGCACCACGGCGGCGGACGACGGCAAGGCCTAGGAAGGGGATGACACAGAGGTAGGGAAGACTCGGCAGTTGTTTCCCACGCGGAGGGGAGTACGACTGTACGAGGATTTACTGGTTCGTCTGCCGTCGCCGGAGAATAACAGCAGGTGTGGGTGAGTAGAGGGATGGCTAGGCCAGCGATGGGAGTACGGTGGGGCGGTGAGGCTGCGTGTGGCAAGACAGCCGGCCGGGAGGAGGAGCGAGCAGTCTGCGGCGCTTGTTTGAGCGGCCGAGCGGGAAGAGCAGAGATTAAAGAAGCACGACGGCCGTTGGGTGGACATCCAACAGACAGTGCTTGTGCGACAACCTTTTTTTTAGGAAAGCCTCAAATCTGTGGAAAACAACATACAACCCAACTGCCATTGTTTCTAATAATTTACAGCCCATTTGCTAATTCTTAAGGTTTTTTGGAGCCCATATTCTTTTGTTAGCATTACAGCCCATATTGTGGCCACGGTTAAAAATTATCTGAAATTTTGCATATTTCGGTGCGGTCCGAACTGTTTTTAATCCCGAAATTTCGACTCACATTCAAACTAATTTTAAAAATAAATGTATATCAATATAAAATCCAACAAATTCTCCACGCATAAAACTTAATGTAATTTAAAATTTTGAAATAAAAAAAAGATATTTGAAACTAATTGCCGGTTTGATGCGTTTTAAAAATGTACAACCCGTTTCTCATTACTGATGGGCCATTTTCTCTGCCAGCCGAATGAAAGCTCTCCTCGTCTTGAAAGATTTGCAGCCCAACAGGCCTGACAAAGCGACTTACTTGGCAAATCACAAAAACTGGGCTGTGGCCGTGGACCCAGTATCGGCCTCTCCACGTCTGATACTCTTCCGATGGAAGTCGTTCCTTGACCACGTTGACCACGCTGCGCGGAGAGCACCATCGCGATGGACGACGGCGAGGCCTAGGAAGGGGACGACACGGAGCCGGGGAAGACACGGCAGTGGAAGCCCGCGCGGAGAGGAGTACGAGGGTTCACTGGTTCGGCTGCGGTGTGAGGCTGCCGTCGCCGCAGGGCCTGGCCAGCGGTGGGAATAGTAGGGGGCGGTGAGGCCTCCGCGGCAGCACAGCCGGCCATGGGAGGCAGGAGCATGCGGCACGACCGGCGCTGCTTTGGGCGGCTGGAGCAAGAAGACCAGAGGTTGAAGAAGCACTACGGCCGTTGGATGGACATCGTACGGTCACTGGAGCTAGAATCGTTCATATTGACTAAGTTGACAAAGCCCTTCGTCCCCGTCAACTTAGTAGGCCCACAAGTCAGCCTCCCACCAAGGTGGGTCCCAGCTAACCGGGGGAGTATTCATTTTTTTGTGCGTAATAAGGAGGCACTTCCGGTGGGTCCGAGATGACAGCGGGGGGCACATTTTTTTTGCGAAATACGGTGGCCCGTCCGGTGGGTCCCAGCAGTCAGGGGGGAACGAATTTTTTTGCAAAATACTGGTGGCCCGTCCGGTGGGTCCCTGCTATCAGGTGGAGGAATAATTATTTTCCGCGTAATAAGGAGGCACTTCCTTGCGGCTGCCGTGGACCCAGCTGTCAGCCTCTCCATGTACAGTACTCTTCCGATGGAAGTCGGTCGTTGACCATATTGACCACACCGCTCCGAGAGCACCACGGAGGTGGACGACGATGAGGCCTAGGAAGAGGACGACGCGGAGCCGGGGAAGACGCAGTAGTGGAAGCCCGCGCGGAGAGGAGTACGAGGGTTCACTGGTTCAGCTGCGGTGTGAGGCTACCGTAGCCGCAGAATAACAGGGGATGCGGGTGAGTGGAGGGATGGCCTGGCCAGCGGTGGGAGTAGTATGGGGGCGGTGAGGCCTCCATGAAGACAACCCGGCCACGGAGGAGGCAGGAAGCGGTGACACGACCGGCTGCTTTGGTAATTTGGACCATGAAGGCCGAGGTTGAAGAAGCACTACGGCCGTTGGATGGACATCGTATGGTCACTTTGAAGCTAGAATCGTTTATATTGACTAAGTTGACAAAGCCCTTGGTACGCTCCAACTTAGTAGGCCTGGTCAGCCTCCAAACGGTGCACCCAGGATGTCGATGGGAGGAATCATTTTTTGGGCGGCCGAAGCTGAGAATATCCGAGATTGAAGAAGAAGCATGACATCCGTTGGATAGACATCCAACAGCCACTGCTGCTAGAACCGTGTGTTGACTATAATAAGTTGACAAAGCCTTGCATACGCGTTAACTTATTTTTTTAGGGGATGCGCCACTTAGTAGGCCCACAAGTGTGTGGCACAGAACTTTTAGCCCATTTGCGTTTTGTAAGAATGTATGATGTCTACTACACAACCTTCTCCTTGTAGACGTTGTTGGGCCTCCAAGTGCAGAGGTTTGTAGGACAGTAACAAATTTCCCTCAAGTGGATGACCTAAGGTTTATCAATCCGTGGGAGGCGAGGGATGAAGATGGTCTCTCTCAAACAACCTGCAACCAAATAACAAAGAGTCTCTTGTGTCCCCAACACACCCAATACAATGGTAAATTGTATAGGTGCACTAGTTCGGCGAAGAGATGGTGATACAAGTGCAATATGGATGGTAGATATAGGTTTTTGTAATCTGAAAATATAAAAATAGCAAGGTAACAAGTGATAAAAGTGAGTGTAAAAGGTATTGCAATGCTAGGAAACAAGGCCTAGGGTTCATACTTTCACTAGTGCAAGTTCTCTCAACAATAATAACATAATTGGATCATATAACAATCCCTCAACATGCAACAAAGAGTCACTCCAAAGTCACTAATAGTGGAGAACAAACGAAGAGATTATGGTAGGGTATGAAACCACCTCAAAGTTATTCTTTCCAATCAATCCGTTGGGCTATTCCTATAAGTGTCACAAACATCCCTAGAGTTCGTACTAGAATAACACCTTAAGAGACAAATCAACCAAAACCCTAATGTCACCTAGATACTCCAATGTCACCTCAAGTATCCGTGGGTATGATCATACGATATGCATCACACAATCTCAGATTCATCTATTCAACCAACACATAGAACCTCAAAGAGTGCCCCAAAGTTTCTCTTTGGAGAATCAAGAAAAAACGTGTGCCAACCCCTATGCATAGGTTCATGGGCAGAACCCGCAAGTTGATCACCAAAACATACATCAAGTGAATCAAGTGATATCCCATTGTCACCACAGATACGCACGACAAGACATACATCAAGTGTTCTCAAATCATTAAAGACTCAATCCGATAAGATAACTTCAAAGGAAAACTCAATCCATTACAAGAGAGTAGAGGGGGAGAAGAAACATAAGATCCAACTATAATAGCAAAGCTCGTGATACATCAAGATCGTGCCAAATCAAGAACACGAGAGAGAGAGAGAGAGAGAGAGATCAAACACATAGCTACTGGTACATACCCTCAGCCCTGAGGGTGAACTACTCCCTCCTCGTCATGGAGAGCATCGGGATGATGAAAATGGCCACCGGTGAGGGTTCCCCCTCTGGCAGGGTGCCGGAACAGGGTCCCGATTGGTTTTTGGTGGCTACAGAGGCTTGCGGCGGCGGAACTCCTGATCTATTCTGTTCCCCGATCGTTTTAGGGTATATGGGTGTATATAGGTGAAAGTAGTACGTCAGGGGAGCCACGAGGGGCCCACTAGGGTGGAGGGCGTGCCCTAGGGGGGTGGGCGTGCCCCCTACCTCGTGCCTTCCTCGTTTCTTCTTTGACGTAGACCCCAAGTCTGTCCGGTTGCTTTCCTTCCAAAAATAACTTCTCCAGAAGATTTCGTTCCGTTTCGACTCAGTTTCATATTCCCTTTCTTCAAAACACTCAAACAAGAGAAAAAACAGGAACTGGCACTGGGCTCTGGGTCAATAGGTTAGTCCCAAAAGTAATATAAAAGTGGATAATAAAGCCCATAAACATCCAAAACACATAATATAATAGCATGGAACAATAAAAAAATTATAGATATGTTGGAGACGTATCAACATCCCCAAGCTTAATTCCTGCTCGTCCTCGAGTAGGTAAAAGATAAAAAAGATAATTTTTGATGTGGAGTGCTACTTGGCATAATTTCAATGTAATTGTTCTTACTTGTGATATGAATTTTCAGATCCGAGAGATTCAAGACAAAAGTTTAATATTGACATAAAAATAATAATACTTCAAGCATACTAACAAAGCAATCATGTCTTCTCAAAATAACATGGCCAAAGAAAGTCATCCCTACAAAATCATATAGTCTGGCTATTGTCTATCTTCACCACACAAAGTATTTAAATCATGCACAACCCTGATGACAAGCCAAGCAATTGTTTCATACTTTTGACATTCTCAAACTTTTTCAATCTTCACGCAATACATGAGCGTGAGCCATGGACATAGCACTATAGGTGGAATAGAATGGTGGTTGTGGAGAAGACAAAAAGGAAAAGATAGTCTCACATCAACTAGGCGTATCAACGGGCTATGGAGATGCCCATCAATAGATATCAATGTGAGTGAGTAGGGATTGCCATGCAATGGATGCACTAGAGCTATAAGTGTATGAAAGCTCAAAAAGAAACTAAGTGGGTGTGCATCCAACTCGCTTGCTCACGAAGACCTAGGGCATTTTGAGGAAGCCCATCATTGGAATATACAAGCCAAGTTCTATAATGTAAAATTCCCACTAGCATACGAAAGTGACAACATAGGAGACTCTCTATCATGAAGATCACGGTGCTACTTTGAAGCACAAGTGTGGTAAAAGGATAGTAGCATTGTCCCTTCTATCTTTTTCTCTCATTTTTTGTTTTTTTGTTTGGGCCTTTTCTCATTTTTATGGCCTTTTTTCTCTGTTTTTTATTTTTTGTCCAGAGTCTCATCCCGACTTGTGGGGGAATCATAGTCTCCATCATCCTTTCCTCACTGGGACAATGCTCTAAAGATGATAATCACACTTTTATTTTCTTACAACTCAACAATTACAACTCGATACTTAGAACAACTTATGACTCTATATGAATGCCTCCGGTGATTATCGGGATATGCAATGAATCAAGAGTGACATGTATGAAAGAATTATGAACGGTGGCTTTGCCACAAATACAACGTCAACTACATGATCATGCAAAGCAATATGACAATGCTGGAGCATGTCATAATAAACGGAATGGTGGAAAGTTGCATGGCAATATATCTCGGAATGGCTATGGACATGCCCTGATAGGTAGGTATGGTGGCTGTTTTGAGGAAGGTATATGGTGGGTGTATGATACCGGTGAAAAGTGTGCGGTATTAGAGAGGCTAGCAATGGTGGAAGGAAGAAGGGTGCGTATAATCCATGGACTCAACATTAGTCATAAAGAACTCATATAATTATTGCAAAAATCTACCAGTTATCAAAGCAAAGTATTACGCGCATGCTCCTAGGGGGATAGATTGGTAGGAAAAGACCATCGCTCGTCCCCGACCGCCACTCATAAGGAAGACAATCAATAAATAAATCATGCTCCGACTTCATCACATAACGGTTCACCATACGTGCATGCTACGGGAATCACTAACTACTCAACTAGCTTGACTCTAATATCACCATCTTCATATCTCAAAACAATTATCAAGCATCAAACTTCTCATAGTATTCAACACACTCATAAGAAATTTTTCTTTTACTAATCGTGTATGCCTATTATTGTTAAAGCAAACTACCATGCTGTTTTGTAGGACTCTCAAAATAATCTAAGAGAAGCATGAGAGTTCATCTATTTCTTCAAAATAAAACCACCATCCTGCTCTAAAAGATATAAGTGAAGTACTAGAGCAAATGACAAACTACTCCGAAAGATATAAGTGAAGATCAATGAGTAGTCGAATAATTATACAACTATGTGAAGACTCTCCCATTTAAGGATTTCAGATCTTGGTATTTTATTCAAACATCAAGCAAAACAAAATAAAACGACATTTCAAGGATAGCACACATCATGTGAAGAAGCAAAAACTTAGGTTCAACCGATACTAACCGATAGTTGTTGAAGAAGAAAGGTGGGATGCCTACCGGGGCATCCCAAAGCTTAGATGCTTGAGATTTCTTGAAATATTATCTTGGGGTGCCTTGGGCATCCCCAAGCTTGAGCTTTTGTGTCTCCTTAATTCCTCTCATATCATGGTTTCCTAAATCTCGAAAGCTTCCTCCACACCAAACTCAACAAGAACTCGTGAGATAGGTTAATATAAACCAATGCAAAAACCTTATCATACTATAATGTAGCAAATAACTAAAATTATTATTCAACATTGCATACTAAATGCTTCTGCATATTTAATAGCCCTATCCTCAAATAGAATCATTAAACAAGCAAACATATGCAAACAATGCAAACATAACAGCAATCTGCCAAAACAGGACAGTCTGTAAAGAATGCAAGATTCATCATACTTCCCTAACTAGAAAAATTATGAAAGAAAATTCCCACTATAGTAACTTTATCAGAGCTTATTATGAAAAATATTTCAACATTTTATCACATTCTGACTTTTCTAAGGAATTTTTGCAACAGCGGTAAACTTTCTATTTTGAAACAGCAACATGTATACTTGCAAAATAAGCATGGTGAAGGCTATCCTTGACATTTTTATTGAAACTAGAGATGCAAAACACTATTATAAATAACAGGAAGCAAAGCTAAAGAAAATAAAATGACGCTCCAAGCAAAACACATATCATGTGGTGAATAAAAATATAGCTCCAAGTAAAGTTACCGATGAACAAAGACGAAAGAGGGGATGCCATCCGGGGCATCCCCAAGCTTAGGCTCTTGGTTGTCCTTGAATATTACCTTGGGGTGCCTTGGGCATCCCCAAGCTTAGGCTCTTTCCACTCCTTATTCCATAGTCCATCGAATCTTAACCCAAAACTTGAAAACTTCACAACACAAAACTTAACAGAAAACTTGTAAGCTCCGTTAGGGAAAGAAAACAAAACACCACTTCAAGGTACTGTAATGAACTCATTATTTATTTATATTTGTGTTAAACCTACTTTATTCCAACTTCTCTATGGTTTATAAACTATTTTACTAGCCATAGAGTCATCAAAATAAGCAAACAACACACGAAAAAACAGAATCTGTAAAAAAAACAGAACAGTCTGTAGTAATATGTAACTAACGCAAACTTATGGAATTCCAAAAATTCTAAACTAAATTTGTGGACGTGATGAATTTGCCTAGTAATCATCTGCAAAAATAATCAACTAAATAGCACTCTCCAGTAAAAAGTTTTAGCTAATCTCGTGAGTGCTAAAGTTTCTATTTTTTACAACATGATCATGAAGACTTCACCCAAGTCTTCTCAAAGGTTCTACTTGGCACAAACACTAATTAAAACACAAAACCACATCCAAACAGAAGCTAGATGGATTGTTTATTCCTAAACCGAACCCAAAAGCAAGAAACTAAAATAAAATTGGGTTGCCTCCCAACAAGCGCTATCGTTTAACGCCCCGAGCTAGGCATGATGATTTCAATGATGCTCACATAAAAGATAAGAATTTAAACATAAAGAGAGCATCATGAAGAATATGACTAGCACATTTAAGTATAACCCACTTCCTATGCATAGGGATTTTGTGAGGAAACAACTTATGGGAACAATAACCAACTTGCATAGGAAGGCAAAACAAGCATAACTTCAAAACCTTAAGCACATAGAGAGGAAACTTGATATTATTGCAATTCCTACAAGCATATATTCCTCCCTCATAATAATTTTCAGTAGCATCATGAATGAATTCAACAATATAGCCAACACCTAAAGCATTCTTTTCATGATCTACTTGCATAGAAATTTTACTACTCTCCACATAAGCAAAATACTTCTCTTCAATAGTAGTGGGAGAAAACTCAACAAAATAACTATCATATGATTGAAAATTAAGATCAAGATGACAAGTTTCATGGTTATCATTATTCTTTAGAGCATACATGTCATCACAATAATCATCATAGATAGGAGGCATGCTTTCATCATAATAAATATTCTCATCAAAACTTGGGGGACTAAACATATCATGTTCATCAAACATAGCATCCCCAAGCTTGTGGCTTTGCATATCATTAGCATCATGGATATTCATAGAATTCATACTAACAATATCGCAATCTTGATCATCATACAAAGATTTAGTGCCAAACATTCTATAGATTTCTTCTTCTAGCACTTGAGCACAATTTTCCTTCCCATCATTTTCAGGAAAGATAGTAAAAAGATGAAGCATATGAGACAAACTCAATTCCATTATTTTGTAGTTTTATTTTATAAACTAAACTAGTGATAAAACACGAAACAAAAAGATTCGGTTGCAAGATCTAAAGATATACCTTCAAGCACTCACCTCCCCGACAACGGCGCCAGAAACTAGCTTGATGTCTACTACGCAACCTTCTCCTTGTAGACGTTGTTGGGCCTCCAAGTGCAGAGGTTTGTAGGACAGTAGCAAATTTCCCTCAAGTGGATGCCCTAAGGCTTATCAATCCGTGGGAGGCGTCGGATGAAGTTGGTCTCTCTCAAACAACCCTGCAACCAAATAACAAAGAGTCTCTTGTGTCCCCAACACACCCAATACAATGGTAAATTTTATAGGTGCACTAGTTCGGCGAAGAGATGGTGATACAAGTGCAATATGGATGGTAGATATAGGTTTTTGTAATCTGAAAATATAAAAACAGCAAGCTAACAAGTGATAAAAGTGAGCGTAAACGGTATTGCAATCCTAGGAAACAAGGCCTAGGGTTCATACTTTCACTAGTGCAAGTTCTCTCAACAATAATAACATAATTGGATCATATAACTATCCCTCAACATCCAACAAAGAGTCACTCCAAAGTCACTAATAGTGGAGAACAAACGAAGAGATTATGGTAGGGTAAGAAACCACCTCAAAGTTATTCTTTCCAATCAATCCGTTGGGTTGTTCCTATAAGTGTCACAAACAGCCCTAGAGTTCGTACTAGAATAACACCTTAAGACACAAATCAACCAGAACCCTAATGTCACCTAGATACTCCAATGTCACCTCAAGTATCCGTGGGTATGATCATACGGTATGCGACACACAATCTCAGATTCATCTATTCAACCAACACATAGAACCTCAAAGAGTGCCCCAAAGTTTCTACCGAAGAATCAAGACGAAAACGTGTGCCAACCCCTATGCATAGGTTCATGGGCGGAACCCGCAAGTTGATCACCAAAACATACATCAAGTGAATCACGTGATATCCCATTGTCACCACAGATACGCACGACAAGACATACATCAAGTGTTCTCAAATCATTAAAGACTCAATCCGATAAGATAACTTCAAATGGAAAACTCAATCCATTACAAGAGATTAGAGGGGGAGAAGAAACATAAGATCCAACTATAATAGCAAAGCTCGCGATACATCAAGATTGTGCCAAATCAAGAACACGAGAGAGAGAGAGAGAGATCAAACATAGCTACTGGTACATACCCTCAGCCCCGAGGGTGAACTACTCCCTCCTTGTCATGGAGAGCGTCGGGATGATGAAGATGGCCACCAGTGAGGGTTCCCTCCCAAGTGGTGCTTAACAGGTCCCGATTGGTTTTGGTGGCTACAGAGGCTTGCGGCGGAACTCCCGATCTATTCTGTTCCCCAATCGTTTTAGGGTATATGGGTATATATAGGTGAAAGAAGTACGTCAGGGGAGCCACGAGGGGCCCACGAGGGTGGAGGGCGCGCCCTAGGCGGGTGGGTGCGCCGCCCTACCTCGTGCCTTCCTCGTTGCTTCTTTGACGTAGACTCCAAGTCTCCCCGGTTGCTTTCCTTCCAAAAATAACTTGTCTAGAAGATTTCGTTCCGTTTCGACTCCATTTGATATTCCTTTTTCTTCGAAACACTGAAACAAGGGAAAAAACAAGAACTGGCACTGGGCTCTGGGTCAATAGGTTAGTCCCAAAAGTAATATAAAAGTGGATAATAAAGCCCATAAACATCCAAAACACATAATATAATAGCATGGAACAATCAAAAATTATAGATACGTTGGAGACGTATCAATGTACAGCCCATTTTTGAATTCTAATGGAATTTACAACAGCCCATTTACAGTTTGTTAAAAGCAAAGCCCATTTTCTAGCTAGGACAACGATTAATAATTTCAACCAACCGTTGAAGACAGAATTCAATAAAATTTCCCACATTTTGATGGGATCCGAAATATTTTTATCCCGAAATTTCTAGTCAGATTAAATATAAATTTGTATTACGTAAAAATCCAACGAAACATTGCGCACGCAACAATGAAAATTTAATATTGTCAAAATCCATAAATAATATTTTATAAAATAATTTCCTGTTTGGTTCAATTTTATAGTAACTGCCCAGTTTTTATAATTACATCCCATTTATTATTTTTTAAAGCCCATTTCCCTGTTAAGCCTAATGCATCCCTCCTAGGAAAGATTTGCAGCCCAGCGGAGCGGAGAATAACAAGTTGACCTTGCCTGGGTGTTCCTCAAAAAGACATATAGCTGGGCCAGCCATTTTCATCTTGAAAAAATTAGTATCTGGGCTGGATATCTGGCCCAGGCTAGACGGGCCACAACCCGCCCAATTAATACCCTGCTCTCCTCTGAACAACAATGAAATCATCTCCAAGAAAAACTCTGCAGTGCTCACGCCTCAAAAACACAAATACTGCTCGAGCTACTTGGTCCCGGTATCGGTTGCACCTTGTGCAATTCTCTGGTTTATATTGACTACATAGGTTGACAATGGTGTGGGATCGTGATGTCAGGAAACCAGGAGAAAGCAAAAAATATATATAGTTGTACATAATAAGGAGGCACTTGCGTACGTACGGCTATGGCGCTAGTGGGTCCCTGGTGTCATCAAGTCAAAATAAAGTCATCTCCTGAATCCTCATGTTCATTGACGATGTTAACAATGCTCGGTGCCACGGCGAGCGCAACAACTCGAAGGACAACGGAGAGGGCCTCGCGGGCCCTACAGATGGTCTGATACAGCGCCCGCTGCTCATTCAGGAAGCCAGGATCATCGGACACCTATGAGCACCTTCGAGAAACTAAGACGGCATGAAACGGTAAGGCCGCGCTTGGGAGCTCTGGTTTATTTCAAACCTGTATTAACATACAAGTGTAATTTACTCGTCATCGGAAACAACGCGTAAAATACAGGCGTAATGAAACCGAGGGCCCGAGGTCTGTAAGTAAAATCGGTGGGTTACGCGTGTAATTTGAGAGACCAGTATATATTTTACAAGCACTGCTATATGGGCGACATTACCAGACGATACATGCACGACGTGCGTATCATGCCATCCATGGGCAAGGCTAAAACAGCAGCTAACGGCTGGATTAGCAATCGTCCGAGTGTCGTTCAGCGTTTTTATCGTGTGTGAAGTACTTCCGATATTTTACTAGTCGAAATCGACCAACCAAGCGCCTTCGCCCGAGACCATCTGCTTTAATTTACAAGTGTCAGTTTTACAAGCAGTATTGGTTGGAAAACGACGATCCAATCACGGCCTAATATCATGAGTTGGTCGGAAGATCATATGGTTTCACATCTAACCTACCCGACTTGTCGTATAGGCTATGAATGAAACATCAGACGATGAACTTCTTAAGCACAGAAACAACAGAAGAGGATGATCTTCTTAACAAGCAAATCACTGGCATTAGATCGACATGCAAAACAATACGAACCATTATTCTCAGGAGGCACGGTGAATAGCTCGTGATGCCGCATGCCACAACATTCCAAGCTCAACTTTGCAATAAAACACGAGGCCTGGCATTACATAGACAATATTCAGAACAAACTCTTAACACAGGAATATCTCAGCAGAGTAACTATTTACTTCTAAACTAAACACAGGAATAGGAAAAAACACTTGACGCTGCTCACAGCAAGGGCGTCCCACTCAAAAATATCAAATGCATGTCTTCTGGCTAACATCAATGAGCAAATTTTGACAAGGTTTTCCAATTCCAATATATTAAACGTCTTCTGGATAACATCAATGATTAAACTTTGACAATCTTTTCCCATTCAAAATATGTAATGCCTATGATCGTGGAGTCCTGTCGTAGCTTCTTGTACTTGTTTGGGCACTTTTTGCCCAGGGCACTCCACGTGTTGTTAAATTGCCAATGGTCTCTGCAGACTAGTCATGTCACCGGTGTCTAATAATACTCTGTAAAGCTTCTCGGTCATTCCTTCTGTAATGTAGCGCAAACAGTGACTGCTTCTTTCTACAAAGTGGAACGACCAACTGGACCCAGTAATGCAGCAGTTTGCCTTGGACACATTGGCTCCTTTTGTGCAGTTCAACTAAAATCGAAGTCGGAATAAAACCGAGCTTTAATTTTGATATCCCTGTAAGCAACAATAGGTATAAGGGAAACAATTACTGAGAAATAACGGTTGATGACTTGTACTACCAGAAGAAAAGCATCTACTGATCTACTTTATCTTAATGGGAAACAAAGCAGGAGAGTAGCAATTCTCCATCGGTGTGATACATTCATATTGACTTAGACATTATCTTAACAATGCCTTGTTTCAACATGTATAAAGAACGACAAAGCAGAAAAGTACCATTCCTAAAACAATGCAACTGATTCATTTTAACAGAGACATTATCTTAGCAATACCTTGGTTAAACATGTAGAAAGAACTGCAAAGGTGATAGTACCATTCCTAACAAGTGTTGCAGTTTTGAACTAAGATTGATGAGTTAATTAATTACGAGAGTGGCATTGCTTAATTTTACCAAAGTGGCATTAGATTAACGAAAAGCATAAACAGTTCGGGGGAGAGTGGGCAACAACAATATGTGCTTCCATCTACTTATAAAGGGGTGATGCAGAGTTTGTTGTAACAAAGCAACAAGCATCATGTCTGGGTTGGTCCCATTTTTTTCACTACTTAATGGGAAAAGACATCAATACAATAGCTTCAATTCAACATTTATTTAAAACAGTACCAATACAAGTAGCACAACATCTCAAAGAACACTGCACAATCATGTGGATGAAGGCCTGTACTGACCTTTCATGAGACGGACAAGATAAAATACGAATCTGCCAACACGAATAGGAAATCCAATCTCGTGTTGTGCAGTTGCACTGCAATCAAACAAAGTATTTCGCGTAGCGAAGCAAAATGTCGCAATAGCAACAAGTTGAATAGATATCCCTGTTTAAACAGAGGCAAAAAGGAATCGATTCTTGGCTAATAAAGGAGGATGAAACATGCGGCCACAAAAATGGTAATCCCGCCAATCCCTAACAAGTGTTGCAGTTTTGAAATAAGATTCAGAGTTAATTACGAGAGTGGCATCAATTCTTGGCTTATAAAGGGGTGATGCTGAATTTGTTGTAACAAAGCAACAAGCATCATGTCTGGGTTGGTCCCATTTTTGTTCACTACTTAATGGGAAAAGACAGCAATACAATAGCTTCAATTCAACATTTATTTAAAACAGTACCAAAACAAGTACCAAAACATGGATTAAACTAGCATCACAACAGAGCCAATAGTGTTGTTGTACATGCAGACCCGTGGTACCCATCTGAAATCTTGTTGTGCCGTGTAGTTTCCCACGCTTTGTATTCTTTCACTGTTGCTTTGTCTTGAACTGATATGATTTGAACCGTGTCTATTTTGATTTGGCAAGACAATGCAGTGACCATAGCACATAGATATATGTTTGTTTGATGCTTTTATTATGTACTAAAACTTGGCAATAGAAGACTTGGTAGTTTAATCCTGTCCACCTTACTAATGAACTGGTTCACCGAAATGAGTTTCATATACTAGTACATGCTAAACTTGTTATGTGTCTGCTTGTTTCTTCTTTTAGAATATTGACAGAATATTGGGGAAGAGTGCCTTATTAAGCAATGGTAAAGGAAGTAATGCGAGATAAGGTTCAGGATAGTGACACATCCTTGTTGGTCTCCAACAAAGCTGATAAAACATCTAAGGAAGACTATCTTGAAGACAGCGAGACAACCCCAAAGTCTTGTCTTGGTTTAGTGTTCGAGTTACTGGCCACTACCGCTTGCACAAGCTATTAAAACTCACTGTTTGAATCAGTTCGGTTTCTTGAATCTCAACTACAAGCTGAAAGACATCGATCAACTATGCTGCGACAAGAAGCGGAAGGACTGCGGAAGTCCCTGGAGCATTCAGATGCATACTTTCTGGTGCAACAGCAAGCATTGGAGGATTTTAGCGCCAAACAGGACAAAGCTAATCAGCTTGCTAAGCTTATTGCCAGCATGGTGGATACCTGTGATAACGCTTTCTTGAGCTCTTGAAGTTGTTTTAGTTATGCTCTTGTTTTTTTGCTGCGTTTATTTACCTTTGGTGGCCAATTTTGACGGCCAGTGTATGTAATGTGTTGCTTTGTTCCCTATATTTGCACTGGTGGCGAACTTTGATGCCTAGTGGATGTAATATGTGTAATAGCGGTAATAGGCTAGCGTTAATTGCTTGCTTATTTATTTCCTTATTGTCTTGTTTAGTTGTTTGCTTTTAGTCACTGCAGCTCTTTTTCTATTTTTTTTTTCTAGTGGCCACAATAGCCTGTTTTTGGTAACTAGGCCAAAATAATCATGGCAACACACGGACTGTTGTAACCATGGGCCTCCTACAGGTCGTATGATCCATGGGCCTTCGTCCAGCCGTAGGATCCATCGGCCTTCTATACGGGCCTTAGGGTCCATGGGCCTTCTACGGGCCGTAGGTTCCATGGGCCTTCTACGGGCCGTACGATCCATGGGCCTTCTACGGGCCGTACTATCCATGGGCCTCATACGGGCCGTAGGATCCTTGGGCCTTCTAAGGGGCGTATCATCATTTCGCCAATCATGGGCCATACTATTCATGGAGCATAACGGGCCGTTAATAGGCCGTATTTGATAACTCTATGAAAACAGCCCAACGGGTTTTTTTGACATGAAAATGGCCCAACGTATTAATGGTCCGCAAACGGGCCGACTATAACGACTGGCTGAATTTGGCCCACAAGCAGAAAATGACAGTAACGGGCCGTATGTAACCGAATGCTGCAAATGAGCCCAAGAATCAATATGCTCTGAGAAGGCCGAAAGATAACTTGGGCTGGAAACGGCCCAATGGAATAACAGGCTGTTAATGGATATAAAGTGATACACTGTTCATTACGGGCCAGTTTCACCACGGGCCGAAAGTTAAAACGGGCCAGTTACAAAGGTCCTCATATGTGCCGAAAGAAGTCATGGGCCACACATGGGCCGGAAGTTAAGCAATTTGAATCATATTGGATGGCCCAAATGACGCCATCGGGCCTAATTCGGATAGGGCGAACGGGCTCGGGTTAGCGGGCTGTAAAATGGGCTATATGCGAACATGCCGTTAACAAAGCTTTCAGGCCGCCCGCCACCTTTGACCAAGTCAAACGGGCGGCCTTTTCACGAGAATGGGCCTCTATTGGGCCGTGCCACGTGTCGCCGTATCATAGGCGCCTTCGGTCCAATGAGCGGATGACATCTGTCCCAACGGTGAGCCGACACGTGTTTCCTCCAGCCAATGATGATTTTACACGTGGAAAATCCCCATTGGTCGGGGCTGTTAACGGGTTATCGGATCCAAAACTTGACCCGATAGCTCAACAGCGTTCCGTTACGGTGGATGCCACGTGTCGGTCACCCTTGACGAAAGCACTTCTGTGACGCGCGATTTATCGTCATGGAAGTGGACACTTCCGTGATGATAATTTTCGCAATGTCATGGAACACTTCTACGACAGCACAGGTATGACTATCTTGATTCTGTCATAAATTTTTCATGGATGTACATGCATGACAGAAAACACGACCTACTGTGACAAACACGTATCATCAAGGAAGTGTATTTTTTTGTAGCGATAGGCATCCAAGATTAGTAAAAAAATTCTTATGAGTGTGTTGAATACTACGAGAAGTTTGATACTTGATAATTGTTTTGAGATATGAAGATGGTGATATTAGATTCATGCTAGTTGAGTGGCTATGAATTTGAGAAATACTTGTGTTAAAGTTTGTGATTCCCATAGCATGCACGTATGGTGAACCGTTATGTGATGAAGTCGGAGCACGATTTATTTATTGATTGTCTTCCTTATGAGTGGCGGTCGGGGACGAGCGATGGTCTTTTCCTACCAATCTATCCCCCTAGGAGCATGCGCGTAATACTTTGCTTTGATAACTTGTAGATTTTTGCAACAAGTATATGAGTTCTTTATGACTAATGTTGAGTCCATGGATTATACGCACTTTCATCATTCCACCATTGCTAGCCTCTCTAATACCGCGCACTTTTCCCCGGTATCATACACCCACCATATACCTTCCTCAAAACAGCCACCATACCTACCTATCATGGCATTTCCATAGCCATTCCGAGATATATTGCCATGCAATTACCACCGTTTCATTTACCATGACACGCTTCATCATTGTCATATTGCTTTGCGTGATCATGTAGTTGACATCGTATTTGTGGCAAAGCCACCGTTCATGATTCTTTCATACATGTCACTCTTGATTCATTGCATATCCCGGTACATCGCCGGAGGCATTCACATAGAGTCATATTTTGTTCTAAGTATTGAGTTGTAATTCTTGAGTTGTAAAGTAATAAAAGTGTGATGATCATCATTATTAGAGCATTGTCCCATGTGAGGAAAGGATGATGGAGACTATGATTCCCCCACAAGTCAGGATGAGACTCCGGACGAAAAACTAAAAAAAGAGGAAAAAAAGATGCCAAAAAAAGAAGGAAAAAAGGCCCAAATAAAAAAATGAGAGAAAAAGAGAGAAGGGACAATGCTACTATCTTTTTTCCACACTTGAGCTTCAAAGTAGCACCATGATCTTCATGATAGAGAGTCCCCTATGATATCACTTTCATATACAAGTGGGAATTTTTCATTATATAACTTGGCTTGTATATTCCAATGATTGGCTTCCTAAAATTGCGCTAAGTATTCGTGAGCAAGCGAGTTGGATGCACACCCACTTAGTTTCTTTTGATGAGCTTTCATACACTTATAGCTCTAGTGCATCCGTTGCATGGCAATCCCTACTCACTCACATTGATATCTATTAATGGGCATCTCCATAGCCCGTTGATACGCCTAGTTGATGTGAGACTATCTTCTCCTTTTGTCTTCTCCACAACCACCATTCTATTCCACACATAGTGCTATGTCCATGGCTCACGCTCATGTATTGCGTGAAGATTGAAAAGTTTGAGAACACCAAAAGTATGAAACAATTGCTTGGCTTGTCATCGGGGTTGTGCATGATTTAAATATTTTTTGTGGTGAAGATAGAACATAGCCAGACTCTATGATCTTGTAGGGATAACTTTCTTTCGTCATGTTATTTTGAGAAGACATAATTGCTTAGTTAGTATGCTTGAAGTATTATTATTTTTATGTCAATATTAAAATTTTATCCTGAATCTTTCGGATCTGAATACTCATAACACAAATAAGAGAGTTACATTGAAAATTATGCTAAGTAGCATTCCACATTAAAAAAATCTGTTTTTATCATTTACCTACTCGAGGACGAGCAGGAATTAAGCTTGGGGATGCTTGATATGTCTCCAACATATCTATAATTTTTTATTGTTCCATGCTATATTATATTCTGTTTTGGATGTTTAATGGGCTTATTTATACACTTATATATTATTTTTGGGACTAACCTATTAACCGGAGGCCCAGCCCAAATTGATGTTTTTTGCCTATTTCAGTGTTTCGAAGGAAAAGGATATAAAACGGAGTCCAAACGGAATGAAACCTTCGGGAACGTGATTTTCGGAACAAACATGATCTAGAGGACTTAGAGTCTATGTAAAGCAACAAACGAGGAAGGCGCGAGGCAGGGGGCGCGCCTTCCACCCTCGTGGGCCCCATGTTGCTCCACTGCCGTACTTCTTCCTCCTATATATACCCATATACCCTGGAAACTTCATATACGGAGACAAAACCCTATTTCCACTGCCGCAACCTTTTGTACCCGTGAGATACCATCTTGGGGCCTTTTCCGGTGCTCCGCCAGAGGGGGCATTGATCACGGAGGGCTTCTACATCAACACCATAGCCTCTCCGATGATGTGTGAGTAGTTTACCTCAGACCTTCGGGTCCATAGTTATTAGCTAGATGGCTTCTTCTCTCTCTTTGGATCTCAATACAAAGTTCTCCTTGATCTTCTTGGAGATCTATTCGATGTAATCTTCTTTTGTGGTTTGTTTGTCGAGATCAGATGAATTGTGGGTTTATGATCAAGTTTATCTATGAACAATATTTGAATCTCCTCTGAATTCTTTTATGTATGATTGGTTATCTTTGCAAGTCTCTTCGAATTATCAGTTTGGTTTGGCCTACTAGATTGATCTTTTTGCAATGGGAGAAGTGCTTAGCTTTGGGTTCAATCTTGCGGTGCTCGATCCTAGTGACAGAAAGGGAAACGACACGTATTGTATTGTTGCCATCGAGGATAAAAAGATGGGGTTTATATCATATTGCATGAGTTTATCCCTCTACATCATGTCATCTTACTTAAAGCATTACTCTGTTCTTATGAACTTAATACTCTAGACGCATGCTGGATAGCGGTCGATGTGTGGAGTAATAGTAGTAGATGCAGAATCGTTTTGGTCTACTTGTCACGGACGTGATGCCTATATACATGATCATACCTAGATATTCTCATAACTATGCTCAATTCTATCAATTGCTCAACAGTAATTCGTTTACCCACCATAATACTTATCCTCTTGAGAGAAGCCACTAGTGAAACCTATGGCCCCCGGGTCTATCTTTTATCATATTAATCTTCCAACACTTAGCTATTTCTATTACCGTTTCTTTTACTTTGCATCTTTATCATAAAAAATACCAAAACTATTATCTTATCATATCTATCAGATCTCACTCTCGTAAGTGACCGTGAAGGGATTGACAACCCCTTTATCGCGTTTGTTGCGAGGTTCTTATTTGTTTGTGTAGGTGCGTGGGACTCGAGCATGGTCTCCTACTAGATTGATACCTTGGTTCTCAAAAACTGAGGGAAATACTTACGCTACTTTACTGCATCACCCTTTCCTCTTCAAGGCAAAACCAATGCAGTGCTCAGGAGGTAGCAAGAAGCATTTCTGGCACCGTTGCTGGGGAGATTCGCGCCAAGTCAAGTCAAGATTTTATTTCCCATCAACAAGCCATTTCTGGCGCCGTTGCCGGGGAATCTACGCACAAGTCAAGACATACCAAGTACCCACCACAAACTCTTATCCCTCGCATTACATTATTTGCCATTTGCCTCCCATTTTCCTCTCCCCACTTGACCCTCGCCGTTTTATTCGCCCTCTCCCTCGACTGAGATTTAAAAGAGAAAAAAGAAAATCTGAAAAGAAAGATTTGTACGAATCTTGATGTAAGATCCGACAGACCTATATAGCATCAACAGCGACTTATAGCAAGACTGATGAATATAAGGATGATGACAGTGGATAATAATTGTCTTACATATTTAGGAAGATAATTAAAAAAGCCACATGCGGCAACACCCGAAATACACAAGGGCAAAAGAAGAAGGAAGGCGCAGACAAAGGTCTGGCTCGATGATCTCTACTTTCTTGATGCCTTGGTGTAGGCCACGGAGACTAGTTCTCGCGTCGAGCGGCGATGAACTCTTTCGTGTCCTCAAGACGCTGCTTGAGAGCTTCCTCTGAGTCCTCCACCGGCCTTTGGCGCTTGATGCGGAGCATGGCATTCTATTCCATAAGTTTCTTGACGATGACGCCGGTCCTCTTCAACAAGGTTGTGATCTCCTCATGCTACTTCATCCTTCTGGCGATCTTCACCCTCAGCAGGTCGCGCTTGGTGCGGAGCTTAACCTTGTCCTCCCCTAGTCCCCGGATGACGCTGGTAGCATGTTCAAATGAGGCATTCATCTCCTCCTGCACCTTCATCCATTCGGAGATCCGACCCATTAGGTCATCAAGCATAGCGCGCATGTGCCTGTGAGAGTCCTCGCCTGCCTTCAAGACATTTTCCTAGGCCGCCGCGGTGCGGGAGGACATCTCTGATGCATTCGCGGCACAGCGGGACATCTCTGCTGCTTCCGCGGCACGGCCGGACTAGTCTGCTGCATCGACAGTGTGGCGGGACCTCTGTGCTGCTTCGGCTGCACGGCAGGACCTCTGTGCTGCTTCGGTGGCGCGGCAGGACCTCTGTTCTGCCATGGCTGTGCGACGGGACATGTCGGCTGCTTTCGCGGCGAGGTGGGACATCTCTCCTGCTTCCGCTTCCATGAACGCCTCTCCCTGGCAGTACTCTCTCGACCCAGAACTTACGCTGGGCATGGCAGACGCAAGGGAATGACGATGAATGACTTCTTTGTTTTTGTGGATGAGGAGTTGAGGAGGAATGTGCAGTCATCTTGGAGTAGTTATATTTATAACCGAGTACTAATACGCTCCTGAGTGGGAAACCGTTTAGGTTTTGATCGGTGTGAACAAGTTTGCAATTAAATATAGCGTGGTAGTAGTAATTTGGAATGTGATGGGATGGAGCCTCAAAATTTATTGACGGTTCTATAATTTCAAGTGCGGCACTATTCCCGGATGGCGTAATGTGCGCGCGCTTTCTCAGCCGTGTACGTGGCGTTTGCACCATAGGGTGCACCACAATAGGCGATGTCAGTGCACGTCTTGTTCCAACAACCGTGCGCGCTCGTTATTACCATATCATACACTTCTTTTAATTAGAATGTGTGCCCGTCTAGCGCACACACGTTGATCTGTCTAACTGTTTCTGTTTGTTGTGGCTAATTGCAAATAGTCATCCATGTGAAGTGTATGCCGTAATCACAGACACGTTGATCTGGCTGACCGTTTCTATTGTGTTGCCTAATCACAAATAGTTCATCCGTCTGAAGTGTATGCCCTCAATCGCACACACCTTCATCTGGCTGCCCGTTTCTGTTGTTCCGCCTCATCACAAACAGTTAATCCGACTGAACTCTATGCCGTATATTGCACACGCCTTCATTTGGCTGACCGTTTCTGTTCTTCTTCCGCGTCGCAAAAAGTTCATTGAACTGAACCATACGCCCTGCATCACACACGCAACTAAAATCTGAACCGTGTTTGATGTATCCGCCATCGCAAATGTTTTGCATCGTTCTTGATGTTTTTTTACATCACCGTTTGCGATTAATGCATCACACACAGTTTAGTCGAAGCGTCTCTGATTGTAGTGTCAGGTTAGCAGCATCCTGCAGTAGTGTGTCAGTGTCTCATGAGTTTAATTTCTCCAAAATGCATAGACAAGCCTGTGATAAAGAATTACCAAGGATGAATTTGTTGGTCTTGCTTCTATTGTTGTGCCTCCTGCTAATCCTTCAGAACAATATTTTCTAGATCATGAAAATGACATGCATATGAATGAAATAAATGAAGTAGATGAGATATTCTTTAAACAAATGCCTATTTTGAAACAAAATTTGCCTGTTGAGACTCTTGGAGATACTCTTCATCCCAAGAGTGATCCCATGTTTGAGCTTAAACAATTACCTGATACATTGAAATATGCTTATCTTGATGAATAAAGGATATATCCTGTAATTATTAGTGCTAACCTGTCAGAGCATGAAGAAAGAGATTATTGAAAACTCTGAGGAAGCACCGTGCCACTATTGGATATACTCTTGATTATCTTAAGGGCATTAGTCCCACTCTATGCCAGCATAAAATTAATATGGAACCTGTCGGATGTGGGGTTCCGGCAAGCCCTTAAGGTTCGAACACTGGGGTGCGCGCGAAGTCCTTCCCTCCTACCGATCTATGCTCTAGCTCGCTAAGATCTTGCGGACGAACTCGAAGAACTCACAACACAGAGAGACACAGGGTTTATACTGGTTCGGGCCACCGATGTGGTGTAATACCCTACTCCAGTGTGGTGGTGGTGGATTGCCTCTCGGGCTGATGATGAACAGTACAAGGGAAGAACAGCCTCCTGAGGTTGAGGTGTTCTTGTGCGTATGAACTTGTGGTGTGAGGGTTCAATGGACTGCTCAATCCGGATCCGCTTCCTACTGTGGTGGCTAGTCCTATTTATAGAGGCCCTGGTCCTCTTCCCAAACATCGAGCGGGAAGGGAGCCAACAACAGCGGGCAAATTTGAAGGGGGGCAGCTAGTACAAGCTATCCTGACAAAAGCGGTCTTGGCCAGTGAAAAGCTCTGGGGTGACGCCGTCTTGGGATCCACGATGACCTCCGCCTTGCCGTCCTCTTGGTCTTGGTCTTGTTGCACCAATATGGCAACCTTTGCCTGATGCCTCGGTACTCTTCGTCTGCGCTTGCCTCCTTAGCACCAAAGAGGAAATGAGGACGCTGCGCGCACCGGCGCCCGCCTGGCACCCGCCTGGCACCATTCGTCATGGCTCACGTCACGAGAGCCTCGTGAGGTTTGCCCCGCCTTGATATCTCCGCTCCTCGTGAGCCTGCCTGGCTAGGCCACTCCAAAGGGTCTTGCATCGTCTGCCTCGCGAGTTTTGGACCCTCGCGAGGGTCTTGGATGCCTTGTTGATGAAGATGGGCCGTACGGCCTGCTGCTTGGCCATGCTGTTGGCCGCAGCCAGGCAAGACTGGGGACTCCCATTCCCAGAACGCCGACAGTAGCCCCCGGGCCCAAGGTGCGCTCGGGCTTGGCTTCGCGGTGAAGCCAAGGGTCAAGTTCGGAGCACCGCGGGCTCCAAAAGCCTGCGGCCTCGGTCGACGCACGGAGGTTCATTGCACATGGGCGTCTCTGCTTCCCCACGCCGCCTTTGAATCCGCCTGGCTATGTGGCCCCTGAGGCCTACACAGTTATTCCTGCGCCTCTTGCGCCCTGCTTCCCCAATTCCTCTGCTTCCTTGCGGCTCTGCTTCTCTTCTCCAATCTGATTGGCGCTCCGCCTACTCCATTGCCATGGCGCCTAAGCAAGCTGAGAAGGGGAAGAGTCCCTTGCCTCTTTCGGCTGCACCTCTGTCCTTCGTGCCGGCGCTCGGCCAGTCTCGGGTGCTTAACGACGAAGCCATGGACAAGGTGCGCCCAATGCTTGCCTTCAGCTTCAATGAGTGGGGGCAGACGATGGCTTGGCCCGCGTCTCGCTCTCGCACGGCCCAGACGGCCACCGAGATCCCAATCTTCATAGATGCCCTCTGGGCCGGCCTGATTCCTCCCTTCTCCGCCTTCTTCAATGCTGTGCTTGAGCATTATCAGATCCACTTGCTGCATCACGAGCGTCAGTCTGTGACTCTTCTTGCTGTCTTCGCCTTCGTGTGCGAGGCCATGGTGGGCATCGCCCCTTCGGTGGCTCTCCTCCGTCACTTCTTCTCATTGCATCTGGCCGACCCTCAGCAATGCTCGGGGTGCGTGAGCTTCCAGGCCGTGGCTGCAACGACGGGCAAGGGGATTGATTTCGAGCTTCCTCCATCCACGAGCGAATTCCAGACACGATGGATGTTCGTCGATGCTGGTGTGCTTAGTCCTCTGCTTCGGGCTCCGTCGGGGCCCGACGTTCCTAACCCCGGCTGGGGTCATCAGCGGCTCGCGAGCCCGGCCTAGCCCACGTCTGGCTCAGGTTGAGGCTGCTGAAGGATCACGGCATAACTGCACTGATGGTGGTGAAGGAATTCATCCAACGCCGGGTCGCTCCGCTTCAGCGCCATTCTCGCCCAATGTGGACCTTGCTCAGCAGCCAGGACCACATGAGGTTTCACTAGTCCGGGCTCCTCCTCGGGACACGAGAACAGTGCTCAAGGTCCTGACGGGTGTCTCTCTGCCGGCCGAACTGCCTGGGAAGAACTGTTTGCTGTACCGCTGCAAGAATAAGGATGAATTTGTAAAGGACATGCCTCTCTTCGGTCGGCCTGGAGGGGCCTCGGGAGAACACCATCGTCGTGGTTCCCTTCCTTGCCCCTGATGCTAAGCTCGCCCCGGGTGACGGTGCAGGTGGGCGAGCTCAGGCGGAGGCCGGCGGCTCGAGTGCTGAGGAGCACGTGCCGGGTGGTGATCCTGGGCCATCATCCTCAGGAGCCTGCCACTCTCCTCCTGAGGCGTCGGTTGCTGAGGAGACGCTGCATGCGACTCCTGAGGCCAAGGCTCCAGGAGCCTCGGGAGGTCGTGGCGAAATGGTACCCGGCTGTGCGCCGCAACCGAGCACCCTTGAAAACATTCTCCCGAGCTCTTCTTCGGTCCCGCTGTGCACCGGCCGTCACATCCAGTGTTTTGGTCGTCTTTGTGTGGACTTCGAGGAGCTCCGTAAGAGTAAAGGATCCCCCAGCGGCAGCAACATCTTCGGACCGCTGAAGCGAAGGAAGTACATCGCCATCAACGTGTAAGTATCGCATAGTTGTGGCTTTCCGTGTGCTGCTTTCCTTTTCTGACGCCAGTCTTTCAGGGCCCCTTCCACCAAGGCTGCTGAGTCTCCTGAGAACCGGCCTCCTTCTTCCTTAACTCTTCCGCCGGTCACGAGCGCTCCGAGTCCGCTGGTTGCCCCTGGAGCAGGGTTGGTTGAAGGGGCACTCTTGCCTTCCTGGCACGCTGATCCCGCGGCCTCGTCAGTCCTCCCCCTTGGCCTGACGTGGAGCTTGGCAGGCGTGCCCAAGACTCCTCCGTTGATCTTTGACGGCAACTTGTTGGCTTCGGTCCTCGGCCCCACCTCGAGCAACAGTCCCCAGCAGGCTTGGGCTTCTCGCGAAGACGGGCTGGTGTCGGGTGTGGCGCCAGCCCCCAGTCCCCTGCCGAGGGGTCGCGCGCCGCGTGGAGCCCCATCCGCAGCCCCCGAGGCGGAGGACGAAGAAGGCCGGGCGATCGAGCGCGAGCGCGGGCAGAGCGTGGTTCGCCATGAGCTCTTCCAGGAGGCGATGAAAACGATGAGCCGGCTCGGTGGAGAGCTCGCGAGTGTCGATTCACGTCTTGAGGCTGAAGGTCTCCGGCTGGCGGAGGAGCAGCGCAAGCTGAAGGTGGCCATCAACCTCGTCCGCTATCAGCATGATCTTGAGAACGCGAAGGCTGAGGCGTCTCAGAAGGCTTCCTACAAAGCCCGCTCACGAGCTTTGGAAGAGGCTCACAAGGCTGATCGCCGCCGCGAGGCTGCGAAGAAGCGCGCGTGGGAACTCCTGGCCTGGAGTGTGTCTCTTGAGCAGCAGATGGAGGCGCGCAGGCTGCTCTTGCGTCGCTGAGGGGGACGCCCACGGAGGAAGAGGATGTCCGGAAGCATGAGGAGGAGCTGGCCCTGGAGGGCATGGAGCGTAGCCGCGAGCTTGAGCAACTAGAGACGAGGGAGCGTCAAGTTGCCCAAGCAGAAGACACCGTCGGGGCTCGCGAGGCTGTAGTTGAGGAGGAGGTGAACCGCCGGGTGGCCGAGGTTCGCGCGGACCTGGTGGGCAGGTATGACCTGAAGCTGAAGCTCGCGGGCGTGGAGGATGAGGGCAGGGCCACTGCCCTCAGGCCCAGGCTGGACGAGGCTGAGAGGCGCGCGGAAGCCACGGCCGCCGCCCTGGTTTCGGCGCAGGCGGACTTGGCCTCCGCCCGCGCCGAGCTGCGTTCCCTCCGGAGGCGGGTTGATGACGCAGAGGCCGTCGCGAGGCGAAACACGGAGGAGGTGCTCCAACATCGAACGCTGGAGCGCGAGCATGCCCCTATGCTTCAGGATCTCCGGAACAGGGCCAATATAGCCCTGGGCCATATTTGCGACGTGGAGGCGCCAACCCCCCACTCAAATGATTATGCCAGCCACCTGACCTTCTTCACCGAGGTGGTGATGCGCCTAGAGGCTCGATTGGCCAGAGCTCGCCAGCTCGTGGAGGAAAGGGGGCGTGGATTGCTCGAGCGCGCTCTCTCGCGTGTCTTCAGCCACCTTCTGAATGCCGACCCAAACTTTGACTTTGACGCCACCATTGCCCCTGTACCCACGGCTGTCCGAGGCAACCTAGCGCGCTGGGTCGAGGACAATGTGGACGCGTTGGTCAGGGCCTTTGCTTCAGAGGATGACGCGGTGGTGGTCGTCGCAGATGAAGGCGATGTGGTCGATGATGGCGACGGGGGCGTAGCCGATGGCGGCGATGAGGCCGATGAAGACGATGATGACGCAAGTGACGCGTCTGCGAGTGACGCAGCGAGCGACATTTCTTGGTGATCCCTTGTTCTCCTGTCATTTCTTAATGCGCACAAACTCGGGCGTGGCCCTTGGGAAGTTATGAGAGCATTTTGGGAGGGGGAGCCCCTCATGTAAGCAAATTGCAGTTTTTACTTTTCCATGCGATGTGAGTTTGTGTCCTCGTGAACTTGTGAATCCTGATGCGAGTTTTCTGTGTTGGTTTTCCTTAGTCAGCGCCAGCTTTAAACTGGGCTACGATGTGTCGAGTTCCTGAGAACCTTGCAGAGCTCGTTGCTCCGTCAGAAAGGGCCTACGTGAGGTGAGCACCAGTTGCAGTGCTAAGCGCTTAAGGCCATGCTGCCACATATGATCCCACTCGCGAGGAGCTCGTGAGGGAAAGGCGACGGACATGAGTCCCAGACAAAACGAGATCCAGAAGGCAAAGAACTGCTTAAACGAGAAAAGGCTCCCACCATGCGCATCAATAAAACTCAGTTTCAACTCAAATCCAAATCCAGAAAGCAAGGCTACAGAAGGAGAGAGATCCAACGCAAAAGGCTGTGTCCGACACCTAGTCTAGTGTTCTGGTCTTCAAGTCTTCTCACCAGCGCGGAGCTAAGTGCTGTCCATTAGGCGTGGTGGGAGCCCCAGGGCCTGAGGCCGGCACCCCTGAGACTCCGGGGCGTGTACATCCCCAACTCATTATTACATGAGAGTGTCACGGGCGGTGAGCTTCATAGGCACCGGGCCTTCTACACAGGTACCGTCCTTGCTTTATATCGCTAGACGAGGGCCCCGCCTTACGCCACTCTCGACCTCCTCTGAGCCGACCGGTCACTAGGACGACACAGAGGAGGGAAAGAGGACGCCAGCGGTTCCCTCGGCGACCACAGGTCCTCTGCCGGGGGAAGGGTTGGCAAGGCCTCCCCGGCAGAGGGCCTACCTCCAGTGTCGCTGCCGTCGCGTCAGCGGAGAGGGGCCTCGCTCCTGGCTCCCTCTCGGTGGTCCCCAGCGGGTCTCCCTTGTTGAAGCGGGCGCCGCCGCGCCTGGGTCGTCGATCGACGTAGCAACCTGGTTCATCTGTAGTCCATGGTTAGCGTAAGCCTGTTCTTGAGAGACTAGCGGTACCTTGTAATTACCGCAACTGGCGCGATTGTTGTGGTTCTCCGTTGGCTCTTAGAAGGCTTGAGCTCCTAGCGCCCCTTCTTCCTAGTCTTCTCCGACGAACGGGCCAATGTCGTCCTCTGGTGCGTACCCTTGGTCCATCATGCGGGGCACGTAGGCTTCCGGAGCCGTCACCCCGAACACCTCGCCGTGGTGCCCCACGCTCCATTTTGCCCCGCCCATGATGGCGTCCTGGGGATGACGATACGGCATCCGGCCGGTACCATGGGGGGTGACGCTTGCGCTCGTGCTTGTCGAGGGCGGCATGGGGAGGCTGGAGCCCTCTACACCACTAGCCGTGCTGGTGTTGAAGAAGCCCCCGTGTGCAGTTGATGGCGCGCAGATGTGGTGAGACTCGCCGCACGACCCTGCAGCGGCCTGAGGGGAAGTCGGTAGCAGAAGGGTGGTGCTCCCGACGCCGCTGCGTCCAGCAGCTTAGCAACATGCTTGAGCAGCGTGTCCCAGCCGCTCTCCATCAGCCTGCATCGCAGCAGCTCCCTTGCCACCGTGAGTGCCACCCGCATATTTGTTTGCTCCCACCGTGAGTGCGGCGTTGTTGCCGCGGCATGACTCGCGGCTCTTGCGCGGCCCGTACTTGCCGCGGGGTGTCGGTGTCAAAACTGGCGGATCTCGGGTAGGGGGTCCCGAACTGTGCGTCTAGGCGGATGGTAATAGGAGACAAGGGACACGATGTTTTTACCCAGGTTCGGGCCCTCTCGATGGAGGTAAAACCCTACTCCTGCTTGATTAATATTGATGATATGGATAGTACAAGAGTAGATCTACCACGAGATCAGAGAGGCTAAACCCTAGAAGCTAGTCTATGGTATGATTGTTGTTCGCCCTACGGACTAAAACCCTCCGGTTTATATAGACACCGGAGAGGGCTAGGGTTACACAGAGTCGGTTACAATGGGAGGAGATCTACATATCAGTATCGCCAAGCTTGTCTTCCACGCCAAGGAAAGCCCCATCCGAACACGGGATGAAGTCTTCAATCTTGTATCTTCATAGTCCAGGAGTCCGGCCAAAGGTCATAGTCCGCCATCCGGACACCCCTAATCTGTAACTCCTCAAGAGCCCGAACCAGGCTTCAATGACGCATTTAGTCCGGGCGCGGCAGATTGTCTTCGGCATTGCAAGTCGGGTTCCTCCTCGAATACTTCATAGAAGATTTTGAACACAAGGATAGTGTCCGCTCGCAAAATAAGTTCCACATACCACCGTAGAGAGAATAATATTTGCACAAATCCAATCTGCTGACGTATTCCGCAGTGTGACATCACACCACGGCCAAGCCTTTATTCGAATCATTTTTACTGTCCCACCTCGGCGCACTTAGCGAGGTGGTTTCCTTGGCACGTCTTGTTGAAGCAGAGATCGTATCCCCTTATTCCGGGATTCTCATCAATACGGACGTGGGTAACCCAACCGTGCCATTAATTTACGGCGCTTGGGAGATAAGCGAGTTTTACCAGGCTGGTGGGGGCACATAGTTTCGTCGGCCCATATAAGGGGATAAGAATCCACCTTTTCCATCTACGCCTTCTTCCTCCTTTGCTTATCCATTTTCGCGCACTCGAGCTCCAGCGCCCAAGTCCGCACATCTTACCTCAACCTTCTCTAGCCATGTCCGGAGCAGGAGGCAAGTGGATGGTCTCCTCCGTCACAGAGGGACGCATCAAGAAGCTGAGGGAGGCCGGATACTTGTCTAACGACATCGCCAAGACCGCCCTGCATAAGGGCAGCTCATCCCCACCCCCAAGCCCCATGAGAGGGTGGTGTTCCTCACCCATTTCCTCCATGGACTAGGTTTCCCACTTCACTCGTTTGTCCGGGGCTCATGTTCTACTACGGCCTGGATTTCCACGATCTGGCCCTCAACTTCGCCCTCAACATCTCGACGCTTATTGTCGCAGGAGAGGCTTTCCTCCGCATCAAGCCCCACTTCGGCTTATGGCTGAAGACCTTCATTGTAAAGCCTACGGTAGTGGGCGGCCAGCCTGCTGAGTGCGGAGGCGCCATTGTGGGGAATATGACCAACGTTACTTGTGTCGATTCTCCTTCGTGGAGACCATAAAGGGGTTGCAACTGGGTGGTTCTACATCACCGAGCAGCGTGACCCTGAATGGGCAGCGCCCCCAATTCCGATCTGCATCCCCACACGGCTCACCTCACGGAAAGAGAAGGGCCTGTAATGGGGTAATTCGGAAGAGCGGACCCGACTCCAAACTGCAAGGCCCAAGACACGGTGAACAAAGAGGTTAAACTCGTCAACGTAGTCCAGGTCATGCTCATCGTCCGGACCCTCCCGTGTCAACGACGGGCTTTTAACTTATGGGAGTTCAACCCGGCCCAGCACCAAACTCTGACCAGGCTCTTTGACACAATGCACGAGGATGCCTGGAAGGTGCTATTCAAGGGCGCCGAGGTTCCCCCTCCCATCACCGAGGATCGCGGATTCCGCGTGAAGCGCCAAGCCAGCGTAGTAAGCTTATTTTACCCTTTACGGGATACTTGTTTTTCATAGTTTAACTCTATGCGGGATCTAAGCTCCCGTTCCTTTGACAGGAATGGCAGAAGAAGACTGGACAGATCGACTGTCCGGCTCCTTTGCCCGAAGATCCAGCAAACGCCCACTCGACGGGGCTGCTGGTCCCGTCACCTTACGTGGGCTCCATGATGACCTCCACCTTGCCGTCCTCCTGGTCTTGGTCTTGTTGCACCAATATGGAAACCTTTGCCTGATGTCTTGGTACTCTTCGTCTGCGCTTGGCTCCTTAGCACCAAAGAGGAAATGAGGACGCTCCGCGCACCGGCGTCTGCATGGCACCCGCCTGGCACCGTTCGTCATGGCTCACGTCACGAGAGCCTCGTGAGGTTTGCCCCGCCTTGATATCTCCGATCCTCGTGAGCGTGCCTGGCTAGGCCACTCCAGGAGGTCTTGCGTCGTCCACCTCGCAAGGCTTGGACCCTCGCGAGGGTCTTGGATGCCTTGTTGATGAAGATGGGCCGTACGGCCTGCTGCTTGGCCACGCTGTGGGCCACAGGCAGGCAAGTCTGGGGACCCCTGTTCCCAGAACACCGACAGAACCTGATGCTAAACCAGTTGTTGATCACAAGCGGCGGTTAAATCCTAAGATGAAAGAAGTTGTAAGAAATGAAATATTAAAGCTTCTGGAAGTAGGTATAATCTATCCTATAGCTGATAGTAGATGGGTAAGCCCTGTTCATTGTTTCCCTAGGAAGGGAGGTATTACTGTTGTTCCTAGTGATAAAAATGAAGTTATTCTACAAAGGATTATCATAGGTTATAGAATGGTAATTGATTTTATAAAATTAAACAAAGCTACTAGGAAAGATCATTATCCTCTACCTTTCATTGATCAAATGCTAGAAAGACTATCAAAACATATACAGTTCTACTTTCTAGATGGATACTATGGTTTTTCCCAAATACCTGTGTCACAAGAGGATCAAGAAAAAACTACTTTTACATGCCCTTTTGGTACTTTTTCTTATAGACTTATGCATTTTGGTTTGTGCAATGCACTTGCTACCTTTCAAAGGTGTATGACTGCTATATTCTCTGACTTTTGTGAAAAGATTGTTGAGGTTTTCCTGGATGATTTTAATGTTTACAGAACTTATTTTGATGATTGGTTAAGCAACCTTGATCGAGTTTTGTATAGAGGTGAAGAAACTAATCTTATCTTGAATTGCGAGAAGTGCCACTATATGGTTAATCGAGGTATTGTCTTGGGGCATAAAATCTCCGAAAGAGGTATTGAAGTTGATAAAGCTAAAGTTGATGCAATTGAAAAAATGCTGTGTCCTAAAGATATCAAAGGTATAATAAGTTTCCTTGGTCATGCTGGTTTCTATAGGATATTTATTAAAGACTTCTCTAAAATTTATAGGCCTCTTACTAATCTTTTGCAAAAATATGTTCCATTTTTTATGACCATTTTGTAGAAGCCTTTGAAATACTTAAGAAAGCCTTAATCTCTGCACGTAGTGTTCAACCACCTGATTGGAACCTACCCTTTGAAATTATGTGTGATGCAAGTGATTATGCTGTTGGTGCTGTTCTAGGCCGAAGAGTTGATAAGGAATTAAATGTTATCCATTATGCTAGCAAAACTCTAGACAGTGCTCAAAGAAATTATGCTACTACTGAAAAAGAATTTTTTGAAGTTGTGTTCGCTTGTGACAAATTCAGATCTTACATAGTTGATTCTAAAGTAATTGTTCACAGTGATCATGTTGCTATTAAATACCTGATGGAAAAGAAAGATGCTAAACCTAGACTCATTAGGTGGGTTCTTGCTACAGGAATTTGATTTACATATTACAGATAGGAAGGGAGCTGAGAAGCCCGTAGCAAACAACTTGTCTAGGTTAGAAAATATTCTTGATGACCCACTACCTATTGATGATAGCTTTTCCGATGAACAATTAGCTTTTATAAATGCTTCTTGTAGTACCCCATGGTATGCAGACTATGCTAGTTATATTGTTGCTAAATTTGTACCACCTAGTTTTGCATACAAACAAAAGAAGAAGTTTTTCTATGATTTAAGACATTACTTCTGGGGTGACCCACACCTTTATAACGGAGTAGATGGTGTTATTAGACGTTATATACCTAAGCATGAACAAGAACAAATCCTACGCACGTGTCATTCCGAGGCTTACGGAGGACACCATGCTGGCGACAGAACTGCACACAAGGTATTACAATCTGGTTTTTATTGGCCTATCAAAGATGATCGAAAGTTTGTCTTGTCTTGTGATGAATGAGTCCTGGACTAAGGGGTCCTCGGGCGTCCGGCCTGTTATCCATGGGCCGGACTGGTGGGCTCTTGAAGACATGAAGGTCAAGAAGCATGCCGTGTCCAGATTGGACTCTCCTTGGCGTGGAAGGCAAGCTTGGCAACCAACTATGAAGATTCCTTCTTATGTAACTGACTCTATGTAACCCTAGGTCCCCCCGGTGTCTATATAAACCAGAGGGTGTAGTTCAGAAAGGATATACTCATTACCATAGTCATAACAGGCTAGGCTCCTAGGGTTTAGCCATTACGATCTCGTGGTAGATCAACTCTTGTAATACTCATATTCATCAAGATCAATCAAGCAGGAAGTAGGGTATTACCTCCATAGAGAGGGCCCGAACCTTGGTAAACATCGTGTCCCCTGTCTCCTGTAACCATCGACCTTAGACGTACAGTTCGGGACCCCCTACCCGAGATCCGCCGGTTTTGACACCGACAATGAATGTCAAAGAATTGGTAACATTAGTAGACGTCATGAAATGCCTATGAATTATTCACTTGTTATTGAACCATTTGATGTTTGGCAATTTGATTATATGGGACCTTTTCCTTCCTCTAATGGGTATACTCAAATTTTAGTTGTTGTTGATTATGTTACTAACTGGGTAGAATCTATTCCAACTAGTAGTGCTGATCACAACACTTCTATTAAAATTCTTAAAGAAGTTATTTTCCCGAGGTTTGGAGTCCCTAGATATTTAATGACTAATGGTGATTCACATTTTATTCATGGTGCTTTCCTTAAATTGCTTGCTAAGTATGATGTTAACCATAGAATTGCATCTCCATATCACCCTCAGTCTAGTTGTCAGGTAGCATTAAGTAATGGAGAAATAAAATTGATCTTGCAAAAGACTGTCAATAGGTCTCGAAAGAATTGGTCTAAGAAACTTGATGATGCATTATGGGCTTATAAAAATCATATGGGTATGTCTCGATATAAAATGGTTTATGGAAAAGCGTGTCACCTACCTCTCGAATTAGAACATAAAGCTTATTGGGCAATTAAAGAACTCAACTATGATTTTAAACTAGCCGGTGAAAAGAGGTTATTTAACATTAGCTCACTTGATGAATGGAGAACCCAATCCTATGAAACTGTTAAATTGTTTAAAGAAAAGGTTAAAAGATGTCATGACAAACGAATACAAAAGAAGTAATTTAATGTAGGTGACCATGTCTTTCTATAGAATTCTCGTTTAAGTTTTTTTGCAGGAAAACTTCTCTCGAAATGGGAAGGGCCTTACATATCGAAGAGGTTTATCGTTCCGGTGCCATCAAGATCAACAATGCCGAAGTCAACAATTTGAAGGTGGTGAAATGTTCAAAGGATCAAACATTATATCTCAGGTACACCCATAAATGTTGAAACTAATATTATTCATTCAATAACACCGGAGGAGTACATAAGGGAAACCTTCCAGAACACTCCAGAACCTTGAAAAGGAATAGGTATGTGCTACGGTAAGTAAACCGACTCCAAGTTTCCCAAAAGCAATTTTACTCCGTTTTGAAATATTCAAAAAATAGTCTGGGGCGCGCGCCCTACCCCCTGGGTGCGCCTCCCGAGCTTGTGGCCACCTTGTGTGCCTCCCGGACTTTGTTTTCTCCCAGAATACTTGTTTTGCACGGTAAAAATTCATTATATAATCTCCTAAAGGTTTTGACCTCCGTATTACGACAATATCCTCTATTCTTGTTTCGAGCTATATTTCTGACAGAGCTGAAAGCATGTCATCGCAAGATTCAGATGGAGATAGCTATGTTTCCCATTATACCACGGAACCAAAAAGATCTTTGGTTGATTTATCCCTACCTATGGTCCACGGGTGAGGAGCAAGATTCCGACCCGGAGGAGGCAAAAGATGTGAGCTCAGAGGAAGATGATGTCCCCCTACCTCAACGAGGGGATATGCACGTGGAGTTCAAGAAGTTAAGCCTGCCGAATAGATTAAGCAAATCTAAGGTTCAATTTATCCCATCCTGTTTTCTGCAGGAAAGTAAGGCGACATTATGCAAAAAGAAATTGAGGTTTGACCAAGGAAATGATGACTTGAGGGAGGAAAGGTTCATCATCAAACGTAAGCTGGAGAAGCTCGCCACTGTATCATCAACTCCATCACCACCACCTCCGAAGAAGGAGACTTGAGTACATGGGTATGGGCACTCCCCTTGGCTTATGCCAAGCTTGGGGGAGGTGCCCCGGTATTATATCACCATCCCATCTTTACCTTTATCGTTTATCTTAGTTTTATCATTTTGGTTAAATCTTGATCTAGTAGAATAAAAGTTTTAGTATGATCTAGTCTTTGAGATTTGCTTTGTGTTCGATCTATGTAACCAAGTGCGAGAGTTATATAATAAAGATTAGTTTTGAGTTAAGGGCTTTGCATTCTTTCTTTGATCTTGAAAAAAGGAAAAGATAAAAGAAATAAAAATATTATATAATAATCTTATGGGGAGTGATGACTTCACATAAAGAAGTATGATGCACGAAATTTGTCGAGGGTTGACAAACATAGTATTTGTCATTGTTTCAATTAATAGGAAATAATGAAGAAAGAGAGGTTTCACGTATAAATACACCATCTTGGACATCTTTTGTGTTTGTGAGCACTCATTAAATATTATATGCTAATAAGTTGATGTTGGACAAGGAAGACAACATAATGTGTTATGTCCCCTTATATCCGAATAGAAGTTATATTGTCATGGATCCTCCAACATGTTGAGCTTGTTTATCATCCTATGCTAGCCAAAAATTCCGCACTAAGTAGAGATACTACTTGTGCATCCATAAACCTTTAACCCAGTTTTGCCATCAGAGTCCACTATATCTACCTATGGATTGAGTAAGATCCTTCAAGTAAAATAAAAGATAGGCCCTTCCTTAGAAAAAATCATCAGGAAGCTTTCGAGACGAAGCACCGTCGTATCGAGGCGGAACCTGGGCAAAAGCAATCTAGAGCTCCGGTAGAGCGATTCTGCCGGGGAAACTTCCCTCCGGGAGGGGGAAATCGAAGCCATCGCCTTCACCATCGATCCTCTCATCATTGTAGGGTCAATCTTCATCAACATCTTCACGAGCACCATCTCTTCTCAAACCCTAGTTCATATCTTGTATTCAATCTTTGTCCCAAAACCTCAGATTGGTACATGTGGGTTGCTAGTAGTGTTGATTACTCTTTGTAGTTGATGCTAGTTGGTTTATTTGGTGGAAGATCATATGTTCAGATCCTTAATGATATTCAATACCCCTCTGATCTTGAACATGAGCATGCTTCGTGAGTAGTTACGTTTGTTCCTAAGGACATGGGAAAAGTCTTGTTATAAGTAATCATGTGAATTTGGTATTTATTCGATATTTTGATGAAATGTATGTTGTCTTTCCTCTAGTGGTGTTATGTGAATGTCGACTACATGAAACTTCACCATTATTTGAGACTAGGGGAAGGCATTGGGAAGTAATAAGTAGATCATGGGTTGCTAGAGTGACAGAAGGTTAAACCCTAGTTTATGCATTGCTTCGTAAGGGGATGATTTGGATCCACATGCTTCATGCTATGGTTAGATTTATCTTAAGTCTTCTTTCATAGTTGCGGATGCTTGCGAGAGGGGTTAATCATAAATGGCAGGCTTGTCCAAGTAAGGACATCACCCAAGGACCGGTCAACCCACATACCAAATTATCAAAGTAACGAACGCGAATCATATGAGCATGATGAAATCTAGCTTGACAGTAATCCCCATGTGTCCTCGGGAGCGCTTTGCTTTATATAAGAGTTCGTCCAAGCTTGTACTTTGCTATTAAAAGGATTGGGCCTCTTTGTTGCACCTTTGTTACACTTGTTACTTGTTACTCGTTACGAATTATCTTACTACCAAACTATCTGTTACTGATAATTTCAGTGCATGCAGAAAATACCTTGCTGAAAACCGCTTGTCACACTACAAAAAAAGACACATCCATGACATTTTGGGCCGAACAATTTTTTTCCTGTCATGCTTATGACACTTCTGTGACGATAATTATGACACGGAGGTTTGCGCGTTTCTCTTGTCTACGTGTGTGTGTGCGAGGCGTTGGCTAACTGAACCGGAGCGATCACACGTTACTGAACCCAAGCAAGCGATCCCTTGGCTGTTACCTAAACCTGAGCAATTCATTCACTGCTAACTGAGCCCGAGCAAGTCCTCCGCTGGTGCTGCTAACTGAACCCGAGCAATCGATCACTGCTACTGCTTACTGAAGCCGATTGAGCCCCCGTGCGAGACGTAACCAGCCGATGTTGGGTTGCATCTTGATGGACAGTGACTGTTGCTACCGTGCGCGTGGTACGTAGAACGAGTCGAGACATGGTGAGTCCAGCTGGTTGGTTGGCTGTGGATGAACAGTTCCCGGTGGGGTTGGATGAACAGGACCCCGTGGTAGTAGGCCATTGCCACTGGATGAACAAGACCCCGAGGAGGCCGCCGCACCCCAGCCGATTGGCGATGGATGAACAGGACCCCATGGAGGCTCTATGAATAGCAGCCGGTGGAGGCTGGATGAACAGTACAACCGTGGATGAACAGTAGCCTTTGGAGGCTAGATGAGGTCGACGGTGGATGAACAGTAGCCCGTGGAGGCTGGAGGCAGTAGAAGGTGGATGAACAGGACCCCGTTTCGACCGTAGGCGCTCCGACACAAGTCCAGTTAAACCGTTTTGCGGTACGCCACACCCCTCCTGATGAACAGGACCCCGTTTCGACCGTAGGAACTCCAACACAAGTCTGTTTCCTCCGTATTGCAGTACGCCAGACCCTTCCCGATGAACAGGACCCCGTTTCGACCGTACGCGGTCGAACAGAAGGCCCGTTTCCTCCGTTCTGCGGTACGCCAGACCTCATTTCGGCTATTCCGTCTGAGCCAGTTGGCTCCCGATGAATACGATGTCGTTGCTGCCGTCTGCTACCTCTCCATGTACACGAGCCCTAGCCGTACGTATGCGCGAGTAGGCGTCCGAGACCCCGCCCGTATGTATGTATGTGGCCGTATTTTTTGGCATCTGGCTATACGTACGTGTACACTATTTAGAGGGGGCTGCCTGAACTGTTACGTCAGGGGCATGCCGAGTCTTCCTCTGCCACCAACTCGACGTCATCTACTACTGCACGTGCCGCTGCTTGCTCGGCCATGGTTCATCGTTGCAGAGAGACTGATCGACCAGTATGTACGTACACGTACACGTTCGCGACTATGCTACGTACGCTTCAACCGGGTGGGTCCCAGCTATCAGGGAGGATAAGGATGCACTTCCTTGCGTGCGAAGATATAACTGGTGGGTCTCAGCTATCAGGGGGAGGAATCATTTTTACATTGCGAGTAATAAAGAAACACTTCCTTGGTTTCAAAGATGTAGCTAGTGGGTTCTGCTGTCAGCCTCATAGCCTAAAGTCCACTTCCGATGGTTGTCGTTCGTTGACCACGAGGCGCCGAGAGGATCAAGGTGGTGGACGATGGTGAGGCCGGGAAATACGAGGAGCCAGAGAAGACGAGGCGGGTGGATGCCCACGCGGAGGGGAGTACGGGGATTCACTAGTTTGGCTGCGGTGTAAGGCCACCGTCACTGGAGAATAACAGGGGTGTGGGTGAGTAGAGGGAAGGTCTGTCCAGTCCTAGCATGGTCGGTCCGTGAGGCTGCGCGGCAGCACAGCCAGCCACGGGAGGCTGGAGCTGGCGGTACGACATGCCTGGTTTGGGCGGCTGGAGCAAGAAGACCAGAGGTTGAAGACGCAGCACGACCGTTGATTTAACATCCAACGGTCAGTGCAGCTAGAATCGTTTTGACTAAGTTGACAAAGCTCGTGCGCGTCAACTTAGTTGCCCACAAGTCAGCCTCCAAATCTGGTGGGTCCTAGCTAGCAGGGGGAATCATTTTTTTGCTCGTAATAAGGTGGCACTGCCTTGCGTGCGAAGATGTTTTCTGTGTTTTTTAATTTCTTATTTTTCAAGTTAGAATAAAAAGAAAACAATTTAGCATCTTTGGTACAATCTATATTTTCGCGAAATGGATCATAATAAAGCTAGTGGGTCCCAGCTATCAGGAAGAGGTAACTTTATTTCCACGTAATAAAGGAAACACCTCCCTGCGTGCGAAGATGTAGCTTGTGGCTCAAACCTGTCAAGATGAGAAATCATTTGTTTTCGCATAATAAGGAGGGACTTGCTCGCATGCGGCCATGGGCCATGATGGTCCCTACTTTCAGCCACTCCACGTTCATGCCTCTTCCGATGGCTATCGTTTGTTGACAAAGTTGACCACGCCGCACCGAGAGAACCAACGCGGTGGACGATGGCGAGGCCTAGGAAGGGAATGACCCAGAGCCGGCGAAGACACAGCAGTGGATACCCACGCGGAGGGGGTACGAGGGTTCACTGTTTCGGCTACGGTGTGAGGCTGTCGTCGCTGGAGAATAACAGGAGGTGTTGGTGAGTAGAGGAATGGTCTGGACAACGATGGGAGTAGGGTGGGCCGGTGAGGCCTGTGCGGCAGCATAGCCGGCCACGGGAGGCCGTAGCAGGCGGTACTGCCGGCGGTGGTTTGGGCGGCTGAAGCATGAATATCCGAGATTAAAGAAGCACTACAGCCATTAGATGGACATCCAACAGCCACTACTAATAGAATCGTGTGTTGACTATAAGTTGACAAAGCCTTGCATACGCGTCAACTTAGTAGGCCCACAAGTGACCATCACATCTGTGGTAGAGAACATATAGCCCATTTGTGATTTGTTATAATGTACAAACCATTTTTTAATTCTAATGGAATTTACTCAGCCCATTTACTGTTTGTTAAAAGTACAGCCCATTTTCTAGCCAGGACTTTGTTAATAATTTCAGCCAACCGCTAAAAAAAATTCAACACAATTTCCAACATTTTGACGGGGTCGAAATATTTTTTAACCCAAAATTTAGAGTCGGATTAAATATAATTTCAAAATAAATTTGTATTAGGTAAAAATCCAACGAAATTTTGAGCGCACAACAAGTAATGAAATTTAAAAATGTACTTTTTTGGAAGAATTAAAAAATGTACCTGTTCGGTGTGTTTTTTATATTTACAGCCAATTTTTTTAATTACAACCCATTTATTATTTCTTAAAGCCCATTTTCTTGGCAAGTCTAATGCGGCCCGGAGAATAAAAAGTTGACCTATGTTGGGTATTCCGCTAAAAAAGAATAGTTGGGCTAGCCATTTTCACATTTAAATATTAATATCTGGGCTGGATAGTTGGTCGACATAAAATAATAGCCTGGGCCAAACGGGCCACAGCCCGCCGAGTTGATACCCTGCTCCTCTGAACAACAACAAAAACATCGCTCAAGAAAAACTCTGCTCACACCTCAAAAACACAAATACTGCTCGAGCTGTTGGGTCCCAGCTATCGGCCGCTCTTTGTGCAATTCTATCGCTTATTGACTATATAGGTTGATAATGGTGTGGGACTGTGATGTCAGGAAACCAGGAGGAAGAAAAAAAATTATAGTTGGTGCAGAGGCTGGGTGTTATTGATATCTTCGCGATATTAATATATCCCCTTTGTCGAAAAATAAGTTTTTTTTAAAGTAAAAGTATCCCTACTTTGACCAATCTTATAGAAAAAGTATCAACATTCACAATGTAAAATCAACTGACTTGAAAGAAATCTAATATGCGAAGTAAAAAGGAACATAGGGAGTATAAAAAGTTTGAGCAGCTTTTTAGCGCGCCTGTACATTGCAATCAAACACACATGCTTGGCAATTCATAGAGAACATTCAAAACAATCGATGATTATGCATCTCAGCGATTCACATGTCAAAGCATATTTACTTCACAACTAAAGAATAAACAAAAGTAGATCGATGTTGCTGACAACAAAAGGCGTCCAATTCGTAAATATCAAATGCATGTCTTCTTGCTAACATCAATGAGCAAAATTTGACAAGGTTGTCCCATTCCAAAGTGTCAAATGCGTGTCTTTTTGCATACATCAATGAGCAAAATTTGACAAGGTTTTCCCATTTCAAAATATCAAATGCCTATGATTGTGGAATGGGCAGCGTTTGCCATCAGTTTGGACATTGACATGGCACCTCGTGCTAAATAAACCGGCTATTCTTTTTGTGCAGTTCCACCAAAATCAACCAAATTCGCTCGTAGCTTGTATGATTTCGCCTTTATATGTTTCAACGCCTTGAACATATCGGCACCTCCTTTCTTGTGGTGGAAATGAATGATTCAATAATATTCGATGTATTCGAGAACATTTTGTGCAGTTCCCATTGAAATCTAGCTGAGCACCCCTGTTTGCATAAATACAAAAAAGTGATTCGTATAAAGCAAATTGTACTATGCATTGACAGTTTAAACAGGCAACCTACATGATCCATGCAGAGCACACATTTAAAAAAATGGAACTCACCGGAAAGAATCCTAAAACAACATTGTATTGGCCATCACAGCAAAAAAGATGGAGATTCGTGAATCCTTCGGAGCTGAAGTTAGTTTGTTCTTGTGCGTAGTAATGTAACCATCCTTCAACTACTTCCTTTTGATATGAAGAGGATGATCCTATTGTGCAAAGGCAAGAGAACAACTAAATGTTGCATCCTTGTTTGCTTGAAAAAAAGGAAAGGAAATAATTAAAACTACATAGATGAAGCACTTCTCGAGGACAATACCACTTTCTCATGGCAGTATCTAAATAGTAGGACAACACCAATAGAGATGACAAAGCTCAATCATATGGATGCAATATGTGGGCCAGTACCAACCTTTGTTAGGAGGCTTACTGTGAAGAGCATACAGAGGAAGCACTTCTCGGGAACCATCTGTTGTTATCTACTGTGGTTGCCATGCTTACTATATATTCCTCGATTTGTTTAATGTTTCCAACATCTTCTTGTGCAGTTCCACTAAAATATATGTTATCTTCAAAGAAGATCCCTGTTTGCACAAGTAGAGATAATTACATATTACATTAAGAGTGGCATCAAATCAGTGGCAAAACAATTGCTCATTCCAGCCATAGCAATAAATTAAGATGCAAAACAATTGCTCGTCATCAAGTTCCAGTGCTTCATTACAGCACCAGGAGTTGATTTTTGTTTTTCTTCCGCTTGCTCTTCCCCTTCATCACTTGGTTCAATAATAGACAAGCTCCGCCTTCAATGCAAGATTTGGCATGTCAATAGGGAGCACAAGTATAGCACTAAACAACAACATTAATTTTCTGATGACAGTAGAAAAATACAGGCCAACAGTTGTGAAATATCATTATCTTACCTCAGTGGGATATTACGGTGCACATACAGATTGGAAGTCTTGTCTCCATTTGTGCAATTCACTAAAATCAAGCAACATTACCATATAAGTAGAAAAACATATGAAAGCACACTGCACAATCATGTGAAAAAAGGCTAGTACTGACCTCTCATGACGCGGAATTCAAACAACCCACAAGAAGAAGATTCGAAACAAATTTGCCAACACGGATAGGAAGTCAGATCTCCTCTTGTGCAGTTCCACTAAGATCAAGCAATCAAGCAACGTTTTCAGTGTGACATTTTGGTTGAACTGCACAAAACAGTCTTAAAACAGAATTGTTTTATGCAGTGCAACAAAAGGTCGCAATAGCAACGAGGTGAAGTAGATAACCCAGTTTACACAAAGGTGCAAAGAAAACAACTACTGGACAATAACGGTGGATGGCACAGAAGCCGACAAAAAGAAGCATCTAACTTATCTAAATGGGAAAGAAATCAATACAGTAGCATTACTCAAACAGTGGCATTGATTCATATTAACAGAGAGATTATATTAAGAATAAAATTTGTTAAAAATGTAATTTGCTTTTACCTGTGGCATTGCATAAATTTTCTAGCGGCATTATTAGATTAACAACAGCTAAAGAGTTGTACGGGACAGTGGACGCACCAGCACCATGTGCATCTACCGATGTATAAAGGGGTGATGCACAGTCTGTTGCAACAAAGAACAAACAACCAAGGAGCATATTTGTGTTGGTCCCAGTTTTGTTATCTTTAGACACCTTTCCCTATGTGAGGGCAGCAAATCTAGTCCTGCTCAAACTTCTGACCTTTGTCCTCCACCAATGTAAAGATCGATTAAATTCTGTATGTGTGTATTATGCTTGTCATTGTTTTCCTTCTCGACCAACGTAGGTGCTGGATAGCCAGTCTGTACTAGTTTCCCCCTTCCTTTCCTCTTTGAACCACGTCCTAGATTCATGCTATACACCTTTCCCCACCACTTTCCTGTGTGATCCAACACCTAGATTCGAGTGCAGAAGCGAAAAAAATCAACATGCAGCTAGAGCAATGCATGTGGAATAAGTAAATTATACCTTAAGGTTCTCGGGGTGTGGCTTAGTGGGTGGCCGGAGGCTGATCTGCCCACACAATGTACGGCAACAAGGAAGAAGGGGTCGGAGGCCCTCCCGCACCGCCGCTGGGTGGAAGAGAACAGCTGTGTCAGAAGTGGATTCCCTCCCTCGCCGACGGCGACAACGTCAAGCCTCCTTCCACTACAAAAAAAAGACACATCCATGACATTTTGGGCCGAACGAATTTTTTTCCTGTCATACATATGACACTTCTATGACGATAATTGTGACAAAACCTCGTATCATCATAGATGTGGTGGGCTCCTACTTCTATGACAAAAAATCATGATAGAAAATGGGCTTTTCGTCTTGGGCGGGCCGGAGACGCAGCTGCATGACATTCTTTGGGCCGTGCATGACGGAAAAACCGTGGTAGAAGCAAGGGGGAGGAAAATTTCGGGGAGTTGCCGGTTACGGTGGGAGGTCGGGGGCCGAGCGATGCGCTGCGTTCTGACGTGCGTGCGTGTGTGCGAGGCATTGGCTCTAATCGAACCCGAAGCGAGGCGTTGGGCTCTAATCGAACCCGGCGACAGACTACAGGCTACGCGTACATCGAACCCGAGCGATCGATCGATGGCTGTTAATCGAACCCGATGGAGCGATTCCTTCGCCGCTGCCGCTAATCAAGCCGATCGATTGGATGAACAAAGGAGCGCTATGGGGGGGTTGGATGAATGAGCGGTGGCGGCGTTGCCTCTGGATGAACTGGACCCCGTGGTGTGGAGGGCTGGAAGAACAGTAGGCCGTGGAGGGGTGGTTGAACAGGACCCCGTGGTGTGGAGGGCTGGATGAACAGTAGACGGTGGATGGGGTGGTTGAACAGTAGCCGGTGGAGTAGCGCGCGGTGGAGGCTGGATGAACAGGAGCCCGTGGAGGCTGGAGGAGGTCGACGGTAGCCCGTGGAGGCTGGAAGAGGTCGACGCTGGAGATGAATCGTATCCCGTGGAGTCCCGTTTTGCGGTACGCCACACCGCTCCCCGGCGAACAAGACTTCGCTTTCGACCGTAGGGAGGTCCGCTTTCGTCTGCTGCACGCCGCACTCCTCCCGATCAGCAGGGACCCCGCTTTCAACCGTAGGGAGGTCCGCTTCTCCGCTTTGGCGGTACGCCACACCCGCCCCGATCAACATGACCCCTGCTTTCGATCGTAGGGAGGTCCGCTTCCTCCGCTTTTGCGGCACGCTGCACCCTCCCGATGAACAGGATCCTGTTTTGAACATGGCCGGTGTCGGGGCACGCTGATCTGGCCCACGAACACCTACGGGGCCGGCGGACCGAGCCCCTTTCGGTTCGGCGGGGAGCGGAGGTCGCACGAAGAGCAGATCGAGGCGAAGCACGCGAGAGGTTTACCCAGCTTCGGAGCTCTCCGGAGAGATAATACTCCTACTGCTGCATGTCTAGGTGTATTGCGTTCTTGCTCAGGAGTGCTCGAGTGCTACAGTACAGACGAGCTGCTAACGAGACTGAGTGTGGAGGGAACTGATTGACCAACCCTTTCTACGTTGCGCATGGGCCTCCTTTTATATGCTCAAGGGGCTCGGCTGTGGCAACGTAGACGGGGTACAAATGGAAAAATAGTGGTTGGTACACCTACTTGTACAAAGGTACAAAGGTGCTATACTTAACCCCGACGGCAGGGACAAAGGCATTAAATGCCCATCTAGTCGCCTCTAATAAAGGCAAACAGGGACCGTCAGGGGGCGCCACCGTCTGCCACGATGGCAAACTTGTCAGCGCTGCTTGCCACCTCGCACCGCTGGCTGCACAGCCTCTCGCCACGTGCGCCTGGAAAGGTCCCAGGGCGACACGTTAGTGAATGTGCTGGAGCGTAGGTACAGAGAGGTGGTCCGCCGCGGCAAGCGCCTTGCCGCGGTTGTTGTCTTGTTGCGCGCGAAAGCTTGTCGCTCACCGGGCCTTCCCGGCAAGCTCCTCTTGCCGGGGCCTTGTCTTGTAAGTGCCTGGGGTGGCCTTCCCGGCAAGCTCCTCTTGTCGGGGCCTTGTCTCCTATGTGCCTTGGGTGGCCTTCCCGGCAAGCTCCTCTTGCCGGGGCCTTGTCTCCCTGACTTGAATACTTTGTTCTTGAATGGCTCCAAAGGAACCACGGAGGACCTTGGCGGTCACCCGGTAAGCCTTGCCGCAGAGGGCTGCAGAATCGCTGCGTGCACAAGTTCGGGATACTAGGGTACCCCTACTCTAGTACACCGACAGGAGCCCCCGGGCCTGGGCCACACACGGTGCCGAGCGCTGTTGGGCCAGGCCCAAAACAGGGCACGGGCACACGCGGCCCAGGTCACACCATAACTTACCCCGGACCCACCACGCCCCCCACGAACGGCACGCATCGAACGTGGCGTCGTGTGAGAGATCGTGGGCGAGATCGTGGGGGTTTCTTTATTCGGAAAATCGGAACGTCCGCCCCCTCCCTCTTTATAAGCAGGGGAAACAGGGGCACATCTCCTACCTTGCCGCTTGCTGTCCCCATCGAAAAACCACCATCGCTCCCCTTCTTCTCAAGGCTGAAAAGAGAGCAGCGCTCACTTCATCGCCACTCAGCACCCTCAACGCCGTCGATCTCCTCCACCGCCTCCGCCATGGGCCCGAAAGCCGACAAGGGAAGACCGTGAAGTCGGCCGAGGCGCCGCGGCTTTATGGCGCTGCGGAAGGAGCGGGTCGTTTTCCCCTCACTCGCCGCGAGGGAGCCGAGGGAGAACTACTACCTCTTCGTCGACGGAGACGCCGCACGCATCCACGCACGAAGATACTCCCCGCCGCCGCAGAACTGGCCCGATGGGGTATCCCTTCTTCGGCGCTCTTCTTCTCTGCGGGCTCGCCCCGCCGTTCTCGAAGTTCTTTGTGACATTATGAACACCTACGGGTTCCGCCTCCTTGATTTCACCCCAACGCTGCTCGACCATGGCAATTTTCGCACATCTCTGCGAAAACTTTGTCGGAGTCCACCCAAATGTAGCTCTTTTCCGTCACTTCTTTTTACCCCGAGCCGAGAGAGGAGAGCCCCTTGCCGGAGGAATTGCTTGGGTCTCCATGGTCGGCAAGAAGGAGGCCTATCTGGAGGGAGAGCTCCGTAGCAAATGGGAGGAGTGGAGGGCAGATTGGTGCTGGATTGTTGAGGAGAACCCGCAGCCTTTTTACCGCCCAGCCGCCAAACCCTAGTAGTACGCTGCAATGATCGGAGCAATCTGCCCCGGAGGACGCTAGGTTGAAGATCGCATTACCCGAATCCTCCGCCTCAGACTTGCCGGACTCATCAGAGAAACCTTGTTGGCGCAGACTTTCAAGGCCACAGACGCCTTTGCGGGAGAGAAGGAGACCTGCCTGGGAATTTCAGTAACGCAGCAGACATCATGAGGCTGCGCCCAGGCCTCAACTTCAACTTCACTTGTCTTGGAGCTTGACGCAATGCTCTTAGAGCTGTTCAAGCTCGATCCGGATCATCCGGAGATGTTTAGGTTGCCGAGGGGCGTCGTTCCGCTGTGCAACAACTCGTCGCTTGACCGCATCCGTGCAATGATGCCGTTGTGTGACTCCCATGGAATTGTCCCCACTTGGCAAGAGCCCGCAGATGACGTGGTGCGGCAGTTTTTTGACAATCTAGTGGAAATGTCGGTCCGCCCCAACGAGCAGAGGGGCCTCACCCGCGACACTACTGACGACGAGATGCGACGCCACCAAAGCTAGAAGAGGCGGCAGAAGCGGCCAAGGGCGAAGTTTGGCTTCACTGTGGAGGAGGCGGAGGCAGCCGAGGCGGCAAGTCTTGTCGAGTGAAAGGAGTTCGTCGGCGAGGAAGAGCTTGCCGAGCCTGAAGCCGAGTCAAGCGAGCCCGCCGAGGGCGCATCCTCCCCACCTCCAAGCAGCTTGCCGCGAAGCGAGCCACCGCTCCACCAAGAAGGCGTCTTCGCAAGGCAGGAGACGAGACTGGGCGGCAGCCGGGCCAACAGCCGCAGCGCCTAGCGACTCGCTCTACCGCGGCAAACAACGTTGCCGCTGGAGCTCCTCACGCCGCTGCGGGTAATCGGAGCGGGCCTCGCAGGCCACCGGTCCCGCCTCCCGCCAAGCGCCCAAGGGAGCCCACTCCTCCGCCTCTGCATCGGGAGGCGGGCCAGACGACCTCTCCGCTGGCCAAATTCGACGAGGAAGAGGAAGAGTAAGATTCCTTGCCGTATTTGTAATTCTTCGATTTGTTGCCTTGTCTTGTATCTCGAGCTGCTTTACTCAATCCATTCCTTTTCGTGACGCTGGCCTAGAGGATGTCGAAGAGGGCCAAGACCCGGTGATTGTCGCCGAGGACGAACTCATCGCGACGGCAGGAGGCGCGGCCCGAGACAACCTTGCCGGATGAGGCAACTCTCCTTCAAAGCAGCCTCAGCCGCAGCCGCCAGCGTAAGTATATGGTCTACTTCTTGCTGTTCGCGTGCATGGGTGCTTTTTCCTTTGCCGATATCTCGATCGTTGACTTGTGTAGGAGCAGAGCAGCCTCCTTCGCTTCGACTATGCCGCCAAGGGTGGATTCCCGGCAAGGGAGCGTTCTCCCAAGGGAGCCTTCTCCGCAAGGGGCAGCTCTCAAAGAAGGGAAGGCACCAGCGATCCCTTGGCGGCGGAGACCACGACCGCAGCCCGGCGCCGTAACCTTCTCGCTGAGTACTTCCTTTGTGTTTTTCTTCTTCCGATTTTGTCTTTGAATATTTGCTTGACTTTCTTCATCCGTCCCGCCACAGAGCCAATGGAGACCGAGGTCGCCGGGCGAGGAGGACGGCGCTGCAACACCGACGAAGCCGCCGTGGAAGAAGAAGCCGGCCGACGAGCCTGCCGCCGCGAAGAGGCCACCGGTGCCGCCGCAGAAGCCGGGCGAGGGTCTGACGATCGTGACCGACGACCCTCGAGGCCGCAGGAGCGCCAGCGCTGCACCGACCGCCGATCCCTCCGCCGCTTTCGCAAGGCCAGTTCAAGAGCCCCAGCCCGGCGCTTACTTGAAGGCCGGGCGACGGCGTCTTCATCAAGCTCCCATGGGAGTCGAGCCTGTGGCGCCGGCCAAGGAGAAACCTTCAATGAAGAGCTGCTCGCCTCGCTGGCCGACGCTTAGTTGACGCGCTGGGCAAAGCAGCAGCAGCCGAGCCCGAGGAGGAGCAGCCGCCGCGAAGCCGCCGTCGCTCTATCGCGCCCGACAAGCCAAACTGGCATCCCGGGAGGCGCTCGTCGCAAAGGCGGGAGCAGACATCGAGAAGCGTGTGGAGGAGCTCCGGGGCCGCAACCAGGAAGCTCTCCGGTCCTTGGCGGAGGAGCGGGAGCAACTCGCCGAGGAGCGCAAGGCCTTCATCCTCGAGAAGGCTGCAGCTGAGGAGGAACAGCGGCTTGCCGCTGAGAAGCCGCTCTCACAGGAAGGCGAAATGGCGCGAGCGGAAGGTTAACCCGACAGCCACGAGGAAGATCTCGCCATGCGCGCGAGGAAACATTTGGCGGGGCTCTCAAGGAGGCAAAGGATGCTGCCATACCGCCGAGGCCGCCAAGAAGGAGCTGGAGACGAAGGTGGCGCAGTTGGAGGCCAGCCTCAAGAAGAGCGGCGAGGAGCTTGCTGCACTCAAGCACTGGCGCGAGAAGGACGCTTACACTCTTGGCGAAGCTGCGCCTGCCTCGCCGAGAGGAGCAAGGAGCTCAGCCGCCAGGGACTCCAATGCAGACCTTGAGTTGAAGCTAACTACTTTGACTCAGATTTGGGCCACGGCGCCAAGGAGCGGGAGGTGGCCTTGAAGGAGAAGATCAAGGCCGACGAGGAGCTGTTGGCGAATCTTGCCGCCAGAGTGCCTTGAGGGAGAATGTGGAGCACTGGACCGAGGGTCTCGTGGATACTGCCAGCCATCCACTGTGGAGCCGATGGAGCTGGGGATGGTGGATCTTGGATACTCCTCCGACGCAGCATCTCCAACCCAGCGCCAAGCTCAGCTTGTTCTTCAAGGGCGTGCAGGACGGCTCTCCAGCGACTCCGGGAAGAGGCCCCAAAACAGCTGGCCGAGGAGTCGCGCCAGATCTGCGCGGGAGCCCTTCAAAAGGTGCTGATGAAGGTGGCCTTCCACAACCCAGGCCTCAACCTCACCAACGTCCTCAAGTCCCCGCCACGGATGTCGATGTGGAGGCGCCAAGACCCTGTCGCACCCATTGTGGACAGGGTGAGCGGAATCAAGAGGGTTGAGGGCGATCGCTTAGATTAGGCCGCCAGTTTACTATTTCACTTGCCGATGATGATCATGTCATAGCAACAAACCAATACAGCTGCGGCAATCTATCTTGTAATATAACTAAAATTAGAGTATCAATTGATATGTTATTTCCTTTACTTGATTCCTTCCTTTGTATGTGTTTGCCTTACTCTTTTAGGGAACTTGTCGGCTGGCACTGAGTCATGAAGGCTGAGTCTTGAACGTCACAGCCTGTCAAGTGAGCCGCTCGACAAGCAACCTTGTCGCAACTAGTCGCAGCTCACTTAAGTTGTTGAGCGGACTCGAAACAAAGTAAGGGCGCAACTAGCTACGAGTTGGTTCCTCTGCGCATGTGTTTTCCATACAAAGTTCGGTCGCTCAAGGAAGCTAACTTAAAATTTTTAAAACTGATTGCTCAAACTTTGGCAACTTAGCTTTTCTGTCGTTTGCTTCCCGGTAAGGCTAGACTTCCTTGAGCGACGCTTGGTCCACACCATTATCTTCTCCTTTCCCCCCCGGCAAACTTGTGTGCGAGGGAACCTTCTTTTCTTTGAGAAAGAGAAAGAAGAGAAAATAAAGATATGGAGCCTCGTGGCTCGTTATCACTTACCAGGGGTAGGTGCTGCAGAAAGTGTCAGATAACGTATGCAAAATAGAAGTAAAAAGCATGAAATCGACAAGGTGTGCGAAGCACGCTAGCTTTACTGATGCACGGGGTCTGCGCCCGGCTTTGTACAAAGGATTACATGCATCAGCGGCAAGACTTGTACAAAAGGTGGTTGCCGGAACAGGTTCCAGCAACCGCGCCCTATGGGTAAAACTCACGAAGATGCTCGATGTTCCAGGAGTTGCTCACCGGAATGCTATCTTCGGTCTCAAGGCGGACAACGCCAGGCCTAGTGACTCGTTTCACCCGATAAGGGCCTTCCCACTTCGGCGTCAACTTGTTGGAATTCTTGGCGGACTGAACGCGCCGAAGAACAAGGTCGCCTTCCTCGAGACTTCTGGCATTGACTTTGCAGCTATGGTAGCGGCGCAAAGCTTGCTGGTACCGAGCAGCTCAGACAAAGAGCTCAAGACGATCTTCCTCAAGGAGCAGCGCGTCATCTTGTCGCAGCTGCTCTTGCTCAAGCTCATCATAAGCGAGCACTCGAGGCGATCCGTATACGAGTTCCATGGGGAGAACTGCCTCCGCTCCATAGACTAGAGCGAAAGGTGTCCGCCGATGGCTCGATTTGGCGTCGTCTGATCGACCAAAGAACCACCGGCAGCTCCTCAATCCAGTTTCTTCCGCACTTGTGCAGCCTGCCGAAAGTTACGGTCTTGAGCCCGCGCAACACTTCAGCATTTTCCTCTCCGCTTGACCGCTGCTTCTCGGATGAGCAATAAGCGAAAGCAGACCTTGGCGCCAAGATCTTGGACGCATCGCATGAAGGTGCGGCTTGTGAACCGTGGTGCCGTTGTCGGTGATGATCCTGTTAGGGATTCCAAACGGCAAACAATCGACCAAGAACTTGATCACGACCGTGCTTGTCACCTTCCTCATCGCTTCCACTTGCGGCCACTTTGTGAACTTGTCGATTGCAACGCATAAGTACTCAAAGCCCCGACAGCTCGGGGAAAGGGCCGAGGATGTCGAGCCCCTAGACCGAAAAATGGCCAGATAAAGGGATCGTCTGGAGAGCTTGAGCTGGCTGGTGTATCTGTTTAGAATGGAATCGCACGCTTCACACTTGGTTACTTGTGCAGTTGCATCTTGGAGGGTTGTCGGCCAAAAGAAACCTTGCCGAACGCTTTGTCATTAAGTGCTCGGGCGCCAATGTGGTGACCACATATGCCTCCATGTATCTCTGCCAACAGCTTTTGTCCGTCCTCCCGGTGAATACACTTCAATTTCACACCGTTGAGTCTTCTTCTGTACAGTGTGCTGTCGACAAACTGGTACATACTTGACTGCCGGGCTTCTCTTTCCGCTTCTTCTTGCTCTTCGGGAAGTTCTCCTGTCTGAAGGAAATGGACAATCTGCTGCGCCCATGCTGGAGCTTGCGGCTCGACAACAAGGACTAAAGGCACATCTGCTGCTGCGGGAATATCAACTTCATGGCGAGAACTCGCGGCTCACCGGAGCTTGACGTTCCCGGCAAGCTTATGCGGGAGCAAAACTTGTAGGAGCGTCGCTTCAACGAAACAAACCCCGGGGCTTGTCGGAGCAGATCGCCTCAGCGATGTTGGTGTCGATCTTGGGGACCTTCTTGGTGGCGGCTTCGGGAAGCTCTGCCGGAAAGTAGTCACCAGAGATCAACTTCCTCTTCTTGCTCTGTCCAGTTGGTGGTGTTACAGTCGGTTGAGTCAGCTTGAGCACATAACTATGTTAGAAGGAGCAGTATTCCGTCCGGGCGACCGTGCCTCGCTCGCGCCGGCATGTTGGCGTGCATGCTGGTCTTGAGCATCCCGAGATCCTCCAGCTCGATCTCGGTCCAACGAGCGTATGGCATTGTGAATGCCATGATGCTGTCGGTCCCGCGCCTCCTGAGACGGGCGCGGTGCATGTACTGATGCCGAGGTCTGCGCAGCCTTGTCCTTGGCAGCACCGTGAGCTCCCCATCGCCGTCCATTCTTCCGCCAGCGTCTACCCCACCACCTGTTTGCTCCGGTGGCGGTGGGTTCGACGCGGACGGGGCTTCGCCACCAAGCCTTCTTCTTCGGTGGCATGTTGACGAAGATGATGAAGATCTAGCTCGCGTGGACGCCGGATCAGGTTCACACAACCTCGACGCCCCCTACCTGGCGCGCCAAAGATGTCGGGGCACGCTGATCTGGCCCACGAACACCTATGGGGCCGGCGGACCGAGCCCCTTTCGGTTCGGCGGGGAGCGGAGGTCGCGTGAAGAGCGGATCGAGGCGAAGCACGCGAGAGGTTTACCCAGCTTCGGAGCTCTCCGGAGAGATACTACTCCTACTGCTGCATGTCTAGGTGTATTGCGTTCTTGCTCAGGAGCGCTCGAGTGCTACAGTACAAACGAGCTGCTAACGAGACTGAGTGTGGAGGGAACTGATCGACCAACCCTTTCTACGTTGCGCATGGGCCTCCTTTTATATGCTCAAGGGGCTCCGACAGGTGGCAACGTAGACGGGGGTACAAATGGAAAAATAGTGGTTGGTACACCTACTTGTACAGTGTACAGTGTGCTATACCTAACCCTGACGGCAGGGGACAAAGGCATTAAATGCCCATCTAGTCGCCCTAACAGTGCAAACAGGGACCGTCAGGGGCGCCACCGCTTGCCACGATGGCAAACTTGTCAGTGCTGCTTGCCACCTCGCATCACCGCTGGTTGCACCTGACCTTCGCCACGCATACGCTGGAAAGGTCCTGTGGCGACACGTTAGTGAATGTGCTGGAGCGTAGAGTACAGAGATGGTCCGCCCAAGCGCCTTTGCCGTGGTTGTTGTCTTGTCGCGCCCGGAAGCTTGTCGCTCACCGGGCCTTCCCGGCAAGCTCCTCTTGCCGGGGCCTTGTCTTGTAAGTGCCCGGAGTGGCCTTCCCGGCAAGCTCCTCTTGCCGGGGCCTTGTCTCCTATGTGCCTTGGGTGGCCTTCCCGGCAAGCTCCTCTTGCCAGGGCCTTGTCTCCCTGACTTGAATTCTTTGTTCTTGAATGGCTCCAAAGGAACCACGGAGGACCTTGGCGGTCACCCGGTAAGCCTTGCCGCGGAGGGCTGCAACTGCCCGTGCACAAGTTCGGGATACTAGGGTACCCCTACTGTAGTACACCGACAGCCGGTCGAACACAAGGCCGTTTCCTCCATCGTGCGGTATGTCAGGCCTCGTTTCCATCGCCTGTTCCGTCCAAGCCCTCCCGATGAACATGACCACGCATTCCGTTCCGACCCAGCCATGTACACGAGCCCTCACCGTACGTATGCGCGAGTAGGCGTTCGAGACCCCGCCCTATGTACACATACGTGGCCATATTTTCTTTCTTGCACCCTAGCCGCTGTACGTACGTGTACATGCTACGTGCGCGCCTCTACTACGACACGTGCGCGCCTCTACAACGACCAGTATGTACGTACACGTTCGCGACCAGAATGACAACGCTACGTACGCTTCGACCAGGTGGGTCCCGACTGTCAGGCACTTCCATGCCTCCGAAGATGTAGCTGGTGGGTCCCAGCAGTCAGGGGGCGAATCATTTTGGATTTTTTTGCCCAGACGCACTTCCTTGGGTGCGAAGATGTAGCTGGTGGGTCCCAGCAGTCAGGGGGCGAATCGTTTTTTTTCGGACGTACTTCCTTGCATGCGAAGATGTAGCTGGTGGGTCCCAGAAGACAGGGGAAACGTTTTTTTCACGAAATAAGGTGGCCCGTCCGGTGGGTCCCTGCTGTCAGGTGGAGGAATAATTATTTTGCGCGTAATAAGGAGGCACTTCCTTGCTGCGGCCGTGGACCCAGCTGTCAGCCTCTCCACGTACAGTCCACGTCCGATGGAAGCCATTCCTTGACCACCTTGACCACGCCGCGCCGAGAGCAGCAGGGCGGTGGACGACGGTGAGGCCTAGGAAGGGGACGACGCGGAGCTGGGGAAGACGCGGTAGTGGATGCCCACGCGTAGAGGAGTATGAGGGTTCACTCGTTCGGCTGCGGTGTGAGGCTGCCGTCGCTGCAGAATAACAGGGGGTGTGGGTGCGTAGAGGGATGGTCTGCCAGCGGTGGGAGTAGTAGGGGGCGGTGAGGCCCCCGCGGCATCACAGCCGGCCACGGGCGGCGAGGAAGCGGCACGGCTGCTTTGCTGGCTGGAGCAAGAAGACCAGAGGTTGTAGAAGCACTACTGACCGTTGGATGGACATCGTCTGATCACTGGACCTAGAGTCGTTCATATATTGACTAAAGTTGACAAAGGCCTCCGTCCCAGTCAACTTAGTAGGCCCACAAGTCAGCCTCCCACCAAGGTTGGTCCCAGCTAGCAGGGGGGTATTCATTTTTTTGTGCGTAATAAGGAGGCACTTCCGGTGGGTCCGAGCTGACAGCGGGGGGAACGTTTTTTTCGCGAAATACGGTGGCCCGACCTGTGGGTCCCAGCAGTCAGGGGGAAATGTTTTTTTCGTGAAATACTGGTGGCCCGTCCAGTGGGTCCCAGCTGTCAGGTGGAGGAATAATTATTTTCCGCGTAATAAGGAGGCACTTCCTTGCGGCTGCCGTGGACCCAGTATCGGCCTCTCCACGTCTGATACTCTTCCGATGGAAGTCGGTCGTTGACCACATTGACCACGCCGCGCCGAGAGCACCACGGCGGTGGACGATGGCGAGGCCTAGGAAGGGGACGACGCGGAGCCGGGGAAGACGCGGCAGTGGAAGCCCACGCGGAGAGGATTACGAGGGTTCACCGGTTCGGCTACGGTGTGAGGCTGCCGTCGCCGCAGAATAATAGGCGGCGTGGGTGAGTAGAGGGATTCCCTAGCCAGCGGTGGGAGTAGTAGGGGGCGCTGAGGCCTGCGCGGCAGCACAGCCGGCCACGGGAGGTAGGAGCAGGCGGTCCCGCCGGCGCTGCTTTGGCGGCTGGAGCAAGAAGATTAGAGATTGAAGAAACACGACGGCCGTTAGATTGACATCCAACGGTTACTTCTGCTAGAATCGTTTGTTGACGTAGTATATAATAACTAAAAAAATCTTGCATACGCGTCAACTAAGCAGGCCCACAAGTCAGACCACTCCCTCTTTTTTTTAATAATTTATATATAGCTCATGGCAACTTCTTATGCAATTTATTGCAGTCGTTTTTGGTTGGCGGGGCCAATTTCGCATATTTCTGTGGGTTCCAAACTATTTTTAATACCAAAATGTCGAGCCAGATTTAAAGTACTTTGAAGATATATTTGAATTAGGTTAATTCCCAGTGAAATAGGAATCTGAAAATGTGAAAAAAAGTCAGAAATTATAAAGTAATTGCCAATTTGTCATCTGTTTTTATATTTACAACCCATTTCATATTACTTTCAAGATTTGCAGGCGTCTTGAAAGAGTTGCAGGCCATCAGGGAATAGAAAAATAAGTAGGTCTGGATTGGGTATTCTTCAGAAAAAATAAACTGGGCTCATTTTCACAAAGAAAAAATAGCTGGGCTGGTCACATGGTGAACATAAAATATAAGCCTGGGCTAGACGGGCCACAACCCAGTTCAAACCCTGCTCCGTCTCAACAATACCAAACAAAAAAAATACTGCTCGAGTAGTGGTGGCAGGTGTCAGCCAATCTTGTGCTGTTCTCTTGTCTATTGACTATATACGCTCACAATGTCGTGGGTCCCAGATGTCAGGAAAACACTAGGAGGAAGCATTTTATTTTTCCATACTGTTGACGTGGTGGCCCCTCTTGTCATCCTCTCCACGCATTTCGCCGATTCCTGTTGTTTGTTGACCATGTTGACAACGCGAGAGGGCGGCGCCACGGCGAGCGCACCAAAGCGCGCGGAGGACGTCGGCGTTAACGATTTAGGAGACGGTGGGGCGGCGATGCATGCGCTGAGGCGCAGCCAGCCGTGGGAGGCGGAAGCAGGCGGCCCCACCGGCGCTGGTTTGGTTTTGGCGGCTGGATGAAGACAGTACTAAAGAAACACGATAGACTGTAAAAGCAGCAGGAGTACTTAACAACCTTAACTGAAACCAGCAGGGGCACTTAACAACCAAAGCTGAAAGCAGTATGAGTACTTATACAGGTTCAACCGTACAAAGCACGCCTCGAACAGTGCTACTTTGCCTACAGATAACCAAGGGTGAGGCCGCCAAGGCCCAGGCGCCACGCCGCGCATCCACAACCTTCTGAAAGCGGCTTCATCTCGCAACATGGTCAATAAACAGGATATTCGCTTTAGAGCCATGGAAAAGCATGAACATAATCTTCTGTCCTATTCTCGAAGATGGACGAGCCTTCATTATCTGAGACCACCCACGAATAAGTATCTTTTCACCTCCAAGGGGAATTGAGTAGGGCAACATAAACATCATGTTGTGACCAAGCGCAAGTCTGACCCGACCATGGTCAGGCATCTGTATAGGAACAATAGAACTCGGCAGTTTCTGTTTCAAAAAGATCACAGCTGTAAAACTGTGTATAAGAAATAGTTTATGAACAACATATATAACAGAAAACAGCTCGTACCATAAGTTTCTCGACACAGTTGGACCTGTTCAACGAGTGCAGCAGTGGCACACATATCCCACGTGGCCTTCCACCATTGAAACGCCCCACAAGGACCTCAAGGCGATCAATAAAGTGTAGGAACTTGTGGATGTCGATCCAGTCTACTTCGGTGCCATTAGTAACAGCTGAGTTATTACAGAGTAACAAACGAGCAGACTGCTTAACTCTGAAAAAACCTACACGTGCCACCAATTATAAGAAAATATTTGTTAGAAGTAGCATCTTCGTGAGAGATTCGTTGCTACTTCTAAAGTTAAATTGTGATTAGTTAGACAGAATAGGTGGATTAAGAAGTAATCGAGGCAACAAGCAAGAACCAGATACAAAACTAACATGGATGAACAATTGGAATGACGTCGGGGTGGAAGATCGCAGTGAAGATGAGAGCAGGTTTTGCTATTTCCATCAACATTCGTGCGCCAACTTTCAGTCCGTAACACTTGAGAAAGTTTATCCAAGTTCGGCCATAAAAAAAGCAGCGATCTTCTTGGTTCATGAACCCAACTCGGAAGTAATATCCATGGCTTGTCTTCACTGTGACCATTAAACTAGTGTATTCTGTTATGGCAAGGCCGAGCATCTTGAGTACATGTGTTCTGGCAGAGCAAATAATACACTGCAGGAAAAATAATATGACTACACAACATGTTCAAAAAAACCCCACCCTCCCGGATAGATAAGAGGATTCTAGGAACATACTGTGCGCGTTTCAAAATGTTGTGGTAGGATAAGAAGGAATAAGTGTGGCGTCTCGCCGCGGGCGCAGAAATCTGTAGGGTACTCGCACTTTGGGCAGTGCAACTGAAACACACTAGATTCAATACAAAGAAAAATGCATCAACGGCGGCGACTGCCATCCTAGGATTACTTGCGACCAAGGGACTTGGATTTATCGGGGATGGATGAAGAATTCTTACCTGGTTCTCCATGAGAAAACCCTATGCAATCGCCGAGCGGGGGTTTTCTCTGAACAAGCAAACGAGGGAGAAGGGGATTCAGGCCCAGTGAAATATTGCCGCTTCGTCCTTCGACTTCTTATCACATGGAAAGGGGGTTGTGATTTGACGGCTCATTGGGCATTCTGCTGGCGCTTACTACTTTGGGGTGTGTCTACCGTGAAGTTGTGCAATCTAATTTGTGCATATGACACGTGGACCCGTTGCGGTTGCCCCACATATCGTGAAAGGAAATAGAAAGACAGGAGTAACTAGTTACACATAAATATATTTTTGACGGAGAGATACTCCCTTTGTAAAGAAATATACAAATCTTTTATATCACGAGCTCACCTTGCCGAGAAATATACCCCTACGCAACGCACGGGCATTATGGGGGTTCAGCTTTTTTTAAGGGGTTCGGTGAGAATATAATACTCAGATTTTTTACTCGAGATAGGCTCATGGTTACGGACTTTGGGCGCAGCCCGACTCTGCATGTTTGGGGGCCATGTGTTCTACCTCAGCTTTTCATATTGCAAGCGATCGTATCAAGCGCTGGTTTTAGATGCTATCGCCAGGCGAATACACAAAATTGAATAAAGCACAACAGCTGTTGGAATGAAATCAAACGACAGTTCCTAACCAGCAATCAGAGTTGCAATTCTATCAACGATATACCATGTGATAAATAATACTGTCATACTACTATTACATCAAAATCTCTCGGAGGATAGATCAGTTCGGCAGTTGTGTGCTGGTACTAAAGAATTTCAAAGTTGATTTGGACCAGCTCTCCTTGCCGAGAAAGTTCGATTTTGACATCATCCCCTACCGCAAGATATGATTTAGATTTGAACCTTGACCATCCTTTAGCATCAATCATCATGCGACCATCCTTTGTACTTAAGGTATATTGAGCAGGTTCATTCACACCAAGGCTGCGCATGGTAAGAGAAACTTGGCCGCAGTCGCCCGGATAGTTGAACGACTCCCTCGTTGCTCTAGCAATTCTCTGTTTGCAAACAAGAAGACATACCCAAACAGTTAGATCAACACAGTGAATCATGTGAAACAACATGGAAAGAAAAAAGAATGAAGCACTTGGGCGGCCAATGCTTACCAAGAAGGTGGACATGTCGGTTTGTGTAAGGACTATGGTATATGAAGTGCAAACTGCAGCCCAGTCTGTCATTGCGGTAATCTGCACGGCCGCACCAAATGCAAGTGCAAGTGTTGGTGCAGTGCGAAGCCTTCTGCTTTGCCGGAGATGGTGCTCCTTGTAGAGCTGGTGCGGTGTCGATGCTCGATCCTCCCAGATCAGACTGATCACCGACGCTGTCGGTACCTAATCCTCGGTGGATGGATCGGTGAGGCTGCCATTGTCGGTGCTAGAGCAGCCGGTGCTCGATATGTGCGAGACGATGGCGATTGTGTCCGATACGCTATGATCAGCTTTCTAACTTGACTAGGATCCGTGACCGTGATCCAGTTTTTTCTTCATTTCGTTTAAACGCGAGAAGGACTAATTGTGGCGTTTTTGTTAAACGAAACTGCAGTTCATCATAGGGATTCATCTTGTACTCAGACAACAGACTGATCCAATTTTTCGATAATATAAGTGATGGGCGGTGCCTTCATTACTGACACGACATAGGAAGTGAAACCTGCAAAATAGCCATCGTAGAGCAAACCAAGCGGTTTATTCTGTGATGAATGTCACATGGCAAAACCTGCATCGTAAAATTGCAGGAAAAGAAAGAAAACATGACATTAAATCAATAAGATTTAGACAGTAAATCAATAAGATTTACTTGATGTGACTCGAGTGAATGCTTACCAGGAAATTACTATGTTGAAGTACTAAACAGAAGATTGATCGTCCAACTACGCGTGGCATGCAGGGGCCCTGCCTACTCCCACAAGGTGACAGGTCAAAGGTCGTGACAAAGCGTATGGACCGAACATCCATGGGACTGGAAATCCTGGTGGGTGGGATAAACCCTGCAATGCATACAGATATTGGAGTGTATCCATAATTGATAAACCGTCCTCACAAAAAATATGATCTGGATACTTCAAAATGTACAAACTGAATTGAGTGGACAGACATTAACATAGACCGTTCTCAGGACTGACCACACACCAAAAGCGGCAGTACTAATAAACAACACAGGGTTCAAAAACACAAATCAAGTACTGAACAATAGTACTTACTACAGACAAGCAAAGTTGCACTAACTAAACTCTGCAGACTATTTCTTGCCACCGACCTACGGGATGAACCCCGCATAGCCCGGCTAGGCCATGGACTTCGTGTGAGATGTCTACATGCACCATCACCATCTTGTCAACCTTGGAGAACCTAACAGAGTGGTCTTTCCACTCATAAACATGATGATGAAGACATGCCGCATCAGATTTGTTGGGAAGCTTTACAAGAACCACACCCTTCGTAATCGAAGGCACAGCCAGGAAATTGTTGTGGTCAAGTACAGCCTCGAGAACACGCCTGACAACAATGCTACAGGAAAACACTAATTCCGAACACGTGGCGACAAGGACACAGCAGCTGGATAGTTCAGAAGTAGAACTCATCATTAGGTCTTCCAGTTCACACGGCATGACTTTGAGAACTTCATCTCCACCGCGGACCTGGTTCTAATTCAAACAGAAACCATATTTCATTACTACCTCCGTTCAGAAATATAAGATGATTTTCGATATTATAATCCATATATGACTACATATACGCATACGAAATGAGTGAACAAAGACACTAGACCATGTCTTCAAAGGCATGAGAGCGGAGGGATTACATGCAATATCCATAACACAAGTTCTTGAGGCAAATATACCCTCTTAAAAGGTAGCATTGATGTTCATAAAGTACTCCCTCCGTCCCAAAATTCTTGTCTTAGATTTGTCTGAATCTTGATGTATCAAGTTACATTTTAGTATTAGATACATCCGTATCTAGACAAATCTAAGACAAGAAATTTGGGACAGAGGAAATAATTGAAAGTAATCTATAAGAAATCGGTGTCAACCTCTCGCATGTTTTGGTCGAAAGAGGAATTTAGAACCGTCATTTGGCACACAAAATCACATGCAAGATCACCCGAGAAAGTTGTACTACCAAGTACTAATACTGCGTGTTAGATGAAAAACACAATCAAGATCGAGAAAAGATCGTCAACAAGAGACATTACGGACTTGCTTAATGAGGGATCTCGGAGAGGGGGCTTGGACAGGCGATGGCTTTGAGCTTGTCTCTGATGGTCTCGGCGGGGTGCTTGCGCTTCTTACGTACCATGAGCCTCGATGGTTTTGGCCAGCCGTAGACATCACGTCAGCCGGTGCTCCGACGTCCATCCAAGAGAGGAAGCTGAGAGAGAAGAGTGAAAGGAGGAACAAGATGAGGGAGAAGCGAAGCGAGTGGGGGTTTTCTTCAAGAGAGGAAGCTGAGAGAAGAGTGAAATGATGGTTGCTTCGTCCGTCCAACTTCTGCAGGAAAGGAGGGTTTTGTGATTTGACGTCTCATTGGGCATTACTGCGGTGCTTCGATCGGGGTAGTCTACCGTCACTCTACTACGGAGTAATTTAGTGCATGGCTGGTGGACCAGTGCTTGGCTATCCCACACGTCGTGAAAGTGAGTAATTTAGTGCATGGCTGGAGGAGGATCCGCACGGTAGAGTGTGTCCACTGTTTTTCATTCTGAAGAAAAAAATGATTACAACAAGCATTTCCACTCTTACGATGGAGGAGTGCGAAACATGACAGCCACTTGAACATACACAGTGCTCCTACTACTAGGCATGTGCAGTGGTTCATACGTCAGTAGTACTACACAATCTTGTTTCTAGTGTAGTAAGATATGATGATAACAAATGATGTTGTGCGCATGTCAAGTACTCCTATATGTAACATAGTACCGCTTTTTCGACTGTCCGGTCGAGAATGAACAGTGAGATCAATGTTAACAGAACTAGGTCCACAAAGACGGAGAGTACGGTGCTACGGTACTCCACGAAACATGAACCACATGAAGCACATCCTATAGTGTTAGGCAGGTGTATGAAGGGTGCACAGGTTGGGATCAAAAGTTCCCTTCTCGACACACTTTTGGGTGTTTGGCAGAGTGCATGAAGGGTGCATGAGTCCACACTAGTAGGTTGACAAAAATACACGAAGAGGAAACAACTATATTGAGATGAGAATGCAACCCAACACACCCACACGCTTTGTGCTATAGTGACTGATCTGCACCGTCTGAGTTTGATCCAACGGTCATGTTGCGCCGAGACATGGACATTCCCATGCAGAGGGCGCCTAAACACCACTGAAGTCCCTCTGCTTCTCGAGGCGCACGACGTTGGTGATGCAGGGTGCAACCGCCCGCAGAGCCCGCTCCCGGTCGACGGGAGCCAGCTCGTCAAAGACGGCGTCCAATGGCACGAATGGATTCCGGTGACGGAGCCCTGAAAGGATTCGCCTGGCAATTGCAACGGCAGCGTGCAACCCCTCCTTGTCCAGCTCAGCCCCCACCATCATGCGGAGACGGCTCAGCTCCTCGGAGATATAGGTGAAGAAGGATACCAGGTCAGGAAGCCGCAACTCGTTGAAGTCGGCCGGGTGGTTGAACGGGTTTAGCCCGACGTCCGGCATCGTCGCGCTGGCACGATGGTAGGCATCGCGCAGCCGCAACACGTGCGTGGCAACTTCGTTCACCAGGTGGCTGAGGCGATCCTGGACCTCATCACGATCGGCCCGCTCGCTGGCTGCCCTGACGACCTATCGTATCTCCCGCTTTCTGCAGCAACGCTGCCGACGCCTCGAGCATCTTTGTAGTGGATTCCTGCCGCTTTTGAAGCTCCGTGAACTCCCGCACATAACGGAGGAGCATGGCACTCCTCTCCTCCTTGAGCTCACGGAGCTCCATGTCCTTGGCCCTGAGCTCCGCATCCTTGGCATGGGGCTCCTGTGTCAGGCGCCTCACCTCGGACTCCGTGATCTGCTGCGCCGCCATGGCACTAGGTAGAAGCAATGGGGAGAGGAAGCAAAGGGGGCGAAACGGCTGAAAGGCAATGCAATCTACGGGAAGGCGGAGGAGCCAGCCGAGGCGGGGAATCTTTTGGTTTTCACCACGGTAAAACACGGTCGACGACTTCTCACATCGAGGGGAGCGGTGGGTTTTTACAGCGGAGTCATCGTGACTAATTGCTACCGCGCCTGCTCCGTCAATCAAAAATTAAAAATCCTGCCGCTTTGCTCCGTCAATCAAAAATAAAAATCCTGCCGCAGAACACGAGCAACGTCGCGGTGGATATTTAAATTTACCTGCCGGCAAGTAGATAAAAAAAGGGGTGAAAAAACAAATGTGGCGGCTGCCTAGCTAATCGGTCGAACTAGCCCAACTAGCTAGCCACCGTGCTTCACTGATGTACTCGGCGGGAAAGGTGGTCTTTCGTGATTTGATGACTCATTTACTTGCTTCGCACTACTCTGACCGAGGAGGACCCGAAAAGCAGCGGTAGGGCGTCCCCACGCCAGGAAGAATATATCGTGCACCACCGGGAGGACCCGAAACCGCAGCGGTAGGGTGTGCCACGCGTCTGCCTGAGAAGGAAAAATGTGCGTGTAAAAATATACTGTATCAGACGTAGTACCTATGGTTCGACCTCGGGACCCAGCCAGTCGGTCGAAAACAGCCCACTAGCCACACGGCTTCATCATGCAAACGTGGCACGGTTAGCTCCGTCACGACCAGCCACAACGTCTCTTGTTCTAGGCGATTCTTCTATTTTCCAAGCTTTTTTTAGTTGTAATAACACCACGGCAAGCTAGCGCGCTCTTCGTGTGTGCCCGCGCAAAGGTTAGACGATGGAGAGAAGAGAGATTGAGATCGCAGACACAGGACCCACCCGTAAGTGAGACAACGGTCATGCAAGTGTTGATGAGGCACTCCTCTACTCTACTCAGCATAAATCTTGTATAAAATCAAGTTATGGGACAAAGCCAACAACCATTCGCTTTTTCGGGCTATCGACTTACGCTTTGTAGTCCAGGTTGCCGATTCGAATCTCGTCTTTCAGATTTGTTAGTTTTAGGTCCAAATTTGATTAATGACAAGTGGGACCCCGTGTGTTGTTCCGATATTTCGGTGTAGGATGGTTTTTTAACAAACACTTTGCGCTTGATTAGACAAGTAACAGCACGTGTTACACGTATTTTGCAACGAACAAAAATGACAGTGACATAGAATATCACATCCACCCTGCAGCTCAGATGCTATGGTGATACGAGTTTCTACACCGTTGGAAGTGAGATCCAATGGCTTGGGAGTAGTCTTTGTAATTATGCTAATTTCCAAACTCTCCAAAGGTTTTTTTTTTGCAAATAAAACATTCAGGCCTCGTGTGTGCCGCTGCATCTTCGATCCAACGGCTCCCCGGTGCTCATATTAGGTGCTCCCCGTAGCTTAATTACCCGCTACGGTGATATGAGCATCTAGGTCGTATGATTAGTGATCAGATGGCACATGCATAGTACTTGTACTTTCTGCGCATTTCCCAAACTCTATCAGCCGTATATTGCAAAAACATTCAAACGTCCTATTATGGGCTGTTAGATCTCAGTGAACTCGTATCACCATAGAATCTATGGTGCGGGAGCACCTCATACTCTCCCGTGCGAGAAAACATAAGGTGCTATCGCAGCTTGGATGCGACGGTGATACGAGCTTGGAGGTCGTTTGATCTAAGATCCAATGGCATCTGAGCAGTCTTTGTGCTTATGGCGATGGCGAACTCTTTTGGGGCTTTTACGCAAAAAACCATTCAAACCACCGAGGAGGTGTTGGGTCACAAATCCAACGCCTCAGAAGAGCTTGTATCACCAAAGCATCTAAGGTGTGGTGGCACATGATATTATTACATACAGGAGAATATGATGTCCTCCTTCATCTTAGATGCTACGGTGATCTGAGCTTCGAGGTCGTGGATATGGGATCAAAGGGCATCTAAGTAGTTTTTGTACAAATTGTGTGCAATTCTCAAACTCATCAAGGTTTCCTGCAAAAAAATTAAGACACATCATGTGAGCGGCTATATCTCAGATCTACAAGCTCCAAGCAACTCAAATGTCGGCATATAGCATCTAAGGTATGGGGGCACATGATATTCTCCGGGGAGGAGGGGTGGGGTGCACAACCAATCGGTGGTTGGGAGGGTGGGGACAAATATAATCTAAACAACCCTAAGCAGCTCCACAATTTTATCTAAGGTCGAGGGGTTGACCCCCGACAATCATAGCTCCACCTAAACACAACATTTGCATGTACTGTAGTAATAGACTTAATATTCATGTTTCAGTTTCATGTTCATTTTAAATATTGAACTGAGCACCATGGATGTCTTACATTTTACTCCCTTCGTTCCTTAATATTATTCTTTTTAGAGGCTTCAAATGGACTGGCACATACGGATGTATATAGACATATTTTAGAGTCTAGGTTCACTCATTTTGCTCCGTATATAGTCACTTGTTGAACTCTCTAAAAGACTAATATTTAGGAATAGAAGGAAATATTTTTGAACTCGTGTCATACATGCATGGGTTGGAAAAATAGATGCACTATACTTATTGGATTGTTGTTGTGTTCGTGCGTGTGTGTCTGTCTGTCTGTGTGTGTGTGGTCATATGCTTGATACATACAAAGTTTTCTCACCTCCATATTGTTCACCTTTTAAATTTGAATTTGCATTGGAAAGCTTACTAGGGATACCATGAAATGTGAAATCCACGTTGACATCACTATATCACAAATTCACTCTAATTCAACAACTCGTCATAAATCAATTACCACGTTGAGATTAGTATTTGCAAGGAAAACATGGGTATTGTAATACACATAGATTCGTTCGGCAATTTAAAAGGTTCCTTTCATATTCTCAAATGGTAGGACCCAACGCGCACCAGCCAGACCTTGGCTCGTGTTGATCCTAAAAAAACGGGCTTGTGTCCTTTGGTGGCGTGCGTGGTACGCACATTAGGCAACCCCAACCAGTCGAGCCTCAGCGTTTCAAGTCGAAATATCTGGCGGCCAGAATTCCAGTCCTAGGAAATTCCCCTCATGTCCCCGGTCCATAATGACTACCGATGAACAATGGAGGGATGCTTTAGTAACTGAACAACGTTACCTACCGTGCGAAACGCAGTTCAATTCCCTCGGTCACCGCTCGTCAAGGTCACCCGTCAACTGCATTGCCTAGTACTACTACTACTACTACACCAGGATGAGCACAGAATTGAGCCCGTTTGTTCGTGCCTAGTACTTGAGTTAATATATCAGGTAATGCACTGGTACGGAGGGATTATCCTTTTACTCTCTCGTTTCTGGTTTGTAGGGCTTATCTCAAAATTTTAGTTTTCCCATTTTATAAGTCTCAATTTGGTTGTTCCCCATCACATGTTCAGATTTCAAGGTGCAATAAATCATTACATGCAAGTATCAAGAGAAAATTGACCAATGCATGTACTTTATGCATGCATGCATTGAAATTAATGCATTCGTAAACACAATTTTTGAGGAAAACAAGCGCATTAATTGAGTGGTTTTGCAAACTACAACAATTGTTCCACCACTCACCATGTACCTTGGTTGGTGAGATTTTTGAATTGAGCCCTATAAACCGGAAAGGAAGTTTAACTAAGCAAAATGTTTGACCAAATCCTTTCTTAAGAAATACAACAGGACAGATGCACGGCTTGAAAATTTATTGCATGATGCAGGTTATGATATTGTTTCGAATCCTGGATCTTAAATTTCAGAAAATCCAAAAGTGAGCATAAATTCTTGAAAGCGAGCATGGTCACGTGATATGGCACAAATATTACTTCGTAAGTTTTTCTTCAATTCGAGACAAGCTGCTTATGACAAGTTGCACAAATGAAGAGCCAAGGTATTTTGGAACAAAGACCTGTCATGTTAAGGCGAACGCTTTCACTATTGAAACCGTGGGCGTTTACGTGCCGCCACGCGTCCCCGCTTCTCATCGGCAGGTGCCGTCCAAGCAAGCGTGTGAGTCGACGAGAGGCGTGCGAGCAGACCGCTGTGTCGGCTGTCAGGGAGGCATGCGAGCAGACCGCCGTGCAGACTCACCGGGAGGCGAGCCCTTTGACCAGGCTCCACCATCCACCGTCGTCCCAACTGCTCCCACTTTTAATGTCGCCGGCGCCGCAGTTTAAAATCAACCCCGCACTACCCGGTATCGCTACAATCCTCTCTCTTCCTGTCCGATTCTCCTGTCGTCTACCTCCAACTAGCCTGACCTAAACGTACGCCATGCCGCATCACGATAGTTTGCCCTTAGTGTTCCAGTTTCATGAGGAAGACACCCAGCCGGAGTCTCAAGAACATAAGGCGCTTTGGGGACGAGCTTGAACTAGCCTTTGCGGAAGACGCCGCTACGCTTCCCGCTCCCGTTCCGGCTCCGTCGCCCGACCGCGCTTAACGCCCATCCCCGTGGCATTGATGTGCTGGGAGCCGCACATTGTCGCCGAGCTTGATGCCACGGGGTTCCACGAGGTCCCCGCCGACTTTCACGCGCCCGTTCACTGACGCGCATGCCCGCACACTGCCGGCGCATCGCCCTGCGCGTCCGACGCAGCGTGTCTTGCCCGTCTTGGTGCCCATGCACACGAATGTCTCCGCCAGCGCCGTTAAGCGCTGTCCCAGCGGGTGCCGGTGCCCTCAGCGGCATGGATGGCCGCCATCGACCGCTTCCTTGCACCAACGCGATCGCCTCCTCCCGCCAGTTGACTCGCTCTGAAGTCCAGAACATTTTGGCATTCCTTGAAGCTAGGCCAACGTCCAGGAGTACGCCAACAACGGCGCAAGACGCCGCCGTCGCCGTCGGTCAGTGGCCTGACGACACACAGAGCACGGCAGAGGAGCCGCTTCCCACCACAGACGCCCCCACCGCCGTCGCGTAATCTAAATTTGCCATGAAAAACATTCGGATTGCCATGATTAAAATCCGAACGTTTATCATTTCTGTTTATTTTATATCGATCGTCGTATAATTTAAAGTTGGAGTCAGACTGAACGAAATGTATGGTTTAATCGATTGAATGTTCTGCTAGAGCCGTATCAAATTAAATATAAAACGTCATCAAGCCACATGTATTCCTTGTCATCCAACGACCTAGACTGCTTCAATGTCGAGCGCTCAACACGTTTAGCATGCAGTTAATTTCTTGCCAAAAATAGTGCTAATCACATGACAACAAGCACGCAAATAATACCCTAGTAGTTAATATCCGCATGCACTTAATATACTTCCAAATTAACGTGCATTGCACGCACACACTGACTAGTGCTGCTAGTACGTGAAACTGGTGCCGTGACTTGTGAACGCGTCCAGATATGGTCAACGTCAACATCGCCCGCGAGTTCTTCCTGTTTGCCCGTGCGTCTATATGCAGAAGGGGAGGAGAGAGAGAGAGAGCACACATGGAACCCACCAGTAAGTGAAGGCGAATAGTACTAAAAATAATATTACATGTTATCCATTAACTAGGCCGTGGTAATATAAAAACATTATGTGAACAAAGGGGGTACAACAAACATTGCTATTCTACGTATGTTGCCTATTGACGTGCGGCTTGAAGGCCCGGTCGCATGTTCGATCCTCGTCCTTTATTTTTTAGTTTGTATATGGGTCAAAATTTGTTTCATGACATGTGGGCCCCTCAGTGTGTAGTTTGTAGCACTTTAATTTGTGGGTCGAAATTTGTTCCATTCCAAGTGGACTATCAGTGTGTAGTTTTGTAGCCTATTTATAACAATTAAAGAGAACAACATAGTTTTTTCAATAATACCATGGTGCGACGTTGAAGGCGACAAAGGACGTGCGAGAGAGCGATGACCGAGCCAGAGGGAAATCAACTAGGGGAGTTGCGTGGGTTGCAACGGCGCTTGGAGTAGTTTTGGGCCGAATGCTACAAAAATATAATCTGAACCGACCGGAATAAATGCCTACACAAATTAATCCAAGGTTGGAGTGCCCCTCGCAATGTAAATAGCCCCGGCTTTGCGAGGTATGGAGAGGTAGTAGCTTCAACGCGTGGAAGATACGGTATGAGAAAGCGAGGTCAATCGAGAGACATATAGATTGAGAGACAAAGTGAGCGTGGTCCAACATTCATTGAACAAATATATATGCTCGAGAGAGATATTGTCCGATTGAGCTTTTGGTAAGGGTAAGGGTTGTAAGATAGAGCTTGAGAGATGATCCAGTCACAGACGTGTATATATATTTTGTGCGTGGGAGGAAGCAAGGTCAACCGATCACATAGGGTCGCCGTGCAATCGAAAGAGTGAGACGGGTTGGAGAGAGTGACCTAGATAGACGATGTGCGTGAGAGAGTATACAATGTGAATAGGTCGAATTGGGCTCAACATGGTGATATATCGTTTTTGTCCGAGAAAGAGCGAGGTAAATCAAGACATACGGAAAGACAGAGATAGAGATAGAGAGAGAGAGAGAGATTGAGTGAGCGTGGCCCACCATGAGGTCGAAATAGTGGCGGTGGCTTGGATGGACTGACCTAGATAGACAATCTGCATGAGAGAGTATAGAGTGTGTCGATTGAGGCCCGAACAGGGAAATATATCATTTGTGTGTGATAGAAAACGAGGTTAAACGAGACTCAGATAAAGAGAGCTAGATTGAGCGAGTGTGGCCCGCCGTGCGGAAGAAAGAGTGAGACAGTCTCGATGGAGTGACCTAGATATACAATGTGCATTCGTGCGCATGAGAGGTTGGGGGGCTAGATAGGCAATGCATGTATTTAGCGCGAGAGGGTGAGAGGGAGAGGGGGGGGGGGGGGAGAGAGATAGAGCTCGGCATGGGGTGCATTGGAGTGTGTGTGAGGTAAATACATTTGGTAACAGGAGTGGAAAAAGGGGTTGTGTAGTTGAGAAACTTAGAGATCGAAACATGGAGAGAAAGAATAAACGTGTGTTGGAAACCGATAGCTTGCTAAGGTGGTTAGGAGAGGAAGATTGACCGTCACAGAAGTATCTAGCGTTTGTCTTGTGGCAGAGGCTAAAAACAACATTTGAATGTACATACTACAAGACTTAATATCGATGTTTCAATTCGGTGTACATTGTAAGATTTGAACCGAGGACCAGGCATACGAGTAATTATTTCGAATTCGTGCCATACTAAGTTTCGAAAAGTGGACATTGGCTCAATTTGTTGTGCTATTTTGTAGATCATATGTTTGAATCCATCCAAAAGTTTTCTCACTACCATGGTGTTCATCATATACATATGAATTTGTATTAAAAAAGTAGCGTGGATACAATGAAATGCGAAATCCACGTTAGAATTGGAGATCGCTACGTGACACACACTCTAATTCAACTAACTAACTACGTGACACACACTCTAATTCAAATAACTAATTATGTGACACACTCTAATCCATGTTAGCGTGGGTACCGTTTCTATTTTTTTTCAAATAACTCCTCATTAATTAATTTATAGTACTCCCTCTGTTCACTTCTATAAGACCTTGAAGATATTTCAGACAATGTGCAAAATAGTTAATTTTAAGTTATGCAAACGACTTACAAAAGTGAGCGGATGGAGTATCTCATTGAATGACTAATTATTGCAAGGAAAACACGGGCATGGTAATACATACAGATTCGTTTGCAAATGAAAGAAGATTCGTTTGCATTCTCAAATGTAAGCGCACCAGGCGGAGACCGAGAATTAGGTGGTGAGCGCTGCTTGATGCCTTAAAAGGCAACTGCCCTTGGGTGGCCCGACATGTGGGCCAGCCACTGTTGGGCCCACATGTCATGGACACAAAGGCAGGTGCCTTAAGGCACCAACGCATAGTCTGTCGGGGTGGTGGCGTGTGTCGGACGGGGCGTAGCACCCAGCCACCCACCCTAAAAAGGGCAGCGACAATATAAGTTCGCGCTTCCACATTTCGGATTGAAATATCTGGCGGCCCCAATTCCAGCCCTGCAAAATCTCTCTTCTCCACCGTCCCCTTCCGCGCCCAGATTGCTCAAATCCCTAATTCACCGCCATCCCTCGAATCGCCCCTCGTCTCGTCTCTTTCCCCACCGTTCCCCACCTCTGTGCTGGACGACGACGACGAAGACGACGGTCGCGCTTCACCACCGCACCGGAGCTACCTCATCTACGCCCTCGTCCACCGCACCGGGTGGTCCACCGACAACGTCGGCCGCCGCAACCGACGTGCCTCACAGACACCAAGTTCCACCGCATCAGGTGCGCTTCACCGACGCCGTCTCCCAGCTCACCGGGGCTACTTCACCGAGCACATCATCGCACCTCCGTCCCTGAGGCCGTTGGGGCTTCACCAACGGTCTCGTCCACCGCAACGTAGCGCTCCACTGCCACTCAAGATCTGCATCTGTGCGCGGCCAGCCAACGCCAGCGCATCACCCTCAACGGCTCTGAAGTGACCCGTACTCTAGCTAGGCGAGCATGCCCAAACGTCGGCCCGAACTAGGTATCCACACATCACTCCCTTGTGCCTTTGCATCGGCGATGTTTGGATATCCTTTCACCGCTCTCTTAGCTTACACGCCTATGCAACTCGACTTTAACTCTTATTTCTTACGGAGATATCATCTGAAACAAGCAAATCCATTTTTAGTGAAGCATGACGGCGCTACGTGATATAGAACACATCCTGCACACCCGTATAACCTTGTAAGTATCTGTCCTCCGGTACAACATCAAGGTCGATTCCTCTTATTTGATCAACCATTCGCCGTGTCAAAAATGCAGAGGGGGATGCAAGGAGAACAAGGCCCGCACATCCAAGCAAGTGGTAACATGGACTTGTACATGGAACATCCCAAGCGCAAGCAGAGCTGCAGTGAGCCTGTACAACGAGCTAGCGTAAGTCCCTGCATTTCATTTAGTTTGTACTGGCATTCGTGTATGATTTGTGTGCAGTGGCTAATCCACGAATTCAAGTTACCAGGGGCGAACATTTAACTTAAAAAATACGAAGGCACTTGCACTCCGGAAATCAACATAACTTGAGAAATGTGAAGCTACATGCACTTTGAAAACCAGCTAATGATCCAAAGTAGTTCAGATTATAAACACTAAATGATGCAAGCACCAAAACATACAAAATGCAACATGGTGTACAAGGACTACAAACATGGTCTGTACCGCTTGAATTATTCGTTCTCTGGCTGAAAATATCGAAGTGTAATTGCACGTATAACCAGTGCGCAAACTGCATATCAATATATCTATCCTGCACAAGTATGCCAATAGTTTCAAACAACAGATTAGAAAAGTATTTATGCTATGTTGTCATGATATGGGGACTTTCTGGTTGATGGCCTCGACATTTCCTCAAGCTATGAAAATGCACTATAATTTTCTTGTCATCAATGCCTGCAAATCTCTGTCTCTCTCAACATAGTAGATCATCATTAGACACTAAATCCTTCAATGAGCTTTCAAAATGCTTGCATTAGATCCCTCATTAGACACTATATGTTCATCACCAGGAGCATGTAAAATGTTTGCATCAAATCCTTCATTAGCGATGCATTCATTAGACACTTGAGCTCAAGAACAACATGAGCTTGTATGTTTGCACGGAAACTTGATTAGATACATCAGATTCAGTCGATTCGGTATTGATTGGGGAGTTATAAAATAAGTAGAAATTGGTTTCATTTTCTCATAGATTCCCTACATACAAGCAGTTTTACAACACCATCAGGTTTAACTATTGGCCAGAAATTGAAGAGTTGAATTAGATATAATCAGGGATGTGATGTACCTGCTCGTTGCGCATGCTACTCTTGCAAGCTGCACTGCTCTGCTTATGCGCAAGCTCGATGCCATGCCCGTCTTTGCCGCTTGTTGCCTCCCACGAGCTACACCTGTGGTTGGATCTTCATCTTCTTGTCCTTCCGTTCGCTTGAAGCCCGGCGACCGCCCTCCAAGGAGGGCGCGAGGAAGTGTTGTGTCGGTCTGTCCAGCGGCGGCTAGGTCAGGAGCGAACCAGACCGGAGGCTGTAGCGAATGAATTGAGATTTTTCCTGTTGTCGAGCGATATGGGAGGCGCTTGTTTGGGCCGCGAGCCTGCTATAGGGCCTGCCTTGCACTTATGTTATTGGCCCATCCAAATTGAAACATTTTTCTTCATTTTTTACATTGCCTGCTCGTGCGTTGGGACGAAAAAACTAGCGTGGGCCAACCTGGACGACTCAAACTAGGTGCACACTTTCCAGCCACCGAGGCGGCCGCCCATACCAGCCCCTATGGTGGCGTCGCCCCTTTTTGCGTGTATGATTGGATAGTGAAAAATATTCCAGGGGCTCTTTTGATTTACCCACAGAATGGTTGAATTTCTTGTTTCTATGAACCGAGTTCGCCAATAATGTGAAGGATGCCAGTCTTTTCATCCTATTGTAGATTTCTTAGATCTCGATATGCCAAAAGTAATCGCATGAAATATACAGTAAAAGCCAGTGTGATGTGTTTGGCTACAACTAGTCTGACTACACATTCTCATATAACATATCAAGGACGCACCATCTTACCAGATTAACCATTCGACTTACCCATGTAGTGTGGGAAGAAAGAAGTATTGGGACTGCGTATCCAAGCAATTGATGCCATGGACTCCTTTGTACAACCTTGTAAAAAAAAGAAGTTGCAGTGTGCCTGCATAAAGAACTAGCGTAAGTTCAGTTACACGCTTCTCGAATTTTAGTTAGCCACTTATTGCAAAATTGTTCAATTCGTTGCTTGGCTTAATTTAGTTTGCTATTGATTACATAATGGCATAGCCTGTTAATCATATTGTAGACTGCGCCTATCTATGTGTTTGATACTTACTGTTAAGAATTACCTGTTTGCCTTAACTTAAATATCTACTTGTTTGTTTAACTGCTTTGCTGCTACAACAACGGGTTACAATGATGTTAATAACTAGTACTTTTTAGCATCCAATTGAAACTATTTAATTCCTTGTTTGTTTAACTGGTTTGCTGTTATAACTCCCAGTTGAGATGTTTTGCTAACTTAAACTTTTCTGAATCCAATCGGAACTTTAATGGCAAAACAGGTTAGCCCAAGATCAAAGAGCGAGGTCCCCATGGACGTTGCATCATCCCACAGCAAAGGGCACCGCCCAATCGTGCATTATGAATTGCCAACACTGATGCTCTAGAGGCTAAACTAGTGGTAGAAAGAGATTCTGCATACGCACTTAGAGATGAAGTTGACATGTTGAGGAAGCAAACAACACAATCACAAGCGATTACTCAAGACAACCATTAAATATTTGGTGGATTTCAAAATGAAGCAAGCTGAGACTGATCAGATTGTTAAGGTCTGAAGGAAAAAGGAAATTAAATTCCTACTTGGTAAATCATAGGTGAAATGTTCTTTCCATAGTTGAATAACCTTTGTGTTGTCTGTTCATGTAATCAATCAAACCATTTGTTTTGGAGATCATGTAATAATTGTTTTTTTTGTTTTTTTTGGTTTGTAATTTTATTTGAGCACAAGTCTGTATTAATTGATAAGACTCGGAGACATTTCATTTGGATTGCTGTGCGGACCTTCAAATATGTTAATCGGGCTGAATGTGCATTCAGCAATAGTAGTAGTATAGATGGACCATAAGTGGCACGCATCGGAAAGGGCCAAGATGCTTTGTCTAAAAAGCGGATTTTGTTGTAGCCAAAAAAAAGTAAGCGACCTGGCTTATGTATGTTAGTTGATATTATTGATCCATATAATCTATAAGTGTTTATATGTCTGTTAGTTCTGTACATTCTTGGTTGATTGACTCGGTATTTGAATCTTGATACATCGCTTGTGTACATATCTAAATGGGAGTACACATTATGCTGCGTGTGAAATTTGAGTTGGACATGAAGTGTTCCAAATATTCGAGTTCACCTTAAACTGGATACTAGTTTCTGAATTTGAGTATCGGCATTTGTAACCCATATTGACATCTTTGTCGTCCTTTCGAAGATATATAAAAACACATAGAATGATTTATAAAGATTCATATAGGAATACAAAATGGATTCGAATTTAGTTGCCAGGGTAAACGTGGATGCTTATTGTCCCAAAATTCGAAAGAAGCAAAAAAATGTCCATTCCCACATCGGCTGCCCAAAGCCAAGTGTTTGAGAGATGGAAATTACTGTCTACCCGTTACACGGACAATCCATCGGCCCGATTTCCACTTCTCTAAATAGGGGTAGGTTAGTAACTTCAATTAAACGTGACACGACCGCCTCTGAGCCCATTCCGACACGGTGGGCGTCAAACATGGTGACAAAACACATTTGATTCAAGCTCGCCGAAATACCTCTGTTTCTCCCTCCATTCCCCATTCATACACGATGGGCGGCAAAACAAACTCGACTCGGCCGAAATCGATGTAGGCAAATATTTTCAATAGGGGCAGGTTTGTAACTTCACTCGGACGTGACACAACCGCCCTGCCTATCAGCCCCGTTCATACACCGTGGGCGCCAACCATGGGCGCCAACCACCCTCTCCTCGCCCGAAATTGCTGCAGGCAAATATTGGCGAGATCTTGAGATTACCGTCGTATCCCCAACCGGCGAGGCGTCCAAATTTTAAACGGGGGCTAAGTTCGTAACTTTCCCATATTTCATACTGAGGCGTCCCAAAAAGATGGTTCCCGTACCTCTCCTCCATTTTCCCATTCATACACCGTCCGGCGCTTAGAACACCCCATCCCCACACCAGCCTCCGTCCGCCACCCCATCCATCGCCGCGTCCTCCACCACATCCATCACCACCGTCCTCCACCATGCGGGCGCCTACCAAGACCGTGTTGTCCATCGCTAGAGATGGGCGTTTCTCATCCACGGCTGACGGACCAATAGCCTTACACGCGTCCTCTCGCTTCATCGGCATCGTGCGTCCTCTTTGCCGGGGCCGCTCACACGACCTTCTCTTCCACCGCATAGCAGGACTTATCCCCGATGCACCCGTCTACCGCCGCAGAATCTGCTTCAACGCCACCGACAGCCATCGCACCCCGATGCCTACAGCGCCGCAAGAGAGGTGGTACTTCATATCTCCTGAACTTTTTGATCTCAACGGAAAATAGATCTTAACTTGGTTACTCTACTTTCTTTTCAGCTCTTAGAATTTAGTTCTTAGTTCAAGCAAACAATGGATGCTAAATATCATTTCTCGCATTCTGACTTCAAATCTGCCATGGCACAGCCATAATCTGGTTTAATTGATCATGCTTAGGGTTTAATTGATCATGTTGGTTCCGTGGTGGTTTCTTTAATAGAAATCGGAGGGTAAACCCTCTTTTGCTAAAAAAATATGCTTAGAGTTTCCCCCTTTTATGATCACTATACGATCAGACTACGTGCTTCGTGTCATAATAACACTGCTCCACGCATCAAGCTAAACAAGCTTAGATGTTCAAATACGAATCTGATATTATTAAAACAGACTTGTTTAATTGGTCAGCTAAATGTTCCTAAATTAGTTTCGAAAATGCATGTTCGCCGCTCGGGTGTGTATCTCTGAGGGTGCCCACGGTGGGCAGCCCACCACAGGGATTTTGGGTCCTCCAGGGCCCCAATTCCCTCTGTTCTGCAAGGCCGATCTCTACTACCGGCCGCTTTGCCTCGCCCGGCGACTTGCCGTCCCAGACGACATGACTCTAGGAGGAGACGCCCGGACTAACGGGAGGCCGAGAGCCGCTTCGCCCAGCGTCACCGCTTCCAGGCGCGCCGCCGTGCCTACCTTCCCGATCCGTTCAGGGCTCGGCGTGCAACACCCACCAAGCCAACCCGATTTATCACGAGATCGTCCTCAACACTCAGCAGCCACTCCTTATCACCCATTTTCTAATTGATTCATTACTCATTAGGCAGAATTGTCATTAGGGTTTGTTGTGTGCTCAGTGCTACCTACACTTAATGGTTCGAGATGTATTAGGCACTACCAACACTCCACCCTTGAAGCTAAACATTACGCCACTCATAATTGCTTAGTTTATTTGTTCAAATACGAATTTCATATGATTCTAATGTTCCTACTTCAGTTTTGAAATGTGTGCCTTCCTGTTATAGAGACATAAGGGGTTTGTATTTCTGTGTGTGGTCTGGTCAGCACGGTTGGGAAGGTGAACTTTGCATATGCAGGGGTTTATAGGGAGACACTCTCTGAGTTGAATCTTCAATTCATACCATAGATAATCGACTAATTTTATGTTTTCATGAATCTCAGATTCTGAACAGCATCATAATGATTATGAGCTTGCGCGCATGAAAAGAATAAAGCGAGAACAATGCCATGGCCGTCAAACTTGGCATTAAGCGTGAAATCAAGTGCGGATGCAATGCAATGCAAGCGCTCTCCACCTACAGATTCATGATCGTAATATGATCCTACTAGTGATTACGAGCTAGAGGGAGACCCTAAGTCAATGTAGCTCCCTAGTGGAGGAGTCGAGGAAGATGCCCTATCTTATTCACCCATCAAGGTACTTGCTCTAACTTTCGAAGGTTACATTGCTCGCTTTTATATCTTGCAACTGATGCTTTGCATTGCTTCTACTTTGTTGAACTGCCATTAGCTTAGTTTACACATCGTGTATGTGAACACGCCCTGCCTATCCATTTTCAGTACATATTCCATCTGTCATCATACCATATTTATCCATTCAAATGCTGCTCTTGTGTATCAGACATTCAAAAGGAAGAGGACGATTGCTGATCGTGGAGGAGCACAAGCAAAGTATTTGGAAAAGCTAGTGGCACCTGATAAATCAAATAGCCCATTAGGTGTAGTTGCAATATCACCTGACCCACAAAATACCCCAACTCTAGCAGACTCTAGCCCTACTACCTTTGGTCATTTACGATGCCCCAACTCAATGAGACCCCAACTGCAGCAAAGCAGTATGATTATGCAGTTGACATAGCACCGGTATGTCTGACATAAAACCCCATTCCGGCAAAGAGTACACCAAATCCAGTTGCCAAATCCTTTTCGAACAGAGAGAGCCCCAATTGCAGCAAATAGGACCCTATTCCATTTCTTCCCAGTTTAGATGACGAAGCTAATGTTGTTGTCGGGAACTTTGTGCGCATCTTTCCTTCATGGAAAGATTATACCGCGGGCACAGAACAATTTCCAGTCTTCCTCCGCAACTTACCCGTAAGTAATGTACTAATGTTATTCATGGTAATTATTGCATATGTTTCTGCTGACAGAAGACACAAGATTTCATTCTTTTAAATAGGCGAGGAGCAAACTAGATTGTGATGACGAGCAAGAGTTGGTTGCGCTTTTCTAGCACTTTCGTTGATGAAGTATCGTTCCTACGAGGCAAGCGCGCCGATGGCAAGCCTACGAGCGAAATTTCTGTAAAGTCTCCGTGCTACTTTTATCAGACGGTGACTGGAATAATCTTTTTACACATTGGTCTCGGCTGCAGCGTAAGGTACTGTCTATGATATCACATCACAATTTGAACTACATTTCTGCATTTGGCTTAATGTCTCACTTGTATGAAAACTGTTAGCAAAAGAACATTCGTTCTCAAGGGACCACAGAATCTCGCAACTATACTGCACACTTCATTGCTCTTGTGAGTACCTCTTGCCCTGTATGACCATACTTACTTTCATAGCTGTTTGATTATGTAGCATCACTACACATGTTAGCCTCGTAATCGTCCATTTGGTGGACATTATAAGATCTGTCGGAGTAATGGGCCATGGGTAGGCAAAACCGAGCCCCCGGACCTTTCAAAGACATCAGGGCAGGCTGCGCCCCTCAAGACCCCAAGACGAAGAGCCGCTTCTGAGAGTCGGCGGCCGAGCCGCCGACTGCCCCTCACGGCCGAGTCCCAAAGATGGCTTCGAGATAAGCCGACTACCAACTGGCGGCTTCCAGAGAAGCCGGCTATGGGGAGACGGCCCGCAACTCCCACCACTTCCTGCCTACGCAGCTACGGACGGGATGGGGTACGGCCGCCGCGCGGCCCGTCCCTGCCCCCTTCACGAAGGGCAGGCATGGCCACAGTGCGTCGTACCGACGGAGATCTCCGTCCGGCGTGACACTGTTGCCATACCGGCCCTGACATCAGCCCCATGGGCGGCGCCCTGAGCCCTGACGGCTGTCTGCATGCGACCCAGAGCGGTGGGACCGCTGTCGGCGGGGGTGCAGAAGACGGCTAGAGCGCCACAAAGCCGGACCCGTTGGGAGTCGGCCCCCAGGAGTCGGCCGGCCCCTCCCACGGGTCCCGCACGCCATTAACCAGACGAGACAGGGAATGGCAACAGTGATCGCCCGTCAGGAGGTGGCACTGTTGCCATGAACCCATGACCAAGCCAGCGTCACTAGAGGCGCGGCTACAGTAATCCGCAGCCGGCAAGACCCGCCCGCGGCGGACAGGGCTTGTCGGCCCCATGCTGAGTCCGTCTGCGGGGCCCACTAGTCGGCGGGCCCCAGCAGTCGGCGGAGAAGACGGCAACCTGAGAGACAGACGGCCGGGACCGGCGCCCAGCCAGATTACCATTGTACCCCCGGGGGTTAGGCCTATATAAACCCCCCGGGGCACCCATGCAAGAGGTTGGACCCTGGTAGTTTTAGACACACATAGAGGAAGAGAAGAGCTAGCCGTGCCTTCTCCTTCCTCACCCCGAACAACTCAAGGAGCAACCTTGTACCCACTTTGCCATAGTGATCATGCGGAGACCCCGCAGAGCGGTAATGAGTAGGGGTATTATCTCCATGGAGAGCCACGAAGTTGGGTAAGATCCGCGGCGTGCATGCCTTCGCCTCATCCGTTTCGAGCACCGGCGACGTTCTACTCGCCCCACCATGATAAGACATCCTTTGGCATATATCGCACGACACCCCCGACATTTGGCGCCCACCGTGGGGCTAGGTGCACCGTCGTTCGGAGATCTGTTTTGGACGGGAACCCTCTTCCTCCCAGCGAGCGCAGCCAGCCCGGCACGCCCGAGGCAGGTCTGCGCCGATCACGTTACGGCGCTTGAGATCGCTTCGCGGCCAGCTGCCTCGCTGAACTTGTCGGCGAGGTTCGCCTCTCCGACGAGCCTGCATCCGACGCAGTCACAGGCGGCCCCGAGAGCCTCCTCGCGGGCCTCCTCGACCAACTCCACGTCGCCGGCGAGCCTGCCACGGACTTGGAGTCCGTAGGCTCCACCGACCCGATGCTGGTCGACTCCGACACCGCGTCGCTCGACGCGTTCCCTACCAACGTGGTGGTCTACGACGAGCCGCTCCATCGCGCGAAGAGCGGCGGAAGCACCGTCATAGAGGTGCTCGTCATCGGTCATGGCGAGCATTCCGGCGAAGGAGCTCATGACCCTCTCGACGCGGCTCTGCAAGACTTGACCGCACCTATTCCGGAAGACGCTGACGCCGAGATGCTGGAGGCACGCCGCCTTCATTGCCGGCGCGCGAGGAAGCTGGCAAGCATGAGACGCTTGTCAGAAGCCTACCAGCGTGAAATGGATCGCGCTGTAAGCGGCTCGCCGGCCGCGATTGGGCCTAGCCGCCTAGGCGCGGTCCAACAGCGCAGCGTGGCCATCGCCAACCTATTCGGGGCCAATCGCCCTGTGTACGCCACGCCTGCGGAGAACATCCGCGCCACCTAGGCGGCGGCGGACGATCTGGACAACTTCGAGGGTGAGGAGCGCCGCCTGATGACGGAGCGAGTCCAGCAGCTCCTCGACGCGGCTGCCGCGCAGAACGAGGCCGGCTGCCGCACGGAGGCGCCGCAACGACAAAACGACGACCTGCCTCCCCGCCGAGATTAGGGTGCGACGTCTCGGACACCGACTGGCGGTGTCTGCGGAAGAAAAAACAAGGATCCGGCTGTCAGCCACAGTCGGACTCACATCTCCATCGAGCGCGACCAAGACGGCCACCCAAGAGCAGTAGAACGGCGGGACGACTATCTGCCTCCTCCTCCTCGCAAAGAAAGGTGAGTCTCCCCGCCACCCGTCGAGCATCCGACTCTCGGCGACCGCCTTGCCGCCGAGAGGGAGTCGGAGAAAACGACGCCCGCCACCGGATCGACCGACTCCACCGATCCCTGGCGCTGGAAGAAGAAGACGAGTTGGGTCCGCCCTGTTTCGGACCTCGCATCCGAGACGAGCCCTTTCCCAGAGGGTTCACGCTCCCCCGAGATACACCCAAGTACACCGGCTCCGTGAAGCCGGAAGACTGGTTGGTCGACTACTCCACGGCCGTCAACATAGCAAACGGCAACAAGCGTGTTGCCGTAAAGTATGTTCCGCTCATGGTTGAACAGCATGAAGCCCCGCAGCATCAACAGCTGGGTCGACTTCACCGAAGCCTTTGTCCGCAACTTCACGAGCACGTACAAGTGACCTCCCAAGCCTCGTCAGCTTTCCTTGTGCGTGCAAGGCCCCAACGAGTCGACCCGCGACTACCTCACGCGCTGGGCCGAGCTTCGGAACTCCTGCGAGGGCATGCACGAGGTGCAAGCTATCGAGTACTTCACCGCTGGTGCGAGAAGGCACTCTCCTCAAGCACAAGCTCCTTTGGCGACGGCAGGAGACCCTCGACGAGCTGCTGATCATAGCAGACAAGTACGCCACAGCCGGCTCCTCCATGAAGGCGGAGATTGAAGTCAGTGCGACCGGCAAAGTGGCTCCTCAGGCTCCCAGAACTCCGGCTTGAGACGCCCGATCGGCGGCAACAGAAGAACAATCCTGGCGCAAGGCCCTACCCCGGCTTCCAAAGAGCCAAAGATGTCGCCCGATTCATGAGTCGGTTGGGTGAGAAAGCTCTCCCTTTATACCAGCTCATGAAGAAGACGACCTTCTTCGAATGGAACCACAAGGCGGACGAAGCTTTTCTCCAGTTGAAGAAAATGCTGACTACTCCCCCTGTCTTTGGCGGCCCCGACTCCTAAAGAGCCCATGCTCCTGTACATTGCTGCCACTAACCGGGTAGTCATACAGTCCATTGTAGTTGAGCGCAAGGAGGAAGGCAAGGCGCTACCTGTCGAAGACGGTATATTACTGGTAATCTGCCGACCTCCAAGCAGAACTACCCCCACTACCAGAAGATGTGCTACGGCGTGCACTTTGCCACCAAGAAGTTGAAGCCTTACTTTCAAGAGCATCTGATCACTGTGGTTTGCACAACCCCACTAGCCGATATCATCAGAAGCCGAGATGCTTCTGGCCAAGTGGCCAAATGGGCCATAGAGCTGGCCCCCTACACCATCTATTACCAGCCCGCACCGCCATCAAGTCACAAGCACTGGCCGACTTCCTCGTCGACTGGGCCGAGACCCAGTACCTGCCGCCAGCGCCCGACTCCGCTCATTGGCGGATGCATTTCGATGGCTCCAAGATGCGCACCGGCTTGGGAGCCGGCGTTGTCCTCACTTCCCCCAAAGGCGACAATCTCAAGTATGCGCTGCAGATCCATTTCGCCGCCTCCAACAACGTCGCCGAATACGAGGCGCTCATTCACGGATCCTGTGTTATGGCGACTCCGACTTGGTGGTCCAACAGTCATTTGGCGACTGGGACGCCAAAGATGCAAACATGGTGAGCTACCGTTTCCTGGTACAACAACTCAGTGGATATTTTGAGGGGTGCGAGTTCCTTCACGTGCCAAGAAATGACAACGACCAAGCAGACACCACAGCACGAATCGGCTCCACCCGCCAGCAATACCATCGGCGTCGCCCTTGACGCCTCCTCAAGCCATCTGTCAAGCCTTCACGTAATCAGATTCCATTTTTGTGTCGGCTCCCCTGAAGAAGTCAGATCCGACTCAAGAGCCTCAGCAGACGGCACGAGAATTCTTACAGATGGCTCCAAGAATGCCGCAGCCGAAGCTGGCCCGGGGACTTCAGAACCCGGCCCGGGGACTGCAGCAACCGTTGCGAAGACCCCAGAGCTCGGCCCGGGGACTGCACTAGTCCGCCCGGGGACTTCATCAACCCAGCAAGCGGCCGCAGACTCCAGCCCACCGCCTCCCAGCCCAGCCGCCCTCCTCCAAGTAGCAGTACTGGCAGTTGAAGAAATAGCAGCACCCTCATGGGCCCAGCCCATCCTGAAGTTCCTAGTAAGCAGAGAGCTACCAACCGACGAAATCTTGGCTCGGCAAGTACAACACCGAGCGGCAGCCTACACCATAGTCAACAGAGAGCTGGTCAGCGGCGTCACTTTGGTGTCTACCGGCGTTGCGTCAAGCGAGGAAACAAGGCCAGCGATTCTTGAAGACATTCATCAAGGCGGTCACGGCCACCATGCAGCCTCAAGAGCACTCGTCGCCAAAGCCTTCCGGGACGGTTTCTTCTGGCCAACTGCCCTAGAAGAGGCCAAGGAATTAGTCAAAAAATGCAAGGGGTGCCAGATGTTCTGCTCCAAGCCGTGTCAGCCGGCTTCCGCGCTCAAGACTATCCCCATCGCCTGGCCCTTTGCTGTTTGGGGCCTGGACATGGTGGGACCATTCAAAGCAGCACGAGGCGGCCTAACTCACTTACTTGTCGCGGTGGACAAGTTCACCAAGTGGATAGAAGTAAAGCCCATCAAGAAGTTGAATGGTCCAACTGCAGTGACTTTCATCGCCGACATCATGACTCGGTACGGCGTACCACACAGCATCATCACCGACAATGGCACAAATTTTGCCAAAGGCATACGCCCGTTCTGCGACGCAAAGGCATCTGGCTGGACTTAGCGTCCGTTGCCCACCGCGATCAAGCGGCCAGGTAGAAGCGAGCAAACGGCCTCATCATGCGGCATCAAGCCTCGGTCGAACCACTTTGGAAGCGTTCGGCTGTTGGCTTGATGAGTTGCCAGCCGTCCTCTAGAGTTTGCGCACGACTCCGAACAAGTCAACTGGCTTCACACCTTTCTTCCTCGTCTACGGTCTTTGAAGCCGTCATCCCAACGGACATAGAGTTCGACTCCGCGAGTCACCATGTACACCGAGGAGGAAGCGAGAAGAAGCACGTCAAGACGGTGTTGATCTGCTGGAAGAGGGCGACTTGTTGGCACTCGGCCGGTCCAACATCTACGATGAAACTTGCGCCGCTACTACAACAGGAAGGTCAAGCCGAGATCTTTCCAAGAGGGCGACCTTGTGCTCACGGCTGATCCAGCGAACAGCCGGCCAACCTGGTGTCGGCGCCTATAGGAAGGCCCCTTCATTATCAGCAAAGTGCGAGCAACGACTCCTACTACCTGATCGGCCTTCGAAGCCCGAGCACGCATAAGAGGGACGACTCCGGCAAAGAGGCGGAGCGGCCATGGAATGCGAATCTTCTCACGAAGATTTTCTGATTGATGCAGTATGTACCACGCTACCTTTTGTGTTAAAGTACCAAGACTTTGGGCCCCCCGAGACGAGCTCGAGGACTGCCCTTTTTTCTTATCTGTATGATAAGAATTATGCCTTCGAGTATGTTACTCTTTGTTATGCCGCTTGGCACCGATTTTGACTAGTCGACCCGGGGACTCGCCGCCTCGCGCTATGGAATGCTTCCTGCAGTCAGACAAGTAGTGTGTGGTGCCTAAGCCGTCTCATGTCGAAGCCGAGCTTCATGAGCGGCTATGCAGTGGGCAGGAGTAAGGAAGAATGGGCGCCCACATGAAAAATGGCTAAGGACCCAAAGCATAAACACAGCTTACGGCGGCTTCCAGCCTCTCTTCGCAAAGCCGACTCTTGAGTAGTCGGCTTGCCACTTTCTATCCAACTTGTTAAAAAGACTCTAAAAAATGGCCAAATACTTGCCTTCCCAAGAGTAGCCAAGCACTTGATCCAAACGGCCGATCCATGAAGCGGTTGTCAAATGGCAAAGCGGCGACTAAGGGAAGGCGGCAAGAAAAAAAAGCCATAGGAGCAATGAGCAAGGAAAGATAGAATTAGGATAATATATACACAGCATAGGCCCTTGGCCGAATCTTCGAGCAGAAGTTCAAAATACACTCCGCGGGTGGAATTGTGCGAATTAACAAGTTTTTCAAAGACTACTAAAGCAGATAAAATAAAGGCAAGACGGCAGCCTAGGAAGCGGCAGACGGGTTTGGAGGGCCGGAGGAGACGGCGGTGTCAGGCGCCGGGGCGGCCGGCTGGGCAGCCTCGGCTTGATCATCTCAGGTGGCAGCCGGCCCAGTCGGGCGCGGCTCGTTGCTGGAGGCGCAGTCGAGCTAAGGCTGGTCGCCCGCTCCGTCTTCTGGCGCCTCCGTCTTGCCTCCGTCTCGCCTCCGTCCTCCGCCTCGCCTTCCTCCTCCGCGCTGGAGCCGATCACCTCCGCCGAGTCCTCGTCATAATCCGGGTTCATCCCGAACCACTCCGGTGGCGCCTCCCCGCCGTCCTCAGCCCGCTCAGGGACGAAGACGCTGGTGTCCGTGTAGTCGGCGATCGCCGCCGCATGCTTTCGGCGAGGCGTCTTCCGCAAGCCGGCAGCTCCGCTGGGCCTCGGACCGGAACGCAGCCAGCCGGTCCAGATCTAGCCCTGGATACCACGCCTTGACGAATTCCAAGGCCCGGAGCGCTCCAGCCCGGGCCGAGGAACTCTTCCAGGCCTCAAGACGGCCAGCCGCGAACTCCAGCCAGTCGGCGGTCCGACTAGGAGTGCGCAGAACCGGCATGTCTGGCCATAGGGCAGCGATCGCCTGGGCGCCGACACGTTGAAGCCGGCGCAACATCCGATGGGCCGGCCGCAGACGAGCCTCGATGCTCAGAAGCTGCTTTCGTCAAGGGTCCGGGCGTTGGTAGCAATCTCCGCACCATTTGCCCTCCGCCTCGCGATCAGCCTCGATGGCGGTTGGCCGCTGCGTATGGCGGGGAAGAAGTACGCCAAGGCGAAAAAAGAAGCAAGTCAAAAATCAGGAGTCGGCCCGACCTATAGTCAGCGGCTCAAAGAAAGAAAGTAAAGAAACTCACCGTCGGCGATGTCCTCGATTTCATGGAAGCGGAGGTCAGCTGTGCCTCCTTGTCGATCCGGGAGGCGCTACGCTTCGAACTCGGCTAGGAGAGCAGCCTCTTTCTTCTCCGCCTCGTCCTGTGCCTTCTTAAGCAGCTCCCTTTGCTCCGCCAGCTGCGTAGCTAACAGGTCGCGCTCTGCGGCGAGCTTGTTGCACTCCTCCCCCTTGGCATGCAAGGCGGTGTCGGCTGCGCCCAGCTGCCGTCAGAGAGTGGCGTTGGCCTCTGAAGAATAAAAAGGAAAAGGACGTTAAAGTCGTCAACTAAGAAGGTCGCCGGGAAGATTCGGCCCGATTGCTCAGCAGTCGGCCCGAATCTCGGGGACTACAGCCAGCAGTGCGCCAGCCGCCTTGAAGAAGAAAGAAGACTCACCCCGGCTCCTCGACAAGTCGGCGGTCCGCTTGCCCAGCTCCTCGACATTGCGGTTGAAGGCAGTGACGCGGAGGTTGTGATACTCCTTTGATAAGCATTTCACACAAAGGTGAATATGTGGGATTCATCAGATGGAGTTCCGAGCCGCCTGCTCAGCAGCCGGCCCGAAACTCGGGGACTACACCCAGTGGGTGCGCTGGCGCGCCCCCATAGAGAAGAACAAGAAAATACTCAAAGAAGAAAATATACCCGAATGGCGGTTCGCGACGCTTGAGTGCATTGGTGCGATTACGGATGGCGTCGCCCTCGGCTCGCGGCTTCGCTGAGCGTCGAAGTGCACTGGTTCAGCGGGGCTGTGCTGCCTCCTCGCACCCTGTGAGCGCGGCGCTTGTCGCCTCGGCGTCTGGGATGGCGAGCTGGCAGCGCCGGTCTCCAAAGGCGTGGCGCCCGGTTGCCTTCTCAAGGCGGCCTTGTGGCGGCGACTTGAAGGGCAACCGCCCGCGGCCTCGTCTTCAGTCGGCGGCACCGGTGGGTCCGCCTGCTGTTTACCTCGCGCGCTCCCAGACGGCGGCGGAGGCGGCGGTGGCAGCACGGTCGTGCCCGACATGGAGGCCTCGGCGCCTTCCCTCTCCATGCCGGGGAACTCGCTGCCGGCTCCCTTCGTCTGCCCCGTGAACTCTGGCGGCGGCGGCGCGGAGCTCAGCGGGGTGACGAAACGCGCCGATTGGGCAGCGCTGCCTCCTCGGCCCGCCCGCTTTGCGCGGCAGCGGCTTCAGCCTCATCCGGCTTCCTCTGGCGGAAGCCGCCGCCTTCTCAGCCTCCGCCTTCTCCAGGCAGGCGGCTTCTATCTCGTCGCGCTTCTCCTACGCATTTCGCTCCGTCGCCTCCCGGAGGTCGGCGGCGGGGTCAATCCGCCGAGTATTGGCGGACGTCTCTGCCGACCCCATGACAGAGGCGGCGGCGACCCTCTCTAAAATAAGGGGAGCCCTGATGCGAGGAAGAGGTGTAAAAGATTTGGACAAGATTCACCAGAAGAGAACAAGACAAAAGCAGAAGCACTTACGCGGAGACCAGTGGCGGCTTTTTCACTTCCTTGCGGAAGTGATTAGCCTTTGCGACCGCCTCTTCCCGCTTGGTCGCGGCAGCCGTCCCCTTAAACTTCTTCGACCGGCCGCCAAGCAAGCTTGGCCCGGCGCGGTGCTTCTTCACGCCGCCTCGACCACCCAAGCCGGCGGAGGAACTCGCGCCCGGCTGGCCGACCTTCGGTTGGGGGCGTGGGACGACTTCCCCCTCGCCATCATCTTCAGGCCAGTCGGCGAAGGTAGCCGAGGGCCTGACGTCGTCAGACCCTCCTCCTCCTCCTTCGGCGTCGGCCTCCATCGCCGCCGCCCCCAGGTCAGGGTCGTCGATGTCGCTCTCCGCCCGGTCGGGGACGAATTCACGGGCCGGCCCCGTGGCGCCGGCTGAGGGCTGCATGAGGGGGTTCTAACTCAGAAAAACCAAAAAAGATCATAGGTCGGATTATTTGGAAAAGAAAGCGAAGAGGAAGAGGCGACTTACCACAGGCAGGGGGTTGGCGCCTTGAGCGATGCGGCTCCTTGCGAACGCCAATCCGCCGTGAGATTACGATTCGCCATAAAGTTCACCGTGTCCGCCACCTCCACGTGGGGCATGTCCTTGGAGCATAAATGGCGGGGTCCCGGTGGCGATCATCTCCGGATCAGATGAGAGTCGGCCAAGCGGAAGAGACTTCAGCGCGCCGAAAGCTGACGGCGAGGTCGGCCCCGGTCGAAGCCCTCCGATTGCGTCGGCACTCGGTCGCAGCGACGATGGCGGCGCCAATGAGTCGGCGTCTGGCGGTGGGACCAGTGAGAGCCTCCCGCCGATCTGTTGGCTTCCTAAGGCGGCAGATTAACCCAGTCGCCTTTTGGAGCGACGTTCTTCACATAGAAGTAGGATTGCTGCCACATCTTCACCGACTTGATCAGCGGAATGGTGGGAAACGGGTTGTCGGCCACCGGTCTCCGCATCACGATGAAGGTGCCACACAGAGCTGGCACGCCGGCGACGTGCGTGCCGAGCTTGATCGGAAGAATTCCCCACAGCTCGATGGTGGGGGAGAACGCCGAGAAGCCTTCCGGCAGAAGCGGCGAAACAGCTAGCAGCACCACCGTATTCAGAGTGAGGTGGTGCGGCTTGCGCCCGTGGAACTCCAAGAAGGCGCGGAAGAAGCCGCTCGCCGGCAGCCCTAGGCCGCGCATGAGGTGCGAGCGGAATACGACCCGCTCGCCCTCCTCCGGCGCCGGTGTTATTTCACCCGCTAGCGCGGCACGGGTCCGCACTAGGCTCTTGCCGGGAAGGCGGCGCGTCTGGCGGAGGAATTCGATGTGGTCGTCATCCACCTCGGAGCCGTCCCACACGCCGGAGCGTGCGGCAGGAGGTGCGGCGGCGGAGGAAGAGCTCATCGCCGCGGCGTGGCGTGGTTCGGCGCGGCGGCAGCAAGAGGGAGAAGAAGCAAGTGGAAGCGGGGGAAGCAGGGAGATGGGTGCGCGTGCTTCACCGCCCCCCTCCTCCCGCCTACTTATAGGCTCATGGGCTGAGAAGCCGAGGGGGCGGGCGTGGGATTAGCTGCGCCTAGGACCCCACACCCCCACGATCTAACCCATGAAGTTACTGCACGCAATAATGACGTGGGAACCCCAACCGCCCGCACGGCCGCAACGGATCCATTCGCGTGCCGAGGCGTGGTAGTGGCGGGTCCTGCCTGACGACCTGTCTCGTCACGCGCGTGGGTGGGCAGACTGACCCTGCCGCGTGGCATCATGCGACGGGCCCGCAACGGACAGCTGCCTGGCAGCTTATCAGGCACGCTGCCTGGATCCCACTACGACTTTCAAACCCTTTAAGGAGCAAGACGGCCTCCTGCAAGTCCGACTCCAACTAGTCGGCCTAGAGGAAGACGGCGAGCAAGGCCCAGATTCTTCCACCAGAGGGATGAAACTGTTGAGGCTCCTCGACATGTTGCCCTCGGCGCCTCACCAGCTCCGGGGACTACTGTCGGAGTAATGGGCCACGGGTAGGCAAAACCAAGCCCCCGGACCTTTCAAAGACATCGGGGCAGGCTGCGCCCCTCAAGACCCCAAGACGAAGAGCCGCTTTCTGAGAGTCGGCGGCCGAGCACCGGCGCCCTCCTGACCGAGTCCCAAAGATGGCCGAGATAAGCCGACTACCAGCTGGCGGCTTCGAGAAGCCGGCTATGGGAGGCGACCCGCAACTCCACCACTTCCTGCCTCACGCAGCTACAGACGGGATGGGAGTACGGCCGCCTTGCCCGTCCCCCCCCCTTCACGAAGGCGAGCATAGCCACGATCGTCGTGCAAGCGGAGATCTCCGTCGGCGTGACCTTGTTGCCATCTGCCCGACATCAACCCCATGGGCGGCGCCTGAGCCCACGGCGGCCTGTTTATGCGACCAGAGGCGGCGGGACCCGCTGTTGGCGGGGTGCGAAAAAACGGCGAGCGCCACAAAGCGGACCCGTTGTGAGTCGGCCCCCAGGAGACGGCCGGCCCCTCCCACGGGTCCCACACGCCATTAACGTAGAAGAGACAGGGAATATAGCGATGATCGCCCGTCGGAGGTGGCACTATTGCCATGACCCCATGACCAAGCGGCGTCATTAGAGGCGGCTACGATAATCCGCATCCGGCAAGACCCGCGGACAGAACTGTCGGCCCCATGGTGAGTCCGTCGGTGGGACCCACTGGTCGGCGGGCCCCGGTCGGCGGAGAAGAGCGGCGACTGAGGGCAGACGGCTGGGACCGGCGCCCGCCAGGATTACCATTGTACCCGGGCAGGCCTATATAAACCCGGGGCACCCATGCAAGAGGTTGGACCACGGTAGTTTTAGACACACATAGAGGAAGAGAAGAGCTAGCCATGCCCTTCTCCTTCCTCACCCCGAACAACTCAAGGAGCAACCTTGTACCCACTTTGCCATAGTGATCATCACGGAGACCCCTTGGAAACAGCGATAGGGAGTATTATCTCACGGAGAGCCACTGAAGTGGGTAAGATCATGGCGTGCATGCCTTCGCCTCATCCCGTTTCCAGGCACCGACGACGTTCTACTCGCCCCCACCATGATAAACCATCCTTTGGCATATCTCGCACCCAACCCCCGACAAGATCCGTATGGACTCTTACACAAATTTAGAATCAACCCAATGCTTTTTAAGAGGTTTAGCTCTGCAATCCTCTTGTAAGGACTGAACGTGGTCTATCACTGTACTTACATTAACAGCTACTCCCTCTTTCCCATAATATAAGAACGTTTTGTACAGTACACCAGTGTTCAAAACACTTGTATTATGGGAAGAGGGATTGGTTCATTTTGTAGCATTCTGCATCTTATCTCCCTCGCCCACCATTTACTAAAAAAGATCAGATCTATATTTAATCTTACCAACAAGTAGAATACACAGACATTGCCAGTGAAGAAGTGTAGCCCATTGCTCTTGTCAGTACATTTTGTCCTGTAACGCTTGTACTTTCAGGGATTGGTAGTTGATTATGTAGCATCAATCTGCATCTTATCTTCATTATCCTCTATCCCTTCGGTATTATCATATCTATAATTACTCTACAAAATGTAGAGTACGGTGCAATCTTATGAAGAAGATTACGTGCTTTGAAATTCTTGAGTTATCCTTCCCTTGACATGGAGAAGGGCATTATAAAGCCGGTGTTAACTATTAATGTAAGTCTGTCCTTCTAAAGCCTTTATCCTCAACTGGTGTTTTAATTTGCTCATACTCCCTATCATTTACTGCTGTTTAGTTTGCTGTTTCTACCAAAATGCATGTTTGTAAGAACCGTAAGTTCTAAGTTTTACTTGTAAAACCAAATTTCTTATTCATACCATGCACATTACTTAATACTCCCTATATGTATGCTTGGTTTTGTGGATCTATAATCCAGTGTGTGGTGAAGCAGCCCACGTTTGCACCTTGGCATCTCCTGTTTTATCTTACTAACATGGCTGATGATATGAACAACATGCCATGCACATTATCCAAAATAGATACAATGATTTTCTTTGCCTTTCATCTATGCTTGTTATGTTGACATGTCAATCCAGTAGTGTGGTGAAGCTCCCCGCATTATGAACAATGCCAAATTATGCTATTTGATATTTTGAACTTACTCTTAATTTTCTAATTTGAAATTGGATAGAATTGACAGAACAGTTATCATCTTTGTTTATACACGTGCAAAACTTGTCGTCTCTCTGCTTTGTTTCAGGGTAATATGCCTCATGGCATGCACAAGTCTGCTGAAGGCTGTGAGACAAACCCAACATATATTGCAACAAAGAAGGCAAAACATCTTGAAGATAGCGAGACAACCCCAAAGTCTTGTATTGATGCAGTGTTCAAGTTACTTGAGTCTAACAGTCAGACAAGCTCACAGAATTCATTGTCTGAATCAGTTCGACTTCTTCAGTCCCAAGTTCTAGCGAGAAGGCATTACGCAACTCAACTTCGACTTGAAGTCCTATATCTAAGAAAGATTGCGAGAACACCAATGAGAACCTCATCGCTAAACAGCTACACGGAAGCTATGACCGACATGCTAGGCGGTCTCACTGACCTTGCTTTCGGCTGACTTATGGCCAGTTCCCCATAAGGCTAACCTTTCTTAAAGCTGTCTTGGAAGTGGTCTCGGTTCGGTATTATTATTTTGTTCTGTTGCAATGGTGCCCGATTTTTGTAATCTGCTTCTTCGTTGCGCTTTATGATCACTGGTGGCGAACTTCGATGCCCAGTGGATGTAATATACCTTAAATCCTTTATTGTATAGTGTAGGTTTATTCTTATTTACTATGTCGTAATTTCTTTATTGTATAGAGTAGGTTTGTTCTTAATTTCTACTAGTTACTGCCATTATTCGCTATCTGAAAAAAAATCAGATGTAGTCGACCAGGCCGAAACATTCGATAACGGGCCAGGTTTTTAGCGGGCCACAATTGGGCCGGCCTACGTCTTTCTTGGGCCCGAATGATTGGGGCCTTCACACATTGGCCAGGCCCAAACTTACACCGGCCTATATTTAGTTGGGCCTTTTGTCGACCAGTAACTTAGTTTGGCCCGAGTAGCGTTGGGCCATTAACGAGTTGAATATTGTCTTGGCACAATACGGCCGAGATGAAACCACGGGCCTTTAGCGAGCCAAAATGCATGTTGGGCCTCAATTTTCACTAGTCGTCGGCAGGCCTTGGCCGAGGCGAAATGTAGACACTGGCCGTTATGGGCCCGGTTAGCTCACGGGCCGTTACCGGGCGAAACATATCTCGGGCCTTAGTTGGCCCGATATCATGGTCGCTTTAAGAGGCGAAATCTTAATCTGAGCATCAGCGGGCGAATTACGAGACATGCCTTTAATAGGCCCAAAGTCACGTTGGGCTTAACTGTTGCCACCTTTAGCACGGGCCGTTAGTGGGCCCGATGTCCCGTCGGACCATATATGGCCCATGGGCAGCACGGGCAATTCCCACGTCGAAAGTCACACCGGGCTGAAATGGGCCCATGTCTACATCAGGCCTCTAACAGGCCGAGGGCTGTAGTTGGGCCCGAATATTCGGCGAACAATTAACGGGCCAGATCTGGCTTCGGGCTGTAAATGGGCCCAAATATTGGGCGAACAATTAACGGGCGAGATCTGGTTTGAGCATGTAACGGGCCTTGATTAAGCATGCCGTTATTGGGCTGGCCCACTAGTACCTGATTAAGTTCTACGGGCCTTTGGCTGGGCCGGCCTTTTTAACCTATATGGGCCTCTGTTGGGCCCAGCCACGTGTCGACGTACCATAGGCATGTCTCCTCCAATGAATGAGGCGACATCGGCCCCTTGACGGCCAATCAAAATTTTACACGTGTAAATTTCCCATTGGTCGGGTACATTAGCAGGTTATCGGATCCAAAATCCGACCCGATAGCTTAACGGCGTTCCGTTACGGTGGATGCCGCGATGTCGGTCACCCTTGGCGAAAAGCACTTACATGGCCTTACGATTTATCGTCATGGAAGTGGACACTTCCGTGATGATAATTTTGGTAATGTCATGGAACACTTCTACAGCAACCTGGTATGACTATCTTGATTACGTCATAAATTTGTCATGGATGTACATGCATGACAAAAAACGCGACCTACTATGACAAACACGTATCGTCATGGAAGTGTATTTTTTTGTAGTGTTCCCTTCCCCGGCAGATGGATCCTGCCGGCTCTTTGACCAGCAATGAGGGGAGACAAAGAGAGAGAGAGAGAGAGAGAGAGAGAGAGAGAGAGAGGCCAATGAAGTCTTGTTTAGATCTGAAGAGGGTGAGAGAGTGTAAAGAGAGCAACTACAAGCGTTGAGGCTCTAGCGTGTAATATAGTGGAGAGAGAGTGTGAAGAGAGAAAACCATAGAAAACAAGCGCCGAGGCTGCAGCGTATATAGATGGAGTGGTTTTCTTTTTCTATCCATAAAAATCATTGTAAATTGTGCACTGGCGGAACTCTTTATTTAACGTAGTGAAGAAAAATATTAGGGGCAATGCTAATCGTGAAGCAAATTCAGCGCTCGAAGGAGTCAACTCTGATGTATTTGCCGCGCCTCCGATGGCGCTTACTAACATTCACGTGTGGTATAGGACCCTCCGGAGTGAACAACAACTGAACCACACCCGGTCAAAATATCGGAATGGTGGGCTGCACCATCCTCCAATTTTAAATATTTTCTAGAAATTCAATTTTAATTACTTTGTATGTACACTTTGCTCTCTTCCAATAATGAGCGGGCACTTGTATTCGGCCTAAGTCAATGTGCCACCGTATCTCGTACTACTACCTCCGTCCAGGTTTTTCCGCCATGTCACATGCACTGGTTGGTTTCTTTAATCCTTGCATGCATTAGTTTGATGCACCTTGGAATGTGAGCATGTGGTGGAAAGAAGTGAAAATAAGACTGTATAATATGGTAAAATGAACAAAATGAGATTAGCCGGGAAGTAGTGAGCGCTATGTCTGATTACATGCCAACAAAAAATAAATATTATTGGTGCATGTGTCGCCCGCTGTCGGTGCATCCTCTCGTTTCCAGGCATCCGGTCGGGACAGCTGGTGTGTAGTACTTCTAACTACGAAGCCGCGAGAGTCGGTGCATCCTCTCATTTCCGGGTGTCTGATCGGGTCAGCTGCCACGCCTACTCCTGACCACCCTAGCCGAGCCAAGGACCCTCCATCGCCCGCGCGCGCTTCCTGCCTGAAATGGTCAGCGTCGCTCTAGAGAATCGGTGCCGCATTCATGCCTGGGCAGAGCGGACGCGAACTCTCAGTGGCGCATGCGTTGAAGGGAGAAGCAGATTCAACAAACAGTGATGGTTGCTTCGTTCGTCCAACTTACTGCCGGGTCGATGTGATTTGACGGCCCATTGGTCATTACTACTGAGGTGGCACGACGGTGCTGAGTCTCACTTGTAATGTACACTTCACTTTGGCGCATGACATGTGCACCCGATGCTGGATGTCCCATGTCTCCGCGAAAGGAGGTAGAGCATATCCACTCTTTACAAGTTTCTCCACTCTCACAGTGGAGGAGTGCAAAATCAGCGAAAACACAAAAGCAGTAAAAATGTACAATGCTATGAAGCTTTCAACTTCTGTTTCATGTATCTTGCATCCAAGATTGCCCTGTTGCAACATTCCATCAAATATAAAGGAGACTAACATGCATGCTATTGAATCTCAATGTTTCATATATCATAGCCAATACACCCTTCATTCCAAAATAAGTGTCTCAACTTTATGCCAACTTTAGTGTACAAAGTTGTACAAAAGTTGACACTTATTTTGGAATAGAGACATCTAAGAAAAAAACGATCCATACAGTCCCTAGGCCTTGAACCCTAAACCCTAACCAGGCTTTAATTTGCTGGTGAGGTTGAACCTTCCGAAGGAATGAAGTTTGCAACCCTTTGACCATCGGATCATTTTGTGCAGTTTCACTAAAATCGAGCTGAGCATCCATGTGGCAAAGAAATTAAAGAAGCGTGATTAGAATAAGACTAGTGGGACTAGTTGATGAGATATAAACTCATCACAAATACAATAGAAGCCAGTAGAGGCACGTGCAGGGCAAAGAAGTAGAGAAATATCCACATGGAGCGATGTGGGCAGCTATGGCAGTGGTGCAAGCCGGCTGGCTGTAAAGGAAGTTGTACCTAAGGGATGTCGGGATGTAGGTAGCTTAGAGGAGGGCGGCGGGAGACGGCAACTGCCCACGTCGCGGTAGTGAGAAGGGACGAAGGCAACTGGACTGGCTTCATGAGAGAGAACGGCGGGGACCCCTGATGGGGACGCGCCGAGAGTGGGTTTTCACTGTCGGCAACGGCAACCACATCTACACAAAGCATCCACCCCTTCCCCCTGCAGACGTGATCCGCCCGGATGTTAGAGATGTGGCCACAGTCGTTTCGTGTGAGAGAGTGTGAAGAGAGCAACCCAAGCAAGCAACCGTGTAGGCTCCTGGCTATGTATGTAGTGGAACTGTTTCTTTTTCTCTCCATATGAACCTATTTATATTGTGTACGTGCCACTGAAGAAAAAAACTTTATTTCTAAATAACGCGGTACCGTTCATGCGTGGTTTCATACGTCTCCATCGTATCTACTTTTCCAAACACTTTTGCCCTTGTTTTGGACTCTAACTTGCATGATTTGAATGGAACTAACCCGGACAGACGCTGTTTTCAGCAGAATTGCCATGGTGTTATTTTTGTGCAGAAGTGAAAGTTCTCGGAATGACCTGAAACTTCACGGAGAATATTTTTGGAATATATAAAAAATACTGGCGAAAGAATCATGGCCAGGGGCCCACACCCTGTCCACGAGGGTGGGGGGCGCGCCCCCCTGCCTCGTGGGCCCCCTGGTGCTCCACCGACCTCAAAACCTACTCTATATATTCATGTTCGGGGAGAAAAAAATAAGAGAGAAGGATTCATCACGTTTTACGATACGGAGCTGCCGCCAAGCCCTAAACTCTTTGGGGAGGGCCGATCTGGAGTCCGGTCGGGGCTTCGGAGAGGGGATCCGTCGCCGTCGTCATCATCAACCTTCCTCCATCACCAATTTCATGGTGCTCACCGCCGTGCGTGAGTAATTCCATCGTAGGCTTGCTGGACGGTGATGGGTTGGATGAGATTTATCATGTAATCGAGTTAGTTTTGTTAGGGTTTGATCCCTAGTATCCACTATGTTCTGAGATTGATTTTGCTATGACTTTGCTATGCTTAATGCTTGCCACTAGGGCCCGAATGCCATGATTTCAGATCTGAACCTATTATGTTTTCATGAATATATGTGAGTTCTCGATCCTATCTTGCAAGTCTATAATCACCTATTATGTGTTATGATCTGTTAACCTCGAAGTGACAATAATCAGGATACTTACTGGTGATGACCGTAGTTTGAGGAGTTCGTGTATTCATTAAGTGTTAATGCTTTGGTCCGGTACTCTATTAAAAGGAGGCCTTAATATCCCTTAGTTTCCAATAGGACCCCGCTGCCAAGGGAGGGTAGGACAAAAGATGTCTTGCAAGTTCTTTTCCATAAGCATGTATGACTATATTCGGAATACATGCCTACATTACATTGATGAACTGGAGCTAGTTCTATGTCACCCTATGTTATAACTTTTGCATGAGGAATCGCATCCGACATAATTCTCCATCACCGATCTAATGCCTACGAGCTTTTCACATATTGCTCTTTGCTTAGTTACTTTACCTGCCACTGTTACAATTACTACAAAACTGCTACTGTTACTTTTGTCACCGTTACCATTACTTCCATACTACTTTGCTACTAAACACTTTGCTGCAGATACTAAGTTATCCAGGTGTGGTTGAATTGACAACTCAACTGCTAATACTTGAGAATATTCTTTGGCTCCCCTTGTGTCGAATCAATAAATTTGGGTTGAATACTCTACCCTCGAAAATTGTTGCGATCTCCTATACTTGTTGGTTATCAAGACTATTTTCTGGCGCCGTTGCCGGGGAGCATAGCTCTATTCTTTGAGCCACTTGGGATTTATATCTACTGGTCACTATGAGGAACTTGAAAGACAAAAGAACTAAGATTTTTTCCTCAACTACGAGGGGAGGTAAGGTTCACCTTCTGTTCTAATAAAAGGGTGATGCTAAAACATGGTTTAATTCTCTTGATCCTAGTTGTGTGCGTAGTCCCCAGGATATGATTTATTACTTCTCTGCTAAATATTTCCCCGCTCATAAGAAACAAGCTGCTTTAAGGGAAATATATAATTTTGTGCAAATTGAAGAAGAGAGTCTCCCACAAGCTTGGGGGCGGCTTCTCTAATTACTTAATGCTTTGCTTGATCATCCTCTCAAGAAAAATGAAATACTTGATATCTTTTATAATGGACTAACCGATGCTTCCAGAGACCACCTGGATAGTTGTGCTGGTTGTGTTTTCAGGGGAAGAACGTTTGATCAAGCTGAATTGCTATTGAATAAAATGTTGACTAATGAAAATAATTGGACACTTCTGTCGGATCACGCGCTCCGGCAAAACCCTCAAGGTTCAAACACTGGGGTGCGCGCGAAGATTTCCTCCCTACCGATCCAGGCCCTAGCTCGCTAAGATCTCGCGGACGAACTCGACGAACTCACAGCACAAAGGGCACGAGGTTTATACTGGTTCGGTCCACCGTTGTGGTGTAATACCCTACACCAGTGTGGTGGTGGTGGATTGCCTCTTGGGCTGATGGTGAACAGTACAAGGGGAAGAACAACCTCCTGAGGTTGAGGTGTTCTTGTGCTTGGCGAACTTGTGTGGGTGAGATGCCTCTCAATGAGTTAAGATGAGATGCCTCCTACTATGGTGGCTAGTTCTACTTATATAGGCCCTGGCCTCTTCCCAAATATTGAGCGGGAATGGAGCCAACAACGGCCGGTTAGAAAGGGGACAACTAGTACAGCTTATCCTGACAAAAGTGGTCTTCGCCTGCAAAAGGTTCTGGTGGTGACGCCGTCTTGGGCTCCATGGTGACCTCCATCCTGCTGGTCTTGGTCTCGTTGCACTGATATGGAAACCTTTGCTTGATGCGTTGGCACTCCGCGCCTGCGCTTGCCTCCTTAGCACCAAAGAGGAAACAAGGACGCTGCGCGCGCTGGCACCCGCCTGATCTTGATCGTCATGGCTCACGTCATGAGAGCCTCGCGAGGTTTGCCCTGCCTTGATTTCTCCACTCCTCGCGAGGCAGCCTGGTGAGGCCGCTCCTGAGGAGGTCTTGCGCCGTCCACCTCGCGAGGCTTGGCCCCTCGCGAGAGTCTTGAATGTCTCGCTGATGAAGATGGGCCGTGGGGCTGTAGCTTGACCACGCCGTGGGCAGCGAGCCGAGCAAGTTTGGGGACCCCCGTTCCCAGAACACCGACAGTAGCCCCCGGGCCCAAGGCGTGCTCGGGCTTGGCTTTGAGGCAAAGCCAAAGGTCAACCACGGAGCACTGCGGGCCCCAAAAGCCTACGGCCTTGGCCGACGCGTGGTGGTTGATTGGACGTGGGCGTCTCCTCTTCCCCACGGTGCCTCGGCAACTGCCCGACTAGACAAAAGGCTGGCGCGGACAACGCTTTCCTTCACCATTCCCTTTCGCCTTGCCTCAGATCCCCTTTCTCGCTCCTCGCTGCCGAAGCCTCTAGATCTGCTCCAATCTTGCTCCGCATATGCGACTAGGGCTGGACTAACGAGCAGCCCGGCTCGTTAAGCTCGTACTCGTTAAGCTCGTGCTCGTTAAGCTCGTTAAGATTAACGAGGAGAAAACCCTGCTCGGCTCGGCTCGTTTGAAGCTCGTTAAGCTCGTGAGCGCTTGTTAACATATTATAACGTGTTATGATATACATGATGAATGTGTAGGTATGGTTTTCAAGATAACATATTATGACTAAGAAAAGAAATGAAGTAGTATGTTGCCTCATATGTCGACGATTAGATTAAATAGATGGGCTAAGGTGCTACAAAAATTGTGTCACGTAATATGAAAATATATGTTGTGTTGTTACTAACGAGCTTAACGAGCTACTCATGAAACTCATTAGCTCGCTCGTTAAGCTCGTTAAGCTTAACAAGCTAAAATCAATGATTGGCTCTGTTCATTAAGAAGCGAGCTACGATCTTAACGAGCCGAACTATCGAGCGCTCATTAAGCTCGCGAGCTACGAGCTTTTGGTCCAGCCCTATCTGCGACCAATGGCGCCGCGCAAGGTCAAGTCCTCCTCGGCGCCGACTTGGTATGCGCCTGCTCTCGATGTGCCCAACGTCTCGGAGAAGAGCCTTGCCTCCACGTGCTTGCTGACGGCGGGGGAGAGCAATGAATGGGGGAAGACGGAGCTACGGCTTGCCTCCGACGTGCCGGAGCCTGAGGGAAGCAACTTCTTCCCCTTCTTCACAAGCAGCATCACTGCCGGGTTGGATCCTCCCTTTTCTGATTTCTTTTATGAGGTCCTCGACCACTACGGGTTGCAGGCGTTGCATCTCCATCCCAACTCTATCCTCCTCCTGTCCATCTTCGCCTAATATTGCGAGGCGTATCTGGGCGTGATGCCGTCCGTGGCTCTTCTGTGCCACTTCCTCTTTCTTTGCTTCAGCGAGGAACACGTCTCCGGGTGCGCCAATTTCATCGCATCCGGCAAGGCCAAATCGATCTCGAACACCGGGAAGAGGGTCGACAACATCCGGGCCAAATGGGTCATGATGGACTCCAAGTGTGTCCAGCCGCACTTGGCATTGCCGATGGAGGCGCCCCAGTCTGACAAGGGGTGGCCTCGCACGGATCTCACTGACAAGCAGGCATCGTCGGTGTTGGAGCAGATGACGACCGACTTGAAGACGGGCAATGCGAAGGCGGCCAAAGTGACCGGGGCTATGCTTTTTAGGGAATTCTTGATGTTGTGTGTTGCTCCACTTCAGGCGCGCGCGCCCTTTGTGGAGGCTTGGAGATGAAGAAGACAAAATTCGCCTGAGGCGGGGGGCCCTGCCTGACAATGAGTTGACTGCTGCCCCGCGCCTCCTGGTTAGGGACAACCAAGAGTACTCGCCGAGCGCCTTCGTTCCTTTGTTCCTCTGCAAGGACTGGGAGCCAATCGTGGCCTCCAGGCCAACCTTTGACGCGCGCGGGCTGGTGCCTCCGGCGCTCATCGGGGCTTCTGCCACGCCGAAGCCGGTGGAGCTGTCTTCTGACGAGTCCCACGGGAGGGAGGAAGAGGAGGTGGACTCGGAGGCGACCCCCGAGGAAATGGGGGAGACCTCTCCCTTGAGCAAGGCCGACATCCTCCAGCGCCTGCCCAGACAGCGCCGACATCAGCGCCCGCTTGAGGAGGAGCTGCCTCTCATCCCGACACGGGGTAGATCTTCACCGGTCTCCCGAGATGCTGCCCCCGCCTTGACACCACCTGGAGCCGCCTCCAGCCCTTCTGCTGCGCCGTCTTCTGCTCCCGGAGCCCGTGCGCCTACTCCTCAGGCTCCAACGCTTTCAGGTTTCAGGATCCCCAAGCGGAAGGTGGACTATGTCGCGGTGGATCAGTAAGTGCTTCGAGCTTCGTGTTATTTCTGCTTATACTTGCTATTTTCTGACGTTCACCCTTGGTTGATTAGGCCGGTGCCTTCGGCGAAGAAACAAAAGGAGGACACAGCGGCCGCGCCCCCCTCTGCGGAGAAAGGAGGTGGCAGCACTTGCACCTCCCCAGCCCGGTCGCCCTCGCGAGGCCAAGAGAGACATTAATCAGGAGGAGTTAGCTCCCATGGCCCCGCTGGCTCCGGAAGTGCCGGCACCTGGCTCGGCTGATGAGGTACCAAAGGATCTGGAGCCCTTGATCTCCCAGGACCAGGTAACGACGTCGCCCCTCCTCCTGCCGCGCTCCCGGCCCCAGGTTCTTCCACTTCCTCTGTCGTCTTGGAGCGCGCCCTTTCGGAGATGGCCCAGCTGCGGGAAGATCTCGTGAGCACGGAGCCGCGCCTGGTGGCCGAGCGCCTGGAGCTGGCCTCCGGCTGGCTTCATCCTGACGCGGTGGTCTGAGCGACACTTAACCAAGCCGCGACGGCCTCCGAGGAAGAGAAGTGGGCCACCCCAAAAGTTGTGGCCGATCATGAGGCGTCACTGAAGGACGCCAAAGCCGCTCGCAACCGCTGCCGGGTGCTGGAGGATGAGATGAAGAGTCTGCGTGACCAGCATGTCAAAGAAACCCGTGGCCGCCAGGCGAAGGAGGAGGAGATGAACGCTCGGGAGGACGCCATCAGGAGCCGCAACGCCGAGCTAGTGGAGCTGGCGAAGGCGCAGGCCGCGGAGCGCAGCCGGCTGGAGGCGCTGGAGCAGAAGGCGAAGGCGCGGGAGGCCGATCTCGACGCCAAGGCGAAGGTCCTGGCCGAAGACCGCTTGGCCTTCTCGCTTCTTGAGAAGAGGTCCAGCGTGGCGCTGAAGCCGCTGTACGAGAAGGGCTTGGAAAAGCCGCGACCACCGACGAGGATGGCCCTGCTCAGCTGCTTCCCCACTTGGTGAAGGCGCTTGAGGAAGGCGTGGAGGGCATCGGTCCCATGGCTGAGGCAGAAGCTCGCATCCTTTCTTCAGCTGCGCTGACGCGTGTCTTCAGTCATCTGTACCTTCGCGACCCCAATGCTCGTCTCGACGAGCTGCTGGAGCCTATAGCTGACGAGCACTGCGCGGTTGCCGCCACAGCCGTGAAAGGTCAGGTGGAGGCCCTGCTGAAGAAGTTTCGCGGCTTCGTCCTCGCACCCTCGACCGGCGATGCCACCGATCCCGCGGCTGGCGGTGCAGGTGAAGGCGATGCTACCAAGGGAGGAGCGCCTTCTGGGGGCGATGGCGGTGTCAAGGAATGACCTGCAACTCCTTCCTGTTTCGTTCCTGCAGCATGCATCAGGCCGCGTGGAGGCGTTAAACTTTCATTTGATATTGTGAGAACAATATGTCTTGTAATATTTGCTTTGAGATTTTGCAATTTTCTTCCTATCTGCTTTGTGTTCTGCGTCGGCAGAGCCCGGCCCCGCGCATACCTCCATCGCCATTGGGCCGACCAGAGACCAGGATGGACCAAGGACTGAGGGGCTACGTGACCAGTTAGGCTCCTGAGTCGCGATGCTCAGGAGTCCCACTTGACGCGCAAACAACTTATTGGGATAGTACACAAGGATAGGTTAATGTTCTACGTCGGCATAGCCCGGCCCCGCGCATACCTCAACCGCCGTTGGGCCGACCGGAGACCAGGACAGACCAAGTAGTGAGGGGCTACGTGACCAGTTAGGCTCCTGAGTCACGATGCTCAGGAGTCCCCCTTGAGGTGCAAACAATCTCCATACATTTACCCTCGCCGAGGCTCGGCTCGGGAGGGGCGTGCGACGACCAGGTCCGGGAGACCTGGTTGGGTGGCGTGTGCTTGGGCGTGACCCGAGCGCAGCCCCCAGGTCCGGGAGACCTGGTTGGGTGGCGTACGCTTGGGCGTGACCCAAGCGCAGCCCCCGTGCCCAGCCCCCTCGCGCGGCTCTCCCGAGGGGAGGCGTTGCGGTGAGGCCGGACGCTGAGCTCTGGGGCTCCCTGAGGTTGGTACGACCGTGAAGCCGCCCTCAGTTGTTTATCACCAGTGCGGAGCATAGTGCTTCCGCTTGTGCACGGGCATAGCCGCTCCTCGGCAGTGTCGACGGCCAGCGCGGAGCATGGTGCTTCCACTTGTGCGTGGGAGGGGGCTCCCTCTGAGGAGAGCCCCCGGCGTCTGGCCCCACCGACACGTGGCTTGCACGGCAGGGCTAGACGAGGTGTATCTGGGCACTCGTGAGCCAGTGCGGGACTCACGAGGCCCTACCTCAAGGCGGTTGCGCCTGGTCTTGGTTCTTGTTCACTGTGCTGGTCCTGCGAGGTGGTCAGACAACCTGCGCTGAACGAATCTCCTGAGGTTATCGCGTGAAAAAGCCAAGCACCAACGGCCCCAGGAGGTGACGTAAACTGGGCCGGCCCGCCAGACAGAGCTCAGTCGTTGGATTTATTGACACTGCAGGGACGGCCCCGAGCACAGACGCCGTGCTCAACTTACTCATGCGGAGGGTCCTGAAGAATGACGGCCGGCGCGCGGTCCTCATGATGGGTGGCGATTGAGCAGGTGATAATCATAGGTAGATTAAGCATGGAGAGCAGTAGGATTAAATAAATGCAAGGGAGATACATGCCACCGGGTCAGGCCCGAGCGGCTTGGGGATGATGCAGCCTGAGGGGCGCCCCCAGCAAGGCAAGCTAAAAGACATGACGAAAAAGGGATACATGCCACAAGGACGGGCCCACGCGGCCTGGGAATGATGCAGCCCGAGGGGCGCTCCCAGCTGAATGAACTTGGGAAATGTCACCTGGTTCTGTTGATGAAGAGATGTCAAGGCAGCCGAGGGTACGCGTCGAAGGGGCTGCTCCTCATGAGCCACCGGGGCCCTGAACCTCGGGAGGCTTTCGGGGTCCAGGCGGTTCCTTGAGGACTGTCTCCATCTCCATTAGCACTGCGTGGTGCATGGCCTCCTGAGCCGCCAGGATGCCCCGCATGTTGCTCTGATTGGCTGACGACACGCTCGGCAGGCCGAAAGGCATGCGAACGTAGCTGTGTGGTAGACCCTCGCAACAGCCCACGCGCGAAGGCCAGAAAAGCTCCTGAGAAGCAGCCCCTGCTGAGCCACAGGCGTCGATGCGGCCAGACGCGATCCGGCATCCTTGCCTGGATGGGGAGCTGTGCCTCGTGAGCGGCGGTCGCAGCGCATGGCTCTTGCCTCTTATAGTTCCTGAGTGGTCTTGGTGATGAACTCCTGAGCGGCGGGAGCTCCTCGCCCTGTGTCCACCCGAGGGAAGTGCGCCGTGAAGCACGCCTCCAAGTGGTGCCCGAGCGCCTCCCTCGTGATGTTGGAAAGGTCTAAGGCCCTCCAGAAGAGAGCCCCCGAGCCCTGCCCGAGGAGGGCGCTGGGCGCGCCTTCTTATGCGATGGAGGGAGGCACCCCTGGAGCGGGCGCTGATCCTGACGAGGTTCCAGCCGCGACACCACCCTCCTAAGGTCCGGCACGGTGCAATTGCTTCTTCTTCTTGGGTAGGGCCTCGGGAGGGCCCTCGCCCTTGTTGTCGGGGTCGTCGATTGCTGCATCTTGAAAGGCACGCTCGAGGGAGCACACCGCGTCTCTTTCTTCGCATGGGACCGTGATGATTCCGCCGCTTCCCGGCATCTTGAGGACATTGTAGCCGTGGTGGGTCACCGCCATGAACTTGGCCAGGGCTGGATACCCAAGGATGGCGTTGTATGGCAGACAGATGCACGCGACGTCGAAGTCGATGAGCTCGGTGCGGTAGTTCTTGCGTTCTCCGAAGGTGACAGGGAGGCGGATCTGCCCTATCGGTGTGGTGGAGCCGTCGGTCACTCCTGAGAAAGGCTTGGTAGGCTGAAGCTGATCATACGTGACAGAAAGGTGGAGGTTGTCGAACGTGTCGACGGACAGGACGTTAAGCCCTGCGCCGCCGTCGATGAGGGTCTTGGTGACTTGCACGTTGCTGATAACTGGTGAACAAAGCATCGGGAGGGTGCCAGCGGTGGCTACGCACTTGAGCTGATCTGCCGAGTTGAAGGTGATGGCACATTGGGACCACCTGAGCGGGCGCATGGACTCAAGCTTGGGGAGGACTGCATTCACTTCACGAGCAAACTGTTTGAAGATACGCTGCGAGGCTGGGGCCTGGGCTCCGGCCAAGATGCAGGCGATAGCACGCGGCTCCTGGAAGCCCCCACCTCCCTCGTCCTGATGGTGGTCGTCATTCCTTCTTGGCGGTGGCGACAGTGGGGGAAGACCAGCGTTGCCCTGAGGACGATCCTCACGAGGCTGGTCCCTCCAGGCGCCCTCGCGAGGATGATCCTGCCAGCGGTCCTCACAAGGCCGGTCGCGCCACTCTTGGCGCGGGCCACGGTCGTCCCAGTGCCCGCCTCCACGTCCTCCTCCTCGATCGTAGCCCCGGTCGTCGCGCTCGGGGCGCCGACCGAAGCGTCCTTCACGAATGGCTCTAAGCTCTTGAGAGTCGCTAGTGTTGTGGGTATTCAGATTGTGGAAGGCGCAGAACGGTCGGCTGCTCTTGGATGACTCGGGATGGTCTCTGCCTCGCTTGGTGTCCGGCTCCGCTGCAAGCACGGCTGCTCCCTTGCACTTCACGTCCTTGGCCTTGGCTTTCTTCTCCTCCGGGTCCGCAGCCGGCAGCTCGAGGAGGGAGAGGCACCCTTCCTCAGCTCTTGCGCACTTGGTTGTCAGGTTGAACAACTCCTGAGATGTGCTCAGCTCCTCGTGGATAGCGAGCTCTTCCTTCACCTTGACGTCGCTGACGCCTTCAGAGAACGCGGAGATGATGGCCTCGTCCGTCACCTTGGGGATCTTGAGACTAATGTTGTTGAAGCGCTGGATGTACTTCTGGAGGGTCTCTCCTGGTTGTTGCTTGACGCGACGCAGGTCACTCGCAGCCGGTGGGCGGTCGCGCGTGCCCTGTTAGTTGGTGATGAAGCGGTCGCGCATCTTGTCCCAGGAGGAGATCGAGCCTGCAGGCAGGTTCAGGAGCCACGAACGGGCGCCGTCTTTGAGTGCCATAGGGAACCAGTTCACCATGACTTTCTCCTCACCGTTGGCCGCCTTGATGCTCAGCTTGTAGAGCTGCAAGAACTCCGCGGGGTCGGGGGTGCCGTCGTAGCGAGGAGGCAGATCTGGCTTGAACTTGCCCGGCCAGGCGATGCTACGCAGCTCGAGGGTGAAGGCGCGGCAGCCAGCCATGGTCGCTGGGGCCCTTCTTGGAGGTGGAGCTTGGTTCTGATGCCCACGTGCCGCCACAACAAGCGGCACGGGGCCCTGCCGCGGCAGACGATCCTGGCGCGACGGTGCGAGGAGTGGCGGAGTGTTCTCTTGCGGCCGAGGGACTTCTTGGCAGCTTCTTTCTTCACGCGCGGGCACCGGACGTGGCGGATCGCGTCGTGGAGCCACGCGCCTTGGCGCCAGGGCGCCGTCTTGGGGAAGAGGTGGTGGAGGTGCTCCGTGAGCTACGTCGCATGTAGCTGGCGGAAGGTGAGGCGGAGAGAGGGACGGCGCAGGGGAGCCCCCTGCGGCGAGGATGAGCTTAGCGATGCAGTCGAGCCAGTCCTCGTAGAGGTCATCGACCGAGCGGTAGCGCAGGAGATCGTGCGCCATGAGGAGCGCAGCCCATGCGTCCATGGGAGCGCGACGAGCGTGGGACGAGCAACCGGCCGGGGTCAGCGATGGAGCGGCGGTGCAGCCGTCTCGCCGCACCGAGGGGTGCAGCGAGGACGCTTGCTGCTCGTTCCTCGCCGGGCCAGTGGCGGTGTTGGCGGCAGGAGACGGAGAACGACGAGGTGGCCCACCGACGGGAGCCGTCTGAGCGACACAGGTGGCTAGGACAGCCCGGCACTCAGCGCGAGCACGGCGAGCGTCCGCAATGGAGGCGACGGAGCAACTGGACGCGAAACGACGGAAAGGAAGCTCCGGTGCACCCCTACCTAGCGCACCAAATGTTGGATCATGGGTTCCGGCAAAACCCTCAAGGTTCGAACACTGGGATGCGTGCGAAGATTTCCTCCCTACTGATCCACGCCCTAGCTCGCTAAGATCTCGCGGACGAACTCGACGAACTCACAACACAAAGGACACGAGGTTTATACTGGTTCAGGCCACCGTTGTGGTGTAATACCCTACTCCGGTGTGGTGGTGGTGGATTTCATCTTGGGCCGATGGTGAACAGTAAAAGGGGAAGAACAGCCTCCTGAGGTTGAGGTGTTCTTGTGCTTGGCGAACTTGTATGGGTGAGATGGCTCTCAATGAGTTAAGATGATATGCCTCCTACTGTGGTGGCTAGTTCTACTTATATAGGCCCTGGTCCTCTTCCCAAATATTGAGCGGGAATGGAGCCAACAACGGCCGATTTGAAAGGGGACAGCTAGTACAGCTTATCCTGAGAAAAGTGGTCTTCGCCTGCAAAAGGTTCAGGTGGTGACGCCGTCTTAGGCTCCATGGTGACCTCCGTCCTGCCGTCCTGCTGGTCTTGGTCTCGTAATCGATATGGAAACCTTTGCCTGATACCTCGGTACTCCGCGCCTGCGCTGGCCTCCTTAGCACCAAAGAGGAAACAAGGACGCTGCGCGCGTTGGCGCCCGCCTGATCTTGATCGTCATGGCTCACGTCACGAGAGCCTCGCGAGGTTTGCCCTCCCTTGATTTCTCCGCTCCTCGCGAGGCAGCCTGGTGAGGCCGCTCCTGAGGAGGTCTTGCGTCGTCCGCCTCGCGATGCTTGGCCCCTCGCGAGGGTCTTGAATGTCTCGCCGATGAAGATGGGCCGTACAGGCCTGCAGCACAGCCACGCCGTGGGCCGCAGACAGGCAAGTCTGGGGACCCCCGTTCCCAGAACGCCGACAACTTCCTGAACCAACTCCTAAGACAACTCCAAAGAAAAGGGGTATTCTATTTCTCAGTCCTGAAGATATGAAATAGGCAAAGAAATCTATGAAAGAAAAGGGTATTAAATCTGATGATGTTAAGAATTTACCTCCTATTGAAGAAATACATGGTCTTAATTTGCCGCCTGTTGAAGAAATACATGGTCTTGATAACCCGACACAGGTAGTAAAGTTAGATTCTCTTTATAGATTTGATGAAGGTGATATTCCTCGTTATAAGTCTGCTAGCCAATGCTTAGATGAGTTTGATAATTTTATTGTCAAACAAGAAAACTTCAATGCTTATGTTCATAGACAATTGAAACGAAATGCTTATATGATTGAACACTTGAGTGAGTATATGTCTAGAGTAAACATGTTCTATGGTTACCACTCAAGTAGAACAAGTGCTTAAAGCTCAAAATGATTTGCTCAATGAATTAAATAATAAGAAGAATGAGAATTCTTTTAGAGTTGTGACTAGAGGGGGTAAAATGACTCAGGAACCTTTGTATCCTGAGGGCCACCCTAAGAGAATTGAGCAAGATTCTCAGACAGATGTTGATGCACCTAGTCCTTCTAAAAAGAAGAAAAAGAAAAATGATAGGACTTTGCATGCTTCTAGTGAACCTTTTGTTAACACACCTGAGAATCCCAATGATATTTATATTTCTGACGCTGAAACACAATCTGGTGATGAACATGAACCTAGTGATAATGTTAATGATGATGTTCATGTTGATGCTCAACCTAGCAATAATAATGATGTAGAAATTGAACCTGCTGTTGATCTTGATAACCCACAATCAAAGAATCAACATTATGATAAGAGAGACTTCGTTGCTAGGAAGCACGGTAAATAAAGAGAACCATGGGTTCAGAAACCCATGCCTTTTCCTCCCAAACCATCCAAGAAAAAGGATGATGAGGATTTTGAGCGCTTTGCTGAAATGATTAGACCTATCTTTTTGCGTATGTGTTTGACTGATATGCTTAAAATGAATCCTTGTGCTAAGTATATGAAGGGTATTGTTACAAATAAAAGAAAGATACCGGAAGCTGAAATTTCCACCATGCTTGCTAATTATACTTTTAAGGGTGAAATACCAAAGAAACTTGGAGATCCAAGAGTACCAACTATACCATGCTCCATTAAAAGAAACTATGTTAAAACTGCTTTATGTGATCTTGGAGCCGGTGTTAGTGTTATGCCCCTCTCTTTATATCATAGACTTGATTTGAATAAGTTGACACCTACTGAAATATCTTTGCAAATGGCTGATAAATCAACCGCTATACCTGTCGGTATTTGTGAGTATGTGCCTGTTGTGGTTGCAAATGTTACTATTTTAACGGACTTTGTTATTCTTGATATCCCCGAGGACGATAGTATGTTTATTATCCTTGGTAGACCCTTTTTGAATACTGCAGGGGTTGTTATTGATTGCAACAAGGGCAATGTCACTTTTCATGTTAATGGTAATGAGCATACGGTACACTTTCCGAGGAAACAACCTCAAGTCCACAGTATCAACTGTATTGGAAAATTTTCAACTATTACTATTGGAGGTTTTGAATTTCCTCTTCCTACTGTCAAGAAGAAATATGATATTCTTATTGTTGGGGATGTGCATATCCCCATTGAGGTAACATAGTGTTATTCGAAATTTCTCCAGTTCCATGTTATTCGGAATGAGTTTGTTAACAAGACTTGATCAACCTTGTTAGTGGATTCCTTTCGATGAGCATGAGATGGATGAAGTTAGAAAGCACAACCTTCTCTACCCTCCTTTTACTTTATGTTATTTAGAATAAATAAAGCAAAATTAGTATTTTCTGTCTGTTTTCTGAATTATCCGTGCAATAAAAAATACCCCAAAAATAAAAATTCTCCAAATGCCTTGAAAATGAAATATGATTTTTTCTAGAATATTTGAGAATATCTGGCACTGAGAACACATCAGGGGGAGCAAGAACCTAGCCACGAGGGTCCAGGGCGCGCCCTCCCCCCTGGGCGCGGCCCCTGCGTTGTGGGCCCCTGGTGGCCCCCCTCCACTTATTCCTGCACCCACACACTCCTTCTTCCTCCCAAAAAAATCACCAACCAGCTCAAGCACGAGTTCTAGCTCATCTTGCTGTGATTTTTGATCTCCTTGCTCAAAGCTCCACTCACAAAACTGCTTTGGGGATTGTTCTTCGGTATGTGACTTCTCCAATGGTCCAATTAGTTTTTGTTCTAGTGCTTTATTCATTGAAATTTTTTGTTGCCTAGGTGACCCTGTTCTTGAGCTTGCATGTCAAATTTATATGGTCCCAAGTAGTTCTAATGCATGATATAGTCTCTAGGCACTTGTGGAGTAGTTGCTATCAATTTCGTTGAGTTTGGTTCACTTTTATTTCGAGTTACGAAAAATTTCAGATTTTTTTTTTGAAAATGATAAAGAGATTATTAAGGGGCTCTTCGAGCCGAAGCTCGAAGGATAAGCAAAGTGAAGAGGATAAAAAGCCCAAACATAATCTCCCTCGCACCGCGGAGGTTTGGCCGTGTGAATTGCCTTGTGAAGATTTCTTGACAGCAGCTGGGATTCACGATGATTTTTATTATTTGGCTGAGAATGCAGGCCTCACCGACTTCCTCCGCGACTAGCGCGAATAGTATCTCCTACTCACTAATATTTTTGTGCAAAATTTTCATTTCCATGCTAGGAGATCACCACCTTCAGTGGATTTTTATTTTATATGATGAGTATAAGGAGATGTCCCGTTATGATTTTTGTGAGGTTTACAAGTTACCCTTTGTGGGTAGCATAGAGGAACCACATCATAATGATGTGGAAGGGTTTGTTGATATGATTACTGTAGGGGAAACGAGGAAAGATTTCGATGCACGAATCACTAGCATACACTTCCCTGTTCTACGTTACTTTGTAATATTTGCTAGTAGATGTTTAATTGGTCGCGGGAACTGTGGAAACCTTAGTGCCCCTGATATTGTTATTTGGTGCCATGCCTCGTTTCGTGATAAGACTTTTAGTCTAGACGCTATTGTTGCCAAGCGGTTAAATCTGAACAATATGAAGGGTCCTGTCTTGGGAGGTATCTTCGCCTCGCGCCTCGCTGCACACTTTAACATACCTATTTGGCATTATGAGAAAGAAGAATAGTTGACGCCTCTTGTTTTTCTAGACTATAAGAGTATGGTAGCACATGATTTTATTGTTAAGAATAAGAAAAAGATGCTTAACTATAGGCTGATATTTGATAAAAATTACTTTGAGACTATTACTTTGCATGCTCCTTCTTTGTTCAACTTATCTTCAGGCAAGTACCTTCTTCTGCCGGAGGCCATTCATGCCTACCAGAACCTAACACCAGCTCCAGAGCCGGAGCCGGAGCCACCACTTGATCCTCGTCGTCAGTCTGTTTATCAATGGGATCCGGAGGAGATCGCCAACCAGTGGAACCCCGAGGATGCGTCTCAGTACGACCCCGCACTACAAAAAAAAGACACATCCGTGACATTTTGGGCCGAAAGAATTTTTTTTTGTCATACATATGACATTTCTATGACGATAATTGTGACAAAACCCGGTATAATCATAGATGTGGTGGGCTCCTACTTCTATGACAAAAAATCATGATAGAAAATGGGCTTTTCGTCCTGGGCGGGCCGGAGATGCAGCTGCATGACATTCTTTGGGCCGTCCATGACGGAAAAAACCGTGGTAGAAGCGAGGGGGAGGAAAATTTCAGGGAGTTGCCGGTTACGGTGGGAGAGCGATGCGCGTTTCTCTCGTACGTCTGCAGGTGTGTAGGCGTTGGCTCTAATCGAAGCCGAGCGAGGCGTTGGGCTCTAATCGAACTCGAGTGATTGCACCGCAGCTACGCGTTATCGAACCCGAGCGATCAATCGATGGCTGTTAATCGAACCCGATGGATCGATTCTTCGCTATCGCTGCTAGTGAGCGCTATGGGGGGGGGAGGGGGTTGATGATGAGCGGTGGCGCGTTGCCTCGGATGAACAGGAACCCGTGGTGTGGAGGGCTGGATGAGCGATGAGCGATGGAGGGGTGGCCGTGGAGGGGTGGTTGAACAGACCCGGTGGTGTGGAGGGCTGGATGAACAGAGAAGCGGTGGAGGGGTGCCCGTGGAGAGGGGTGGTTGAACAAGAGCCGGTGGAGTAGCGCGCGATGGAGGTTGGATGAACAGAGCCCGTGGAGGCTCGAGGAGGTCGACGGTAGCTTTGTGGAGGCTAGAGGAGGTCGACGGTGGAGATGAAACGGTATCCCGTGGAGTCCTGCTTTGCGATACGCCACACACCTCCCCCTGCTTTCGACCGTAGCGCTCCAACACAAGTCCGTTTCGTCCGTTTTGCGGTACGCCACACCCCACCCGATCAACAGGACCCCCGTTTCGACCGTAGGAGGTCTGTTTCCTCCATTTTGATATACGCCACACCCCTCCCGATCAACAGGACCCCCGTTTCGACCGTAGGAGACCCGTTCCTTCCGTTTTGCGGTACGCCAGGCCCCTCCCGATCAACAGGACCCCGTTTCGAACGTGGCCGGTCGAACACAAGGCCATTTCCTCCGTTGTGCGGTACGCCAGGCCTCGTTTCCATCGCCTGTTCCGTCGAAGCCCTCGCGATGAACACGACCACGCATTTCGTTCCGACCCAGCCGGTTGGCTATTCTCGGCGAACACGACGATGATCTTGTTTCTCCGTTCCGACCCAGCCATGTACGTATGCGCGGTAGTAGGCGTTGAGACCCTGCTCAGACGCACGACGTGGCGTCAGATTTTCTTTCTTGCACCCTCGCCGCTGACGTGCGTGTGCATGCTACGTGTGCGCCTCTACTACGACGCGTGTGCGCCTCTACATCTACGACGCGTGCGCGCCTCTACATCGACCGATGTACGCATACCGCTCACGACCAGAATGACAACGCCACGCACGCTTCGACCAGGTGGGTCCCGACCGCCGTGCACTTCCTTGCGTGCGAAGATGTGGTGGTGGGTCCCCAGGTCGGGGCAAATTGTTTTTTTTTGCCCGGACGCACTTCCTTGCGTGCGAAGGTGTAGCTGGTGGGTCCGAGCAGTCAGGGGGAATCGTTTTTTCGCGAAATATGGTGGCCCGTCCGGTGGGTCCCCGCTGTAAGGTGGAGGAATGATTATTTTGCGCGTAATAAGGAGGCACTTCCTTGCTGCGTCCTTGGACCCAGGTATCGACCTCTCCACGTCTGATCCCACGTCCGATGGAAGCCGTTCCTTGACCATGTTGACCACGCCGCGCCGAGAGCACCAGTGGCGGTGGACGACGGCAGCGAGGCCTAGGAAGGGACGACGCGAGCTGTGGAAGACGTGGCGATGGATGCCCACGCGTAGAGGAGTACGAGGGTTCACTGGTTCGCTGCGGTGTGAGGCTGCCGTCGCCGTAGAATAACAGGGGGTGTGGGTAAGTAGAGGGATGGCCTGGCCAGCGGTGGGAGTAGTAGGGGGCGGTGAGGCCTTCGCCGCATCACAGCCAGCCACGGGAGGCAGGAGCACGAGGCACGACCGGCGCTGGTTTGGGCGTCTGGAGCAAGAAGACCAGAGGTTGAAGAAGCACTACGGCCGTTGGATGGACATCGTACGGTCACTGGAGCTAGAATCATGCATATTGACTAAGTTGACAAAGCCCTCCATCCCCGTCAACTTAGTAGGCCCACAAGTCAGCCTGCCACTATACTGGGTCCTAGCTAACAGGAGGAGTATTCATTTTTTTTGTGCGTAATAAGGAGACACTTCCTTGCGTGCGAAGATATAGCTTATGGGTCCGAGTTGTCAGTGGCGGTAACATTTTTTTCGCGAAATACTGAGGCCCTTTCGGTGGGTCCCCGATGTCAGGTGGAGGAATCATTATTTTGCGCATAATGAGGCATTTCCTTGCGTGCGGCCGTGGACCCAACTGTCGGCCTCTCCACGTATAGTCCACTTTAGATGCATGTCGGTCGTTGACCACGTTGACCAGGCCGCGCCGAGAGCACCAGGGCGGTGGACGACGACGAGGCCTAGGAAGGGAACGACACGGAGGCAGGGAAGACTCCGCAGTTGTTTCCCACGCGGAGGGGAGTACGACTGAACGAGGGTTTATCGTCTGCCCGCCGTCACGGAGAATAACAACAGTGTGTGGGTGAGTAGAGGGATGGCTAGGCCAGCGATGGGAATGCGGGGCGGTGAGGCCTGTGGCGGCTACAGACCCGGTCAAGGGGAGGAGGGAGCAGCAGTCCACCGGCGCTTGTTTGAACGGCCGAGCAGGAAGAGCAGAGATTGAAGAAGACACGGCTACCGTTGGATGGCCATCCAACGATCCTTGCCAGCGCCAACCTTTTTAGGAAAGCCTCAAATATGTGGAAAACAGCATACAGCCCATCTGCCATTATTTCTAATAATTTACAGCCCATTTGCTAATTCTTAAGGTTTTGTTTGGAGCCCATATTCTTTTTGTTAGCATTACAACCCATATTGTGGCCACGGTTAAAAAATTATACGAAATTTTGCATATTTCGGTGCGGTCCGAACTGTTTTTAATCCCGAAATTTCGAGTCACATTCAAACTGATTTTAAAAATAAATATATATCAATATAAAATCCAACAAATTCTCCAAGCATAAAAATTAATGTAATTTAAAATCTAAAACGAAAAAAGATATTTGAAACTAATTGCGGTTTGATGTGTTTTAAAAATGTACAACCCATTTCTCATTCTCGATAGGCCATTTTCTCGCCACCAGAATGAAGCTCTCCTCGTCTTGAAAGATTTGCAGCCCAACAGGCCCGACAAAGCGATTTACTTGGCAAATCACAAAAAAACTGGGATGTGGCCTTGGACCCAGCTGTCAGCCTCTCCATGTACAGTACTCTTCCGATGGAAGTCGGTCATTGACCACATTGACCACGCCGCGCCGAGAGCACCAAGGTGGTGGACGACGGCGAGGCCTAGGAAGGGGACGACGAGGAGCCGGGGAAGACGCGGCAGTGTATGCCCACGCTGAGAGGAGTAGGAGGGTTCACTAGTTCGGCTGCGGCGTGAGGCTGCCATCGCCGCAGAATAACAGGGGGTGTGGGTGAGTAGAGGGATACCCTGGGCCAGTGGTGGGAGTAGTAGGGGCGGTGAGGCCTCCGCGGCATCACAGCCGGCGACGAGAGGCAGGAGCACGTGGCACGACCGGCGCTGCTTTGGGTGGCTGGAGCAAGAAGACCAGAGGTTGAAGAAGCACTATGGCCGTTGGATGGAGATCGTACGGTCACTGGAGCTAGAATCGTTCATATTGACTAAGTTGACAAAGCCCTCCATCCTCGTCAACTTAGTAGGCCCACAAGTCAGCCACCCACTATGGTGGGTCCCAGCTAGCAGGGGGTATTCATTTTTTGGTGCGTAATAAGGAGGCACTTCCTTGCGTGCGAAGATATAGCTGGTGGGTCCGACCTGTCAGCGGGGGGAACGTTTTTTCGCGAAATACAGAAGCCCTTCCCATGTACAGTGCACGTACAGTGCGTAATAAGGAGGAACTTTCCTTGCGTGCGACCATGGACCTCGTGGGTCCCAGCCGTCAGGCTCTCCACGTACAGTCCTCTTCCGATGACTCTCGTATGTTGACCACGCCGCGCCGAGTGCACCGAGGCGGTGGACGACGGCAAGGCCCCAGACTGGAATGACCCGGAGATGGGGAAGACGCGGCAGTGGAGTCGCAGACCGAAAAGAGTGGGAAACTTGACTGGTTCGGGTGCGGGGTGGGCCTACACTCGGCAGAGAATAACAGGAGGTGCGGAGTGGAGGGATGGCCTGGCCGTCGGCGGGGTAACGTTTGTTGAGGAAGCGCATAAAACAACGCTCTTGGACGCGAAGAAGGCTGGAGCAAAGTGTTCCGGCAAAGCAGGGGAAGAAGACGAGAGATTGAAGAAGAATGCCGCCGTTGGATGTAAATCCAACGCCTTCTTAAACCGACCCATCTTGGCCCACATGTCAGCCAGTCCATTTGTTTTTTAGTCCATTTGGTGGGCTGGGTGAAACAATGATGTAGCATCTATGCAGCCCGTTTAAATTCCATTTGCATTTTTCTCGAAATCCGTGGACTTGCTAGGCTGGGTGAAAATATCATGTTAGGCTAGACGGAGAAATGTTATAAAAACATAAACACATGATTGCACGTCAGTGAAATCTTTGCAAGCTTATGTACGCAATCACTAGGAGTTAACTTGGCAAGTTATATATAAACAATTATTATTATTATTTTGTAAGAACTTTCAACTTACGAAATAAAATTTCATTTTAATTTGATGAGTTAATAGTACGTGAGGTATTATTATTTTTTAGGCTAGACGTGGGACAGTTGAGTTGGTTCTAGTGGAAAGTACTGGGAGAAAACTCAGTTTACATCGAAAAAGAAAGTGGGAGAAAATTCAGAGACCTGCTGGGTCCACCCGAGGAGAGGAATATGTTGGGAGGAAGGAGATTCAAAGCACGGCAGCCGAGTGAATTAGTTTTTTTACGGACAAGTGAACTAGTTTACATACATTAGCAAATAGCCACTAAAAAAGCAATCAGGTTAATGGGTTCTTAAAAGAAATATTTCAGACAAAACAGATAATTACGACACATAGGCTAATGCATGAAACACTCAGATGATAAAGGTGCTTATAAATAGATAAAGTACAACATCTAGACCTTCCTGGCATGCTTGATCATGACGATGCGGTTGTCCGTGTACTCATCGATTCTGGGAAGCGGAACCGCCCTCATGTCCAAGATCCGCCTGTACATGTCGTAGCATGCGTGTCGTCCTTGGCCGCGAGGGTTATGTAGGCTAGATTCAGAGGTACCTCCCATGTGTTCAGGTCATCTTCTTTCATGTTGGCGTATCGTGGGTCGATGATGGTCTCAGCGAGGTCAACCACGGAGTCCTTCTCACGCCTGCTGTCGATGATCTTGTATTGCTTCTGGATGTCGACAAGCTTGTTGCACCAGATGGACGAATTGTCACGTTCTTCCTTCTCTCCACCGTAGCGAAGGTGCAGTCGGCGCTGCCGATGAAATGGGCGAATGCTCCAGAACCTGGTGCAGCCATAGGACTAAGGCGAGGTAGAGCTTCACCGAGTCTGTATTGTTGGTGTACATCACGTTCAACTTGGTGTAGCCATAGGACTGAACGGCGAACTAACTCCTTGCTAAAGTCCATATCCAGCAGGCTCACCCCTCGGATCGCCGTTGGAGTCTCTTCGAGCATGGTTAATAGTATAGCCAGCTGCTGGCTATAAGCCAGTGCCATGTCATCTACAGCCCATCTTATAGTCAACATGTACAATAGTAGATCAAAAGAGTGTACTACTTTTTCATTATATGGTCCACCTTTCATTCTCACAAAGTGCCTAGGAGCACGTGCTAGAGTTGACTCTTCACGAAGAGCCCACTTACCTTCTCTCTCTTCTTCTTTTTTCTTCAACTAAGCAGAAATATACTAGTTTATTTCTTATAACCCGCTGACTCAGCTCTATTGTACTTGCTCTTCGAGTGAACGAGTGTGTAGGCGGCGGCAGTAGTTTGTTTTTCAGCTCTTAGGGAACTGGATTCAACAGTAAGCTGAGTGTGTACAGGCGACAACAGTTACTACCCCTCCCTCATCCGCTGCACACCCGGCAGAAGATGCACCCTCGGCGCATTCAAATGCCTCCATTAAGAAACCTACTCCGGCCACACGTCGGTTCACGAGCGGGTCTGTATTGGTCTTTGTAATAACAGGAGTTAGTGGTCACTTTACTTAAATTTAATTAGCTTTAATAGAAATTTATACTTAAAACAAGCAATGCATTGGCTCGTTCTATCGCTGCCACGGGATCAACATGCACAACAATTAGAATTATTATTCTCGGGGCCTTTTACGATCAGCACATTTGTCGCACTTTCACAAAGATAATACTACCAAGTTTGAATTGTTTGTTATGGTTGCTGTCCTCTGCATCATCGTGCCGTGTTTCCCAGCTTGCAAGATTCAGAACCAACAAATAAGATCCATGTAATAAGTACAACAAAGATGCCTACACATCTCATTGATTCCCAGCTTGCAAGATTCAGAACCAACAAATAAGATCCAAATAATAAGTACAACAAAGATGCCTACACGTCTCATTGATTCCCAGCTTGCAAGATTCAGAACCAACCCATTAGAGCCTTTTGATAAAGTGAATATCGGGATTAAATCCTTCTTGGCTAGCCATGTCATACAATCGAAGAACTTGGCGAATGCTCTTGACCATCTCAACATCTGTAGTAGAGTATTCCTATTTGCACAGCATGTTTGCATAGCACAAACAAGGAGACAGGAGAGCATGATTTTGCTTTAGTTGAACCATTTTGTGCAGTTCCACCAAAATTGAGAGATGTTGCTCTTGACCTTCACAAGGAGACAGGAGAGCATGGTTTCACTTTAGTTTAACCATTTTGTGCAGTTCCACCAAAATTGAGAGATGTTTCCCACGTGACATTTTAGTTGAACTGCACAAGACACTCATTCCAAAAAAAGTGTTTTGTGCAGTTCACCAAAAGGTCACAATAGCAACAAGGTGAAATGGATATCCCTATCTCCACAAAATGATAGAAAGTAAACAGTTGCTGGTCAATAAGAATATACGAAACACATACAAAATGAAAAGAAGCATCTTAATTATGTTCATGGCAATCACGCAAGGATAATAGAAATTGTAAAACGTTAGCAATGCTTCATGTTACCAGAAGCATTACGATCAACAATGAGATTCCTCAGATATGGGATTACTTTAATGGTGGCATTGCTTGTTTACTGCATACGTAAAATCAACATCAGCTAAAGAGTTGGTTTAAGGGCATGGGACCGTGGGGACACCAGGACACTCAAAGAACAGAAAGGAGCAACTTACTTATCATCTCGGGGAAAATAGCAAGAGTGCCATTTGTAACACAGTTTAATTGCATCTTAGCACTGGAGGCATTAGATTAACAATAACACTGGTTAGACATGTCCCTAAGGTAACAGTGTGATCGCTTCATTTTACATGCGCCCTTACAAAGAAAAGTTTGGTTTACTCCGCAAAAAACAACAAAAGGTTGGTATAAGGACATGCTGACAGTGGGACGCATAAAGACAATGTACCTACAAGGAGGCATAAAGTGGTGATGCCGAGCTTGTTCACACTATGTGAGGGCAGCAATCCTAATCCTGGAGACCTTTTACTATGTGAGGGCAGCAAATCTAATCCTGGAGGCCTTTTACTATGTGAGGGCAGCAAATCTAATCCTGAGACCTTTTACTACGTGAGGGCAGCAAATCTAATCCTGGAGGCCTTTTACTATGTGAGGGAAGCAAATCTAATCCTGAGACCTTTTACTATGTGAGGGCAGCAAATCTAATCCTGGAGACCTTTTACTATGTGATGGCAGCAAATCTAATCCTGGACATACTCTGCTGACTTGTCCACCAGCCACCACTTTCTATCCTTTTTTCAACCAATAATAGATCTGTTCCTTATCCAGTTTGTCTGCGTTTTCCCATTATTTCCCTTTTCAACCAAGAGACCGTTGGGTATCTGGTCTCTACTACTTTTACCATATTATTTCCTCTTTGAATCAAGTCCTAGATTCATGCTACAACTTTCCCCCTTTCTTCGTTGTTTGAACAAAGCCCTAGATTCGAATGCATGAAGTAGCTTTACCTCTAATAATACTAACAATTTAGGTGGCTTTGGAAGAGCTGATGGGAATAGAAAAGATGCACATGCGGACACGTGGGGAGCTGGGGCAAGAGAGCAAGGCCGCTTCGAAGAACTTATACCGAGGGTCGTCGGGATGTCGGCGGGCGGCAGGTTGGATCTGCGGACAATCTGACGAGGGAGGAAGAAGGGTCGGAGGACCTCCCGAGCCGGCACTGTGGTCGTGGAGAGAACGGCACGGCAGAGGATCGGGCCCTCCAAAGACTGTGGGTTTCCTCCCTCGGCGGTGATGACCGCGTGAACGATGCACCTTTTGGTCCTCTACACACACCGGCCGAAGGGATCCTACCGGATCTGTGACCAGCGGTGAGCAGAGAGACAATGTCGCTACCGCTGTCTTGTTTATATCTGGAGAGGATGAGAGAATGAAGAGAGCAACCCAAGTAAAGCAAGGGCTCAGGCCCCTACGTCCATATATTGTGGAGTGATTATCTTTTTTCTCTCCACAACAAGCGTTTCAATTTGTGTATGTGGCATTAAAGAAAAGAAACTCTCTATTTAAGGTGACTACTCTACGACTCCTACTTACTACTACTACAGTACTACCTCCGTCCTGGTTTATAGATCCCTTTTATAGTTTGTGCCAAATTTTGACTAAAGATTTAACTCACAAAATATTAATGCATGTCAATAAAAATTATCTCATTGGATTCGTATTTGAACATAGTTTTGAAAAATATAATGTTTGGTGACATGCGTGAACATTTTCTTAGTTTAATCTATGGTCAAAATTTGGCACAAAATACAATGGGGACCAATAAACCCGGACAGAGGTGGTATTGTTCACTTGTGATCCCCGCCCCTCCATTCATTGAACAACCCCACGGGTGAATAAACATACAGTAAGTACTGTATTTATATAGAACGAACAAGCTCGAACTATTTTCGCGTTGTTAAAATTTGAGGGCGGGGCTTTTCCCGCGCGGTACGCGCGGCAGTTTTCGGGTAGGCGGTTTGACAGAGAGCCGAGGAGGGTGAGCGAGTGGGGCTGTGCGATTTGACAGTGCGTTACTGCTGGAAAGACTTGTGATATGACCACTCACTATAGTCATGAATTACTGGTGCTCCGACCGGGGTGATACCCCCTTCCGCTCAGCGCCTAATCTGGTGCATGACACGTCGACCGGATCGGGCTCTCCCACATGTCAGAGTAGTAAGAAGGAGCAAAGAATGATGCGGTATATACTAGTACTATACTACTCCCTCCGTTCCTAAATCTAAAAGTCTTTGGAGAGATTTCACTATGGACCACATACGGAGAAAAATGAGTGAATATACACAAAAGTGCATTTATATACATCCGTATGTGGTCCACAGTGAAATATCTACGAAGACTTATATTTAGGAACGGAGGGAGTACTACTCAGGTTGGAGGAGTGCGAACTACGGCAGCCCAGTGAACTGGGCCGTGCGAACCACGGTAGCCCAAAGTGAACCAGCAATAGAAAACAATTATGTGGTGATATGGCCATAAAAACAATGTGCTACGGTCCACACTGTAGCATGTATAATAACACTCCTCCTTGTTTGGATCCCCGAGTTAGAGCTAGTTTGGGTTGAAATAGCCTCAAATTATCGAAACAAGAGGGGTTAGTTTGAGCTAGTTTGCTCTAACCCAGCTAAAAAACTAGCCGGTTGAGAGGTACTAATTGGGATAGTTATCAAGGGCCCACTAAAAGAGAACTAAAAAAATCTCACCTGCCCGCACCAGATCGCTCCCCTAAAAAAATCTCACCTGCCCGCACCAGATCGCTCCCCCCTCTCGCACGACTCCTCTCTGTTCCCCATAGGGCCGCCCGCCCAAGCGCCGCTCACCCTCTCTCTCCTTCGGCCGCCCTCTCCTTTCGGCCTCCGCCGCCCTACTCCAGCCGCCCTCTCCTTCCGACCTTCGAAGGTCGCCCCGCTCCCCCTTCACCAGTCGTTTTTCTCCCTCTCATGCGTGCGGCGTGGCGCATCTACCGGGAGGTCGCGAGAGGGGTGAGTTTTTTCATTCCTTCTCTGTCTCACGACCATATCATTGATCTTGCTTGATCTAGCGCTAATTCTGATTTGGAAAAGTAGATCCTGATCAAACTTTCTATAGATTTGTGGTGCATGCATGGAATTGTTTGATGCTGCTTGAGGAGGTAATAAATCTTTCTAGAGGCCCAAAGATTCAGGTCACCTTTCTAGGTATTTCAATTTCAGGATTGCATTATTTGTAGAGGCCCAAAGATTCTGTTCACCTTTCTTGGTATTTCAATTTCAGGCTTGCATTGTTTCTAGAGGCCCAAAGATTCAGTTCACCTTGCTAGGTATTTGAGTTTCAGGCTTGCATTATTTCTAGAGGCCCAAAGATTCAACTCACCTTTCTAGGTATTTCATTTTCAGGCTTGCATTATTTCTAGAGGCCCAAAGATTCGGTTCACCTTTCTAGGTATTTCAGTTTCAGGCTTGCATTATTTCTAGAGGCCCAAAGATTCAGTTCACCTTTCTAGGTATTTAAGTTTCAGGCTTGAATCATTTCTAGAGGCCCAAAGATTCATTTCACCTTTCTAGGTATTTCAGTTTCAGGCTTGCATTATTTCTAGAGGCCCAAAGATTCAGTTCACCTTTCCAGTTATTTTAGTTCTGAGCTTGCATTATTTCTAGAGGCCCAAAGATTAAGTTCCCAGTCGGCGGCAAGCGGCCCTGCTACCCATGCCGGTGTCGACCTCAACTCGCAAGGGCCGGCGTCGGAGGGGTTCCCGGGGCTTGGGCTCTACAGAGCCTTCCTCCAGAGCGACGATGGCGAGCTCCTCCCTCGGTGCGTGAGGGGCTTCGGGCTCCCTCTCTATCGTGAACAACTTCCGTGATGAGTTAGCTCATTCTTTGTTTCATGAAGTGTTTTTTTATTTTGTGAAGCTTGATTGACGACTTGTATGTTTTAGTGGGATATCTCATTTGTATGGACAAAGTAAAAATTATCATGTTTTGCATGCTTGATTGTATAGATGGTTCATTTATGTCAATTGTGAGTGGGAGGAGGCCATAGAAGAGCCGGCCACACCAAGAGGGTGCTCGGATCCAAGGGACTTATTTTAGTCTGACTAAATATAGGGTCCAAAGTAGTCGCATGATTGAGATAGAGCATTTATTGTCAATCTAACCCTGCCATCCATACACCTCTTTGGTTTAGAGTTATTTCAGGGTTAGAATCTAACTCTAACCTCTAACTGAGTTAGAGTTCTCCGCGCCTCTGTACATCGCCATCATACTTTCCCCGTTCCAGTGTTTTCAAGATCCTGCAAATCAAAGAGGCCCTTTTTTGGGAAAAATCAAAGAGGCCCTTAGACTGGTTTAGGTCCGGTCATTCTTTATAAACGTGTTATGTCCAAAATTTAATGAACATGCTCCGGTTTCCATGAAAATAATCTGATTTCATGTAGTAATTCATTGATTTATTTATTCTTCTGCGGGGGGTTTGCATGTAATTCGCGAGGTCTGAAATGTAAAGTACCCCGACATATGCTCCGAGTCGTGCATGCACTACGACCCAGATGCTCTATGTCCCACATGTCGTGAATGGGGAGCACGTGGAAATAGCCTAGGAGTACATATAGGAGGATAAATGCGTGAAAAATATGTATTGTGAAGCGTAACCACGGTTCGAAAAGTAGACCTAAAGTGATGACAGCTATAGGTCGCACACACCCAACTAGTGGTACTAGACAAACGACTAATTATTCCCTCAAAAAAAGAGGCACGAGTGCTCAAGACTCTATTCTATAAACACGAGTCCCATCTCGACAACTTGGCGTCCGTGCTACAGCTAGCCCTCCTCCCTCGTTTCTCTCTTCTAACTCGAAACTCAGCCGACGCCCGGTGGGTGGGGTGGGTTTGCTCAACTGCGGCCCCACCTCACAGTGAAAATATTACGACTGGAATAAAAAATGCCATATACTCCCTCCGTTCATAAATATAAGCCTTTTTAGATACTACTTCAAATGGAATATAGCATACAGATGTATGAAGACATAGTTTAGAGTGTAGATTCACTCATTTTGCTCCGTATGTAGTAGTCACTTGCTGGAATCTTTAGAAAGACTTATATTTGGGAACGAGGGAGTACTATACTAATAAAACATTAAGGCCACGAGGCGATGCAGTGCTGGTTACAGGAGGCAAGAAGAAGAGATGCATCCATCGACAACGCCCACCTCCTCAACTTCGAGCGGCCACCGAACGGCGCCTAAGTAGCAGCGGCTTTCGTTGCCAGGTCGACGTGCTTCTGAACAATGGCGTCCAAAGATTCCAGCCGCTGGAAGAAGGCCAACGTCTTTCTGTCCTTGCTTGCCTTGTAGTGGCCTATGTAGATGATTTCCTCGTAGACATGGATGTGCAGGTCGACGGTTCCTTGCATGGCGAGGCGCTGCGCGGCGAGCACGACCTCGAGGTGCACATTCTTCGTCGCGACCTCCGGCACCTGCAGGGCCACCAGGGCTTGAAAGAGTTCGTCACCATGTAGGCCGACGACGGTGGCAGGCAATGAGGAGCCTGGGCGCGCGGGCTGGAGCGATGCAGCAAGGTCGTCCATGGCGCTTCTTGACGGGCGGTGAACTTGCGGATGGAGTTGACCATCATGTGGTCCATGCGAGAGGCGGCCGGCGTCGGCGAGGGCTATGATGCTGCGGTCGCTAGCACCATGTGGAACGCTGGCGGTCTTGGGTCAGCAGGCGGCGCCTTGGATGATTTGGCACAGCCGACTGCCGCTCGCGTCCATCGCCTCCATTGGTGCTTGTGGCTTCTGGTCACTTGGTCTTGGATTGGAGTGAGCAGTGTTGCGCAGAGACTTGGGAGTAGATGGATTGGAGTGGTGGGGCGCCTTTATTATATGAGAGTCCAAACTCTGTTGCATTCACATCGTCTTTGGATCTAGTCTCGCTTCTCCAATTAATTCCTCTCGCATGTAATTGAGGATGCATCATTGACTGTTCAACGTCTCGGGAACCGCTACCCTCTTCCTCCTTGGCATTCAAGCACCTATGGACCCGTCGACGACGAGGTGCCTATGGTGACTTCGTAAATTTCAAGATGATAGTGCCGTGCGTGTGTGCGTTCATAGGGGTGAGTGTATGCGCGTGTAAATGAGCGCTAGCGTCTGTACTGTGTCAAAAAAAACAACGTAAATGCCTGTCAAAAAGAGACTAGTCAGTATACTCAATATTGTGCACCTCGGAGAGGAAAACGATAGACCTAGTACGCATTTATTTACGGTGCAGATAAACTCATTTTGCTCCATATGTACTCCGTCTCGGTGTAGTCTAGTCACTTGTTGAAATCTCTAGAAGGGCAAATACTCCTTTCTGGTTTACATGGCTATACTAGCAAGTAGTTGTACGTACTAGTACAATAGTGGGCTCACATAGCAATTTTGTCTCATGCAAGAGCCTGGCTATATGCGTGCTCCAATGTTCGCAACTGCAACGTTCGGTTTGCGCTTGGCTCTTCGCCTCTTCGAGAAGACGAACAATGATTTTACTACAACTGCTTCTACAGTGTCGAATCCACTGATGCATGTCCGTCCACCGCGAGCTGGACGGATAGCTTGTTGTGGAAGTACTACTACTAAGCAAAAGCCTGTCCTCGTTTGCGAAAGCAAATCAGCGCATGGGCGAGGGAGAAGGCGTGTAGTAAAATCAAGCTTCTCCTCGTTCTACGAGTTGACGTGACACATCATAGCACTGGCCCCACATGCTTGCCTCTAAACATGGCTGAAAGACCCGCAGTGTACAATATATTTGCTGCAACCTCTAACATTTACCCACCACAAATTAAAATATATGTGGCCGTATGCATCGTTCTGATGCAGAGGCCGGGGAGTCCCCCCTTTTCTAAAAAAACAAATTAAAATATATATTCTTGTCTTGACCAGATGAGCGTGCAAACTACAATCACCGTGGTGACAGGTAGGGCCGAAGACTATTTTAATTAAAAAACTTGAGACGGCCACATAGCATGGAGCCGACCCCAACGATTTTAAGCTTACAGTGCACGGTACACGCTATCTAGACTACTCTACACATGAAACTGCCACACGGCGTCCGGGCTGCGCTTGGCTCTTCGCCTCTTCGAAGTCGAACAATGATGGTGTACTATCAGACCTTTGGAGGAGTACTATAGTACGCTTCGGCCATCGGCACCGATTGAACTGCTGCATGTCCATCGCGTGCGGGAGGGAGAGCGTGTAAAGCTTTCTCCTAGTCTTGCCAGCCACCACGCTCATAGGCGAGGGAGGGACGCTCGTCTTTGCGCAGGCGACAGGTGGGCCCGACAAGTGTGTGGCCAACCTGTCATACAGCCAAAAGCAGTGCGATTAAGTCCGTGAGGGAGAGGATAATCAAACTTCTCGTTGATGTACGAGTTGACGCGACACATCAAAGCACTGCACTTGATATATTTCAATAATTTGCTTTTACCGATGCATTAATTACAACGCATGCATGCATGCCGTGACTCTTCTATTGATAGTACTTGCATGTGTTGATTTAATGCACCTTGAAGGATGGTTGTGCACGAGGAGGGCAAGATCATGCAGACCGAACAGGAACAGGACCCGACGATGGAGCTCTCTAAGGTCTCCATGGACCTCACCGTGCTCCACTGCCCCTTGTTCCTCCGCCCCTTGATGCCTCCAGTGTATGAGGTATGAATACACCTCGTCCGTTCGGCTGATTGAGCAAGGTGCAGGTTTCTTGATTGATGTGCTGTTGGATTGATTTCTGCAGTGCAAGGGAGGGCACTTGTCCTGCACGGACTGCCGCATCGAGCGCCCCGGGAACCAGCGGCAGTGCCAGAAGTGCGAACGCGGCGGTGGCTTCGATGTGCGGAACACGGCGGTGCACTCCGTCCTTTCGTCGGTGAGGGTGGAGTGCCCGCACGAAGGCTGTGGGCTCTACGTCACTTACCAGAAGCTTGCCGATCACCAGAGCGTGTGTCCGCCGCTACCGCAAATGCCCGTGCGTCTGCCTCATGCGGCTACGAAGGCCCACCGCCGGCGCTCTACCACCACATCAGCACCGCGCATCCCATGCCCGTGCACAGGATCCAGTACGGCAAGGTGCTCCAGCTGCAAGTGCCACTGTCGGAGCCACGGCTCTTGCTGTTCACGGAGGAGGACCGCCGCACATTTTTCTTGGTCGGCGGCGTGCTCGACATCGGTGCGCCTATTGCCGTGTCGATTAAATGCGCATCGAGCGGGGCGTCCCCTTTGCCGCACTACTTGGCCAAGCCAGGCGAAAGGCCCGCCGGGGGAGCCCAAAGGCACGACCGACGCCGTCAAGGTGGAAATGGAGGTGACAAGCAGCAAGGATCCCGGCGACATCGACGTGCAGGAGCTGACCTTCTTGACAGTTCCGCCCAAGCTGATGGCCGGGGCTAAGCTTGTGTCCCTCCACATTCAGATTGACAAGCTCACGTCCTAAATGTTTCGACAGTGCCTTCTGTTTATCTTATTAATATGCTAATATATGGATTACCTTGGTCTACTTTAGCTTAAGAAATGGTCGGTTTTGGTGGCGTTGCAGCAATTACTTCGACATCAGATCAGTAATTTCCAACAGTCGAACGGATATTTTGTGTATGTTGGATATAAAGTTCCTTTGGGTAAGAGTACTACTTGTCATCAAAATGGATAAAAGGAGATGTATGTAGACGTATTTTTGTTCTAGACACGTCCCTTTTTATCCATTTTGATGAGAAGCACTCCCTCCGTTCCACAATACATGCCTTCCATTTGTCAAAATATACATGTATCTGGACATGTTTTAGTATATAGGTACATCCATGATAGAGCCAATCGGATGGTTGAGAACACTACAATTCGTAGCTACAGATGCGTGTGTGACTCCCAGATGCAGAGGCCGGGGGTCATCATCCTCCTTTTCGAGAAAAAACAGACGCGTGTGTGAGAGGACGAGTGCGTGCGTGCACCTCTTCTCTTCCTGTATAACGTACTACCAAACTCAGATTACAAGTTTTTGAGCTTGCGTCTCGTCACATTCCAAATTATTCCACGCTATATTGAATTGCAAACCTGTTCACACCAATCACAACCTAAACGTTTTCCCACTTAGGAGCGTATTAGTACCACGCTAGTATATTGAATTGCAAACCTGTTCACACCAATCACAACCTAAACGGTTTCCCACTTAGGAGCGTAGTAGTACTCAGTTATAAGTACTAGTATGCCAAGATGACTGCACATTCCTCCTCAACTCCTCATCCACAAAAACAAACAAGTCATTCAGCATCCTTCCCTTGCGTCTGCCATGGCCAGCGTGAGTTCTGGGTCGAGAGATTGCTACCAGGGAGAGGCGAGCATGGAAGCGGAAGCACGAGAGATGTCCCGCCTCGCTGCGAGAGCAGCCGACATGTCCCGCCACGCGGAAGTAGCAGCACAGAGGTCCCGCCGCGCCGCTGAAGCAGCACGGAGGTCCCGCCGCGCCGTCGATGCAGCAGACTGGTCCGGCCGCGCCGCGGAAGCAGCAGAGATATCCCGCCGCGCCACAAATGCAACAAAGATGTCCCGCCGCGCCGCGGCGGCTTGAGAAAATTTCTCGCGGGTAGGCGACGACTGTTACAGGCGCATGCATGCGATCGTGCATAGCCAGATGGATCAGATCTCCGGCTTGGCGAGGTTGCAGGACGACGTGAAAGCCTCGTTTGAACAGGCTATCGGCGTCATCCGACAACTAAGGGAGGGCAATGAGAGGCTCCGGGCCGAGCGCGACCTGCTGAGGGAGAAGATCGTCCGTAGTGCAGACCAGCAGGAGGAGACCAGTGCCTTGTTGAAGAGGACCGGCGTCATCATCAAGAAACTTATGGACGAGAATGACATGCTCATAGAACGAGCGCCAAAGGCTGGTGGAGGAATCCGTGGATGTTATCAAGCAGCGTCTTGAGGACACGAAGAGCTCATCGCCGCTTCGCCGCGGAGACTAGTTCTGCTGACTGCAAAGAACGCATCAAGAAAGTAGAGATCAGCGAGCCAGATCCTTGTCTTCCTTCTTATTTTGCCCTTGTGTATTTGGGGCGTAGCCGCATGTGGATTTTTCAATTATCTTTCTAATTATGCAAGACAATTAATCGTCCTTATCTTTCTGTGGAAGATAAATGTTGCGAGGCTGGAATGAAGAAAACTCTTGCTGTGGCGACTCGGCGTTCTTTGTTCTTCTAGTTGCTGCTAGGCTTCCTTCAGTTTCCTGGTTTCTTTTGATGTAATAATCGGTTTAGGATGTCAATTGTGTCGTCGGTTGTGAAATGTTGGGTTCTAGCGCGGATGTTTGGCCTTTGTTGCCTCTTGGGATGTTGCGATTTCAATCTGGTACTTTTAGTCCTTCGTGTTAGGCTGGAGTTGTGCTGAACTTCTTGTGAATTGTGGTGGTTTTCAGTAATGAAAATCGGAAGGGGCAAGCCCTTCTTTGATAAAAAAATGGTCCTTATATATTCATCAGTCTTGCTATAAGTCGCAGTAGATGCTATATAGGTCCGTCGGATCTTACATCAAGATCCGTGCTGTCAGATTTTCTTTTTTGTCTCTTAAATCTCAGTCGAGTGAGACATAGCCCACGCCATTAAACAGAGGCTCGGGTGCCATTAATGGAGACCTTGGGAGAGAGGTGGGCGGCAGCTGGAGGTCAAAGGGCTGTCCTCCCGATAAGCACGCGCAGGGGTCTGATCGCACGCCTCTCGTACTTAAATAGCTACCCTGCACGACGCCTCCTAGCTAATAAAAAATGGGGACACGTGGTAGCACGTAAATGGTACTAGTAAGTAGAACGCCCACGGTTTCAATAATACTTGTGTTTACGATTGTAACGTGACAACACTTGTTCCAAAATGACTTTGTTGATTGTTAATGTGAGCGCCTTCGCAAATCAGACTGCAAATTTACCACAGCATGTCGGTGCCATGTCATGGCACCAAGCCAAGTTTCATTATTTTCATGCGTGTTTTGGATTTACAGGAATTAAAAAACTAAGTTTCTCAACGTTTCCAACCCAGCCACGACGCCCAGAACTTTGGTGCACTGGAACATGTGCTTGTATTTCAAATTTGAATTATGCACACAAAGGTGACACGTTCCCTCCTAGAACCACGAGCCTTCTTGAGAGAAGCTCCGATTTGCAAGAAGCTTATACCAAAATTTGTTCCTATTCGGCCAATTTTTTTTACCACGGCATGGTACTACTATGACATGACACCATGCCAAGGTTCATGATTTTAAAACCAAGTTTCTCAATGTTCTTGACCGAGCCACGATGCCCAGATGTTTGAATCTTATTCTCATTTTTTGCATGGGAGTAGAAATTCACCCGAGGACACAAATGTGATTTTCAACCAACTTTGGTGCACGGGAGCACGTGCTTGTAGTTCAAATTTGAATTATGCACATTAAATGACCAAAAACTCAATTAATGTGTACATAAGGCCAAACGAAGCCGGAATAATTCCAAAATTTAACAGGGCACTCATGTAGTTCTATGTTGCGTTTGTAAATAAACTCAAGGGGGACAACGTATATCGTTTCGCACTCAAAGGTGATACGTTCCCTCTCAGAACCACGAGCCTTCTTGAGAGAAGCTTCGGCTTGCAAGAAGCTTATACCAAAATATGTTCCTATTCGGCCATTTTTTTTACCACAACATGGTAGTACCATGACATGACATCCATACCAAGTTTCATGATTTTCAGACGTGTTTTGGATTTACAAGAATTTTAAAACCAAGTTTCTCAATGTTCTCGGCCGAGCCACGATGCCCAGATGTTTTAATTTTATTCTCATTTCTTGCATGGGACCTAGAAATTCACCCGAGGACACAAATGTGATTTTCCAACCAACTTTGGTGCACGAGAGCATGTGCTTGTATTTCGAATTTGACTTATGCACATTAAATGACCAGAAACTCAGTTAATGTATAAAAAAGGACAAACGAACCCGGAATAATTCCAAAATTTAACATGGCACTAATGTAGTTCTATGTTGCCTTTGTTAAGAAACTCAAGGCGGGGGGTGGCACGTTCCCTCTTAGAACCACGAGCTTCCAAATCGGCCCAATTTTTTACCACAACATGTTAGTGCCATGACATGACACCATGCCATGTTTTATTACATGAATTTAAAATCTAAGTTTCTCGATGTTCTCGGCAGAGTCATGACGCCCAGATGTTTGAATTTCATTCTCATTTCTTCCAAGGGACGTAGAAATTTAACCAAGGACACACATGTGATTTTTCAACCCACTTTGGTGCACCGAAGCATGTGCATGAAATTCATATTTAAATTATGCACATTAAAAGTCCAGAAACTCAATTAATGTATAAAAAGGCCAAATGAACCCGAAATAATTCCAAAATTTAATAGGGCACTCATATAGTTCTATGTTGCCTCTGTAAATAAAATCAGGGGGGAGGCAGCGTATATCATTTTGCACAGAAAGGTGACACGTTCCCTCTCGGAACCACGAGGCTTGTTGAGAGAATCTCCGGTTTTGCAAGAGGCTTATACCAAAACTTGTCCCAATTCAGCCAAAAATTATACGTATGAAAATAGGGTTTAGATTATCCCGAACATCTCGCTACCTAGACCAATAATGTACTATGATTAGAATTCAACATAAAATGGATACAGATATTTGAATTGGAGAGCACATGGTACATGTAGTTCATAGGAAATATGATTACTTCTATATGCATGTCTTTTTGTTATCAAGATAATATTTAAATTATTGTATAACTTGACAACAATCGTATTCAAATAAGGAAAATTGATTCAAATTTAGTCCATATGGTAGACGACAATATATATGTTCACAAGGTGGAGTAAAATGTTCATATATGATGGAAGATCAAAATGTATGACTACATCAATTATAAATCGTAAGGTCACCTAATGATATATTCGAATTCAACATAACATGGATTCAAAAATTGAAATTCGAGATCATGGCATCTGTAATCATATAAAAAGGGACATTACTCTTTCTTTGGTGGGAATTGATTTGTTTGTTGTTATTGAGGGAAGTGCGAATCGATTTGGTAATCGTGCGGTAATCATGTTCTCCCGATTTTTTACATTTTTCTTGTAGTTTTTCAATGGCATCTATAGCAATATAGTAAAAGGGGACATGACTCTCTTGTGTCTTGTATGATTTTTTTACACGTTAAGTTTGTTCTGCCGAACAAGGAATCCGCACCTTGTTATCCCGAAATTTTCAAGATCGAGTATCTTTTGTCTCAACTGCTTTGAAACTCTCGCTTCTTCAACCCACCGCGCCTTTGTTATCCCGAAATTTGACGCTACAGAACTCCCTCCTCATCCAAATCGCTCCCGCAGCCCGGACATCGCGAAATCCCCTTCTACCCCTCACCGGAAATGAAGCTCCAGGTCGTGGTGTCAAAACCGGTGGGGGTACGTTGTTAACTTACCCTACATTTAATACAAGGGCGTCCTTAAGCTTGGCTCCCCCCTCCCCCTTCGCCCCCCCCCCCATTCGTACACCGAGGCCGCCAAAACCCGCGAAACCCCACGCTCCACCGTCGGCCTCCCGACCGCCGCCCAGCCGGAGACGCTTCCCCGACTACGTCGTCCACCGCAACAGCTCGCCGTTGTTGGGGAACGTAGTAATTTCAAAAATTTTCCTACGATCACGCAAGACCATGGTGATGCATAGCAACGAGATGAGAGTGTTGTCTACGTACCCTCGTAGACCAGCAACGGAAGCGTTGACGCAGCGTAGAGGAAGTAGTCGTATTTCTTCACGATCCAACCGATCCAAGTACCGAACGCACGGCACCTCCGGAAGTTCTCGCACACGCTCAGCTCGATGACGCCCCTCGAACTCCGATCCAGCCGAGTGTTGAGGGAGAGTTTCACAAGACGACGGGCGTGGTGACGATGATGATGTTCCACCGGGCGCAGGGCTTCGCCTTAAGCTCCGCCACGGTATTCTCGAGGTGTAATATGGTGGAAGGGGCACCGACACGGCTAAGGAAAGATCTCAAGGATCAACTTGTGTGTCATGGGGTGCCCTCCGCCTGTATATAAAGGAGGGAAGGGAGGGCTGGCCGGCCAAGGTTTGCGCGCCAGGTGTCCTACTCCTACCGGGAGTAGGATTCCCCAATCCTAGTCCAACTAGGTTTCCCCAAGTGGGAAGGGAGAGAGAGGGGGCACTTCTCCTAGTCCTAATAGGACTAGGGAAGGGGGAAGGTGCTTGACCAGCACTTGGGCCCCCTTCTCTCCTTTCCACTAAGGCCCATGTTGGCCCATTAGCATTCCGGGGTTAGGTAACCTCCGTGCATTTCTGGTAAAATTCCCAATTTCACCGGAACACTTCCGATGTCCAAACATAGACTTCCAATATATGAATCTTTATGTCTCGACCATTTCGAGACTCCTCGTCACGTCCGTGATCTCATCCGGGACTCCGAACAACCTTCGGTACAGAAACATCATAACAACTCATAGTAAACGCCATCGAAACGTTGTTGCAAGCGGACCCTACGGGTTCGAGAACTATGTAGACATGACCGAGACACCTCTGGTCAATAACCAATAGCGGGACCTGGATGCCCATATTGGCTCCTTACATATTCTACGAAGATCTTTATCGGTCGCATCAAGATAACAACATACGTTGTTCCTTTTGTCATCGGTATGTTACTTGCCCGAGATTCGATCGTCGGTATCCAATACCTAGTTCAATCTCGTTATCGCAAGTCTCTTTACTCGCTCCGTAATACATCATCTCACAACTAACTCATTAGTTGCAATGCTTGCAAGGCTTATGTGATGTGCATTACCGAGAGGGCCCAGAGATACCTCTCCGACAATCGGAGTGACAAATCCTAATCTCGAAATATGCCAACCCAACATGTACCTTCGGAGACACTTGTAATGTACCTTTATAATCACCCGATTACGTTGTGACGTTTGGTAGCACCCAAAGTGTTCCTCGTGCAAACGGGAGTTGCATAATCTCATAGTCATAGGAACATGTATAAGTCATGAAGAAAAGCACTAGCAACAAACTATACGATCAGGTGCTATGCTAATGGAATGGGTCATGTCAATCAGATCATTCAACCAATGATGTGATCCCGTTAATCAAATAACAACTCCTTGTTCATGGTTAGGAAACACAACCATCTTTGATTAACGAGCTAGTCAAGTAGAGGCATACTAGTGACACTCAGAGGTTTATGTATTCACACATGTATTATGTTTCCTGTTAATACAATTCTAGCATGAATAATAAACATTTATCATGATATAAGGAAATAAATAATAACTTTATTATTGCCTCTAGGGCATATTTCCTTCAGTCTCCCACTTGCACTAGAGTCAATAATCTAGTTTACACAGTAATGATTCTAACACCCATGGAGTCTTGGTGCTGATCATGTTTTGCTCGTGGAAGAGGCTTAGTCAACGGGTCTGCAACATTCAGATCCGTATGTATCTTGCATATCTCTATGTCTCCCACCTGGACCAAATCCGGATGGAGTTGAAGCGTCTTTTGATGTGCTTGGTTCTCTTGTGAAATCTGGATTCCTTTGCTAAGGCAATTGCACCAAGATTGTCACAAAAGATTTTCATTGGACCCGATACACTAGGTACAACACCTAGATCGGTTATGAACTCCTTCATCCAGACTCCTTCATTAGCTGCTTCAAGCAGCTATGTACTCAACTTCACATGTAGATCCCGCCACGACGCTTTGTTTGGAACTGCACTAACCGACAGCTCCTCCGTTTAATGTAAATACGCATCCGGTTTGCGATTTAGAATCGTCCGGATCGGTGTCAAAGCTTGCGTCGACGTAACTGCCATTTACTGACAGTTCTTTGTCACCGCCATAAATGAGAAACATATCCTTAGTCCTTCTCAAGTACTTAAGGATGTTCTTGACCGCTGTCCGATGATCCACTCTGGATTACTTTGGTACCGCCGCCAAACTTACAAAGAAGGCACACATCAGTCCGGTACACACATTGCATACATGATAGAGCCTATGGCTGAAGCATAGGGAACATCTTTCATTTTCTCTCTATCTTCTGCGGTGGTCGGGCATTGAGTCTTACTCAACTTCACACCTTGTAACACCGGCAAGAACCCTTTCTTTGCTCGATCCATTTTGAACTTTTTCAAAACTTTATCAAGGTATGTGCTTTGTGAAAGTCCTATTAAGCCGCCTTGATCTATCTCTATAGATCTTAATGCCCAATATGTAAGCAGCTTCACCGAGGTCTTTCATCGAAAAACTCTTATTCAAGTATCCCTTTATGCTATCCAGAAATTCTATATCATTTCCGATCGGTAATATGTCATCCACATATAATATCGTAAATGCTACAGAGCTCCCACTCACTTTCTTGTAAATACAAAGCTTCTCCAAAAGTCTCAGATAAAACCAAATGCTTTGATCACACTATCAAAACGTTTATTTCAACTCCGAGAGGCTTGCACCAGTCCATAAATGGATCGCCGAGCTTGCACACTTTGTTAGCTCCCTTTGGATCGACAAAACCTTCTGGTTGCATCATATACAACTCTTCTTCCGTAAATCCATTCAGAATGCAGTTTTAACATCCATTTGCCAAATTTCATAATCATAAAATGCGGCAATTGCTAACATGATTCGGACGGACTTAAGCATCGCCACGGGTGAGAAGGTCTCATCGTAGTCAATCCCTTGAACTTGTCGAAAACCTTTTGCAACAAGTCGAGCTTTATAGATGAACATTACCATCAGCGTCGGTCTTCTTCTTGAAGATCCATTTATTCTCAATTGCTTGCCGATCATCGGGCAAGTCAACCAAAGTCCACACTTTGTTCTCATACATGGATCCCATCTCAGATTTCATGGCCTCAAGCCATTTTGTGGAATCTGGGCTCACCATCGCTTCTTCATAGTTCGTAGGTTCATCATGTTCTAGTAACATGACTTCCAGAATAGGATTATCGTACCACTCACAGTGCGCGGATCTTGCTCTGGTTGATCTACGAAGTTCTCAGAGAAACTTGATCTGAAGTTTCATGATCATCATCATTAGCTTCCTCCCTATTTGGTGTAGGTGTCACGGAAACTGATTTACGTGATGTACTACTTCTCAATAAGGGAGTAGATATGATTATCTCATCAAGTTCTACTTTCCTCCCACTCACTTCTTTCGAGAGAAACTCTTTCTCCAAAAAGTTTCCGAATTTAGCAAAAAATCTTGCCTTCGGATCTGTGATAGAAGGTGTACCCAACAGTCTCCTTTGGGTATCCTATGAAGACACATTTCTTCGATTTGGGTTCGAGCTTATCAGGTTGAAGCTTTTTCACATAAGCATCGCAGCCCCAAACTTTCAGAAACGACAACTTTGGTTTCTTGCCAAACCACAGTTCATAAGGCGTCGCCTCAACGGATTTAGATGGTGCCCTATTTAAAGTGAATGTAGCCGTCTCTAAAGCATAACCCCAAAACGATAGCGGTAAATCAAGAAGAGACATCATAGATCGCACCATATCTAATAAAGTACGACATGACGCTCGGACACACCATTACGTTGTGGTGTTCCGGTGGCGTAAGTTGCGAAACTATTCCGCATTGTTTCAAATGTAGGCCAAACTCAGAACTCAAATATTCTCCTCCACGATCAGATCAGAGAAACTTTATTTTCTTGTTACGATGATTTTCCACCTCACTCTGAAATTCTTTGAACTTTTCAAATGTTTCAGACTTGTGTTTCATTAAGTAGATATACCCATATCTGCTCAAATCATCTGTGAAGGTGAGAAAATAACGATATCCGCCACGAGCCTCAACATTCATTGGACCACATACATCAAGATGTATGATTTCCAATAAATCTGTTGCTCTCTCCATAGTTCCGAGAACGGTGTTTTAGTCATCTTGCCCATAAGGCACGGTTCGCAAGTGCCAAGTGATTCATAATCAAGTGACTCCAAAAGTCCATCAAGATGGAGTTTCTTCATGCGCTTTACACCGATATGACCTAAACGGCAAAGTGCCACAAATAAGTTGCACTATCATTATCAACTCTACATCTTTTGGCTTCAACATTATGAATATGTGTATCACTACTATCGAGATTAAGTAAAAACAAACCATTCTTCAATGGTGCATGACCATAAAAGATATTATTCATATAAATAGAACAACCATTATTCTCTCGATTTAAATGAATAACCGCCTCGCATCAAACAAGATCCAGATATAATGTTCATGCTCAACGCTGGTACTAAATAACAATTATTTAGGTCTAATACTAATCTCAAGGTAGATGTAGAGGTAGCGCGTCGATTGCGATCACATCGACTTTGGAACCATTTCCCACGCGCATCGTCACCTCGCCCTTAGCCAATCTTCGCTAATCCAGTAGCCCTGCTTCGAGTTGCAAATATTAGCAATGTAACCAGTATCAAATACCTGTGCTATCATGAGTATTAGTAAGGTACACATCAATAACATGTATATCACATATACCTTTGTTAACCTTGCCATCCTTCTTATCCGCCAAATACTTGGGGCAGTTCCGCTTCAAAGGACCAGCCTGCTTGCAATAGAAGCACTCAGTTTCGTGCTTAGGACCAGACTTGGGTTTCTTCTCTTGATCAGCAACTTGCTTGCCGCTCTTTTGAAGTTTCCTTTTTCTTTCCTTTGCCCTTTTCTTGAAACTAGTGGTTTTGTTAACCATCAACACTTGATGCTCCTTTTTGATTTCTACCTCCATGCTTTCAAAGATCGCTAAGAGCTCGGGCATTGTTTTGGTCATCCCTTGCATATTATAGTTCATCACGAAGCTCTTGTAGCTTGGTGGCGTGATTGGAGAATTCTGTCAATGACGCAATCATCCGGAAGATTAACTCCCAGTTGAATCAAGTGATTGTTATATCCAGACATTCCGAGTATATGCTCACTGACAGAACCGTTCTCCTCCATCTTACAGCTATAGAACTTATTGGAGACTTCATATCTCTCAATCCGGCATTCGCTTGGAATATTAACTTCAACTCCTGGAACATCTCATATGCTCCATGGTGTTCAAAACGACGTTGAAGTCCCGGTTCTAAGCCGTAAAGCATGGCACATCGAACTATAGAGTAGTCATCGCCTTTGCTTTGCCAGACGCTCACAACTTCGGCGCAGCCCTTGCACCAGGCCTGGCACCTAACGGTGCTTCCAGACGTAATTCTTCCGTGCAGCAATAAGGATAATCCTCAAGTTACGGACCCAGTCCGTGTAATTGCTGCCATCATCTTTCAACTTTGCTTTCTCAAGGAACGCATTAAAATTCAACGGAACAACAAAGACGAGCCATCTATCTACACATCATAGACAAGCAAGATACTATCGGTACTAAGTTCATGATAAATTTAAGTTCAATTAATCATATTACTTAAGAACTCCCACTTAGAAAAATATCCCTCCAATTCTCTAAGTGATTGCGTGATCCATATCAACTACACCATGACCGATCATCACGTGTGATGGAGTAGTTTCAATGGTGAACATCAATATGTTGATCATATCTACTATATGATTCACGCCGACCTTCGGTCTCTCGTGTTCCGAGGTCATATCTTATATGCATAGCTCGTCAAGTATAACCTGAGTATTCTGCGTGTGCAACTGTTTTGCACCCGTTGTATTTGAACGTAGAGCCTATCACACCCGATCATCACGTGGTGTCTCAAAGACGAAGAACTTTCGCAACGGTGCATACTGTGGAGAACACTTCTTGATAATTTAGTAAGGGATCATCTTATAATGCTACCGCCAATCAAAGCAAGATAAGATGCATAAAGGATTAACATCACATGCAATCAATATAAGTGATATGATATGGCCATCATCATCTTGTGCTTGTGATCTCCATCTCAAGCACCGTCATGATCACCATCGCCACCGGCGCCGACACCTTGATCTCCATCGTAGCATCGTTGTCGCCTCGCCAAACTTATGCTTTCTACGACTATCGCTACCGCTTAGTGATAAAGTAAAGCATTACAGGCGATTGCATTGCATACAATAAAGCGACAACCATATGGCTCCTGCCATTGCCGATAACTCGGTTACAAAACATGATCATCTCATACAATAAAATATAGCATCACGCCTTGACCATATCACATCACAACATGCCCTGCAAAAACAAGTTAGACGCCCTCTACTTTGTTGTTGCAAGTTTTACGTGGCTGCTACGGGCTGAGCAAGAACCGTTCTTACCTACGCATCAAAACCACAACGATATTTCACAAATAGACTCCGCTTTTAACCTTCTCAAGGACCGGGCGTAGCCACACTCGGTTCAACTAAAGTTGGAGAGACAGTCTTCCACAAGCCATCTATGTGCAAAGCACGCCGAGGAACCGGTCTCGTGAAGAGTACGCTGTAAGGTTGGTCTGGATCGCCCGTCCAACAATACCGCTGAACCAAAGTATGACATGCTGGTAGGCGATGACTTGTATCGTCCACAACTCACTTGTGTTCTACTCGTGCATATCATCAAACCATAAAACCTAGGCTCGGATGCCACTTTGTTGGGGAACGTAGTAATTTCAAAAATTTTCCTACGATCACGCAAGACCATGGTGATGCATAGCAACGAGATGAGAGTGTTGTTCACGCACTCGTGAGACCAAAGAACGGAAGCGTTGACGCAACGTAGAGGAAGTAGTCGCATTTCTTCACGATCCAACCGATCCAAGTACCGAACGCACGGCACCTCCGAGTTCTGCACACGCTCAGCTCGATGACGCCCCTCGAACTCCGATCCAGCCGAGTGTTGAGGGAGAGTTTCACAAGACGACGACGGCGCAGGACGATGATGATGTTCCACCGCGCAGGGTTTCGCCTTAAGCTCCGCCACGGTATTCTCGAGGTGTAATATGGTGGAAGGGGCACCGCACACGGCTAAGGAAAGATCTCAAGGATCAACTTGTGTGTCATGGGGTGCCCTCGCCCCTGTATATAAAGGAGGGAAGGGGAGGGCTGGCCGGCCAAGGTTTGGTGCGCCAGGTGTCCTACTCCCATCGGGAGTAGGATTCCCCCAATCCTAGTCCAACTAGGTTTCCCCAAGTGGGAAGGGAGAGAGAGGGGGGCGCCTTCTCCTAGTCCTAATAGGACTAGGGAAGGGGAAGGTGCGCCAGCACTTGGGCCCCCTTCTCTCCTTTCCACTAAGGCCCATGTTGGCCCATTAGCATTCCGGGGTTCCGGTAACCTCCCTGCATTTCTGGTAAAATTCCCAATTTCACCCGAACACTTCCGATGTCCAAACATAGACTTCCAATATATGAATCTTTATGTCTCGACCATTTCGAGACTCCTCGTCACGTCCGTGATCTCATCCGGGACTCAACAACCTTCGGTACAGAAACATCATAACAACTCATAGTAATCGCCATCGAAACGTTAAGCGTGCGGACCCTACGGGTTCGAGAACTATGTAGACATGACCGAGACACCTCTCCGTCAATAACCAATAGCGGGACCTGGATGCCCATATTGGCTCCTACATATTCTACGAAGATCTTTATCGGTCGACCGCATAACAACATACGTTGTTCCTTTTGTCATCGGTATGTTACTTGCCCGAGATTCGATCGTCGGTATCCAATACCTAGTTCAATCTGCTATCGCAAGTCTCTTTCCTCGGTCCGTAATACATCATCTCACAACTAACTCATTAGTTGCAATGCTTGCAAGGCTTATGTGATGTGCATTACCGAGAGGGCCCAGAGATACCTCTCCGACAATCGGAGTGACAAATCCTAATCTCGAAATATGCCAACCCAACATGTACCTTCGGAGACACTTGTAATGTACCTTTATAATCACCCAGTTACGTTGTGACGCTTGGTAGCACCCAAAGTGTTCCTCGTGCAAACGGGAGTTGCATAATCTCATAGTCATAGGAACATGTATAAGTCATGAAGAAAAGCACTAGCAACAAACTATACGATCAGGTGCTATGCTAATGGAATGGGTCATGTCAATCAGATCATTCAACCAATGATGTGATCCCGTTAATCAAATAACAACTCCTTGTTCATGGTTAGGAAACACAACCATCTTTGATTAAAGAGCTAGTCAAGTAGAGGCATACTAGTGACACTGTAGGTTTATGTATTCACACATGTATTATGTTTCCTGTTAATACAATTCTAGCATGAATAATAAACATTTATCATGATATAAGGAAATAAATAATAACTTTATTATTGCCTCTAGGGCATATTTCCTTCAGCCGTCCCTCATCCACCGCACCGGATGAGGATTCGTTGTCGATCTCGTCGTCCCGCCGGATCAGCCGCCCCGTCCTCCACCTCCAAGGAGCTGCCCCGATGTTCGCCTCGTCTATCGCGCCACCTCAATCCCCACAAAGACCGTCTTGACCTGCCCCACCGGAACCACAGCACCTCACCAATTCCTCCGATGAAGCCGAGGCCAACTCAGCGCCACCAAGGAGGTTCTGCACTCACCGCTGCATTTTATCTTTTATTCGATCTCACGGGCTGTCGGTGCTCGACATCGAGCAGACATGGCGTCTCCATCGACGCGCGCCGCCGCCACATCATCCACTTGCCTCTCCCCCATGTCATTGCTTCCTCGGCGGCGACTTCCACAACGGCACTAGCTACAGCTGCTCTGGCTCTCGCTCGCGCTGCGGCTCTGTTCTTGCTGTCGGTCGTGCTGCTGCATTGCTCCTACTTTCGTTCGTGCCGCTGTTCTGCTCTTGCTCTCACTTGCGCTGCTGCTGCTGCTGCACGACCTCCGACAGCTACAGGAGTTGCTGCTTTAGCACTCGCTCGCGGTGCTACTGCACGACTTGCTCTCTGCTAGTGCGTTCCCTGCTCGAGCGTCTGCTGATTTAGATCACTGCTTCTCTGCTACTAGTGCTCGAAATCCCTAAACATCTATTGCAATGCTCTGTTACATTAGTTCAATCAGTTTCGACAAGAAAATTCAGTTTCGATCGTGAAGTTCATTTTCTTGATTAAGTTCAGAGTGAACAGTACTTACAACACTGTCGGAGCGGCCGTGGCGCTGGCCGATGCGCTTTTACATCTAGCACTTTTTGGTGATGTATTTTACATCATCTATTGCGAGATGATATTAGGGTCCCACTTCAGATTAAAGTTTTCTGTCTTGTCATGCTTCAGCCTCGCCGCCAGACACCTTAGCGGAGCTGCTCCAACGACGGAACCGTCCATCACAATGAGCAGTACCCTCGGCGCCGCTTCCAGAGGCCTCGGATCTTCCCCGCCTCCGACAGTCACACCAGCATCATCACCATCCTCCACGTCCAACCCAATGATGCTAAGGTCCACAAGGCTATGCCAAAGAGGTTAAACACTCGTCGCATCACTTTGTTTCTCCATTCCTCTATTCTTCCAATTCATGTGAGCCAAACACCCAGGTTGACTGAAATCCTATGTTTCCAAATGCTCTGTTTTGCACGTGCATTCCTATCCTATTCCTGTGTTTTTCCCTGTCCCTCGCCTTTTATAGAATCCTCCAATTCTAAGGAGCCCTTACAGATTTACTTCATTTTCAGATTGGCGTCAAAGAAAACTCTGTGTGTTATGTCCTGCTCCTGCCGTGCCGTCATCCACCCCACCTGAGGTGCACCATCAACAGAAGCGTTCACTGCAGCAGAGATCCCCTGCAGACTTTCTTTCGCCGCCTCAGATCATCTTCCTGCTGTTGCAGCCACGCCTAACTGCATTACCATCATCGATCGAAAGCAGATGAACCCGAGGACTAGACAGTTCCGGAAGAGAGGTCGCAGTCTTCGTGTTTGCTTACGTTATACATCGGTTATTATTACTCGCTACTTTATCGCTCAATTTTTAGTTTTGAATTGCCCATGGGTCTCATATCGAGCCAACAACGAATAGTATCCGCTTCTACTATCTGGTTCATCCGGGGTCTTCTATGTGGTTCAAGTTGGGTGGGCAAAAACAATAGATGATCCATTGTCTATCTTTTAAACTGAAGCTATAATCTACCGCTATCATTAGTTTTGGATCCATCCACTGCTTGCTACCATCACCCCTGATTTTGCATGCACCCTTAGGCCTTACAAAATCTAACTATTTTTTATGCATCTCAGATATTGTACACAATCGTCTTGAACATGTAGAGAAAAGAGAAGACCGGCGTCTTGAATATAATGTCATGCAGACGCTGCTCCATGGTGGGCGAAGTGCCCCCCCATCTCCTGCATTTCCAGATTGTATTCCAGAGGAAGATAACTGTTCAGATGGAGATTCAGAAGGAGCCGACCATGCTTGTTTACCACCTGAGGTGTTTGCTCTAACCTGGCATGCTGATGTTGGTACTATCATGCATATGGCGCCTTGCATTGCTTACATTATACATCTTATATGTCATCAGGCTAGTTTAGATTTGCTTTGTGTGAATGCCACTGCTTTGGTTTCTATATCATATCTTCATTATTCCTAAATATTTTTCATTTTAGAGATTTCAACAAGTGACTAAATACGTAACAAAATTAGTGAATCTAAACTATAAAATATGTATATATACATCCGTTTGTGGTAGTCCATTTGAAATCTCTAAAAAGAAAAATATTTAGGAACGGAGGGAGTATATGGGAATTATGCAATGCCATCTTCTTTAGCCAGGCATCATATACGTGAATCATGCAATGTCATCATGTTTAGCCAATCATCGTATATGTGAATTGTATCGTGCCATATTTTTTTCCATAATGTGTTCCATTTGTCAGCAATGTTTGTACATTCATATACTCTTCCTGTGCATCAGCCATTTGAGTCGGTCATGGGAAAATCTGGAGTGAAAACAAGGTCTTCGAAAGCGGTCAAGCTACTGTCGATGCAGATTTCTTGTTGGTTACGTATAGCTCCTCGAGAGGAGGATTCAGAGAGAGATGACCAATCGTATCCCCGAGGTGCATGCTCTAACTTGGCTGGGTTATATTGCTCATATAATGCATATGGTGTCTTGCATTGCCATGCCATCTGCTTAGATTAGACATGCTTTGTGCGAATGCCTCCTGTTTGCTTTCTATATCAGATATGTGAATTATGCAATGCCATGTTTTTCAGCCAGTTATCATATATGTGAATTATGCACCGCCATGGAGCCAGGCATCATATATGTGAATTATCTCATGTCATCTTTTTTTTCATTACGTATTCCATTTGTCGACAATCTGTGTATATTGAACTACTCTTCATGTGTATCAGCCATTTGAGCCGGTTATGGAAAAATCTGGAGTGAAAACAAGGTCTTCAGAGCAGGCAATGATACCTGTTGAAGCATATATCTCGATGGTTACAGTGGAGCTCCTCGTGAGGAGGATTCAGAGATGTATGACCAGTCCTATATCCCACCCGAGGTGTATGCTCTAAGTTGCAATGTTTATATTTCTCATATGATGCATATGGTGTCTTGCATTGCTTAGTTTAGACATCATATGCACAATATTGAATTCTATCTCGCTTAGTTTAGAGATCATACATGCGAGTGCCACCGCTTAGTATATGAATCAATTATGTCAATTATATCATGCCATCCTGTATACTTAGACAACATGTATGTGAATTATTTCATCCCAACCTATTTTAGAAAGACATCATATAGTTTTGTCATGTCATCCTCGTTTAGGTACTCATCATATGTTGAATTATGCCATTATATCCTCGTTAAGTTATCCATCATATATCTGAAACTGTGTCATGCTATCCTATTTAGTTATGCATCATATATGTGAAATTGTGTCATGCTCGTCTCGTTTGGTTAGACAACATATATGTGAATTACCACATCTATCTATCATACAATGTATGTACGTTCAATTTCTTTTCTTGTTTATCAGCCATTTGAATTGGAGGGGGTGATGGCAATATCTAAGGGAGCAAAAACCCGTTCTTCACAAAAGACAGTGCTACCCGTCGATGCAGATAGAACCACGGTTGTACTGGCCCACAAACTAGCCCCACCACACATAATCGAAACTCTTCCAGATTGCACACTTACACCGTTGGGTAGAGAACCATCTACAACCCATCTAACCGCAACCCCAGCGGATAGTAACCCACTTATAGTTGACAAAGCACCATGTCCACCACAGAGTACCCCCACACGAGCAGTTTGTAAAGCTACTGCAGTGCCCAAAGCACAAATACCACCACAGCTAACCCAAACTCCACGTTTAAAGCGTAAGAGCAACTGTTCTCGTCGATTCCGTAGCTATGGTCCATACTCCTTCTTTGTTGCATCACTTGTATTTACTCATACCAACTAATTTCAATTTGAAGGATCCAATTGAAACTCCAATGGCACAACAGTATATTTTAAACCTATTTCTTTAATTGGATTGCTGTTCTAACTTCTTGCTCTATGTTGATTTCAGTTTAAGTTGTATAAACAGTTATGTTCTCATGTGATGCACATTACAAGTGTTGCCAATGCTGTGTAGTTTCTCACACTTATATTCTGTCTATGCTGCCGTGTCTTAAAAATATATGAGTTGAACTATGTCTCTATCTTGATTAGGGAACATAAACTAGAATGATATGGACAATACAGTGACCATAGTACATAGATATATGTTAGTTTCAGGGTGTTATCCTGTCCACCTTACTACTGAACCGGTTTACCAAAATGAGTTTGGTATACTACAAGCTAAACATGTGATGTGTCTGCTTGTTTCTCTTGTAGTATGCAAACAGAATATTGGAGAAGAGCACCCCACTATGCAATGGTAGAGAAAGTAATGCAGATAAGGTTCAAGATAGTGAGACAACCCTGTTGGTCTCCAAGAAAGGTGATAAAACGATCTTGTAGACAGTGAGAAAAACCCACACCATGCGTTGATGTAGTGTTCGAAGTTATCGTCAGCATCACTGCACAAGTTCTTCGAACTCGCTGCTGAATCACTTCGCTTCTTCGGGCCTCAGCTACAGCTGAAAGGCATCATTCATCCGTCTTTGCGGCAAGAAGTCAAGGACCGAGGAAGTCCTGCAGAATTCAGATGCGTACTTTCTTGTGCAACAAAGAAGTTACTGGAGGATTTAAGCGCCAAACAAGAGAAAGTTAATAAGCTTGCTAAGCATCTTGCCAAAGCATTATGGGTACCTGTGATATTGTTTCTTGAACTCTTCAAGTGGTTTCAGCCTGGACTTGTTTTGCTGCGGTGTTTATATGTCGTTGTGTTCCCTATATTTGCACCGGTGGTGAACTTTGATGCCCAAAGTGGATGTAATATGTGTAATAGCCGTGATAGCCTAGCATAAGTTGCTTGCTTATTTATTTCCTTGTTGTCTTGTTTATTTGTTTGCTTGTAGTCGGCAGTTCTTTTTCCGCGGTTTGCTAGTGGCTGCAATAACCTACTTTTTTAAAACTAGGCCACAATAACCATGGGCTAATATTCTTTGTAGTGACACAGGGGCCTCCTACGCGTCAGAGAAACAGTGGGCCTTCTACGAGCTGTAGAAACAGTAGGCCTTCTACGGGCCGTAGAAACATTGGGCCTTCTACAGGCCGTAGAAACAATGGGCCTTCTACGGGCCCTATCATCAAAGGGCCTTATACGGGCCGTATGATCGATTGGCCAAACATGGGCCAATAATAAAGTCGCATTATGGCCGTAAACGGGCTAGAGTTGGAATCGTCCGTTCATGGGACGACCATAACGGGCCATCGTTAATAGGATGTGTTTGATGACGCTATGAAAACGGCCCAATGTATTAACGGACCACAAACGGGCTGACTATAACCACGGGCTGAATTTGGCCGACAAGCAGAAAATTATAGTAACGGGTCGTAAGTAAACGAATGCTCGAAATGAGCCCAAGAATAAATGGGCTCTGAGAAGGCCGAAAGATAACATAATGGAAACGCCCAACTGAATAACGGGCCATTAATGGGTATAAAGTGAGACATCGTTCATTACGGGCCGCCACCACGGGCCGTTAATGGGTCTATAGTGATACACTGTTCATTGCGGGCCAGTTTCACCACGGGCCGTTAATAGGCCAAGAGTTACATAGGGCCTCATATGGGCCGAAAGACGTCATGGGCCATACATGGGCCATAAGTGAAAACGGGCTAGAATCATATTGGATGGCCCAGATGACGCTACTGGGCCTAAATCGGTAGGGCGAACGGGCCTTGGGTTAGCGGGCTGTAAATGGGCTATATGCGAATGTGCCGTTAGCAAGCTTTCCATGGGCGGCCCGTCACCTTTTGACCAAGTCAAACGGGCGGCCTTTTCACAGAACGGGCCTCTGTTGGGCCGGGCCACGTGTCGACGTATCATAGGCGCCTTCTGTCCAATGAGTGGATGACATCTGTCCCAACAATGAGCCGACACGTGTTTCCTCCAGCCAATGACGATTTTACACGTGGAAAATCCCCATTGGTCGGGGTTGTTAACGGGTTACCGGATCCAAAACCCGACCCGATAGCTTAACGGTGTTCCGTTACGGTGGATGCCACGTGTCAGTCACCCTTGATGAAAGCACTTACGGACGCGTGATTTATCGTCATGGAAGTGGACACTTCCGTGATGATAATTTTGGTAATGTCATGGAACACTTCTACTGGCAAAGACAGTATGACTATCTTGATTCTGTCATAAATTTGTCATGGATGTACATGCATGATAAAAAACGCGACCTACTGTGACAAACACGTATCATCACGGAAGTGTATTTTTTTGTAGTGCCGGCTACAACTTTGATCCTTGGGCATAGACCAACTTAGGCCAAAAGCTTAAGCATGGGGGAGTACGTATTTCTCACCGACATTATGTTCCTGTTCACACACTCATGCTATTTGTCGGTGCTCATACTCTTTCATTGTAATTTCCATGCTAGTCTATTTTCTTTTTCTAGTTTTCTTCTTGTGTGTTTGAATAACCTTAAGAAGAACCAAAAAATTAGTTGTAGATCCTAGCTAGTTTAGTTTCCATGCTTGTAGTAGTAATAATTAAAAGAAAACCCAAAAATATTTCATGTTCTTCTTTTGCTTGTTGGGAACTTTCCCGTGTAAATAGTTTTATTTTATTTCTTTTCTTTGGGGGTCGAGAGGAGAAGACCACAATGAAAATGTTGAAGTAGCTCTTATATGCATTATTGTTGATTTAACAAAGATCCCATATTACCTTGTCTTCTCCTTTGTATCAGATGCTTGCAGATTCCAGCTTAGTCCAATGCACGTGCACTATTATTATTATTCACACCGTTCGGTCATGCAAGTGAAAGGTAACCTTGTCGATATATGATGTATCAACTAGGGCTGTCCGTATTTTCCATGCTAGGTGGGTTATTCTCAAGAGTAGTGGACTCTGCTCCTCACTCACGAGAAAATGGCTAGTCACCGGGATGCCCAGTCCCATGCTTTATGAAAATCAAATCAAAATAACTGCAAACAAAACTCCCCCGGGACTGTTGTTGGTTGGAGGCACTCGTTGTTTCGAGCAAGCCATGGATTGATGCTTGTTGGTGGAGGGGGAGTATAAACTTTACCATTCTGTTTGGGAACCACCTATAATGTGTGTAACATGGAAGATATCGAGATCTCTTGGTTGTTATGTTGACAATGAAAGTATGCCGCTCAAAATATTATTTATCTCTGCTTTAAAATCGAGCTCTGGCACCTCTACAAATCCCTGCTTCCATCTACGAAGGGCCTATCTATTTAGTTTTATGTTGAGTCATCCTCCTCTTATTAAAAAGGACCAGTTGGAGAGCACAGCTATCATTTGCATCCATTACTATTAATTTATATTGAGTATGACTATGAATGGAGCTCTTTTACCATGAATTACAATGTTTAGTCAGTCCTTGATCTTCAAAGGTGCTCTGCATTTATGTTTCTATGGTCTCGTAAAGGGCTAGCGAGATACCATCTTGTTATATCATATTATGATTGTTTTGAGAAAGTGTTGTCATCCGAGATTTATTATTATTGCTCGCTAGTTGATTATGCCATTGATATGAGTAAACATGAGACCTAAATGTTATTGTCAATATGGTTAGTTCATAATCTTTGCTGAAAACTTGAATGTTGGCTTTACATATTTACAACAACAAGAGCAAACGGAGTTTGTAAAAGTTTTTCTTCATCACTTTCAGTTTATCAACTGAATTGCTTGAGGACAAGCAAAGGTTTAAGCTTGGGGGAGTTGATACGTCTCCATCGTATCTACTTTTCCAAACACTTTTGCCCTTGTTTTGGACTCTAACTTGCATGATTTGAATGGAACTAACCCAGACTGACGCTGTTTTCAGCAGAATTGCCATGGTGTTATTTTTGTGCAAAAATAAAAGTTCTCGGAATGACCTGAAACTTCACGGAGAATATTTTTGGAATATATAAAAAATACTGACGAAAGAATCAAGGCTAGGGGCCCACACCCTGTCCACGAGGGTGGGGGCGCGCCCCGGCCTCGTGGGCCCCCTAGTGCACCACCGACCTCAACTCCAACTCTATATATTCACGTTCGGGGAGAAAAAATAAGAGAGAAGGATTCATCGTGTTTTACGATACGGAGCTGCCGCCAAGCCCTAAACTCTCTTGGGAGGGCTGATCTGGAGTCCGTTCGGGGCTCCGAAGAGGGGAATCCGTCGCCGTCGTCATCATCAACCTTCCTCCATCACCAATTTCATGATGCTCACCACCGTGCGTGAGTAATTCCATAGTAGGCATGTTGGACGGTGATGGGTTGGATGAGATTTATCATGTAATCGAGTTAGTTTTGTTAGGGTTTGATCCCTAGTATCCACTATGTTCTGAGATTGATGTTGCCATGACTTTGCTATGCTTAATGCTTGTCACTAGGGCCCAAGTGCCATGATTTCAGATCTAAACCTATTATGTTTTCATGAATATATGAGTGTTCTTGATCCTATCTTGCAAGTCTATAGTCACCTATTGTGTGTTATGATCCGTTAACCCCGAAGCGACAATAATCGGGATACTTACCGGTGATGACTGTTACTTCCATACTACTTTGCTACTAAACACTTTGCTGCAGATACTAAGTTATCCAGGTGTGGTTGACTTGACAACTCAAATGCTAATACTTCAGCATATTCTTTGGCTCCCCTTGTGTCGAATCAATAAATTTGGGTTGAATACTCTACCCTCGAAAACTGTTGCGATCCCCTATACTTGTGGGTTATCATGGTTACCGACCCTAAGTGAGTAAACTACTACTACTAGACGCGTCAAATTATCACGTGAGCTGCATCATCATATAGAAATGAGCTCCACCATGTAACGTGTGTTGTTGGGGAAGACACAAAGAGTGCTACTAATACGTGCGTGGGTGCGTGCACCTCTTCTCTTCGAGGATGGTTATTAAAAGTATGGCCAACTACTGTACCACGCGGTTATTATATGGGCAAAGAGTATAGGCAGTAATAAAGACTAATGAGCCGTCAAATCACGAGGCCCACCTTTCTCTACTGTTTAACGGAGGAAGAAGCCATCATTTCACTCCTCGTTGAATATCCATCAGCTAGCTGCTACCTCTGCAAATAAATGAAAATCCGCTGCTACCTCCGCAACATGGTTAATAATTTCGGTGTTTTGGGAACCGGGGTACCCAGACTTGCCTGCCTGTGGCCCATGGCGTGGCTCCATCAACGGCTTGGTACGGCCCATCTTCACCATCGACAAAGCAAGACCCTCACGGGGGGCCAAGCCTCGTGAGGCGGACGACGCCAAGACCACCAGAGGGAGCGGCCTACCTAGGCCGGCTCCTGAGGAGCGGAGATTCCTATGCAGGAGCTCACCTCGTGAGGTTAAGGTGACGCAAGCCATGACGACCAAGGACAGGCGGGCGCTAGTGGGCGAAGTACAGCAGGTTTCCTCTTTGGTTCTAAGGAGGCAAGCGCAGACGCGGAGTCCCGAGGAATCAGCCAAAGGTTTCCATTTCCATGCTACAAGACCAAGACCACCAGGACGGCACGACAGAGGTCATTGCTGAGCCCACCACGACATCACGGCCAGAAGCTTTGCAGGCGAAGACTACCTTTCGTCAGGATAAGATGTACTATTTGTCTCCCTTCAAACTTGGCCGTTGTGGGATCCCTTCCTGCCTTCGTTTTGGGGGAAGAGGACAAAGGCCACTATCAATATTGCTTAGCCACCACCATAGAAGGGGATCGGACCATCCGAACCCTCACCAGATCACACCAGCACAAGAACAGACCTCCGGAGGTTGTTCTTCCTCTGTACTAGTTCATCCTTAGCCCACCGCAAGGCCAATCCACCACAAAGCAAGAGTAGGGTCTTACACCGCAACATGGCCCGAACCTGGGTAAACTGTCGTGTCTCTTTCCTTTCCCGTTCATCAAGCTAGGCTGTGAGAGCATCGAGTTGGTAGGCTGGGGAGATTGAGTTCTACGCATGCACCCGAGAGGTCGAATTTTCTTGCGTCTGCGGAACCCCGAATCCAACATTTGGCGTGCCAGGTAGGGGTGCGTCAGAGCCTCTCTCACGATGGTCGATCCACCATCGTTCCGCCGTCCTCATGGCCGATGTTGGTCGAGTTCGTGCTGAGCGTCGGGCTGCCCTCACCGCCTGCATCGCCCAGTCAGCACCTGCGGGTGACGCCCCCCCACCATTCCCCATCACCTGCGGCAAACACCGCCACAGGCCCCGCGGCCCATGAGCAGCAGCCTTCGTCGCTGCAGTCTTCTGTGCAGCGTGATGGACGCATCGCCACTCCATCGCTGACTTCATCGGCTGCTTCATCTTCCCTTGCTCACCGCGGGCCGGCGAACGCGTAGGCTGCATCGCTCATGGCACGAGAGCTTCTGCGCTATCGCCCAACCGATGACCTCTACGAGGACTGGCTGGACCGCATCACCGAGCTTGTCAACGCCACTTGAGAGGCCCCTGCACCGTCTCGTTCGTTGCCTCCCCCGCCGCCTCTTGTGGGCGACGTGGCCCACGATGCGCCTCCTCCACCTACCAGGCAAGATGTCATCCTCGAGCCAAGGCGTGAGGCCCCTCGGCGTGACCCGCCATGCAGGGCGGCGGCGCGCGACGAAGAAAGCTGCCAAGTGGTGCAGCGGCCCCAAGGAGAGGCGTGTGCGCTCCCAGCACCACCACATCAAGACCGCGTGTTGCCCGAGGTGACAGTGCACGAGTGCCAAGACCAGGCTCCCCCTCTACGGCGGGCTCTCGTGAGCGCGGCGGGCTGCCGTGCGTTCAACCCGGAGCTGCGCCACTAGTCTGGCCTGGGAAGTTCAAGCCAGACCTGCCTCCACACTATGACGGCACCCTCGACCCTGCCGAGTTCCTCCAGCTCTACGAGCTGAGCATCAAGGCGGCCAACGGGGATGAGAAGGTCATGGCGAACTAGTTTCCCATGGCCCTAAAGGATGGCGCACGCTCGTGGCTCCCGAACCTCCCTGCGGGATCAATCTCCTCCTGGGATGAAATGTGAGAGCGCTTCATCGCCAACTTCTGTGGCACTTCGCCATCGCTGCGCCTACCATCGGGTGACTGCGGCGCATCAAGCAGCAGCTAGGGCAAACCTTCCACAAATACATCCAAAGCTTCCCCAATGTTCGCCTCAAGATTACCAAGGTGTCGGACGAGGCCATCATCTCGGATGTCAAGATGAAGGAAGAGCTTGCTATAAACGAGGACCTCTGCTTGGCTCTGGAGATGTTCAACATGGCAACCAGATGCACGAGATCCGAGGAGGGTCGCCTCTCCCTCCTTGAGCTCTCGAAGGCCGATCCGGAAGATAAGAAGGCCCAGTCCAAGGACGTAAAGCGCAAGGGCCTAGCTGTGCTCTCGGCCGAACCTAAGATGAAGCGCGGCTGCGACCACCCGGAGTCCTCCAAGGGCAGTCGCCTGTTCTGCGTCTTCCACAACATGCACAACCACAACACCAACGACTGTCAAGAGCTCAGGGCCATCCGGGACGGGCACCTTGGCCGCCGCCCCGAGCGCAATGACCGCGGCTATGGCCGTGGAGGAGGCCGAGCTGGGGGACGCTGGGACAACCGCGACCCCAGATAGGACTAGCGTGATCAGCCTCATGAGGACCGCTGGCAGGGCCAGCCTTGCGAGGGCCCCTGGAGGGATCAGTCTCGTGAGGACCATTCTCAGGGCAATGTTGGCCTTCCTCCACTGCCGCCACCGCCAAGGAGGAATGACAACCACCACCAAGATGATGGGGTCGGGGGCTTCCAAGATCCTCGTGTCATTGCTTGTATCCTAGGCGGTGCTCAGGCTCCCGCCTCCCATCGCATTTTCAAGCAGTTCGCTCGTGAGGTGATCGCGGGCCTCACCAAGCTCGAGGCGTCGCATCCGCTCAAGTGGTCCAAGTACGCCATCACCTTCGACTCTGCTGACCAGCTCAAGTGCGCGGCCACTGCCGGCGCGCTCCCGATGCTCTGCTCGCCCACCATCAGCAACGTCCTCGTCACCAAGAAACTTGTCGATGGCAGCGCGGGGCTCAGTGTCCTCTCTGTCGAGACGTTTGACACGCTCCAGGTGTCGTACGACCAACTTCAGCCTACCAAGCCCTTCTCGGGGGTGAACAAGGGCTCTACCATCCACATAGGGCAGATCTGCCTCCCCGTCACCTTCGGCAAGCGCGACAACTACCACACTGAGCTCATCGACTTCAATGTCGCCCATGTTCGCCTCCCGTACAACGCCATCCTTGGATATCCAGCCCTGGCCAAGTTCATGGTCGCGACTCACCATGGCTACAATGTCCTCAAAATGCCAGGGAGCGGAGGCATCATCACGGTCGCCTGCGAGGAAAAGGATGCGGTGTGCTCCCACGAGCGTGCCTACCAGGTTGCGGCTGCTGGGAACCCAGATGACGAAGGTGTCGTCTATCCCCCTGAGGTCATCCCCAATAAGAAGAAGTAGCTGCTTCGCCGAGGATCTCAGGAAGATGGGGCGTCGGATGATCATGCCTCAGGCTTCGCGCTCACCGATGGGGCACCTTCCCCTCTCGCATAAGAAGGCGCACCCAGCGCCCCTCTTATGTTGGGCTCGGGGGCTCTCCTCTCGACGGCCTCAGACCTGGCCAGCGTCACAAGGGAGGCGTTCGGGCACGCTGTGAAGGCATGCTTCAACGCGCGCTTCCGCGAGAGGAGCGCAGGGCGCGAGATGCCAGGTGCTGAGGAGTTCATCACCAAGGCGATCGAGGAGCTTCAGGAGGCAAGGGCCACGCGAGGCGAAAGGCCGCCTCAAGACCACCCAGCAGCTCCCGCCCCTGAAGAGGATAGTGAGCTGTGCGTCTGCGTCAACATCACAGCGCTCAACAGCGTAACATCTTAGGAGCTCTTCTGGCCATCCCATGTGGGCGGTGCGAGGGCCCCCCTCACAACTATGTTAGGATGCCTTTCGGTTCACGGACGCAAATGTCAAGACCAAAGGATACGTCTCCAACGTATCTATAATTTTTTATTGTTCCATGCTATATTATATTCTGTTTTGGACATTAATGGGCTTTATTATACACTTTTATATTAGTTTTGGGACTAACCTATTAACCGGAGGCCCAGCCCAAAATTGTTGATTTTTGCCTATTTCAGAGTTTCGCAGAAAAAGAATATCAAACGGAGTCCAAATGGAATGAAACCTTCGGGAACGTGATTTTCGGAACGAACGTGATCCAGAGGACTTGGACCCTACGTCAAGACATCAACCAGGAGGGCACGAGGTAGGGGGGCGCGCCTACCCCCTGGGTGCGCCCTCCACCCTCGTGGGCCCCACGTTGCTCCACCGACGTACTTCTTCCTCCTATATATACCTACGTACCCCCAAACTACCAGGGACGGAGCCAAAAACCTAATTCCACTGCCGCAACCTTCTGTACCCGTGAGATCCCATCTTGGGGCCTTTTCTGAAGCTCCGCTGGAGGGGCATCGATCACGGAGGGCTTCTACATAAACACCATAGCCTCTTCGATGATGTGTGAGTAGTTTATCTCAGACCTTCGGGTCCATAGTTATTAGCTAGATGGCTTCTTCTCTCTTTTTGGATCTCAATACAATGTTCTCCCCCTCTCTTGTGGAGATCTATTTGATGTAATCTTCTTTTGCGGCGTGTTTGTTGAGACCGATGAATTGTGGGTTTATGATCAAGATTACCTATGAGCAATATTTGTATCTTCTCTGAATTCTTTTATGTATGATTGGTTATCTTTGCAAGTCTCTTCAAATTATCAGTTTGGTTTGGCCTACTAGATTGATCTTTCTTGCAATGGGAGAAGTGCTTAGCTTTGGGTTCAATCTTGCGGTGTCCTTTCCCAAAGGATGTGATATGGGCAAAGAAGGCACGTATTGTATTGTTGCCATCGAGGATAACAAGATGGGGTTTATATCATATTGCATGAGTTTATCCCTCTACATCATGTCATCCTACTTAAAGCGTTACTCTGTTCTTATGAACTTAATACTCTAGATGCATCTTTGGATAGCGGTCGATGTGTGGAGTAATAGTAGTAGATGCAGGCAGGAGTCGGTCTACTTGTCTCGGACGTGATGCCTATATACATGATCATACCTAGATATTCTCATAACTATGCTCAGTTCTGTCAAATGTTCAACAGTAATTTGTTCACCCACCGTAATGTTTATGCTCTTGAGAGAAGCCACTAGTGAAACATATGGCCCCTGGGTCTATTTTCCATCATATTAATCTCCCGTCAACTAGTCATTTCTAGCATCGTCTTTATTTTGCTTTCTTTACTTTGCATCTTTATCATAAATATACCAAAAATATTATCTTATCATATCTATCAGATCTCACTCTCGTAAGTGACCGTGAAGGGATTGACAACCCCTTTATTGCATTAGTTAAGAGGATTTATTTGTTTGTGTAGGTGCGAGGACTCGTGCGTGGCCTCCTACTGGATTGATACCTTGGTTCTAAAAAACTGAGGGAAATACTTACGCTACTTTGCTGCATCACCCTTTCCTCTTCAAGGGAAAACCAACGCAGTGCTCAAGAGGTAGCAAGAAGGATTTCTGGCGCCGTTGCCGGGGAGGCTTACGCGAAGTCAAGTCAAGATTTGATTACCCGACAACGAGCCATTTCTGGCGCCTTTGCCGGGGTGTCTACGCAAAAGTTAACAAACCAAGTACCCATCACAAACTCTTATCCCTCGCATTACATTATTTGCCATTTGCCCCTCGTTTTCCTCTCCCCCACTTCACCCTTGCCGTTTTATTCGCCCTGTTTTTCCGTTTGCCTCTTTTTCGCTTGCTTCTTGTTTGCTTGTGTTATCATGTGCCTTCTATTTGCTTGCATCTTTGCTTGCTAAAAATCTACTGATATGGATCCACTTAAAGTGTTCTATTTAGATCATCTTCGATCCTTATGCTTTCGTCTTTGAAACCCCAACTAGCCTAGTTGATGGGAAATCTTTAGATGAGCATGTTCATTTTAAAGGCCACCGTTTGTCTGAAAAAGGGAGACTCTTATGGAATCAAATAAACATATTGCTATGTTATGCCTGGAATCTTTGTGAAATTTGTGATTTTACTTGTTGCTCTAAGAACCCTAAAAAACACCTTCCCTACCTATGTGAGTTTAATGATAATGAAATCTTATCTTCTTATGCAAAGGTTGTTTATAGTTACTATGATATCGAACAAATTTAAGAATTTGTTGCTTTTAAGGGTGCTTATGAAGTTGCTTCTTTGATTGAAAAGTATGATATTACTCTCTATGAATCTGAAAATTTTGACATACTTAAATATTGTTATGAAAATTATGCTGATAATGTCTATGTCAAAGAATTTATTGAGAGAATGACCGTTGCTTTGGAAGAAAATAATGATATGCATGAATCTATAAATAATGATGATTCCGATGATTTGATTGAAATATCCCTTGATGAACATGATGCTTGCTATTCTTGTGGCCATGATGCCAATATTTATGAAGATTAATTTCTATAGCTCCTTACGTTAAACATGAGATCGTTGCTATTGCACCAATACTTGATAATTCCTTCGATGAAAAGCATGATTGCAATGATTTTACTATAAATTTTCTTGATTTCAATTGTGCTAATAATATGCAAAACCCTAAGCTTGGGGATGCTAGTTTTGCTATGTCTACTACTTGTTGCAATGATCATGATTGGGGTGATTCTTCTTATAATCTTGAAAATTTATTTAAGCCCCATGATGAATATGAGATTGACAATAGTGTTTGCAATATTATTAAAAGTGGGTTTGGAAGAGTGTAAAATTTAGATCCCACAAATTGGAGTATGTTCATTCTTATGATATTTTTGATAAAAGTGGGTTTGGAGAGGTCATGACTTTAGTTAATGATATTCCCACTATTTTGGAAGAGTGTCAACTTTGCATGCATGTGGATCATGTAGAAAAAAAATTATGTGATAGCTATATTGTTGAATTTGAATATGATCCCACATGTAATTACTACGAGAGAGGAAAATATGGTTGGAGAAATTTTCATGTTACTAAATTACCTCTCGCCATGTTGAGATTGCTATTGTTTCTTTCCTCTTCCTTGCATATGCTAGTTTTTGCTTGCTATGATCATTTGTTTGCCTATAAGATGCCTATGCATGGGAAGTATGTTAGACTTATATGTGTTTGTCACGTGTTTCATGATGCTCTCTTTGCGCTTCAATTCTTGTCTTTGATGTGAGCATCGTTAAAATTATCAATGCCTAGCTAGGAACGTTAAACGATAGCGCTTGTTGGGAGGCAACCCAATTTTATTTTTAGTTTTTTGCTTTTTGCTTCTGTTTACGAATAAATATTTTATCTAGCCTCTGTTTAGATTTGTTTTTATGTTTTAATTAGTGTTTGTGCCAAGTTTAACCTATAGGATCTTCTTGGATGATAGTTATTTGATCTTGCTGAAAATTCCAGAAACTTTCTGTTCACGAAAATAATTGTTAAAAATCACCAGAACGTGATAAAATATTTATTACAATTTCTTCTAATGAATAAAAAAAAATTCTAGGTCTTCCTATTTTGGCTGAATTTTTGGAGTTCCAGAAGTTTGCGTTAGTTACAGATTACTACAGACTGTTCTGTTTTTGACAGATTCTGTTTTTCGTGTGTTGTTTGCTTATTTTGATGAATCTTTGGCTAGTAAAATAGTTTATAAACCATAGAGAAGTTGGAATACAGTAGGTTTAACCAATATAAATAAATAATGAGTTCATTACAGTACCTTTAAGTGGTGTTTTGTTTTCTTTCGCTAACGGAGCTCACGAGATTTTCTGTTAAGTTTTGTGTTGTGAAGTTTTCAAGTTTTGGGTAAAAGATTTGATGGAGGAGCGGCAAGAGCCTAAGCTTGGGGATGCCCATGGCACCCCAAAATAATCTGAGGACACCAAAAAAGCCAAAGCTTGGGGATGCCCCGGAAGGCATCCCCTCTTTCGTCTACTTCCATCGGTAACTTTACTTAGAGCTATATTTTTATTCACCACATGATATGTGTTTTGCTTGGAGCGTCTTGTATGATTTGAGTCTTTGCTTTTTAGTTTACCACAATCATCTTTTCTATACACACCTTTTGAGAGAGACACACATGATTCGGAATTTATTAGAATACTCTATGCGCTTCACTTATATCGTTTGAGCTATATAGTTTTTGCTCTTGTGCTTCACTTATATATTTTAGAGCATGGTGGTGGTTTTGTTTTATAGAAACTATTATTCTCTCATGCTTCACTTATATTATTTTGAGAGTCTTTAACAGTATGGTAATTTTCTTAAATTGGGAAATTAATCCTAATATGTTAGGTGTTCAAGACTAGTAAAAAAACTTTCTTATGAGTGTGCTGAATGTTAAGAGAAGTTTGATGTTTGATGATTGTTTTGAGATATGGAGGCAGTGATATTAAAGTTGTGCTAGTTGAGTAGTTGTGAATTTGAGAAATACTTGTGTTTAAGTTTGCAAGTCCCGTAGCATGCACGTATGGTAAACGTTATGTAACAAATTTGAAACATGAGGAGTTCTTTGATTGTCCTCCTTATGAGTGGCGGTCGGGGACGAACGATGGTCTTTTCCTACCAATCTACCCCCCTAGGAGCATGCGCGTAGTGCTTGGTTTTTGATGACCTGTAGATTTTTGCAATAATTATGTGAGTTCTTTATGACTAATGTTGAGTCCATGGATTATACGCACTCTTACCCTTCCATCATTGCTAGCCTCTTCGGTACGTGCATTGCCCTTTCTCACATTGAGAGTTGGTGCAAACTTAGCGGTGCATCCAAACCCCGTGATATGATACGCTCTTTCACACATAAACCTCCTTATATCTTCCTCAAAACAGCCACCATACCTACCTATTATGGCATTTCCGTAGCCATTACGAGATATATTGCCACGCAACTTTCCACCGTTACATTTTATTATGACACGCTCATCATTGTCATATTGCTTTGCATGATCATGTAGTTGACATTGTATTTGTGGCAAAGCCACCGTTCATAATTTTTCATACATGTCACTCTTGATTCATTGCTATCCCGTTATACCGCCGGAGGCATTCATATAGAGTCATACTTTGTTCTAGTATCGAGTTGTAAATAAATAGAAGTGTGATGATCATCATTCATAGAGGATTGTCAAAAAAAAAAGAGAAAGGCCAAATAAAAAAAAGGAAGGCCCAGAAAAATAAAAAGGGACAACGCTACTATCCTTTTTTTCCACACATGTGCTTCAAAGTAGCACCATGATCTTCATGATAGAGAGTCTCTTGTTTTGTCACTTTCATATACTAGTGAGAATGTAACATCCCAAATTTTCAATTTGGAATGTTATACATAGGTCATTCATGCATATCATATTTTATTGCATATTCGTTCCGAAATACTCGAAATCCTAAGAAACTCAAGGACCCTCGGAGAGAGTTGGGGATTTTCCGGTTTTCATATTTGATTTTCATCAAATAGAGAAAATGAGGATTTTTTTATTTTAATTATTTTTCTCTCCGAAAAATATTTCATCATAAAATAAATGAGAGGAGATAATATGACTTCTTCAAAAGAATTGAAATATTGGAGGGAAAATGTTAAAATCATTTGTTGGATTTTATTTGATTCTATTTGGATTTTATATGCATTAGAAAAATTGCACGTTTTTCAAAATTGCATTTTAGGGCAAGAAAATGTTCATCTCGTTCTAACTATTTTATTTAGACGGTGAAAATCCGTTTTGGCATTTTTAGATTTTTATTTTATTTTATAGGATTTATTTTACGTCATGAACTATTTAAAAAAGTTCCCACATGATCGGGCCTAAGGCCCAGCCGCCACCGCCAACCCGAACGCCGGAGTCCGAGCCGGACTCCGCCTCGCTGCCGCCTTGCCCCTCCTCCAAGCCGAACCCCCCCTCTTTAAATACCGGAGCCCCCCTTGGCCATTGCCGGGCGTGGGAACGGGGTCCCCAGACTTCAGATGCCTGCGGCTGCAGGGCGTGGCTCAAAGGAAGCCAGGACAGCCCATCTTCATCAACACAAGCTCAAGACCCTCGCGAGGGGCCAAGCCTCATGGGCGGACGACCAAGATCTTCCTCGAGCACGGCCTCGTCGGTGGCTCATCGAGGCGGAGAGTTCAAGGCAGGGTACCTCGCGAGGTGCCCATGACGCAAGCCATGACGACCAAGGGTGCGGTCAAGCGCCAGCCAGCAGCGTCATCCTTTCCTCTTTGGTGCAAAGGGAGCAAGCGCAGCGAGAGCATCGAGCAAAGACATCCGTTTGATTGCAACAAGACCAAGACCAGCCCCAACGGCCGGAATGCGTCATCGTGGAGCCCAAGCAGGCGTCATCACCAGAGCCTTTGGCAGGCGAGGACCAACTTTAGTTAGGATAAGTGTACCCGCTGTTCCCCTTCAAAATGGCCAATTTTTGGCGCCCTTCCCGCTTAATATTTGGGGAGAGGCCCAGGGCCTTCGTCTATATAGGTAGAGCTAGCCACCATAGTAAGGAGGACGATCGGATAGAGTGGGGAAGCACCCGAAGAAAGAAAGAGAGACCCGAGCCTCAAGCTAGAGCGATGGGACACCACTTAGCAGTTCATCGCACCCACTAAGAACAGACCCTCGCGAGGCTGTTCTCCCTCAGATCTTATTCTTCATCAGACCCAGAGGCAATCCACACACCACACACTGGAGTAGGGTATTACACCACGATGGTGGCCTGAACCAGTATAAATCTTGCGTCTCTTGTGCTGTTCTTGTTAGTAGTTTAGGTCCCTGCGGTTCGGTGAGGTACGAGACGGTGGAGGGTTGGATCTCCGCGCGCACCCCAGAGTTCGAACCTTAAGGGTCTGCCGGAACCCGAAATCCGACATTTGGCGCGCCAGGTAGGGGTGCGCCGGAATCTGCCTTTCGTCACCTCGTTCTTCCCCGACCACCGCGACCATGTCTGACGCTGCCGGGCTCGCGCGCCGAGCCGCTTCGCCTCCCATGTCGCCAGACGGCTCCTGGCGGCGTCCTCGTCGTTCCCGTCACCGCTGTCAACGCCGCCATCGCCCGGGCGGGGAAACGAGCAGCAAGCGTCGTTCAACACCCGTCCATGAGGCGGGGCGGCCGCACCGCCACGCCGCTCACCCCGCTGGTTCTTCATCGCGCGCGCCCCGCGTGGCCATGGAGGCCCGAGCTGCACTCATCGCGGCCAACGAGCTCCTGCGCTACCGCCCCGTTGATGACGTCTACGAAGAATGGCTCGACCGCGTCGCTGAGCTCGTCCGCGCTGCGGGAGGCGACCCCATGCCGTCCGTCTCGCTGCACTGCACCCGCCCCGCGCGGGCGATGAAGCTCTCGGGGCGCCTCAGCCACCTCCTTCTCAAGACGGCACCCTGGCCCCAAGGCGCGCGGCCCCTGGGCGGAACCCGTTCCGCCAGGCGCCGGCGCGGCAAGAGCAGAGTTGCCAAGAAGTTCCTCGCCCGCAAGAAGCTGCCCGAGCGCTCCCGCCCAAAGACGTCAAGACCTGCGCTGCTTCCCCCCAAGGCCGCAGGGAGGCTGCTAGACCAAGCTCTCTACCGTCCGAGGCCCCAGCGTCCACGGCGGGCTGCCGCGCCTTCACCACCGACCGCAAGAAGCGTCAAGGTGGGTTCGCCAATTTCAAGCTGCACTCCGCTTCCACGCCACGCATTTCAAGACGGCTGACCCTACGGAGTTCCTCCAGCTCTACAAGCTGGGCATCGAGGCTGCCAACGGAGATGAAAAGGTCATGGCGAACTGGTTTCCCATGGCGCTCAAGGACGGAGCCCGCACCTGGCTCCTGAATCTGGCCCCAGGCACGATCTCTTCCTGGGCCGAGATGCGCACCCGCTTCATCGCCAACTTTCAGGGTACTCGCAACCGGCCACCCGCCATGAGCGACATGCGTCGGATCAAGCAGCAGCCAGAGGAAACCCTGCAAAAGTACATCCAGCGCTTCAACAACGCGCGCCTCAAGATCCCCTGGGTGACGGAGGAGGCCATCATCTCCGCCTTCTCCGACGGCGTGCGCGATGTCAAGATGAAGGAGGAGCTGGCGATGCATGAAGATCTGTGCACCTCCACGAGCTGTTCAACTTGGCGACCAAGTGCGCCAGGGCTGAGGAGGGGCGCCTCTCCCTCCTCAAGCTGCCTGCCGCGGATCCCGAAGAGAAGAAGTCCAAGGCGAAGGACGTGAAGCGCAAGGGGGCTGCCGTGCTCGTGGCCGAAACAGACACCAAGCGAGGCAAAGATCAGCCCGAGTCCTCCAAGGGCAGCCGGTACTGCGTGTACCACGACCTCCACACCCACAACACCAATGACTGTCATGAGCTCCGGCCGTGGCGCTGAAGGAAGGGACGGCAGCGCCCAGCGCAGCCGACCGGGCTACGGCCGAGGAGGAGGAAGAAATGCAGGACGCTGGGAAGACCGCGGCCCGCGCCAAGGGTGGCGCGACCAACCTCGCGAGGACCGCTGGCAAGACCCACCTCGCGAGGGGGGCTGGAGGGATCAGCCTCGTGAGGATCGTCCGCAGGGAACGCATGAGCCTCCCTCATTGCCGCCGCCACCAATGAGAGTCGAAGACCGCCATCGGACGAGGGGCTGGGGGCTTCCGTGAAGCGCGGCGATCGCTTCGCATCTGGGCGGAGCTCAAGCCCCACCTCTCACCACATCTTCAAGAAGTTCGCCTGAAGTGAATGCAGTCCTCCCAAGCTCGAGTCCACACGCCATCTCAGGTGGTCGGCGTGCACCATCACGTTCAGCTCAGCGGATCAGCTCAAGTGCGCAGCCACAGCCGGAGTTCTTCCGATGCTTTGCTCCCCAATCATCAGCAACATGCTGGTCACCAAGACCCTCATCGACGGCGGAGCAGAGCTCAACGTCTTGTCCGTGGAGACATTCAACAATCTTCAAGTGCCTTACAGCCAGCTTCAGCCAACCAAGCCCTTCTCCGGAGTCACTGACGGCTCCACTGTCCCGATCGGGCAGGTCCGCCTTCCTGTCACCTTCGGGGCCCGCGACAACTACCACACCGAGCTCATCGACTTCGACGTCGCCCACATTCGCCTGCCGTACAACGCCATCCTCGGGTACCCAGCGTTGGCCAAGTTCATGGCCGTAACCCACCATGGCTACAACATCCTCAAGATGCCAGGAAGCGGCGGGGTCATCACGGTGCCCTGTGAAGAGAGAGATCCAGTGTGCTCCCTGGAGCGAGCTTTTCAGGCGGCGTCGCTAGAAGACCCAGACCACAGCAGCAGGACGCCTCCCGAGGCAGCACCCAAGAAGAAGAAGACATCAACCCGCCCGGCTCTTCAAGAGACAGTTCTCAGTGGCCCTTGACCGGCCAAGGGGAGCCTCCTTCCATCGCATAGGAAAGCGCCCGGTGCCCTCCTCGTGCAGGGCTCGGGGCTCCCCGGAGGGCCGCCGACCTCGCCAAGGTCTCGAGGGAGGCGCTTGGGCACCACGTGAGGCGTGTTTGAAGCACGCTTTCCCCGCAAGGGGAGCAAGACCAGGAGGGCAGAACCCTCAAGAGTTCATCAGCCAAGGCCATTCAGAGCTACAAGAGTCAAGGGTCATGAGGGCAGCCGCCACTACTGTGTGGCCCCCCATCCAGCGAGGATGGTGGGCTGCGTGTCTGCATCGACATACCAGGGCTCAACCAAGCCGCATCTCAAGAGCGCCTGCCCTCGCGAGCGGACGCTATGAGGGTCCGCCCCCATTAGCCTATGTACGCATGCCTTATGGCTCGCCAAACGCGGGTTGCGCACGCACTGGCCGTCCTCATGAGGACCATCCCGGAGGCTCAAGAGGTCAGCACGCCGCATCTCGGCGGAGATGGAGATGGCCCATGAGGAGCCGCCAGCGCGTCCGGAGCCTCCCGAGGCCCCTGGGCCTGGGGGCTCGTGAGGATCGGCTCCCGCAACCCACCGAGTCTGCTACATCAACAACCCCTCATCCCCAACATCACCAGGTGACATCTTTAAGTTTTATTTTTACTGGGAGGCGCCTTGAGGTACGCATTATTCCTGTGTCAGCGTGGGTCCGTCCCTGCGGCATGTATCCCTTTTATTCCATGTCTTTAGCTTATCCTATTGGGGGCGCCCCTCGGGCTGCATCATCCCCAAGCCGCTCGGGCCAGTCCCAGCGGCATGTATCCTTCATGCGTTTTCCTTAGGATTATGCACTCGCTCCACCATGCTTGTTATTTGGTGCCTTCTCCTGGGTGGCGAAATCTTGCACGTTAAAGGGGGGTGCCTGAGCATCGCGACTCAGGGCTCCTACCGGCTCTCCAGCCCTCACCCTCTGGTCTTGTCCATGGCATCGCGACCTGGCTTGCCAGCGACGATAGAGACCAGCCCGAGAGCCGGGACCCGAGGACGTGAAACCGCCATCCAACCCAGCTTGCGCTGCTAAAGGGGTGCACGAGCATCGCGACTCGTGGCTCCTACCGCTCTCCGCCCTCACCCTCTGGTCTTGTCCATGGCATCGCGACACAGCTTGCCCGACGGTAGAGACCAGCCCGAGAGCCGGGACCGAGGACATAGAGTTGCGCCATCTAACCTAGCTTGCATGTTAAAGGGGGTGCACGAGCATCGCGACTCGTGGCTCCTACCGGTTCTCCGCCCTCACCTCTGGTCTTGTCCATGGCATCGCGACTGGCTTGCCGACGCAGTAGAGACCAGCCCGAGAGCCGGGACCCGAAGACGTAGAGCACCGGCATCTGGCCAATTTTGCAGGAACACACTCGAAGATAAGGCCCAGAGCCAGGAACAACCCGCCTTGAGGTAGGGCCTCGTGAGTCCCGCGCTGGCTCACGAGTGCCCCGGCACACCTCGCGAGGCCTCTTGCGCCACTCCAAAGCAACTAACGACAGGACTAATGATTGCCCCGGCAAGCTCTTGTTCCTTTTGTGGTGAACCTGCAGGGTCCCTCCAAGGAGCACGGAACGACCTCGCCAACAATCTCTCGCCCGGCGTGGCACGAACTTTGGCGCCGCACTGGAAGCATTGTCCACGACCCTCGAGATAAGTCACCCTCTGGGCACACTAGTCATCGCAACACCATCCTCAAGCACTCAATGCAACTCCGTGTTAGCAACGCCGCTCTCCTTTCTCCGAATGATGGCTGCTTGAGCGCCAAGCGGGACCCCCTGAGCATCGCGACTCAGAGGCTCTTACCGGACCTCGGGCCGCTCACCTCCTGGCCTTGACAACGGCATCACGACCTGTCATACCAGCGACGGCTGAAGCCACCTTGGGACTGGGACAGTCACAAGAGCATCAAGCCCTCACGAGGTCCGAAAGGAAGAAACTGCGCTAAAACGGAATGAGCATCCCGCATTGCCTCACAATAAGGACCATATTGACCAACGAAGCTACACATATCTTACAAGCCCCCGCGGGGAACATTCTTGGCTCCTCGCAGGAACAAAAGACGCGAATCCTAAGGAGTCCTATCTACAGGGACCACCGCGGCAGACGCCATCATCAACAGTGGGCCACCCGGTCCGGAGCCAACCCCATCCAGATCAAGGGCGGCGACGACTGAGCTTCGCCCTGCTCCGGGAGCGGCGCAGGCTCGGGGGCTCGTAGCTGTCGTCGCTCGTCTCCGGCGTCGCGAAGAGCTCGGCAGAGTCGCTGGATCCTCCGGCGCCTACGTCGCCTGAGAAGCTGCCAAGGGAATGGTCGGTCGGCCTCCGTCTCGCCGCAGCAGGGTCCCGACCGCCTCTCCCAGGGCAGCACTCCAGCCGACGACCCTCCGCGTCGAAAAGCTTGAAGGACATCACCGAAGCACCGTCGTACTCCAGGTGGATCGTGAGGGCGCCCCTCATCCTGCAGACCCAGGCGACCTCGTCCCAGCCTCGAGTCACGAAGACCTCGCCCGGGGCAACTACCGCAACCTCTGCCCCGGTCGCGAGGGTGCCACAGCCGGCGTGCTGCAGCCAGAGTCCCAGGGGCTCCCCCTGCCGGACGACGGAGGCGAAGAAAGAAGGAAGACGAATCCAAGACTTGGGAGGCGCGGCGACGCGAAGCACGAACTCCCGGCTGGAGCCCTCGGCGTGGACCCCAGGGGGGAAGATGCACACCTTCATGACCCGCCGGCATCATCGACGACGCTGCTCGTGGCGCCCGGCGTCACCTCCTTCGGGGCCACCAATCACAGGCATTACAAGGAAGAGGAAACCACGGTGGCGGCAGACGCACTGTGGCACGGGCACCTCCTCAGTGCGCTCGCCTCGACACCAGAGAGCAAGCCGCTTCTTTGGGGGAGCGGGTCAGGGTCCTCTTGAGGAGCCTTTCCTTCTCTTCCACGGAGAACCGGCGGATCGGAGCCATGGCAACCAGATGAGAAGAGGAAGAGGAGAAGCAGAAGGATAGATCGAAGGGCGACGCCGTTCCGTGCCGGGCGGAGGCCAACCGTCGGCCTCCACGATCACCAGCCATCATGCCCAACTCTGCATGCAAGGACCTGTCGAATCCGGGCGGTTACCAAGGCGTCGTGGGGGAGCGGGCTCCCATGTCCAATCAACCGCCACGCGGCGCCCAAGGCCGCGGGCTGTTAGGGCCCACGACGCTTCGCACTTGCCCTTTGGCCTCTCTGCACGGCCAAGGTCGGGCGCCGTGGCCTGGGGCTCTTGTCGGTGTCTTTGGGAACGGGGTCCCCAGACTTGCCTGCCTGCGGCCTGCGGCGTGGTCCAAAGGAGGCCCAGGACAGCCCATCTTCATCAACACAAGCTCAAGACCCTCGCGAGGGGCCATGCCTCGCGGGGCAGACGACCAAGAGCTTCCTCAGGCACGGCCTCGTCAGGCTGGCTCATGAGGAGGCGGAGAGTTCAACGCAGGGTACCTCGCGAGGTGCCCATGACGCAAGCCATGACGACCAAGGGCGCCCGATCGGCGCCCGGCCAGCGTGGCGTCCTCCTTTCCTCTTTGGTGCAAAGGGAGCAAGCATAGCGAGCATCGAGCAAAGGCATCCGTTTCGGTGCAACAAGAGCAAGACCAACCACAACGGCCGGAATGCAGTCATCGTGGAGCCCAAGCAGGCGTCATCACCAGAGCCTTTGGCAGGCGAGGACCAAGTTTAGTCAGGATAAGTGTACCCGCTGTTCCCCTTCAAAATGGCCAATTGTTGGCACCCTTCCCGCTCAATATTTGGGGAGAGGCCCAGGGCCTTCGTCTATATAAGTAGAGCTAGCCACCATAGTAAGGAGGACGATCGGATAGAGTGGGGAAGCACCCGAATAAAGAGAGAGAGACCCGAGCCTCAAGCTAGAACGACGGGACACACTTAGCAGTTCATCGCACCCACTAAGAACAGACCCTCGCGAGGCTGTTCTCCCCTGTAATGTTCTTCATCAGCCCAGAGGCAATCCACACACCACACACTGGAGTAGGGTATTACACCACGATGGTGGCTTGAACCAGTATAAATCTTGCGTCTCTTGTGCTGTTCTTGTTAGTAGTTTAGGTCCCTGCGGTTCGGTGAGGTACGATACGGTGGAGGGTTGGATCTCCTCGCGCACCCTAGAGTTCGAACCTTAAGGGTCTGCCGGAACCTGAAATCGACAGCCGCCAAACCACCAGCCGCCGCCGAGCCCCGCCGCCCCGAGAGCCGCCGCCCCGCCCCGCAGTCGCCTTGCCGAACCCCCTCGTCGGAGATATCCGCCGGATCCGAGCCGCCGGTTTTTTTTGGAAACCCTAGATCCGTTTTTCGGTTCGCCGGTTTTTCTCGGTTCTTCTAGTTAGCGGACGTTCGTCCGTATGTTTGTTTTAACGAACGGTTCTCGCCCGTTAGTTACAGCTAATGAACGCTCATTCGTTAGTCTATTCGTCAGTTTTCTTTTTCTTGGATTTATTTCGCGATTTTTCTGATCGCGATTTCTGATCCGATCTTAGTTTCTGTTTATCTTTTCGCTCGTTAGTCGGAATCAGGCGATTCAAGCGCCCAGATCTTCGTCTCGAGACCCTCTTTCCGCTTAAACAACTTAAACAAGATTTTGATACTGAAAAATTTGACCCTAGTTCAGATTAGTAAACGGATCTTGTTTCTTTCGCCGTTTGAGTTTCGTTGCTCCGTTTGGTTTGATTCTTTTTGCGAACCGGAGTTCTTAAGTTGAACTTTCTGGTCAGCCTCTTTTAGTTGAAGTTTTGCTTGTGCATCTTTGCTTGTTTCTTATGTATGTTATTGTTTGCTTGCGATAGAATTCCCAGAGTGCGAAGCGTGTTACTACGAGTCTCTAGGATTCGCGGATCGTCAGCAAGGCAAGTAACACATTGATCATACTCTTTTCATACCCAGTTTTTATGCATTAGTTCCTATCCTCAAACATTGCATGGTTAGAATGTATTTAACTTGTGGGTTGGGAAGTAGTTGTTGAGGTAGAACCTATTGCCTTGTCACTATCAAACCCTTGGGAGTTACTTCTACGTGTTGCTTTTATTGCTATTCTATGCTCGTAGACGTGGTTGGGTTTGAGTGAATCCATGACAGATGTGAGATTGTTAATTAATGGTTTAATTTCAGGTGGCAACTTTAATACACAACTGGGTGGATCGAGGCACCTTGGGAACCCAGTGTTGTCTGTTTTATTTTTGGAAATCCCGGGGTACCCGTGTGATCTTCCTATGGACCGCCACCCAGGCTCAAAGGGAACTGAGATTATTCATGCTAGGAACTTTCGTGTGCAGCCACAAGCTACTATGGGCTCTAGCATAGTTGAGTAAGTTACGTGAAGCTCTTGAAGAGGTAGATCAAAGGTGAGTGGGTTTTGTAGGTTTGGTATGGTCTACCCGGAGTAGAGAGTTAATGTTTCTGAAAGACTATGTCTCGGTCATCCGTTTCTCAAACACCATGTAGTGCGAGAAATCAATGGAGGCGATCGAGTCTTGTGGGGAAAAGTGCGCAAACCTCTGCAGAGTTAATCATGGTTAGCCGTGTCCCCGGTTATGGACAATTTTGAGTATCTAGTACTTGAGTTATCACATGTATCTCATCACTCTTAATTAATATTGTTGGGTTGTTAACTACTTTAATTGGGATTGAGTTGGGGTTATACCTTCTCAATGTTTCAACCACCATGATAGTTAAATAAAAATATATTCCTTTGTTGTAGGAAAAAATTGGCTTTTCGCAAAACTATAACCATAGAGCTTTCCACCAGCCAAATATACATGTAGTGATAGCATTATTCTGTTCTTGCTCTATTGTGTTAAATTGCCAGCATATTCCATGTGCTGACCCGTTCTCGGGCTGCAACGTATTATGTTGCAGACTGTTCAGACGAGGAGTAAGGTTCGTTAGGTCGTTGCCATGCAGCTCAGCTATGCCGTTGGAGTTGATGGACTCACTTTATCTTCCAAGCCTTCCACTGTTATCGCATTAGATGGCCTTAAGCCATATTATTGTAATAAGTTCTCTTTTGGAGACATTCGATGTTATAAGTGTGTGATTGCTACTCTGTTATAAATCCTTCGAGTACTGTGTGTCAAAGACATCGATCCGTGGATGACATCGGAACACGAGACTTGACCATCTGAGGTCGGGTCGCTACAGGGAATTTTTCATTATAGAACTTGGCTTGTATATTCGAACAATGGGCTTCCTCAAATGCCCTAGGTCTTCGTGAGCAAGCAAGTTGGATGCACGCCCACTTAGTTTCTTTTGTTGAGCTTTCATGCATTTATAGCTCTAGTGCATCTGTTGCATGGCAATCCCTACTCCTTGCATTAACATCAATCGATGGGCATCTCCATATCTCATTTATTAGCCGCATTGATGTGAGACTTTCTCCTTTTTTGTCTTCTCCACATAACCCCCATCATTATATTCTATTCCACCCATAGTGCTATATCCATGGCTCATGCTCATGTATTGCGTGAAGGTTGAAAAAAGATTGGGATTACTAAAGTATGAAACAATTGCTTGGCTTGTCATCGGGGTTGCGCATGATGAGAGCATTCTTGTGTGACGAAAATGGAGCATGACTAAACTAGGGATGAACTTTCTTTGGCCATGTTATTTTGAGAGGACATAATTGCTTAGTTAGTATGCTTGAAGTATTATTACTTTTATGTCAATATTAAACCTTTATCTTGAATCTTTCGGATCTGAATATTCATACCACAATTAAGAGAATTACATTGAAATTATGCTAAGTAGCCTTCCACATCAAAAATTCTATTTTTATCATTTACCTACTCGAGGACGAGCAGGAATTAAGCTTGGGGATGCTTGATACGTCTCCAACGTATCTATAATTTTTTATTGTCCCATGTTATATTATATTCTATTTTCGACATTAATGGGCTTTATTATACACTTCTATATTATTTTTGGAACTAACCTATTAACAGGAGGCCCAGCCCAAAATTGTTGTTTTTTTGCATATTTCAGAGTTTCGCAGAAAAAGAATATCAAACGGAGTCCAAATGGAATGAAACCTTCGGGAACGTGATTTTCGGAATGAACGTGATCCAGAGGACTTGGACCCTACGTCAAGACATCAACCAGGAGGGCACGAGGTAGGGGAGCGCGCCTACCCCCCCTGTATATACCTACGTACCCCCAAACTACCAGGGACGGAGCCAAAAACCTAATTCCACCGCCGCAACCTTCTGTACCCGTGAGATCCCATCTTGGGGCCTTTTCCGGAGCTCCACCGGAGGGGGGCATCGATCACAGAGGGCTTCTACATCAACACCATAGCCTCTTCGATGATGTATGAGTAGTTTACCTCAGACCTTCGGGTCCATAGTTATTAGCTAGATGGCTTCTTCTCTCTTTTTGGATCTCAATACAATGTTCTCCCCCTCTCTTGTGGAGATCTATTCGATGTAATCTTCTTTTGCGGTGTGTTTCTTGAGATCGATGAATTGTGGGTTTATGTTCAAGTTTATCTATGAACAATATTTGAATCTTCTCTGAATTCTTTTATGTATGATTGGTTATCTTTGCAAGTCTCTTCGAATTATCAGTTTGGTTTGGCCTACTAGATTGATCTTTCTTGCAATGGGAGAAGTGCTTAGCTTTGGGTTCAATATTATGTGTCCTTTCCTGTGATAGTAGGGGCAGCAAGGCACGTATTGTATTGTTGCCATCGAGGATAACAAGATGGGGTTTATATCATATTGCATGAGTTTATCCCTCTACATCATGTCATCCTACTTAAAGCGTTACTCTGTTCTTATGAACTTAATACTCTAGATGCATGCTGGATAGCGGTCGATGTGGAGTAATAGTAGTAGATGCAGGTAGGAGTCGGTCTACTTGTGTCGGACGTGATTCCTATATACATGATCATACCTAGATATTCTCGTAACTATGCTCAATTCTGTCAATTGCTCAACAGTAATTTGTTCACCCACCGTAATATTTATGCTCTTGAGAGAAGCCACTAGTGAAACCTATGGCCCCTGGGTCTATTTTCCATCATATTAATCTCCCGTCAACAAGTTATTTCTAGTGTCGTCTTTATTTTGCTTTCTTTACTTTGCATCTTTATCATAAAAATACCAAAAATATTGTCTTATTATATCTATAAGATCTCACTCTCGTAAGTGACCGTGAAGGGATTGACAACCCCTTTATTGCGTTGGTTGTGAGGATTTATTTGTTTGTGTAGGTGCGAGGGACTCGTGCGTGGCCTCCTACTGGATTGATACCTTGGTTCTCAAAAACTAAGGGAAATACTTACGCTACTTTGCTGCATCACCCTTTCCTCTTCAAGGGAAAACCAACGCAGTGCTCAAGAGGTAGCAACCACCGCCACATGCGGGTCATCCTGGAGGCTCACGAGGCCAGGCACAAGGTGGTCCAGATGGAGGAGGCGATGGACCCTCGCGAGCCCCCGAGCCTCCGGAGCCACACGGGGCTCAGGAGCCGGACACCTCATGAGGAACGACTTATGTGGCACGCGTCTTCAGCTACTCCAACAAATCTTCAGTAACGGTGCCAGGTGACACTTTTCGGTTTGCCCAGTTGGGGGCGCCCCTCGGGAAGCATTATCTCCAAGCCGTATGGGTCCATCCCTACGGCATGTATCGTTTTTCGCATATAATAGAACTGGCCTTACCCTCTCATGAGTTGCTTCATGTTATTACCTCCCTGTCTGGTGCTTCGTCGCCATGAATGTCGTACGCCCTCAGAAGCCCGCCCACGACCGCCTCATGATTAAGGACTGGCATGACGTCTATACTCGGGTCCGTCCCTGCAGCATCACTAAACCGAGGTGGCTGAGCTCTGTCTCGCGGGCCAGCTCCGGTGCACATCACCTCCCATGGTCCTTGGTGCCTTGTTCTTGCATGAGCTAATCAATAGCGGGTAAGTTAGGGCGCACGATCCGGTGCCTTGCCGCCGCGGGAGCTACGCGCCGATTGTCTTTCTTCATGATCTTTGCATGAGAAGACTGGGTACGGCGTCTGTGCTGGGGACCGTCCCTGCAGCGTCGGCAAACCCAACGGCTGAGCTCTGTCTGGCGGGCCAGCCCCTTTCACGTCACCTCCTGGGGTCATTGGTGTTTGGCCTTCTCATGTGATATCCTCCGGAGATTCACTTGGCGCAGGCTACCTAACCATCTCGCAGGACCCTTGAAAATGTTTCGAACCAAAATTCAGGCACAACCCGCCTTGAGGTAGAGCCTCGTGAGTCCCGCGGTGGCTCATGAGTGCCCATACACACCTCCTCCAGTCCTGTTGTGCAAGCCACGTGCCAGGACGGGGATGTACACGCCCTGGAGTCTCCCCTCAGAGGGAGCTCCCACCCATGTACCCGTGGAAGCCCCATGCTCCATGCTGGCGGACTACACAGTCGAGGAGAGGCTATGCCTGTGCAAGAGCGGAAGCACCATGCTCTGCGTTGGTGAATAAACAACTGAGGGCATCCTAGCGGTTGCAGTAACATCAGGAGAGCCACTAGGCTCACTGCTTGGCCTCATCGCACTGCTTCCCTGGGAAGGATCGCGCGAGGGGGCTGGGCATGGGGGCTACACTCAGGTCATGCCTAGCGTATACCGCCTCACCAGGTCCCTCGGACCTGGTCTTCTCACGTCCCTCCCGAGTGAAAGCCCGGCGAGGAAAGGTATGGAGAGCTGTTCGTAAGTCAAGGGGGACCCCTGAGCATCGCAACTCAGGGGCCTCACTGGTCACTTAGCCCCTCACCCCTTGGTCTCGTCCTGGTGATCCGGACGCCCCAACGACGGCTAAGGTATGCGTGGGGCCGGGCCCTGCCGACGCAGAATGTGACAAACGATTCTCGCGTCTCCTTCCTGAGGGTTGTTCGTACGTCAAGGGGGACCTCTGAGCATTGCGACTCAGGGGCCTCACTGGTCACGTAGCCCCTTACCCCTTGGTCTCATCCTGGTGATTCCGATGCCCCAATGGCGGCTGAGGTATGTGCGGGGCCGGGCCCTGCCGACGCAGAACACTAAAGTAAACAGAAAGGAAATCATGAAATCCTAGCAAATTATTACAAAACATATTGTCTCTTAAAACTCAAAGCAAAAGTTTTCACGCCTCCACAAGGCACGGTAAATGTCGCAGGGTTAAAACGGGAGGAAGCGCCGCCTTCAAACCTCTTCTTCAGCCATGGACGCTGCCGTCGCTCGACTGGGGGGCCCGTCGTCGACAAAATCGCCGCCATCCTCGCCACTGGCCCCGATCGTGGGGTCGACGCAGAGCAACTTCTGTAGCAGGGCCTCCACCTGCTTCCCCACGGCCTCGGCGGCACCATCATGGAACTCAGGGGCCACAGGTACAAGCAGCGCACCAAGGTTGAAGCTTGGGTCCCGAAGGTGGAGGTGGCTGAAGATGCGCGTCGCGGCCGAGGTAAAAAGCGCTTGAGTCTCCCCCTCCACCAAGGTACCCACTCCGGCAACGATGGCCTCGAGCGACGCGACGAGCTTGGGGAGCAGCCCGGTGGGGCCCTCCTTCGGAGTCGTCAGCGGTTCCTCGTACCCTTCCCCATAAAGGGTCTGTAGCGCCGTGCGGGACCTCAGCTCGAGGGAGATGAAGGCGCGTGCCCCTCGGCGGCCGCCTTCTCAGCTGCGGCGAGGGACTTCTGCCTGGCCTCCAGCTCAGTGTTGCGGTCGATGAGCACAGTCTCTCGGGCCTTGAGCTCCTCCTCCTGCTCCTCAACCCGACGGGTGCGGGTGGCCTGCGCATCGCGGAGGGCCTTTAGCTCAGCCTCCACCGTGTGGTAGCGCTCCCTGGTAAATGTTGTATCGGTCAGCGCTGCGTCGTGAGCTATTGTGGCCTCGCCGGCCTCCTTCTTGCCCTCCGCAACGACAGCCTTGGCCTGGCCCTAGGCCGCCCTGACGGACGAGCCGGCCTCGAGCCACCCCGAGATCAGCCCCAGACGCCCCATCACCACGCGCTGTTCGGTGCCCTGAAGATCAGTCTGGAGCCGGTACAGCGCGGCAAAGGCCTCCTCCAAAGCGCTGGGCACGGCAGAGGAGCCATGGTTCACCAGCGTGAGGACTTGGGGAGGAGGTGGCACGGGCACCTGGACCAGCGCCACTACAGCAGCAAGGGTGGCAGGGGGCTCCGGAGCCCTCGAACCCCTCGCAGCTGCGCCGGAGATGGGCGCCCCCGAAGTCTGCATGCCCGCGAAGGCGGTCTCCTCCTGAGGCTTGGCCACCGAGCTTCGAGGGGCTCACTCCGTTGCGGGTGAACGCGAGGTGGCCTCTTCCGCCCGCGCCGGGGTCGCCGCGGCCACGGCGGGTCGCGTGGCCTCGGAGGCCCTGGCCTCCTCCTCCTTCCTCTTCACCACCGGCCTCAGCCTGGACACCAGGAGGAGAATATCATGAGCACGTCATCAAGGATGGAAAGCAAAAACAAGGTAAAGTACTTACTCGTCATTAGCAACGTACGCCCACTTCTTGGCCAGGAGCGTAGCGCCCCCGGGCTTCTTGAGCACGGGCTTCATCACGCCCTCAGGATCGGTCGGGCGCATGACGGCAGGCTCTGGAATGGCAGCAACGAGCGACAAGGCGGGGCCATCGCCCTGGGGAAGCAACACCACCTCTCCCTTCTTCGGGGTCCCTCGCTTCATCCCCCGCAGAGGGGTGCCCCTGGACCTCGTGACAACCCCAGTGGAGCGCGGGGATCCCTCGACCAAGTGCTCACGGTGTCATCGCTGTTGGAGAGATCGTGGAGGAGCTCGCTCTGCAAAGGAGGAGAAGTCTCCCCCACCTCCTCCATGGTCGCCTCTGAGTCCTCCTCCTCCTCCTCCTTGCTACCTCTTAAGCATGCGTTGGTTTTCCCTTGAAGAGGAAAGGGTGATGCAGTAAAGTAGCGTAAGTATTTCCCTCGGTTTTTGAGAACCAAGGTATCAATCCAGTAGGAGACCACGCTCAAGTCCCACGCACCTACACAAACAAATAAGAACCTTGCAACCAAAGCGATAAAGGGGTTGTCAATCCCTTCACGGCCACTTGCAAAAGTGAGATCTGATAGAGATGATAAGATATTTTTTTTGCTATTTTTATGATAAAGAGTAAAAGTAAAGAAAAAAAAATAAACGGTAATAGAAATAACTTGTTGACAGGAGATTAATATGATGGAGAATAGACCCGACGGCCATAGGTTTCACTAGTGGCTTCTCTCAAGATAGCATAAGTATTATGGTGGGTGAACAAATTACTGTCGAGCAATTGATATAATTGAGCATAGTTATGAGAATATCTAGGTATGATCATGTACATAGGCATCACGTCCATGACAAGTAGATCAACTCCTACCTACATCTACTACTATTACTCCACACATCGACCGCTATCCAGCATGCATCTAGAGTATTAAGTTCATAAGAACGGAGTAACACTTTAAGCAAGATGACATGATGTAGAGGGATAAATTCATGCAAAATGATATAAACCCCATCTTTTTATCCTTGATGGCAACAATACAATACGTGTCGTTTCCCCTACTATCACTGGGATCGAGCACCACAAGATTGAACCCAAAGCTAAGCACTTCTCCCATTGCAAGAAAGATCAATCTAGTAGGCCAAACCAAACTAATAATTCGAAGAGACTTGCAAAGATAACCAATCATACATAAAGGAATTCAGAGGAGATTCAAATATTGTTCATAGATAATCTTGATCATAAACCCACAATTCATCGGATCTCGACAAACACACCGCAAAATAAGATTACATCGAATAGATCTCCAAGAGAATCGAGGATAACTTTGTATTGAGATCCAAAGAGAGAGAAGAAGCCATCTAGCTAATAATTATGGACCCGAAGGTCTGAGGTAAACTGCTCACACATCATCGGAGAGGCTATGGTGTTGATGTAGAAGCCCTCCGTGATGAATGCCCCTCCCATGGAGTGCTCTAAAAAGGCCCCAAGATGGGATCTCACGGCATGTAAGGTTGCATGTGGTGGAAATAGGGTTTTGGCTCCTTTTCTGATGTTCTTGGGGTACGTAGGTATATATAGGAGGAAGAAGTAGGTCGGTGGAGTTACCAAGGGCCCACAAGGGTGGACGGCGCGCCCCTGCCTCGTGGCCTCCTTGTTGATTGCTTGACGTCCACTCCAAGTCCTCTGGATCACGTTTGTTCAAAAAATCACGTTCCCGAAGGTTTCATTCCATTTGGACTCTGTTTCATATTCCTTTCCTTCGAAACACTGAAATAGGCAAAAAAACAGCAATTTGGGCTGGGCCTCCGGTTAATAGGTTAGTCCCGAAAATAATATAGAAGTGTATAATAAAGCCCAATGAACATCCAAAGCAGATAATATAATAGCATGGAACAATCAAAAATTATAGATACGTTGGAGACGTATCACTCCTTGGAGCTCTTGCCGGAGGACACCGGCACCGGAGAGTTGGGGAGCCTGGGCGGCACAAGCCCCAGCTAGTTAAAGACAGGCATGGCGGCGACAACCTCTACCCCGTTGTCGCGGCAGTACTGCAGGAGGTAGGCCTCCGGGAGGCCGCCTGGGTCCTTCTCAAGCAAGGTGCGCACGGCCTTGCACAACTCCTCGTCCATTAAGCTTTTCCGGGTGTAGCCGGAGGTCGTCTTCCACGCCCTTGAGATCCCACAAGGGGCGCGAGTGCGCCAGGAGCGGGGCCAGGTGCTGTGTCAGGAACTCCTTGACGAGCATGGCCCATGTCAACTTCTCCGCCTCTAGTTCCACTGTCACCTTCTTCAGGATCGGCGCTGCCCGAGGGTCGGTGAGCTTCTTGTGAGCCCACCGGTCCGGCTTCACTGGTATCGTGGTAGGCAGATCTAGCCGAGCATGGAGGCGCTTGGTGTCCATGAAGATCCACTTGCGCCGAAAGTCCTCCACCTTCTTCCCGGCCCTCGAGAGCATGTTGCTACCATGGGATGTAATGAGGCAGACGCACCCGGAGCACTGGGTTGAGTTGAGCATCCGGAGGTAGAAAAAGTGGCGGAGCAGCGAAACGGAGGGCGCCACCCCCACGAACGCCTCATAGTAAAAGGAGAAGATCGATGGGAGGAGAATGGAGTTGGGATGGAGATGAAGGGCGTGGACCTGGCAATGGTCAAGGACGGCGAAGAAGAAACTAGAGAAAGGAGGGATAAGCCCCGCGAAGACACTATGAAGGAAGAAGGGGTAGAAGGTTCTTGCCAAGGACTCCTTCTTGGTGCAGCCAACCCGAAGATCTGTCTCCATCCCCTCATTGTCATTACTCGCTGTCAGCGGAGCACGATGGTGAGGTGCTTCGCCTCGGTGATGGTGGACACACCGAGGGCCGGCTCGGGGGAGGAGGCTGAACGCACGGAAGGAGCCAAGGCCTTCGCCTTCTTGACTGCCATTGGTGGAGAGCTCGGGGGAAAGGTTCGACAGATCTGGAGGCGCTCTTAGCAGGGAGAAAAGGGGACCTGTAGCAAGACGATGGGAAGGCAATGAAGGCTCAGCGGCAAGCGCTTGCCTTTTTGTCAGCCCAGGATGGTTGCCGAGGTTACGTGGGGAAGCGAAGATGCCCACGTCCCATCAAGCGCCACACGTCGACTCGGACAGCAGGCGATTGGGGCCCGCGGCACTGCGCCCTTGCCCTTTGGCTTCGCCTCGAAGCCAAGTCCGAGCGCGCCTTGGGCCCAGGGGCTACTATCATCGTTCTGGGGATCGGGGTACCCAGACTTGCCTGCCTGCGGCCCATCAACAGCCTGGTACGGCCCATCTTCAGCATCGACAAAGCAAGAGCCTCGCGGGGGGCCAAGCCTCGTGAGGCGGACAACGCCAAGACCTCCAGAGGGAACAGCCTCCCTAGGCCGACTCCTGAGGAGCGGAGATTCCTATGCAGGCGCTCACCTCATGATGTTAAAGTGATGCAAGCCATGACGACCAAGGCCAGGCGGGCGCCAGCGGGCACAGTAAAACAGGTTTCCTCTTTGGTTCTAAGGAGGCAAGCGCAGACGCGGAGTCCCGAGGAATCAGCCAAAGGTTTCCATTTCCGAGCTACAAGACCAAGACCGCCAGGACGGCAGGACGGAGGTCATCGCCGAGCCCACCATGATGTCACGGCCAGAAGCTTTGCAGGCAAAGACCACCTTTCGTTAGGATAATATGTCCTGTTTGTCTCCCTTCAAACTTGTCCATTGTGGGATCCCTTCCCGCCTTCGTCTTAGGGGAAGAGGACCAAGGCCACTGTAAATATAGCTTAGCCACCACCATAGAAGGGGATCGGACCATCCGAACCCTCACCAGCTCACACCAGCACAAGAACAGACCTCTGGAGGTTGTTCTTCCTCTATACTAGTTCATCTTTAGCCCACCGCGAGGCCAATCCACCACAAATCAGGAGTAGGGTCTTACACCACAAGGTGGCCCGAACCTGGGTAAACTGTCGTGTCTCTTTCCTTTCTCGTTCATCAAGCTAGGTTGTGAGAGCGTCAAGTTGGTAGGCTGGGGAGATTGAGTTCTTCGTACGCACCCTAGAGTTTGAATCTTTCTTGGGTCCGCAGAGCCCCGTATCCGACAAATAAGATAGCCATGTCAATCACGACGTAGCAAATATCATTCACTGATACAATAGGGCTGGCTTTATGGCTGGTGATTTTTTTTTACTTTATCTCTTTCTCTTTTTGTCTCATTTACTCATTTTAGATAGGAGCATGTGTATAGGATGGCTATTCCTTTCAATGGGACTTCTTCATTGGGTTTAAGACTAAGCACCTCTGAATATTATTCCCGCTGCCCACCACTCTGAATCGTGTCATCTATGATACTCCCATTGCAACAATGAGGTCCACTAGGTCTAGCACATTATGTAAGAAGAGACTTTCACACAAAACATACATTCTTATTGCTTCCTCCTCATAACTACATACTAATAGTACTAGTACTACTCATTCTCCTATAAACCTTGCGCTTGGCATCAAAAAATATTACAACCTTGCGCTTGGCTCTTCGCCTCTTCGGAAAGTCGAGCAATGATGGTACTACAGTATATGGTTCTGGCTATCTGAGACCGAATGAATTGTTGCACGTCCACCACGTGGGCGAGGGTCGAGGGGCGAGGGAGAGTGTGTACTACTACGTCTGTTTCAATATGGACTACATACGGAGCAAAATGAGTCTACACTCTAAAATATGTCTATATACATCGGTGTTTGGAGTATGTACTAGTAGTTCATACTTAAATCTGCTAAAAGACATATATTTAAAACAATATGATAATCTCTCTAACCAAGGTAGGGACGAGGAGTAACGGAGGGAGTATTAAAATTTTCTCCTCGTCCTGCGAGCCACCGCGCGCGTGGGCGAGGGAGCAGGCGTAGGCGTAGTAAGCAAGCTTCTCCTCGTCCCGCGACTCTGCGAGCCACCGTGCCCGTGGGCGGGGGAGAGGGCGTACTAAGCAATATTGTCCTTGTTCTGCGAGTTGACATAGCACATCATAAGTAATACGTACAATGCATCTCCAGTGTATAGAGTCTTGCCTCTAAGGTAGGCCCCACATGGTTTGCCTCTTTTTTTAAATAACGCGTCAAATTGTAATTTGTTTGTTCACCTGTGGTACACGATCCTCCATCAAGTGGACAACCAGTACACGTGTCAAATTACCACATGGGCTGCCTTTTCGTATAGAAATGAGCTCCACCGTGTACCTGCGCGGCTGTGGTTGGGAAAGAGACGGGAGTACGTGCGCCATGCATGCACCTCTTCTCTTCGTGCACGTCCCCCACCTACGTGGGTGTGTGTGTGAGAGATACAAACCTATACAGATAGTGTGTGCGCTTGTGAGTGTTTTTTGTTAGGGGGTGATTTCGTGAGTGTATTTGTGGGAATATGTGTCGATGATATATCAAACAAAAAATTGACACATGCAATGTGTGTGAAATAGAGGCCTATCTATATCATATATAGAAGGGGTGATCCACGAGAAGAGGGGGAGGGGTCATAGATACCGATAGAGTCGAAGAGAGGATCAAGTGTGTGGGTGCGAGATCGATGAAGAGAGCCATGAAAATTGTGTGTGTGCAAGTCAAAGATATAGGGCGACTGACCTACTGGAATGTTAGAGAGCACATGAAAAGTTTGTGTGTGGCAGGGAGACATGACTAGAGCGCTTGATGTATCGGTGTGTGTGGGGGAGGGGGGAGGTAGAGACCTAACTAGAGAGGTAGATCGACTCGTATATGTGTTGAGAAGGAGAGACCCATCTATGTCTTGAGGGAGATCGGTCGACGTCCATAGATAAGTGAAGGACAAGAAATAGGTTGGGACGAAGAGAGAGAGAGAGAGGGGGGAGGGAGAGAGATAGGGGGGAGAGAGGGGTAGAACTATAATATTATCAAGAAGAGTGGGGATGTATTTCTGTGTGTGCGTGTGCGTGATAGATGTGTCGGGAGGCATGCATGGATGATGAAGGGGGACCATGTGTTTGGTAAGCAGACCTAACTAGATCGGTAGATCAATTTTTGTGTCTCGGAGGAAGGGAGAGACATAACTAATGAGGTAGATCGATCGGCCCGTGGGGAAAACAAGTTATAAACGGCCTAGCTATCTATATATATAGCGGGACATCAGTGGGTGTACATCCATTTGTTAGAGGCAAATAAGGCCCAGAGACACGGATAGATAGAGAGAATGAAGCTAGGAGGTGGTGCGAGAGGCCTACTAGCTAGCTAGGGGGAGGAGTGTGCGATTGTGAGATCGATGAAAAGAGGGGCGAGAGTTTACACGTGCATGGGACCGTATGAGAGACACGAGGCATGGACAGAGAAAGAAGGATATGGAAAGTGTGTGTGTGTGTATGGTAGGCAGACATTGCCGAAGAGGTTTATCGATCGGTGTGTGTCGGAAAGGAGTTGTGGAGACCGTGCGAGAACGACCTAAAGAAAAAATAAATGCGCGTGATGGATAGAATGCTGAGGGAGGGGAGGGCGAGGAGGGCATGTGCATGCGCGAGAAATTTAGTGCTAGCTACAAAGGTTAGAGGATTGTGTGGGTGTAAGAGACTAACAAAGATCATAATTCGATATGAAAGTGGATTCATATATTTGAATAGGAGACCATAGTGTTATAAACATATGCATGCATGAATATAGCGATGATACGCGTGGTGCGGTTTTGGACATGTTACACCATAATGTGATAATGCGTGGCGTTTGCGACTCACAGCTAAATATCGAACAATCTAAACCATACTATACATCGAACAATCTCACATTTTATTGGAATTTGTGATAATGTGTGGAGTTTGCAGCTCACATCTATATACTTGTAGGCGTAGGGGGCGGGTGTCGGTGTCAAAACCGGCGGATCTCGGGTAGGGGGTCCCGGTCTATGAGTCAAGGCTGATGGTAACAAGAAGTAGGGGAGACAGGTGTTTACCCAGGTTCGGGCCCTCTCGATGGAGGTAAAACCCTACTTCCTGCTTGATTAATATTGATGATATGGGTAGTACAAGAGTAGATCTACCACGAGATCGTAGATGCTAAACCCTAAGAGCTAGCCTATGATGGTATGATTGTAATTGTGATCGGCCTTCTAAGGACCAACCTCTCCGGTTTATATAGGCACCGGAGAGGGCTAGGGTTTACATGGGGTCGGTTACAAGGAAGGAAATATAATATCCGGATCGCCAAGCTTGCCTTCCACGCCAAGGAAAGTCCCATCCGGACACGGGCCGAAGTTTTGAGTCTTGTATCTTCACGCTTCAATAGTCCGGACGTTGTATACAGTCCGGCTGTCCGGATACCCCCTAATCCAGGACTCCCTCAGTAGCCCCTGAACCAGGCTTCAATGACGATGAATCCGGCGCGCAGTATTGTCTTCGGCATTGCAGGGCGGGTTCCTTCTCCGAATACTCCAAGGTAATTATCGAACACTCAAACCGTGTCCGGATCCACAAGATGATCTTTGTATGCCACCGTAGAGAGAATGATGTTTCCCAAAGGCAATCTGCTGACAACTTTTTAGGCAACGCGACGTGTCACTACGGTCAGGTCATTATTTGAACCGTCTTTCCACAACCAGCCACAACGCACATTGCAAGGCGGTTTCCTTGACACGTCTTGTCAAAGCAGAGATCGTGCCCCTCATTACGGGATTCTCATCAATACGGGTACGGGTAATCCCACCACATCATTAATCGTGGTGCTTGGGAAGCAAGCGATTCCCAACGGGCAAGTGGGGAGGCGCACCGCTTTCATCGCCTCTATAAAGGGATAAGATTTCCTCATTTTTACCCACGCCTCCTTCGTTCTCTGCCCAATCTTGCCTCCTCGAGCTCCAGCACCCAAGCCCAAGTCTCCTCCGCACAGCTACACATGTCCAGAGGAGGAGGCAAGTGGGTGGCTTCCACCGTCGAGGAGAAGCACATCACAAATCTTCGGGCGGCCGGATACTTGGCCGCAGACATAGCGCCCGCCATCGGACGCTGGGCAGGTCATTCCGACCCTGTGACCCCACGAGAGGTTGTGTTCATCGCCCACTTCGTCCCGTGGACTGGTATTTCCACTCCATCCCTTCGTCCGCTGGCTCATGTTCTACTATGGGCTAGATTTCCACGATCTAGCCTCAATTTCGCCCTCAACATCTCTGCGTTCATCGCCGTTATGCAGGCTTTCCTCCGCATCCGGCCTCACTTCGCCCGTGGCTGCAAATCTTCTGCGTGAAGTCAAGATTGTACGCGACCAACAAGCAAAGTGCGGAGGGGCTATGGTGGGCAAGATGCCTAACGTCACTGGCTGGACGGCTCCTTTGCGGAGACCGTAAAAGGATGGCAATCGGGTGGTTCTACATCACCGAGCCGCTGGGCGCCAATCGGGCGGGCGGCCCCGAAGTTCCGATCCGGAATCCCCATGCAGCTCACCTCACGGGAAAAGAAGGGCCTGTCTGGGCGATTCCACGGAGCTGGCCGGACTCAAGACATGCATCAAAAGCATGAAGGACAAGAACATCAAGCTTGTCAATGTGATCCAGGTTATGCTCGTTCGCCGGATCCTGCCCTGCCAAAGGTGGACGGTAAATCTATGGGAGTTCGTCCCATCCAACACCAGACGCTCCGGAAGCTCTACGGCATGACGCACAAAGGCGCATGGAAAGTGTTATTCAAGGCCTCCGAAGTACCTCCTCCCACATCCGAGGACCGCGGACTTCATGCAGCGCGGCCTCCGAATCCGGTGAGTTTTGGGACCACCACCGGGTTTAGTTTTTTTCCAATACATTCATGGGGTAGTTTTAAGTATTTATATATATTTGCCTCAGGATTATGTGAAGACAATGGAGCAGATTGACTGTCTGCTCCGCTGTCGGAAGATCCAATGGATGCTCTCCTCGACGGAGATGCTAGTCCCGCAAGACTGCATAAGGTGCCGGACAAGAAGGCCGAGAAGAAGGCCCCGGGGACCATGAAGGGTCTCCGGCGTAAAGTTGCATCTGAAGCCTCGTCCGAAGACGACGAGGCGGACTCCTCCCACCAAGGGGAGGAGGAAGAAGAAGACGCCCCATCCGAGAAGGATGAGGGACCCGGCGAAGCGGGCCAGGGGGCCGGAAAAGGCCATCGGCACAAGGTCGTTATTCCTCTATCGTCCGATGACACGAGACACATTCCTCTCGTGGAGGCGGGGGGAATCAAGAAGAAATTCCACCTCCCAGCACTAGGAGGAGAAGAGGAAAACCGCAGGAGGGGGAGGTCAAGGCCCAAGAAGGGGAAGGTAACCCTTCCAGACTATTCCGCCACGGCCACCTACAGCAAGGAGGGGTGGCTGCCCCGGGGGAAGCCCCCGGTGCAATCGTAAGTGCCCACATCCTATCGTGGTTTTACTTCATAGTTTTTGTAATTATAGTGCCGAACATATATGCAATCCGGCCAGGGCTCACCTCGAGGAATCCTCCTCCGGGTCCCTGAGCAATTCGGCGATAAATTCGCTCCCGACGGCCACTACCCCTCCACATGCGGATGACACGGAGGTGTTGTCCCGCAGGCTCTCAGAGCAGGGGGGTGACACTGGAGACGCTCCACGGAGGGATTCCAGATGTCGGGCATGTGGGGTTCAAGAGCCCCGAGGATCGCGTTGACGAGAGCCGTAACAAGGCGGACTCCCGACCGAACACTGCCGTGGAACCTCCAACTGTTCCGGACTTGGGCAGGCAGCCCCTCATTAGGGAGGGCGAGCCGCCCGTGCCGAGGACTTCCGTCGCCTCAATGGCGCCGGATAGTCTGGTGGAAGCACTTCAAGGCGCTTCCATGGAAGAAGAGCACCGTACTCTTATGAGTGCGGTGATTCAAAAGGTCGTGTCCGCCAAAAGCGGACTAATCAAGCTCGCACAAGCGCCCCGACGGGCTTTGAGGTAAGTAATAAAAATGTATAAGATTACCACCCAATATGTAGTAGCCTCGATACTGCTTTGGTGTTCGGAAAGAAAAGCCAAACGGAGGGTCAATTATAATCTGCAGGAGTCTAATAATAAGTATTGTTGTGAACAAGCAGGCTGTGCTGCTTGCTGCTGCTGCCTGTACTGCCAAGGTTGCCGAACTGAAGTGGCACCTGGAGCAGGTGCAGGGAGAGCTCGTCCTCACGAAGAGGCAGCTTGAAGAGAATAGGGGTAAGTAATTCCCGCTCTTATGTGTTTAAGGATAGGCAGAATTGATGAGTCTAACACCTAAGTGTTGTGACCGTGTAACAGGGGCCACCGCCGAATTGGCTTCCCTGAAGAAGGCGCTGTCCGAGGCCGAAAACAAGGCGGCCTCGGAGTGTAAGGAGCGCGAAAAGCAAAGTGCTAGAGTGGGCGAGGTACATCAGGAGCTCCAGGACCTCGGCAAGAAGTGTGAGTCCGTGGAGCATGAGCTGAAGGCGAAGGAGTCCGAGCTTGCGAAGGCCCTTGTGAATTTGAAAGATGCCAGGGCCGAAGCCGAGAAAGCACAACAGGAGATCCAGGAGGCCAAAAAGATAGCAGTGGGTAAGAAATTCATTATGCAAAGCAAACATGTGGAGGAGGCATTTCTTTTACTTACTGGAATACGGAGCTCTCAAGAGGCATTTGCAGATCTGCCACGCAGAGTCTCAGACGATGCGGGGTTCTACCGTGCCAAGGAGGGGAGCTCAACAGAGAAGCTGTTCTGGTCCCAGTATGCTGGGGCCGATCATCCGATGCCTCTGAGCGACCAACTGAAGCAGTTGATCGAACTCCACAGAGCGGCCGAACTGGCTATGAAGGACTTCATAGTCCGGACGTGGCCAGGTGAGCTCCTCGCCCAAGAGCTACTTTGGCACGATCAAGCCGGATGGTGGATGCTCGCCCGCGGCTTGAAGTGATCAAGCGATCTGTTTGCATCGAAGGTGCTCACGAGCTCTTGCCCGCGTCAAGGTGCATTGGGGCAAGCTGGATGCAGAGAAGCTGGTCAAGGACGGGCCGCCGGAGGGTAAAACGCATCACCATCCCAAAATGTACTACGATGGCATGATGAAGGGTGCTCGTCTCGTTGCCAATGAGTGTACCAAGGACGCCATATTTGAATGAATTCACTTCTGTCATGTTTGTAACTAAAGACGAAGTTACTTGCGCTATGTAGCGCTTTTGTTATTTAAAATATTACCTTCAGGCGGCTGTTTATAAAATCCTCGAAAGTAGGCTACCGTCGGCTTCGCCCCCACGTGACTAACGGTGTGTTCGTGGAAAACCGGACACTCTTTACCCAAATGTTTGGTCCCTTAAGGAGGTCTCCGCAGCGAACAAGGCAATCGGACTATGCGGCTTTATAACTTTCACTTAGCCATAGAAGTCTACAATTTCAAATTTCGGTGAAGCCCCTAAAATCCGGAAGGCCGAATTGAGGCGCTATACACGCCTAGATCGGACAAAGCCGATTTATCGCCTAAAGCGGAAAATCTTTAAGGATTTTAAAACCTCTCGAACAGCGACCAGCTCTCGCCACATCATGCCGGTCAGTTTCGGCTTTCTCTGCTGAGGTGCTCGTCCAGGAAGAACCGGACACAATCGCAGAGTTCTCCTCGCGCTACCTTAGCCGATATAACGGAACGTAAGGCACCAAAACAAGGGAGCCGGGCTATCCTAACTGTTGACCCAAGACATGATTCGGAGCTGATTCATATAGTGCTATAAGTTCGGGTGCCGCCTTTGTTGAAAGTGTTCGGACTTTAGTTGCCATATAGCGGGGCGCCATAAGAAGCCCCTGGCAAACCGGGCGCATCAAGGTGTACGGATGCAAAAATAAAAAAAAGCTCAAATAAGAAAAATAAGCTGACGCTATATATAATCTCCCATTGACAAAAAATACGTTTAAGCATACATTTACAATGGGTGCGTTAAGCAGAGATAAAATAGGACTATTTGAGATGTCCTATCCAGGGCTGTGTTCGTGTAGATAAAGCGGTATAATGATCGTAAATAGATTCCACACGGGTATTTCATACGTGCACAACATCTATTGCCTCCTTGGATGTCTCTTCCCTATAAGTCAGGCAATTCGGCTCTTTGGAGGATGATGCGCCAACGCGGTGTCCTGAAAGGTAAGAGGGAAAGAGTATGAAAGTATTTGGCGGTTACCCACACTATTGACTGAGTCGTTGATGCGCCTCCACCTATGCCCATGGTATTTTAAGTGCGTAATTGTGTGAACGTGGCACGAATGCTGCTCTGATGGGGCTTAAGCGGAGGCCGGACTCTAGTCGCGCTCTTGGCGTGCCTGACGATCTTGTTGCGGGGTGCTCCGGACTCGCTTGATTGTGCTCGAAGTTGTTGTCGCCGGATTGGTTTGTTGGAGAAGGCCGCATTGTACTTCCGCCGCAAGGGCTGCAGTATGTTCTTCTGTTTGTAGGGAGCGGTCCATATTTCCGTTCACCGGTATGACCCCGCGCGGTCCTGGCATCTTGAGCTTGAGATATGCGTAGTGTGGTACCTCATTGAATCTGGCGAATGCGGTTTGTCCGAGCAGTGCATGGTAACCACTGCGGAATGGGACGATATCGAAGATTAACTCTTCGCTTCGGAAGTTATCCGGAGATCCGAAGACCACTTCCAATGTTATAGATCCCATACAGCGGGCCTCTACTCCAGGATTACACCTTTAAAGGTGGTTTTAGTGGGCTTGATCCTTGAAGGGTCAATGCCCATTTTGGCGACCGTGTCCTGGTAAAGCAGGTTCAGGCTGCTGCCGCCGTCCATAAGGACGCGCGTGAGGTGGAATTCGTCAATGATTGGGTCTAGGACCAATGCTGCTGAGCCACCGTGACGGATGCTAGTAGGGTGATCCCTACGATCAAAAGTGATCGGACAAGCTGACCATGGGTTGAATTTGGGGGCGACTGGCTCTATCACATAGACGTCCCTTAGTGCCTGCTTTCTTTCCCACTTGGGGATGTGCGTGGCGTAGATCATGTTGACCGTTTTCACCTAGGGGGAAATTTCTTCTGTCCCCCCGTGTTCGGACGTCAGGGCTCCTCATCGTCGTCGCTGTGCAGCCCCTTGTCCTTGTCTTCGGCGTTTATCTTGCCGGCCTGTTTGAATACCCAGCAATCTCTATTGGTGTGGTTGGCTGGCTTGTCCGGGGTGCCATGAATTTGGCACGAGCGCCCAAAGATGCGGTCCAGATCGACGGTCCTCGATTATTTCTTTTAAACGGCTTCTTCGGCGACCGGGCTTGGACCCACCGAATCCGGCGTTGTTGTCATGTCTTCGATGTTGTCGCCGTTGTTTCGTCGCTTATGTCCATACGCCGCGGCTTTGTCGTTATTGTCGCGGCCATCCGAATTGCCGCATCAGGCGTAGTCTTGCCGCGAGCCAACCAACTGTCCTCGCCCGCGCAAAAGCAGGTCATTAATGTTGTGAGAGCTGCCATGGACTTGGGTTTTTCCTGGCCGAGGTGTCGAGCGAGCCACTCGTCACGGATATTATGCTTGAAAGCCGCTTAGGGCTTGGCGTCCGGACGATCAACTATTTGGTTCTTTTTGGTTAGGAACCGAGTCCAGAATTTCCTGGCTGACTCTCCGGGCTGTTGAGTGATGTGGCTCAAGTCATCGGCGTCAGGTGGTCGCACATATGTGCCCCGGAAGTTGTCGAGGAATGCGTCCTCCAGTTTTCCCAACCGCCAATGGAATTTCTTTGGCGGCTGTTTAGCCAGTGTCGGGCTGGTCCTTTGAGCTTAAGTGGAAGATACTTGATGGCGTGTAGATCGTCTCCGCAGGCCATGTGAATGTGGAGAAGGAAATCTTCGATCCATACTGCGAGGTCTGTTGTGCCATCGTATGATTCAATGTTTACGGGTTTAAACCCTTATGGGAATTCATGATCCATTACTTCATCAGTGAAGCAGAGGGGGTGTGCGGTGCCTCTGTGCCGGGCTATGTGGCTACGTAGGTCGAATTGCTCTGGATGGCTATATTCGGCCCGGTCGGACTTGTTGAAGGTGTGTCCGGTGTGACGGCACTCGTCACGTACCGAGGCGCGCCCCCGCGATCCGTAGATCGATCTTGGTTGTCCCGTTTTGTTGCCCCGGGCCGTAGTATGTTGGCGTGGGGGTGTTGGCTGGTATGCGGACTGGTATGCCGTTTTATCCCGGCCACGAGGTGGCCGGTCAGCCGTATGGTGCTCGAGTCCATATTCCTCGGCTACCAGGACTTCCGTCCATCTATCTTTGAGCAGATCTTGATCAGCTTGGAGTTGCTGCTGTTTCTTTTTCAAGCTCCTCGCAGTGGCTATAAGCCGACGCTTGAAGCGCTCCTGCTCTACGGGATCCTCAGGCACGCCGAACTCATTGTCGCCGAGGCTAATCTCGTCCTCGGAGGGGGGCATGTAGCTGTCCTCCTCCGGGTATTCGTTCGTCGCCTGTTCTTCTAGGCTGACCTGCTCATCCTCCTGTTCGGCCTGCTCAAAGGCGGGCTGATCAGGGTTGTATTCTTCTTCGGCACCAATCGGATTGTTTTCGTCTCCTGGGCCGGTATTGGTGTGGCGGGGCTTGGAGTGGTGCCGACGGCATCCATTCTTTGCTTTTTTCCCCGAGGTTTTATCCTCCGTAGCCTCATCGCCATTTGTTTCCTTTGGAGTGTCCACCATATATATATCATAAGAAGAGGTGGCTGTCCACCGCCCGGTGTGCGGTGGTTCATGTTCTTCTCCTGCATCGTCCTCCATACCGTCGATGTCTTCGGAGTCAAAGTTCAGTACCTCGGTTAAGTCATCGACCGTGGCAATGAAGTGGGTGGTGGGTGGGCAACGAATTCCTTCATCGTCTGCCTCCCACTCGAGCTGGATATAGTTCGGCAAAGAGCCTCCTGACAAAGAGAGAGACTTTAATGAGTCTAGCATGTCACCAAAGGGCGAGTGCTGGAAGATATCCGCAGCAATGAACCCCATTACCGGAGCCCATCTTGGCCCGACGGGCTCGGGAGTGTGCGGACTGGAACCAACGTCCGGATACGAATCCAGGGGTTCGGAGTCGCGGGCCACCGCAGAGGTAAGACCTGTGTTTGGCTCCACAGCCGATGTAGGCGCGACCTGGGGGGCGGGGTCCATCCCTCCGTCCTTAGGCAGCACAGCCTGCTCCGGATCTAGGTCCGGAGATACTACGGGGGCGACACCCCGAGCTTCGTCCGATGGCAGGTCTAAGCCGTGCTCGTCGAGACTGTCCGGTGCTCCTGGCATGGGCCCAAATCCGTCGAAGATCAAGTCTCCACGGATGTCCGCCGTGTAGTTCAGGTTTCCGAACCTGACCTGGTGGCCAGGGGCATTGCTGTCGATCTGCTCCATATGGCCAAGCGAGTTGGCCCGCAGTGCGAAGCCGCAGAACACGAAGATCTGTCCGGGGAGGAAAGTCTTGCCCTGGACAGCGTCGTTGAAGATGATTGGAGGGGCCATCGAGCCTGCCAGCGATGACACAGAGGAACTCTCAATGAAAGCACCAATGTCAGTGTCAAAACCGGCGGATCTCGGGTAGGGGGTCCCGATCTGTGCGTCAAGGCTGATGGTAACAAGAAGTAGGGGACACAGGTGTTTACCCAGGTTCGGGCCCTCTCGATGGAGGTAAAACCCTACTTCCTGCTTGATAAATATTGATGATATCGGTAGTACAAGAGTAGATCTACCACGAGATCGTAGAGGCTAAACCCTAAGAGCTAGCCTATGATGGTATGATTGTAATTGTGATCGGCCTTCTAAGGACCAACCTCTCCGGTTTATATAGGCACCGAAGATGGCTAGGGTTTACATGGAGTCCGTTACAAGGAAGGAAATATAATATCCGTATCGCCAAGCTTGCCTTCCACGCCAAGGAAAGTGCCATCCGGACACGGGCCGAAGTCTTGAGTCTTGTATCTTCACGCTTCAATAGTCCGGACATTGTATACAGTCCGGCTGTCCGGATACACCCTAATCCAGGATTCCCTCAGCGGGGCACCATACATTATGTGATAAACACATTATACATATGAGACATGGTTTAGATTATGAAGATCTAGCTAGAGCTTGAAATGTACTGTGATTTGATATCAACATAAAGTGGATTCAAAAAATCAAGTTCGAGTTTATATAATACACATAGTTCATATCTAACTCGACAGTAATCATGTGGTGTGTTGTGAAGATCTGATAGAGATGGATAAATGGTTTATGGAACGGAAAGTAAAAGATTGCAAAGAAAGTAAATAGGAAACTAAAATTATAGATCGGAAACTAATACGATGGAAAATAGACCCGATGGCCATAGGTTTCACTAGAGGCTTCTCTCAAGATAGAAAATATTACGGTGGGTGAACAAACTACTCCCGAGCAATTGATAGAGAAGCGCAAAGTTATGATGATATCTAAGGGAATGATCATGAATATAGTCATCACGTCTGTATCAAGTAGACCGACTCCTGCCTGCATCTACTACTATTACTCCACACATCGACCGACTCCTGCCTGCGTCTAGAGTATTAAGTTCATAAGAAAAGAGTAACGCATTAAGTAAGATGACATGATGTAGCGGGATTAACTCAAGCAATATGATGAAAACCCCATCTTGTGATCCTCGATGGCAACAATACAATACGTGTCGGTTCCCCTTCTGTCACTAGGATCGAGCACCGCAAGATTGAGCCCAAAGCTAAGCACTTCTCCCATTGCAAGAAAAACCAATCTAGTTGGCAAACCAAATCGATAGTTCGAGGAGACTTGCAAAGATATCAAATCATGCATATAAGAATTCAGAGGAGATTCAGATAATATTCATGGATAAGCTGATCATAAATCCACAATTCATCGGATCTCGACAAACACACCACAAAAGAGTATTACATCAAATATATCTCCAAGAACATCGAGGAGAACATGCTATTGAGAATCAAAGAGAGAGAGAGAGAGAGATAGAGAGAGAGAGAGAGAGAGAGAGAGAGAGAAGCCATCTAGCTACTAGCTATGGACCCGTAGGTCTGTGGTAACCTACTCACGCTTCATTGGAGAGGCAATGGTGTTGATGTAGAATCCCTCCATGATCGAATCCCCTTCCGGCAGGACACCGGAAAAGGCCCCTAAATGGGATCTCACGGGTACAGAAGGTTGCGGTGGTAGAAAAGTGGTTTCATGGCTCCCTTGGAAGTTATTGAGATATTTGAGAATATATAGGCGGAAGAAATAGGTCGGTGGAGTCATGAGGGGCCCACAAGTGTGGGGGCGTGCCCTACCCACCTGGGCGCGCCTCCCGACCTTGCGGCCGCCTTGTGGCTTTCCTGACGTGCACTCCAAGCCCTCTGGATGTCTTCTGGTCCAAAAAAATCATCACGAAAGTTTCATGCCGTTTGGTATTCTTTTTTTGCGAAAATCAAAAACAAGGAAAAAACAGGAACTGGCACTGGGCTCTATGGTTAGTCCCAAAAATCATATAAAGTAGCATATTAATGCATCTAAAACATCCAAAACAGATAATATAATAGCATGGAACAATAAAAAATTAAAGATATGTTGGAGACGTATCAAAGCGGTAGCATATACTTTTGGAATGCACTAAAACGTTCATTTGAGTAGTAGGTTGCATGCATTATACATGTAGCGAAATATATTAATTGAGCATAACATGGATTCAATGTTTTGAATGGCATTTGTAGTGCGAATTGATTTGGTACAGTACACGGGACTACACTCTCTTGTGTGGTGCGAATTGATTTTATTTTGTTTTTTCGTCGAGGGAAGTGCGAATTGATTTGGTACAGTACATGTTAGGCTTGTTCCGAAATTTCAACCCGCGCCTTGTTACCCCGAAATTTTAAGATATCTCTTTGTATCGTTGTACTCCGAAAACTCCCTCCATCTCAACCCGCGCCTTGCTATCCCAAAATTACAATGAGCACAAAAACTCCCTCCATCTCAACCCGCGCCTTGCTATCCCAAAATTACAATGAGCACGAAAACTCCCACCTCTTGTGAAATCCTGACACGCAAAATGCTCGTGATACCCTTGAACCGAAAGAACCGCCTAGCTCAAATCGGTGGGGCTACTTTCGTAACTTACCCCGCATTTCGGACAAGCGCGTTCCTAAGCCATGGTTCCCCCTTCCCATCCCATCCGGCCACCCATTCATACACCGAGGCCGTGAAAACCCGCGAAGCCCCACACCCTCCTCCGTCTGGCACCCAGCCGGAGCCTCTTCCCCGACGACGTCGTCCACAGCAACACCTCGACGTCCCTCATCCACCACACCGTATGAGGATCCGTCATCGATATCGTCATCCTGCCGGTTCAACCACCCCGTCCTCCACCTCCAAGGAGTTGCCCCAACGTTCCCCTCATCTTTTGCGCCACCTCCATTCCCACACCGCCGTCTTCACCTGCACCACCGGAAGAGCAGCATCATCACTGATTCCTTGGATGAAGCTGAGGCATCACTACTTCAGGATGCTGCTAACACGACACTATGATCAGAGACCCTTCGGTAAACTGTGTGTGATGTAATAATCGCAAACGGTGCTGTATGAAAACCGTCAGAAATGATGCAAAACGTTTGCGATGGAGGATGCATCAAACACGGTTCAGATTTTAGTTGCGTGTGCGATGCAGGGCATACGGTTCAACTCAATTAACCGTTTGCGATGATGAGGAACAAAAGAAACGGGAAGCCAGATGAAGGTGTGTGCAATGTACAGCATACAGTTCACTCGGATGAACTGTTTGTGATTAGGAAACACAAAAGAAACGGTCGGCAAGATTCAAGGTGTGTGCGATATAGGGCATGTGGTTCACTCGGATGAACTATTTGTGTTGAGACATGAGAATAGAAACAGTTGAAATGAACAAGATGTGTGTGATACGAGGCAAACAGGTCTCAGAATCGTAAACGCAAAGCGAAGACCGATAAGAACACAGACGATTACTGCTAACAAGCCGTGTGTGTTGTGAGCAAACAATTGCTGGTATACAATTGTGAGTGATTGATGAAAACATCACCGACGGGTTCCATTGTTTAGTCCGTGTGCGGTGTGATTTTCTTTGTTCGCACACCATCTATGCTCTATCTACAGAGCATCAACATATATACTTAAAAAGACAGCATTGCATAACCAAATTAAATTACACAAGTGACTACACACATAACATTTGCACACACCAAAGTAAGCAATTACATGCATACTAAAGTAGGAGAAACGAGGATCTAATCATCTACTTATTGTTTCGACGACGCTTGCCATTGCTCTGCTTACGGCTAGATCCCTGGCCGTTTTGGGGAAGGAGGGACTTCCTCATGTCAACGATCCACCGGTACATGTCGTAGCTCGTGTACGCCTCCTTGGCCGCGTACACGACGTGAGCTTTGTCAAGTTTCTCCATCCAGGCCGAGTGCCAGGCACGCTTGTCCTTCTTGCACGAATCCTTCATGTCTCTGTAGTAGGGGTCGATAATGGCCTCGGCGAGGTGAACCAGTGAGTCTTTCTCATGCTCCTTGCTGCCCCAGATCTTGTATTGGCCCTGGATGTCGACAAGATTCTGGCAGGCGATTCCCAAACTCTCAAGCGCCTTTACATCGTTGGTGATGTCCACCGTAGCGAACATGTAGTGGGGGCAGTTGACAAACTTGGCGAAACGCTCGCAAGGCCTTGTGGCCAGGAAGTAGTGGTAGACGAGGACGTGGTGGCGCACGTGCATCTGGGCGATGGCGACTTTGGGACGAGACCCGGCACGATCGCGGGTGTACTCGAGGTCGAACCCGACCACCTTGTACTTCTCCTTGGCAAGAAACAGCTCCATGATGTGTATGGAGTGCTCCGCCCAGACCGGGTCGTTGGTGTACACCACGGAGAGCTCCATGAACCTTCTGTGGGTGTCCACCATGACACGCATGGTGAACTGCTCCTCGTCGTCAGCAGCCGCTCAAAGCGCCACTGGAGCCGCGCAGGATACCCTCTAAGAATTTCTCGTGGGTGGGTGTGCTTCTTGCAATGGTGGGGCACGATCGAAAGGTTGAAGAGACACAAGGGTAGGTTAAATGGCCGTTGTAATAAATGGGGGCCGGCCGGCCTGTAATCATTACGTCTTGTCACGGTGTTCATAGCGGAAGATTCCATAATCCAGTGCATGCCTGACAACACCGCACCCCAGGCGTGGACACTCGAGTGCGATAATTAATTCGGCGCTCTACAGTGCACACGGTGGAAGAAACCAACTGTGTGCAATAATGTCGAAGATCACAGTCGAGTTAGCTATACAGATCATGTGCTGTGAGATCGACAAGGTAAACTGATTCGAGAATGGTTAATAAAATCTAAGACCATTGCATATTAAGGTCAAAATAGTGCTAGCAATATACGAGTCTCATACGATGCCATTTCAATGATTGTACCACAAATGCTCGAAATGTTACAAGGTTCAAATTCTAGAGTTATATGGCTCAAATTCGAAGATTACAAGGTTCAAACTGATATTTGAAATGAAATTCAGCTCATCGGTTGCAAACGCTCGCGCTGATGCGTTGAACATGGATATCAGAGAGGTTCAAACTAATATCACCGCTTCTAAGTCTGGCTTCGAAACCTCACAATTTTTGCAAAGGGGTCGGCCACTGAGAAGTCATGTATGGGGTTGACCCGATGACTTCTGATTACTCTGTCATCTAAAGTTCCAAACTGAAATTCAGCATTTTTGGAGCCTACTCCATTCTGCAGCAGGCGCCGGCGCTTATCAACAGACCATTCATTTTTGCGAAATAAATGTAGGGCAAACCTCATTTCCTTCAGCACCCTTGCTCTAAGAACAAAGAACCTGGTGAATATAATCTCCAGTAAGGTCCCTTGGTACGAATTCAAAGTAATTTCTGAGACATGCAGATCTAGGCATTCGACGTGATTATTATATTGTATCACATTATCCACCACTGGGCCTAATCTTATCTGCAAAATAAGAAAATGTATTAGTGCCTACATGCGGTATTGAACATTACTACATCACTAGCTATTTGGTTTGCAGGATTTGTAAAATGCACTAACATGCCATCTTCGATCTGACATGATTAACATGGGCATTTGATTACATTCTAGAAAAATGTAGCCTTCTTCACAAGAGGTTGGAGTGGATGAAAAGTTCCCTAATAAAACTAGTATAGATGAATCCAAAGGAGAAATGCTTATTGATTGTAACCATATGGATCAAGCATACAATATGGGGGGCATGTATGTACTGAAATCCTCCAAAAGAACCTTCAGAAATCATAGAGCATTGTCTTTGTAAACTTAGAAAAAGGTGTCACAAATTGAACTCCCTTATGGTTAACATTTAACAGGAAAGGAACATCACCTCGATATATAGCTTCTCCAGGCACGGAAAGCATCTCAGTAAACTGACAACTTGCTTCAGGTCGGGCCCGATAGATTCTAGTGCCAAGACCTTCACCGTGCGCTTCGGGTCAAGCTTGTTAGAATCATTTTCGAATGATGACGAACAAACATCTTCAAAATTAGAAATAATGTTAATTTGTAGAAGGAGAGGTAGAAGGCTTGTTGTACACGAATGGGTGTGGATCCAATAACAAGTTCGAGTATTTGTCGACAAAGAGCCCACCACTATCAATTTTGGCGCAGAAATGACAATGATTCTTGTTGGACCTTCTTGATCAACTACAAGAAATCTCTCAAGTGCAGGTGTGTCCTGGATGACCATACCGTGGTCCACCTTTTGTGATGTCTTCCTGCCGCACCAGCAACACACGTAAATAGTCCGGAGAGTCATGGAGGTGATGTGGAAGGTACTCAACCCATTGATCGCCTGAAGACGAAGGTTCTCGAGTGCAGTACAGCCACGGGGCATGCGCTCCATGTCGCCCTTTGAGAGGAATACGGCGATGAGCTCGAGGTGCTTCGTTCGTGGTAGAATAAGAGCGGGCGCGTCATTAAGGGGCGGGAAATGGTAGTTCTTGAACTTGGCGACGCGCAGCGTGGGCGCGAGGCGGAGTGCAGACGTTGGCAGCGACCGCATATGCCCATCATCAAAAGTGAGCTCCTCGAGCTGATCTAGGACAGGGGATCGGAACCAGTCATCAAGCTTGGCTCGGTCCTTGCCATTGGAACGGAACTTGCCCATTCTAAGGCCTTTGGTTGGGCCAAGGTGACTGCCGAGGATCTTGGAGAATGCATCCAAGCTTTTGCGATAGCCATGGCAGAGCTCGTGGGTGTCAATGAGGTCGAGAGGGCTGGAGTTCCATAGGGGGCGCCACCGCTGGGAAAGGAGGGTTGTCCGTGCCCCATATTTGATTGGGAGGAGGGAGATGATGACTCTCAACATATCATCGGGGAGGCTGCTGATTAAGTCTAGGCTCTGCAGCCGCTATGGTTCTAGCTCGCCCCCACCTCCGCTTATTGGCAGCCCCTGCTTCTCCACCTCCGAGTCTCCTTGTCGTGGCGCTTCGATAGAAATGGGAGTACAGGGAATATTTAGTTAAAACAGGGCAATAGAAAAGTGTATTGGTAACTAGAAGTTTTTAGGTAGGAATATAGTAAGATAAGGGAATAACAATTGGTTGCTTAAATACTACACAATTCATTTGACATTGTTGGGTAAGTCAACATATGCAGATAGTTGAAAAGAAAACTTACTTCAAAAAGTCCTGACGGATGATTTTGTCGGGAAGTTAGCATATATCTCATGACCAGGCCCTTCTATGTGCAAAGGTAATTTTAGTGCCGACTTCAAGACATAAAACTTTGCAATTTCATTCCAAAAGCCAGTGCCAAATAGGAGTCACCACGTTCATCAAGTCTTATAGTAGCAACGATTGTAAATCCATGGTTTGTGCGCAGTATGACATTCGTGGAGCCTTGATGTATGTAAACGAAAAAATTGTGCACTACATAGTCCGTTGCATAGGGAGGGATGTCCTGCAGAAAATGGTAGGATTATTAAAGAAAATATGGTAACATGCAAATATGGGACCAAATTGAAAGAACTGTACAACAGTTGAAATCGAAGGACAAAAGTCTATATTTAAACAGATAGGATAAACATGATGTCATGGAAATATGAGAGTAATCAAAATAACAATACATCATTAATTTGCCTAATATAGAAAGAAGAGGGGAAAATCCCCTTTCACGTATATGGTGCATGTCGCACCTTTTATCCAAATGTAGCAATATTTAGAATATGTTTAGGAAAGTAGGCCATGCCAACCGATTTAGGGTGAGACTGAACATACCGCGCGCGTCCTCAAGTTATCTGCACGATGAGATGGAATTTTTGGCGGCAATGCCAAGTCCTCAAGTATCGGCGCCTTTGTACATTCTATGAATGAAAGAAAACCCTCAAATCAGCTCGAATAAAAATGAATTCACGACGATTTTCGCCGGGTCATTAAAGGAGGCAGATGAACTGGGATAAGAGATGAGATAATATCTCGTTAAATTAGTTACCTTGTCGTCCATGAGAAAGAACCCTCAGTACGGCAGATTCCCCAACCGAGCGGAGCTGGGTCGACCGCGAGCAGCGTCGAGAAAGTCGATGGAGATAGGCCGCGGCAAGCGGAAGTGGTGAAATGTGGTGGGCTTTGCCGGCAACCTGGCGGCGGCGGCAGGCATCGAGCTAAGTGTTTACCGCTGCGATAGGCGGTGCCATGGCATAGACGCGGAGGATCTTGTGCAGGTTTGAACGGGGAACGTACCGGAGGGGCCGAGGGGGTGGCGGGCGGGGTGAGGGTTTCTGTGACGTGGGGATGGTGAGGGTTTTCTTTTTTCTTTTTTGAATTGGGTGGTGAGGGTTTTCTGTCCCACAAAAAATTTTGGGGGCGATGCTTTTGCTAGAGCGAACCGTGTGTGATGGACACAGCAGGAAAAATGATAGTCATTGCACATGGTTCCAATTTTGGGAACCGTGTGTGATTGACGTACTATCTCCGTCCTGGTCTATTGGTCCCCCATTGTAATTTTTACCAAAAGTTGGCGAAATATTTAACATACTCAGACATAGATAATAAGCGTACACGTACATCAGCATAGTTCAACCATAGGTACATAGTTCAACCGTCATTAAGCATACTTGTCGTGGTTTTGTCACGGCAGATGTCCTAGTGTGAGGACTTAGTCGTGGAGCCATCGCAACATAGTTAGCTTAAAGGGGTTAAAGTGGGACAAAGGACGCAAAGAGTTTATACTGGTTCGGCCCCTTGCGGTAAAGGTAAAGGCCTAATCCAGTTGAGGTGGTATTGCTAGGGTTTCGATGACCAGGGAGCGAATACGCTTTGCCTGGCTCTCAATCTCTTGTTTCTTGTCCCTAAATCGTCGCCGAGTCGTCCCTTGTTGATGCCCGGCGGTTTACAGAATCCCGGATGGCTCATAAACGTGCCCGGCTCTATTTCTACCCTTTCCTATCTTACAACACAAGTTATACATCATATAGCGGTTTACATTTACGGGCCCTAGTCCGCCTTTGGGCCATGGGCCTTCTTGCTAAATCTCCTCCGTAAAGCGCCATACTCCTTGTCTTCATGGGCTTAAATATGAATAACTCACCATGAGTATAACCCGGCCCTTCCTGGGCAGTTTATATTCAATAGTTATATCCCCAACATTAGGCCCCAGATTGATTTAAACCTGTTCATGTCAATCATCAGTACTTAAGAAAATTCTTTCCATACTTTCCCGAAAACCTTGTAATCCGCCATGACGTCATCTTCCCAGACCATGATAATCCGTCGTGATGTCATCTGCCATTAACTTTACACTGAACCATTTTTTTAATATCTCTCCTTTAATGAATCTCCAAAAATCGAGGCGTCTGCATATCTACAGATCCATTTTTCGACCTCCTCGATTCCCGTGCCTGCCACTTATCCATTCACCTTATAAATAGGGCCGGGGGTCATTTTCGCTTCCCCACCCCGCGCCTCTTCGTCTCATCGTCTTCCTCGCGCCGCCCCAGCGCTTCGAACTCAGCCGCCGCCGTCAAGCCTCGTCTTCGACTTCAACTCCGGCCGCTGCATCACCCTGAACGCACCAGAAAATCACGCCGCCTCTCCGCTGTTCCCTCAGCATCAGTAAGCCTCCCTTTCTTCCACCGTAGATCTCTCTTTAGGGTTTGAGCGTTCATCGGTGTTCGTCGGTGTTCGTCATTGCGCAGTGGTTCTTTGATTCAAACCTCAATATTCAACTTGTACAGTGATGGCCATAGTCCTTTTTTCATCGGTGCATCTTGTTTAAGCAGAAACTCCAATCTGAACCTTTATCAAGTGCTTCGGTATCAATATTTAGGTCTGAATATACTTTCATTTTCTGACACGTGGTAGAATCAAAATTATAGTACCAACTTGTGAAACATGTTTTTCCATCACTTAGTTATTTCAGATATGTACCTTCAATACCAATGTAGGCGGTTTAACTTTAGAAAATGATAACCCGCCAGGTACCATTAGTCCCCTCTTAAACTGCCAATCGCTTGTCATTATAATTCTGATAACATCAACCTCCGGTTTAACAATTTTGCATGCTTTAACACTTTCTGTCTCTTAACCTGCAACACTTTATGCTTGCTAATCATGAATCTTAAACCGGTACAATCCTTCCTTTAGGTTGTCGAATAAATGGCCAAGTATTTTTATGCTTGCAACTGGGTTCCTTCCCGGCTTAATGAAGAACAACTGAACGGGTGTGTCGCCACCGGCGCTTTAGCAAAAAAGGAAGTCATTCACTGGAGAGCCCCTGGTCCAGAAAATCCTCCTGTGCCCAAGGATGGAGAAGCGATTGTGTTCGTTGATCATTTGGGTCAAGGGTTTAGCCCTCCCGGATCAAAAAAATTCCGTGATGTGCTTGCTAGCTTCCAACTCCACCCTCAAGATATTGGACCTAAGTCCGTGTCCAATGTTTGTAATTTTCAAGTGTTTTGCGAGGCTTATCTGCAGGAAGAACCCACTGTTGAACTATTCAGAGACTTCTTCTATTTGAACCACCATACTGAATATACGGATGGGCCCAATACTGAACTTGGCGGAGTTTCAATTCAGAAGAGGAAAGATGTCAGTTTCCCTCACGCCAAGCATCATAGTCACCCCAAAGACTGGAATCAGACTTGGTTCTATTGCGGAGATACGTCTCCAGCTGAAGAAAATCCTCTGCCGGGTTATCGTGCTCACCGGCTTACTAGTACACATCCGTTTCCCCAATGACTCAGTGCAAAGGAACGAGCCAAGTATGCACCACATCTTTCAAAGCTCCGAGCCTTTGTGGCAAACAGTTTAACAGGCATCGACTTTGTCCGTTGCTGGGTTTCTTCGAGTATCTTGCCTCTAAGCCATCGCCCCGGTTTAATGTGTGAATACACAGGGGACTTAAAAGACCCTCAACGCCATATTGATATCCAGCTATCTGATGCTGAAATTACTGAAGCTGTTAAGAAGATGCTGGATGAGCCAGTGGCCGAATGCAGTAAAACAGGGCTTAGTCCTTTCTGCGTTTCCAATAAACCGCAAGCTGTAAGAATTGCGTAACTCTTGTTTTAATCCGACCCCCTTTTTAATATTCCCTTATAACTTTTGTCAATCTTTGACAGGGTGATGATCCGTTCTGGAAGAAGAAGCCGCAGGATAAACCGGCGAAAACCCCGTGTGTCAAGACTAAGGTCACCAAGAAGCCTGCCAAAAAGAAAACCGCCGACTCCACCGATTTAAACGTTGATGATGACGATGAAAATCACGAGTCAGAGGTAGAACTTGATTCACTTGGTTCCTTCTTCATACATCTTATTGATAATGATTATTATCAGGAGGACGCAGAGGCTAGCCAAGCTGGTGATGTAGAGGTAATTATTCTTTCCTCCGGCTCAGAACCTCTGCCAACTCCGAAAACCCGTCAAGCAAACCGCAAAGTAAGATTTTCTCACCCTCTAGCTCACATGGATCCAAACTTTCTTTTGAAGAAACAGCAACACGAAGCTCGCCGCACAACTCGGCATAGCGGCCATGTGGTAACTTCTTCCGGTTTACCGAACACGCCGGTTCGTAAATGTTGCCCAGAGGTCTCTTATAATTTTGACCCACATTATCCTAAGGCGGGTTATTTCTGGCAACCTCTTAGTCCGTCTGATTCAAATTATCAGGGAACTTCCCATTCCTCTTCTAGCGAATCAATAGAAACGCAACTTCCAACCCTCAAAACGGTTCCTGGGTAAGTTATGCTTAAAACGGTTCCCATTCCTCTTATGTTTTCCCACTATACTAACCTTTATATTTGATCCTCAGTGCCAAGCCTAGACCCAGCAAAAAGGCCAAGTTGAATAAACCGGCTGATGATAACCCGACCATTGAACCGGAGAGGACCCCAGAACCGTTTGAGCCAAATGATGATACTATTCTTGATAATCCGCCACCGCAAGATCAAGAAACCTTTGTTGAATAGATGGAAAATGATCCAACGGGTCATGCTATCGATCTGCCAAGCCCAGCTAAAGCGGTGATAAGTCGTCGAGCCCAGGCAAAGCTGCTGATGACAAAACAGATGATGTTGTAGTTACTGGCTTTGGCTACACAACTCCTGGCAACCCCATTGCTCTGTCAAAGCACAGTGCCAAAGAAGAAATCTCTGTTGTTGACAAGGGTAAGTGGAAAGCAGACTTGGAAAACTATGCCCATCTCAGCGCCCAAGACATCCATTCTGGGTTTTTAAACCGCCTATACACAAGCCGCGACTATGAAGCCAGCTTAGTGGACATGATGAAGGAGCGATATGAGGTAAATACTGTTAACTTTGCATAATTATTCTTCCCTTTTATCCAATTTATAATATCAACTCCAGTAGCCCCCAAGGGCCGGTTTATAATACCAATATAAACCGAGACTTTTGTAATACTTCAACTTTTGCTTGCGTAGCCCCCAAGGGCCAGTGTATCTTTTCAAGATGAAACGAGACTTTAGAATATTAATCCTTCAATTTCACCTGTGTAGCCCCCAAGGGCCGGTTTATTTTTTGAAGATGAACCGGGACTTTTATCCTAGGAAACTCAAAAATTTTGTTGAACACTTTGGTAAACCGAATAACCACCAGGCTGATTGAGCAAATATGCATTAGCCCCCAAGTGCCAAGAGTATAATTTGTTATGCGCTTGGTACTTCAAATATGTACCGTTAACTCATAACATGTATGTCTCTTGCAGGCTGAGCTGAGCAAAAAGGAATCCCAAATTGCCGACCTTCAAGAAAATGTCAAGTCTCAACAAATCGAAACGTCCAAAGCCAAAGAAGAACTCACTGGCGCTTTAGCAGCCATGGAAAAATTGAAGGAGAACTTCAAGAACGAGTGTGCGGGCTGGGACATAGAGAAGGCAGCTCTGCTAAAGAGGGCTGAGGATGCTGAAGCGGCCCTTAATCCAGTAACAGAAGAGCTGACTGGCTTGAAATGGAAAATAGATGCTATGACTTCTGCTGTTTTCGGTAAAAAAATCTCTTCGTAACCTTTAGCATGTAATATCCACAAAACTGTCGATTTACTGATTATTGTGTACGATGCTGGATCTCGCATCGCTCACCTTGGCTCTGACATGCGGAATAAATTGAAGGTTGCCTATACTCTTATAGAGCAACTATATACCGGTGAACAACGGATCATCTGCACGGCCTCCCACAATAAGCCGACCCCGACTTTGATCAAGGAAACACTAGAAATATTGTCAATGATGCCTGCCTGGTTTGAAGAGCTAAAAAGATCAGCTGCAAGGGCAGGTGCTCTGACAGCACTGACTCGGGCCAAAGCGTGGGTACCTGATCTTGATCCAGCTAATGTGGGAAATGGCTATCCAAGCTTAAAGGAGGACGGATCAGATTTTGATAATAATGACCTCAAGCTTTAACAAAGGAGATGCGTCTGTTGGCTAGCAAATTGGCTGAAGAAGCCGATCTTTCGTGATTATCGCCGGTTTATGATGCTGATAACAAGAGAATTAATCCGCCAACCTATGACACTCCAACTCTTATTCCTCCAATCCGTAAGCATACCTATGCCCCTGATGTTGACCCATCCACCCTTATAAGTGATGAAGCTGTATTCAGAGCCTTAACTGGGATAGACTGGGAAATTATTTACTTCCAGCCGCTGGGTGGAGAGGAGGAGGATGAACCAGCGCAATATGATCCGCAACCTTCAAATCATCCTGGCGAAGATTCATAAACCATGCCGGTTTAGCTTCTGCATGCTGCACAACTTTGTTGAAAACAACTTATTCTTTTGGACACAAAACGCCTTGTAATAGGCTAACTGAAACTCTTATCCGCTATGCCATCGTGCATATTTATTTTGCAAGAAATTTTTTAATCCGCCATGTTAAGATATACCATGCGTACTAATTGTTTTAACAATGTGGAATCTGTCCTCGCAGATAATGTATAAAAAAATGCCACAGTGGTTTATCACGGACGTGTCATGATGCCCAACATATAGCCAGGGTTTATAACCAAGGCTGTACTTAAGAATAATCAAATATGAAATATATCATACCTGTGATATTGAATCACGTTGTTGGTTTACCAACTTATTGTAGTAAGGGTGATAACCCAAATCCCGAGTATTGATAAATCCTCCTATGTTTGCCGGTTTATAGCAAAATCGGACCGGGTTTAATAAACACCGGATTATCCTTATATCATACTGGCGACTTGTAGTCGAAAGCCAGGCCGGGTCAATAAACAATGGATTGTAGTTGATCGTGTACTGACGACTTATAGTCGAAAGCCAAGCCGGGTCAATAGACACCGGTTATCTTTTAAGTTGGTACTGGCGACTTATAGTCAAAAGCCAGACTGGGTCAATAAACACCAAATTGATATAAACCTCATCAAAATAAACCTCAAAAAGAAAGAATTCAAAAGAAAACATGCAAGAAGCGAGGCTTTTCATGGGCTGCCAAGCCCAAAATGAGGCTTTTCGTGGGTTGCCAGGCCACTGAGTTAAACCGTTTTACAAACCTTATAAGATGGACCTCACATTAACCAATCATCATTTTAACTATGACAAGTTCAGGGTCTGTATAAGATTGACTTGTCAAACGTTCGACGGGTCTTACCGGGATTAACTGGGCGGAGTGACTTACTTAAAAAGGCAGGATAACCCGGGGTTTCAGATGAATACACCTGGCTTCCAAGCCTGGCTTTTATAGCCTATTACAAGGTTATAGCCTCTTTGTTCTTTTGAACAAAAGAGCCCCAAGCAATATTTTGAGCTGTGCTCAATGGGCGCCTATGTTTGAGTTGTGCTTTGCAATAGACTCTCTTTGGTCCCTTGTGACTTTGGGTAGCAAGCCCCCAAATTTTATATTTCTTGATGCGGCCTATAAGCCGGATCAATGGCTAATCAGAACTCTGCTTTATAAACAAAATCCCCCAAGTGACCAGAAACTCTGTATTTGAAGTAAAAAGCAGCGAGAGGCCCCGCTTTAGCGAGGGATGCGGTTTATTATATTGATCATAATATATACATTGTCAAGATATGTACATAAGAGGAGCCTATGGCTCGTGTGTTGTAAGGTCAAGATGAGCAATATTCCACGGCGGTGGGTCTCCTCCTCCGATTTACGTGAGTCTTTGCGCTCTCAAACATCGATAAGATAGTATGACCCGTTGTTCAGATTCTTGCTGACCACAAAGGGTCCTTCCCAAGGCGGGATAACTTGTGCATATCTCGTTCGATCTTGGATGAGCCAGAGCTCCAGATCGCCTTCTTGAAAAGTTCTGGTTTTAACCCGGCGACTGTGATAACGACGCAGATCTTGCTGATAAATCGCCGAACGAGCCGCTGTAATGTCACGCTCCTCATCTAACAGGTCAAGTGCTTCCTGACGTGCTTTCTCATTGTCAGCTTCAACATAAGCCGCGACACGAGGCGAGTCATGACAGATGTCACTAGGGAGAACCGCCTCTGCTCCGTAAACCATGAAAAAAGGTGACAAGTTCAGGGTCTGTATAAGATTGACTTGTCAAACGTTCGACGGGTCTTACCGGGATTAACTGGGCGGAGTGACTTACTTAAAAAGGCAGGATAACCCGGGGTTCAGATGAATACACCTGGCTTCCAAGCCTGGCTTTTATAGCCTATTACAAGGTTATAGCCTCTTTGTTCTTTAGAACAAAAGAGCCCCTAAGCACTATTTTGAGCTGTGCTCAATGGGCGCCTATGTTTGAGTTGTGCTTTTGCAATAGACTCTCTTTGGTCCCTTGTGACTTTGGGTAGCAAGCCCCCAAATTTTATATTTCTTGATGCGGCCTATAAGCCGGATCAATGGCTAATCAGAACTCTGCTTTATAAACAAAAGCCCCCAAGTGACCAGAAACTCTTTATTTGAAGGAAAAAACGACAGAGGCCCCGCTTTAGCAGGGATGCCGGTTTATTATATTGATCATAATATATACATTGTCAAGATATGTACATAAGAGGAGCCTATGGCTCAGGTGTTGTAAGGCCGAAGATGAGCAATATTCCACGGCCGGTGGGTCTCCTCCTCCGATTTACGTGAGTCTTTGCGCTCTCAAACATCGATAAGATAGTATGACCCGTTGTTCAGATTCTTGCTGACCACAAAGGGTCCTTCCCAAGGCGGGGATAACTTGTGCATATCTGTCTGATCTTGGATGAGCCGGAGCTCCAGATCGCCATCTTGAAAAGTTCTGGTTTTAACCCGGCGGCTGTGATAACGACGCAGATCTTGCTGGTAAATCACCGAACGAGCCGTTGCAATGTCACGCTCCTCATCTAATAGGTCAAGTGCTTCCTGACGTGGTTTCTCATTGTCAGCTTCAACATAAGCCGCGACACGAGGCGAGTCATGACAGATGTCACTAGGGAGAACCGCCTCGCCCGTAAACCATGAAAAAAGGTGACAAGTTCAGGGTCTGTATAAGATTGACTTGTCAAACGTTCGACGGGTCTTACCGGGATTAACTGGGCGGAGTGACTTACTTAAAAAGGCAGGATAACCCGGGGTTTCAGATGAATACACCTGGCTTCCAAGCCTGGCTTTTATAGCCTATTACAAGGTTATAGCCTCTTTGTTCTTTAGAACAAAAGAGCCCCCAAGCAATATTTTGAGCTGTGCTCAATGGGCGCCTATGTTTGAGTTGTGCTTTTGCAATAGACTCTCTTTGGTCCCTTGTGACTTTGGGTAGCAAGCCCCCAAATTTTATATTTCTTGATGCGGCCTATAAGCCGGATCAATGGCTAATCAGAACTCTGATTTATAAACAAAACCCCCAAAGTCACCAGAAACTATTTATTTGAAGGAAAACACGACAGAGGCCCCGCTTTAGCAGGGATGCCGGTTTATTATATTGATCATAATATATACATTGTCAAGATATGTACATAAGAGGAGCCTATGGCTCAGGTGTTGTAAGGCCGAAGATGAGCAATATTCCACGGCCGGTGGGTCTCCTCCTCCGATTTACGTGAGTCTTTGCGCTCTCAAACATCGATAAGATAGTATGACCCGTTGTTCAGATTCTTGCTGACCACAAAGGGTCCTTCCCAAGGCGGGGATAACTTGTGCATATCTGTCTGATCTTGGATGAGCCGGAGCTCCAGATCGCCATCTTGAAAAGTTCTGGTTTTAACCCGGCGGCTGTGATAACGACGCAGATCTTGGCCGGTAAATCACCGAACGAGCCGTTGCAATGTCACGCTCCTCATCTAATAGGTCAAGTGCTTCCTGACGTGGTTTCTCATTGTCAGCTTCAACATAAGCCGCGACACGAGGCGAGTCATGACAGATGTCACTAGGGAGAACCGCCTCTGCTCCGTAAACCATGAAAAAAGGTGTGTAACCCGTAGACCTGTTGGGGGTAGTATTGATGCTCCATAATACAGAAGGTAACTCCTCCACCCAACAACCCAGCGTCCTCTGTAAAGGAACCATAAGCCGGGGCTTGATGCCTCTCAGGATCTCTTGATTGGCTCTCTCCGCTTGACCGTTAGATTGGGGGTGAGCCACTGATGACACGTCAAGCCGGATGTGCTCACGTTGACAAAATTCTTTCATAGCACCCTTGGACAGATTAGTGCCATCATCAGTTATGATAGTGTGGGGAAATCCAAAACGGAAAATCACCTTTTTCATGAACTGAACCGCCATCACCGCATCACATTTACTGACCGGCTCTACCTCAATCCACTTTGTAAACGTGTCAACCGCCACCAGAAGGTGTGTCTTTTTGTCCTTGGACCTCTTGAAAGGACCAACCATGTCAAGCCCCCAGACTGCAAACGGCCAAGTAATTGGAATCATCCTCAATTCTTGAGCCGACATGTGGGCGCGTCGTGAAAACTTCTGACAACCATCACATTTACTGACCAGATCTTCAGCATCAACATGAGCCATCAGCCAGTAAAATCCATGACGAAAAGCTTTAGCCACGAGCAATTTTGAACTGGCATGATGACCACAATCTACTTCATGAAGCTCACGCAAGATCTCACGACCCTCTTCTGGAGAGACACAACGTTGAAAAGCCCCTGTAACACTACTATGATGCAGCTCTCCGTTAACGATTGTCATTGATTTGGACCGCCGGGTTATCTGTCTGGCCAAAGTTTCATCCTCAGGTAACTCGCCTCGGGTCATATACACCAAATATGGAACTGTCCAATCAGGAATGGCATGAACAACCGCCACCAACTGAGCTTCTGGGTCAGGAATAGCCAAATCCTCCTCCGTAAGTAACTTAACCGACGGGTTATGCAAGACATCAAGAAAGACATTCGGCGGCACCGGTTTACGTTGAGAACCCAACCGGCTTAAGGCATCGGCCACTTCATTTTTCCTCCGATCAATATGCTCAACTTGATAACCTTTGAAATAACCAGCAATAACATCCACTTCTCGTCGATAAGCCACCATGAGTGGATCCTTAGAATCCCACTTACCAGAGACTTGTTGAGCTACTAAATCGGAGTTGCCAAAGCATCTCACCCGGCTTAAGTTCATCTCCTTAGCCATCCGAAGACCATGAAGTAAGGCCTCATACTCAGTTGCATTGTTAGTACAAGGAAACATCAACCGGAGAACATAACAAAATTTATCACCTCGAAGGGAAGCAAGCACAACTCCAGCCCCCGAGCCTTCCAGTTGCCTGGACCCGTCAAAATGAATTGTCAAGTATGTGTTATCCGTTTTATCTTCAGGCGCCTGCAATTCTGTCCAGTCATTGATAATATCCACAAGTGCTTGCGACTTGATGGCCGTGCGAGGCACATACTTCAGACCATGGGGTCCAAGCTCAATGGCACACTTGGCAACTCGTCCTGTGGCTTCTCTATTTTGAATGATATCTCCCAAAGGAGCAAAGCTGACCACCGTAATAGGATGTCCTTGAAAGTAATGCTTGAGCTTTCTCACGCCATGAACACCTCAGATACCAGCTTACGCCAAAGGCGGATAGCACTGCTTAGACTCGATAAGCACCTCACTGATGTAGTAAACCGGTCTCTGAACCGGGTTTTGGGAAGTAGATTGAGGTAGTACCTATTATCTATTTTATTATCAAACCCTTGGGAGTTACTTCTATGTTTGCTTATTATGCCATGCTATGCTAGTAGACGTGGATTGGGTGAGTGTATCCATGACAGATGTGAGATTGTTATTTAATGGTTTATTTAATGTGGCAACTTAAACACACATCTGGGTGGATTGAGGCACCTGGTTTCTATCAGGACTTGCCTGTATTTCTTCGGACCGCCACCTGTGCTCAAAGGGATCATGAGATTATTCAAACTAGAAACTTCCGTGTGCAGCCACAAGCCATTATGGGCTCAGGCGTAGTTGATTAAGTTGTGCGAACTATTACGGGTAGACTAGCAGATGTAGGGGAAAGTAGGTGTACTGGTCTACCCACAAGTAAGGTGCTAGTGCTTCTGAAAGACTATGTCTCAGTCATCCGTTTCTCAAACACCATGTAGTGCGAGAAATCAAATGGAGGCGATCGAGTCTTGTGGGGAAAAGTGCGCAAACCTCTGCAGAGTGTATAAACTAATCATGGTTGGCCGTGTCCCCGGTTATGGACAATCTTGCGTATCTAGTACTTGGATATCATGTGAATCTCATCATGTTACTTCTAATTAGTATTGTTGGGTTTTTAATGAGTACTTTTAACTGGGATTGAGAATGTTGTCAACCATTCTCAATGTTTCACAACCACCATGATAGTTAAACAAATTTATTCCTTTGCAGTAGGGAAAAATTGGCTTTATGCAAAACTGTAACCATAGAGCTTTCCACAGCCATATATGCATGTAGTATAGGCTTATTATTCCATTATTCTCTATGTGTTACACTGCCAGCATATTCCATGTGCTGACCCGTTTTCGGGCTGCAACGTTTCATGTTGCAGACTTTTTCGCATTTACGAGTAAGGTGCATAGGTCGTGGTTCTATACTCAGTGATGCCGTTGGAGTTGATGGACTCGCTTATTCTTCCAAGCCTTCCGCTGTTATCGTGTTAGATGGCCTTAGGCCATATTTATTTTATTAAGCTCTCTCTTGAGACATTCGATTGTAATAAGTGTGTGATTGCTACTCTGATATAAATCCTTCGAGTACTGTGTGGTGTCAGACATCTTGATCCAGGGATGACACCGAGCACGTAGATCGACTGTTTGAGGTCTGGTCGCTACAAAGATGGTATCAGAGCACACGCTGACTGTAGGACACGACCATTAAGCTAAAACCCTAGATCACTACTCTCTCTTCTCATTTCTAACTCCTCATCTTTTCTACTCTTTTAGGATCACGGAAGCGAGGATCAAGTTCACTCAGCCGGATGAGGATACACCCTTTGGACGACACCTGAAGGAAGTGACTAAGTACCTAAACATTGGATTACCAAGCTTCACCAGGACCTACAATTCCACTTTACCCGAAGAGGAGCGCTGGAAGATTCAAGCTCAAGTTCCCGGAAGGACGGTTGCGCCAATCACGGAGCCCATAGAGTGTGTTTTCAATGCACGAACCTGGAGTTTGGGAAAGAGTATGGCAGCCCACATAACCATGGGACGCATTGGAGAAGTTTACAAAGATGACCTCAAGGATACTATCTACCAGATTTGCGGGCGCCGAGATGAACAACGGGAGATAGTTGGCACTAAGAAGGATCGAACCATTGCAGCTTTCATCCAGGAGTTAAACCAGCACATTCGACGCCAGGAAAACCAGATGTGCGCAGACATGATGGAGTTGAAGACAGCAAAAGCCAAGATTATCGAACTAGAAGGAGAACTGAGGGCCACTCGCAAGGACTACATGGAGGAGATTGTAGCTCTAGTGGGACAAAACGGCGATCTTAAAGAGAAGATTGAAGAATTCATGGGAAATTCAGCACCCGTAGGAGAAGATGAAGATTGCACCTGTCCAGAGAACTACATCATCATCGACGACACTGATCCTGATCCTAGTGACGACGATTACGAAGATGAAGCTGGAGCAGATATCATGGAGTCTTCATCGGAGCAGTTTTTCTAGTTGGCCACCATAATAGTAGTAGATTACCCCCATTTTATATTAGTTTAAGTTTCAGCACTTTGTAACGATAGATAGACCGTTGTATGCCCTTGTTTGAATCGATTGGAGTGATATTGTGTGATTTGTCTCATGTGCATATGGGTAGTGTTTCTCTCTAGACCTCATTCTATTCTAAATTCTCGTCTTTTCTTTAAACCCCTCGATGCCTCCGAGACGCGAATTCGGATTTGTTTTCCCGCCAGAGATCAATCAGTTGATTCAGACGAGAATGCCTTGATTCAAACATTGGTACAGAACCAAGGCAACAACAACAACAACAACAACAACAACAACAACCCACCGCCACCACCACAATTGACCATTTGACCCGTTTCTTAAGGCTGAATCCGCCGGTGTTTTCCAAAGAGCACCGAGCCGATTGTTGCAGATGATTGGCTCCGTAAGATAGGGAGGGAGTTGACCACTGCAGGTGGTACAGATGGAGAAAGGGTGAAATTTGTCGCACATTAGCTCGAAGGACCCGCAGCAGCATGGTGGGAGAATTTTACAGCCACTTACCCTGTAGACACTGTCACATGGGATCAGTTTTAGCAAGCTTTCCGTACTGCCCATGTTTCAGCAGGAGCCATGGCCATGAAGAAGCTTGAGTTTCGAAACTTAAACAAAGGAGGACGGACGGTTGGCCAAGATGTGGATGATTTCAGAAGCTAGCACGTTATGCCCCAGATGACGCTATACGGATGCGACTAAGGTGAGAAGTTTCTAGAAGGACTGAATGATGAGCTAAGCATGCAGTTGATGGTAGACACCTTCAATAACTACCAGGAGTTGGTAGATCGTGCTCTCATGATAGAACGGAAGCAGCAGCAGATTGACAATCGCAAGAGGAAGTATGGACAGGGGAAGAATAACTCTGGAGCTCAGCAGAAACTTCGATTTACCCCAAAGACAGGGGGACAATTTCAGCATACCCATGGAGGAGGTAGCTCGCACAACCATAATGGCACGAAGAATGGGAACAGGAATGGAGGAAGCAATGGACAAAACCGCACCAACCCGTCAACACCATCCAAGGTAGACCTGAGCCACATCACTTGCTTTAAGTGCCGCAAGATTGGACATTATGCAAATGATTGTCCAGAAGGCCAGAATGGAAATGGCAATGGAAGCTCAGGAAAGAAGCCGAACCCTTTCAACAAAGGACAAGTGAACCACGTTACCGTGGAGGAGGTTGAAGCTCACCGGATGTAGTAATAGGTAAGTTTTTGGTTAAGTCATTTATCAGCTTGTTCTTTTTGATCTTGGTGCATCGCATTCATACATATCAAGGGATTTGTGGATAAGTTTAGCCTGCCTACTAGAACTCTTAAGACACCCATGCTAGTAAGCTCACCGGGAGCGGAGTATCTGACCGATCAAGGATGTTTTCAAGTGCCATTAAGTATAGGGAGGCATGTTTTCCCAACAGATTTAATTATATTGGAATCCCAAGGTTTGGATGTAATTCTTGGTATTGATTGGTTGTCGATGTATGGAGGAAACATCGATTGCGCCAGTAAGACAATTTTGCTTACGACACCAGAAGGAAGGAGAATCAAGTATGTATCATGGCATGAGCCGAGGAGAGCACATGTAAATTCCTTATCAGGAGTTGTGCAGGAAGAAGTACCAGTGGTAAGGGATTACCCGGACGTGTTTCCGGAAGAGTTGCCAGGCATGCCACCGGATAGAGACATTGAGTTTCTGATTGAACTATCGCTGCAATCGGGCCGTTATCTAAGAGACCATATAGGATGCCACCAGTGATTTGGAGGAAATTAAGAAGCATATTAAGGAGTTCTTGGATAAAGGTTTTATTCGCCCAAGTTCTTCGCCTTTGGGGATCACCAAAGATTCTAGTGGAGAAGAAGGATGGATCATTAAGAATGGTTGTTGATTATCGTGGATTGAATGAAGTGACCATCAAGAACAAGTACCCGCTGTCGATGATCAATGACTTGTTTGACCAGTTGCAAGGAGCTAAGGTGTTTTCAAAGATCGATTTGCGATCGTGGTACCATCGATTGAAGATTCGAGAGCAAGATATACCTAAGACGGCTTTTACTACTGTGCACGGCTGTATGAGTACACCGTTATGTCATTTGGTCCGACTAACGCACCGCCTATTTTATGAACATGATGAACAAAGTGTTTATGGAGTTTTTGGATAAGTTCGTCGTGGTGTTCATAGATGATATTTTGGTTTACTCAAGAATGAAGAGGAACATAAGGAGCATTTGCGTTTGGTACTCGAAAAGCTCAGAGAACACCAGTTATATGCCAAGTTCAGCAAGTGTGAGTTTTGGTTGAAGGAAGTTGGATTTCTTGGACATGTTATATCCGAAAAAGGTATAGCAGTAGACCCCACTAAAGTTGTCACTGTAACAAACTGGGAAGCGCCAACAACAGTTGGAAAGATCCGGAGTTTCCCTGGACTCGCAGGATACTACCAGAAATTCATTGAGAATTTCTCAAAGATTGCGAAGCCTATGACAGAAAGAAGGATACCAAGTTCATTTGGACCGAGGAGTGTGAAGCTAGTTTCCAAGAGTTGAAGAAACGTTTGGTTACCTCACCAGTGTTAATTCACTTTGATCGGACTCAAGGATTATGAGGTGTATTGCGACGCTTCACGACGAGGACTTGGAGCAGTGCTTATGCAGGAGGGGAGAGTTGTTTCGCATGCTTCACGACAGCTTAAGCCTCATGAGCTAAATTATGCTACGCATGATTTGGAGTTAGCAGCCGTGGTGCATGCGTTGAAGACTTGGAGACACTTCCTCATTGGAAACCATTGTGAGGTGTATACGGATCACAAGAGTTTGAAGTACATCTTCACGCAGAAGGAGCTAAATCTCAGGCAGAGGAGATGGTTGGAGCTCATTAAGGACTATGATATGAGATTACATTATCACCCCGTAAAGGCTAACGTTGTAGCGTACACGTTGAGCCGTAAGAGTCACGCCAATACACTAACGACGGAGAAATACCAAAGGAATTAGCCGAGGATCTTCGAGAGCTATGTTTGGAAATAGTTTCGAGAGGCTATGTAGCAGCATTGGAAATTCAGTCAACTTTGATGGACAAGATCAGGGAAGCTCAGAAGACTGACAAAGAGATTGCCTCCATAAAGGAGAAAATGAGCGAAGGAAAGGCTAAGGGATTTCGTGAAGATGAGCACGATACCCTATGGTTTGAAGACCGTGTTTATGTGCCCAATGACCCGGAGATCGTGAAGTTGATTCTACAAGAGGCACATGATTCGCCGTATTCGATTCACCCAGGAAATACCAAGATGTATTTGGATTTGAAGGATACTTTCTGGTGGACCGGAATGAAGAAGGATATTGCAGAGTATGTAGCAGTCTGTGATGTATGTCAGAGGGTAAAGGCAGAACATCAGAAGCCAGCAGGATTGTTACAGCCATTGCCTATACCCGAATGGAAGTGGGATAAACTAGGTATGGATTTCATCACGGGATTGCCCAGGACCTGCTCAGCTATGACTCGATTTGGGTTGTAGTCGATCGTTTGACGAAGGTAGCTCATTTCATTCCAGTAAAGACTACCTACAGCGGTGCCAAATTGGCTAAGATATACATGACGAGGATTGTATGTTTGCATGGAGTTCCGAGGAGTATCATATCAGATAGGGGAACCCAATTCACCTCAAAGTTCTGGAAGCAGTTGCACGAGACTTTGGGAACCAGGCTGGAGTTTAGCACAACTTTCCATCCACAGACAGATGGACAAACCGAGAGAGTCAACCAGATTTTGGAGGATATGCTTAGAGCTTGTGCTTTGGATTATGGATCAAGTTGGGATGACAATTTGCCATATGCGGAGTTTTCGTATAACAACAGTTATCAATCTAGTTTGAAGATGGCCCCTTTCGAAGCCTTGTACGGAAGGAGGTGCAGGACCCCGTTGTTGTGGGATGAAGTTGGAGACCGCCGATTGTTTGGACCGGATTTGATTAAGGAGTCTCGAACGGAAAGTAAAGTTGATTCGCGATAGGCTCAAGGTAGCCTACCAAGACAGTAAAAGCTATGCGGATTCAAAATGCAAGGAGATGTAATCTGAAGTCGGAGATGAGTTTATCTTCGAGTATCGCCGCCCGAGGAGTTAAGCGCTTTTGGAGTTAAGGGAAAGTTAGCACCCGATCTGTAGGACCTTATCGTGTTTTGGAACGCATGGGAGAAGTTGCGTACAAGTTGGAATTACCCAAGGATTGTCGGGAGTTCATGATGTGTTTCATGTTTCTCGCTTGAAGAAGTGTCACGCAGAGATGGCCGATATACCACCGAGAGATACAGTACACCGGAAGCGATTCAGCTTGAATGATGATTTGACCTACGAGGAGAAACCGGTTAAGATTCTCGAGTATGCCACGAGTCACCCGCAAAGAAGGTCATTAAGTTTTGCAAAGTTCAGTGGAGCCACCACACCGAGGATGAAGCCACCGGGAGCGAGAGGAAGATTTGCTTAAGGACCACCCTCACCTATTTTCTAGTTAACCCGAATCTCGAGGGCTAGATTCATCTTAAGGGTAGGTTTGTAACATCCCAAATTTTCAATTTGGAATGTTATACATAGAGCATCATTGCATATCATATTTTTTTTGTTGCATTTTTGCTCGATCCTAGAAATTCTACACAACTCAAGGACCCACGGAGTGAGTTGGGGATTTTCGTTATTTTCATATTTGAGTTTTCTCAAATTTTGAAAATAGGATCATTTGATTTTAATTTTTTTATCTTCAATTATTTCTACTACCAAAATATGAGAGAGGGAATAAAATGACTTTCCCAAAATAAAGAAATAATGAAGATTTGATAATAAAATCAAATAAGATTTTATTTTGGAGTTTTTCGCTTTTTTATTTGAATTTAGGAAAATGCGCGTTTTTCAAAATTGCATTTAGGCCCCAAATAAATGTTCATTAAATCCGGCTTGATTTTAGAAGCGGGAAAATTTATTTCGAATTTTGGAGTCCGCTTTAGTAGTTCTTTTATTTTTTCATGCGCGTAATTATTTAAAAAACGCCAAGACTGACTCCACGGCCGTGGTCCGCTTAGGACTCCCAGCCCGTGAGGCTTTATAAGCCGGCCCACCCGGGCCAAACCCTAGCCTCAGCCTCGCCTCGCCGCCGCCGCGCCACACAGACGCCTCCGCCGACCCACGGATCCATTACCGCCCGACCCGTCGCTGGACCCGCCGCCTAGCTCGACCTCACGGACCTGGCTGTCGCCGGGATCCCGCTGCCGAGGTTCGCCGCCGCCTCGATCCGCGTGCCGCCGGTTTTTCTAAAAACCGGGCGGTTTTCTTTCGTTTTTAGTTTCGTTTTTTTAGTTTCGGTTTTTTCGGTTTAGGCTAATTAACGAACGTTCGTTAGTTAGTTTGTTTAAACGAACGCGTTCGTCAGATTAGTTTAGTTAACGAACGTCCGTTCATTAACCCGTTCGTCGTTTTTCTTTTCTCGGATTTAATCCGCGATTTTTCTTATCGCGATTCCAGATCCGATTTTCCTTTTAGTATAACTTTTCGCTCGTTTATCGGAATCAGGCGATTCAAGCGCCTGGAGTTTCGTCTCGAAACCCTCCTTCCGAATAATCTACTTAAACAAGTTTTTGCTTCTGTAAAATTTGACTTAGATCCAGATTAGTAAAACGAAGTTGTTTTCTTCCGCCGTTTGACTTTCGTTGCTTCGTTTGATTTGATTCTTTTTGCAAACCGGAGCTCTTAAGTTGAACTATCTAGTTAGATCTATTTGAGTTTTACCTGTGCATTAGATGAGTATTTATTGTATGCTTGTTTGTTTGTCCTCGATAGAATACCCGGAGTGCGCCGCTTGTTACTTCGAGTCTCTAGGTTTCGCGGGTCATCAGCAAGGCAAGTAACACTTTGATCATACCTCTTCTCATACCCAGTTTTTATGCATTAGATCTGTCCTCAAACACTTGCATGATTAGGATCTAATTAAATTGTGGGTTTTGGGAAGTAGATTGAGGTAGTACCTATTATCTGTTTTGTTATCAAACCCTTGGGAGTTACTTCTACGTTTGCTTATTATGCCATGCTATGCTAGTAGACGTGGATTGGCTGAGTGTATCCATGACAGATGTGAGATTGTTATTTAATGGTTATTTAAGGTGGCAACTTAAACACACATCTGGGTGGATTGAGGCACCTGGTTTCTATCAGGACTTGCTTGTATTTCTTCGGACCGCCACCCAGGCTCAAAGGGATCATGAGAATATTCAAACTAGAAACTTCAGCAGCAGCCACAAGCCATTATGGGCTCTGGCATAGTTGATTAAGTTGTGCGAACTCTTACGGGTAGACTAACAGATGTAGGGGAAAGTAGGTGTACCGTCTACCCACAAGTAAGGTGCTAGTGCTTCTGAAAGACTATGTCTCGGTCATCCATTTCTCAAACACCATGTAGTGCGAGAAATCAAACGGAGGCGATCGAGTCTTGTGGGGAAAAGTGCGCAAACCTCTGCAGAGTGTATAAACTAATCATGGTTAGTCGTGTCCCCGGTTATGGACAATCTTGCGTATCTAGTACTTGGATATCATGTGAATCTCATGATGTTACTTCTAATTAATATTGTTGGGTTTTTAATGAGTACTTTTAACTGGGATTGAGAATGCTGTCAACCATTCTCAATGTTTCACAACCACCATGATAGTTAAACAAATTTATTCCTTTGCAGTAGGGAAAAATTGGCTTTATGCAAAACTGTAACCATAGAGCTTTCCACAGCCATATATGCATGCAGTATAGGCTTATTATTCCATTATTCTCTATGTGTTACATCGCCAAAGATATTCCATGTGTCGACCATATCGGGCTGCAACGCTTCATGTTGCAGACTTTTTAGACGCATTTGCAGTAAGGTGCATAGGTCGTGGTTCTATACTCTTGATGCCGTTGGAGTTGATGGACTCGCTTATTCTTCCAAGCCTTCCGCTGTTATCGTGTTAGATGGCCTTAAGCCATATTTATTTTATTAAGCTCTCTTGAGACATTCGATTGTAATAAGTGTGTGATTGCTACTCATATAAATCCTTCGAGTAATCGTGGTGGTGTCGACATCGATCTGTGGATGACATCGAGCACGTACATCGATCGCTTTGAGGTCTGGTCGCTAAAAATATTAGTACCCAAAGTGTACTCCAAGATGATATAAAACTTATGCGCACAAATGAAAAAAGCAGCATATGATGACAAATGTGTAGATGATAATATACGGTACCTGAAAAAGTGAGCACCCAAACACCAACTCCTTGTGATTATTAAACGGGTCATTTAATTACACCCAAGGTCTCGGTTTGGGCGCAGAGACGACGCTTATTTCAAGGTGTATAACAACTATGAAGGAGAAACCTTTCAAGTGAAGGGCAACTCCGATGATGAGCTGTTGTCCTTTAAAACAAATTCCAATGCTTTTAAGGTGAGGCGACTTTTATTTGGAGACAATCGATACCGATTTCTATTCCCAAAACAATCGCAAGCGCTCCACGGCAGGCAACCGAGTGGATGATGCTTTGTAGTGAGGCCTCTCGACAGATAAACCACCACAAGCGAAAGTTTTTTAGCAAAGGGGAGTCGAAGCATTTGTACCAGATCATCTCGGGTAGATGGCACCGGCGAAGGTGGCGGTGTGGAGAGAGGAGGAAAACCGCGAGATGGACAACGGTGGTGTGGGCACGAATTTTTGGTATGTTCGTGGTATGAAACTTTCGTGGTAATGGTAGAACTCAAACCGCTGGAGTTTTCCGAATTCGGGGATGTCACCAAGGCCCACCTTGCCGGGTATGGACAGCAGGTAGCTTGTCGGGATGCAGAGGCATTGAACGGGCCCTACCGGGTGAGAAGAGACGATGGCTACGATGAGATCAAATTCAGGAAGGATGATATCTGACGACAGTCGAGATTGAGGGGCGCAGTGCGCCATAGAGGGCGCCACCGAGTTGAGAGGACTTGTGTGAGGCAGCAATCCTTGGTGGGGAGAAGTGAGATGATCTCCTCAAGGATGACGCCCAGGAGATTGCTGATGCGGTCCACCGGAGATTCTACCGGTTCCTCAGATCCGGGTGGGGGGGCTCGCCGCTTCTCCCAGCCATCTTGGGTGCGGATCTACAATCGGCGTCGCCGCTGGTGAGCCTCATCTTCTTGGCGCTGGGGCCAGCCGACTCCATTTTCCTTGTGGGATGCCGCCGAGCTCACGGGTTTGAGCAGAGTAGCCGAGACGAGCCTAGTGGCAAAGGCGAGTGGGGAAGAAGGAGGGTCGGGATTTCTATAGGAGTGGAAGAAGAGGAGCAGCGTTATCTCAGACGAAAGTGAGGAAGAAGGTGAGCGGGTTTTCCGGACGAGTGAGGAAGATTGGGGAGCGGGGAATTGGGTGGGGAACGGAAGGCGGAGAGCGAGCTGTTCGTGTTTATAAGGCTCGCTGCACTAACTACTCGCTTTTTCCCAAGAACCGCTCTCTTCTTTATGCGTTGTTGCATTGAGCTGGCGCATGGGCTTGGCCGATCGCCATGCATGCGCCACGCCATCGCATGCTACCGGGTTTGTTACTAGGCCTATTTAATAGGGTGGTTATGTAGTAAATTAAGGAGATTTATTTTCTCTGTGTGCATCCACCAAATTAGAGGATGTGGTAATGGATGCAGACACTCACATTAAACTAACATTCAGAAGAACAAAAGTTCAGCATGTCTATGCATCTCAATGATTCACCATACTATAACCAATATACAAAGCTGTGAGAAGGTGTGGAAATAAAGAAAATCGGTCGATGCTTCTCCTCGAGCAAAGGGCCTCCTCACAAGACGCATTAATTTGCTGGGCATGCTTGTTTCTACTCAATGTTGCGAGCACTTTGAGCATGTTGGCAACTCCACAGGTAGCTAGCTGCCTCATCTTGCAATTGATGCTGACACATTTGCAGCAAACACATGAGGCAATAGAGATGACTCAACATGGGTCCATATTGTGGAGTTCCCCTAATATCATATTCATTGTCTTGAATCTGAAAAGATAGGAAAACAGTAGCTATACTTAAATGGTGTTGCAAAACAGTAGCACATATCAATAGCTCGGCATGACAAAACACGATCATCTGGACGAAGGGGATACTGACCTGCCTAAGGAAGATTACATATAATTTCATAAGTCCTTGGTTGATTTCCACCTTCGATCGCAGACCGCTTGTTTGCTCCTCCACACATGACAGGATCGTTCAAGACCGCATTCAAAGCAAGTCAACATACTAATAAGCTAATTTCATCTTGCGGTGGTCATTGTACCTAGTTACGAATGTAGGAATACCGAGCACCATGAGGTTAGCTGACAGCAGGTAGATGCAGCCATATAAATTTTGTGCGGTGCTACCAAAATTGAGGTTTGTATCCCTTCCCGTTATGAGAATTCTTCTTGAATTTGGTAGAATGTGACGTCTTGTTCTTTGCATCAAAATTGCCTTTCTCCTGAGATTTGTTCTTGTTGTTTTGGGGCTGGTTGGGCTGGGAGTTCTTCTCGTGTACCATGTGGGCACTAGAAGCTCCCTCAAATGACCCGAGCTCGTGTGTCTTTTGTTTTCGCCTTTCTCCTCAAAATCAAGAGTGCTAATGAGATCCAAAACATAAAACTCATGTCTCTTGTTTTTTCAGAGAAGTAGCAAAATCATTCCACGAAGGTGGAAGCTTGGCAATGATGGTCCCAGCAACAAATTTGTCGGGAAACACACACTTAAAGTACTCAAGTTCCTTAGAGAGTGCTGAACAACAGAGCGCTCATCAGTCATCTTGTAGTCACGGAATTGCTCCATGACGTACAACTCGTTGCCAGCGCCCGAGGGCCCAAAGGTGGCGTCGAGCGCAGCCCACATGTCTTTGCTGCTGTCAAACGACATATATGAATCCACAATGGAATCGTCAAGAACACTCAGCAGGGCGGCTTTGAAGAGGGTATCCATGTTCTGAAAAGTTTCCTGCTGTGTAGGATTAAGATCGCCTCGGGCTTACCCTTAGTGGCGCCATAGCAAAGACATGATCTGAAACCAATATACTGCTCTTGTGCGCCACCTTTTATATTGCACCCCTTAAAAGTAGGCGGCTTCAAAAGCGCAAAGAAAACCACTTTCGGAGTAAATTGCCCGTGATCAGGTTTTTGGATTGGATTGTTGAATATTTGAGCAATTTAGTATGAGATTTAATCCAAAACAACAGTAAATAGATCATGACGACAATTGCAAACATCAAAGTAATGATGCCGAGTAAACCAGGAGGACAGAATCACATACTGTACAGCGGGAGTAGAACCGATGTGGTTGATGTTGTCACTCATGTCGTTGATGAAGAGGTTACCGAGGTCGGGGAAGAAGGCTGTCATTGAGGAAGTCGTCACTGGCAGGAGTCACAGGAGTGTGCTCCCCAAAAACCTGATCTCCCCTCTCCCGTACAGGATCACGAAAGGCGGGGTTCGGAGGACTGCTGTCCCTTCTCGCGGTGCATGCCGGAAGGAGGGCTGGAGAAGAATTGTGTGGCGGCGCTAAGATCTGGAACGGTGCAAAACCATATGATACAGCGGCGGCTAGGGTAGAGAATGTCTGATCTCCCCTCCCCAAACCCCTCGTCCAAGTCAATAATAGCTCAAAAAAGTCAATAATAGCCCCACCAAGGTTTGTCTAAAAAAACGGAGTAATTAAGGCGTCCGTTAGTCCCTTTAGTATAAATACAATATCATTAATAATGGCCCCACCTTTTGTCTCACAAAGTATGTTGGAGTACAACCGGCTACATGTTTACAATCCGCTTCTCTTCTCTCTCCTCTCTCCTTCAACTAAGCACAAATACTATATTTAAATCCTTATAGCCTGCTTATGTCATCTAATTGTAGTACTTGCTCTAAAAGTTGTACTATCCACTGTGTAGTCTGAAATGCCGGGCGTGCAGCGGGCGGTGCCCTCGGTCGGGCGCCGCTTCAACGGTGGAAGCAGTGAGAGGTCGCGTCGCCCTGACTTGCCATCAATGTGGAGCGGCGGGCTCAGCCGGTGCCGGGCGGGAAGCGCAGGCGGGAGGGGGGAGGGGTTTTTGTTGGGCCAAGAAGGTGAGAAGCCAACTTGGGATCGGTCCGGACGGGAAAATATCATGTGCTCCCATACTCTGCATATGACACTAGTCTATGTTACTACTCCCTCCTTTCCCGTTTATAGAGATGTTTAGAGTAACATAGTAATATGTTACAGTACAAGTTACTCCCCACTATGACCAGCCTTGGCCTCTTCCAGTGCTCCACCATGTATAGCTGCTAAGCCTGCCACGTAGGCATAAAATATGATGTGGCACCAATAAACTAAGCACCTATGCATTGAAGACTTGAGTTACTAAGCCATTTAATGCACTTAGCACCTCATCTAAAGAGCATTAATAGTATAGCCAGCTGTTGGCTATAAGCCAGTGCCATGTCATCTACAGCCCATCTTATAGTCAACATGTACAATAGTAGATCAAAAGAGTGTACTACTACTTTTTTGTTCTGTGGCCCACCTTTCATTCTCACAGAGTGCCTAGGAGCACGTGCTAGAGCTGGCTCTTCACGGAGAGCCTGCTTACCTTCTCTCTCCTCTTCTCTTTCCTCCAACTAAGCAGAAATATACTATAGTTTATTCCGTATAGCCCACTGACTCAGCTCTATTGTACTTGCTCTAAGCACATCTAAGCACTTACTAGCACCCCCTTGACCGTGGACCTTGACGGTGTACGTCACCTTGTGTCTCATAATTTTCCTCGTCATCATCTGAGTCCTAGAAGATCTCACTGCTACGTCTTGAGCTTGCGTTGGTTTTCCCCGGAGAGGAGAGGATGATGCAGCACAGTAGCGTAAGTATTTCCCTCGGTTTTTGAGAACCAAGGTATTAATCCAGTAGGAGGCCACGCACAAGTCCCTCGTACCTGCACAAAACGATAGCTACTCGCAACCAACGCGATTAGGGGTTGTCAATCCCTTCACGGTCACTTACTTAGAGTGAGATCTGATAGAGATAATATTTTTGGTATTTTTGGTATAAAGATGCAAAGTGAAAAGTAAAGGCAAAGTAAAAACAAAGCAAGTATAAAAGTGATGGAGATTGATATGATGAGAATAGACCCGAGGGCCATAGGTTTCACTAGTGGCTTCTCTCATGAGCATAAATATTCTACGGTGGGTGAACAAATTACTGTTGAGCAATTGACAGAATTGAGCATAGTTATGAGGTTATCTAGGTATGATCATGTATATAGGCATCACGTCCGTGACAAGTAGACCGAAACGATTCTGCATCTACTACTATTACTCCACTCATCGACCGCTATCCAGCATGCATCTAGAGTATTAAGTTAAAAACAGAGTAACATCTTAAGCAAGATGACATGATGTAGAGGAATAAATTCATGCAATATGATAAATACCCCATCTTGTTATCCTCGATGGCAACAATACAATACGTGCCTTGCAACCCTTTACATCGGGTAAGGACACCGCAAGATTGATCCCTAAGGCATGCTCTTCTCCCCTTGCAAGAACTACCACTCTTGTTGGCCTATACATACGGATATTTCGATGAGAATTGCAAAGATTACTCATTCATACGTAAAAGAATTCAGAGACGATACAAATATTCTTCATAGATAAGCTGGATCATAACCCCACACTTCATCGATCTCCACAAACACACCGCAACAAGAAGATTACCTCGAATAGATCTCCACGCGAGAGGGGAGAACATTGTATTGAGATCCAAAAGAGAGAAGAAGCCATCTAGCTACTAGTTATGGACCAAGGTGCAAGTAAACTACTCACACTTCATCGGAGAGGCTATGGTGTTGATGTAGAAGCCCTCCGTGGTGGATGCCCCCTCCGGCGGAGCTCCAGAACAGGCCCCAAGATGGGATCTCGTGGATACAGGAAGTTACGGTGGTGGAATTAGGTTTTTGGCTCCTGTTCTGATCGTTTGGGGGTATGTAGGTATATATAGGAGGAAGGAGTACGTCAGTGGAGCTTAGAGGGGCCCAGGAGGCAGGGGCGCGCTCTAGGGGGGGGCGCCCCCCACCCTCGTGACCGCCTCTCTTGTGCCTTGGCGTAGGGTCCAAGTCTCCTGGATCACGTTCGGTGAGAAAATCACGTTTCTGGGCAGGGCCTCTGGTTAATAGGTTAGTCCCAAAAGTAATATAAAAGTGGAAAATAAAGCCCATTATAGTCCAAAACAATAGATAAAGTAGCATGGAGCAATCAAAAATTATAGATACGTTGGAGACGTATCACTCACCCACATCATCATTAGCATGCAGCCGCCTTGATAGACAACGTGCACAGAAGGAGTAGAGGCGACTGGGGACGCACCACCACCACGTCGTGGGCACTCCGTATGTGCTCGTGTGTGTGCAGCATGTGTGTTTTTTCATCGGTGCTAGCTCTAAGGCCGAGGCTGCGGTCGTCTTTGTCTCCGACTAGTAGTTGAGCAACGACGGCAAAGAGGTGCTGCAAGGGATGCGTATGCGTTGTTGCGTGCGAGCTTCGCCATAGCACGACGAACCGGACGTCGCCGCGGATGGCGCACGCCTCCATGCAGCCGAGTGTGTGCGCATGCATGTGTTATTCACGTGCATTCTGCGGCCAAGCATGTGTGCATGCACGTCTTGTGTACGTGCGTTGTGTGCTCCATGCTATGCGCGTATGTGCATGAGTTGGATCGGATGGAGTTAGTGCATTGGCTTGTGTACATGCGTGGCTTGTTGCGTGGTTATCAATAATTCAATATAAACTACTCCCTCCGTTCCTAAATATAAGTCTTTCTAGCCATTTCAAATAGACTACAACATACGGATGTATGCAGACATATTTTAGAGTGTAGATTCACTCATTTTGTTTCGTATGTAGTTCCTTATTGAAACATCTTCAACTTAGCATCCTGATGTACCGTTTCTAGTGGTTAGCGAAAAGTTCATGTTCTTTTAGTTGTTTATAGGTGGGCAGGCGGCAAAAAACAGGGGAAAATGCGCAAGGTTCCTTGCTCCTCCTCGGTCGTCGGGAATCTATGCTCTTCAACTCTTTTCTTTTACTTGAGCTTTGTTCATCCTTTTTCCCAACATGCGAGACATCTAGCATCAAGGTGCACGTGTCATGCAAGAAAATGGAGATAATCAGATAAGCAGTGCGTAAGTGAGTCGTGCGGGGGGGAAAGCGGGGGGAAACCCTTTTTCGTAAGTGAGTCATGCACTTCGATGGCACCTACGCGATATTTTTTCTCCTCGATGGCACGTGAATAGTGCACGTACTCAACGACGGAGCACGGGATGGTAGCAATGACATGGTCAGCCCTTTTTTGGAGAGAGTACATACTACTAGTAAATAACTTTGATGTGTCCCGTCAACTCGCAGAACGACGAGAAGCTTGATTACGCCTTTCTCCTTTCGCCAACGCTGCGGCGCGGTGGCTCGAAAGACGTGGAGAAACTTTTGCTTACAAGCGATGGATGTGCAGCAGTTCATTTGGTGTCGATTGCGGAAGCACTCATCAGTAGAACCATCGACTTAGGAAGAGGCGAAGAGCCAAGCGCAAGGTCACCTACGAACCTTAGGCTAGGCGTAGTGGGAGTAACATAAGTAGGGGTACCTCCTTTTTTTATTCTAGAAACAATCACACGCAAATATCAAGGTGCTAGTTACGTAGAACAAATTTCCTGCAGTCCGTGCTCAGCCCTCCTCTATCTCTCTTCTCAGCCAGCCAGCGGGCGCGCGGAGCCCATCGTCTATTTGCTCACATGCGGCCCCACATGTTAGTGAAAACGCAAGAGGACCCACTGAACCTGCACATCTTTCACCTCGACGTGCTGATCCAATAAAGATCTTCGGTGGCCGCTTTTGGAGTTACTCAAGAGTAGTAAGATTCTATTTACAGTTTAACCCAAGATGCACAACTCGTGGCTTCAACTTATCAACTACTAGTACCACTCTATTTTCTTTCATGACACGACACGGATCTTTGGATGTCCCACATGTCGGCAAAAGGAGGAAGAACCCGACCAAATCTTCGGTTGTGCTCTCGGATTAGACTAGTTGTGCTAACTTAAAAAGTTTATTGTGTACTCCCTCTATTCCAAAATACTTGACTTCCATTTGTCCAAAAATGGATGTGCCTATATACTAAAACATGTCTAGATACATATATATTTTGACAAATACTACCTCCGTCCGGGTTTATTGGTCCCCATTATATTTCGTGCCAAATTTTGACCATAGATTAAACTAACAAAATATTTACGCATGTCACCAAACATTATATTTTTGAAAACTATGTTCAAATACGAATCCAATGGGATAATTTTTCTTGACATGCATTAACATTTTGTTAGTTAAATCTTTAGTCAAAATTTGACACAAACTACAAAGGGGACCTAAAAACCAGGACGGAGGTAGTAGAAGGCATGTATTGTGCAACGGAGGGAGTAGAATGGATCCAAGTTTTTGTATTGGGAAGAAGAGTACATCCATATATTGATAGAGCGTTGGAGTTGGCCTTACAAGTGGGACCGCAGTTGAGGAAACCGACTATCGGCAAACCCCCACCTCGCCTGCTATGCGATGGCTGAGTTAGAGAAACGACGAGGTTGAAGAGATTGCTGTAGCACGGACTCCAAGAAATATGGTGTCGATGGAAGTCGTCTTTGGTGGCGTGCAGCCGTACTCCTGGACGTGAATGCTTGTTCTAGCCCATGCCACCCTACTACTCCTACTACTTACTATATAGTACTAGTATCGAGGATTCGAGGTGCTGGTTACGTACAATATGGCTACAGTAAAAACACCCGCACGACGCGGGAAGCATGTGAAGCTAGTACAAATAGTGTACTACTATTGTTGATTGGCCTCATCCGATAACCTGTTGCAATGCACGTACAATTATGTATTCGGAAAATATTTTTTTGGCTCGTCGCACCACTCACTCACAGAAGCAACTCAAAAGCCATTCATAAGTTCCCACTCGCAGTTGGACCCAATGTAAACAACCCAATCTCGATTTGCGCCTACCCAAGCCTTGCCCTCAAGCAATGGCATCTTAACATCATACATATCATTATCAAGCGGCATCAACTTGCACAGGGCGAGGCCTCCGTCGTGCTGGCGCCAGTCATCAGGGTCACGGCGAAGAAGATAGGGGAGATCAAACCGCTCCTTGACTCTTGGGTTCCTTGTAATGATGTTATTAGTTGAGTCAAGAATGGGCTTGAACGAACCTGTCATGCTAGCCGAGGTGATGACATGGCACCGATCAATGAGTTCCTCCACCACGTCATCTTTCAGATCGGGGCAAGAATAAAGGGGTCGTTTCCGTCCTGTTCCCTCCATGGAGAAGACGATCGAACAATGGCAGAAGAAAGAGTGAAGGGCTGAAGGAAAATGGAGGATGGAGAGGAAGAGTGTGCGACAGCAGTTCCAAATCGAGAGGGAAAGGCGAAGAGTCGGTGGACGGTTGCCAGTTTGCCACGGTTCACGAAGGGGTGCCCGGCCTACACGTCGGTTCAGAAATACTCCTACTACTCGCCGTTGTCTCACTGATATGTTGGAACGGGACCACATGTCAACGAAACATGGTGTGTAATTTCTCGTGCAAAATGCGATCTCGCCGCGTTGGCCCGAGGTGCCGCATTAGTTTTTTTTTTTTGAAAGTTTGCCGCATTAGTTATCGACCTTTATTTTTTTTAACATGCAATCTGAATGGATAGCTCCTGTGGTCATCACAAGTGAGCGGATATAGTGATGGTTGATTCACCCGAGCAACTTATTACTGTGGGAATATGGGAGTACCAGCGGATTCAAGGAACAGAGAAACGATGGTTGCTTCGTCCGAGCAACTTATTGTGGTGAAGGTGGGGCTCTGTGATTTGACTGCTCACTAGTCATTACTATCATGCAAGAACGACCGGTGTGAATCTTTCCCTGAAGTTGTGTTTTGCACTCAATATTGTTGCATGGCAGGTGGAGCCGGATGAAGGATGTCCAACATGTCGGCGAAACGAAGTTGAATTGTTTCAGGATTTGTTTATATGTATGCATAATTTTGATGAAATCGTGTTGTGATGCTATGAAGGTTTCAACTCTGGTTCCCGCAGGAAAAAGAAGGTTTCAACTTAGGATTCATGTGTCTTGCCTCGAGATTATCTCGTTACAACATTCCATCAAATACAAATGAAACTACCATGGCTAATGCATCTCAATGGTTCGCAGATCAGCACCAATATTCACATCACAACTGAAGACAAAGTTGTGAGAAGGTGCACAAATAAAGAAAAAAATATAATTGATCGATGATGTTCGTAGGCATGGCTCCATTTCCTTGGCACAGTGTTCATTGCTTGGCAGCTAGTTTCACCCAGCTCTGTAGCCAAAAAAGAAGTGTATGAAGGACACCGCAATTTGATCATTTTGTGCAGCTCCACTAAAATCGGGCGGACCATCCCTGTTTGCAAAGATATCCAGTCGGTGTGATTACAATAATAGTGGAACTAGATGATGAAACATAACACACATAAATAGAAGCCGATCACCTCTACGATCTCTCTTTAGGACTAACTTCTTGTTGGAGAAGATTAGGCACGGAGTTGGATGAGGAGGATAGCAAAGCCAATCACCCTTTCCGCAGTCCGGCGAAATGTAAAAGCGTTGCCGTGTGACATTTTAGGCGGAACTGCACAAAACACTCTTCAGAAAAGTGATTTGTGCAGTTCACCAAAAGGTCGCAATAGCAACGAGGTGAAAATGGATAGCCCTGTTTGCAAAAGGAGGTCAAAAGGAAACAATTACTGCCCAATAACACGAGTTGAAGACACATACGCCGACAAAAAAGAAGCATGTTCCATGTAAAAAGGGAAAGATAGCACATGGTGGTTTATCAAAAATGGTTTGAGGACGAGATTGCAAGATGGAAAGTACTCCAGCCAAGATACGATTTAAGCAAACAACTAAAGAAGATCCACATGCAGCAGCGTGGGAAGATGGGCAGTGGAGCAAGGCCGGAGGAAGTTGTACCTGAGGGTCGTCGGGATGTTACTAGGAGGGCGCCGGCGGCCGGGATCTGCCCATATCAAGGCAACAAGCAAGTGGCGAAGGCCCTACCGCGCCGGAGCTTGGTCAGAGAGAACGGCGGGTACCGCAGATCGGGATGAGCTGCCTCAACACCGTCGAACGGAGAGACGATGCACATCCTCCCTTTCCGCCGGCGGACGGGATGCAGCCGGATCACTGACCAACGCTGAGAGAGAGAGAGAGGCCACGGCGGCCTTGTGTGAGATAGTGTGACGAGAGACAAACCCATTTTTCCATTTTCCCCACGGCAATCGTTTTATATTCTAGGCATGGTACCCGACCCTCCTTCGAGTAAACAACCGCTACATGCGTCAAATTATCACGTAGGCTGCCTTTTTCGCATGTAAACAAACTCCACCGTGTACCCGCGGGTGTGGCGGGAACGAGACATGAGTACGCGCGCCTGCGTGCACTTCTTCTTTAGGTGCAGAATGCGATGCGTGGGTGGGTGTGAGAGAGATGGTTTGTGCGAAACAAAGGCAATGTGTTGATGATATCTCAATCGAGAAAACATAACATATGCAATGTGTGTGAAACGGAGTCATGGACGTGAGATATCGATAGAATTGAAAACAGGGATGAAGTGTGTGGCTGCGCAATCGATAAAGAGTGCCATCGATTTTGTGTTTGCCCACGCCAAAGATCTGGTGGCTGGCCTCTTGGAATTTGAGAGGGCAGAGGTGCAGTTCTTCTCCGTGGCATGGATACCTACCTACAATGTTCTACTATCGGTGTGTGTGTGGGGGGGGGGGGGTAGAGACCGGTCGACTAGTATATGTGTGGGGAATGAGAGAGACCTAGCTATGTATTGAGGGAGATCGATCGACATCCATGGATATGTGTAGCAGAGGAATAAGGTTGGGAAAAAGACAAAGGTAGAGCGTCGGAGGGTTGGTGGTGGAGTGGCGTCTCACAAATGGTGGGAGAGGCCTGCTAGACAAACGGAGGATATGAGTGCAATATCAATAAGAGAGGGCGGGGATGTCTGCCTGCCTATGCACGTGCGTGTGAGAGACGGGTCGGGAGGTATTCAAGGATGATGAGGGGAGAAGATATGGTTGTGGTAAGCATGCGTAACTACATAGGAAGATCAACCGTCGTGTGTCTGAGAAAAGAAGAGACATAACTAGCGAGGTAAGTGTATCGGTGCTTGGTGAAAACGAATTATAGTCGACCTGACTATATATAGGGAGATCAGTTCATATACACGCATGCATGTGTTAGAAGCAAATAAGGTCCGGAGGCGGGGCAGGGGGAGAGGGTGTGGCTAGGAGGTGGTGCGAGAGGCCTACCATGTCGAGGGGGGAGGAGTGTGCGAGCATGTGATTAATGAAAAGAGGGGCGGGAGTGTGAACCTGCGTGGAATCGTATTGGACATATGGGGGCATGGATGGTGAGAAGAGAAGAGGGGAAGTATATATGTGTTTGTTGTACGCACACTTGGCTAGAGAGGTATATCGACCGGTGTGTGCCAGAAAGAAGGAGCCCGGGGCCTACACACACCGCTGGTGGACGACCTAAAGAGAAATAATGGTCGTGCGCGATGCAGGGGACGCTAAGGGTGTGTGAGGGGGGCGGGCGTGTGCATGCACGATAGAAAGTTAGCGCTAGCTAGCTACAAATAAAAGAGGATCGTGAAGGTGTAAAAGACGAACAAAGATCATAATTCATTATAAAAAAAGTGCATACGGATACTTTAAAGAAGATATCATCTGTAGAACATTGATTATAATTTGGCTAATGTGTGGCTTTTGCAACTCAGGTCTAAATACTTGTCATAATGTAGGGGGCGGGGCACTATACTTTGTGTGATAAACACGGTGTACGTATGGAACATGGTTTAGATTATGAATATATAGTTAGTACATCAAATGTACTATTATTTGGAATCAACATCAAGTGTATTCCAAAAATAGAATTCGAGTTCACGTAGTACACATAGTTCATATCTATCTCTATAGTAATCATGTGGTGTGTTATTAAGGTAATAGACGAATGATGGTTGAAGTTGGCAACAATCATTATTGTAGATTCTTATTGAAATAGAGAAACGAATTCAAATTTAGTTCGAATTGCAGCGGTAGTACAGACATTTGGAATGCACTAAAATGTTGGTATGAGTAGGTTACATGCATCATACACCAAGCGAAAAAATTTAATCGGACATAACATGGATTCATACTCCCTCCTTCCATCTATATAGGGCGTAATGAGATTTTTAAGACCGCCTTTGACTATTGACAAGATTAATAGTACATGACATGCACAATGTGAAAATTATATCATTGAAAGAACCTTTCACAGACGAAGTTAACGGTGTGCTTTGTGTAAGTAGCATGTCATATATCATTGCTCTAATATTTGGTCAAATTTAGCATCGAAAAACGCATTAGGCCCTATATAGATGGAAGGAGGGAGTAGATTTGAATAGCATTTGTATAGTAAAACGGGGCAAGACTCTCTCTTTGTGTGGTGTGAATAGTTTTATTTTTTTCGTTTTCTTTTTGGTTGAGGGAAGTGCGAATTGATTTGGTAATGCATTACAAGTACAATATTACTACATGTTAGGCTTGTCCCTAAAATTCAACCCGCGTCTTGTTATATCCGAAAATTCAGATATCGTGCTCCCAAAACTGGCGCCTTCACAACTGCGCCTCGCTATCCAGAAATTACAACGCGTGAAAACTCCTCCAGCTGCCAAATCCCGACACGAAATCCCCTTCTAACCTCGAGCCGAAAGGGCCGCTTAGTTCAAATCGGTGGGGGGTACTTTTGTAACACACCCTACATTTTGGACAAGCGCGTCCCTAAGTCATGCTTCACCCCCTCCCATCGCCCCTTTTCGCCATTCGAAATCCCAGGCCGCCATAACCTCTCCGCTCCAGCTGCGAAACCCCACCCTCCTCCGTCCGCCACGTCATCGCTGCTCAGCCGAAGCCTCTTTCCCGACAACGTCGTCCACCGCAACAGCTCGACGTCCCTCGTCCACCTCCCCGGATGAGGATCCGTCGTCCATCTCGCTGTCCCGCCGGTTTAGCCGCCCCGTCCTCCACCTCCAAGGAGCTGCTCCGACGATCGCCTCGTCTATCACGGCTGCTCCATCCCCACAGCGTCGTCTTAACCTGCTCCACCGAAACCGTAGCATCCTCACCGACTCCTTGGACAAAACCGAGGCCTAATCGGCGCCACCAAAGAGGTTGTACACTCATCGCATCGCACCTTCTCCTTAAATCGACCTCTCGGCGCCGACGGTGCTCCATCCCGCACCCCCATGGAGCGGCTACCTTGAAGCCAGCGACGCGGGCGACATCTCCACGGGCGGCTCTCCTCAAAGGCGAGGCCCCTTCGGGGCGGCGTCCATACCAGTCGAATCTGTTCTTTGCTGCTCCGGCTCTCGCTTCGCTTCCTTCATTGCTGCTGCTACTCCGGCTCTTGCTTTCGATCGCTCGCTTCGCTTCGCCTAGCTGCTGCTGCTCTCTCCCCCTCGCTTCGTCTTGCTGCTCTGCTCGATTAAGCCACACTTGATCGACTGAATTGACTTTTGGGTCGAGTCGATTTTCAGGGGTTGGGGGGCTCACGGAGTTATGGAAGAACCACCTTGAAGGGACGGGGCTCACGGAGAGGTACCCCACTATCTATCTTAGGGTTCAGGGTGGGGCCGGGGGGCCTAGAGGGCTGGCCGGGGCGGCGGTGGCGAGTTGTTTCGGGGCGGCGAGGCGGCGCTGGGGCTGGCGGATCGGCCGGTGGTGGCTGGCGGCTCAGGAGGGTGCAGGTTGAAGATGAACTGCAGGCCCTCCCTAAACTACATGTCAAGTTCCTCTCTGCTACCATTGCTTCAGTTTCAAAAGTAGCATTCAGATTCCACAGTAAATTTCAATTTCGACAGTTAATTTCAGATTCAACAGTTTTTACCTCATCTGTTGTAGTTAGGTGGTTTTTGGTGATGTTAATTTTACATCCATTTTGCATCATCTATTGGAGATGCCATTAGAATCCCACTTGAGATTGACGATGTCTGTCTTCTGCTGCTTCAGCCTTGACGTCTTACGGCTCACCGGAGCTGCTCCAATGACAGAACGATCCATCACAACAGAGCAAAGGCTCGATGCCGTCTATAGATTCCTCGGATCTTCCTCCACACCTCCGACAGCCACCTCTGCCTCAATCGCTTCAAATGACCAACCCAATGATGCCGAGGTCGACACGGCTACGGCAAAGAGGTTGTACACTTGTTGCATCACTTATTACTATACATTCACGCCGATCCATTAGGGCTATTTTGGTTCAACGGAAAAAGCATAGCAATAGGGAATTTTCCAATGGCACTCTACTATTCAGCTTATTCATGCATTTTGTTGAAAGGAATGAAGCAAAACATCCACCTGGACCTACTTTTCAAAATCCTATGCATGAAAACAAGACCGAGTGCATTAGTGCCAGAATAACATTCTAACTGTACACGCTTTCATATGGTATCACTTTATTTTGGCCATGTTTCTTTGCATTCCTCTGCTCTTCCAATTCCTGTAAACCAAACACCCAAGTTGACAGAAATCCTGTGTTTACAAATGCTACATTTTACCATGTGCATTTTCCTATCCTATTCGGTGTTTTTCCTATCCTGCGTTTTAAGAATCATGCAAGCCAAATGAGCCCTTACATGTAATTACTTGATTCACAGTGCGTGTCGAAGGGAACTTTGTGTGGTTTGTCCTGCTCCGCCATGACGTCGTCCACCTCACCGAAGTTGCTCCATCGATGTAAGCATCCACCAAACCAGACATCACGACTCTCGACCGTCTTTCGCCGCCTCAGATCTCCTTCCCTGCCGCCGGCACCCACCGCAGCGTCATCACAATCATCGACTCAGCAGATGAACCTAAGGAGTACACGGGTCCACAAGAGAGGTCGCACTCTTTTGTTTCTGCTTATGTTATGCATTGCTTAAACTTACCTGCTACTTTATCGTCCTGTTCAGCTCTTGGACTCCCAAGTCAGGTCCAAATTAATGTAAAAACTTGAGTTCTAAATTAGTTGTGGGGCACATATCGAGGCAGCAATGAATAGTATGTCTATCTAATATCTGGTTCACCTAGGGTATGACTATGTTGTTCATCTTGGGTGGGAAACAAATAGTAAAGCAATCATCATCTGTCTTTTTATTAATTTAAAGAAATCATCAGCCTGCTATCATTATTTTTGGATCCATCCACTGGTTGTTAACATCACTCTAAATTTCGGCATGCTCTCCTTACATAATCTCACCATATTTTTTCGTATGCATGTCAGATATTGTACACAATCATGCTGAACATGTAGAGAAAAAGAGAAGAGTTTTGCGCGGCAATACAATGTCCTGCAGAAATCGCTCCATGGTGGGTTCAATGGCAAACCCTCCCCACCCCTCTCCAGATTGTAATCTAGAGGAAGATATCTGTTCTGAGGCGGATTCAGACGCCACTGACCACTCCTATTTACCCCCAAGGGGTTTGATCTACCTTGGCATGATGATGTTAGTCATATCATGCATATGTTGCCTTGCAGTGCCTACTTTTGACATCATATATGTCATTTGCTTAGTTTAGACATGTTCTCAGAATGCCACCTATTTAGTTTCTATATCATATATGGGAATTATGCAGTCTCATGTCTTTTAGCCAGCCATAATATATGTGAAATGTGCAATGCCATCCTGTTTAACCAGGCATCATATATTTGAATGATATCTTGCCCATCCTTTTCTTCATTACATTTCCATTTGTCGACAATGTTTGTACATTAAACTACTCTTCCCGTGAATCAGCCATTTGGGTGGGAGATGGAAAAACTGGAGTGAAAACAAGGCCTTGAGCAGACGGTGCTACATGTCAAGCAGATCTCTTGTTGGGTCCCGATAGCTCCTCGAGAGATGGATTCGAGAGACAGATGACCAGTCCTATTCCCCCACCGAGGTGTATGCTCTAACTTGGCACGGTTATCTTGCTCATATCATGCATACGGTGTCTTGCATTGCATAGTTTAGACATCATATACACAATATTCAACACCATGTTCTTAGTTCAGACATCATATCGAATGCCCTCTGTTTAGCATATAAATCACATATGTGAATTAAATGATGCGATCATGATTACTTAGATAACAGGTAGGTGAATTATGTCATGCGATCCTGTTTAGTTATTCATCATATATTTGAATTATGTTATGCTATGCTATCTAGTTTAGATAGACATCATATATGTGAAATTATGTCATGCTATCCATTTTAGTTAAACAATATACATGTCAACTATTTCATGCCCTCTTTTTTCCACACTATCTATTGCATCATCTCTCATACAATGTCTCAGACATTCAACTATGTTTCTTGTTTATCAGCCATTTGAATTGGAGCGGTGATGCGATATCAGCGGAATAAAACACGGTCTTCAAATAAAAACAGTGCTACCTCTTGGTGGAGATAGCACCCCGGTTGTACATGCACAAGAACCAGCCCTACCACACATAACCCAAACTCTCGCAGATTGTACCCCTACTGCGATGGACAGAGAACCAGCTTGACCCAATCTAACCCCAACCCCTACCGATAGTAACCCAGCTCATGTTGACACAGCACCATCTCCACCATAGACCTCCCAAACAAGAGCAGTTAGCAAGGCAGCTCCAGTGCCCAAAGGGCGAGTACTATCACGGCGAACCCCAACTCCACCAGTTAGTACGCCTATTCCTGTGGAGGAAGCACAACCAGCTAGTCGTAGTTTAGCAAATATCGCATTTGATGTTGTTAAATCATATGTGCGTATCTTCCCATCTTGGAAATATTATACTGAAGATGAAGGAAATGCCAGTTGCAGGTGTTTGTCCAGGAGTTATGTGTAAGTAATTTTATTCATGGCAATTACTTTGCTTCGTCCCATACATCCTACCTCCATGATGGTTATAATACAACAAATTTTTCCCATTTTTCTCTATAGAGAAGGACCGATTTGGAAACTCGGGATGAGGTAACCTGTGCTAATACCTCTGCTATCTTCAAGAATGCTTGGTGGCATTATCGGAATTACCTGAAGAAAACGTACTTCATCGGCAAAGAAACTCATCAAATTCCCTTATGTCCTCCTGAGACACATTTATCGGATTTATGATCGGGAATGCCTTTGTTACATCTTGGTCCCGAACCAAGAATGTGGTAAGGTCTATGAGCTTATTTTCTATTTTTAAGTATTATATTCTTGCGTCTTCTTGTACTCTGCTCATGTAGAACAAGTGCCTAAACCTGAAGAACAACTGTTCTAATTTAAGATTCCATTGCTATCATAGTTCAAAAAGCGCTTAGGCGTTAATTGTGTGTTTTTCCACCGCCTTGCGCTTATCGACCAAAGCGCATGCTTATGCGTGATTATGCATGATTAAGCATAGTTATGCGCAATGCGTTTTGCCAACGCCTAGAGCCTAGGGCGCTTAAGCGCCGCTTAGGCGCCTTTTTTAACTATGATTGCTTTGCTCTTGTATCACTGTATTCTTGATACAAACCTTTTTTTAACTTGAAGGATCCAATCGAAACTCCAATGGCACAGCAGGTATGTTCACGCATGTTTCTTTAACAGGTTTGGTCTTATCAATAGCTCTTTTGATTTCAATTTCAATTGTGTATACAGTTGACTTTCATATCATGCACATTACTAGCATCACAACAGAGCCAATAGTGTTGTTGTACATGTAGACCCGTGGTACCCATCTGAAATCTTGTTGTGTCGTGTAGTTTCCCACGCTTTGTATTCTTTCACTGCTGCTTTGTCTTGAACTGATATGATTTGAACTGTGTCTCTATTTCGATTTGGCAAGACAATGCAAAGTGACCATAGGACATAGATATATGTTTGTTTGATGCTTTTATTATGTACTAGTACTTGGCAATAGAAGACTTGGTAGTTTAATCCTGTCCACCTTACTAATGAACTGGTTCACGAAATGAGTTTCATATACTAGTACATGCTAAACTTGTTATGTGTCCGCTTGTTTCTTCTTTTAGAATCTTGTGAATATTGGGGAAGAGTGCCTTATTAAGCAATGGTAAAGGAAGTAATGCAGATAAGGTTCAGGATAGTGACACATCCTTGTTGGTCTCCAACAGAGCTGATAAAACAACTAAGGAAGACTATCTTGAAGACAGGGAGACAACCCCAAAGTGCTGTCTTGGTTTAGTGTTCGAGTTACTGGCCACTACCGCTTGCACAAGCTATTCAAACTCACTGTCTGAATCAGTTCGGTTTCTTGAGTCTCAACTACAAGCTGAAAGACATCGATCGGCTGTGCTGCGACAAGAAGCGGAAGGACTGCGGAAGTCCCTGGAGCATTCAGATGCATACTTTCTGGTGCAACAACAAGCGTTGGAGGATTTTAGCGCCAAACAGGACAAAGCTAATAAGCTTGCTAAGCTTATTGCCCGGCATGGTGGATACCGGGATAACGTTTCTTGAGCTCTTCCGAAGTTGTTTGATTATGCTCTTGTTTTGTTGCCGCGTTTATTTGTACTGGTGGCCAATTTTGACGGCCAGTGTATGTAATATGCTGCTTTGTTCCCTATATTTGCACTGGTGGCGAACTTTGATGCCCAGTGTATGTAATATGTGTAATATTGGTAATAGGCTAGCCTTAATTGCTTGCTTATTTATTTCCTTATTGTCTTGTTTAGTTGTTTGCTTGTAGTCACTGCAGTTCTTTTTCTGTGTTTTTCTAGTGGCCACAATAGCCTATTTTTGGTAACTAGGCCGAAATAATCATGCCAACACACGGATTGTTGTAACCATGGGCCTCCTGCAGGCCGTATGATCCATGGGCCTTCGTCCGGCTGTAGGATCCATTGGCCTTCTATACGGGCCGTAGGATCCATCGGCCTTCTATACGGGCCTTAGGGTCCATGGGCCTTCTACGGGGCGTAGGGTCCATGGGCCTTCTACGGGCCGTACGACCCATGGGCCTTCTACGGGCCGTAGATCCATGGGCCTCATACGGGCCGTAGATCCAAAGGGCCTTCTACGGGGCGTATCATCATTTCGCCAATCATGGGCCGTACAATTCGTGGACCATAACGGGCCGTTAATAGGCCGTATTTGATAACTCTATGAAAACAGCCCAATGGGTTTTTTTTGACATGAAAACATCCCAACGTATTAACGGTCCGCAAACGGGCCGACTGTAACGACGGGTTGAATTTGGCCCACAAGCAGAAAATGACGAACGGATTTGTATGTAACGAATCTGCAAATGAGCCCAAGAATCAATGGGCCATGAGAAGGCCGAAGATAACTTGGGCTAGAAACGGCCCAATAGAATAACGGGCGTTAATGGGTATAAAGTGATACCTTTATTCATTACGGGCGATTTCACCACGAGCCGTTAATGGGCCAAGAGTTACAAAGGGCCTCATATGGGCCGAAAGAAGTCATGGGCCACACATGGGCCGGAAGTTAAAACGGGCTGGAATCATATTGGACGGCCTAGATGACGCTACTGGGCCTAATTCGGATAGGGCGTAACGGGCCCTCGGTTAGCGGGCTGTAAATGGGCTATATGCGAACAGGCCGTTAACAGGCTTTCCGTGGGCCGGCCCGCCACCTTTTGACCAAGTCAAACGGGCCGGCCTTTTCACAAGAATGGGCCTCTGTTGGGCCATGCCACGTGTCGCCGTATCATAGGCGCCTTCGGTCCAATGAGCGGATGACATCTATCCCAACGGTGAGCCGACACGTGTTTCCTCTAGCAAATGATGATTTTACACGTGGAAAATCCCCATTGGTCGGGGCTGTCAACAGGTTATTGGATCCAAAACCCGACCCGATAGCTTAACGGCGTTCCGTTACGGTGGATGCCACGTGTCGGTCACCCTTGACGAAAGAACTTCTGTGACGCGCGATTTATCGTCATGGAAGTGGACACTTCCGTGATGATAATTTTGGTAATGTCATGGAACACTTCTCTGACGACACGGTATGACTATCTTGATTACATCGCCATAAATTTGTCATGGATGTACATGCATGACAAAAAACGTGACCTACTGTGACAAACACGTATCATCACAGAAGTGTATTTTTTTGTAGTGGCTGAGACCCAGCGCACCCAATGGGTTGTCGATTCACCTTCTTCTTGGACACAAGCGGCTAAATCCACAATTGACATGGGCTGCTTGCACGTGTCTTTGAAATTCTGGATAAACCGGGCCTTTAACTCGGCCCATGATCCAATGGAGTTAGTTGGCAAACTTTTTAGCCAAGTACGAGTTGTTCCCTCCAACATCATGGTGAAGTATTTAGCACATGCAGCATCGTCAACGTCCAACATTTCCATCTCCATCTCATAGCTCTCAATCCATGATTCGGGGGGTAAGTCGTCAGTGTAATTGGGCACTTTATGGGGACCTTTGAAATCCTTAGGCAGCCGCACATTACGTAAAGACGGGGTGAGATAGGGCACCCCCAAAGAACTCAAAGCAACACCTGGTTCCACTGAAGTTGTTGGACGAACCGGAGTAAGCTGACGGGCCACGTACTACGCCGCTAGCTCGGCTTCTCGACATGCTCTACCGTGATCCACCATGTTCTGAGCATTAGCACCACCGCCCGCCGTATTATGCCCACGGGGCGGGTTACGATTCCGCGCACTGCTTGACACAGCCGGTTCATCAATATGCCTGCTGTAACTCCGGCTTGGGCGGGGGGTGGAATGAATCCTCTCGCGGCTTTACGAATAAGCCTGCTGCTGAGTCAAGGCTGTCTGAAGGAGCTCTCTAGCCCGTCGCGTCTCAACCACTACTGGGGACTCGCCTTCGACTGGGAGAGCTGCCAATCATGAAGCGGCGGCGACTATGTTATCCAAAGGGTTAGAGTAATGACTCGGAGGCGTTGGTATGTGTTGTGACGGGACATTATTCTGACGAGGCGGATCCATCATGCGCGGCTGAACTGGCGCCCCCGTTCCAGGTGCTTCCACCCGGTTTGCCACTGGCTGGTTACTGGTTCCTGCTCCTGGCATGTTAAAGAGATTCCTTGACTCAAAAACCGGAGGCAGGTGAGACCGGTACCTTCTCGTCATGACATCATTTGAAGCGTTTTGATCTAACATAAGCCGGTAAGCCTGTGCATCCAACTCGGCCCGCTCTGCAGCCATCCTGGTGTCCACAGCTGCCAGGTTTGCCTTGGCTTGAGCTATCTGATCCTTCACTTTCGCAACTTCCGCGTTATGCTGATCCTGATTCACCAGGTTAACCTCTGCCGCCAGCAGCGTTGCCGAAGTGTCAAATAAGTCGGACAAAACCTGAGCCGGCAGTCGCACAGGGCCTCCTGCCCCAGCTGCTGTCACCGCTGCTGACCCGGAGATCATCGATGCTGCAGTCAAAGAGTGCTTCACTGGCTGTGTACCGGCCATGAAGATCGCAACCCGGCTCGGCGGATCGAAGGGGTCCGAAATACTGTCGCCATCGGAACAGCCCCCAAGCCGGTCGTCTTGCAGTTGGTACAATGACTCGGTCTCTCCGGTAGATGACTCGTCATCGGAGTAAATGACGGTTTCATCACCAGATGTTGATCTGTTCTCAGATTCCACTCCATGAATGAATCCCACGAAGGCATGCTTCATGGCAGGCTGAACCCGAGCGGGTCTCGCACGCTGAGCCGTTTCGACGATGTCGGTGCAGATGTCCGGCTCAGGGCCCGGTTCGCCGATCTTGCCAATGAAGACATGAATTCCGCTGAAGGGGACCCAGTACCCGTACTCAATTGAGCCGGCCTCGGGGCCCCAGCCTGGATCGTCGATGTAGAGCTTGCCGTGACGACTCTTGGTCATCCGGCCCACAGCGTATCCCTTGAGCCCTTCAAAGTTGCCCTCTAAGAACTTGAAACCATCGTGCGATAGCCCCACGGTGGGCGCCAACTGTCGTGGTTTTGTCACGGCAGATGTCCTAGTGTGAGGACTTAGTCGTGGAGCCATCGCAACATAGTTAACTTAAAGGGGTTAAAGCGGGACAAAGGACACAAAGAGTTTATACTGGTTCGACCCCTTGCGGTGAAGGTAAAGTCCTAATCCAGCTGAGGTGGTATTGCTAGGGTTTCGATGACCATGGTGGCTCTCGATCTATTGTTTCTTGTCCCTAAATAGTCGCCGGGTCGTCCCTTTATATACACAGGTTCACGCCCAGCGGTTTATAGAATCCCGGCCGGCTCATAAACGTGTCCGGCTCGGTTTCTACCCTTTCCTATCTTACAACACAAGTTATACATCATATGGCGGTTTACATTTACGGGCCCTAATCCGCCTTTGGGCCTTGGGCCTTCTTGTTAAATCTCCTCCGTAAAGCGCCATACTCTTTGTCTTCGTGGGCTTCAATATGAATAACTCACCATGAGTATAACCCAGCCCTTCCTGGGCGGTTTATGTTCAATAGTTATATCCACAACAATACTCAAGCGTACATAGTTCGATCCATCCCACATCTCATCTCACATGCGGCCGGCACGATCCTGAAGCTTCTCCAGGTACTTAGCGTACGTGTTGTGCGCCACCCTGCGAGAATACTTCTGCTTGAAGGAGGCAACGACCCATCCTCTTGCATGCGCCAGAACACTTAGATACGCGGCATGAATCTTGTGGTTGCAAAATGGGCATCTGTAGCCGTTGTTCCAGGTCCTAATACGCCTGTTATGCATTCCCACATAAAGCTCCCTCAGGATTCGCATCTTGTACCTCCTCTAGGCATCTTCATCCTCGCTGTCCACATCTCCAGACAGCACCTATACATATAGTAAAACAAATTTGGCATCAAATCACTGATTACATGCCGTGAAGTAGGATTAGGAATTTATGGCTATTCATTTATACATATTCAGAGATTATGGTTCGATTTTTAAGCACAGTCGTCTATGTACAGACCAATCTTGAAGAAAATAATGGCACAAACATATGTAGGTCATTCAAAATCAATTGTCAAGTCACGGCTAGGAATTATTAGCACGAACACTAACCCTAGTCGATTACTAGCAGAAATCATTTGCACAGATGAAACAACTAATCACTTATCACTGTACCATTCAAACAATCAATACACTACACGGATCTAACAAAACTTACTCAGATTTCATGGATTGGGAGAACATAACCACAAGATTTCTATTCCAAAAAGGGGGAGGCAGGAGTAACCGGAGAAACCCTATGATCTATTTGACACATAAATGGGTTTTTGCTTGAGTTTTCTTTTTCGTGGCTTTGTGGTCTGGAAACTAAAGAAGATGCCCTCTTATTTGTTTCCAGAGTGGCTTGTCATACCCAAATCTTCCCTAGACCCTGTCATTTTCATCCTAGCTCAAATCCCAATATTCTTTTTATTGGGAATATTCCTCTTCTATTAAAGGAATAACCCAATTTGCCTTAGGTTGTGAAGCAACCTATATTTCTCTCACTCCTAAAATTCCCAAATAATTCTCATAAATTTTTTGGTTCATATCTTTCTCAAATATGGCAAAATATTTCATTTGTCATGTTTATCATCATGCTCAATTAATTCATTTCCTATTTTGTCCTGAATGGCAGAATGTGAAGCAAGTGCCATTTACCTTTTCCCAATTGACCTAAAACTCCTTGGACACCTTTTCCTGTCCATATCATTGCCACATGCCAATGTGCAACCTCATTTGCCTAGTAAATATTCCTGAGCAATTTTTCAAAGTTCCTGTCTGAGGGAAGTGGTTGTGAAGGAAGTACAAGCTAGGCATATCCAAATGAGTTGCCATTTTGCATGATCCCTCATATCATCATATCATAGCCCTCCACCAAAGTATAGCTCATTTCATGCCTCCATATGAGCTCACCTTCAATTCTTTGATTCTGTCCAAAATTTCAGTTTGTGAAGCAAGTATATTTTATCTTGCTCCATTATGGCTGCCAATTTTTCTAGGCCTTCTATTATCCATATAACTTACCTCCACCCATTTTGTGCATGTTTCATCTAGCCATTTTTCCTCTAGAATGTTTGCAAGTTTCTGGTCAGTGAAAATGTTTGTGAAGGAAGTGCCATTTTGGTTTATCCAATTTGTATGAAACATTTTGCAGAATCTTCATATGGAAAAATAAGCCTTCCTTGCCAAAGTTCAGCTCAAGTGGCTATTCCATTTGAGAGCATCATCATGATCTTTATTCTGGACCAGATTTGGCAGTTGCAAAGCAACTCCATTAATCCTTGATCCAAACCCCTCCATAGTTACCAGGATGTAAGTCCTTCTTTACCTCAACCTCCCAGACAACTCCATTTGACCCAATCACATCCCTGTTGAGCAGAAGTACACGATCAAGTTTACTGCAGTAAACTTCAGAGGTTGATTACCAGCTAATCATTTATCTTTTAACCAAACTACCACCATAGTTACAACCTAATTTGGAAGGAAGATCTTCTAGACAACATTTTGGGTGCTGTTGAGCATTGAATGCCCTCATTCACGTGGTGACCACGACAATGGCGTGCCTGTGCATGCGCTACTGCGCAGCGATGGCAGCGTCGAGCGCCGTTTACGCTTCATCTGCTTCCCCTAAATGCGTCTTAGCGCGCGTGAGCATGTCAATTGTCTTCCTCTCGTCATCGCCGATCACCTGGACCCCTCTCCCCCTCCGTCTGCTTCCTCACCGACGCAAGCCGCCGCGCGTCCACGAGCACACAGTGCCGACCGAGCTTTAATGGCGTTCGGCCACTTCTCCCTGCGCCCCCTTGGCCTCCTCTGCCCCGTGAGAGCCTCCACTGCTCCTCCTACGTCGTCTACCTCCGAGCTCGCGAGCGAGGGCACGCGTCCGCGGCGCCGGACACGCGTCCGTGGCGACGCCAGCGCGACACCTTGTACCGCGTCTATATAAACCAACCCGGAGCCACCTCGAACGCACGAGCAGCCTAGCCTCACTCTCTAAGCCTCCCCGACCTCTCCCACGAGCTCGAGGAGCTCCCTGTGACCACCATCGCCACCATGGCCGCCGCGGTGCTCTGCTCAAATTCAAGCAGCCCCGACCTCCCCTCCCTCTCTAGCCACCACCAGATCCATCCCCGGAGTTCGGCGCATCGCCCCACCCCCTCACCCTCGCCGGAGCACCTTATCATTCTTGTTAGTTCTGATTTTCCCTCACCACCGAACCGCAGCCGTGCCCTGCTTCGTCTCCTCGCGGTTACCTTGCCCCTCCCCGGCGTCTGTGCTGCTCCAGGACGGGTGCGGCGTTCCTTCCCGCGCTCGCCGGTGCCCGCACCTCGGCCGGAGGTGGCCAGGAGCAGCGGGGCCAGCGCCGGCCGAGGCCTCCCTTGCCGCTCCTCTGTTTTCTGTCGGGGGAGATGAGAGGAGGAAGAAGGAGCCAGGAGGAGAGGGAGTGGATAAGGCGGGACCCGCCCGTCAGCTGCACAGCGCCCAAGGCCCCCACTGCCACGCTGGATAAATGGAAGCGTACTTCCCAGGAGTACATTTTCGACTTCAGAAAGCGTGTTCCTCTCCTTCTTTGGTCCATAACGCGCTTTCCTCTCTGGAAAGCGTATTTCTGAGAAAAGCGCCTTCTGTTTTTCTGTCCAGGCCCTGTTTGAAAATATTTTCATTATAGAAAGGTCCCTGGCAGAAAACACTTCATATCTTTTTAACCACAACTCCAAATGAGGTGATTCCAAAGCCCACTTCTTCGTTTAAATCCGAGCCCGTTCTGTTGGTATCATTTTCAATATGGTTTGACACTGTGAAAATGACCTTTTTTTCCCTTGCACGTAAACAGCCCCTCCGAGAGAACTGTTTCCGGCAAATCTTTCCGCGGCTTCACCGCACTTCTCCCCGGTGCCTTCTTCATCCCCAGGCAAGCCACAATACCCATTTTCATGATAGTCATGCAGTAGCTATGGTTTTCAACTTGAATATTTATTAAATGATTGCTTGTTTAAAATATGGTTATCGTTGTTTCGGTAATGTTTCTGGGTTAGTGCTTACTTGCTTGCTATGTTGTTATGCACCTGGTTATCATGCCCTGCTAGTTGCTAGTATTACTTTCATATTGCCATGCTTGATAGTCGTACATGTTGGGTTGGTCATGCTCTTCGGTGCATGACTAACATCGGTTACCGAGTACTGTTAATATGCATTGTTCCTTTACTACTAGTTGGTCAAGTGTTTACTCGATAATGTTATTGATGAGTTCTTGCATGTTATTTATGGTTGATGCTAATAGTCATGTTATGCTATGAGTAGGGTTGTACTTGTAATATTTATGCTCGTCATTATGCCATGTTCAGTTGGAGATTATTCATAGTTGATATGGTGAATAGTTATGTTGCATCCCATGCTTATGTTGATATCATGCTCATGCTTTGTATATGCATCATGTTATTTTATCATGGCTTAGCATATTGCATTCAAGTTTAACCGGATTAAATTGAACTTGAACAACTGTTGGCGGAGTCATGGTGCCACCAGATCAAAATTGACCAGTGCAACCACGCTTACCTTATGGGAAGGTCCTAACTGGGTCTATTGGCGTGCATCTCGCCGGTGCCTCCCACGCGGGAAGGTTATGGGCGTGCTTACCCTGATCAGGTAGGCGGACATAACCTTGTGTGCCCGTTGTTTTTATTTTTATGGATCCAGTCCCCGAGTGGGAGTGTTTTGACCACAACGGTGGTCGGGGTGTCTTTGGTAGACACGAGGCCACCCAGGACTAGCCCAGTTGGGAGTGGGTCAAAGTGGCCGGGAGATTGTCACGGCAATAGATCGGTTTTGTCGGAATGCCGTTGGTCCACCCAAATGGGAGTGCGAGGCCATGGCTTCCGTGGTGTGGGTACAGTGTGCTAACCTCTGCAGAGTGTGTATATTAAATCTACCGATAGCCGCACCCACGGATAAGGGCCTAGTTCGTGTCGGTCCCACCGTGAGTCAACAGTATTAATAATAACTTGATAAATGTCAACCCCGGTTTTATGATGAGATAAGTTGGTTGTGATCGCCGGAATGGTTACCGTTTGAGACCAAGTGTTGGTCATGGTTGTGATCGCTGGAATGATCATCGTGGTATCAAGGATACCGAGTTGTTGGATATTCGTGATGTTGTGCGAGAGTCATGGGTAAAGATCATGCTCCTTGTGGTCATTCAATGATTACCACGGTATTGTTTATACCAAGCTTGATTTGATCCTGAGATGATCGTGTGATATCCGAGGTTGGTAAGTGCTGCATGTGATGGTTACGTAGTAACCCGAGCAGAATAAATAGTGCATATAGTGTCATCATGTTGCATGCTAGTATCGTCAGATTCAATGTTCATGCCATGTTCATATTATTCTAGCTCTATCAGGTTCATGTTGCCTTTGGATTCTATGAGAACCTGGAATTAACTTCCAGACCCTCCTGTGTATGTTTGTCAACCCCAAGATCATTGTTGACAACACAGTGAAATGATATCATTGCAGAATACGTAAAAGCATTTCAAGTAGTATATTTGTCACAAGACATACCTAGTGAGATGTCTCATGACATTTACAATCAGAAAACAGCGGAAAGTAAAATGCATAGTGACTCCATCTTAGCCACAGGCAGTCGATGTAGTCCACGTGACCTCACTCCTACGGATCGCCATAGTTGTCATAGTCATCACCTTCGTCTTCATGGAACTCTGTTGTCAACAAAATCATTGCCATGAGTACATTACATACTCAACATGCCTCCCACGGGGAAGGACCTAATAGCTACATGTGGCTCCAAAGGAAGGTTGTATGGCTCATTTGCATAAAAGCTAATTTTGTTTGAAATAACATAGTACTTGGATAATAGCAGTTTTAGATGAAAACATGTTTTATCTCCAGAATAACTTTCATCAAAGTGAGGATCCTCGATCAACTCACACTCTTCACAGGTTCCAAGAATAGGGGCAAAGAGGGAATAAGCAAGACAGGTCCCGTACGTCAAGAAAGATTCATGTGTTGTCCATGACCGTGGACACGGCTATTCGAATAGTTTTACACTCTGCAGAGGTTGTACACTTTACCCACACGACACAATCCTGACTTGTTGCCACAAGTGGCCGCTGGTATAGTACTCCATTTGGTGTACCGGCAGGGCGATTATGACGAGGTCTTTGGACTAGATCCCCCAAAGATTTGACATGCCCACCGGGTCTGGCTCACGGAACTGAGAGTACGTCCTCAAACCGGTCCCCCCATCTGTGCCGAGGATACTCCTCGCAAGGCAGCTATCCCATCTGCGGTACGGCGACATCGACACCTAAGGCTGACTAGCTTACTTGACCAAGCCAGTGCCCATATAGCATGTGGCTGTACTGTTATCACAATCTTCAAATCCAAGACTTATTAGGCCTTAAGCGGCACAGGGCATCGATTGCCCCCTTCAACTCGTGAAGGGCAGCCAATCGCTCCTTCAATCCTTGATTCAGCTGTCGCCCGCACCAGTATTCAGATGGTAAGTTTCACCCAGAGTAGAAGAGGATAGAGAAGGTCAACAAAGGCCAACTAGCCTAGCTCGGCGTTAAGTTTCAACTGTCAATGACTTAGAGGTCATTCAACAAGGCACCTATAGGGTGATAAGCATGGCTAAGCATTTCTACTCTACCAGAACCTTATACTTCTACTCAGGTGTCAAGTAAATAGGCGACAAGTGGATCAAGGTAATGTGTCAATGGACACGCTAGCTACGAGAATTAAAATAGCATGCATATAGTAACAATAAAACTCAATGCAATTTTGTAAACCATAGGATAAGTATGATCAAGAAGGAGGCATGCCTTCGTTGTTGAGTCCTTCTTCGGTAACCTGTTTCTGTCCATGTCCAACACCGTCGTCACTCCCTACTCATCGTAATGATAGCAAAAGACAAACAAATAAATACCAAAGCAATAGCAAATCCAAATAACATCCAAAAAAATTTAAGCGTGGGTGGATAGCAAGATATATATTGATCAGATGGAGATTCCAAAAGGAGATAGCATGATTGGAAGGTAAGCAGAGGACTTAATGAATTGACATGGTTTAGGTTGACATGGCTAAGGAAGGCTTGGAGATCAAGACTAACATCCCGATACGAAATATGCTACTAAACATTAGTAGTGCCCACTACACATCGGTTAACTATATATGAAACTACTATATAACAAACACAATGACAACAACACACATTGAATGGAACCAACATATGCATTTTAACTACACAATCACAACATGGCATTATAAATGTAAAAGATAACCACAAATAAATATTTAGATGGAACCTAAATATTTGTAATGGTCAATAGTAGCCAAACATTTGCATCAACTACATAATAATTCGAAAGGCAATAGTTACGCAAGACAAACAAACAAACATTACAAACCATACTAGTTAAGCAATCAAACAACACTCAACAACATGAATTGAATTGACCTAGGTCTAACCCTATAACATTATTAATATAAAATAGGATCAACTCTATTATGACAAACCAAGTCATTTGTCAAACAATTAACAAGAAACTGTACAAGACATGGAACAAAAGAGTGAACTACTATCCAGGCATGATATGATTAAGATTAATAATCAACCACAAGTAAATATTTGGATGTATCCAAATATTTATAATGGTTAACAATAGGAAAAGACTAAACACCAATCATAACAACTATTAGCAAGCATTTCTATGACAAAAGACAAACCAATTCTATCACAAAACTAATTGGAAAATTAAATAACCAGACACATCATACAAGGCATGTGAGTATAGAATCGTGAAGAGGTCTTATCTAATAACACAAGCATTAAACATATGAGTGACCATGAGAAGACACTTAAACTAGGACACTCTTTATAATAAAGGAAACAACTAATATCCAAATGACCTCTAGCAAAAAGATTACCACAACATGATTAACAACAAAGCAACAATGTGCACTAAGCATATGAGAAAGACACAACTCAATTATTGAAAGGTAAACTATCCTAATCATGTGATGAGCTAATGCAACATGTGCCAAACACTCATAAAACTAACATCAGACAAGTCAAGCATATATGAGCAACACAAGTACAACTATAACACATGAAAGATAACTAGCATGACTTGATGTCTAGACTTAGGCATACCACAAATGCAACAGTAAGCTAAACCAGATATGATGCTAAGCATAGATGATCATGACATGAGATACCAAAATATGCTACTAATAAAATGCAACGTCTAACTATGAGATAACCTAGTTGATAACAAGTGACCTAAAGATCAAGCACGACGTTAGCATACAACACTACCATGCTAGTTATGATAAATGAGAACATGGAAGCATACTAAGCACGTATAAAAGTATACAACTATCATCTCATCAACCAAATCAACATGTGTTATAGAAGCATGAATAACAAGATGACATGCATTTCCTATCTAGTACGCCATACACTTGCAAGTACATAGATAGCTAGACAACTTAGGCATGATCTAGTACCTGAATTGCTACGCACATGCTATACAACCTAATTATGCAATCACAATAACATGACATAGTATTGATAAAGCACAATTTACTCAATAGAAGAATGTATGAGACCAACAAACTACTATCATGTATATCTAACAATTAAAGGCTAACCAATGCATGACCATAATATACAAACTAGCAATGATATACCACATGTAGCCATATAACCAAAATATGCATTATACTTTGAGTAAGTAGTAACATGGCATGTTTAGCAACTAAGCATGTGCGACTACCATCCTAGGTAAACAAAACATCTAGGATAATTAACAAGAAGTATAAATTAAATTCTATGATACAAGCAATAACAATACAATTCTGAATCATGACATGAAGCAACCAACCACATAAAATAATGGATAACAAACATCTACAAAACAAGAGGATCATCTAGGCAATAGTATATTATGTGACAAGAAACACAATGGTTTGTTCTCAAATAAGAAAGCATATCATTTGGCTTCTAGCATAAAAGAACTATGCAACAACACGTATGAAAAAATGTGAACATCGATCATAGACATGACAATGATTTCGAACCAATAGAACAAACATGCGACATGGATGGAAATGAATATTTAAACCATATCTAAGATATCAGCATGCTAATCAAAATTAAATAATCAAGACATCAAGTATTTCATAATTAAAGAAATCAAGCAAAAACAATAATTCTACAAGGTTCTACGCACGGAGAATATCACTAGAAATCTATACACATTTTTAATATAGAACAACAAACAGTACCAAATATTTCTAAAATAATAAATAAAAGATTTCATAAATAATAATCTAAATCTAATTAAAATAATAACACCCGCCAAGCACGTACGAACAATGATAATCAAATACACCAATCAACTTGTACACGTGGTAAACATTCACAAACACTTGTACACTCGCATAACACAAGGCTACAAAATTATATGATATTTAGTAACTCAAAATCAATCTATATTAAAAACACAAAGTAGTACACATGACTATAATTCATAAATATTAGTACGCATGCATAAAAGGGAAATACGTGCTAACACAAATTATCGAGCCGAAACATTGTACAAGTATTTTTGCAATTTAAACAAGAGTAAACTAAATCTAGTAAATTATACGTTACTCCTAACAATATGAAATAACTAGGAGCGACTCCTAGGCATATCATGAGCATACGATAAATAACATATTTAACAAACAAAACGAATATCACCAATCAATTAACAATAAAATCTACAGTACATCCAGTTGACCAAACAAGTAATCTAACACCTCCATGGGGTTACGAAGATCCTAGGGAATATTTCATCTATGGGGCATGAACTCATATGATGAACAAAAATAAATAAACAAGTGAAAGTCGTCGGATGGCCTTTGATTTTGGATGCGAGTAATAACGACAAGGCAGGGCTGAACCATGATGTCTAACAGAGGAAAAAGGTCTAGGAAAGTAAGCCTGCAAAAGTAATTGAAGAAGTGCTCACCGAGTTTGACGGAACGGTGTGATGAACTTGACAAATAGTGTACGCGGACATGTAAAATTCTTCGTGTGCGGTTGACGGAACGTGTTCCTTCTTCTCTGAATGGAACCACGACATGGAGCAGGACTTTCGAGCGCAAGGGTTTGGATGGAGGTGTGGTGAGTCGCCGGGAACAAAGCTCTCGTGTCCATGGAGCAGCAGCAGTTTGAGGAGGGTTCTTGGTAAAACAAAGATGGGAGAAGGCAGGAGGGCTGAGAGGAATGAAAGAGGAGATTGGGGCGCTCGTCCATGTACTCACGGATTTGGAAACGGTGAAGTATTAAGGAAGTTAGAGGAGGGGTGCATGGTGGGTGTAGGTTTTCTCTTCTCTGTAATGGGTGGGCGTGTAAGCGTGGGTGAAAGAAGGAGATGAAGTGATCGAGGTGGAAGAAGAGGTGGAGGCGCACGATAAGGCCTTTCAGTTTTGGAAACCGATGGGTTTATGGGAAATAGAAGGAGAGGAGGAATCATGGCTGTTGACGTTTCCTTTCTGTAGGATTGAGGTCGCTCTGCTGGGTGAGATGGGCCAAGTGGATGGAAGCCCATGTGGAGAGGAGGGGAGGAGAAAGAAAAGAAAGAAAACAAAAAATAGATGGGCTAAGCCCTTGCTACTTAGACAGGAAAAAAAATAACAGTGGCTCAACTCAGGGAAGAGAAGAGAGATGTACATATGCATGTATTGGTGGATTTGTCTAATAAACAATGTACGTGTGAAAGAAGTATGAGTAAGATATGTGAACTATTCAAATGGTAGAACGTATCTAATCGTCCGATGGAATTTGGCCGAGATTGATAAAATGAAAAGAATTTGATTTCCTTTTTAGGAAATATAGAGAATGAAAAGAAGCTCGAGCAATCAAACGAATTTCAGTAACCCAAAGAAAATTCAAGGCGCATATATAAATATGCCAAAGAAGAGAAAATAAAGCCCGACTAAAAGAAAAGAACTAAACTAAAATTTTAATTTAGGTTCATGTTAGTTCAAATTAAATCCTTCAAATTATAAAAGTCCAATTTAAGCTTTGTTAACAAAAAAATGAAATTTTCTCGCCCTGATTTTTTTGGAAAACTTTTCTTAAACATTCCGAGAATTGGGATGTTACAGATCTACCCCCCTTAAAAGGAATCTCGACCCCGAGATTCAGGCTGACTAAAGAGAATGGGTTTGGGTTAGCTTCGTCTTCGACACAGTTCTTCTCAGAAACTTGTCGAATCACAGTTCATTCTGAACTTGGTGAAAGGCGGCTTTGGTGTCTTGATTGGAGATACTTCGATTGTCGATACTTTATCCAGCTTGCTCAAGGCTTGGAAGCAGTCCTTCGGCCTTGGACGATGGTAAGTCTCATAGCTTCTCTCCCGTTGAACATTCTTCAGTCTTGCCCTTCATCTTTGGGTGATGCTTTGGTACGGCAGGAGTCATTGAACTTTCCTTCTGGTTGAACTTATAGTAGTTGTAGTGAAGGTCTTGAAATCTTCGTATTCTTTGCCAATGAAGGTCTTAAAATCTTCAGTCTCAACATGAGTAATCGTACTACCCCCTTAAAAGAGGTTTTCCATAAGGTTCACTTTGATTATAGATCTCCAAGTGGTTGTTGTGGCTTCCTTGCTCGCAAAGTGTCTTCCAGGGTTTATAGAGAAGAGAGAAAAGCATAAAGATGAGTAATAGAATCCTACAAAAGGCGGAGATACCCAGAAGATAGACAAAAGATAACACTCAGATAATCATGAAACTATCCACATATAACTCAAAAGCAACTCATTTTGGTAAATATGGTTTTAGTATGACTGCATAGGAGAACACCAAAAATATGCAGACAATACTCACACAAGAAAGGTTTTGTCTCCAAGCTACGAGTTCTATCACTACAAGGGTGTTAACCAACCTAATCCTATATGGCTGGTCACAATAAATCTTGGGGCAAATCTTCGACGTTGACGATTGGATCATGATCGATGGTTGTTGCTTTCTTGAGGTCTCGAGGTGTCTTCTCTTGGAAAACATGTTGCTACTCAAAGCTCCAGGGGTTGAAGTTATCTTGAAATTCTTGGCACATTGTGTGAAGCTTCTGACTTTTCATCACTAAGGGCAGGGGAAAGGGTTTCACATGCTACAAAGAAGATGGTAGAGAAGTAGAGTTTAAATTTCAATTGAATAAGATGAGATGACAATAGCAATAGCGAAGGAGAAGAGTACGAGAATGATCCTTTTTAATATAGTCCTTCTTATAAAAATAGTCCCTAAGGCTTTCCATTCTAACTAAGGCCACGTGACTAGGTCGACATCGGCTCTGATACCACTTCTGTGAGAACCTGGAATTAACTTCCAGACCCTCCTGTGTATATTTGTCAACCCCAAGATCATTGTTGACAACACAGTAAAATGATATCATTGCAGAATACGTAAGAGCATTTCAAGTAATATATTTGTCACAAGACATACCTAGTGAGATGTCTCATGACATTTACAATCAGAAAACAGCGGAAAGTAAAATGCATAGTGACTCCATCTTAGCCACATGCAGTCGATGTAGTCCACGTGACCTCACTCCTACGGATCGCCATAGTTGTCATAGTCATCACCTTCGTCTTCATGGAACTCTGTTGTCAACAAAATCATTGCCATGAGTACATTAAGTACTCAACATGCCTCCCACGGGGAAGGACCTAATAGCTACATGTGGCTCCAAAGGAAGGTTGTATGGCTCATTTGCATAAAAGCTAATTTTGTTTGAAATAACATAGTACTTGGATAGTAGCAGTTTTAGAAGAAAACATGTTTTATCTCTAGAATAACTTTCATCAAAGTGAGGATCCTCGATCAACTCACACTCTTCACAGGTTCCAAGAATAGGGGCAAAGAGGGAATAAGCAAGACAGGTCCCGTACGTCAAGAAAGATTCATATGTTGTCCATGACCATGGACACGTCTATTCGAATAGTTTTACGCTCTGTAAAGGTTGTAAACTTTACCCACACGACACAATCCCGACTTGTTGCCACCAGTGGCCGCTGGTATAATACTCCATTTGGTGTACCGGCAGGGGGATTGTGACGACGGTGTTGGACTAGATCCCCCAAAGATGTGACATGCCCACTGGATCAAGAAGAAGGAAGGGTTACGTCTTCTCTGAATGGAACCACGACATGGAGCAGGACCTTCGAGCGCAAGGGTTTGGATGGAGGTGTGGTGAGTCGCCGGGAACAAAGCTCTCGTGTCCATGGAGCAGCAGCAGTTTGAGGAGGGTTCTTGGTAAAACAAAGATGGGAGAAGGCAGGAGGGCTGAGAGGAATGAAAGAGGAGATCGGGGCGCTCGTCCATGTACTCACGGATTTGGAAACGGTGAAGTATTAAGGAAGTTAGAAGAGGGGTGCATGGTGGCTGTAGGTTTTCTCTTCTCTGTAATGGATGGGCGTGTAAGCATGGGTGAAAGAAGGAGATGAAGTGATCGAGGTGGAAGAAGAGGTGGAGGCGCACGATAAGGCCTTTCAGTTTTGGAAACCGATGGGTTTATGGGAAATAGAAGGAGAGGAGGAATCATGGCTGTTGATGTTTCCTTTCTGTAGGATTGTGAGCGTACAGAGAGGGAGGAGAAGAGAGGTCGCTCTGCTGGGTGAGATGGGCCAAGTGGATGGAAGCCCATGTGGAGAGGAGGGGAGGAGAAAGAAAAGAAAGAAAACAAAAAATAGATGGGCTAAGCCCTTGCTACTTAGACAGGGAAAAAAATAACAAAGGGCTCAACTCAGGGAAGAGAAGAGAGATGTACATATGCATGTATTGGTGGATTTGTCTAATAAACAATGTACGTGTGAAAGAAGTATGAGTAAGATATGTGAACTATTCAAATGGTCCGATGGAATTTGGCCCAAGATTGAGAAAGGGAAAAGAAATTGATTTCCGTTTTAGGAAATCTAGAGAAGGAAAAGAAGCTCGAGCAATCAAGCGAATTTCAAAGAACTCCAAAGAAAATTCAAGGCATATATAAATATGCAAAAGAAGAGAAAATAAAGCCCGACTAAAAGAAAAGAACTAAACTCAAATTTTAATTTAGGTTCACGTTAGTTCAAATTAAATCCTTCAAATTATAAAAGTCCAATTTAAGCTTTGTTAACAAAAAAAATGAAATTTTCTCGCCCTGATTTTTTTGGAAAAGTTTTCTTAAACATTCCGAGAATTGGGATGTTACAGATTCTTAGTGCCTATGATGATTATTTTCATGACGGTATCTGGTATTTTTTTATAGTATTACTTTGGATGTCATGTCATGTTGTTATAAGGATCTCATGTTAATTCCTGCTTAACCTGTAATTGCCATGCTGTTGTTTGTCTTGAATGCTTCTGGTTATTGTGAGCTTGCAAGTCCATTCAATGTACTGACCTGGCGTGTCATGCCAGCTTGCAGGTCCTGCCTGGATTGCTTGCTTGTTTGGTGTTGTTCCTGTGTTCACGAGCTAGGATAAGCGTTCTAGCCAGAGTCCCTGCGGAGTGGGGTTCATCACCGTCGTCGTTGTTCTGCTGCCAGTAGTTTTTCCGCTGCTAGAGTTATTCCGCTACTTCGAGTTGTTCTGCTGCTTGCATAGAGCAACTGCGGATGGCGTAGTGTCGCCATGCCGATGTTATTCATTGTAATATCGGAGACCTTGTATTCATATCTGTGTAATAATAGAAAGCTGGTTTGTTCTATGCTAAGCAGTGCCGTATTCCAGAAGACTTCTCCTTGATCTCTGGGCTGGAATACGGGGCGTTCCGGTTCTCTCTGAGCCGGGGTGCCACAAAGGCCCAACAACGTCTACAAGAAGAAGGTTGTGTAGTAGACATCAAGCACTTTTCTGGCGCCGTTGCCGGGGAGGTGAGTGCTTGAAGGTATATCTTTAGATCTTGCAATCGAATCTTTTAGTTTCTTGTTTTATCACTAGTTTATTTTATAAAAGAAAACTACAAAAAATGGAATTGAGTTTGCCTCATACGCTTCATCTTTTTATCTTTCGTGAGAATGATGGAAAGGAAAATTGTGCTCAAGTGCTAGAAGAAGAAGTCTATAAAATGTTTGGCACTAAATCTTTGAATGATGAGCATGATTGCAATGTTGTTAGTATGAACTCCTTGAATATCCATAGTACTAATGATGATTGCACTAGTCATGATGAAAATGTCTCTTATAAGCATGTCAATTTTTGTGGAATACATAGAGCTTGCAAGTACACACCAATTAGGGAAAATAGATTTTGCAAGAGGCATAAGTATTTGGAAACCAAATGGTTGCAAGAGAGGCTAGATGTTTGTGCTGAAAATTTAAAATTTCTTTGCCCTGCTTGTGAACTTTGCAATGAACGTAGTCATTTAAATCTCCAATGCAAATTGTTTCATGATCAAATCGTGTCCAAAAATTGTGATGAATTGATTTCCCTTGCACATCATAATGAACTTAGTTTGCTTTTGGGTTATGAAGAAATGAAACGTAGAACTAAGCATATTCCAGAATATAACCTTGAGAAATTCCTCGATATTGATCTAGAAGAAATATTTATGTATTGTGCGGTGAATTGCATTGAAAATCCTTATATTTCCACTTACATAAATAAAAGAAGACAAATAGAAGATGAAGAGAATACTAACGAAAGGGAAGAGACTTCCCAATATTCTCCTATTATTTCTTATGGTGAATCAGGTAACGAGGAGGAGCCTTCTATTCGACCAATCTCATTAATAAGGAGCTCCAAAAAGAGGATTAAACCCACACATGATGTGAAGAAGAAAAAAAAGACGGAGAAGCAAAGGTAGAAAGGTATCCCTCCCAAATGATGTTGCTCCTATATTGGTGCTATCCATACTATTAATAATGAGAGTGATTATGCTTATGATATGAAAAGGCCCAAGCTTGGGGATGCTATGTTCGATGAGAATGGCATGTTCGAGAATATATTTGCTGCAATTAATGTTTGTCCCAAGCTTGGGGATGCTATGTTTAATGAAGATGATATTTTCAGCCTCCCAAGTTTTGATATGCAAATTTGTTATGATGATAGCATGCCTCCTACTTATGATGATTATATTGATGAAAGTGGGTTTGGAATAGTGTCAACTTTAGGAAGTAATGATCCCACTATTTTGGAGGATGTTGAATCTTATTGTGATAATTATGAAATTGAATTTGGAGAGGTCATGACTTTATTTAGTGATGATTCCACTATCTTGGAAGAGGTTTCAATTGATTATGATGAGACCAAAGTTGCTACTTATGATGACTATTGTGATGATACTTATGCTATAAAAAGTAGTGACAATTATATTTATAAAACTTGTCATGATTATGATTACCCCTTTTCTGAACATTACTCTTTTAATGTGGAAACAATTTATAGTATTCGAGTCTCTTATGATACTTCCACTATTCCGAATGAGAAGAATTTTGCTTATGTGGAGAGTAGTAAAATTTCTATGCTTGTAGATCATGAAAAGAATGCTTTAGGTGCTGGTTATATTGTTGAATTCATTCATGATGCTACTGAAAATTATTATGAGGGAGGAACATATGCTTGTAGGAATTGCAATAATATCGAGTTTCCTCTCTATGTGCTCAAAGTTTTGAAGTTATGCATGTTTTGCCTTCCTATGCAAGTTGATTCTTGTTCCCATAAGTTGTTTGCTAATAAAATCACTATGCATAGGAAGTGGGTTAGACTTAAATGTGCTTGCCATGTGTTTCATGATGCTCTCTTTATGTTTCAGTTCTTATCTTTTATACGAGCATCATTGAAATCATCATGCCTAGCTAGAAAGGCATTAAAGAAAAGCGCTTGTTGGGAGACAACCCAATATTTACCCCTACTGTTTTTGTGTGTTAACATGATTAAGCTACTGTAGTAATCATGTTTTATAGCTTTTGTTTCAATAAAGTGCCAAGTATAACCTTTGGGAAGACTTGGGTGGAAGTTAATGTGATCTTACTGTAAAAAGCAGAAACTTTGTGCTCACGAGTTTAGCTGCAATTTATTACATAAGAGTGATTTTAAGTTGATTATTTTTGCAGAAGATTAATAGAAAAATTCCTCAGGTCCACCAATTTATTTCAGAATTTTTGGAGTTCCAGAAGTATACGTTTGATACAGATTACTACAGACTGTTCTGTTTTTGACAGATTCTGTTTTCTATGTGTTGTTTGCTTATTTTGATGAATCTATGAGTAGTATCGGAGGGTATGAACCATAGAGAAGCTGGAATACAGTAGATATTACACCAATGTGAATTTAGAATGAGTTCACAACAGTACCTAAGTGGTGATTTATTTTCTTATACTAACGGAGCTTACGAGTTTTCTGTTAAGTTTTGTGTTGTGAAGTTTTCAAGTTTTGGGTAAAGATTCGATGGACTATGGAATAAGGAGTGGCAAGAGCCTAAGCTTGGGGATGCCCAAGTCACCCCAAGTTAATATTCAAGGATAACCAAAATCCTAAGCTTGGGGATGCCCCGGATGGCATCCCCTCTTTCGTCTTCGATCATCGGTAACTTTACTTGGAACTATATTTTTATTCACCACATGATATGTGTTTTGCTTGGAGAGTCATTTTATTTTCTTTTGTTTTGCTTGCTGTATGAATAAAATACCAAGATCTGAAATTCTTAAATGAGAGAGAGAGTCTTCACATAGCTACATAATTATTTAACTACTCATTGATCTTCACTTATATCTTTTTGGAGTAGTTTGTCATTTACTCGTGTGCTTCACTTATATCCTATGAGTAAATGGTTGAATGATTTGAATGTTATAAATCTGAAATTATATATGTTTCATATGCTTATCCCATGGGGAGTAATGATTTCACATATAAGAAGTAGAGGTGATAAAATTATTGAAGGTTAGCAAACATTGTATTGGTCACTTGAACAATTCATGAAAGAATATTGAAGGAAGAGAGATTTCACATATAAATATACTATCTTGGACATCTTCTATGATTGTGAGCCCCATTAATTATTTTCAAACCTGAGCAAATTAGTTGAAGTTGCACAAGGAAGACAACATAATGAGTTATGCTTGGGTATATTTGTATAGAAGTTATATTGTTATGGATCCTCTAACATGTGGTGCTTGCTATTTACAATCCTTTGCTAGCCAAAATATCTGTACTAAGCGGGAATACTGCTTGTGCATCCAAATTCCTTGAATCAAGTTTCTTCCATGAGTGTCCACCATATCTACCTATATGCGGTATTTACCTGCCGTTCCAAGTAAATTTGCATGTGCCAAGCTCTAAACCTTCAAATAATTATCTGTTTTGTATGCCTGAATCGCTCAGGTAGCGACTAGGGGCTATCAGTATCTTCCATGCTAGGTGGGTTATTCTCACGATAAGTGGACTCCGCTCATCATTCATGAGAAAATGGCTGGTAACTGGGATGCCCAGTCCTATGATCAAAAGATCAAAAACAAAATCGCAAATAATTTAAACAAAACTCCCCCAGGAATGTTGATAGCTGGACGGCACCCATTGTTTCGGACAAGCCGTGAAGTGTGAATGTTGGTGGAGGGGGGGGGGTAAAAACTTTACCTTTCTGCGTGGGAACCGCCTATAATGTATGTAGTATGGAAGATATTGGGAACTCTTGGTCGTTATGTTGACAATGAAAGCATACCTCTCAAAATTATTTTCATCTTTGTTTTAGCTTCGAGCTCTGGCACCTCTGCAAATCCCTGCTTCCCTCTGCGAAGGGCCTATTTTTTCTTTTTCTGCAAGAGTCAGTAGTATTCCTTCTCATTCCAACCTACCTTTTAGTTGGCAAGCATCATGTGGTGGAGAAAGATCTAAGCATATATGGCCATTCAAATATATTTGATCATGAATTATTATTGTTGACAATTATCTATATGATAAATAAGTTGGGAGGCTAAATATTAAGCCCCTATCTTTCTCTGTGTTCGATGGATGCTATTTGTTCTAAAAATATGCTTTGAGTGGTAGCAATCATGGAAGACTATATGATAGTTGAGTATGTGGGATTTGCTAAATCAAAGCCTTACATAGACCCTTCTTGAAAATAAGATGAATTGCAATTGTTTGATGACTGAGAACATATTTTGTTAGTTTTCAAGAAAGTTTATGATCTATACTTTAACATGTGAATAGTTTGTTACTTGATCATGAGAAGCTTTATGATATAAGCTTATGACATATAATGATGCTAAATTATCATTGATCAAATTTGTGCACCTGCTAGCATTAACACTTCATAAATTATTTCTTCTATCATTTACCTACTCGAGGACGAGCAGGAATTAAGCTTGGGGATGTTGATACGTCTCCAACGTATCTATAATTTACGAAGTATTCATGCTATTATATTATTTGTTTTGGATGTTTATGGGCTTTACACTTTTATATTATTTTTGGGACTAACCTATTAACCGGAGGTCCAACCCAAATTGTTGTTTTCTTGCCTATTTCAGTGTTTCGAAGAAAAGGAATATCAAACGGAGTCCAAACGGAATGAAACCTTCGGGAGAGTTATTTTTGGAACGGAAGCAATCCAGGAGACTTGGAGTAGACGTCAGGGAAGCTTCGAGGTGGCCACGAGGCAGGGAGGCGCGCCTGCCCCCCTAGGCGTGCCCCCAACCCTCGTGGGCCCCTCGTGGCTCCCCTGACCGACCTCTTTCACCTACATATATATATATATATATATATATATATATATACCCTAAAAACATCGAGGAACAGAATAGATCGGAAGTTCCGCGGCCGCAAGCCTCTGTAGCCACCAAAAACCAATCAGGACCCTGTTCCGGCACCCTGCCGGAGGGGGGATCCCTCACCGGTGGCCATCTTCATCATCCCGGCGCTTTCCATGACGAGGAGGGAGTAGTTCACCCTCGGGGCTGAGGGTATGTACCAGTAGCTATGTGTTTGATCTCTCTCTCGTGTTCTTGAGGTGGTACGATCTTGATGTATCGCGAGCTTTGCTATTATAGTTGGATCTTATGACGTTTCTCCCCCTCTACTCTCTTGTAATGGATTGAATTTTCCCTTTGAAGTTATCTTATCGGATTGAGTCTTTAAGGATTTGAGAACACTTGATGTATGTCTTGCATGGGATACCCGTGGTGACAATGGGGTATTCTATTGATTCACTTGATGTATGTTTTGGTGATCAACTTGTGGGTTCCGTGACCTTGGGAATCTATGCATAGGGGTTGGCACACGTTTTTGTCTTGACTCTCCGGTAGAAACTTTGGGGCACTCTTTGAAGTTCTTTGTGTTGGTTGAATAGATGAATTTGAGATTGTGTGATGCATATCGTATAATCGTACCCACGGATACTTGAGGTGACATTGGAGTATCTAGGTGACATTAGGGTTTTGGTTGACTTGTGTCTTAAGGCGTTATTCTAGTTCGAACTCTATGATAGATTGAACGGAAAGAATAGCTTCGTGTTATTTTACTATGGACTCTTGAATAGATCGATAAGAAAGAATAACTTTGAGGTGGTTTCGTACCCTACCATATTCTCTTCGTTTGTTCTCCGCTATTGGTGACTTTGGAGTGACTCTTTGTTGCATGTTGAGGATAGTTATATGATCCAATTATGTTATTATTGTTGAGAGACCTTGCACTAGTGAAAGTATGAACCTTAGGCCTTGTTTCCTAGCATTGCAATACCGTTTACGCTCACTTTTATCGCTAGTTACCTTGCTGTTTTTATATTTTCAGATTACAAAAACCTATATCTACCATCCATATTGCACTTGTATCACCATCTCTTCGCCGAGCTAGTGCACCTATACAATTTACTATTGTATTGGGTGTGTTGGGGACACAAGAGACTCTTTGTTATTTGGTTGCAGGGTTGTTTGAGAGAGACCATCTTCATCCTACACCTCCCACGGATTGATAAACCTTAGGTCATCCACTTGAGGGAAATTTGCTACTGTCCTACAAACCTTTGCACTTGGAGGCCCAACAACGTCTACAAGAAGAAGGTTGTGTAGTAGACATCATTAGTTTACCTCAGACCTTCGGGTCCATAGTTATTAGCTAGATGGCTTCTTCTCTCTCTTTGGATCTCAATACAAAGTTCTCCTCGATCCTCTTGGAGATCTATTCGATGTAACTCTTTTTGCAGTGTGTTTGTCGAGATCCGATGAATTGTGGGTTTATGACCAAGATTATCTATGAACAATATTTGAATCTTCTCTGAATTCTTTTATGTATGGTTGGTTATCTTTGCAAGTCTCTTCGAATTATCAGTTTGGTTTGGCCTACTAGATTGATCTTTCTTGCAATGGGAGAAGTGCCTATCTTTGGGTTCAATCATGCGGTGCTCGATCCCAGTGACAGTAGGGGAACGACACGTATTGTATTGTTGCCATCGAGGATAAAAAGATGGGGTTTATATCATATTGCTTGAGTTTATCCCTCTACATCATGTCATCTTGCCTAATGCGTTACTCTGTTCTTATGAACTTAATACTCTAGATGCATGCTGGATAGCGGTCGATCTGTGGAGTAATAGTAGTAGATGCAGGCAGGAATCGGTCTACATGTTGCGGACGTGATGCCTATATACATGATCATGCCTGGATATTCTCATAACTATGCTCAATTCTATCAATTGCTCGACAGTAATTCGTTCACCCACCGTAATACTTATGCTATCTTGAGAGAAGCCACTAGTGAAACCTATGGCCCCCGGGTCTATTTTCCATCATATAAGTTTCCAATCTGTATTTACTTTGCAATCTTTACTTTTAATCTTTATCATAAAAATACCAAAAATATTATCTTATCATCTCTATCAGATCTTACTTTTGCAAGTGGCCGTGAAGGGATTGACAACCCCTTTATCGCGTTGGTTGCAAGGTTCTTATTTATTTGTGTAGGTACGAGGGACTTGCGTGTGGCCTCCTACTGGATTGATACCTTGGTTCTCAAAAACTGAGGGAAATACTTACGCTACTTTGCTGCATCACCCTTTCCTCTTTAAGGGAAAACCAACGCATGCTCAAGAGGTAGCAGCAGACACTCAAGCAGCGGGCTAGAGTATGCGGGCATGTCTCGTCCGCCGGCTATGACATCGAGGTCATCGATCATGACGCTCGAGGCGGGCTGTATCCACAGTTAAGTGGCCCACCCCAACCCCTCGGGTTCAACCACCGTCGATCTCATCCATGGCCCCGCCGCTGATCTCCTCTGGCTCGCTGTCAACAATTTGCCATTCTACATCACCATCGAGCCCCTTTTGTCATTTCTGAAGGACACGTTCTGCGACGCTGGCTTGGGGTCCACAGCTTCCAAGTCAGAACTCGTCAACGGTGACCACGAGGAGGGAACCCTCTCCGGTTCTTCAAAGGGGAAAGAGCCCATCTGCTCTTCCAAGGGGAAAGCGCCCGTCTACGACATCAGGGAGGGAACCCTACAGCCGTGCTCTTCCAAGGGGAAGGATCCCATCTGCGACAACATGGAGCGCATCCAGGGTCCGTGCTCTTCCCACGGGAATGAGCCCATCTGTGACAAGTGAGGAGACCCATGATTCGTTTATTTCAGTTATTCACAATATGATGCTCTATATGTGCAATTAGTTACTGTGCAGTACATTTCATCAATCTAGTTTTAAACATACCGATAGGAATGCATATATTTGCTTGTTGTTAATCCTGTTATAGCTAGCATATGCCTCTTTTAAAGTTTTTTGATTGTTCAGTTGTTTGTAGTTAGCATATGTTCAGTTTCAAATGCTATCTTTGGTTGTTCGTAGTATGCCTTGTTTATTCCAGTTATTCACAACGTGGTGTTCTATATGTGCAAGTATGAACTGTCCAGTTCAATTTCATCAGTACCAGTTTCAACAATACCACTATGAATGACTACATCTGGTTGCTGCATCTTGTAGTTAACACGTCTTTCCATTTTTATTTAACCATAACCGGTGCACTTAGACCGACACAATACCAGTTTGAATGACCATGTTTGCTTGTTATTAAATGTTAGGCTTGTTGCAGTTAGCACACCTTTCCACTTGTTTTGCTTTACTAGCATGCTTAAACCTGCACACTGATCTTTTGGAGATTATTTTGTCTGCCATGTGTAATTTTGGTTGATGTTTAGCCTGTTGTGCTTAACATGCTTCTTGATGTACCTACACAGGACAATTTTGGGAACAACTGATGTTTTCCATCGAGGTTAGTTTCATCCCATGGCTTATATCTGCTCACTGTTCAGGATATCCGTAGCTGGTACCATATAGGCCGGCGGCTGATAAGGGACTAATCGGTGAATCAGACTTTTAACTGAATATATCTGCAACCCATTTTTCCTTAGGTTAACTAGGGCCATATGTAATATATCTGAGGCTACATAGCAACATGCATTGTGCTTAATGTCTAAATATGCAATCCTAGGCTACATAGAAACAAGGAAGAGTGTTACATTAATGTTCTAATGATGTCTAGATATACGTAGAAGAGCAGCAGCAGCAACAGCAACAACACATCCCTGTTTGGATACTCAACTTAGCTAGAGGTTAGAGTTAGTTTCTAGCTCATTACTAACCCTGAACTAACTCCATCCAAAGAGTTGTTTGGATGGCAGGGTTAGATTGACAATAAATGCACTAGGAGAACTAGCTCCAATTAGCACCTCTTGGGTTGGATACTAGTTTTTTTGGTGGGTTATAGATGCAACTAGCCCTCATGTTTAGATATACTCTAGGGCTATTTGAGCCCGAACTAGCTCAAACTAACTGTAACCCGTGGATATAGCGGCATATAATTTTTAAGAATGAACTAAACTCCTTCCGGCCCATAATATAAGATGTTAATTCATCTACTATGTGACTATATTGGATGTTATAAGGTACTCCCTCCGTTCCTAAATATTTGTCCTTTTAGAGATTTCAAATGGACTACCACATACGGATGTATATAGACATATTATAAAAGAGTGTTGTACTACATCATTATGCAATTGCTGTTTAGCTTCTAATATTAACTTGGTGCTTTTAGGTACATATGTCATTGGTAAAGATCCGCGTTTCGACCCTTTCTGCGTATGGGGCAATGAGATATCGATGAACCAGCATCAAGTGAGGAAGCTGATAAAGATTGTTAGTAAAATGGGTCCAAAGATGGCAATTAAACTATTTGTTTACACTTTATCCAAGACAACAGTGAACTGCAGGATGGTAAGTAAGAACTCTGCAACCTTCTTTTTGTTGCCCATAATGAGTTGTGTTAGATGACAATGTCTGAAATCTTATTCCTTTGCAGTGGTTGCCAAAGCAGTTTACTCAAGATTACCTCTCAAACTACATGATTGGTGGGCATGCAAAGGTTAAAGTATTTCTACCAGAACACGATGATTATCTAGATGTTTACATGAAGAACGTAAAAATTGGGCGATCGGCCATCACAAGGGGTTGGACTAGAGTCGTGCGTGCCTTCTGCATGGAGGAGGGCACAATATGGGCATTTCGCTTCACCTTGTTTAGCAACCAAAATATATTTCGCCTCTTTCTTTACCGTCTTTAATAGTACAAGTATACAACGGTGGTTCATCATTCTTTATTTGGTTCTTATGTAATTCTTGAACATATGTACCTATGAATCAAATAATGCATTGGTTGTTTGAACTTGATGGATATGAATAAAGCTGTAGCATACGTTCAAATTTGAATCCAAATCCGGTACAATTTGGAAAAGCAACAATTAAATTATGGTGAAACTACGCTCTCCAGGTTGTTACGGCACACACGGTTGGTAAAACACAAATGTTTGCGATATGCACCATAATCCGAGACGGTTCATAGAGAGGAAACGTGTGAAAGCATGCACACAGTTGCCGTTTGCCAAGCGTGTGCGATGTCAGACAATATCACAAACGATGCGGGCAAACTAAACGTTTGTGTTAGTTGCCTTATCGTCCACGATTCACAACCATGAACTATTTCTGATGAAGTATGCATCGTAAACGTTGCACCACAGAATAGCGTGTGCGATAGTTGTCGTGTACGACGATGTTACGACGGTCTGACATTTCATAATCCTGTCCGACACTCGTACGACGATTAGCTAATCTTCTTAACAGTGAACTATTTGTGATGGGTTGTGCATCATACACGTTCTATAATAGTGAGACGTTTGTGATGGGCCACGCATCGTAACCGTTGCACCACAGAATACCGACTACGATGGCAATGCGAGCAGAAACGAGTAGAAGTAATGTAGGGGCCCCCCTATCGCCCACACTCACTTGGCGACGGTTCCAAATGCCGTCGGGGAAAGGGGTTTTATACCGTTTGTTTAGGACCGACGCGCACCAGTGCCTAATCAGCGCCACCAAAGAGGTTCTACACTAATCGTTGCATTTTCTTCTTGATTCGATCTCACGGTGCTGCCGGCGCTCGGTCCCGAGCAGACATGGTGCGAATCCGTCCACGGCGGCATCGCTGGCCACTTCCTCCGCGGCATCGCTCCCTTGGCGGCGACGTCCACGTCAGTAGGATCTGCTGCTGCCTTGGCTCTCGCTCGCGCTGTTGCTCTGCTCTTGCTCTCGGTCCCCTGCCTGGTCTGCTCTTGCTCTTGCTCGCGCTTCTGTTCTCGCTCTTGCTTGCACTGCTGCTCTACTCTTTCTCGCGGTGCTACTGCACGAGCAGCAGATCCTGCTCTTGCTCGAGCCCCTGCAGCTGCTACCCGAGATGCTACTACACGACCAACTACCCCGGCTCTTGCACGCGCTGCTGCTACTGCCTTTCTGCTAGTAGTGCGTTCAGTTTCGATAGCAAAATTCAGTTTCAACAGTAAAATTTAGTTTCGACAGTTAAATTCAGTTTCGACTGTTATGTTCAGAGATGAGCGGCTGAGGTATTTTACATCTAGCACTTTGTGGTTATGTATTTTACATCATCTATTGGAGATGCTATTAGAATTCCACTCAGGTTAGTGTTGTCTCTCTTGTCCTACTTCAGCCTCGCCGTCGTACAACTCACCGGAGCTGCTCCAACAACGAAACTCTCCATCACAATAGAGCAGTACCCTCGGCTCCATGTCTAGACGCCTATGATCTTCTTCCCCTCCTCCGATAGCCACATCAGCCGGAGCATCCTCACCGACCAACCCAATCATGTTGAGATCGACATGGCTTCGCCGAAGAGGTTGTACACTTGTTGCATCGCTTTTTTATTGTACATGTTATATATATTGTCCACTGAGCACACGTAGAAACGTGAAATACGATTACTTTCTCCTACTATATGACAAGAAGTGAGGTACCAGGCAACTTAGCTATCTGTAATGGACTCTCTTGAACGCCATCATTATTTATTTCTGTGTGTTTGAGTTGTGCATTTGTAGATGGGCTAGTAGGGGCAGTGGCCTGGGTCCAAAGTAGTAGAAGTAGCACGAAAACATTTTTTGAGTGTAGGCTTTTCCCTGTTCAAGACTGCCTACTAGAATTGCCAGTGGTTGAAAGGAAAAGTGAAGGAAAAACATAGGATTTTGAAAGTTTCCTATGGTACCACTATTAATGCATTTGGTTCAAAGGAATGGAGCAAAGGAAAACTGTAGGATTTGTTCCTTTAGTGCCTCTTTCAAAGAAAAACCGTAGGAATTTAAATATCCACTTGTCCCTCCTTTTCAAATTCCTATTCATGAAGAACAAGACTAAGTGATAGTAGCATAATAGCATTATAATTGTACATTTTCTTGTGGTTTGACTTAATTTGACCATGCTTCTTTGCATTCCTGTGACCTTCCAATTCCTGTGAACCAAACACCCAGATTGATAAAAATCATGTGATTTTAAATTCTTTGCACATGCATTCCTATCCTATTATTGTGTATTGCCTATCCCTCCGTTGTTAGAATCCTCCAATTCAAATGGGCCCTTACAGAATTACTTCTCTTACAGATAGTTGTCAAAGAAAACCTTGTGTGGTTTGTCCCACTTCTGCTGTGTCGTCGTCCACCCCAGCTCAGTTGCCCCAACGACAGAAGGGTCCACCACAGTAGGGTCCGCCCACCAGACTGTCTTTCGCTGCCTCAGATCTTCTTCCCCGCCACCGGCAACAACGACAACTGCATTACCATCATCAACCGAGCAGATGACCTCGAAGACTACACAGGTCCGTAAGAGAGGTCGCACTCTTTCGTGTCTGCTTAGTTTATGCATCGCTTAATATTTCATGTTACTTTATCGTCATGTTCATTGATTAGACTCTAAGTCAGCTCCAAACTAATGCTCAATCTTGAGTTTTAAAATGGTTGTGCGGTACATATCGGGGCCGCAATCAATAGTATATGTCTACTATTTGGTTAATCTTTGGTGTCTACTATGAGTTTCATGTTGGTTGGGAAACAAACAGTAAAGAAGCCACTATCTGTATTTTTAACCGAATCCACTATCTGCCTACTATCATTGGTTTTGGATCTATCCACAGGTTGCTACCATCACTCTGGATTTCTGCATGCACTCCTTACATAATCACACTATGTTTTATTCCTATGCATGTCAGTTATTATACACAATGGAACCGAACATGTAGAGAAAAAGAGACGAGCCTTGCGTGGCAATAAAATTTCATGCGACGCCGCTCCGTGGTGGTTAAAGGCAGCCTCCCTCCACCCATTTCAGATTGTAATCAAGAGGAAGATAACTGTTCTGAGGGGGATTCAGAAGGAGAAGACCACTCCTAGTTATCCCTTGAGGTCTTCGCTCTAACTTGGCATGCTGATGTTGGTAATATCATGCATATGGTGCCTTGCGTTGCTTACTTTATACATCAAATATGTCATCTGCTTAGTTTAGACATGTTTTGTGTGAATGCCATCTGTTTAGTTTTATTTATCATATATGTGAATTATGCAACGCCATCTTGTTTAGCCAGGCATAATATATGTGAATTTTGCAATGCCATCCTGCTTAGCCAGTCAACTTATATGTGAATTATATCATGTTATCTTTTTTTCCATAACATATTACATTTGTCAACAATGTTTAGTACATTCAACTACTCTTCGTGTGCATCAGCCATTTGACACAATGATGGAAAATTCTGGAGTGAAAACAAGGTCTTCAGAGCAAACTATGCTATCTGACAAAGCGCATATCTCACTGGTTACGGATAGCTCCTCAGAGGAGGAATCAGAGACAGATGACCAGTCCTATTTCCCCTCGAGGTGTGTGCACTAACTTGGCAGGGTTATGTTGCTCATATCATGTGTATGGTGTCTTACATTACTATGTCATTTGCTTAGTTAGACATGTTTGTGTGAATGCCACCTGTTTAGTATCTAATTACCATATATGTGAATTATGCAATGCCATCTTGTTGCAAGACATTATATATGATAATTATGCAATGCTATCTTGTTGCAAGGCATTATATATGTGAATTATGCAATGCCATGTTGTTTAGCCAATCATCATCTATGTGAATTATATCATGCTATCCCTTTTTGTATTATGTATTCCATTTGTCGACAACGTTTGTATATTCAACTATCCTATGCATCAGCCATTTGAAGCGGTGATGGAAGTATCTGGAGTGAAAACAAGGTATTCAGAGCAGACAATGCTACCTGCTGAACCAGACATCTTACTGGTTACAGATAGCTCTTCAGAGGAGGATTCAGAGACAGATGACCAGTCCTATTTCCTCCAAAGGTCTATGCTCAAACTTGGCAGGGTTATATTACTCATGTCATGCATATGTTGTCTAGCATTGCTTAGTTTTTACATTAGATATGCGATTCACATCTGCTTACTTCTTAGTATATAAATCATATATTTGAATTATATCATGCCATCATGTTTACATAGACATCATCTATCTGAATTATGGCATGCCAACCCATTTAATAAAGACATCATATAGTTATATCATCTCATCCTGTTTATTGTTTACGGTCATCATATTTTGAATTATGTCATTCTTTCCGTGAATTATATCATGCTATCAGGTTTCCATAGGCGGCATGTATGTGAATTATGGCATGCCAACCTATTTAATAAACACACTACATAGTTATATCATGTCATCATGTTTACACAGTCATCATATTCTGAACTATGTATTTCCATCCTTTTTAGTTAGCCATCATATACGTGAAATTGTGTCAAGCTATCCTGTTTAGTTAGCCATCATATATGTGAAATTGTGTCATGATATCCAGTTTGGTTAGACAAAATAAATGTGAATTATTCCATGCCCTCTTTTATTCCCCACTATCCATTGCACTTGTATATCATACAGTGTTTGTACATTCAATAACTTTTCTTGTTTATCAGCCATTTTAATTGGAGAGGGTGATGGCAATATCTAAGGGAGTAACAACACAATCTTCAGAAAAGATGGTGCTACCAGTCGATGTAGATAGAACCACGATTGTACTTGCCCAAGAACCAGCCCCACCACACATAACCCAGACTCTTGCAGATTGTACCCCTACTCAGTTGGACAGAGAACCAGGTACACCCCTTCTAACCACAACTCCAGCAGATAGTAACCCAGTTCCAGTTGACACAGCACTATCTCCACCTCAGAGCACCCAAACACGAGCAGTTAGTAAGGGAACTGCAGTGCCCAAAGCACGAGGACCACCACTCCGAACCCCAACTCAATGCTTAAAGCGGAAGAAGAATTGTTCTCGGGTCAAGTTCTGTAGCTATGGTTCATACTCCTTTGCTCTTGCATCACTGTATTTACTCATACTAACTATTTTCAATTTTGAAGGATGGAATTGAAACTCTAATGGTGCAACAGGTATGTTTTAAACCTGTTTCTTTAATTGGTTTGCTGTTGTAACTTGCTCTATGTTGGTTTCAATTGAATAATCAGTTATGTTCTCATGTCATGCACATTACACGTGTTGTTGTTGCTCTGTAGTTTCCCACACTTATATTCTGTCTATTCTGCTTTGTCTTAAACAGATATTATTTGAACTTTGTGTCTATCTTGATTTGGTAACAAAAACTAGAATGATATAGACCATACAGTGACCATGGTACATAGATATATGTTTGTTTCATGTTGTTATCCTGTCCACTTTACTACTGAACTTATTTACCAAAATGAGATTCATATACAACATGGTAAACTTGTGATGTGTCTGCTTGTTTCTCTTTTAGAATGCAGACAAAATATTGGAGAACAGTACCCCATTATGCAATGGTAAAGGAAGTAATGCAGATAAGGTTCAAGATAGTGAGACATCCTTGTTGGTCTCCAACAAAGCTGATAAAAACTATCTTGACTACAGTGAGACAACCCAAAAGTCCTGTCTTGATGTAGTTTTCGAGTTACTGGCCACTACTACTGGCACAAGCTCTTCGAACTTGCTGCCTGAATTAGTTTGTCTTCTTGAGTCTCAACTTCAAGTTTAAAGACACCGATCAGATGTGCTATGACATGAAGCCGAAGGACTGAGGAAGTCCCTACAAAATTCAGATGCATACTTTCTAGTGCAACAGCAAGCGCTAGAGGATTTAAGCTCCAAACAAGAGAAAGTTGATAAGCTTGCTAAGCATCTTGCCAGCATTATGGGTACCCGGGATATTGTTTGTTGAGCTCTTCAAAAGTGGTTTCAGTTCTGGACTTGTTTTGTTGCGGCATTTATTTTCACTAGTCGCCAACTTTGACAACCAATGTATGTGATATGTTGTTTTGTTCCCTATATTTGTACTGGTGGCGAACTTTGATGCCAAGTGGATTTAATATGTGTAATAGCCGTAATAGCCTAGCGTAAGTTGCTTGCTTATTTATTTCCTTGTTTTCTTGTTTATTTGTTTGCTTGTAGTCAATACATTTCTTTTTCCGCGGTTTGCTAGTGGCCGCAATAACCTATTTTTAAAACTAGGCCAGAATAACCATGGGCTACATATTTACTGTAGTGACCATGGGCCTCCTATGGGCTGTAGAAACAATGGGCCTTCTACGGGCCATAGAAACAATGGGCCTTCTACGGGCCATAGAAACAATGGGCCTTCTACGGGTCGTAGCATCAATGGGCCTTCTACGGGTCGTATATGATCGATTGGCCAAACATGGGCCAATAACGGACTTCATTATGGGTCGTATACAGGCTAGAGTTTGGAATTGTCCGTTCATGGGCCGACCATAACGGGTCGTCGTTAATCGGCCGTATTTGATAACGTTATGAAAACAGCCCAATGGATTAACGGGTCACAAACGGGCCGACTATAACCACGGGCTGAATTTGACCCACAAGCAGAAAAATCCAGTAACGAGCCGTAAGTAACCAAATGCTAGAAATGAGCCCAAGAATAAATGGACCCTGAGAAGGCTGACCGTTAATGGGTATAAAGCGATACACTATTCATTACGTGCCAGTATCACCATAGGCCGTTAATGGGCCAAGAGTTACAAAGGGCCTCATATGGGCCGAAAGACGTCATGGGACATACATGGTCCGGAAGTTCCAATGGGATGGAATCATATTGGACGGCCCAGATGACGCTACTGGGCCTAAATCGGATAGGCCGTAATGGGCCGTGAGTTAGCGGTCGTAAATGGGCTATATACGAACATGCCGTTAACAGGCTTTTCGTGGGCCAGCCCGCTACCTTTTGATCAAGTTAAACGGGCCGGCCTTTTCACCGGAATGGGCCTCTGTTGGGTCGTGCCACGTGTCGACGTATCATACGCACCTCCGGTCCAATGAGTGGATGACATCTGTCCCAGTGGTGAGCCGACACGTGGTTCCTTTGGCCAATGAGAATTTTACACGTGGAAAATCCCCATTGGTCCGGGCTATTAACGGGTTGTCGGATCCAAAACCGGACCCAGTAGCTTAACGGAGACCCATTACGGTGGATGTCATGTGTTGGTTACCCTTGACGAAAGCACTTCCATGGCGCTCCATTTATCATCATGGAAGGGGACACTTTCGTGATCATAATTTTGGTAATGTCATGGAACACTTCTACGACAGCAAAGGTATGAATATCTTGATTCTATCATAAAATCGTCATGGATGTACGTGCATGACAGAAAACATGACCTACTGTGACAAACACGTATCATCACGGAAGTGCATTTTTTTGTAGTGTCATTTCCTTCTGCTCCTTGATGGGTTCGACACTCTTACTTATCGAAAGTACTATGATTGATCCCCTATACTTGTGGGTCATCAGCAAGCAATAAAAGTGACCACAAACGGTATTGAAATGCTTAGAGACAAGGCCTAGGGTTCACACTTTCACTAGTGTAATCTCTCAACAGTGCTAACATAATTGAATCATATAACAATCCATCAACATGCGACAAAGATTCACTCCAAAGTTCTTATCTAGTGGATAACATAAGATGAAATTATTTTAGGGTGCGAAACCACCTCAAAGTTATCTTTTCCGATAAATCTATTGAGCCATCCCTATAAGTGTCACAAACAACCCTAGATTTCGTACTAAAATAACACCATATGATACGCATCAACCAACTCTAACGTCACCTAGATACTCCATTGTCACCACAAGTTTTTGTGAGTTGATTATTCGATATGCATCAAACAACTTCAGATTTATAATATTCAATCCAACACAAAGAACTTCAAAGAGTGCCCCAAGTTTCTACCGGAGAAAGAAGGACGAAAACATGTATCAACCCCTATGCATTGATTACCCCAATGTCACGATAATCTGCAATTTGAATACCAAAACATATGTCAAGTGAATCAATGGAACACCCCATTGTCACCACGAGCATCCACATGCAAAACATACATCAAGTGTTGTCAAATCCAAAAAGTATTCAATCCGATAATAGTGAAATGATGGCTCGTGTCTGTGTCAGTATTTCCCTGAAGAGGAAAGGATGATGCAGCACATCTAGAGTAGGTATTTCCCTCAGCTATGAAACCAAGGTTATCGAACCATAAGGGGAACCAAGCAACACTATGTGAATAGTACCTGCACACAAAGAACAAATACTTGCAACCCGACGCGTAAGAGCGGGTGTCAATCCCTCTCGGGTAAAAGATAAATTGGTTTGTATGATTTTGGATAAACAGATCTCGCGATAAAAAAATAATAAATAAAAAGTGCAGCAAGCTATTTTTGGGTTTTTAGAATAATAGATCTGAAAACAAAAGCAAATAAAAATAGATCTCAAAGCAAATATGATAAAGAATGAGCCAAGGGCCCGTAGATTTCACTAGTGGCTTCTCTCGAGAAAAATAGCATACAACAGGTAAAAAAATTACTATTGGGCAATTGATAGAACTTCAAATAATTATGAAAATATCCAGGCAATGATCATTATATAGGCATCACGTCCAAGATTAGTAGACCGACTCATGCCCGCATCTACTGCTATTACTCAACACATCGACCGCTATCCAGCATGCATCTACTGTATTGAGTTCATGGAGAAATAGAGTAATGCAATTAGAACTTTGACATGATGTAGACAAGATCTATTCATGTAGGAATAGACCCCATCTTGTTATCCTTAATAGCAACGATCAATACGTGTCTTGCTGCCCCTTCTGTCACTGGGAAAGAACACCGCACGACCGAACCCATCACAAAGCATGGCCTAACTAAACCAAAGATTCAAAGAAGAAATACGAGGGTATAAGTAATCATGCATATAAGAGATCAAAACTCAAATAACTTTCATGGATAAAATAGATCTAATCATAAACTCATAGTTCATCGGATCCCAACAAACGCACCCCAAAAAGAGTCACATTAAATAGATCTCCAAGAGACCATTGTATTGAGAATCAAAAGAGAGAGAGAGAGAGAGAGAGAGAGAGAGAGAGGAATCACAAACTAACACCGAATAACGCACCACAAGGATGATGTAATTTTATTGCATAACTAATGAGTTCCGTGCTTGCATAGGGAATCACAAACCTTAACACCACTATTCATACTAAAGCATAATTACTCACCAACATGACTCACATATCACTATCATCACAAAACTATTACAAGGAATCAAGTTTATTTTGTCCAATGATCTTCATGAAAGTTTTTATTATATCCCTCTTGAATATCTATCACTTTGGGACTAGTTTCATATGTTGCTTTTGATAGCTCAAACAAATTTAAGTGAAGAACATGAGCATAAAAATTTTCTTCTCTCAAAATAATATAAGTGAAGCATGAAAAAATTTCTTCAAAATTTACTAACTCTCAAATAAATCTAAGTGAAGCATGAGAGCATTTCTTCAAAAATATTAAAGCACACCGTGCTCAAAAAGATATAAGTGAAGCACTAGAGCAATTCCATAGCTCAAAAAATTTAACTGAAGCATAAAGAGCAATTCTAACAAATCATAGCATAATTTTGGCTCTCTCAAATAGGTGTGTCCAGCAAGAATAGATGACACAAACTAAAAAGCAAACAATGACTCGTATAATACAAGACGCTCCAAGCAAAACTCATGATATGTGACGAATAAAAATATAGCTCCAAGTAAAATATCGATGGTCGTTAGAAGAAAGAGGGGATGCCACTCGGGGCATCCCCAAGCTTAGTTTCTTGTTCCTCTTTGGATAATAACTTGGGGTGCCATGGGGCGTCCCCAAGCTTAGGGTCTTCTTACTCCTTATTCCATCATCCATCGTGATCTCACCCAAAACTTGACAACTTCAATCACACAACTTAACAAAAACCTTCATGAGATCCGTTAGTATAACAAACCAAATCACCACTCTAAGTACTCTTGCAAACCCATTCATATTTTATTTTTTGCATTTATCTACTGTATTCCAACTTTGATATGTCTTATACCCCCCAATAAAGTCCATAGATTCATCAAAATAAGCACACAACGCAAAGAAAATAGGATCTATCAAAAACAGAACAGTTTGTACCAATCTGAAAACTTCGTATACTTCTGTAAATCCAAAAGTTCTGAAAATTAGGAAAACATGGGAAAATTGTATATAAATCTTGTGTAAAAAATCAGAATTTTATCATGCTTCTGTAAATTTAAACAATTGTGCCACTCGCGCACAAAGTTTCTGCTTTTCAACAAGATCAAATCAACTATCACGCAGGGTGTTTGACATTGATTCCCATTTCCTACATGGGACCTAAGCATGCACCCAAGGACACAGATTTTATTTTTCAACCAATTTAGATGCATTGGAGCATGTGCATGTAGTTCAAATTTGAATCATGCACATAAATGCATTGAAAACTCAGATAATGCAACAAAATGTCCAAACGAACCCCAAAAAATCACAAAGATTGACAAAACACTCATGTTGTTCTATGTTGACACGAGAAAAAATTTGAAAGAAATAAGAGGCAATGGATATCATTTCTGCCCCAAAGGTGGGACGTTCCCTACAGAAACCATCATGCTTGTTGTGAGAAGCTCTAGTTTGTGAGAAGCATAGACCCAAACCTGCCCCAAATGGGACAAAAAATTTACCATGGCATGTTGATGCCGCTCCATGATAGCATGCCAAGTTTCATGAATTTCAGACGAGTTTTGGATTTACTAGAATTTAAAAACCAGACATCTCAATGTTTTGCCGGTAATCAACAGTGCCCTCGTGTTTGAAATTCATTCTCATTTCTTGCATGGGACCTAAGCATGCACCCAAGGGAACAATTTTGATTTTTCAACCAATTTATATGCACTGGAGCATGTGCATGTAGTTCAAATTTGAATTATGCACATAAATGCATTGAAAACTCAGTTAATGTATAAAAATGTCCAAACGAACCCCGAAAAATCAAAAAAATTGACACAACACTCCTGTTGTTCTATGTTGACACGAGAATTTTTTTGGAAGCAATAAGAGGCAATGGATATCGTTTTTTCCCCAAAGATGGGGTGTTCCCTACCGAAACCATCATGCTTGTTGTGAGAAGCTCTGGTTTGTGAGAAGCATATACCCAAACGTGACCCAAATGGGACAAATAATTTACCACGGCATGTTGATTCCGCTCCATGATAGCATGCCAAGTTTCATGAATTTCAGACGAGGTTTGGATTTACTAGAATTTAAAAACTAGGTATCTCAATGTTTGCGGCTGAGTGACGGTGGCAGGGTGTTTGACATTCATTCCCATTTCTTGCATGGGACCTAAGCGCAACCAAGGACACGGATTTAAATTTTCAACTAATTTATATGCATTGGAGCATGTGCCAGTAGTTCAAATTTGAATTATGCACATGAATGCATAGAAAACTCAAGTAATGTATAAAAATGTCCAAGCGAACCCCAAAAAATCCCAAAAATTGACACAACACTCCTGTTGTTCTATGTTGACACAGGAAAAAATTTCAAATCGAGAAGAGGCAACGGATATCGTTTCGTCCAGAAAGGTGAAACGTTCCCTACCGAAACCATCACACTTATTGTGAGAAGCTCTGGTTTATGAGAAGCTTATACCCAAACCTGCCCCAAATGGGACATAATTTTTACCACAGCATGTTGATGCCGCACCATGATAACATGCCAAGTTTCATGAATTTCAGACGAATTTTGGATTTACTAGAATTACAAAAGCAAATACGTCAACGTTTACAGGAGAGCCACGGTGTCATGGTGTTCGAATTTCATTCCCATTTCTTGCATGGGAGATAAGCATAAACCCGTGGACACATATATGATTTTACAACCCAGTTTGTGCACCTGAAATGGCTAGAAAACCAATTTAATGTATAAAATGGTCAAACGAACCCTGAATAATTCCAATTCTTTTACGACACACATATAGTTGCATGTTCACTCCAGATAAAAGGTCTAGCAATTCAAACACCGTCCACTGCCGCAGTGATCCCATTATGTAATTCAAATCAAGATGAAAAATCAAGTAGATCGCACACAGTTTATTATCACCAACCGTGTGAGATGCAGCACAAAATATCATGGAGCACGGTTGGTGTATAGTACACCTATGTCTTACGCGAGAAGGTGCGCCGGCTACAGTCCACAACCGGTGTCTCAAGCACACTAGCTCGCTCCCCAAATATCATTTCACTGTTCAATCATCGCCGGTGAAAGATGGGCATGTGGATCCGCGTCGTGATGGCAACTTCGGTGGCCCACTCCGGCGAGAGCACGGCCGCAGCCGCCATGCGCATGCTAACAAGGTGCATGAGCACGGCCGCAATCTGCGACCGGGTGGCAAAGGCAGACCAAACGGCCGATGTTGCTTCTCAGGTGGCGGCAGCAACATCTGCCTCGGGGATAGCAACTGGCGAGAGAGGCACAGCAGTTGTCCATTCCGCAGCGGCGGCCTTAGCCCTGATGGAGGCCGCCCACGACCATGTCGAGGCCGCCCACGCCCAGCTCCTGGCGGTCACCGCACAAATCGAACGAAGCTTCTCCGACAATGGTCGACAACCCACGGCTGAATAGCTGGCAATCACCGAGAGCGTTCGAGCAGCCGTCAGTTCCTCCGCCGCATACCTTGTGACGACGGAGCCCGTCCAAGCCCAGATCGCGTCCGCCCACGCCCAGCTCGTGGAGGCCTTTTCCAAAGAGATGGCGGACATGGATGGTGAGATGCTTGCCGAGTATGGTGCAATGGATGCCATGGAACCCCTTCCCCAAGAGACCGTCGGGCGTGAGCTGGACATGGAGGCGGCGGCGGAGATCGACGAGCACCAGCCGTAGTAGTACTCTTTGTTTTGTTTAATTAAGAGTGTCGATCTTTAATTTGTTAGAGTAATGTTTAGGTCAGCTAGCTCTGCTTAATTGCTAAACTTGCTCGATTAAGAAGTGTGGGTGTGATGTAGTCTCCTTTGTGTACCCAAATTATGCAATGACGTGGATGACCACTGTAACCATGGAAATTCGAACCAAAACTTTTGACGTTCAAACTCATCACACATAGGTTAAGCTATCTGAATTGTTTATGATGTCCACATATCATACATAGTTCTGAATAAGGGACCGTGTTTGATGACACTTTGCGCGCCAGTTTTTTGACTGAAGGGACTCCAAATTTTAAACTTCATGGAAATATCTACCTCCCGCCCCTTCCCCTTACCAAAAGCCACATTTTCCCTGTTTCGGCCTTCCTTTCCAAGTTGAAACCTTCACTCCTTGCTTGCAGCGCCGCCTCCTCGTCGGCGACCCTCCTTCATGCTGCTCGGCCTTGTCTATCCAGGCAGGTAATCCACACCCGACCCCCATCCTCCTCCTTCCACATCCCACATGCCCCGACCGCCGGCGCGAGCGTGACACCTTCCACCAAATCACCGACCCCTCCACCAAATAATCGCCGGCGTAAGCCATGGCGCACGCAGTATAGCCAGGATTTCAAGGAGCATTTGGCAGCGGAGAAGCAAAGCACGGCCGCACGCGTGGTTGAGGTCGCGATGGCCGCCATTCTTGCCGACCCCCAGATCTCGGAGGAGCCCCTTGCCATTTGCTAGCTATGCCGGTTAAGCATGCTCGGTTTACCCGTTGCGTGTGCTGCTCCTGCCTTTCCTTCACAAATTCTAGTGAATTGTGCTATCTAATTTTACCATGCAATCTGTTGCTCTAGTGTATATGTTCTATATGTCGTGCAGTGTGGTGCTCACTTATTAACTGTTTTATTAGTTCATTGTCGTCTTTAGTTAACAGTTTGGTTCAATTCTGCAAATGTGATGTTCAATTCTTCAGGCTGCAATTTTGTATTGTCTTCCATGTGAGAAATAAATCGAATTTATCTTTACAAAATACATGAGAAACGAATACAATTGCTATATTTCCAGGTTGTCAAGCATGCTTGGTTTGGTTATGCATTGTGCAATGTGGTGCTCAGTTAACTTTTGGTTCATTTGTGTTGTGGTGTTTAGTTAACTGTTTGGTTCAATTCTGCAATGCGATGTTCAATAGTTGTGGGTGCGTTCTGTTATTGTATACCATGTGAGGAATAAATTGAATTTGGATGTAGTAAATACATGAGAAACAAATACAATTGCTACAATTGGCTGTGGTTAACTGTTTGGTTAACTGTCTGATCTTCTATTAGGAGTATGTTATATTGTGCAATGTGGTGCTCAGTTAATGTCTGGTTCATTTGTTGTGGTGTTTAGTTAACTGCTTGGTTCAATTATGCAATGCGATGTCCAATTGTTGTGGGTAGAATTTTATATTGTTGTGCATGTGAGGAATAAATCGAATTTGGCTGCACTTAATACATGAGAAACATATACAAGTGCTATATTTCCTAGTTCTTAATCATGCTTGGTTTGGATAAATGGGTTTTCCGTGTGACTTGAATTAATCTGATGAATCTGTAATGTGCTTATTTTTCATCAACATATTTTACTGATAGCATGCGAACTCTTACTTAACCTGATGACTAACTACCTTATATGTGTTGCAGGGAAACAATGGGAAGCACTGAGGTTTACAATCGAGGTTAGCACGTGCATGGTCCGTTCTCTAATAGCACATTATTGTGCAATTGCAGGAACCATTCTAATATTTTGGTTTTTAACAATTTGGTCTTGCACATGTAGGTCCTGCTATCAGAGGTTTTGACCCACGGTTCGGCCCTTTTTGCATATGGGTAAATGAGTTGTCCATGTATCAAGAAACTCAGAAATATTGTTAGGATAAAGAAATTAACAACAAAAAAACAAGATCTTTGTCTGCACAATGAAGAAGACATCAGTTCACTACAAGATGGTACTAAATATTATACCTTGCCTTTTTTTATTCCTTTACCCCATTTCCAATATAGAGAAGATATCTATGCACATCCTTGTTTTCAGGTCTTTCCAAAGCAATTCACTGATGATTACCTCTCAAACCACCTCTATGGTCAGGAGGCGAGGAAGGTTTTCATACAACACCCACGCTACAATATTGAAGTGTTCCTGAAGAGGATGAAGGACGGACGGTCAATCATCCACAGGCACTGGCCTAAAGTTGCAAAGACCTTCAACATGAATGAAGGCTCAATATTCGCCTTCCGCTTTAGCAGTTTTATAGATGAGATGCATCTGTCTATATACCGTCTATGAAGCTAATTTCGAAAGGTTCTATATGTTGCATGTGGAACTTGGTGCTGGTGCAGTTGTGTATTGGGGTAGCTGAGTGCTGAAGCTATATCATGTTGTACTCTGATGTATTTCAATTATGAAATTATGCATCCTTAATATGGAAATGAAATATATTGTGTGCTTAATATGAATGTCAATTAGATTAATAAATGGATTATTAATAATAGGGCAATTAGCCTGCTAATTGGGTTTTTCTATTGCAAACGGTTATGAAAAAATACCATGGGCGATGACCTCAGGCAACGCACACAGTTTCTAGGAATAAACCGTGTTGGATCAATGAACAATCACACATGTCTTTCTCTTGAAAACTGTTTGTGTTAGGCCACCTTGCATAGCGTTTACCACATAAAAACTGTGTGTGATGGACAGCCTTTGCCACATAGTTTCTTCTATGGACCGTGTGTGATACATTCAATAACGCAAACGATTTAACGGAAAAATTGTGTGTGATGTACCTGTGAACGGATACGTTTTCCTTGGAGCGACTGTGTGGGATGTACATACGAACGGAAACGTTCAGTGAGGACTGACTATGTGGGATGTACTTGCGATCGGAAACAATTTCGCCTATATAATTGTATTTTTTTAGCTCTACTATACCTATTTCCGTATTTGGGTGCTCGCCGGTCGCACGCGATCTCATTTTGCCGAGCGTGTGTGCCAGGAGGGCATATCCCCGACGGTTTCTGGGTCATGTGGGAAGAATCCCCCTATCGCCCACACTCACTTGGTGACAGTTCCAAATGTCGTCGCGGAAAGGGGTTAAAAACCCTTTGTTTAGGACCGACACATACGAGTGATTTCATATCGAATAGTTGTTTACCAATTTCATATCACGCACGTAAATAGATTTTACCATCATAGTACGATAGCTACCTCAAAATAGCACAGTACAACATATAGCTATTTCAGCTGCATAAGAACAATATTAGAACAATATATTCATTTCCCTAATCGAGATCATCTAGGCTCGTATTATCCACCTCTGCTTTCAGTTCAGTAAAAACCTATTTTGCACTGGCCAACCGGGGAAGTGCCTCCTCCTTCGCCAACACCATCTTAGCAAAGTCTGATTTAAAAAATCTGAGCTCATTCTCCACCTTCCTCTTTTTATCCCGCATCTTCAAATATTCTTCAGCGTTGACAACACTTTCTCTAAGCCTACCTCTGTTCTCTTCCTCATACATGCTCCAGGGCTTTGCTAGGCACATCTTCAAAGACTGTGACCACTCTTGATCAACCCACTCCAAGTAAGAACACTTTCGTTCATCCTATAATTGTTAAAACTAGATCAATAATAATTGTAGGGGAAATGGGTTTATAGAAACATAGAAAATCACCAATACTTATTCTTAAAAACTAAAAAATAGGTTAATTATGACATATCTACTGAAAAAGATCAATGTGCAAATGAATTAATTGCTACTGAGACAACAACCAAATTCTGAAACATCAGAAACTATAATTAACTACAACAACGCTACAAGTTCTTACTCATGTACTATAAATAACAAATTGATCATTTTATGAGGAAGGTAAATATAACTGCAACAGCATAGCAACAGTGTTTGGATGACAACAAATTGATACTAACAGGTGTGTACATGTACAAATTTAGTAACATAGAACTAATAGCACTATTGTAAAGACTGGTGTAAAGACAACTATTGGTACATCTCGCACCGGTGCCCTGCAATGACGAGCCGATGCAGGAGAAAAAAATCAGGGACCTGGACTCCGGAGCACCTAGTTGCTCCGATGCCCAGTTCCTTCGTGCCATAAAGATTTAGTATTTTGCTGCTTGTCTGCTTGGATGTGTGGACCAAAGTTAGCTGCACAAACTGCTGAGGCAGTGCCAAATAATTTTCTAATGGCACTGCTGATGAGATGGCAACATTTTTAGATACTAGGTACAAACTGTGACACTGTCTTAGGATGCGTTTAGCTGAAGGTGTGGTATGAATGGGTTGGGACCGTGACAGTGTCTGAATCACATCTAACAAATGATATGTAACAACGAAAGAGGGTCTAACCTTCTCTGCACATGCCAGAAACTTCCTCCCACTGTCCATAGATTCAAACGCAACTAGCTTCATGCATGGAGATTGATGGTGACAACGAGCAGACAGATCTTTAGCCACCCCGCTCCATTCGTTGCAACTGATGGTCCTAGGGAGCTATAAGAGGAAGAAATGAGTCAAATCGACCACCGGGTTAAAATCCTTCATTCCAAGTCATAGCGCGAGAGAGAGAAGAGAAGCATACCCGGGTGGTGAAGGAGTCGTCGTCGGAGGAGTAATTGCTGGAGAGGTCAAAAATTGCTCGCGGTAGGCCAAAAATTTCGAAATGTGGAGGGAAACTTTGTGCGCGGTGCCGCCGGACACCATTCACTTTGAACGATTGTGTGCATCATAAGCGGTTCTTACGCTTTCTGGCGCATGGGATGAGTTTGATAATGAAAATTTTGGTGGAAATTTCCCCGGGTACGTCATTGCATAATTTAGCATCGCTTGCTAATTTGGGCACACAAAAGAGTGTACAGCACACAGACCACACTTACTGAATCAAGCAATTTTAGTAATTAAACCGAGCCAGTTGACCTAAACATTGCTCTAACAAAAGACCAGCATTAAAAACAAAGCCTAAGTATGCATAATTTTAAAAAAAATCCGCCACCGCGCCGGCCTATGCGTAGCCGGTGTGAGATGAGACGTCGATTACTTGTCCTGGCGACATGCCGCCGTTGGTGGACTCCGCGTCCCCCTGCTGAAATCGACCGCGTCCTTGTCCTCATCCTCGGTGCCGCCCTCATGGTTGTAGTACTCGTAGTAGTGGCTGTGCCAGAGCTCGCATTGGTACTCCACTGTCGATTCCCCGACGGACAAACTCTTCTCTACCTCGACCTCGGCCACGCGCAACTCCTCCTCCCGGTGCTCCTCGATCTTCGCCGCCTCCTGCATCTCCAGCTCCCCTCGGCGATCTCATGAGGAAGCATGTGCTTCATGGCCATCGCCGCCTTTTCAGACGTGTGTTGCCTGCTGGATTCCGAGGTGGCCTGGAAAATCTTGGCATGTGCGTCCTTGATCTTGGCGTGGATGGCCTCGACCCGGGCCAGGGCGACATCGGTGGCACAGACGGCAGCTCAAGCGCTCTCGGCATTTGCAGCCGCCATCGCAGCTATTGCGGCTGCCCTGTCGGCTGCCACAGACGCCCTCTCGGCGGATGCAGCCACGCTCAATGCGGATGCGGTGGCACTCTCGGCGTAGGCGGCCGCGCTCAGGGAGGACGCGACCACCGTACGGGCCTTCACGAAGCGTTTCCATGATGTCATCTTTGCAAGAAGGGGTTGCGGGAATGGGTATCGGGATTCGTGGATTCGGGGGTTGCCGGCACTGGAGCAGACGAGCCGGCGAAGCTTAAGGAGGAAGACTTAAATAGACCCAGGAATTTTCATCGCTAACGGTTCCTAAAAAAACGGTGTGTGATGTTGTTGATATCTTTTATTAGCTGTGAAAGACGAATTTGGAGAAAGTGGCAACGGACGGTGTTTTAAATGTACGAGAAAATTTGTAGTACTAATACAACTGTCATGTCAAAATTTGGAAAATATCAGGGGCCACTTGACCTTTTAAGACATTTAAGTGATTTTCTAGCCATTTAATCACCGTAATTCAAATTTTAACTACATGTACATGCAACAGCTAACCATAACGGTTTGAAAAGTCATATTTTGTGTACTTGTGTGCAATTTAATTCCATGTGCAGTAAATTTGAAGGAATTTTCAAACACATTGGTCTAACGGCTATGACACAATTAAGCATGGAGTGCCATGGCATTTAAATTACAAAAAGAAAAAAATCAGAAACACATGAAACCTTGCTTGATGTAATGTCATGCCACCAAGATGATGTGGTAAATTTTTTGGCATGTTTGACCAAAGTTTCGACACACACCCCTCACAAACCGAAGCAACTCACTAGAAGGCTCGTGGTTCCGAGAGGGAACAATGCATGTTTGATGACAAACAGGAGGTAGCTTCCCCTTACAGCCTTAAAAAATTTCAACATTTAACGTGCACTAATACAACTATCCTGTGAAAATTTCAGGGGTCATTTGACCTTTTAAAGACATTTAAGTGACTTTCTAGCCATTTAATGACTGTAATTCAAACTTGAACTACATCTACATGCAACAGCTAACCATAACGGTTTGAAAAATCATATTTGTGCACTTGTGTGTGAGTTAATTCCATGTGCAGTAAATTGGAAGGAATTTTCAAACATAATGGTCTCACGACATGGACACGTGCATGGAGTGCCATGGCATTTTAATTCCAAAAAATTAAAAAATGATCAGAAAAACATGAAACCGTGCTTGATGTAATGTCATGCCACCAAGATGATGTGGTAAAAAATTGGCCTGTTTGACAAAAGTTTGGACACACACCCCTCACAAACCGGAGCAACTCTCTAGAAGGCTCGTGGTTCCGAGAGGGAACAATGCATGTTTGATGATGAACGGGAGATAGCTTCCTCTTACGGCCTTCAAATTGTTTCTATGTTTAACATGCACTAATAAAACTGTCATGTGAAAAAATGGAAAATTCTAGGGGGTCATTTGACATTTTAAAGACATTTAAGTGATTTTCTAGGCATTTAATGACCGTAATTCAAATTTGAACTACATCTACATGCAACGGCTAACCATAATGGTTTGAAAAATCATATTTGTGTCCTTATGTGCGAGTTAATTCCATGTGCAGTAAATTAGAAGGAATTTTCAAACATATTGGTGTCACATCATGGACACATGCATGGAGTGCCATGGCATTTTAATTCCAAAAAAATAAAAAATGATCAGAAAACATGAAACCTTACTTGATGTAATGTCATGCAACCAAGATAATGTGGTAAAAAAATTGGCCTGTTTGACGGAAGTTTGGACACACACCCCTCACAAACCGGAGCAACTCACTAGAAGGCTTGTGGTTCCGAGACAGAACAATGTATGTTTGATGACAAACATGAGATAGCTTCCTCTTATGGTCTTCAAATTTTTTTCTACATTTAATGTGCACTAATACAACTGTCATGTCAAAATTTGGAAAATTCTAGGGGTCATTTGACCTTTTTAGAGACATTTAAGTGATTTTCTAGCCATTTAATGTCCGTAATTCAAATTTTAACTACATCTACATGCAACGGCTAACCATAACGGTTTGAAAAATCATATTTTTGCGTACTTGTGTGCGAGTTAAAAAATCATCAGACGATGTAAATATCTGTTGTTCAAAGATCTGGCAAGACAACCGGCCCCACGTGATTGGCACTCTATTTCGCGCCTCAGGGTTTGGAAGGTGAGTGGCGGGGGTTATTAATCAGACACGGTTTTGTATTGGAAACAGTCGGCTATTAAGTTCACACATGGATTTTGCTGCGGGAATCGTGTGTAATTCAAACTACATTACTCGTAAATTCCGGCAACCAGTGTGTGTACTATTCCCGTCGATCTAGATTCCGTCCGCCAATAAATACTACCTTTCTCATGTCATCCCGCCTGCATTCTCATCTACATCCTCCCCTCGCTCACCCTCTCTCTCTCTCTCTCTCTCAACTCTCTGACATGGCGCCGCCGATCTGCCCACGCACCAACGAGGAGTCGCCCCCCCCCCCTCGAGGATGCTTGGTCGAAGAGCAGCAACGAGGAGGACCCCTACGCGCCGCCGGACGAGGTTGCACCGGACCCCCCAACTTTGGATTGGTTTTGGGGCGAGTACAATCTTTGTATGTGGAAGTCGCTACCGCCGGCTGAGAAAGCCAGGCAAGTGGCACTCAAGAAGGAGATGGTGGAGGAGGAAGCCACGTACCAGGCGGCCTGTGAAGCCCGTGATGCCACCTGGAAAAGGGAGGCGGTGGAGCTTTGGGGGCGGGCACGTCATCGTGCAGAGGAGGTGTATGAAGATGGGTACTTCGCGAGGAAGTTCAAAGGCGCTAGGAGCCTCATCGCTGCATGTAGATGGGCCGATAAGCTCCAGCCTGCCACCGACGAGGAGCTCCGGTGGGCGCCCAACAAAATGGAAAGATCATTCGTGCTCATCCGCCAGCAAGAGGCAGATCGGTACGTCAAGCGCTGCGAGGTGGAGGAGGCGGAGTATTGCCTCCTCGCTGGGAAGACGCCATGCACCAGAGCTGCTGGCCAGGGGCTGCCGGAATACTGCCCTCGGATTATTAGTTTTAGTATTGTTTGTTTTCAATTTTATGCATTGTACCTAGTGGTTAAGTATCATCACGTATATGTGATGATATTATATATATTCTGTGATGAACTAATGAATGATTAATATATATATATTATGAATTCCATTTTCTATCTGTTTTTGTATACTAATTTGTATCTAGCTGCTATCTTCCACATATACAGAATGAAAAGCGTATACACACACATTGAAAGAGAACATATAAGAACGGAAAACAGAGTACACACACTGAAACAGAGCAATAAACAGAGCAATATTATGATTGCTGTGAATACATAGCAATCCATGTCGAAATGACTCAACAAAATAAAACGCGTCCATGAGACCATGACCAGCAGCCCTTGCCTACGGTAGCTCTCGGCTCTGCCTAAACTCGTGTAGGCGTTCGTCCAAGCGGTAGACATGCTCATGGTACATCTGGAGCACGATCTCGAGATCCAAGTTGGCTATTTCATTGGAGATTACCAGCTTGAGGATGCGACGACCATGTTCCTCTACCACGCCCAGGTGGACACCTAGGCCAAGGAGGCCGTCGAGCCTACCGACCAGCACGTTAGCATCGAGCGGGCCACGGACATGGCGAACGGCGCGACCCATGCGAACGGTGCGGCAGGCGTCCGGTGCAAGTACGGCGCGACCGGCCTCTGGTGCAAAATCTGGCGTGAGGGCCTCTGCCCTCTGGCAAGGAATTGGGGTCTTGACGGGGCGATGTCTTGTCGTCCCAACGCATCTATAATTTTTGATTGCTCCATGCTATATTATCTACTGTTTAGGACAATATTGGGCTTTATTTTCCACTTTTATATTATTTTTGGGACCAACCTATTAACCGGAGGCCCAAATTTAATTGCTGTTTTTTTGCCTATTTAGTAGTTTCAAGAAAGCGGAATATCAAACGGAGTCCAAACGGAATGAAACCTTCGGGAACGTGATTTTCTCACCGAACGTGTTCCAGGAGACTTGGACCCTAAGTCAAGGAAGCTTTGAGGAGGGCACGAGGTAGGGGGCGCGCCCACCCCCCAGGGTGCGCCCTCCACCCTTGTGGGCCCCACGTTGCTCCACCGACGTACTTCTTCCTCCTATATATACTTACGTACCCCCAAACGATCAGATACGGAGCCAAAAACCTAATTCCACTGCCGCAACCTTCTGTTTCCACGAGATCCCATCTTGGTGCTTGTTCTGGAGCTCCGCCGGAGGGAGCATCCACCACGGAGGGCTTCTACATCATCACCATAGCCCCTCCGATGAAGTGTGAGTAGTTTACCTCAGACCTTCGAGTCCATAATTAGTAGCTAGATGGCTTCTTCTCTCTTTTTGGATCTCAATACAATGTTCTCCCCCTCTCTCGTGGAGATCTATTCGATGTAATCTTCTTTTTGGGGTGTGTTTGTTGAGACCGATGAATTGTGGGTCTATGATCAAGACTATCTATGAGAAATATTTGAATCTTCTCTGAATTCTTTTATGTATGATTGGTTATCTTTGCAAGTCTCTTTGAATTATCAGTTTGTTTTGGCCTACTAGATTGGTTTTTCTTGCAATGGGAGAAGTGCTTAGCTTTGGGTTCAATCTTGCGGTGTCCTTTCCTAGTGACAGCAGGGGAAGCAAGGCACGTATTGTATTGTTGCCATCGAGGATAACAAGATGGGGTTTTTATAATATTTCATGAATTTATCCCTCTACATCATGTCATCTTGCTTAAGGCGTTACTCTGTTTTCTTGAACTTAATACTCTAGATGCATCTTTGGATAGTGGTCGATGAGTGAAGTAATAGTAGTAGATCTGAGGTGAGTCGGTCTACTTGTCTCGGACGTGATGCCTATATACATGATCATACCTAGATATTCTCATAACTATGCTCAATTCTGTCAATTGCTCAACAATAATTCGTTCACCCACTGTAGAATACTTATGCTCTTGAGAGAAGCCGCTAGTGAAACCTATGGCCCCCGGGTCTATCTCCATCAAATTAATCTTCCATCACTTTATTTATTGCCTTTGCTTTTTACTTTTCTTTTATTTTACTTTGCATCTTTATCACAAAAATACCAAAAATATTATCTATCATCTCTATCAGATCTCACTCTCGTAAGTGACCGTGAAGGGATTGACAACCCCTAATCGCGTTGGTTGCGAGGAGTTATTTGCTTTCTGTAGGTACGAGGGACTGTGGCGTAGCCTCCTCTTGGATTGATACCTTGGTTCTCAAAAACTGAGGGAAATACTTACGCTACTTTATTGCATCATCCTTTCCTCTTCAAGGAAATCCAACGCGATGCTCAAGAGGTAGCAAGAAGAATTTACGGCGCCCGTTCTTGTGAGTCTCATAAAGTCAACATACCAAGTACCCATCACAATCCCTTATCTCCCGCATTACATTATTTGCCATTTGCCACTCGTTTTCCTCTCCCCCACTTCACCCTTGCCGTTTTATTCGCCCAATTTCCGTTCGACTTTTCGTTTGCCTTGATGTCTTACTTCGCTCGTTTGGTTGAAATAGTTGAGTATTTATTCCTAAACAAAGAAGCTAATATCTATGGATCCTCATCCTCTTGCCAATCTTTTTAAGAGATCCAATTATGATGAACCAATTCCTAGTGATTTGGATGCACTAGATTATCTTTATAAGGTTTTGCCTGAAATCCGTAAATCTGAAAATCATGATGAAGTGCTTTATGAAGTGATTTATGATAGATCTTTGAATAAAAAGCATGATTGCAATGATTTTATTATAAATTCTATTTATGTAAATTATGCCAATAATATGCAAAACCCTAAGCTTGGGGATGCTAGTTTTGCTATGTCCAATAGTCATGAGTGGGGAGATTCTTCTTATGATCTTGAAAATTTATTTAAGCCCCATGATGAATATAAGATTGATAATAGTGTTTGCAATAGTATTGAAAGTGGGTTTGGAAGAGTGTCAACTTTAGATCCCACATATTTGGATAACATTCAATCTTATGAAATTTTTGATAAAAGTGGGCTTGGAGAAATCATGACTTTAGTTAATGATAATCCCACCATTTTGGAAGAGTGTCAACTTCTCATGCATGTGGATCGTGTTGAGAAATATTTTATGTGATAGATATATTGTTGAATTTTCTTATGATCATACATGTAATTATTATGAGAGAGGAAAATATGGCTATAGAAATTTTCATGTTACTAAATTACCTCTCGTTATGTTGAGATTGCTATTGTTCCTTTCCGCTTCCTTGCATATGCTAGTTTTTGCTTGCTACGATAATTAGTTTTCCTATAACATGCCTATGCATAGGAAGTATGTTAGACTTAGGTGTGTTTGTCACATGTTTTATGATGCTCTCTTTGTGCCTCAATTCTTGTCTTTCTTGTGAGCATCATTGAAATCTCAATGCCTAGCTAAAAAGGCTTTATAGAAAAGCGCTTGTTGGGAGACAACCCAATATTTTTCCTTTCTGCTTAGTAATAAATCTTTGTTCTAGCCTCTGTTTAGATGTGTTTTTATGTTTTAGTTAGTGTTTGTGCCAAGTTAAACCTATAGGATCTTCTTGGACGATAGTTATTTGATCTTGCTGTAATTTCCAGAAACTTTCTGTTCACGAAAACAATTGTTAAAAATCACCAGAACATGATAAAATACTGATTCCAATTGCTTCTGATCAATAAACAAATTTCCTAGTTCGTCCTATTTGGCTGATTTTTTGGAGTTCCAGAAGTTTGCGTTAGTTATAGATTACTACAGACTGTTCTGTTTTTGACAGATTCTGTTTTTCGCGTGTTGTTTGCTTATTTTGATGAATCTATGGCTAGTAAAATAGTTTATAAACCATAGAGAAGTTCGAATACAGTAGGTTTAACACCAATATAAATAAAGAATGAGTTCATTATAGTACCTTGAAGTGGTCTTTTGTTTTATTTCGCTAACGGAGCTCACGAGATTTCTGTTGAGTTTTGTGTTGTGAAGTTTTCATGTTTTGGGTGAAATCTTTTGATTGATTATGGAATAAGGAGTGGCAAGAGCCAAATCTTGGGGATGCCCATGGCACCCCCAAGATAATCTAAGGACACCAAAAAGTCAAAGCTTGGGGATGCCCCAGAAGGCATCCCCTCTTTAAATCTACTTCCATCGGTGACTTTACTTGGAGCTATATTTTTATTCACCACATGATATGTGTTTTGCTTGGAGCGACTTGTATGATTTGAGTCTTTGATTTTTAGTTTACCACAATCATCCTTGATGTACACACCTTTTGAGAGAGTCATACATGATTTGGAAATTATTAGAATACTCTTTGTGCTTCACTTATATCTTTTGAGCTATATAGTTTTGCTCTAGTGCTTCACTTATATCTTTTAGAGCACGGTGGTGGATTTGTTTTATAGAAACTATTGATCTCTCATGCTTCACTTAGATTATTTTGAGAGTCTTAAATATCATGGTAATCTGCTTAAATAATCCTAATATGCTAGGTATACAAAAGGAGTAAAAACTTTCTTATGAGTGTGTTGAATGCTAAGAAAAGTTTGATGCTTGATAATTGTTTTGAGACATGAAGATGGTGATATTAGAGTCATGATAGTTGAGTAGTTGTGAATTTGAGAAATACTTGTGTTAAAGTTCGTGATTCCCGTAGCATGCACGTATGGTGAACCGTTATGTGATGAAGTCGGAGCATGATTTATTTATTGATTGTCTTCCTTATGAGTGGCGGTCGGGGACAAGCGATGGTCTTTTCCTACCAATCTATCCCCCTAGGAGCATGCGTGTAATACTTTGCTTTGATAACTTGTAGATTTTTGCAATAAGTATATGAGTTCTTCATGACTAATGTTGAGTCCATGGATTATATGCACTTTTCTTTCTCCCACCATTGCTAGCCTCTCTAATACCACGCACTTTTTGCCGGTATCATACACCCACCATATACCTTCCTCAAAACAGCCACCATACCTACCTATCATGGCATTTCCATAGCCATTCCGAGATATATTGCCATGCTACTTACCACCGTTTAGTTTATTATGACACGCTCCATCATTGTCATATTGCTTTGCATGATCATGTAGTTGACATCGTATTTGTGGCAAAGCCACCGTTCATAATTCTTTCATACATGTCACTCTTGATTCATTGCATATCCCGGTACACCGCCGGAGGCATTTATATAGAGTCAAACTTTGTTCTAGTATCGAGTTGTAAGTAAATAAAAGTGTGATGATCATCATTATTAGAGCATTGTCCCAGAGAGGAAAGGATGATGGAGACTATGATTCCCCCACAAGTCGGGATGAGACTCCGGACGATAAAAAAGAGGCCATAAAAAGCAGAAAAGGCCCAAAAAGAGAGAGAGAGAGAGAAAGAGAGAAGGGACAATGTTACTATCCTTTTACCACACTTGTGCTTCAAAGTACCACCACGATCTTCATGATAGAGAGTCTCGCATTTTGTCACTTTCATATACTAGTGGGAATTTTTCATTATAGAACTTGGCTTGTATATTCCAATGATGGGCTTCCTCAAAATGCCCTAGGTCTTCGTGAGCAAGCGAGTTGGATGCACACCCACTTAGTTTATTTTGTTGAGCTTTCATATACTTATAGCTCTAGTGCATCCGTTGCCTGGCAATCCCTACTCACTCACGTTGATATCTATTGATGGGCATCTCCATAGCCCGTTGACACGCCTAGTTGATGTGAGACTATCTTCTCCCTTTTTGTCTTCTCCACAACCACCATTCTATTCCATATATAGTGCTATATCCATGGCTCACGCTCATGTATTGCGTGAAGATTGAAAAAGTTTTGAGAATGTCAAAAGTATGAAACAATTGCTTGGCTTGTCATCGGGGTTGTGCATGATTTAAATACTTTGTGTGGTGAAGATAGAGCATAGCCAGACTATATGATTTTGTAGGAATAACTTTCTTTGGCCATGTTATTTTGAGAAGACATGATTGCTTTGTTAGTATGCTTTAAGTATTATTATTTTTATGTTAATATTAAACTTTTGTCTTGAATCTTTCGGATCTGAATATTCATACCACAATTAAGAAGAATTACATTGAAATTATGCCAAGTAGCACTCCGCATCAAAAATTCTGTTTTTATCATTTACCTACTCGAGGACGCAGGAATTAAGCTTGGGGATGCCTGATACGTCTCCAACGTATCTATAATTTTTGATTGCTCCATGCTATATTATCTACTGTTTTGGACAATATTGGGCTTTATTTTCCACTTTTATATTATTTTTGGGACCAAACTATTAAGCGGAGGCCCAGCCTGTAATTGTTGTTTTTGCCTATTTGAGTTTCAAGAAAGCGGAATATCAAACGGAGTCCAAACGGAATGAAACCTTTGGGAACGTGATTTTCTCACCGAACGTGTTCCAGGAGACTTGGACCCTAAGTCAAGGAAGCTTTGAGGAGGGCACGAGGTAGGGGGGCGCGCCCACCCCCCCAGGGCGCGCCCTCCACCCTTGTGGGCCCCATGTTGCTCCACCGACGTACTTCTTCCTCCTATATATACCTACGTACCCCCAAACGATCAGATACGGAGCCAAAAACCTAATTCCACTGCCGCAACCTTCTGTTTCCACGAAATCACATCTTGGTGCTTGTTCTGGAGCTCCGCCGGAGGGAGCATCCACCATGGAGGGCTTCTACATCATCACCATAGCCCCTCCGATGAAGTGTGAGTAGTTTACCTCAGACCTTCGAGTCCATAATTAGTAGCTAGATGGCTTCTTCTCTCTTTTTGGATCTCAATACAATGTTATCCCCCTCTCTCGTGGAGATCTATTCGATGTAATCGTCTTTTTGCGATGTGTTTGTTGAGATCGACGAATTGTGGGTTTATGATCAAGACTATCTATGAGCAATATTTGAATCTTCTCTGAATTCTTTTATGTATGATTGGTTATATTTGCAAGTCTCTTCGAATTATCAGTTTGGTTTGGCCTACTAGATTGGTTTTTCTTGCAATGGGAGAAGTGCTTAGCTTTGGGTTCAATCTCTCGGTGTCCTTTCCCAGTGACAGTAGGGGCAGCAAGGCACGTATTGTATTGTTGCCATCGAGGATAACAAGATGGGGTTTTTATCATATTGCATGAATTTATCCCTCTACATCATGTCATCTTGCTTAAGGCGTTACTCTGTTTTCTTGAACTTAATACTCTAGATGCATCTTTGGGTAGCGGTCGATGAGTGGAGTAATAGTAGTAGATGCAGGCAGAGTCGGTCTACTTGTCTCAGACGTTATGCCTATATACATGATCATACCTAGATATTCTCATAACTATGTTCAATTACATCAATTGCTCAACATGAATTCGTTCACCCAAGTAGAATACTTATGCTCTTGAGAGAAGCCACTAGTGAAACCTATGGCCCCTGTGTCTATCTCCATCATATTAATCTTCCATCACTTTATTTATTGCCTTTGCTTTTTTACTTTTCTTTTATTTTACTTTGCATCTTTATCACAAAAATACCAAAAATATTATCTATCATCTCTATCAGATCTCACTCTCGTAAGTGACCGTGAAGGGATTGACAACCCCTAATCGTGTTGGTTGCGAGGAGTTATTTGCTTTGTGTAGGTATGAGGGACTCATGGCGTAGCCTCCTACTGGATTGATACCTTGGTTCTCAAAAACTGAGGGAAATACTTACGCTACTTTGCTGCATCATCCTTTCCTCTTCAAGGAAATCCAACGCAGTGCTCAAGACGTAGCATGTACCCAGCTGCGACGCCATGTCGACCGCAGGCAAGCGCCAATGGATCCACTCTTGCTGTGCGGCGCGACGCGCCTCTCGCTCCACGGCACTCCAACGGTCTCGTCGTGCGGCGAGATGCAGCCTATCGGCGCGGACGTGCCTAGCTTGCTCTGCGGCGCGCCATCGATCATGTTGTGCGGCGAGCTGCAGCCTCTAGGCGCTGGCATGCCTATCTTGTTCCGCGGCGCTAACATGCCTATCTTGATCCACGGTGCTGAAGCGCCATGCACCAAGGGTCTGCTCAACCCTGGCGATGACGCACATCACGGTGTTATCCATCGCGTTGTCGGGGAGCGCCTCGGCCTCGACGCGCCGTGGCGCCTTCTCATTTTCCTCGTCGGTGAGGTTGATGGCAGAGGCGACACTTTGGTGGGTTGGCATGCTTGGAAAAGGTGGATGTGCTACAAGCTGCGCTTGTTGCCTCCGTGCGTCACGTGCCGCCTAGATTTATGCGCAATATCGCTGGGTGGTGGGAAACAGGTGAGGAAATGGCGGGAAATGGTGGCGTGTTCATAAAACACCATCAATTAATGGAAACTTAGCATAGAAGAACATCGAGCTAGCACAAGAAGTAGATGATGATCAGATGATCGTTTATCCTAGTTAATTATGCATGTAATAGTTTACTTTGGTGTGTGGAAATGTCATGTGTGTACTAGCCACCTATGTAATTGGATGTTTGCCGCGTATTACACACATCTTGTTTATGTGAAACGTTTCTGTTCTCTTGGCTCAACACAAACAGTTTATCGCAATGAACCGTATGTCGTATATCGCACACACCTTGATCTGGCTGACCGTTTCTTTTGTGTTGCGTAATCACAAACAGTTCATCCGAGTGAACTGTATGTCGTATATCACACACACCTTCATCTGCTGCCCATTTCTGATGTTCCGCCTCATCACAAACATTTCATTCGAGTGAACTTTATGTCGTGTATCGCGCACGCCTTCATCTGGCTGCCCGTTTCTGTTCTTCTTCCTCATCGCAAACAGTTAATTGAACTGAACCGTATGCCCTGCATCGCACATGCAACTAAAATGGGAACCGTGTTTGATGGCTCCGCCATCGCAAACGTTTTGCATCTTTTTACGGTTATTTTACATCACCGTTTGCGATTAATGCATCGCACACAGTTTCGTCAAAGGGTCTCTGATCGTAGTATCACGTTAGCAGCATCCTTCAGTAGTGCAATGAGGATGATGAACCCCTCCGTGATGGTGTCTTAATTTGATCTGGTGGTTCTGGAACTTGCGGCGGCTGGAATTGTGTTTTCTCGACTCCCCTAGGGTTTTTGGATTTTTGGGGTATTTATAGAGCAAAGAGGCGACGCGGGAGGCAGCCGAGGTGGGCACAACCTACCAGGGCGTACCTGGGCCCCCAGGCGTGCCTAGGTGGGTTGTGCTCCCCTCGGAGCCCCCCTCTAGTACTTCTTTGGCCTAACAGGTGTCTTCTGGTCGATAAAAAATCTCCAATAAGTTTTGCTGCATTTGTACTCTGTTTGGTATTGATTTTCTGTGAAGTAAAAACAAGCAAAAAACAGCAACTGGCATTGGGCACTATGTCAATAGATTAGTCCCAAAAAATGATATAAAGTTACTATCAAATGATTGTAAAACATCCAAGAATGATAATATAACAGCATGGAACAATAAAAAATTATAGATACGTTGGAGACGTATCATGAAACCTCTCCGGCGTCTCCTCCTCTATCTGCTAGTTATTTTCTTCCTCATGGCGGTCCATACAGCGATCTCCATGGGATTGGATTTCTCCCCGGGGATGAAGTTGTCCCAAGAGATCCAACGCACCTTCAACAGATCGGTGCACCCAACAACGGACACGGGACATTTCATCATGGTGGTCTCGTTTGCAAGGCATTCTTTTCGTCTGGATGAGGAGAATGTTGGCCTGGCACTGGAATCCTCTCTTGGAGGTTATTGTTCTCAGCTTAAGGTATCTTTCCTTAGCAATGGTGTTTTCTCGTTCAATGTTTCATGCAAAGAGGTGGTTTTTTTTATTCTGCATCAATGAAGCTTTGTTTGCCTCCAATTCAAATGCTACTTCCACCTTTGGGGCCATGGGGGTCCGGATTGGGAGAAAGAGTTTAGATCTTAGCAATCTGAGTGCCAGCAGGAATTGATCTTAGTGAGCCCCTCCAAACGTAGGGCTAGACTGGGTATTGAGGCCATGCTTCATTGTCCTAGTAAATCTTCTCTTCGTTCTGGCCAGTCCTCTAGTGATCCCAAGAAGAAGCTGCGTTTTGCGACGTTCATTAATTATCCAGCACGTAAAGGTTATAGTTACAATCCTACACGCATCAATGGCCAGACGATCCGTGAAGCTGGTTATTCAGTGGAACCACAAGAGGCTGGATCGTTAAGTCCTGCTTCGCCGGAGAGCTCATCGGCGGCGGCGGCGGCGGACCATACGATCCAATTTGGGTCGTTTCCGTCATCCCTGGACAAGATCAATTCTGTTGGCGGCAACTCTGGATCCTTAGGAAGCTTCAAATTTGTTGGACCGGATTTTGGGGACTTGTCAGTCACAAGTCAAGCCCGCCCGGTAACACCACCCCGGCCCATGGGCTCTTCCTCAAGGCCCATAGTTCTCTCTGCTGATGAGAGCGACGCGTCTCCTCTGAATTTATTGGAATCTCCCTCTCCGCAGAATATTACCAAAGGCTTACAGAGTTTTGATGATATGATTGAGGATATGGCTGCAAGTTACTGGGATTGTCAGAATTGCTTGGGCATGGGCCAAAAATCAGATACATGCAAGAACAGGGTGCGGTGTAGGTTATGCTTTCGTTCTGGTCACATTAAAAAGAATTGTAACAGTCAGCCCCCTGACACGTCCATCTGGGTGCCCAAAGTCCCATCGAGCGGATTTGGAGCTCGCGCCAACAGGGAGGACTCGCTTGCCTCTTAGGTTTCCAATACAATTGCAGCTCCACAACAAAAACCCCAATCGCCTCCCTGTCCCTCGCCGCAACCCAGCTCCCCTCCTTCGCCGCCCCAATCTGACGCTCCGTCGTCTGCATCAGACTCCGTCTCGCCGCTCCAGCCTGAACAACCAACTTCTCCAATGGCTTTGTATGCCATCGACCCTCACCGCTTCCTTCCGGCGGTTTTGACGTCGTCGATGGAGGAGAGGACAGGCTGCCACGTACCTTCTACACGCCAACGATTCCACCACCATGGCGGCATGAGCAGTTCATGGTGGCGATCGTCAAGCCTCTTCCATCGACTCACTTGGTGGCTATCCGGAGAGAGCAGGTTCTGAACTTTCTGACACAAACTATGCATGTCCCTGTCTTCTCTGCTCAGACTTGGTTCCAAGAGGTTGGCTTATTTGAGATGGAAGATCCAGTTGTGCGTGCTTCTTTCACCCAGCACCCACCGTTCCTGTTGGGTCTCGATGCGGAGGGAAACAAGTTTTTTGTCATATTTATTCTGCACAATCAGGGGGAAGGGTTAAGAGCTATCCATGGTCATAGGACAAGCTGGTTGATGTCCATTGGTGTGCCATTAGACTATCGGAACACAACTAACCTAGCAGAGATTGTTGTCACCTTTGGTCAATTCCACTACTGGAACGACACCGATCGTCGCAAGGTCCGTTCTGTGGTCAGATGTTCTTTCCCTGATATTGCACTCGTTCCGCGCTCGATAGTATTCAGAGATTTTGCAACTTGGGGTGGTGATGTTGTTTCTTGGACAGCGGGATGTTATATTCTTACTGGTGAGTTTGTTGAAGCTGTTATACCTGCGGATGAGGACCCAATGACGTTGGATGGGAACCCTCATCCCATGCCAGGTGTCAATCCACCACAACCTTTTTGGGCGATGCCACCCTACCCTGCCCTGGGTTGGAATCCCGTGCCGCCTGAACATCCGCAACCTTTCAATGATAATCACAACAATGGAGCCCATGATGATCAGCATGAGGATGGTTGGGGTGCTTGGGAACAGCCAGAAGAGCAACAACAACAGGTACAGGTCAATGAGCAAGCCCAAGATCAGAACTCTATGATCCTCAATCCCTCCTTGGATTCTGATGACAATGCAGTGGACATGGAGGAAGTGCAATAACCCCTGCATCACCCAGTCCTGCCAGTTGATCCCATCCAGCTTGGAATTGTGAGGATTGTTTATGGCCCTGTGTTGCCACCGGAGATGATTTGGGAGCGTTCGTTCTCATCCCTGCTGCCTGATTTCCTCATCAAGAAAGTGCCAACTGCTTTGCCAGGGGTATTCCTACCACCGTCAGTTGTCTCCCTGGGCCAGTTACAGCCTGATCAGGAGAGGCGGCTGCTCCTTCTCCTTAATGGGGTTGTTAATCCATCACGCAAATCCTCAGTCATAATTGAGGAAATATCTGATGTTGTGGATTCATCTTCGGTCACTCCAAGTCCTACTGAGGCAGTCTCCTTTTCAGACAGCAGGCCTGAGGAACTTGAATTTATGTTTCTGGCCACTAAACCACCTACTAAATCTGTGCTTGGGAAGAGAGAGCATGGGAGGAAGCAATCTCGTCGTGTTGCACCAATCTCTGCTACTCCAGACTTCTCCACCAGGAGAATGACCAGAAGTTGTGCCAAATCTTCTGGCTTCAAACCAGTCTCTGCAGTTCCGGTTAAGCCATTACCCAAGAGACGACCAAGAGGGAAGAAGCTCAAGATGTCTGACGAGGAGCCCACGAAGCAAGTTCAGGTGCCACCGGATACCCCAATTCCGGTTATGCAGGCTGTCGGCGTTGCTTTCGGCATCCCAGCTGGGGATCTGACTGAGGAGAAGCTTACGGCTCCCTCTAAGAAGGCTGATGATGATGCAGTTTCCAATGATGAATGATTTTCTGTTTCCTTATGTGACGTGGTGGTGTGTTGTGGGCATGGTCATCTTTGCATTTTGTGGCCCGCAGGTACCTCTTTTCTTCAGTTTTATCTGTGAACTTTGTCGGTAGTTTATGGTTATATCCTATAGGGATGTATCAAACTTTATGGGCTTTGTGGCTACACTGTTAAGCAGTGGGCTTGCTTATATCCTCTATATAGTTTCCCATGGCTAGTACATCCTTTTGTAATTGGCGTTTATTGTGCTGGAATGTGCGAGGACTGAATTCTGAGGCAAGGCACAGAGATGTTAGAGCAAAAATTGAGGAAAGTCAGTGCTCGACCATGTGTCTTCAGGAAACCAAATGTGATGTTTTTGATATAAGGAAGATTAGAACCTTTTGCCCGCGGTGGTTCGATCGTTTTGCTTTTGCTCCATCGGTAGAGCATCTGGAGGCATTCAGAACCTTTTGCCCGCGGCGGTTCGATCATTTTGCTTTTGCTCCCTCGGTAGAGCATCTGGAGGCATTCTTGTTATTTGGAATTAGACCATTTTCACTGGCACGCTCATTGAAATTCAAAGCTTTGGTGTTGTGGTTTCTTTTACTTCGGTACACAATGCTGAAACCTGGACTTTAGTGTCAGTATATGGGCCTTGTGATGGGCATCTACGAGATGATTTTGTTCATTGGCTTTATCATTTATCCATACCAATAGATGAGCATTGGTTGTTACTTGGGGATTTCAATTTTATCAGGTCTATGGATAATAGAAACTTGCCAGGGGAGATGTTAATGATATTTTCCTCTTCAATGAGATTATTGGCCATCTGGGCCTTTTGGAGCTTCCCTTGAAAGGTAGAATCTATACCTAGTCCAATATGCAGGAAGTCCCTCTGCTCGAGCAACTAGACTAGTTTTTCACAACCTCGGATTGGATTTCCATCGATCCAAACACTGTGGTACTCCCTCTAGCAAAAACATCGTCGGATCATGTGCCCTGCATGGACTCCATAGACACAACTATTCCAAAGTCTAGGGTTTTTCGTTTTGAGAATTATTGGGTTGATATGCCAGGTTTCATGGATTGTGTCAAGCGATCTTGGGAGGCACCGGTTTTCTCTAACTTGTCTGCTGCTGCAATTATCTCAAAGAAGTTCAAACAGTTGAGAATGGATCTGAAAGAGTGGAGCAAAAACATCTCTTACATCAAACAACTGACTTTGAATTGTGCCAAAGTAATCCTGCATTTTGATGGGCTAGAGGAATGGAGACCACTCACAACTCCGGAGTTTAATTTCAGAAAGATAGTTAAGTTGCATCATGAAAACCTTCTGCGTATTCATTACATATATTGGAAGCAGCAGTGCACAATCAGATATATCAAGGTTGGTGAGGAAAACTCAAAGTTCTTCCATGCAATGGCCTCAGAAAGATTATGAAAAAATGCCATTGCCAGTCTTAAGGTAGAAGGGAATGATCCTGTCTCTGATCATGCTCAAATAGCTGAAATTCTGTGGTCCTCGTTTAAGAATAGGATGGGTCATGCTCAAGGCATTAACATGGGATTTGATCTCCCACAGTTGATTCAACCAGTGGATGGGCTAGAAGTGCTCTCTGCTCCTTTTTCGCAGGAGGAAATTAACAAGGTTTTAAAAGAGCTGCCTTGACGAGCAGCACCGCCGGGATGGTTTTAATGGCATGTTTATTAAGAAACGCTGGCCTATCATTGAGTAGGATTTTTTGCAGCTCATCTAGGCTTTTTATGATGGGGAGTTATCTTTGGAAAACATCAATGGTTCCCTCATCACTCTCATTCCCAAGATGATTTCTCTGAGGGACGGATGACTTGTGCCCATTTCCCTAACCAACAAATTGTCTGAAGTTCCTCACAAAACTGTTGGCCAATAGGTTGCAGAAGGTAATATTGCAATGCATTCATAAGAACCAGTATTGGTTTTTGAAAAGTAGGTCCATTCAGGATTGCCTTGCATGGGCTTTTGAGTACATTCATCAATGCAAGCAACCAAAAATACCTATCATAATCCTTAAGCTAGACTTTGCTAAGGCTTTTGATACAGTTGAGCATGAGGTAATTCTGCAAGTTCTTCATCATAAAGGTTTTGATAGCAAGTGGATTGCTTGGGTTAAGGAGATTCTGTCATCTGGGACATCCTCTGTTTTGCTAAATGGCATTCCAGGAAAGCAATTTAAATGCAAGTGTGGGGTCGGGCAGGGTGATCCATTGTCACCTCTTCTTTTTGTTATTGCTGCTGATCTATTGCAGTCTCTGGTTAATCATATGATGGCTCAAGGGTCTCTGTCACTTCCAATACCTTCCCATCATCCTAATTACCCAATCATCCGGTATGCAGATGACACAATCATCATTCTGCCTGCTGTTGAGGAGCAACTGGTGGGTCTAAATAATATGTTGGTTGTGTTCCAACAATCTACTGGCCTCAAAGTAAATTTTGCTAAGTCCTTTATGATACCTTCGAATGTATCTGATGATGAGGCCCTCAGGTTGGCTGCTCTCCTTGGTTCTAAGATAGGTGAAACCCCTTTCACTTATCCTGGTCTGCCTCTTGGTACCACCAGGCCAAGAATTGTGGATCTCCTCCCCCTAGTGGATAATATTGAGAGAAGGCTCTCTGCTAGTTCTTCTATGTTAAACCAGGGCTCCAGGTTGCAACTGCTGACTTCAGTTTTAACTTCCATGCCAATCTATTTCCTCTGCACTTTGCATATACCTCCTGGAATCATCAAGCAGTTGGATAGGATTTTCAGGCAATGTCTTTGGAGAGGAAATACAGACACACCAAAGCAATCTCTGGCAGCCTGGGACCTAGTATGCAGGCCTAAAGATAAGGGAGGACTGGGCATTCTTAATTTAAATATCCAGAATCAGGGGCTGCTTATGAAACATCTCCATAAATTCTACAACAAGCATGATGTTCCTTGGGTATCCTTAATTTGGGACTCCTACTATGACAAAATTGTACCTCAGGCCACTGTTTTGACTGGATCTTTCTGGTGGAAGGATGTTTTCAAGTTAAATGATATGTACAGGGCTCTTGCTTCTGTTCATATCAACATGGGGGACACTGCTTTGTTCTGGCATGACGCATGGCATGTGGCTGGCTCTTCTTTGCCTCTCGTGAGGAGGCTCCCCAGGTTGTTTTCTTTTGTCATTGATGATAAGGTCTCAGTCAGGGATGTGCCTCAGACCCAGGATCTTTTCTCCATGTTTTATCTGCCCATCTCCCAGGAAGCTGCTGCAGAGTTGACACTATTGGAAGGTTGGCTGTTGAACTTGCAGAGGGACCCTCTCCTTCCTGATCAGTGGGTATGGCCCTCCAAATCCGGGTCCTTCTCGGCCAAAGGTTTTTATACTATCATGCACTCTCACATGCCCACTATTCTCCCATGCAAATGGTTATGGAAGAGCAGATGCACAATGAAGATAAAAGTCTTTGGCTGGTTATTGTTCTTTGATAGACTTAACACCAAGGATATGCTGGTTCGAAGGCACTGGAGGTCGCCAGATGATGATAACCTTTGTGTTATATGTAATGCTTATGTCCATGAGGACAGAACTCAATTGTTCTTCCAGTGCAATTTCAGCTGCAGGGTGTGGAATTATCTTCCGATTGACAGGTCCCGGGGGTCTAACACCCAGGAGTGTGTTTCCAATGCCAGAACCAATTTTGGCCATCCTTTCTTCTATGAGGTGATGCTCACAGCAGCATGGAATATTTGGATCTTGAGAAATGGGAGGATCTTTAGGGGGGAGCAGTCTCGTTTTGCCTCTTGGAGATGTAATTTTGTACATGATATCCTTCTATTAGCTCACATGCTTAGTGTTAGCGTTAGAGCTCAACTCATAGCTTGGGTCAATGCCCTTTTGTAAATATAGGTAAGTATTAGGTAGGTCCTCTGTCTTGTTTTTTGGCACAGTCTCAGTGCTTGTACATTGTTGAACCTTTTTCTTTTCTAATAAATGGGTTGTGGGGTCTTACCCCACAATAAATATTCAAAAAAATTCTTCATAAATTATAGATACGTTGGAGATGTATCTACATCCCCAAGCTTAATTCATGCTCGTCCTTGAGTAGGTAAATGATAAAATAAATAATTTATGAAGTGTGAATGCTAGCATAGTGCATAAATTTGATCAGTGATAATTTCAATCACCTTTTCTAGCATCTTAACAGCAACTCTTTGTCATAAAACTTATCACGATAAAGTGGCAATCAATTCACATGTTATGGTTCAAAAAATGCATTCTCTTGAAACTTAACAACCGATGTTCTTAGTCACCCAACAATTTCAATGCATCTTATTTTCAACAAGTCTAAGTAAGAGCTCCACATACTTAATTAGCATATAGTTCTATGATTGCTAGTACTCAAAGCACATTTTTAGAACAAATAGCATCCATCAAACACAGAGAAAGATAGGGGCTTGATGTTTTGCCTCCCAACTCATTTGTCATATAGTCAACTTTAGCTATAAGGCATCCCAATTGTTCGAAGGGTGATGATCTATGGCACCCTGGCTCAGAGAAACCGGAACGCCCCATATTCCAGCCCAGAGATCGAGGAGAAGTCTTCTGGAATACGGCACTTCTTAGCATAGAAAAAACTAGCTCTTTATTGCAATCTATATGGGTACAAGGGGGTTACATCGGCACGGCGACGCTACGCCTACCACGGTTGCTCTATGCAAGCAGCAAAACAACATGATGCAGCGGAATGACTACTGGCAGCGGAACAACATCGGTGGTGGTGAACTCCACTCCGCAGGGACTCTGGCTGGAACGCTTATCCTAGCTCGCAAACAAGGGATCCACGGCAAACAAGCAATCATATCCGGCATGACCTGCAAACTGGTATGACACACCAAGTCAATACATTGAATGTAGTTGCAAGCTCACAGCAACCAAAGCAATCAAGACAAGCAATAGCATGGCAATTACAGGTTAACAAGGATTAACATGATAATATCAGATCAATCATAGCATGGCAAGATGATACATCTAGAAAAATATGAGCATGGCATGAACATATGAAGATGATGATACTAGCATGCAACATGATGAAACTATCATGCACCAACTTACTCTGCTCGGGTTACCTCGTAACCATCAACTGTATCACTTACCATCACGGATATCACACGATCATCTCAGGATCCAATCAAGCTTGGTATTAACAATACCGTAGCAACCATTTATGATCACAAGGAGCTTGACCTTTACCCTTGACTCTCGCATAACATTCCAAATATCCAACAAGTTGGCATTCACGATACTACAGTGATCCTCTCACGATCACATAAATATCAACCAACTTCTTTCATCATCGAACCGGGGTTGTTATTAAGCAAATTATTATTATTACTGTTGACCCATAGTGTGTCCAACTACAAACTAGGCCCATATCCGCGGGTGCGGCTATCGATAGATTTAACACACACACACACTGCAGAGGTTAGCACACTGTACCCACACCACGGAACCCTGGCCTCACACTCGCATTCGGGTGGACCAAAGCGTTCCGACAAAACCGTCCTACTGCCATGACACTCTCCCGGCCACTCCGACCAACACCCCCTTTGGGTTCAGTCCTGGGTGGCCCGTGCCTACCAAAGGTCTTACGGCCACCGTCGTGGCAAAACAAAAATGGTCCCAAACGGGGACAAAAGCGCGCAAACAACTTGGGCACACAAGGCTTGTGCCGTCCTACCCGGCCAAGGTAGCGCCCGTGCATAACCTTCCCTCGTTGGAGGCGGAGAGAGGCATGATAATAGACTGCTAGGGCCCTGCCCATACCCAAGGCAAATGTGGTTGCACTGGTCAACTCGATATGGTGGCACCATGACTCAGCCAACAGTTGTTCAAGTTCAATTAAGTCCGGTTAAACTTGAATGCAATACGCTGAGTCATATGAAAATAATAGGATGCAACTATGATGCATGAGTGTGATATCAACATAATCATGGATGCATCATAAATATTATGCATAACAACAGTGAAGCATTTATCCAGATGAGCATGGCATACTAACAAGCATAATTATCACAAGCATAACACTACTCATAAACAGATCATGACCACTAGCATCGAGAATAGATACCATGCAATGACATAATGATAATACTACCATGCAAACATTTAACCAACTAGATGCAAAGGAACATGAATAGCAACGGTACTCGGAACAGACGAAGTCATGCACCGAAGACCATCACCAACATCAACATGTACTACTAAGAGCATCTCCAGCCGTTCGGCCCCCCAGGGTGCTAAAAAAGAGCGGTCTGGGGGCGAACCGGCGCTAGTTTGGCCCCTGGGGGCGACCTAGCTCCCAGTCACGCCCCCAGGCGCCGCCCCCAAGACGCGGAAAATTCGAACTTGGTCGTTCCCGCTCACAAAAGATGCCACAAGTCCAGCGATCGCAAGTCATAGTTCGGCATACAAAAATAGAGCGGTAGAAGTTCGCGTGCACAACGCATCACTCGGCGGGCCTTGACCGCCTCGTCTGTGCTCTGGAGCATGTCCGCCCCGCCCAGCAGGAAAGCCAGGTCGATGTTTCTCTTCTTCGCGGCAACGTTGGTCCGGAGCAGGTCGAGCTTGACGGCGCTGCTCGACATCAACACCGACCACCGCGCATCGGTCTTCTCTTCACGAAGGATGGCTCGGGCCTGCGCGTCGACGAGGCAGTGCTCGATGGACTCCTGCACTCGAGCGGTAGCCGCGTCAGCGTATTTCCCCTTCTTGGCACCTTTGTTGCTGTCCGGCCACCCTTCCGATGCGCCAGGAGTCGGCGCGTCCGGCTTGTAGGTCTCCTTGGCCTTGTCGAGGGTGCGCCAGACTTCCGCCCACTTCTCGCACTTGTCAATGCGCTTGTAAACGTGGAGGTACTTGAATTCGGCATCGTTGTTGCTCTGCCGGTACAGGGCGAACATGCACAACAACTGCGCGGAGGAACAAATAGTTGGTGGGCGTACACGACGAAGAAAGGGGGGAGACTGACGTGGCATACCTGATCCTCAACGCTGGCGCCGCTCTCCGGGCGAGCCGCGACCTCCTCGACGACCCCATGCCATTTGTTGCACGCCCCCTGGATACGCCCCCAATGGTTCGCCATCGCCTTGGAGCCGCGCTGCATGTAGACGCCTATGAAGTAGGGGTCGACGAGCTTGCGCTCGTCGAACTCGGACTTGATGCGGTCCCAGTACGTCTCGATGCTCTGGTTCGCGTCGGTGGTCGGGTCGAGGCAGACGACTTTCCATGCTTCGGCGAGGCATTCCTCCTCCTTGACGCCCACTTGATGCGCTGCTCGCTCGACCTGGCCGCCGCTTCTTCTTGCGCCCTTCACCGAACAGCGCCGCCTCGTCGCCGCCCTCCCCGCTTCCTCGCCTCCTGCCGTCCTTGCCGTAGACGTAGCCGAAGCTCGCCGTCCATGCCGCCATCGAGATCCACCGCCTCGCCCCGGTGACGAACCCGGAACGCGGGCGGCCGCAAATTAACTCGCTGGCGATGATGTCGCCCATGTCGGCCTCGGTCTCGTCGGTATCGCCGAGGTGCGAGAAGGGCAGCGGGCCACGGTGGAGTGGGGGCGTCGGGGAGGAAGCGTAGGCGGGCGGCGAGTAGTTGTATGGAGGGTACTGCACGCCAGCGAAGGCGGGCGAGGCGTGCGCTGGGCCGGGTGTCCATGGGGGAAGGTGACGTTTGGGTTGAACCCACCGCGGCGCTGCCCTCGCCGGGCGTAGCCCGGCGAGGGCGATCCCCATGGCTGCGGAGAGCCGACGCCTTGCTGGCCCCAGGGCGCGTACTGGGTGTGGCTGCCGAGTGGATTCATCATCCCCGCGCGAGTCGCCTCGGCCTCGGCTTGGTCCGCCGATGAGGTAGCCGCAGCCACGCGTGCCGCGTTGTCGCGGGCCTTCTTGGCGATGGCCCTGTTTCGCCGGTCGGCGGTGACAGCCTCCCGTCGCTGAACTTCCGCCCTCCACTCGGTGTTTGACATGCCCGGTGGCTTGTACGGCGCCCTCGGCTTCTCTGCCCGGTGGGCGACAGAGGCGATTATGTTGCCGCCGTGCGGGGGACGACGTACTTCTTCGGTGGCATGGTGGCCGGCTGGGAGGTGAGCGGGAGGAAGATTGGCGGGAGGAAGGAAGAGAATGGGAGGGAAGTGGGGGAAAGGCGGGATGAAACGGCGGGAAGAGGCGCTCGGCTCGCTGATAGGACGGACCCACGGGCCATTTTTGCTTGTGCCGGCGCCCCAGGCGCCCCCCAAGGTGCCAGGTTCGGCCTAGGTCCGCCGGCACCAGTTTCGGCCCGAGCCGGCAAAAAAACGGGCTTCTAGGGGCGCGACTGGGCCGTTTTTTTTGGCGCCGGCGCAGCAAAAACGCCTAGGGAGGGCCTGTTGGGGGCGCGGCCGGAGATGCTCTAACAAGCATGAAAGTAATACGAGCAAGACAAAGGATAACTAGATGCATCGAAACATAACACGAGGGTGAACACGAAACCATAAGTAGTACCGAAACAACGATAACAGTTGCAGTTAAACAAACAGACAGTTATTAAATGTTCAAGTTGAAAACCATGGCTACTGCATGACTATAATGCAAGTGGATGTTGTGGCTTGCCTGGGGATGAAGAAGGCTCCGGGGAGAAGTCCGGAACGACCGCGGAAAGAATTGCCGGAAAGGGTACTCTCTCGGAGGGGGCTGATTTAGCGTAAGGGCAAAATGGTCATTTTCAGAATGTTGAAACATAGTGAAAATGATACCAAAAGTTTGGACTCGAAGAGACAAAGACGTGGGCGTTGGATTCACCTCATTTGTAGTTGTGGTTGAAAAGTTATGAGGTGTTGAACACTAGGGACCAATCTATGAATAAAACTTCAACAAACAAGTCCCTGGAGGCAAAAACTGAAAGCGCCTTCGGGCAGATTACGTCTTCTGCACAAGAAAACGTATTCTCAGCCGAAGAACAACGAAAGTACGTTTTCTCAAACGGAAAACGAATGTTCACGGAATACGCTTTCAGGAGAGGAAAGCGTAAAGAGGGAAACGTTCCTCCACTTATCCACATCAGTCGGCCGGCCCGGTCAACGCGTGAGGCTGACGCGCGGGACCCACTGGCAGGGGTAGGGGGTGTCGTCGTCTTCCTTGCTTCCTCTCGCTCGCCCGCACGGCCAGAGGGCAGGGATGGCGCCGGCGGCCGTGCTCGCAGCTCCGCCACCAATGGCGACGCTCGACCTACCGTTGGACTCAAGGGACGGAGGTGGACCCGCCAATGTGTGGCGCGGTCGCCGGAGAGGTCGGAGGCGAGTGGGGCATCATCTGCGGCGGACGGCGGCTTCGGGCTTGGACGGGGTTGGAGCTACGGTTCGTCCGGCGACGAACGGAGTAGATGGGGAGGATCTACGGGGACTAGGTGGTGCACTTGTGGTGATAGGAGGAGGAGAGGGGCTCGGGCTTGAGCTAATTTTGGAGGGAGGCCGTGGCGGTCGTGGCGGCGATGGTGGTCGAGGAGGAGCTCTCGAGCTCGGGCAAGAAGTGGGGCGGGGCTAGAGAAGGTGCAGGAGGCGAGTGGTGAAGAGAGACGGCCTCGGGGTGGCCTTATATAGGAGGAGGGGGAGGAGGCCGAGCATGTGTCGCCGCAAACGCGTGGCCGGTGTCGCGGACGCGTGTGCTCGCGCATGGGCTCGGAGGTTGGCGACGAAGGAGGAACATGGGAGAGGTTCACGGGGCAGAGGCGGCCAAGGGAGCACGGGGAGGATGACGACGGCGACGAACCGAGCCAAACCGCCATCGTGCTCTTGTGGGCGCTCGGCGGCTAGCTCCGGCGAGGACGCTTCGGGAGGGGGCAGGGACACGAGAGCGACAGAAGAGTAAGCGGAAGTCAGGTCGGCACGCTCGGACGCGAGAAAACCATCGAGGCAGAGCTGGCCGGCGCGTCCCGACGCCCGGAGCGCGGCCAACGCTGCCAGAGTGCGTGCACAAACCCGCAAATGACGTGGTCACCACTGCGCCCGGCGAGGAGGGGACGCGAGAGGCTGCAGCGAGCTGTCTAGTGACTAGTCACTGCATAATAGAGGCCGAGGGAGTTGATGTATCAGCAAAAGGAGACAACGAGAGGAGTGTAGCATCGCTGAAACTTTGTTGTATCAGCTTTGGATGAGCACTGGTGATCAACAAGGAGCTGATTGGGTTAAATGGAGTTGTCTGGGGTGTTTAGATAAGGAAAGACTACGATTATGGAAAGTGTTAGGGGAAATGGACCAATAATTAACATAGTTGCTTTACAACTACAAATATGGTCCAGAATCTAGATCAGGAAGGTGCACTCACATGGAGTAGCCAATTGATCTGAAATTTGGCAAGGCAGAGTTATTTGATCATATGAAGATGGTGCAGAAGGTTTCATACCAATTGGATAAACCAAAATGGTACTTGCTTCACAAGCATTTCCACTGACCAGAAACTTGCAAAAATTCTAGACGAAAATTGGCTAGATGGAAAATGCCCAAATTGGGTGGAGATAGGTTATATGGATAAGATAAGGCCTACGAAAATTTACAGCCATAATGGAACAATATAAAATATACTTGCTTCACTAACTGAAAATTTGGACAGAAACAAAGATTTGGTCATGTGCTCACATAGATCATAGGATAGGGCTTAAAATTGGAGGTGGGCAATTATATGAGCACATGAAGGATTGTGCAAATTTTCAACTTATTTGGATAACCCTAGCTAGCACTTCCTTCACAAAGGTTTCCCTCAGACAGGAACTTTGAAAAATCACTGAGGAAGCTTGGCTAGGCAAATAAAGTTGAATTTTGGCACATGCCAATTATTTGGACATGAAAAGGTGTCCAAGAAGTTTGAGGTCAATTGGGCAAAGGAAAATAGCACTTTCTTCACAATGTGCCATTTAGGGCAGAATAGGAAATGAATTATTTGAGCATGATGATAAACATGGCAAATGAAATATTTTGCCATATTTGAGAAATATATGACCCAAAAAATTTATGAGAATTATTTGGGAATTTTAGGAGTGATGGAAATATAGGTTGCTTCACAACCTAGGGCAAATTGAGTTATTCCTTTAATAGAAAAGGAATATCCCCAATAAAAATAATATTGGGATTTGGGCTAGGATGAAAATGGAAAGGTCTGGGGAAGGATTTGGTTATGACAAGCCACTCTGGAAGCAAAGAAGAGGTCATCTTCCTCAGTTTCCAGACCACAAAGCCACGGAAAAAGAAAACTCAAGCAAAAATCTCAGAAAATCAAATGAAAAAGAAAGGGCCAAAAATCAGGTTGTGACATGATCTTAATGATAAAGATGATAAAAGTGGGTTTGGAGAGGTAAAGAATTTAACTAGTGATGTGCCCACTACTTTGGATTACAAGGATTTTAATTATGATATTTGTTCTTTAATTGAGTGTATTCCTTATTGCAATCCATGATAAATTCACCCAATGCTTATGAACAAAATAAAGCATTTACTAAACATATTGTAGAAGCTATGATGAAAGCTTTTGAAGAAAACATGATGAATGGAAACCTACTATTAAAGTAAAGATTAAAGATTATGAATGTAATTCTCTACCTGATTTGGGTGCTAGCGTTTCCACTATACCAAAATCTTTATGTGATGTGCTAGGCCTTGTTGATATGGATGAATGTTCCCTTAATTTGCACTTAGCAGATTCAACTATTAAGAAACCATTGGGTAGAATACATTATGTGCTTATTCTTCCTAATATAAATTGTGTGCCCATGGATTTCATTTTGCTTGATATTGAACGTGGTCCGTCTTGTCCTGTAATACTTGGTAGGCCTTTCCTACGAACCACAGGTGCTATTATTGATATGAAAGAAGGAAACATAAGGTTCCAGATTCCATTAAAGAAATGAATGGAACACTTCCCTAGAAAGAGAATTAAGCTACCATATGAATCGATTATGAGGGCCACCTATGGGCCGAACAATAAGGATGACAATACTTGAAACTATGCATTACGCCTAGCTAGGGGCATAAAACAATAGCGCTTGTTGGGAGGCAACCCAATAGTTATCTTATTTTTCTTATTTTCTTTTCTATTTTTTGCGTTCACACAATTATGCTACTATTATGATTGTGTTTTTATGTTTTAGTTAGTGTTTATGCGAAGTAAAGCCTTTGGGATGATTTTGTTGATAGTTGACTTGATTCTGTGAAAAAACAGAAACTTTTGCACCCAGTACTGGAATTCTTTAAATTCACTGGAACGTGATAAAATTATGAATTTTTACACATTACTGATATACAAATTTCTCATGTTTTACTAATTTATCAGAATTTTTGGAGTTACAGAAGTATTGTGTTTGTTCAGATCATTACAAAGTGATCTGCTTTTGACAAATTATGTTTTCGTTGAACAGTTTGCTTTGTTTTAATGATGCTATGGTTTATATCAGGGGTTGTAAGTCATGGAGGAGTTATAATACAGTAGGTATTATGCAATAATAAAATATGAATGGGTTGACAACAGTACCTAAAGCTTATAATTTGCTTGTTATACTAATGGATCTCATGAGGTTTCTGTTGAGTTTTGTGTGCTGAAGTTTTCAAGTTTTGGATGAGATCACGATGGATGAAGGGACCCTAAGATTTGGGATTCCCAAGCCATCCCAAGGTAATATTTAAGGACCACCAAGCATCTAAGATTGGGTATACCCCGGGTAGCATCGCCTCTTTCGTCTACAATCCATCGGTATGTTACTTGGAGCTATATTTTTATTCATCACATGATATGAGTTTTGCTTGGCGCGTCGTGTATTATAAGAGTCTTTGCCTTGTTTGTTTTTTAGTTTGCCACAATCATTGTTTTCTGCACACACCTTTTGAGAGGGACACACATTTATTGGTGATTTGTTTGAATACTCTATGTGCTTCACTTATATCTTTTGAGCTAGGCAATTGCTCTAGTGCTTCACTTATATCTTTTAGAGCACGGCGGTGGTTAAATTTTAAAGAAATAGTTGCACCCTCATGCTTCACTTGTATATTTTTTAGAGTCTAATAAATAGTAATGTCAACATGTACGGGTTATGAAATTGGTCCTGATATAATAGGTATTCAAGAGGGATATATTAAAAAATACATGTAGATCACTGAATATGATAAGCTTGATTCCTTGCAATAGTTTTGTGATATAGAGATGGTAATATGTGGGTTGTACTAGTGAATAATTGTGGTTTAGTAAGAATATTGGTGTTAAGGTTTGTGATTCTCGAAGCATGCACATATAGTCTTTAGTTATGCTAAGAAATTGGAGCATGATTTATTATTGTGTGTCTTAATTTGCGTGGAGGTCGCGGGCGCGCGATGGTTAACTTCTACCAACCTCCCCCCTAGGGGCATGCGTAGTAGTACTACTTCAAGGGCTAATGGAATATCGCAATAAGTATGTGAGTTTTTTTAGAGAAAAGGCCAGAGCCCGACTTTATAAATAAAGCCACATGGCAGCGTCACAGGAACCGAACAGGAGTGAAACCAGCTAACAAGATAACACACAGAGTGCACGGAGCGAAAAAGTTTGAGAGTAACCAAAGACGGAGAGGATACAGTAATCGCCATACACGGCAAGGCAGCCGAAAGGAGAGAGATCTAAACTCCGCAAACAGCACCACCAGGATTAGACGACGGGATTCCGCCCGGAGATGAGAGATGCCGAAGCCCGAATTTTGACGATGAGCTGGTCCAAGGCATCCCGATCAACCTCCTTAGTCAATGATCTCCACTGCTGCAATAATATACATGATTTGAAAAGAACGTCCAAGAGGCTTAGATGGGAAGATATGCTCAATAGTAAATTTGTTCCTAATGGTCCAAAGAGCCCGGCATAAGGCTCCTGTGCCGACCCAAAACACCCTCTTGGTGACCCCACCCAAAGCCTTGGCTAGGGTTCGAATATGGGAAAAAGAGGAGGGGTTCCAAGAGACCAAGCCAAGATCGACACAACACCAAACCAACTTGGCCAAAGACGCAATTGAAAAAGATGTGATCAGAGTTCTCCAAGGCCCCACAAAGATGACAAAACTCCAAACCAGGCTGCTGGCGCTTTTAATCTGGTCGCAAATGGAAGGCGACCACGAAAGGCTTGCCAAAGGAAGATTTTAATCTTAGGAGGGACTTTGGACTTCCAAACGCAAGAGAATCTGGACGAAGGAGTACCACCGATAAGTCTAGAATAAAGCGACTTAACCGAAAATCTACCTGAGGCCGAATGAGGCCAAACCACAGAATCGGCCGACTCCGAGAGCACGGGGAAGAGGGCAGAGAGACTTTGCCAATCTTCCAACTCTTCAGGAGACAGGGCCCGACGCAAAGCTAAATCCCAGTTATTAGCTGCCACCTCCGCGATGGAGATATTCGGATTAGGACAATAAGAAAACAAAACCAGAAAGCTCGCAGCTAGGGGGCATCCCGGACCACCGATCCAACCAAAAGCGAACAGCCATCCCATTACCAACATTAAATTTAACATGTTCCGTAAAGATCGGTCCGACTTTGACAAGGGATTTCCAAAATTGAGACCAGCGCTGGCGGTGGCAAACGATGGGTTGGAGTGTGGGAAGTATTTAGCCTTAAGAATCAAAAACCACAGCGAATCAGCCCCACTAGTCAAAATTTTCCACCACCACTTGATAAGCAAACAAATGTTCATCACCCGAGTATTAATAATGCCTAACCCCCCAAGGTTTTTAGGCTTACACATAAGTTGCCACTTGACCAGCCTATATTTCCGTTTGTTATCCGTGGAATTCCAAAGAGAAAGCTCCCCTATGTTTGTCGAAACCAAAGCATGCACGCCATCCGTAAGAAGATAAAAGCCCATAAGAAACATAAGGAGAGAGGATAGGCAGGAGTTAATTAGAGCAACTTTGCCAAGATTGGTATTGTATCCGCCTCCAAGGGAGCACATTTCCCCACTTTAGCGATCACGAGCGAAATCTTTAGCATGAAGCACGCCAGGGAAATAGGGAGGCCTAGATATTTGAAGGAAAGGAACCCAAAGAACAGTTAAGAAGCTGGCAACCCGCAACGCTTCCGCCCCATCCACACCCGTCACCAGACCTCACTTTTAGCGAAATTAATCTTAAGACCAAACAGCTTCAAAAACAGCAGGATGAATTTCAGGTTAGCAATGCAAAAGGCCATCCAACTCCACCAAGATAATAGTATCATCCGCATATTGCAGGTGGGAAACACCCTCCTAAGTAAATGGGAGACCACAGAGCAATGAGCCCACAACGGGTCACTGGAGAGCATGCACGAGAAGGCATCGCCACAAAATTAAAAAGAACAGGGAAGCAGGATCCCTTGGCGAAGGCCCCTACCATTTGCGAATAAATTTCTAACAAAACCATTAACCAAAACGGCAAGATGGCCACCCGAGACCAGCTGCATGATACGATGAACATAAGCACCGTCAAAACCTTTAGCAAGAAGGACTCGCTTGAGGAAGGGCCAGCTAACCGAGTCATAAGCTTTCTCAAAATCTAACTTAAGGATAATCGCTTTAGCTCTCCGAGCGTGAAGATCGTGAACAATCTCATGAAGGGATAGGATACCATCGAGGATGAAACGCCCTTTGATGAAAGCAGATTGATAAGGACTAATAACTCTATGAGCAACCGGCGACAAACGATTCGCAAAGCCTTTAGCCAGGAATTTGGCAAAGTTGTTAATCAAAGCAATCGGCCGAAATTGGGAAATAACCTCAGCACCCTTAACCTTGGGGATCAGGGATATCACTGCGTAGTTCAGGCGGGAGATATCAACAGTACCAAGACAAAAACCCTGAATAACATTACAAACCAAATTGTTTCAATCGGGGCCAAAATTTCTGAAAAAAAGGAATGGAGAAGCCGTCTGGCCCAGAAGCAGCATTGGGATTGGCAGTGTTAACAACATCCCAAATTTCCTGATCAGAAAGAGGAATCATCAAGGAGGCATTCTCCTCGGGTGAGATTTTAAGACCTAAGTTCCAAAGGGAAGGAGAGATAGAGAAGCCCAATTGAGGTTTAGCACCCAACAACGAAGAAAAAAAGTCCACCACATGAGCCATAATAGCAGACTGCTCCGAAGATCGCACACCATTAATCAACAGGCTATTGATACTACAACGCCTACGCCTCCCATTCGCGATTGCAAAGAAATACGCCGTAGGGGAGTCACCTTTTAGAGTCCAGTTAAGAGTACCCCGCTGACGCCAATAAATCTCAGCCTGGTGGTGCAGCTGCATTAAAGCAGCCTCAAGATTATAACGAACCGCCCAACCATCGTCAGAAAGCCCAGAGGAATCGGCCGCGCGATCCAGCGACAAAATCTGGTCCTCGAGGAAAGATTTGGTACGACGATCCTCCGCCGCACGATTACGAGACCAACCTCGGAGGAATTTACGCAGGGTATAGGAGCACGAGTGCCAATCATCCAGAGGCCCAAAGGAGCGAGCATTGGAGGAGAGAGAAAGGGAAATCTTCGCTGCAACCATGTCAACAAAGCCATCCACAGATAGCCATGAGGCATCGAATTGAAATCTAGCGGGAGGCCTAAGGCTAATGGAACTGTCGTCAAGAATTAAGGGGGTATGATCAGAACCGATAATGCATTTGGCGTTAAGAGAAGCCCTAGGGAACAAGGAATCCCACCTGGGACAAAGGAAGACTCTATCAAGCACTGATCGAATAGGATTAGCCTGGTGATTGGACCAAGTATAGCGGGCTCCCCCCCCCCTCGCGGAAGCTCACGAATAGCATTGGCACTAATGAAGTCGTTAAAGGCATTAGCTAGAGGCCAGGAGAAGTTATCATTACTCTTGTCATTAGGGCACCGCAGAAGATTAAAGTCTCCCCCGATAACCATCGGTAAGTTACAAGAATAGATCTTCATCGAAAGTTCATTAAGGAATAAAACCGACAAAGAATGGTCCGCAGGCCCATAAACAACGATAAACTCACTGAGAATATTCATAGCTTTATGAGAAAGAACAGCACTGGCCCAAAAGATCCCATGATCAAAAGCAACAAAATCAAAAATATCTTTATTGGAGCCAATCAGGATCCCACCAGAGTGACCCGAAGCAGGTAAAACTTGCCAATTAAATCTGTCCATGCCCACAATAGCAGAGAAATCATTAGGGGAGAAGGAATCCTTGAAGGTTTCAACCAGCCCCACAAAGTCAATAGAATTAGAACGAACCAACTCTTTAAGTTGGTCACGACGCCCCCTAGCACCGAACCCCCTAATATTCCAGAATAACGCCCTCATTTATAAGAAAGATTCTTGATACGGAGACTCGACCTACAAGGGGTCATGCATGATTTAGCTCGCTTATTAGTGCCCCTCTTAGATAGGTTGGATTGGGGCTGGCCACTACCAGCGCCCGTGTCCACACCCGGACCACAACTAGCATCCCCTACCCGAGAGGCAACGGCCTCTTTGGCTTTAGCAATGGCTGCCTGAGCCATCTCGTTAGCCCGAATAATAGCAAGTAGCGAACTAGGAGAACCAACAGAAGAATCAACCACCACACCCACATCCGACATGATATTTAAAAGGTGATCATCGGAAAGAGAGGGTAGAACCAACCGAACCGGAGAAGCAACAACAGAGGGGACGGGAGAAGTACATGGGGGAGGGAGATCTTTCGCCGCAGCCCGCTTCTCAGCCCGCTCCAGGATAGAGCCACCAGAATTCGCCACCCGCCTTCCCTTGCGAGCCGTGGACACCGGAGATCGAATAGCAAAGCATCAGCAACAGGAGAGCCACCATGGGGACCCGAGCGGGACATAGATCCCAAATCTTGATCAAGACACCGACAGACCCCCGTCATGGATTACTTCGAGCCCGACGAGTTCCGGCTCTTAGCCGAGAATTTGCGCACAGAGTATTTCTTCTTCCGGAGGGACTGGGGTTCCACCACATCACGAGCCGGGGAGACAGGGAGATCTTCAATTCCCGAACGAGTGGGGGAGAGCGGGCAGACAGGAAGATTGGAGCAAGCACCAGAAACAGGGGTAGCAGAGTAGGGCGGGAACTTCGACACATCAGCAGCAGCAGAGGAGCAACAAGCAGAAAGGGATCACCGAGTCATCACGAGGAGCAACACGAAGGAGCTTGGGAATGAAACAGCTCACGTTCAGAATCTGCCAGACCATCCCATTCAGATTGGGTGAAGCGGAGGTTAGACCCAAAACTCTGATTAGGGCCACCCAAAGATCCATTCCCCTCCTTATCATGCTTGTCCGAGGGGTCAGAAGGAGGAGGAGGGGGAGGTGGGGCCTGAAAAGCGGCCGCCCCCTCCACCCGCACCCGAAGCCTAATACCATTGGGAGAGGGAAATATATCAATTGAGCCATGCACCCGATCAGGATCCACACACCAAACCTTCATCCTAGCAGGGCCAACCTTGTTCAGAGATTCCTCTTCCACCTCAATAGGCTTCCCAATCAAAACCCCAAAGGACAAGAGAAAAGCGGTAGCGGAGACCGCAGGAAAATCATCAATCGTAACCCAAACTTGGGATAGAGGACGAACTGTCGTACCATTGCAAGAAGCCGCTTTGACAGAAACCACCAATTGATTGAGGGGCAAGGTGAAACTAGTGCATGAGGCAATCATCCGCAAACATTCTTTGGAGGGAAACACCACAGAGAACTCATATTCAAATATCTGCACAACTTGCCAGTCCCATCCAGCCTCATCCCAAATGCGGAGCCCTTCCAGAAGAGTTTGGGGCAAAATCTTTTGGTCCTTGACCGAGACAATTGCAGCATTAGACAGAGCCAGAGCCACCTCCCGGACAGGCAGATCACCGTCGAAGGCGAAAAAGGCGCAACCAGGGAGGCCCGAGCCATACTGAAGGACCGCGGGAGGTTTCTGCCTAGCCATGCAGTTGACCGTGAGGTGACCATCGAGCGACAAATCGTGCAAAAGGGGTTGGTGCAGCGAGACTGGAAATGGCCAGGCCTGTGGCAAGCGAAGCGGGTGAGCGCCGAGGGGTTGCTATTGGAGGCAGAGGACGGGCGAGATTGCCGAAGCGCAGGAGGAGGAGGCAGGCTCCCATCCCCCATCCCCGGAAAAGGGGGAGCCCCAGAGGCCGGACCGGGCTGCCGACGCGCCGGCCCCGCGAAGGAACGACGCGGCGGGCGAGAGCCAGCACCAACCCCAAAGGGGCGAGGAGGAGGAGGAGGCGGAAGACGCGACGGAGCAGACGAGCCACGCCCCACAACCGGGGCGGGAAGGGAGGCAGAAGACGAGGAAATACCACCGCCAGAGGCCACCGCCGCCTCCCACGGATCCAGCACCGGAGAGAGAGAAGGGCCAGATCCAGAGCCCTGCGGGCCGGATCCAGGCACACCCTCCCCCTCCGAGCGCTGCAACCACTCTGGACCCGAAGCCCAGGCCTCGCGGTCACGAGCCACCTGCTCGCGCGCCGCCTGCTCCGCCTCCAGCTTGGAGCGGAGCGAAGCCTCGAGCTCCAGATCCACCACGGAGGCAGGGGAGTCCTCACGGCGCCGCTTGCTGCCCGAGAGCGCCTCGCAGGAAGAGCCCCGCGATTTGTCCATGGAAAGCACTGCAGCAAAAGGAAGGAGGAGGGGTGGAGGTGGGGAAGATCTAATGAGGCGACGAACGGGGAGACGGTGATGGCGCAGATCGGAGGAGGAAGCCGGAAACCCTAGCAGGGGGGAGAGAGAGCCGCGGGGGATCCATAAATATCCCGTCCGAGCCATGCCCACCTGGGCCCGACTCAACAGATGGGCCGCAAGAGGTTGAGGAGCAGGGACCCGGCCATTGGGCCCGGCTGGGTCAGACAAGACAAGAGGGGGAAAGTCGACCACCGACGAGAGAAGGGGAGGAGAGGTAGGCCCACTGGGCAACGCCAAACCGCCAGGCCCAGCAAGCCCACACAAGGAAGTGGCCCGCGGCCCAATGGCCACCGCAGAGGAATCGAGATCTAGGTTTAGGTTACACGATGCCACCAACGGCCCCGCCGTCGCCACCGTCGGCGGCGAGGCCGCCGCAGAGGAGGCCGGAGAAGGAGATGGGAGGCCTTCGAGCACCCCATCAGGCGCACTGCCCAAGACACCGGATCGGGGACGAACAAAGAACTTACAGACTTACACCGCCGCGAGATCCGGATCCAAATGCCATCGGCCGATGAAGACGCAGCCACCGGCCGCCCCGGCCACTGGGGCGAACTTGCGGAGGCGAGGAGCGGCGAAGACACCACCGCCTCAAAGACAGGCACGGGACCACAGGGGGAGGAGGCCGACGCCCGTGACTCCTCCTCATCGGACGCAAGGGCCCAAAAGCAAGACCCAAGCACCGGAAGTGGAGAAGAAGGAGGGGAAAGCCCCACCCGCGGGGAGACAGGGGAGAGGGGAGGGAGAGCACCTGCACGCGGAGAGGAGGACGGCCGGGCACCGACCAGCGGGACAGAGCGGGGAGCAGGACGCCTAGGGCGAGGAGGAGGGGAGGGGGAGGAGGAGGAGAGGGAGGAGGAAGGGGGGATCCATCTCCTCAGGCAGCTTAATTCAACGCAAACCACCAGTATAGATTCTGCGTACTGAATGTGTCTGTCATCCGTCAAGTATGTGAGTTCTCTATGACTATGTGAGTCCATGGATTATACGCACTCTCACCTTTCCGCAATTTGCTAGCCTCTTCGGTATCGTGCATTGCCCTTTCTCACCTCGAGAGTCAGTGCAAACTTCTTCTGTGCATCCAAACCCTGTGATATGATACTCTCTATCACATGTAAGCCTCATTATATCTTCCTCAAAATAGCCACTATACCTACCTATCATTGCATTTCCATACCCATTCTAAGATATATTGTTATACAACTTCCGTCGTTCCGTTATTATGACAAACATCATCATTGTCATATTGGTTTGCATGATCATATAGCTGACATTGTATTTTTGGCTCAGCCATCATTCATCATTACCATACATGTTACGCTAGTATCATTGCACATCCCGGTACACTGCCAGAGGCATTCATATCTCTACCTCTATAAAAGACTGAGTTGGTGATGATGGTGTGTGTGCCATCCATCATTTTTGGCCATTAGATCTGCATCTAATGGCTATGAGATAAGTTGTGGCCTTCTACTTCTCTGCTCCAATTCATAAAACCCCTTAGCATCTTGAAACCAACCACATCCCTCTCTCACCTCATCAAAATAGCCCGAGGAATATATTTTGAGTGAAATATAATATATATTTAGTGATATATGTATATATAACTAGAGTGTTTTCTTTCAAGTTTGTGAACAAGTAGTATTCTACTTTGGATCTGTTGCAACGCACGGGCACATTGCTAGGAGCTTCATATGTTTCAGTTTTATCTAGTTGTAGGTAAATAGAAGTGTGATGATCATCATTATTAGAGCATTGTCCCATTGAGGAAAAAAAGGAGAGTCCAAAAAGAGCCCAACAAAAAAGTGAGGGAAAAAGAGAGAAGGGGCAATGTTACTATCCTTGTCCAAACTTGTGCTTCAAAGTAGCACCATGTTTTTCATATAGAGAGTCTCCTATGTTGTCACTTTCATATAGTAGTGGGAAATTTTCATCATAGAACTTGGCTTGTATATTCTGATGATGGGCTTCCTCAAATGCTCGAGGTCTTCATAATTTTCAGTTTGAGCTTTCATAGTTTTCAACTTGGCTTGTTGCATGGCAATCCCTACTCCTCTCATTGACATCAATTGATGGGCATCTCCATAGCCCGTTGATTAGCCGCGTCGATGTGATACTATCTTCCTTTTTGTCTTCCCCTTATTAATCTCTACCACCGTCTTACGCTCATGTATTGTGTGGGGGTTGAAAAAGCTGAAGCGCGTTAAAAGGTATGAACCAATTGCTCGGTTGACATCAGGGTTGTACATGATTTGCATTTTGTGTTAAGAAGATGGAGCATGATAAGGCTATATGATTTTGTAGGGATAGCATTCTTCAGCATTTTTTCTGAAAGGCATGATTGCTTGTTGGTATGCCTGAGTATTGATTTCTTATGTCAAACTATAGACTATTGCTTTGAATCATTCAGATCTTAATATTCATACCATAAAATAAAGATTACATGACAGACATGTTAGGTAGCATTCCACATCAAAAATTCCGTTTTTATCATTTACCTACTTGAGGACCAGCAGGACTTAAGCTTGGGGATGCTTGATACGTCTCCAACATATCTATATTTTTTCATTGTTCCATGCTATTATAGTATCAATCTTGGATGTTTTATATGCATTTATATGCTATTTTATATCTTTTTTGGGACTAAAATATTAACGCAGTGCCCAACGCGAGTTGCTGTTTTTTTGCTTATTTTTGGCTTTCAGAAAATCAATATAAAACGGAGTTCAAACACGATGAAACTTTACGGTGCTTTTTTATGGACCAGATGGGACCCACAAAGGTTCGGGAGAAGAGCCACGAGAGAGCGACAAGCTCATAGGGCGCGCCCGTGAGCTTGTGGGCCCCTCGTGGTACCTCTTGACCTAATTCCGCCTCTATAAATTCCCAAATAATCCCAATATACCAGAGAGCCACACGAAACACTTTCTCCGCTGTCGCAAGCTTCTGTTCTTCTGTGATCCCATCTGGAGGCCTTTTCTGGTACTCTGCCGGAGGGGGAATCGATCACGAAGGGCTTCTACATCATCCTTGCTGCCCTTCCGATGATGCGTGAGTAGTTCACCACAGACCTACGGGTCCATAGCTAGTAGATAGATGGCTTCGTCTCTCTCTCTCTCTCTTTGTTCTTCAATATAATGTTCTCCTTGATGTTCTTGGAGTTCTATTCAACGTAATCTTGTTTTGTGGTGTGTTTGTTGGGATCCAATGAATTGTGGGTTTATGATCAGATTATTCTTGAATATTAGTTTAGTCTTTTCTGAACTTTATTATGCATGATCCTTATAGTTTTGTATTTCTCTCTGATCTATAGATTTGGTTTGCCCAACTAGATTGATTTATCTTCAAACGGAAGAGGTTCTTTGTGATGGGTTCAATCTTGCGGTGCTCTATCCCAGTGACAAAGTATGGGACAAGACATGTATTTGTATTGTTGCCATTAAGGGTAAAAATGATGGGGTTTATTCATATTGATTGGGTTTACTTTGTCTACATCATGTCATCTTGCTTAGGCGTTACTGCTTTTATACTTAAAACCCTAGATGCATGTTGGATAGCGATCGATGGGTGGAGTAATAGTAGTAGATGCAGGCAGGAGTCGGTCTACCTGTCTCGGACGTGATGTCTATATACATGATCATTGCCTTGAATATCGTCATAACTATGTGTTTTTCTATCAATTGTCCAACAGTAATTTGTTCACCCACCATATGATATGTGCTCGAGAAAGAAGCCTCTAGTGAAAACTATGGCCCCCGGGTCTACTTTTGTCATATATAAAAACACAAAAATACCTTGCTGCAATTTTATTTCTTTTTTTGCAATTTTTTTTATTACCTACCACTATGTGATTTAATCCTTGCAAGTAACCGCCAAGGGGATTTACAGCCCCCTTGTTTGCGTTGGGTGCAAATATTTGCTTTTTAGTGTGCACGTGCTATTCATGAGGCTTTGTGTGATTCTCCTACTGGATTGATAACCTTGATTCCTAAGTGTGGGAAATACCTAAATCTACTATACTGCATCATCCTCTCCTCTTCGAGGAAATTTCAACGGAGCTCACAAGTAACAGGCTCATATGGGGATGTTGAGATGAAAGTAAGGCCTGAATCATTTGTCAACAGAGTGGTTATTTGTAGCAATGGCCTCAGTTTTATGGAACCAAGGAGACGAGAACGAAGAACCTTTTGAGAAAGGACAAAGGAAAAACATGTGCATTTCGTCCTCTAAGCTGCCACATCTAGAACACTCTTCATCAATATGTTTGGAAAATTTACTTGCTCTCTTACCAGTGAGTAGCGCTTGACGAAGAAGTCTCCAAGCGAAAGTTTGAACCCTTGGCACTATGTGTTTTTCTTGGCATACCTGATTAAGAAGATTAACAATCTGTGGAGGCACAACTTTTGGTATCTGGTTTGTGTCATGCCCAGATGCGGCTATATCTCCCACGTGTCGAGGCACGACTTAGAGGCATAACCGCATTGTGGTTTTGTCGCAAGAAGGGTCATCTTCACACAATCCCATGTAATGAACAAGAAAGGGATAAAGAGAGTTGTCTTACAATCGCCACTTCACACAATACTTAAGTAAATCATACATCATCTAAGTACACACATAGACTGACTATGGTTAAATCCAAATGAAAAGAAGATAAACCCCAAATGCTAGATCCCCGATCGTCCCAACTGGGCTCCACTACTGATCATCATGAAAAGACACGTAGTAACGACCAAGGTCCTCGTCGAACTCCCAGTTGAGCTCGGTTGTATCACCTGCATCGGTATCATCAGCACCTGCAACTATTTTGGTAGTATCAGTGAGTCACGAGGACTCAGCAATCTCAAAACCCACGAGATCAAGACTATTTAAGCTTATGGGTAGGATGAGACAATGAGGTGGAGTTGCATCAAGTTCTAAGCAAATAAGGTGGCTAACATACGCAAATAAGAGTAAGATGAGAAGCTACGCAATGGTCGTGAAGCTAGAAGTGATCCTGAACTACTTACGTTCAAACATAACCCAGCCGTGTTCACTTCCCAGATACTGCTGAGAAGAGACCATCACGGCTACACACGCGGTTGATGCTTTTTAATTAAGTCAAGTGTCAAGTTCTCTACAACTGAATATGAACAAATTCCCATCTGCCACATAACCGCAGGCACAACTCTCAAAAGTTTAAACCCTGCAGGGGTGTCCCAACTTAGCCCATGACAAGCTCATGATCCGCGGAGACAATCCTCCATCGCGGGACCCTCCGATCAGACTCGGAATCCCGGTGCACAAGATATTTCGACAATGGTAAAACTAGTACAGCAAGACCTCCCGACGTGCCGACACCCTGATAGTAGCCGCATGTATCTCGTCTCAGGCCACGATCGGATTGTTCAAACTCACGGTAGGCCAATCCAGAGTTGCCCCTGGCGACCACCGACGGTTGAGAGGTTTGGACCAACACTCATGACGAGCACTGGCCCGGGGGGGTTAGTTAAGTCCACAGGGTCCGGAATGTCCCTTTGCAGTTTTAGTTGTAAAAGGGAAAATGGTAAAACCAATGTTGGGCCTTGCTGGAGGAGTTCTATTCAAAGCGAACTATCAAGAGGGGCCCATAAACCCTCATCGCGTTAGGGACGCAAAATCAAGGAACATAACACCGGTATGACGGAAACTAAGGCGGCAAGAGTGGAACAAAACACTGAGCAAAAGGCCAAGCCTTCCACCCTTTGCCAAGTATATAGATGCATTAATTAAATAAGAGATATTGTGATATCCCAACATATCCATGTTCGAACATGGAACAAACTGTAAGGCACCTGCAACTAGCAACGCGATAAGAGGGGCTGAGCAAAAGCGGTAAGTTAGCCAAACAACGATTTGCTAGGAAGGAGGGTTAGAGGCTTGACATGGCAATATGGGAGGAATGATATAACAAGTGGTAGGTGGCCCGACATAGCGATAGAACGAACAACTAGCTAGTAAAGATAGAAGTGATATCGAGGGTAATGGTCATCTTGCCTGCAAAGTTCTCTGAGTTGTCGAAAGCTTGCTCCTCGTTAGCATACTCAACAGGTTCCTCGTTCACGAACTCGTCTCCCGGCTCTACCCAAAGCAACAACACAAGCAATGGAACAACAATCAATCACGGTGCAATGCAGAAGCAATATGATGCAAGACATGTCATGTAATGCAAGGAATGATGTGCAATGCATATGGGTACTCCGGAAGGGAAAGGATGATCAATGCATCAACTTGGCAAACCAAGTATGCCACTGGAAAGAGTGAGTGATTTTGGTCGAAATCGATATAAAGATCACCGGAAACGGATGCACGGTTTGCAAATGACAAGCAAAACAAGAATGACGCAAAACTGCGCTTAACAACATCATAGCACTTAAGATGTAACAAGAAACTATGCTACAGCACTCCAACAAGACAACAAAGTACATGGCATTAAATTACACGTGAAGCTCTACAAATTATAAACACTGAGCTCCTGCTAGAACTCAATAGAACAATCCCAAAACAGCATGGCAAAAATGCAAATGATATCAGCTTCACAGACTTGTCAAAAAAGCATGTTTGCATGCAAAAATGAGAAAATACTAAACATGTCAAAAAAGCATCATATAGCAATGTTTAGAGCTAGCAAACAACATGCTACATGAACATATCATGGTAAACAAAGGCATGTCATGCTAGTACTAAAGACATAGAACAAAACTCCCTTGCTTAACTTTAACCAAAGATACATGGAAAAATATGGTAGCACCCATGCAAACATGGCAAGTTATATGATCAGTTTCAGACTTAGAAGAAAAATAGAGCATAGCAGGAACAGATTCATGATAGGAACTTTGCAAGCTAATGCCACTCACCACAAAGTGTTTCATGGCATCAAAAGGTAACAAACAGTAACTAAACATGTTTAAGAAACTAATCATGGCAAGATCAAGTTCATAGGGCACATGTACCACTCGCAACACACATAGCAAGGTTGAACATCATGTTAACAATCTGCCAGGAACAATATTTATCAAAAGTAGAGCATGCAGAAGACATGCTACACTACTCCATAATTACAACCAGAGACATGAATGGGTAGAGCAATATCACATATTCAAAACACTCTTAATGAACTACCTCAAAATGTGCATGGACCTCATGGTAGAAATATGGCAACATAGCATCAAAATGTAACAGGAAAAGATAGAAAAATCACAAGTGCCTGAAATCAGCAATATCACATTGCCTACTTTGCATGCTTGTGCTAGTCACCACAATGCTCAACAATTTACAAGGCCTGCACCGCTGTAAAGATGGCATGATGGAGCTCCTAAAACATGTAGACATCATGCTGATAGGATGCACAAACAAAATGCAATGAAAATGACAAATCAGCAAGTTATGATAAATTCCAGCATACGACATCATATAGAACTTTTGCAACGAAGATTAAGGCATCAATATGGACAGTAACATGCATGCATATGACACTAAGATGAAGTTCATCACGAGGCGAATATTTTGATATATCATATGCGCAAATGGGAGCTACGGACATGGAGATATGACATGATGAAGAGGGTCACGTAATATGAAGATTTCGGGACTTGGAAAGAATCGACCTCTCAGATCTAGGGTTCCTCGTGCAGCACGCGAACCGAGGTGGGGGTTGAGCTCGTCGGAGAAGCGGACCACGGTGGCCGGAGTGGAGCAATGGCGAGGTGGGGCGGTGCACTGCCGGGGTCGGGGCGGCGAGCTCCGGCCGGATCCGGCCATGGGCCGGAGGAGGAGGAGGCAGGCGGCGCGGCGCGGGGCGGACGACGAGCGTTCGGCGGGTGGCGAGGTTGGCGTGAGGTGGATAACGGAGGAGTGGCGGAGCCGGGAAGGAAGGCGGCGGCGGCTGGGAGCTCGGGGTCAGTTCGCCCGGCATGGGCCGGATCGTGGCCCGAAGCTGGCGGCGGCTGGCCGACGGAGGGGGGGGCACGTGGCGCCCTCCCATTGGCCCGAGACGGCGCCTGCGGCGGCGGAGCCCGATTTGCCAGCGAAAAGTGGCGGCGCGAGGGTGGCTGGGCATGAATTTCGAGGCGAGAGGTGGAAGAAGGGCTAGGGTTTCTAGATTTGGACGTGAAGGACATTTTTATAGCTAGAGGGAGCTAGGAGAGGAGTTTTTTAGAGCGGTTTTCGCCCACACGATCGTGATCCAACAACGGAGAGCATAGAGGGGGCTTAGATGGGTTAGTGGGTTGTTTTGGAGGGGTGCTGGGTTGCAACAAGAGAGGGGCTTTTGCGGTTACCCGGTTAACCGTTGGGGCATCAACCGACCTCCAAATGGAACAAAATTTGGCAGGCGGCCTACCGGTGATGTACCAAGGCCACTCGACAAATCTCGACACATTCCAAAAACGTTTTTCTCCCGCTCACGAAACGAGATCTGAGGGGTGCAACGGGTGCATGTGGGAGTGTCGGATTCCGAAACGGATGACGGGGAAAATGACCGGATGCATGAGACGAACATGAATGCAAGTGAGATGCACATGATGACATGAGACGACATGCATGACACGAACAAAATGCAAAACAAAGAAAAAACCCAACCACCAAGGAAATATCATACCACATAGCCGGAAATGGCAAGAGTTGGAGTTACAATTAAGGAAAGTTACATCCGGGGTGACAGTTTGCAAGCATCACAAGATTAGTAAAGCAGTGTTTGTAGGCACTCTTTGAAGAGCATTCACGTGTAGGTGTCAGTTTCCAAACAACAACATTCTGCCCCAGAGCATTAACTATAGGGGTTTGCAAAATAACATGAGTCGTTTCTGGCTTAAACAAAGAATTGACCAGTTCAACATTCCAAGTTTTCTGGTTGGAAATCCAAAGGTCCTTAACAATAGCTAGGTAAGAAAAAGGACGTTGTTGGATAATCAAATTATCATATATATATATATATATATATATATATATATATATATATATATTTCCATTGAGAGATCCAAGGGGAACTCCAAATGGAGCCGCTGCCATCGACTATTTGGTAAAAACAGGCCAAAACTAAAAGAGGTCTTACCTTAAGAATCGATGTCCAGAAGGCTGATTTTGGTATATTTTGTTTTTCCCTCCAAATGGATATGTTATTGTGGTATTTTTACTTGAGAATGAGGGCAAGATGATTGTGAGATTATTTTGCTAACCTACAGGCCGTTGAAAGAATTAGTCCTTGATTAATATCCTGCAAGTTTCTGACACCTTGGTCACCAATCTTTTTTTCGGTACAAATGTTAGCCCATGCTTTAAGAAAAAGACTCTTTGTAGTTGGTTCTTTTTTGACTCCTGTCCAACAAAAGTTCCTTATAGTAGATGCGAGCTTAGTCAGAAACTTTTTTGAGAAAAGTATATTGGACATGTAGTGGACAGGTATAGACGAAAAGATAGATTTAATAAGGGTTAGCCTAGCAGCATGTGAAACCTTGTTGGATTTATAATCACTCAACTTAGATTTAAATTTGTCATAAACAAAGTTGTAGGCTACTGATCTTTCTTTTGTATGAAGGATGAGAGGATGTCCCAGGTGAATTGTATTACTGTCAATATCTGGGACTGGGAAGATGCGTTTGATATCTTGCTTAACCTGCAAACCAACCTGTTTACTAAACATTATACTAAATTTGGACCCGTTCGGAAGCTGTCATGAATTATGGCAGAATTGATTTAAAATGTTGAATATGGAAGTTGGCTTCCTGCATGGTAGCTTTGCCACATACAAGCAGATCATCTGCGAACATCAAAGAATGTATAGGAGGATGGTTTGGTCCAAGAGAGATACCTGCCAAGTGATTGTCCTGAAGTGCATCCTGCAGCGCCAAAGAGAGTTCATTCACTTCAAAGACAAAAAGCGATGGGGACAAGGGGCAACCTTGTCTAATGCCTCTGGTACTTTTAAAGCGAGCAAAGGACTGACCATTAATGATAACCGAGAAAGTGGGCCAAGAAATGCAAGCATGTAAAAGAATTAAAAAATGGGCATGAAGACCTTTACGTGCAAGAGCTGAAGCTATGAAATGCCACTCAATTCTGACAAAAACTTTAGCTAAATCAATTATGAGCATGAAATCAAGCCCATCCCAAAAAGAAAGAGAGAACGAGTGAGAAATTTCCTGGGCTACAATGATATTGTTTCCAATACGTCTTCCCTCTATGAAGGCTTGCTGTGAAGGATGAATTTTCTCAAGCAAGTGAAAATAACTCTAGGTAGGTTGGGACATGATATCGTGCGCCGGTATAACATAGCAGGCAGACACACTTTTCGCAAAATTGTGTGGCGGTCGTTTACTGATTGCTGGCCATGCATGTTGTTGGTGTTGTGCATTAGATGCTTCCTTCGGTAGATGCCCAATAACAGATCTTGCTCTGTCGATATAGATGAACTAGACACTATCAGTTGGGATTGCCCTGCCCCGAGCAGCAACAGAAATGCTGCATTTTTATTAACGATAATTGAAATCTTTACAAACTATGGTGTTTCATGATTTTGGTACAACACGCTTGGGACATCACCGCATGACAGGCATAAAGGCCACATGCATGTTTGGTTTTAGCTCAACATTGCTCTATAAGTATCTCGCAAGCCAAAAATTCAATTAAGCTTTTACTTTTTCATGAGTTATCAACACTGATACAAAAATGAGCCATAATGCACAAAAGGCATTGGCTAGCAAAACATTTGCAACCATCCCAAAAAATACGAAAAATTAGGCCATGACCAGCAAGCGTATCCCATGGTCCTATGGGAGATCTCCTCCAAAACTAATGACATATAAGAGCATCTCTATAATATTCCCTATCTTAAAAGGTCCAAAATATCTCCCATATCCCAAAATAATAATAATAAACTTTCCTTCATCTAGCAGATGTCATAAACTTAATCCTCTAACCAACTTTACCCCACATGGAAGTCTCTCTTTATCTTGAATTCACCCTTCTTCTTTCTTCTAGCCTCTTCCTTCCACGTGGCCAACGACGATTGCTCTGCTCTAGCTGATGTACATGAGCTAGCTAGGGCCTAGGATATATGACCCGCAAAAGTAACTTGATAGAGGCTCACTGAGAGCGACGTACACATGAGACGAAGGGTTCAAGAATGTAGTTGAAATTCATCCTCCACGTGCCATGGTCGGCACTCATTTGTCTGATTGGGTTCTTCTCCTCTTCCTTCTCCTAGTGGCATGAAGGCTTGGCCCAAAAGGCCAAACCACAACAAATCATTGGAATCGGCAATGAGCTTTTTCTGTGGCCCGCTCATGGTGCGGCTTTGCTTGGAGCCGGGAACAATGGGGACGAGCGTCGTTGGGCAGGAAACGGCGGCGAGAAGAGCTAGCATGGTCGGAGATGACGGGGAAGATGAAAAAATTGGAAAAATAGTTCGCCGGCATCTTGAGGTGGGCAGGGGGTGGCTAGCCGTGAGGTGTGCGGCGATTGCAGTGGTCACATGCGACACATGCCATCTCATTACTTTTCATTACATTTGCCCCTCTTGTACTAAATATAGGCCACGGAGAAAAAATATTAACTGATAGAAAGCTATGTTTTTTAGGAAAGTGTGGTGGGGGGTCTGCTAGCTGGATCTTAATCTCCTAGAACATGTCTTTTTTTTAGGAAATATGCGTTGGGGGATCTACTAGAGATGCTCTAAGTTAATCATTTTTCCTGTGTAGATTGTTTCTTTTTGTGAATTTTTCCATGAAGAAAGGGTGGATCAAAGTGCCTCCTCAACTGAGGTGTGGACCTTCTAGGATTGTGGGGCCAGTTGCAGGGCCATTAGCCCGTGTCTTTGTCGTGTGCGTTTATGTGGTATGTTTGTCTATTGCATCTTTCACCATCCATAGAATGCTTAAGACCTAGTTTTATTTAGGCAACTATGTTTGTTATATTATTTTTAATCATTTTTTCTCTAATTAATTGATCAACTCTCTTCTCTTAATTAGGTGAGCTTATGCCACCGGTTCCCAAATATGCCAACTTGTTGTACATCACAAACAAACTACGGGCGAGTCCATCAAAACTCTCAACCCTAATGTCGTCAGCTTTCAACTTGCACAAATACAACTCTTTCGGTCCATAACAAAATTAGAGACTCAACAAATATAAGTTTAACTTCAACCCATATGTGATGGGATAAAGCAAAGATCGTTGAAAACCCAACAAGATTTGTTTTACCCGGCTAGGGACAAGTTGCCTAAATATTTTTGGGCAAGCCAATGTTTTCTCGGTGCAATAGAATCGACTTGCAACAATTTGGGTCGGTCAATTTTGTAGAGGAGTCATTGATCCTTTACAACCACAAAATAGAAGTTCACAAGATACTTGGGTTTGATTTGAAACATAACAAAATAATAGTAATAACAAAAAAATTGAAGTTTTATAAAAAGAATGAATTAGTGGCATTATCATTACCCTTTAAGGATAAAGAAAATAAAAATAAAACAAATAATGATAAAATTTGCACACAATTTATACAGAAATTGCATTTTTCATAACATGCAAGAATAAGCATATAATTGTGATTTTTTAATAAAGTTCACTAAGAATCAATGAATTAGTGGCATTGATATTACCCTTAGTAAGAAAGAAATGAATTAAAAATAAAACAAAATAATAATAATAATAATAATAATAATAATAATAATAATAATAATAATAATAATAATGAAGTTTGGTAAGGAGGGACGTATTAATGACTATGGTATTAGCCATCAAGAAGTGAAAAAAATCTTCAAAAACTTGTACATAACTTTGCTCTCAAATATTTTTTAATATGCAAAGAATGAACATATAATGGTGTAACTTTTGCAGTCTAGTATAATTTACAGACATATTATATAGTACTTGCATGTATATTTACACATGCAAATATATTAAAAATGTGTTCTCTGAGAAAAGGTGAATTAGGCGCATTAGTGTTGCCCTTTAAGAAGAAAGAAAATAAAAAACACAAAAAATAATGATAAAATTTACACACATTTTACACATAAAATTGCAGTTTTTAATAATATGCAAAAATAAGCATATAATAGGGAAATTTTCGTAAAAGGAAGTTTTCCAAAAAAATGAATTAATTGCATTGGTATTAGCTAAAAAGAATAAAGAAAAATAAAATATAAGTTGTAAAAAAATCAGAAAAATAACGTATTCTAAGAACAATGAATTAGTGGCATTGGTATTACTCTTTAAGAAGAAAGAAAATTTTAAAATAAAATAAAAACTTGCATACAACTTTGCATTGAAATTGCACTTTTTGTAATATGGAAACAATAAACATATAATAGTGCAATTTTTACACTCTAGTATAATATACAAACTTATTTGTATAGTACATATGTGTGGGAATTTACATTGATCCGATATCTCAAAATACTCATAGAGAAAAAGGAAGACCCGACTAAAAAGGAAAAAAAGAAAAGGCGAAAATACATAAGCAGAAGACAAAAAACACAAACAACGGGTAATGGGCTTCAAGCCCATTAATAGTCTACTAACCCCAAATAGGGGCAAGTCTAAAATCCAGCCCAAGAAAGCCATGAAACAACACAAGGGGAGAATTATGAACAAAAGACACTAGAAAAAAGAATATGAACAAAAAGAAACAACAATCAGAAAATTGACTTATGCAACATATACATAAAGTTTTTTTCTTATTAGCCTCCGCTATCTCCTTTTGCAGCAAAAGGATAGCTGGTGAGGGAGGAATATCTACCACATAGTGACGATCTTCGTATTAGAGTGTTTTTTTCTTTCTGTTCTACACATGAAAATGAAGGCTGATCACTTGGCCTTGTCACAAAATCTAGAGTTCTTGTAAGTTTTAAGAAGTCATGAAATAGTGGACCGTATAAAAGAAGGACAAAGTCGACACAAAACGACCACTAAAAATGTAAAATACATCAAGGACTTTTATGGTTGTCTTCTCGTTTTCACCGACCAAAGTTTGAAACTTGCACTGAACAGACAATGAGAGAAATATATTGTTTTAAAAAAGAAGAGAGGGCCGGCAATAGAAAGTGATACCAGCAAACACACTTGATATTTAAGGCTTTGAATACCGCAATAGCCACTCGTCACTAGCAACGAGATGTAGTAACCGTTGAAGAAACATTGGCTGGGGAATCACCCCAAGTAGTGTAGGCTTGCAATCATCCACAACAAATCCATAGGGGTAGAGCAACTGACCTTACCACCGAACAAATTAATAAAAAGAAGGGATTCAAGTCGCCGTGTCAAAAACCAACTAAGTGACTTCCTGAATTGACACACCAATTTTTAAGATCTGAAGTGCAAATCTAACAACACTTATCCTTGCAGGTTCTTTCCCGATAACATATCAAATGTCGTCGAGGTAAGGACACGCCGAAGCGATCTTATCACAACACGTTATTGTTGCCACTACCTCATCAATGGCATGAGATAACCAAAATCTAAGGTAAACAATGACACACTTGAAGTAAAATTAACAAATGGGGCGTGCCCTCACTCTATTGGCTGCCTATGAAGTCAGTGATGGAAGAGAGGAAGGTGATCGAGAGATGGCGCGAAGGAAACTTTAGGTGTCAATTAGGGTTTGGAATGGAAGACATTGAGGGGTTGTTTGGATAGCTGGTTTATAGAGAATCAGTTGTATATAATCCCGTTTCAGGCTCTAACAAACTCAAAACTCTGTTTGGTTAATCTAACTAATTGGTGGATAAGCAAAAATGGGTTCTCGTAATGCCCAAAATATTAGTTTTTGGAAAAACGGGTCCCAGACGTTTTTATGAAAACGCGTTTTAGAAAAAGCCGGGCGGGCTGCGTCGTCGACTCGCCGTAACACCAACGCCTGCCCCTTTGTTCCTGCTACTTCCTGCTGGTATCCTAGCCACATCGCCGCCGATTAGAAAGTGAGTAGTATTGCTTCCGAAGCTCGGATGAGCACCTCGACGAGCGGCGCTGCGGTGCAACAACGCCGCATGGAGGCGGGGATGTACGACGACGCCAAGGCCTCCAAGGTGTTCCTCGAGGTGGCCATGGGCGCCGGCTCACGACTTTGGCTCCGTGCTCGCCGTGTTCATGGCGGCCTTCGCCCGCCGCGCTATGTGTCGCCTCTTCACCTTTCGCCAACCGTGCCCGACTACATCTACTCCGGCTTGCTCACCGGAGCGGACGTGTACAACCTCATCATGCTGCCTCTCGGCTCGAGCTGCTCACCGGCATGCAACTGTTTTGTGACTGACGGTTCCTGACCTCCGCCGTCGACCTACGCGTCGATGATTAAGGACGCATCATGCGACGACGCGCATAGGCTCATCGACCAAGCTGTCTATGGTTAACGACCGCACCGGCAACGCTACAGCTTGTGAACAAGAGATTGTACGTACGTGTATCAAAGCATCGAAGAAGATTCAGAGGAAGCACATTTGGTTGTGACATGAAAATCCATTGAATACTTGCCCCAGCCAAACTAATAGCCATATTTGACGTTTTTAAGCCCAAACAAAGTGGAAGCCCGAAGTGGCTCTATTTCACTTCCTAGCACTTCCTATCATTTAATATCCATCTCTTTGGTCTTATTGACATAAGAGATATCATTTATAGTCTATCTCTTTCTATATATGAAAAGTCAAGAAATTCTCATCGAAACATCGAGAAATTGTGCATATAGAAAACTCTAAAGAAAAAAAAAAAGAGACCCACGCCATGATTTTCAAATCTTTTCTATTTAGTAGTCTAAGTTTCTCGATGAGGATAACTATACAAATCAGTTTTACCAAACCAACAACCTAAAACAGGTTTTCCTAAAAATCCTCGTAAAACTGGTATTGCTAAAACTTATCCTAAATACTAGTTATCCAAACAACACCTGAAGGAGCATTGACCGGGGAATCACCCCAAGCAGTGGAGTACTAACTATTTTTACCGTGATCTTAGCGGTAACCTGTCTAGCTGACTAGAGGAAAGAATAAAGCAGGGAAGCGTCCAATCTCAAACCGCGTGGACAACGTATCAGCAACGAACCCAACCCAATATCGGGATGCCTTGCTGACGAATCAACCAACCCACTAAAACCAATCCGCGTCAACAGCTCAACACCCATCTCCTCTCCGCCGTATCTAATCCTCCACCATCCGACGCGCAACAGGAAGGGGAACAGCCAGATCGATCCGTGGGACTCCCAGTCCAGCCCAATCCAAGCAGCCGGCCGACCGGATCCAACTTCCGCCCGCCGCCATGAGCTTCCTCTTCGGCAAGCGGAAGACCCCAGCTGGTTCGATCTCTCCCCCTCCCCCTCCTCCTCCTGGATTTCATGATCGTACTTGTTTACCTGTGCTACCGATCCGGAGGGACCAACAAATTCCACGCCCTTTTACCTTGTTGTGGACAAGTAATCCGCCCGCCCGTGCCCTTTTTTGTCGGCTTGATCATCCAAACTTGAAGTTTACTATGGCGTTAATCTCGCACAGGTTCTTTCATCAAACCCTAGCTCTCGCGGGAACCTCATGTGCAGATTGTAGTACTAGTATCTTTATTGACTTGGTTGAGTACTGCGCTACCAGGATGCAAGAGAAACCTAACCTGTGGGGGATCTCCTTTTCCTCTTTAGCTGTTATAATCTTGTCTAGGCTTGTGTTCAGTTTTCACCTGTTACTGTCCAATGGGATGCCGTTAACAAGCAAGCAATGCAAGGGACATGAGTATTGGTTTGGAGTTACTTGATTCTACTTGTTCCTGTAAATTCTCTACTTGATTTGCTGAAGAAACCAAATAACTTAAGAAACTGGGGCCCTCTAAATTGTAATGCTACTGCTACCTATTTACTTTGGTGTTGATTTCCTAAGACTTGGAATATGGGGGACACAAGACAACGTTGGAGGTTTGCTCCCCTGGGTTTTATGGCAGAAAGAGCTGACATTGTTCTTTTGTTTCGATTGATGGCAGAGCTGCTGCGGGAAAACAAGCGGATGCTAGATAAGTCCATCAGGGAGATCGAGAGGGAGAGGCAGGGCCTGCAGACTCAGGAGAAGAAGCTCATCGCTGAGATCAAGAAGGTGGCCAAGCAAGGACAGATGGTATGTGCACTGAAACTGCCAAATCTCTCGTGTTCTATTGCTCATTTATAATCGACCTCCATAAAACTATGAAGATTAACTTGCAATCTGCATCTGTGGTAGCAAAAGAAATACCAACTTCTCAGCAAAGTGACATTGCAGGGAACCTAGATGATACAATTATTCTTTTTTATCTTAGCACAATCTTGCAAGCATTGAAGATCATACGAACACCAACCATTCTTCCCTGCTACTGCCATAGTTTTAAGCTGTCACTGTAATTCATTCTTTGTTGGTAAGTTAATTGAAATATGGTGTGTCATTATCCTCGGCCTTGATTGTTCCATGATACAATAGGAAATGGTGTCTTCATGCACACAGCATTAATTCAGTCATGTTGATTTATCTATTTCAGACACAAAGTCTTACGTTGATGTCTCCTGAATAGGATAAGCCAATTTTGTGTTGGGAATCTTAAATTTGTAGGTCATAGGATGTGTGTCTGCCACTTAAGTTTTTTTCTGTGTTAAATTGTTCATATTTTAGGCAATAGGCTTTGCAAGTTGACGGAACGTGTTTTGATTTAATGGACGTTGTTCTCAGGGAGCTGTAAAAGTTATGGCAAAGGACCTTATTCGCACAAGGCATCAGATCACGAAATTTTATGCCCTGAAGTCCCAGTTGCAAGGTGTATCTCTCCGTATTCAGGTAGCATTGTAATCCAAGCAGACGCTGTATATTTCATACATTTAGATATGTGCACATTCTACAATGTGATGAGGTCAAGCGACAGTAGGCTTCATTATATTGTGGTAGCTCTGTTTTTCTCATTGCTGAAGTTTGCGTGCTAAATTTTTATAGACCCTGAAATCAACACAAGCAATGGGGGAAGCCATGAAGGGCGTCACAAAAGCCATGTCACAGATGAACAGGCAGATGAATCTACCAGCACTCCAGAAGATAATGCGGGACTTTGAGATGCAAAACGAGAAGATGGAAATGGTCAGCGAGGTTATGGGTGATGCCATCGACGACGCCTTGGAGGGTGATGAGGAGGAGGAAGAAACAGAAGAGCTAGTTAGCCAGGTCCTCGACGAAATCGGCATCGACATCAACTCTGAGGTAAGATTTATCCCTGTATTTTCGTGTTGATTCTATCAGAGAGATTGAAACACCAGGATGAGACAGTGGGATATGAGTGACATTGATATTTTGCTCTGAACCCAGCTTGTCAAGGCCCCGGCTACTGCAGTCGCCATGCCGGTTGCAGCGGGAAAGGCGCCTGTTCAAGCTGAAGCTGCGGGCGGGATGGACGGTGGAATAGACGATGACTTGCAGGCACGGCTTGATAACCTGAGGAAGATGTGAGCATTGACGGATTGTCCACGCCCGCGCAATTCTCTGTCTGTAGTTTTGTACTACCATAAATGCCACTCCGGCAAATCTATTGACGTATCATTTGTAGTGTGTTTGGCATTGACCATCTGTATATAGACAGATCATCATATTTTCAATAAATCACATACTAGGCTTGGTCTTTCTAGTTCCATTTGCCGCACTCTCGTCATGATTCTTATTTAGATGAAATAGCAGTAAAGTAGTGACCTAAACGTTGGATAATGCATTGCAGCTCTCGGGTGCCACACACCCCTATATGAAAATAGCATTAAGAAAATATGAGAAACTTTCAAAAATTCTGAAATCTTGGGATATGAAACTTGAGTGCCCGTTGTACACGCGTGTTAATTTTCATGGGGAATGGGTGCCTATGGTATTTGTGGCGACATACGTTACATTCAGTTTTTTTCTACACATACGGATTTTTTGTTCTTTTTCCTGGCATTATCACAGGCACCCATTCCTCACGAAACTGAACATGTGTGTACAACAAGCACCCAAGTTTCATATCCTAAGATTTCAGAATTCTTGAAAGTTTCTCATATTTTCTTTTATCGCCCGAAAAAGTAGGATCACATCAGGCGATCAAGGAGGCGACCGGGATCCCTTGCGCGCCGCCGGTTCCCTCTCTCTCCGTCGGCCGCTCCGGCGGGAGGGAGGGGGAACCCCGGGTCTGTTCGCTAGGTGGGTGTGTGGTAGGATTAGGGTTGAGGAAGACGCTGCCGAGGCCGTTGCGGTGGTGTCGCGTCGGGATAAGTTTCTCCGGGCTCCGTTCGCGGTCAGGCAAGGCTTTTGCCTTCGTCTAGGAGCCAGCGGTGTTGGGGATCCCCGGATCTCGTCGAGATCGCGGGCTATGGTGGTTGGAGGTTCATCGGCACTGGCCGTTTGGATCCTCAGATGGGTGATGGAGAGACGAAGACCTTTCTTCTTCCTTGTTGGTATGATTTGTTGCTGCTGTTCTTCTCCTTCCTCTCGCTACCGATCTTTGGTGGGAGATCTCGCTTTGTCCGGGCGGGGCCCGGCATGTGCTGGACCGATCGGATGACTCGAGTTCTCTTCCTTCCGGAAGGGACACTTTTGCAGTACTCAAAGCCAAAGATGGCGATGCGATTGCAGGTGTGTGTTGGATTGATGTCCATGCCCTCTCAAAGACCTGGTGTCAAGAAAGGAGGAAGCGACATGGCGGCAATTGTACCGTGGTCGAAGATGATGACCTGTTATGCATCGGTTGCAGATCCTTCTGCTGGGGTCTTTTCTCAAGATTCAGGGATGATGACACAGGGCTCCGGAGATCTTCTTGTGTTATGGTTGTCTTAGGGTACTCTAGGTGTTCATGGTCCTTTGTGTTTGCGTTTCAGTGTGCTTGTAAGAGTCAACTGCTTTGTACTGATTCGTAATTTGAATGAAAAATTTCTCAAAAAAAAGTTTCATATCCTAAAATTTTAGATTATTTTGAATTTTCTTAATGAGAAAGGTATACTTTTCGTCCCCCAACCCTTGGTGAAATCTAGATTTGGTCCATCAATTTTAAAACTGGACAACTTGCACCTCCAACTACCGAAGCCGGACCAGGTTCGTCCCTGGACTCGGTTTTGACCGGTTTTGGTGCCGATTCACCCCGGTTTTGACCGGTGCTCACTCATATTCATGTACTCTCTCTGTTCTTAAATATTTATCTTTTTAGAGATTTCAAATAGACTACCACATATGGATGTATATAGACATATTTTAGAATGTAGATTCACTCATTTTTCTTCGTATGTAGTCACTTCTTGAAATCTCTAAAAAGATATATATTTAGGAACGGAGGGAGTAATTTTTTCCTGAAATTCACATACACTTTTCAACTCTGCGTAGTTTTACTAAGCTCGCGTATTTTTTTCAAAAATAAACTTTTTTTCAAATCAGCGAACTATTTTGAAATTTGCATACTTTTTTCAAATCCATGATTTTTTAACATTTACGTACTTTTTTTTAAAACCGGTCAAAACCGTGACAAGGGATGAATCTTGTCCGGTTTCAGAAATTAAGGATGCAAGTTGTCCAGTATTGAAGTTGAGGAACCAAATCTAGACCGCCAAGAATTGAGGGATGAAAAGCATACTTTTCTTTTTCTTAATATGTTTGCTATGTTCATATGGGGTGTGTGGCACCCGAGAGCCACAAAGCCTCATCTCCTAAACACTCTTATATTTATTTCTTTAGAGAGTGAGTATTTGTCGGGGGTTGGGTGCGACATATACCAAAGGATGGCTTATCATGGAGGGGGCGAGTAGATCGTCGCTGGTGCCTGGAAACGGGATGAGGCAAAGGCATGCACGTCGGCGAATCTTACACAGCTTCAGGGCTCTCCGAGGAGATAACACCCCTACTGCTGCTCTGCGGGGTCTCCGCATGATCACTATGGCAAAATGGGTACAAGAGGCTCCTTGAGCTATTCGGGGTGAGGAAGGAGAAGGGCTTGGCTTGCTCTTCTCTCCCTCTATGTGTATGTCTAAAACTACCAGCTTCCAACCCTTTGCATGGGTGCCCCGGGGGGTTTATATAGGCCTACCCCCGGGGGTACAACGGTAATCCGGCTGGGTGGGCCCAAGCCGTCGATCTCTAAGTCGCCGTCTTCTCCGCCGACTCGGGCCCGCCGACTAGTGGGCCCAGCTGACAACATGGGACCGACAGCCCTTGTCACTTGTGGTAGTCTTGCCGCAGATCACTATAGCCGTGCTTCTAATGACGCGAAGCTTGGTCGTGAGGTTATGGCAGTACGCCGCTGGCGGGCGATCACTGTTGCCATTCCCTGTCTTGTCTGGTTAATGGCGCGTGGATCCCGGGGGAGGAGCCGGCCGACTTCCGGAGGCCGACTCGATCGGGCCCGTCTTTGGGGTGCTCTCGTCGTCTTCGGTACTCCCGCCGTCTTCGGGTCGTACAGACAGGCCAACGTGGGCACAGGAATCTGCCCACGGTGATGATGTCGGGCGGCATGGCAGCGATCTTTGCGCCCGCACGGAGATCTCCGTTGGTACGGGCGCCACAGCCATACACGCCCTTGATGGACTGGGCGGGGATGGGCCGCGAGGCGGCTTTACCCCATAGTCGCCCAGGCATAAGGTGGTGGAGATCGCGGGCCGACTCCTTGTAGCCGGCCTCGCTGGAGGTCGCTGGCTTGGAGTCGGCTTGTTCTGAAGGCGGCCCCTGGGACTCGGCCCAGAGGGGTAGTCGGCCGGCGCTGTTGCCGACTATCTGAAGGCGGCTCTTCGTCTTGCGGTCTTGAGGGGCGCAGCCTGCCCAAATGTTTTGAAAGGTTCAGGGGCTCGGGTCTGCCTACCCGTAGTCCAGTACTCCGACAGTATTACTCATCGTCCTTGTTTTGTTGGCCATGTGTTCTACTAAGGCGAGCGATAAAGAGTAAAATTCATTCACGGTACTTGAACTTGCGCCGTGAGCTCACTTTGGTCACTGTACATAAAAACCGGGTCAATACGATCACCATGTACAAGTTGAGGTGATTATACGGTCACTGGTCGCCATATAGCTTCGTATTTATCTCAGTTGACTGGTCAAACACACTGTATGATAACAGTTCTCTCTCCTCCTCATGCGGGGCCCATCTGTCAGTGGTGGAGGAAAGAACAAAAAAGAGAATAAATTTGGTGGGACTAGGGATTCGATCGGGACGAGCTCCCACGCGCTAGCCAACTGACGGCCCACCGCTTCGTGTCATGTGTAAGTGCGACACTCATTTATATAAGAACACATGCACGCACGCGACGGCCTGACGCGCACACAAGATGCACACAAATTACCCAGTACACACTTGGCACTAAGGAAGACACACACAGAGATGCACGCACGGGCGCATCGGCCAGCCACACTCACATGCACGACGCACACAGAGCTCCCACGTCCGAAGCTGGACGCGCCAGACCCGCATTCATGCATGGGACGGTGCACGGCAATCATGAACGCATGCACACAACACACATGCACACACACTCGCTAGCAGCATAGCATACAACAAGCACGCATGAAATACCGGAGGCAGCCGGGTCGTGCTCAGGCAGCCGCGCCAGCAAGGAGCGTGCATGGCGAGGAGAGCGACCAGTGTGAGTATCGCTGTTGTTGTCCATGTGGCCATGTTGCGCAGACAGTTGGTATACGTTGCACCGCTCGTAGAAGCGCGTCAGGGACATCCGCCGGCATCGATCAGTATTGCGACGTATAGCGGTCGCTCGTGAGACCCTGTCCTAGATGGCCGGCAGCACGACGTACACCTCGGTACCGTCCACTCACGCTAGCCATGTCAGACGGCGGCTGCTTCCGAAGCATACTGCATACTGAGCTATGTGTATCCGTGCATGTTGTTAATGGTGAGAATTGCACGAGCGCGCCAAACAGCGGCAGGCTGCGTGCGAAGCAGACGCTGAAGCACGCGAGAGGACGACAGACGCGTTGGGGAAGCAAGACTCCACGGGCTGCATGGCGAGGCACTGCAGGGACTTGGGCCTGTAGACGACTGCAATGCATGTGTGGCTGTGTGCTGCATGCACCCGTGCTAGTGCGTGTTGTGAGTGTGCACAGTATGTGCTCCGTGTTTCTGTATAAAAGACTTTGGCTCCGCAACATTACACGAAACATCGTGTGCTCAATTGGCCATCGCGATCGAGTTGCCAGCCGTAGGTTTCCTGTTCGAATCCCCCCACACGTCTGAAATTTTAGTCTCTTCTTTGTTTCTTTCCTTCATTCACTTACAGGCGGGACCCACGTGGGGAAGAGAGATAGCGCTGCCACACAGCGTGTTTGACCGGTCAACTCAGATAAAATATGAAGCTATACAGCTGATCAATGACCGTATAATCACCTCAATTTGTACATAATGACCGTATTGACTAACTTTTTATGCATAGTGACCAAAGTGAGCTCGCCACGCAAGTTTTGATTTTTAGGTGGGTGGGGCCCTCCCTCCCTCTTAATGACCATGCAAAACCCCCTAATGATCCATGAATGTAGCGGCATCAGGGTGTATCACAAGTAAGAATTTCTCATTAAACAGACAATTTTCAAGCTGGTTTCTCTACTTGCACTCGAAGCAAACACACAACGACTGCCGTCACTCCATGGAGGTGGCCTTGACCGGTGACCTTGCCGGTGATGGCGGCGGTGGCGCGGTGCGGCAGACCGGGCAAGTGGTGTTGCGGCGCAGCCACTCGCCGACGCACGTCGCGTGGAAGTAGTGCATGCACGCCGGCAGCACCCTGACGGTCTCGCCGTCGGCGAAGTCGGACAGGCACACCGGGCACGTGGCCTCCCGCCACCCGTCCCCCCTCCGGTACGCGCACACCACCGGCTCTGCCGACTGCACCTCCACGGTCACCTCCGGCTGAGGCTCGCCGTCACCGCGGGCCTGGGCTGTCTCCTGCTGCGCCTCACTGTCACTGGGCGGACCTAGGATGTAGCGGGCCAGCCTGACGAGCGCGAGGACGAAGAGCACGCTGACGACGACGGCCACCCCCGCCTCGTAGGGCGTCCCGCCGTCATCACCGTTGCCGGAGTAGGCGTTGGAGGACATCGATCGACGACCGACGAGAAGGCCGCTAGCTGCCTTAGTTATTTTGCGAGACTAAATAGCCTAATCATGTGGCGTGCGGTGATTAACACGTACGCGCTACTTAATGGAAGAGTAACGATGGCTACGAGGCTGGCGACTTGTTATAATCGGCACCATCCATCGAGATCGAGTGACGTAACGCTCTCCGTTTCTTAGTTTGTCCGATCCGGCCAGTCAAAACTAGCTACAATGAGAAGACTAGTTACATACGCAAAGCATTTATATATTGATCTCATGGGATGGACATTCTGGTCTGGTGTAGTAGCACAAGCAGACTTGCACGCTCGACGTTCATATATAGCTCGCGTCCTCGGAATTGCTCTTGTTGAGTCGCCTTGTTCTTTGGTAATTTCAACGTCGGAAAAATAAAATGAAGCCTGCACGTCACGACGTTTTTGAGGCACCAGTTATTAAACAGAAATGTTAACGCCCACACGTGTGGGCGTTGACCATCTCGATCGCGTCGATCCATCATCGCCCAAGATTATACGCGAATCTTGACAATAATCGGCCGATTTTACGTATCACGTAGGGACAAAGCGGCGTGTGTAGTGTGTGACATAGTTCGCCCGCACGTTGGTTGCCCCATCGCGGTCAGCGGTTGCCACTCGGGGGCGTGCGGTGGAACTGCTATGCGTCCGCACGCCACGCGCCGACCGTGGTTGACGTCAAACACGTCGCGCGCCGCCCCTCCCCCTCACGGTTCCATTTACTCATCCCCACAGTTACTCGCACAACCCACTTCGCATTTCAGACGATTGGAGGAGAAGACGAGGGGAGAAGGCGATGGCGGAGGCGGAAGAGTCGACGACATTCGTGGCCGTCGGTGGTGCTCGCCGGACCGGAGCGGCTTCACCGGAGCGCCTACAGATTGAAGGTAATGCTCACTCCAACTCTCACAATCCTTGCCTGCATTTTCTCCCCTTCCCTCCATGTTCGATGCTTCGCTCGAGATTCAGAGATTCAGGCGATTTAGCGTCTTGCCGGCGTTCCGCCGGTGGCGGAAATCTGTGCTTACCCGTTTTCGGTGGCCTTTGGGCAGTTTCGTCGCCGCCGCGGTGGCGGTCTCGCCGGTGTGGTTCTGCCTGTCCGGAGACACACACTGGTTGTGCCTTGGGATTGGGCCGTTGTTTTCCGGTCTGATAGTTGCGCATTGCTTCGAATTGGTATTTGCGATCAGTTCGGGGAGAATTTTGGGGATGAATTTCAAGTCATTATAGTTGCCATTGAACCCTAGATCTAGTTAGTTGTTTTTCAAACTGCAGTATGAAGGCAAACGTGGTAGTTTGAGTAACTATCATGACTGTATGGCAACTAATTTCCTGAATGACTGTGATAGTTGCCACAAACATGCTTTTCCATGCGGCAACTAATTTCTTGAATGACTGTGATAGTTGCCACAAACATGCTTTTCCATGTGGCAACTAATTTCCTGAATGACTGTGATAGTTGCCACAAACATGCTTTTTCATGTGGCAACTAATTTTCCTGAATGATTGTGATAGTTTCCACACTGTAGGAGTGATAAAGTGCAGTAAATCGGTAGTCACTGCAGTTTCAGCAACCAATTGCACTGGATGGCAACTAATCTGCACATCAACTGTGTCTGTTGCCACATGGATAGTATATTCTTTTGGCAAATAGACTGTGAACACGCTGTGGCTGTTGCCCATGTTGTAGACAGGATAATGTGGCAAATTGGCTGCATAACATGGCAACTAATTTGCACATCAATTGTGTCAGATGCCATATATATGCTTTCCATGTGGAAAGTATTTGTCTGAACACAGCATGTCTGTTGCCATGTTACAGTCAGTATAATGTGACAAATTCATTATACGGCAGACGCAATTTTCTTGTTTTGCCATGATGACTTGTGATATCTGAACACATTGTGGCAATTTCAGGTTGTTCATTAGATGTTTTTCATCGCTTTTTTTGAATTCTGTGTTGCATTTTAACATGGCAATTTCAACCTAGCACATTTTTGCCATTGAACACATGGCAAGTCATTGTTGTATGAGGACAGGGTGTGAGCTGCCACATCTTAGGTTTGTGCAGTGGAGGATTTTGTGATTTTCTTTCGTACTATCTTGTGCTAACATGGCAACTTCAACATTTTGTTTTTAAATGCATTTATGATCTGTATATTTTTTTCAAATGCAACCAATGTGCTTAATTGCCATATTTATGTTTTCGACAATCATAGGGGGGGTGCGTGCGTGTTCATGTGATATTTTGCATTCACTAGTTGACATTTCAACTCGAGCCCATGCGGCAATGTTAGGTGGCAACTGCTTACTTCCTGCATTTTCATTTCCACCGTGACAATTTGGTCTATTCTTACCTCAGCAGAATGGCTCGCGGGGATCATCAAAACGATGATGATGATTTCATGGATCCACCACAGCAGAATCGGGCAACTGGACGGAGAAAAGAGGGTGACGAGGTAATACGCGATGTGGAGTCATTACAAATAACATGGCATTTTTCAGTACAGCTAACAGGGCAGATTCAGTACAAAGAACACGCAGATTCAGCATAAATAAGATGGCAGATCCAGTATACTTGACATGGCAAATTGAGTATAATTAACATGGCAGACCCAGTATAGTTACCATGATAGATTCAGTATAAAATATCATGTCATATTTAGTATAAAATAGCAGGGCAGATTAAACACATATAACATGGCAAATCAAGTACACACGACATGGCAACTGCAGTTACCCATTCAATGCATTTTCCTGCAACTTCTGATGCCCCTCAAGAGTCAGTCTCCCATTTCTAGAAAAAATTCACAACATCTAGGTTACAAAACAAAATGTCCCCAAGGACCATGTCACAGCGCCCCAATTTTGCTTACGGATTGCCTGTCCCTTTCTTCGTTTTCTTGTGTTTTGCTTGAATCTCCAATGCCGATTTGTACCTTATCTCTTTTGGACGCCCCTTTGTGATGGACGGGGTGGGTTCCTGACCTGGGTTTGTGTGCTTGCTGTTGCGGATCCTATCTCCGAGTTTTCAGATGATGGCCCCGTGGACGAAGGCACACTTGATGTGAGGGGGAACCTGTGTAAGGCTTCCTCAGCTTTCCTCTTCTTGATCTCATCAAGCTCTCTTTTCAGGGCCTTCCTGTGTTTTTCTGCGACTCTCGCTGTCTCATCACTCTTGCATGCTTCATCAATTAGCTCAGCATAGTTCTTTGTCAGCACAACATGCCTCACGGCTTCCATGGTTGACTCTGGTCTCTCGTCATGCACAGCCAAAACTGCGTTTGTTGTCTGCGGCGCCAACACGCCGTCAGCGTCCCAAGTCCATCGCCGCCTTATGAAATGGCGGGGCATCCGTGTCACCGCGTTCATGTCCATTAATTTTAGTATGTGACAGCACACAATGCCGTCCCGTTCAAACTTGCAGCATTGGCAGTAGTATTCGCCTTGGCCGATCGAGGCTTTCATGAAGTAGTTGAAGGAAATATGCCCTAGAGGCAATAATAAAGTTATTATTTATTTCCTTATATCATGATAAATGTTTATTATTCATGCTAGAATTGTATTAACCGGAAACATAATACATGTGTGAATATATAGACAAACAGTATGTCACTAGTATGCCTCTACTTGACTAGTTTGTTAATCAAAGATGGTTATGTTTCCTAACCATGAACAAGGAGTTGTTATTTGATTAACAAGGTCACATCATTAGTTGAATGATCTGATTGACATGACCCATTCCGTTAGCTTAACACTTGATCGTTTAGTATGTTAATGCTTTCTTCATGACCCATACATGTTCCTATAACTATGAGATTATGCAACTCCCGTTTACGGAGGAACACTTTGGGTACTACCAAGCGTCACAACGCAATTGGGTGATTATAAAGGAGTACTACAGGTGTCTCCAAAGGTACTTGTTGGGTTGGCGTATTTCGAGATTAGGTTTTGTCACTCCGATTGTCGGAGAGGTATCTCGTGCCTTCTCGGTAATGCACATCACTTAAGCCTTGCAAGCATTACAACTAATGAGTTAGTTGTGAGATGATGTATTACGGAACGAGTAAAGAGACTTACCGGTGACGAGATTGAACTAGGTATTGGATACCGACGATCGAATCTCGGGTAAGTAACATACCGATGACAAAGGGAACAACGTATGTCGTTATGCGGTTTGACCGATAAAGATCTTCGTAGAATATGTAGGAACCAATATGGGCATCCAGGTTCCGCTATTGGTTATTGACCGAGAATGGTTCTAGGTCATGTCTACATAGTTCTCGAACCCGTAGGGTCCGCACGCTTAACGCTTTGATGACAGTTCATAATGAGTTTATAAGTATTGATGCACCGAAGGTTGTTCGAGTCCCGGATGTGATCACGGACATGACGAGGAGTCTCGAAATGGTCGAGACATAAAGATTGATATATTGGAAGCCTATGTTTGGACTTGGAATGGTTCCGAGTGAAAACAGGATGTTACCGGAACACCGGGGGATTACCGGAACCCCCCGGGGGGTATATGGGCCCTCATGGGCCTTGAGGGAGAAGGAGAAGCGCCGGCCAGGTGGGCTGCGCGCCCCCCTCCCCCTTCCAGTCCGAATAGGACAAGGAGAGAGGCGGCGCCCTTCCCCTTTCCCCTCCCCAATCCTACTCCAACTAGGAGAAGGGGAGTCCTACTCCCGGTGGGAGTAGGACTCCTCCTGGCGCGCCTCCTCTAGGGCCGCCACCTCCCCTTGTCTCCTTTATATCTGAGGCGGGGGCACCCCAAGACACACAAGTTGATCTACGGATCTTTCCTTAGCCGTGTGCGGTGCCCCTTCCACCATATTCCACTTCGTCATATCGTCGCGGAGCTTAGGCGAAGCCTGCGCCGGAGAAGTCATATCGCCGCGGAGCTTAGGCGAAGCCCTGCGTCGGTGGAGCATCAACATCGTCACCACGCCGTCGTCTTGTGGAACTCATCCCGACACTTTGCTGGATCGGAGTCCGGGATCGTCATCGAGCTGAACGTGTGCGTAACTCGGAGGTGCCGTCGTTCGGTGCTTGGATCGGTCGGATCGTGAAGGCGTCGACTACATCAACCGCGTTGTTATAACGCTTCCGCTTTCGGTCTCACGAGTGCGTGGGCGGACACTCTCCCTCTCGTTGCTATGCCATCACCATGGTCTTGCGTGATCGTAGGAAATTTTTGAAATTACTACGTTCCCCAACGATGGCATCCGAGCCTAGGTTTTTATGCGTTGATGTCATATGCACGAGTAGAACACAAGTGAGTTGTGGACGATACAAGTCATCACGCCTACCAGCATGTCATACTTTGGTTCAGCGGTATTGTTGGGCGAGACGATCCGGACCAACCTTACGCGTACTCTTCGGTGAGACCGGTTCCCTCGGCGTGCTTTGCACATAGATGGCTTGCGGAAGACTGTCTCTCCAACTTTAGTTGAACCGAGTGTAGCTACGCCCGGTCCTTGAGAAGGTTAAAGCGGAGTCTATTTGACAAACTATCGTTGTGGTTTTGATGCGTAGGTAAGAACGGTTCTTGCTCAGCCCGTAGCAGCCACGTAAAACTTGCAACAACAAAGTAGAGGACGTCTAACTTGTTTTTGCAGGGCATGTTGTGATGTGATATGGTCAAGGCGTGATATATTTTATTGTATGAGATGATCATGTTTTGTAACCGAGTTATCGGCAATCGGCGAGCCATATGGTTGTCGCTTTATTGTATGAAATGCAAGCGCCATGTAATTGCTTTACTTTATCACTAAGGAGTAGCGATAGTCGTAGAAGCAATAGTTGGCGAGACGACAACGATGCTACGATGGAGATCAAGGTGTCGGCGCGGTGACGATGGTGATCATGGCGGTGCTTGGCGATGGAGATCACAAGCACAAGGCGATGATGACCATATCATATCACTTATATTGATTGCATGTGATGTTTATCCTTTATGCATCTTATCTTGCTTTGATTGACGGTAGCATTATAAGATGATCTCTCACTAAAATTATCAAGAAGTGTTCTCCACAGTATGCACCGTTGCGAAAGTTCTTCGTCTTTGAGACACCACGTGATGATCGGGTGTGATAGGCTCTACGTTCAAATACAACGGGTGCAAAACAGTTGCGCCGCGGAATACTCGAGTTAAACTTGTGAGCCTAGCATATAATGATATGGCCTCGGAGCACGGAGACCGAAAGGTCGGCGTGAATCATATAGTAGATATGATCAACATAAGATGTTCACCATTGAAAACTACTCCATCTCACGTGATGATCGGTTATGGTTTAGTTGATTTGGATCACGTGATCACTTAGATGACTAGAGAGATGTCTATCTAAGTGGGAGTTCTTAAGTAATATGATTAATTGAACTTTAATTTATCATGAACTTAGTCCTGGTAGTATTTTGCAAATTATGTTGTAGATCAATAGCTCGCGTTGTTGCTTCCCTGTGTTTTTATGTGTTCCTAGAAAACTGTATTGAAAAATGTTAGTAGCAATGATGCGGATTGGATCCGTGATCCGAGGTTTATCCTCATTGCTGCACAGAAGAATTATGTCCTTAATGCACCACTAGGTGACAGACCTATTGCAGGAGCAAATGCAGACGTTATGAACGTTTGGCTGGCTCAATATGATGACTACTTGATAGTTTAGTGCACCATGCTTAAACAGCTTAGAATCGGGACTTCAAAGGCGTTTTGAGCGTCATGGACCATATGAGATGTTCCAGGAATTGAAGTTAATATTTCAAGCAAATACCGAGTTGAGAGATATGAAGTCTCCAACAAGTTCTATAGCTAAAAGATGGAAGAGAATCGCTCAACTAGTGAGCATGTTCTCAGATTGTGCGGGTACTTTAATCGCTTGAATCAAGTGGGAGTTAATCTTCCGAGATAAGATAGTGATTGACAGAATTCTCTAGTCACCATCACTAAGTTACTAGAACTTCGTGATGAACTATACTATGCAAGGGATGACGAAAACGATTCCCGAGCTCTTCGTGATGTTGAAATCAACGAAGGTAGAAATCAAGAAAGAGCATCAAGTGTTGATGATTGACAAGACCACTAGTCTCAAGGAAAAGGGCAAAGGGAAGAAGGGGAACTTCAAGAAGAACGGCAAGCAAGTTGCTGCTCAAGTGAAGAAGCCCAAGTCCGGACCTAAGCACGAGACTAAATACTTTTGCTGCAATAGAACTGGTCCTTTGAGCGGAACTACCCCTGAATATTTGGTGGATAAGAAGGATGGCAAAGTGAACAAAGGTATATTTGATATACAGATTATTGATGTGTATTTTACTAGTGTTCATAGCAACCCCTCGGTATTTGATCTTGGTATAGTTGCTAAGAGTAGTAACTTCGAAGCAGGAGTTGCAGAATGAGCGAAACTAGTTGAAGGGGAAGTGACGATGAGTGTTGGAAATAGTTCCAAGATTGATATGATCATCATCGCACACTCCCTATACTTTCGGGATTAGTGTTAAAAGCCAAATAAATGTTATTTAGCGTTTGCGTTGAGCATGAATATGATTTGATCATGTTTATTGCAATACGGTTATTCATTTGAAGTTAAAGAATAATTGTTATTCTGTTTACATGAATAAGACCTTGATGGTCATACACCCAATGAAAATAGTTTTTGGATCTCGATCGTAGTGATACACATATTCATAATATTGATGCCAAAAGATGCAAAGTTAATAATGATAGTGCAACTTATTTGTGGCCTTGCCGTTTAGGTCATATTGGTGTAAACGCATGAAGAAACTCCATCTTTGATGGACTTCGGAATCACTTGATTATGAATCATTTGATGCTTGCGAACCGTGCCTTTTGGGCAAGATGACTAAAACTCCGTTCTCGGAACAATGGAACAAGCTAATGACTTATTGGAAATAATACATACCGATGTATACAATTCAATGAGTGTTGATGCTCGTGGCAAGTATCATTATTTTCTCGACCTTCACAGATGATTTGAGCAGATATGCGTATATCTTCTTGATGAAACATAAGTCTGAAATAGTTGAAAAGTTCAAAGAATTTCAGAGTGAAGTAGAAAATCATCGTAACAAGAAAATAAAGTTTACTGCGATCTGATCGTGGAGATGAATATTTGAGATTCTGAGTTTGGTCTTCAATTAAAACAAAGTGGAATAGTTTCACAGCTCCACGCCACCGGAACACCACAACGTTATGGTGTGTCCGAACGTCGTAACCGTACTTTATTTTGATATGGTACGATCAATGATGTCTCTTACCGATTTACCAATATCGTTTTGGGGTTATGCATTAGAGACAGCTGCATTCACGTTTAATGGGGCACCATCTAAATCCGTTGAGACGACACCATATGAACTATGGTTTAACAGTAAACCTAAGCTGTCGTTTCTTAAAAGTTTGGAGTTTTTATACTTATGTGAAAAAGTTTTAAACAGAAAATCTCGAAACCAAATCGGAGAAGTGCGTCTTCATAGAATACCCAAAGGTAACTATTGGGTACACCTTCTATCACAGATCCGAAGGCAAGTTTTTCGTTGCTAAGATGGATCCTTTCTAGAGAAGAAGGTTCTCTCGAAAGAAGTGAGTGGGAGGAAAGTATAACTTGATGAGGTAATTGTACCTTCTCCCTTATTGGAAAGTAGTTCATCACAGAAATCAGTTCCAGTGATTCCTACACCAATTAGTGAGGAAGTTAATGATGATGATCATGAAACTTCAGATCAAGTTGCTACCAAACCTCGTAGGTCTTCGAGCAAAATCCGCACAGTGGTATGGTTATCGTGTTACGGAAGTCATGTTACTAGACCATGATGAACCTACGGACTATGAGGAAGCGATGATGAGCCCAGATTCCGCGAAATGGCTTGAGGCCATGAAATGCGAGATAGGATCCATGTATGAGAACAAAGTATGGACTTTGATTGACTTGCTCTATGATCAGCAAGCCATGTTAAATAAATGGATCTTCAAGAGGAAGACGGACACTGATAGTAGTGTTACTATCTACAAAGCTCGACTTGTCGCAAAAAGGTTTTCGACAAGTTCAAAGTGTTGACTACCATGAGATTTTCTCAAACTGTAGCGATTCTTAAGTCTGTCCGACTCATGTGAGCAATTGTCACATTTTATGAAATCTGGCAAATGGATGTCAAAACTACATTCTTTAATGGATTTATTAAAGAAGAGTTGTATATGATGCAACGGAAGGTTTTGTCAATCCTAAAGGAGCTAACAAAATATGCAAGCTCCAGCGATCCATCTATGGACTGGTGCAAGCATCTCGGAGTTGGAATAAACGCTTTGATAGTGTGATCAAAGCATATGGTTTTATCTGCAGACTTTTGGAGAAGCCTGTATTTACAAGAAAGTGAGTGGGAGCATTACAACATTTCCGATAAGTATATGTGAATGACATATTGTTAATCGAAATAATGTAGAATTATTCGCAAAGCATAAAGGAGTATTTGAAAGGAGTTTTTCAAAGAAGGACCTCGGTGAAGCTGCTTACATATTGAGCATCAAGATCTATAGAGATAGATCAAGGCGCTTGATAAGTTTTTCAATAAGTACATACCTTGTCAAGATTTTGAAGTAGTTCAAAATGGAGCAGTCAAAGAAAAGTTCTTGCTGTGTTGCAAAAGCGTATGAAATTGAGTAAGACTCAAATCCCGACCACGGCAGAAAATAGAAAAGAGAATGAAAGTCATTCCCTATGCCTCGATCATAGGTTCTATGAAGTATGCTATGCTATGTACCAGACCTATTGTATACCTTGCTCTGAATTTGGCAAGGAGTACAATAGTGATCTAGGAAGTAGATCCTGGACATTGGTCAAGAACATCCTTAGTGAGGACTAAGGAAATATTTCTCGATTATGGAGGTGATAAAAGAGCCCGTCGTAAAGAGTTACATCGATGCAAGCTTTTTTACACAGATCCAGGATGACTCTAAGACTCAATCTGGATACATATTGAAAGTGGGAGCAATTAGCTAGAGTAGCTAAATGCGAGCATTGTAGACATAGAGTATTTGCAAAATACATACGGCTCACGAATGTGGACCCGTTGACTAAGCTTCTCTCACGAGCAAAACATGATCATACCTTAGTACTCTTTGGGTGTTAATCACATAGCGATGTGAACTAGATTATTGACTCTAGTAAACCCTTTGGGTGTTGGTCACATGACGATGTGAACTATGTGTGTTAATCACATACAGATGTGAATATTAGTGTTGAATCACATGATGATGTGAACTAGATTATTGACTCTAGTGCAAGCGGGAGACTGAAGGAATTATGCCCTAGATGCAATAATAAAGTTATTATTTATTTCATTATATCATGATAAATGTTTATTATTCATGCTAGAATTGTATTAACCGGATACATAATACATGTGTTAATATATAGACAAACATTATGTCACTAGTATGGCTCTACTTGACTAGTTTGTTAATCAAAGATGGTTATGTTTCCTAACCATGAACAAGGAGTTGTTATTTGATTAACAAGGTCACATCATTAGTTGAATGATCTGATTGACATGACCCATTCCGTTAGCTTAACACTTGATCGTTTAGTATGTTAATGCTTTCTTCATGACCCATACATGTTCCTATAACTATGAGATTATGCAACTCCGTTTACCGGAGGAACACTTTGGGTACTACCAAACGTCACAACGTGGCTGGGTGATTATAAAGGAGTACTACAGGTGTCTCCAAAGGTACTTGTTGGGTTGGCGTATTTCGAGATTAGGTTTTGTCACTCCGATTGTCGGAGAGGTATCTCCGTGCCTTCTCGGTAATGCACATCACTTAAGCCTTGCAAGCATTACAACTAATGAGTTAGTTGTGAGATGATGTATTACGGAACGAGTAAAGAGACTTACCGGTGGCGAGATTGAACTAGGTATTGGATACCGACGATCGAATCTCGGGTAAGTAACATACCGATGACAAAGGGAACAACGTATGTCGTTATGCGGTTTGACCGATAAAGATCTTCGTAGAATATGTAGGAACCAATATGGGCATCCAGGTTCCGCTATTGGTTATTGACCGAGAATGGTTCTAGGTCATGTCTACATAGTTCTCGAACCCGTAGGGTCACTTAACGCTAACGTTTCGATGTGAGTTCATAATGAGTTTATAAGTATTGATGCACGAAGGTTGTTCGAGTCCGGATGTGATCACGGACATGACGAGGAGTCTCGAAATGGTCGAGACATAAAGATTGATATATTGGAAGCCTATGTTTGGACTTGAATGGTTAAGTGAAAGCAGGATGTTACCGGAACAGGGGTTACGGAACCCCGGGGGTATATGGGCCCTCATGGGCCTTGAGGGAGAAGGAGAAGGGCCGGCCAGGTGGGCTGCGCCCCCTCCCCTTCCAGTCCGAATAGGACAAGGAGAGGCGGCGCCCTTCCCCCCCCCTCCCAATCCTACTCCAACTAGGAGAAGGGGAGTCCTACTCCGGTGGGAGTAGGACTCCTCCTTAATGCGCCTCCTCTAGGGCCGGCCACCTCCCCTTGTCTCCTTTATATCACAGGGGCAGGGGCACCCCAAGACACACAAGTTGATCTACGGATCTTTCCTTAGCCGTGCGGTGCCCCTTCCACCATATTCCACTTCGTCATATCGTCGCGGAGCTTAGGCGAAGCCTGCGCCGGAGAAGTCATATCGCCATGAGCTTAGGCGAAGCCCTGCGTCGGTGGAGCATCAACATCGTCACTGCGCCGTCGTCTTGTGGAACTCATCCCGACACTTTGCTGGATCGAGTCCGGGATCGTCATCGAGCTGAGCGTGTGCGAGAACTCGGAGGTGCCGTGACGTTCGGTGCTTGGATCGGTCGGATCGTGAAGACGACGACTACATCAACAGCGTTGTTATAACGCTTCGCTTTCGGTCTCACGAGTGCGTGGGCGGACACTCTCCCCTCTCGTTGCTATGCCATCACCATGGTCTTGCGTGATCGTAGGAAATTTTTTGAAATTACTACGTTCCCCAACAGTAGTTCCTTCCTTTGTCCGGGTCCTCAGGTTCTGAATCTGACTTGCCCAAAATAGAACACACCTTGAACGTATCTTCGTCCACCTGGAAAGCCGCGAACATGCTGGCACGCTTTATTTCTTCCTGGAATCTGCAAGTTTTGTGTGTTTTTTTGTTACACATGGCAACTGTAGTACATTACACATGGCAAGCTGCAGATATTTGACATGGCAATGCAGTGCATTTAGACATGGCAATCAAGTACATTTTCAACTGGCCATTGTCATTTCCATACAAATATCCCAAATAGAAGCACAGTGCATAAAACATGGCAACTGCATTTATTAAACATGGCAACCTTAGTTGAGTAAACATGGCATTTGCATTTCAGTAGGCATATCAATTTGCATTTCAGAAAACATGGCAAATGCAGTTCAGTAAACATGGCAACTACACAACATTTTCATTTGGCATTGGCATTTGCATACAAACATGCCTAGTGGAAGTGCAGTGCATTAAACATGGCAACAACATTTCATTGAACATGGCAACTGCATTTCATTGAACATGGCAACTGCAGCCAAGCAAGCATGGCAAAACAGTGGTTCACTAAACATGGCAACTGCAGTTGAGTAATCATGTCAAATATTAGTTCATTAAACATGGCATCCTCAGATCATGGCAACTGCATTGCATTCTACATGGCCCCTACTACCTTCATACTTGTGCAAATAAGATTGGAACGCAACTGACTTACTTGATAAAGATCTTGTTGGTATATATCTTGCTCATTTGCCTCTCCATCGGTAAATACGTCAGCAATTTTGGCTGCTTTAGCGCGGTGTTCGCTTCTTCTTTGTAGCTCGAGATCGGTATTTTTTGTTGCAAAGCTGTGTCGCTTGGCAAACTGTAGCAATGAGTTGCCAGGGCTCACGTACCGCTTCAAAACAGCATTGAACCCCTCGCTGCGCTGCGTAGTCTGCAGAAAAGGGAATAAGCACTGCATGAAGTAGGCCGGCACCCAGTACATTCGCTTCTCCCACAGGCTAATAAGAGTCTCGTTGTCTTGGACTTGATATGTTTCACTCATGGCCATCCAACTCCTTTCAAACTCCTCCACCGTCAAGCTGTGGTCCACGCACAGCTCGAATGCCTTGTCTTGGTCCGGACGGTCGGCAAAGAACGGTCCTAAGCGTCTCCTCGGCCTTCTTTACAATGTGCCTGCGGTGCACATGCCTTTGCCAGCGGAAAGACCTCCTCTATGCTCGCACGCATGCTAAAATCCTGGTGCATTATTATGTTCATCGGAGCAAGTCCACCCATGCACTCCAAGAAGGTCTTGAACAATAAGCGTACCCATCCGTGTCTTCGTTCCGAACGAGCCCGCACCCGAATTGCAACGACTGATTGTGGTTATTTATTCCTATGAATGGAGCGCATGGCATCTTGTACATATTAGTGAGATATGTCGCGTCGAATGAAATGCAGTCTCAGAAATGTTTGTAGGCTCTTCTTGCAGCACCATCCACCCAATACATGTTCCTGACACGGTCCTTATCGTCCAATCTTATCCTGTAGAAGAAATATGGATCTTCCTTCGCTCTCATCGAAGTAGGCCATCGTGGCTTCTATGTCAGCCAACTTGCTTTCTCTACGGTACTTTGCCCTTAGGTTTGTGACGTCAGCTGGTATGTAGGGCATGCTACTCAAAGTGCCTTTTTTGCTGTGGATGAGGGAGAGTATCTGCACCATTCTTGATGGACCGACGTTACAATCATATAGCAGCTTTATGAATTTCTTCTCGAGGGGGGTGAATCCTCTGTGGGCGGTCAAAAATTTTACCAGGTCAAACTTATTTATTAGCTCGTGGTTGTGCTCGTCAAAATATTCAGTGACCACCCACTGTGCTCCATCTACGTTTAGCTTACACCGGACAGGGCATTCCGTCTTGAGAATGATACCTCTCTTTCGTTCCGGAGCAGCGAGCAACCCTTTCCCCTTCTTGTTCCTTCGTGCCTTGTGGCACCTCATCTCACCTCTGCTGTACTCGTTAGTTTTCTTAATTTTTCTATGGTATTCGGTGTTGACCGCAAACCCATGGAACTTTGCATATGTCTGGTAGAATTCCTTTGCTTCTGCGAACGATTCAAATCTCTGCCCAACGTACGGTGGCTGAGGTACCACGATCTATGATTGCCCACCATCTTCATCCCCTTGTGCTTCGTCATCGGTTTCATCATTCACTTCAGTATCGGCGGCAGTTTCATCTACTTGAGTGTTGCCAGTGCTTGTGTTCAAAGGGGTGCTTGTCGGTATTGCTGGAATGATTGCCATTTCCGACTCTGACTCGGCATTGTTTGCGACATTATTGTTGGCTGGCTGGTGGAACGCGTCTTCCGTGCGCTCAGAGCTCCCCGCAGTAGATGTCCCCGCGCCGCTGTTCATTGTAGTTGAAGGCCCTGTAGTAAAAAAAACAGGTACGAGTGTAAGATTTTGCTTGAATGACATGCTTATCGTAACGGAGTACATCAACTTCAAGTGATTTGGCATGACATCATTCAAACAGCAAGCCGTGAGTCTGCATGTGGACATGCATGGCAACTGTAGTTCTCCAGTCGTGGCAGCTACAGTCCAACAAACATGGCAACTACCGTTGCCAATGCATGGCAACCAACTCCTTTCTGTACGGAAACTTGGATTCTATATGCATGGCAGCTGCAGTCCTACATACATGGCAAATACTGCTGCCAATACATGGCAACCAGTGTGTTCTAGCATCAAAACTTTGTATTCTAGGCTTGAGCTCAGTAGGCAAAATGCGATCAACCATTAGTGCTGCACACATGCTTTCAGCAATTGGCAATTCCCGAAGACAATATATGACTCATTGCACACAACCACTTGTTAGCATTTTCTGTTTGATTTTCTCCACCATCACTGCTACAAATCTTCTTTTCCTCACATGCTATTCCCACAAAAACAAATGCAGTGCTCTTTTGTGGTTCAAATTTCCTTACCTTGTTGTGCTGCATGTGCCCATCTTGTGTGGTCTGTCACACCAATTGACGTGCTCTATCTGCAATCTGTGAAGCTTGCCATGAGACGTTTGCCGGGGTAGCACCACCGTAATAACCTGTAATCATGGTAGTAGTTGGTCAATGCATGGCAACTACAGTTGTCCAGGCATGGCAACTTCTGATTGTCGAGCAATGGCAAGCTGTAATTGTTCCGACATGGCAAGCTGCGATTGTTGATCATGGCACCTGCTGATTGTCGAGGATGGCAACTTCTGATTGTTCGATCATGGCAATTGCGGTTGTCCGATCATGGCAACTGCAGTTGTCAACTATGCTCCTACGCTAATTCACCGTCCGCAACTTCACTTTTATGGACTCACTGTGCATGACGTCGATGGCAGGTACATGGGTGCCGCTTGATGCCACGTGCTGCATGAAGGTTCTGCATTTTTCCCCCGACATAACTCGTGAGTCTTTTGCCATCCTTTGTAAGTTTATTTTTCATGTCCACACTAGTATGTTTCTTTTTCGTATGCGTTACCTTGATTTGCCACATTAGCTAGTTGAAGTTGGCTGCCCGTACATTTGTCAGTGTTAGCGCCCTGTGACTGAACTTGCCATGGTGCCCCCCTGAGTACGTTTTGGTCATAAGAACCTGCGAAAAATGACAGCGTAGCACATAAGTAGAATGCCATCTTCATCGTCGCGAACATGGAAAATGTTCTTTTCTTTGTTATCATGCATCATACCAATGCCTGCGTATTGTTCTAGTAGTGGCAGCAACGGCCCTGCAGAAATGAGTTGACTGTACTCTGCTGCATCCCAAGGGGGCGTTTCTGGCCTTTGAGAAACCCAAGGATTAGCGACATCTTCGTGATTCATTCTTTCCGCGTCTTGTTTCTGCCAATGTGTTCTCAATCACTGCATGAACAAGAACGCATCAACAATCCACAAAAATGTATTCTTCTGTTGCTTGCACGTAGAAGATAACACGTTAGTGTTATCACATTTTCATGCGTAGGCAACCAACACATCATGGCAAGTAGGACATGCAGACCCACTCTCTTTTCTAAAATCTGGGTGCTAGCCATCCTTTCGATTCGATGGCATCAGCCACTACAATAGGATGGCAAGCAATAAGTTGACACGGTGGCAGTTGACGACAATGATAGGTGGCAACTGACGTTAGACATCAGTGGCAATTAATTTTCACACCCCCCATTATTCCAAATTTCTCAATTTTCTCTCCCTTTTTATGAATTCCTACACATCCATTCATTTACCAACTACTTGCATCAATCTACTGAGAACTTACGGTTATCTCTAGCGTAGTACATGGCAGATCTAGTGTGTTCTGCTTGGCAACTGTGAAGACACACAACCCACGTAGTGTTTTACCCCTATAGGATGGATCTAGTTGCCAACTTCGTCGGTAATTTTGCAATTTTCTGCCCAGAAGAAGGATAAGAAGCAGTAGGGAGATCGGGAGATTCACCTGCTTTTAGCTGGTTGTCTTTGGAGGGCGTTGTTGGAGTGGGGGGTGGGGGGGGGGGGGGGAGGGGGTGGGGTGGGGGAGGGTGAGGGTGTGGTTTGCGGTGGGAAGGCCCTACGGATCTGCTCTGGTTGCCATGGCAACTAGAGAAGGCCGGCGATGGAGGTAGGGGTTCGGGCGGTGGGAGAAGATGGCGGCAGTCGGGATTCGGGATCGATCGGAGGCCGGGACGGTTGGATCGAGTGGGCTGCTGGGTCCTCTGGCCCGGACGTGCGGGCGGGGTTGCTACACATAGGACGTGCGGGCCGTGCCTTTGCGCGCCCGGACACGGTCGTGCGGGCTGGTTCCTGTCCATGCCACACAAAGCGTGTGGCACAACTACCCGATACACCACACGTGTGGCAGTTATCGGCGTCATTATTAAACTAGACAATGAACTCGAGGCACATGTTACGATGGTCACCTCCACATAAGTGAGATGAGTGAGGGAGGGACGCTGATGGTCACCTCCACATAAGTGAGATGAGTGAGGGAGGGACGCTGATGGTCACCTCCAGCCAACCGTCGCTCCTCCGGTACACGCACACCACCGGCCCCGCCGCATGCACCTTCTTCAGCACTTGAGCAGGGTCAGCACCGGCGTTGTTCGGGGCCGGACCACGGACCCCTTCCGGCCTCTCCTGCACCTGCAGGTGCGAGCACAACCTGTGGATCGCCTTGGCTAGCACCACGATGAGCAGGAATTCCACGAGGATGATGGACGCCATCGTGCGTCTCTCCAACCAGCCGTCGTGGGAGTTGGGCTGCTGCTGGCCGTACGTGTGATCGCTGCCAGGCGTGGCCATGGAATGCGTTGACACGGCTGTCTTGCTGTGCTATGAGATTTTTCGCGAGAAAACTGTGTTATTTGTGCTGTGCTATGAGATTAACTAGCAAACCTATAATTATGTGTGTATGGTTACTACTTAAGGGTGGTGCAGCGGTAATTACAAGAACAAATGGATCCATCAACTGCGCGTTGGCCGATGGCCAAGTACTGCGTACTTCGTGCTCCAACTCCAACAGATGCCTTAGCACTCTCCGTATTTATTCTTTGGTACGATGCCACTTCGATGGTACAGTGAGTTTGTGTCGCTGTTCTTGCTATCTGACCTCCGCGACTCAGCGACATGCGGTCGTTGGTGGCCCTCCTGGATGGCCCTGGACGGCGTCAGATGGCGCAAGACAATTTGATTGCCACGACTTGAGGAAGTGAAGGTTGTGGAGCTTTGCCGGCGAGGAATTGTCTGACATGATTTCCCTTGCCGGCTGGTGGTTTACTGTCACAGGAGAGGACATGAGAGCAAGAGCAAGGGATGCAGCAGGACTGACCCTGTCTCGCGCACGGTGTTGCAGGATCGAGCTCATCTCCCGCCCGATGCTGCTGGACGGGTCGATGAAGGCCAGCCAGCTGGCCTATTCGGTCTTGGCGCTGGGTCATTCAGGGGTGCGAAAGGTGGGACCTTTCCGCTTGTCTCTTTGGTTAGGCAAGCGGCAGGTCTCGGATGAGGTGGTGTCAATGTATTGGATGCCGGGGCGGCGGCCCTGGTAGTGGTTGTGCGGTTCTCTTGGGCGGAGGCCGTTTGGTGCTGCCTGGTAGCCATGGCCGTGTGGGCGGCATGGTCGCCGAGGTGTGACGTTCGGTGACGATGAGTTTCGGCCGGGGTGAAAACCTGTTCTATCTTCGGACGGACCGGCGGCGGCGAAACTCGTTCCCATCTTGAAGGCATTGTCGCGGCTCTCATTGCCCGTCGTGCGGCTCCGGGGAAAACTCTGATCCTTGGATTGGGCGGTGGCGGTGCTCCGGTGTCGTATCCTTCCTGAAGGCGCCGCTTTGGAGCCAACGGTTCGTCATATGCGGCTTCATCTCTTCGCGGTGGTAGTGCTAGGGGTGGTGTTGCCGCATTCAGTGCCTATGTATCATGCCTTGGGTGTGTGTGTTGTGGTGGCGTGCATCTGTACCGGGTTGTTGAGATCGTGCTATATATATAAAGCGGGGCGAAATCCTTTTTTGGTAAGAGCTCACATACAATGGTGGTGTCTTGTACAGATTTGCCACCGGTTGCCTTATCCAAGGATGGTGCGGGACTGGGTCCAAAAATTGAGATTTTGGTGGTGCCGATGTCCTCCTCCCATGTCAAATGCTTTGTCGCATGTGCAAAAGTGAGAATCGTCGCCCCGCTCTTTGTGTGACGAGTAACCCTTATCACCGCTAGATTGCCTTCTTGTGCAGGTTTGGTCATCATTTTTGTAGAATCTCACGTCATGATTATACGCGTATTTAGGCGTTGGAATCACGGAAAGTGGTGGCAATAGCATATAAGGACTTCTCGAGTATCCAGTCTCGAACACTAGGGTGAAAACCCTAGGTTTGATCCTAGTTGGTCATATCCGGTAATGGCGACGTTCCGCATTATTACTTTGTTGAGGCTTTGCTTGGAGCTTGTTCAGACTTATTCTACGGTGTGAAAGCTCATGATTTTCTCTTTGATGGTTGAATTCAGCGACGGTGGCGCTTGCCCATCATTTTCTTCTTGAATGCGTCGCTTTCGGAGAACCTTACTCATAGTCTTTGTGTTGTCAAGATATGGTCGGTGCCGATGGTCATTGCTGCATTTTGTCGATCGTTGTTTCGATCGCTATAGAGGTAATTTCTTTCCCCTTTTTCTGCCATGGAAAAGCTTCGGTCTTGTATGAATTTACACTTGTCAGTGGGATCTCTTTGTGTGTGTGTCGGTGATGGCTATGTGCATCATAGTTATGCAGAGGCCTGATGTGTTCTCATTTTGTTTGTATCCCCTTGATGCTTCATTATGAGTCAGTAAAAAAATGCCCTTTATGAAAAAGTCTCATTGTAGTGAGGTAAATGGCCTTCTCATTTTTACAAGATTTAAATGAAGTCTGAAAAATATAAAACTTGACATGTTGTGCTATGAGGTTGTGCTAAAAGCTGAAGTGTCTCGACTGAAACTTACAAAACTCAAGCCACTTTTCATACAATACCATAACAATAAAATATGGAAATTGAAAAATATGTAAAACAACAAAAAAATACCCAAATATTATTCCCTGCTTCCTGGGGGCTTTGCGGACGAAAGTGCCCTCACGCCGCCCATTTCGAGGTGGCATGCCACGAGGGCCTCTCAGGCCCCCCCACGCCGTCTTATCTGCTAAGACGGTGCGCACCCCGGCGACCCGCCTCGGGTCCATGACGGGTGGACCGCGGGTGCGGACAGGGGCACCGTCATGTGGTAGCTTTCGTCACGCCGCATGTTGATACGTCCATTTTGCATCATGCTTTTATATTGGTATTTATTACATTATGGGCGGTTATTACACATTATATCACAATACTTATGCCTATTCTCTATTATTTTATAAGGTTTACATGAAGAGGGAGAATGCCTGCAGCTGGAATTCTGGACTGGAAAAGGAGCAAATATTAGAGACCTATTCTGCACAACTCCAAAAGTCCTGAAACTTCACAGAGCATGTTTTTGGAATATATAAAAATATTGGGCGAAGAAAGTACCAGAGGGGGCCACCAACCAGCCACAAAAGTGGAGGGCTCGTCCTACCCCCTGGGCGTGCCCCCGTCCTTGTGGGCCCCCTGGCAGGCCTCCGATGCCCATCTTTGGCTATGTGGTGTGTTTTGACCTGAAAAAAACAGAATGAAGTTTTCAGGACGAAGCGTCGCTATCTCGAGGCGAAACCTGGGCAGAACCAATCTAGGGCTCCGGCGGAGCTGTTCTGCCGGGGAAACATCCCTCCGGGAGGGGGAAATCGAAGCCATCGTCATCACCAACGATCCTCTCATCGAGAGGGGGTCAATCTCCATCAACATCTTCACCAGCACCATCTCCTCTCAAACCCTAGTTCATCTCTTGTATTCGATCTTGGTCCCAAAACCTCAGATTGGTACCCGTTGGTTGCTATTAGTGTTGATTACTCCGTGTAGTTGATGCTAGTTGGTTTATCCGGTGGAAGATTATATTTTCAGATCCTTAATGATAATTAATACTCCTCTGATCTTGATTATGAACATGCTTTGTGAGTAGTTACGCTTGTTCCTGGGGACATGGGAGAAGTCTTGTTATAAGTAATCATGTGAATTTGGTATCCGTTCGATATTTTGATGAGATGTATGTTGTCTCTCCTCTAGTGGTGTTATATGAACGTCGACTACATGACACTTCACCATAATTTGGGCTTAGGGGAAGGCATTGGGAAGTAATAAGTAGATGATGGGTTGCTAGAGTGACAGAAGCTTAAACCCTAGTTTATGCGTTGCTTCGCAAGGGGCCGATTTGGATCCATATGTTTCATGCTATCGTTAGGTTTACCTTAATTCTTCTTTCGTAGTTGCGGATGATTGCGAGAGGGGTTAATCATAAGTGGGAGGCTTGTCCAAGGAAGGGCAGCACCCAAGCACCGGTCCACCCACATATCAAATAATCAAAGTAACAAACGTGAATCATATGAGCATGATGAAAACTAGCTTGACAATAATTCCCATGTGTCCTCGGGAGCGCTTTGCTTTATATAAGAGTTCTTCCATGTCCTTTGCTATAAAAAGGATTGGGCCACCTTTCTACACCTTAGTTAATTTATTTACTTGTTACCCGTTATGATTTATCTTATCACAAAACTATCTGTTACTGATAATTTCAGTGCTTGCAGAGAATACCTTACTGAAAACCGCTTATCATTTCCTTCTGATCCTCGTTGGGTTCGACACTCTTACTTATCGAAAGGACTACGATAGATCCCCTATACTTGTCGGTCATCAAGACTCTTTTCCGCGCCGCTGTCAAGCGCCTTTGGTACGTGGAATTTGGTAAGGAAACATTTATATAGTGTGCTGAAATTTACTGTCACTTGTTACTATGGAAAATAATCCTTTAAGGGGCTTGTTCGGGGTATCTTCACCTCTACCGAAAGAGCAAAGAGTCTCTCCTTGATACGTCTCTAACATATTTATAATTTTTGATTGTTCCATGCTATTATATTATCTGTTTTGGATGTTTAATGGCTTTAATATGCTCTTTTATATTATTTTTGGGACTAACCTATTAACCGAAGGCCCAGTGCAAATTGCTGTTTTTTTTTTGCCTATTTCAGTGTTTTGCGGAAAAGGAATTTCAAACGGAGTCCAAACAGAACGAAACCTTCGCGAGGATATTTCTTGGAACAAACGCAATCCAGGAGACTTGGAGTGGAAGTCAAGGAAGAAACGAGGCGGCCACGAGGTAGGAGGGCGCGCCCGGGGGGGTAGGCGCGCGCCCCACCCTTGTGGGCCCCTCGCAGCTCCACCGACCTACTTATTTCGCCTATATATACTCTTATACCCTGAAAACATCCACGGGAGCCACAAAACCACTTTTCCACCGCCGCAACCTTCTGTACCCGTGAGATCCCATCTTGGGGCCTTTTCCGGCGCTCCGCCGGAGGGGGATTCGATCACGGAGGGCATCTACATCAACATCATAGCCTCTCCGATGATGTGTGAGTAGTTTACCACAGACCTTCGAGTCCATAGTTATTAGCTAGATGGCTTCTTCTCTCTCTTTGGATCTCAATACAAAGTTCTCCTCGATCCTCTTGGAGTTCTATTCGATGTAATTCTTTTTGCGGTGTGTTTGCCGAGATCCGATGAATTGTGGGTTTATGATCAAGATTATCTATGAATAATATTTGATTCTTCTCTGAATTCTTATATGCATGATTTAATATCTTTGCAAGTCTCTTCGAATTATCGGTTTAGTTTGGCCTACTAGATTGATCTTTCTTGCAATGGGAGAAGTGCTTAGCTTTGGGTTCAATCTTGCGGTGCCTTTCGATCCAGTGATGTAAAGGCAAACGACACGTATTGTATTGTTGCCATCGAGGATAAATAGATGGGTTTTATATCATATTGCTTGAGTTTATCGCTCTACATCATGTCATCTTGCCTAATGCGTTACTCCGTTCTTATGAACTTAATACTCTAGATGCATGCTGGATAGCGGTCGATGTGTGGAGTAATAGTAGTAGATGCAGAATCGCTTCGGTCTACTTGACATGGACGTGATGCCTCTGTTCATGATCATGCCTAGATATTTTCATAACTATGCGCTTTTCTATCAATTGCTCGGCAGTAATTTGTTCACCCACCGTAATATATGCTATCTTGAGAGAAGCCACTAGTGAAACCTATGGCCCCCGGGTCTACTTTACATCATATAAGTTTCCGATATATAATTCTCATTTACTATCTATTTATTTTGCAATCTTTACTTTCCAATCTATACAACAAAAATACCAAAAATATTTATCTTATTATCTTTATCATATCTCACTTTTGCAAGTGGCCGTGAAGGGATTGACAATCCCTTTATCGCATTGGTTGCAAGGTTCTTGATTGTTTGTGTAGGTACTAGGCACCTTGCGTGTAGTCTCCTACTGGATTAATACCTTGGTTCTCCAAAACTGAGGGGAAATACTTACGCTACTTTGCTGCATCACCCTTTCCTCTTCAAGGGAAAACCAACGCATGCTCAAGAGGTAGCAAGAAGGATTTCTGGTGCCGTTGCAGGGGAGATCTATGCTCAAGTCAAGACATACCAAGTACCCATCACAAACTCTTATCCCTCGCATTACATTATTTGCCATTTGCCTCTCATTTTCCTCTCCCCCACTTCACCTTTGCCTTTTCTTCGCCCCTCTTCGGTTCATCTTTTTCGTTTGCTTGTGTTGCCATGTGCCTTCTATGTGCTTGCATCTTCGCTTGCTAAAAATCTATTGATATGGATCCTCATCCCCTTGCTAATCTTTTTAAGAGATCCAATTATGATGAACCAATTGCTAGTGAGTTGTGTGCACTAGATTATCTTTATGAGGTTTTGCTTGAAATCCGTGAATCTGGAAATTGTGATGAAGTACTTTATGAAGTGTTTCATGGTAGATCTTTGAATGAAAATCATGATTGCAATGATGGTATTATAAATTCTATTAATGTCTTTTGTGCTAATAATATGCAAAACCCTAAGCTTGGGGATGCTAGTTTTGCTATATCCTCTACTTGTTGCAACGATCATGATTGGGGTGATTCTTCTTATGATCTTGAAAATTTATTTAAGCCTCCTGATGAATATGAGATTGATAATAATGTTTGCAACAATACTGAAAGTGGGTTTGGAAGAGTGTCAACTTTAGAACCCACATATTTGGAGAATGTTCAATCTTATGAAGTTTTTGATAAAAGTGGGTTTGGACAGGTGATGACTTTAGTTAATGTTAATCCCACTATTTTGGAAGAGTGTCAACTTTGCATACATGTGGATCGTGTTAAGAATATGTTTTGTGATAGCTATATTGTTGAATTTTCTTATGATCCCACATGTAATTATTATGAGAGAGGAAATATATGGTTGTAGAAATTTTCATGTTACTAAATTACCTCTCGTTATGTTGAGATTGCTATTGTTTCTTTCCGCTTCCTTGCATATGCTAGTTTTTGCTTGCCTTGATAATTTGTTTGCCTATAAAATGCCTATGCATAGGAAGTATGTTAGACTTGGATGTGTTTGTCCTGTGCTATATGATGCTCTCTTTGTGCTTCAATTCTTGTCTTCGTGTGAGCATCATTGAAATCTCAATGCCTAGCTAGGGGCGTTAAACGATAGCGCTTGTTGGGAGGCAACCCAATTTTATTTTTGTTCCTGTTTATTAATAAATAATTCATATAGCCTCTTTTTAGATGTTGTTTTATGTTTTAATTAGTGTTTGTGCCAAGTAGAACCTTTGGGAAGACTTGGGTGAAGTCTTTGCGATCTTGCTGTAAAAAACAGAAACTTTAGCGCTCACGAGATTAGCTGCCATTCTTTTTGCATATGATTAATAGATAAATTCCTCATGTACACCAATTTATTTCAGAATTTTTGGAGTTCCAGAAATATTCGAACAAATCGATTGCTACAGACTGTTCTGTTTTTTGACAGATTCTGTTTTTCGTGTGTTGTTTGCTTATTTTGATGAATCTATGGCTAGTATCGGTGGGTATGAACCATAGAGAAGTTGGAATACAGTAGGTTTAACACCAATATAAATAAAGAATGAGTTCATTACAGTACCTTAAAGGGGTGGTTTGTTTTCTTAAACTAACGGAGCTCATGAGATTTTCTGTTTGAGTTTTGTGTTGTGAAGTTTTCAAGTTTTTGGTAAAGATTTGATGGATTATGGAATAAGGAGTGGCAAGAGCCTAAGCTTGGGGATGACCAATAAACCCCAAGGTAAATTTCAAGGACAACCAAAAGCCTAAGCTTGGGGATGCCCCGGAAGGCATCCTCTCTTTCATCTTCGTCTATCGGTAACTTTACTTGAGGCTATATTTTTATTCACCACATGATATGTGTTTTGCTTGGAGCGTCTTGTATGATTTGAGTCTTTGATTTTTAGTTTACCACAATCATCCTTGCTGTATACACCTTTTGGAGACACACACATGAATCAGAATTTATTAGAATACTCTTTGTGCTTCACTTATATCTTTTGAGCTAGATAATTTTGCTCTAGTACTTCACTTATATCTTTTTAGGGCATGGTGGTGGTTTTTACTTTATAGAAATTATTGATTTCTCATGCTTCACTTATATTATTTTGAGAGTATTTTAGAACAACATGGTAATTTGCTTTGGCTATAAAATTAGTCCTAATATGATAGGCATCCAAGATGGGTATAATAAAAACTTCCATATAGAGTGCATTGAATACTATGAGAAGTTTGATACTTGATGATTGTTTTGAGATATGAAGATGGTAATATTAGAGTCATGCTAGTTGAGTAATTTTGAATTTGAGAAATACTTGTGTTGAAGTTTGCAAGTCCCGTAGCATGCACGTATGGTAAACGTTGTGTGACAAATTTGATGCATGAGGTGTTTCTTTGATTGTCCTCCTTATGAGTGGCGGTCGGGGACGAGCGATGGTATTTTCCTACCAATCTATCCCCCTAGGAGCATGCACGTAGTTCTTGGTTTTGATGACTTGTAGATTTTTGCAATAAGTATGTGAGTTCTTTATGACTAATGTTGAGTCCATGGATTATACGCACTCTCACCTTCCATCATTGCTAGCCTCTTCGGTACCATGCATTGCCCTTTCTCACCTTGAGAGTTGGTGCAAACTTCGCCGGTGGATCCATACCCCGTGATATGATACGCTCTATCACGCATAAACCTCCTTATATCTTCCTCAAAACAGCCACCATACCTACCTATTATGGCATTTCCATAGCCATTCCGAGATATATTGCCATGCAACTTTCCACCGTTCCATTTATTATGACACGCTTCATCATTGTCATATTGCCTTGCATGATAATGTAGTTGACATAGTATTTGTGGCAAGGCCATCATACATAATTTTTCATACATGTCACTCTTGTTTCATTGCCCATCCCGGTACACCGCCGGAGGCACTCATATAGAGTCATATTTTGTTCTAGTATCGAGTTGTAATCCTTGATTTGTAAATAAGTAGAAGTGTGATGATCATCATTATTAGATCATTGTCCCGAAAAAAGGGAGAAAGGCCAAATAAAAAAGGAAAGGCCAAATAAATGAAAAAAAGAGAAAAAAAGAAGAAAGGCCAAATAAAGAGAAAGGGCCAGAAGGGACAATGCTACTATACTTTTTCCACAATTGTGCTTCAAAGTAGCACCATGATCTTCATGATAGAGAGTTTCTTATATTGTCACTTTCATATACTAGCGGGAATTTTCATTATAGAACTTGGCTTGTATATTCCAACAATGGGCTTCCTCAAATGCCTTAGGTCTTCGTGAGCAAGCAAGTTGGATGCACACCCACTTAGTTTCTTTTGTTGAGCTTTCATACATTTATAGCTCTAGTGCATCCGTTGCATGGCAATCCCTACTCCTCGCATTGACATCAATTGATGGGCATCTCCATAGCCCGTTGATTAGCCACATCGATGCGAGACTTTCTCCTTTTTTGTCTTCTCCACACAACCCCCATCATTATATTCTATTCCACCCATAGTGCTATGTCCATGGCTCACGCTCATGTATTGCGTGAAAGTTTTGAAAACGTTTGAAAATACTAAAGTATGAAACAATTGCTTGGCTTGTCATCGGGGTTGTGCATGATGAGAGCATTTTGTGTGACGAAAATGAAGCATAGCCAAACTATATGATTTTGTAGGGATGAGCTTTCTTTGGCCATGTTATTTTGAGAAGACATAATTGCTTAGTTAGTATGATTGAAGTATTATTATTTTTATGTCAATATTAAACTTTTGTCTTGAATCTTTCGGATATGAACATTCATGCCACAATAAATAAAATTACATTGAAAATTATGTTAGGTAGCATTCCACATCAAAAATTCTGTTTTTATCATTTACCTACTCGAGGACGAGCAGGAATTAAGCTTGGGGATGCTTGATACGTCTCCAACGTATCTATAATTTTTATTGTTCCATGCTATTATATTATCCGTTTTGGATGTTTAATGGGCTTTAATATGCTCTTTTATATTATTTTTGGGACTAACCTATTAACCGAAGGCCTAGTGCAAATTGCTGTTTTTTTGCCTATTTCAGTGTTTCGCAGAAAAGGAATATCAAACGGAGTCCAAATGGAACGAAACCTTCGCGGGGATCTTTCTTGGAACAAACGCAATCCAGTGGACTTGGAGTGGAAGTCAAGGAAGCAACGAGGCGGCCACGAGGTAGGAGGGCGCGCCCCCACCCTCGTGGGCCCCTCACAGCTCCACCGACCTACTTCTTTCGCCTATATATACTCTTATACCCTGAAAACATCCAGGGGAGCCACAAAACCACTTCTCCACTGCCACAACCTTATGTACCCGTGAGATCCCATCTTGGGGCCTTTTCCGGCGCTCCGCCGGAGGGAGATTTGATCATGGAGGGCTTCTACATCAACACCATAGCCTCTCTGATGACGTGTGAGTAGTTTACCACAGACCTTCGTGTCCATAGTTATTAGCTAGATGGCTTCTTCTCTCTCTTTGGATCTCAATACAAAGTTCTCCTCAATCTTCTTGGAGTTCTATTCGATGTAATTCTTTTTGCGGTGTGTTTGCCGAGATCCGATGAATTGTGAGTTTATGATCAAGATTATCTATGAACAATATTTGATTCTTCTTTGAATTCTTATATACATGATTTAATATCTTTGCAAGTCTCTTCGAATTATCGGTTTAGTTTGGCCTACTAGATTGATATTTCTTGCAATGGTAGAAGTGCTTAGCTTTGGGTTCAATCTTGCGGTGCTCGATCCCAGTGACGGAAAGGGAAATGACACGTATTGTATTGTTTCCATCAAGGATAAAAAGATGGGGTTTATATCATATTGCTTGAGTTTATCCCTCTACATCATGTCATCTTGCCTAATGCGTTCCGTTCTTATGAACTTAATACTCTAGATGCATGCTGGATAGGGGTCGATGTGTGGAGTAATAGTAGTGATGCAGAATCAATTCGGTCTACTTGACACGGACATGATGCCTATGTTCATGATCATGCCTAGATATTCTCATAACTATGTGCTTTTCTATCAATTGCTCGACAGTAACTTGTTCACCCACCTTAATATATGTTATCTTGAGAGAAGCCACTAGTGAAACCTATGGCCCCCGGGTCTACTTTACATCATATAAGTTTCTGATCTCTAATTCTCGTTTACTATCTATTTATTTTGCAATCTTTACTTTCCAATCTATACAACAAAAATACCAAAAATATTTATCTTATTATCTTTATCAGATCTCACTTTTGCAAGTGGTCGTGAAGGGATTGACAACCCCTTTATCATGTTGGTTGCAAGGTTCTTGATTGTTTGTGCAGGTACTAGGCGACTTGCGTGTAGTCTCCTACTGCATTGATACCTTGGTTCTCAAAAACTGAGGGAAATACTTACGCTAATTTTCTGCATCATCCTTTCCTCTTCAAGGAAAAACCAACACATGCTCAAGAGGTAGCACTCCTCAACCTACTGCACCTACTGAAAATATTTATTATGAAATTCCTTTGGGTATGATAGAGAAACTGCTAGCTAATCATTACGCAGGAGATGGAACATTACATACTGATATGCACCTAATCTATGTGGATGAAGTTTGTGGATTATTTAAACTTGCAGGTATGCCTGAGGATGTTGTCAAGAAGAAAGTCTTCCCTTTATCTTTGAATGGAAAGGCATTGACTTGGTATAGGCTATTGGATGATATTGGATCAAGGAACTACAACCGATTGAAATTGGAATTTCATCAGAAGTTTTATCCTATTCATCTAGTTCATCGTGATCGGAATTATATATATAATTTTTGGCCTTGTGAAGGAGAAAATATCGCTCAAGCTTGAGGGAGGCTTAAGTCAATGTTATATTCATGCCCCTATCATGAGCTTTCAAGAGAAGTTATTATTCAAAAAATTTATGCTCGGCTTGCTCATAATGGTAGATCCATGCTCGATACTTCTGGTACTGGTTCCTATATGAAGAAGGATATTGAATTCAAATGGGACTTATTGGAAAGAATTAAAGCAACTCTGAAGATTGGGAACTCGACGAAGGTAAAGAGTCGGGTATAAACCATAAGTTTGATTGTGTTAAATCTTTTATGGATACCGATGCTTTTCGTGATTTTAGCACTAAATATGGACTTGACTCTGAGATAGTAGCTTATTTTTGTGAATCTTTTGCTACTCATGTTGATATCCCTAAGGAGAAGTGGTTTAAATATCATCCTCCCATTGAAGTTAAAGTAGTAGAACCTATTAAAGTTGAAGAAGAAACTATCACTTATAATGTTGATCCTATTGTTCCTCTGCTTATATTGAGAAACCACCTTTCCTGTTAGAATAAAGGATCATGCTAAAGCTTCAACTGTGGTCAATAAAAGTTATATTAGAACACCTACACCCCCTAAGCAAATTAAAGTTGAACCTAGTATTGCTATGGTTAAAGATCTCTTGCTTGATAATATTGATGGGCATGTTATTCACTTCTGTGATGAAGCTGCTAGAATTGCTAAACCCGATATGAAAGATAAACATAGACATGTTTTTGGCATGCCTGTTGTTTCTGTTAAAATAGGAGACCATTGTTATCATGGCATATGTGATCTGGGTGCTAGTGTGAGTGCAATTCCTTATACCTTATATAAAGAAATTATGAATGATATTGCACCTGCTGAGATACAAGATATTGATGTTACTATTAAGCTTGCTAATAGAGATACTATATCACCGATTGTTAGAGATGGTGAAGTCTTGTGTGGGAAGATAAAATATCCTATTGATTTTCTTGTTCTTGCTTCCCCACAAGATAATTTTTGTCCCATTATATTTGGTAGACCTTTCTTGAATAATGTTAATGCTAAGATAGACCGCGGGAAAGATATTGGTACTATTGGTTTGGGGGATATGTCTCACGATTTTAATTTCTCTAAATTTCATAGACAGCCCCATGATAAAGAATTGCCTAGTAAAGATGAAATTATTGGTCTTGCTTCTATTGCCGTGCCTCCTGCTGATCCTTTAGAATAATATTTGCTAGACCATGAAAATGATATTTTATGAATGAAATAAGGGAAATAGATGAAGTATTCTTTAATCAAGGGCCTATTTTGAAACATAATTTGCATGTTGAAATCCTTGGGGATCCTCCTCCACCTAAGGGTGATCCCATGTTTGAGCTTAAACAATTACCTGATACTCTGAAATATGCTTATCTTGATGAAAATAACATATATCCTGTTATTATTAGTGTTAACCTTTCAGAGCATGAAGAAAAGAAATTATTGAAAACTCTGAAGAAGCACCGTGCTGCTGTTGGATATACTCTCGATGATCTTAAGGTCATTAGTCCCACTCTATGTCAGCACAAAATTAAATTGGAGAAAGATGCTAAACCAGTTGTTGATCATCAACGACGGTTAAATCCTAAGATGAAAGAAGTGGTAAGAAATGAAATACTAAAGCTTCTGGAGGCAGGCATAATTTATCCTATTGCTGATAGTCAACAGGTAGGTCCTGTTCATTGTGTCCCTAAGAAGGGAGGTATCACTGTTGTTTCTAATGTAAGAATGAATTGATTCCTCAAAGAATTGTTACAAGCTATAGAATGGTAATTGATTTTCGCAAATTAAATAAAGCTACTAGAAAATATCATTACCCTTTACCTTTTATTGATCAAATTCTAGAAAGATTATCCAAGCATACACATTTTTGCTTTCTAGATGGTTATTCTAGTTTCTCTCAAATACCCGTGTCAAAAGATGATCAAGAGAAAACCACTTTTACTTGCCCTTTCGGTACCTTTGCTTATAGACGTATGCTTTTTGGTTTATGCAATGCACTTGGTACCTTTCAAAGATGTATGACTGCTATATTCTCTGATTTTTGTGAAAAGATTGTTGAGGTTTTCATGGATGATTTCTCTGTTTACGGAACTTCTTTTGATGATTGCTTAAGCTACCTTGATCGAGTCTTGCAGAGATGTGAAGAAACTAATCTTGTATTGAACTAGGAGAAGTGCCACTTTATGGTTAATTAAGGTATTGTCTTGGGGCATAAAATTTCTGAAAGAGGTATTGAAGTTGATAAAGCTAAAGTAGATGCTATTGAAAAGATGTCGTGTCCTCAAGATATCAAAGGTATAAGAAGTTTCCTTGGTCATGCTGGTTTCTATAGGAGGTTATTAAAGACTTCTCTAAAATTTCTAGGCCTCTCACTAATCTCTTGCAAAAATATGTTCCTTTTGTTTTTGATGATGATTGTGTAGAAGCATTTGAAATACTTAAAATGCCTTGATTTCTGCACCTATTGTTCAGCCACCTGATTGGAATTTACCCTTTGTGATTATGTGTGATGCTAGTGATTATGATGTTGGTGCTATTCTAGGACAAAGAGCTGATAAGAAATTAAATGTTATTCGATATGCTAGTAAAAGTCTAGGCAGTGCCCAGAGAAATTATGCTACCACTGAAAAGGAATTTTTAGCAGTTGTATTTGCATGTGATAAGTTCAGACCTTATATTGTTGATTCCAAAGTAACTGTTCACACTGATCATGTTGCTATTAAATATCTTATGGAAAAGAAAGATGCTAAACCTAGACTTATTATATGGGTTCTCTTGCTACAAGAATTTGATTTGGATATTATTGATAGAAAGGGAGCTGAGAACCCCGTTGCAGACAACTTGTCTAGGTTAGAAAATGTTCTTGATGACCCACTACCTATTGATGATAGCTTTCCTGATGAACAATTAAATGTCATAAATGCTTCTCGTAATACTCCATGGTATGCTGATTATGCGAATTATATTGTTGCTAAAGTTATACCACCTAGTTTCACATACCAGCAAAAGAAAAAGTTTTTCTATGATTTAAGACATTACTTTTGGGATGACCCACACCTTTATAAAGAATGAGCAGATGGTGTTATTAGACGTTGTGTACCTAAGCATGAACATGGACATATCCTACGCAAGTGCCACTCCGAATCTTACGGAGGACACCACGCTGGAGACAGAACTGCACATAAGGTATTGCAATCCGGTTTTTATTGGCCTACTGTCTTGAAGGATGCTCGTAAGTTTGTCTTGTCATGTGATGAATGCCAGAGAATCGGTAATATTAGTAGACGCCAGGAAATGCCTATGAACTATTCACTTGTTATTGAACCATTTGATGTTTGGGGTTTTGATTATATGGGACCTTTTCCTTCCTCTAATGGGTATACACGTATTTTAGTTGCTATTGATTACGTTACTAAGTGGGTAGAAGCTGTTCCAACTAGTAGTGCTGATCGTAAAACTTCTATTAAGATTCTTAAAGAAGTTATTTTTCCGAGGTTTGAAGTCCCTAGATATTTAATGACTGATGGTGGTTCACATTTTATTCATGGTGCTTTCTATAAAATGCTTGCTAAGTATGATGTTAACCATATAATTTCATCTCCATTTCATCCTCGGTCTAGTGGTCAAGTAGAATTGAGTAATAGAAAGATTAAATTAATTTTGCAAAAGACTGTTAACATATCGAGAAAGAATTGGTCTAAGAAACTTGATGATGCATTATGGGCTTATAGAACTGCTTATAAGAATCCTATGGGTATGGAGCAATGCTACACCTAGGTAAAGTTACATACAGATTTTATGTAACAGGCAACATGTAGGATTGGGATTGGATGGAAGGGTGTGGCAGGGGTCCACACGGGTGAAAATCAGGGGGGCAATAGATTTGTTAGGCTGGTTACGTAACTCTTCTTACGTTGCTTTCATAGGTGTAGTATTATTGCTGGGTTATGTCTCCGTATAAAATGGTCTATGGAAAAGAGTGTCACTTACCTCTTGAGCTAGAGCATAAGGCATATTGGGCTATTAAAGAGCTCAACTATGATTTCAAACTTGCTGGTTAAAAGAGTTCTTTGACATTAGCTCACTTGATGAATGGAGAACCCAAGCCTATGAGAATGCCAAGTTGTTTAAAGAAAAAGTTAAAAGATGGCATGGCAAAAGGATACAAAAGTGTGAGTTTAATGTAGGTGATCATGTTTTGCTATATAACTCTAATTTAAGATTTTTTGCAGGAAAGCTTCTCTCTAAATGGGAAGGCCCCCACATTATCGAGGAGGTCTATCGTTCTGGTGCCATAAAATCAACAATACCGAAGGCACAAATCCGAAGGTGGTAAACAGTCAAAGAATCAAACATTATATCTCAGGTACTCCCATAAATGTTGAGACCAATATTATTAATACCGTAACACCGGAGGATTACATAAGGGACACTTTCCAAAATGTTTCAGACTCCGAAAAGGAATAGGTATGTGGTACGGTAAGTAAACCGACTCCAAAACGTTGCCAATGATAATTTTTCTCCGTGTTGGAATATTTAAAAAATTAGGAAAGTTAAAAGTAGTCCGAGAGAGACACGGGGCTACCACAAGGGTGGAGGGCATGCCCTACCCCCTGGGCACGCCCCCCGTCCTTGTGGCCACCTCGTGTGCCCTCCGGACTCCGTTTTCTTGCATGATACTTTTTTGGTCGGTAAAAAGTCACTATATAATCTGCCGAAGGTTTTGGCTACCGTACCACGAAAATATCTCATGTTCTTGTTTCGAGCTATTTTTCTGACAGATCTAGATCACCATGACGTCTCCAAGCACCCCCAAGGACAAGTTTTTCGAGAAGGTCATCAACCCCTACCTTGCGGACGGGTTGTGACACCCTCAAGCCATTGATATGCGTGAGGGGGTGCTGCACATCTGCGATGTTGAGGGGCCGAAGAAGACCGGAAGCATGGAGACAAGACTCGAAGCAATGGAGCAGCAAGTTTTCAAGTGCCAAGGGATGGTGGAGCATGGACTCAACGCCAATCACATGATGATTGCGGAGTTCACCAACAATCACAAGTTGGATGTCAAGAGCATTGAGGAGGCCATCTTCAAGATTCATGAGAAAATTGAGCATCTCCAAGCCCAGATCTATGACCTGCAAAACCAAAACTATGAGTATGAATACAGATTTAAGAGGATGAGTTTGGCTGCAGATTGGAGGATCCTGGAGACTCGTTCATCTTCTATGATGGTGAACCTATTCCTTGGAAGATGGATGACAAGCCTACTTCATCAACAACTCCTTCATCACAGCCTCCAAAGAAAGAGACATAATTACATGGGTATGGGCAGTCCCCTTGGCAACTGCCAAGCTTGGGGGAGTGCCCCGGTATCGTATCACCATCACACCTTTACCTTTGTTGCTTTTTCTTAGTTTGATCCTATTGGTTATATCTTTATTTACTAGAATAAAGTTTTAGTATGATCTAGCCTTGAGTTTTGCTTTATGTTCCCTCTATGTTATCGAGTCCTTGATATATATATATATATATATATATATATATATATATATATATATATATATATATATAATAAAGAGTAGTTTCGAGTTAAGGGATTTGCTCTCTTGCTATGATCTTGAGGGAACTAAATAAAAGAAAGAAATAAAAAGATCATATATTGATCTTATGGAGGATAATGACTTCACTTATAAAGAGTATGATGAATAAAAGTTGTTGAGAGTTGACAAACATAGCTTTGGTCATTGCTGCAATTAATAGGAAGTAATAAAGAAAGAGAGGCTTCACATATAAATATACTACCTTGGACATCTTTTGTAATTGTGAGCACTCATTAAAATATGACATGCTAAAAGTTGATGTTGGACAAGGAAGACAACATAATAGGTTATGTTTTCTTATATCCAAATAGAAATTATATTGTCATGGATCATCCAACATGTTGAGCTTGCCTTTCCCTCTCATGCTAGCCAAATTCGTTGCACCAAGTAGAGATACTACTTGTGCTTCCAAACATCCCTAAACCCAGTTTCACCATGAGAGTCCACCATACCTACCTATGGATTGAGTAAGATCCTTCAAGTGAGTTGTCATCGGTGCAAGCAATAAAAATTGCTCTCTAAATATGTATGATCTATTAGTGTGAAGAAAATAAGCTTTATACGAACTTGTGATATGGAAGAAATAAAAGCGAAGGATTGCATAATAAAGGTCCTTATCAAAAGCGGAAATATAAAGTGACATTCTTTTGCACTAAAATTTTGTACATCCAACCATAAAAGTGCATGAAAACCTCTACTTCCTCTGCGAAGGGCCTATCTTTTATTTTTACCTTATACCCTTATACAAGAGTCAAGGTGATCATCACCTTTCCTTTTTATACTTTTTACCTTTGGCAAGCACTATATGTTGGAAAGATCTGGATATATATATCCACTCAGATGTAGGTTATCATAAAGTATTATTGTTGACATTACCCTTGAGGTAAAAGGTTGGGTGGCGAAACTATAAGCCCCTATCTTTCTCTGTGTCCAATTGAAACTTTGAACCCATAAGTATCGCATGAGTGTTAGCAATTGTGAAAGACTAAATGATAGTTGAGTATGTGGACTTGCTGAAAAGCTCTTATATTGACTCTTTCCGATGTTATGATAAGTTACAATAGCTTCAATGACTGAGATCGTAGTTTGTTAGTTTTCAATGAAATTTTTGATTCATATTTTGCTTTGTGAACGAATTGTTACTTTAGCATAAGAAAGTATATGGCAATATATGTTGCTGTTCTAAAGATGATCATGATGCCCTCATGTTCGTATTTTATTTTATCGACACCTTTATCTCTAAACATGGGGACATATTTATCGATATGGGCTTTCGCTTGAGGACAAGCGAGGTCTAACCTTGGAGGAGCTGATACGTCCATTTTTGCATCATGCTTTTATATTGATATTTATTGCATTATGGGTTGTTATTACACATTATATCACAATACTTATGCCTATTCTCTCTTATTTTATAAGGTTTAGATGAAGTGGGAGAATGCGGCAATTTGGAATTACGACGGAAAAGGAGAAAATATTAGATACCTATTCTGCACAACTCCAAAAGTTATGAACTTCACGGAGCATGTTTTTGGAATATATAAAAAATATTGGGCGAAGAAAGTACCAGAGGGGGCCACCAGCCAACCACAAGGATGGAGGGCGCGCCCCCGTCCTTGTGGGCCCCCTGGCAGGCCTCCGGTGCCCATCTTTGGCTATATGGTGTGTTTTGACCTGGAAAAAAATCAGAAGGAAGCTTTCGGGACGAAGCGCCACCGTCTCGAGGCGGAACCTGGGCAGAACCAATCTAGGGCTCCGGCGGAGTTGTTCTGCCGAGGAAACATCCCTCCGGGAGGGGGAAATCGAAGCCATCATCATCACCAACAATCCTCTCATCGAGAGGGGGTCAATCTCCGTCAACATGTTCACCAGCACCATCTCCTCTCAAACAGTAGTTCATCTCTTGTATTCGATCTTGATCCCAAAACCTCAGATTGGTACGTGCGGGTTGTTAGTAGTGTTGATTACTCCATGTAGTTGATGCTAGTTGGTTTATCCGGTGGAAGATTATATTTTCAGATCCTTAACGATAATTAATACTCCTCTGATCTTGATTATGAAGATGCTTTGTGAGTAGTTATGTTTGTTCCTAAGGACATGGGAGAAGTCTTGTTACAAGTAATCATGTGAATTTGGTATTCGTTCGATATTTTGATGAGATGTATGTTGTCTCTCCTCTAGTGGTGTTATGTGAACGTCGACTACATGACAGTTCACCATTATTTGGGCCTATGAGTCATTGGGAAGTAATAAGTAGATGATGGGTTCCTAGAGTGACAGAAGCTTAAACCCTAGTTTATGCGTTGCTTCGTAAGGGCACTGGTACAACGACGTGCTATACAAACAGTTTTAACCCCTTTCCGCGACGACATTTGGAACCATCGCCAAGTGAGTGTGGGCGATAGGGGGGTTCTTCCCACACGAGCCAGAAACCGTCGAGGATAGGCCCTCGTGGGCCACCAAATGAGCTCGTGTGCGATCGGGTGAGGCATCAAAACCCAATCATTTTCGTAGGTATGTACATCCCACACGGTGAATCCTAGAAAAACATTTCCGTAGGTATGTATATCACACACAGTTCTTTGTGTGGAAACGTTTGTGCAAGGTGTCCTAACGCAAACAGTGCACTGCCGGAAGCCGTGTGTGATTGTTAGTTGATCGAACACGCCTACTTTCTAGAAACCGCGCGGGTTGTTTGAATTCATCGCCCATGGTGATGTCTGAGTAGCCGTCTGCAATACAAAACCCCAACAAGCATGGTAATTAGCCTATTATTGATAATCCATGTACTAATCAAACTGATATTCTTATAAAACACACCAGATATTTCATATCTGTATAACAACAACCAGGATTTCATAACCGAATTACATCAGATAGCTTCGGCACTTTCGATTACGCCATTACATGACACCAAGTTTCACATGCAGCATCAAAACCTTTGGAAAGTAGCATCATACACGGTAAATAGACAGATGAATCTCATCTGGGAAGCTATGACGGAAGGCAAATATTGAGCCTTCAGTGATGTTGAATGTCCTTGCAACTTTAGGCCGGTGGCTATGGATAATTGCCTGCCCAACCTTCGTCCTCTTCAGCAAGACTTCAATATTGTACCGTGGGTGTTGAATGAATACCTTAGTCGCCTCTTGACCATGAAGGTGGTTTGAGAGGTAATCATCGATGACCTACTTTGAAAAGTACTGAAAACAAAGCTATGCATAAATCGCTGTTATAAATTTTGAAATGGCGCAAGGGGTGAAAACAAGGTAAAAGAGTTAGTACCATCCTATAGTTGACTGATGTCTTCTTCATTGTGCAAACAAAGATCTTGCTGTTATTCATTGCAAGTTTCTTCATCCTAACAATCTTTCTGAGTTTCTTGACTTGGCTGATATTCATGGACATCTCATTTCCCCATATGCAAAATGGGTCGAACAGTGGGTCTAAGCCTCTGACAGCAGGACCTACATTTGCAAGACCAAATGGTAAGAAACCTAAATATTAGAATGATTCTGCAATCGCACAATAATGTGCTATTAGCCAAAGGACCCCGCTTGAACAAACCTCGATGGTAAACCGCAGTGTCTCCCATTGTTTCCACAACACACATAAGGAAGATCTTGATCAGGTTAACTGAGAGTTGCCATACTATCAGTAGAATATGTATTGAGTACAGCCAAATTTGATTGGTGTCACATGCATAACAATGCAAAATTGTACCCACAACAAATGAAAATCAAATTGTATAACTGAACCAAACAGTTAAATGGATAGCAGACCAAATGAACCAAAATAGTTAACTGGGCACGACATTGCAGAATAGAAACATGTACTAGAAGATAAGATAGTTAATAAAACAAAGAATGCTTGAGAACAGTCCTACGAAATGTAGCAATTGTTGGACCAAAGTGTTAACTGAACATTACATTTCAGAGGACCAAACTGTTAACTGAACATCAGATTGCATATTAACATTACAGAGGACAAATCACTAGAAGGCACTGGTAGTGGCCTCGAGAAAACAACATGAATTGTATTTTAAAGTAGACAACCGCGTGGCGGTGTCGACAGTGGCCTCGAAGACGAGGTGCTCCTCCAAGATCTGGCGGCCGACACTCATGGAAGCCATATCAACCTTGCGCGCATGCGGCCGCATGCTACTGAGCTCCATGTTATACTGCACGCAAAATGTCTGTGGGCGGCGCTTAATTGGAGGAGGGGGCAGTGTTTTCGGTGGAAGGTGTCGCGCTGTTGGTTGGGTCATGTGGGACGGGAAAGGAGGAGGATGGTGTGGGTGGGATGTGGATTACCTGACCATATCGATGAGGCCGCGCAGCAAGAAGAAGGGTCGGTAGCGAGGAGGTCGCGTAGCAAGAAGAAGGGTCGCCGGCGAGGAGGCGGCGCTGCATGAAGAAGGGTTGCCGGTGAGGAGGCGATGCTGCAAGAAGAAACATAGCCGGCGAGGAGGCGGCGCTACAAGAAGAAGGGTCGCCGGTGAGGAGGCTGAGCTGCCAGTAAAGCAGCAGTGAAGGTTTGAACTTGGAAAGCAGGGAGGAACAACGAAAATGTGGCTTTTGGTGGGAGGGAGGGGGCGGGGAGATAGATATTTCCACGGTGGCAAAAAAATTGTGCTCGGTGCCGTGAGAAACTGGCGTGCAGTGTGGTTCAAGCGGGGGCGGTGGAGTATAGACGGAGACGCTTCCTGCGTAAGCCAGACAAGACGGTGCGCCAAGATATTTTATATCGCATCCCACACGATTCTTTCTAGTAAACTGTTTGTGGTATACCTGATTTTTTCATTATGTTTTGAAAGACAATTGGTGTTACGGAGGGAAAGGATGGTGTTTGAATTGCTAGAACATTTACGTACAGTGAACATGCAACTAGTACATGAGTGTCGTGTTTAAATTTGGAATTATTCCGGGTTCGTTTGTCATTTTATGCATTAATTGAGTTTCTGGGCATTTAATGTGCATAATTCAAATTTGAACTACAAGCACATGCTCCAATGCACAAAAGTTTATTGAAAAATCACACGTGTGTCTTTGGGTGAATTTATAGGTCCCATGCAAGAAATGGGAATGAAATTCAAACATGTGGGCATCGTGGCTCGGTCGGAAAGATTGAGAAACTTGGTTTTTTAATTCCTGTAAATCCAAAACATGCCTGAAAATCATGAACATGACACCAACATGCCGCGGTAAATTTTTTGGCTGAAATGGGACAAGCTTCGGTGTAAGCTTCTTGCAAACCGGAGCTTCCCTCAAGAAGGCTCGTGGTTCCGAGAGGGAACGTGTCACTCCCGTGTGTGAACGACATACGTACACTGCCTTCTCCCACCTTAATTTTTTTACACAGGCAGATTAGACCAAATAGAAGTACCGTGCTAAATTTTGGAATTATTCTGGATTTGTTTGGCCTTTTTATACATTAATTGAGTTTCTACGCATTTAATGTGCATAATTCAAATTTGAACTACAAGCACATGCTCCAGTGCACCAAAGTTGGTTGAAAAATCACATGTCTGTCTTTGGGTGAGTTTATAGGTCCCATGCAAGGAATGGGAATAAAATTCAAACATCTGGGCGTCGTGGCTAGGTCGGAAAGATTGATAAACTTGGTTTTTAATTCTTGTCAATCCAAGACACGCCTGAAAATGATGAAACTTGGCATGGTGTCATGACATGGCATCAACATGTTGCGGCAATTTTTTTGGCCGAATTGGGACAAGCTTTGGTGTAAGCTTCTTGCAAACCGGAGCTTCCCTCAAGAAGGCTCGTGGTTCTGAGAGGGAACGTGTCACCTCCGTGTGCGAAACGACATACCTACACTGGTTTCTCCTGCCTTAATTTGTTTACACATGCAGATTAGACCAAATAGAAGTATCATGCTAAAATTTGGAATTATTTCGGGTTCGTTTGGCCTTTTTTACACATTAATTGAGTTTCTAGGCATTTAATGTGCATAATTCAAATTTGAACTACAAGCACATGCTCCAGTGCACCAAAGTTGGTTGAAAAATCACATGTGTGTCCTGGGTGAATTTCTAGGTCCCATGCAAGAAAATGGGAATGAAATTCAAACATTTGGGTGTCGTGGCTCGGCCGGAAAGATTGAGAAACTTGGTTTTTTAATTCCTGTAAATCCAAAACACGCCTGAAAACCATGAAACTTGGCATGGTGTCATGACATGGCACCAACATGTTGTGGTAATTTTTTTGTCTGATTTACGAAGGCGCATACATTAACAATCAACAATGTCATTTTGGAACAAGTGTTGTCACGTTACAAATCGGAAACATAAGTATTATCGAAACCGTGGGCGTTCTACTTACCAATAAGACGCCACACGTCCCCTTTTTATTGGCTAGGAGGTGTCGTGCAGGGTAGCTATTTGAGTACGGGAGGCATGCGATATGACCCATGCGTGTGCTCATCGGGAGGAGAGCCCTTTGACCACTACCCGCCGTGCACCTCCCTCCCAACGTCTCCATTAATGGTGCCCGAGCCCCTGTTCTAAGGTGTGGCTATATGTCTCACTTGACTGGGATTTAAGAGAGAAAAATGAAAATATGAAAAGAAAGTTTTGCACGGATCTTGATGTAAGATCCGACGGACCTATATAGCATCGAATGCGACTTATAGCAAGCATGATGAATATAAGGACGATGAAAGTGGATAATAATTGTCTTACATATTTAGGAACATAATTAAAAAATCCACATGCAGAAACGCCTGAAATACACAAGGGAAAAGAAGAAGGAAGACAACGATCTGGCTCACTGATCCCAACTTTCTTGATGCGTTGCTGTAGGCCGTGGGAACTAGTCTCCGCGGCGAGAGGCAATAAGCTCTTTCTTGTCCTCAAGATGCTGCTTGAGAGCATCCACGGATTCCTCCACTAGCCTTCTGCGCTCGATGTGCAGCATGGCATTCTCGTCCATAAGTTTCTCGACGATGACGCCGGTCCTTTTCAACAAGGCAGCGGTCTCCTCCTACTGCTCCGCACTTCCGACGATCTTCGCCCTCAGCAGGTCGCGCTCGGCCCAGAGCTTCGCATATCTCTCATTTAGTTGCCGGATGACGCCAGTAGCCTGTTCAAAAGAGGCTTTCATGTCGTCCTGCAACCTCGCCTAGCCGGAGATCTGATCCATATGGCTATGGACGATCGCATGCATGCACCTGTAAGAGTCATTGCCTGCCCGCGAGACATTTTCCCAGGCTGCCGCGGCGCGGGAGGACATCTCTGCTGCATTCGCAGCGCGGCAGGACATCTCTTCTGCTTCCGCGGCGCGGCCAGACCAGTCTGCTGCATCAATGGTGCAGCAGGACATGTGTGCTGCTTGGACGGTGTGGCGGACCTCTGTGCTGCTACGGCCGCGCGGCGGGACATGACGGCTGCGTTCGCGGTGAGGTGGGCCATCTCTTGTGCTTCCGCTTCCAAGCTCGCCTGGTGGCAATCTCTCGACCCAGAACTCAAGCTGGCCATGGCAGACGCAAGGGAACGATGATGAATGAATTGTTTGTTTTTGTGGATGAGGAGTTGAGGAGGAATGTACAGTCATCTTGGAGCAGTAGTATTTATAACCGAGTAGTAATATGCTCTTAAGTGGGAAACCGTTTAGGTTTTGATCGGTGTGAATAGGTTTGCAATTTGATCGGTAGTAATATGCTCTTAAGTGGGAAACCGTTTAGGTTTTGATCGGTGTGAATAGGTTTGCAATTTGGAATGTGATGAGACGCATGCTCAAAATTTAGTGACGGTTATAAGTGCAGCACTATTCCCGGAAGGCGTAACGTGGGCACGTACGACTTCTCGGCTGCGTACGTGGCATTTGCACCATAGGGTGCACCGCAATAGGCAATGTCAGCACACGTCTTGTTCCAACAACCGTGTGCGCTCGTTATTACCATTGCGCACGCTTCTTTTTAATTAGAATGTGTGTGCCCGTCTAGCGCACACACATTGATCTATCTAACTGTTTCAGTTTGTTGTGGCTAATCGCAAATAGTTCATCTGTGTGAAGTGTATGCCATTAATCGCAGACAGTTTGATCTGGCTGACCCGTTTCTGTTCTGTTGCCTAATCGCAAACAGTTAATCTTTCTGAAGCGTATGCCCGCAATCGCACACACCTTTATCTAGCTGCCCGTTTCTATTGTTCCTCCTCATCACAAACAGTTCATCCAAGTGAACCGTATGCTGTATATCGCACAAGCCTTCATCTGGCTTCCCATTTCTTTTGTTCCGCCTCATCGCAAACAGTTCATTGAACTAACCCGTATGCCCTGCATTGCACACGTAACTAAAATCTGAACCGTGTTTGATGGCTCCGCCATCGCAAACATTTTGCACCTTTTTTGACGGTTCTTTTACACCATCGTTTGCAATTATTGCATCGCACACAGTTTCGTCGAAGGGTCTCTGATCGTAGTGTCGCGTTAGCAGCATCCTGCAGTATTAGGGGCTGATTTGGATCCATATGTCTCATGCTATGGTTAGGTTTACCTTAATTCTTCTTTCGTAGTTGCGGATGCTTGCGAGAGGGGTTAGTCATAAGTGGGAGGCTTGTCCAAGGAAGGGCAGCACCCAAGCACCGGTCCACCCACATATCAAATTATCAAAATGTAACGTGAATCATATGAGCATGATGAAAACTAGCTTGACAATAATTCCCATGTGTCCTCAGGAGCGCTTTGCTTTATATAAGAGTTCGTCCAGGCTTGTCCTTTGCTACAAAAAGGATTGGGATGCCTTTCTGCACCTTAGTTACTTTATTTACTTGTTAACCGTTACGATTTATCTTATCAAAAAACTATCTGTTACCAATAATTTCAGTGCTTGCAGAGAATACCTTGCTGAAAACCGCTTATCATTTCCTTCTGCTCCTCGTTGGGTTCGACACTCTTACTTATCGAAAGGACTTCGATAGATCCCCTATACTTGGGGGTCATCACATGTGGTGTCTCGCGATCGCTCGCGCGTGACGGTCCAACCAGACCCTCCTGTTGACGTCTTTGCCCCCGACGGGGGCTGGTTTGGTCGCGCCAGGTGGGGCGTGCATCGAGCCAGTATGGCTGCGCCTCACGCCGATGGTTCTATGGTGGTAGAGTGCCCTCTGCACCCTCCATTGCGCAAGGGCCACTACTGCAGGATGCTGCTAACGCGACACTAGGATCAGAGACCCTTTCACGAAACTGTGTGCAATGCATTAATCAAAAACAGGGATGTAAAAAACCGTCAAAAAAGGTGCAAAACGTTTGCAATGGATGATGTATCAAACACGGTTCAGATTTTAGTTGTGTGTGCAATCCAGGGCATACGGTTCAGTCCAATGAACCATTTGTGATGAGGCGTAACAAAAGAAACGGGCAGCCTGATGAAGGCGTGTGCGATGTACAGCATACGGTTCACTCAGATGTAATGTTTGTGATTAGGTAACACAAAAGAAACGGTCAGCTAGATCTAGGCGTGTGCGATGTACAACATACAATTCACTCGGAAGAACTGTTTGTGATTAGGCAACACAAAAGAAACAGTCAGCCAGATCAAGGTGTGTGCGATGTACGACATGCGGTTCACCCGGATGAACTGTTTGCGTTGAGACAAGAGAACAAAAATGGTTCAATATAAAAAATACCATTAATATTGCAAGGTTCAAGTTCAAAGATTACAACGCCCAAATTCAAATATTACAAGCTGCGTAATTTCTGAAAAGGGATCATCCGCTGACAAGTCATGTATGGGTTTGACACAATAACTTCCAATTGCTTTGCCATATGCTCTTCCAATACGAAGTTTGGCATTTTTGGAGGCACTTCCATTCCACAGTACCAGCCGCCTCTGATAATCATACCATTGATCTTTCCTAATTAAATGCGTGTTCAACCTCAGTACCCTCAGCACCTTTGGCCTGGCAAGAAAGAACATGGCGAGTGTAATCTCCGGTGGGGTCCCTCAGTAGGAGTTCAAAGTAATATTTGAGAGATGCAGATCCAGGCATTCAATGTGATTGTTGTTATTAACATATTCCACCGGGCCTAATATGCACTGTAAAAGAAGAGAACGTGTTAGTGCCTACATGCAGTTTTGAACACTGCTACACGCCCATTTGGTTTGCAGGATTTGTAAAATGCACCAACGTGCCATCTTTGATCTGTCATGATTAACATGGGCATTAATTTGATTACAATCTAGAAACATGTAGCCTTCTTCACAAGAGGTTGGATTGGATGAAAAATTCCCTAAGAAAACTAGTACAGATTAATCCAAAGGAGAAATGCTTATGGGCGATTGTAACCATATGAATGAAGCAACCAATATGGGTGGGGGTGTATGTCCCAAAATCCTCCAAAATTCCTTCAGAAATCGTAGTACATAGTCATTGTAAACTTGGGAAAAGGTGCAAAAAATTGAACTCCCTTATGGTTAACATTTAACAGGAAAGGAACATCACCTCGATATACAGATTCTTCATGCATGGAAAGCATCTCAGGCAACTGAAAACTTGGTCCAGGTTGGGGACGACAGATTCTAGTGCCAAGACCTTCACTGTGCCCAGAGTCTAGGTGAAGCTTCGCTGGATGACAGACGAACATACATCTTCAAAACTAGAAATAACGTTGATATCAAGAAGGAGAGGTATATAAGGCATTGTTGTACACGAAAGTTGTAGTTTTTGATAGACGAGTAGCGCTGCACTTTCTATTTCGGAGCAGTAATGACATTGATTCTTGTTGGACCTTGTTGATCAACTACAAGTAATCTCTCAAGTGAAGGTGTGTCCTGGATGATCATATTGTGCTCCACCTTTTGTGATCTCTCGTTGCAGCACCAGCAACACACATAAATAGTGCGGAGAGTCCTGGAGGTGATGTGCAAGGTACTCGACCAATTCATCGCTTGAAGACGAAGGAACTCGAGTGCAAGATCTGGCGCGAGCAGGTGCTCCATGTCATCCTTTGGGATGCGGATGGCGACGAGCTCGAGGTGCTTCAGTCGTGGTAGAAAAAGAGCGGGCGTGTCATTAAGTGGGGATGGCAGTTCATGAACTTGGTGAGGCGCAGCATGGGCGCGAAGCGGAGCGCGGACGTTGGCAGCAAGCTCATATGCCCATCATTATAACTTAGCTTCTCGAGCTAATCTATGGCGCGGGATCGGAACCAGTCGTTAAGCTTGGCTTGCTCCTTGCCATTGGAATGGAACTAGCCCACGATAAGGCCTATAATTGGGCCATGGTGACTGCCGAGGATCTGGGAGAACGCATCCAAGCTTTGGCGATAGCCATGGCAGAGCTTGTGGGCGTGGAGGAGGTCGGCAGGGGTGCGGAGCCATAGGGTGCGCCACCGCCGGGAAACGGCGGCTGTCCTCGCCCGATTTCTGATTGGGAGGAGGGATATGATGACTATCGACATATCATCGGGGAGGTTGTTGATGAAGTCTAGGCATGCTGGAGTTGCTTGCGGTTCTTTCTTGACCCGCCACCGCTTGTTGGTAGCCTCATTCTCCACCTCGTCGGCAGGGACAGGAACCTCTTTCTCCATATTCACGCCGTGCTCCGGTGCTTCAGCAGCCCCGACGTCGCCACTCCCTCTGATGGGGGCGCTTCGGCGGCATCCTCGTACACTGACGGCTTTGAGGACTCAGAGCAGCGTCGAGGATGTGGGCGGAGAGAGAGGAATTGTGTGTGTGTGGCGAGGATTGGGGGGGGGGGTGCGGCCGCTCGGCGGCGCCATTAATATAGACCAGTGGGAGCGAGGCGGGCGGCGGTCCAAGGCTGTCTCTCTTCTAAGTGAAAACGACTGCTTAATCTCTAGTATGAATGAAATCTATGCTTAATTACTGAATTTTAGTTGCAAAAAATAGATAGTGATATTGATTTTTAGCTGCATATTTTAACAAATCGCAGTGTCTCTTGGCTTAGCGCCGAAGTCTGGCTTTAATTTGCATACATAATCTGAACCGTTTGCGTTGAAGAGATGCACAAATCCTGCGTTGAACAGCTTGTACACTTCCCAGTGAGCCTGCGCACCGGACGGCGCTCGCACGCCTCCCGTTCAATCATGCAAGTATCCACACGGCACCTCCTATAGCCATTAAAACCAAGACACGTGGCGTCACGTGAATGGTTAACCGAACGCACACGGTTTGAATTATACAAACGTTTGAGATATTAAAGTGGCAGCTATTTTTTTTCAAAATTGCCTTTGTTGGCTGTCATTATTCGAGTGCGCCTTCTCTCAAAATCGACACGAAAAATACCACAGCATGTCGGGTGCCCTTCCATGACAGCATGCCAAGTTTCATGAATTTCATACGAGTTTTAGATTTACTAGAATTAAAAAAACCAGGCATCTCAATGTTTTTCCGGCAAACAACGGTGCCCTGGTGTTTGAAATTCATTCCCATTTCTTGCATGGGACCTAAGCATGCACCCAAGGAGACATATTTGATTTTTCAACCAATTTATATGCACTGGAGCATGCACACGTAGTTCACATTTTAATTATGCACATAAATGCATTGAAAACTCAGTTAATGCATAAAAATATCCAAACGAACCCTGAAAAATCACAAAATTTCACACAACACTCCTGTTGTTCTGTGTTGACATGAGAAAAAAATTAGAAAGCAATAAGAGGCAATGGATATCGTTTAGTCCCCAAAGGTGGGACGTTCCCTACCGAAAACCATCATGCTTGTTGTGAGAAGCTCCGGTTTGTGAGAAGAATAGACCCAAAACTGCCCCAAATGGGACAAAATTTGTACCACGACATGTTGATGCCGCTCCATGATAGCATGCCAAGTTTCATGAATTTCAGACGAGTTTTGGATTTACTACGAGTTAAAAACCAGGCATCTCAATGTTTTCCCGGCAATCAACGGTGCCCCGGTGTTTGAAATTCACTCCCATTTCTTGCATGTGACCTAAGCATGCACCCATGGACACAGATTTGATTTTTCAACCAATTTATATGCACTGGAGCATGCGCATGTAGTCCAAATTTGAATTATGCGCATAAATGCATTGAAAACTCAGTTAATGCATAAAAATGTCCAAACGAACCCCGAAAAATCACAAAAATTCACACAACACTCATGTTGTTCTATGTTGACACGAGAAAAAAATTTGAAAGCAATAAGAGGCAACGGATATCGTTTCGTCCCCAAAGGTGGGATGTTCCCTACCAAAAACCATCATGCTTGTTGTGAGAAGCTCCGGTTTGTGAGAAGCATAGACCCAAACCTGCCCCAAAAGGGTCGAAATTTCTACCACGGCATGTTGATGCCGCTCCATGATAGCATGCTAAATTTCATGAATTTTAGACAAGTTTTGGATTTACTAGGATTTAAAAACCAGGCATCTCAATGTTTTGCCGGCAATCAACGGTGCCCTGTTGTTTGAAATTCATTCCCATTTCTTGCATGGGACCTAAGCATGCAACCAAGGACACATATTTGATTTTTCAACCAGTTAATATGCACTGGAGCATGCACAGGTGGTTCAAATTTGAATTTTATGCGCATAAATGCATTGAAAACTCAGTTAATGCATAAAAATGTCCAAACGAACCCCGAAAAATCACAAAAATTCACACAACACTCCTGTTGTTCTATGTTGACACGAGAAAAAAAATTGAAAGCAATAAGAGGCAATGGATATTGTTTCGTCCCCAAAGGTGGGACGTTCCCTATCGAAAACCATCATGCTTGTTGTGAGAAGCTCCGGTTTGTGAGAAGCATAGACCCAAACCTGCCCCAAATGGGACAATTTTTTTACCTCGACTCGTTTATCTGCTCCAAGATAGCATGCCAAGTTTCATGAATTTTAGACCAGTTTTGCTTTTACTAGGATTTAAAAACCAGGCATCTCAATGTTTTGCCGGCAATCAACGGTGCCCTGGTGTTTGAAATTCATTCCCATTTCTTGCATGGGACCTAAGCATGCACCCAAGGACACATATTTGATTTTTCAACCAGTTTATATGCACTGGAGCATGCGCATGTAGTTCAAATTTGAATTATGCGCATAAATGCATTGACAACTTAGTTAATACATAAAAATGTCCAAACAAACCCCGAAAAATCATAAAATTCACACAACAGTCCTGTTGTTCTATGTTGACACGAGAAAAAAAAAATTGAAAGCAATAAGAGGCAATGAATATCGTTTCGTCCCCAAAGGTGGGACGTTCCCTACCGAAAACCATCATGCTTGTTGTGAGAAGCTCCGGTTTGTGAGAAGGAAAGAGCCACACCTGCCCAAAATGGGACGAAATTTGTACCACGGCATGTTGATGCCGCTCCATGATAGCATGCCAAGTTTCATGAATTTCAGACGTGTTTTGGATTTACTAGGATTTAGAAACCAGGCATCTCAATGTTTTGCCGACAATCAACGGTGCCCTGGTGTTTGAAATTCATTCCCATTTCTTGCATGGGACCAAAGCATGCACCCAAGGATACAAATTTGATTTTTCAACCAGTTTATATGCACCGACCATGCGCATGTAGTTCAAATTTGAATTATGCGCATACATGCATTGAAAACTCAGTTAATGCATAAACTTTTCCAAACAAACACCGAAAAATCACAAAACTTCACACAACACTCCTCTTCTTCTATGTTGACACGGGATTTTTTTTTGAAAGTAATAAGAGTTAATGGATATTGTTTCCTCCCCAAAGGTGGGATGTTCCCTACCGAAAACCATCATGCTTGTTTTGAGAAGCTCCGGTTTGTGAGAAGCATAGACCCAAACCTGCCCCAAATGGGTCAAAATTTGTACCTCGGCATGTTTATGCCGCTCCATGATAGCATGCCAAGTTTCATTAATTTCAGACGAGTTTTGCTTTTACTAGGATTTAAAAACCAGGCATCTCAATGTTTTGCCGGCAATCAATGGTACCCTGGTGTTTGAAATTCATTCCCATTTATTGCATGGGACCTAAGCATGCACCCAAGGACACAGATTTGATTTTTCAACCAGTTTATATGCACTGGAGCATGCGCATGTAGTTCAAATTTGAATTATGCGCATAAATGAATGAAAACTCAGTTAATGCATAAAAATGTCCAAACGAACCCCGAAAAATCACAAAAAATCACACAACACTCCTGTTGTTCTATGTTGACACGAGAAAAAATTTGAAAGCAATAAGAGGCAATGGATATCGTTTCGTCCCCAAAGGTGGGACGTTCCCTACCGAAAACCATCATGCTTGTTGTGAGAAGCTCTGTTTTGTGAGAAGCATAGACCCAAACCTGCCCCAAATGGGACAAAATTTGTACCACGGCATGTTCATGCCACTCCATGATAGCATGCCAAGTTTCATGAATTTCAGACGAGTTTTGGGTTTACTAGAATTTAAAAATCAGGCATCTCAATGTTTTGCCGGCAATCAATGGTGCTCTGGTGTTTGATATTCATTCCCATTTCTTGCATGGGACCTAAGCATGCACCCAAGGACACATATTTGATTTTTCAACTACTTTACATGCACTAGAGCATGCACATGTAGGTCAAATTTGAATTATGCACATAAATGCATTGAAAACTCACTTAATGCATAGAAATGTCCAAACGAACCCCGAAAAATCACAGAAACTCACACAACACTCCTGTTGTTCTATGTGGACACGAGAAAAAAACTTGAAAGCAATAAGAGGCAATGGATATCGTTTCGTCCCCAAAGGTGGGACGTTCCCTACCGAAAACCATCATGCTTGTTGTGAGAAGCTCTGGTTTGTGAGAAGCATAGACCCAAACCTGCCCCAAATGGGACAAAATTTGTACCACGGCATGTTGATGCCGCTCCATGATAGCATGCCATGTTTCATGAATTTCAAACGAGTTTTGGATTTACTAGAAATTAAAAACAAGGCATCTCAATGTTTTGCCGGTAATCAACGGTGCCATGGTGTTTGAAATTCATTCCCATTTCTAGCATGGGACCTAAGCATGCACCCAAGGACAAAGATTTGATTTTTCAACGAATTTATATGCACTGGAGCATGTGCATGTAGTTCAAATTTGAATTATGCACATAAATGCATTGAGAACTCACTTAATGCATAGAAATGTCCAAACGAACCCCGAATGATTCCAATTCTTTTATGATCACTGCAGATAAAAGGTCTAGCAATTCAAACACCATCCATGGCCGCTGTGAACCCATTATGTAATTCAAATCAAGACCAAAAATCAAGTAGATCCCACACAGTTTATTATAACCAACCGTGTGAGATGCAGAACAAAATATCTTCGAACCGTGTCTGAATAAGGGACTGTGTCTGATGACACTTCTTGGCGCCGATTTTTTGTGCAAGCGATTCCAAATTTTCGGCTTCCGCGGAAATATCTACCTCCCCGCCCTTCCCACTTACCAAAAGCCACATTTCCCCCCTTTCCGCCTTCCTTTCCAAGTTGAAACCTTCACTCCTTGCTTGCAGCGCTGCCACCTCCTTGTCGGCGACCCTCCTTCACGCTGCTCGGCCTCGCCTATCCAGGCAGGTAATCCACACCTGACCCCCATCCTCCTCCTCCTTCCACATCCCACATGCCCCGACCGCCGGCACGAGCGCGACACCTTCCACCCAAATCACCGACCCCTCCACCAAATAAGCGCCGGCCTAAGCCATGGTGCATGCAGTATAGCCAGGACCTCAAGGAGCATTTGGCAGCGGAGAAGCAAATCGCGGCTGCATGCGCGGATGAGGTCGCGATGGCTGCCATTTGTGCCGACCCCCGGATCTTGGAGGAGCACCTCGCCGTCGAGGCTACTGTTGACGCCTCGCGCGCCGACGCCGCGACACGGTTGGCTGCTTTAAACGACAGTTCGTGGCATTTTCTCGAGGCCACCGTTGGTGCCTTCGACGAAGACTACAAGGTGTTTTCTCAGCGTGCACGTGCTTACCTCATCTCGAGAGCCAACAGGTTGGTGCCCGGAGCGGCTCAGGCAACTCACCACTACAACGAGGGCACCTACGATGCGGAGGCCTCGCCCTCTTCCATGTCCAAGGAGCCAATCGTCATCGATATCTCCGATAATGAGGAGTAGCTTGTCTTATTAGCTCACTATAAGGACCCATGTTTAGTTTGCTAGCTACTGCGTTTCCTTAACAAATTCTAGTGAATTGTGCTGTCTACTTTCACCATGGAATCTTCTGCTATAGTGTATATGTTCTATATGTCGTGCAATGTGGTGTTCAATTAACTGCTTGGTTCAATTCTGTGAATGTGATGTTCAATTCTTCAGGGTGCAATATTTCCAAGTTGTTAAGCATTCTTGGTTTGGTTAATTGTCTGATCTTCTATTAAGAGTATGTTATATTGTTCAATTGGTGTTTAGTTAACTACTTGGTTCATTTGTTTTGGCTTGGTTCACTTGTTGTGGTGTTTAGTTAACTGTTTGGTTCAATTCTGCAATGCCATGTTCAATTGTTGTGGCTGCATTCTGTTATTGTATACCATGTGAGGAATAAATCAAATTTGCCTGTACTAAATACATGAGAAACAAACACAATTGCTATATTTCCAAGTTGTTAAGCATGCTTGGTTTGGTTAACTGTCTGATCTTCTATTAGTAGTATGTTATATTGTGCAATGTGGTGCTCAGTTAATGTTTGGTTCATTTGTTGTGGTGTTTAGTTAACTGCTTGGTTCAATTCTGCAATGCGATATTCAATTGCTGTGGCTGCATTCTCTTATTGTATACCATCACTACAAAAAAAGACACATCCGCGACATTTTGGGCCGAACGAATTTTTTTCTGTCATACATATGACACTTCTATGACGATAATTGTGACAAAACTCGGTATCATCATAGATGTTGTGGGATCCTACTTCTATGACAAAAAAGCATGACAGAAAATGGGGTTTTCGTCCTGGGCGGGCCGGAGACGCAGCTGCATGAAATTCTTTGCGCCGTCCATGACGGAAAAAACCGTGGTAGAAGCGAGGGGAGGAAAATTTCGGGGAGTTGCCGGTTACGGTGGGAGGTCAGGGGCCGAGCGATGCGCTGCTTTCTCGTGACACGCGTGCGTGTGCGAGGCGTTGGCTCTAATCGAATCCGAAGCGAGGCGTTGGGCTCTAATTGAACCCGGCGATTACTGCTGCGAACTACGCGTTCCCGAACCCGGCGATCGATCGATGGCTGTTAATCGAACCCGATGGAGCGATTCCTTCATTTGTTGCTAATCGAAGCCGATCGATTGGATTAACAGTGAGCGTTGCAGGGGGGGGTTTGGATGAACAGTGAGCAGTGGCGTTGCCTCTGGATGAACAGGACCCCGTGGTGTGGAGGGCTGGATGAAAAGTAGACGGTGGAGGGGTGGCCGTGGAGGGGTGGTTGAATAGGACCCCGTGGTGTGGAGGGCTGGATGAGCGATTACACGATGGAGGGGTGCCCGTGGAGGGGTGGTTGAGCGATGGCTGTTGGAGTAGCGCGCGGTGGAGGCTGGATGAACAGGAGCCCATGGAGGCTGGAGGAGGTCGACGGTAGCCCGTGGAGGCTGGAGGAGGTCGACGGTGGAGATGAACAGTATCCCGTGGAGTCCTATTTTGTGGTATGCCACACCCCTCCCGATGAACAGGACCCCGTTTCGACCGTAGCGCTCCAACACAAGTTCGTTTCGTCTGCTTTGGCGGCACGCCACACCCTCCCGATCAACAGGACCCCTGCTTTGACTGCTTTTGTCAGACGCCACACCCCTCCCGATCAACAGGACCCCCGTTTCGACCGTAGGAGGTCCGTTTCCTCCGTTTTGCGGTACGCCAGACCCCTCCCGATGAACAGGATCCCGTTTTGAACGTGGCCGGTCAAACACAAGGCCGTTTCCTCCATTGTGCGGTACGCCACGCCTCGTTTTCATCACCTGTTCCGTCCAAGCCCTCCCGATGAACACGACCATGCATTCCATTCCAACCCAGCCGGTTGGCTCCCCATGAACACGACGACGATGCTGTTTATTCGTTCTGACCCAGCCATGTACGTATGCGTGAGTAGGCGTTCGAGACCCTGCCCGTATGTACGTACGTGGCCGTATTTTCTTTCTTGCACCCTCGCCGTTGTACGTACTTGTACATGCTACGTGCGTGCCTCTACTACGACACGTGCGCGCCTCTACTACGACACGTGCGCGCCTCTACATCGACCAGTATGTACGTACATGTTGACCAGAATGACAACGCTACGTACGCTTCGACCAGGTGGGTCCCGACTATCAGGCACTTCCTTGCCTGTGAAGGTGTAGCTGGTGGGTCCCAGCAGTCAGGGGGGCGAACCATTTTTTTTTGCCCGAACGCACTTCCTTGCGTGCGAAGATGTAGCTGGTGGGTCCCGGCGGTCGAAGCGAATCATTTTTTTGCTCGGACGCACTTCCTTGCGTGCGAAGATGTAGTGGTGGGTCCCAGGCCGTGGGGAAATGTTTTTTTCGCGAAATTCGGTGGCCCGTCCGGTGGGTCCCAACTGTCAGGTGGAGGAATAATTATTTTGCACGTAATAAGGAGGCACTTCCTTGCTGCGGCCGTGGACCCGGTATCGGCCTCTCCACGTCGATCCACGTCCGATGGAAGTCGTTCCATGACCACGTTGACCACGCTGGCCGAGAGCACCGAGGCGGTGGACAACGGCGAGGCCTAGGAAGGGGACGACGCGGAGCCGGGAAGACGCGGCGGTGGATGCCCACACATAGAGGAGTACGAGGGTTCACCGTTCGGCTGCGGTGTGAGGTCGTCGCCGCAGAATAACGAGGGTGTGGGTGAGTAGAGGGATGGCACGGCAGCGGTGGGAGTAGTAGAGGCGGTGGCGCCTCCATTGCATCTGAGATGGCCACGGAGGCGAACACGAGGCACGACCGCGCTGGTTTGGGCTGGAGCAAGAAGACCAGAGGTTGAAGAAGCACTACGGCCGTTGGATGGACATCGTCTGATCCTTTGGAGCTAGAATCGTGCATATTGACTAAGTTGACAAAGCCCTCCGTCCCCATCAACTTAGTAGGCCCACAAGTCAGCCTGCCACTATACTGGGTCCCAGCTAACTGGGGGAGTATTCATGTTTTTTGTGCGTAATAAGGAGGCACTTCCTTGCCTGTGAAGGTATAGCTGGTGGGTCCAAGCTGTCAGCGGCGGTAACGTTTTTTTTCGCGAAATACAGAGGCCCTTTCGGCGGGTCCCCGATGTCAGGTGGAGGAATCATTATTTTGCGCGTAATAAGGAGGCATTTCCTTGCGTGCGGCCGTGGACCCATATCGACCTCTCCACGTCTGATCCACTTCAGATGCATGTCGGTTGTTGACCATGTTGACCAGGCCGCGCCGAGAGCACCAGGGCGGTGGACGACGGCGAGGCCTAGGAAGGGGACGACGCGGAGGCAGGGAATACTCGGCAGTTGTTTCCCACGCGGAGGGGAGTACGACTGTACGAGGGTTTACCGGTCTGCCGCCGCTGCCGGAGAATAATAGCAGTGTGGGTGAGTAGAGGGATGGCTAGGCCAGCGATGGGAGTACGGTGGGCGGTGAGGCTTGTGGCGGCAAGACGGCCGGCCGCGAGGAGGAGGAGCGATCCCGCCGGGCGCTTGTTTGAGCGGGCCGGAGCAGGACGGCAGAGATTGAAGAAGCACGACGGCCGTTGGATGGACATCGTGACGGTCACCGGAGCTAGAATCGTTCATATTGACTAAGTTGACAAAGCCCTCCATCCCCGTCAACTTAGTATGCCCACAAGTCAGCCTCCCACCATGGTGGGTCCCAGCTAGCAGGGGGAGTATTCATTTTTCTATGCGTAATAAGGAGGCACTTCCGGTGGGTCCGAGCTGACAGCGGGGGGAATGTTTTTTCACGAAATACGGTGGTCCGTCCGGTGGGTCCCAGCAGTCAGGGGCAAACGTTTTTTTCACGAAATATGGTGGCCCGTCCGGTGGGTCCTGGGGAAACGTTTTTTTCCGTGAAATACTGGTGGCCCATCTGGTGGGTCCCTGCTGTCAGGTGGAGGAATAATTATTTTGCGCGTAACAAGGAGGCACTTCCTTGCGGCTGCCGTGGACCCAAATTGTCGACCTCTCCACGCAGACAAAGATACTCTTCCAATGGAAGTCGGTCGTTGACCACATTGACCACGCCGCGCCGAGAGCACCACGACGGTGGACAACGGCGAGGCCTAGGAAGGGGACGACGCGGAGCCGGGGAAGACGCGACAGTGGATGCCCACGCGGAGAGGAGCACGAGGGTTCACTAGTTCGGCTGCAGTGTGAGGCTGTCGTCGCCGCAGAATAACAAGGGGAGTGGGTGAGTGGAGGGATGGCCTGGCCAGCGGTGGGAGTAGTATGGGGACGGTGAGGCCTCCGCGGCAAAGACACCGCCACGGGAGGTAGGAGCATGCGGCACGACCGGCGCTGCTTTGGGCGGCTGGGGCAAGAAGGCCAGAGGTTGAAGAAGCACTACGGCCGTTGGATGGACATCGTTGACCACGCCGCGCCGAGAGCACCAGGGCGGTGGACAACGGTGAGGCCTACGAAGGGAACAACACGGAGCCGGGGAAGACACGACACGTGGATAGTACGAGGGTTGACTGGTTTGGCTGCCGTCGCCAGAAAATAACAGGAGGTGTGTGTGAGTAGAGGGATAGACAGGCCAGGAATGCGAGTATGATGGGGCCGTGAGGCCTGCCCGGCAGCACTGTCGGCCATGGGAGGCGGGAGCAGGCGGTTCCGACGGTGCTGGTTTGGGCGGCTAGGGCAGGAAGATCAGCGACTGAAGAAGCACGATTGCCGTTAGATTGACATCTAACGGTCTGACGCTGGTAGAGTCGATTGTTGACTAAGTTTCTTTTTTGCGAAACCTTGTGTACGCATGAACTTGGTAAGCCCACAAGTCAGCCTCCAAATCTGTGGCAGACAACATAAAGCCCATTTGCTATTTTTATAATTTGTAGCCCATTTGCGAATTCTTAAGTAATTTATTACAGCCCATTTTCTGCCCAGGACCACGGTCAAAAAGTTCAACCTTATTTTGCATATTTCGATGGAGTCCGAACTATTGTAATCCCGAAATGATAAACATTTTTTTAAGAACTTATTGATTTGCCAAAAAATCGTTTTGTTTTTGTGAGCAAATAAGACGTGGGACAATTGAGTTGGTTTAAGGGAAAACCAGTGGTAAAAAAAATCAGCGCTGGGTGGGAAAAAACAACAAAAATAAGGATGTAAATGTGAAAAGGGAATTTCATGTGTTTTGAATATAATGATACGTGTATATGAACTAGTAAAACTATAGGTAGAGATTAGAAAACGGATGTAGGACATGCGTTTCAAGAGGAAAATAGAACTGGGCTGTGTGTTTGATTCAGTAAAAAAAAACTGCCTGCGGATGTTGTAAGACAAAATATAACTAACGCTGGTGGGCCAGAGGCTAGTAGATACCTGCTGGATCTTTGTGCCCCGTTGTCATCATGGGCTGGGCCTGTTAAAAACAAAACCAACCCTGGGCAGTCTGCAGCCCAGTTGAAACTTGTTTCGACACGAAAAACTATATACGTGCTCAATAACGAGAGAATTCTGCAAATGCGGTGATAAGCGGGATGCAGCACGGATATTGTTTTTTATCGTGATAATAAGTGCATGCACTTGTTTGAAAAAATTGGAGAACTGGAATTAACGGCGGGTGCTTATGCTACCCATCAAATAAAAATCAGGTGCACGAAAATTCGTTTGAAACAAATGATCCAAATTTTTATATCCACGCCGACCCTCGGCATGATGGTTGGAAGCAAATGCAAGTTCATACCAAAAGATCGTTAACAACAATACCAACTTGCGGACGACAAGGTAGTACAACTACCAATACCTAACTAACTTATAATCTTTTACTACTGGCCCTAGTGTTAAATGCGGTAGAAAATCTTGCAGAGGACCAGTTCCCGCTCGTTCTCTTGCTCTAGGTCCCCGAGGTGGTACTGGTGCATCACCCAGTTGGTCCTCTGCTGTTCGAAGTTCTTTTTGGTGTGCAGCACCAGAACCTTTTTTGCTGCCCGTCTGCCGGCCGTTGACCATCACCGGCAAGGTATTGCCGGTCTTGTGCCACATCGCGTGCATGCCGCACTCCGACTGTATCTTGCAACGCGTCCACGTGCCCCTTTTGAACGCCCTGGAATTGCGCTGGAAGAATTGCTTCCTTAGGCCACTCAGTGTGATACCTGGAGTATTGTCGAATACAGGTTTTAGTGTACGTAGTTGGCAGTTTCATAAAAACTTTGGCATGTTGCAGTCACTTGTTTCACTTTTTATTAACTGCCAAATTGTAATTGCTTCACCAGGTCTGCGTCTAAAAAGAAAAATAGAGCTATAAACAAAGGAATATGTTTGTGCAAGTAGATAGACGATCGGTGTCTTACCTAGAAGTTTCTCAGGTTGGGTGTAGCATATGTTGTGCTCGCTGTCGATGGTTGGTATGAACAAATCGATGAGAGACTAAAATCTCACGCTGTCAGCACTCACTTTGGCCTCAAGGTGCTCGATCAGCTCATGATCCGTGGGATCGAACTTGACGCCAGCCGGCAGCACCGGCCAATCCTTCTTCGCCTTCCATCGGTAATTCTAGTTATATGGTACTCAATGTATGATCAATCGACTGTTTTAAGTGAAGATGAAAGATTTCGACAGATAAGTGGTACTCCAAATCTAAAGTCCAGAATACCCGAACACGCCGTCGGGATTCTTGTGTCACCTCACGCGCAGCGTGTTGTCACGTCAATTCAATGTGTGGACATGATGAATAATTTGACCGACGTATACTAGTATCGCTCTTGTACTACTTACTAGTCGTATTTAGTGTCACAATTTATACATAGGTTTAACTAACAAGTACGCACTTGAAGCCTAAGCGATATATATATATATATATATATATATATATATATATATATATATATATATATATATATATATATGGCTTCGCACAACATCTCCATCATCATTATCAAGACATCCTACGCAGTGAGTTAGGATGCACTTGATCGAGTGAATGTATCTATCCTTCAAACCAGAGGAGTGCTTCAAACTAACAACAAGACATAATATCCAACAAAAGAGGGTCATGCTACAAAGCAGAATACATGGCTCAGTCTAGATATCAGCACGAATCAAGTTGTGCATATTTGTTGTTGGCATGAACCACATCGCCGCATGTCGGGTTTGCAAAAGCCATCCATCGCATGGAAGCTTGATGCCTTTCACACACTGAAGATTACCTAGCAACAAGCTGTGTCGACGAATCTCTGGATATGGTGATTCATGAAACCCATGGTATGATGTGTAAACACAGCCCCCCTTGCGAATGGAAGTTGCATAACACAGTAATCATCGCCGGTGATATGATCGATGGTTGGTTGGATGATCGGATAATTGAGCCCGAGGAACAAGGAGTGGTTGCCGAGGCTGTAAACCCACCTCCAGTTGAAAACGCCTGGCCCAACGGAGCTGGGATCTTTCTCGAACACGAAGCAGCCATAGCCATCAATGTCACGAGCGCCCCACGCATTGTACTGAATGTGGTTTGATGTAATGGTTTGGTCAATTTGGTACGTGCGAATGAGCATCAAATGACCGCCGTCAGCTGAACAAGCGATAAACCACCACCCATCGGCTAGTATGATTCTAGATCCTGGAATCATGAAGGCCAGCGCATTTGCGTCTGCTGCAACAATTCAAATTGGAGACCAAAAGGACAAAAATAAACAATCATGTTCAGAGTATGTGTGGAATTAAGATTATAATAACAGTGACACATATCATAGATAGAGAATTGCAATGCCGTGGTCATAATCATACCCCAAATTAAAAAAATAAGCCAATGGCTTTCATATTCTAGCAACATGTCATGGTTCAAACATCATGTAACAATGAGAGGAAAACAGCTATGACAACGCCTACTCATATTCTACCATAACAGTTACTACTACTGTTCTCATATCAACTCTAAGCAATAACATGCGTTGTTATAAAAATCTTGTAAACGAGAGTAACATATAGCAATCATGATGTTATGCTCATAATTTGTATTCTAACAATCATTAGATGCCAATTCTTCTCATATCAACTCTAACAATAACATGTGTGGTCATAAAAATCAAGGAAATGAGAGGAACACATAGCAATGATGTGGTTATAGACATGCTATGCATTCTAAATTTGTAACAAATGAGCAGGCGATCGTATTTATAAGGTAAAAGATGAGATGAGATAGAACAATTACACGACGATAGATTCCACCCGATAGGCAGCCAATCTATGCGTCGACCCGCGTAAACAATGCCATCATGCACTATAGCATCGCATGTAAATGTTGCCTCAACAGGATTGATGATGAGCCATAACCATGTATGGCGCATCGGATTCGAGATAGACTAATCCCATGTTGAACAAGGCAATGAGCTTGTAATCCATGTAGTCTTCGATGGTGTGGGCACTTTGCAGATTACAACTTTCGCAAGCAGAGGTCGAGCCAAAAGCTTGACGCGTCTCGTGCGTAGTAGGCGAGGAGTGTCCGGGACGCGAGGCTCGATGTCGGCGGTATCCAACGATGGAAGGGTGATCTCTCGCTGGGTGTAGATATCCACGAGATGCCACGGACTACCGGTGTGGTGGATGAGGACGATCCAGTTGGCCTTGATGCCCGCCCAGTAGTGGCCGCGCATGAAGGACAGGTGTACGGGTAGTGGTAGCATGTCGAGGGGCACCACGGCAACCTCCGTAGGATCGTCAAGTCGGTGTATGGGCCACCTGCGAGGATCGGGCATCAGCAAGCAGGCTATCTTGAAAGAGCGGCCGGTTGCGCATTTAGTAGACGGTACAAAGACACCGAGCATGCGGCCGGAAGGACGGTCTTGAGTAGGTCCATACGACTACTGATCTGCTCCAAGAGAACATCGGGAGGGAATTCCAATCGCGGCTCTGCGTGTCACCGGTTCTGCCATTGGGGTTTTCGGTGCTGCGAGCCAATGGGAAGTGGATTGGTGAGCGGCGAAGAAGCTTCTCCTCGTGTGGCGAAAGCAGTGGCGAGGGGTATGGTACACGAGCTACCAAGGAAGATGGCGCGGTGGACGAGCGGTGAGCGGGGTAAATCGTGTGCCAACGATGGGGAAGAGAGGAGGAAGAAGAAGAGAGGAGGAGGAAGAGTGGAAGACGGGAAGAAAGTGCATTAAATCTCAATTCTACTAGTACTACTACCAGGATATACCGTCCTTCGGAGTGTAAATAGTTACACCGATGACATGTGGGTCTACCACAAGAGGACCCATATGTCAGTTAATGGAGGACAGAGGTGCGTAGGCGTATTTGTGGAAGCATGCTCTACTGGCAAACATGATGGCAGTACTGGGTAAGGCTGATTTAGTAACAACAACACGCTGGTTCAGCTTATCAATGACGTGTCCCATCTGCTACAGCGTGTATTGTCACTTCACTGCGAAGACTAGTTGAATAGTTCTCTCTGACCGAGATGGGGAATAATGGATCGCGAGGACTTCCTTTCTACAATATCCCTATGCCTCTACGCTCACTTCACTCATTTTGCTCCGTACCTAGTCACTTGTTGAAATCTGTAGAAAGACAAATACTCCGTATTTGGGAACAGAGGGAGGCTTTTACTCCGTACTATTTGGGAATAGAGGGAGTATCACCATATGGACGGAACAGAGGAAGCTTGAAATATGAACATGTCAATGGTAGGGAGTAAGCCCCATGCATGCATGCATGCAACATGCAACACTCACACGTACACATGGACGCACACAACACTCACGCACCCATGCGGCACACAGCACACGACGCAACACACACAGCTCACGCTCAAGTGCTCAACCTACTCCCTACGTCCGTGAAAGACTGTACATTTAGAGATTTACACATTGACAAGGGCATAATTAACTCCAAAAAGTAGCAGACTTATGTGTGCATGCGACCATTGAGATAAGAAGATTAAATGAAGGCCGTTGCATGCTGTAATTAAGGATAGACATGTAGCCTATACCTACAACACAAGTTGGTGCATTAGTCAATCAATATCGATTTAGATTAAAGGCTAAATGCATTGGAAGTGTAGATGTACATTATGTACCACACTCTTTGTTTTGTAGCCGATGTACACTCTTTGTTGGAAGACCGAGGGAGGTCACGTGCATGCACTCACATACACAGCCAGGGCGGTTTGGGCGCAAGGGTTGGACTCGTGTCGCGCCTGCGTAAAGTTTTGTTTAACTGATTTCTTTGCTCACTTGGCGGCTGGTGGGACCCAGAAACCAGGTGACAATTTAACTAGTCAACAAAGTGCCACGTCGACTATGTGTCCGGTCAGTAGGGTGCAATACGGTGCTCTACGATGAGCTAGTGATCGTATAATCGCCGCAAAACTATATATAGTGACCATAAAGAGCGCATTGTTACATACGTTGATCGCGGTGTATTTTTCTTGTTTCAAATTAAGCCATATTAATCGGAAAGGGCCTTGATATGGACTACTACTAGTACTAGTACTCCTTTGATGTGTCCCGTCAACTCGCCGAACGAGGAGAAGCTTGCTTACCACGCCTCTCCCCCACGCCAGCTGTGGTTCGCAGGAGACGAGGAGAGGGTTTTGACTACATCGCCCTCTCCCTCTCCCTCCTCTCCTCTCCCTCTCCCTAGCCCTCACCCTCGCGGTGGGCGTGCAGCAGTTCAATCGGTGTCGATTGCGGAAGCATATTGTACTGTAGTATCATCATTGTTGGACCTTAGAAGAGGCGAAGAGCCAAGTGCAAGGTTCACACGAGTACGTCTTGTTGAACCTCCCAAAGAGGCAAAGAGCCAAGCGCAAGGTTTTATAGGAGTTGTCGTCCTAGTAGGAGTGTACTACAACTATAGCGAACGATGCTACTGTATGATGCCGCCACGTCACGTATCCAAAGTTGTGCCACCTTTTTTTTCGGAAAGAGCGCGTTGGAGCCTGTGCAACAACCACACAAGTTGCACGTACACATAACACATTTACTATAATAAATTCTAAAGGACAAATGCCAGTATGCCACAGAAGTTCATCTCCAATTCATGTGATAAATTTGTGCACGACTAGTCTACATATATTCACAGCGCTACCATTCACAATTACCGTACTCCACTTACACGTTATAGATGGACTACATGCATGTCCTCCTCCGTGTTCCGGTCCCTGTGTGTTCTTCATGGATGGCACGATCCATAGCGGTGGGCAACGGAATCATTGTCGCAGCTTTCTAGTCCGGTTCCACACGATGGAGACTCATCCAAGCTGAAGCGGCATAAATCAGGGATAGCGTGTCCCAACATGTCGTTCATCTGGCGGTGCGCAATGAAGACACAACCATGCTTCATGAACGGTAGGCCTTCCGTGTCGTGCACGGAAGGTGGCATCCGCTTCACAATGGGGTAGTTGTCCCCGATGAAAAGCGAGTACTCTCCAAGAGTGTTCCTCGGCACCCACGTAGCATCACGGGGGTCGAATTCGGCGCCGTTCATCTGGTACACGCGGCATCCGAGATCTGGACACATGGTGCGTACATAGTCAAGGTCCATGCATAATAATGTTGTGCTCAAATATGGCGGTCGATGTCTTGTGCGACAAATAGTACTACTCGGTATAGAGGAAGTAAAATAAGCGGCTTATTATATATAGCCACTCTTGGCTACATGGATGAGATAGTAAGACATGGAAAACAAAATGGTGGCAGCTAGTGGGTTCAAGTCTTCAAGGGCCTAGCTAGCTATAATGCGTCCTCCAAGGTAAAAGTACTCCTACTAGTACTACAAAGTATACTACTAGTACAACAATGAAAGAGAAGGCAAGAGGGTTAAAAAATGGAATACCTGGGTAGATGGTGACGGTCCGATCGTGGTAGATTGTGTGACCATGTTGCACATCAGTGGTACCATGGGTAACGACTGCTAAGATAGTTGATCCCATTATGCCAAAGTCAGCTACAAGGTTCTAGGTTAGAACGAATCGCGGATGCAAATGCACATCCAGGATCGACGATCTTATTTTGATCGGGGGATGACTGGTCCCTGCAAAATAATGGAGTATCGTTAGGGATGCAAATGATGGTTTGTGCATTCCGTTTGTAATCTCCGTCTGTAGTAGGATGGCAACCAGATGAAACAAGTCCTCGGCTTGTCACCGCGAAGAAAGCGGCCTAGATGGCGCCTGGCGTCTTGAACATGTAGGGGTACAAATCGTCTGCCGTCGCCAACATGCGCCGACCTCTGCCGTTCTTGCATCTTGCATTGATGGCAATCCTTATGTCGAACACCGCGATGAGATAGTAATCGTCGAAATAGCCGCCGCTTTGTCGGCGGGTGCGCAATTGCTATCTTCTTCAATCTCATGTAGGCATCATCATACGTATTCAAGCCCAGCCAGTCCGGAAGGCTGATCCCAATGGTGGAGAAGGGGTCTACCGGAACGGCCGCACTTCTGTGGATGTTGTGCAAAATGATGGTGGTATCCGGTCGGAGGTATGCAAGCCAATCTTCGTTGGCACCGACCCAGACCTATATATAAGACGGTGGGCAGCGGAGAAATTACGGGATGGAAATGGAATAACTAAGTACTACATGATCAAACTCCATTAGTGACCTGCTCATCGGACAAAATCCGACTACCTCTCAACGTCGGCAACTCTAGCGGAGTCAACGTGCAACCATGGCCAGGGAGCGGTGGACTGTTCGAAGGATTGTCCCATAGAAGAACCTTCTCCTCGAGGACGCATGGAAGACCAACAAGCATGGCCTTTTCCCAAGCCTGTTTAAGCAGCATGTTGAAAAAGTAGGTGCAGGAAGCACCGAGTCTTGCGGCGGTGAGGACGTCGGAGCGGCGTGCGATTTCTCCCAGAGGATCGTTGTCCAAGGTCTCCTAGCCCCGACGAGGAGGAGAACCGCCTGGCGAATCCATGGGAGCAGCGACGAACTGCCTTCTCTTCGGGGGGAGGGGAACTGGCGAGGAGGAGATAAGAGCGTAGTAACCGCAGGGCCTCATCCCTTCCAACTGTAGATCGTTCCTCAGCAAAGGGGTGAGGCTATTATTTACTACTAGTACTAGCATTATGGAACGTTATGGGATTGCATTATACTGTAAATAATAGCACTAGTAAGAAATTTTTGGCACTAGGTAGTAGTTTTGGCGTGGATTAAGAAATTTTGGGTATGTTTTTGCCATTTTTGTACACGTAACTAGTGTCAAAAAACGTCTTACATTATGTGATGAGGAGTATTTAATCGCATCAGAAAGCGAAGCACCAGTACTACTTTTCTCAACTAGTAGTGCGATGTACTATACTTCTAGTCTAGTCTAGTATAGTGCACCAGTTTTGAACTCTTGAATCTCAGGGCCAAGGAGCTACAGTTGGAAGTGGAGGGTACTACTGTTCTCTAGAATAATCGCTGTACTATCAATGCAAGGGGAAGTACACCTGCGTAGTGGCCTAGTGGGTACTCTCGGTGCTATATTCAGCCGCTCCTCTCACGTAGGAGTAGCTGGCCTACTCAGCCGCTCCTCTCACGCACACACTAGCAGCCTGTTTATCGTGACAGTTCTTTGCGAGAACATCTGAGTTATTTGATATAGCGAGACTTGGCTTTTCGCTTCCATTTGTGGAGGTGTAATGGATCTCGTCGAACTTTGTTAGTACTTCCTTCTTTATGAATGAGATGAAGCAAAGCTTTTGCCTCCGTTTAAAAAAACACGTCAAGAGGAATTTCTTTTATAGTAGAGCCGATAATGGAGTGAAGTCCATGCGTGCAACGCCACAAGCTACAGAGTAGTAGTAGAGCACTTTACGTACACAGTTCCCAATGCCCCGCCAGGCTTTTCTGGCTCCTCGGGCTTAATTGGGAGGTGCTAGTTTAAATATGCTACTAGCTGATGAGGAAGCTGCAAGCGAGGTGCGGCTAGGGCGAGCACGCGAGCCACGGGATGCTGGGAAGGAAAACCCGTTCACGTGGCTAGGCTGTCCAGCGCACCCAGATTGTGGGGCCGCACGTCCGTTCGACTTCAGAACTCGAACTACTCGTGTAAAATATGGCTCGCATCAAAGTGTAGTAGTACTATTTTTTTAAAAAGGCCGCCGTGCGTTCGGCCGGGATCGAACCCACAAAACGAGGTATACACTCCCGTGACCACTAATAGTACTCACTGGAGTACAACGCAACCTAGAATCGCCTTTTGTCACTAGTAGTACGTACATTTCCTTACAAGAAACCCCTAATAATGCAAGAAACCACTAAAATGCCAAGAAACTACTACCACTTGCATATGTGGCAGACTTAAGATAAGACTACCTTATCAACCATTGTACATGCTCTTACCAACAAAAATCCTCGAGTGACCTCCTACCTTCGGCCCGTCCACCTAGTCATCCTCGGCCATGGGACGCAGCTACCGCCGCCGGTAGAAGGCGAGGTCAAAACCGCCGGCTGTGCGGAGCCAATGTTGCGGCAGCCCAGATGCCAGCTCCGTCCGGCTTCATGACGCTAGCTAGCCAAGATAGCTCCGATCATTTGCTTATACGAAGGTTTGCTAGCTAGATTGGCACGGCAGCGCTTGCTTTCGCGATGCCGCGCTTTGGGCAGCCATACGGCTGCTTGAGCGAAGGCCAGCTCGGCGGCTTGCTCACTCGTGAGTCACGCTCGGGCGAGCCTGCCAACCCGTGCGGAGGCCAGCGCGGCGTCCGGCCCGTCCGGCGGAGCTGCGGCCAACTCGCTCATCACCGGCGCCACCGACGAACACGCATCAGTATTGTTTGAAGTAATGTTCAAAAAAAAGAATGATTTGAGGGGGAATAAGAGGATAGAAGGTCAGATGTGGGTCCCTCGTGTCAACGATCAAACAAAATGTGTTGGTTTAAGCTGCCTCGTCAGCACGGATGTGTGGGCCAACCCTGTCATAAATGGGTTTAAACAAACCTAATCGGTAGGAGTACTAGGTAGTAGTTTTTGGCGTGGATTAAGAAATTTTGGGTATGTTTTTGCTATTTTTTGTACAATAGATTCTTCCTAGGACTGGTTGAAAGTGGTAGTTTTTTGTTAAATACTCTACATATTGTAAGTAGGAGTGAAAGTTAAGCTTTGGAAGCCAATAAGCAAGGCTAGTTACATAGTGCATATGTGTACATGATTGAAAGTAAATATCAACCATGAGTGACTAATATCTTGATGGAAAACTCGAAACTATGGAATACTAGGAAAAAAATGCATGGTTGGAAATACTAGCAATGTTTATGTTCGTTGCAACGAATCATAATTAGAATAATACGTATTCACAAACTTGGTACAAAACACTCTAATTTTGATATACGTATGTTTCAATTATAATATATTCCTTGGGCTGCTTTGGTGAGGTCAGGGAGGGATGTGGTTGGTTTTAAGATACTAATTATGGGTTTTTCTGCAAATTGGTAGACAAGTGGGATGTTGGTGAGAAAAGGCAACAACTTACCTCACAATCGTTAGATGTAGATCTAATGGTCGAAGCTTGACGGATGGTAGACACACCAGCAGATCACCAACTTAGTCTTGTGTAGGAGTACTAGCAAGATCCGTGCATTGCACGGAACATCAAGATGCATTTTTTATAAAACACTTTTGTGATTGACCCTTGCGGGAGTAATCCCATGTGTAAAACTAATGATATCTCGAGAAATATGAGATAAGGTGAAGAGGAGTGGGGTGTGGTGGTGGTTGGTGGTGACCGATGGCGGAGGCATGGGGATTGACGACGCCGGCAAATGCACCACTGTGCCAGCTTTGTTCCAGAGGCTTCCTTTCTTAATTGCTCAACAATGAGGTTTGTTGGAGATAGGGATGAATGAGGGAAGGCCTTGTCTGCAAATGTGGAGAGGGGTGCGGTTATCTTTTAGTTTAATTTCCATCCGTCAGATATAGATCGGACGGTCTATATTGCAAGATGGCACACGTACCATCATCACCACCTCGGTTTTTTATAAGAGAAGAAATATAAGTATGGAGATAAAAACGTATTATCGATACTTGCTTCCGTAAACTAGCATCTACATTCTATTCAACGCCTCGGCATGTGGGGCCTTAGCACAATGACTTCTCTACTATGTAAAACAAAGATTTTCCCGTCGCCGACAAGGAGGGGGTGACGGCGGCACGCTTTTTGGCTTGATCTAGTCCTAGTAGTCATACTAGGTGGTCTAAGCACGTGTAGATTTATTCTTTTTCACGTCCTCGTGTTCGGCCGCTCTGCCACATTTGTTGATGAATAGACGGTAAGTTATTCACGGGGAAACCCTTGATGAGCGTGTTTGCGAGAGAGAGAGAGAGAGAGAGAGAGAGAGAGAGAGTGCGTGTGTGATATGTTAGAGACTGAGGCAATGATAACAAATTCTTTGTGTCTATGTGTGTGGAGGATAGAGAGAGACATGTACATGGGGCTTTGTGTTGTGTAACGTGGAGACACATATACATAATTAGAGAGTGAGTGTGTGAGATACACATGCAGACATGGGGAGAGATGAGGATCCAGATAAATGGGTGTTTGTGCGTGTTTGTGTGTGTTTATGCATGCGTTTGTGTGTGAGAGGGAGAGATTGTACGTGGAATAGAGAGACCACTGATGATGTAAACCTAGTATAAGGGAAGGGGGAATGGTGTGACATGTGTAGTAGCGGGATAGCACGGGTGCGGGCTAGGGGAGCAGACTATTTGGAAGGGACATCGAGTGTGTGTGTGTGAGAGAGGGGTGTGAGAGCGAGAGAAAGAGAGAGCTAGCGACGAGAGAGAGAGAGAGAGAGATAGAGCGGAAGCGAGGGGGCGAGAGGGGTCGTTTGTGTCCATAAATGGCGTATAGATAGGGAGACAATGTTGATGTTGTCCGAAATTGGCCTATGAGCGGAGACGCAAGGGAAGCGAGTCATCGTGTGTGTGATAGGGACTTCATGAGAGATCTAGAATAGATGGTGTAGAGAACAATGTGCGAAATCGAGAATGATTATACATTAGGGAGCTATGCAAAGAGTCGGGACATATATGTATGCAGGGAAGGAGGCTGGGCGGGTCCGCATGTGGGAGACATAGAAAGAGGAGAGTGGTGCACAAGGAGACAAAGTGTGCTTGTTTGCAGTGGGGGTGGTGTGTGAGGTGAGTCTTGTGAGAACCACATAACTAGGGAGATAGACGTTTGGGGGCGACGTTTTGTGTTTATGGGAAATATACACTCTACATAGTGCGTGTTCTTGGGTAAGAGGGATAGCGGGAGACCTAGAGAGTGAGGGAAGAGATGTGTGCATGCCCGAGAGACAAAGTGTTAGAGACCTATGTTGGGGTCCGGACTTTACAAGAGAGAGGGGTGTTAATGTGCTCGTGTGTTGGTGTTTGGGGGAGAGAACGACTTCTCTATGTATGTGTGTGTGTGGTGGTGGTGGTGGTGTGTGTGGGGGGGGGGTTGACTTGAGATAAAGAGTGAGGTGTCTATATTTGAGGGACTTTAGCGTAATTGAGATATTGTGCACTCATGGTTGATCCATTTGTTTCACAGTTTGTACTATGAGATAACGATACTTTTGAACATGCGTGATAAACCTTGATGTACCCGAATTACAAACCTAAGATTGGAATTTTGGAATTCGACTCCATCATTTGCTTTTGTAATTCATTTAAATGGAGGTACATTTTTTAAGCCGGGATTTCGTGATTTCAAATTCATATATCAAACCTAGAGATATACACATACGGGCATGTTCAAACTTTATAATCATCCACTTTATTCATACACATACACATTTTTGCTTTTGTCATCATATTTAGGATAAACACATTTGGAATTTCATTTGAATTGGACCATATGATGGTATTTGCTTGTAGTAGCTCAATGATCCATATTTTGATTGAATGGACAATCTAAGTTTCGAGTTGGAGACATTGACTTTCAAAACTTGCACATTTTTTTGCGTGCAAAACAAAAAAATTGTCGGCCATGATATCATAGTCGGCCGTACGAGAGCAGAATACTTATAATTTTAGGCGCCAAAAGCTTTCAAACTTCCCGCTCACATCGAAATATCACGTGCCCGAAAGTTTAGCCCTGTGATATTCCTGTTTTACCCCTGCCACATGAACGGAAAAGGGCTGCTTTGGTAAATCCATTGTTTTCCCCTCTTTGGCCCCAACATTCTTCCCAGAGCCCCTCCCCTTCCCCTCCCCGACCCCCCAACCACGGCAAGCCGCCGAATCTAGTCCTCACTCCGCCGCACGGTGGACCTCACACCTGCCGGATCTACCTTCCGCACCTTGGAACCCCCAAGCGCCAACTCACCACTTCACCGGAGCTGCTTCAACGATCGGGCTTGTCCACCGCTCTCCATCTCCATGACCGCCATCATGGTCCACCACACCGGATCTGCTTATGGCGCCCTCCACCACAGCGTAGGGCCCTTCATCGACTCCCTCGTCGCCCCTTGTTGGCCCTTCATACGAGCCCTCGTCGACGCAGCAGATCCGCCTCACCGAAAGCACTATACAACGCGCATTGAAGCATTCGTCCTTCGTGACCGGACCCGCTCCACAGACGCCATATTCAACTCCACCGGCCCTGCTTTACCGATGCCGCAGCCTCATCAGGTTATTTCGATTTGAACTCCTTCGATTTTTCTCTTTATCGTGCAACTGTTCACTTACCACAAATGAGCTTTCTTGTATGTCGATAGGCGTCGCAACCGTAGCACCAGAGCAGCTTCAGTGATGGCGACAGCCGGCCCAAACTCAACCGCAACACGAGCACCATCGACGATCCTTAGCTATCAAGTATGACAACGATACCCATACGCCGCCGAGAATCAGGTACTATTATCCAACAGCCGGCGCCTACGTTCACTTTCCTAGCATAAGCACCGCACCTTTGAATTTCTTCAGGGCATCATTCAGTTTTTCATGAGACGCGTTATTACCTTGCACTGTAGGGCCATACTTACAGCGTTGAACATGTTACATGTGTTAAATAAAATACCGGTGCACATATAGTTAATATGCTTTAGTTTTGTTACGATGCCACTGTTGGTTCCATCGCATCGCTTAATGTTCTCTATGCTTAATTACACATCAGCAAACTAGCATGTGGTTCCGCCGCTTTTGTTCGTTTTACCCTACATTTTACGATGCTAGCTATTACATCCTTTGCTCCGAGCCTCTGTTCATTACTTGTTTGTGTGTTCTTGATCTTCCCAAGTTGCTTGACTAATTTGATGCTTCTATTAATTATGGAGCTGCCAACCCCATCAAGGAAAATATTTGTTCTTTTGGTGTTGGCACCTCGAAAAGGCATGAAAATAGAGGGAAGCAGATATATTGTCGTGTATGCACACACACCCTTATTTCATTAGTTTAGATGAACCATTGATGATCAATTCGGCCCAGTGCATGCGATTAAAATTAATTTTACCTAAATAGATGGTGCAGAATAAACTACAACAACTAGATTTGCAACCACGGGATCTTGTGATATCTTCAAAGAACATTGCAACAACAGCTAGGCTTCATGACAACATATGGTAAGCCGGTGTGTTTTAGTACATGTTAAATGTAATGCGAGTGGGCTGCTTTCTTGGCTTGTGCCCTCAACATGTAATCCTACCGAATTACAAATAGTTTAGTTATGCCTTTGCTGTATTTCTTGATTGAATGCTTGTTTGTTGTTACATTATACCTGAGTTGGCCAATATGTCGGTGATTACTGCTTTGTACTATCGTAAAAAAGAAATGCATGCCTATTTCATTTGAGTCCTTAACTTTTCCTCTCAACTTCATCACAAGACTGTCTTCATAGTTTATATGAGGCCACACTTGTTAAGTGCTTTCTCGATTATTTCAAGCTGCTTAGATGCCTTGGCAACTTAAATATAGCGGTTGTACACTCCCTTTCAACTTTCATCTTGCCATTTTAATTTCTTTTCGGCTAATGCTGCTTCGAACCATTTAAATATATTTTGCCATGCTCGGCAATAATTCGTCCATCATTTACCATGTAAGCTTACTGCCTGGATCATACGATAACTATCTCTTACTTATGTCCAGTGGAAACCTTTCAGGATGCCGTTCACACTAGGACACAATGTACAACCCCAGAATCTATTTGTGGAAGCAAAGGCGCCATCCATGTTACCGGATGGTAGCAGTTCAGAGGCAACCTTACCGCCGGAGAGCGATCTGAGCACATATATTATAGTGCTTGAGGCTCTACTAGAGGCGAGAAAGAGATGGTGTGGCTGCCATGAATGAGGTAATCTTTATCTTGAGGCTGGAAATTACGGAATTAGCGTACGCATTATGCAAGCAACCCAAGAATTGGAGGAAGTAAGAATGTTGCATTTGAAGGCGGAGGAGGTCCTCTTTGTTTCGCTATCTTAAGCCCAAGGTAATCCCGGTTCTTCTTTAGATACCAGTTGAAATTGTCATTAGATTATTGTGCATGCATGTTGTGTCATGTCTCTGAATGGATTATGTTGCAAGACCCCCTATGTTGTCCAGAATTCCATGTTGTCCATGTGTTGTAATGATCCGAATTTTTTAGGCGAGGTAATCCTGAGTACTTGTACGATTGACATAAGGTGAACTATTTTTCGTGTGAGCATATTGTATTGGATGAAATAACTGTTTGAATCAGAGTGTATCCAACCTACTGAATTCGAAGATCACGGCATTTCTAAATCATAATAATATATAAAGGTGGAATAAATCTTTGTTGTGGTTTTGAAGAAATAAATAACAAAACATATAATTATCTGTGGATATTCGTAATCGAATACAAACTGGATTTGAATTTAGTTTGCAAGGTCCCAGGGAAAACGTGAATGCTAATTCTCCCAAGTTTTGAACGAAGCGGCTAAACACCCACTATAATTTGTGGGCTGCCCGAAGCAAGTGTTTGCGAGATGGAAATTATTGTCTACCCACGACACTTGACATCCTTATCAACCGGATTCACACGCCGTCGATAGGGGTAGACTAGTAACTTCAATCGACGTGTACGACGGCCTCTGAGCCCATTCGGACACGGTGGGCGTAAGCGTGGCGGCAAAACACATTTGATTCAAGCTCGTCTGAAAGACATGTGTCTCTTCCTCCATTTCCCCATTCATACATGGTGGGCGGAAAAACAAACTCTCCTCGTCTGAAATCGATGTAGGCTAATATTTTAAATAGGGGCAGATGTGTAACTTCCATCAGACGTGACACAACCGCCCTACCTGTCAGCCCGGTTCATACACCGTGGGCGCCAACCGTGGGCGGCAAAACACCCTCTCCTCGCCCGAAATAGTTACCGACAAATATTTGGGAGATGCGAGATTACCGACCTATCCCCAACCGACATGATGTCTGATATTTTAAACGGGGGATAAGTTCGTTACTTTCCCCCATTTCAGAGAAGTGTGTCCCAAAGTTTGAGATCGCCCCCCTCCCCTCCATTTCCCCATTCATACATCGTCGGCGGCACGACAACCTCCGCACTGCGGCCAGCCTCCTTCGTCCGCCACCCCATCCTCCACCTTGCCAGAGTCGCTACCCTACCCCGTCGTCCACTGCAAGAGATGGACGTCTCTCATCCACGGCGCTGGACCAGGATCCTTTCATCGCCTCCTCTTGTTTCATCGGCGCCGTCATCCACCTTGCCGTTGTCGCTCCTACGACCGCCTCGTCCACGGCAACATGATATATCCCCGACCCGGCCGTCTGCACGTAAATCTAAAGTCTTCTTCCCGCCGCCGACGACCATCGCACCTGACACCCTCAACGTGTCGGCATAGGCCTACACGGCGTCGCAAGAGAGGTGGTACTCTTCCATATGTGCTTAAGTTATTGATCTCACCGGAAAATAGATCGTAATTTGTTTCTTGTACTTTTCTTGTCCGTACCAAACCGTAGTGGCTAGTTGAAAGAAAACATTGGTTGCAAAGTAGCTTTGTCCGGTTTGCACCTTCAGATCCGCCATGGCACGGGCACTATACTCGTAAAGCTTATGGTTTCCCCCCTTTATATTCACTACCATCATCGTAGGTGCTTCGTGTCGTGCTAGCACTGCTCCTCAAGACCTCAACCCAAAGCTTACGTGTTCAAATATGAATCTGATATGATGCTCATATAACTAAAACAGAGAACATTTAATTGGTCACCTAATGTTCCTATATTCGTTTAGAAAAGCATGTGCGCCACCCTTTGGTCCAGCTAGTTCCACTTTCCTGATTTTTCTCTTGATGCTTAGGGTTTTCCCCTTTTATCTACTCTACTATGATCTCCGTAGGTGCTTTCTGTCGTACTAGCATTACTCCACCCTTCAAGCTAAACAACACAACACTCAGAATTCGAAAGCTCACTACTAGGAAAAGGGCTATAGATGGGATGGACACTAATGGCGCACCTATCAGGTGGTGCGCCATTAGTATATACTAATGGCGCACCATGTTCTGGTGCGCCATTAGTGTGGAAGACACTAATGGCACACCAGGCACACGGTGCGCCATTAGTATATATACTTTATTTTATTTTTTTGCAAAACTTCTAATGGCGCACCAGAAGCAGGTGCGCCATTAGTAACCAGGTTTACTAATGGTGCATTTGCATATGGTGCGCTATTAGTAACCTGGGACCAGCAAGATATTTTGGACAGCCCACCTACCCACTCACTTTCCCCATTTCATTCTCTCCACCTCCTCCTCCAAGCTTGTCTCGGCTGCCTCCTCTTCCTCACCTCATTTGCACCATAGATTCATACAAATTAAGTGGTTAAATTACCTTTTTTTTGATAGGTAAGTAAGGGGGGAAGCTATCTTTATGTTGTTCTCCCGAAGATCGAACATGACGACGATGATGAAGTAGCAGCATACACCACAAGAAGAAGCAGGACCACCCTACCTAAAGGACGTCCGTTCCACAGAAGAACTCCATTTGCGAAAAAGAAGGGCAAGAAGATTGTGAACAGATAGCTAGCTAAGATCGATTTAAATTGTAGCCTTCATTTCTCGATTGTATTTCATGGGCACTTTTTGAACTCATGAATGTTTTTAAATTTCATGGACACTCGATCTCGATCCCCCTCCATCTCGATCACTATCCCACCTCACCAGATCCGGCCCCCCTCGCTGCCGAGCACCCCGCACCATCTCCCCGCTCCACCGGGCCGCCATGACCCCGACCCGCACCTCCCCACTCCACCGCCGCCGCCGACCCCCGCACCCTCTCCCCGCACCCTCCCCAGCCCGCTCCACCGTCACAAATGAATGCAACTAAAATTGCAAAAAAAACATATTTTCAAATAACAAATTTGATGATATTTTCAAATAATAAATTTGATGATATTTTTTCATATTCATAAATATTTTCAAATAACAAATTTGATGATATTTAAAAAAAAATTATTACTGTTTTTATTAAAAAATATTACTGTTATGATTTAAACAAGTTTGAACATATTTAAACACAAATAAATATCAAACAACATTTTAAATGCATAAAAACAAAAATTGGGGAGCACAGGAATCGAACCCGGGACCTCCTAGTGTGTGTCGCGTCTTGACCAGTCGGGCTAGTGGGCGTGTTACGATGGATATAGGGTTAGGTGGAATATAACTTTGACGATCGGGCTAGTAAATAAAACAAAATTCTAATGGCGCACCAGGGGGAGGTGCGCCATTAGAATCATCGTACTTATGGCGCACTAGGGGGAGGTGCGCCATTAGAACCCTCCCCCCACTCCACCTATTCCCCTCGCACTGGCGTCCCTTCCTCCCTCGCCAGATCCCCCACTCGACCCCAACCATACGCCGCTGCCCCCTTGCTCCGCCCCCTCCGTCCGCCGCGTCTGCACGCTGTCGGCGATGCCGCTGCCTCTCCTGGCTGTGGTCTTGCGCTGCCCCGACGCCGCCCGACCCCGTGGACTCCACCCCGCGCCCCACGCCCCCGAGCAGGATCGGCGGCAGCGCTAGGGTTCCACACCCCGTCGCCCGCTCCTCTCCTCTCATCCTCCCTCCGACGAGCGAGGGCCTCCTCCGGCCCTGCAGATGGCCGTGGCGCAGCCAGCCGCGCCCACCCGCCTTCCCCTGCCGTCCTCCGCCACCGGTCACCTCCGCAGCAGTCGGCGAGCCAAGGACGGTGTCGTTACCCTCGCCGCCAACCCCGAGCTCCCCTGCTTCCTATCCGCACCGTCCAAGGTGAGCCCCCCTGCCCCTTCTCCCTCTCTCTCAATGTCCTGGACAGCAAGATCAAGAGATTGGACGTATCCATGGAGACCATCACTTCCACCATGGATTTCTTATTATTATAGATTATGTATCACACAACAAAATCGCCAGTTAGACAAAAGAATGAAAGATAGTATGCATTATCATGGATTTCTTATTATTATACACATATAGGAGTAGTTCATTTCATTGTAAAAGATGTATGGCTCATTGTTGATATAGCTTATAAGAGAACACTATTGTAAAAACAAAGGTAACCATTGGTTGCACATCACCAGAAATTTTTATTGATCTTCAGTCAATAAAATCCGCATGGTTAGTCCCAAATTTAAGTTAGAAAGCTTGATTGCCCAACACACAACAAAGAACTATACTTAACCGTCGACGCCAAAAATTAGCCGACCTTTTAATTAAAATTATGCTTTGAACAGTAGAAACAAAAAGCAGTATGGACCACTCATCCAATCTTTTAAGTGTTACGATTCATAAGTAAATCACCTTAATTCATTCAGTGTAGGGGAAACTTAGAAGAGAATTCAACATCCTTGGTCTGTTTTATATGCAATTCATAAAATAAATTGCCTTCAATATTTTCCCTCAAGCAATGTTAAGCACCAACAAATACTCCTAGTTTAATGTTTGACACAAATTCAGTTTAATGTTTGACACAAGCTGTCCGATTACCAAAGACTTAGGAGTATTGCAAAATATTAAGATAATAGTAGCTGGCTTTTCTTCTTTTCGACAACACGCGGGTTGATGGTTTTATAGGCTCCTAATGGTTCATGTATCATCACTTCATCGACATCCCAAACATATGCGAAATATGCATATATGGCCTAGACCTACAACTATCTCCTCGCTATGGATGTTTCTTTGAACCGAATAAATTAATGCAATATGTCTTTGAACAATTTTACAACATGTCCTTGTACAAGCTTGTTGTGACACTTTTTTTGTCCTAAGTTCCAATTTTACAGAGAGATGCCTCCTAGAGTTACTAAAGTACATTCTTCTAGAGCTCATGATAATAATAGTCATGTTGGGACTCGTGTAAGGAAGTAACAAATATACTGCTCTTTAGTTCACTGTTTTCTTCTTTCTTACATTTTTTACTGCTACAGAATGTAATGGCTATAAAGCCCCCTTTCTCCTTTCATTTGAACCATGTTGTTGAACTGGGTTAAACCCTAAACCAAGTGCATGTTCCACTTAAAGTTCTCTAAATGTTTAGTTTCAGTCTTTGGAATAGTTGTGTTCTTGACATAACTGCATTTTGAAATATTTGCCAGATGTAGTTGTGGGCACAGGCTGGCAGTTAATTTAGACATTTTTTTATATAAGTTTCATTCTGGTACAAGGCAAGATTCAAGTTTAGGGATTTTGTATTTGTTTTTGTGGTTCACTGCTGTCATTGTCCTAGCCCATGCTTTATATTTATGGTCTTTGAGAATGTAGTTGGATATTGATGTAGGACTGATGCCCCTGGCTTGGGCTTGTGGTTCATTTAATGGGGTGATGCCCCTGGCTTGGGCTTGTGGTCTTTGAGAATGTAGTTGGATATTGATGTTTTTTGAGAAACACAGTACCAGCATGTCGATAATGATTTTGGCAGCAGTGTAAGGCAGGAGTGTGCGGAGCAATTCCTTCATTGGATAATGAATTTGCAGGTACCCCGAGAGGCCCTTGAGTTTGCCGGAATGTCGATTAACTTCCGTTCCGACAAATTCGGGTACTCCATATTTCCTATTTTCAGCAAAGGTCATGCTGAAATTTTCCGTGAATTTTAGCATGACTTTGCTAAAAATAGGACATATGGGGTACTTGAGACTAATGCATGGGCCGGGGTATCTTAGTACTTAGTTAAGTAGGATCAATTGCCACTTTATTCTTGCTGCATTAAACCATAGGTGGCAATAGAGCCAAGTGGTCTTTTCTTTTAAGCGTGGTACCTTTTTGTTTTGCTAATGTGTACTAGGTGCTCCCATCTTCTGTGTCATTGTTACCCTAATTTATAGTCGATTACAATTGGACTTTTCGATGCAAACGTTATCATGCATGTTTTATGATCTGTTGTAAGGTTACTAATTGGTCTCTTCTGCTGCTTATCGGAGATGGGGGAAGCAGCCACTTGCGCTCTGCCACACGCGATCTGAGGTGGATGCTTAGAGTTCTTGATATCATACTTGGGACTTGATTATCATCCATGGCGCAGTATATAAAGCGAGAGATCTCCCCTTCACCCATCTCATTATGATATCTGTTGTTTGCTACATCACTCATTGTCCCAAATCGCAGAGGCTGCTGACAGCTTTTATGAACATCTTTGGGTGAAGATCCGCCAAATAATGTGAAGTTGCGACGGCGGCAGCGGGTTACATAGGGCTGTGGGATGTGGAGTTGGTGATCAAGGAGGGCCACATGTACTTGTATCGTGGGTGGGAGAAGTTCTTCCGTGCCTATGACTGCGGTGGGGTACTTCCTTCTCTTCAGTCTGACGGCAGCGCCACCATGCTCATCGTGAAGGTGTTCAACACGACTATGTATGCATGCGCTTCTGTTGGCGATGATGATGCGATGCGTTACGCCTCTTCTTATTCCTCTACATTTGGCTTTGTCTCACATCGATTGTTAACGGTCATTGTTGCATTTGACGTAATGGGCAATGGGAATGACGGCGACAACGGCTATAGCCAAAGCGGCGGCGACTATGGCGTAGCAAAAGCATGATGATTACGGCTTTAGCGGCAATGAAGAACGATTCTGGCAAAGCAAAGACAACAAGAAGGATGATCCGGTTGGAGTGCGGGAGAAGAGGAGCGAGTGGGGATGAGGAGCTGCAGGGATGACGATGGGCATCGGTGAGGATGACCTAAGCGCTGGTGGTGGCTGACCAAGGGCAAGAGATGGTGGTGGCTGACCATGGGCAAGAGATGGTGGTGGTGACCATGGGCAAGAGATGGAGGTGGCGGAGGATGACCTAGCGATGGTCGTGCCTGTCTGCTGAAGGTGGCCTCGCGATGGTGGTGGTTCTGACAATGACCACGCTGCCGGTGGTGGCGTCGGCATCCACGGTGGGCGACATGACCACGCCAATTGTCGTGAAGACTACATCCCACTTGCCTCCACTTTGCCTCGACCGCCTCGCCGCTCTTGGCGCATCAGGCTGAGGAAGGAGAAGGAGAAGAACAATGAGAACTGAACTATGTCAGGTATGTCAGATCTCCAAAATGATATATATATATATATATATACATACTTAGTTACCTATGTTATCTCTAATATGCTTAGTTTCCTATAGGTTACCTTCATTTTGCCTAAGTTGGCTCTAATATGCTAACTTAGAGCTTATATGCTTAGTTTCCTATAGGTTCGCTCCAAAATAACTTATGTTAGCACAAAATGACCAAGTTTACATAATAAGCTTATAGTTTTCTTCTTATTCTTCTTCTTTTCCAAAATGACATAGGTTAGCTTCATTTTACCTAAGTTGGCTCTAATATGCTAACTTAGAGCTTATATGCTTAGTTTCCTATAGGTTAGCTCCAAAATTACTTATGTTAGCACAAAATGATCAAGCTTACATAATAAGCTTATAGTCTTGTTCTTATTCTTCTTCTTGTCCAAAATGACATAGGTTAGCTTCATTTTACCTAAGTTGGCTCTAATATGCTAACTTAGAGCTTATATGCTTAGTTTCCTATAGGTTAGCTCCAAAATTACTTATGTTAGCACAAAATGATCAAGTTTACATAATAAACTTATAGTCTTCTTCTTCTTCTTCTTCTTCTTCTTCTTCTTCTTCTTCTTCTTCTTCTTCTTCTTCTTCTTCTTATTCTTCTTCTTCTTCTTCTTCTTCTTCTTCTTCTTCTTCTTCTTCTTCTTCTTCTTCTTCTTCTTCTTCTTCTTCTTCTTCTTCTTCTTCTTCTTCTTCTTCTTCTTCTTCTTCTTCTTCTTCTTCTTCTTCTTCTTCTTCTTCTTCTTCTTCTTCTTCTTCTTCTTCTTCTTCTTCTTCTTCTTCTTCTTCTTCTTCTTCTTCTTCTTCTTCTTCTTCTTCTTCTTCTTCTTCTTCTTCTTCTTCTTCTTCTTCTTCTTCTTCTTCTTCTTCTTCTTCTTCTTCTTCTTCTTCTTCTTCTTCTTCTTCTTCTTCTTCTTCTTCTTCTTCTTCTTCTTCTTCTTCTTCTTCTTCTTCTTCTTCTTCTTCTTCTTCTTCTTCTTCTTCTTCTTCTTCTTCTTCTTCTTCTTCTTCTTCTTCTTCTTCTTCTTCTTCTTCTTCTTCTTCTTCTTCTTCTTCTTCTTCTTCTTCTTCTTCTTCTTCTTCTTCTTCTTCTTCTTCTTCTTCTTCTTCTTCTTCTTCTTCTTCTTCTTCTTCTTCTTCTTCTTCTTCTTCTTCTTCTTCTTCTTCTTCTTCTTCTTCTTCTTCTTCTTCTTCTTCTTCTTCTTCTTCTTCTTCTTCTTCTTCTTCTTCTTCTTCTTCTTCTTCTTCTTCTTCTTCTTCTTCTTCTTCTTCTTCTTCTTCTTCTTCTTCTTCTTCTTCTTCTTCTTCTTCTTCTTCTTCTTCTTCTTCTTCTTCTTCTTCTTCTTCTTCTTCTTCTTCTTCTTCTTCTTCTTCTTCTTCTTCTTCTTCTTCTTCTCTTCTTCTTCTTCTTCTTCTTCTTCTTCTTCTTCTTCTTCTTCTTCTTCTTCTTCTTCTTCTTCTTCTTCTTCTTCTTCTTCTTCTTCTTCTTCTTCTTCTTCTTCTTCTTCTTCTTCTAACTTCTTGTTTATCATTTTTCAGATTTGATTTAATTCACGGAAGCTTGCATGGATAGAGTGCTTCTTTTCCATTTGTGTTTTTATTTTGTATCAATGTGAAACTTTTGTGAATTGATGGATACCGGTGTTGGATGAACAATATGAAACTTTTGTAATATGTAACGATGGAACTATGTGTTGGCTATGTATGTATATATGATGAAACTTGTGTGTTGGATATGATTGTTATATGGATGCTTGTTGTATTAATATGTGTTGGATATCTCATATGTGAAATAGTGACCTGAGATTAAGAAAAAACGAAAAAAATAAAAAAATTGTTACTAATGGCGCACTACCATGTGGTGCGTTATTAGTATAGCACATAATAGTGGTGCACTCTGGGCAATACTAATGGCGCACTACGTGGTGCACCATTAGAACACTAGATACTAATGGCGCACAGGTGGTGCACCATTAGAATTTAATTCTAATGGTGTGATGCTAGTGGCGCACCAGTAGTGCGCCATTAGAAGGCAAAACTAGTGCGCCACTAGCATGCCTTTTCCTACTAGTGGCTTAGTTGTTCAAATATGATTGTGATATGATACTGATATTAGTTAACCGACAGATTTAATTGGTTAGCTAAAGGTCCCACTTGAGTTTCCAAATGCATGTCGCGACATATAGATAGACAGCATAATTGCATTTCTTTGTCACTTGTTGACCGTACTTTCTTGTCCATACCAAATCTTAGTTGTTATTTCAAAGCAAACATCGGTTGCTAACTACCCTTCTTGCGGTTTGCGACTTGGATCTGCCATCCTTTGCCACGGTCAACCTTTGTCTTGATCATGCTTATGTTTTCCCCATTTTATGATGACCACAATCAGCCTCGTGGTTCGTGTCATAATAACCTTTGCTCCACCCATCGAGCTAAACAAGCTTAGTTGTATAAATTCATATCTGATATTATTGCTGATATTAGTAAAAGCGAGAGATGTTTAATTGGTTAGCTAAATGTTCCTACTTTAGTTTGAAATGCATGTGAGCCACATATGGAGAGACCGGAAAGAATAGTATTTCTCATGCGCTCTGGTTCATCATGGGTGGCCAACCGACATTGTATTGAAACACTTGTAATATCTTCAATCTGCTTGCTCTTACGCTCTTCTTTAAGATGATACTCTTCTCTTGCGATCATTTGGTCGGGGTTGAGTTGTTCTCCCTTAGTATATTTTGAATCTGTCGGTCAGTCGACTTGTTCTTCTTTACTATATGTTGAAGCTATCATCTGCGAAGTTTCATCACTTCTGGAGCTCTCATATTTTGAGTGGTAGGCCACATTATATTAATGCACACAATAAATTACAGCATGCATGGCATCTTTTAAAAGAATTGTAGAGATAGCACAAAGGGGTTTCTGAGGGAGGCGGTATTGGATTATAATCACTACGCATTACAAAGAAAATCTCACTTGTTTTATGTTTTCTTGCTTGTCAGATATTGAACATTATCAAAATGAATATGAGAATGGGTGCACGAGAGGAATATTGACCTTTGGTCTGGCTATCAAACTTGTCATGGTGGAGGATGGTCTTTCTTATTCAACCATCAAGGTGCTTGCTCTAACTTTGCAAAGTTGTATTGGTCGCACATATTTTGCATCGACCTCTTGCATTTCTTCTACTTTGTTACACCATCTCGCTTAGTTTAAGCATCATATATGAGTATATGCCATAACTATCCATTTTACGTACCTATTCCATGTGTCGTCACACTATGTTTTTCGGTCAAATCTGCTCTTTCGTGATAGATGTCCAAAAGGAAGAGGGTGAGTGCGAGATCCTCAAGGAGTAAAAACTAGGTATTTGAAAAAGGTAGTGGTACTGTTAAATCGGATAGATCGTGACCACAGAAAACCACAGGCCCAAGCTGTACCACACTTTACCCCTACTCGGTGGCCAAACCCCTATTAGAACTATTGGGAGCCTGCGTCAGTCTTGTCTATGATATCAATTCAAAATTTGAACTCCTAAATTTCTGCTTGTGCCTTACCTTCTCTCTTGTATGAAAACTAATTTCAGATGAATCTCCTTGCTCAAAGGATCATACGATCTCAAAACAATAATGGGCTCTGCATTGCTCTTGTCAATTACCTCTCTCCCTTTTGCCTTGTAATGTTGTACTTAATTAATTGCTATTTGATTATGTATCATCGATGCACTTTTGAGCTTCATTATCCTCTGTTTCTTCCAATATTATTTGATCTATATTTACTCTTTACAAAATGTAGAATAATGGCAACGCTTATAAAGAATTTTCTTTGGGGAATTTATTGAATTGTCCTTCCATCAACATGGAGAAGGGCTTTGTCCAGCCGTGTTAACATGTAATGTAAGTTCATCCTTCTCAAGCCTTCAAACTTTGTTCTAGTATAGATTTGGATAGGCATCATTGCCTCCTTTGGTGTTTGCTTTCTTTGTTTACATCTGATTGGATGTTTGCAACAACTACCGATTTCAAATTGTAGTTGTAAAAACATGTTCCTTATGCGAGAACAAATCCATTTATTTGCTTATATAATTGTGAAACCTGTTATGTGTCTCCTTGTTTCTCTTTCAAAGTTGTATCTCTTCATGAGGCGAGAACTTTAGGGAAGATAGTGAGCCAAACCATCTTGAGGACAATGAGATGATCCCAAGGTCCTGCCTTGATGAAGACAGTGAGTTGAAGCTACTCACGGCAGGTGTGAGACAACCTCTGCAGCCATTGCCTCAATCAGTTCGACTTCTTCAGTCTCAACTTAAAGCGGAAAGGCTTGCTTTAGCTCAGCTCCGACTTGAAGTCAAAGATGCAATGAAGATGTCAGAGGACTGCCGTGCGCACCATCATACCTTCAATCTAGTGTTGATGCATCTATCGTTGACACAACTGAGGTCTACTCAGCTTCTTCAGCTGTTTGGGGGCCCGGCACTGGCGGGCCTAGTGCCTTACGAAGTGCTCTCGGTTTTGTATATTCTTTTGTCGGTAGCGTTTATTTGCCTTTGGTGGCAAACTTTGATGCCCAGTGGATGTAATATGTGTGATAGCCGTGATAGCCTAGCATAAGTTGCTTGCTTATTTATTTCCTTGTTGTCTTGTTTATTTGTTTGCTTGTAATCATTGCAGTTCTTTTTTCCGCGGTTTGCTAGTGGCTGCAGTAACCTATTTTTTTAAAACTAGGCCACAATAACCATGGGCTAATATTTACTGTAGTGACACTGGGCCTCCTACAGGCCATAGAAACAGTGGGCCTTCTACAGGCCATAGAAACAGTGGGCCTTATACGGGCCATAGAAACAATGGGCCTTCTACGGGCCGTAGAAACAATGGGCCTTCTACGGGCCGTATCATCAATGGGTCTTATACGGGCAGTATGATCGATTGGCCAAACATGGGCCAATAACAGGCCGCATTATGGCCGTAAACGGGCTAGAGTTGGAATCGTCCGTTCATGAGCCGACCATAACGGGCCATCGTTAATAGGCCGTATTTCATGACGCTATGAAAACGACCCAACGTGTTAACGGACCACAAACGGGCGGCTGTAACCCGCGGGCTGAATTTGGCCCATAAGCGAAAATAGCGATGTGGCCGTAAGTAAGCGAATGCTAGAAATGAGCCCAAGAATAAATGGGCTGTGAGAAGGCGAAAGATAACATGGGTTTGGACACATTAGCGGAATAACGGGCCCTTAATGGGTATAAAGTGATACCTTTGTTCATTACGGGCGGTTTCACCATGGGCCGTTAATGGGTGTAAAGTGATGCCTTTGTTCATTACGGGCGATTTCACCACGGGCGTTAATAGGCCAAGAGTTACATAGGGCCTCATATTTGAAAGGCGTCATGGGCCATACATGGGCGGAAGTGAAAGCAATTTGGAATCATATTGGGTGGCCGGATGGCGCTCTTGGGCCTAATTGAGATAGGGCGTAACAGGCCTTGGGTTAGCGGGCCGTAAATGGGCTATATCTTGAGCAGTACATTAACGAGCTTTACATGGGCGACCCACCACCTTTTGACCAAGTCAAGCGGGCGGCCTTTTCATAGGAATGGGCCTCTGTTGGGCCGTGCCACTGTCGACGTATCATAGGCGTATACATCCAATGAGTGGATGACAGTTGTCCCAGCGGTGAGCCGACACGTGTTTCCACCAGCCAAAGATGATTTTACACATGGAAAATCCCCATTGGTCGGTACATTGTTAACAGGGTTATCGGATCAAAACCCGACCCGATAGCTTAACGGCATTCCGTTACGGTGGATGCCACGTGTCGGTCACCCTTGACGAAAGCACTTACGTGACGCGATTTATCGTCATGGAAGTGGACACTTCCATGATGATAATTTTGGTAATGTCATGGAACACTTCTATGAAAGCACAGGTATGACTATCTTGATTCTGTCATAAATTTGTCATGGATGTACATGCATGACAAAAAACGCGACCTACTGTGACAAACATGTATCATCACGGAAGTGTATTTTTTTGTAGTGCATGTGAGGAATAAATCGAATTTGGCTGTACTAAATACATGAGAAACAAATACAACTGCTATATTTCCAAGTTGTTAAGCATGCTATGTTTGGTTAAGTGTCTGATCTTCTATTAGGAGTATGTTATATTGTGCAATGTGGTGCTCAGTTAACCTTTGGTTCATTTGTTGTGGTGTTTACTTAACTGCTTGGTTCAATTCTGCAATGTGATGTTCAATTGTTGTGGCTACATTCTCTTATTGTATACCATGTGAGGAATAAATCGAATTTGGCTGTACTAAATACATGAGAAACAAATACAATTTGCTATATTTCCAAGTTGTTAAGCATGCTTGGTTTGGTTCACTGTCTGATCTTCTATTAGGAGTATGTTATATTGTGCAAGGTGCTCTGTTAACGTTTGGTTCATTTGTTGTGGTGTTTAGTTAACTGCTTGGTTCAATTACATGTGCGATGTTCAATTCTTTGTGGCTGCATTCTCTTATTGTATACCATGTGAGGAATAAATCGAATTTGGCTGTACTAAATACATGAGAAACAAATACAATTGCTATATTTCCAAGTTGTTAAGCATGCTTGGTTTGGTTAAATGTCCGATCTTCTATTAGGAGTATGTTATATTGTGCAATGTGGTGCTTTCGATTAACGTTTGGTTCATTTGTTGTGGTGTTTAGTTAACTGCTTGGTTCAATGCAATGCGATGTTCAATTGTTGTGGCTGCATTCTGTTATTGTATACCATGTGAGGAATAAATCGAATTTGGCTGCACTTAATACATGAGAAATAGATGCAAGTGCTATATTTTCTAGTTCCTAATCATGCTTGATTTGGATAAATGGATTTTCCATGTGGCTTGAATTTGGCTACACCATCGCGGTATTCTTGCCGCCGGAGCCCTTTGCGCTTGCCTGACTGCTTTGTCAGCGCGTGGTCTTGTGACGCCTGCTACCCAGCGTGCCACGCCCACCTTTCGGCCACCAGCATGACCTCTGCTCGTGGTGCCCGGTGCCTCTACAGCGTGCCCTTGGCGGCAGCAGCTGAGGCAGGCTGCGCCTGCAGCAATGGGGCCGACCCTTAAAAAAAACTAAAGATAAGATACATAAAAATAATAAATAAAAGAATTAATTAGTGAAATAGTTAATTAGTGGATTAGTTAATCTAATTAATAAAATCACACTGGCTGGTGGACCCCCAATCTATATTATCTTAACTAGCTAATTAAAACTCCTATTAATAAAACACCCTATAACACCTGGGTCCCACTCCCTTGTTGACTGGTCAACATTCACCTTTGACTTGTTGACTGCATGCTAACTCAGCCTCTGGGCCCCACCTGTCATACTCAGTGGTAGCTGTTGTTAGGTATAAAAGAATATTCCACTGTTTCAATTCGAATTAATTTAAATCAGGAATTTCCAGAATATTCTTAAAACTTCGGAAAATTAGAGAAAATAAACCGTAGCTCGGACGAAAAAGATTTCTACATGAAACTTGCTCAGAACGATGAGACGAATCCGGTTATGCAGCCCGTTCGTCTGCCACACGTCCCTAGCATAGCAAACACACAACTTTCCCCCTTCGGTTCATCTGTCCGAAAGCGCGGAACTCCGGGGATACTTTCCCGGATGTTTCCCCCCTTCCCCGGTATCACCTCCTACTGCGTTAGGGCACACCTGGCACCGTTACTTGTATTTTCATGCATTGATACACATCTGTTTGCATTGTATTCATTGTTTCTTCCCCCTCTTCTCTCCGATAGACTACGAGACAGACGTCGCTGCTACCCAGTACGACTACGGTGTTGACGACCCCTCCTTCTCGGCTGAGCTTCCAGGCAAGCCTCCCCCTTGATCACCAGATATCGCCTATTCCTTCTCTCTACTGCTTGCATTAGAATAGTGTAGCATGTTACTGCTTTCGGTTAATCCTATTCTGCTGCATAGCCTGTCATTGTTGCTACAATTGTTGATACCTTTACCGCTATCCTAATGCTTAGTATAGGATGCTAGTGTTCCATCGGTGGCCCTACACTCTTGTCCGTGCGCCATGCTATACTCTTTGGGCCATGATCACTTGGGAGGTGATCACGGGCATATGCTATATACTTTACATTGTTACATTACTTATGATACTGTTCCGAGATGGGGGCTAAAGGGGCAGGTCGCTCCATCCCGGTAGAGGTGGGCCTGGGTTCCTGACGGCCCCTGACTATTACTTTATGGCGGAGCGACAGGGCAGGTTGAGACCACCTAGGAGAGAGGCGGGCCTGGCCCTGGTCGGCGTTCGTGATTACTTTAAAATAACACGTTTAACGAGTTCTTGGTATTTGATATGAGTCTGGCCAATGGCCTATACGCACTAACCAACTACGCGGGATCATTTATGGGCACTCGACGTCGTGGTATTAGCGGAAGCCTTCTTGACGTCAGCGACTGAGCGACGCGCGCCGGATTGGACCGTAAGCTTGCTGTTGGTGTCAAAACCGGCGGATCTCGGCTAGGGGGTCCCGAACTGTGCGTCTAGGCGGATGGTAACAGGAGACAAGGGACACGATGTTTTTACCCAGGTTCGGGCCCTCTCGATGGAGGTAATACCCTACTCCTGCTTGATTAATATTGATGATATGGGTAGTACAAGAGTAGATCTACCACGAGATCAGAGAGGCAAACCCTAGAAACTAGCCTATGGTATGATTGTTGTTCGTCCTACGGACTAAAACCCTTCCGGTTTATATAGACACCGGATAGGTTAGGGTTACACAGAGTCGGTTACAATGGTAGGAGATCTACATATCCGTATCGCCAAGCTTGCCTTCCACGCCAAGGAAAGTCCCATCCGGACACGGGACGAAGTCTTCAATCTTGTATCTTCATAGTCTTGGAGTCCGACCGTGATGATAGTTCGGCTATCCGGACACCCCCTAGTCTAGGACTCCCTCAGTAGCCCCTGAAGCAGGCTTCAATGACGACGAGTCCGACGCGCATATTGTCTTCGGCATTGAAAGGCGGGTTCCTCTTCCGAATACTTCATAGAAGGTTTTGAACACCAGGATAGTGTCCGGCTCTGCAAAACAAGTTCCACATACCACCGTAGAGAGAATAACTTTTGCATAGATCTGCTTTGGCGTATTCAGCGGTGTGACATCACACCACAGCCAGTGCCTTTATATGAATCATTTTCTTTGTTCCACCTCGGTAGCATTTAGCGAGGAGGTTTCCTGGCACGTCTTATCAAAGCATAGATCGTGCCCCCTTATTCCGGGATTCTCATCAATACAGACGTGGGTAACCCATCCGCGCCATTGATTACGACGCTTGGGAGATAAGCGAGTTTTACCAGGCTGGTGGGGGACGCATAGCTTCGTCCGTCCATATAAGGGGATAAGGATCCACCTTTTCACCTACGCCTTCTTCCTCCTTTGCTCATCCATTTTCGCGCACTCGAGCTCCAGCGCCCAAGTCCGCACCCCACCTCAACCTTCTCCAACTATGTCCGGAGGCGGGAGGCAGGTGGATGGCCTCCTCCGTCACTGAGGGGCACATCACAAAGCTGCGGGAGGCCAGATACTTGTCCGGCAACATCAGCACCGGGCTGCCCGACACGGGCAGCTCATTCCAACCCAGGCCCCATGAGAGGCGGTGTTTCTCCCCACTTCCTCCATGGACTAGGTTTTCCACTTCACCCATTTGTCCGGGGCTCATGTTCTACTACGGCCTGGACTTCCACGACCTGGCCCCAATTTCATCGTCGTGCGAGGCCTTCCTGCATCCAGCCCCACTTCGCTTATGGCTGAAGATCTTCAACGTCAGGCCGAAGGTAGTGGGCGGCCGTCAAGCGGAGTGCGGAGGCGCCATGGTTGGCAAGATGGCCAAAGTCCATTGGCTCGAGGGCTCCTTCGTGGACACAATAAAGGGGTGGCAATCGGGGTGGTTCTATATCACCTAGCCGCGCAACCCCAAATGGGCGGCGGCCCCCTAATTCAGATCTGGCTTCCCCCACACGGCTCTCGTCATGGAAAGAGACGGGCCTGACGTGGGGGAATTCGAACGAGCTATCCGGACTCCAAACATGCATCCCTAAACACGGTGGACAAGAATCTCGGGCTTGTCAACGTAATCCAGTGATGCTCATCCGCCGGATTCTCCCATGCCAACAACGGGCCTTTAAATTGTGGGAGTTCGATCCGACAAAGACCCAACTCTGAAAAGGCTCTTCGACACTACGTACGAAGATGCCTGGAAGGTGCTGTTCAAGGGCGCCAAGGCTCCCACATCCACTACCGAAGATCGCGGATTCAGCTCCAGCGTCAAGCCAGCGAGGTGAGTTATTTTTCATAGTTTGACTCTATGCGGGATCTAAAACTCCCTAACCTTTAACAGGACTGGCTGAAGACGTCCGAACAGGTTAACTGTCCGGCTCCTTTGCCACAAGACCCAGCGGACGCCCGATTGATGGGGCTGCTAGCTCCGTTACCTCATGTGGTGCCGGAGAAGAAGGCCAAGAAGGAGGCAACGGGAACTCGAAGGAGCTCCCGACGCTTTGGTCTTTGTCGGATTCAAGCAGAATCTTCTCACGAGAATGAGGAGGAGGAAAAAGCCTCTCCCCAGCCGGGGAGGAGAGGAAAGGAAGGCCGCCCCAACCGGGAGGCCGGAGGGTCCAAGAAGGGAAGGACCCTTCCTCCGGACTTGTCCACCAACGTCGACAACGACGAGGAGGAGTGGCCGACAAGGGCCAAGCCCCTGGCGAGATCGTAAGTGTCCGGATACCCATGGCTTTTTTATTGCATAGTGTTCTCTAATGCCGAACAATCATGCAGCCCGCCCAAGGGCGAGTTCGCCGCTTCGTCGAGCGGGTCCACGAGTTCGTCGGAAATGGAGAGTACTTCACTTCCGGCCGCCTCGCCGCCTCATGCCAGACGGCCAAGGTGGTGCTCAAGGGGGCCTGGTCAAGGGAGGTGGCACGAGGCGCCGCAAGGCAACCTCCGGACTCGGCGGCGTGGGGCGAGACCCCGGGGCTCTAAGCCCGACCCTCGTCCGGACTCCATGCCGGAACCTTGGCTGATTCCGAGTCCGGCAAGCTGTCCTTCGTAGGAAGGGTAAGGCGCCGTGTCTTCCGTCCTACGGAGGCACGAGATAGCATCTTGAGGCGCTTAACAAGCGCCTCCATCGAGGAGGAGCACCGCCTGTTATGAGTGTGGTGATCGAGAAGATTCGATCCGCCAAGAGCGGCCGACTGAAGCCTGTATCAGCCTTCTAACAGGCTTTGAGGTAAGTTTAGAATATGTAAAAATATTACCGCATAGGCGGTAGCCTGATGCTTAGTTCGATTGTTGGAAAGAAAAGCGGACTAAGGATCTAAAAAGATATACGCAGGAGTCTAACATAAGTATGCCAATATGGGAATGCAGGCTGCGCTGCTGACCTCTGTCGCACTGACTGCGGAGGTCAATGCATTGAAGCAGAACCTCGAGCGGTCCGAGAACGAGCTCGGCCTTGCCAAGAAGCAGCTCGAGGACAAGGAAGGTAAGTAATACCTTATTAAATAAATACCTTATAGAAAGGTTTCGGTTGCGAAAAATAACAGGAATAACATGGGTACTGCGGGCCCACGAACGAGGTGGCGACCACAGAAGGAAGCGGTGTACGTGGCGAAAGCAAAGCGGCCATGAACGCACCGAGCGAGAGAAGGGAAGGCGCAATGGCGGAGGTGCGGCAAGAGCTCGAGGCTCTCGTGAAAAACACGAGGGTTTGGAGCATGACTCGAAGACCCGAGAGTCCGAGCTTGCCTCGGCTCTTGAGAGTGCCAAAGCTGCTAAGGCTGAGGCCCAAAAAGCCCTCCAAGAAATGGAATCATTAAAGAAGATAGCGGCGGGTAAGGCATTCTTTATGCAAAGCAAGCATGTGAAAGTGAATTACCTGTTACTTACCCGGATTCGGAGCTCTCCAGGAGCATTAGCAGATCTGCCCGTGGTGTATACGATCTTTGCCGCATTCTACCAGCGCCAAGGAGGGGAGCTCGGCGGAGAAGGTGTTCTGGTCTCGATATCTGAGGCCGGACATCCGTGCCCCTAAGCGACCAGCTGAAGCAGCTGGTCGAGCTCCACATGGTCTCCTAGCAGGCCTTGAAGCGCCTCTTTGTTGGTTTGTGGCCATTGGAAGCCATGATTGGGAGCTTCTTTGGGCTAGTGCGGCTGGTGGGCCTTTGTCCACGAATTGAAGTCATCAAAGCGCTCAAATCTGCATTGAAGGTGCCCGTCGGCCTTGCCCGTGCTAAAGTGCACTTTGGGGCAAGCTGGACGCGGAGAAGCTTGTGACAGACAGACCCTTTGAAGGGCAAGGAGCATCATGCGCCGAAATGTACAATGAGGGCCTCTGAAGGGTGCCCGCCGTATATAGCGGATGAGTGCTCCAAAGATGTAATTTTTGAATAGACTCGCATTTGTTATCCTCACGCTGAAAACTTATTCATATGCGCTAAGCAACGCTTGTTAATTTAAAATATTACCTTACATGCGGCCGTTTATCAAATTTGAGAGATGGAAAGTCGTTGGCTTCACCCCATGCCACAGTCTTTGGGGTGTTCGGGATAAACTTGAGCACTCTTGTTCCCATTCTTGGGTCCATCTAGGGAGGCACTCAACGCAACGAACAATGCAACCGGACTTATAGTGCTTGAACACTCTCACTTAGCCATAGAATTCTATAATTTTAAATTTCGGCGAAGCCCCTAGTATTCGGAAGACCGAGTTCGGGGAGCTATCCACGCCTTGGCCGGACAATGTCGGTTCCTCGCTCTAAGCGGCATAAGTCTTTAGGGAACCGAAAAAACCTCTCGAACAGCGACCGGCTCTCGCCCTATCATGACGGTCAGTTTTAGCTTTCTCCACTGAGGTGTTCAACCCAGCTCAACTGGGGCACAATCGCAGTGGTTCTCCTAGTGCTACCTTAGCCGATATATAACGGAACGTAAGGTACCAAAACATAGGAGCACAGCAAACCCAAATATTGACCCAAGACATGATTGAACCGATGCATATAATGCTATAAGTTCGGTGCCGCACTTGTAAAAGTGTTCGGACTTATCACACCATACTTTTGGGGTACTTAAGCCCCTGGTGTATTGGCCGTACCAAAGTGTACGGGTGCAACATGTCATGAAATGAACATATATATAGATAAAGACAGGAGTGCAATAATAGGCAAAAGTTATGTATTGTTTATTCTAAAAGGTACTGCAATGAAAGCAGAACGATAGAAATAGTGCGATAAGCAAGGGATGGGACTATCTAACATGTCCCCCTCCAGGGGTAAGCTGCGGGATGGTATGTAAAACAGGTATAATGCTCGTAATAGAGACCACCTGAATACTCGACGTAGCTTTCTGCTTCCCTGGCTGTTGCATCGTGAGTTTGGCGATTGTAGTGCCGGATAGGACTTCTGGAAAACGGAGTCCTTAAAGTAAGAAAAAGGAAGAAAAAGAAAAAGAAAAAGAAAGACACAATCGGGAGCCCCTGGTGTGGTTGAGCCGCATTCTGGGCGTGCCGTGGTCGTGCCCCTCCCCTTATGCCCATGGTATCTCTAGAGCGTAGTTATATGCCAGCGTAATCTTGGCTTCAGCGATTTCGCGAGGGCTGGGGTTGGGGCGGATTGCTCTGGCGATGCTTGAATCGTGCGAGGCGGTCTTGTTGTAGGTTACTCTGGGCACGCTTGGCGGTGTCCGGACGGCTTAGTGGCGGACTCGAGAATTGCTGTGAGAGGCTGCTTTGCACCTCTGCGCGAGAACGCCGTGTGCTCCTCCGTTCGGAGAAGGCGTTCGGTGTTTCCATTGACCGTGATTACTCCTCAAGGGCCTGGCATCTTGAGCTTGAGGTATCGTAGTGTGGCACCGCATTGAACTTTGCAAATGCGGTTCGTCCGAAAGCGATGCATGATAGCCATTGCGGAATGGGACTATGTCGAAGATTAACTCTTCGCCGGAAGTTATCTGGGGATCCGAAGACCACTTGAGTGTAAGCGAGCCCGTACAATTGGCCTCTACACCCGGTATGGCGCCTTTAAAGGTCGTCTTTGTAGGTTTAATCCTTGAGGGGTCTATGCCCATTTTGCGCCTTGTATCACGATAAAGCGAGTTCAGGCTGCTACCGTAAATCCATCGGGATTCTGGTGAGGTGAAATCCGTCAATAATTGGGTCAAGAACCAATGCGGCAAAACCGCCGTGACGGATGCTAGTGGGGTGGTCCCTTCGATCGAAGGTGATCGGGCAGGAAGACCATGGGTTGAACTTTGGGGCGACTGGCTCCATCGCATATACGTCCCTTAGCGCACGCTTCCGCTCCCTTTTGGGTATATGGGTTGCGTATATCATGTTCACCATCCGCACTTGTGTGGGAAAGCCCTTCTGTCCTCTATTGTTCAGCGGCCGGGGCTCTTCCTCGTCATCGCTATGCAGCCCCTTGTCATTGAGTTCGGCACTTAACTTGCCTGCTTGCTTGAACACCCAACTATCCTTGTTGGTGTGATTGGCTGGTTTTTCAGGGGTGCCATGTATCCGCTGGCGATCGAGTATTCGGTCCAAGTTGGACGGGCCCTGGGTATTTCTTTTGAATGGCTTATTCCGCTGATCGGGTTTAGAGCCTCTGAATCCGGCATTGACTGCCGTATCTTCAACATTATCGCTGTTAATGCGGCGCTTGTTCTTGTTGCGACACGACCTGCCATTGCTGTCCTTGGTATCCGAACTATCAGGGTGTTTGGCCAAGTTGTTGCTTGAGCTAATAACTGTCCTCTCCCGCGCAAAAGCGGGTCATGAGTGTTGTGAGGGCTGCCATGGATTTCGGCTTTTCCTGTCCTAGCTGTCGGGCAAGCCATTCGTCGCAGATGTTATGTTTGAAGGCTGCAAGGGCCTCCGCATCCGGACAGTCAACGATTTGATTTTTCTTTGTTAGGAACCGTGTCCAAAATTATGCGGCCGATTCTTACGGTTGCTGAATTATATGGCTAAGGTCATTGGCGTCTGGTGGTCGCACATATGTGCCCTGGAAGTTATCAAGGAATGCGGCTTCCAGGTCCTCCCGACAAGCAATTGATTCTGCTGGCAAGCCGTTGAGCCAATGCCGAGCTGGTCCTTTAAGCTTGAGTGGGAGGTATTTGATGGCATGTAGATCATCACCGCGGGCCATGTGGATATGGAGGAGATAGTCCTCGATCCGGACCGCAGGATCTGTGGTACCATCGTATGATTCGATGTTTACGGGTTTAAAGCCCTCGGGATTTGATGATCCATTACTTCATCTGTGAAGCATAGTGGGTGTCTTGGCGCCTCTGTATTGGTCTATATCACGGCGTAGCTCATATGAGCTTTGTCTCTTGTGTTCGGCCCGGCGGTTTCTTTGTATCCGTGACGGTAATCATCCCGAGTCCTTGAGGCGCCACGCGATCCGTAGATCGATCTTGTATGTTTTGCCTTATCCTCCAATATATCTCACAAGTCCGTGAGTTTTCCCATGTCTTAGTACTTTTTGGCGGCGTCGGGTGCGGCTTGAGCGGAGGCCGAGAGGCTTCTACATCGCTGACCACGGGGTGGCCGGTCTGCCATGTCGTGCGCTAGTGACTTAGGTGCTTCCTCCTCTGATCGAGGCAATGGCCTGCGTTTGGGGTAGCTTTTGGAGGGGCGCTCGAGTTCATACTCTTCGGCTGCAAGGACTTCAGTCCATCTATCAGCTAGCAGGTCTTGGTCAGCTCTAAGCTGTTGCTGGTTTTTCTTGAGGCTGCTTGCCGTGGCTATAAGCCTGCGTTTGAAACGCAGCTCATTGGCCGGGATCCTCAGGCACGACAAATTCATCGTCGTCGAGGCTTGCCTCATCTTGAGGAGGAGGCACATAATTATCGTCCTCGACCTCTCTTTACTGCCGCCTTGTCGTGCGAACTTGCTTCTCCCTCCTCTGCTACCGAGTCCTGCTGGAGGGGTCGTCTTCGACATTGTCCGGGTGTTATTATCTCCCGTGCGGAATCACCGTTTTCTTTGTGGCGGGATTTAGAGCGGCGCCACGGTGACGTCGGAGCTTCGGGTGCTTCTTGGAGGGGTCATCCTCCATTGTTCCATCGCCGTTCCCATCTTTTGGGATGTCCACCATGTATATGTCGTATGACGAGGTGCCTTCCAGTGCCCTATAGGCGCTGGGTCTTGGTCGTCTCCGGCATCGTCGTCCATACCGTCGATGTCTTGGTCGAAGTCGAGCATGTCGGTTAAATCATCGGAGTGGCTACAAAGTGGGTGGTGGGTGGGCGTTGAATTTCTTCGTCGTCCGCATCCCAACCTTCCTGACCGTAGTCCGGCCAGGGCTCTCCAGATAAAGAGAGAGACTTTAGTGAATTCAGGATGTCGCCAAAGGGCGAGTACTGAAAGATGTCTGCGGCGATGAACTCCATGACCGGTGCCCAATCGGATTCGATTGGCAGGGGCGCGGAGGGTTCGGAGTCCGGAGAGGAGTCCGACACCCTGGAGTCAAGGTCTTCGCAAAGGACAAGGATGGAGTTCGGCTCAATCGCCGTAGAGATCATAGCCCCCGAGGCGGTGTCCAACCACTCATCCTCGATCGGGGAATCCGGCTCCGGATTAAGGGTTGGAGCGGATCTTTGGTGCGGCCTCGAGGCAGCCTTTGTTGGCAGTGAGCTAGATCATACCCATCGAGACGGTCACGGCACGCTCGGCTGTGGCTCAATTCCGTCGTAGATCAAGTCTCCGCGGACATCGGCCGTATAGTTCAAACTTCCAAATCGGACCTGTTGGCCTGGGTCGTAGCTTTCGATTTGCTCGGATGGCTGCTTAATTGGCCCGCAGCAAAGCCGCCGAATCTGAAGATCTGTCCGGTGAGAAAAGTCTCACCTGGACCGCGTCGTTGTTGATGATCGAAGGAGCCATCGGGCCTATCGGTGACAAATACGGAGGAACTCTCAATGAAAGCACCAATGTCGGTGTCAAAACCGGCGGATCTCGGGTAGGGGGTCCCGAACTGTGCGTCTAGGCAGATGGTAACAGGAGACGAGGGACACAATGTTTTTACCCAGGGTTGGGCCCTCTCGATGGAGGTAATACCCTACTCCTGCTTGATTAATATTGATGATATGGGTAGTACAAGAGTAGATCTACCACGAGATCAGAGAGGCTAAACCCTAGAAGCTATCCTATGGTATGATTGTTGTTCGTCCTACGGACTAAAACCCTTCCGGCTTATATAGACACCGGATAGGTTAGGGTTACACGGAGTCGGTTACAATGGTAGGAGATCTACATATCCGTATCGCCAAGCTTTCCTTCCACGCCAAGGAAAGTCCCATCCGGACACGGGACGAAGTCTTCAATCTTGTATCTTCATAGTCTTGGAGTCCGGCCGTGATGATAGTTCGGCTATCCGGACACCCCCTAGTCCAGGACTCCCTCACTTGCGCTTGTATGAAGGGGGCAAGGTCTGCTTCCGGCCGCGTTCGCAACATGCAGGTGTGCAATGGGTGATGGGCCCAGACCCCTGCGTGCATAGGATTTAGATCGTCGTGTTGACCTCTCTGTTGGGCCTAGGTAGGGCTGCGACGTGTTGATCTTCTGAGGCCGGGCATGACCCAAGAAAGTGTGTCCAGCCAAAGGGGATCGAGCGTGTTGGGTAATGTGGTGCACCTCTACAGGGAAGTTTATCTATTCGAATAGCCGCGATCTTTGGTAACAGGACGACCCGGAGTTGTACCTTGACCTTATGACAACAAGAACCGGATACTTAATAAAACACACCCTTCCAAGTGCCAGATATAACCCGGTGATCGCTCTCACACAGGGCGACGAGGGGAGGATCGCCGGGTAGGATTATGCTATGCGATGATACTTGGTGAACTTACCATCTACTCTCTTCTACATCTTTGCAACATGGAGGCTGCCAGCAGCGTAGTCTTTGACAGGACTAGCTATCCCCCTCTTATTCTGGCATTCTGCAGTTCAGTCCACCGATATTGCCCCTTTACACAAATACCCATGCATATGTAGTGTAGATCCTTGCTTGCGAGTACTTTGGATGAGTACTCACGGTTGCTTTTCTCCCTCTTTTCCCCCTTTCCCTTCTACCTGGTTGTCGCAACCAGATCTTTGGAGCTCAGGGCGAGCGCCCACGATCGGCAGCGACTCCAACTACACCAGAGGTTCCTACTACTACGTTCAGGCCGTTGGCGACGACCAGGAGTAGTTTAGGAGGATCCCAGGAAGGAGGCCTGCGCCTCTTTCGATCTGTATCCCAGTTTGTGTTAGCCATCTTATGGAAACTTGTTTAACTTATGTCTATACTCAGATATTGTTGTTTCCACTGACTAGTATGTGATCAAACATTTGTATTCGAGCCCTCGAGGCCCCTCACTTGCATTATGATGGTTGTATGACCTATTTTATTTTTAGAGTTGTGTTGTGATATCTTCCCGTGAGTCCCTGATCTTGATCATACACGTTTGCGTGTATGATTAGTGTACTATTGAATCGGGGGCGTCACAAGTTGGTATCAGAGCCGACTACCTGTAGGAATCCCCCTTCCACACTCCTTGGCCGAAGTCGAGTCTAGACATTGCAAAACTTTTGACTAACATGGTTGTGTGGCTTACGAATACGCCGCCATTGGATAGTATTAGGATCTTTTATTCCTCGTCTATACTCTGGGACTCTGATCTCTCTTCTATTCTGGTTAAATGAATTTGGCTAACTCTAACACTAGGATCTCGTGATCACTTCTACCCGGAGAGCCCCTTGTTACTGATGACCACCTGCTGCACCAGAAGATTCCGAAGATACTCTATGATGTGCTCTCGAGACTATGTGCCATCGCTTTTGCAATTCGCTTCCATCGATAAATCCCTCTGGATAACTACTTACACCTATCGTTCATATTGTCATCCCAGTTGCTCTTGTTATTACAAGATGTCCTGAAATACTCTTCGATATTCTGAGAATTATTTATGCTTACTGCCCTGCAGTTCCTTGCCGCGTGAATACCCCTACGGATAATTACTGGCGCTTGACGAGTATCCATTCGTCCAAAGTTGTTCATGTGTTTCACAAAAATACATTCAAATACTACCCGATCTTCCGAAAATCCTGAGCAGCCTATTGCTCTTGAAATTCTTGCTTGCTTGCATTATGGTTAATCCCATAAGTCTCATAATCTTAATCGCATCCCTTGTCATTATCATTTTGAGTCTATTGATTCAATATGTTGCTAATGCTCGCAATCCTCAATCAGATCCTATAATTCATCCTTCCAGCTCAGACGTCATTTTAAACATGAGTTGGATCTCGACCAATCAAATTGCCATCGATTGTACCCCTAAGTCTACTCAACTTATCCATCCTTAATCAGAGCATTTGCTTCTGATCCCTTGATTTGGAAATCGCAATTCCTTTGCATTTGAGATATGAATTAGTTAGTTATTCCCATAATCTGATGCCTTTGCATTCTTTCTTCCTCTGTTGAGTATCGATACTCACGTCAGCTCCGTTATGGACCGCCAAACCCATTGCTGGGTTGTTATCCAATGGTATCATACACATTCAGATCTTGTGAGTTCTTTCCCTGATGCATAATGCTTTGACAACCATGCTCTACTTTCGAGCTTATGTTAATTACTCCTAAAAATTTGTGGTATATGTTTCTAAGATGCCCGGATGGATTAACCTATGCCTTCCTTAATCCCTGTGAACCCGAAAGTTTTCACGGGTCATACTCCTCTGGTAATTCACCAGGTAGGTTTTGACACTGAAATCATTTTTATCTAGAGCAGTGAATGAAAGGTTATGCATTGAAGAAGTGGGAGTCGACCTTGAACCTTGTGTTCATGCCGATGGGCATGATGTAGATCCTATCATGAAAGCTTCTTGTAATAATAACTATTTCCTTGATATAATATGCCTTGGTATCGGTAAATTGATCCTTTGCAATCGTGCTTCCGACCATATGTTCTTCTTTGATCCCATTTCTCGCGCAAGTTTAAGCACTTGTCTTTTGTGGATCAATCCCCCGGTCCAACCTCTACTTTGATCTGTCATCGAGTATTACCCCCTGGTAACTCGAGATTATCACGAAACTGCATAACTTCTTATGAGTTCTTCATCAAGTACTACATTCTCACTGATTCAATTTTTTCACGGGCTCTGGGTTATTAAACACTCAAAGACACCGATAACTGAATCGAGTTCGCATTGTGATTCAACAAGTATTAGAACTCTTCATTGCTTACAAATTTAATACTCGATCACATCATTCATAGCCTGATCGGCTATATCATTATCGTGCAACTTTTAATTGTGCTACCTGGTCCTTCTTCTCGAAGCACAATTTTTGATGATGAGCTAAGCTTATGTCAACTTTCCTCGTCATATCATTTTGCCTTGAACAACAAGCTTGATTCAGAGTGTGTGTCGTGCCCGTGGTTTCAATAACTTTTCGCTCCATCCTTCCTTTTGCTTGATGTCGTCGATGAGCGATAATATCTTCATGAAACCTCTTAATAAATGTGTCATGATCATCATCAACATTCTAAGCTCTTCAAGGATATTGATCGAATTCATGTTGAGAAATACCATCCTTGCCCTCAAGGAGTTGTGTTATCATTGGCCACTTTATTGCCTTCCCTCCAACACAAACTTGTTCGTGTTTTGTGTTGTACCTTGAGTTCCTTGCTGCCTAGCATTGTTCTTATTTACCTTGAAATACTGCCACCTTTTATGTCAAGAATGTCGTGGTAATTTCACCACCACTTAAGAATTCTTGGTATGGTGAAACTTTTCACCATCTCCATTCTTCTTGGGTCCTCGTGTTGATTCCAACCGGGGTACCAACAAGTGAGCGGTGCTGTTTGGATTCTGCCCTTCTAGCAACCCTATCACTTTGAAGTTAATGGTTGGTCGTTCATTCTTAGACTATTGATTATTGAAACATCATTCCGACGTTGGTCGTGCAACCCAGCCCATATTTCTGGTGCACCTTTCATCCAATGTTTAACTGTGTATGTTTTCCTCGAGCATACATCATTTTATCATTTGATCCGACAAATGTTATCTCCTTGTTCACATAACTGTGGAAATCCACCTTTTTGGAAATCTCGAGGATTGTCGCTAATTCCATCAGCTACCCCTCATCCTCTCCTTGATTTAATGATGAGCTCTTGTTTCGGAACTCGCTCCCATATTTCATTTCCCGAGAATCTTACATTGTCATCTCGTCAATTTGTGTTGCACCTTTTCTTCTCAGGTATCCTGAGTCTGAGTTATCCTGACACCAATCAGATCTGGATCTCGGTCAGATATGATGGTTGGAACATATTTCCAAGAGTTATAACGTTGGTCTTTATGTGACCCGGTAAGGTGATGTCGTGCCTAACACACCTGGCCGGAGGCCCTATTGTTATAGCTTCCTTTTTTAGCAAGATTAACCATTCTTCCATGAGGAAATTGTAAGACTTATTCTATAAGTTATTCCTGATGGATCCTTTGTGTGTATCCAAAGTTCGACCTTTGCTTGAAGACCATGTCAATGCTATCTCGAAGCATGTTTGTGGTACTCTGATTTTCAACAAGAACATTTGAAACCCAATGCTAAATGTTTCTTGCTCAATTATCCAAACACTGTTGTATGGGTAATGTCATTAAATTATCTCCCCTTACCTAAATGATTTTCTACTTCATATCCTGTCATGGATATCTTGCTCTGCTAGTCGTTGGGAAGGAAATACCCTTGGTATATGTGTCAAACACATTTTCCTTTCCATTATTCTGTTTGATCTGATGATCACATTTTCCTTTCCATTGATTTGTTTAGCCTTCCTTGTGATCCATATGATCTAAGCAGTAATATTCTTCTGCTTAAGTAAACACCTTGGTGTACAACCGTGTCGGTAAGACCCTGTTACATTTGTCGATAGCATTCTGGTAACCACCGATGGACGAGAACTTTGCCTATTGGTCCGCCTCGTTCAACGAGCAGGAAAATGGTTCTCTTCATCCCTCGCCCTTGGTACCAACGTTGTTGCCAACATAACTGGCATGCTACCCTCTGACATGCCTTGCTATCATGACCGTGCAAGATGTCAGTGCCCTTCCTACATTTAACCCACATGGTGGGCCCATAACCCATATTTCCACAAGATCAAAACCTGACTCTCCTGTACACCCTATTGCCAAAGTTATTCCTCACGCTTTACTTCGTATGTAATTCACGGGGCCACCTGCCTAGTTATCTAATCTGTTATCAGACGCAATACTTATTCCCATTGATGTGAACCCATTTCACACTTTGTTACAGGCATCGAACGATTGGCTGCCCGCTTGAAACTTCCCATGATACCTCCTTACTCTGCTCTCGATATTTTCTTAAGTTACAATTCGAGAGTTACTTTCCTCCATCCTCCCTGATGTTATCGACCAGATATTCAACCTTGCAGAGGTATGTTACCCCCCGGAATACCCACCCTTTATTCTTTCGTAAGTATGATGGGGTTCCCGAAGAAAGGATGCCGACTTCATCACGATGACTTGAAGAAGCGAAATGAAGACATCAACGTAATGGATCGACCTCTTCGGGAAGAGCAACCAAGACCGAGAAGATTCGTTAGAATCTCGTAACCAGACCTTTCCCCCATACTCCCCCTCTTAAATCTCGGGACAAGATTTCTTGTAGTGGAGGAGAATTGTGACGCCCGGATAGTTAAGCTACAGTGATCCTCCGATAATGATGCCACGTCCCCTCGGTTACTGTTGATAAACCCGCGTCAGTATGAAACCCAGTTCAAAATTTAAAATAAAAACAAACAACAAAAGTTTTCAAACAATAAAACAAAAATGTTCGGGTTGTGGCAAATATTCCATACTAAATATTGGTGAAGGAACGACACTTCTGTAAAGTATTTAAGTGCACTATATTAATTAAAACAGTAGCAAAAACGATTATTTAAATACCTTTTATAGTTAATAACATGTCAAACTAAGTTATTTGGGGACTAGACTTTTGTGACTATGGACTTAGTTGAGATACTAATTTAGATGCTAAGTGTATATTTTACTAAAACTAAAATAAAATGTAACTAAAATAAAACAGGAAATAATAAATAAAAAAACAAATGAAATGAAACAGAAAAAAGAAAAAGAGAGAGCCCCCCCCCCACTTGGCTAGGCCCAGCTGGCCGGCGAACCGGCCGGCCCAGCCGGCCCAACCGCATGTCTCCATAACCCCTTGGACCCCGAAACCCTAGCCCGGTCCACGACACTCCCCCCAAGACTTGCTCCTCTCCTCCCTTCCCCTATCATGATCGGGATCGGGGACATCGCCCCCGTCACCTGTCGCTGACCTCCACCACCCGGAACCCCCGCCGGAGCCGCCTCGCCGCCCGCAGTCGTCGGTGTCGCCTCCTCGTCTCCGTCGCTCGTCCTCATCCCCCTCCCAGCCGGACGCGGTCGATGCACGTCGCCCCGCCGCTGCACGACCACCTACTCGCGGGACCTCTCGTCATCATCCTCTTCCCCGTCGGACGCCAGCACGCCTCGGCGCCCCCTCTCCCCATCAACGCCGGTGAAGCCCCAGGCCTCTCCCCTTCTCTGCCTCACGCATCGCTCACGGTCACCGCACGCTAGACCACCCACGCGCGCGCGCGGTGAGCACACGTTAAGCCCTCGTAGCCGTGCTTCCCGCGACCGATTAAATCTGTCGTGCCCACTTGCGCCGTTTTCGTGCTCTCCCGAAGTTCGGCCACTACCATCGCCTCCACCGCGCCGCAGCCTGCAAGACGCTCCCGCCTCGGCGTCGCCGCGCCGTTTACGCCATCGCCCGGTAGCCGCCATCTGCCGGAGCCCTTTGTCATAGCCCCTTTCTTTGCAGCGTCTTCTGTGACAGCGCTACAGCGATACCAGCGCGCCCTGCTCGCTTGCCACCGCGCCGGCCTCTGCTCGTGGCCGTCGGTGCCTCTACGCCCGCGTGCCCTTGGTGAGCAGTAGCCTGGAGGCCGGCTGTGCCTCTGGCCAGTGGGGCCGGCCCTTAAAAAAACTAAAGATAAGATACATAAAATAATAAATAAAAGAACTAATTAGTGAAATAGTTAATTAGTGGATTAGTTAGTCTAATTAATCAAATCACGGTGTCTTGTGGACCCCCAATCTATATCATCTTAACTAGCTAATTAAAACTCATGTTAATAAAACACCCTATGACACCTAGGTCCCACTCCCTTGTTGACTGGTCAACATTGACCTTTGACTTGTTGACTGCATGCTGACTCAGCCTCTGGACCCCACCTGTCATACTCAGTGGTAGCTGTTGTTAGGTATAAAAGAATATTCCACTGTTTAAATTCGAATTAATTTAAATCAGGAATTTTCAGAATATTATTAAAACTTTGGAAAATTATAGAAAATAAACCGTAGCTCGGACGAAAAAGATTTCTACATGAAAGTTGCTCAGAACGATGAGACGAATTAGGTTATGCAGCCCGTTCGTCCGCCACACATCCCTAGCATAGCGAACATGCAACTTTCCCCCTCCAGTTCATCTGTCCGAAAACGCGAAACTCCGGGGATACTTTCCCGGATGTTTCCCCCTTCGCCGGTATCACCTCCTACTGCGTTAGGGCACACCTGGCACCGTTACTATTCTTGTCATGCATTGATACGCATCTGTTTACTTGTCTTGCGTTAGGGGACGACCAGTAGTAGTTTAGGAGGATCCCAGGCAGGAGGCATGCGCCTCTTTCGATCTGCATCCCAGTTTGTGCTAGCCATCTTATGGCAACTTGTTTAACTTATGTCTGTACTCAGATATTGTTGTTTCCGCTGACTCGTCTATGATCGAGCATTTGTATTCGAGCCCTCGAGGCCCCTGGCTTGTATTATGATGCTTGTATGACTTATTTTATTTTTAGAGTTGTGTTATGATATCTTCCTGTGAGTCCCTGATCTTGATCGTACACGTTTGCGTGTATGATTAGTGTACGATTGAATCGGGGGCGTCACACTGGTCGCCACCCATCTTGAAGCCGCATGATGCCATCGCCGCCATAACGACGCCCGATGGCGCTTGCCCGTGGTCACTGTGTTACTGCTGCTACTCCGCGGTCGCTCCGCCGTCGGCCGGGCCACTTTGGCTCCTGGCCCCGCTTGCGGCTCCCGCAATGGTTGCCGCCACTCGCCGACCCGTCTCCCTTCGCCGGCGCCATCCGGCCGGGATCGGCTCGCCTACTCGCCAGTGGCCTCCGTCGAGCCGCCCGTGGCGCTAACGACCTCCGCTTCGGTCGCCCGTCGGACGCCCACGCTTCTTTGCACCTCCCAACGCTGGCACCCGGTATGGCCCCTGGGGCCTATGACAAGGGGGGCCCCACGCCTAGAACATTTTTTTAGAAAAAGAACAAACAAAATATATAATTAATAATTAACTTAATTAATTAATTAACTACATGAATTAAGTTAACCTAATTAATCTATTAATTAAAGTAATTAACTTGGTTAGTTAGTTAACTTAATTAATTAATGACAGTAGGACCCACACGTCAGTTTCGCTAAGTGAACTGACTGTTTGACTGCTGAAATCACCCTGCCATCATGCTGACGTCATAATTGCATTTTCTAATTTAATTAATTCTGTTAATTCTAAAAATGATTTAAATCTTTAAAAATTAATATAAAATAATCCGAAACTCGGATGAAAATACTTTGTACATGAAAGTTGCTCAAAACGACGAGACGAATCCGGATACGTAGCTCGTTCGTCCACCACACATCCCTAGATAGCGAACACACAAATTTCCCCCTCTGCTTCATCTGTCCGAAAATGTGAAACACCGGGGATACTTTCCCGGATGTTTTCCCACTTTTGCCGGTATCACCTCCTACCGCATTAGGGCACACCTGGCACCGTTACTTGTCATGTCACGCATCGATATGCACCTGTTTGCATTGTATTCATTGTTTCTACCCCCTCTTCTCTCCGGTAGACTACGAGACTGACGCCACTGCTGGTGCCCCGATCGACTACGTTGTTGACGACCCCTCCTTGCCAGAGCAACCAGGCAAGCCCCCCCCCCCTGATCACCAGATATCGCCTATTACTTCTCTCTACTGCTTGCATTAGAGTAGTGTAGCATGCTACTGCTTTCGGTTAATCCTATTCTGCTGCATAGCCTGTCATTGTTGCTACAGTTTTTACCCTTACCTGCAATCCTAAATGCTTAGTATAGGATGCTAGTATTGCATCAGTCGCCCTACATTCTTGTCCGTCTGCCATGCAATACTATCGGGCCGTGATCACTCGGGAGGTGATCACGGGCATATACATACATACATACTATACAGGTGATGACTAAAGTCGGGTCAGCTCGTAGAGTACCCGCATGTGATTCAAGTGAAATTTGAAAGGGACAGGTGGCTCCATCCGGTAGTGGTGGGCACGAGTTCCCAAGGCCCCGGTAATACCTTCGGCGGAGCGACAAGGCAGGTTGAGACCACCTAGGAGAGAGGTGGGCCTGGCCCTGGTCGGCGTCCGCGGTTAAATCAATTAACACGCTTAACGAGATCTTGCTATTTGATCCGAGTCTGGCCACTGGCCTATATGCACTAACCAACTACGCGGGAACAGTTATTGGCTTTTCGGCGTCGTGGTATCGGTAAAACCTTCTTGATCGGCGGCGTCTTGTTGGGTTGGACCACGTAACGCAACTTCCTTTGTAATGGAGGTTGCTAGGTCTGCTCACCGTCCGCGTTCGCAACATGCAGGTGTGCAATGGGCGATGGGCCCAGTCCCTTGCACGCATAGGATTTAGACCAGCGTGCTGACCTCTCTGTTGTGCCTAGGTGGGACTGCGATGTGTTGATCTTCCGAGGCCGGGCATGACCCCAGAAAGTGTGTCCGGCCAAAGGAGATCGAGCGTGTTGGGTAATGTGGTGCACCCCAGCAGGGAAGTTTATCTATTTGAATAGATGTGATCCTCGGTAACAGGACGACCTGGAGTTGTACCTTGACCTTATGACAACTAGAACCGGATAATTAATAAAACACACCCTTCCAAGTGCCAGATATAACCCGGAGGGCGACGAGGGCAGGATCGCCGGGTATGATTATGCTATGCGATGATACTTGGTGAACTTACCATCTACTCTCTTCTACATGCTGCAAGATGGAGGCTGCCAGAAGCGTAATCTTCGACAAGACTCGCTATCCCCCTCTTATTCTGGCATTCTGCAGTTCAGTCCACTGACATTGCCCCTTTACACAAATACCCATGCATATGTAGTGTAGATCCTTGCTTGCGAGTACTTTGGGTGAGTACTCACGGTTGCTTTGCTTCCCCCTTTTTCTCCCTTTCTATACCTGGTTGTCGCAACTGGATCTTTGAGCCAGGGCGACGCCACCATCGGCATTTACTCCTACTACACCGGAGGTTCCTACTACTATGTGTAGGCCGCTGACAACGACCAGGAGTAGTTTAGGAGGATACCATGCAGGAGGCCTGCGCCTCTTTCGATATGTATCCCGGTTTGTGCTAGGCATCTTATGGCAACTTGTTTAACTTATGTCTGTACTCAGATATTGTTGCTTCCGCTGACTCGTCTATGATCGAGCACCTGTATTCGAGCCCTCGAGGCCCCTGGCTTGTATTATGATGCTTGTATGACTTATTTTATTTTTAGAGTTGTGTTTTGATATCTTCCCATGAGTCCCTGATCTTGCTCATACACGTTTGCGTGTATGATTAGTGTACGATTGAATCGGGGGCGTCATGCGTGCTTATCAATACTATCCCACCATCGTAGACAATCCTAAGAGGATCTTGTTCCCGTCTGTCAAACCTCAGGATGACCCGGCTATCCTCTCCATGTCCCGTTACATGACGGCCGAGTGTCTTCTTATTTCCAAATTAGTCAGAGACGCCATTAGAGCCAGGAGATTGCTTGGTTGTAGTCCTTCGTGTAGTGCATGTGCATCTGCTCTAGTATCATGCTTGTGTGTGCCTGTGTGGAGTAGTTTTGTAGCTTTTTTGTTGTGTGCTTTGTTGCAATAAATCATTTTCTCATGCTTCTTTATTTGAATCTTCGGTGTTACCCCCTTATGGACAATTTCTCATCAACTGACACCGGATCATAAGAAGTTGTGAGAAGTATAGATATACACCAAGGAACTCAGTTAAAAGCCATGATGTTTTCAGTTGACAGCATTGTATTGCAGACATCCGGTCTAAATACAAGAATATTCTGCTCAGATTTTCAGTAACAAGTACCCGTCAGAGATCCACCTTTATTGCAGCAATGATTAAACCAGCAAGAGAACAAAACTGGATCCAAGTCCAATAGTGCATTTCAAGTCAAAGGTATGGTTTGTACACAATGATTGATTCTGCCACGAGTTAGTTTTGAAGCATGCGACGCCCAGAAGTCAATCCGAATATGCAATAAATTCAGCAAGAAGGATGGTCAGACGATTCTTGTCATACAAGTAATCAACAGCCGGAACGACAAGAATATATATATATATATATATATATATATATATATTTCTCCACAATTTATCGGCGAAGAGTACAAGACACGTTTCCCCAGTCTGCATCAGTAAGGTATAAATGATTTCCATGCAAGATATCCAGTCTTCTCAATAAGATACTGCAAAAGCTTCTGGCATAAGGTACCGAGTCTTCCCCAGCAAGTCTTTAAGGGGGGAAGCTTATTAGGTATGCTATCCGGTCTTCCTCAGCACGATATCCCGGTGGCCTCCGACGCAAGTTGCCATGTCTTCTTCAGTACGGCACCAGTACAAGATACTAAACAATGAATTGTCAGCATATGACAGTGTTTCCCAAGAGTCAGATCTGCAACAGTTGGGACAGAAATAAGAATCAGTCAGAACAAAGGTATGCCTCGAGAATCAGATATTTCTTCATACAGAGAGTATGATGTCAAGTTCATGTAAGTCCCTCGCACAAGGAAGAATTCACGGTACGCATCCGACAACTGATACGTCTCCAACGTATCTATAATTTTTTATTGTTCCATGCTATTATATTACCCATCTAGGATGTTTTATATGCGTTTATATGCTATTTTATATGATTTTTGGGACTAACCTATTAACCCAGAGACCAGTGCCAGTTTCAGTTTTTTTCCTTGTTTTTGAGTATCGCAGAAAAGGAATACCAAACGGAGTCCAATTGTCCTGAAATTTCATGGAGATTATTTGGACCAGAAGAAGCCCATGGAGTATCGGAGATGGGCCATAAGAGTCCCAAGGCACCCACGAGGGTGGGGGCGCGGCCTACCCCCTAGGCGCGCCCCTACCTCGTGGCCCCCTCGGAGACCCCCCTGACTTGTTCCCGACGCTAACACCTCTTATATATACCCAAACTTCCAGAACATAACCTAGATCGGGAGTTCCGCCGCCACAAGCCTCTGTAGCCACCAAAAACCAATCGGGACCTGCTCCCAAGCACCTGTCGAGGGGGGGGGATCCCTCACCGTGGCCATCTTCATCATCCCGGCGCTCTCCATGATGAGGCAGAGTAGTTCACCCTCGGAAATTTGAGGGTATGTACCAAGTAGCTATGTGTTTGATATCTCTCTCTCTCATGTTCTTGATTTGGCAAAATCTTGATGTACCGCGAGCTTTGCTATTATAGTTGGATCTTATGATGTTTCTTCCCTCTACTCTCTTGTAATGGATAGAGTTCTCCCTTTGAAGTTATCTTATCAGATTGAGTCTTTAAGGATTTGAGAACACTTGATGTATGTCTTGCATGTGCTTATCTGTGGTGACAATGGGATATTCACGTGATCTACTTGATGTATGTTTTGGTGATCAACTTGCGGGTTCAGTGACCTTGTGAACTTATGCATAGGGTTTGGCACACGTTCTCGTCTTGACTCTCCGGTGGAAACTTTGGGGCACTCTTTGAAGTTCTTTGTGTTGGTTGAATAGATGAATCTGAGATTGTGTGATGCATATCGTATAATCATACCATAGATACTTGTGGTGACATTGGAGTATCTAGGTGACTTTACGGTTTTGGTTGATTTGTGTCTTAAGGTGTTATTCTAGTATGAACTCTAGGATAGATCGAACAGAAAGAATAGCTTCGTGTTATTTTACTACGGACTCTTGAATAGATCGATCAGAAAGGATAACTTTGAGGTGGTTTCATACCCTACAATAATCTCTTCATTTGTTCTCCGCTATTAGTGACTTTGGAGTGACTCTTTGTTGCATGTTGAGGGATAGTTATATGATCCAATTATGTTATTATTGTTGAGAGAACTTGCACTAGTGAAAGTATGAACCCTAGGCCTTGTTTCCTAGCATTGCAATACCGTTTTCGCTCACTTTTATCATTAGTTTCCTTGCTGTTTTTATATTTTCAGATTACAAAAACCTATATCTACCATCCATATTGCACTTGTATCACCGTCTCTTCGCGGAACTAGTGCACCTATCTGATTACCATTGTATTGGGTGTGTTGGGGACACAAGAGACTCTTTGTTATTTGGTTGCAGGGTTGTTTGAGAGAGACCATCTTTATCCTACGCCTCCCACGGATTGATAAACCTTAGGTCATCCACTTGAGGGAAATTTTCTACCGTCCTACAAACCTCTGCACTTGGAGGCCCAACAACTTTTAAAAGAAGAAGGTTGCATAGTAGACATCAAGCAATTTTTGGCGCTGTTGCCGGGGAGGTGAGTGCTTGAAGGTATATCTTTAGATCTTGCCATCGAATCTTTTAGTTTCTTGTGTTATCGCTAGTTTAGTTTATAAAAGAAAACTATAAAAAATGCAATTGAGGGTGCCTCATATGCTTCATCTTTTTAATGTCTTTCGTGAAAATAAGGATTCCGATAATTGTGCTCAAGTGCTAGAAGAAGAATGCATTAGAATGTTTGGCACTAAATATTTGAATGATGAGCATGATTGCAATGTTGTTAGTATGAATTCCTTGAATATCCATGATGCTAATGATATGCAAAGCCACAAGCTTGGGGAAGCTATGTTTGATGAGCAAATTTATTATGATGATAACATGCCTCCTATTTATGATGATTATATTGATGAATGTGGGTTTGGAAGAGTGTCAACTTTAGAATGTAATGATCCCACTATTTTGGAGGGTGTTGAACCTTATTGTGATAATTATGAAAGTGGATTTGGAGAGGTCATGACTTTATTTAGTGATGAATCCACTATTTCGGAAGAGGTTCCCATTGATTACGAGAATAAAGTTGCTATCTATGATTGTTATTGTGATGACATGTATGCTATAAAGAATAATGATAACCATGAAACTTGTCATCATGATTTTAGTTTTCGATTGGATTATGCCTCACATGATAGTTATTTTGTTGAGTTTGCTCCCACTATTATTCATGAGAAGAAATTTGCTTATGTGGAGAGTAATAAAAATTCTATGCTTGTAGATCATGAAAAGAATGCTTTATGTGATGGTTATATTGTTGAATTCATTCATGATGCTACTGAAAGTTATTATGAGGGAGGAATATATGCTTGTAGGAATTGCAATAATATCAAGTTTCCTCTCTATGTGCTTAAAGTTTTGAAGTTACGCTTGTTTTGCCTTCCTATGCTAGTTGATTATTGTTCCCATAAGATGTTTGCTCACAAAATCCCTATGCATAAGAAGTGGGTTAGACTTAAATGTGCTAGTCATATTCTTCATGATGCTCTCTTTATGTTCAATTCTTATCTTTTATGTGAGCATCATTGAAATCATCATGCCTAGCTAGGGGCGTTAAACGTTAGCGCTTGTTGGGAGGCAACCCAATTTTATTTTTGTTATTTGCTTTTTGTTCCTGTTTAGTAATAAATAATTCATATAGCCTCTGTTTATATGTGGTTTTATGTTTTAATTGGTGTTTGTGCCAAGTAGAACCTTTGGGAAGACTTGGATGAAGTCTTTGCGATCTTGCTGTAAAAAACAGAAACTTTTGCGCTCACAAGATTAGCTGCCATTTTTACTGGAGAGTGATTTTAGGTTGATTATTTTTGCAGATGATTAATAGATAAATTCCTCAGGTCCACCAATTTATTTAAGAATTTTTGGAGTTACAGAAGTATTTGAATGATACAGATTAGTACAGACTGTTCTGTTTTTGACAGATTCTGTTTTCATTGTGTTGTTTGCTTATTTTGATGAATCTATGAGTAGTATCGGAGGGTATGAACCATAGAGAAGTTGGAATACAGTAGATATTACACCAATATTAATTTAGAATGAGTTCACAACAGTACCTAAGTGGTGGTTTTATTTTCTTATACTAACAGAGCTTACGTGTTTTCTGTTGAGTTTTGTGTTGTGAAGTTTTCAAGTTTTGGGTAAAGATTCGATGGACTATGGAACAAGAAGTGGCAAGAGCCTAATCTTGGGGACCCAAGGCACCCCAAGGTAATATTCAAGGACAACCAAGAGCCTAAGCATGGGGATTCCCCGGATGGCATCCCCTCTTTCGTCTTTGTTCATCGGTAACTTTACTTGCAGCTATATTTTTATTCACCACATGATATGTGTTTTTCTTGGGGCATCATTTTATTTTCTTTTGTTTTGCTTTCTGTTTGAATAAAATACCAAGATCTGAATTTCTTAAATGTTAGAGAGTCTTCACATAGTTGCATAATTATTCGACTACTCATTGATCTTCACTTATATCTTTCGGAGTAGTTTGTTATTTTCTCTAGTGCTTCACTTATATCCTTTTAGAGCACGGCCGTGGTTTTATTTTGAAGAAATAGATGAACTCTCATGCTTCACTTATATTATTTTGAGAGTCCTAAACATCATGGTAATTTTCTTTGGTTATGAAACTAGTCCTAATATGATAGGCATCGAAGAGGGATATAATAAAAACTTTCATATAAAGTGAAATTAATACTATGAGAAGTTTGATACTTGATAATTGTTTTGAGATATAAAGATGGTGATATTAGAGTCGTGCTGGTTGAGTAATTGTGAAATTGAGAAATACTTGTGTTGAGGTTTGCAAGTCCCGTAGCATGCACGTATGGTAACCGTTGTGTGACAAATTTGAAGCATGAGGTGTTCTTTGATTGCCTTCCTTATGAGTGGCGGTCGGGGACGAGCGATGGTCTTTTCCTACCAATATATCCCCCTAGGAGCATGCGCGTAGTGCTTGGTTTTGATGACTTGTAAATTTTTTGACTAATGTTGAGTCCATGGATTATGTGCACTCTCACCCTTCCATCATTGCTAGCCTCTTCGGTACCGTGCATTGCCCTTTCTCACTTCAAGAGTTCGTGCAAACTTCGCTGGTGCATCCAAAACCCGTGATATGATACTCAATCACACATAAGCCTCCTTATATCTTCCTCAAAACAGCCACCATACCTACCTATTATGGCATTTCCATAGCCATTCAGAGATATATTGCCATGCAACTTTCCACCGTTCCGTTTATTATGACACGCTTCATCATTGTCATATTGCCTTGCATGATCATTTAGTTGACATCATATTTGTGGCAAGGCCACCATGCATAATTTTTCATACATGTCACTATTGTTTCATTGCCCATCCTGGTACACCGCCGGAGGCACTCATATAGTCATACTTTGTTCTAGTATCGAGTTGTAATCCTTGAGTTGTAAATAAATAGAAGTGTGATGATCATCATTATTAGAGAATTGTCCCAAAAAAATAAAAAAAGAGAAAGGCCAAATATATAAAAAAAAGGAAAAAAAGAGAAAGGCCAAATAAAGAGAAAGGCCCAGAAGGGACAATGCTACTATCCTATTTCCACACTTGTGCTTCAAAGTATCACCATGATCTTCATGATAGAGAGTTTCTTATATTGTCACTTTCATATACTAGTGGGAATTTCTCATTATAGAACTTGGCTTGTATATTCCAACAATGGGCTGCCTCAAATGCCCTAGGTCTACGTGAGCAAGCAAGTTGGATGCACACCTATTTAGTTTCTTTTGTTGAGCTTTCATACATTTATAGCTCTGCATCCGTTGCATGGCAATCCCTACTCCTCGCATTGACATCAATTGACGGGAATCTCCATAGCCCATTGATTAGCCGCATCAATGTGAGACTATCTCCCTTTTTGGTCTTCTCCACACAACCTCCATCATCATATTCTATTCCACCCATAGTTCTATGTCCATGGCTCGTGCTCATGTATTGCGTGAAAGTTGAAAAAGTTTGAGAATACTAAAGTATGAAGCAATTGCTTGGCTTGTCATCGGGGTTGTGCATGATGGGAGAATTTTGTGTGAAGAAGATGGAGCATGGCCAAACTATATGATTTTCTAGGGATGAGCTTTCTTTGGCTATGTTATTTTGAGAAGACATAATTGTTTTGTTAGTATGCTTGAAGTATTATTATTTTTATGTCAATATTAAAATTTTGTCTTGGATCTTTCGTATCTGAACATTCATGCCACAATAAGGGAAATTACATTGGAAATTATGTTAGGTAGCATTCCACATCAAAAATTCTGTTTTTATCATTTACCTACTCGAGGACGAGCAGGAATTAAGCTTGGGGATGCTTGACACGTCTCCAACGTATCTATAATTTTTGATTGTTCCATGCTATTATATTATCCATCTAGGATGTTTTATATGCGTTTATAAGCTATTTTATATGGTTTTTGGGACTAACCTATTGACTCAGAGCCTAGTGCCAGTTTCTGTTTTTTCCTTGTTTTTGAGTATCGTAGAAAATGAATACCAAACGGAGTCCAATTAACCTGAAATTTCATGGGGATTATTTTTGGACCAGAAGAAGCCCATGGAGTATCGGAGATGGTCCAGAAGAGTCCTGAGGCACCCACAAGGGTGGGGGGCGCGCCCTACCCCCCTGGGCACGCCCCCTACCTCATGGCCGCCTCGGAGACCCCCCTGACTTGTTCCCGACACCAATACCTCTTATATATACCCAAACTTCCAGAAGATAACCTAGATCGGGAGTTCTGCCGCCGCAAGCCTCTGTAGCCACCAAAAACAATCGGGACCGTGTTTCGGCACCCTGTCGGAGGGGGGATCCCTCACCGGTGGCCATCTTCATCATCCCGGCGCTCTCCATGACGAGGATGGAGTAGTTCACCCTCGGGGCTGAGGGTATGTACTAGTAGCTATGTGTTTGATCTCTCTCTCTCTCTCGTGTTCTTGATTTGGCATGATCTTGATGTTGTGAGCTTTGCTATTATAGTTGGATCTTATGACGCTTTCTCCCCTCTACTCTCTTGTAATGGATTGAGTTTTCCTTTGAATTTATCTTATCAGTTGAGTCTTTAAGGATTTGAGAACACTTGATGTATGTCTTGCATGTGCTTATCTGTGGTGACAATGGGATATTCACGTGATCTACTTGATGTATGTTTTGGTGATCAACTTGCGGGTTCAGTGACCTTGTGAACTTATGCATAGGGGTTGGCACACATTTTCGTCTTGACTCTCCGGTAGAAACTTTGTGGCACTCTTTGAAGTTCTTTGTGTTGGTTGAATAGATGAATCTGAGATTCACTACTGGAATTAGGGAATTTGCCGTCTGCCAATTCTTTGCCGTCAGCTAGCGGACGGCAAAGAAGGTCTTTGCCATCAACTGAAGAAGTCGGCAAGAACAAATGGCGCAAAGAAAGGTCTTTGCCATCTGCCATTTCTTTGCCGTCCACGGCTGACGACAAAAATCTTTTGTCGTCCATCTACCGACGCAGAAAGTGAGCCAAGACCCACTAACGAAAAAACTAACGACCACTTTCTTTGTCGTCTGCTAGCGGACGGCAAAGAGCCCGAAAGCAGACGGCAAAGAAAATAGCCTAACGTATCTAACGGCCGCCCCTGGCACACACCCACCCACGACCCACACAGCCTCGGCCCCACCCACGATGCACACACGCCCAACCCACGCGCACACACACCCACGTTGGATCCCATCTCTCTCGTCTTCCTCGATCCCCTTTCTCCACCCCAAGCTGCCGCCAGATTTCGGCGATCCCCGCCGTTCCCCACCGCCTAGCTCTCCTCCCCGAGGTCACCTCTCCCTGCTCACCATCTCCACCGACCGGTTTCTCTGCTCACCCGGGAGAGTCCTGCCTCCTCGCCGCCAAGGCCGCAGCCGCCCACCACCTCGAGCGGCACCGCCTCCTCCTTAGCGCCGCGCTGTAGACCTCGCCTCCTGTGCCCTCGCCGCCCGCGCTGACATCGATGCCACCCACGCGCGCCGCCTCGCCGTCGCCCGCGACATCAGCTCAACCAACGGCGAGATCGAGGACGCGTAGCAGAAGGCAGAGGAGTGGGACCGCTTCTACGAGTCCAAGAGGAAGGAGATGGAGGAGTTTCGGTCGTCGTCTCGACAGCCTCCATCCACCCCGGCCGCAGCCACTTCTCAACCCCACGAGCAGCCTCCTGGCCTAGTTCCTCGTCACCGTCCTCCTCCCGTTCCCTGTCCACCTCTGCCTCCACCTGGTGGTCCTAGAGGCGACGATTCCCCGTCGCCTCGGCCGCCGTAGAGCTCTGCGAGGCCGCCGCGGGTGGTGGAGACTCCGTCCGCGTCATCGAGATGCCGCAGCCCAACTCAAGTGTTAGCCCCAACTTTGCTCAATTAACTACCTCTCTGGTTGTATATGAGTTGGAGAGTCGCGTAATTCTGTAATGTGGGATGTTGTCTCAGTTTCTGTGCGATGAGTAGACTAGATTAGGGGATAAACTGATGAATTGATGCTTGATTCTGATGGTCATGGTGTGCTGCTTTGCAGGTTAAGTTTAGCGTGGAGGTGCCTCCCTTGATATGCCAGGAGTGCTACCAAACAACTCTTCTCAAGTACTCAAAGCGTTTCGAGGTACCATTTCTATGCTAAAATCTGTATCAAATGAAGAACATTGGAATTCGTGAGGACAAACATTATGCAAAGAGTTACAAAGCACAGCCAGGAATGTGGACTTATGCGAAAGCTTAACGACTACACGTTCAGTAATCATGAACTGCAGACACAGAGTTCCGGGCGATGTCACAGAGGGAGCTCGTCAGGAAGTGCAGAGGCTCAAGGCCTCTGTGTCTCAACTGCAGGCAGCCCTGCAGGAGCTGCAGAGCAGCGGGTTGCACTCGGACAACGCCGGATCAGGGCTGCGGAAGCCAGGAAGGCCGACCTCATGGCTAAGAAGGCCAAGCTGGATGAGACCCTGGCTGCAGCCCGCCAGTTCAGAGCACTGCTTCGGCATTAGCTCCAGAAAGCCTTCGCGTCACAGGTTAGGGATCAAAAGGCATCACAAAACTGACTAGTTATGTGGTACAAGCAAAACGACATTCATTAGCTAGCTCATCAATCGCTTCGGATTAAGGATGCAATGCAAGTGTGGTGGGCTAGTGGACAGTAACATAGTAGTAGAAATGTAGTGTTACTTTTCGGCAAATGTTGAGCAAATTTTGAACTAATGGATGAGTTTCGTGGGACGAAGCGGGCTGCCACTTGCACTCCTCCTATTGATGAAACGAACTTCAAATGACTCTACATGCAGATACATGCTTTTTATTTCAGTCTTGTTTAGAGGAGGCCCCGGTGGCGTTGAGCTGCTGTTGCTGCAGGCACAGCGACGTCGGCGTGGTCGCAGCCCTTCAAGATTCTCAACGGCGGCGTCTCGGCGCTGATGGCAGAGTCGACGGCGAGCATCGGCGGGTACAGGTTCAGATCATCCATGAATTGGTAGTTATTGGTCATATTTAGTTGCATTTTGGTCAGTCCGGTTGTGGCTATGGAGCACTTATTTTGGTCATGTGCTAGATCTGTCATGTAGGAGTATTTGGCAATGGATATTTGCTCATACAGGATTTTGATAATCAACTAGGAATTACAATTATAATCAAAGCAATGCTACTTGTACTCCTTTCATGAAGAAAAGGCTACTCGTAGGACCCTTGTAGGAGACCATCCTCAAGATCGACGAGAAGATGAGGTCTGGACCCTTGTAGGAGACCATCCTCAAGCAGCGTTAGATGTAACTTGACTGCTTCAAACCCAATCCGTGCTTGCTCCTCTTAATCAACCAGATTATATTAATTAATACTAGCTACTGAACTTCTTGGATTATGTTACCAATGTTGATGATGGGCGTCCAGCTATTATATTAGTAATTTGATTTTGGTAGTACCGTTGAATTTGGTTGTTGCTATTCATTTATGTATGTGAAGGAGTTTGATAATGTGCTCTTTTTTTGATTGCAAAATGAAGGACGCTGCATCCAGGTAGTGGGAATAGTTAGTCCTTGCTATCAATGGTAGTAGCATTTTTCACTGTTGAGTGTGAGGGAATTTGATGATCATCTACTTTTGCCTATCATCTACTTGTGATGTTTTCCATGAAAGTGACACGTGATCTTCCTTTGTTTTTCTTTTATCTGATAGTATGATAAATGCTTGCTTGGCAGAAGTTATGGTTGTGTTGTTTCTTAGGTAAATAAAGAAACTGAGATTTAGTTTGAGTTGGAGCGCCTCTTGTTGTACCACAGTTCCTTCTCTTAGAGTTGTACTTGTACAGCAGGTTTTGGATTGGGAGGGGAAAATGCTCTTCCTTCAGTCTCTGTTGAAGTCAAACCCATCCATGCAAAATCTGTACTGTAGTACAATTAATGTAGATGAATATATATGCCTTGCAGTTTTATCGTGCATGCCATTCAACTAACTTGCTCTTGTCCATGCAGATGGAGTAGGAGGACGAGCAGCAGCAGCAAATCAGCCTGATGATGACGGAAGGCAATGGTGATCATGCTGATGGCATGAAGAAGGCTGATGACCACAACCTGGACCTTTTGGCATTTAGAGATGGCAAAAACAGGCGACATGGAGACAACAACCTGGACCACCCACCTCCCTTGCCTTTTTAATTTTGGTTGTGGTGGTTGCATCACTGTCACGGTCGCAAATCAGTATGTAGTGTGCTTGTGGAGTTGGGTCTGGACTGCAGTGTCCATCCAGTAGGTTAGGTGTTGTTGCTGCTAGATCCCATGATGCTCACCTAAGTTTTGTGTTATGTGGAGGCCAACCTTTGTGATCTTATTTGTCGACACTTGTGTGATCTTGTCTTACTTTGTGATACAAGTTGTATGATATATATGTTTTTATGGATGATCTTGTGATGTTCTTTTTTTCCTGTGGTCTGTGTTAGATATTGTGATATATGCATGGGCTATACATATGAATATGAATTGCTTAACATACTGTAAATCAATGACAGAGATGGCAAAGAAGGAGATTTGCCATCCGTGCATCTGGACACTTTGCCTACAGCCGCGGACGGTAAAGGCCTGCCGTGTAGTGACGTCCAGCTGACATCATTCGGCGGACGGCAAAGGCCGGACAAATTTTGCCATCAGCGGCGGACGACAAAGGCTGCCGTTAGCCACCTAACGGACTAACAGCATAATTATTGCCGTCTACTTTCTTTGCCGTCAGCTGCTGATGGCAAAGGCCCCTTTGCTGTCAGCCGCCGAAAACAGACAACAAAGTAGCTCTTTGCCGATCCTTACTTTGCCGGAGCCTTTTGCCGTCTGCGGCAAACGACAAAGACCTTTGCCGTTCGCCGTTCCTGCCTTTGCCGTCTGCCGTGGCAGATGGCAAAGTAGCTAATTCATGTAGTGATTGGGTGATGCATATCATATAATCATACCCACAGATACTTGAGGTGACATTGGAGTATCTAGGTGACATTAGGGTTTTGGTTGATTTGTGTCTTAAGGTGTTATTCTAGTACGAACTCTAGGATAGATCGAATGGAAAGAATAGCTTCGTGTTATTTTACTACGGACTCTTGAATAGATCGATCAGAAAGGATAACTTTGAGGTGGTTTCATACCCTACAATAATCTCTTCATTTGTTCTCCGCTATTAGTGACTTTGGAGTGACTCTTTGTTGCATGTTGAGGGATAGTTATATGATCCAATTATGTTATTATTGTTGAGAGAACTTGCACTAGTGAAAGTATGAACCCCTAGGCCTTGTTTCCTAGCATTGCAATACCGTTTTCGCTCACTTTTATCATTAGTTACCTTGCTGTTTTTATATTTTCAGATTACAAAAACCTATATCTACCATTCATATTGCACTTGTATCACCGTCTCTTCGCCGAACTAGTGCACCTATACAGTTTACCATTGTATTGGGTTTGTTGGGGACACAAGAGACTCTTTGTTATTTGGTTGCAGGGTTGTTTGAGAGAGACCATCTTCATCCTACGCCTCCCACGGATTGATAAACCTTAGGTCATCCACTTGAGGGAAATTTGCTACTGCCCTACAAACCTCTGCACTTGGAGGCCCAACAACGTCTACAAAAAGAAGGTTGCCTAGTAGACATCAACAACCTCACCGGTTATTCAACAGACAGAAAATCAGTGGGTGATGCAAGAATCGATAAATCTTAAAGAAAGACAATATTGAGACACCATCTTGGCATTAGTTATCGAGGTCAACCTCCGCACACCAGACAAAGTGATGTATGCTCAGAACTATAGGCATTGAATACCCGAGTCTGTCAAGTCCGACCCAAGGACAGTCGACATATTGACCTCGAAGAACTGCTAAAGTATCGCACAACCTACTATCCACCTGAGAATACCAGCAAAATGAAGAATCGGGGTATTAAATCACAAAGCATGTGCTCTCACATATGGGAAGAGATTAAAGAATAGCCTGACGTGAATGGGATTCTTTGCCAAGATCACTGCCAGTCAAGTCTCCAAATGTTATCATGAGGAGATGGTGCATTTTTCTATCAGTCACGTCAAGCGACAGTCAAACCTTTGGTACAAATTGGACACTTAATACTGTGAAGCCAGTCAAGATAAGTCATAAACTCCTGCAAGACGTAAGAATCCATTAGGAGAACATGTACGATTCATAGTACTATTTTGAACCCATAAGGCATGCATATATATATTCGAGCGGCACGATGCCTAGATAGAAGAGAGTCCTTGTTCCATGGGAAGATGTGTTCCCAACTCCACAAAATATTGTCGGTACTCGATACGGGAATAACATCTCCAGCAAGGATCAATATCGAGAAGGACACCTATGTCAGTAAAGATAATCTTTCGGACCTCAGCTAAGCCAGCAGATATGAAGAAAAAATTTGAGTCAGTATGAACAGGAACATATGCGGTAAGTCCTGTCAGAATGTCAGGTACGGTGAAGCAAACCACCCCAGATCAAGGCAGTTAGTTAGACGCAATTCGGTGAGAACATAATATAAGAGTAAATAAGAGAAACCCGAGTTGGAAACGGTTTCTTCAAGTCATAATGTTTACTTGTTCCCTAAGCAACCAAATCTCAAGGACGAGATTTCTTTAAAGGGGGAAGGTTTGTAACACCCTGGATTTTGCCCTTTTCTTTTTCTGATGATTTTCTTGGAATTATTGATTTGATTTGCTTTTCTGTGGCTATGTGGTTACGAAACTTTGGAAGATCATGTCTTCCTAGGTTTCTGATGGCTTGTCATCCTCATCATCATCTCAAGATCATGTCATTTTCATCCTTGACCTAATCCAATACTCTTTTTCTTGGGAATATTCCTTTTTCTATTAAAGGAATAACCCTTTAAACCCTAGGTTGTGAAGCAACCTATATTTCTGTCACTCCCAAAATTCGCAAATAATTCTCATAAATTGTTTGGGCCATGTCTTCCACAAATATGTTAAAATCCTTCCTTGGCATCATCAAAGATAATTCACAGATATTGCTTTTCTCATTCTTCCCTAAGTGGTTGTTTGAGAAGGAAGTGTCATGTATTTTTGCTTGATTGACCCCAAACATTTTGGACAACTTTTCATGTCCATATCATTGCCCCATGCCAAAATTCAACTCAATTTGACTAGTAAATATTCCTGAGTAATTTTTCAAAGCTCCTGTCTGAGGGAAGCCTGTGTGAAGGAAGTGCAAGCTAGGCATATCCAAATGAGTAGAACTTTTGCAGGGTCCTTCATTTGATCAAATCTTCACTGTCACCAAATTTGAGCTCACGTAACTCATCTAGTTAAGCCCAGCTCCAAATCTTGGTTTCTGTTCAGGTTTTCAATTTGTGAAGCAACCATATTTTATATTACTTCATTTAAGCTGAAAATTTAACAGGACATTCTCCTATCCATATCAACTCGACCAAGTTTTGGCCCATTTCATTAATCCATTTGCCCTGTGCAATTTTTCCAAAATTCTGTCCAGAGAGACGGTATATGAAGCAAGTGCTAGTTTGGCTAATCCAAATGGCATGAAACTTTTTGAGCATCTTCATATCTTCAAATCATTAGGCCTTGTCCAATTTCAGCTCAACTAGCTACTTCATGTGCGTGCATCATCCAAATCTCTTTTCTGGACCAAATATATAGCTGCAAAGCAACTACATTAAGTTGTGGTCCATTTCCCCTCTAATTGCGCAGGATCATAGTCCTTCCTACTCTAAACACCCCAGACATCATGTTTGGCCCTTATCATCTCCCTGTGTATCACAGTGACCTGATCAAGTTTGATACAGCAAACTTCAAAGGATCATTACCACCTAACCACAGTGCCCCTGATCGATTCATCAACTCATTTGTGACCTAGCTTGGAGGGACTACACGTGTGACATGGTCGGCCCGACCAGAACGGGCTTCTTGCACCCGTGCACGCGGTGATCACGCTTGCATCACGCTAATGGCAAGCTCTGGCTTGTTCCGACCACTGTTCTCGTCCGCTCCCTCATCGTCTCGACGTCCAACCTATTGGGGAACGTAGCAAGCAATTAAAAAAATCCTACGATGACACAAGATCTATCTAGGAGATGCATAGCAACGAGAGGGGGAGTGTGTGTCCACGTACCCTCGTAGACCGAAAGCGGAAGCGTTAGGTTAACGCGGTTGATGTAGTCGAACGCCTTCGTGATCCAATCGATCAAGTACCGAATGTACGACACCTCCGAGTTCAGCACATGTTTAGCTCGATGACGTCCCTCGAACTCTTGATCCAGCAAAGTGTCGAGGGAGAGTTGCAGCACGACGGCGTGGTGACGATGATGGTGATGTGATCCATGCAGGGCTTCGCCTAAGCACTACATGAATATGACCGGAGGAGTAAACCGTGGAGAGAGACGCCACACACGGCTTGGAACAATTGGTGTGACTCCAAGGGGTGCCCTGCTCACGTATATAAAGGAGGGAGAGGAGGAGGCCGGTCACTTGGGGGCACGCCAAGAGGGGGGAGTCCTACTAGGACTCCAGTCCTAGTAGGATTCGCCCCCTCCCTTTTCCCTTCTCATGGAGGGGGAAAGAGGGAAGGAGAGGGAGAGGGGGAAAGGAAAATTGGTCGCGCCCCTTCCCCTTGTCCAATTCAGACAGCCCATGGGGGGGCATGCGCCACCCCTTGCGGGCTCCCCTCTCTCTCCCTACGGCCCATGAAGGCCCATTACTTCCTCGGGGGTTTCCGGTAACCCCTCGGTACTCCGAAATATACCTGAACCATTCTGAAACCATTCCGGTGTCCGAATATCATCGTCCAATATATCAATCTTTACCTCTCGACCATTTCGAGACTCCTCGTCATGTCCGTGATCTCATTCGGGACTCCGAACAATCTTCGGTCACCAAAACACATAACTCATAATATAAATCATCATCGAACATTAAGCGTGCGGACCCTACGGGTTCAAGAACTATGTAGACATGACCGAGACACATCTCCGATCAATAACCAACAGCGGAACCTGGATGGTCATATTGGTTCCTTCATATTCTACGAAGATATTTATCGGTCAAACCGTAATAACAACATACGTCATTCCCTTTGTCATTGGCATGTTACTTTCCCGATATTCGATCGTCGGTATCCTCATACCTAGTTCAATCCTGTTACCGGAAATTCTCTTTACTCGCTCCGTAATGCATCATGTAACTAACTCATTAGTCACATTTCTTGCAAGGCTTATAGTGATGTGCATTACTGAGAGGGCCCAGAGATACCTCCCCGATACTCGGAGTGACAAATCCTAATCTTGATCTATGCCAACCCAACAAACACCATCGGAGACACCTGTAGAGCACCTTTATAATCACCCAGTTACGTTGTGACGTTTGATAGTACACAAGGTGTTCCTCCCGTATTCAGGAGTTGCATAATCTCATAGTCAGAGGAATATGTATAAGTCATGAAGAAAGCAATAGCAATAAAACTTAACGATCATTATGCTAAGCTAACGGATGGGTCTTGTCCATCACATCATTCTCCTGATGTGATCCCGTTCATCAAATGACAACACATGTCTATGGTCAAGAAACTTAACCATCTTTGATTAACGAGCTAGTCTAGTAGAGGCATATTAGGGACACTTTGTTTTGTCTATGTATTCACACATGTATCAAGTTTCCAGTTAATACAATTCTAGCATGAATAATAAACATTTATCATGATATAAGGAAATATAAATAACAGCTTTATTATTGCCTCCAGGGCATGTTTCCTTCAGTCTCCCACTTGCACTAGAGTCAATAATCTAGATTACATTGTAATGATTCTAACACCCATGGAGCCTTGGTGCTGATCATGTTTTGCTCGTGGAAGAGGCTTAGTAAACAGGTCTGCAACATTTAGATCCGTATTTATTTTGCAAATCTCTATGTCTCCCTCCTTCACTTGATCGCGGATGGAGTTGAAGTGTCTCTTGATGTGTTTGGTTCTCTTGTGAAATCTGGATGCCTTTGCTAAGGCAATTGCTCCAGTATTGTCACAAAAGATTTTCATTGGACCCGATGCACTAGGTATTACACCTAGGTCGGATATGAACTCCTTCATCCAGACACCTACATTTGCTTATTCCGAAGCAGCTATGTACTCCGCTTCACACATAGATCCCGCCACGACGCTGTGCTTTGAACTACACCAACTGACAGCTCCACCATTTAATATAAATATGTATCCGGTTTGCGACTTAGAGTCATCCGGATCAGTGTCAAAGCTAGCATCGACGTAACCATTTACGGCAAGCTCTTTTCACCTCCATAAACGAGAAACATATCCTTAGTCCTTTTCAGGTATTTCAGGATGTTCGTGACCGCTGTCCAATGATCCACTCCTGGATTACTTTGATACCTCCCTCCTAAACTTATAGCAAGGCACACATCAGGTCTGGTACACAACATTGCATACATGATAGAACCTATGGTTGAGGCATATGGAATGACTTTCGATTTCTCTCTATCTTCTGTAGTGGTTGGGCATTGAGTCTGACTCAACTTCACACATTGTAACACAAGAAAGAACCCTTTCTTTGACTGATCCATTTTGAACTTCTTGAAAACTTTATCAAGGTACGTGCTTTGTGAAAGTCCAATTAAGCGTCTTGATCTATCTCTATAGATCTTGATGACCAATATATAAGCAGCTTCACCGAGGTCTTTCATCGAAAAATTCTTGTTCAAGTATCCTTTTATGCTATCCAGAAATTCTATATCATTTCCAATCAACAATATGTCATCCACATATAATATTAGGAAGGGACAATTGCAATTTTTCCCCTAGTTGGAACCTACCCACAGGTTTTGCCATTACTTTTCGACTCTGCTCAGTTTTTCCCTTAGATTTTCCTCCGAGGTCGCCCGAATGCCCTTTGACCGTTCGATCAATACTTTGAAAATTCAAAACAAATTAATTTGAACTCAGGAAAATGCAAATAAGATATCAAAATGTTCAGATAAACATTACCTTTATGTGTATGGCATTTGCACTCAGGACAAAAGTACCGTTTAAACAACCTAAGGTTATTTATGTTATTAACATTACTATAAATAAAAAGGTATAAAAATACTTTTTTCAGGAATAAAAATTACATGCAAATGCAGGTGACGTTTTCTGAACATCCTGATATCTTATTTGCATTTTTTCGAGTTTTTTCAGGAATAAAAATTACATGCAAATGTAGGTGACATTTTCTGAACATCCTGATATCTTATTTGCATTTTTCTGACTTCATATCAAATTGTGATGAATGCTCAAACGACTTTGGCCATTATTTTGAAACTTCATAACAAGTTGATTTGAACTCGAAAAAATGCAAATAAGATATCAGGATGTTCAGAAAACGTCACCTGCATTTGCATGTAATTTTTATTCCTAAAAATGTTATTGTTTATACCCTTTTATGTTTAATAATGTTAATAACATTAATAACCTTAGGTTGTTTAAATGGTACTTTTGTCCTGAATGCAAATGACATACACAAAAAGGTAATGTTTATCTGAACATTTTGATATTTTATTTAAATTTTTCTGAGTTCATATCAATTTGTTATGAATTTTCAAAGTATTGGTCCAACGGTCAAAGGGCATTCGGGCGACCTCGGAGCAAAATCTAAGGGCAAAACTGAGCAGAGTCGAAAAGTAAGGGCAAAACCCGTGGGTAGGTTCCAACTATGGGCAAAAATGCATTTGTCCCTATAGGAATGCTACGGAGCTCCCACTCATGTTATTGTAAATACATGCTTCTCCAAAAGTTTGTATAAAACCATATTCTTTGATCACACTACCAAAGCGTATATTCCAACTCTGAGAGGCTTGCCCCAGTCTATAAATGGATCGTTGGAGATTGCACACTTTGTTATCACCTTTAGGATCGACAAAACCTTCTGGTTGCATAATATACAACTCTTCTTTAAGAAATCCATTAAGGAATGCAATTTTATTTGCCAAATTTCATAATCATAAAATGCGGCAATTGCTAACATGATTCGGACAGACATAAGCATCGCTAAGGGTGAGAAGGTCTCATCGTAGTCAATTCCTTGAACTTGTCGAAAACCTTTTGCAACAAGTCAAGCTTTGTAGACAGTAACATTACCATCAACGTCAGTCTTCTTCTTGAAGATCCATTTATTCTCTATGGTTTGCCGATCATCAGGCTAGTAAACCAAAGTCCATACTCTCATACATGGATCCCATCTCAGATTTCATGGCCTCAAGCCATTTCGTGGAATCTTGGCTCATCATCGCTTCCTCATAGTTCGTACGTTCGTCATGGCCTAGTAACATGACTTCTAGAACAGGATTACTGTTCCACTCTGGTGCGGAACGTACTCTGGTTGACCTACAAGGTTCAGTAGTAACTTGATCTAAAGTTTCATGATCATCATCGTTAACTTCCTCACTAATTGGTGTAGGCATCACTGGAACTGATTTCTGTGATGAACTACTTTCCAATTCGAGAGAAGGTACAACTACCTCATCAAGTTATACTTTCCTCCCACTCACTTCTTTTGAGAGAAACTCCTTCTCTAGAAAGGATCCATTCTTAGCAACGAATATCTTGCCTTCGGATTTGTGATAGAAGGTGTACCCAACAGTTTCCTTTGGGTATCCTATGAAGACGAAATTCTCCGATTTAGGTTCGAGCTTATCAAGCTGAAGCTTTTTTACATAAGCATCGCTACCCCAAGCTTTAAGAAACGACAACTTAGGTTTCTTGCCAAACCACAGTTCATATGGTGTCATCTCAACGGATTTAGATGGTGCCCTATTTAACGTGAATACAGTCGTCTCTAAAGAATATGTCGGATTTCGGGTTCCGGCAGACCCTCTAGGTTCGAACTCTGGGGTGCGCACGGAGATCTCGCCCCTACCTACATGCACCTCGTCGCCTCGCTAGGATCTAAACTACCAAAGGAACAACACAAGAGACACAAGGTTTATACTGGTCCGGGCCACCATTGTGGTGTAACACCCTACTCCAGTGTGTGGTGTGGTGGATTGCCTCTTGGGCTGGTGATGAACAATACAAGGAAGAACAGCCTCGCGAGGGTGAGGTGTTCTTGTGGCTAGGCTCTCGATCGGATTAGATCAAGCTAAGATGTGGCGAGATGTCTCTCTCCTCCTCCTACTGTGGTGGCTAGCTCTACTTATAGGCAAGGGCCCTGGGCCTCTTCCCAAATACTGAGCGGGAAGGGCACCAACAATTGGCCATTTTGAAGGGGAACATCTAGTACACTTATCCTGACTAAAGTTGGTCCTCGCCTGTCAAAGGCTCTGGCGGTGACGCCGGCTTGGGCTCCACGATGACCTCCTTCCTGCCGTTGCGACGGTCTTGGTCTTGTTGCACCGAAACGGGTGCCTTTGCTTGATGCTCTCGCCTGCGCTTGCCCCCCTTTGCACCAAAGAGGTCACGAGGACACTGCGCGGGCTGGCGCCCGCCTAGCGCCCCTGGTCGTCATGGCTTGCGTCATGGGCACCTCGTGAGGTACCCCGCCTTGATCTCTCCGCCTCCTCGCGAGCCAGCCTGACGAGGCCGCGCCTGAGGAAGCTTCCTGTCGTCCGCCCCGCGAGGCTTGGCCCCTCGCGAGGGTCTTGAGCTTGTGCTGATGAAGATGGGCCATACTGGGCCATCCCTTGAGCCACGCCTGTAACACCCCGGATGTAACTTTCCATATTTGTAACTCCAACTCTTGCCATTTTCGGCATTGTGATATGATATTCCCTCCGTGGTTGGGTTTTGTCTTTCGTTTTGCATTTTGTTCATGTCATGCACCTCATATCATGTCATCATGTGCATCTCATTTGCATACGTGTTCGTCTCATGCATCCGAGCATTTTCCCCGTTGTCCGTTTTGCAATCCGGCACTCCTATGTCCCCCGGCGTCCCCTTTTACATTTTTTCCGTGAGCGGGTACTAAACTTTCTCGGAATGGACCGAGGCTTGCCAAGTGGCCTTATTACACCACCGGTAGACCACCTGTCAAGTTTCGAGTCATTTGGAGCTCGTTTGATACTCCAACGGTTAACCGCATAACTGCAAAGGCCTCTTTTGGGTTGCAGCCCAACACCCCTTCAAAACAGCCCAATAACCCATCTAAGTCACTTTCATGTCCATCGCCGTTCGATCACGACCGTGTGGGCAAAAACTACACCTCATTTGGAGCTTCCTAGCTCCTTCTACCTATAAAAACACCCCCTCCCCCGAAATCCCGGGTCATTTCCACCCCTAACCCTAGCCCCGCTCCTCTCCGCGCCGCCGGACACGTCCGGACGGAGCCGGACACGTCCGCCGCCGCGCCCCGGCGAATCGGGAGCCGCCACGTGGGCGTGCCCCGCCGCCATGGCCTTGACGCCGCCCGGGCCCAAGCGCAACCCTCCGGCCCATGCGCCGCGCCGCCCCGACCGCCCAGCACCGCCGCCCGGCGAGATCGCCGACCTCCGCCGCCTCGTCCTCGGCCCGCCACGCCGCCGCCAAGGCGTTGCCGCCCGGCCGCCGTCCCTCCGGCCGGCCCCGTCCTCCTTCGGCCCTCTCTCCCTCCGGCCGTCTTCCCCCTGCTCCGGCGACCTCGATCTGGATCTCAGATCCAAAATCGCCACAGTTGACTTTCTTCTTTCCCCGAAATCCACCAAGTCATTTTTCTGTCAGTAAATTGTTGCATGTTCATCTCATCATAACTCTGTACCCGTGGCTCCGTTTGGGGCGTATAGCATATTGAATTGTTCGCCCCGACGAGTACATCATTTAATATCATTGCATCATTTTCATTTGAGCTCATCTTAATGCCCGAAATGCTGGTAGAAGAGTGCTATGTGATGTTAGTTTCAGATTCTTATCAGAACATGCACTGTTGTCATTTTTGCCATGATTGATGTGTGCACCCTATGAACTTGAGTCCTACATGTGTTTTGTAATATGTCATGCCATATTTACAGGGGTGTATGCCATGTATTTTTGTGATCTCTGTGGTGACTAGCACAAGCATGCAAACTAGGCTTCATGATGTTGCTGATTTCAGCCCCTGTTTTGCTGATATTTTTATGCCATGTAAACTTGATGCTACCGAGAAATTCATGCATATTTTGAGATACTTCAGTAAGGATGTTTTGAACATATGGTTATTCTCTATCCATACATGCCCTTTTTTGCAATTATGGATTGCCATAGAATGAGTCAATCGAGCTCTACTTTTGCTATAAAATGTTTCCTGGCAGATTGTTTACATGTTATTCAATTTTGCCAAGGTTGTTGTAGTTGATCCATGTATTCTATGATGTTGTGCTTGCCATGTGTAGCTTCTATGTCATGTATTCTTGATGGATGTATGCTTAGTTTATCATGAAATGCTCTGTAGTGAGTGCATCTAGCTCGCGAAGATGCCTACATAATTCTGTCAATGTCATGCCCTGTTTGCTGAATCTGTTAACGAAACTTGCTATATTGACATGGGTGCTATTACATTTTCTGATCCCCTTTGGCACTTGGTCAGTAAGGGACTTTTGTTCTATGCTTTGAGTAGATTCATGCCATGCCTTGGTTTGCTATTATTAGTTCCTGTAGTATGTTGTTCGCTCGCTCTGAACATTGCTTCCTGATGCTGATTCTGACATTTTCAGTATTTTCACTAAGTCCGTGAGGCTGATATATTTTGCACTTTTTCCATGCTTGTTTGGACCTGTTATGGTGTAATTTAGCCGTAGTGCAGTGTTCATCTTTTGTCAAGCATTTTGAGTAGATCACTGCCATATGCTTTGTTGGTACGTTTGGGTGCAGTAGCTTAATTTCTTGATGCTTGCTATGTGGCATCGTGCTGTTAATGGCAGATTTGTGCCATTCTTGTTTTGCTTGTCATTTGCAAACCGTGCTTCTGATTCCGGTGATCTTTATATCGATTTCAACCGAAATCATCTCACCTTTCCAGAGGCATACTTGGTTTGCCAATTTGATGCCTTGTTCATCAGTTTCCTTCCGGAGCACGCATACGCATTGCATATCACATCTCGCATATCATGCCATGTATTGCATCATGTTGCTTGTGCATTGCACCGTGATTTATTGTGGTTCCATTGTTTGTGTTCTTGCTTTGGGTAGAGCCGGAGACGAGTACGTGAACGAGGAACCTGTTGAGAACGCTTACGAGGATCAAGCTTTCGACAACTTCACGAGAACCTTGCAGGCAAGATGACCATACCCTCGAAATCACTTCTATCTTTGCTTGCTAGATGCTCGCTCTTTTGCTATGCCTATGCTACGATGCCTATCACTTGATTATCATGCCTCCCATATTGCCATGTCAAACCTCTAACCATCCTTTCCCAGCAAACCGTTGATTGGCTATGTTACCGCTTTGCTCAGCCCCTCTTATAGCGTTGCTAGTTGCAGGTGAAGATAAAGTTTGTTCCTTGTTGGAACATGGTTATTTTGGGATATCACAATATCTCTTATTTTAATTAATGCATCTATATACTTGGTAAAGGGTGGAAGGCTCGGCCTTATTCCTGGTGTTTTGTTCCACTCTTGCCACCCTAGTTTCCGGCCATACCGGTGTTATGTTCCTTGATTTCGCGTTCCTTACGGTTGGGTGATTTATGGGACCCCCTTGACAGTTCGCTTTGAATAAGACTCCTCCAAAGAAGGCCCAACATTGGTTTTACCATTTGCCACCTAAGCCTTTTTCCCCGTGTTTTCGCGAGCCCGAGGGTCATCTTTATTTTAGCCCCCGGACCGGTGCTCCTTCGAGTCTTGGCCCGAACTGAGCAACTGGGGCCACCACGGGAAACTCGAGGCCTGGTTTTACTCGTAGCTTGACTTATCCGGATGTGCCCTCAGAACGAGATATGTGCAGCTCCTATCGGGATTTGTCGGCACAATCGGGCGGCTTTGCTGGTCTTGTTTTACAATTGTCGAAATGTCTTGTAGTCCGGGAGGAGACTGATCGGGTCTTCCCGGTAGAAGGAATATCCTTCGTTGACCATGAGAGCTTATAATGGGCTAAGTTGGGACACCTCGCAGGTATTATCTTTCGAAAGCCGTGCCCGCGGTTATGAGGCAGATGGGAATTTGTTAATGTCCGGTTGTAGAAAACCCGAAGTTGACCTTAATTAAAACACATCAACCGCGTGTGTAACCGTGATGGTATCTTCCCGGCGGAGTCCGGGAAGTGAACATGGTGTTGGAGTTATGTTTGACGTAAGTAGTTTCAGGATCACTTCTTGATCGCTACTAGCTTCACGACCGTGCCTTGCTTCTCTTCTCGCTCTCTTTTGCGAATGTGGCCACCATATATGCTAGTCGCTTGCTGCAGCTCCACCTCACAACTCTGTCCTTCCTATAAGCTTAAATAGTCTTGATCTCGCGGGTGTGAGATTGCTGAGTCCTCGTGACTCACAGATTCTACCAAAACAGTTGCAGTGCCGACGATGCGGTGCAGGTGTGACGCAACCGAGCTCAAGTGGGAGTTCGACGATTTAACGTGGTCATTACTATGTGTCTTTTCACGATGATCAGTAGTGGAGCTCAGCTTGGGACGATCGGGGATCCGTGTAGCATTTGGGGTAGTCTTCTTTTATTTTGGTTCCGTAGTCGGACCTTGAGTGTAATCTGGATGATGGATGTTTATTTATGCATTGTGTGAAGTGGCATTTGTAAGCCAACTATGTATCTATTTCCCTTATGTATTACATGGGTTGTGTGAAGATTACCTCACTTGCGACATTGCTTTCAATGCGGTTATGCCTCTAAGTCGTGCTTCGACACGTGGGAGATATAGCCGCATCGAGGGCGCTAAGTTGGTAATCGAGCCATCCCGACTTAGGAGCCCCTGCTTGTTTGTTTCTTTGGCGTTGTTGAGTCTAGAACAAAAATGTTTTGAGTCTTAGGATTATATATATCGGAGAGTAGGATTCTTTTACTCCCGGTCCCTTCGTCGCTCTGGTGAGGTCTCCTGACGTAGAAGTTTTGACTCTCCTCTCCTCAAATTTCACTAAAAAAAATTTAGGATCACGCGGGTATCATGGAATCGTTCCGATGGTTTTGTGACGAGAACATTGTTCTTGGTGCCTCCTGACATTTAGGGGTTGTGGCAGTGTCCCGGGGAGTTGAGCTCCGAGGTGTTCTCATCACAATTTTATCTTTGCAGTTCTGGAATACCTGAGCTTTGCCGACATCGAAAATCTCTTTTGTACAGTTGTTGGTGAGATAACCCCGATAACCCAGTACTGGGGCGAGCTCAGGAGTATTGCCATGACTCGTATAACGGATGCTTTTCGAAGGTCGAGGTACACGATTTCCGAAGGTTTCTTGGTTATGTGTTGACGGATGGATACTGACTAGATCTAGGTATTGTTAGTTTGGGTGATATATTTTGTGTCCCTGTATCCCCAACACCAGATTGCATAACCGTAAAGTTTCAGGAGTTTATAGGTGGGATTCAAGTAGCTCTTAGCATTTCTTTTCGCAGATATTTGGTTTTGTATTGGGTAATCCTTACCACTTATTTGTTCGGTCGTACCTTTGTTATTTTTTTCATCAACCCTTAATCAAGTGGCTTCTCACCTTAATGGACGTGTGATGTTAGCTTTTGGAATTCATTCGTTCATCCTTGTGCGAATGTTTATTGTGAAGACTATATGTTGCAATTTCTATCCGTTGATTCAACTTGTCATCTCTGTCTATCAAAGTGCTAACGGATGTCACCCTCTTCAGGATGGCTCCGCCAACGCGTCTGAATCCGGAACGCAATGATGGGAGTCAGTCAAACCCTCCACCTCCACCTCCGCCTCCGGAGGCATGGCAAGCTATCATGGCAGCCACCAACGCAAATGCTCAGATGATTTTGCAACTCTTGCAAGAGCGTACCCAAGGGCAAGGCAACCAAGGAAATCAAGGTTAAGGCAACAATCAGCCGTGACTTTGCTACCCTCAATCGGTTCCTCGCTAATCGGCCGAAGTCTTTCAGCTTACGTGGTCGAGGCCACAGACGCCGACGATTGGCTTGTGGACATCTGCAAACATTTTGAATGTAGCAATGTCAGACACGAGGACTTTGTCAAGTTTGCTTCGTTTCAACTCAAGGACCAAGCTGCCGAAAGTGGTATCAGCAATACAAAGATTCGAGAGGAGGTCGTGTAATTACCTGGGATGAATTACGCCGAGACTTCAAAGCTCACCTCATTCCGCAAAGTGTTGTTGAGAGCTAGCGTGAGGAGTTCCGCATTCTCAAGCAAGGCGGCATGTCGGTGTATCAATACAATATCCAGTTCCAGAACTTCGCCGCTTCGCTAAGCAAGACGTCCACGATGAAAAGAGTATGATCTATCAATTCAGAGGTGGTCTCAGAGAAGATCTGCAATTAGCTCTCGTGCTTTTTGAGCCGTAAAAGTATGATGAATTCTACAACATGGCATCAAGCAAGGAGCTGCCCAGCTCAAATGTGAGGCTTCTAAGAAGAGAGTCAGGGATGCAGTTCAGTCTTCTTCTTCCTCTCAAGTGGCAGCTAAGCAGCGGAAGTTCTACCTTCCTCCTCCTCCGCTTTCGGCCTTATCAGCAGAAGAACTCAGGTGGTCGTGGATCTTCCCACCCAACCCACCCAGGCTATCAAAACAAGTCTAATTCTCAAGCTCCAAGGTCAAATGCTCCTTATCACCGTCCGCTCTCAGAGGTGACTTGCAACAAATGTCAGCAGAAAGGTCACTACGCGAACAAGTGCTTCAACCAAAGGCGCCTCCCGCCTCCTCCTCCTGTGAGATCTTCCAGCAATGCAGTGGTCAAGCATAACCCAAAGCATTCCAAGGTGAATATGATGAATGCAGCGCAAGCGGAGGAGTCTACTGACGTGATAATGGGTAATCTTCTAGTTAATGATATTCCTGCAAAAGTTTTATTTGATCTTTGGTGCATCACATTGTTTCATGTCAAGACCGTTTTGCCAAGCATGAATTCACTTCTTCACATTTGGGTAAACCCATGGATGTCAAGTTTCTCCGTAAACGGTTGAGCTCGATTTGGTGGTTCCGGATACCACAATCAAGATGGGCGACTATAGATTTCTGGCTAAACCAATTGTCCTTGGTGACTCGGATATTGATCTTATTCTCGGATGGGTGGCTTTCTCAGACAAAGCTCAGCTTGATTGTGCTGCCAGGGAAATTCAATTGACTCACTCTTCTGAGGGTGTGATCATCTATGCCGCTCGTGATGAAACCATTCGGTTGTGTTCTCTCAATGAGAAGGGTGAGTTGGATGCTATCTCTCAGATTCCAGTCGTTTGTGAGTACCAAGATGTCTTTCCAGAAGAGCTTCCAGGAATGGCTCCTCACCGGCCAGTTGAGTTCGTTATCAATCTTGGGCCTGGCACTGAACCCGTTTGCAAGTGTCCATACAAGCTTGGACCTAATGAGCTGAAGGAATTGAAGAAGCAGCTCGATGAACAAGAGCGTCTGGGTTTGATCAGAACGAATTCATCTCCTTGGGGTTGTGGTGTTCTTTTTGTCCAGAAGAAGGATGGCACGGACCGACTTTGCGTCGATTACCGTCCATTGAATAAGAAGACTATCAAGAACAAGTATCCACTTCCCAACATCAATGAGCTTTTCGAGCAACTCAAAGGTGCTAAAGTGTTCTCCAAGCTTGACCTTCAGATGGGTTATCATCAAATTCGCATTCGTGAACAAGATATTCCCAAGACAGCATTCGTAACAAGCTTTGGTTCTTATGAATATCCGTCATGTCTTTCGCCTTGTCAATGCTCCTCCAACATTCTCTCGAATGATGAACTTCATCTTCAACCCCTATACCAATGAATTCGCCTTGGTCTATCTCGATGATATTTTGGTCTTCTCCAAAATAAGAAGGATCATGCCAAACATTTGCGATTGGTGCTCGACAAGCTCGTAGAGCATCAATTCTATGTGAAGTTTTCCAAATGTGAATTTTGGCTTGATGAAGTGCTTTACCTTGGTCATATCATCTCCGCCAAGGGCATCGCTGTTAATCCCGAGAAGGTGTCTGCAGTTGTGAATTGGGAACCTCCTCAGAATGTCAAGCAGCTTCGCAGTTTTCTTGGTCTTGCAAGCTATTGCCGAAGATTCGTTGAGAATTTTTCTAAGATTGCAAAGCCTCTTTCCAACCTCCTCCAGAAGCATGTGATGTATGTCTGGTCTCCTGAGTGTGACATTGCTTTCAACACCCTCAAAGAGAAACTCGTCACAGCTCCTGTCTTGACTCCTCCTGATGAATCCAAGCCATTCGAAGTTTTCTATGATGCTTCTCTTCAAGGTCTCGGTGTTGTGTTAATGCAAGAGAAGAAAGTTGTGGCCTATACCTCTCGTCAGCTGAAGCCCAACGAAAAGAACTACCCCACTCACGATCTTGAGTTGGCGGCAGTTGTCCATGCATTAATAACTTGGAGACATCTCTTGTTGGGAAGGAAAGTGGACATTTTCACCGATCACAAGAGTCTCAAGTATATCTTCACTCAACCCAACCTCAACCTCGTGCAAACTCGATGGGTCGAAATGATTCAAGAGTACAACCCGAGTATTGAATATACTCCGAAAGGCCAATGTGATTGCAGATGCTTTGAGCAGGAAGGCTTCTTGCAGCAGTTTAATTCTCAAGCCCTTCCAACCGGATCTCTGTGAAGCTTTCCGCAAGCTGAATCTTCAAGTTGTTCCTCAAGGTTTTCTTGCCAACCTCATAGTCTCTCCTACTTTGGAAGACCAAATTTGTGAGGCTCAACTCCTGGATACCATGGTGAAAAAGGTGAAACGTGGTATCGACAAGGGCATTTCCAAATACAAGTGCTTCCACATTGATGACAAAGATACTCTTTTCTTCGAGGACCGGATTGTGGTTCCAAAGGGTGATCTACGTAAAGTCATCATGAATGAGGCGCACAATTCCCTTCTATCCATTCATCACGAAGTACGAAGATGTACCATGACCTCAAGCAGTCATATTGGTGGACTCGAATGAAGCGAGAAATTGCTCAATTCGTGAATGAGTGTGATGTCCAGAGAAGAGTGAAAGCAGAACACCAACGACCAGCTGGTCTCCTCCAACCTCTTGCTATTCCAGAATGGAAGTTTGATCATATCGAGATCGACTTCGTGACTGGATTTCCTAAGTCCAAGCGTGGAAATGATGCTATCTTCGTTGTCATTGACAAGCTTACTAAAGTGGCTCATTTTCTTCCTATCAAAGAATCTATCACAACAGCTCAGTTGGCAGAACTATACACCTCCAGAATTGTCTCCTTGCACGGCATTCCACAATTGATCTCTTCAGACCGTGGCAGCATCTTTACCTCCAAGTTTTGGGATTCTTCTCAAAAGGCCATGGGCACCAACATTCGTTTCAGCACAGCTTTCCACCCTGAAACAAGTGGCCAAGTCGAGCGAGTCAATCAAATCCTTGAAGATATGCTCAAGGCTTGTGTCATTTCCTTCGGTACGAAGTGGGAAGATTGTCTTCCATATGCCGAGTTCTCCTACAACAACAGCTTCCAAGCGAGTTCGCAAGGTCCCATTCAAATTCTCTATGGCGTAAAGTGTCGTACTCCTCTCAATTGGTCCGAGACAGGTGAACGCCAACTTCTTGGCAACGACTTGATCACGTAAGTCAAGAAATGTGCAAAGTCATTCGTGAGAATCTCAAAGCCGCGCAATCGCGCCAGAAGAGCTATTATGATGACAAGCACCGTGATGTGGCTTGAAATCGGAGACCATGTCTACCTCCACGTCTCTCCAATGAAAGGCACTCGCCGCTTCGGTATCAAAGGGAAGCTTGCCCCTAGATACGTGGGTCCTTTCAAGATCATTGGCAAAAGAGGCGATCTCGCCTATCAACTTGAGCTTCCGTCCAACTTCGCGAACATGCACGATGTGTTTCATGTGTCACAGCTTCGCAAGTGCTTCAAGACTCCTGAGCGCACCATCAACTTCGAAGAAATTGACCTCCAAGAAGATCTCTCTTATCATGAGCACCCCGTTGCTATTCTTGAAGAAACCGAGCGCAAGACTCGCAACAAGTCAATCAAATTCCTGAAAGTGAAGTGGTCACACCATTCCGACCGAGAAGCCACATGGGAGCGCGAGGATCACCTCCGTTCCGAATATCCGGAGTTCTTTCAGTCCTAGATCTCGGGACGAGATCCTCTTGTAGTGGTGGAGTGTTGTAACACCCCGGATGTAACTGTCCATATTTGTAACTCCAACTCTTGCCATTTTCGTAATTGTGATATGATATTCCCTCCGTGGTTGGGCTTTGTCTTTCATTTTGCATTTTGTTCATGTCATGCACCTCATATCATGTCATCATGTGCATCTCATTTGCATACGTGTTCGTCTCATGCATCCGAGCATTTTCCCCGTTGTCAGTTTTGCAATCCCAAGACTCCTATGTCCCCAGCGTCCCCTTTTACATTTTTTCCGTGAGCGGGTACTAAACTTTCTCGGAATGGACCGAGGCTTGCCAAGTGGCCTTATTACACCACCGGTAGACCACCTGTCAAGTTTCGAGTCATTTGGAGCTCGTTTGATACTCCAACGGTTAACCGCATAACCGCAAAGACCTCTTTTGGGTTGCAGCCCAACACCCCTTCAAAACAGCCCAATAACCCATCTATGTCACTTCCATGTCCATCGCCGTTCGATCACGATCGTGTGGGCGAAAACTACACCTCATTTGGAGCTTCCTAGCTCCTTCTACCTATAAAACACCCCTCCCGAAATCCCGGTCATTTCCACCTAACCTAGCCCGCTCCTCTCGCGCGCGGACACGTCCGAGACGGAGCCGGACACGTCGCCGCGCGCCCGGCGAATCGGGACGCCACGTGGGCGTGCCCCACTCGCGCGCCTGACCCGCCGGGCCAGCGGGGCCCTCCGGCCCGCCGCGCACCGCCGCCTCGGCCCGCGCCGCCCGGCTGCCCGAGCACCGACGCCCGGCGAGATCGCGGCCTCTGCCCTCGTCCTCGGCCCCGCCCGTCGCCCGCCGTCGCCCGCCGCCTTGTCGCTGCCCGACGCCGTCCCTCCGGCCGGCCCGTCCTCCTTCGGCCCTCTCTCCTCCGGCCGTCTTCCCCTGCTCAGCGACCTCGATCTGGATCTCAGATCCAAAATCGCCACGGTTGACTTTCTTCTTTCCCCGAAATCCAGTCATTTTTCTGTCAGTAAATTGTTGCATGTTTATCGCATCATAACTCTGTACCCGTGGCTCCGTTTGGGGCGTATAGCATATCTAATTGTTCGAATCGACGAGTACATCATTTCATATCATTGCATCATTTTCATTTGAGCTCTTCTTGATGCCCGAAATGCTGGTAGAAGAGGCCTATGTGATGTTAGTTTCAGATTCTTATCAGAAAATGCACTTTTGTCATTTTTCCCATGATTGATGTATGCACCCTATGAACTTGAGTCCTACATGTGTTTTGTAATATGCCATGCCATCTTTATAGGGGTGTATGCCATGTATTTTTGTGATATCTGTGGTGACTAGCACAAGCATGCAAACTAGGCTTCATGATGTTGCTGATTTCAGCCCCTGTTTTGCTGATATTTTTATGCCATGTAAACTTGATGCTACCGAGAGATACATGCATATTTTGAGATACTTCAGTAAGGACGTTTTGAACATATGGTTATTCTCTATCCATTCATGCCCTTTTTTGCAATTATGCAGTGCCATAGCTTGAGTAAATCGAGCTCTACTTTTGCTATAAAATGTTTCCTGGCAGATTGTTTACATGTTATTCAATTTTGCCAAGGTTGTTGTAGTTGATCCGTGTATGCTATGATGTTGTTCTTGTCATGTGTAGCTTCTATGTCATGTCATGTTGATGGATGTATGCTTATTTTATCATGAAATGCTCTGTAGTGAGTGCATCGAGCTCGCGAAGATGCCTACATAATTCTGTCAATGTCATGCCATGTTTGCTGAATCTGTTAACGAAACTTGCTATATTGACATGGGTGCTATTACATTTTCTGATCCCTTTTGGCTCTTGGTCATTAAGGGACTTTTGTTCTATGCTTTGAGTAGATTCATGCCATGCCTTGTTTTGCTATTATTAGTTCCTGTAGCATGTTGTTCGCTTGCTCTGAACATTGCTTGCTGATGCTGATTCTGACATTTTCAGTAAGGCTGATATATTTTGCACTTTTGCCATGCTTGTTTGGACCTGTTATGTTGTGATATAGCCGTAGCTCGGTGTTCATCTTTTGTCAAGCATCTTGAGTAGATCACTGCCATATGCTTTTTTGGTACGTTTGGGTGCAGTAGCTTAATTGCTTGTTGCTTGCTATGTGGCATCGTGTTGTTAATGGCAAATTTGTGCCATTCTTGTTTTGTTTGTCATTTGCAAACCGTGCATCCGATTCCGGTGATCTTTATATCGATTTCAATCGAAATCATCTCACCTTTCCAGAGGCATACTTGGTTTGCCAAGTTGATGCCTTGTTCATCAGTTTCCTTCCGGAGCACGCATACGCATTGCATATCACATCTCGCATATCATGCCATGTATTGCATCATGTTGCTTGTGCATTGCACCGTGATTTATTGTGGTTCCATTGTTTGTGTTCTTGCTTTGGGTAGAGCCGGAGACGAGTACGTGAACGAGGAACCTGTTGAGAACGCTTACGAGGATCAAGCTTTCGACAACTCTGAGAACCTTGCAGGCAAGATGACCATACCCTCGAAATCACTTCTATCTTTGCTTGCTAGATGCTCGCTCTTTTGCTATGCCTATGCTAAGATGCCTATCAATTTCTTATCATGCCTCCCATATTGCCATGTCAAACCTCTAACCATCCTTTCCCAGCAAACCGTTGATTGGCTATGTTACCGCTTTGCTCAGCCCCTCTTATAGCGTTGCTAGTTGCAGGTGAAGATGAAGTTTGTTCCTTGTTGGAACATGGTTATTTTGGGATATCACAATATCTCTTATTTTAATTAATGCATCTATATACTTGGTAAAGGGTGGAAGGCTCGGCCTTATGCCTGGTGTTTTGTTCCACTCTTGCCATCCTAGTTTCCGTCATACCGTGTTATGTTCCTTGATTTCGCGTTCCTTACATGGTTGGGTGATTTATGGGACCCCTTGTGATTCGCTTTGAATAAGACTCCTCCAAAGAAGGCCCAACATTGGTTTTACCATTTGCCACCTAAGTTTTTTCCCCGGTTTTCGCGAGCCGAGGGTCATCTTTATTTTAACCCCCGGACCAGTGCTCCAACGAGTGCTGGCCCGAACCGAACTCATGGGGCCACCACGGGAAACTCGAGGCCTGGTTTTACTCGTAGCTTGACTTATCCGGATGTGCCTCGAGAACGAGATATGTGCAGCTCCTATCGGGATTTGTTCAAGACAATCGGGCGGCTGCTGGTCTTGTTTTACCATTGTCGAAAATGTCTTGTAGTCCGGATTCCGAGACCGATCGGGTCTTCTGGTAGAAGGAATATCCTTCGTTGACCGTGAGAGCTTATAATGGGCTAAGTTGGGACACCCTGCAGGTATTATCTTTCAAAGCCGTGCCCATGCGGTTATGAGGCAGATGGGAATTTGTTAAAGTCCGGTTGTAGAAAACCCGAAGTTGACCTTAATTAAAACACATCAACCGCGTGTGTAACCGTGATGGTCTCTTCTCGGCGGAGTCCGGGAAGTGAACACGGTGTTGGAGTTATGTTTGATGTATGTAGTTTCAGGATCACTTCTTGATCGCTACTAGCTTCACGACATCGTGCCTTTGCTTCTCTTCTCGCTCTCTTTTGCGAATGTGGCCACCATATATGCTAGTCGCTTGCTGCAGCTCCACCTCACAACTCTGTCCTTCCTATAAGCTTAAATAGTCTTGATCTCATGGTGTGAGATTGCTGAGTCCCCGTGACTCACAGATTCTACCAAAACAGTTGGGTGCCGACGATGCGGTCTGGTGACGCATCCAAGCTCAAGTGGGAGTTCGACGAGGAACGTGGTCGTTACTATGTGTCTTTTCCCGATGATCGTGAGTGGAGCCCAGTTGGGACGATCGGGATCTGGTAGCATTTGGGGTAGTCTTCTTTTATTTTGGTTCCGTAGTCGGACCTTGAGTGTAATCTGGATGATGGATGTTTATTTATGCATTGTGTGAAGTGGCGAATCGTAAGCCAACTATGTATCTATTTCCCTTATGTATTACATGGGTTGTGTGAAGATTACCTCACTTGCGACATTGCTTTCAATGCGGTTATGCCTCTAAGTCGTGCTTCGACACGTGGGAGATATAGCCGCATCGAGGGCGTTACAACGCCGTAGGCCGCAGGCAGGCAAGTCTGGGTACCTCCGTTCCCAGAACACCGACAGTAGCCCCCGGGCCCAAGGCGCGCCTAGACTTGGCTGAGCAGAGAAGCGAAGGGGCAAGTGCTAAGCGCCACAGGCCCTAATAGCCTGCGACCTCGGGCGCCGCGTGGCGGTTGATTGGACGTGGGCGGCTCTGCTCCCCCACGATGCCTCGGCAACTGAACGAATTGGCAAGTCCCAGCATGCAAAGCGGGTCATGATTACTTGTGATCGTGGAGGCCGGCGGTTGGCCTTCCCCGACTAGAAGTACGGGACGGCGCCTGCCCTTCCAGTCCATCCCTTCTTGCTTCTCCTTCGTCTTCATGGCTCCGCCAAAGAGGTTCTCGGTCGCGGAGAAAGGAAAGGCCCGTCAGGTGGAGCCTGACTCTCCCCCGCCCAAGCGCGGTCGAGGCCGTCCTCGCAAGCACCCTGTGGCTCCCATAGTGGCTCCTCGCGGCCGTGGAGGTGATCTCCCGCGCGGTGACGGGCGGCAGGCCGTTGCTGGGGGGCGCGCTACGGCCGCGCGACCCCCTAGGCCGCGCTTCCACTCGGCAGAGGTGCTGCCGGAGTTTGTTGTGTGGTCGGCGGAGCCGACCAGCACCCGGCTCCAGCTTCCTCGCTTCCTCCTAGGTGAGCTTCCGGCCGGTGCCCCAGGCGGCCTCTTGCTTCAGGAGGACGGTTGCTGCAGCCGGGCCTCCTGGGCTTCGCTTGAGGTCTCTGCAGCCGGGAGCGTGGCCCTGACCCGCGGCTGGCAAAGGTTTGCCCACGTGTGTGGTCTGAGCCGGCGGCGCACCCTGCACTTCAAGTTCGACGGCGATGCCACCCTCTACGTGAGGGTGTTCGGGGAAGACGGTCGCCGCGCTGGGTGCTGCCCTGAGGACGACGACCGCGACCGTGGGCCTAGCCCCAGCGATGATGAAGACGACAGCGCGCGCGTGGTTGGCGGCGCTCGGGGTTCATCGAGCTTTGACGACTCTTCTTCGGGCAGCGGCTCCTCCAGCGGTGGCCGCGACCAGCCTCCGTGCCGCTGGCCGCACTGGGAGGGAGGTAGCGGGTCTGCCCGCCGTCGTGCCTCGGTGAAGCGCAAGAGGGAGTCCGCCTGAGCTCCGGAGGCAGTTCGAGTCTCCGCCGCGAGTTGGTGTCAGGCGAGTCACGTCTGTTTTGTTCTTTTCCTTTCCCTGCGCAAAGAGACAGTAGTGTAGGTCCCCGCGGGGCATGCCTGGACTATTTCTGTTAATTATCGTACTGTTTCCGCTATTTTTATATTAGGCTTCTGCGCAGCGCGCCTGCGCGTAGAGATTACTTAGCTTGGGGGCAACCTGTTGCGATCCTCGCCTCCCGAGGCCGAGGCCTCGTCGAACGCTTTATGCCCTACGAAGATTAGTCAGGAGAGGTAGCTTCCGGCCTCAGTCGTAGAGGCGACCGACCCAGGCCCTGTGTTCACGTCGCGGTGCCCGTGGGGCACGGACTGGAGGGATGCTCCCTTAGTAGATTCGGTTGGGGGAAGCCTCAAACAACAGGGGCAGAAAACGCTCGCAAGGGTGCCTGCGTTGCTCCCTCGCGAGACTCGCGCGAGAGAAATTGAGGCAGGAGAGCGAAGAAAGCAAAGAGTCACAAGTCAAAGACGGCAACCACTCCAATAAAACTCCAAATGGGAATGAACAAGCCAACTGCAGAAAGCAAATGAAAAAAGCCGCGTCCGGCACCTAATCTAGTCTTCGACGTCTTCTCACCAGCATGAGCTAAGTGCTGCCATCGGGCGTGGAGGGAGTCCTGGGGCCTGCGGCCGGCGCTCCTGAGACTCCGGGGCGTGTACAGCCCCAACTCATTATTATGTGAGAGTGTCACGGGCGGCGAGCTTCACAGGCATTGGCCTTCTTCACAGGCTCCGGGCCTTTCTCAGAAAAATGAGCTTCACAGGCGTTTGCCTTGTTCACAGGCTCTGGGCCTTTTCCAAAACGCAACGCTTCACAGGCGTTCGCCTTCTTCATAGGCTCTGGGCCTTTTCCAAAATGCAACGCTTCACAGGCATTCGCCTTCTTCACAGGCTCTGGGCCTTTCACGCAGCGCTTCACAGGCATTCGCCTTCTTCACAGGCACTGGGCCTTTTCTAAAACGCGACGCTTCAAAGGCATTCGCCTTCTTCACAGGCTCTGGGCCTTTTTAGGGGTAAAACCTCCTTAGGTGCTGGATGTTCCACGCTGCTCGGACAGGCACCCCTCCACGAGTCTCCAAGCGCACGGAGCCGGGCCTGGAAACATGAACAACCTTGAAAGGGCTATCCCACATGGGAGAGAGCTTATGCAGTCCCTCCCTGGAGAGAACCCGCCTGAGCACGAGGTCCCCTACCTCAAGAGTTCTGGGGCGGATGTTGCGGCAGTGGTATCGTCGCAGTGCTTGTTGGTACCTCGCCGCTCGTAACGTGGCTTCTCGATGATGCCCCACCCCCAGCACGAGGTCCGTCCCCCGCATGGCGTCCTGCTGCGCCTCGTCGAACGCCAGGACCCGTGCGGAACGACGTCTGACCTCGTGAGGAAGGACCGCTTCAGCTCCATAGACCAAGAAGAACGGGGTCTCGCCAGTTGGCTTGGTCGTGGTCGTGCGGATGGACCACAACACGCATCGAAGCTCGTCAGACCAACCTTCCGCCGCAGGCCTCCATCTTCTTCTTGAATGTCCCGGTCTTGAGGCCTCTCGGGACCTCCGCGTTGGCCCACTCGGCTCGACGGTTGCTCCGCGGAGTGCGCCATCAAGCGTAGCATACCAAGGCCCCAAGGTTAGCACAATATGTTTTGAAGAGGTTATCGGTGAACTGCGTGAACCATTGTCGGTGATGATGCGGTTCGGCACCCGAACCGCTCACGATGCCCTTGATGAACTTGACCGCAGAACCTGCGGGGATGGTGCGGACGGCTTCCACTTCAGCCCACTTGGTGAACTTGTCCACGGCGACGTAGAGGTAGCGATAGCCCCCTGGCGCCCGAGGAAATGGGCCCAGGATATCCAGCCCCCAGACTGCGAATGGCCACGAGAGGGGTATAGTTTGCAGACCTCCCGCCGGCTGATGGATCTGCTTGGCATGGAATTGGCAGCCCTCGCAAGCCTTCACCAGTTCGACGGCATCATTGAGCGTAGTGGGCCAATAGAACCCGCTGCGAAACGCCTTGCCAACGAGGGTCCGCGATGATGAATGATGCCCACAGTCTCCACCGTGTATATCTGCCAGCAGTTCCTTCCCTTGCTCCTGGAGATGCAGCCAGGGACACATCATTTGGTCGCTCTGGTTGAGCTCTCCATCCTCGATGCAAGATATCGTGGCTTGCCGCGCCACACGCTCCGCTTCCTCCTCCTTCTCCGGCAAGGTCCCTTGCGCCAAGTAGCTCTGGAGCTCTGTGATCCAGCACCCCTCCTGAGGCTCCAGCGTCAAGATCAGGTGCGCTCCTGAGGCCAGGCCACAGACCGGGGCTCCCGAGGCTGGTGGTTGGGTGAGCTCCTCCCGAGGCTGCACCGTGCTTGACAGCGATGGTGTGCCGAGGGCTTGAAGAGCCGCTCCTCGAAGACGCCAGGCTCCTGAGGTAGCCGCCTGGATGCCCGTTTGGCGATGTCGTCGGCCTCCTGATTGGTGCCACGGAGCACATGCTGCAACTCCAGCCACCAGAATTGCTTCTCCATCCTGCGGACCTCCGCGAGGTAGGCTTCCATGTGCTCATCCCTCGGCTCGTATACCTTGTTGGAGAAGTTGACGATGAGTTGTGAATCACCCTTGATGGTAAGGCGCTTCACTCCTAGGGCAGCTGCGGCCTTCAGGCCTGCTATCAGGCCTTCATATTCTGCTATGTTGTTGGAGACCTTTTCTCCGTGCTGGAAACTGAGCTGCACGGCATAGTAGAGCTTGTCTTGAGTAGGAGATATAAGCACTGCACCAACCCCCGCGCCGTGCCTGGAGAACGCCCCGTTGAAGTACATGACCCAACCGTCCGGCGCCTCGCTTCCCGGGGAGAGGGATCGATCCTCATCAGCCTTGAGGCCCGGCGCCTCCGTCCATTCTGCCACGAAGTCCGCCAATGCGGCCCCCTTGATGACTCTGGTTGTGCTGAATTCAAGCTGAACAGCTTGCAGTACAATGTTCCACTCAGCGACTCTTCCAGCTGAGTTGGGGCTCCTGAGCACCCTTTCCAAGGGGTACGCTGAGACAACCTTGATGGGGTGGCCCTGAAAATAATGCCGCAGCTTGCACGAGGCCACCAATAGCGCGAGGAGGAGTTTCTGAGGCATGGGGTACCGTGCCCTTGCGTCCCGCAACACTGTGCTGACGAAGTACACAGGGTGTTCAACGAGGTTGGGAGTGCTGGTGTCGATGGCGCCCTCCGGAGACCGCGGCGCCTCCTGAGACAGTGGAGCCTCCAGCGGCTGGTCGCCAGGGGGAGGGGTCCCTTCTGTCCCGAGTGAGTTTCCCTGCGGCGGCTGATCCTTCTCGGCTGTGGTAGTGGTCTCTGTGAGTCTTCCTTGATCCTGCTTCTCCTTGACCCGGGCAGTTGCCGCGGCTTTGGTCCAACGCTCCTCCCTAACCGACACCAGGGCTGTGTTGGCGGAGTAGGGAGTGGCTGCAAGGTAGAGCACCAGGGGTTCTTGAGGGCGCGGGGCCACCATTATCGGAGGGCTGGTTAGGTACCTCTTGAGATCTTGGAACGCCTTGTCGGCCTCTTCAGTCCATACAAAGGGCCCCTTTTTCTTCATCAGCTGGAAGAAAGGCAGCGCTCGCTCCCCCAACTTGGAGAAGAAGCGCCCTAGTGCGGTCCACGCCGCCCATGAGCTTCTGCATTTCTCTGAGGGTCTTTGGCAGGCTCATGTCCTCGACCGCCTTGACCTTCTCTGGGTTAGCCTCGATGCCTCGGTGGGACACGAGGAAGCCCAAGAGCTTGTCCGAGGGGACCCCAAACACACACTTCTCCGGGTTGAGCCACAAGTTCACTGCGTTGAGGCTCGCGAAGGTCTCCTCCAGGTCTTGTATCAGGGTTCTGGCTTCCCGAGACTTCACCACAATGTCATCGACGTAAGCCTCAACATTCTTCCCGAGCTGCGGGCCCAAGGTGATGTGCATCGGCCCGAAAGGTTGCCCTGCGCGCTATGCAGCCGAACGGGCATTCATGTGTAGCAGTACACCCGACACGGGGCCAGGAAAGCCATTTTTTCCACGTCTTCTACCGCCATCTTGATCTGGTGATACCCAGAGAAGGCATCCAAGAAACATAATAGGTCGCACTCGGCGGTGGAATCGACGATCTGATCGATGCGAGGGAGCGGGAATGGATCTTGCGGACAGGCTTTGTTGAGGTTGGTGAAGTCGACACACATGCGTTCCTTCCCCCCTTTCTTTGGCACGACGACCGGGTTGGCCAACCAATCCGTGTATCGGAACTTCGCGAATGACCCTGCAGCTTCTAACTTGCGGGTCTCTTGGACGATGAAAGCCTGCTTTTGGACCGCCGCCTTTTGCCTTCGCTTCACGGGCGTACATTGGGGCACACGTTGAGGTGGTGCTCGATTACGCTTCTCGGGATCCTCGCCAACCGATCTGGTTCCCATGCGAACACCTTCTTATTCGGCCAGTAGGAACTTGACCAGGGCCTCCTCTGCTTTCGGGCTCGAGGTTGGCGCCTATGGTGAAGGTGGCGTTAGTGGATCCGTCCTCGCCGACCCGATGTCCGCTTGGTTTCTGCCTTGTCTTGGGTGAACAATCGCTTCTTCTTGGCGGCGCAACCCCTTGGGCTCGGGGCGTCTGAGTTGGCGGGTTGTGCCGCCGCAGCCTTGAAGACGTGCTTGAGTACTGCAACGCATCCCGGTGTCTCCGGACACGGTGAGGACGCCGTTGCTCCGGGCATCTTCATGAGGTTGTACGCTGTTGGGTGAGTCGCGGCCATGAACCGGGCTAATGCCGGAGTAGCCGAGGATGGCGTTGTATGGGAGGCTGATGGGGCGATGTCGGTCGATTAGCTCCGTCGCGGAAGTTGTCGAGGTGCCGAAGGTCACCAAAGACGGATCTGCCCTAGGGAGACGGCTGAACCGCCTCGACGCCCAAGAAGGGCCCGCTAGGCGAAGCCCGGCGGTATGTGGAGGAGGCTGAAGGCTTCAACCGAGAGCACACTGAGGCCCGCGCCGCCGTCGATGAGGGTCCTGGTGATGGCCACCTGGCAAATGGTGGGAGTGCACAACATTGGGAGCGCGCCCGAGCAGGTTGAGTTGGAGGGGTGGTCCTCCGAGCTGTAGGCCAGATCGGCCTTGGGCGCCGACCGACCTGGGGAGCCCCCTGCCGCGTGCAGGCAGTGCCGACCTGGCGGACGAATGGCTTGACATGGCGGCCTGAAGGTGGCGCCTGCGAGCCGCCCAGGAGAGCCTCCACGACCGAGGGCACCGGCGCAGCATGCTGGGCGAGGAAGAGGTTGCGCAGCTCTTCCCAAGAGGCCACGGAAGCCGCTGGCAGGTGGAGCAGCCACATGCGCGGGGCGTCGGTTAGGGCCATGGGAAGCCAGTTAGCCATGACCGTGTCGTCGCCTCCTGCTTCGAGGATGGCCTCCTCATACGCCAACAGGAAGGCCAGCGGATCAGTTGTGCCGTTGTAACGTGACGGCGTCTCCGGCTTGAACTTGTTCGGCCACCTCACATGTCGCAAGGCTGGGGCCAAGGCTCGGAGCCCCCTGGCCCCCGCGCTGGCGCTGGCGACCGGAGTGGGCGGCGCGCTGCTCATCGTAGGGCGAGTCGCGGTGTCGGCGGAGAGCGGGTCGGCGGAAGGGAAAGCTCCGGCGCACCCCTACCTGGCGCGCCAAATGTCGGATTTCGGGTTCCGGCAGACCCTCTAGGTTCGAACTCTGGGGTGCGCACGGAGATCTCACCCCCTACCTACCTGCACCTCGTCGCCTCGCTAGGATCTAAACTACCAAAGGAAAAACACAAGAGACACAAGGTTTATACTGGTTCGGGCCACCATTGTGGTGTAACACCCTACTCCAAAGGTGTGGTGTGGTGGATTGCCTCTTGGGCTGGTGATGAACAATACAAGGAAGAACAAATTTCGCGAGGGTGAGGTGTTCTTGTGGCTAGGCTCTCGATCGGATTGGATCAAGATAAGATGAGGCGAGATGTCTCTCTCCTCCTCCTACTATGGTGGCTAGCTCTACTTATAGGCAAGGACCTTGGGCCTCTTCCCAAATACTGAGCGGGAAGGGCGCCAACAATTGGCCATTTTGAAGGGGATCATCTAGTACACTTATCCTGACTAAAGTTGGTCCTCGCCTGTCAAAGGCTCTGGCGGTGACGTCGGCTTGGGCTCCACGATGACCTCCTTCCTGCTGTTGCGACGGTCTTGGTCTTGTTGCACCGAAACGGGTGCCTTTGCTTGATGCTCTCGCCTGCGCTTGCCCCCCTTTGCACCAAAGAGGTAACGAGGACACTGCGCGGGCTGGCGCCCGCCTGGCACCCTTGGTCGTCATGGCTTGCGTCATGGGCACCTCGTGAGGTACCCCGCCTTGATCTCTCCGCCTCCTCGCGAGCCAGCCTGACGAGGTCGCGCCCGAGGAAGCTTCCTGTCGTCCGCCCCGCGAGGCTTGGCCCCTCGCGAGGGTCTTGAGCTTGTGCTGATGAAGATGGGCCGTACTGGGCCACCCCTTGAGCCACGCCGTAGGCCGCAGGCAGGCAAGTCTGGGTACCCCCGTTCCCAAAATGCCGACAGAATAACCCCAAAACGATAGTGGTAAATCGGTAAGAGACATCATAGATCGCACCATATCTAATAAAGTACGGTTACAATGTTCGGACACACCATTACGCTGTGGTGTCCTAGGTGGCGTGAGTTGCGAAACTATTCCAGATTGTTTCAAATGAAGACAAACTCATAACTCAAATATTCATCTCCACGATCAGATCGTAGAAACTTTATTTTCTTGTTATGATGATTTCCACTTGACTCTGAAATTCTTTGAACTTTTCAACTGTTTCAGACTTATGTTTCATTAAGTAGATATACCCATATATGCTCAAATCATTTGTGAAGGTCAGAAAATAACGATACCCGCCACGATCCTCAATACTCATCGGACCGCATACATCAATATGCATTATTTCCAGTAAGTCAGTGGCTCGCTCCATTGTTCCGGAGAACGGAGTCTTAGTCATCTTGCCCATGAGACATGGTTCGCAAGTATCAAGTGATTCATAATCAAGTGATTCCAAAAGCCCATCTGCATGGAGTTTCTTCATGCGTTTTACACCAATATGACCTAAATGGCAATGCAACAAATAAGTTGCACTATCATTATTAAATTTGCATCTTTTGGCTTCAATATTATGAATATGTGTATCACTATGATCGAGATTCAATAAAAATAGACCACTCATCAAGGGTGCATGACCATAAAAGATATTACTCATATAAATAGAACAACCATTATTCTCTGATTTAAAGGAATAACCATCTCACATCAAACAAGATCCAGATATAATGTTCATGCTCAACGTTGGCACCAAATAACAATTATTCAGATCTAAAACTAATCCCGAAGGTAGATGTAGACATAGCGTGCCGACGGCGATCACATCGACATTGGAACCATTTCCGACGCGCATCATCACCTCGTCCTTAGCCAATCTTCGTTTAATCCATAGACAATGTTTCGAGTTTCAAATATGAGCAACAAAACCAGTATCAAATACCTAGGCGCTACTACGAGCATGAGTAAGGTACACATCAATAACATGTATATCAAATATACCTTTCACTTTACCATCCTTCTTATCCCCCAAATACTTGGGGCAGTTCCTGAAGGAAATATGCCCTAGAGGCAATAATATTTGTATTTCCTTATATCATGATAAATGTTTATTATTCATGCTAGAATTGTATTAGTCGGAAAGTTAGTACATGTGTGAATACATAGACAAATAGAGTGTCCCTAGTATGCCTCTACTTGACTAGCTCGTTAATCAAAGATGGTTAAGTTTCCTAACCATAGACATGTGTTGTCATTTGATGAATGGGATCACGTCATTAGAGAATGATGTGATGGACAAGACCCATCCGTTAGCTTAGCATAATGATCGTATAGTTTTATTGCTATTACTTTCTTCATGACTTATACATATTCCTTTGACTATGATATTATGCAACTCCCGAATACCGGAGGAACACTTTGTGTGCTATCAAACGTCACAACATAACTAGGTGATTATAAAGATGCTCTACAGGTGTCTCCGATGGTGTTTGTTGAGTTGGCGTAGATCAAGATTAGGATTTGTGACTCCGTGTATCGAAGAGGTATCTCTGGGCCCTCTCGGTAATGCTCATCACTATAAGCCTTGCAAGCAATGTGACTAATGAGTTAGTTGCGGGATGATGCATTATGGAATGAGTAAAGAGACTTGTCGGTAATGAGATTGAACTAGGTATGATGATACCGACGATCGAATCTCGGGCAAGTAACATGCCAATGACAAAGGGAATGACGTATGTTGTTATGCGGTTTGACCGATAAAGATCTTCATAGAATATGTAGGAGCCAATATGAGCATCCAGGTTCCGCTATTGGTTATTGACCGGAGATGTGTCTCGGTCATGTCTACATAGTTCTCGAACCCGTAGGGTCCGCACGCTTAACATTCTATGACGATTTGTATTATGAGTTATGTGATTTGATGACCGAAGTTTGTTCGGAGTCCCAGATGAGATCACGGACATGACGAGGAGGCTCGAAATGGACGAGAGTTAAAGATTCACATATGGGATGATGGTATTTGGACATCGGAAGTGTTCTGGGTGATACCGGGTCACTGGAAGGGGTTCCGGGCAACCCCCTGCAAAGATATGGGCTTAATGGGCCAAGTAAGGGAACACACCAGCCCACAAGGGGCTGGTGCGCCCCCTATAGGGCCAGCCACGTGGGTTGAAAGGGAAAGGAGATGAGGAAAAGGAAAGTATAAAGTAGGGCTCCTACTTCCTTCCCTTCCCCCTCCTACCTTTCCCCCTTGTCCAAATATGGTAGGGGAGGGGCTGAATTGGACTAGGGGCCCAAGTAGGATTCCTCCTACTTGGGCGCGCCCTAGGCTGCCTGCCTCCCTCTCCCTCCTTTATATATGTGGGGAGGGCAACCCTTGAACACACACCAATTGTTCCTAGTCGTGTGTGGCGCCCCCCTCCATAGTTAACACCTCGGTCATATCGTCGTAGTTCTTAGGTGAAGCCCTGCACCGGTAACTTCATCATCACTGTTGCCACGCCGTCGTGCTGATGGAACTCTCCCTCGTCCTCAACTGGATCAAGAGCTCAAGGGACGTCATCGTGCTGAACGTGTGCTGAACACGGAGGTGCCATACGTTCGGTGCTTGGATCAGTTGGATCGCAAAGACATTCGGCTACATCAACCGCATTACTAAACGCTTCCGCTTTCGGTCATCGAGGGTACGTGGACACACTCTCCCCGCTCGTTGCTATGCATCTCCTAGAGAGTTCTTGCGTGATCGTAGGTAAATTTTTTGAAATACCGCATTCGCCAACAGTGGCATCCGTGCTAGGTCTATGCGTAGATGTTATATGCACGAGTAGAACACAATGAGTTGTGGGCGATAATAGTCATATTGTTTACCAGCAACATCTTACTTTGATTCAGTGGTATTGTTGGATGAAGCGGCCCAGACAGACATTACATGACCACGTTCATGAGACTGGTTCTATCGACGTGCTTCGCACACAGGTGGCTAGCGGGTGTCTGTTTCTCCAACTTTAGTTGAATCGAGTTTGAGTACGCCCGGTCCTTGTTGAAGGTTAAAACAACACACTTGACGAAAAATTGTTGTGGTTTGATGCGTAGGTAAGAACGGTTCTTGCTAGAAGCCCGTAGCAGCCAAGTAAAACTTGCAACAACAAAGTAGAGGACATCTAACTTGTTTTTGAAGGGCTTGTTGTGATGTGATATTGTCAAGACATGATGATATATAAATTGTTGTATGAGATGATCATGTTTCGTAATAGTTATCGGCGACTGGCAGGAGCCATATGGTTCTCGCTTTATTGTATGAAATGCAATCGCCATGTAATTGCTTTACTTTATCACTAAGCGGTAGCGATAGTCGTAGAAGCAATAGTTGGCGAGACGACAATGATGCTACGACGGAGATCAAGGTGTCAAGCCGGTGACGATGGTAATCATGATGGTGCTTTGGAGATGGAGATAAAAGGCACAAGATGATGATGGCCATATCATATCACTTATTTTGATTGCATGTGATGTTTATCCTTTATGCATCTTATTTTGCTTAGTACGGCGGTAGCATTATAAGATGATCTCTCACTAAATTTCAAGGTATAAGTGTTCTCCCTGAGTATGCACCGTTGCGATAGTTCGTCGTGCCGAGACACCGCGTGATGATCGGGTGTGATAAGCTCTACGTTATGCCAGTTCTGCACACGCATAATAATCGGGTTAAACTTGACGAGCCTAGCATATGCAGATATGGCCTCAGAACACTGAGACTGAAAGGTCGAACGTGAATCATATAGTAGATATGATCAACATAGTGATGTTCACCATTGAAAGCTACTCCATCTCACGTGATGATCGGACATGGTTTAGTTGATATGGATCACGTGATCATTTAGACGACTAGAGGGATGTCTATCTAAGCAGGAGTTCTTAAGTAATAGGATTAATAGAACTTTAATTTATCATGAACTTAGTCCTGATAGCATTTGCAAATTATGTTGTAGATCAATAGCTCACGTTATAGCTCCCCGTTTATTTTTGATATGTTCCTAGAGAAAAATAATAATTTGAAAGATGATAGTAGGAATGATGCAGACTGGATCTGTGATCTAAGGATTATCCTCATTGCTGCATAGAAGAATTATGTCCTTGATGCAGCGCTAGGTGACAGACCAGTTGCAGGAGAAGATGCAGACGTTATGAATGTTTGGCAAGCTCGGTATGATGACTGCTTGATAGTTTAGTGTGCCATGCTTTACGGCTTAGAACCGGGACTTCGAAAGCCTTTTGAACGCCATGGAGCATATAAGATGTTCCAAGAGCTGAAATTGGTATTTCAGACTCATGCCCGATTCGAGAGGTATGAGACAAGTACTTTGCCTACAAGATGGAGGAGAATAGCTCAACAAGTGAGCATGTGCTCAGAATGTCTGAGTACTACAATCGCTTGAATCAAGTGGGAGTTAATATTCCAGATAAGATAGTGATTGATAGAGTTATCTAGTCACTATCACCAAGTTACTGGAATTTCGCGATGAACTATAATATGCAAGGGATGACGAAAACGATTCCCGAGCTCTCCGTGATGCTAAAATCGCCGAAGGTAGGCATCAAGAAAGAGCATCAAGTGTTGATGGTTAACTAGACCACTAGTTTCAAAAAAAGGCAAAGGAAAAGAAAGGGAATTTCAAGAAAGAATGGCAAGCAAGTTGCCACTCCTGTGAAGAAACCCAAAGCTAGACCTAAGCCCGAAACTGAGTGCTTCTACTGCAAAGGGAATGGTCACTGGAAGCGGAACTACCCCAAATACTTGGCGGATAAGAAGGATGGCAAAGTGAAAGGTATATTTGATATAGATGTTATTGATGTGTACTTTACTAGTAGTCAAAGTAACCCCAGGGTATTTGATACCGGTTCAGTTGCTATGATTAGTAGCTGAAAATAGGAGTTACAAAATTAACAAAGACTAGTTAAGGACGAGGTGACAATGTGTGTTGGAAGTGATTCCAAGGTTGATAAGATCATCATCGCACACTCCCTCTACCTTCGGGATTAGTGTTGGACCTAAATAAATGTTATTTGGTGTTTGCGTTGAGCATGAATATGATTGGATCATGTTTGTTGCAATACGGTTATTCATTTAAGTTAGAGAATAATTGTTGATCTATTTACATGAATAAAACCTTCTATGGTCATACACCCAATTTAAATGGTTTATTGAATCTCAATAGTGATACACATATTCATAATATTAATGCCAAAAGATGCAAAGTTGATAATGATAGTGCAACATATTTGTGGCACTGCCGTTTAGGTCATATTGGTGTAAAGCGCATGAAGAAACTCCATGCGGATGGACCTTCGGAATCGCTTGATTATGAATCATTTGATGCTTGTGAACCATGCCTCATGGGCAAGATGACTAAGACTCCGTTCTCCAGAACAATGGAACGAGCCACTGACTTATTGGAAATAATACATACCGATGTATGCGGTCCGATGAGTGTTGAAGCTCGCGGCAGGTATCATTATTTTCTGACCTTCACAGATGATTTGAGCAGATATGGGTATATCTACTTAATGAAACACAAGTCTGAAACATTTGAAAAGTTCAAAGAATTTCAGAGTGAAGTTGAGAATCATCGTAACAAGAAAATAAAGTTTCTACAATCTGATCGCGGAGGCAAATATTTGAGTTACGAGTTTGGCCTTCATTTAAAACAATGTGGAATAGTTTCACAACTCACGCCACCTGGAACACCACAGCATAATGGTGTGTCCAAATGTCGTAGCCGTAATTTATTACATATTGTGCAAACTATGATGTCTCTTACTGATTTACCACTATCGTCTTGGGGTTATGCATTAGAGACAGCTGCATCCACGTTAAATAGGGCACCATCTAAATCCGTTGAGACGACACCATATGAATTGTGGTTTGGCAAGAAACCTAAGATGCCGTTTCTTAAAGTTTGGGGTTGCGATGCTTATGTGAAAAAGCTTCAGTTTGATAAGCTCGAACCCAAACCGGAGAAGTGTGTCTTCATAGGATACCCAAAAGAAACTGTTGGGTACACCTTCTATCATAGATCCGAAGGCAAAATCTTTGTTGCTAAAAATGGATCCTTTCTAGAGAAGGAGTTTCTCTCCAAAGAGGTGAGTGGGAGGAAAGTAGAACTTAATGAGGTAATTGTACCTTCTCTCGAATTGGAAAGTGGTTCATCACAAAAATCAGTTCCAGAGATGCCTACACCAATTAGTGAGGAAACTAATGATGATGATCGTGAAACTTCAGATCAAGTTACTACTGAACCTGGTAGGTCAACCAGCACGTTCCCGCACTGTGAGTGGTACGGTAATCCTGTTCTGGAAGTCATGTTACTAGACCATGACGAACCTACGAATTATGAGGAAGCGATGATGAGCCCAGATTCTGATAAATGGCTTGAGGCCATGAAATCTGAGATAGGATCCAAGTATGAGAACAAAGTACGGACTTTGATTGACTTGCCCGATGATCGGCGAGGCATTGAGAATAAATGGATCTTCAAGAGGAAGACAGACGCTGATAGTTGTGTTACTATCTACAAAGCTTGAATTGTCGCAAAAGGTTTTCGACAAGTTGAAAGTGTTGACAATGATGAGATTTTCTCACTTGTAGCGATGCTTAAGTCTGTCCGATTCATGTTAGCAATTGCCACATTTTATGAAATCTGGCAAATGGATGTCAAAAATGCATTCCTTAATGAATTTCTTAAATAAGAGTTGTATATGATGCAACCAAAAGGTTTTGTCGATCCTAAAGGAGCTAACAAAGTGTGCAAACTCCAGCGATCCTTCTATGGACTGGTCCAAGCATCTCGGAGTTGGAATATAAGCTTTGATGAGTTGATCAAAGCATATAGTTTTATACAGACTTGTGGTGAAGCCTATATTTACAAGAAAGTGAGTGAGTGCTCTGTATAATTTCTGATATTATTTGTGGATGACATATTGTTGAGTGGAAATAATACATAATTTCTGGATAGCATAAAAGGATACTTGAATAAGAATTTTTCAATGAAAGACCTCGGTGAAGCTACTTACATATTGGGCATCAAGATCTATAAAGATAGATCAAGATGCTTGATAAGACTTTCAATGAGTGCATACCATGATAAGATTTTGAAGGATTTCAAAATGGATCAGTCAAAAAAAGGACTTCTTCCCTGAGTTGTAAGGTACGAAGTTGAGTAAGACTCAAAACCCAACCACGACAGAAAATAGAAAAAGAGTGAAAGTCAATCCCTGTGCCTCTGCCATAGGTTCTATAAAGTATGCTATGTTGTGTACCAGACCTATTGTGTACCTTGCCATGAGTTTGGCAAGGGGGTACAATAGTGATCCAGGAGTGGATCCCTAGACAGCGGTCAAAATTATCCTTAGTGGAATAAGGACATGTTTCTCGGTTATGGAGGTGACAAGAAGTTTGTCGTAAAGGGTTACGTCAATGCAAGCTTTGGCACTGGTCCGAATGACTCTAAGTCTCAATCTGGATACATATTGAAAGTGGGAGCAATTAGCTAGAGTAGCTCTGTGCAGAGCATTGTAGACATAGAAAATTTGCAAAATACATACGGCTCTGAATGTGGCAGACCCATTGACTAAACTTCTCTCACAAGCAAAACATGATCACACCTTAGTACTCTTTGGGTGTTAATCACATAGTGATGTGAACTAGATTATTGACTCTAGTAAACCCTTTGGGTGTTAGTCACATGGAGATGTGAACTAATCACATAAAGATGTGAACTATTGGTGTTAAATCACATGACAATGTGAACTAGATTATTGGCTCTAGTGCAAGTGGGAGACTGATGGAAATATGCCCTAGAGGCAATAATATCTATATTTCCTTATATCATGGTAAATTTCTATTATTCATGCTAGAATTGTATTAACTGGAAACTTAGTACATGTGTGAATACATAGACAAACAGAGTGTCCCTAGTATGCCTCTACTTGACTAGCTCGTTAATCAAAGATGGTTAAGTTTCCTAACCATCGACATGTGTTGTCATTTGATGAACGGGGTCACATCATTAGAGAATGATGTGATGGACATGACCCATCCGTTAGCTTAGCATAATGATCGTATAGTTTTATTGCTATTCCTTTCTTCATGACTTATACATATTCCTCTGACTATGAGATTATGCAACTCCCGAATACCGGAGGAACACTTTGTGTGCTATCAAAAGTCACAATGTAACTGGGTGATTATAAAGATGCTGTACAGGTGTCTCCTGTGGTGTTTGTTGAGTTGGCATAGATCAAGATTAGGATTTGTCACTCCGTGTATCGGAGAGGTATCTCTGGGCCCTCTCAGTAATGCTCATCACTATAAGCCTTGCAAGCAATGTGACTAATAAGTTAGTTGCAGGATGATGCATTACGTAACGAGTAAAAAGACTTGCTGGCAACGAGATTGAACTAGGTATGATGATACCAACGATCGAATCTCGGGCAAGTAACATACCGATGACAAAGGGAATGACGTATGTTGTTATGCGGTTTGACCGATAAAGATCTTCATAGAATATATAGGAGCCAATACGGGCATCCAGGTTCTGCTATTGGTTATTGACCGGAGATGTGTCTCGGTCATGTCTACATAGTTCTTGAACACGTAGGGTCCGCATGCTTAACGTTCGATGACGATTTGTATTATGAGTTATGTGATTTGATGACCGAAGTTTGTTGGGAACCACAGATGAGATCACAGACATGACGAGGAGTCTCCAAATGGCCGATAGTTAAAGATTCATATATAGGACGATGGTATTTGGACACCGGAAGTGTTCTGGGTGATACCGGGTCACCGGTGAAGCAAATATGCCCTAGAGGCAATAATAAAGTTGTTATTTATATTTCCTTATATCATGATAAATGTTTATTATTCATGCTACAATTATATTAACCGGAAACTTAGTACATGTGTGAATACATAGACAAACAGAGTGTCACTAGTATGCCTCTACTTGACTAGCTCGTTAATCAAAGATGGTTAAGTTTCCTGGCCATAGACATGAGTTGTCATTTGATTAACGGGATCACATCATTAGACAATGATGTGATTGACAAGACCCATCAGTTAGCTTAGCACGATGATCATTTACTTTGTTGCTATTGCTTTCTTCATGACTTATACATGTTCCTATGACTAGGAGATTATGCAACTCCCGAATACCGGAGGAACACTTAGTGTGCTATCAAATTTCACAACAAAACTGGGTGATTATAAAGATGCTCTACAGGTGTCTCCGATGGTGTTTGTTGAGTTGGCATAGATCGAGATTAGGATTTGTCACTTCGATTGTCGAAGAGGTATCTCTGGGCCCTCTTGGTAATGCACATCACTATAAGCCTTGCAAGCAATGTGAAATGAGTTTGTTGCGGGATGATGCAGTACAGAACGAGTAAAGAGACTTGCAGGTAATGAAATTGAACTAGGTATGATGATACCGACGATCGAATCTTGGGAAGTAACATACCGATGACAAAGGGAACAACGTTTGTTGTTGTGTGGTTTGACCGATAAAGATCTTCGTAGAATATGTAGTAACCAATATGAGCATCCAGGTTCCTACATTGGTTATTAACCGGAGATGAGTCTCGGTCATGTCTACATAGTTCTCGAACTCGTAGGGTCCGCATGCTTAACGTTCGATGACGATCGATATTATGAGTTTATGTGTTTTGATGTACCGAAGGTAGTTCGGAGTCCCAGATGTGATCACGGACATGACGAGGAGTCTCGAAATGGTCGAGACATAAAGATTGATATATTGGAAGGCTATATTTGGACACCGGAAAGGTTTCAGATGAGTTCGGGCATTTTCCGGAGTACCGGGGGTTACCGGAACCCCCTGGGGAGTTAATGGGGCTTAATGGGCCATGGTGGGAGAGAGGAGGAGGCGGCCAAGTGGGAGGCGCGCGACCCCAAGCCCAATCCGAATTGGGGGGGCATCCCCCCTTTCCTTCTCTCCTTCTCCCTCTTCCTTCTTCTCCTACTCCAACTAGGGAAGGGGGGAAACCTACTCCTACTAGGAGTAGGAATCCCCCTTGGGGCGCGCCATAGAGAGGGCCAGCCCTCCCCTCCTCCACTCGTTTATATACGGGGGAGGGGGCACCCCATAGACACACAAGTTGACAATTGTCTTAGCCGTGTGCGGTGCCCCCCTCCACAGATTTCCACCTTGGTCATATCGTTGTAGTGCTTTGGCGAAGCCCTGTGTCGGTAACTTCATCATCACCGTCATCACGCCGTCGTGCTGACGAAACTCTCGCTCGGCCTCATCTGGATCAAGAGTACGAGGGATGTCACTAAGCTGAACATGTGCAGATCGCGGAGGTGATCAGTTGGATCGCGAAGATGTTCGACTACATCAACCGCGTTACTTAACGTTTCCGCTTTCAGTCTACGAGGGTACATGGACACACTCTCCCCGCTCGTTCCTATGCATCTCCTAGATAGATCTTGCGTGATCGTATGAATTTTTTTGAAATATTGCGTTCCCCAACAGTGGCATCCGAGCCAGGTCTATGCGGAGATGTTATATGCACGAGTAGAACACAAAGAGTTGTGGGCGATAATAGTCATACTGCTTACCAGCATGTCATAATTTGATTCAACGGTATTGTTGGATAAAGCGGCTCAGACCGACATTACGAGTACGCTTACGAGAGATTGGTTCTACCGACGTGCTTCGCACACAAGTGGCTAGTGGGTGTCTATTTCTCCAACTTTAGTTGAATCGAGTGTGCCTACGCCCGGTCTTTGTTGAAGGTTAAAACAACACTTGACAAAAAATCGGTGTGGGTTTTGATGCGTAGGTAAGAACGGTTCTTGCTAAACCCGTAGCAGCCACGTAAAATTTGCAACAACAAGTAGAGGACGTCTAACTTGTTTTTGTAGGGTATGTTGTGATCTGATATGGTCAAGACATGATGATATTTAAATTGTTGTATGAGATGATCATGTTTTGTAACAGTTATCGGCAACTGGCAGGAGCCTTATGGTTGTCGCTTTATTGTATGAAATGCAATGGCCATGTAATTGCTTTACTTTGTCACTAAGTGGTAGCGATTGTCGTGATAGCAATACTTGGCGAGACGACAACGATGATTCGATGGAGATCAAGGTGTCAAGCCGGTGACGATGGTGATCATGACGGTGCTTTGGAGATGGAGATCAAAGGCACAATATGATGATGGCCATATCATATCACTTATATTGGTTGCATGTCATGTTTATCCTTTATGCATCTTATTTTGCTTAGTTCGGCGGTAGCATTATAAGATGATCTCTCACTAAATTTCAAGGTATAAGTGTTCTCCCTGAGTATGCACCGTTGCGACAATTCGTTGTGCCGAGACACCACGTTATAATCGGGTGTGATAAGCTCTACGTTCACATACAACGGGTGCAAGCCAGTTCTGCATACGCATAATACTCAGGTTAAACTTGACGAGCCTAGCATATGCAGATATGGCCTCGGAACACTGAGACTGAAAGGTCAAACGTGAATCATATAGTAGATATGATCAACATAGTGATGTTCACCATTGAAAACTACTCCATCTCACGTGATGATCGGACATGGTTTAGTTGATTTGGATCACGTGATCACTTAGATGATTAGAGAGATGTCTATCTAAGTGGGAGTTCTTAAGTAATATGATTAATTGAACTTAAATTTATCATGAACTTAGTACCTGATAGTATTTTGCATGTCTATTTTGTTGTAGATCAATGGCCCGTGCTACTGTTCCTTTGAATTTTAACGTGTTCCTAGAGAAAGCTAAGTTGAAAGATGATGGTAGCAACTACACGAACTGGGTCCGTAACTTGAGGATTATCGTCATTGCTGCACAGAAGAATTACATCCTGGAAGCACCGCTAGGTGCAAGACCCACTGCAGGAGCAACGCCAGAAGTTGTGAACGCCTGGTAGAGCAAAGCTGATGACTACTCGATAGTTCAATGTGCCATGCTTTACGGCTTATGTAACATCCCAAATTTTCAATTTGGAATGTTATACACTAGATCATCATTGCATATCATATTTTATTGTTTTTGGCCTGATCCAGAAATTCGACGCAACTCAAGGACCCACGGAGAGAGTTGGCGATTTCGTTATTTTCATATTTGAGTCTTCTCAAAATTTGAAAATAGGATCATTTGATTTTAATTATTTTATCTTCAGTTATTTCTATTATAAAAATATGAGAGAGGGAATAAAATGACTTTCCCAAAATAAAGAAATATTGAGGATTTAATAATAAAATCAAATAAGATTTTATTTTGGATTTCATTGCTATTTTATTTGAATTTAGGAAAAATGCGCATTTTTAAAAATTGCATTTAGGCCCCAAATAAATGTTCATCTTGTCCGGCTTGATTTTAGAAGTCGGGGAAAATTTATTTCGGAATTTTTGGAGTTCGTTTAGTATTTCTTTTATTTGTTTTTCTACGCGTAATGTTAAAAAAAAGTTACCGCCTTACCGGGCCGAAACCCTAGCCGCCGCCCCGCCCTGCCTCGATATCCGTGCCGCCGCCGCCGACGCCGACGCGCCATTACGCCGCCGCCCGATTGCCGTCGGCTTACCACCGCCATGAACCGCCCTTGGCCACGGAGCCGGACCTCGCCGGAGGTAGCCGCCCCGGCGCCGGCGGTTTTCTAACAAAAACCGCCCGGTTTTTTTAAGCCGCGGTTTATTTATTTTAATAGATCGGCTTAGTTTTTTCCGTTTAGTTACTTAGCGGACGTTTGTCTGTACGTTCGTTTTAACGAACGGTTTTCGTTGTTTAGCCGCAGACAACGAACGTTCGTTCGTTAGCATGTTCGTCCGTTTTTCTTTTTCTCAGATTTTCCGTGATTATTTTTTATCGTGGTTTCTGATCCGATTTTCGTTCTAGTATAACTTTTCGCTCGTTTATCGGTACCAGGTGATTCAAGCGCCTAGAGTTTCGTATCGAAACCCTCTTTCCGTTTAACCAACTCAAACAAGTTTTTGCTTCTGTAAAATTTTACTTAGATCCATATTAGTAAACGAAGCTTGTTTCTTTCGCCGTTTGACTTTCGTTGCTTCGTTTGATTTGATTCTTTTTGCAAATCGGAGTTCTTAAGTTGAACTTTCTGGTTAGTTCTCTTATTTGAGTTTTACCCGTGCATTAGATGAGTGCTTATTGTATGCTTGTCTGTTTTGCGATAGAGTACCTGGAGTGCGCCGCTTACTACTTCGAATCTCTAGGTTTCACGGATCATTAGCAACGCAGCTAACACTTTGATCATACCTCTCTACTACCCAGTTTTATTGCATTAGATCAATCCTCAAACAATTGCATGATTAGGATCTGATTAATATGTGGGTTTTGGGAAGTAGATGAGGTAGTACCTATTACCTGTTTTATTATCAAACCCTTGGGAGTTACTTCTACGTTTGCTTATGCCATGCTACGCTAGTAGACGTGGATTGGGTGAGTGCATCCATGATGATGTGAGATTTTTATTTAATGGTTCAACTTAAGGTGGCAACTTTAACACACATCTGGGTGGACCGAGGCACTGGGTATTCCAGCGATTACTGTTTTTTATGGACCGCCACCCGTGCTCAAAGGGATCATGAGATTATTCATGCTAGAAACTTCCGTGCAGCCACAAGCTACTATGGGCTCTAGCATAGTTGATTAAGTCGTGCGAACTCTTATAGTGGTAGACTAGCAGATGTAGGGGAAAGTTGGTGTAACTGTCTACCCGATCGTAAGGTGCTAGCACTTCTGAAAGACTATGTCTCGGTCATCCGTTTCTCAAACACCATGTAGGGCGAGAATCCCAACGGAGGAGATCGAGTCTTGTGGGGAAAAGTGCGCAAACCTCTGCAGAGTGTATAAATTAATCATGGTTAGCCGCGTCCCCGGTTATGGACGTCTTGAGTATCTAGTACTTGGATTATCATGTGAATCTCATCATGTTACTTTAATTAATTTTGTTGGGTTTTAATGATGATGCTTAATTGGGATTGAGAGGGTGTCTACACTCTCAATGTTTAACAACCACCATGATAGTTAAATAAAATTTATTCCTTTGCAGTAGGGAAAAATTAGCTTTACGCAAAACTGTAACTATAGAGATTTCCACCAGCCATATATGCATGTAATATAGCCTATTTCTGTTCATTACTCTCTATATGTTACATTGCCAGCATATTCCATGTGCTGACCCGTTTTCGGGCTGCAACATTCATGTTGCAGATTTTTCAGACGACGAGTAAGGTGCATTAGGTCGTAGTTCTATACTCAGTGATGCCGTTGGAGTTGATGGACTCGCTTATCTTCCAAGTCTTCCGTTGTTATCGTTATTAGATGGCCTTAAGCCATATTTATTGTAATAAGTTCTCGTTTGAGACATTCGATGTAATAAGTGTGTGATTGCTACTCTGTTATAAATCCTTCAAGTCATGCGTGTCAAGACATCGATCCAGGGGATGACACTTGAAGCACGAGAGATCGCATCGTTTGAGGTCTGGTCGCTACAGCTTAGAACCGGGACTTCAATGACGTTTTGAACGTCATGGAGCATATGAGATGTTCCAGGAGTTGAAGTTAATATTTCTAGCAAATTCCTGGATTGAGAGATATGAAGTCTCCAATAAGTTCTACAGCTGTAAAATCATGGAGAATAGTTCTGTCAGGGAACATATACTCAAAATGTCTGGGTATCATAATCACTTGACTCAGCTGGGAGTTAATCTTCCAGTTGATAGTGTCATTGACAGAGTTCTTCAATCACTGCCACCAAGCTACAAAAGCTTCCTGATGAACTATAATATGCAAGGGATGGATAAGACAATTCCTGAGCTCTTCGCGATGCTAAAGTCTGCAAAGGTAGAAATCAAGAAGGAGCATCAAGTGTTGATGGTCAACAAGACCACCAGTTTCAAGAAGAAGGGTAAAGGGAAGAAGGGGAACTTCAAGAAGAACGGCAAGCAAGTTGCTTCTCAAGTGAAGAAGCCCAAGTCTGGACCTAAGCCTGAGACTAAGTGCTTCTACTACAAAGGGACTGGTCACTAGAAGCGGAACTGCACCAAGTATTTGGCGGATAAGAAGGATGGCAAAGTGAACAAAGGTATGAGTGATATACATGTTATTGATGTGTACCTAACTAATGCAGCCAGTAGTACCTGGGTATTTGATACTGGTTTTGTTACTAATATTTGCAACTCAAAACAGGGACTACGGATTAAGCAAAGATTGGCTAAGGACGAGGTGACGATGCACATGGGAAATGTTTTCAAAGTCGATGTGATCACCGTTGGCACGCTACATCTACATCTACCTTCGGGATTAGTTTTATACCTAAATAATTGTTATTTGGTGCCAGCATTAAGCATGAACATTATATCATGCGAGACGGTTATTCATTTAAATCTGAGAATAATGGTTGTTCTATTTATATGAGTAATAACTTCTATGGTCATGCACCCTCGAAGAGTGGTCTATTTTTATTGAATCTCGATAGTAGTGATACACATATTCATAATATTGAAGCCAAAAGATGCAGAGTTGATAATGATAGTGCAACTTATTTGTGGCCATGCCGTTTGGGTCATATTGGTGTAAAGCGCATGAAGAAACTCCATACTAACGGACTTTTGTAATCACTTGATTATGAATCACTTGGTACTTGCGAACCATGCCTCATGGGCAAGATGACTAAAACTCCGTTCTCCGGAACAATGGAGCGAGCAACAGATTTATTGGAAATAATACATACTGATGTATGGGGTCCGATGAATATTGAGGCTCACAGCGGGAATCGTTATTTTCTGACCTTCACAGATGATTTAAGCAGATATGGGTATATCTACTTGATGAAATATAAGTCTAAAACATTTGAAAATTTCAAAGAATTTCAGAGTAAAGTGGAAAATCATCGTAACAAGAAAATAAAATTTGTGCGATCTGATCGTGGAGGAGAATATTTGAGTTACGAGTTTGGTCTTCATTTGAAACAATGCAGAATAGTTTCGCAACTCACTCCACCGGGAACACCACAGCGTAAGGGTGTGTCCGAACGTCGTAACCGCACTTTATTAGATATGGTGCGATCTTTGATGCCTCTTACTGATTTACCGCTGTTGTTTTGGGGTTATGCTTTAGAGACGGCTGCATTCACGTTAAATATGGCACCATCTAAATCCGTTGAGACGACACCTTATGAATTGTGGTTTGGCAAGAAACCGAAGTTGTCGTTTCTTAAAGTTTGGGGCTGCGATGCTTATGTGAAAAAGCTTCAACCTGATAAGCTCGAACCCAAATCGGAGAAATGTGTCTTCATAGGATACCCAAAAGAGACTGTTGGTACACCTTCTATCACAAATTCGAACGCAAAATATTCGTTGCTAAGAATGGATCCTTTCTAGAGAAGGAGTTTCTCTCGAAAGAAGTGAGTGGGAGCAAAGTAGAACTTGATAAGGTAACTGTACCTACTCCCTTATTGGAAAGTAGTTCATCACAGAAATCAGTTCCTGTGAATCCTACACCAATTAGTGAGGAAGCTAATGATGATGATCATATAACTTCAGATCAAGTTACTACCAAACCTCGTAGGTCAACCAGAGTAAGATCCGCACCAGAGTGGTACCGTAATCCTGTTCTGGAGGTCATGTTACTCGACCATGACGAACCTACAAACTATGAGGAAGCGATGATGAGCAAAGATTCCGCGAAATGGCTTGAGGCCATGAAATCTGAGATGGGATCCATGTATGTGAACAAAGTGTGGAATTTGGTTGACTTGCCTGATGATCGGCAAGCCATGGAGAATAAATGGATCTTGAAGAAGAAGACTGACGCTGACGGTAATGTTACTGTCTACAAAGATCGACTTGTTGCAAAAGGTTTTTGACAAGTTCAAGGAGTTGACTACGATGAGACCTTCTCACCCGTAGCGATGCTTAAGTCCGTCCGAATCATGTTAGCAATTGCCGCATTTTATGATTATCAAATTCGGAAAATGTATGTAAAAAATGCATTCCTGAATGGATTTCTGGAAGAAGAGTTGTATATGATGCAACCGGAAGGTTTTATCGATCGAAAGGTGTAGCGACCAGACTCAAACAGTCTGATCTCTGTTCTTTAGTGTCATCCCTGGATCAGTAATGCTGACACGCACAGTACTTGAAGGATTTATAACAGAGTAGCAATCACACACTCATTACATCGAATGTCTCAAAAGAGAACTTATTACAATAAATATGGTTTAAGGCCATCTAATAACAATAACAGTGGAAGGCTTGGAAGATAAGTGAGTCCATCAACTCAGTATAGAACCACGACCTAAAGGCACCTTACTCGTCGTCTGATAAGTCTGCAACATGAACGTTGCAGCCCGAAAATGGGTCATCACATGGAATATGCTGGCAATGTCAGGAATAAATTTTATTTAACTATCATGGTGGTTGTTAAATATTGAGAAGATAGACATCCTCTCAATCCCAATTAAGCATCATCATTAAAACCCAACAAAATTAATTAAAGTAACATGATGAGATTCACATGATAATCCAAGTACTAGAAACGCAAGATGTCCATAACCAGGGACACGGCTAACCATGATTAGTTTATACACTCTGTAGAGGTTTGCACACTTTTCCCCACAAGACTCGATCTCCTCCGTTGGAATTCTCGCACTACATGATGTTTGAGAAACGGATGACCGAGACATAGTCTTTCAGAAGCGTTTGCACCTTACGATCGGGTAGATAGTACCAACCTACATCCCCTACATCTGCTAGTCTACCACTGTAAGATTTCACACGACTTAATCAACTATGCTAGAGCCCATATTAGCTTGTGGCTGCACACGGAAGTTTCTAGCATGAATAATCTCATGATCCCTTTGAGCCTGGGTGGCGGTCCATAAAGAATAATAGGCAATCACTGGAATACCCAGGTGCCTCAATCCACCCAGATGTGTATTAAAGTTGCCACCTTAAATAAACCATTAAATCACAATATCACATCTGTCATGGATACACTCACCCAATCCACGTCTACTAGCATAGCATGGCATAATAAGCAAACGTAGAAGTAACTCCCAAGGGTTTGATAAGAAAACAGGTAATAGGTACTACCTCATCTACTTCCCAAAACTCACATATTAATCAGATCCTAATCATGCAATTGTTTGAGGATTGATCTAATGCAATAAAACTGGGTAGTAAAGAGGTATGATCAAAGTGTTACTTGCCTTGCTGATGATCCGTGAAACCTAGAGATTCGAAGTAGCAAGCGGCGCACTCTGGGAACTCTATCGCAAACAAACAAGCATACAATAAGTACTCATCTAATGCATAGGTAAAACTCAAATAAGAGATCTAACCAGAAAGTTCAACTTAAGGACTCCGGTTTGCAAAAAGAACCAAATCGAACGAAGCAACGAAAGTCAAACAGCGAAAGAAACAAGCTTCATTTACTAATTTGGACCTAATTCAAATTTTACAGAAGCAAAAACTTGTTTGAGTTAGTTAAACGGAAAGAGGGTTTCGAAACGAAACTCTAGGCGCTTGAATCGCCTAATTCCGATAAACGAGCGAAAAGTTATACTAGAACGAAAATCGGATCAGAAATCACGATCAGAAATAATCGCGGAAAATCCGAGAAAAAGAAAAATTGATGAATAGGTTAACGAACGAACGTTCGTTAACTGAAACTAAACGGTGAATTCGTCCGTTAAAACGAACGAATGAGCGAACGCTCGCTAAATAAATAAACCGATAAAATAAACTGATCTAATAAAAAAACGAAAACTAGGGTTTCTAAAAAAACCGGAACGGGTTTTCTTTAGAAAACCGGGGCGGCGGGGCGGCAACCTCGGCTCGGGCTCCGCTGGGCTCCAGTCTTGTGGCGGGATGGCGGGCTGCGGCTCGGCGGCGGCTGACTCGGCGGCGGCTCGGGCGGCTCTTCTTCTGCTGTCGGCGACGGGCGGAGTCGGGTGGCGGGCTGGGGAGGGGCGGCGGCGGCGGTATATAAAGAGGAGGGGGGTGGCGGCTTGGGGGAGGGGGCAAGGCGGCGGGGAGGAGTCCGGCTCAGACTCCATGTCCGGGTCGGCGGCGGCGGCGCGGTTCTCGCTGAGACGGCGGCGGCGGAGGCGCGGCTGCCTGCCCGGCTGGCTTCGCCCCAAGGTCGAAGTTTTTTTTTTTAAAACAATTCCGCTGAACAGAAAATAAATCCTAAAAAATAAATAAAAATCTAAAAATGCCAAAACAAATTTTCACCATCTAATAAGATATTTAAAACGAAATGAACATTTTTTGGCCCTAAAATGCAGTTTTGAAAATCGTGCAATTTTTCCTAAATTCAAATAAAATAGCGAAAACTCCCAAAATAAATCTTATTTGATATTTTTTATTAAATCCTCAATATTTCTTTATTTGGGAAAGTCATTTTATTCCACTCTTATATTTTTATAATGGAAATAATTGAAGATAAAATAAATAAAATCCAATGATCCTATTTTCAAAATTTGAGAAAACTCAAATATGAAAATAACGAAATCCCCAACTCTCTCAGAGGGTCCTTGAGTTGCGTAGAATTTCTAGGATCAAACCAAAAGCAAATAAAATATGATATGCAATGATGATCTACTGTATAACTGTTGGAGATATGCCCTAGAGGCAATCATGTATGATGATATTTCCTATGTGTTTATGAATAAAGATAGTCCTTGGATATTATCAATGATGTGTACCAGCAAGTACGTGACTTGTTTGTGGGACTATGCATTGTATGATGACTGTCCTAAAAGGTCCCTAGTCAAAAGGGTTGTGTGGACGCCTTGACCGACTAGGCGGCATATGACACGGTCGATGGCTCGGTCTCACTAGCCATGGAGCATTGGATGCTAACCGGATAATATGGACTTGGAAAGGTCTGGTCGGATTCGATGTAGTCGGATCCGAGTCGAGATAAGGTCCGAGTTGGATAGACCCAACTATGAGACGCAGCGATATGTCATCTGTGAGTCTCTAGTACAACATACGTTCTATGTCCTAAGACCTGAGCTGACGCATGTACTCGAGATGGTGACAGACTTGCTTTGGGCCGACCAAACACTACTCCGTGACTGGGTAGTTACAAAGGTAGGTTTTGGGTTTGTCCAGTCCCATGCTGCGAGACATGGTCGAGCAAGATGGGATTTGCTCCTCCGATCAGGAGAGATATACTCTGGGCCACTCGTGTGATCCGACCAGGAACAACATGGCCATGCGACAAGGATTATGAGATAATCCGGATTGTGGTCGGCATCACTGAAACGAGAAAGAGGTCGGGCTATCACAAGGATGACAGTCTCGCCTTGAGCCCGACAACATATATCGTGTGGCAAAGGGAGCGAAGTGTGACACGTTATGCAGGTTCGCCTAACCAGCTTCATAGTCTGCTTGGTGGTTGTACGCCTTTCTAGAGGCCGCTACCAACCGCAAGGTGTCGGAGATGATCCGAACTGTGACCAAGCCAACTTGAACCTAAGGGGTCGTGCACTTAAGGGAAGGAACCTACGAGGTCGGTTCGTAGGACACTGGTCGGATGTGATCCGAACTGGACTAGGAACGTGACCGAGTAGACTTTGGGCTTTAGGGTCCGTGCAAGGCCCAAGTGTTGAGCTGCGACGGACGCCTATATAAAGTGGAGGTGCGGCACACTCATGTAGTTGATCGCTTCGGCGCTGCGACTAGGGTTTGCATGTGTTGCGAATAGCCACCTCCACTCGCCGCCAACTGTGTGATCGGACCTAGCAGTCCGCCGCACGGTGTTCCTCCTGCACGCGCGAATACCGTTAGAGGCGGTGCACTTGCGCCGCTCCGGTGAACTTGTACGTGGGATCGGACGACCGACTATTCAAGGGAGATCGAACAAGGAGGAGACGATCCACGCGAACGCGGTTCCCCAACTCTTCTTCCGCTGCACGGCACTGCGCGTCTAGTGGTAACGAACTGTGATCCATCTCCCGTAACATGTTCCTGGATGTTCTGCACGTAGGAAAATTTAAATTTGCAGTCGACGCACCCTACCGTAGAACCCAACAATTACAAAAGGACGCAAACAAAGTGTGCAAGCTGCAGCGATCCATTTATGTACTGGTGCAAGCATCTCGGAGTTGGAATAAACATTTTGATAGTGTGATCAAAGCATATGGTTTTATACAGACTTTTGGAGAAGCCTGTATTTACAAGAAAGTGAGTGGGAGCTCTGTAGCATTTCTAATATTATATGTGGATGACATATTTTTGATTGGAAATGATGTAGAATTTCTGGATAGCATAAAAGGATACTTGAACAATAGTTTTTCAATGAAATACCTCGGTGAATCTGCTTATATATTGGGCATCAAGATCTATAGAGATAGATCAAGACGCTTAATTGGACTTTCACAAAGCACATACCTTGATAAAGTTTTGAAGAAGTTCAAAATGGATCAAGCAAAGAAAGGGTTCTTGCCTATGTTACAAGGTGTGAAATTGAGTCAGACTCAATGCCCGACCATTGCAGAAGATAGAGAGAAAATGAAAGTCATTCCCTATGCTTCAGCCATAGGTTCTATCATGTATGCAATGCTGCGTACCAGACCTGATGTGTGCCTTGCTATTAGTTTAGCGAGGAGGTACCAAAGTAATCCAGGAGTGGATCACTGGACAACGGTCAAGAACATCCTGAAATGCCTGAAAATGACTAAGGATATGTTTCTCGTTTCTGGAGGTGACAAAGAGCTCGTCATAAATGGTTAAGTCGATGCAAGTTTTAACTCTGATCCGGATGAATCTAAGTCACAAACCGGATACGTATTTATATTGAATGGTGGAGCTGTCAGTTGGTGCAGTTCTAAGCAAAGCGTCACGGCGGGATCTACGTGTGAAGCGGAGTACATAGCTGCTTCAGAAGCAGCAAATGAATGAGTCTGGGTGAAGGAGTTCGTATCCGATCTAGGTGTCATACCTACTGCATCGAGTCCAATGAAAATCTTTTGTGACAATACTGGTGTAATTGCATTGGCAAAGGAATCCAGATTTCACAAGAGAACCAAGCACATCAAGAGACGCTTCAATTCCATCCATGATCAAGTCAAGGAGGGAGACATAGAGATTTGCAAGATACATATGGATCTGAAAGTTGCAGACCCGTTGACTAAGCCTCTCTCAAGAGCAAAACATGATCAGCACCAAGACTCCATGGGTGTTAGAACCATTATTGTGTAATCGAGATTATTGACTCTAGTGCAAGTGGGAGACTGAAGGAAATATGCCCTAGAGGCAATAATAAAGTTGTTATTTATATTTCCTTATATCATGATAAATGTTTATTCATGCTAGAATTGTATTAACCGTAAACTTAGTACATGTGTGAATACATAGACAAACAGAGTGTCACTAGTATGCCTCTACATGACTAGCTCGTTAATCAAAGATGGTTAAGTTTCCTAGCCATAGACATGAGTTTTCATTTGATTAACGGGATCACATCATTAAAGAATGATGTGATTGACAAGACCCATCCGTTAGCTTGGCATGATGATCGTTTAGTTTGTTGCTATTGCTTTCTTCTTGACTAATACATGTTCCTATGACTATGAGATTATGCAACTCCCGAATACCGGAGGAACACTTAGTGTGCTATCAAACATCACAACGTAACTGGGTGATTATAAATATGCTCTGTGAGTGTCTCCGATGGTGTTTGTTGAGTTGGCATAGATCGAGATTAGGATTTGTCACTCTGATTGTCCGAGAGGTATCTCTGGGCCCTCTCGGTAATGCACATCACTATAAGCCTTGCAAGCAATGTGACTAATGTATTAGTTGCGGGATGATGCAATACGGAACGAGTAAAGAGATTTTCCGGTAACGATATTGAACTAGGTATGATGATACCGACGATCGAATCTCGGGCAAGTAACATACCGATGACAAAGGGAACAACGTATGTTGTTGTGCGGTTTGACCGATAAAGATCTTCGTAGAATATGTTGGAACCAATATTAGAATCCAGGTTCCGCTATTGGTTATTGACCGGAGATGAGTCTCGGTCATGTCTACATAGTTCTCGAACCCGTAGGGTCCGCACGCTTAACGTTCGATGATGATCGGTATTATGAGTTTATGTGTTTTGATGTACCGAAGGTAGTTCGGAGTGCCGGATGTGATCACGGAAATGACGAGGAGTCTCAAAATGGTCGAGACATAAAGATTGATATATTGTAAGGCTATGTTTGGACACCGGAAAGGTTTCAGATGAGTTCGGGCATTTTCTGGAGTACCCAGGGGTTACCGGAACCGCCCGGGGAGTTAATGGGCCTTAATGGGCCATGGTGGGAGAGAGGAAAAGGTGGCCAAGTGGGTGGCGCGCGCCCCCCAAGCCCAATCCGAATTGCGGGGGCCTTTCCTTCTCTCCTTCTCCCTCTTCCTTCTTCTCCTACTGCACTAGGGAAGGGGGGAATCCTACTCCTACTAGGAGTAGGAATCCCCCTTGGGGCGCGCCATAGAGAGGGCCGGCCCTCACCTCCTCCACTCCTTTATATACGGGGGAGGGGGCACCCCATAGACACACAAGTTGACAGTTGTCTTAGCCGTGTACGGTGACCCCTCCACAGATTTCCACCTCGGTCATATCGTTGTAGTGCTTAGGCGAAGCCCTGCGTTGGTAACTTCATCATCACCGTCATCACGCCGTCGTGCTGACGAAACTCTCCCTCGGCCTCGGCTGGATCAAGAGTACGAGGGACGTCACCGAGCTGAACGTGTGCAGATCGCGGAGGTGTCGTGTGTTTGGTACTTGATCGGTTGGATCACGAAGACGTTCGACTACATCAACCGCGTTACTTAACGCTTCTGCTTTCGATCTACGAGGATACATGGACACACTCTCCCCGCTCGTTGCTATGCATCTACTAGATAGATCTTGCGTGATCATAGGAATTTTTTTAAAATACTGCGTTCCCCAACAACCGGAAGGGGTTCCGGGCAACACCCGGCAAAGATATGGGCTTAATGGGCCAAGTAAGGGAACACACCAGCCCACAAGGGGCTGGTGCGCCCCCTATAGGGCCAGTCACGTGGGGAGAAAGGGAAAGGAGAGGAGGAAAATGAAAGTATGAAGTAGGACTCCTACTTCCTTCCCCTCCCCCCTCCTTCCTTTCCCCTTGTCCAAATATGGTAGGGGAGGGGCCGAATTGGACTAGGGGCCAAAATAGGATTCCTCATACTTGGGCGCGCCCTAGGATGCCTCCCTCCCTCTACCTCCATTATATACGTGGGAGGGCACCCCTAGAACACACATCAATTGTTCCTAGCCATGTGCGGCGCCCCCCTCCATAGTTAACACCTCGGTCATATCATCGTAATGCTTAGGCGAAGCCCTGCGCCGGTAACTTCATCATCACCGTCGCCACGCGGTCATGCTGACGGAACTCTCCCTCGTCCTCAACTGGATCAAGAGCTTGAGGTACGTCATCATGCTGAACATGTGCCATACGTTTGGTGCTTGGATCGCGAAGATGTTCGACTACATCAACCTCATTACTAAGCGCTTCCGCTTTCGGTCTACAAGGGTACGTGGCCACACTCTCCCCGCTTGTTGCTATGCATCTCCTAGATAGATCTTGCGTGATTGTAGGTAATTTTTTTAAAATACTGCGTTCCCCAACAGTGGCATCCGAGCCAGGTCTATGCATAGATGTTATATGCACGAGTAGAACACAATGAGTTGTGGGCGATAATAGTCATACTCCTTACCAGCAAGGTCTTACTTTGATTCGACGGTGTTGTTGGATGAAGCGGCCCAGACCGACATTACATGACCATGTTCATGAGACTGGTTCTACAGACGTGCTTCGCACACAGGTGGCTAGCGGGTGTCTGTTTCTTAATTTTAGTTGAATCGAGTTTGACTATGCCCGGTCCTTGTTGAAGGTTAAAAAAGCACACTTGATGAAAAATCATTGTGGTTTTGATGCGTAGGTAAGAACGGTTCTTGCTAGAAGCCTGTAGTAGCCACGTAAAACTTGCAACAACAAAGTAGAGGACGTCTAACTTGCTTTTGCAGGGCTTGTTGTGATCTGATATGGTCACGACATGATGATATATAAATTGTTGTATGAGATGATCATGTTTCGTAAAAGTTATCGGCAACTGGCAGGAGCCATATGGTTGTCGCTTTATTGTATGAAATGCAATCGCCATATAATTGCTTTACTTTATCACTAAGCGGTAGCGATAGTCGTCGAAGCAATAGTTGGCGAGACAAAAATGATGCTACGAAGGAGATCAAGGTGTCAAGCCGGTGGCGATGGTGATCATGGCGGTGCTTTGGACATGGAGATCAAAGGTACAAGATGATGATGGCCATATCATATCACTTATTTTGATTGCATTTGATGTTTATCCTTTATGCATCTTATTTTTCTTAGTACAGCGGTAGCATTATAAGATGATCTCACACTAAATTTCAAGATATAAGTGTTATCCCTAAGTATGCACCGTTGCTACAGTTCGTCCTACCGAGACACCACGTGATGATCGGGTATGATAAGCTCTACGTTCACATACAACGGGTGCAAGCCAGTTTTGCACACGCATAATACTCGGGTTAAGCTTGACGAGCCTAGCATATGTAGATATGGCCTCGGAACACTGAGCCTGAAATGTCGAACGTGAGTCATATAGTAGTTATGATCAACATAGTGATGTTCGCCATTGAAAGCTACTCCATCTCACATGATGATCGGACATGGTTTAGTTGATATGGATCACGTGATCATTTGGATGACTAGAGGGATGTCTATCTAAGTGGGAGTTCTTGAGTAATATGATTAATTGAAGTTTAATTTATCATGAACTTAGTCCTGATAGCATTTGCAAATTATGTTGTAGATCGATAGCTCACGTTATAGCTCCTCGTTTATTTTTGATATGTTCCTAGAGAAAAAATAAGTTGAAAGATGATAGTAGCAATGATGCGGACTGGATCCGTGATCTGAGGATTATCCTCATTGCTGCAAAGAAGAATTATGTCCTTGATGCAACGCTAGGTGACGGACCTATTGCAGGAGCAGATGCAGACGTTATGAACGTTTGGCAAGCTCGGTATGATGAATACTTGATAGTTTAGTGTGCCATGCTTTACGTCTTAGAACCGGGGCTTCAAAAATTTTTTGAACGCCACAGAGCATATAAGATGTTCCAAGAGCTGAAATTGGTATTTCAGACTCATGCCCGAGTCGAGAGGTATGAGACAAGTACTTTGCCTACAAGATGGAGGAGAATAGCTCAACCAGTGAGCATGTGCTCGGAATGTCTGAGTACTACAATCGCTTGAATCAAGTGGGAGTTAATCTTCCAGATAAGATAGTGATTAATAGAGTTCTCTAGTCACTATCACCAAGTTACTGGAATTTCGTGATGAACTATAATATGCAAGGGATGACAAAAACGATTCCTGAGCTCTTCGCGATGCTAAAATCAGCAAAGGTAGAAATCAAGAAAGAGCATCAAGTGTTGATGGTTAACTAGACCACTAGTTTCAAAAAAATGGCAAAGGAAAAGAAAGGGAACTTCAAGAAAGAATGGCAAGAAAGTTGCCACTCCTGTGAAGAAACCCAAAGCTAGACCTAAGCCTGAAACAGAGTGCTTCTACTGCAAAGGAGTGGTCATTGGAAGCGGAAGTACCCCAAATACTTGGCGGATAAGAAGGATTGCAAAGTGAAAGGTATATTTGATATACATGTTATTGATGTGTACTTCACTAGTATTGATAGTAACCCCAGGGTATTTGATACCGTTTCAGTTGCTATGATTAGTAGCTCAAAACAGGAGTTACAAAATGAACAGAGACTAGTTAAGGACGAGGTGACGATGTGTGTTGGAAGTGATTCCAAGGTTGATAAGATCACCATCGCACACTCCCTCTACCTTCGGGATTAGTGTTGGACCTAAATAAATGTTATTTGGTGTTTGTGTTGAGCATGAATATGATTTGATCATGTTTGTTGCGATATGGTTATTCATTTAAGTTGGAGAATAATTGTTGTTCTGTTTACATGAATAAAACCTTCTATGGTCATACACCCAATGTAAATGGTTTATTGAATCTCGATCATAGTGATACACATATTCATAATATTAATGCCAAAAGATGCAAAGTTGATAATGATAGTGCAACATATTTGTGGCACTGCTGTTTAGGTCATATTGGTGTAAAGCGCATGAAGAAACTCCATGCGGATGGACTTTTGGAATCACTTGATGCTTGCGAACCATGTCTCATGGGCAAGATGACTAAGACTCCGTTCTCCGGAACAATGGAACGAGCCACTGACTTATTGGAAATAATACATACCAATGTATGCGGTCCGATGAGTGATGAAGCTCGCGACGGGTATCATTATTTTCTGAACTTCACAGATGATTTGAGCAGATATGGGTATATCTACTTAATGAAACACAAGTCTGAAACATTTGAAAAGTTCAAAGAATTTCAGCGTGAAGTTGAGAATCATTGTAACAAGAAAATAAAGTTTCTACAGTCTGATTGCGGAGGCGAATATTTGAGTTACGAGTTTGGCCTTCATTTAAAACAATGTGGAATAGTTTCACAACTCACGCCAGCAGGAACACCACAGCATAATGGTGTGTCCGAACGTCATAACCGTACTTTGTTAGATATTGTGCGATCTATGATGTCTCTTCCCAATTTACCACTATCGTTTTGGGGTTATGCATTAGAGACAGCTGCATTCACATTAAATAGGGCACCATCTAAATCCGTTGAGACAACACTGTCGTGGAATTGTCACGACAGATGTCCTCTTGCAAGGACTTAGTCGTAGAGCCATCGCAACTAGGAAGCTTAAAGGGGTTAATCGGGACAAAGGACACGAGTGCTTTATACTAGTTCGGCCCCTTACGGTGAAGGTAAGGCCTACGTCTAGTTGGGTTGGTATTGCTATGCCCGGCTCTCGAGGAGTTGTTTCTTGCCCCTAAGCCGCCAGCAGGTCGTCCCCTTATATACACGGGTTGACGCCCTGCGGCTTCTGAAGTCGATCGGCTTATAAGCGGTGTCCGGCTCGGTGTAGCGACCCGACCTCGAGACGGTCAAGCCTGCGTGTTCTTGTGCCATCCTCGGATCAGTATCTTTGGCACATGATACATCAATGTATATATCAAAGTGCAATCACATGCATAAATAACGTAAAACTGATATATACCTCATAATACTCAGTGAAACAATCAAGCGGGTGTGGAGTCCCATCAACGCCATCGGCGAGTTGAGTGTAGACCGTAACCTGTATCGTAACTCTTACTGCGTCGAGGAAATATACGCAACATGATACGTTGCAGCCGTGTAGGTCGATTACATTGAATGTACCGGCAAGATCACAACATGATTAAACAGATGGTAAAACTATACTATATGCAATTTGGCTTTGTGGCTCTGTATCTGAGTTTTGTTTGCGTAAAAGCTGATTTTATTTTCCCTACATCAAAGGAATAAATGAAGTCTGTACTATGGAGTTTTCTATCATGACATGGTTCCGCCAACCGATGTCTCATAGCCCAAAATTCATCATAAGTTGCCCATAATTAAGTTATCAGTCCGGTGTTGAGAGTTAGAGATAGATCCAAGTCCAGATGCTCAAATTGTCCGTAACGGGGACACGGCTAATCGATTAGGTTATAACCCTCTGCAGAGGTTTGTACACTTTACCCGCAAGATTCGATCCCTCTTTACGTTCTCGCACTTGAGGTGTTTGAGAACAAGACGATCAAACATGGTCTTAGAAGAGTTCCTCGACCACCGTCCGGTACTCATCCCATCCTACCGTAGTTCTACATACGCTAGTACCGTCCCAGCGAGTCACAACTAAGGTCAACCAAGCGAGCCCATAATGACTTGCGGTTGCACAGTAAGCTTCGGGCATGAAGTATTCTTCCGTCTCTTTGAGTGCAGGTGAAGCTTTCGCAAGATGTCATGGCGCTTCTCCATGCATCCCGGCCAACCTTTGGTTTCTCCAGGTGCCGTCAACCGTCCTTCACCCAGAGTGTGTATTGAATTCTTGTCTCGAGTCTTGAAGCCTTGAGGCCTTGAAGATGCAGTCCTTGCAGATGCCATCATGGAGTTGTCGTCATTGACGTAGAGTCCTCCTTTCTCACACCACTCCGAACACTCATACCAAACCCGTCTACTATAGCGTAGCATTTAAATAAAACGTCCGGGCTTGGTAACAGGGTGATGGGTTCCTACCTCATGCATACTACTCAACTACAAGGATTCAATAACACTCTTGAGGTGTGGTTGCAAGGATGCCACTAAATGCAATAAAAACATAGGTATGAAAGCAATGATCAAAGTGAACTTGCCTGGTAATACTTGATGAAGATAACAACGCTGTCGGAAAATGACTTGGTAGAACTAATCGTCACTCCGTTGAAAATCTATATAGTCAAACATAGCATTCACATAAGCAAACATCCTAGCAAACAATTTTAGCACTTCGAAATAACAATCAAAACAGCAAGGAAAATCGATAATAAAACTCAAACAAAATCAAAAGAAACTTCAAATAAAACTACAAAGAAAAACTACTAACGAAGATCTATGACTTTGCTACAAACATCTAATATAGTTTTGCCGTAAGTAAAAACTTAACAACAATTAAAATACTAAACTAATAAATTAACAGAAAATAAAATGTAAAATAACTAATTTAACAGAAAGTATTTTTTCCATAAAATTTTATTTGCAAAAAGAAACAAATAAAAAGCTTTTATAAAACTCTAACTATGACCTATAGAAGGTTTCATACAAAACTAAGGAAAATAATTTTTTAAGTAAAAATAAATTTTCTCCTGTTGTCTAACAGAAACACAACTAATTTTGTCAAAAGTGACAAAAAGAAATAATTTAAAACTAATAAAAACAATAAATAAAAAGCTAAAACAGAACTAATATTAAAACAGTACTGTTTTGCTAAAAACCTAATTTAAATTAACCTGAAAATAAAATACTAAATACTACTGGATAAACAAAGGTCCTAGAGACCAGGAGCAAAAAGAATTAATTAAAAATCTATTTTAAACTCCCGGAATAAGCAAAACAAGCTTTAATTCAAATCTGATCTAACTCAATTTTTATAAATCCAAACATAGACAAATAATATATTTTTGGAAACTACAAGAAAATTTTGATCTAACGCAAAAAGAATAAGCATCATTTGACTTCTAGATCAAAAGTTATAAGCTAAACAAGAACGGAACTAAATCTGTTACGGAAATAAATCTGAAAACGAAAACGGAGTTACCTGTACGTGAGGCAGAGATGGCAGGAAGGAGGCAGCGATGTGGAGGGCTGCTCGGCGAGGCGAGGTCGCCCGAGGCGAGGTGGGGTCGGCACTTGGGAGGTGGCGCTGGGCGCCTCAGGTGCTGCTCACTCCTGGCGTCGGGCTCTGGGAGAGCTCTGGTGAGCGTTCTAGGCAGGAAAAAGGAGGACGGTGGCGAGGTGACTACGGGCAGGGGAGGCGTGGTGATGGGAAAAATGGAGCGAGGAGAGGTAGGGGGTTTTATAGGCGGTCTCGGGAGGCTGGGATGGAAAGACGAGGGAGATCGGGAAGGTGGAGATTCCTGTCTCCATGGATATGGAAAGCTTACGTAACGTGAGAGGAAGCAGAGGAAGGAGATGATCTCTTGTTGGGCTAGAATAGGAAAGTGCTTAATGGGCCAGCAGGTTTTCCTAATAAAACGATTCCATTCCTATTTTTAAAATTAGGAAACTAAAACAATAAAAAGGAAATCAAATCAATTGGAATAAAGGGTTTTATATACTAAAATTATCAGAAAAATAAAATGTAGATGATGAGCATTATTCCACGGCCAAAATAAAAACTTAAAAAATGTTTTTCAGAAAATCCCTAAAGGCTTTATTTCTTTTTGCAAATAATTTTAAATAAAAACTTTGGTTTTCTTGGCTCAAATATTTTCAAAAATGCCCCTGATTTTGGAGGGTCATTTTCCTCCGCTCTTTCTTGCTTGCAAGAATTTATTTTTCGGTATTTCTCGGGAAGAAAAATAGAGAAGCAGGTGCAAATATTTGAAAGAATTAAATTGCAAAACTCCGTTCAAATTCTTTATAGTTGAAGAAGTCATGTCATCTTCTCTCATTGATTTTAATAGGATGAATTTGAATTTACGGAGAAGGGAAAGTCATTTTATTCCCTCTCATTCAAAAGTTTTTGAAAAGGTTCAAATTTCACTCAAGTTTAATTCACTCAAGCAAACAAACAAACAATTCAATTAATTATATTAACATTCCAAAATTTGGGATGTTACAAACCTACCACACTTAGAATGAATCTAGTCCTCGAGATTGAAGAAACTAACAAGAAAAGGTTAGGGGTTGGGGTCTCCTAGCAAATGTTTTGGTCGAGAAAGGTCGGGGTGCTACCACACTTAAAAACAAGGTCATGGTTCCAATAAACTCAGATACTTCCTCTGGAGGGCTGAAAATGTATGTCCCTTCACATATCTTACAATAGCTCCTTCATTAAAGCTCTTACATCCGAAGCATAGAGTTCTCCTCAAAAGCTTGGGTCGGTTCGTCAAAGTTGAAGTTCGTCCGAGACTGGATCTTCTTAGGCGAGGGTCTGTGTCCATTCTAGACAACTATCAAAACACTCATGGTGGTCTACCATTAATGGTTTCTCCTGCAGAAAGCGGGTGCAGGTTGAACTTCACCGTATATCCTACGATTGGCAACGGTTGCATGTAAAGGGTTCCATCGTACTACCATTCTATGGTTTTATGGCTTATCGTGTCGACACTCTTCTAAGGTTTTCAAGGCTCTCGATTTTCCATCAACATATGATAGTTCATGATAGAAGTCTTGGTATGGGGCCAATCCATCCCGTGCTTGAATCATTACCACATACGTAAATATCGAATCACGTATTCTAACACTTGGGCATACTCACAAGCATTGCAGAATTGCACTTGTTCTCGAACTGGTTTCGAGTAATTCCATGGTTTACGCAAGCCAAACAAAACATCTATCGTTACTTCACCACTCTCGGGTTTTCGCGTAACCTCCTCTGAAAGCGTATCTGATTGGATCACTGATTCTTCCAAATGTACTCCTTTATCAAGGTTACAATCTGTTCCTTATCAAAATCCACGGGCCTGTGGGTTATGGCCCACTTCAACACTACTGCAGCTTTAACTCATCCTTGGAGTAACTCTCTTGTTCCATATTACACATCCTTTAAATCCAATAGTACTCTGTTACTTCATACCATCATATCAAGAACAAAACTCCAACTTATTTTGTCCAGCTCCCTTCTATGGACCGTCGTGAATAACATATTTTTTTCTCCATTGATCTTGTGGCTTTACAGTACTATGACCAAAGAATGCACAAGTTTATCCATAAAATCTCATTATTTTCATATCAACCTTTCATTACATCCTTAATCATTTTCGTAAATCCAAATTCCAAAAAGTACTTTGTTACAAATGCTGCCACCCACATGATTTGGTATGGTGGGGCATTACTTCCAACTTATTTATTTATCCTCCTCGAGGATTCTTGATCCTTTGGAAGTGTGCGACATGAGCCTTGAAATCTTCAATCTTACATTTCATCGTGGTGGTCTTGAGCTTCATTACCATCATCTCTGCACGCACTTCGCATAGGTATTCACGAGTATAACGGAGTCTTGCTTCAAGTATTTCTCCGATCGGCGTATGGCTTCCATGGCTGTTTCACGAACAGCATCGAAGAAAGTTGCTTGTGGCACACGTGAGATGAAAAAGTAATGCCCCATCCTCTTTGGGCAAACTCCTTTCAAGCGGTGGAGGTGTACCTCCACATACCAAAGTTCCACTCCCTTTTGCATGAAGGGGTAGCCTTTGTAGACTGCATCTCCTTCAAGGTGAATATGCTTCATCATGTCCTTGAGGATCTTGGGTAATCATGATCACTTGTCGGGGTCATGATCGTTTTAGGACCTTTAAGGAAAGACTTCGTAAAGTGTCGTCATCTGCAGTTTGTGAAACAGAAATGATGCTCAGAGTAAGGTACTTATCTCCCGGGGCACACATTCATATCATCCAAACAAAACTTCAAACTCAATTTCCAATTTCCTGTTTATGCATCACAACTCACCTTCTTCCATGTTCATCAAGAATATTAATTTCCAAGATAAAATATGACAACTCCTTAAAGCTTTTCATCATGTGACATTTCAACTTTATTGAGTCATGAACTATTACAATCTCGGGGTAATCTATTACATAACTCAACTCATTGAGCTTATGAAAATGAAATTGCTTTCTACTACTCTTATTATCCATATCAAAATTCCAACTACTCAACTTCAGCTTTCATCTTGTCGGGACATTTAATAGCATAATGTCCTGCCTCCTTCTGGCGAAAACAAATGACTTCCGACATGTCTCGGGGCTTCTTTGTGATTATCTGGGCTCCTTGGATTCTAGGCTTCTTTTACAGGCATTTACTAGCGAAATGACCTAAATCCTTGCACTGTAACAAGTGATATGACTTAGGTCCTTCTCTACAAAAATTGTGTTGTTCTCGGGTTGCCTTCTTTTCTCTTCACGGAATTCTCTGTAATGATCAGAGTTTCTATCTCAGAGGGTCAAACTTCACTTGCTGCCGGGAAATATCACGGATACTCTTTTCTTTCCTTGGTGCAATCTTGTGAAAATGTCCTTCTTCTCCACATGAATAGCGAGCATTGGAGTAAAATCTGTCGAGACCTTCTCCCTCAGGTCTTCAACACTTTCATTCATTCTTGGTTCTTCTAGATCTTCCTTGAGGGCTTCTTTCATTCCATCTTCACGCTTGAATAGTTTGTTGCACCGTGGAGTAAATGTGACCTTTGCACGGGTAGTGGGTGGTTCCTTCACACAGGAAGCAAGTCACACAGCTAGTTGGGCATTCCTCGGTGGGTGTTTCTCCTCACAATGAGGGCATCCATCCTTGTGTTCCTCCTGGTGTGTCCTATTCCTCCATAAATCTTGCAGGCACAAGGTTTACTTCTTGGTGTATCATTGTGCTTCCGGATAAGACGTGATCTCATCGGGGTCTTCTTGAATTCCTCCCAAGTTCTTGCTCCTTTAAATCCTTGTATGGATTGATGCATTCTCCACCAGGTTGCAGCACTTTACGTAAAATCTTGAAGAGCGTATTGGACCTCATACTTCCTTGAAACCAAATTGTTCCCGAAGTGATTCTCCATGTTACGCATCCATAGCTACGCCTCCGGCTGAGTCTTGATCCAGAAGAATATCAGTCCAACTTCATTCATCATCTATGGGGTTCAAGGGTTTTAAGGTGAGATGAGAGAGAGGTGGGGAGGGATATACACACAATACAAACAATAGTTTTTTGATGAAACAAGTTTTACTTTGTGGCTGTCGGAAAAACATCAAACAAATGACAGCTCACACATCGTCGCATCTAACGTAAGTGTGTAATGTGAGGTTTGGTCTTCTAAAGGTCAAATATTTCTTTAGGAACTTCAAATCTTGAGTCTTCAACTGTTGTAGCTTCTAATACATGGTGAAATCCTCTTTACTTGGAAGAGGTCATCAGTCCTCGATATCTTTCTTGGAGTGGCTTGATTGATCCTTCATGTGGTCAAAAGGAAAAGGGTATATCCTAACTATTTTGAGGTGAGAGTGTCTATTCGATAAAATCAGAAAGAGATGAGAAGTAATAGTCTTTTGAAAATTAAGTTTTAGAGATATCCTGTCCTAGGGCTTTCCGATTTCTAGGGTCACGTCCTACGGTCAACATGTGCTCTGATACCATCTCAGTAGCGACCCGACCTCGTGACGGTCAAGCCTCGTATTCTTGTGCCATCCACAGATCAGTATCTTGCACACACAGTACATCAATGTATATATCAAAGTGCAATCACATGCATAAATAACGTAAAACTGATATATACCTCATAATACTCAATGAAACAATCAAGCGGGTGTGGAGTCCCATCAACGCCATCGGCGAGGTTGAGTGTAGACCGTAACCACAGATCGTAACTCTTACTCGTCGAGGAAATATACGCAACATGATACGTTGCAGCCGTGTCAAATCGATTACATTGAATGTACGGCAAGATCACAACATGATTAAACAGATGGTAAAACTATACTATATGCAATTTGGCTTTGTGGCTCTGTATCTGAGTTTTGTTTGCGTAAAAGCTGATTTTATTTTCCCTACATCAAAGGAATAAATGAAGTCTGTACTATGGAGTTTTCTATCATGACATGGTTCCGCCAACCGATGTCTCATAGCCCAAAATTCATCATAAGTTGCCCATAATTAAGTTATCAGTCCGGTGTTGAGAGTTCGAGATAGATCCAAGTCGGATGCTCAAATTGTCCGTAGCAAGGGGACACGGCTAATCGATTAGGTTATAACCCTCTGCAGAGGTTTGTACACTTTACCCGCAAGATTCGATCCCTCTTTTACGTTCTCGCACTTCAGGGTGTTTGAGAACAAGACGGCCGAAACATGGTCTTAGAAGAGTTCCTCGACCACTGTCCGGTACTCATCCCATCCTACCGTAGTTCTACATCTGCTAGTACCGTCGGCCAGAGTCACAACTAAGGTCAACCAAGCGAGCCCATAATGACTTGCGGTTGCGCAGGTAAGCTTCGGGCATGAAGTATTCTTCCGTCTCTTTGAGTGCAGGTGAAGCTTTCCGCAAGATGTCATGGCGCTTCTCCATGCATCGGCCAACCACTTTGGTTTCTCCAGGGTGCCGTCGGCAAATCCTTCACCCAAAGAGTGTGTATTGAATTCTTGTCTCGAGTCTTGAAGCCTTGAGGCCTTGAAGATGCAGTCCTTGCAGATGCCATCATGGAGTTGTCGTCATTGACGAGAGTCCTCCTTTCTCACACCACTCCGAACACTCATACCAAACCCGTCTACTATAGCGTAGCATTTAAATAAAACGTCCGGGCTTGGTAACAGGGTGATGGGTTCCTACCTCATGCATACTACTCAACTACAAGGATTCAATAACACTATCGAGGTGTGGTTGCAAGGATGCCACTAAATGCAATAAAAACATAGGTATGAAAGCAATGGTCAAAGTGAACTTGCTCGGTAATACTTGATGAAGATAACAACGTATTTAAAATGACTTGGTAGAACTAATCGTCACTCCGTTGAAAATCTATATAGTCAAACATAGCATTCACATAAGCAAACATCCTAGCAAACAATTTTAGCACTCGAAATAACAATCAAAACAGCAAGGAAAATCGATAATAAAACTCAAACAAAATCAAAAGAAACTTCAAATAAAACTACAAAGAAAAACTACTAACGAAGATCTATGACTTTGCTACAAACATCTAATATAGTTTTGCCGTAAGTAAAAACTTAACAACAATTAAAATACTAAACTAATAAATTAACAGAAAATAAAATGTAAAATAACTAATTTAACAGAAAGTATTTTTTCCATAAAATTTTATTTGCAAAAAGAAACAAATAAAAAGCTTTTATAAAACTCTAACTATGACCTATAGAAGGTTTCATACAAAACTAAGGAAAATAATTTTTTTAAGTAAAAATAAATTTTCTCCTGTTGTCTAACAGAAACACAACTAATTTTGTCAAAAGTGACAAAAAGAAATAATTTAAAACTAATAAAAACAATAAATAAAAAGCTAAAACAGAACTAATATTAAAACAGTACTGTTTTGCTAAAAACCTAATTTAAATTAACCTGAAAATAAAATACTAAATACTACTGGATAAACAAAGGTCCTAGAGACCAGGAGCAAAAAGAATTAATTAAAAATCTATTTTAAACTCCCGGAATAAGCAAAACAAGCTTTAATTCAAATCTGATCTAACTCAATTTTTATAAATCCAAACATAGACAAATAATATATTTTTGGAAACTACAAGAAAATTTTGATCTAACGCATAAAAAGAATAAGCATCATTGGACTTCTAGATCAAAAGTTATAAGCTAAACAAGAACGGAACTAAATCTGTTACGGAAATAAATCTGAAAAACAAAAACGGAGTTACCTGTACGTGAGGCAGAGATTGCAGGAAGGAGACGGCGATGTGGAGGGCTGCTCCGGCGAGGGGGCGAGGTCGCCGGCGAGGGTGGGGGTCGGCGCTTGGGAGGTGGCGCTGAGGCGCCTCAGGTGCTGCTCACTCCTGGCGTCGGGCTCTGGAGAGCTCTGGTGAGCGTTCTAGGCAGGAAAAGGAGGACGGTGGCGAGGTGGCTACGGGCAGGGAGGCGTGGTGATGGGAAAAATGGAGCGAGGAGAGGGATGGGGTTTTATAGGCGGTCTCGGGAGGCGCTGGGATGGAAAGACGAGGGAGATCCGGAAGGTGGAGATTCTGTCTCCATGGATATGGAAAGCTTCTGAACGTGAGAGGAAACAGAGGAAGGAGATGATCTCTTGTTGGGCTAGAATAGGAAAGTGCTTAATGGGCCAACAGGTTTTTCCTAATAAAACGATTCCATTCCTATTTTTAAAATTAGGAAACTAAAACAATAAAAAGGAAATCAAATCAATTGAATAAAGGGTTTTTATATACTAAAATTATCAGAAAAATAAAATGTAGATGATGAGCATTATTCCACGGCCAAAATAAAAACTTAAAAAAATGTTTTCAGAAAATCCCTAAAGGCTTTATTTCTTTTTGCAAATAATTTTAAATAAAAACTTTGGTTTTTCTTGGCTCAAATATTTTCAAAAATGCCCCTGATTTTGGAGGGTCATTTTCCTCCGCTCTTTCTTGCTTGCAAGAATTTATTTTCGGGTATTTCTCGGGAAGAAAAATAGAAAAGCAAGTGCAAATATTTGAAAGAATTAAATTGCAAAACTCCGTTCAAATTCTTTATAGTTGAAGAAGTCATGTCATCTTCTCTCATTGATTTTAATAGGATGAATTTGAATTTACGGAGAAGGGAAAGTCATTTTATTCCCTCTCATTCAAAAGTTTTTGAAAAGGTTCAAATTTCACTCAAGTTTAATTCACTCAAGCAAACAAACAAACAATTCAATTAATTATATTAACATTCCAAAATTTGGGATGTTACAAACCTACCACACTTAGAATGAATCTCGTCCTCGAGATTCGAAGAGGCTAACAAGAAAAGGTTAGGGGTTGGGGTCTCCTAGCAAATGTTTTGGTCGAGAAAGGTCGGGGTGCTACCACACTTAAAAACAAGGTCATGGTTCCAATAAACTCAGATACTTCCTCTGGAGGGCTGAAAATGTATGTCCCTTCACATATCTTACAATAGCTCCTTCATTAAAGCTCTTACATCGGAAGCATAGAGTTCTCCTCAAAAGCTTGGGTCGGTTCGTCAAAGTTGAAGTTAAATCCGAGACCGGATCTTCTTAGTCGAGGGTCTGTGTCCATTCTAGACAACTATCAAAACACTCATGGTGGTCTACCATTAATGGTTTCTCCTGCAGAAAACGGGTGCAGGTTGAACTTCACCGTATATCCTACGATTGGCAACGGTTGCATGTAAAGGGTTCCATCGTACTACCATTCTATGGTTTTATGGCTTATCGTGTCGACACTCTTCTAAGGTTTTCAAGGCTATCTGATTTTCCATCAACATATGATAGTTCATGATAGAAGTCTTCGGTATGGGGCCAATCCATCCCGTGCTTGAATCATTACCACATACGTAAATATCGAATCACGTATTCTAACACTTGGGCATACTCACAAGCATTGCAGAATTGCACTTGTTCTCGAACTGGTTTCGAGTAATTCCATGGTTTACGCAAGCCAAACAAAACATCTATCGTTACTTCACCACTCTCGGGTTTTCGCGTAACCTCCTCTGAAACGTATGCTGATTGGATCACCGATTCTTCCAAATGTACTCCTTTATCAAGGTTACAATCTGTTCCTTATCAAAATCCACAGGCACATGGGTTATGGCCCACTTCAACACCTCTTTGCAGCTTTAACTCATCCTTGGAGTAACTCTCTTGTTCCATATTACACATCCTTTAAATCCAATAGTACTCTGTTACTTCATACCATCATATCAAGAACAAAACTCCAACTTATTTTGTCCAGCTCCCTTCTATGGACCATCGTGAATAACATATTTTTTTCTCCATTGATCTTGTGGCTTTACAGAGTACTATGACCAAAGAATGCACAAGTTTATCCATAAAATCTCATTATTTTCATATCAACCTTTCATTACATCCTTAATCATTTTCGTAAATCCAAATTCCAAAAGTACTTTGTTACAAATGCTGCCACCCACATGATTTGGTATGGTGGGGCATTACTTCCAACTTATTTATTTATCCTCCTCGAGGATTCTTGATCCTTTGGAAGTGTGCGACATGAGCCTTGAAATCTTCAATCTTCTGTTTCATCGTGGTGGTCTTGAGCTTCATTACCATCATCTCTGCACGCATTTCGCATAGGTATTCACTGAGTATAACGGAGTCTTGCTTCAAGTATTTCTCCGATCGGCGATATGGCTTCCATGGCTGTTTCACGAACAGCATCGAAGAAAGTTGCTTGTGGCACACGTGAGATGAAAAAGTAATGCCCCATCCTCTTTGGGCAAACTCCTTTCAAACGGTGGAGGTGTACCTCCACATACCAAAGTTCCACTCCCTTTTGCATGAAGGGGTAGCCTTTGTAGACTGCATCTCCTTCAAGGTGAATATGCTTCATCATGTCCTTCAGGATCTGTGGGTAATCATGATCACTTGTCAGGGTCATTATCGTTTCATGTCCTTTAAGGATTGATTCGTAAAGTGTCGTCATCTGCCGTTTGTGAAACAGAAATGATGCTCGAGTAAGGTACTTATCTCACAGGGCACACATTCATATCATCCAAACAAAACTTCAAACTCAATTTCCAATTTCCTGTTTATGCATCACAACTCACCTTCTTCCATGTTCATCAAGAATATTAATTTCCAAGATAAAATATGACAACTCCTTAAAGCTTTTCATCATGTGACATTTCAACTTTATTGAGTCATGAACTATTACAATCTCAGGGTAATCTATTACATAACTCAACTCATTGAGCTTATGAAAATGAAATTGCTTTCTACTACTCTTATTATCCATATCAAAATTCCAACTACTCAACTTCAGCTTTCATCTTGTCGGGACATTTAATAGCATAGTGTCCTGCCTCCTTGCAGCGAAAACAAATGACTTCCGACATGTCTCGGGGCTTCTTTGTGATTATGCGGGCTCCTTGGATTCTAGGCTTCTTTTCTGGGCATTTACTAGCGAAATGACCTAAATCCTTGCACCTGTAACAAGTGATATGACTTAGGTCCTTCTCTACAAAAATTGTGTTGTTCTCGGGTTGCCTTCTTTTTCTCTTCCTGGAATTCTCTGTAATGATCAGAGTTTCTATCTCCAGAGGGTCAAACTTCACTTGCTGTCGGAAATATCCCGGATACTCTTTTCTTTCCTTGGTGCAATCTTGTGAAAAATGTCCTTCTTCTCCACATGAATAGCGTGCATTGGAGTAAAATCTGTCGAGACCTTCTCCCTCCAGGTCTTCAACACTTTCATTCATTACTGGTTCTTCTAGATCTTCCTTGAGGGCTTCTTTCATTCCATCTTCCTGCTTCGGAATAGTTTGTTGCACCGTGGAGTAAATGTGACACTGCACCGGTAGTGGGTGGTTCCTTCACACAGGAAGCAAGTCACACAGCTAGTTGGGCATTCCTCACTGGGTGTTTCTCCTCACAATGAGGGCATCCATCCTTGTGTTCCTCCACAGGTGTGTCCTATTCCTCCATAAATCTTGCGAGCACAAGGTTTACTTCTTGGTGTATCATTGTGCTTCCGGATAAGACGTGATCTCATCGGGGTCTTCTTGAATTCCTCCCAAGTTCTTGCTCCTTTAAATCCTTGTATGGATTGATGCATTCTCCACCAGGTTGCAGCACTTTACGTAAAATCTTGAAGAGCGTATTGGACCTCATACTTCCTTGAAACCAAATTGTTCCCAGTGATTCTCCATGTTCTGCATCCATAGCTACGCCTCCCATTTGAGTCTTGATCGAAGAATATCAGTCCAACTTCATTCATCATCTATGGGGTTCAAGGGTTTTAAGGTGAGATGAGAGAGAGGTGGGGAGGCATATACACACAATACAAACAATAGTTTTTTTTGATGAAACAAGTTTTACTTTGTGGCTGTCGGAAAAACATCAAACAAATGACAGCTCACACATCGTCGCATCTAACGTAAGTGTGTAACAGGGGTTTGGTCTTCTAAAGGTCAAATATTTCTTTAGGAACTTCAAATCTTCGGAGTCTTCAACTGTTGTAGCTTCTAATACATGGTGAAATCCTCTTTACTTGGAAGAGGTCATCAGTCCTCCGATATCTTTCTTGGAGTGGCTACATATGATCCTTCATGTGGTCAAAAGGGAAAAGGGGTATATCCTAACTATTTTGAGGTGAGAGTGTCTATTCGATAAAATCAGAAAGAGATGAGAAGTAATAGTCTTTTTGAAAATTAAGTTTTAGAGATATCCTGTCCTAGGGCTTTCCGATTTCTAGGGTCACGTCCCACGGTCAACATGTGCTCGATACCATCTCTGTAGCGACCCGACCTCGAACGGTCAAGCCTACGTATTCTTGTGCCATCCTCGGATCAAGGTATCGGCACACACAGTACATCAATGTATATATCAAAGTGCAATCACATGCATAAATAACGTAAAACTGATATATACCTCATAATACTCGTGGAAACAATCAAACGGGTGTGGAGTCCCATCAACGCCATCGGCGGGTTGAGTGTAGACCGTAACCCTCAGTATCATAACTCTTACTCGTCGAGGAAATATCTGCAACATGATACGTTGCAGCCATGTAGGTCGATTACATTGAATGTACCGCAAGATCACAACATGATTAAACAGATGGTAAAACTATACTATATGCAATTTGGCTTTGTGGCTCTGTATCTGAGTTTTGTTTTGCGTAAAAGCTGATTTTATTTTCCCTACATCAAAGGAATAAATGAAGTCTGTACTATGGAGTTTTCTATCATGACATGGTTCCGCCAACCGATGTCTCATAGCCCAAAATTCATCATAAGTTGCCCATAATTAAGTTATCATCCGGTGTTGAGAGTTCCGAGATAGATCCAAGTCCGGATGCTCAAATTGTCCGTGAATCGGGGACACGGCTAATCGATTAGGTTATAACCCTCTGCAGAGGTTTGTACACTTTACCCGCAAGATTCGATCCCTCTTTTACGTTCTCGCACTTGAGGTGTTTGAGAACAAGACGGCGAAACATGGTCTTCGAAGAGTTCCTCGACCCTGTCCGGTACTCATCCCATCCTACCGTAGTTCTACATCTGCTAGTACCGTCCCAGCAGAGTCACAACTAAGGTCAACCAAGCGAGCCCATAATGACTTGCGGTTGCACAGGTAAGCTTCGGGCATGAAGTATTCTTCCGTCTCTTTGAGTCTGGGTGAAGCTTTCCGCAAGATGTCATGGCGCTTCTCCATGCATCCCGGCCAACCACTTTGGTTTCTCCAGGTGCCCGTCAAATCCTTCACCCAGTGAGTGTGTATTGAATTCTTGTCTCGAGTCTTGAAGCCTTGAGGCCTTGAAGATGCAGTCCTTGCAGATGCCATCATGGAGTTGTCGTCATTGACGAGAGTCCTCCTTTCTCACACCACTCCCGAACACTCATACCAAACCCGTCTACTATAGCGTAGCATTTAAATAAAACGTCCGGGCTTGGTAACAGGGTGATGGGTTCCTACCTCATGCATACTACTCAACTACAAGGATTCAATAACACTACTGAGGTGTGGTTGCAAGGATGCCACTAAATGCAATAAAAACATAGGTATGAAAGCAATGGTCAAAGTGAACTTGCTCGGTAATACTTGATGAAGATAACAACGCTGTCGAAAAATGACTTGGTAGAACTAATCGTCACTCCGTTGAAAATCTATATAGTCAAACATAGCATTCACATAAGCAAACATCCTAGCAAACAATTTTAGCACTTCGAAATAACAATCAAAACAGCAAGGAAAATCGATAATAAAACTCAAACAAAATCAAAAGAAACTTCAAATAAAACTACAAAGAAAAACTACTAACGAAGATCTATGACTTTGCTACAAACATCTAATATAGTTTTGCCGTAAGTAAAAACTTAACAACAATTAAAATACTAAACTAATAAATTAACAGAAAATAAAATGTAAAATAACTAATTTAACAGAAAGTATTTTTTTTCCATAAAATTTTATTTGCAAAAAGAAACAAATAAAAAGCTTTTATAAAACTCTAACTATGACCTATAGAAGGTTTCATACAAAACTAAGGAAAATAATTTTTTAAGTAAAAATAAATTTTCTCCTGTTGTCTAACAGAAACACAACTAATTTTGTCAAAAGTGACAAAAAGAAATAATTTAAAACTAATAAAAACAATAAATAAAAAGCTAAAACAGAACTAATATTAAAACAGTACTGTTTTGCTAAAAACCTAATTTAAATTAACCTGAAAATAAAATACTAAATACTACTGGATAAACAAAGGTCCTAGAGACCAGGAGCAAAAAGAATTAATTAAAAATCTATTTTTAAACTCCCGGAATAAGCAAAACAAGCTTTAATTCAAATCTGATCTAACTCAATTTTTATAAATCCAAACATAGACAAATAATATATTTTGGAAACTACAAGAAAATTTTGATCTAACGCAAAAAGAATAAGCATCAAAGGACTTCTAGATCAAAAGTTATAAGCTAAACAAGAACGGAACTAAATCTGTTACGGAAATAAATCTGAAAACGAAAACGGAGTTACCTGTACGTGAGGCAGAGATGGCAGGAAGGAGACGGCGATGTGGAGGGCTGCTCCGGCGAGGGGGCGAGGTCGCCGGCGAGGGTGGGGGTCGGCACTTGGGGAGGTGGCGCTGGGCGCCCTCAGGTGCTGCTCACTCCTGGCGTCGGGCTCTGGAGAGCTCTGGTGAGCGTTCTAGGCAGGAAAAAGGAGGACGGTGGCGAGGTGGCTACGGGCAGGGAGGCGTGGTGATGGGAAAAATGGAGCGAGGAGAGGGATGGGGTTTTATAGGCGGTCTCGGGAGGCGCTGGGATGGAAAGACGAGGGAGATCCGGAAGGTGGAGATTCTGTCTCCATGGATATGGAAAGCTTACGTAGCGTGAGAGGAAGCAGAGGAAGGAGATGATCTCTTGTTGGGCTAGAATAGGAAAGTGCTTAATGGGCCAACAGGTTTTTCCTAATAAAACGATTCCATTCCTATTTTTAAAATTAGGAAACTAAAACAATAAAAAGGAAATCAAATCAATTCGAATAAAGGGTTTTTATATACTAAAATTATCAGAAAAATAAAATGTAGATGATGAGCATCATTCCACGGCCAAAATAAAAACTTAAAAAAATGTTTTTCAGAAAATCCCTAAAGGCTTTATTTCTTTTTGCAAATAATTTTTAAATAAAAACTTTGGTTTTCTTGGCTCAAATATTTTCAAAAATGCCCTGATTTTGGAGGGTCATTTTCCTCCGCTCTTTCTTGCTTGCAAGAATTTATTTTCGGGGTATTTCTCGGGAAGAAAAATAGAAAAGCAAGTGCAAATATTTGAAAGAATTAAATTGCAAAACTCCGTTCAAATTCTTTATAGTTGAAGAAGTCATGTCATCTTCTCTCATTGATTTTAATAGGATGAATTTGAATTTACGGAGAAGGGAAAGTCATTTTATTCCCTCTCATTCAAAAGTTTTTGAAAAGGTTCAAATTTCACTCAAGTTTAATTCACTCAAGCAAACAAACAAACAATTCAATTAATTATATTAACATTCCAAAATTTGGGATGTTACAAACCTACCACACTTAGAATGAATCTAGTCCTCGAGATTCAAGAGGCTAACAAGAAAAGGTTAGGGGTTGGGGTCTCCTAGCAAATGTTTTGGTCGAGGAAAGGTCAGGGTGCTACCACACTTAAAAACAAGGTCATGGTTCCAATAAACTCAGATACTTCCTCTGGAGGGCTGAAAATGTATGTCCCTTCACATATCTTACAATAGCTCCTTCATTAAAGCTCTTACATCGGAAGCATAGAGTTCTCCTCAAAAGCTTGGGTCGGTTCGTCAAAGTTGAAGTTAAATCGAGACTGGATCTTCTTAGGCTGAGGGTGCATGTCCATTCTAGACAACTATCAAAACACTCATGGTGGTCTACCATTAATGGTTTCTCCTGCAGAAAACGGGTGCAGGTTGAACTTCACCGTATATCCTACGATTGGCAACGGTTGCCTGTAAAGGGTTCCATCGTACTACCATTCTATGGTTTTATGGCTTATCGTGTCGACACTCTTCTAAGGTTTTCAAGGCTCTCTGATTTTCCATCAACATATGATAGTTCATGATAGAAGTCTTCGGTATGGGGGCCAATCCATCCCGAACTTGAATCATTACCACATACGTAAATATCGAATCACGTATTCTAACACTTGGGCATACTCACAAGCATTGCAGAATTGCACTTGTTCTCGAACTGGTTTCGAGTAATTCCATGGTTTCGCAAGCCAAACAAAACATCTATCGTTACTTCACCACTCTCGGGTTTTAGCGTAACCTCCTCTGAAACGTATGCTGATTGGATCACCGATTCTTCCAAATGTACTCCTTTATCAAGGTTACAATCTGTTCCTTATCAAAATCCTGGGCCTGTGGGTTATGGCCCACTTCAACACTACTGCAGCTTTAACTCATCCTTGGAGTAACTCTCTTGTTCCATATTACACATCCTTTAAATCCAATAGTACTCTGTTACTTCATACCATCATATCAAGAACAAAACTCCAACTTATTTTGTCCAGCTCCCTTCTATGGACCATCGTGAATAACATATTTTTTTCTCCATTGATCTTGTGGCTTTACAGTACTATGACCAAAGAATGCACAAGTTTATCCATAAAATCTCATTATTTTCATATCAACCTTTCATTACATCCTTAATCATTTTCGTAAATCCAAATTCCAAAAGTACTTTGTTACAAATGCTGCCACCCACATGATTTGGTATGGTGGGGCATTACTTCCAACTTATTTATTTATCCTCCTCGAGGATTCTTGATCCTTTGGAAGTGTGCGACATGAGCCTTGAAATCTTCAATCTTCTGTTTCATCGTGGTGGTCTTGAGCTTCATTACCATCATCTCTGCACGTACTTCGCATAGGTATTCCTGAGTATAACGGAGTCTTGCTTCAAGTATTTCTCCGATCTGGCGTATGGCTTCCATGGCTGTTTCACGAACAGCATCGAAGAAAGTTGCTTGTGGCACACGTGAGATGAAAAAGTAATGCCCCATCCTCTTTGGGCAAACTCCTTTCAAACGGTGGAGGTGTACCTCCACATACCAAAGTTCCACTCCCTTTTGCATGAAGGGGTAGCCTTTGTAGACTGCATCTCCTTCAAGGTGAATATGCTTCATCATGTCCTTCAGGATCTTGGGTAATCATGATCACTTGTCGTGGTCATGATCGTTTCAGGACCTTTAAGGAAAGACTCGTAAAGTGTCGTCATCTGCAGTTTGTGAAAGCGAAATGATGCTCGAGTAAGGTACTTATCTCACAGGGCACACATTCATATCATCCAAACAAAACTTCAAACTCAATTTCCAATTTCCTGTTTATGCATCACAACTCACCTTCTTCCATGTTCATCAAGAATATTAATTTCCAAGATAAAATATGACAACTCCTTAAAGCTTTTCATCATGTGACATTTCAACTTTATTGAGTCATGAACTATTACAATCTCAGGGTAATCTATTACATAACTCAACTCATTGAGCTTATGAAAATGAAATTGCTTTCTACTACTCTTATTATCCATATCAAAATTCCAACTACTCAACTTCAGCTTTCATCTTGTCGGGACATTTAATAGCATAGTGTCCTGCCTCCTTGCAGCGAAAACAAATGACTTCCGACATGTCTCGGGCTTCTTTGTGATTATGCGGGCTCCTTGGATTCTAGGCTTCTTTGCAGGCATTTACTAGCGAAATGACCTAAATCCTTGCACTGTAACAAGTGATATGACTTAGGTCCTTCTCTACAAAAATTGTGTTGTTCTCGGGTTGCCTTCTTTTTCTCTTCCTGGAATTCTCTGTAATGATCAGAGTTTCTATCTCCAGAGGGTCAATCTTCACTTCATTGCCGGGAAATATCACGGATACTCTTTTCTTTCCTTGGTGCAATCTGTGAAAAATGTCCTTCTTCTCCACATGAATAGCAGGCATTGGAGTAAAATCTGTCGAGACCTTCTCCCTCCGTGTCTTCAACACTTTCATTCATTACTGGTTCTTCTAGATCTTCCTTGAGGGCTTCTTTCATTCCATCTTCACCTTGGAATAGTTTGTTGCACCGTGGAGTAAATGTGACCTTTGCACGGGTAGTGGGTGGTTCCTTCACACAGGAAGCAAGTCACACAGCTAGTTGGGCATTCCTCGGTGGGTGTTTCTCCTCACAATGAGGGCATCCATCCTTGTGTTCCTCTGGGTGTGTCCTATTCCTCCATAAATCTTGCAGGCACAAGGTTTACTTCTTGGTGTATCATTGTGCTTCCGGATAAGACGTGATCTCATCGGGGTCTTCTTGAATTCCTCCCAAGTTCTTGCTCCTTTAAATCCTTGTATGGATTGATGCATTCTCCACCAGGTTGCAGCACTTTACGTAAAATCTTGAAGAGCGTATTGGACCTCATACTTCCTTGAAACCAAATTGTTCCCGAAGTGATTCTCCATGTTCTCGCATCCATAGCTACGCCTCCATTTGAAGTCTTGATCGAGAGAATATCAGTCCAACTTCATTCATCATCTATGGGGTTCAAGGGTTTTAAGGTGAGATGAGAGAGAGGTGGGGAGGGATATACACAATACAAACAATAGTTTTTTGATGAAACAAGTTTTACTTTGTGGCTGTCGGAAAAACATCAAACAAATGACAGCTCACACATCGTCGCATCTAACGTAAGTGTGTAACAGGGGTTTGGTCTTCTAAAGGTCAAATATTTCTTTAGGAACTTCAAATCTTCTGAGTCTTCAACTGTTGTAGCTTCTAATACATGGTGAAATCCTCTTTACTTGGAAGAGGTCATCAGTCCTCCGATATCTTTCTTGGAGTGGCTTGATTGATCCTTCATGTGGTCAAAAGGAAAAGGGTATATCCTAACTATTTTGAGGTGAGAGTGTCTATTCGATAAAATCAGAAAGAGATGAGAAGTAATAGTCTTTTTGAAAATTAAGTTTTAGAGATATCCTGTCCTAGGGCTTTCCGATTTCTAGGGTCACGTCCTACAGTCAACATGTGCTCTGATACCATCTCTGTAGCGACCCGACCTCAGACGGTCAAGCCTACGTATTCTTGTGCCATCCTCGGATCAAGATATGGCACACACAGTACATCAATGTATATATCAAAGTGCAATCACATGCATAAATAACGTAAAACTGATATATACCTCATAATACTCAATGAAACAATCAAGCGGGTGTGGAGTCCCATCAACGCCATCGGCAGGTTGAGTGTAGACCGTAACCCTGTATCGTAACTCTTACTCGTCGAGGAAATATCTGCAACATGATACGTTGCAGCCATGTAGGTCAGTACATTGAATGTACCGGCAAGATCACAACATGATTAAACAGATGGTAAAACTATACTATATGCAATTTGGCTTTGTGGCTCTGTATCTGAGTTTTGTTTGCGTAAAAGCTGATTTTATTTTCCCTACATCAAAGGAATAAATGAAGTCTGTACTATGGAGTTTTCTATCATGACATGGTTCCGCCAACCGATGTCTCATAGCCCAAAATTCATCATAAGTTGCCCATAATTAAGTTATCAGTCCGGTGTTGAGAGTTAGAGATAGATCCAAGTCCAGATGCTCAAATTGTCCGTAATCGGGGACACGGCTAATCGATTAGGTTATAACCCTCTGCAGAGGTTTGTACACTTTACCATAAGATTCGATCCCTCTTTACGTTCTCGCACTTGAGGTGTTTGAGAACAAGACGATCAAACATGGTCTTAGAAGAGTTCCTCGACCACCGTCCGGTACTCATCCCATCCTACCGTAGTTCTACATCTGCTAGTACCGTCCCCAGCCAGAGTCACAACTAAGGTCAACCAAGCGAGCCCATAATGACTTGCGGTTGCAGGTAAGCTTCCGGGCATGAAGTATTCTTCCGTCTCTTTGAGTGCAGGTGAAGCTTTCCGCAAGATGTCATGGCGCTTCTCCATGCATCCCGGCCAACCACTGGTTTCTCTGTGGTGCCCACAACCGTCCTTCACCCAAAGAGTGTGTATTGAATTCTTGTCTCGAGTCTTGAAGCCTTGAGGCCTTGAAGATGCAGTCCTTGCAGATGCCATCATGGAGTTGTCGTCATTGACGTAGAGTCCTCCTTTCTCACACCACTCCCGAACACTCATACCAAACCCCGTCTACTATAGCGTAGCATTTAAATAAAACGTCCGGGCTTGGTAACAGGGTGATGGGTTCCTACCTCATGCATACTACTCAACTACAAGGATTCAATAACACTCTTGAGGTGTGGTTGCAAGGATGCCACTAAATGCAATAAAAACATAGGTATGAAAGCAATGGTCAAAGTGAACTTGCTCGGTAATACTTGATGAAGATAACAACATTTGTCGGAAAATGACTTGGTAGAACTAATCGTCACTCCGTTGAAAATCTATATAGTCAAACATAGCATTCACATAAGCAAACATCCTAGCAAACAATTTTAGCACTTCGAAATAACAATCAAAACAGCAAGGAAAATCGATAATAAAACTCAAACAAAATCAAAAGAAACTTCAAATAAAACTACAAAGAAAAACTACTAACGAAGATCTATGACTTTGCTACAAACATCTAATATAGTTTTGCCGTAAGTAAAAACTTAACAACAATTAAAATACTAAACTAATAAATTAACAGAATATAAAATGTAAAATAACTAATTTAACAGAAAGTATTTTTTTCCATAAAATTTTATTTGCAAAAAGAAACAAATAAAAAGCTTTTATAAAACTCTAACTATGACCTATAGAAGGTTTCATACAAAACTAAGGAAAATAATTTTTATTAAGTAAAAATAAATTTTCTCCTGTTGTCTAACAGAAACACAACTAATTTTGTCAAAAGTGACAAAAGAAATAATTTAAAACTAATAAAAACAATAAATAAAAAGCTAAAACAGAACTAATATTAAAACAGTACTGTTTTGCTAAAAACCTAATTTAAATTAACCTGAAAATAAAATACTAAATACTACTGGATAAACAAAGGTCCTAGAGACCAGGAGCAAAAAGAATTAATTAAAAATCTATTTTTAAACTCCCGGAATAAGCAAAACAAGCTTTAATTCAAATCTGATCTAACTCAATTTTTATAAATCCAAACATAGACAAATAATATATTTTTGGAAACTACAAGAAAATTTTGATCTAACGCATAAAAGAATGAGCATCATTGGACTTCTAGATCAAAAGTTATAAGCTAAACAAGAACGGAACTAAATCTGTTACGGAAATAAATCTGAAAACGAAAACGGAGTTACCTGTACGTGAGGCAGAGATGGCAGGAAGGAGACGGCGATGTGGAGGGCTGCTCGCGAGGGGCGAGGTCGCCGGCAGGGTGGGGGTCGGCACTTGGGGAGGTGGCGCTGGGCGCCTCAGGTGCTGCTCACTCCTGGCGTCGGGCTCTGGGAGAGCTCTGGTGAGCGTTCTAAGCAGGAAAAAGGAGGACGGTGGCGAGGTGGCTACGGGCAGGGAGGCGTGGTGATGGGAAAAATGGAGCGAGGAGAGGGAGGGGTTTTATAGGCGGTCTCGGGAGGCGCTGGGATGGAAAGACGAGGGAGATCGGGAAGGTGGAGATTCATGTCTCCATGGATATGGAAAGCTTCAGAACGTGAGAGGAAACAGAGGAAGGAGATGATCTCTTGTTGGGCTAGAATAGGAAAGTGCTTAATGGGCCAGCAGGTTTTTCCTAATAAAACGATTCCATTCCTATTTTTAAAATTAGGAAACTAAAACAATAAAAAGGAAATCAAATCAATTCGGAATAAAGGGTTTTTATATACTAAAATTATCAGAAAAATAAAATGTAGATGATGAGCATTATTCCACGGCCAAAATAAAAACTTAAAAAAATGTTTTTCAGAAAATCCCTAAAGGCTTTATTTCTTTTTGCAAATAATTTTAAATAAAAACTTTGGTTTTTCTTGGCTCAAATATTTTCAAAAATGCCCCTGATTTTGGAGGGTCATTTTCCTCCGCTCTTTCTTGCTTGCAAGAATTTATTTTCGGGGTATTTCTCGGGAAGAAAAATAGAGAAGCAAGTGCAAATATTTGAAAGAATTAAATTGCAAAACTCCGTTCAAATTCTTTATAGTTGAAGAAGTCATGTCATCTTCTCTCATTGATTTTAATAGGATGAATTTGAATTTACGGAGAAGGGAAAGTCATTTTATTCCCTCTCATTCAAAAGTTTTTGAAAAGGTTCAAATTTCACTCAAGTTTAATTCACTCAAGCAAACAAACAAACAATTCAATTAATTATATTAACATTCCAAAATTTGGGATGTTACACTCGGTCACTAGTTAAATCTACCTTATGATACAAGTCATGCCATTGTGGCGGTTTGCTACAACGGGCCTTAAATCGCCTGTGGGCCTTAAGCCCCTTATTGAACCGCCATCTTCACGCTTGATTACAGCTTCGATCTGGCGAGTCCTCTTTGCGTAACCCGGACCGTCCTGGGCGGCTTACACAAATAGTTATATCCCCAACATTAGGCCCCAGATTGATTTGAACCTGTTCATGTCAATCTTAAAACATCTTAAGAAGTAGATCTTCAGTCTTAGTCTGCAAAGGTTTTCTTTAACCCGCCATGATGTCATCTTTTGGATTCGTGTTAACCCGCCGTGACGTCATCCTTACTTAAATTCATTCTTTATTTCATCGTATCCTCCAACGGATCTTTGCCTTTACTGACTGTTCCGAAAACCGAGGCGTCGAGGCCGCTGGATAATAACTTTTATCTCCTCGTTTCTCGCGCCGTCTCAGCTATCCCTTCCTTATAAATAGGCGTGACCTAGGTCTTCCCATTCTCCTCCTTCCAGTCATCCTCTTCCTCTCGCTGCTTCTCTGTCGCTCGAGCTCCGCCGCCGAAGCCGTCACAGATCTCTTCGTCTTCACCAACTACGGCCGCTGCATCAACTTGGTTTGACCGGAAAAACGCAACGACCCTCCGCTGCAATCCACCATCTGTAAGTCTCCTCTTCCCTACTTCGTAGATCCACACTAGGACCTTCGAGTTCTTCACGTTCTTCGCTGCTCATCAGGATCCTTCCATAGATTTCATCACCTCCACTCTTCTTGATCTTGAAGATGGTAAAAAATGATGCGGTAGATATTCCGCACCTATTTTGAATGCAAGTAGATCCCTTTATGTCACACAGAGGCCTCATTTGAGCCCTTGAGCTTCATCTGCGCCAGTTCTAGGTCTAGAAAATTTTCTTTTTAGAACAGTTGTTTGATCCGAAATGATAACAGCAACTTCTGAAACTTGTTTGTTCCACCCGAAAGCGAAAAACTGCCTCTGTCGAATATGTTTAACTGCTCATTTGACACCTGTAGCGGCTTAATATTTATCGCATAGTCATCCATATATCATTAGGCCCCTTCTTAAGCCGCCATCTTGACTAGTTTTAAATATTTTCCTCCGGGTGAAATTTGAGCTAGAACCTCTTATTTTGTCATAGGCCTCAATTTTTGTCATGGCACCTAAGCCGGCCAAGGCTCCTGTGACCTGTAATTGGGTCCCATCCACAGTCACGAGGAGTACACTGTCTGAATTTGTGAAGTCTGGTCATCTGCCTAAGAAGGAGGTCATGTCTTATCGTGCCCCTGACCCGTCTGAAGAAAGGCCTCAACCCAAAGGAAGGGAGGTAGTAGTTTTTACCGATCACATGAGCTGGGGATTTGCCCCTCCCGGCTCAAAATTCTTCAGGGAGGTTTTGAATTTCTTTGACCTTAGACCTCAAGATATTGGACCCAATTCCGTGTCAAATATCTGCAATTTCCAAGTCTTCTGCGAGGTGTACCTAGGAGAGGAGCCAAATCTGCTTTTGTTCAGAGAGCTTTTCTATTTGAACCGGCAGAATGAACGTGCCAACGGTCCCAGTCTTGAACTTGGCGGTATCTCAATTCAACGGCGGAGAGACTACCTTTTCCCTTATGCTGAACTGCCGAGTCATCCGAAAGATTGGAATCAGACGTGGTTCTATTGCCAGGACACATCCCCGGCTAACGAGAGCCCTCTGCCCGGCTTCCGCGCCCTGCGCCTTGAGTCCAACCATCTGATAGCGGACAAGCTAACTGCTATTGAGCGTCTGCCTCTCAATCCCACCATCAAGAAGATCAAAGCTCTTTTGGGAAATGGCCTAAACAGCATTGATCTGGTCTGAGTTTGGGTCGCTTGGCGAGTACTTCTGTTAAGCCGTCGTCCCGGCTTAATGTGTACTTATTCAGGCGAAAAGGATGATCCACTGCGTCATAGCTCTGACGACATACCAGATGATGTGGTGGAAGCTACGACCCGATCATTTCTTGAAGGAGGGCACAGTAACTAGTAACGCCTTCGGCTTACTTCCCTTCTGCAAGAAGAACCCGGCCCCTGCAGTGAGTCATCAACCTTAATAAATATTCCTAGCCTTGTCACGCCTTACTTGTACTCCTAATTTCTTATCTTTTTTCATAGGCCGATGACAACTTTTGGAAGGTCCAGTATGACCATGAGGCTGCTAAACAAGCCAGGACAGCCAAGAAGACCGAAAGGAAAGCCGCTAAAACAGGAACTTCAAAGAAGAAGAAACCCAGCGCTTCCGATTTACTCAAATTGGATAACACTTCTTCGGATGATGAAGAGGTAATCCCTGATTCTCTTAACTCCTTTGTCATTACTTTTATTGACATTTCATCCTTTGAGGAGGATACGGGGAACAGCCAAGCGGCTGGCGAAGAGGTAACTATAATTTCCTCCGACTCAGAGCCGGTGCCCAAGCAAAAAATCCGAAGGGTGACCCGGAAAGTAAGATTTTCACATCCTCTAGCTTATCAAGATCCTCAATTTCTTTTGAAACAACAACAGGTTGAAAGCCGGAGGCAGACCCGGACCAACAAGGATGCAGAACTCTCCTCCGGCTTACCTGACGTAACTAGGAAGCGTCGGACTGAGGTTATCTCAAATTTACGTTCTGTTTTTCCTTTGGTGGGTTTAATTTGCCAACCTCTCAATTCATCTGACTCCAATTATCAGGATACCTATCCTTCCTCCGGCGAGTCTATGCAATCAAACGTGCCGGCTTTCAAAACTGCTCCCGGGTACTGTAACTTTAGTTACTCCAGGCTTTGACCTTACTCATGCTTTAGTATTCATCCTTCTAACTTTGTTAATAGCATGCAAGTGAAGCCCAGCAAGAGGGCAAAGAAGAATAAGTCGTCCCAAGACCCGATTGTAACTGAATCGGCGCCTAGTATGTCTGCTCCAGACAACTCCACCCATCAGCCGCCTGAACCGGCTTTTGACATTCCGGTGCCAACCTCTGACCCGCCTGCCGAAGAGACTCTCAATAGCTCCGATAACCCGGAAGCTCCTAGCCCGGTCAAGACGACTGACCCGGAAGTTGAAGTTTTGAAAAGTCGGTTTGTTTAACCAGGGCGGCCTACTATCCTTGCCAAATGTACTGCCAAGGAAGAACTTGTCGAACGCCGAAAGGCCAAGCAGGACATTACTGATTATACTCACTTAAGCATTGGTGATATAGTCTCGGGTTATCTGAATCAAGTGCATAATAGTTGTGACCTAGAAATTGACATGGTAAAACAAATACAAAGACAAATCGAGGTATAACTTATGCTATTTTCCTGAATCTTACTTCTTGTACCAGCCCCCAAGTCTCATCGCTTATGAATAAATATGCTGTAGACTAAGAAATCTGCCTACTGTTGGTTTGTCCGGTTTAAAGAGAATATATTGAACCCGGTTATAGCATGATAGTTTTGAACTTGCGATACACATTAGCCCCCAAGTGTCAAGTATCTTTACTTGTAAAGTGCTTGAGACTTAATATGCATAACCCGGCATGGTAGGCTAAAAATTCTTCAGCATACATTAGCCCCCAAGTGTCAAGAACCTTTGCTTGCAAAGTACTTGGGACTTAATGTTATCTTACCATGATTCTTACCATAACTTGGTACCAATGTAGGTCACCATAAGTCAATTTGAGTCGGAGATTGCTGACCTGAAGAGCCGTCTGACAACTCAAGAGCTTGAAACTCAAAAAGCCAACTCCAAATTTGAATTCAGCGTCTCTGAACAAGAGAAGTTGAAGAAGAATTTTGAGTCGGAGAAGAAAATCTGGGCTGATGAGAAGGCTTCACTTGGTGACCCGAAATTTGAGGCAGAGAGGCTTCACTTGCAGAAGCAACAACCGAGTTGTCCGACTTAAAGTGTCATATATCTCAAATGGTCTCAGCCATCTTCGGTAAGTTATTGTTCATAACCCAAAACATTGCAATCCTCCCTTTGATTATTGCCGTTATCGTTATCTCCGGCTCACCATTATGTTTGTGAACACACAGGCCCCAGGAGCACCAACCTCAAGCAGAACATGCTGGTCAAACTTAAGGCGGTTTACACTCTAGTGGAGCAGCTGTACCGGGTCTAGCGATGCTTTGGCTGTTGTAGCCTTATCAAATACCACTCCCCACCTTTTGCAAGACGTGTTGAAGTGTCTCGTTGTGCTACCTCAGCGGATCCAGGATTTAAGGCGGGCATCTTCAAGAGCTGAGGCCGTAGCCGCATTGAGCCGGGCAAAAGCATGGATTCCAGAACTAGACCCGGCCGACCTTGCTCTTGGATACCCGAGTCTGAAGGAGGATGGTACCGTATTTGATGATCATGATTTCACCGCTGCGTTAAAGTCATACGTCCGTGGCTACCCTTATTGGGAACGAGCATCGACCTCTCCAAGTACTCTCCGGGCTATGACAGTGAGAACCGGAGAACTCCAAACACTCCATATGATCAAGTCAGCCTGACCCCTCCAACGCGTAAGCATACTTTTGCCCCTCAAGTGGACCCAGCCGGTTTAATAGATGATGAAGCTGAGTTTGAAGCCTTGAGTGGCATTGACTGGGCCTCTTCAACCTTCCAGGACAAAGCAACCAACGGAGTGGCGTAGAAGGATAACCCGGAACCATCAAGCCCACCAAAGGAGTGAACCGCCAGGCGTTATAACTTTGCAAAAAATAATGCTTCATTGTTTAGACTCGGGGAATCATGTAATAGGGTCGAAAAAACCTCTTAACTTTGTCATGCCTTCGCACATGTTTGTGACGCTCCCGAACATTGATAAGGTAGTATGACCCGTTGTTCAGATTTTTGCTGACCACAAAGGGTCCTTCCCAAGGAGGGGATAGCTTGTCCATATCAGACTGATCCTGGATGAGCCGGAGCACTAAGCCGCCTTCCTGAAAGGCTCTGCTTCTAACCCGACGGCTGTGATAGCGGCGCAGGTCTTGCTGGTAAATCGCCGAGCGGGCTATTGCTAAGTCTTGCTCCTCATCCAACAAGTCAAGTGCATCCTGACGAGCCTTTTCATTATCAGCCTCAACGTAAGCCGCCACTTGGGTGAGTCGTGCCGGATGTCACTTGGCGAATCGCCTGCTCCGTACACCATGAAGAAAGGTGTATAACCTGTAGATCTGTTAGGCGTTGTGTTGATACTCCATAGCACAGAGGGTAGCTCCTCCACCCAACAACCCGGAGTTCGCTGTAAGGGGACCAAGAGCCGGGGTTTGATACCCTTCAAGATCTCTTGATTAGCTCTCTCTGCTTGACCATTAGATTGAGGATGAGCAACAGCCGAAACATCAAGCCAGATATGTTCTCGTTGACAGAACTCTTCCATGGCACCCTTGGAGACATTAGTACCATTATCAGTTATGATCTTTGTGTGGAAAGCCAAAACGAAAGATCACCTTTTTCATGAACTGAACCGCCGTGGCTACATCACACTTACTGACCGGCTCTACTTCAACCCACTTGGTGAATTTATCCACTGCCACCAAAAGGTGTGTCTTCTTATCCTTAGACCTTTTGAAAGGTCCAACCATGTCAAGCCCCTGCATCGCAAGCGACCAAGTAATTGGAATCATCCTCAATTCTTGAGCGGCATATGAGCTCGTCGTGAGAATTTTTGACATCCGTCACATTTCTTGACGGATCCTCTGCATCGGCATGAGTCGTCACCAATAGAAACATTGACGGAAAGCCTTGGCCACGGAGATTTTGAACCGGCATGATGACCACAATCTCCTTCATGGATCTCACGAAGTATCTCCCCGACCCTCCAGGCGACACACAACGTTGAAACGCCTCAAAGAACGCTCTGATGATGCAATTCACCATGCACAATTGTCATGGATTTGGACCGCTGATGATTTGTCTTGCCAAGGTCTCGTCCTCGTGCAATTCTCCCGGGTCATATAGGCCAAATACTGGGACTGTCCAATCTGGTATAAGCGTGGAGAGCTGCCACGGTGTGCCTCCGGTCCTGCATCTGCTAGTTCTTCCTCTGTAGGCACTTTGACAGAAGGGTTATGCAAAACATCAAGAAAGGTGTTAGGCGGCACCGGCTTATGCTGAGACCCCAACCGTCTTAAAGCATCAGCCGCCTCATTCGTCCTCCGATCAATGTGCTCCACTTGATAACCTTTGAAGTGTCCAGCCACCGCATCAACTTCACAACGATAAGCCGCCATAAGTGGATCCTTGGAGTCCCACGTGCCCGACACCTGTTGAGAGACGAGATCTGAATCACCCAAGCACCTTACCTGGCTCAAATTCATCTCTTTGGCCATCCGGAGACCATGGAGTAAGGCCTCGTACTCAGCTGCATTGTTAGTACAGGGAAACATAAGCCGGAGCACATAACAAAATTTGTCACCTCGAGGGGAAGTTAAAACAACTCCAGCCCCCGAGCCTTCCAACTGCCTAGACCCATCAAAATGAATATTCCAATATGTGTTATCTGGCTTCTCCTCAGGTGCCTGCAACTCTGTCCAATCATTGATAAATTCCACCAGGGCTTGAGACTTGATAGCAGTCCGAGGCATGTATTTCGAACCATGGGGTCCAAGCTCAATGGCCCACTTGGCGACTCGTCCTGTGGCCTCTCTATTCTGTATGATATCTCCTAAGGGGGCAGAGCTTACCACAGTCTTGATGTTTCGATAACCAGGGAGCGAGATACGCTATGCCCGGCTCTCGAGGAGTTGTTTCTTGCCCCTAAGCCGCCAGCAGGTCGTCCCCTTATATACACGGGTTGACACCCTGCGGCTTACAGAGTCACGGTCGGCTTATAAATAGTGTCCGGCTCGGTGAGTAGTTAAATCGACCTTATGATACAAGTCATGCCATTGTGGTGGTTTGCTACAACGGGCCTTAAATCACCTGTGGGCCTTAAGCCCCTTATTGAAACGACATCTTCATGCTTGATTACAGGCTTCGATCTGGCGAGTCCTCTTTGCGTAACCCGGCCCCTCCTGGGCGGCTTACACAAATAGTTATATCCCCAACAAACACCGTATGAACTGTGGTGTGGCAAGAAACCTAAGATGTCGTTTCTTAAAGTTTGGGGTTGTGATGTTTATGTGAAAGAGCTTCAGTATGATAAGCTCGAACACAAATCGGAGAAGTGCGCCTTCATAGGAAACCCAAAAGAAACTATTGGGTACAACTTCTATCACAGATCCGAAGGCAAAATCTTTGTTGCTAAAAATGGATCCTTTCTAGAGAAGGAGTTTCTCTCGAAAGAATCGAGTGGGAGGAAACCTTCTCTAGAATTGGAAAGTGGTTCATCACAAAAATCAGTTCAAGCGATGCCTACACCAATTAGTGAGGAAACTAATGATGATGATCATGAAACTTCAGATCAAGTTACTACTGAACCTCAAAGGTCAACCAGAGCACGTTCCACACCAGAGTGGTACAGCAATCCTGTTCTGGAAGTCATGTTACTAGACCATGACGAACCTACGAACTATGAGGAAGTGATGATGAGCCCAGATTCCGACAAATGGCTTGAGGCCATGAAATCTGAGATAGGATTCATGTATGAGAACAAAGTATGGACTTTGATTGACTTGCCCGAGGATCGGCGAGCCATTAAGAATAAATGGATCTTCAAGAGGAAGATGGACGCTGATAGTAGTGTTACTATCTACAATGCTCAAATTGTCGCAAAAGGTTTTCAACAAGTTCAAAGTGTTGACTACGATGAGATTTTCTCACTCGTAGCGATGCTTAAGTTTGCATGATTCATGTTAGCAATTGCCACATTTTATGAAATCTGGCAAATGGATGTCAAAACTCCATTCCTTAATGGATTTCTTAAAGAAGAGTTGTATATGATGCAACCAAAAGGTTTTGTCAATCCTAAAGGAGCTAACAAAGTGTGCAAACTCCAGTGATCCATCTATGGACTGGTGCAAGCATCTCGGAGTTGGAATATACGCTTTGATGAGTTTATCAAAGCATATAGTTTTATACATACTTGCGGTGAAGACTGTATTTACAAGAAAGTGAGTGGGAGCTCTGTAGCATTTCTGATATTATATATGGATGACATATTGTTGACTGGAAATAATACATAATTTCTGGATAGCATAAAAGGATACTTGAATAAGAATTTTTCAATGAAAGACCTCAGTGAAGCTACTTACATATTGGGCATCAAGATCTATAAAGATAGATCAAGACGCTTGATAAGACTTTCAATGAGTACATATCTTGATAAGATTTTGAAGGATTTTAAAATGGATTAGTCAAAAAAGAAGTTCTTGCCTGAGTTGTAAGGTATGAAGTTGAGTAAGACTCAAAACCCGACCACGGCAGATAATACAAAAAGAATGAAAGTCATTCCCTATGCCTCAGCCATAGGTTCTATAAAGTATGTTATGCTATGTACCAGACCTATAGTGTACCTTGCCATGAGTTTGGCAAGTGGGTACAATAGTGATCCAGGAGTGGATCACTAGACAGCGGTCAAAATTATCCTTAGTGGAATAAGGACATGTTTCTCGGTTATGGAGGTGACAAAAAGTTTGTCGTAAAGGGTTACGTCGATGCAAGCTTTGACACTGATCCAGATGACTCTAAGACTCAATCTAGATACATATTGAAAGTGGGAGCAGTTAGCTAGAGTAGCTCTATGCAGAGCATTGTAGACATAGAAAATTTGCAAAATACATACGGCTATGAATGTGGCAGACCCGTTGATTGAACTTCTCTCACAAGCAAAACATGATGAAACCTTAGTACTCTTTGGGTGTTAATCACATAGCGATGTGAACTAGATTATTGACTCAAGTAAAGCCTTTGGGTGTTAGTCACATGGAGATGTGAACTATTGGTGTTAAATCACATGACGATGTGAACTAGATTATTAACTCTAGTGCAAGTGGGAGACTGAAGGCAATATGCCCTAGAGGCAATAATATTTACATTTCCTTATATCATGATAAATGTTTATTATTCATGCTAGAATTGTATTAACCGGAAACTTAGTACATGCGTGAATACATAGACAAACACAGTGTCCCTAGTATGCCTCTACTTGACTAGCTCGTTAATCAAAGATGGTTAAGTTTCCTAACAATAGACATGTGTGGTCCTTTGATGAACAGGATCACATCATTAGAGAATGATGTGATGGACAAGACCCATCCGTTAGCTTAGCATAATGATCGTATAGTTCTATTGCTATTGCTTTCTTCATGACTTATACATATTCCTCTGACTATGAGATTATGCAACTCCCAAATACTGGAGGAACACTTTGTGTGGTATCAAACGTCACAACATAATCGGGTGATTATAAAGATGCTCTACAGGTGTCTCCGATGGTGTTTGTTGAGTTGGCATAGATCAAGATTAGGATTTGTCACTCCGTGTATCGGAGTGGTATCTCTGGGCCCTCTCGGTAATGCTCATCACTATAAGACTTGCAAGCAATGTGACTAATGAGTTAGTTGCGGGATGATGCATTACGGAACGAGTAAAGAGACTTGCCGGTAACGAGATTGAACTAGGTATGATGATACCGACGATCGTATCTCGGGCAAGTAACATACCCGTGACAAAGGGAATGACATATGTTGTTATGCGGTTTGACCGATAAAGATCTTCATAGAATATGTAGGATCCAATATGAGCATCCAGGTTCCGCTATTGGTTATTGACTGGAGATGTGTCTCGGTCATGTCTACATAGTTCTCGATCCCGTAGGGTCCGCACGCTTAACGTTCGATGACGATTTGTATTATGAGTTATGTGATTTGATGACCGAAGTTTGTTCGGTGTCCCGGATGAGATCACGGACATAACGAGGAGTCTCAAAATGGTCGAGAGGTAAAGATTCATATATACTACGATGGTATTTGGACACTGGAAGTGTTCTGGGTGATACTGGGTCACCGGAAGGGGTTCCGGGCAACCCCCGACAAAGATATCGGCTTAATGCTGGGCCAAGTAAGGGAACACACCAGCCCACAAGGGGCTGGTGCGCCCCCTATAGAGCCAGCCACGTGGGGAGAAAGGGAAAGGAGAGGAGGAAAAGGAAAGTATGTGATAATCCCCAAGTGCAGGGAATCATCGTAGCAATTCCCAAAGGTGGAAGTGAGAAGTATGGAGTGTCGAGCCCACAAGGAGCTAAAGGTAAGATCAATATTCTCTCAAGTCCTATACGCCCTTTGATCACGACTCTCATTACACGAACGTTTGCTTCCAACTAGAAATGAGAAATAAAACTACGTTGTGGGTATGAAGAGGATGACTTTGCATGATATCGGAGAGCTAAAATATAAAAGTAGGTGTTGTTATCATAAATTAGAATATATTACTAAATATTATAAATAGAGAGTGTGGAATAATGATGGATCGGTGTGCAGAATTGTCCTAGGCAATTGTTAACAAGACCAATAGTCGTCATTGCAATTTCATATGAGGGAGAGGCATAAGCTAACATACTTTCTCTACTTGGATCATATGCACTTATGATTGGAACTCTAGCAAGCATCCGCAACTACTAAAGATCATTAAGGTAAAACCCAATCATAGCATTAAAGCATCAAGTCCTCTTTAGTCACATACGCAACAACCCCCTTACTCGGGTTTGTGTTTCAGTCACTCACCAACCCACTATAAGCGAATCATGAACGTATTGCAACACCCTATAGCGGGAATCCCTCACGCTTGCGCGACCCGGAGGGCACCATAGGACAGCACCAAAATAAAACATACAACTCGTACCAATCTAGATCATCAATCAACCCAAAGACAAAGGATATCTACTCAAAACATCATAGGATGGCAACACATCATTGGATCATAATATGTGGCATAAAGCACCATGTTCAAGTAGGGATTACAGCGGGGTGCGGAAGAGTGGACCGCGTAAAAGAGATGAGGATGGTGATGTTGATGAAGACGATCACCTCTGTGACGCCCGGATAATTAGGCTACAGTAATCCTGCATTAATGATGCCTCGTCACCACTGTTACTGTTGATAAACTCGCGTTGATTCAAACCCCGCCCGAATTCAAATTCAAATTCAAGTCAAACTTTAAAAGTTTTCAATTATCAAAACAAAAATGTTCGTCAGGGGGCAAATAAACCCTAGCAAATTTTGGTGTTGGGGACAACCTTCTATAAAATAATTAAATGTCCTAAAACAGTTAAAACAGGGGCCAAAATATTATCTTAATCGCTTTTGAAATTATAAAAAATTCCAAAGCTTTTCAAATGCCTCCTAAACTTTTCTGGCAGTGCTACATATTGCAATGTCACTTATGGGACTAGTTGGTTTTTTTATAAAAGCCTTTTAGTGGCTAAAGAAAAAAAGGTAAGGAAAGAAAAGAAGACCCGCAGCTCCCGATGGGCCTCGGCCCATCCCACCCCAATCGGCCAGCCCACCCTAGCCGGCCCAGCCGCGCCTGCATAACCTCCCATCCCTGGAACCCTAGAGCCCACCGACACACCCACTCCCCCCCGCACGATCCCCTCGATCCTCCATCTCTTCCTCTCACCCCCTCCCCCCCCCCCCAACAGCAGCCGACGCCCCCGTCGCCGTGTCGCAGCTCACCGTCGTCCGTGCCCCGCCGACCGTCGCCACCTCGCCAGACCACCGCGTCGCCGCCCGTAGCCGCCTTGTCCTCCACCTCCTCGACGGACGCCTTCCCTGACCTCCTCCCCGCTGGCACCATCGCGCCTCACCGCCGGACTCTCCTACAACGGGGGTGAGAACCCCATCCCCCTGCTTCCCTATCCCCATCGTCCCGCATGTCCATCGCCGCGCTCAGCGCGCCGGCCGCCCCTGTTCCCCTGTCCCGCCCGTCATTTCGCGCCTCCGCTGCCGCTGCTCGCCCGTCAACAGGGCTGCTGCTGTGCACAGGCGTCGCGCGTTCTACCCTCCCCGTGTGCGCCAGCCCGGCGCCGCCGCGCCCTTCCCTTCGCTCCATGCCCGTGTCCGCCCTTGGCGCCTTGCGCCCGGCCACTGCCGACGAGCTCCGGCCTGGCCTCGCCTGTTGTGTGTGCGTGTGCGTGTGTGTGGCGGTTGTGCCTCGACCACCGGGGCCAAGCCTGCGGATAAGAATGAAAAACAAATGAACAAAAATAAGTGTTAATTAAAATATTTAGTATGTTAATTAATTAGTTAATTAGGTAATTAACATAATATAACCCGATGTGAGATGGGCCTCAACATTAATTAAGCAAGTTTTTCCTAAACTACTAAAGTTATGAGTCAATGATGGTGGGACCCACTTATCGAGTTGACACAGTCACTGGTCAATCTTGTTGAACATTTGAGTTTAGTGGCCCCACCAGTCGATCTCTGTGGTAGGTAGTTGACCAAATCAACTGGGCCTACTGGTCAGCCACACAAGCCCTTCTGTGGGTACACTTGTGCGTACCCATAGCAATTTAACATTTAATTTTTGAATTAAAACAATTTGGAAAGTGTTTTGAAAACTTTAAAAATTAATATAAAATAATCCGTAACTCGGATGGAAATACTTTGTACATGAAAGTTGCTCAGAACGATGAGACGGATCTGGATACGCAGCCCGTTCATCCGCCACACATCCCTAGCATAGCGAACACGTAACTTTCCTCCTCTGGTTCATCTGTCCGAAAACAGGAAACTCCGGGGATACTTTCCCGAATGTTTCCCCCCTTCGCCAGTATCACCTATCCCTGCGGTAGGTCACCCCTAGCACCGCGTATTGCCATGTTATGCTTTGTCTTGCTTTGATTGATGTATTATTTATTTGTGTTCCCCCTCCGTTACTTCTTTCCGGTAGACCTCGAGACCGCCGTCGATACCCTCGTGTTCGACTACATCGACGACGACCCCTCCTTCTTGCCAGAGCAACCAGGCAAGGCCCCCCCCCCCTTGATCACCAGATATCGCCTATTTCTTCTCTCTACTGCTTGCATTAGAGTAGTGTTGCATGTTACTGCTTTCGGTTAAGCCTATTCTGCTGCATAGCCTGTCATTGTTACTACAGTTGTTATCCTTACCTGCAATCCTAAATGCTTAGTATAGGATGCTAGTGTTCCATCAGTGGCCCTACACTCTTGTCCGTATGCCATGCAATACTACTGGGCCGTGATCACTTCGGGAGGTGATCTCGGGCATATGCTATATACTTTATACTATTACCTTACTTATCATACTGTTCGGAGATGGGGGCTGAAGGCGTAGGTGGCTCCATCCCGGTAAAGGTGGGCCACAGTTCCCGGCCCCCATGTTACTTTGTGGCGGAGGCGGCAGGCAGGTTGAGACCACCTAGGAGAGAGGTGGGCTGGCCCTGGTCGGCACTCGCGGATACTTAACACTCTTAACGAGATCTTGGTATTTGATCTGAGTCTGGCCACTGGCCTATACGCACTAACCAACTACGCAGGAATAGTTATGGGCACTCGACGTCGTGGTATCAGCCGAAGCCTTCGTGACGTCGGGCCGGACGGCGTTGGCGCCGGATTGGACTGGAACGCCTGCTAGGCTAGGTCTGCTTCCGGGCGCATTCGCAATATGCAGGTGTGCAATGGGCGATGGGCCCAGACCCCTGTGCCATGGGATTTAGACTGGCGTGCTGACCTCTCTGTCGTGCCTAGGTAGGGCTGCGACGTGTTGATCTTCCGAGGCCGGGCATAACCCAGGAAAGTGTGTCTGGCCAAATGGGATCGAGCGTGTTGGGTTATGTGGTGCACCCCTATAGGGAAGTTTATCTATTCGAATAGCCGTGATCTTCGGTAACAGGACGACTTGGAGTTGTATCTTGACCTTATGACAAATAGAACCGGATACTTAATAAAACACACCCTTCCAAGTGCCAGATACAACCCGGTGGTCGCTCTCGAACAGGGCGACGAGGAGAGGATCGCCGAGTAGGAGTATGCTATAGGATGCTACTTGGTGAACTTACCATCTACTCTCTTCTACATGCTGCAAGATGGAGGTGGCTTGAAGTGTAGTCCTCGATAGGATTAGCAATCCCCCTCTTATTCTAACATTCTGCAGTTCAGTCCATCGATATAGCCCCCTTACATAGATACCCATGCATATGTAGTGTAGATCCTTGCTTGCGAGTACTTTGGATGAGTACTCACGGTTGCTTTTCTCCCTCTTTTCCCCCTTTCCATTCTACCTGGTTGTCGCAACCAGATGTTGGAGCCCAGGAGCCAAACGCCACCGTTGAAAATGACTCCTACTACACCGGAGGTGCTTACTACTACGTGCAGGCCGCTGCCGACGACCAGGAGTAGTTTAGGAGGATCCCAGGCAGGAGGCCTGCGCCTCTTCGATTTGTATCCCAGTGTGTGCTAGCCTTCTTAAGGCAAACTTGTTTAACTTATGTCTGTACTCAGATATTATTGCTTCCGCTGATTTGTCTATGATCGAGCACTTGTATTCGAGCCCTCGAGGCCCCTGGCTTGTAATATGATGCTTGTATGACTTATTTTATTTCTAGAGTTGTGTTGTGATATCTTCCCGTGAGTTCCTAATCTTAATCGTACATGTTTGCGTGTGTGATTAGTGTACGATTGAATCGGGGGCGTCACAAGTTGGTATCAGAGCCGACTGCCTGTAGGAATCCCCCTTTCCAACTCCTTGGCCGAAGTCGAGTCTAGTCATTGAAAAACTTTTACTAACATGGCTGTGCGGCTTACGGGCCCACGTCGCCATTGGGTGGTATTAGGATCTTTTACTCCTCGATCCTTACTCTGGGACTCTGATCTCTCTTCTATTCGGGTTAAATGATTTTCCTAAATCTGACTCTAGGTTCTCGAAAATACTTTCTCCCAGAGAGCCCCTTCCGTCCAGATGATAGCCGACTGCACAAGAAGATTCCGAGGACACTGTTCGATACTCTCGAGACCTTGTGACCGTTGCTTTTGCAATTCCCTGCAACCGAAATATTCCTATGGATAAATAATTGAAGGAAATATGCCCTAGAGGCAATAATAAAGTTATTGTTTATTTCCTTATATCATGATAAATGTTTATTATTCATGCTAGAATTGTATTAACCGGAAACATGATAAATGTGTGAATACATAGACAAACAGAGTGTCACTAGTATGCCTCTATTTTACTAGCTCGTTGATCAAAGATGGTTATGTTTCCTAGCCATTGACATGGGTTGTCATTTGATTAACGGGATCACATCATTAGGAGAATGATGTGATTGACATGACCCATTCCGTTAGCTTAGCACACGATCGTTTAGGATGTTGCTATTGCTTTCTTCATGACTTATACATGTTCCTATGACTATGAGATTATGCAACTCCCGTTTATCGGAGGAACACTTTGTGTGCTACCAAACATCACAACGTAACTGGGTGATTATAAAGGAGCTCTACAGGTGTATCCGAAGGTACTTGTTGGGTTGGCGTATTTCGAGATTAGGATTTGTCACTCTGATTGTCGGAGAGGTATCTCTGGGCCCTCTCGGTAATGCACATCACTTAAGCCTTGCAAGCATTGCAACTAAACGAGTTGGTTGCAGGATGATGTATTCTGATGCGAGTAAAGAGACTTGCGATAACGAGATTGAACTAGGTATTGAGATACCGAAGCGATCGAATCTCGGGCAAGTAACATACCGATGAGAAAGGGAACAACGTATGTTGTTATGCGGTCTGACCGATAAAGATCTTCGTAGAATATGTGGGAGCCAATATGAGCATCCAGGTTCCGCTATTGGTTATTGACCGGAGACGTGTCTCGGTCATGACTACATAGTTCTTGAACCCGTAGGGTCCGCATGCTTAACGTTACGATGACAGTTATATTATGAGTTTATATGTTTTGATGTACCTAAGTTTGTTCGGAGTCCCGGATGTGATCACGGACATAACGAGGAATCTCAAAATGGTCGAGACATGAAGATTGATATATTGGAAGCCTATGTTTGGATATCGGAAGTGTTCCGGGTGTAATCGGGATTTTTAGATGCAAGGGAGGTTACGGAACCCCAGGGAACATAATGGGCCTTAGTGGGCCTCGGTGGAAGAGCGGAGTGGAGGCCAGGGTAGGGCCGCGCGCCCCTCCCCCCCCCCCCCCCAGGACGAATAGGACAAGGAGAGGGGGGCGGCGGCCCCCTTTCCTTCCTCCCTTCCACCTCTTCCCCCTCTCTCTCCTAGGCCAACATGGAAAAGGGGGGAGTCATACTCCCGGTAGGAGTACGACTCCTCCTGGCGGGCCTCCTCTCTGGCCGGCCGCACCTCCCCCTTGCTCCTTTATATACGGGGGCAGGGGGCACCCTAGATACACAAGTTGATCAGTTGATCTCTCCCAACCGTGTGCGGTGCCCCCCTCCACCATAGTCCACATGGATAATACTGTAGCGGTGCTTAGGCGAAGCCCTACGTAGGTAGAACATCAACATCGTCACCACGCCGTCGTGCTGACAAAACTCTCTCTCAACACTCGGCTGGATCGGAGTTCGAGGGACGTCATCGGGCTGAACGTGTGCTGAACTCGGAGGTGTCGTACGTTCGGTACTTGATCAGTCGGATCGTGAAGACGTACGACTACATCAACCGCGTTGTGCTAATGCTTCCGCTTTCGGACTATGAGGGTACATGGGCAACACTCACCCCTCTCGTTGCTATGCATCACCGTGATCTTGCGTGTGCGTAGGAATTTTTTTGAAATTACTACGTTCCCCAACAGTGGTATCAGAGCCTGGTTTTATGCGTAGATGTCATATGCACGAGTAGAACACAAGTGAGTTGTGGGCGATATAAGTCATACTGCTTACCAGCATGTCATACTTTGGTTCGGCGGTATTATTGGACAAAGCGGCCCGGACCGAAATTACGCGTACGCTTACGCGAGACCGGTTCTCCCGACGTGCTTTGCACAAATGTGGCTAGCGGGTGTCAGTTTCTCCAACTTTAGTTGAACCGAGTGTGGCTACGCCCGGTCCTTGCGAACGTTAAAACAGCACCAACTTGGCAAACTATCGTTGTGGTTTTGATGCGTAAGTAAGAACGGTTCTTGCTAAGCCCGTAGCAGCCACGTAATATTTGCAACAACAAAGTAGAGGACGTCTAACTTGTTTTTGCAGGGCATGTTGTGATGTGATATGGTCAAGACGTGATGCTATATTTTATTGTATGAGATGATCATGTTTTGTAACCGAAGTTATCGGCAATGGCGAAACCATATGGTTGTCGCTTTATTGTATGCAATGCAATCGCCCTGTAATGTTACTTTATCACTAAGCGGTAGCGATAGTCGTAGAAGCATAAGATTGGCGAGACGACAATGATGCTATGATGGAGATCAGGGTGTCGCGCCGGTGACGATGGTGATCATGGAGGTGCTTCGGAGATGGAGATCACAAGCACAAGATGATGATGGCCATATCATATCATTTGTATTGATTGCATGTGATGTTTATCTTTTATGCATCTTATCTTGCTTTGATTGACGGTAGCATTATAAGATGATCCCTCACTAAATTATCAAAGTATAAGTGTTCTCCCTGAGTATACACCGTTGTGAAAGTTCTTCATGCTGAGACACCACGTGATGATCGGGTGTGATAGGCTCTACGTTCAAATACAACGGGTGCAAAACAGTTGCACACGCGGAATACTCGAGTTAAACTTGGCGATCCTAGCATATAAAAGATATGGCCTCGAACACGGAGACCGAAGGTCGGCGTGAATCATATAGTAGATATGATCAACATAGTGATGTTCACCATTGAAACTACTCCATCTCACGTGATGATCGGACATGGTTTAGTTGATTTGGATCACGTGATCACTTAGAGGATTAGAGGGATGTCTATCTAAGTGGGAGTTCTTAAGTAATATGATTAATTGAACTTAAATTTATCATGAACTTAGTACTGATAGTATCTTGCTTGTCTATGTTTGATTGTAGATAGATGGCCCGTGATGTTGTTCCGTTGAATTTTAATGCGTTCCTTGAGAAAGCAAAGTTGAAAGATGATGGTAGCAATTACACGGAATTTGGGTCCGTAATTTGAGGATTATCCTCATTGCTTGCACGGAAGAATTATGTCTGGAAGCACCGCTAGGTGCCAGGCCTTCTTGAGGAGCAACACCAGATGTTATGAGCGTCTGGCGAGCAAAAGCTGATGACTACTCGATAGTTCGATGTGCCATGCTTTACGGCTTAGAACCGGGACTTCAACGATGTTTTGAACATCATGGAGCATATGAGATGTGCCAGGAGTTGAAGTTAATATTTCAAGCAAATGCCCGGATTGAGAGATATGAAGTCTCCAAAAAGTTCTATAGCTACAAGATGGAGGAGAATAATTCTGTCAGTGAGCATATACTCAAGATGTCTGGGTATAATAATCACTTGATTCAACTGGGAGTTAATCTTCCGGATGATAGCGTCATTGATGTAATTCTCCAATCAACGCCACCAAGCTACAAAAGCTTCGTGATGAACTATAACATGCAAGGGATGGAAAAAGGCGATTCGAGCTCTTCGCAATGCTAAAGGCTGCGGAGGTAGAAATCAAGAAGGAGCATAAAGTGTTGATGGTCAACAAGACCACTAGTTTCAAGAAAAGGGCAAAGGGAAGAAGAAGGGAACTTCAAGAAGAACAGCAAGCAAGTTCTTTGCTCAGGAGAAAGACACCCAAGTCCGGACCTAAGCCTGAAATCGAGTGCTTCTCGCAAGCAGACTGGTCCTTTGGAAGCGGAACTGCCCCAAGTATTTGGCGGATAAGAAGGATGGCAAGGTGAACACGGTATATGTGATATACATGTTATTGATGTGTACCTTACTAATGCTCGCATAGCACACAGGGTATTTGAATCTGGTTACATTGCTAATATTTGCAACTCAAAACAGGGGCTACGGATTAAGCGAAGATTGTCTAAGGACGAGGTGACGGTGCGCGTGGGAAATGGTTCCAAAGTCGATGTGATCGCGGTCGGCACGCTATCTCTACATCAACCTTCAGGATTAGTATTAGACCGAAATAATTGTTATTTGGTGCCAGCGTTGAGCATGAACATTATATCCGGATCTTGTTTAATGCGAGATGGTTATTCATTTAAATCAGATAATAATGGTTGTTCTATTTATATGAGTAATATCTTTTATGGTCATGCACCCTTGAAGAGTGGTCTATTTTTTATTGAATCTCAATAGTAGTGATACACATATTCATAATGTTGAAGCCAAAAGATGCAGATGTTGATAATGATAGTGCAACTTATTTGTGGCACTGCCGTTTAGGTCATATCGGTGTAAAGCGCACGAAGAAACTCCATAACGATGGATTTTTGGAACCACTTGATTATGAATCACTTGGTACTTGTGAACCGTGCCTCATGGGCAAGATGACTAAAACACCGTTCTCCGGAAGTATGGAGAGAGCAACAGATTTGTTGGAGATCATACATACAGATGTATGTGGTCCGATGAATGTTGAGGCTTGTGGCGGATATCGTTATTTTCTCACCTTCACAGATGATTTAAGCAGATATGGGCATATCTACTTAATGAAACATAAGTCCGAAACTTTTGAAAAGTTCAAAGAATTTCAAAGTGAAGTTGAAAATCATCGTAACAAGAAAATAAAGTTTCTATGATCTGATCATGGAGGAGAATATTTGAGTTACGAGTTTGGTCTACATTTTGAAACAATGCGGAATAGTTTCGCAATTCACGCCACCCGAAACACCACAGCGTAATGGTGTGTCCGAACGTCGTAATCGTACTTTACTGGATATGGTGCAATCTATGATGTCTCTTACTGATTAACCACTATCGTTTTGGAGTTATGCTTTAGAGACGGTTGCATTCACGTCAAATAGGACATCATCAAAATCCGTTGAGACGACGCCTTATGAACTATAGTTTGGCAAGAAACCAAAGTTCTCATTTCTTAAAGTTTGGGGCTGCGACGCTTATGTGAAAAAGCTTCAACTTGATAAGCTCGAACCCAAATCGGAGAAATGTGTCTTCAGAGGATACCCAAAGGAGACTGTTGGGTACACCTTCTATCACAAATCCGAATGCAAGACTTTTGTTGCTAAATTCGGAGTTTTTCTAGAGAAGGAGTTTCTCTCAAAAGAAGTGAGGGGGAGGAAAGTAGAACTTGATGAGGTAACTGTACCTACTCCCTTATTGGAAAGTAGTTCATCACATAAACCGGTTTCTGTGACACCTACACCAATTAGTGAGGAAGTTAATGATGATGATCATGAAATTTTAGATCAAGTTGTTACTGAACCTCGTAGATAAACCAGAGTAAGATCCGCACCAGAGTGGTACGGTAATCATGTTCTGGAAGTCATGCTACTAGATCATGATGAACCTACAAACTATGAAGAAGCGATGGTGAGCCCAGATTCCGCCAAATGTCTTGAAGCCATGAAATCTGAGATGGGATCCATGTATGAGAACAAAGTGTAGACTTTGGTTGACTTGCCTGATGATTGGCAAGCAATTGAGAATAAATGGATCTTCAAGAAGAAGACCGACGCTGACGGTAATGTTACTGTCTACAAAGCTCGACTTGCGCGAAAGGTTTTCGACAAGTTCAAGGGATTGACTACGATGAGACCTTCTCACCCGTAGTGATGCTTAAGTCTGTCCGAATCATGTTAGCAATTGCCGCATTTTATGATTATGAAATTTTGCAAATGGATGTCAAAACTGCATTCCTGAATGGATTGCTGGAAGAAGAGTTGTATATGATGCAACCGGAAGGTTTTATCGATCCAAAGGGAGCTAACAAAGTGTGCAAGCTCTAGCGATCCATTTATGGACTGGTGCAAACCTCTCGGAGTTGGAATAAACGCTTTGATAGTGTGATCAAAGCATTTGGTTTTGTACAGACTTTTGGAGAAGCTTGTATTTACAAGAAAGTGAGTGGGAGCTCTGTAGCATTTCTGATATTATATGTGGATGACATATTGTTGATTGGAAATGATATAGAATTTCTGGATAGCATAAAGGGATACTTGAATACGAGTTTTTCAATGAAAGACCTCGGTGAAGCTGCTTACATATTGGGCATCAAGATCTATAGAGATAGATCAAGACGCTTAATTGGACTTTCTCAAAGCACATACCTTGACAAAGTTTTGAAGAAATTCAAAATGGATGAAGCAAAGAAAGGATTCTTGCCTGTGTTACAAGGTGTGAAGTTGAGTAAGACTCAATGCCCGACCACTGCAGAAGATAGAGAGAAGATGGAAGATGTTCCCTATGCTTCAGCCATAGGCTCTATCATGTATGCAATGCTGTGTACCAGACCTAATGTGTGCCTTGCTATAAGTCTAGCAGGGAGGTACCAAAGTAATCCAGGAGTGGATCACTGGACAGCGGTCAAGAACATCCTGAAATACCTAAAAAGGACTAAGGATATGTTTCTCGTTTATGGAGGTGACAAAGAGCTCATTGTAATGGTTACGTTGATGCAAGCTTTGACACTGATCCGGACGATTCTAAATCGCAAACCGGATACGTGTTTACATTGAATGGTGGAGCTGTTAGTTGGTGCAGTTCTAAACAAAGCGTCGTGGCAGGATCTACATGTGAAGCGGAGTACATAGCTGCTTCAGAAGCAGCAAATGAAGGAGTCTAAATGAAGGAGTTCATATCCTATCTAGGTGTCATACCTAGTGCATCGGGTCCAATGAAAATCTTTTGTGACAATACTGGTGCAATTGCCTTGGCGAAGGATCTAGATTTCACAAGAGAACCAAGCACATCAAGAGACGCTTCAATACCATCCGGGGTCTAGTCCAGGTGGGAGACATATAAATTTGCAAGATACATACGGATCTGAATGTTGCAGACCCGTTGACTAAGCCTCTTCCACGAGCAAAACATGATCAGCACCAAGGCTCCATGGGTGTTAGAATATTTAGTGTGTAATCTAGATTATTGACTCTAGTGCAAGTGGGAGACTGAAGGAAATATGCCCTAGAGGAAATAATAAAGTTATTATTTATTTCCTTATATCATGGTAAATGTTTATTATTCATGCTAGAATTGTATTAACCGGAAACATGATACATGTGTGAATACATAGACAAGCAGTGTCACTAGTATGCCTCTATTTGACTAGCTCGTTGATCAAAGATGGTTATGTTTCCTAGCCATTGACATGGGTTGTCATTTGATTAACGGGATCACATCATTAGGAGAATGATGTGATTGACATGACCCATACATTAGCTTAGCACACGATCGTTTAGTAGGTTGCTATTGCTTTCTTCATGACTTATACATGTTCCTATGACTATGAGATTATGCAATTCCCGTTTACCGGAGGAACACTTTGTGTGCTACCAAACGTCACAACGTATGTGGGGGATTATAAAGGAGATCTACAGGTGTATCCGAAGGTACTTGTTGGGTTGGCGTATTTCGAGACTAGGATTTGTCACTCCGATTGTCGTGGAGGTATCTCTGGGCCCTCTCGGTAATGCACATCACTTAAGCTTTGCAAGAATTGCAACTAACTGAGTTGGTTGCAGGATCATGTATTACAGTACGAGTAAAGAGACTTGCCGGTAACGAGATTGAACTAGGTATTGAGATACCGACGATCGAATCTCGGGCAAGTAACATACCGATGACAAAGGGAACAACGTATGTTGTTATGCGTTCTGACCGATAAAGATCTTCGTAGAATATGTGGGAGCCAATATGAGCATCCAGGTTCCGCTATTAGTTATTGACCGGAGACGTGTCTCGGTCATGTCTACATAGTTCTCGAACCCGTAGGGTCCGCACGCTTAACGTTACGATGAAGTTATATTATGAGTTTATATGTTTTGATGTACCGAATGTTGTTTGGAGTCCCGGATGTGATCACGGACATAACGAGGAGTCTCGAAATGGTCGAGACATGAAGATTGATATATTGGAAGCCTATGTTTGGATATCGGAAGTGTTTCGGGTGAAATCGGGATTTTACGGAGTACTGGGGAGGTTCTGGAACCCGCATACGAACATCTTGGGCCTTAGTGGGCCTTGGTGGAAGAGAGGAGAGGAGGCCAGGGCAGGGCCGCGCGCCCCTCCCCCCCCCCCCCCAGTCCAAATAGGACAAGGAGAGGGGGCGGCGCCCCCCCCTTTCCTTCCTCCCCTCCACCTCTTCCCCCTCTCTCTCCTAGTCCGACATGGAAAAGGGGGGAGTCATACTCCCGGTAGGAGTAGGACTCCTCCTGGCGCGCCCCTCCCTGGCCGGCCGCACCTCCCCCTTGCTCCTTTATATACGGGGACAGGGGGCACCCTAGATACACAAGTTGATCAGTTGATCTCTCCCAACCGTGTGCGGTGCCCCCCTCCACCATAGTCCACCTCGATAATACTGTAGCGATGCTTAGGCGAAGCCCTGCGTCGGTAGAACATCAACATCGTCACCACGCCTGCGCCGTCATCTTGTGAAACTCTCTCTCAACACTCGGCTGGATTGGAGTTCGAGGGACGTCATCGGGCTGAACGTGTGCTGAACTCGGAGGTGCCGTACGTTCGGCACTTGATCGGTCGGATCGTGAAGACGTACGACTACATCAACCGCGTTGTGCTAACGCTTACGCTTTCGTTCTACGAGGGTATGTGGACAACACTCTCCCCTCTCGTTGCTATGCATCACCATGATCTTGCGTGTGCGTAGGAATTTTTTTGAAATTACTATGTTCCCCAACAATACTTACACCTGTCGTTCTTACTTTTATTCCTAGTCGATCTTGTTACTACAAGATACCCCGAGAATACTTTGTCACCAGTTGTTATTACTGCCTTGCAGTTCTTTTCCACCTGAATACCCCTACAAATAATTCCTCGCACATACCAAGTATCCACTCATCACCAGTTGTTCATGTGTTTCACAAAGGTCTTCGAAATACTATTCGAACTTCCGAAAATCCTCAAGAGCGTATTGCTCTTGAAATTCTTACTTGCTTGCATTATGGTTAGACCCATAAGTATAGTAATCTTATTGGCCTGCTTTGTCACTATCATTTTGGGTCCGTTGATTCAATATGTTGGGAATGCTCGCAATCCTCAATCAGAACCTAGAATTCATCCTTCCGGCTCAGACGTCATTTCAAACATGAGCTAGATCTCGAGCAATCAAATTGCCATCGATTGTACCCCTAAGCCTACTCAACTTATCCATCCTTGATCAGAGTGTTTGCTTCTGGTCCCTTGATTTGGAGCTCATAATTCCTTTGCATTTGAGCTTTGAAGTAGTCAGTTGTTTCGATAATCCGATCTCATTGCATTCCTTCTTCCTCTAATTGAGTACCGATACTCACATCAGCCCCGTGGTGGACCGCCATACCCATTGCCGGGTTATTATCCGACAGTGTCCTTCACAACCAAAATTCTTGTGATTTCTTTGCCTGATACATAATGCCTTTGGTAAATTGTATCCTCTACTTTTGTCAACCATGCTCTACTTTTGAGCTTGTGTTATTTACTCCTAAAGTTCATGGTATATGTTCTAAGAAGCCCCGATGGGTTGAACCTATGCCTTCCTTAATCTGTGTGAACCCGAAAGTTTTCACGGGTCATACTCTACTGTTGTTATGTGAGATAAAATTTCAACACTACAACTTCGTCGAAGGCGAGAAGTGAATGAAAGGTTATGCATTAGAGAAGTGGGAGTCGACCTTGAACTTTGTGTTCATGCCCATGGACGCGATGTATATCCTATCATGGAAGCTTCTTGTAGTAATAACTATTTCCTTGATAACTATCATATGGTATCTGTGAATTGATCCTTTGCAACCGTGGTTCCGACCATGATTGTTCTTCTTTGATCCCATTTCTCGGACAAGTTAAAACATTTGTCTTCTACAGATCAATGCGTCTGCCCGACCTCTATTATGATCTACCTTCGAGTATTACCCCTGGTATCTCGAGGATATCTTGCCATTGCTCTACATCTTATGAATTTTTCAAGAAGTACTACCTTTCCCTGTCGCTGTCACTTCATGGGTGTTGTGTTGTTTGTCAACCCAAAATACCAATAAGTGAATCGGTTCCGCACTCCGAATCAATAAATCTAAGTAATTTTCGTTTCTTATGAGTTTATTAATCCTTCAAATCATTCCTAACTTGATCAGCTATATCATTATCGTGTAAACTTTTATATATGCTACCTGGTCCTTCTTCCCGGAGCACAACTTTTGACGATGAGCCAAGCTTACGTCGATCTTCCTCGTCTTATCATTTCGCCTTGAACATCAAACTTGATTTCAAGTTTGTGTCATACCCATGGTTCCAATAACCTTTCGCTTCATCATTCCTTTGACTTGATGTCATCGTCGACCGATTACATCTTCATGAAACCTCTCGACAAAATTTGTCATGATCATCATCAACATTCTGAGTTCTTCCAGGATATCAATTGAATTCATGATGAGAAATACCATCCTTGCCCCTCGATGATTTGTGTTATCATCGGCAACATTCTTGCCTTCCCCCAACACAAACTTTTCATGTTTTGTGTTGTCCCTTGATTTCCTTACTATCTAGCTTAGGTTATGTTCTACCTTGTAGTATTACTGTCTTCTATATCAAGAATGTTGTGAGAGTTTCACCACCTCTTAGGAAATTCTTGATGCAGCCAGACTTCTCGCCATCTCTGTTCATATCTTGGTCCCATGTTGTTTCTAACCGGATTACCAACCATTGAACTATGAGGTGTGAGTTCAAAACTTCTAGTGACCCTATTGCGTTGAAGTTGATGGTCAACATTTCATTCTTAGACCATTGGTTATCGAATCACCATTCTAACATCGGTCATGCTACATAAGCCCATATTTGGGCTGCACCTTTCAACTGATGTTTAATTGGGTATGTTTTCCTCGAGCATATCTCATTATATCATTTGATCTGACAAATGCTATCTCCTTGTTCACATAAGTGTGGAAATCGATCTTGTGTGAAAATCTCAATGAATTGTCTCTGAATCCATCAGCCACATCCTCATGCTCTCCTTGATTTAATGATGAACTCTTGTTTCGGAACTCGCTTCCATAGTTCAATTCCCGAGAATCTTATAGTGTCATCTCGACAATTTGTGTTGCACCTTTCTTCTCAGGCATCCCAAGTCTGAGTTATCCTGACACCAATCGGATCTGAATCTCGGTCAGAGATGATGGTTGGAACATATTTCCAAGAGTTATAACAATGGTCTTTATGTGACCCAGTAAGGTGATGTCGTGCCTAGCACACCTGGCCGGAGGACCTATTGTTATAGTTTCCTTTTTGGCAAGGTTAGTCATTCTTCCGTGAGGAAATTGTAAGACTTATTCTATAAGTTGTTCATGATGGATCATTTTTGTTTCCAAAGTTTGATCTTCACCTGTTGACCATGTCAATGCTACCTCGAGGCGTGTCTATGGTACTCCGATTTTCAACAGGAACATTTGAAGCCCAATGTTAAATGTTTCCTGCTCAATTATCCAAACACCGCTGTAAGGGTAATGTCATGAAAATTCTCTCCCCTGTCTAAAGAGTTTTCTACATTATATCCCGTCATGGATATCATTTCTGCTTGTCCTTGGGAAGGATATTCCCCTGGAATATGTGTTTTAACACATTTTCCTTTCCATTGTTCTGTTTAATCTAATAATCATATATTCCTTTCCCTTGTTTGGTTTAACCTTCCTTGTGATCCATATGATCTAAGCAGTAATATTCTTCTGCTTATGTAAACACCTTGGTGTACTACCGTGTCGGTAAGACCCTATTGCGTTTGTCGATAGCATTCCAGTAACCACCGATGGACGAGAACTTTGCCTATTGGTCCGCCTCGTTCAACGAGCAGGAAAATGGTTCTCTTCGTCCCTCGCACTTGGTATCGATGTTGTTGCCGACATAACTGACAGGCTACCCTCTGACATGCCTTGCTATCGTGACCGTGCAAGATGCCAGCCCGCTTTCTAGTTTAATCCACATGGTGGGCCCATAACCCACAGTTCCACAGGATCAAAACCTGACTCTCCTGTACACCCTCCTGTTTCCAAAGTTATTCCTCGCGCGTGGCCTCATATGTAATTCATGAGACACCTTCCGAGATATCATAAATTCTGGTATCAGACACAAAACTTATTCCCATTGCTCTGGACCCCTTTTACACTTTGTTTCAGGCATCGAACGATTGCCTACCCGCATGAAACTTCTCATGGTCCCTTCTTACTTTGCTCTCGATATTTTCTTAAGTTTCAGTTCGAGAGTTACTTTCCGCCACCTTCCCAGATGTTAGCTACCAGATAATCAACCTTGTAGAGGTTCGTTCTCCCAGAATACCCCCTTTATTCTTTCGTAACGATGGAGTTCCCGAAGAAAGGATGCCTACTTTATCATGATGACCCGAAGCAGAGAAATCAAGACATCAACGAAAGGGATTAACTTCTTCGAGAAGAGCAGCCCAGACCGAGAAGATCCGTTAGAATATCGTAACCAGACCTTTTCCCCTTGCTCCCCTCCTAAATATCGGGGCGCGACTTCTTGTAGTGGAGGAGAATTGTGACGCCCGGATAATTAGGCTACAGTAATCCCACATTAATGATGCCTCGTCACCACTATTACTATTGATAAACTCGCGTTGATTCAAACCCCGCTCAAATTCAAATTCAAATTCAAGTCAAACTTTAAAAGTTTTCAATTGTCAAAACAAAAATGTTCGTCATGGGGTAAATAAACCCTAGCTAATTTTGGTGTTGGAGACAACCTTTTATAAATTAATTAAATGTCCTAAAACAGTTAAAACAGGGGCCAAAATATTATCTTAATCGCTTTTGAAATTATAAAAAATTCCAAAACTTTTCAAATGCCTCCTAAACTTTTACGGCGGTGCTACATATTGCAATGTCATTTATGGGACTAGTTGGTTTTTTTATAAAAGCCTTTTAGTGGCTAAAGGAAAAAAGGCAAGGAAAGAAAAGAAGACCCCCAGCTCCCGATGGGCCTCGGCCCATCCCACCCCAACCGACCAGCCCACCCCAGCCGGCCCAGCCGCGTCTGCATAACCTCCCACCCCTGGAACCCTAGAGCCCATCGACACACCCAACCCCCCCCCCCTGCACGATCCCCTCGATCCTCCACCTCTTCCTCTCACCCCCCGATCTGGATCGAGGGCACCCGAGCCCGCCGCCCGTGACCCCAAGACGGCCGACGCCCCGTCGCTTGCGTTCAGGCTTCGCCGTCGTCCGCGCCCCACCGACCGTCGCCACCTCGCCAGACCACCGCGTCGCCGCCCGTCACCGCCTTGTCCTCCACCTCCCCTATGGACGCCTTCCCCGACCTCCTCCCCGCCGGCGCCATCGCGCCTCACCGCCGAACTCCCCTACAACGGGGGTGAGAACCCCATCCCCTTGCTTCCCTCTTCCCATCGTCCCGCACGTCCATCGCCGCTCTCAGCGCGCCGGCCGCCCATGTTCCCATGTCTCGCCCGTCGTTTCGCGCCTCCGCTGCCGCTGCTCGCCCGTCCACGGGCTTTCTTCTGTGCACGGGCGTCGTAGCGTCGCCAAGACGCCCACTATGCACTCCGCCGGCGCCGCGCCCTTCCTCGCTCTCTCCATGCCCGTGTCCGCCCGCCCATCGCCCGTGGCCCGGCCTGCCGACCAGGCTCGACCCGGCCTGACCTCGCCTGTGTGTGTGCGTGTGCATGTGTGTGGTCGGTTGTGCCCCTGACCACCGGGGCCCAGCCTCTGGATAAGAACGAAAGACAAATGAACAAAAATAAGTGTTAATTAGAATATTTAGTATGTTAATTAATTAGTTAATTAGGTAATTAACATAATATAACCCAATGACAGATGGGCCTCACTGTTAATTAAGCAAGTTCTTCCTAAACTACTAAAGTTATGAGTCAATGATGGTGGGACCCACTTGTCAGGTTGACCAGGTCAACGGTCAATGTTGACTGGGCTGTTGACTTTGACAGGCCCCACCAGTCAGTCTCTGCTGACTGGGCAGTTGACCAAGTCAACTGGGCCTACTGGTCAGCCACACAAGCCCTCCTGTCGGCACACTTCTGCGTACCCATAGCAACTTAACATTTAATTTTTGAACTAAAACAATTTAGAAAGTGTTTTAGAAAATATAAAAATTAATATAAAATAATCCGTAACTCGGATGGAAATACTTTGTACATGAAAGTTGCTCAGAACAATGAGACGGATCCGGATACGTAGCCCGTTCATCCGCCACACATCCCTAGCATAGCGAACACGTAACTTTCCTCCTCCGATTCATCTGTCCGAAAACACGAAACTCCGGGGATACTTTCCCGGATGTTTCCCCCCTTCGCCAGTATCACCTATCCCTGCGTTAGGTCACCCCTAGCACCGCATATTGCCATGTTATGCTTTGTGTTGCTTTGATTGCTCTATTATTTATTTCTGTTCCCCCTCCATTACTTCTTTCCGGTAGACCTCGAGACCGCCGCCGATACCCCCATGTTCGACTACATCGACGACGAACCCTCCTTCTTTCCAGAGCAACCAGGCAAGGCCCCCCTTGATCACGGATATCGCTTATTTCTTCTCTCTCGCTGCATTAGAGTAGTGTAGCATATTCTTGCTTTCGGTTAAGCCTATTCTGCTGCATAGCCTGTCATTGTTACTACAGTTGTTACCCTTACCTGCAATCCTAAATGCTTAGTATAGGATGCTAGTGTTCCATCAGTGGCCCTACACTCTTGTCCGTCTGCCATGCAATACTACTCGGCCATGATCACTTCGGGAGGTGATCTCGGGCATATGCTATATACTTTATACTGTTACCTTACTTATGATACTGTTCGGAGATGGGGGCTGAAGGGGCAGGTGGCTCCATCCCGGTAGAGGTGAGCCTGGGTTCCCGACGGCCCCCGACTATTACTTTGTGACATAGCGACAGGGCATGTTGAGACCACCTAGGAGAGAGGTGGGCCTGGCCCTGGTCGGCATTCGCGGATACTTAACACGCTTAACGAAATCTTGGTATTTGATCCGAGTCTGGCCACTGGCCTATACGCACTAACCAACTACGCTGGGAACGATTATGGGCACTTTCGGCGTCGTGGTATCACCCAAGCCTTCGTGACATCGGCGGCGGCGCGCTACCGGATTGGACTGGAATGCACGCTAGGCTAGGTCTGCTTCGGCGCGTTACATAACGCAGGTGTGCAATGGGCGATGGGCCCGGACTTCGCGCCATAGGATTTAGACCAGCGTCTTGACCTCTGTTGTGCCTAGGTAGGGTTGCGACGTGTTGATCTTCCGAGGCCGGGCATGACCCAGGAAAGTGTGTCCGCCAAATGGGATCGGCGTGTTGGGTTATGTGGTGCACTCCTGCAGGAAGTTTATCTATTCGAATAGCCGTGATCTTGATGTGAGACGACTTCGGAGTTGTACCTTGACCTTATGACAACTAGAACCGGATACTTAATAAAACTCACCCTTCCAAGTGCCAGATACAACCCGGTGGTCGCTCTCTATCAGGGCGACGAGGAGAGGATCGCCGAGGAGGAGTATGTTATACGATGCTAACTTACCATCTACTCTCTTCTACATGCTGCAAGATGGAGGTGGCTTGAAGCGTAGTCCTCAATAGGATTAGCTATCCCCCTCTTATTCTAACATTCTGCAGCTCAATCCATTGATATAGCCCCTTTACACAGATACCCATGCATATGTAGTGTAGATCCTTGCTTGCGAGTACTTTGGATGAGTACTCACAGTTGCTTTTCTCCATCTTTTCCCCCTTTCCATTCTATCTGGTTGTCGCAACCAGATGTTGGAGCCCAGGAGCCAGACGCCACCGTTGACGACGACTCCTACTACACCGGAGGTGCTTACTACTACGTGCAGGCCGCCGCCGACGACCAGGAATAGTTTAGGAGGATCCCAGGCAGGAGGCCTGCACCTCTTTCGATCTGTATCCCAGTTTGTGCTAGCCTTCTTAAGGCAAACTTGTTTAACTTATGTCTGTACTCAGATATTGTTGCTTCCGTTGACTCGTCTATGATCGAGCACTTGTATTCGAGCCTTCAAGGCCCCTGGCTTGTAATATGATGCTTGTATGACATTTTATTTCTAGAGTTGTGTTGTTATATCTTCCCGTGAGTCCCTGATCTTGATCGTACATGTTTGCGTGTATGATTAGTGTATGATTAAATTGGGGGTGTCACAACCACGGCGATGATTCCCCTCTCGATGGCACTCCGGTGCCACCAAGAGAGAGGAGGAGAGGTTCTCCCCCTTGTGCTTCCTCCTCCATGGCCACCCCCCTGGATGGGGAAAGGTTCTCCCTCTGGTCCTTGGCCTTCATGGCGATGATGGCCTCTCCGGGATACTCCTCCATGGCCACCGGTGATGATGGCCCCCTCCGGCAGGGTGCCGGAGAGGGCCTAGATTGATTTCTCGTGGCTACAAAGGCTTGCGACGGCGGAACTTCCGATCTAGGTTTCTTTCTGGAAGTTTGGTTGAGAGGTGTTGGCATCGAGAACAAGTCAGGGGGGTCTCCGGGCTGTCCACGAGGCAGGGAGGCGCGCCTAGGGGGGTGGGCGCGCCCACACCCTCGTGGGCAGCCCGGGACACTTCAGGCCCAACTCCTTGACTCCTTGGCCTTCTTGGTCCAAAAATAAGCTCCGTCAAGTTTACGGTCAATTGGACTCTGTTTGGTTTTCCTTTTCTGCGATACTCTAAAACAAGGAGAAATGTAAAGCGCACTTTGGGCTCTAGGTTAATAGGTTAGTCACAAAAATCATATAAAATAGCATATAAATGCATATAAAACATCCAAGGTTGATAATATAATAGCATGAAGACTTCATAAATTATAGATACATTGGAGACGCATCAGTATGAAGTAGGACTCCTACTTCCTTCCCCTCCCCCTCCTTCCTTTCCCCCTTGTCCAAATATGGTAGGGGAGGGGGCCGAATTGGACTAGGGGCCCAAGTAGGATTCCTCCTACTTGGGCGCCTTTAAACTGCCTCCCTCCCTCTCCCTCCTTTATATACGTGGGGAGGGCACCCCTAGAACACACATCAATTGTTCCTAGCCGTGTGTGACGCCCCCTCCATAGTTTACACCTCGGTCATATTGTCGTAGTGCTTAGGCGAAGCCCTGCGCCGGTAAATTCATCATCACCGTCTCCATGTCGTCGTGCTGACGGAACTCTCCCTCATCCTTAACTAGATCAAGAGCTCGAGGGACGTCATCGTGGTGAACGTGTGCTGAACACGGAGGTGTCGTACGTTCGGTGCTTGGATCGGTTGGATCACGAAGACGTTCGACTACATCAACTGTGTTACTAAACGCTTCCACTTTCGGTCTACGAGGGTACATGGATACACTCTCCCCGCTCGTTGCTATGCATCTCCTAGATAGATCTTGCGTGATCGTAGGTAAATTTTTTGAAATACTGCGTTCCCCACCAGTTCCGCTTCCAGTGACCAGTCCCTTTGCAGTAGAAGCACTTAGTTTCAGGCTTAGGTCCAGACTTGGGCTTCTTCCCTTGAGCAGCAACTTGCTTGCTATTCTTCTTGAAGTTCTCCTTCTTCCCTTTGCCCTTTTTCTTGAAACTAGTGGTCTTTTTAACCATCAACACTTGATGCTCCTTGATTTCTAACTCCGCAACCTTAAGTATTGCGAAGAGCTCAGGAATTGTCTTTTCCATCCCTTGCATATTATAGTTCATCACGAAGCCTTTATAGCTTGGTGGCAATTATTGAAGAACTCTATCAATGACACTATCATCCGGAAGATTAACTCCCAGCTGAGTCAAGTGGTTATGATACCCAGACGTTTTGAGTATATGTTCGCTGATAGAACTATTATCCTCCATCTTGCAGCTATAGAACTTGTTGGATACTTCATATCTCTCAACTCGGGCATTTTCTTCAAATATTAACTTCAACTCTTGGAACATATCATATGCTCCATGACGTTCAAAACGTCTTTGAAGTCCCGATTCTAAGCCGTAAAGCATGGCACACTGAACTATCGAGTAGTCATCGGATTTAGCTTGCCAGACGTTCATAACGTCCGGAGTTGCTCCTACAGCAGGCCTTGCACCTAGCGGTGCTTCCGGGATGTAATTATTCTGTGCAGCAATGAGGATAATCCTCAAGTTAAGGACCCAATCTGTGTAGTTGCTACCATCATCTTTCAACTTAGCTTTCTCTAGGAACGCATTAAAATTTAAGGGAATGGTAGCACGGGCCATTGATCTACAACAACATAGATATGCAAAAACTATCATGACTAAGTTCATGATAAATTAAAGTTCAATTAATCATATTACTTAAGAACTGCCACTTAGATAGACATCCCTCTAGTCATCTAAATGATCACGTGATCCATATCAACTAAACCATGTCCGATCATCACGTGAGATGGAGTAGTTTACAATGGTGAACATCTCTATGTTGATCATATCTACCATATGATTCACGTTTGACCTTTCGGTCTCAGTGTTCCAAGGCCATATATGTATATGCTAGGCTCGTCAAGTTTAACCTGAGTATTCTGCACGTGCTAAACTGTCTTACACCCATTGTATGTGAAAGTAGAGCTTATCACACCCGATCATCACGTGGTGTCTTGACACGACGAACTGTAGCAATGGTGCATACTCAGGAAGAACACTTATACCTTGAAATTTAGTGAGGGGTCATCTTATAATGCTACCGCCGTACTAAGAAAAATAAGATGCATAAAAGATAAACACCACATGCAATCAAAATATGTGACATGATATGGCCATCATCATCTTGTGCCTCTGATCTCCATCTCCAAAGCACCGTCATGATCTCCATCGTCACCGGCTTGACACCTTGATCTCCATCGTAGTGTCGTTGTCATCTCGCCAACTATTGCTTGTACAACTAACGCTACCGCATAGTGATAAAGTAAAGCAATTACATGACGATTGCATTACATACAATAATGCGATAACCATAAGGCTCCTGCCAGTTGCCGATAACTTCTACAAATCATGATCATCTCATACAATAACTTATATAACATCATGTCTTGACCATATCACATCACAACATGCCCTACAAAAACAAGTTAGACGTCCTCTACTTTGTTGTTGCAAGTTTTACGTGGCTGCTGTGGGCTTCTAGCAAGAACCGTAATTACCTACGCATCAAAACCACAACGATTTTTCGTCAAGTGTGTTGTTTTAACCTTCAACAAGTACCGGCCATAGTCAAATTCGATTCAACTAAAGTTGGAGAAACAGACACCCGCCAGCCACCTTTATGCAAAGCAAGTTCCATGTCTGTCGGTGGAACCGGTCTCATGAACGTAGTCATGTAAGGTTGGCCCGGACCGCTTCATCCAACAATACTGCCAAATCAAAATAAGACGTTGGTGGTAAGCAGTATGACTATTATCGCCCACAACTCTTTGTGTTCTACTCGTGCATATCATCTACGCATAGACCTGGCTCGGATGCCACTGTTGGGGAACGTAGCATGCAATTTCAAAAAAATTCCTTCGATCACGCAAGATCTATCTAGGGGATGCATAACAATGAGAGGGGGAGAGTGTGTCCACGTACCCTCATAGACCGAAAGCGGAAGCGTTAGGTTAACGCGGTTGATGTAGTCGAACGTCTTCGCGATCCAACTGATCAAGTACTGAATGTACGACACCTCCGAGTTCAGCACATGTTCAGCTCGATAACGTCCCCCAAACTCTTGATCCAGCAAAGTGTCGAGGGAGTGTTTTGTCAGCACGACAGCGTGGTGACGGTGATGGTGATGTTATCCGTGCAGGGCTTCGCCTAAGCACTACGTGAATATGACCGGAGGAGTAAACCGTGGAGAGAGACGCTGCACACGGCTTGGAACAATTGGTGTGTCTCCAAGGGGTGCCCTGCCCATGTATATAAAGGAGGGAGAGGAGGAGGCCGGCCATCAAGGGGCGCGCCAAGAGGGGGAGTCCTAGTAGGACTCCAGTCCTAGTAGGATTCGCCCCCCTTTTTCCTTCTCATGGAGGGGGAAAGAGGGAAGGAGAGGGAGAGGGGGAAAGGAAAGGGGGTCGCGCCCCTTCCCCTTGTCCAATTCAGACAGCCCATGGGGGGCGCCACCCCTTGCGGGCTCCCCTTTCTCTCCCATATGGCCCATAAAGGCCCATTACTTCCCGGGGGGGTCTGGTAACCCCTCGGTACTCTGAAATATACCATTACCATTCCGAAACCATTCTGGTGTCTGAACATCGTCATCCAATATATCAATCTTTACCTCTCGGCCATTTCGAGACTCCTCATCATGTCCGTGATCTCATCCGGGACTCTGAACAATCTTCGGACACCAAAACACATAACTCATAATAAAAATTGTCATCGAACGTTAAGCGTGCGGACCCTACGAGTTTGAGAACTATGTAGACATGACCGACACACATCTCCAATCAATAACCAACAGCGGAACCTGGATGCTCATATTGGTTCCCACATATTCTACAAAGATCTTTATCGGTAAACCCGTAATAACATCATACGTTATTCCCCTTGTCATCGGCATGTTACTTGCCTGAGATTCCATCGTCGGTATCCTCATACCTAGTTCAATCTCGTTACCGGCAAGTCTCTTTACTCGTTCCATAATGCATCATCCCGTAACTAACTCATTAGTCAGATTGCTTGCAAGGCTTATAGTGATGTGCATTACCGAGAGGGCCCAGAGATACCTCTCCGATACTCGGAGTGACAAATCCTAATCTTGATCTATGCCAACCCAACAAACACCTTCGGAGACACCTGTAAAGCATCTTTATAATCACCCAGTTATGTTGTGACGTTTGATAGCACACAAGGTGTTCCTCCGGTATTCGGGAGTTGCATAATCTCATAGTCAGAGGAATATGTATAAGTCATGAAGAAAGCAATAGCAATAAAACTTAACGATCATTATGCTAAGCTAACGGATGGGTCTTGTCCATCACATCATTCTCCTAATGATGTGATCTCGTTCATCAAATGACAACACATGTATATGGTCAGGAAACTTAACCATCTTTGATTAACGAGCTAGTCTAGTAGAGGCATACTAGGGACACTTTGTTTTGTCTATGTATTCACACATGTATTAATTTTCCGGTTAATAAATTCTAGCATGAATAATAAACGTTTATCATGATATAAGGAAATATAAATAAATACTTTATTATTGTCTCTAGGGCATATTTCCTTCACAACCTTGTCCAGGAGCTCCCCCATGCTCATCTGCGTCATCCCGTGCCCGGGCCCCCTCCTGTTTCGTCGTTGATTGGCCGCAAACGCCATGCCCGTGCCGCGTCTAGTCCCTGTCCTCCATTAGAGCACTGCTCGAGCTCGCCCGTGATGCTCTAGAGGCCTCTCCCGCGCCTATTTAAGCTACCCCGAGGTCCTCCGCACCTCACCCTCTCCTCCCTCGCCTCATTTGCTCACCGGAGTGCCTCTCCTCGCCGTTTTCTTCCCAGGTCTCCTTGGCCATCACCGGAGTTTGCTCCTCCCCGGCCACCCCGAGCCCCCTCTCACCTCCCTGACCTCTCCACCAGACCCCTCTCCTCCCTGGCTGCGCCTCGGGAGAGGGAGTTAGAGATATCATTCATAATAGTTGCAATATTCTCGGCGTTAGCATTAAAAGTTTCAACATGTGAATCAGCATTGCTATGTTCTAGACATTTTAAGCAAGGAGGCACAAAATTGTCAGGAAGTTGAACAGATTGCTCGGCGAAGAGACAAGCTTTTTCTTTCGCAAGCGTGTTATGAGATTCTTTCAGTGACTCGAGTTCTTGATTCTTGTTAAGGAGTTCATCTGATAAACTCTCAAAGTTCACTGAAAGAGAATCATATTTGTTGGAAAGATCATCAATAGTTGAATAAAAAGTGACATGCTTATCCATCAACTTTTGATTCTTCTCCATCTCTTCGACCGGTAATCCTTCGGTTTTCCTAAGATTCTTCTCAAGCAATTCAAGTTCATCATGTTAAGATTTTGTTATCTTGACCAATTTAGCATAGGCAATATATTCAGGAGAATATCCATTCATGGACTTTTGGTGTTTTGCCGATACCTGATCCTTAGATGATTTTGCCATGAGACAGAAAGCAATTGGTTCACCATCACTTGAGGCATCATCATCAGAGTCTGATTCGAGTGAATTGTCTGATGATTCATGGGCAATGTAGGCATTGCTCCATCCTATACTTTTGTGAAATTCTTCATCATCTGATTCAATGTATTTGCCTCCTCTTCAGATTCCAAGGTCATATCATCACATGCTCTATTCAGCTGTGATACTCTCTTCATATTCGAATTGATGGTTGCTCTAGCTTTCACGTCAGTGACTAGTCTCCTCGAAGAACATGAGGAAGATTCATTTTCCTTCGAGAGCTTAGTATGACAATCCATTCATATGAATCCACTGTAGTGAAGATATTTCCATCTGTTGCTAGGTTTTCCTTCCCAGCAGGGATAGTCTGCTATGAGATGACCGAAATGTTTGCACTTGAAGCACTTCATTTCCTTCGGAGGTAACCTTCTTGATGACTCAGGTAAATCAATTTTGTCATCATTCGTGAGGCATAGATTTTGTCTTCTAAGATTACTTAGCTTGTCCGTTACCATCTCGAGTTCTCTAGTGATGGTGTGTTGATTCTCAACGTCTTCTTCTTCGTGTGAACATCCATAGTTTGAGAGAATTTCTCCTTCACCTTCGGAAGAAGATTCTTGATCTTCATTTTCTAGTTCCATATTTTCTTCATAAATAGACAACAGTGTCACGACCTCAACATAGTGAAGTTCTTCATAGTCTGGTCTTTGCTTGATTTTAGCTATGATGGGATCGAAAGTTTCATCAAGGGCACTCGGAAGCTTGCTGACCACATCTCTATCGATGATATCAGTTACTCCTCATTGATGAAGTCTTTCGACAATGTTTGTCAATCGATCAATGAGTTCCATAGCACTTTCCTTACAAAGACTTCTGAAGCCAGCAAACATAGCATGAAGCATTTGAATGTGAGGATCTAATATGGTAATGAATTCTTCATGAGCATTTTTTATAGCATCCCAAAGTTTCTTGGCAGTGTCGAGCTTTTGGAACCAAAAGAAAATGTCTTTCGGTAGACTGCTACAGATGACATCTTTTGCTTGAGCATCCAACTACAGATTTGCTTTATCATCGGTATTGGGATTGTTCGGTCGCCGAATAGTGTAGCTATCTTCCACAATCTTCCACAGATCATAGTTGATAGCTTGAATTCTGATTCTCATTCATTCCTTCCAATAGAGATAGTCATTTCCATCAAAGATAGGAAATCTTTCAGAGTGCAAGAATCTACCTGCATATGACATACTCAAAACTCCAAGGACGTTAGACCTTTAATAATCAGAGACAGGGAGTACCTGCTCTGATACCAATTGTTGGACCCAAGAGTATATCGACCAGAGGGGGGGTGAATGGGAGATTCAAAATTCTTTCGAATGTTTTGAAACCGATCCCAATCACAGAAGTGGGATAATGGAAAGAGGGAAATGAACTAAATCAATCTTTATCTTCAGAAGCATATTCCTCGACGAATGAAGTGATAACAGTACGAGCTTGAGAAATCACATGTTTAACTATGATGAGAGCGATGCAACATGCAAACAGATGCAGTAGAATGAGAGACAACATGATACGCACAGAGAAATAAAACTGTAGTAAGATATCACAGATGAACCGAGGAATATGACAGTGACGAATGAAAACAAGTGATGAGAATGAAACAGAATGAACACAATGATATCCGAGGTAGACAACAGAATAGAATGATGCAGTAAGTGAAATATAACAGATGACAATGATCAGGAAAACTATCGACACAGAGCACAAAAGTAAACTACTGAAGGAATTGCACTAAAGTAGATTGAACCAGTGGTGCTCGATGGCGACATAGGGATTTGGTAGACCAGTTCACCCTTCTGCCAAAGGGCTACGTCTAGTTGGAGGGGTTGTGACTTAACACGAAAGATAAACTCTCTTCACCCTATTCTCCTTCAACTCGAAGTTGATCAGACTCCAGTTGATTTCACTCGTGGTAGATCCTTATTGGCGATCTCCAAACCTTCGTTCGACCTTCTTGAACCACAATCACTCTTGGATGCTGAAGATCTAGCTCGATGAAGACAACAACTCTTCAACACTCGAGCGGAAACCTATCCGTTTAGAGAGTGCACAACTCTCAAGAGTAATAGGTACAAGAACTCTAACTCAGAACTACCATGATGCTAAACCATTGTCTAAGTTTGGGCTCTTGATTTTTCTGTCGGTTGATCTTAAACTCAAATCACTCGGAGAGGGGTTGCTCAAATCAATCTTACTCGAAAATCTCAACCGGAGAATCCAATGGGACAACATTGGAGTGTGGTGGCTTTTTATAGCCGCATCCTTCCCTGAAGGGAAATGACCAAATTGGACATGTGGATCAGCCAATGACCGAACGACACGAGTCCAATGGTCGGAAATTTGAGCACAATGGTAACATTACTTGCAGAGAAAGTAATGCTAACTCCTCAGTCAGAAAGATCACGAAGAAAAATATCTACTGCTGCCAGGTAATCATTCGAAGCATAAAGAGATTTCTCTCACATCTTTCATAGGTTTTGGGCTAAGCATCTTAGCGGATCTAAGCTTCGAGAACCTATACTCCTCTTAATAGTACGGAGGTCCTATGAATCAAAAGAACAAAAGAAGTAAGACGAAAAGAATACTACGTCTTCAGTTTGTCTTCGACTTCTGTTCGCCGCAGTCAATTCCTTTGGACAGCCATACCGAAACATATGCTTCGCTTCAGCAGAAAACGTTCGAGGGGATAATTCCTTCACATCAATCTTCTCGTCTACATGTCTTCAATAGAAGTAGCTCTTTCTTCTCTGCAGCGCATATATACTTTGGTGAAGTTCCTCGAACTTGGCACCAGAGACAACATTCTCTTCGGTTCTATATGGACTAGAAAACAAATCAGTCCATACCTGTTTCTATCAACAATCTCCAAAACATAGGTAGACAAATATTGCACCAACAGTGAGCAACGGACCCAGGCCACCGAGGCTATTTCATTCATGCGAGTTAACTCGGTGTGGGGGCGATGGACCCGGGGGCGGAGGCCGTGACGATGACATGTACCTAGGGTAGGGTCATAGGCCTGACCTGGACACCCTACCCAAGGACACTGCCCTAGAGTCAAAGACATTCAAAGCACAAGAAGAGAAATTGTCTGAGTTCATTGAGGAGTGCAATACACTCGACTTTCAACCTCACTCGGATACCCCAATTCCATTCAACCAAGATGAAGTCACTCGACGATGCAAGAAACCACTCGGAGTATAGAAGACCTAACGTCACTCAGGATGGCAACAGTCGGGCATTCACTCTGTAGTCTTAAAGATCATTTATACCTCTTTATTATTGGCGTTAACAGTAACGCCCTACCTTAATGCACATTGAACCCTTTCTAATGTGGGTTGGTTGGGGTCCTGGCGCACTCTATATAAGCCACCCCCCCTCCACTGGCTCAAGAGTTCGCACCCCCTGTAACTTTCACACATAATCCAGTCGACCAAGCCTCCGGGCACCAAGACGTAGGGCTGTTACTTCCTCTAAGAAGGGCCTGAACTCGTAAACCTTGCGTGCACAATCTCACCGTAGCTAGGATCTTGCCTCCTCCTACGTACCCCCTATTCTACTGTCAGACTTACTCCCACAACAGTTGGCACCCACCATGGGGCAGATGTCCTAGCGACTTCCGGTGAGGTTGCAATTTTCCCGATCTCCATCATGATGGTTTCTGGCGGCGATTTGGCTGAGGGCCGTGAGATCCGTCTCGGCGCGCTCGTGTTCATCGCCGACGACTCTGACTGGCTCCAGGAGGCCCCCCTCGACGTCGAGACGCTCCCCGTCTGTGGGGCGACACACTTTCGCGCATGTGTCCGTGGCGTCCTTCTGCGGCAGCCGTCGACCCAGTATCGGTCGGCTCCAGAAGCATCTTCGCTCCCTGCCACTCGCCGTTGCAAGCGATCTGGTCGATCGCGGCTTGATGGGTAAAGCATCTTGATGGCCTATCAGTCGGCCACCCCTCAAGTCGCGGCAATCGAGCCCGACGAGTCTCTCTATGGACTATTCGACCTGTCAACTGGTTCCGCCAAGACTCTGTCCGAGTGCGATAGCAGTGACCCTGCGACAGAAGTCCTGATGGTCGACATGCCGCGCAGCCCTCCTGGTTTTCGTCGCGATGGCGGCGGCGATGGCGATGGTGGCTCGTCGCATGGTCACGAGGAATATCGTCTTGAAGCCCCCACTTCGCAGCAGAGGGATGAGCTGCACCATCGCAACGTGGAGGTGCTCCACAATCCCATCATCGGAGAGACCTCCAAGGCTCGGGCCTTGGAGACTGCGCGCCTAGCCACTTTGGCTGAGCGCGCGCGTCTGGAGAACCTTCAACATTCACTTGACGAGCACGCTCGACGTCAGATCCCCGAATCCAGTCGACGGCATCGACAGTTGTTTCCGCCTGAACCTCAGGTATACCGCACACCCATCCAAAATCTTACAGCTGCGGCCCGTATAGCAGAGTCAATTCAGCCATCCCAATCAGAGTCTAGAAGAGGATTGATGCAGATCCGAGCGCTGCTCCGGGCAGCAGGTGAGCAAAACATAGCCGTTTCTCAGTAGCGCAACAGGATCCACAGCAGGTCCATAGTGGTGGACACAGTCCAGTCGGCTCACAGCCCAAGATCGCCTCTGCAGCGTGTAGGCCATGGACACTGCCAGGAGCAGTACCTGGGTCGGAACAACGAGCAATATGATCATCGACTCGGCTGAGATGACCACCGTCGAGTGCTTACGCCCCCTCCGTGGGGCGGATCGTACGTGCCCCGGCAGTACGATGACAGGCTCCCGTATAGCAATGAGCGAAGGGTCCCAGTCAACCCAAGAGAGCCCGGGTTTGATGCAAGGTCAATTCTTGTTCAAGGTCTGGTTGACAGAAACCGAGCACACAGAGAAGGACTAGACAGAGATCGTCCGACTAGTAGCAGAGTTCATGTCTCAGGACCTGAGTGTTTCAGCAGAGCTATCAGAGCTGCTGAGATTTCGCCCAACTTCAGGTTGGCAACGGGAGTAAGCAAGTTCACCAGTGAGTCGAAGCCTGACACTTGGCTAGAGGATTACCGAGTGGCTGTGCAGATTGGCGGTGGCAATGACGATGTGGCCATGAAGCACCTCCCCCTAATGCTAGAGGGTTCGGCCAGAGCTTGGTTGAATCAGTTGGCTCCTGGAAGTATCTTCAGTTGGGAAGAATTAGCCCGAGTGTTTGTCAGGACATTTGAAAGCACTTGCAAACGGCCTGCAGGGCTGACTGAATTACAGCATTGTGTGCAGAAACCGAATGAAACTTTGAGGGATTACATCCAGAGGTGGACCACTCTTCATCATATAGTGGAAAATGCGTCACAACACCAAGCAGTTTGCGCCTTCAAGGAGGGTGTTCGGTACAGAGAGCTTAACCTGAAATTCGGTCGGACAGGAGATATGACCCTGGCCTGAATGATGGGGATAGCCACTCGATACGCTAACGTCGAAGAAGAGGACCGACTCCGCAGTGGCAAGAACAAACCAGTTGCCCAGGACATCGGAGGACGGAATTCCAGTCGGAAGCAGAAGCGCAAAGACAAACCCGCAGGTCCTGGTGAGGCCGCAGTTGTGACCCAAGGAAAATTCAAAGGAAAGCCTAAGGGGCCAAGGATCCCCAAGAAGGTGAAATATCAAGCGGGAAATGATGTGCTAGATTTGCCGTGTCATATACACACCAAGAAGGATGAAGAGGTAAACCTGATTTATCCCAAGCATACCACTCGACAGTGTCGACTCCTAATTCAGAGCTTTCGAGAGGGTCAGCCCAGTGAGAAAGAAAAGGAATCTGATAAGGATGAGGATAAAGAGGAGGATGATGGTTACCCCAATGTCAATGCCACTTTAGTGATCTTTGCTGACGTCGGGAGCAAAACTCGACTGAAACTTATCAACAGAGAAGTGAACATGGTTGCTCCGGCAACAACGACATATCTGAAGTGGTCAAAAACTCCCATTACATTTGACCAGTCTGATCACCTAGCGCACGTTGCTACCCCCGGGCGGCAAGCATTGGTGGTCGACCCAGTCGTCGGGGGCACCCGACTGATCAAAGTCCTGATGGATGGTGGCAGTGGCTTGAACATTTTATACGCTGATACCCTCCGAGGGATGGGCATTCCGATGTCCAAGCTTAGTGAGAGCAACATGCGGTTCCATGGAGTCATTCCGGGGAAGAAGGCCGATTCACTCGGCCAGATCACTCTTGATGTGGTTTTCGGTGATTCCAAGAATTACCGCAAAGAAAAGTTGACATTTGAGGTCGTGGACATTCACAGTGCCTACCATGCTATTCTGGGCAGGCCTGCATATGCTCGTTTCATCACTCGACCATGTTACTTGTACCTCAAATAGAAGATGCCTGGTCCCGGAGGTGTGATTACAGTCACTGGAAATCGGCAGAGAGCCGAAGAGTGCCTCCACAAGGGCTCAAAGATTGCCGATGAACAGATGGCAGCAGTAGAGATGCAAGAGTATCAGAAGAATGCAGATCCGAGTGATTTTGTGCGTGCTAAGAAGCCTGCTTCAGAGTTCGCATTTTAGTCGTCCGGGGAAACAAAGCAAGTTCACATTCACCCGACCGACCCCAATGCTGCTCCGACTCATATCTCAACAACACTCGACAACAAATAGGAAGAAGCGCTCATCCAGTTCCTCCATGAGAACTGGGACATCTTCGCATGGAAACCGTCTGACATGCCAGGTGTACCCAGGGAATTGGCTAAGCACCATTTGCGAGTCGACCCAAAAGCAAAACCTGTTAAAGACCATCTCCATCGGTCTACCGTGGAGAAGAGGAAGGCAATTGGCGAAGAGGTGGCTCTGCTTCCGGCAGCTGAGTTCATCCGCGAGATATACCACTCCGAGTGGCTCGCCAATGTTGTCATGGTCCCTAAGAGAGATGATTCACTTCGTATGTGCATCGACTTCAAGCATATCAATCGGGCCTGCCCGAAAGATCATTTCCCTCTACCCGCATCGATCAAATTGTTGACTCGACTGCAGGATGTGAGTGTTTGTCCTTTTTGGACGCATATTCCGGGTACCATCAGATCCGATTGTATGGACCCGACGAAATAAAAACAGCTTTCATCACCCCGCGAACCCGATTCACCTAAGTTTCAAAAACTACTCCGAGTGGAGAGCAATCCTCCCACTCGGGGACGTAGCTGCGACCCCGTACTCACCTAAGTCACAAAACAACTCCCAGTGGAGAGCAATCCTCCCACTCGGGGGCTTAGCTGCGACCCCGTACTCGCCTAAGCCACAAAAACACTCCGAGTGAAGAGCAACCCTCTCACTCCGGGGCTTAGCTGCGACCCCGTACTAGCCTTAGTTACAAAAACACTCTGAGTGAAGAGCAACCCTCTCACTTCGGGGCTTAGCTGTGACCCCGTACTCGCCTAAGTAAAAAACCACTCCGAGTGAAGAGCAACCCTCTCACTCGGGGGCTTAGCCGTGAACACGATTCGCCTAAGTTTCAAAAACTACTCCGAGTGGAGAGCAATCCTCCCACTCTGTAGTGACCAGACCTCAAACAGTCTGATCTTTGTGCATCAGTGTCATCCCTGGATCAGTAATGCTGACACGCATAGTACTTGAAGGATTTATAACAGAGTAGCAATCACACACTTATTCCATTGAATGTCTCAAAAGAGAACTTATTACAATAAATATGGCTTAAGGCCATCTAATAACGATAACAGCGGAAGGCATTGAAGATAAGCGAGTCCATCAACTCCAACGGCATCACTTAGTATAGAACCACGACCTAAAGGCACCTTACAAATGCGTTTGAAAAGTACGCAACATGAGCGTTGCAGCCGGAAACGGGTCAAGACACATGGAATATCTTTGGCAATGTAACACATAGAGAGTAATGAAAAGAAATAGGCTATACTACATGCATATATGGCTGGTGGAAAGCTCTATGGTTTGATTTTGCATAAAGCCAATTTTTCCCTCTCGCAAAGGAATAAATTTTATTTAACTATCATGGTGGTTGTTAAACATTGAGAATGGTTGACAACATTCTCAATCCCAATTAAGTAACATCATTAAAACCCAACAAAATTAATTAAAGTAACATGATGAGATTCACATGATAATCCAAGTACTAGATACTCAAAATGTCCATAACCGGGGACACGGCTAACCATGATTAGTTTATACACTCTGCAGAGGTTTGCGCACTTTTCCCCACAAGACTCAATCTCCTCCGTTGGGATTCTCGCACTACATGGTGTTTGAGAAACGGATGACCGAGACATAGTCTTTCAGAAGCGCTAGCACCTTACGATCAGGTAGACCGTTACACCTACTTTCCCCTACATCTGCTAGTCTACCACTGTAAGAGTTCGCACGACTTAATCAACTATGCTAGAGCCCATAGTAGCTTGTGGCTGCACGGAAGTTTCTAGCAAGAATAATCTCATGATCCCTTGGAGCACGGGTGGCGGTCCATAAAGAAAAAGCAGTAATCATTTGGAATACCCAGGTGCCTCAATCCACCCAGATGTGTATTAAAGTTGCCACCTTAAATAAACCATTAAATAACAATCTCACATCTGTCATGGATACACTCACCCAATCCATGTCTACTAGCATAGCATGGCAATGTAGTCAAACGTAGAAGTAACTCCCAAGGGTTTGATAATAAAACAGGTAATAGGTACTACCTCATCTACTTTCCCAAAACCCACAATTTAATTAGATCCTAATCATGCAATGTTTGAGGATTGATCTAATGCATAAAACTGGGTATGAAAGGGATATGATCAAAGTGTTACTTGCCTTGCTGATGATCCATGAAACCTAGAGATTCGAAGTAGCAAGCTGCACACTCCGGGTACTCTATCGCAAACAGACAAGAATACAATAAGTACTCATTTAATGCACAGGCAAAACTCAAATAAGATATCTAACCAGAAAGATCAACATAAGAACTCCGGTTTGCAAAACGAATCAAATCAAACGAAGCGACGAAAAACAAACGGCGAAAGAAACAAGCTTCGTTTAATAATCTGGATCTAAGTCAAATTTTTATAGAAGCAAAAAACTTGTTTTAGTTGGTTAAACGGAAAGAGGGTTTCGAGGCGAAACCCTAGGCACTTGAATCGCCTGATTCCGATAAACGAGCGAAAAGTTATAGTAAAACAAAAATCGGATCAGAAATCACGATCAGAAATTATCGCGGAAAATCCGAGAAAAAGAAAAACTACGAACAGGCTAACGAACGAGCGTTCGCTGACTGCAGCTAAACGAGGAAAACTGTTTGTTAAAACGAACGTATGGACGAACGTGCGCTAAATAACTAAACCGAAAAAATAAAATAAAACCGAACCGGATCTAAAAAAACGGACCTAGGGTTTTTAAAAAAAAACTAAACGGTTTTCTTACGAAAATCGAGGCGTCTACCTCGGGTCCGGCGGGGTCGGCGGCGGCATGGGCTCCGGCTGGCGGAGGTGGGCTTCGGCGAGGCGGCGACATAGGGCGGCGCGGGTGGTGGTGGCGGTGGCGCGGCCTTGAGGCGGCGCGTCTTGACATCGGCGGCGGAGTTAGGGTTTCGGGCTGGCTTAACGGGCTGGGGGCGGCTTTTAAAGGCCTGCCCGAGAAGTCCTGGCCGAGTACGGCCCTAAGTCGGTCGCGCATTTTTTTTAAATAATTACGCGCAGAAAAACAATTAAAAGAAATACTAAACGGACTCCAAAAATCCCGAAATAAATTTTCCCAGACTTCTAAAATCCAGCCGGACAAGATGAACATTTATTTGGGGCCTAAATGCAATTTTGAAAAAAAAACGTGCATTTTTCCTAAATTCAAATAAAATAGCGAAAAACTCCAAAATAAAATCTTATTTGATTTTTTATTAAATCCTCAATATTCCTTTATTTTTGGGAAAGTCATTTTATTCCCTCTCTCTTATTTTTATAATTGGAATAATTGAAGATAAAATAAATAAAATCAAATGATCTTATTTTCAAAATTTGAGAAAACTCAAATATGAAAATAACGAAATCCCCAACTCTCTCCGTGGGTCCTTAAGTTGCGTGAAATTTCTAGGATCAAGCCAAAATGCAAAAAAAATATGATATGCAATGATGATCTAGGTATAACATTCCAAATTGAAAATTTGGGATGTTACAAACCTCCCCCCGCCCCTTAAGATGAATCTCGCCCTCGAGATTCGGGTTGGCTAGAAAATAGGTGAGGGTGGTCCTTCAGCAGATCTTCCTCTCGCTCCCAGGTGGCTTCATCCTCGGTGTGCTGGCTCCACTGAACTTTACAAAACCTGATAACCTTGCTATGGGTGACTCGGCTGGCATATTCGAGAATCTTGACTGGTTTCTCCTTGTAGGTAAAATCACTATCCAACTGAATCGCTTCTAGCGGCACTGTTTCTCTTAGCGGTATATCAGCCATCTCTGCGTGGCACTTTTTCAACTGGGAAACATGGAACACATCGTGAACTCCTGACAATCCTTCGGGCAACTCCAACTTGTAAGCAACTTCTACCATACGCTCCAAAACTTTGTATGGTCCCACAAAATGTGGCGCTAATTTTCCCTTAACTCCAAAGCGCTTAACTCCTCGAAGCGGGGATACACGAAGATAAACTCTGTCTCCGACTTCGTAAACTGTCTCCTTGTGATTAGAATCTACATAGCTCTTCTGCCTGGACTGGGCTACCTTGAGCCTATCACGAATCAACTTCACCTTCTGTTCAGACTCCTTAATCAAATCCGGTCCAAACAACTGGCAGTCTCCAACTTCATCCCACAACAGCGGGGTTTTGCACCTCCTTCCGTACAAGGCTTTGAAAGGGGCCATCTTCAAACTTGATTGATAACTGTTGTTGTAAGAGAACTCTGCATACGGCAAATTGTCATCCCAACTAGATCCATAATCTAGCACACAAGCTCTCAGCATATCCTCCAAAATCTGATTGACTCTCTCGGTCTGTCCATCTGTCTGCGGATGAAAAGATGTACTGAACTCTAGCCTGGTTCCCAAAGTTTCGTGAAACTGATTCCAGAACTTTGAGGTAAACTGGGTTCCTCTATCTGATACAATGCTCCTCGGAACTCCATGCAGACATACGATCCTGGTCATGTATATCTTAGCCAACTTGGCACTGCTGTAAGTGTTCTTCACTGGGATGAAATGAGCTACCTTCGTCAAACGATCGACTACAACCCAAATCGATTCATAGCCTGAACGAGCCCTGGGAAATCCCGTGATAAAGTCCATGCCTAAATTATCCCACTTCCATTCGAGTATCGGCAATGGCTGTAACAATCCGGCTGACCGATGCTCGCCTTCACTCTCGACATACATCACAAACTGCTACATACTCCGCATAATATCCTTCTTCATTCCAGTCCACGGAAAGTATCCTTCGAATCCAAATACATCTTGGTATTTCCTGGGTGAATCGAGTATGGTGAATCATGGGCCTCCTGCAGAATCAACTTCCTGATCTCCGGGTCATTAGGCACATAAACGCGGTCCTCAAACCATAGGGTATCATGCTCATCCTCACGAAATCCTTTAGCTTTTCATTTGCTCATCTTCTCCTTAATAGAGGCAATCTCCTTGTCAGTCTTCTGAGCTTCTCTGATCTTATCCATCAAAGTAGACTGAACCTCCAATGTTGCTACATAGCCTCTCGGAACTATCTCCAAACATAGCTCGTGAAGATCCTCGGCTAACTCCTTTGGTAAATCTCCGGTCATGAGTGTGTTGACATGGCTCTTGCGGCTCAACGCATCGGCTACTACGTTAGCCTTTCCGGGGTGATAATGCAATCTCATGTCATAATCCTTGATGAGCTCCAACCATCTCCTTTGTCTGAGATTCAACTCCTTCTGCGTGAAAATGTACTTCAAACTCTTGTGATCCGTGTACACCTCACAATGGTTTCCAATAAGAAAATGTCTCCATGTCTTCAATGTGTGCACTACGGCTGCTAACTACAAATCATGCGCAGCATAGTTTAACTCATGGGGCTTAAGCTGTCGTGAAGCATACGAAACAACTCTTCCCTCCTGCATAAGAACTGCTCCAAGTCCTCGACGTGATGCGTCGCAATACACCTCATAATCCTTGCACTGATCTGGCAGAATCAACACGGGTGATGTAACCAAACGTTTCTTCAACTCTTGGAAACTGGCCTCATGTTCCTCAGTCCAATTGAACTTAGTATCCTTCTTCAACAACTCCGTCATGGGTTTCGCAATTTTTGAGAAATTCTCAATGAATCTCCGGTAGTATCCTGCGAGTCCAAGAAAACTCCGGATCTCTCCAACTATTGTTGGGGCCTCCTAGTTTGTCACAGTGACAACTTTGGTGGGATCCACTGCTATTCCTTCTCCGGATATAACATGTCTGAGGGATCCAACTTCCTTCAACCAAAACTCACATTTTCTGAACTTGGCATATAACTGATGTTCTCTGAGCTTCTCCAGTACCAAACGCAAATGCTCCTTATGCTCCTCTTCATTCTTCGAGTAGACCAAAATATCGTCAATGAACACTACGACGAACTTATCCAGAAACTCCATAAACACCTTGTTCATCATGTTCATGAAATATGCAGGTGCGTTAGTCAGACCAAATGACATAACGGTATACTAAATGCAGCCCGTGCACAGTGGTAAAAGCCGTCTTAGGTATATCCTGCTTTCGGATCTTCAACTGATGGTATCCTGATCGCAAATCGATCTTGGAAAATACCTTAGCTCCTTGCAATTGGTCAAACAAATCGTTGATTATCGGCAATGGGTACTAGTTCTTAATAGTCACTTCAATCAATCCTCGATAATCAACAACCATCCTCAATGATCCATCCTTCTTCTCCACTAGAAGTACTGGCGATCCCCAAGGTGAAGAACTTGGGTGAATAAAACCTTTATCCAGTAACTCCTTAATCTGCTTCTTAATTTCCTCCAAATCTTGTGCAGGCATCCGTGCAGTCTCTTAGATATCGGCCCTGTGCCTGGCAAAAGCTCAATCAAAAACTCAATGTCTCTATCCGGTGGCATGCCTGGCAACTCCTCTGGAAATATGTCAGGGTAATCCTTCACCACTGGTACTTCCTCCTGCACAACTCCTGATTAGGAATTTACTTGTGTCCTCTTCCGCTCATGCCATGACACATACTTGATCCTTCTTCCTTGTGGGGTGGTAAGCAAAATCGACTTACTGGCGCAATCGATGTTTCCTCCATACATCGATAGCCAATCCATACCTAGAATCACATCCAAACCTTGCGATTCCAGAATGATTAAATCCGAGGGGAAAACATGCCTACCTATACTCAATGGCACTTGAAAACATCCTCGACTCGCCAGATACTCCTCTCTGGTGAGCTTACTAACATAGGTGTTCTAAGAACCTTGGTGGGCAGTTTATACTTATCCACAAATCCCCTTGATATGTATGAATGCGATGCACCAAAGTATCAAAAGAACGATTGAAGTAAATGACTTAACCAAAAACTTACCTATTACGCATCCGGCTGGGCTTCAACCTCCTCCACGTTAACGTGGTTCACCCGTCCTGTTGAAAGGGTTGGCTTCTTCCGAGCTTCCATTGCCATTTCCATTACGGGCTTCGGGACATTCATTGGCATAATGTCCGATCTTCGACACTTAAAGCAAGTGACTTGGCTCAGATCTCTCTTGGCTGGGGTTGACGGGTTGGTACAGTTCTGGCCGTTACTTCCTCCATTCCCGTTACCATTCTTGGGGCCATTATGATTATGCTAATTCCCTCCTCCATGGGTATGCTGAAATTGTCCTCCTGATTTCGGGGTAAAACGTGGCTTCTGTTGAGCTCAAGAATTGTACTTCCCTTGTCCATACTTCCTCTTGCGGTTTTCAATCTGTTGTTGCTTCCCTTCAATCATAAGAGCACGATCTACCAACTCCTGGTAGTTGTTGAGAGTTGCTACCATCAATCGCATGCTCGACTCATCATTCAGTCCTTCCGAAACTTCTCCTCGCTTAGTCTGCATCGTAACAACGTCATCCGGGGCATAACGTGCTAACTTACTAAAGGCATCCACATCGCCAACCGTCTGTCCTCCTTGGCGCAAGTTGCGAAACTCACGCTTCTTCATGGCCATAGCTCCTGCTGAAACATGGGCAGTACAGAAAGCCTGCTGAAACTGATCCCATGTGAAAGTGTTGATAGGATAAGTGGCTGTGAAGTTCTCCCACCATGATGCTGCGGGTCCTTCAAGTTGATGTGCGGCAAAACGCACCTTTTCCGCATCTGTGCATCCTGCAGTGGTCAACTCCTTCTGTCTTATGGAGCCAATCATACGCAACTATCGGCTCGGTGCTCTTTGGAGAACACAAAGTGATTCAGTCTAAGAAAACGGGTTAAGTGATCAACATGTGGTGGTGGTGGTGGGTTGTTGTTGTTGTTGTTCCCCTGATTCTGATTCTAGACTAGCAACTGCATCAACGCATTCTACTGCTGGATCAACTGAGTGAGCTCCGGTGGGAAAGCAAATCCATTGTCACGTCTTGGAGGCATCTGAGGGTTTTAGAAAAGATGAGAATATAGAATAGAATGAGGTCTAGAGAGAAAAACACTACCCATATGCACATGAGATAAATACAATCAATATCACTTCAATCAATTCAACAAGGGCATACAACGGTCTAACTAACGTTATAAAAGTGCTCGGACTATACTCGGTACATGGGGGAAATACTACTACTGTTATGGTGGTCGACTAGAAAAACTGCTCCGATGAAGACTCCATGATATCCGCTCCAGCTTCATCAACATAGTCATCATCGCTGTCGTCTGGGTCTGAGTCGATGTCATCGATGATGATATAGTTCTTCGGGCAAGTGGAAGTCATCTTCTCCTCCTGGCGCGGGGTCTCCCATGAAAACTCCAAGCTTCCTGGTTAGGTCGTCATTCTTCTCCACTAATACTTCGATTTCCTCCATATAATCTTCGCGTGTAGCCTTGAGTTCTTCCTCCAGCTCCGTGATCTTGGTCAAGGCCTTCTGTAGATCTAGCATGCCTGCGCACATCTGATTTTCCTGGCGTTGAATGTGCTGGTTTAACTCCTGGATAAAAGCTGTGATTGATCTATCCTTCCTGGTGCTGATCATCTCCCATTGCTCATCTCGGCGCCCACAAATCTGGTAGATAGTGTCCTTGAGATCATTGTGGTAAACTTTTCCAATGCATCCCATAGTGATGTGGGCTGCCATACTCTTTCCTAAACTCCAGGTTGGTGCATCAAAGGAAAACTCTATGGGCTCAGTGACTGGCGTGAATGTCCTTCCTTGAAATTGAACTTGAATCATCCAGCGCTCCTCTTCGGGTAGAGTGGCGTTGTAGGTCCCGGTGAAGCTTGGTACTCCGATGTTCAGGTATCTAGTGACTTCCTTCAAGTGGCGTCCAAAGGGTGTATCTTCATCCGGTTGCGTGAACTTGTTCCATGCATCCGCCATCCTAAAAGAGTAGAAAAGATGAGGAGTCAAAATGAGAAGAGTGAGTAGTGATCTAGGGCTTTTAGCTTAGTGGTCGTGTCCTACGATCAGCGTGTGCTCTGATACCATCTTGTAGCGACGGACCTCAAGCGATCGATCTCATGCATCGATTGTCATCCTGGATCGATAATGATGACACGCACGATGCTTGAAGGATTTATAATAGAGTAGCAATCTAACACTTATTACATCGAATGTCTCAAAAGAGAACTTATTACAATAAATATGGCTTAAGGCCATCTAATAACGATAACTGTGGAAGGCTTGGAAGATAAGCGAGTCCATCAACTCCAACGGAATCACTTAGTATAGAACCACGACCTAAAGGCACCTTACTCGTCGTCTGAAAAGTCTGCTACATTAACGTTGCAGCAGGAAGCGGGTCAATTGACACGGAATATCTTTGGCAATGTAACACATAGAGAGTAATGAACAGAAATAGGCTATACTACATGCATATATGGCTGGTGGAAAGCTCTATGGTTACAGTTTTGCGTAAAACCAATTTTTCCCTACTGCAAAGGAATAAATTTTATTTAACTATCATGGTGGTTGTTAAACATTGAGAATGGTTGACAGCATTCTCAATCCCAATTAAGTAACATCATTAAAACCCAACAAAATTAATTAAAGTAACATGATGAGATTCACATGATAATCCAAGTACTAGATACTCAAGAGGTCCATAACCGGGGACACGGCTAACCATGATTAGTTTATACACTCTGCAGAGGTGTGTGCACTTGTCCCCACAAGACTCGATCTCCTCCGTTGGGATTCTCGCACTACATGGTGTTTGAGAAACGGATGACCGAGACATAGTCTTTCAGAAGCGCTAGCACCTTACGATCGGGTAGACCGTTACACCTACTTTCCCCTACATCTGCTAGTCTACCACTGTAAGAGTTCGCACGACTTAATCAACTATGCTAGAGCCCATAGTAGCTTGTGGCTGCACACGGAAGTTTCTAGCATGAATAATCTCATGATCCCTTTGAGCCTGGGGGGCGGTCCATAAAGAAAAACAGGCAATCGCTAGAATACCCAGGTGCCTCAATCCACCCAGATGTGTATTAAAGTTGACACCTTAAATAAACCATTAAATAACAATCTCACATTGTCATGGATACACTCACCCAATCCACGTCTACTAGCATAGCATGGCAATGTAGGCAAACGTAGAAGTAACTCCCAAGGGTTTGATAATAAAACAGGTAATAGGTACTACTTCATCTACTTTCCCAAAACCCACAATTTAATTAGATCCTAATCATGCAATGTTTGAGGATTGATCTAATGCATAAAACTGGGTATGAAAGGGATATGATCAAAGTGTTACTTGCCTTGCTGATGATCCGTGAAACCTAGAGATTCGAAGTAGCAAGTTGCGCACTTCGGGTACTCTATCACAAACAAACAAGCATACAATAAGTACTCATCTAATGCACAAGTAAAACTCAAATAAGAGATATAACCAAAAAGTTCAACTTAAGAACTCCGGTTTGCAAAAAGAATCAAATCAAACGAAGCGACGAAAAACAAACGGCGAAAGAAACAAGCTTCGTTTAATAATCTGGATGTAAGTCAAATTTTACAGGAGCAAAAAACTTGTTTGAGTTGGTTAAACGGAAAGAGGGTTTCGAGACGAAACTCTAGGAGCTTGAATCGCCTGATTCCGATAAACGAGCGAAAAGTTATACTAAAACAAAAATCGGATCAGAAATCACGATCAAAAATAATCATGGAAAATCCGAGAAAAAGAAAAACGACGAACAGGCTAACAAACGAACGTTCGCTCTCTGCAGCTAAACGACGAAAACCGTTCATTAAAACGAACGTACGGATGAACGTCCGCTAAATAACTAAATCGAAAAAAAAACCGAACCGGATCTTAAAACCGACCTAGGGTTTTTTTTAAAAAAACAAACGGTTTTCTTATGAAAACCGAGGCGTCTACCTCGGTCCGCGGCGGGCGTGGCGTGGCTCGATGGCGGCGGCGAGCTGCGAGGCGGCGATATAGGGCGGCGCGGGCGGCGGGTGGGCGGCGCTGGAGGCAGCGGAAGCGGCGATGCGGCGCGGGCAAGTACAAGGCGAAGGGCGTAGGGCGGGCGCGTGGCTGGCGGGCAAGAAAGCAGCGGCGGCTTGGGCGGGCGGCGGATCGGGCGGCGGGTTAGGGTTTCGGGGCTAGCGGCTTAACGGGCTGGGGCGGCGGCTTTTAAAGGCCTGGCCCGAGAAGTCCTGGCCGAGTACGGCCCTAAGTTGGTCGCGCGTTTTTTTAAATAATTATGCGCGCAAAAAAGAATAAAGGAAATATTAAACGGACTTCAAAAATCCCGAAATAAATTTTTCCCGACTTCTAAAATCAAGCCGGACAAGATGAACATTTATTTGGGGCCTAAATGCAATTTTGAAAAAGGCGCATTTTTCCTAAATTCAAATAAAATAGCGAAAAACTCCAAAATAAAATCTTATTTGATTTTTTATTAAATCCTCAATATTCCTTTATTTTTGGGAAAGTCATTTTATTCCCTCTCTCTTATTTTTATGATTGGAATAATTGAAGATAAAATAAATAAAATCAAATGATCCTATTTTCAAAATTTGAGAAAACTCAAATATGAAAATAACGAAATCCCCAACTCTCTCCGTGGGTCCTTGAGTTGCGTGAAATTTCTAGGATCAAGCCGAAATGCAAAAAAATATGATATGCAATGATGATCTATGTATAACATTCCAAATTGAAAATTTGGGATGTTACACACTCGGGGGCTTAGCTGCGACCCCGTACTAGCCTAAGTCACAAAAACACTCCGAGTGAAGAGCAACCCTCTCACTCGAGGGCTTAGCTGCGACCCCGTACTCACCTAAGTTAAAAACCACTCCGAGTGAAGAGCAACCCTCTCACTCGGGGACTTAGCCCCGTACTCGCCTAAGTTAAAAACCACTCCGAGTGAAGAGCAACCCTCTCACTCGGAGGCTTAGCCGCAACCACGTACTCGCCTAACTTACAAAACTACTCCTAGTAGAGAGCAATCCTCCCACTCGGAGGCTTAGCTGCGACCCCGTACTCGCCTAAGTTAAAAAACCACTCCGAGTGAAGAGCAACCCTCTCACTCGGGGGCTTCGTGAACCAGATTTGCCTAAGTTTCAAAAACTACTCCGAGTGGAGAGCAATTCCTCTCACTCGGAGGCTTAGCTGCGACCCCGTACCCGCCTAAGTTTAAAACCACTCCGAGTGAAGAGGAACCCTCTCACACGAGGGCTTAGCTGCGACCCCGTACTCGCCTAAGTTACAAAACTACTCCGAGTGGAGAGCAATCCTCCCACTCGGAGGCTTAGCTGCGACCCCGTACTCGCCTAAGTTAAAAAACCACTCCGAGTGAAGAGCAACCCTCTCACTCGGGGGCTTAGCCGCGAACCCGATTCGCTTAAGTTTCAAAAACTACTCCGAGTGGAGAGCAATCCTCCCACTCGGGGGCTTAGCTGCGACCCCGTACTCGCCTAAGTTACAAAAACACTCCGAGTGAAGAGCAACCCTCTCACTCGGGGGCTTAGCTGCGCCCCCGTACTCGCCTAAGTTGAAAACCACTCCGAGTGAAGAGCGACCCTCTCACTCGGGTATTAGCCGCCAACCCGATTCGCCTAAGTTTGAAAACTACTCCGAGTGGAGAGAAATCCTCCCAGTCGGGGGCTTAGCTGCGACCCCGTACTCGCATAAGTCACAAAAACACTCCGAGTGAAGAGCATCCCTGTCGGGGGTTGGGTGCGACATATGCCAATGGATGGCTTATCATGGTTGGAGCGAGTAGAACGTCGTCGGTGCCTGGAAGCGGGATGAGGCGTAGACACGAACGTCGGCGCACTTTACCCAGGTTCGGGGCTCTCCTAGGAGATAACACCCCTAGTCCGGCTCTGCCGGGTCTCCGCATGATCACTAAGGCACTAGTGGATACAATGGTGCTCCTCAAGCTGTATGTTAGAGGTAGAAGAAGGCAAGCACGCTCTCTCCTTCCTCTAGGTATGAGTCTAGTTCTAACAGGTCGGGAACCCTTTGCATGGGTGCCCTGGGGGGTTTATATAGGCCTACCCCCAGGGGTACAATGGTACTCTGGCCGGGTGTAGGACCTGGCTGTCAGTGTCTTTGGTCGCCGGCTTCTCCAGCCCGGGGCCCACCCACCGGTGGGCCTCACCGTACAGTAAGGAGCCGACAGGCCGCCCGCTTCATGGTCTTGCAGTGGCTTGATTCTTGTAGCCGTGATGCTAATGACGCAGGCTTGGTCAGGAGAGCTTGGCTACAGTCCCGCCGCCTGGTGGGAGATCACTGTAGCCACACCATGTCTCATCTGGTTAATGGTGCGCGGGCCCCGAGGGAGGAGCGGTCTTCCTGCTAGAAGCCAGCCTCCCCCGGGTCCGACTGGTCAGGCTTCCGCCGTCTTTCGGGCTCTCGGTGCCCGGTAGGGCCCGACACCTGAAGGCCGTACTGACAGGCCGTCGTGGGGATAGGGCTCTGTTGCCCGGTAGTGATGTCGGGGTGGAGTGTGATTGCCTCGTCGGGCGGAGATCTCACTTTATGCACGGTGCTGGCCATGCCCGGCCCCGGGTTACGGGGGTGATGGGCTACACTGTAGCCTCACCATGTCTTGTCTTCCTTAATGAGGGCACAGACTCTGAGGGCGCCGTGGGCCGCGTGCCAGAAGCCGGCCTCTCTGGAGGCCGCCCGCAAGGAGTCGGCCCGTCTTGGTGCCGCCTTCTGGAGCTTAGCCGCCTTCTGGCAGCCGGGCTCTTGGGCCAGCCGGCCATCAGAAGGCGGCGCTTCATCTTGGAGTCCTGAGGGGCGCAGCCGGCCCTGATGTCTTGAAAGGTTCAGGGACTCGTGTTAGGCTACCCGTGGCCCATTACTCCGACAGTAGTCCCTAAAGCTGGTGAGGCGCCGCGGCTGAGGAGCCGAGGAGCCCTAACAGTTTCCTCCTCCGGGTGCTCTAGAAGGAAGCTTCATCCGACTCCTGGCAAGCCACCTGGTGGGAGTCGGCCACGTCCAGTCGGGTTTGTCTGCAAATTTGAACGCAACGGCGGGAACTGGGTGGCGTGCTAGCTAAGCCTCCAGGCCCGCCGCCCGTCGTGGGCATGTCATGTGGCGTTAGCCAGCCGGGCCAGCCTGCTAGCCCACGCGCGTGATGGGACGCGACAGCAGGCTGGGCCCGCCACTACCGGTCCTCGGCGCGCAGGTGGATCCGCTGCGGCCGAGGTGGGCGGTTGACGCCGTCGCGGAGTTACGCATGCGATAACTTCGCCTGTAACGCTTGAGGGCGTGGGGTCGTGGGCGCAGTTAATCCCACGATCCCACGCCTCGCCCCCTCGGCTTCATAGCCGGCCGGCTATAAGTATGGGGAGGAGGGGGAGCGGCGGAGCACGCGCGCCCTCCTGCCCCATCCTTGTCTCTTTCTTGCTCCTTCTTCTTCCTCTCGCTGCAGCGCCCCCGAGCTATGCCAGAGTGCTGCCGCTGCTCGTCTTCTTCGAGCTCCACCGCCCGAAGCCCTCCTTGCCCCGCACCAATATTCAGCTCCCCTGTCGTGCCATTCACCTCGTCGAGCTTCCCATGGCACGCGAGTGGGGAGGAGACTGGGACGGGTCGAACGTCAATGAAGACCACATCGCCTTTCTCCGCGACACGCGGCGCCTTCCCGGTGCTGGCTACGTGAAGGCGCGCGTGCCTCCTGCATGGGAGATCTCGCCCGCTCCGGCGGAGGGCGACCGGGCCGTCTTCCACTCGCGCTTCATCCGCGGCTTCGGCCTGTCGGCGACGGCTTCCTCCGCTTGTTCATCGAGTTCTACCATCTCCAACCTCATCACATCATGCCCAACACCATGATGTTGTTGTCCGCCTTCGTCACGATGTGCGAAGGCTACCTCGGCATCCTCCCCGCCATGAAGCTGTGGGGACCATTCTTCTATACCAAGTTGGGCACCTCCGTCCGGGAGGTGGCAGCCCAGTGCGGCGCCTTCGTCGCGGTGCACCGTCCGTCTCCAAGGAACGCCTTCCCCTCCATCAAGCTGCCATAGTCGGTCAAGATGTGGCAGCAATCTTACTTCTATGTGGAGAACATTGACCCGGCAGTCGAATTCATCAACCTGTCGGCCTATGAAGCCGGCCCGCCGGCTGAGCCTCAGGCCAACTGAGGCTACAAGCCGAAGCCTATGTCAGCAGACGGCACCGCCGCCATCAACCGACTCCGGGTGCTGACCGAAGCCGTAGGCCTCAAGGCGCCCGACTTGCTGGTCGCCTTCGTCGCGTGCCGGGTTCTCCCGCTCCAAGGCCGGCCTCACTTCATCAATCGGATGAGCGGGCACCGTGACCCGTGCCGGCTGAGTACCAAGGAGATGTCGGTTGCCGAGGTGGCAAACTTGGTGAACGAGATCTCCGACCTCAAGCTGGAGGGGTACTGGCGGTTCGGCAAGCAGCCGTACTCCCGCGCGGACCCACCACCAGCCGTAAGTTCTTCAATCTTTCCCTTCTTCAATGCTTCGTCTTGATTCCGTCTTGCGGTCTTGAACAGTCGGCCTCTTGCCCTTTGAAATAGATCTCCATGTCTGAGGCGACAGCCGCCATCGTGGGGGCGGGTGGCCCCTACGCACCGGACCGAGCTATGAGTGACGTGGACGACCCCGACTTGGGGGCGGCCGCCTTGGAGGACGACGCCACAGGCGGCGTCTATGGAGCCAGCGGCTCCGAGGAAGGAGGCGGCATAGATACTTGGCTCGATGATGATGATGATCATGAAGACGAGTCGCACCCGGCGCGAGGCGTCGGCAAGGCGGACGTGGGCCCTTCCGCCGAGCCGACTGCTCGAGGCCACACGTGAAAGCGCAAATAGGGCGCCGCCTTGTTCGGCAGCGCGCCGAAGAAGGCCAAGAACCCGACTGTCGCGACTAGGCGGAAGGAGGCCGTAGCGAAGGCGGCCAAGTTTCAGAAGTTCCCGAAGGCGCCTCCCATGGTGTTGGGGTAAGTATCTTTTCTTGTGCTTTTCTTCCTTGTCGATTCTTTCTAAACTTCCTTTGCTTTATTTCCTTGACTTAGGGCCACACTCTCTCTTGAGAAGTCGACCACCGATTCCATCATTGGGTCGGCGGAGACCTCGACCACCACCCGGCGAATCGATCCAGCCGCTGACCTCCGGGAGGCGCGGGAGCGAAACACGTGGGAGGTGCGTGTGGAGCAGGAATCCGCCCGCCTGGAGAAGGCGGAGGCAGACAAGGTGGAGGCCGCCGCTTTGACGAAGCTGGCGGAGGCCGAGGCTACTGTCGCGGCGAAGGAGCAGGCCGAAGAAGCCGTGCACCGTCAGTCGGCGTTATTTGTCGTCCCCCTAAACTCCACGCCGCCACCACCAGAGTTCGTGGCGCCGACTGGGGGAGCCGGCGACGAGCACCCGATCATGGAGAGGGATGGCGGCGATGTTGTCATGCCGGACGTGTCCGTGCCTCCGCCACCACCATCTAGAGTGGCGCGAGACGAGCGGCCGGCGAACCCGCCGGTGCCGCCAGCTGGAGACGAGATGATGACGGGCCCGACTCCCGAGGTCCGCACACCATTGCGCCGCCGGTTTGCAAAGGCGGCTTCAGCGCCACGTCCGCTGGAAGTCGGTGCCGCGAGCTCTTCGATCCCGGACGCCGAGGCGTCCAGCGCCGCTCCCGCTGATTGGGTGCGGGGAGGCGGGACGGGCCCTTTGAATCAGGCGATCCTAGACGTCCAGGCCAAGCTCCGGGCTGAGGCCGACGCTCTCAAGCATTGCAACACGGCGTTCTTGGACTCGCGAGCGGCCATCCGGGTATGTTTCTTCTTTATTTCTGATTCTTGTACTTCTCTGTGGGGGCGCGCCAGCGCACCCACTGGGTGTAGTCCCCGAGTTTTGGGCCGGCTGCTGAGCAGGCGGCTCGGAACTTTAATTGGCAAGCTCCGAGTACTAACATTGTCTGATATCTTCACTACAGGATTATCATAACCTCCGCGCGGCCGCCTTCAACTCCAAAGTCCAGGAGCTGAATCAACGGACCACCAACTTGTCGGGAAGCCGGAGTAAGTCTTTGTTTTCTTTCCCCACGGGGGCGCGCTAGCGCACCCGTGGGTTGTAGTCCCCGAGATTCGGGCCGACTGCTGGGCAGTCGGGCCGGATCTCCCCGGCGACTGCTCTTTCTCTTTGTTGATATTGATAACTTTCTTCTCCGCGGGGACACGATAAGCGCCCATGGCTGTAGTCCCGAGATTCGGACCGATCACGAGCAAGAGGGCCGGATCTCCCCAAATGATCGTACTTCTTCTCTGTTGGCTGTTGACGCCTTTTTCTTTCTCCCTTCTTGCAGAGGCCAACACTGCCCTGCAGCAGCAGCTGGGTGAAGCCAACATCGCGCTGCGTGCCAAGGAAGCAGACTGAAGAAGTTGGCCGAGGAGCGTGACCGGCTGACCACGCCACTAGTGGAGCAGGCGGAGCTTCTCAAGAAGGCCCAGAAGGAGGCGGAGGAAAAGGAGGCCGCTCTCCTTGCTGAGTTCGAGACTGAACGCTCCGCCTGGACCGACAAGGAGGCCTTGCTGACTGCCGGCTTTGGAAAAATTGAGGACATGGTCGACAGTGAGCTTCCCTCTTTTGTCTTTCTTCGAGCTGTCGGCTGCTTGATCGAACCAGCTTCTTGTCTCTAACTTTGGCTCTTTTGCTTTCTGTTTGAGCAGACTTCTTCCCTGGTCACTCTGACGCCGCCAACCAGGCCATCGAGGCTGATCGCGAAGAGCGGAGGGCGGAAGGTGCGTAGATTGCTGCCAACGCCCCCCGGACCCTCAGCGAGCAACTCCTCAGTATCCAGGCCCGTCTTCAGCCGGCTCATCAGATGCTGCGCCGTCTTCAGCGCGTCGGGGCATAGGCCATCTTCGCCCTGTGGCCAGACATGCCGGCACCGCGCACTCCAAGTCGAACTGCCGACTGGTTGGAGGTGGCGGCCAACCGTCTTGAGGCCTGGAAGGGCTCCTCGGCTCGGGCTGGAGCACGCCGGGCCTTGGAGTTCGTCAAGGCGTGGTACCCTAGGCTAAATCTAGCCCAGTTGACCACGTTTCGACAGGAGGCCTAGGAGGAGCTGGTGGCGGTGGAGGCTGAGCTTGTCAAGCGGGCGGCGGCGATCGCCGAGTACACCAACACCAACATCTTCATCCCAGAGCTGACCGAGAACGGCGCCGAGGCGCCACCAGAGTGGTTCGGGTTGAACCCGAAGGATGGCGAGGACTCGGCCGAAGTGATCAACTCCAGCGACGAGGGAGAAGACGAGGAGGACGTGGAGAGTGAAGAGGAGGCGCTAGAGGTTGAAGCGGACGGCCAGCCTCAGCTCGACCGCACCTCCAGCAATGAGCCACGCCCGAGCGAGCCGACTGCTGCTGAAGGCGACCAAGCGGAGACTGACCAGCCGGACGCTCCACCAACTGGCACCACCGACTCCACCGTTCCACCAAACCTGTCTGCTGCTCCCTAGGCTGCCAATTTATCTTTGTTTTTACCTGCTTATCAGTCTCGACAAACTTGTTAACTTCGCACAATTCCACCCGCAGGGTGTATTTCAAACATCTGTTGAATGTTGGCCAAAGGCCCTTTGATATGTAAATGTGCTCGCCGAGTTCTATCTTTCCTTGCTTTCTGCTCGTTGGCTTTTTTCCTTTGCCGCCCTCCCTGAGCTGCCGTCTGGCCAGCCAAACAGCCGCTCTGCGGACTGCGGCTGGGTCTAGTACTTGGCTGCTTTCGGAGGCCAAGTACTTAGCCGATTAGAGTTTTTTAGCAAGTTAAGTAGAAGCCGGCAGCCGGCTGCTCAGCAGCCGATCGGCAACGCGGGAAGCCGGCTTGAACTATGTGCATGCTTTGGGTCCTTAGCCATTTTTCATGCGGACACCCTTTCTGCCTTAACTCCTGCCCACCAGACAGTCGCTCTGCGAGCTGCGGCTTTTGGCAGGAGAGGGCTTAAGTGCCAACACATTACTTGTCCGGCTGCAGGAAGCATTACATTGTACAAGGCGGCGAGTCCCCGGGTCGACTGGTCAAACCCGGTGCCAGGCGGACTAATGAAATAACACATTGATAGGCATAATACTTATCACATAGATAAAAGAGGGAAGTCCCCAAGCTCTTCTCGGGGGACCCGGAGTCTTCGTACTTAATACAAAAGTTGGCGTGGTACATACTGCATCAACTGTAAAACCTTCGGAGGAGGTTTGCATTCCATGGTCGCTCCGTCTCTTTGCCGGAGTCGTCTCTTTTGTGTGCTCGAGGCTTCTGAGCATCGATCAGGTAGTAGGAGTCATTGCCCAGCACTTTGCTGATGATGAAGGGGCCTTCCCAAGGTGTCGAGAGCTTGTGCTGACCGGCTGTTCGATGGATCAGCCAGAGCACAAGGTCTCCCTCTTGGAAGGATCTTGGCTTGACCTTCCGGTTGTAGTATCGGCGCAGGCTCTGCTGGTAGATGGCGGACCGGCTGAGTGCCAACAGCCGGCCCTCTTCCAGCAGATCGACGTCGTCTTCTCTTGCTTCTTTTGCCTCCTCTTCGGTGTACATGGTGACTCGAGGGGAGTCGAATCCTATGTCCGTCGGGATGACGGCCTCGGCACCATAGACGGGGAAGAAAGGCGTGAAGCCGGTTGACTTGTTCGGAGTTGTGCGCAGACTCTATAGGATGGCCGGCAGCTCGTTGAGCCAGCAGCCGGCCGGACGCTCCAGAGGCTCGACCAGTCGGGGCTTGATGCCGGACAAAATGTGGCTGTTTGCTCGCTCCACTTGGCCGTTTAACTGCGGATGGGCAACGGATGCTAAGTCCAGTCGGATGCCCTGCGTCGCGCAGAAACGGGCCAAGGCGCCTTTGGCAAAGTTTGTGCCATTGTCGGTGATGATGTTGTGCGGTATGCCATACCGTATGGTGATGTCGGAGATGAAAGTCACGGCAGTCGGACCGTTCAACTTCTTGATTGGTTTTGCTTCTATCCACTTGGTGAACTTGTCCACCATGACAAGTAGATGAGTCATGCCGCCGCGTGCTGTCTTGAATGGTCCCACCATGTCCAGGCCCCAGACGGCAAAGGGCCAGGCAATGGGGATAGTCTTGAGTGCAGAAGCTGGCAGATGTGGCTTTGAGCGGAACTTCTGGCACCCTTTGCATTTCTGGACCAAGTCTTTGGCGTCTTCTATAGCAGTCGGCCAGAAAAAAACCGTGGCGAAAACCTTTGGCAACAAGTGCTCTTGAGGCCGCGTGGTGACCACACTTGCCTTGATGGATATCTTTGAGGATTGCTTGGCCTTTCTCCGGCTCCACGCAGCGCTGGTACACACCAGTGACGTTGCGCCTCACAAGTTCTCTGTTGACAATGGTGTACGCTGCTGCCCGACGTTGCACTTGCCGGGCCGAGATCTCATCAGTCGGCAGCTCTTTGTTCACCGGAAAGTTGAGGATGGGCTGAGCCCATGAAGGTGTTGTTATCTCTTCGACCGTTAGGACTGCAATTTGTACGAGGGCGGTTGGGCCGGGAGGCGGCGGGTTGGAGTCGGCTGCCACTTGCTGAGTTGATGAAGTACCCGGGCCGACTGCTGCAGTCCCCGGGCCGGGTTCTGAAGTCCCCGGTCCGGGTGCGGCTGCTATAGTCCCCGGGCCGCCTGCCGAGGTTCCCGCGCCTGCTGCTTGGGTCCTCAAGTCGGATCCGACTGCTTCAGGAGGAGCCGGCATGAAGATGGAGTCTGATTCTGGTGACGGCTTGACGGACGGCTTGAGGAGGCGTTGCAGGGCGACGCCGGCTGGTATTGCTTGCCGAGTGGAGCCGATCCGTGCCAAGGCATCTACTTGCTCATTGTCATTTCTTGGCACATGGAGGAACTCGCACCCTTCAAAGTATCCACTAAGTTGCTGGACGAGGAAGCGGTAGCTCGCCATATTTGCATCCTTGGCGTCCCAGTCGCCTGACGACTGCTGGACAACCAAGTCGGAATCACCATAGCACAAGATCCGGCGAATGCCGAGTTCCTTGGCAAGCCGGAGCCCGTGAATGAGTGCTTCATATTCAGCAACGTTGTTGGAGGCGGCAAAGTGGATTTGCATCACGTATCTGAGCTTGTCGCCTTTGGGAGAGGTGAGGACGATGCCGGCTCCCAAACCGGTGCGCATCTTGGAACCATCAAAGTGCATCCGCCAATGGGTGGAGTCTAGCGCTGGCTGCAGGTACTGGGTCTCGGCCCAGTCGACAAGGAAGTCGGCCAGTGCTTGTGACCTGATGGCAGTGTGAGGCTGGTAGTAGATGGTGTAGGGGGCCAAATCTATGGCCCATTTGGCCACTCGGCCTGAAGCATCTCGGCTCCCAATGATCTCGGCAAGTGGAGCAGTGCAGACCATAGTGATTGGGTGCTCTTGAAAGTACGGCTTTAGCTTCTTGGCGGCAAAGTGCACGCCGTAGCACATCTTCTGATAGTGGGGGTAGTTCTGCTTGGAGGTGGACAGTACTTCACTCAGGTAATACACCGGCCTCTGGCCGACTTCCTTACGTTCCACAACTATGACTATGCTGACCACCCGGCTGGTGGCAGTGATGTAGAGGAGCATGGGCTCCTTAGGAGTCAGAGCCGCCAGGACAGGCGGAGTGGTCAGCATCTTCTTGAGCTGGAGAAAAGCTTCATCCGCCTTGTCGTTCCACTCGAAAAAAGTGGTCTTCTTCATGAGCTGGTAGAGGGGAAGAGCCTTCTCACCCAGCTGACTGATGAAACGGCTGATGGATGCCAAACAGCCGGTGAATTTTTACACGTCTAGCAGTCGGGTGGGCACCTCCATCTCTCGATGGCCTTGATCTTCACAGGGTTGCACTCTATGTCGCGCTCTGAGACCAGAAAGCCAAGAAGCTGGCCGGCTGGCACTCCAAAGACGCATTTCTCCGGGTTGAGCTTGATCTAAAATCGGCGCAAGTTTTAAAAAGTCTCTTTGAGGTCCTCTAGCAACGTTTCACGCTTCTCCGTCTTCACCACAACATCGTCCACATAGACGTGGGCGTTTCTGACAAGTTTCTTGAGGAGGCACTTCTGCATGCAAGCTGAAATGTGGCGTCGGCATTTCTCAAGCCGAACGTCATGGTCAAGTAGCATAAGGCTTCGAATGGCGTGATGAAGGCGGTCTTTAGCCTGTCGGCCGGGTTTAGCTTGATCTGATGATACCCTGAGTATGCATCCAAAAGACTCAACAGCTCGCATCCGGCTGTGGAGTCAATTACTTGGTCGATTCTTGGCAAAGCAAATGGGTCTTTGGGGCATGCTTTGGTGAGGCTGGTATAATCAATACACATGCGCCACTGCTTATTCTTCTTCAGCACTGGGTTGGCTAACCATTCTGGAAAGAACACCTCCATGATGAAGCCGGCTGCTAGAAGCCGGGCTATCTCTTCTCCAACGACTCTTCTCTTCTCTTCTGACAGGCGGCGCAAGGGCTGCCTGACTGGTGGCATCAGGTCGGACATGTAGCTTGTGCTTGGTGAAATCCGTCGGAACACCCGGCATGTCCTTGGGAGACCATGCAAAGATGTCCTGATTCTCACGGAGGAAATCGACGAGCTCGCTTTCCTATTTGCTGTCAAGGTTCGCACCTATGACAGCGTGCCTCTCCGGGTGCTCCGGGTCCAAAGGTATCTTCTTTGTTTCTTTGGCCGGCTTGAACGAGCCCTCGGCTTCCGACTCCTTAGGGTTGGGTGACATTTCCGGCTGCTTTCCTGCCATTGCCACAACCCGGTCAAGGGGCCGCTTTTCAGCCGCGATCACGAGGAACTCGGCTAGCCGGCTGCTGTCTGCAGCACAGGTGGACGACTTCTTGTACTCCCCTGCTATGGTCAGGATTCCCTTGGAGCTCGGCATATTCATCTTGAGGTAAGCATAGTGGGGGACCGCCATGAACTTGGCCAGAGCAGCTCGGCCAAGCAGCACATGATAGGGGCTCTCAAGGTCCACCACCTCAAACCATACTCGCTCTCGGCGAAAGTGATTTTTGTCTCCGAAGAGGACATATATCTGGGTCTTGCCGATTGGTGAGTAGGAAAAGCCAGGAACTATGCCATGGAATACAGTCCGACTGGGCTGAAGCTGCCTCTGTTTGATTCCTAACTTCTCCATAGTATCTCGGTACAGGATGTTGATGTTGATGTTGCTGCCGCCATCTATCAGGACTCAGGAGAAGCGAGCAGCCCGCCTCTCTGTTGCAAAGGTGGCATCTAAGACCAAAGCATAAGAACTGGGAGAGGGCATCACCTCCGGGTGGTCAGCTCTGCTCAAACTGATAGGCTTCTCAGACCAATGCATGAACTCGGGGGTCTCTGATGCTACTGCATTTACTTCTTGTTGTCGCTGGAATCTGCTGTGCTTGTCGTCGTCCACGCTGGTGAACACGACATAGGCCCCATGCTCTTCAGGGTATTCATCTTGTATTGCGTCGACAGGCCGAGCCGCCGGCTGCTGGGGACGAGGCGGCGGCGGGCCGGTAGGTGGAGGGGGCAGTAGTCCGTCGCCCTTGGCGATCCTGGTGAGCCAGTGGCACTTCCGAGTGGTGTGGTTGGACGGCTTCGCGCCGCTGTGGAACTTGCAGGGTGCATCAAGAGTCTGCTTGTACGAGAAGGCGGGCAACCAGTTAGGCTTGCCGCCCTTATAGCGTTTGGGAGGAGGTTGCCCTTTCGGCTGCTGGTCTTCAACTGTCGCCACCTGCCGGCTTGTGGAAGCCGGCTGCGTGGCCTTGCACTTATGGTCGTTCTGTTGCTGACGCCGACTAGTGTCACCAGCCGGGGTCTGAGGAGCTTGAGGAGCCACTTTGCCAGATGCGTCAACTTGGATCTCCGCCTTCATGGAGGAGTCGGCCGTGGCGTACTTGTCTGCTATGATCAGCAGTTCGTCGAGGGTCGTCGGCTCGTCGCAGAGAAGCTTGTGCTTGAGGAGGGTGCCCTCTCGGCACCTGGCAGTGAAGTACTCGATGTCCTGCACTTCGTGCACGCCCTCGCAAGAATTTCGCAGCTCGGCCCAGCGCGTGAGGTAGTCGCGAGCCGACTCGTTGGGGCCTTGGACGCTTAAGGAGAGCCGGTGAGGCTTGGGCGGCCGCTTGTACGTGCTGGTGAAGTTGTGGATGAAGGCTTCGGTGAAATCAACCTAGATGTTGATGCTGCGGGGCTTCAGGTTGTTCAGCCATGTCCGGGTTGTGCCCTGGAGCATGAGCGGAATGTACTTCATGGCAACACGCTTGTCACCGTTCGCGATGCTGACGGCTGTGGAGTAGTCGACCAGCCAGTCTTCCGGCTTCACGGAGCCGGTGTACTTGGGCGTATCTCTTGGGAGCGTGAACCCTTTGGGGAAGGGGTTATCTCGGATGCGGGGGCCGAAACAAGGCGAACCCAGTTCATCTTCTTATTCTAGCGCCAGGGATCGGTTGAGGCAGTCGATCCGATGGCGGGCATCGTTCTCTCCGGCTCCTTCTCGGCGGCCAAGGCGGTCGCCGAGTGTCGGGTGATCAACAGGAGGCGGGGAGACGCGCCTCTCCCTGCGAGGGGGAGGAGGAGGCGGACAGTCGTCCCGTCGTTCCACTGCTCTTGGGCGGCCGTCTTGGTCGCGCTCGATGGTGATGCGAGTCCGGCTGCGGCTGGCAGCCGGCTCCTTGTCTCTTCTACCGCGGACGCCACCAGTCGGCGTCCGGGATGTCGCGCCTTGGTCTCGGCGAGGAGGCGGGTCGTTGTTTCGTCAGTGGGCGCTTCAGTGCGGCACCCGGACTCTTGCTGCTCAGTAGCCGCGTCAAGGAGCAGCTGGACGCGCTCCGTCATGTGGCGACGCTCGTCGCTCTCGAGCTTTTCTAGCTCATCTGTTGCCGCCTGGGCAGCTCGTATGTTCTCTGCAGGCATGGCGTAGACGGGACGATCTATCCCGAACAGGCTGGCAATGGTCGTGCCACGCTGCCGGACCAGGCCAATGCGGCTAGGCCCGCCAGGAGCCGGCGTGCCACCGACGGCACGGTCCATCTCATGCTGGTAGGCCTCCGAAAGGCGTCTCATGCTGGCCAGCCGGTTGGCGCTCTTGACGAGCTGGACACGGCGTGCCTCCAGCGTCTCGGCGTCGGCGTCTTCCGGGATGGGCGCGGTCAGGTCTTGCATCGCCGCCTGCAACGGATCCTGACCACCTCCGCCAGAGTGCTTGCCGTGGCTGATGACGAGCACCTCCATGACGGTGCTGCCGCCGCTGTCCGCGCGAGGAAGTGGTTTGTCGTAGACCACCACATTGGTGGGGAATGCGTCAAGCGACGCCGTGTCGGAGTCGACAAGCATCGGGTCGGTGGAGCCAATCGACTCTAAGTCCACAGCAGGCTCGCTGGCGACGTGGATCTGATCGAGGAGGCTGACGAGGCGGCTCTCGGGGCCCTCTGTGCCCCCGTCGGATGCGCGCTCGTCGGAGAGGCAGATCTCGCCAACAAGATTGGCGAGGCAGCTGGCCGCACAGGCGACCTCCGCACCGTGCAGCGCGTCGGCACAGACGCCGTCTGGCGTGCCGGGCTGGCAGCGCTCGCCAGGAAGGAACATGGTTCCCGTCCAGAACAGGTCTCCGGGAGACAGTGCACCTCGCCCCACGGTGGGCGCCAAATGTCGGGCCTTGGATGCGACATATGCCAATGGATCGCTTATCATGGTGGGAGCGAGTAGAACGTCTCCAGTGCCTGGAAGCGGGATGAGGCGTAGACACGAACGCCGACGCACTTTACCCAGGTTCGGGGCTCTCCTAAGAGATAACACCCCTAGTCCTGCTCTGCGGGGTCTCCGCATGATCACTAAGGCACTAGTGGATACAGTGGTGCTCCTCGAGCTATATGTTAGAGGTAGAAGAAGGCAAGGACGCTCTCTCCTTCCTCTAGGTATGAGTCTAGTTCTAACAGGTCGGGAACCCTTTGCATGGGTGCCCTGGGGGGTTTATATAGGCCTACCCCCCAGGGGTACAATGGTAATCTGGCCGGGTGTAGGACCCGGCTGTTAGTGTCTCTGGTTGCCGGCTTCTCCGCCAGCAGCTGGGGCCCGCCGCCTGGTAGGGCCCGCCGACTGGTCTGGTACGGAGCCGACAGGCCGCCCCCGCCGCTCGCGGGTCTTGCCGGCTGCTGATTACTGCAGCCGTGATGCTAATGACGCAGGCTTGGTCAAGAGAGCGTGGCTACAGTCCCGCCGCCTGGTGGGAGATCACTGTAGCCACACCGTGTCTCATCTAGTTAATGGTGCGCGGGCCCCGAGGGAGGAGTGGGTCGCCTTCTAGAAGCCGGCCTCCCTCGGGTCCGACTGGTTAGGCTTCCACCGTCTTTCGGGCTCTCGCTGCCGGGTAGGGCCCGCCGCTGCATCGTACCGACGGGCGTTGCCAGGGGACAGGCTCTGCCGCCAAGAGTGATGTCGAGGGTGGTGTCAGGAACCCGATTCCAGGTCACATCGATCTAGCCGGTAACACCTCATATCACTTTGCGGCCTCACGCACGGTATTCCCACGGCTGTCGCCTTACCATGGCCCGGGTCCGTTTATGCCTTTTGGCTCATGTATATGATAGTGTCGCTAGCATCCATATGACAGAGAACCCGGGCCGACATGGCTAGTCATGAACCCAAAGCGGCACTAACCCATGGGGACAGGCATACATGAATCACATCGAGCATGTCGGTCGTGACGTGTGAATCCGGGCTGTAGCACTGGCTAACAGGACTCCGGGAACCCGGGCTGTAGCAGCTAGGCAGGACTCGGATGTCAGCGTGACATTTCCACAAGGGACAGAACCACAGAACGAAGTGAAACACATGCCGCTACCAAGTGTCCCGAGCGGTAGTGTTGGGCTAGCAGGACTCCGGTGAACCGGTCAGCGGACTACTATGGCTCAAGGAAGCACTAGACTACATTTCCCCATAAGAGAGGTTGCCAAGGATAAACAACTAGATTGTCGGATCCCACACATACCAAGCATTTCAAACATATACACAATATGCTGAATATGTGTAAATACAACATGGCATCAGAACATAACTCTACGACTCAAAGTATTTATTCATTAGGCTCCGAGGAGCGAGATATTACAAACATGGTCTCACGACCCAACATTCAGAGCATACAAGTCAAACACATGCGGAAGCTTAACATGTCTGAGTACGCATAACTATAAATGAAAAGGCCGAGAAGCCCGACTATCTACCATATCTGCCGAGGGCACAAGATCGTAGCTGAGGTAACAAGCTAAACGTCAAGTCCATGCGGAACTACTAGCGAGACCGACATCTCTACGCAAAACATAAAATAAGCAAACGTGAGTACAAATGTACTCTAGCAAGACTTGCATCGTAACTAACTACATATGCATCATTATCAACAAAGGGGTGGTGGAGTTTAAGCTGCAGCAAGCCAGCTTTGACTTCGGTGGCTATCCTGAACTACATTTGCAAGTAACTCTTTTGAGGTGGCGCACACGAGTCCACATATTCACCATATCAATACACCACTATGGATCCACTCCGTCTCCCTACGATAATGCCATCCATAGCACTCACGCTTATCTTGCGTATTTTAGAGTATCCACTTTCACTTGTCTATGAACTATGACAGGCAACCCGTAAGTCCTTTATCATGGACATGGCTATTCGAATAGATGATGTTAACCCTGCAGGGTATACTTCTTCACACGCTCTCGCCACTTACCGCCATGTACACGTCATGTATCTCGGCAACCTTCAAGCGGAAGCTTTGGCGAGGGAGTCGGCCACAACCCGACTAACCACACAAGTCTCTAGTCCAGGTTTATCGCCTATTCGGGTTCCATCCGCAAGGAGATCCGGCTGGGGTGTCGCTCACGGCCCCAAACGATGTGTGCAGGGTTCCCAAGCCCACCTCGACGGGTGGTTCTACGCTTGGTACACCGTGCCATGGTGTCTAGTCTGTCCCAAGCCCACCTGTACCGGGTGCCACTTGGTAGACTACTAACACTACCTACAAACACCAGAAACTAGTTGCAACTCCTGGACAGAGATCAAGTTGATTAATAAGCCGAGAGGGGTCGAGTTACCGGAACCCAATGTGTGGTAGTAACTGTTCATGGATCACAAACACAGAACTCAGTTCCTGAGGACGGTTTCAATGAGACAACCCACCATGTACTCCTACATGGCCTCTCACAGCTACCTTTACCAAATCGTGTTCACACACTTAGCTCTCAACAGTAGGACATGTTCACACACCTCCGATTCATCCCCGATGAATCAGATCTGACTCAACTCTAAGCAGTAGCAGGCATGACAAACAAGCATGAATGAGTAGGCACAACAGGGCTCAAACAACTCCTACTCATGCTAGTGGGTTTCATCTATTTACTGTGGAATGATAGGTCATGCAGAGGATAAAGGGGTTCAGCTACCGCAGCAAGTAACAGATGAATCGTTGTTGTCCTATTGCAGTAAAAGAGAGCAGAAGCGAGAGAGTGGGATTATATCAGAATGAACAAGGGGGTTTTGCTTGCCTGGCACTTCTGAAGATAATAAAGTTCTTCATCGGTGTCATCGAACTCATCGTCGGAGGCACGTCTATCGAGAGGGGACAAATACCGCAACAGAGAAGAAACACAATCAATGCAATGCACAATATGATGCATGATCATGACATGGTAAAATGAGTGTGATTTGGCCTAATGCAACTAGCAACACAATTAAGTGTAGTTGGTCTGAACCCAAGGTTCAAATTCAAACTCCACATATGGTTATTTAAATGCCATTCACTTGATTTGACCTAACAGAGAACAAAAGTTGTTCTAACATGCATGAAAATGGTACAGGTGGATAGATTGGATTTTTCTGATCATTTTTCATATATAAATTATCTTATTTGGAGTTACGGTTGAATTTCTATGATTTTTTGAAGTTTGAATCATTTTCTGGAATTTCCTGAATAAATTAAATCCAGAAAATGAATAACTGCGTCAGCACTGCGTCACTGTGACGTCAGCAAGTCAACTGCGGCTGACCTGGTCAAACCTGACTCGCGGGGTCCACGGGTCAGATCATAGTTAACTAAAGAGGTTAATTAGTCACCCTAACTAAAAATTAGTCAGGGTCCGGCCCCACCTGTCATTGACCCATACGGGTCAAATCTGGGTCAACTGGGGGTCAAACCCAGTCAATCCCGCAGGCGTCTATTCGCCGGCGAGGACGAACACGGCGGAGGGGCACGGGATCGTCGCTCCGGCGACCAAATGGGCCGCGGAGACCATCCCCGAGGTGCTGGTGCTCGCGCGCATCCAGGGGTGCAGACGGAAGGCTGCGGGGGCGGCGGAGCTCGCGGCGGCGGCCGGTGTTCGGGCGCGAGTGGGGATGCGGCTGCGGTGTGCGAGGGCGAGAACGGAGAGGGAGAGGAGGAGCAGCAGCTCACAGCGATCTCGATGGGATTGACGGCGAGCTCGGGGACGCGCTGTGGTCAACGGGGCGGCGTTGGGGATCCACGGCGGCCGGCGGTGAAGGAGACGATGATGGCGACGATGGAGGTCGTCCGAAGGTGCGTGGCTCGACGAGGAGGTATAGGGGGTCGCGGCGGAGCTGGGGAGCGTGTCGGGGAGGTGCGGCAGTGGCCGAGGCCACGGTGGCTGTGAACGGCGGCGACGGCGATTTCGGCCGCGAGAGAGGGAGCGAGGGGGAGGAGAGAATGGCACGGGAGAGAGCGAGAGAGGCTTGGGGGGCGCGTGGCGACGTCTGGCGTGAGGAGAGGGAGCCAGGCAGGCAGCTGCGTGCCGGCGTGCACGGCGTCGGGCACCGCTTCCCCTCTGCCTACTAGCAAGAGGAGGAAGACGGCTATGCCTCAGTGGGCTGGGCTGTAAACGGGCGGCCAGAGGCGCCAGGCGGCTGTAGGTAAGCGCCAGGTAAGCTTTTCTGTTTTTATTTTTGTTTTCTATTTTTCTGACATTTGTTCTGATTTAGTAAAATACTAAATCAACTTATTTTATTCTATAAATATTAGTAGGGACTAGTTGGATCACTCCAAAGCCTCTCACCAAAATTCAGAAATATTGGACAATATTTTGTATATATAAAAATATTTATCCAACGCAAATAAATACTGGATTAATTCCAAATGGCCAAAATAAATATTTTTTAGCTCCTGAAAATATTGGTTTGATTTTTACCTCTGACCAATATTTTCAGAGAGCAACATGAACATTTTCTTGGACCTTTTTGGAGAAATTTTTATTTGGGTCATTTCTAAAAATGATTCTGAGGGTTTCACAGGTCCTCATTTCAAATTTAAATGAAATTTAAACATGATGCACACATGACTAGCTAGTCTAGGTCATACCAGAACTAGGGATGTGACAGGTGGAGTGGCAACAGTGCCGCGCCGGGCAGAGATCTCCGCCTGTACGATGCACTGTGGCCACGCCCGGCCCTGGATACGGGGGTGATGGGCTACACTGTAGCCTCACCATGTCTTGTCTTCCTTAATGAGGGCGCGTACTTTGAGGGCGTCGTGGGCCGACTGCTAGAAGTCGGCCTCTCTGGAAGCCGCCCGCAAGGAGTCGGCCCGTCTTGGTGCCGCCTTCTGGAGCTTAGCCGCCTTCTGGCAGCCGGCCATCAGAAGGCGGCGCTTCATCTTGGAGTCCTGAGGGGCGCAGCCGGCTCCGATGTCTTGAAAGGTTCAGGGACTCGGGTTAGGCTACCCGTGGCCCATTACTCCAACAAACCCTCTCACTCGGGGGCTTAGCTACGACCCCGTACTCGCCTAAGTTAAAAACCACTCCGAGTGAAGAGCAACCCTCTCACTCGGGGGCTTAGCTGCGACCCCGTACTCGCCTAAGTTACAAAACACTCTGAATGAAGAGCAACCCTCTCACTCAGAGGCTTAGCTGCGACCCCGTACTCGCCTAAGTTAAAAACCACTCCGAGTGAAGAGCAACCCTCTCACTCGAGGGCTTAGCCGTGACCCCGTACTCGCTTAAATTACAAAACTACTCCGAGTGGAGAGCAATCCTCCCACTCGGAGGCTTAGCTGCGACCCCGTACTAGCCTAAGTTAAAAAACCACTCCACTCCATCTCGATCTGCAAGGATGACGAGGTGCAGGTCATGTGCAGCACCTAGTGCTCATGCCCACGACCCTCTCGTCTGAGCTGCGTCGCAAGCACAATGTACGCTCCATCCTGATCAGCAAGGACGACGAGGTGCAGGTCACGTGCAGCACCTAGTGCTCATGCCCACGGCCCTCTCGACGGAGCTGCGTGACAAGTACAATGTACGCTCCATCTCGATCCGTAAGAACGATGAGGTGCAGGTCGTGTGCAGCACCCAGTGCTCATGTCCACGACCCGCTCGTTGGAGCTGCGTCACAAATACATCATCAATTCCGAGTAAAGAATCAAGCTTCACTCGGAGTTAAGATATTTGATGGTGGTAAAGGCAAAGCAACCATATTCAAAGAAAAACCAAGTTCGGACAAACCAAGTTCAGAACCACGAACGGAAGTACTCGGGCGTCAGGCCCGAAGGAGTTTAACGGTTACAAAATCACTCGGCATTCCGAGGCAAATAAAAGTGAGGCATAAAGTTTGTTCACTCGGCAGGAGGAGGGCTAGCTAGCTCGACAAACTCATTCAGGTCGATTCCATCAGCAATACGAGTGGCAGCATCGATGAAGGTTTCCATGAAGGACTGGAATTGAAGCTTCTTGGTATTTGCGACCTTGATTGCTGCCAGCTTCTCTTCTCCAACTTCTTTGCAGTGGACACGGACCAAAGACAGAGCCACATCCGCACCGCACCGAGCATAGGACTTCTTCCATGCCTGCACTCGGCCGGGGATTTTGTTTAGTCGTGTCATTAGAGACTCGAGGTCATTCTGGAATGTCTCATTCGGCCAGAGCACTGTGTCGATCCGTGATACCGCCACCTTCAGTCGAGCAAGATAATTGGTGACGCTAGCGAGGCGGGACTCCAGTTGCAGCACATTCATCGCAGCTTCGTCCTTGATGGGGGAGTTTATGGGGTCGAGATCAGTCTCAATCCGCCCGGTCTATTCTTCGAAGTTTTGACAGAATTCTGCACACACAGAAAAATGATGAGTCAACAGTTGTATGAAGAGTCGACAGTGGAAAATCAATTGGACAAGAGAAAGTACCTTCAAGCATAAGGAACAGCTTCTTGGCGAGTCCTCCCAGATAAACCTCCAGTTGGTCCCTCTTCCGAGTGAGATCTCCAACTTTGTCGGTCAGAGCCACCTTGTCCTTCTTCATTTGCACGACTTCTTTGTTGGCTTCATTGATGGCAGTCTTCAGTTTGGCGTTTTCTTCTTCTAACTTGTCGACTGAAGCTAGCTTCTTGTCGGCAAGTTCAGTTCTTTCCCGCGTCGTCTTCTGAGCCGCGGCAAGGTCTAGGTCCTTCTGCTCTAGAGCCTGCTTTATTTTGTCTAAAGAAATAACATTCTTCAGACGAGCTTGGAGTTATCTGTTTTCACTACACACATCTGTTCGAGTGGAGTCACTCGGTTCAAAAGGCGAAAAGTAAAGCTGGCAAAGCAAACAGTCGACAAGTTGTTACCTCCCATGGCAGTTGCTTCATCCTTGGCTTTCTGCAAATTCTGCTTGGCCAGCCCCAGATCAAGGTTGAGCTGAATTTGCTTCTTCTCTAGTTCAGCGAACTGAGCCCCGAGTTTACAAGATTTCTGCAATCGACAAATGAGACACATCAGTCGACAGGAACAAAGATCGATCGCTTCTGAGCAATAAGATACAAGTTCGGGTCATTTCGGCAAAAAGAGTTCTAAGACTACTGCCGAATCAAACATTCAATAGTAGTCTCGGGGACTACACCCAGTGGGTGCACTTAGTGTGCCCCCACTGGTTCGACTTTTCAATCGACATGGTCTGTCCAGTCGAGAGAAAAAAAGAAAAAAAAGGCAACACTTATTCTCAGACCACCGTCGACTGCCCGCAGTCGACCGCTGTCTCGAGGACTACACCCAGTGGGTGCACTCAGCGTGCCCCCACTGGTCCGGATCCCACTCAGCACGACCTGTCTAGACCGAGTGGAAGAACTGTAAAGAGACATTTTGATAAAGACCCCGGCCGAATCAAACATTCAATGGCGGCCTCGGGGACTACACCCAGTGGGTGCACTCTGCGTGCCCCCGCTAGTTCAAAGATACACTCGACACGACCTAGTCGACTCAGGTGGAAAAACTATTCAGCAAAAGTTAAAGCAACCAGTGGGTGAACAGATGCAAGATGCAGACTCATGATAGATGCACATTGAAGGTTTCAAAACGCTCATCCACGGACATCTTACGACTAATAAAGTAGCAGTTTTCAAGTACCATATCTAACAGAACAAGCGTCAAGCTAAAGATCAGTCGGAAGTCAACTAACCTGGACGTTGGTCAGGAGAGCTGAGCTGGAATCATAAGCAGCCTGGCTAGCCTCGCGCACCACCTTCATCTGCTCCATCATAAGGCCTGTCTAGCGTATAGCTTCCTTAGCAGCGCTCACCTGGTCCTCTGGGACATGATGGGTGACAAAGAGTGGAGCTGGTGGAATGGTCGAGTCAGCCAAAGGATCTGAAGCATGGAGTCGCACAGATGGGGCAGGGACTTGCGCGATCAACGCCGAAGGACGATCAGTCGACACAGGGACAACAGAAGAAACAGAAGCCCGAGCTGGATCTCCAGATTCTTTGAATCACCGGTTACGTGTCGGTGTCGATTGAGGTACCTTCTTGGCGGGCACCCTCACCTTTCAAGTCCTGCTCTTCCTTCCGTGGTCTTCTGGGGCATATCTTCATCGTCATCTGGAAGTTCAATGACATTTTGAGGCGCTGCAAAAGACTCGACCGTAAGAGTTCGGTCGACCGACAGTTCAATTGACAAAATGAGAGCAAGGTTATAGAGTTGTACCCGCTTTGGAAGTGACCGCTTCCTCAGTCTCCTCATATCTTGGTCCTTGTAAATGTCCATGGAGGTCACAGAAGTAGCAGCGCTGAAAGTTTCGGAAATCACTCGGTCAAGCGAGAGAATGAGTCGACAGAAGCATAGAAGTTTCCCAACGATGCAAAAGCAAAGAGAGAAAGCAAAATACTTACGCAGAAGTGACGGGAACATCCACCTTGATCCTAGGCAAGGTCTTCCGAGGCTTTGAAGGGGCGGTCTTGAGCTGCTTGGCGGCCTTTTCAGTCGGCTGTAGAGACGATGTCCGAGTGCTTTTTTGCACTTGTGCGCTTGGAGATGTTGCCTTGCCATGCCCGCCCGCAGTGTCTTCGGACTGCTTGGATCGACGCTCTGAGAGAGGTGGTGATTCGACTTCCTCACTGCCGCCCGAGTCATCACTGTCATTTTTATGGTCGTCGGGGGACTGCCAGTCGTCGCTCTCGTCAGCACTCTCCGTTCCCTCCTGGACCTGCTCCCTGTTCGGCATAGAGTACATCTTAGTATAAATCTGCAAGGCAAGAAGTTGTACAGACGTCAGTCAGATTCAAGGACAGTCGCAAGTCAGAGTAAAAATACACTCGGAAATAAAGGTCAGACCTTATCTGACTCGTTTTCGGCGTCGAATGGTGCTACCCTCCTGGACCCCCTGGGGTTGTCCTGGTTACCAGTGATGCTCCGCAGCCACTGCTCCACCGTCTCCTTGGTGACTTCCTCTGGGTCGACCCGAGCGGTGTCGTTAGGGCCCGAGTACAACCAAATCGGATGACCGCGAGCTTGAAGAGGTTGGATGCGTCTGCTGAGAAACACTTCTAACAAATCCATGCCAGTCACACCATCACGGACCAGTTAGACTACCCTGTCGACTAACATGGACACCTCTACCTTCTCTTCTAGGGTTACGATCAGCGAGGAGGGTTGGCGGACCCGATCCATGGTGAAGGGAGGAAGACCAGTCGACTGACCAGGAGTCGGAACATCTTGGCAGTAGAACCAGGTCGACTGCCACCCTCTAACTGAATGCGGAAGAGTCATGGGTGAAAAAGTACTCCTATCCCTCGTCTGAATCCCTAAACCCCCGCACATTTGGATCACTTGCGCCTTTTCATCATTCGAATTTGCCTTCTTCACAGACTGAGAGCGGCAAGTAAAGATGTGCTTGAACAAACCCCAATGCGGTCGACAGCCCAAGAAGTTTTCACACAGAGAGACGTATGCAGCGAGGTATGTGATTGTGTTGGGGGAGAAGTGATGAAGTTGGGCACCAAAGAAGTTCAAGAAACCCCGGAAGAAAGGATGTGGAGGTAGAGTGAAACCCCGGTCGACATGGATGGCAAGGAGAACGCACTCACCCTCTTGCGGTCAAGGCTCGGTCTCATTCCCTGGCAGCCTCCAAGACCCGTGGGCGATCAAGCCTCCGCCGGCCAGATCCTCCAGATCTTCCTTTTGGATCATAGACCAAATCCAGTCCCCCTAGATCCAGCCAGGCGGCAGACCGGACCTCGACGATGACCCTCCCCCCCCCCCCCCCCGACTCGTCTTCTTTCCCTTCGCCGTCATCGTCGCCTTCTTCGCGTGCTCCAGGGCCGCCGTCTTGTCCTTTCCCATCACGGCAGACTACGCACGGGCGGGGCGGTGGCGTCGAGAGTGGAGGCGGGCTTGGTGGAGAAGCAAAGGAAGAAGAAGGGGAATAAGGCGCATTGTGCAAAAACATCGGCTTCGACGCCTTTTATGGGCCTGCTTCCGAGTGGCTAACTCGTGGGCCCAAGTGATCCTGTCAAATCCTGCCACTGTCGCGCGCTAGATACGTGGTGAAAAAGGTGGCGCAAGAATCGAGGCGCCTCTGTCTATCCACTCCGTTTACTGCGGCGCGCTCCGTCCCACGCGCTTCCCCGAAATTTCGAATCCCATGAGATCCGGGAGCCGCAGAATAATCAATCGCGCCGAAGATTTCGTACCATATCAACACTCGAAGATTATTAGTTGAGTTCACTCGACGACCTCTGAATCGATTGAGGCGACTGAAAAAAGATCGAAGCTTCAACATGATTCGCTAACTCAGATGAAATACCTCTGAAGTATGGAATCGAGTCGGGGTCAACTTCAGTTCTTTCTTCACTCAGACCTCAATCCATTGGGGGGCTAATGACGATGAAATGTACCTAGGGTAGGGTCATAGGCCCGACCTGGACACCCTACCCAAGGACACTGCCCTAGAGTCAAAGACATTCAAAGCACAAGAAGAGAAACCGACTGAGTTCATCGAGGAGTGCAATCCACTCGACCTTCAACCTCACTCGGATGCCCCAATTCCATTCGACCAAGATGAAGTCACTCGACGATGCAAGAAACCACTCAGAGTATAGAAGACCTAACGTCACTCGGGATGGCAACGGTCAGGCATTCACTCTGTAGTGTTAAAGATCATTTATACCTCTTTATTATTGGCGTTACCAGTAATGCCCTACCTTAATGTACATTGAACCCTTTGTAACATGGGTTGGCTGGGGTCCTGGCGCACTCTATATAAGCCACCCCCTCCACTGGCACAAGGGTTTGCACCCCCTGTAACTTTCATGCATAATCCAGTCGACCAAACCTCCGGGCACCGAGACGTAGGGCTGTTACTTCCTCCGAGAAGGGCCTGAACTCATAAACCTTGCGTGCACAATCTCACCGTAGCTAGGATCTTGCCTCCTCCTACGTACCCCCTATTCTACTGTCAGACTTACTCCCACGACAGGCCGCCCATGAGGGAATGCCAACGGTGGTGCTCAGCTTGTGGGAGTTGGAGTGCATCGTGGGTATTTTATCTTTTCCTTGAGGCGGTTATATTTTCCTATAAGTTTGTTGCTTTACGCGCAAGTCAGATGCAGCGCACACTAGCCCACGTCCCCCTTCGCTTTGCAAGTCTTGCACCAGAGGGCACTTTGCCCATTCCCGCTGGCGATGTTCTTGTCTCGTTCGACTTCATTGATAGTTTCTCCAATCGTTGGTGTTTCATTTGTTTCATCCACCTCCATGTTCTTGGCTTCGTCGGCCGACTGAGATTCGGGCATGGCCTCACTTTTGCTTATTGCCAAGGCGGCGCCAACTGCGGTGGTTTGCCACCCCGAGCCACGACAGCCACACTGCTGCATGCATCGCACTCCAACGTGCCTCCTGGACAAAGCACGCACACCTAGAAGCGCCTTGGAGCATCCAGTCGACGAGCACTAAATGTCGCCACCGCCACGCCATTGATTCCGATCAGGCGGGCCTAAGTTTGATCCCCTATTTGTTCTATGTTTGTGTATGTTCTTTGTGTGCTGTTATTTCCTTCTTCATTGGGGTTTTTGTTTGCATTCTTTGGTTTAATTTTTCTCCAGCACTTTTCATCCATTCCGCCCTCAACGTTGCTTCGTTTATGCGCATGTGGGGATGGACTGAGCGCCAGACGATGTCGGACACGATGGGTGAACCTACGTGCGAGGTTACCGATCAAACATCCACTGTCGCGTCACTGGGCATGCACTAGCAGATAAGACAGGAAGGGCAAGGCGCTGCCCTGGATACAGAGCACGGAATTGTCCAGCACATGGCGACAAGAAGCGAGTAGACATTCCAAAACACATCATCCGGCCAAGGGCCGCAACGGCTATGTGCTTATGGGCATGTCTGTGCAAGTGTTAGGTTCGTGCATGCGCATTGATGTGGTCATGGGTATATATTTGGTAATGTTTGAGCACTTGCCAAGCAAGGGGAATTGAAAGTGAGGAGTCAATGCATCGGCCGCCCTCAACCACTTTGAGATGCACGACGTGCGCCTTCGACTAATGTACCGCAGTGCCCCAAACCGCACCAACCCGTGCAACATGGCACATGAATCCAACCAGAGCCCCCTCTCCATCAAAACATCACTGCCACGCCAACCGCGGGAGTCAACGACGTGTTCGCGCTCGTCGATCAGCACCAGCTATCGCCCCTCCCCTCCTCGGAGCAGCAACCTTGGCCAAAGAATCTGTAAACTCGCCGTGTGAAGGTTGGGAGCTAACACACAGGCAAGATGTGTGTCATAAGCCATCTTCATCTTCTATATAACAAGATAAGGAGTCCTCACCCGTACGGGAATATGATAGAAGGGCATAATAAAAATGAGGATATTGCTAAGGGGAGACTGCACTAAAGCAAGCCTACCAACAGTGCTAAGCATTTTCTGTTGCCAATAAGCACACGTCGTTTTAATTTATTTTGTCTTCAAACGGTTTCCAATCTTTATGTTTAATACTTACTTTTTCAAGTGGGATACCCAAATATTTCATAGGTAAATCGCCCACTTGACAAGTAAAAATCTCTCTATTAACTATCTCTCTTCTCTCTCTCTGTGTGTGTGTGTGTGTGTGTGTCTATGTGCGTGTAGCTTCACCAAAGGGGAAAATTCACACTTGAGGAAGTTAATTTTGAAACCAGACATTTGTTCAAAAGCACATAATGATCTTAAGATTTTAAGCACTAGAAATATCACCATGCATGAAGAAAATTGTGTCATTTGCATACTGCAACATATTCACCCCTCCTCTGGTTTTCTCTAGCACCCCCTAACAAACCCAATATTTTTTGCATTATCCATATTAATAGCAGGGCATATGCTTCTAAATCGAAAATTAAAGGGGACATGGAATCTTCATGTCTTAATCCTTTAATAAAAGTATTAAAATAAGGACTTACATAGTCATTAACTTCTATTCCAACATGGTCCCAATAATCCAGTCATTTCATCTATCTAGGAATCCTATCAAGGAGAGTATCTTAGGAACAAAAGACCATCTGATTTTATCATATGCTTTCTCCAAGTCAACTTTGAAAAGAATAGTACTTTGTTTTTTTAACATGCATAGTATCAGTAGCCTCACGCAAAATTATGTCATCTTTCATAATATACATGTCTTTAGTGGGGTGGGGGGGGATCGAACAGCCCACCACCTCACTAAGTTTGTTTATGAGAATCTTAGTGGAAATTTTATAAGTTTATAACTAACATTAAGTAAACATATAAGTCTTCATATTTCCTTGGCTTCTTTTGTTTTAGGGACTAAAGTAATAATGTCATAATTCAGCCTAACAATGTTGATATTATCTCTATGGAAATCATCAAGCATCCATTTTATCAAACTCTAGAATTTCTGGTAAAACTCTATGAGAAAATCATCAGCCTATTATGTTCCATAGAAAATGCAGCTTTACATAATTCTTCCATTGTCTCTAATAAGCTTGTCAACATCCTGAGCTGAAATTCTATCAGCCAAGTGAGTAGTACTATCAAAATGAGCATAAAATGAGAGTTCACATGGGGGAAATGAAGAATATCTCATATGCAGATTAACTTCTCAAATATCAGAATTACTCTTAATTAAGAGCGAATAAAGAGTTAGTGCCAATCACACAACACTATCAGTGTTTCTTCAACGAATTCTAACAAAAGAATCGATCACTACCGCTTCTTCCTCCTGTTCACCGCCGCTCGCCCATCTCTACGTGCGGATTAGGATGTCCGAATTTAGAAGCGAAACAGAGCAATGTAGTATGTACATACACTCTGCTTCTTCCTCCTCCTGTTCACCGCCGGCCGCCCATCTCTACGTGCGGATTAGGATGTCCTCGAGGGAGATGTCGAGGGAGAGCTGCTGGTGGAGTGACCCGGCGGGGCTGGGCGACGGCGTGGGCGTGGTCTCGGCGCGGCACATCGGGCAGCTGGTGTTGCCGGCGCGGAGCCAGGTGTCGATGCAGTCCGCGTGGAAGTAGTGCAGACACTCCGGCAGCACCCTCACCGCTTCGCCGTCCGCGAAGTCCGCAAGGCACACCGGGCACGTCGGCTCGCTCCACTCCTCGTCCTTCCGGTACCGGCACACCACCGGCTTCGCCACCAGCTGCACCCGCGACGACGAGCTCAGGTCGCCCACGCTCTCTTCCGGCTGCTGTTCTTGCTGCCGCGCCGTGACACCTCGCCGTCGGCTGCGCCTGCGGATCCTCTCGCCGTTGCAGCAGCTGACGAGGATGCAGTGGTGCAGAAGGAGCACCAAGGCCACGGACATCACCACCAGGAGGCCGATGAACACCGGCGACCTGTACGTGGACGAGCTCATGTTGAACCACTTCATGTGATGTGTGTACCTACGTACTACCTAGGCTAGGCTAGGAAGCTCCGATCGAGGTGGAATGAGCCATGGATGGAACATTAATTGGTCGACAGATGCAAGCTACCGGACAACCCGAGAGCGACGATGGTTACGAAGCTGCATCGTCGATAGTCGATGCGCGTCGCTGATGCCACTGATGGCGACCTGCATCTGTTCCCTTGTGCTTGGAAGCTAGTAGAAACAACACAAACTAAGCCTGCTACTGTTTATTTTCCTTGTTTTTTGTTGCTAAACATGGCGAGATCAATCAGACCGGGTCAAGTGCTCAAGATCAGTCCAAGCGGAAGATGAATAGTTAACATATTATTCGGTTGAATCTGGCTTAGCGAATCAGCAATCAATCGCTAAGCTTATTATATAACCGGCATCGTGAGTGACACACAGCCGGTCTAGCTAGCCTAGTGTGTGGTAGCAAGTGACTAGTAGGAAGAATCGGGGCAGAAGACGATCTTGAGCTCGCGGGGCTGGATGCAGCGCTGCGGCGTGGCCTCCACGTCCGTCGGCGTCGTCCGAGTGTCCGGGCACCTCTCCTTGAAGAAGTGCCCCTGTCCCTGGGCCCTGCACCCGCCGGCGGGGGCCCTGGCGTCGCGTGGGCAGTCCACGTCCAGGTCCACCGCGCAGCCGAGGGACGGGCACTGCCGGCCCTGCTCGAACCCGTGCGGCGTCACCATCACCGGCAGGTTGAACCCGTCCACCAGGCTCACGCTGTACTCCGCCAGCCCGCCGGACCCGTGCACGCTCACCTGCGCCACCGTCACCGGCGCCGGCGGCATGCCCGTGTCGCACCTGGTCACCGCCGCCGGCGAGGAGGAGGACGGGGAGGAGGAGTCGTAGTCATCGCTGCTGCTGCAGCCGGTGCGCGCCACGACGCGGCCGGACCACGCGCCGGAAGGGAACGCCAGGGTGACGAGCCCCTCTCCGCCCCCGTCGAGGCGGCTGGCGGCGTCGTCCAGGTCGGGGATGGCGGGGAGGCCGATGTTCGGAGTGATGAGCGGCCACACGGGGTACGCGCACAGGTTGTGGAGGGTGAGGTTCGTCGCCGTGTCCTGGGAGGTCGCCGCCATGGGAGTGAGCACGGCGAGCGCCAAGATGAGAAATGCCTTGGATGTGGGCATGGCGCACTGCTGAAGCGAAGGGGTCACAACCCAAGTACTGATGTTGATCATAGCTTCATGGAGTATATAAGAGAGGTAAAATTGTGGTGGTTAGGTGGCAACAAACGCATGCATGCATGCACGGTTGCGTGTAAGGAAGCATGCATCCATCGGCAGAGATGGCGCCTCCAACTAACTTAGTTTCTCATGCTTTGGATGGACAGTGGAAATCAAACTAATTGCTTATGCTCTTGATCAACCACAAACCTGTCACATATGTATTTACATTTGAACACCAACTGTATACCTAGTTTTTGTCCCCAAAAAAAAAGCCCCCGAAATATCTAGTTGCCAAATTTGGCGTGGGTTCACCTTTCATAGCCTGAATCCGACATAAACATCGGTGAATGTGAATATGACGGCAAGTTGTCATAGCAAGTACTCCCTCTGTTCACTATTATAACATGTTCTAACTTCTTTTTATATTGAATGAACATACAGACACATTTTAGTGTGTTTACTCATTTCAGTATCCATATTCAAAACACCTTATAATAGTGGACAGAGGGAGTATCAAATAGCATGAACCTGAAATTAATAGACATTTGGAGGAGGGAGAGAGAGAGAGAGAGAGATGGTAAAAGACTCGCATAACCCCGATGACAAGAAATCATCAACGAAACGGAAGTAATTTTAAAAAATTGGCAGCAATACAAGAAGCAAAGGTAAGCACATATGCAAGTGGGCTAACAACTATGGAAGAAATAGAATATGGAAACAATGACATGTTGGAAAGACCTCTCTGTACAAAGTACAGGTATGGAGACGTCAAATGATGTGGACTAACACCACTGAAAACATTAACAAATGCTATAAACAACAAACCAGGAAAAATTATTGGTCCGTGAAAATGAGACAATTAAACCTATCCAAACCCATGACATCATAAAAACATGAAAAGGTGGCTAAAATCCATGAAAACAATAGCAAACGGTGATAGAGAAGAAAAAACAGTGAGGTCAGTAAAGGTGCAACAGAAAACAATTGTGGGCTAATACAATGATGGAAGTTATTGAGAGCAAGGATGTGGGAGAGAAATATTCCCGCGCCCTAAAACATGATGACAAAATCCCCGTAAGAAAACATACAGGAAATGACATGGGCTAACACGTATGACAACTCAAAAATTAAGGAATAGCGAAAAACATCTCCAGAGAACAGACACAGAATGTCTCGAAAAACATGAAAATGTGAGGCTTTGAGCACAATAACAAAGAAAGAACGGAACACAGGAAACCCTCTATGGGCTCGATGTTTTTGCATGTTGTCATTGAATAAACATTTGTATGACTTTCACATGGTGCAATCAAGTCTTGGGCATTCTTTGATTTGCAGGATTCCATAAACATGGGAATAGGTAAAACATAAGGGCTCTTTTGCTTCACCGGATTCTAAAAACAAGAGAATATGAAAAACACAGGAATATGATAGGAATGCACGCGCAAAACACATGATTGCTCAACACAGGAATTCTGTCAATTTTGGTGTTTGGTTCACATGAATTAAAAAACACAAGAATTTTAATGAACATGGTCAAATCAAAGTCCAATCACATGAAATTGTTTAGTTAGAATGCTATTATGCCACTAAGGATCTTTTTCTCGTTCTTCGTGCATAGAAATTTGAAAAGAGGTCCAAGATGCGTTTTTCCTTTGAAACTGAGATCAAAGGAAAATTTCCTCCACTTTTCCTTCAAACCAAAGGAGCCCTAAGATTGTCATGCCATGACTATTTGAATCCTACAAGATTTTGGTTTGTTTGATATCATCCACATGAAAAATAAAGATTCTTACCAAGAGGTTTGCATGGATGCCAAAGTTCCTATGAAACTTAGTATGAATGAATCCTTAGGGAAAAAAATCATGTAGGATTCAATCCTATGAATCAAATGACCATCCATTCCAATCATTTAAAATTTCTTTGAAAATCTTTTGAATCAAAGAGGCCCTTAGGCCTTCTTTGGTTCATAGGATAGAAAAATCATAAAAAATACGAAAGTCATAGAAAATAAGATGACATGTACCTCATTTCCTACAGAAAAAGAGATGTCACTTGGTTTATAGCATAGAAAATTTTCCATTAGGTCTAAGCTAGTATTTTCTTCCCCTTGAAATGTGAAGGATAGGAACCAATCTTACATAGGAATAGAAATCCATTCCTAAAAACTAAAGGACTCAGAAAATTTTCCTTCAAAAATCCTACCCTACAGATTTCCTACAAACTAAAGGATGCCTTAAAGTACGATTCAAGATGGGCAACATTGTAAATTTGTAATCACAATTTTTTTTCTTTGTAATCTGACGTTTTCCCTATGAAACTGTAATCAAACGAATCAAAGAGCCATACAAATTTCTCTTGCTTGTAAACTACTCCCTCGGTTCACAAATATAAGATGTTCTAACTTTTTCTAAATCAGATGTGTCTATGTTCTAACTTTTTTCTAAATCAGATGTATAGACATGTTTTATTGTGTTTGTTTACTCATTTCAGTCCACATGTAATATATATTCAAATATTCAAACCATCTTATATTTGTGAACGGAGGGAATATGTTTGATGCTGCTTCCAAACGCCTGCCGAAAGGGACAGTTGATAGTCGATCTTGTAAAGAGTAATATTCATTGAGCACCAACAAGATGATAAAAAAATCAAATGAGCCAGATCGAATTGGCATGGACTACGGCTCTAGATTACAACCTGAGTTTCATCAGTCAAGATTGGCCAAAACTCTGCAAAACTATGCAGCCAAAGCCTAAGCTGCAAGCCTGCAACGGACGGAATCAACAGCAGCACCTACATTCAATTCTTCATCGAGCTCTTCTGTCAACTGCTGTTCAAGTGCTCGGACAGTTTGTCTCTCATCCTGACAGCCTTCTCATCTGATAACTGGCACACTTGCTGCCTGTAATTAGCGTCATGATCGTCTGATATATGAGCGTCGTCCATGGCTGCATCCTCCTCCATGTCTATCACTATGTTATGCAACAGACAGCACACATGGATTATCCGAGGCAGCTTATGCTTGTCGGGGCGCCACATCTCTCCCTGCAGGAACTTCCATGTGTCCTTGAACCTCGCCAGCGCCTTCAGCGCGACTGTTCTGGCTGCAGAGTGTCTCCTATTGAATTCCACTTTCAATTCTGAGAGGTCATTCTCCTGGTAAGGAGTGAACAGCCACGGGAGAAGAGGGTACCCTGCATCACCAATTACGTATTCCCCAACTTCTGACCCGTCTGATACCGTCAGTTTGCTGCCATTCAACCGTGCACCTTTCTCGCACAGCCTGAAGAGACCAGAGCTGTGTAAAATACTCGACTCTTTCATGCTACCTGGCCAACCGGTTACAATGTCTGTGAACCTCATATCAGGATCAATGACAGCCTGCAATACCATGCTGTAATTCTTCTCGTGGTCTAGCCACACCTTGCAGTTTGGTTCAGCTGAAGAGAGACACATAATGATGTGAGTTGTGTCTACTACACCACAGCAGTTTGGCAAACCGTGGATCTTCTCAAACTTGGATTTGATCATCGCCATCTCATCCGAGTCTGGCCAGCGTAAGTGGTGGCCTGCTCGTGCCTCCACAGCTTCAACAAATCTCCAAGTTATCAGAGAGACAGTCGAGTGGTTCACACCAACAGAGGTTCCTACGGTCACCAGCGACCCACCAGAGTTCAACCTTCTCAGAGCAACAGCTACTCGATCTTCTAAAGACAGCACCGTCCCATCGATAAAGGTGTAGCTGCTAGCCCTTACCATCATATCATCTTTTACCAAGCTGCAAACATAGTTGAAAGTTTTTCTGGGCATTTTGAAGAGAGACTCAAATCTGTGTGCGTCCTCCGCAGAGGATAAGGTTCCTGAGAAGAAAATGTAGAACTGGTTACAAAACCCAGAACTTACTATTACGATAGTGTTAAAATAGACTCCATCAATAGCATATGGATTCATAATTAAATGCTGTTCTATATATTCAATAAACTTGCACATTAAGCTTTTTGTCAGGTGGAGATCAAATCAAGATATAGCCATTACACAGCCCATACAACTAATATTATTTTTTTGGCAAGGGCTATACAACTAGTACTTGCTAAAACTAAAGTTTCACGTTCAGTACCAGCGTAAAAATGGAAGTCACAAACTTGCTCCACTTCAACAAGCACTATATGTCAGCCATGTCACGTTGACGATTCTATATTGCACAAAATGCATCATATACCAGTAGTAACTTGAATGAAACATCAAGTTGCTACTTGAACTTGTTTGCAGTAAACTAAAAAAATTCAGGAAAAGAATGTTTGATCTCTAAAAGATAGCCCAGAAATAAGTTTTGGGGGTTGCCGGTGTTTAGTTAGGAGTCGTCTCCTTCCAAAGATAGTCAGAAATAGCAAAGAGCCTCCCTGTGGAGAATGCCCTTCATGCCATATTTTACTTCACTTAGTTAGGAAATGAGAATTATTGTACCTTCTAAGAAAATATGTGCGACAACACAAGTGCCCAGGAAACAATTAAACAAATGCAATGTCCTATCATCTAAAATGAGTTAAAAGCTACTCCCTCCTGTCGGTTATGTAAGCCCGCCTCGTACTTTGGATCAATTTTTTACCATGAATTTGATTAGCAAAATATAAGTTGTATGCTACAAAAAGTGAACTATTGCTCTCGTATTCAGAAAAAGATTCCAATGATGTATTTTTTGGGTACATATAATTCATAATTTCTTAGTTAAATTTATGGTAAAAGTTAGACCCAAAATAAAAAGTTCATTTGACAGTGATACCCAATAGTAGGAGCTTTTCCGTAGAGCAAATAAATGAATTCACATGGACTCTTGTTCACAATATGTTGTGCTGTTAAACGGGCTCTGAATTGATGGAATATGAAGCAAGATTCTCAATCAGCTTGGATGGAGAACATTGAGGCACTGACTAGAATACGTAATGAAATGAACTATCAGTTGCACTAAAAGTGTACCAAATTCGTTAGACGACCCCACATCAGATGACTGCCCAGTAATCAGTAATCAGAACACAGGTCAACAACTGAAAGCTGAGTTTGCGCAACCGATGACCCATTCTAAAATCAGACCTAAAACTTTAGCATCGCCGTTGGACTACCACGATGCGATATCGGTGCTCAACATGACACCCTGCTCAGCAACTACTGAGCCAGTGGCATTGTTCCAACCTGTGCAGTACCATCGCATTTATCACGAGTAGCTTCTCACAAGATCGACAGACCACAAGATTAGCCCCAAGAATTTAAGCCCGAGACATAATTAGATCTAAGTAACATGACAAAAAAAGAAAACAAATGCTCGCGAGGCACAGAATCTGCACAAACAAATCTCGTCTAGACGTACGGCCGCGAGCACCGAAGAGGGACGCACCAGCCATCCGCATGCAGAAGCCGTCCCACCAGTCGCCGCCAGGCGCACCCTGCCCCGCCGCCGCGGCCGCCATTGCGGCCTTCTTCTCCGCCGCCGCCTTCTTGCGGCGCTTGGCCCCGCGAAGCGGCGCCATGACGAACACGGAGTCTCGGACCGGATGAATCAGGAAGAGCGAGTAATCTGATGGGACCTGGTGAAATCAAGAACCAGCGGTGGGGTGGACACGGGGGGAACAGCGCAGCGGGTGTCACGACTGCGTCAGCGGCGAGGTGGCGGCGGCGGGGCCCGCGCAGTCGCTCGGCATGCAGAGGGCATGGGGAGTTGCTGGGGACGACGAGCGTGTACGGTATGGCTTCGTGAGGGAAGCAAGGGGCAACGCAAGGAAGGGGACGCCGGGGGAGGAAGAGGAGAGGGAGATGGCTAGATGGGAGAGACAGCTTTGAGTATTTGTGCATCCGTATGTGTGTCTTTTTTCTTTCTTTTTTTGCGGTGTCTTTGATGTCACCGGGAAAAGAAACAAGGTGCGTATGACTATGCATTATGAATGTTTAATTAGAGTGTGTTTGTGTATGCTGTGGGGGGTGTACATTTCCATGATCATAGCCGGAGGAGCGGAACAGTTTCTTTCTTTATAAATGGAAACAAGATAGGTGTTCTGTATTTTCAAGTATAAGTAAATAATGGATATGACGGTTATCTATGAAAAGCTAGTCGGTTTATGATACACAGGTTTGTGATTATGAGTCAATGAGTGTAACTAAAGAGTAGTTTTATGAACGTGTTAAATGAGTTTCCGTGAAGAACAAGAGAAAGAGGAAAAAAGGTTTCTGTGCAATTAAGCTTGACATGCACGAGACGTATGACTGTGTTAGGTTTTCTTGGAGAACATGATGATTAAGATGGGGTTTGACATGGCATGGGTAAAATTGATGATGGCTTGTCGATCGGTTATATACACGATAAGGGTCAATGATCATGAAAGGGAAGGGTTATTTTCTTCTACGAAGGGCTTCGACAAGGGGATCCCCTCTCCCTTTATTTAGTATTATTGTACGCAATGAAAGTTGGTGGCACAGATGATATCAGAGCGGGTAAAAAATGCACCGTCAATTTCACCCATTGTTTTGCCGATGATTCTCTAATTCTCATGAAAACTTATTTGAGTAAAGCCACTTCGCCACAAGAAGCTCTGGATAGGTATTGTATAAATTTGGGGCAATTGGTGACTGTGAAGAAATCAAACTTTTTTCTAGCACTAATATCAATGTGGGTTTGAAAGCGGGGATTTGTAGAATTCTTAATATTAACACTAAGGTACTCTCTAATAAATATCTTGGTTTATAGATGTTAGTTGAAGCTAACCGGAGTGATTGCTTCAGGCACTTCATAGAGATAATTTCCATGAGATTGCAGGGTGGAAAGAGAAATGTTGTCAATTGGAGGAAAGGAAATTTCAATTAAAGGTGTTGCACAATCAATTTCAGTTTTGGCATGTCGGTTTTCAAGTTACCTAAAGGAGTTTGTAAGGAAAATGACGGATGCAATCTCTAAGTTTTGGTGAGTATGTTGTGATCAAGGAAAGAAAATGCATTGGTCTGCCTAGTGGAAGCTTGCCTACCCAAGAGTGAAGGTGGTATGGGCTTTCACGTTTTCTATTCTTCAAATTTAGTTATGCATGCAAAGCAAGTTCGGCGTATGCTAGATTCACTAGACTCATTGTTTGCTTGTGTTTTCTATGCCAAGTACTATACAGATGGTAGCCTTCTTAATATTGGACCAAATATGATTTCTTCTTTCATGCGGCTAAATATTGTTGCTAGAACCCAAGCATTCGGGAGGGGGAGGGGCATTTTTCAAGTTGGTAATGGAGAAAATATAAATATAAAGGAAGATACATTGATTCCTTCAAGCTCCACTCGTAAAGTGATTACTAGCAGCGATTTGATTGACCCAACTATGGAACATGGGATCTTATATAGTCAACCCAATCTTTCTACTAATTGGAGCATGGTGTATACTACATATTCTACTCAATGTAAATGCCTTTGAAGATTTCATGGCATGGCACTATACTGAAACTAGAATTTCACGGCCTGTACAACATACCATAGAGAAAGGGAACACCAATTCAACGGAGGTATCCCTAGGGCGACTGGACAAGGAACATCTCACACCAATCCAGTGTGGAGCCTTTTTTGAAACTGAGCATACGAAGCAAAATAAAGATATTTGGGTGAAGGGAATTTCGTGGCCTTCTTCCACTGAATCAATCTTATGCAACCTCTACGTTGGATTGGATGGACAATGTCCAATTTTTCATCAAGTGATGGAGGACACAATGTATCTTTGCTTTCAATGCATACCGACGATAGAAATGTGGAATGCCATTCGCTTACATGCGGTTACTATGGTGGAAAGGTCAATACACAAATCACCAAAGTAGCAACTCCCATGTTTTCAACATCTACGAGTCCGGGAGTGTTGGAGATGATTTCAATAGATCCCTTGGTTGGTTATCCCAGTGTAGTGATTAGGTCGGGGGGGGGGGGGGCAATGAGGCGAGTTTACCCAGGTTCAGGCCCTCTGATAGAGGTAAAACCCTACTCATGTTATGTGTATACTAGATCATCCATTGTGCGTGTTGTTGCACACGTCTATTTGTAATAATGAAAGGTATTTCATGACGCAAAACATGTGGAGGCATTAAAGCAATAGTAATATGGCATGTGATACGCCTCCAACGTATCTATAATTTTTTATTGTTCCATGCTATTATATTATCCATCTTGGATGTTTTATAATATGCTATTTTATATCATTTTTTGGGACTAACCTATTAACCCAGTGCCCAGTGTCAGTTGCTGTTTTTCCTTGTTTTTGTCTTTTACAGAAAATTAATACCAAATATAGTCCAAACGGAGCGAAACTTTTTGAGGATTTTTCTTGGACCAGAAGACAACCACGAAGCTTTGGGAGGAGGCCAGGAGAGCCACGAGTGGGCCACAAACTCACAGGACGCGCCCTAGGGGGGCGCCCTGCAAGCTTGTGGGCCCTCCATAGCCCCCTAACCCTAATTCCAGCTCTATAAATACCCAAATATTCCCCCTACACCAGGGGGCACACCAAAAATACGTTTTCGCCGCTGCAAGCTTCTATTCTCGTGAGATCCCATCTCGGGGTCTTTTCTGGCACTCTGCTGAAGGGGGATTCGATCACGGAGGGCCTCTACACCAACCTTGCTTCCCTTCCGATGATGCGTGAGTAGTTTACCACAGACCTAAGGGTCCATAGCTAGTAGCTAGATGGCTTCTTCTCTCTCTTTGATCTTCAATACAATGTTCTCCTCGATGTTCTTGGGGATCTATTCGATGTAATCTTCTTTTGCGGTGTGTTTGTTGAGATCCGATGAATTATGGATTTATGATCAAATTATCTATGAATATTATTTTGAGTCTTCTCTGAAATCTTTTATGCATGATTAAGATAGATTTGTATTTCTATCCGATCTATTGATTTGGTTTGGCCAACAAGATTGATCTATCTTGCAATGGGAGAGGTGCTTTGTTTTGGGTTCAATCTTGCGGTGCCCTCACCGAGTGACAGTAGGGGTAGCGAGGCACGTATTGTATTGTTGCCATTAAGGATAAAAAGATGGGGTTTTTACCATATTGTTTGGATCTATCCCTCTACATCATGTCATCTTGCTTAAGGCGTTACTCCGTTCTTGTTAACTTAATACACTAGATGCATGCTGGATAGCGGTCAATGTGTGGAGTAATAGTAGTAGATGCAGAATCATTTCGGTCTACTTTTGACGGACGTGATGCCTATATTCGTGATCATTGCCTTAGACATCTTCATAACTATGCGCTTTCTATCAATTGCTCAACAGTAATTTGTTTACCCATCGTATGCTTTCTTCAAGAGAAAAGCCTCTAGTGAAGCCTATGGCCCCCGGGTCTATTTCCTATCATATTATTTTCAGATATGTAAAACCAAAAATTCAAAAATGCCTTGCTGCAGTTTATTTATCTTTACTTTATTTTACACTTTTACTTATCTTTTATAACTATCTCTATTAGATCTCAGCCTTGCTAGTGACCGTGAAGGGATCGACAACCCCTTTTTCACGTTGTGTGCAAGTGTTTGTTAGTTTGTGCAGGTGCATCTATTGGGGATTTGCTTGTGCCTCCTACTGGATTGATACCTTAGTTATTAACTGAGGGAAATACTTATCTCTAGTTTGCTGCATCACCCTTTCCTCTTCAAGGAAAAAATCAACGCAAGCTCAAGAAGTAGCAGGAAGAATTTCTGGCGCCGTTGCCGGGGAGGTGCTACATCAAGCCTACCAAGTACCTACCATAAACTCTCATCTCTTGCACTTACATTCTTTGCCATTTGCCTCTCATTTTCCTCTCCCCCACTTCTAAAACGTTTTCATAAAAACACCAAATTATTGGCCTTTTTATTCTCCTTCTTTCCGTTCGTCTTTTCGTTTACTTGTGCGCTAGATCACTTGCTTGCCATCATGTCTGAATCTGGGGAGGTTATCGTTGAAAAAGGTAGTAATAATCTTGAGGGAAATTTTGATGATTTTGCTAATGATGATCCTCATGAAGAAGAACCTACTACGATCCACACTAAAAAAACTCCATATAGGTAGCGGTAATATTATTGGAAAAGGTGTTATTCAAGATTTCTTTACTTGTGTCAGTATGTTACCTATGCTAGGAGGATTGATTCTAACAAAACCAATAGCCTTGCGGATGCAATATCTTTGCTTATATTTGAACTTGAAAGAAAATTTGTTCACATGCATCCATGCATATAAATGATTTTTCTAGAATTTTCTAGTATTCACAATCCTTCCGTTAAGCGTGTTGCCACTATATTTCTAGCTTATGAATTTGGGCACATCATGAAAGAAGCCAGTGAAATATTTGCTCATTATAATATCAATGGTGGTTGCCCTCCTATTGAGGAGATCCTTTTTAATCAAGAGGAGATTAGGAGATTACAATCTACAGATTATGCTGCTTATAATGAAAACATAAGGAAGAGGGTTCCTACCGATGTTTTGATTGATAAGATTCCTGAACTCAATGATAACTTTGCTATACAAAATAAAAGATTAGGTTTTGTGCTTAGAGATAAACTTAGGGATTTCAATCAAAGGAATGTTTGTAATGGAGAGATAATTATCAATTGCAAAGGTCCAAAAGAGGAACCTATTCCTCCCAAACTTGATCTTATAGATCCATACCCTATTAAATTTAACCCTTTGATTATTTTAGCTCACCACAAAGGAAGCTTGTTGATGAAAGGAGGGAGTAAGAGATGAGCATGGATGATCTCCCTCACTTCTATTACAATACCTAGATCTATGCATTATGCCTAGGTAGGGGCGTTAAACAATAGCGCTTGTTGGGAGGCAACCAATTTTATTTTATGTTTTTTGTTTTTGCTTCTGTTCTTGAATAAATACACAATATTACTTCTATAATAATTGTGTTTTAGCGTTTTAATTAGTGTTTGAGCCAAGTAAGACCTTTGGGATGATCTATGGTGATAGTTGATTTGATTTTGCAGAAAAATTTGTGTCCATTAGCAGAATTATTAAAATTCACTAGAGCGTGATAAAATTCTGAATTGTTTACACAAGATTGATATGCAAGTTTCCTCTGTTGTTCTAATTTTTCAGAATTTTTGAAGTTACAGAAGTTTGGATAAAGTCTGTATTACTACAGATTGTTCTATTTTTTACAGATTCTGTTTTCGTTGTGTTGTTTGCTTAGTTTGATGAATCTATGGGTAGTATCGGGGGGGGGGGGGTATGAACCATGGAGAAGTTAGAATACAATAGATATAGCACCCATATAAAATTGGAATGAATTTACAACAGTCTTAACAATATAAACTTGTGTTTGGATATAGCCCTCGTCCATAAATACCTCATCAATCTTTTCACAAAAGTCGGAGAATATAGCACTCATACATATTCGAAAGGTAGAAGGTGCATTGCATAAACCAAAAGGCATACGTTTATAAGCATAAGTTCCAAAAGGGCAAGTAAAAGTAGTTTTCTCTTGATTTTCTTGAAACAGGTATTTGAGAAAAACCCAGAATATCCATCAAGGAAACAAAAGTGTGTGTGCTTAGATAATCTTTCTAATATTTGATCAATAAAAGGCAAGGGGTAATGATCTTTTCTATTTGTTTTATTTAATTTCCTGAAAACAATTGCAATCCTATAACCGGTTACAATTCTTTGTGGGATAAGTTCATTTTTATCATTAGGAACAACGGTTATGCCTCCTTTCTTAGGAACACAATGAACGGGATTTATAAATCTACTATCAGCTATGGGATAAATTATACCTGCCTCCAGAAGCTTTAATATTTCAGTCCTTACCACTTCTTTCATTTTAAGATTCAGACGACGTGATGATCAACAATCGGTTTAGCATCAGGCTCCATATTAATCTTGTCTTGACATAAAGTGGGACTAATGCCCTTAAGATCATCAAGAGTATATCCAATAGCAGCATGGTGCTTCTTCAGAGTTTTGAGTAATTTCTTTTCTTCATGCTCTGAAAGCTTAGCACTAATGATAATAGGATATATCTTCTTTTCATCAAGATAAGCGTACTTTAATGTATCAGGTAGTTTCTTTAATTCAAACACGGAGTCACTCTTAAGTGGAAGAGGATCTCCCAGAGTGTCAACACGCAAATTGTGTTTAAGGATACGTGCTTGTTTAAAGAATATCTCAACTATTTCATTTCTTTCTTTCATATGCATATCATTTTCATGGTCTAGCAGATATTGTTCTTACCGATTAGTAGGAGGTACGACTGATATGTCTCTAACATATCTATAATTTTGATTGTTCCGTGCTGTTATATTATCATTCTTGGATGTTTACAATCATTTTATAGCAACTTTATATCAGTTTTTGGGACTAACCTATTGACATAGTAACTTTTTGGAGAATTTTTATGCACCAGAAGGAACAACATGGGCCAAAAAAGTACCAGAGGAGTGCCCCGAGGGGGGCACAACCCACCTGGGTGCGCCTGGGGGCCCAGGCGCACCCTGGTGGGTTGTGCCCACCTCGGTGGCCTCCCGCACCGCCTCTTCGCCCTATAAATACCCAAATATTCCAGAAACCCTAGGGGATTTGACGGAACACAATTCCAGCCGCCGCGAGTTCCAGAACCACGAGATCCAATCTAAACACCATCACGGAGGGGTTCATCATCCTCATTGGTGTCTATCCAATGATGCATGAGTAGTTCATTGTAGACCTACTGGTCCGTAGGCAGTAGCTAGATGGCTTCATTTCTCTCTTTTGATTCTCAATACAATGGTCTCTTGGAGATCTATTTGATGTAACTCTTTTTTGCGGTGTGTTTGTTGGGATCTGATGAACTTTGATTTTATGATCGGATCTATATATCGATGAAAGTTATTTGAGTTTTGATCTCTTATATGCATGATTATGTATAGCCTCGTATTTCTTCTTCGAATCTTTGGTTTAGTTAGGCCGACTAGATCGATTTTTCTTGCCATGGGAAGAGGTGCTTTGTGATGGGTTCGATCGTGCGGTGTTCTTTCCCAGTGACAGAAGGGGCAGCAAGATACGTATTGACCGTTGCTATTAAGGATAACAAGACGGGGTCTATTCCTACCTGAAGAGACACTACTGCAGGATGCTGCTAACGCGACACTACGATCAGAGACCCTTCGACGAAACTATGTGCGATGCAATAATTGCAAACGGTGGTGTAAAAAAACCATCAAAAAGGTGCGAAATGTTTGCGATGACGGATGCATCAAACACGGTTCATATTTTAGTTGCGTGTGCCATGCAGGGCATACAGTTCAGTTCAATTAATTGTTTGCGATGAGGAGGAACAAAAGAAACGGGCAGCCAGATGAAGGTGTGTGCGATATACAGCATACGGTTCACTCGGATGAACCGTTTGCGATTAGGCAACACAAAAGAAACGGTAAGCTAGATCAAGGTGTGTGCGATATACGGCATGCGGTTCGCTCGAATGAACTGTTTGCGTTGAGACAAGAGAACAAAAACTGTTCAATATAACAAGATGTGTGTGATACGCGTCAAACAAGTCTGTAATCAGAAATGTGTGCGAAGACTGATAATAACACAGACGATTGCTGCTAATAAGACGTGTGTGTTGTGCGATGGGATTGCATACATAACAACAATCGTTATTTGGATGAGTTCCTATAAAATAGAATGTGTGGTAGGTCGGTTACAAAAACAACTGAAGTTCAAAGATAACAGACTGGATAAAAAAACAGGAAAACTATAACAAAAAAGTATTTGAACAAGAGTTCTGTGGCATGTGCAGAATTAGATCAAAAAATAAGAAGATAATACTGAAAGTGTGTGTGTGTGTGTGTGATGCAGATATAGAGTACTAGTTGGTGGGCATGTTCAGTTGTATCTCCAGGTGCAAACAACTGGTGTGTTGGTCCTTGGTTTCGGTTTCACAAAGTTGGTTTTCTCCCAAGTTTATCTCCAAAATGCATCAACACTGTGGAGATTTTCCCTATTTCTAAAAAGTAAAACCAAGAAGGTCAAATTAAAACAACAGAGCCGTTCGATGCTCATTAAAACTTTTGGATTTTTCTTGTTTTTTAAAAAATAACCAAATTTTATAAAAGTTAGATTTTCCTCGTTTCAAAAAAATAAGAGAGAAGGCCAACTCAAAATAACAGAGCAGTTCAAAAAAAGTTTGTAAAAAATGGATTTAAAAAAAAACTAGAAAAAATTGAAATAACCGAGAAGGTCAAAAAACCATAAAAGTTCAAATTGAAAACCCTAGAAGTTTAATTTGAAATAACCGAGAAGGTCAAAAAACCTAGAAGTTCAAATTTTAAAACCTAGAAAATTGTTTGTTTATTTAAAACCATATTTTTGTAAGAAGTTCAATGTAAAAGAAGGAGAAGTTCGAAGGTTAAGCAAACTTGGATGTTTTCTCATTACAAAATAATAAAATGAACAAATTCAAATTAAAAAAAGGAAAAACTAAAGTTTCAAAATAATTTTCTCGTTTTTTAAAAAACCAGAAGTTCAAAATAAAATAACAACGTGGCTTGATGTTTATTAAAAAACTAGGATTAAAAGTTTCGCATAATAAAATGATGAAGTTCAAATTAAAATAAAGGAGAAGTTTGACGTATATGGAAAACTCAAAATCTTTCCGTTCTCTATGGAAAATAAAAGCTTGACGTTCAATTAAAAAAAGTTTGATGCTTATTTAAAAACATATTTATTTCTAAGAATAAGGCTAAGAAGTTCAAATTAAAATAACATAGAAGTTTGAAGTATATAAAAAAACTCAGATTTGTTGCAAGAAGTTCACGTGCACCTCCGTGCACGATTCAGAATTTATATCGCGGGACGTCCGACCTCCAATCACATGTTTTAAAATGGAAAAAAATGACGTCCGACCTTCAATTGCGTGTCATTCAGCGTATACAGAAAAATGTGACAGAAGTTCATAGTGAAAACAAAGAGAAGTTCAAATACTGCAAGGAATGCATTTCAGGTGAGAATAAAAGTATAGAAAAAAAGCTTAAAAGGTTTGTTGAAAGAAGTTCAAATGCTCTATCAGGGGGAGTTCAAAAATTCTTGCGAGAGAGGTACTACATGGTGTGTATTTCATATAAGAAAAATACAATAAAGTGAAACAGAGTGAAGTTCAAACAAGCATGCCCCAGAAGTTCAACTACTTCACGTAGTGCAAAAAACAGCACGTCAAAAACAGAGTGAAGTTCAAACAGACATGCCCGAGAAATTCAACTACTTCACGCAGTGCTTTTTCCACTCATGATGAAGGCAGAAATCATGGTCTCGTCATTTTCTAATTTACTTCAAAACGACAGGAATATCATTTATGTTAGTTAAAGTCCTCGGTCGGAGAAAGTTAAAAAAAATATTGTGAGAGAGGTTTCTACAAAAGGAATATATCATTTGTGTAACACTGGCGAATGGATGAGAAAATTACAAACGAAAATACGTCACAGAAGTTCAACATGAAAACAACAGGAAGTTCAACTACTACGTTGAATGAATTCCAGATAAAAAACTTTTAAAATCATCACGAGTATGAAAAAATGATCAACACAGGAAAGTTGCGTGTTTACAACAGCTTTCAAATCGGTATATCACTTGCTCAATTCCGGTGAGAGGATGGAGACCTACGAGCAGTGGATGGAGAGCTACGAGCAAAAAAAGCACGTGAAAAACAGAGTGAAGTTCAAGTAGACATGCCAAGAAGTTCAAGTTCTTCACGCGGTGCATTTTCGAAGAATCTGTTTCGCGATATAGGCAGAATGAATGATCTCGCTGTTTTCGAAATTACTTCAAAACGGCTAGGAATCAGAGAAAACCATCAACATGAAAATGTTTCGCATTTTTCGTAGCATTTCAACGATATATTATTTGCCCAATTCCGATAAAGTTTGTAGAAATTATGATGAAAATACGTTTTTAGCCATTTTCAAAATTGACTTAAAACAGTAAGAAATTGGGAGAAAATAATATACCAAAAAGTTTCGCATTTCCTCGAGCTTTCCAACGCAATATCATTTGCTCCATTCGTACATACGGTTAAAAAATTAGCTCGAAAATACGAACTTGGTGGAACTTGTACCGTTTACTAAATTACTTTTAAACCTTTCAAAATTAGAAAAAACATTCAACATCAGAAAGTAGTGCATTTTTATGAGCTTTCCAACGCCATATTATTTGCCTCAATTGGATTAGACATTACATAATGACATCGAAAATACGAACTCGGCTGTTCGGTTTGCGAAATTTTATGATTTTCCAAATTACTCTTTAACCGTAGGGAATTAGCGAAAACTTTCAACATGTGGAAGGAGCGGTTTTGCAGAAGATTTCCAATGCCATATTATTTGCCTCATTCCGATAAACGGTTTAGAAATGTGATCGAAAATATGATTCACGTTTTTTGTATGAAGGAAAAACGGTTTTCAAAACTGCTCTTAAACCGCTTACATTTTGCCAAAAATTTAACTTGGTTCATGATACTGATGTCCATAGCTTTCCAATGGTATATCGCAAGCCCCATTTGGGCAATGTTGGCGTAAGTTCAACCTAGCACTGGGAGAAGTTCAGGTCGAACAACTCAGGCAGTAATATTGCAAAAAACGCAATTTTATCACGACCCGAGAGCAAAATCCGCCAACGAGCAAGATTTCTATTTAAAATCGGTATTTAGTTGCTAAAAAACGTTTCTAGATTACACAAAAATCATATAGAACACGACTAACAAGAATAATTCGCGGGGGAAGCCACGGTTGCGGAGATAGCCCGAATGTCGGGTTCATACAGAGGGAAGTTCAGGCGCGTTACTCAGGCAGTTCATGTTGTGATCAGAATATTATTCTGATCCCGTGATCAGAATAGTGTTTATGTGTGTGTGTGTGTGTGTCTATATATATATATATATATATATATATATATATATATTCTCATCACAACATGAACTTTCCGAGTAACGCGCCTGACCTTCCCCGAGTACAAGGTTGAACTTCAACTAAAAAGTGTCCAAATGGGGCTTGCGATATACCGTTGGAAAGCTATGAACACCAGTATAATGACCCAAGTTGAATTTTTGGCAAAATGTAAGCGGTTTAAGAGCAGTTTTGAAAACCGTTTTTCCTTCATACAAAAAACGTGAATCGTATTTTCGATCGCATTTCTAAACCATTTATCGGAATGACGCAAATAATATGGCGTTGGAAAGCTTTTGCAAAACCGCTCGTTCCACATGTTGAAATTTTTCTCCAATTCCTTATGGTTAAACAGTAATTTGTAAAATCGTAAAATTTCACAAACCGAACAGCCGAGTTCGTATTTTCGATGGCATTTATAAACGGCTAGTCCAATTGAGGCAAATGATATGGCTTGGAAAGCTTATGAAAATGCGCTGCTTTTTCATGTTGAATTTTTTTTCTAATTTTGAATGGTTTAAAAGAAATTTAGAAAACAATACAAGTTCTAGCGAATTTGTATTTTCGAGCTAATTTTTTAACCGTATGTCCGAATATAGCAAACGATATGGCGTTGGAAAGCTTGAGGAAATACGAAACTTTTTTGTATCTATTATTTCTCCAAATTCTTTATGGTTTTAAGTCAGTTTCGAAAATAGAGAAAAATGTATTTTCGCCGTATTTTCTACAAACTTTAACGGAATGGCACAAATAATATACCGTTGAAAAGGTATGGAAAATGCAAAACTTTTTCATGTTTATGGTTTTCTCTGATTCCTAGAAGTTTTCAAGTAATTGCGAAAATGGCAGGATCATTCGTTCTGCCTTTATCGCGAAACTGATTCTTCGAAAATGCACCGAGTGAAGACTTGAACTTCTCGGCATGTCTACTTGAACTTCACTCTGTTTTTCACGTGCTTTTTTTGCTCGTAGATCTCCATCCACTGCTTGTAGCTCTCCATCCACTCATCGAAATTGAGCAAGTGATATACCGATGAAAAGCTACTGTAGACACGCAACTTTCCCGTGTTGATCATTTTTTTCATACTCGCGACGGTTTTAAAAGTTTTTCACATGAAATTCAGTCAGTGTAGTAGTTGAACTTATGTAACGTATTTTCATTTGTAATTTTCCCCATCCATTCGTTAGTGTTACACAAATGATTTCCCTTTTGTACAAACCCTTCTCACAATAAATTTTTTAACTTTCTCCGACCGAGGACTTGAACTTACACAAATGATATTCCTGTCGTTTTGAAGTAAATTAGAAAATGGCAAGATCATGATTTCAAATTTGTCCTATTACCGGTTCCAGGAAGAGCACACCAAATGAAAGAAACTATTACTCAACTGCCTTCATCGCGAATGGATATGCACTGCGTGAAGTAGTTGAACTTCTCGGGCATATCAGTTTGAACTTCACTCTGTTTTTGACGTGCTATTTTTTGACATGCAGTTTTTCGCACTGCGTGAAGTAGTTGAACTTCTAGGGCATGTCTGTTTTAACTTCACTCTGTGTCACTTTATTTGTATTTTTCTTGTATGAAATAAACACGTGAACTTCCTGTTGTTATCACTTTTGAACTTCTCTCTGGTTTGAGAATTATTTTAAAACACAAAAAATAACATATTTTTTTATGTATTTTGGACATCTAAATACAAAGTGAACATCTCTCACAAGAATTTTTTGAACTTTTCCTCGCTGAGCAATTGAACTTCTATCAACCATTCTTTTCGTTTATGAGTTGTTTTTAAAAGTGCAAAAAATGGCGTTGTGTTTTTTGTTTTTTGAACCGGTAAATCCTTGGTTTTAATAAACTCCGAACTTCTCTGTTATTTCAATTTGAACCTCACCTTTTTATATTTTGAGTAAAGAATTGTATTCGATTTTTATACGGAAAAAATCGAACATGGAAATACAAGGTGAACCTCTCTCGCAAGAATTTTTGAACTTCCCCGGGAAGAGCACTTGAACTTCTTTCAACAAACCTTTTAAGCTTTTAATTTTCTATACTTTTATTCTCATTTGAAATGCATTCCTTGCAGTAGTTGACCTTCTCGTTGTTTTCACCTTGAACTTCTGTCATGTATTTTTGTTCAACCTCTCACAAGAATTTTTGAACTTTCTCGGGCCGAGCACATGAACTTCTAGCAAAAAAACTGTTTAGCCTTTGCCTTTTTATTCTTTTTTTCATGCAAAATGCACACTGTGTAGTACGTGAACTTCTGGCAGTTATCAACCTGAACTTCTTTCAACAACTTTTTTAGACTTTATCCTTTTATTCTTTTTTTCTCATACGAAATGCACACCATGCAAAGACGTGAACTTCCAATGATTATCAGTTTGAACTTCTCTCTGTTTTGCTTTAGTTATGAAAAACTCTTATTTTTTTACATATATCGAACCGCTCTAACTTTTTTATTTGTATTTCTTTTATGTATATTTAGAATTATGAAAATTTTAGTTTTGTTAGAAACATCAAACTTCTTCGTTATTTTGAATTAAACTTATTGGTTTTATTCTTTAGTAAACAAAAATTGAGTTTTTAATTAAACGTCGAACTTCTCCATGTTTTCAAATTGAACTTCCAGCTTTTATTTTCCAGTAACGAGAAAAACCGAGTTTTTAATGTACATTGAATTACTCTATCTTTTTAAAATTGAACTTCTTGGTTTAATCTTTAGTATCGGGGAAAATCTGGATTTTTAAAAACGGGAAAAATATTTTTAAAATATTTTTAGTTGTTCCCTTATTTTAATTCAAACTTATTAGTTTTATTATTTAGTAACGAGAATGTGAGGTTTTTACAAACTTTGAACTTCTCTGTTATTTTAATCTGAACTTTTTAGTTTTATTCTTTAGTAACGAGGAAAAATCAAGTTTTTGAACTTCTTGGTTTATTTTTTAATAATGTGAACAATCTGAATTTTTTATAGACATCGGACTTCACCATTTTTTAACCTTGAACTTCTTACTTTTATTGGTTAGTAACGAGGAAAATCTTTTTTATATAAACACTGAAACCGTAACGTTATTTTAATTTGAACTTCTAGTTTTTATAGAATGGGGGAAATCTGCGTTTATAAAATCTTTTTGAAATGCTGCTCTTTTTTAATTTGGACTTCTCTGATTTTTTTTTATAAACGGGGAAAGCCCGTTATAAAGATTTTTCAAGTACTTTTTTTATTTGAACTTCTTGCTCAAATTTTTTGAAATTCCAAATTTGACTTTTAGATATTAAAAACTTCATTTCTTTTAAGGCTGACCTGCTTCGGTTTTTTTAATTTGAACTTCTTGTAGAATTTTGTCGCGACATTTTTATGCATTTTTTGCTTTTCAGTGAAATGGCCTAGGCGGTCCCTTTTTTTCATTTGATGATGTTTCTTCTGTATGTACTACACGTGAACTTTGGAATTTCTGAAACATTTAGAGGGCACCCATAATAAATTTTTTGTTCTATTCAGTGTACTACGCACAAGCACATCCACAGCACATCCACACAAAAATTTGGCTAACCTAAAATGAAAAAGATTTCAGTATCATAGGACGACCATATAAGCATCTGGAATTTAGAAAGCATGTACTTTTTATATTAATAAATTGAACTACTCTATTATTTCAATTTGACCTTCCTGGTTTTATTTTTTTAAACGAAAAAAACCATTTTGTTATTTTAAGTGGAACCTCTTGGTTCTTTTAGTTTGAGCTTCTAGTTTTTTTTAAACGGGGAAAATGTATTTAAACTTTTTTTAGTTGTTCCTTTTTTTAATTTGAACTTCTTTGTTTTATTCTTTAGCAACGAAGAAAAAATATAATTTTTTTAAAAACTTTGAACTTCTCGGTATTTTTAGTTCCTTCTTAGTTTTATTCGTGGAGAAGTTAAAAAAATAAACATCAAATACATTTTTCAATATTGAATTTCATACTTCTATTTTTCCTAGAAACAGATAGAACTTGAGGTTTTTGTATACAATGAACTACTGCGTTTTTTATTTTGATCTTCTTTGAACTCTCTAATTAATTATATTTGAACTTCCAGAGTTAGTTTTTTCTTGGTGGGGCCTTTGTTTTCTTGTTTTGTTTTTCGCGACGTAATTATGTTTGTGCCCTGTTTTCTTCTTTTTTGGATTTATCTATGTCGTGGTTTTTGAACTTGCTCGGGCTTCCACAGTATTTTGTAGTGTTTTTAACTTGAAACCAACATACTAAAAACACAATTTTTTTTGCATCAACTCATACTATAAAACTTCAGGAAAAAGTACAAAACAAGGAAGTAGACAACATGATGTACAAATGCGGGCCAAATAAACTAACGGTCTGATTCCCTTCTTATGCCTCACTGAATTTCACATGTACAAATTGACTTCACTTCACTGTTTGACCTTCATCATACACCTCGTATATCCAGCTCGAAATCAAAATGAAAACCATGCCTCTCCAAACACAACATGTGCATAGAGAGAGCTATAGTTGTTCCTTTACAACTATTTCTGAACGTCTACGGCCAATGCATGTTTTCTGTAGTAGATGCACAACAACTAGAGAAGAGAGATTTTTTTGCTGGATGGATAGAGAAGTTCGACGTCGAGGAAGAGGAGGATGCCCTGGTAGAGGACGACATTGGCTGGAAACGGCCTCACAAGAAGCAACACTGCATCCTAGCATCACCGATTCTTACGAAGGACGACCATCTTCCTGAACTCCGAATGGCGGCACCCCGTCCCTTGCACCTCATGTGTGACCTTCTCCCCTGCCATGTGGTGAACTTCTTCCCCCCGCTGTTCATGTGGGTAGCGAGCAGCAGAGCGGTACGGAGGATCCTGGAGACACAAACTTTTGAGCATAAATGAGAGAAAAAGCACCAAATAGTAGGAGGCTGCTGCTACGAAACCAAATACGGAAGGCTCCAACCACAACATGTTTGAAATACCATAAACATACATGATTTTCAAAATAATGTATACATGTTGTTCTATGATTTAGTTCATGTGTGCACAAACATTATTTCAAAAGAAGAGAATGTGCCATTGTACTAATCTAGAATCAAAATTATGTGTGAAAATAATAATTGAAACATAACAAGAAGGTACTCGATCTATCCGCAACAACACAAAGTCTCTAAGATATTTGCAAAACTGAAACATAACAAGAAGGTGCTCGATTACCCGCTGTAGGGCTCTTGCTTGATCCAAGCAAGGGTGCAAGAACACATGGTACAAGCGAATGGTATTGGTTTGGAAGCAGAGAGCTCCCAATCACCTTGCTTGTCCACGGCTACGATGTGCTTCAGCTCACCGATGGTGATGTACATGCTGTCGACGTTTGAGTGTGTGTGATGACGGCTGGACACACACATCGAGCCTATCCATCCGCTGCTTTTTATCCAGAAATGATCATACACCTAATAATCAACTGATTATGTAGTGGCGCCATATCAACCAGAAAGTAAGATGTTTTCAGGATGTGTGCACACGCACGGCAACTCGCCATGGCAGTGGAAGATGAGTTGCACTTGCATTAATCAAGTTGGCCTGCTGAAAATCAACACGGTGAACTGCAGCAATGCTAAGTACTGCAGAACTGTGGCATATAAACTAAAGCAGTTGGAGGCATACTTTTTAAGAAAAAAAAGCTTCAGTGTAGCATGATATAAGAGATTTTCTGAACTGAATCAATATGGTTCTAATAAGAAATACTCCAAGGCAGTGGCATATTTTAGCATAAGAATGAGCATGTAGACATTTAAATATAAAAAGCAAATCTGTTTCCTACTGGAAAATACATCGAATCAAAAACAAATTGACTAATTACTGCCAAAAGCACAATAAGTAATTAAAAGTTTAGAGGATAATTGAACGGAGCAGTTTAAGGTAGCAAGCAATTTCTCCCAAAATGGCGATTTTCTGTTTTTGGACCATATTTCAGTCGATATAGGCATGGGAGAAGGATGCTCACCATCGACAGGAGGAGCCTCGATGAAGGAAACTGGTATGTAGTAGGAAGTTCAGAAGCAAAGTGTCGGGGAGGCGTGCTGCTACCGGGCGCTTGGAGAGGAGGATGGCGGGGTTGTGTGGTGAGGAAGTCCGGAGCTGGGCAACTGTCGCGGAGCGACGGTGGTCGTCGATGCAGGTGTGGTGGATGTCCAGTGCTCGGGCGCTACCGATCGAAGCGGCAATGGAGGGAGCCGCGCTGGGTTGGGGGCCGGGCGACGGACTGACCGCCGGGCTGTGGAGGCGCTACGAGGTCGGGCGGCGACGGGGCCGAGGGGCGTAACGGGGCCGAAGCGGCGAGAGGTGCGCTGGGGTCGCGGCAGCGATGGGCTGAGCGGCCGGCGACGGAAGGCCTGTCGGGGTGGCTGGCGGCGGCCACGGGGAGCGAGCGCTCCACGGCGCTGGATCAGGGAGGGGAAGTTGGGGACCGGGGAGGAGGTGGTGGAGGAGTGGATGTGGGCGTGGCCTTTTTTCTCTCCACAGGTTCGGGTGGATATCAGGAAACATCCAATCGCGCCCTATATAGGGTTGATCGTGATCCAAATAGTTATTCTAATCTCGGGATTAGAATAGTGCTGTCATATATATATATATATATATATATATATATATATATATATATATATATAGTGATTCTATTAATCACCCAGTGCGAGAATAACTTATTCTTCACCCGAGGTAATCTTACGATCATTTCATAATTAAATTACGTTTGGATTTCAAATAGTTACATTCCTATTCATTTACTACGTAATATTTGACATAAGAAAATAAAAATATAGGTAATAAGACAAGAAAATTTGCAGTTTATGTGTATTTTACACTATGTTTTTACGTTTGTAATTTTACATAACATAAAATATTTTTTACGACGATTATATATTTTCTTACCGTCTCTTTTTATGTCGAAAATAAGACAAAACTTACGAAACGTAAAATTACGGTGTATTGATGGTAAAATAGAGGGGTGAAGAATAACTATTCCTCACCCAGGGTGACGAATAGACAATCCATATATATATATATATATATATATATAGTAACGCTAAACTAAGCGTGAGTGTAGAATAGCTTATTTTACACCCCAGTAACGGTACATACAAAATACAGTAACACACTATGTAAAATATAGTAATTTTCGTAAAAATGTAATAAATTACAAACTTTGATGATAATTTTTTTTTCCAAATTACTATATTTTATACACCGTTTTACTAGATTTTATACATAGTGTTACTAGGGGTGTAGAATAAGCTATTTTACACTCACGCTTAGAATAGCGTTACCATATATATATCCATCCTACCACCCGGTGGTAGTTACCCCACATATCTCATATACTACCATGTGGTACTATATATACTATTTTATTATTTTAAATATGTTCATATAATATATCTAAGATATTTCAAAGCAAGTTACATGAAAAAATTGCATATGAGCCCATAGTTTTTGTTATATTTGTGAAATACGTACATATTTGTACGTAAAAAAAATATACTCAAAACATGGTACATACTACCTAAAAATTAATATATATACTACTTAATCATTGTTATATACTACTCCCTCCGTCCCATAATGTAAGACGTTTTTTGACATTAGTGTAGTGTCAAAAAACGTCTTACATTATGGGACGGAGGGAGTACATACTACACGTACATACTCTTGGTTTCGATAGATACTACATACAACATACAAAACGCAAGTGGTGGTAACTACCACTGCTTGTAGGAAACATTTGTCCTATATATATATATATATATATATATATATATATATATATATATATATATATATAGGAAAATGCATCCTACTACCGGGTGTAGCTACACCCGTTTCTCATATACTATCATCTGGTAGTATATGCTCTACTTTATTATTTTTAGTATGTTCATATACTATATCTAAGATACTCCCAAGTGATTTGTATGAAAAAATTTGCAAGTGAGCTCATAATTTTATTGTATTTGTGAAATATGTACATATTTGTACGTGAAATAGAGTATGCGTAAAATATGATACATACTACCAAAATAGTAGTATATATACTACCTAAACATTCTTATATACTACATACAACGCGTACATACTCTCCGATATGATAGATACTAACTAGAACGTATGAAACAAAAGTGGGAGTAACTACACCCGGTAGTAGCGAAAATTTGTCATATATATATAGACACACACACACTTATAAGGACATGGTTGCATAACCAAATTAAGCATCCACTTACATAGGTGGATACTACAACCATGGCATTTGCACACACCAAAGTAAACTATTACATGCATAATTACATAGGTGGCTACTACACACATGACATTACACACGCCAAAGTAAACTATATATTATGCATGATTAACTAGAATAAATGATCATCTGATCATCTTCTACTTCTTGTGACGCTTGCTCTGGTTGTGGCTCGATCCGGCCTCCTCGATCTCCGTAACAAGGCACTTTCTCATGTCAACGATCCGCCTGTGCATCTCGTAGCATGTGTACACGCTCTTGGCCGTGAACCTGAGGTGAGGTTCATCCAGTTGCCGCATCCAGGCCCCGTGCCAGGATACGTGACGTGTTCTGTTGGCATCCCGCTTCATCTCTTTGTAGTATGGGTCGATGATGGCCGAGGCGAGTTCAACCAGGGAGTCCTTCTTCGTGCTTCCCCAGACCCTGTAGTGCTCATGGATTTCGACAAGGTTCTTGCAGGCCAAGCCCGTAACCCTGAGCGCTTTTATATCATCGGTGGTTTCCACCGTGGTGAACTTGTAGTCGGTGTTGTTGACAAGCCTGGTGAAACGGTCGCAAGGATCTGTGGCCATGCAGTAGTGGTAGATGAGGACATGATGGCACACGCACAACTGGGCGACAGCAACGTTCTGATCTATGTTGGGCGGCCGGCGGTGTTCTGGAGGTCGATGCCGACCACCTTGTACTTGTCTCGAGCAAGCAACTTCTCAACGGTGTTGATGTAGTCATCCACCACGGCCGGGTCGATGGTGTACACCACCGAGAGATCCGTCTCCCTTGTGTGGGTCTCCACTTTATGCTCGCTGAACTCCATTGGAGCACCGCTAGACATCCCCTCTCTATGTGTCGTTGTGGGTGTGCTTGTTGTGTTGTGGGGTGCGATCAAAAGGTTGACAATACTAAGGTTATAAACGGGTGCGGGAATTAAAGGGGAAGCCGGACGGCCTGGAATATTGGCAAGCCATATTGGCAGTTCTAATTGGCAGCGCGTAACTCCATCGTGTCGCATGTAACTGCATCACGTGGCAACGTGCGCGGCGCAACGGCATGCATATGGGGCACCCGGCGTGATTGTGCGCACGCCCAACCACTGGCAGAGCGCGCGTAGAGGAATGCAAGAAGAGCGCTCCGCGGTCGCCTCAATGGCGGGCAACCATATATACGCATATAGCAGTTGAACACGCAAGGAAAAGCTGTCCACAAGTCGAGCACGCCGACAGACATGAGCAGAGCGCGCCGCGGCGCCTAACGACGAGCACATCACGCTTTGGCGCCTAACGGCGAGCAGAGCTTGTCGAGGGACGCGAGCAGAGGCCGGCACAGTGATACGTGGCAAAAAAGACGAACTGCGCGAGCGAAGTCGGACACATCGAGCACGAATCAGATTAGAGTTGCGTGTGTGATACGTGGCATACAGTTGATCCATCCGAGTTGTTTGTGATGGAATAAGCCGTGTGTGTTGCGGGCAAACACTTGCTGGTATATAACCTTAAATTTAACCAAAAAAGTGTTAATGCATGTTACAGAAATTGTATAACTGGAAACTATGTTCAAATACGAATCCAACGATATAATCTTTGGCGACATGCATTCGTATTTTATTAGTTAAATCCTACTTATAAACTAGGATGGGGGTATAGTAGGTAATTAAATCACAAACGTTTTTTTTGTATTAACCATATGTGTACGTGTCCTTTCGTCCTCCTCTCGCATGTCTTGTCACCGCTTGCAGAGACAGACTTACAAGAAGCTTGCGCGGCGTTGAGGGGTGTTCTTTTGGCCAAACGGTGGCTTGAAGTGGCGCCAATGAATCATTGGTGACCCCGTTCCCACGCAACCTTGCAGGTTCCCGTGCAAGCTTCCCGCTCGACTCGGTGAAATCCCCCAAAATCCCAATGCTTACTGGCCTGCTATATAAACCATCACGGCCGGCGAGTCCTGCGTCGCATTTTGCCCTCCCTCCCTATAGCTTATCTCGTCTACTTCTCCCACAATCGCCAATGGCACCGGTCCGTCGTTGTCGCTCAGCCACTCCGCCGTCATTAGAGGACAACTCCAGCTGGAAGGCTACACCGCCGCGGCAGTGCACACTACAAAAAAAAGACACATCCGTGACATTTTGGGCCGAACGAATTTTTTTTTATCATACGTGTGACACTTCTATGACGATAATTGTGGCAGAACCCGGTAACATCATAGATGTGGTGGGATCCTACTTCTATGACAAAAAATCATGACAGAAAAATGGGCTTTTCGTCCTGGGCGGGCCAGAGACGCAGCTGCATGACATTCTTTGGGCGTCCATGACGAAGAAAACCATGGTAGAAGCGAGGGGGAGGAAAATTTCGGGGAGTTGCCGGTTACGGTGGGAGGTAGGGGGCCGAGCGATGCGCGCTGCTTTCTCGTGACACGACGCTGCGGTGTGCGAGCGGCGTTGGCTCTAATCGAACCCGAGCGAGGCGTTGGGCTCTAATCGAACCCGAGCGATTACCGCAGTTACGGCGTTCATCGAACCCGAGCGATCGATCGATGGTCGTTAATCGAACCCGATCGAGCGATTCCTTCGCCATCGCTGCTAATCAAGCTGATCGATGCTACCTCTAGGATGAACAATGAGCGCTATGGGGGGGTTGGATGAACAGTGAGCGGTGGCATTTGCCTCTGGATGAACAGGACCCGTGGTGTGGAGGGCTGGATGAACAGTGAAGCGGTGGAGGGTGCCCGTGGAGAGGTGGTTGAACAGACCCCGTGGTGTGGAGGGCTGGATGAACAGAGACGATGGAGGGGTGCCGTGGAGGGTGGTTGAGCGATGGCGGTGGAGTAGCACGCGGTGGAGGCTGGATGAACAGGAGCCCATGGAGGCTGGAGGAGGTCGACGGTAGCCCGTGGAGGCTGGAGGAGGTCGACGGTGGAGATGAACAGTATCCCGTGGAGTCCCGTTTTGCGGTACGCCGCACCCCTCCCGATGAACAGGACCCCCGCTTCGACCGTAGGAGGTCCGTTTTGCGGTACGCCACACCCCTCCCGATCAACAGGACCCCCATTTCGACCGTAGGAGGTCCATTTCGTCCGTTTTGCGATACGCCACACCCCTCCCAATCAACATGACCCCCATTTCGACCGTAGGAGGTCTGTTTCCTCCGTTTTGCGGTACGCCACACCCCTCCCGATCAACAGGACCCCATTTCGAACGTGGCCGGTTGAACACAAGGCCGTTTCCTGCTTACGTGGTACGCCAGCCTCGCTTCTTCGCTTATTCCGTCCAAGCCGGTTGGCTCTACACGCCTGCTGCCTCCCGATGAACACGACGCATTCCGTTGCCTCCCCATGAACACAACGCATTCCGTTGCCTCCCCATGAACACGACGACGACGATGTTTCTCCGTTCCGACCCAACCATGTACACGAGCCCTCGCCGTACGTATGCGCGAGTAGGCGTTCGAGACCCTGCCCGTATGTACGTACGTGGCCGTATTTTTTTTCTTGCACCACGGCGGCATGCGTACGTGTACATGCTACGTGCGCGCCTCTACTACGACACGTGCGCGTCTCTACAACGACCAGTATGTACGTACATGTTCGCGACCAGAACGACAACGCTACGTACGCTTCGACCAGGTGGGTCCTGACTGTCAGGCACTTCGTTGCGTGCGAAAATGTAGCTGGTGGGTCCCAGTAGTCAGAGGGGCGAATCATATTTTTTTTTGCCCGGACTCACTTCCTTTGCGTGCAAAGATGTAGCTGGTAGGTCCCAGCAGTCAGGGGGCGAATCGTTTTTTTTCGGACGCACTTCCTTGCGTGCGAAGATGTAGCCGGTGGGTCCCAGCCCGGTGGGGCGAATCGCTTTTTGCCGGACGCACTTCCTTGCATGCGAAGATGTAGCTGGTGGGTCCCAGTCGTGGGAAACGCTTTTTTGTGAAATACGATGGCCCGTCCGGTGGGTCCCCGTCAGTGGAGGAATCATTATTTTGGCGTAATAAGGAGGCACTTCCTTGTTGCGGCCGAGGACCAATTGTCGGCCTCTCCACGTCTGATCCACGTCCGATGGAAGTCGTTCCTTAACCACATTGACCACGCCGCGCCGAGAGCACCACGGCGGTGGACGCCAGCGAGGCCTAGGAAGGGGACGACTCGGAGCCGGGGAAGACGCAGCAGTGGATGCCCACGCGAAGAGGAGTACGAGGGTTCACTGGTTCGGCTGCGGTGTGAGGCTGCTGTCGCCGTAGAATAACAGGGGGTGTGGGTGAGTAGAGGGATGGCCTGGCCAGCGGTGGGAGTAGTAGGGGGCTGTGAGGCCTCCGCGGCATCACAGCCGGCCATGGGAGGCAGGAGCACGCGGCACGACCGGTGCTAGTTTGGGCGGCTGGAGCAAGAAGACCAGAGGTTAAAGAAGCACTACGGCCGTTGGATGAACATCGTACGGTAACAGGAGCTAGAATCGTTCATATTGACTAAGTTGACAAAGCCCTCCGTCCCCTTCAACTTGGTAGGCCCACAAGTCAGCCTCCCACTATGCTGGGTTCCAGCTGGCAGGGGGAGTATTCATTTTTTTGTGCGTAATAAGGAGGCACTTCCTTGCGTGCGAAGGTAGCTGGTGGGTCCGACATGTCAGCGGGGGGCACGTTTTTTTCCGCGAAATACAGAGGCCCTTCCGGTGGGTCCCAGATGTCAGGTGGAGGAATCATTATTTTGCGCGTAATAAGGAGTCATTTCCTTGTGTGCGGCCATGGACCCGGTATCGACCTCTCCACGCATGATCTACTCGATGGTGTCGTTCGTTGACCACGTTGACCACTATCGGTGTCAAAACCGGCGGATCTCGGGTAGGGGTCCTGATCTGTGCGTCTTAGGCTGATGGTAACAGGAAGCAAGGGACACAATGTTTACCCAGGTTCGGGCCCTCTCGATGGAGATAAAACCCTACTTCCTGCTTGATTAATATTGAAGATATGGGTAGTACAAGAGTAGATCTACCACGAGATCGTAGAGGCTAAACCCTAGAAGCTAGCCTATGATGGTATGATTGTAATTGTGATCGGCCTTCTAAGGACCAAACTCTCCGGTTTATATAGACATCGGAGAGGGCTAGGGTTTACATGGAGTCGGTTACAAGGAAGGAAATATAACATCCGGATCGCCAAGCTTGCCTTCCACTCCAAGGAGAATCCCATCCGGACATGGGATGAAGTCTTGAGTCTTGTGTCTTCACGCTTCGATAGTCCGGTCGTTGTACACAGTCTGGCTGTCCGGATACCCCCTAATCCAGGACTCCCTCAGTAGCCCCTGAACCAGGCTTCAATGACGATGAGTCCGGCGCACAGTCTTGTCTTAGGCATTGCAGGGCGGGTTCCTTCTCCGAATACTCCAAAGTAATTATCGAACACTTAGATCGTGTCTGGATCCACGAGGGGATTCTTACACACCGTTTGTAGGGAACATAGCATAAATCTGATCCGCTGGCAATCTTCGTACGCCATGCCTTCGCATCGTGGCCCAGCTCAACACGAACCGGTGCTTCTCGCCCCACCTCGACTCGCGCTGTGAGGCAGTTTTATTGGCATGTCCTGTCGAGGCAGAGATCGTGTTCCTCTTATTACGGGATCTTCCATTAATGAGGGCATGCGTAGCCCTATGACGACCGTTGCTATGACTACGTGTGCTGTCAGGTAAACCTCAAGTGGTCACCCTAAGGACTCTTGATATTCACCCCCTTTATAAAAGGGGCCGAGGCCTATGCCTCTTTTTCACCTCTCTCGCGCCTTCTCGCACCTCGAGTTCTAACACCCGAGATCTAAGCTCCAACACCCCAGATCCTCCAATATGTCCGGATCCAACCCTCAAGGCCGGTGGGTGGCCTCCTCGATTCAAAAGGAGGACATTGCGAAGCTTAGGGATGTCGGATATCTGACCGCCGACATCTAGCATAGGCTTCCTGCTCCAGGGCAGGTCATCCCTACACCGGAGCCCTATGAGTGCGTTGTGTTCGTTCCTCACTTCCTCCGTGGCTCAGGCCTCACCCTCGATCCTTTTGTGAGGGGGCTCATGTTCTATAATGGGTTGGATTTTCATGATCTAGCTCTGGACGCTATCCTCCATATCTCGTCGTTCATTATAGTGTGCGAGGCCTTCCTCCATGTCACCCCACCCACCTCTCCGCCTTATGAAGCGGGCGACACCGAAGTGTCATCACGGAGGAGTCCGGATCTGCCGAAGCCGGAAGCCAATGCGTCAGCCGCCCTGAGCCCGGAGCGTTTGGCTCCCAACGGGGCGATGGGAAGGGTCCGGCACAGTTCGATGTCCGGCCGGACATACTTATAGGCCTACTGGAGCAAGCTGCGCTCTCGGAGGAGCACCGCTCTTTAATGAGCGCGGTGCTCGAGAAGATTTCATCCGCTACAAGCGGTTTGAATGAAGCATTTACAAGCCTGCTCAGAGGCTTTGAGGTATGTAGTGAAGAATACACAAGTTTTGGTTGTGAGGCACGCGCTAAGTGTGCTCCATATAGATAGTAGCCTCGAGACTCAGTTTGCCCGCCCTAGGCGGCAAACGGGGGATCATAAATCAATGATTGCTTTGTAAATACGTGCAGGTACCTGTGGGTCCGGCCGTCGATCAGTCCGTTGAAGTTGCCGAACTAACGGGGCAGATTGGATCGATTGATGTCGATATCACTCTGGTGAACGAGCGGCTGGACAAATCACAAGGTATGTGCTCTGCCTTCCCTTGTATAGGAAAATATGAAGGCGGCATGATACTAATGTAATATGTTTGGACTGCAGATGCGTGGAGGCCCTGAGGGCGGAACTTGCCCAAGCCAAGGAGCAAGCTCAGGTTAGCAATGTGGCTGCCCTAAAAGCGGCCAAAGATTTGAGAGCCGAACAGGCTGCTCGTCGCTGGAGCGAGGAAAAGATAGCCGAAATGGCTGTGGAGTTAAAAAATGCCGCTGACCGGTATGAGCTCCTTAAAAAGGAGCATAAGGATAGTTTGGCCGACCTGAACAAGGCACTTAATGCCACCAAGGAAATACGGACCGAGCTCAGGGGTGCGCGGGAGGAGCTTCAACAGGCCGGTAAAATCGCGGCTGGGGGCTCCTACTTGCTGCGGATGAAGTTTTTTGATCCGGCACGCTCCCTGGATGGACGCTGGAGTCGCGGACGCCAGAGCGGATTTGGCGAAGAGTACAGCTGACGCTGCCAAGTTCTTCGAGGATCAGGGTGATAAGGAAGTGGAGAAGCTTTTCTGGTCGCAATTCAATGCTCCCAGTCGCCCGCTGCCGTTAAGTGACAAGATGGCTGCTGTAGCGGTACTTCACAGGTTGTACGGACTTGCAATACGGTCTGTGATAGACCATCTTTGGTCAAAGGGGCCTAAGCCGGATAGTTACTTTGGCTTGGTGCAACAGTTCCTTGGGGCCATGCCTCAGATTGATTCCATGAGAAGGTCGGCGTGCATAGAAGGTGCACGGATGGCCCTTGCCTGCGTTAAAGCGTTTTGGACAGATATGGAGGCCACCATTGTGGCGACCCAGGATCCGGAGGGAGGCCAATATCCGCCGAGCACTATTTGGCGCAGTAATGAAGGTGCCCGCCTAATAGAGGCGCGATGCTCAAGGATGTCTTGTTCGAGTGACAAATCATATCATTGTAAAAACAATGTTACTTTGGTTATAAGGCTATATTTATACTTTGTGCCTGAAAGTATTATTTTGTCCCCTGTGCGGCCGTTTTGTGTATATATATACATTTAATCCAAAAGTTAGCAGTCGTTGGATTCAGCCCCCACGCATATAATGCGGGGGTGTTCGAGAAAAAATATGCATAATCACACTTGATCCAACGTCTTGGTCCATTAAGGAGGTGATCGCACGTCGAACTAGGAAACCCGACTATATAGCTGTAACGCTTTCGCTTAGCCATGGGAGTCTAATGACGGGGCTACTATGTAGCCCCTGGTACATTCTCTTGCATCCGAATACGGGCGCGTGTGTACATGACCGGGAAACGGTCCTTCGTTAATGCGCAGGGATCCTAAAGATTCCGATAAGTCTTTGAGTGGTTGAACAGTCTCATTTGTATCATGACGGTCGGTTTTCGGCTTTCTCTACTGAGGTGCTCGTCCGGAATAACCAGGGCACAATCACAGTAGTTCTCCTTTGGCCACCTTAGCCGATGATAACGGAACGTAAGGCGGCAAACCCAGGAGTCGGGCAAACCCAACATTTGACCAAAGACATGATTCAGAGCTGATGCATATAAGGCCAAACTCGTGACGCCGAACACTCCCGAAGGTATTCAGACTTTATAACAGACGATGGGCTCAAGAATGCCCATTCATTGTAATCCCTGTGTTTCCAGGTACGTGCATTGATCTATCGTGGCGAAATGCCAATAACGGCAGTATCCTCTGTCGGTATGGAACCCCTGGGATGGTTAAACAACAAGAGGCAATAGAAAAGGTTTACACAGGGGCTTAATCTAAAAAGAAACCTGTTGAGCGGGGCCCTGCTGCACGTCTGCGCCTTTGTCTCCATTGTGCCGTATCCTGGAAGGGTGTCACGCGAACGTTGTTTGTGAAAAAGAGAACTCGTAGGAGAGTACAATGTAAGTATGCGATGGATAATAAAAGTGTAAGATGTTGGCCTGCTAATAAGGTTGAGCCGAGTGTGGGGCTGTATTAAATATTTATAGCCCCTGGTGTCCGCTATGGGATTACATATACGGTGCCCGATTCAATTTTATCCGGGCGACCGGACTCATCTAACCGTGTTTGTGGTCTTAATGACCAGTCATGTTTTCTAATATTGGAGGTCGCTTATAGTCCGGCTGCTAGGGCCATCGCATGTTCCTCTACGCGTGAAGAGCGCTCTGTGATTCCGTTAACGGTGATGACGCCACGTGGACCGGGCATCTTGAGTATAAGGTAGCCATAGTGCGGTAATGCGTTGAAGCGGGCGAAGGCCGTTCTTCCAAGCAATTCATGATAGCCGCTTTGGAAGGGTGCGATGGTGAAGAGTAGTTCTTCGCTTCGGGAATTGCCCGGGGAGCCAAATGTTACCTCCAGTACGACGGAGCCCCTGCCATAGGCTTCAATGCCTGGTATCACCCCTTCAAATGCGGTGTTGCTTTGGCTAATACTGGATGGGTTTATCCCCATCCTGCGGACAGTGTCTTCGTATATTAAATTGAGACTACTGCCACCCGTCCATGAGGACACGGGTGAGACGGTATCCGTCAATTATTGGGTAAGACATCCAGTAGTTAGGTGTGGGTACGATGGGTTCTATATCGCGCGCGTCTCGATGAGCGCGTTCGTGCCTTCTCATGGATGTGTGAGTCGCGTGGATCATGTTCACTGTTTTAACCTCTGCGGGAATTTTTTCTGTCCCCCAGTGTTCGGCTGGCGAGGTTCATCCTCGTCTTCACTTGGTGTTTCCCTTCCCTCGTGTTCGGCATTTAATTTGCCGGCCTGCTTGAAGACCCAGCACTCTCTGTGCGTGTGATTCGCAGGTTTGTCAGGGGTGCCATGAATTTAGCACAGTCTGTCTAGGACTCTATTCAGACCGGACGGTCCCTCTTTACTGCCTTTAAATGGCTTCTTTTGCTGATCAGGTCGACAGCCCCTGAATCCGGCATTAACCGTTGTGTTATCCGGGCTATCTTCCTTGTTTTGGCGTTTGTTTTTATTACGCCGTGGCTTCCCGTTGCCATCCCTTATTTCGGATGTGCTGGGGTCGCTGGTGCCTTTACGGGCTAGCTGACTATCTTCACCCGCGCAAAAGCGGGTCATGAGGCTTGTTAAGGCTGCCATTGTCCTCGGCTTTTCTTGGCCGAGGTATCTGTCGAGCCACTCGTCACGGATGCTGTGTTTGAATGCCGCTAAAGCTTCAGTGTCCGGACAATCGACAATTTGGTTCTTCTTAGTGAGGAATCTGTTCCAAAGCTTGCGGGTGGACTCTCCGGGTTGTTGGATTATGTGACTTAAATCGTCGGCATCCGGAGGCCGGACATAGGTCCCTTGAAAATTGGCCCTGAAAGCGTCCTCGAGTTCCTCCCAACTACCAATTGAATTTTCGGGGAGGCTTTTCAACCAGTGTCGAGCTGGTCCCTTCAGTTTGAGGGGAAGGTATTTGATGGCATGGAGGTCATCCCCACGAGCCATATGTATCTGCAGGATAAAATCCTCGATCCAGACACCTGGGTCTGTCGTTCTGTCGTATGCCTCTATATTCACAGGTTTAAAGCCCTGTGGAAATCCATGGTCCAGTACTTCTTCGATAAAGCACAGGGGGTGAGCAGCTCCTCTGTATCTGGACGTGTTGTGGCATGCCGTCGGCTGTTGTTGTGTCCGGTGTTTATTCCGAACTGGTATTCGATTGGCATAATCGTTTTGGTGACCATAGCCCCTCGCCGGGGGTGTGCCGTTTAGATCCATAAATGGACCTGGCCATCCCAGCTTTCTTATCCAGGTGCTCACGTAGATCGTGCGCGGCGTCGGTAGCCGCTTTGTTGCGGTTATGAAGTGGCACGGCTTCGTCGTCGAATTCTGGCAGTAGCTTGCGTTTTGGATAGCTCTTTGTATGGCGATCATCGCCATATCTTTCTTCAGTGTCTAGCACTTTATTCCATCTGTGGTTGAGCGTTTCCTGTGCGGCTTTGAGCCATTGCTTCTGCTTCTTTAGACTTCTTGCGGTGGCCATAAGCTTTCTGTGGAGGTTATCTCGTTCCATGCGTTTTTCCAGGATGATGAATGCGTCGTCATCCGGACTGCTTTCTTGTGCTGGTTCGGTTTGATGACCTCGCCCGTCGGGATCATTGTCCTCGGGCGTCTGCTCCAAACTGTGTTTGGGGTGGCCTGGTTTGCCCTGCTCCATCGCTGGGTCCATATGGTCGTTGTTGCCTTCGAAGTTGACTGTAGTATTGATCCTTGTGGCGCTCTTGTCGCTATTTTTACTATTGCTGGACTTAGAACGGCGTCTGCACCGTCGCTTTGGCTTTTGCCCGGGGGTTTTATCTTCCGGATTGTCGCCTTTGTCCTATTTGGGCGTATCCACCATCTATATGTCGTGTGACGAGGCAAAAGTCCAGCGCCCCATAGATTCCAAATCTTCTCCTGCATCGTCGTCCATACCATCGATGCCTTCAGAGTCGAAGTTAGGCACGTCGGTTAAAATCATCAACCGTGGCTATGAAGTGGGTGGTGGGTGGGAAACGAATTTCTTCGTCACCTGCTTTCCACTCGAGCCGGACATAGTTTGGCCCGGAATTTTCTGTCAAAAAGAGAGTTTTTAACGAGTTCAGCATGTCGCCAAAGGGCGAGTGCTGGAGGATATCCGCAGCGGTGAACTCCATTACCGGAGCCCAACCTGGCTCGACTGGCTCGGGAGTGCGCGGACCGGAACCAACATCCGGATACGAATCCGGGAGTCACAGGCCACCACAGAGGTAAGGCCCGTGTTCGGCTCCACCGCTGATGAGTGTGCGGCTCGCGGGGCGGGGTCCAGCCCTCCGTCCTTAGGCAATGCAGCCTGCTCCGGATTTAGGTCCGAGGCTACTACGGGGGTGATACCCCGAGCTTTGTCCGACAGCAGGTCTAAGCCGTGCTTGTCGTGACTATCCGGTGCTCCTGGCATAGGCCGAATCCGTCGAAGATCCAGTCTCCGCGGATGTCCGCCGTGTAGTTCAGGTTTCCGATCCTGATCTGGTGGCCAGGGGCGTAGCTATCGATCTGCTCCAGATGGCCAAGCGAATTGGCCCGCAGGGCGAAGCCGCCGAACACGAAGATCTGTCCGGGGACAAAGGTCTCACCGGGGACCGTGTTGTTCACAATGGTTGAAGGAGCCATCGAGCCCTGTAGCGACGACACAGAGGAACTCTCAATAAAAGCCCCAATGTCGGTGTCAAAACCGGCGGATCTCAGGTAGGGGGTCCCGATCTGTGCGTCTTAGGTTGATGGTAACAGGAAGCAAGGGACACAATGTTTACCCAGGTTCGGGCCTCTCGATGGAGGTAAACCCTACTTCCTGCTTGATTAATATTGAAGATATGGGTAGTACAAGAGTAGATCTACCATGAGATCGTAGAGGCTAAACCCTAGAAGCTAGCCTATGATGGTATGATTGTAATTGTGATCGGCCTTCTAAGGACCAACCTCTCCGGTTTATATAGACACCGGAGAGGGCTAGGGTTTACATGGAGTCAGTTACAAGGAAGGAAATATAACATTCGGATCGCCAAGCTTGCCTTCCACGCCAAGGAGAATCCCATCCGGACACGGGATGAAGTCTTGAGTCTTGTGTCTTCACGCTTCGATAGTCCGGACGTTGTACACAGTCCGGCTGTCCGGATACCACCTAATCCAGGACTCCCTCAACCATGCCGCGTCGAGCGCATCCAAGGTGGTGGACGACGGCGAGGCCCCGGACAGCAACGAGTCGCAGACGGAGAGGTGTACGAGGGTTAACTGGTTCTAGTGCCGTGTGGTTCGGCAGTCGGTGGAGAAGAACAGGAGGTGTGGAGGGGTGGAGGGATGGCACGCCAACGGTGGAGTAGCGCTTCATAGCGGCGTGCTAAGCAAGCAAAGCTGCTAGCGGGAGGCGGGAGGTGGTCGGCTGGAGGAAGAAGATGTGAGATTGAAGATGGATGTCGGTCGTTGGATGTAAATCCAACGGCTAACATGTCAGAATCATTTGTTGACTAAATTGACAATGACTTGCGTTGGCTTCGACCTATTGGCCCACATTTCAGCCTAAAAAAATGTGGCATGTATTCAACCCATTTTTGAGAATTCTGATCTTTTTTTGCACGGTAGAATTCTGATCAATTTGATCTTTTTCTGAATTACAGCCATTAGCTGGGCTGGGTGAACAAATAATGTAAGCGTCCATGCGGCCCATTTATTTTATTTCCTAAAAATTATAGGCCATTTGCACTTTCTCGAAATACACGATTTTGCTTTGGGCTGATTCTAATTATAATGTTGGGTTGGGCCAGCAATGTTATCAAAAATAAAAAGGGGCTGAGCATTTTGTTATAAATATATTTAAATAATAAGTGATATTATTACATTAGTCCTTAAATCTTACCAAGCTTTTGTACACAATCACTAGGATTTTCGTGCCAAAACAATCTAGGATTTTATTTGTTAAGAAATTATTTTTATAAGTTAATAAGATGTGGGATATTGTTTTCTTACATATGTAAGTATACATTAAATATATGATGACAATAAAAATAATATATAATAACATATAAAATAATTTAAATATATATAATATAGTTAGAAGGGAAACATAAGTTGGACCTAGCGTTCCTATTCTTATATAGAAAAATAGAACAGACCTCATGTTTTCTTCAAAAAATACATAAATTGGGCTGCCAAAAATAAAACCTCGGATGGGAGGTCCATAGGCCGGTCGATACATGACGGCCCTAAGAAAATACAAACAGGCCTATGGACCTCCCATCCAAGGTCGTGGGCTGTGCATGTTAAAAATGAAAGCCTACACGGGGCAGCCCAAAACCACGTCCAACACTTGCCAAAACTTCGTCCCTCGTTTTCTCTGTGTTTCGTAAACTCGACATTGTGTGGGAATTTTGACTGTGCATCATATGAAGATGTGCTATGCATGAATGTTGATCAGCATGATGTTAACTGGCTGGTAGTTCCATTTTCGACCATGAATAAAACTTCCAACATGATGTTAACGCTGTTTGAAAAGGCCGTGTTAATATAAATGATCTGCCTCTGAAAGTTGCAGTTTCTTATCTGAAACTAAAACTTGCAGTTTCTTCTCTGAGAATCACATTGTCTGCACTTTTATACTCCTATGAAACTACATTTTTAAGTGCTAAAAATAGATCTCTAGAATTCATAAAATACTTCATATGCTCAATACTGCAAATCTGAAATTCAAAAGACATTCATATCTGAAAGTACTCTCAAAATACACAACACAAAACACAATTCACAACCTACAAATATCGACAACCCTTAGCTTCTCCCCGACAATTCACAACCTGCCCGACTATTGGGCTGGGGGCAGCCCCTCCTATTCCTCGGCGGGCATGTACCGCCCGTGAGACGATGTGAACGGCGAGGGAGACGATGGCGGGGAAGCGTCGTCGGGCCAACTGCTTTTCTCCTCTTGCAGTTGCGTTCGGTCGACGAAGACTCCACCGGCTTGCTCTGGCAGGACACCCTCACAAACGGCACCCTGTAGATGCTCGATCATTCAATCTCTGGTGGATACTCCATCTGGGATTGATACTCCCACCACCGCTCCCTCGCGATCGGATTCGGTGAATCTGTTTGCTCCATGGCCAAGAGGAGCAGCTCTATGTACTCCGGCGCGACTCCCTCCGGGAGTATCGCCGCCTTTTTGCTCTGTTGAAGATATTTGGCCATGGATGTCGCCGTCGCCGCTAGTTGGTCCTTGTTGTCAAACCAAGACTGTATCTCCAACATCCTAGCTAGCTTCACATGGTCGCCGTCTGGGATCCTCACGTATCGGCTGTACTCCTCCACCGATCTACTTCTCCACAACACCTTCACTCGCCGGCGGTGGTTTTTGAACGGAAGAGGAGAGGAGCAACGCTGGTTTTGGATTAGAACGGGACAGGAGCGACGCTAGTTTTGGACTGGAACAGGAGAGGAGGGGCGGTGGTTTTGAAATGGACGAGGAGAGGAGCGGCGCTCGATTTAGATTGGAACAGGAGCGGAGCGGCGGTGGTTTAAGAGGAGAAGAGTGGAAGAGCGGCGCTGGTCTTGGAAGTATTTTTTTGTTGTTTTGCGTATTTTGGGTCAAAGTTTGACCACGTACTGTATTTGACAAGCAAAATGTGAATGCATGTCACCAAAAATTGTATCGTTTGGTTCGTATCTGAATGTACTTTCAAATTATATTATTTTTGCAACGTGTAACATATATTTTATGTGCGAAAATCATGGTCAAGTATGACCCAGAATAAAAGGGAGACTAGTTAATGTGGGGTCGCTTTCTTAATTGAAGGGTAAATTGATTTTGATTTTGATCCAGTCCACAGCCTTGACCCTCTCGCCCAATCCTAAATCGCTGCCAAGACGCCTCCTCTCCCACTTATCCATTGCAAAACCACCTGCTCTCCTCTCCATCATCTCCATTCCAAAACCACCGTCTCGCCTCTCCCTCTTCTGATCTTCTCCATTGCAAAACCACCTCTTCTCCTCTCCATCATCTCCATTCCAAAACCACCGTCTCGCCTCTCCCTCTTCTGATCTTCTCCATTGCAAAACCACCTCCTATCCTCTCCATCATCTCCATTCCAAAACCACCGTCTCGCCTCTCCCTCTTCTCTATTGCAAGACCACTGTCTCTCCTCCCATCTTCCAAAGCTAGCACCGGACCACTCGAGAAGGACATCTATGGAGAGGCTGCGGCGTGAATCAGGCAGATCGCCGGCGGCGACTGTGCAAAGTTAGCCAGGTTGAAGGAGATCCTTAGTTGGTTTGACAATGAGTGGGAGATTTCGAGAAGCAGTGCGGGCCATGTGGCAATGTATGCGAAAGAGCGAGGCAGCGGTGATGAGGGCGGCGATGTACATGTACTCCTCGGCGGCGATCACGCCATGATCCTCCGAGTTCATCGAGTATCTCCAATGGGAGATGGAGCAGACAGATTCGCCCGAGGCGACAGTCAGGCAGAGGTGGTGGTCGTACAAGTCGAAGGTCGAGCACCCAGAGGATAATGAATCGATCGAGTATGGTGTGCCATTCGTGAGGGTGTAGAGCCAGCCGGAGCCACAGGAGTATTCGTTCTCCCACCGCAAGAGGAGGCCGGATGGCGCGACGTCGCTTCCCCACCGTTCTCCACGGTTCCCTCGACGCTCGCCTCGTTTCAACGGCGGCGGTAGGGTTTAAGGTAAGCTTCGCACTAACCTAATCTTCCATCTGCTCATGCTTACAATCAGTGTGACAGCTAATGAAAATCATGCTTACAATCAATCTCCGAGTACTACACTAATCACCCTAAAATAGCTCTGGACCTTTGGGTCAAAGTTGTGACACTGTGTAAAAATAAAGAAAAATAGATTGGTGCTTCTTTAGGAAAAGAGTACTCCCTAGAAAACTGCCAATATAAGCTACTAGTATTTGGTTAGAGGATTTTCTGCCGAGAAAGATCCGTCCACGAGAGCGCCACACATCCCTTGGTGGTGGTGGATGCAAATGCGTGCATGCAGCATGGTTGGTGTCGGTAATTTTTACTTGGCACACCTTGCACTCTGCATATATATGTCGGTTCCATACGTACATTTATGCAGTTACACCAAAATGCATCTGAATAACCCTTTTTGCACATATAATGAAAAAGCGTGATTACATTATATTGGCACTAGTTGATGAAACACACACAATAAATAGAAGAAAATATTGCGATAGTATCATAGTATGCCATGCTGCGAGGGCGAGATGGGCCTCATGACGCCTCATATGGTACGCCTCATACTGGACATCGTCCCAAGTCTCCCAGATACACCTTCTGCTAGTGATGAACATCAGTGTACAGCGGTTGTACAAGGAGGCGCCTTGAGACATTCAAATCTCTATTTTTGTACATATCAACTAAAATTAAGCACCCTAGTTTGCAGAAACGCTTAAACATTAACAATGGGACTAGTTGATGAAACATACTTTAACAAAGAGAAGCACTTTCTTTATCTACATTGGAAATGAAATGATAGAGATGGCACTTGCTCTATTTTAACTGTATTATTACTTCATTTTATCAATGACACTAGGGTCGAGCAGGTGGCAAATGAGGTGTACCGTGCGTCACAAGGATGGAGGCCGGGGGTGCTTAGACTGGGATGCTGAAGCTGGCTCTTTCAGTCACCAACATGGATGATTCAATTCATGGGACCTTTTGGTGCAGTTCACCTAAAATGAAGCAATGTCCCGTGAGCTAGCAACTTCTTATTCAATTTTTTAAGAAAAGGGCTCCGGCCCGGTTCCATTTCCATCGAAAATGAAACCCATAGAGCTTCTTCTTCATTAGTTGCAATAAAATTGAGCAACATCAAGGTTGGTTGTGAAGGTCTGGAATGCTCAACTATAATTTGGATATCATTTGTGCAGTTCAACTAAGATTGAGCGTGAAATGTATATCTCTGTTTGCACAAAAAAGGTGGAAAGGAGGGTGACTACCAAGTGATGAAACATGCATCAAATGAAAACAAGCATGTTCCTTATCTGAATGGCAATCCTACAAGGACAGTAGCAATTTCTAAAGCAGTGGCATTGCTAGATATCAGTGTGGGCATTAGGATTAACTATGACAACCGTTAAATACAACATTACTTTGGGCACGGGAGAGTAGGCGGACCAGGACATTTGCATTTCTAACGAAAAGAACCAACTTATCTTAATGGGAAATTTTAGCAGGACATGTAAAGAAGTGCCATTGATTCATATTACTGGAGGCATTACATTGAAAACAACATTGGTTTAACGTGTCCTTACTTTTAACAGTGCGACTGCTACATTTTACCAGTGGCATTACATAAGAGTGGCTCGGGGCAACAATCATCAGAACAGGATATCTGGGTTGGTCCCATTTTTGTTCGGTATAGCCACCTTATCCTGTGTGTGGCTAGCTAATCTAGTGCTGGACTTAATCTGTTGACTTGTACCCCAGTCCCCACTTTCTTTCCTTTTTCAACCAATAGATCGGGTTTATATTGAGTTTGTCTTGTGTTTCCCTTTATTTCCCTATTAGACCTAGAGACCGGTTGGATAGCCGGTCGTGCTACTTTTCACCCCCATTATTTCCTCTTTCGACCAAGTCCTAGATTCAGGTAACAAATCATCCCCCACCCCCACCCCTTTCTTTCTTGTTTGAACCAAGTAGTACTAGATTCGAGTGCATGAACTAGTTTTACCTCTTAAACGTAAAAAAATTAGGTGGTTTTCGAACAGCCGATCGATCCTATCTACGAGGGGGGCTGAGAAATAGTAAAAGATACAAATGCAGCGACATCAGGAGCTCGGGAAGTAGAGCAAGGCCGGTTTAGAAGGAAGTTATACCCGATGGTCGCCGGGATGTCGCTAGGTGGGCGGCGGGAGGCCGGATCTGCCCACACTACGGCAGCGAGGAAGAAGGGGTCGGAGGCCCTCCCTCGCCAGCGGTGCTTGGGAGAGAATGGCAAGGCAGGCTGATCGGGACGCGCCCAGCAGTGGGTAAGAGCCGTCGTCGAGGACGACCGCGTGAACGTTGCACCTTCTCACCTTCCCCGGCGGAGAGGATCCGGCTGGATCTGTGACCAGCGGTGAGCAGAGAGAGAGAGTGTGTGGCCACCGCTGTCGTGTTTAGATCTGGAGAGGCCGAGACAGTGTGAAGAGAGCAACACTAGCAAGCAAGCGCGGAGGCTCCTGCCTATATAGTGGAGTAGTACTAGTTTTCTTTTGTCTCTTTGGAGCCGGCTTGACCTCGCCAACGATCGTCGAGTAGTCTTCATGCACGTGGCCCGAGGCGTGGTTGTCGTCATTTTGATCAAAAGCGCCGGATTATAACATATAACACGAAAAAATGCCACATGACAAGAAATCATAACCTCACTGCCCAAAGGAGACAACATGAATCCCGACGGACAAACTAGACGAGGAACAAAGCTCAAATTAAATATATAAACTCGTAGAAAAGGGGTCCGTCGATAGATGTCCTAATTAACATAGCCGGCTTGACCTAGATGGCAGCCGAGTAGTCACTATTCGTGCATGTGCCCCCAATGACTAGCCCAACTCAGTTGTCGCTGTTTAACCCTCGCAGTGATCCAAAGCACATGACACCTAATTTTGCGAGATGACAAGAAACCTTTTTTTAGATTTCTCACCACAACTACAGCCATGTACAACACAGCCTGCACAATATGTAGACGATAGCCAATCCAGGCGTGTCTGCTGGAGTCTGGTCACATGCATGGACGAACTGATCTTCCATGTCTTGCAGGGATTGTCCAGGCACCAACGTAGTACTACAACACTTCTCTAGTACTATTGCTCGTCTCCCTCTTCTATTAAGTCACCCGACTTGCGGGGCCGGGGAGTGTGCCTATGGTCAGTTCTCACTTGCTGTCCCACATGTGTGTGCAAACGCAATATGACGCACGTTCCATTCGGAGAGCAGCATGCCAGACCGACCGACCGTCTGGGTTGCGACGTGAACGCGACGGGCGTGCTGTATACTCCGTACATGTGCACCGCCGTTTTCTAGACGCTTTGCTCCATGGCGCGGGTGCAATCCATGGATACCAAATTAGTATACTGTATACTATTTAAAAGTCGAGGGCGGGGCTTTTCCTGCGCGGTAGACGGCGGGGCAGTTCCGCCTAGTCGATTCGACAGAGACGCGAGAAGACTAGGGAGTAGGCTGCTGCAAACGTAGGGCTGTGTGATTTGACACTGAGTTACTGCTGGACAGGTGGGGCCTAGTGATTTGACTTGCCATTATCATTTTAACTGCGGCGCTACGACCGGCGTGAGTCTCCCGATTCCTGACCATCTCCATACAGGTGCCTCTCCCAATGCTCCACCATGTAGTAGAGGCTAGCTCTTGCATGAGAGCCCACTTCTCCACTTTTTCCTTGCCTCTCTTTCCTCCACATATGCAAAAATGCCATGTAAAGTGCACTACTGTACTTACTTGCTCCTACATGTGTTTAAGCTTGCCACATAGGCATAAAGTCTGATGTGGCAAGTTAATCAAGAAGAGAGAGACTAGTTTGGTGACCCAAGGAAGAAACGGTGGTAAGCGCGTGTACCTAGGTGAAAAGACAATTTTGAGTCTATAGCTAATTAAATGAAGCAAACTTAGCAACACCATTTCATTGGAAGAGGTCACTCCTTGGCAAATGCAATAAATATTAGTACTCCCTGTGTCCCATAATATAAGAATGTTTTTGGCACTACACTAGTGTCAAAACGTTCTTATATTATGGGACGGAGGGAGTACGGAGAAACAGATAGAGAGGAGTAAAAAAAAATACACTTATAGCTAACCTTGTTGTAGTATGAGTGACTAAGTGATGACTATGTATGACATGCCAACATCAGATAGCCTAACGCACCATGTTAAATCTCCAAGGGCGCGACTGCACGTGCGACGCGATGGTCGTGGTAGGTGCGACCATGATACGGGGTGCTGGCAGCCCTTGGATCTGAGATCAAACGGTCGCATGCTAAGTTGCTGAAAATTTGTAGAATAACCCTCCCGCGGCAACCGGCAAATTTCCTCCCGCGGGCCGGAGTAGGTTTCTCGGTTTGCATGCGGGTTTAATGGAGGCGAGGAGGCGTGTTCAGCCGGGCGTGCAGTGGACGGCACAGTACTATTCGATTTGACAACTACAACTAGTATATTATAAAAAACAAAGAAGAGTAGTAGAGATAGAGATAAGAATAGAGACTAGGGAGGAGCACCATGTACTGCTTCGTGGGCTACTCCTGCGCTCCATTCGGCGGCCGCAACGTCCCCTACAGCCACTCCCTCCTACGCTCCATTCGGCGGGCGCCGTTGACATTTGGGGAGCGCACTCTCGTGACTGCTAGCAGCCACGACTTCACCGACGATGACTTCTTCCCTGACCTCGGCAACCTCTTCCTCAACGACATGGGCGACAACCTCAAAGCCAATGGTGCTGCTCCTGTTGCACCGTATGTGTTTCTGTCCTTCCTGTTCGAAATCGTGGTAGAATTCATGTTTCTACTCTGTGTCCTAGACTCGATCTGTTCATCTACTATGATAGTCCGCATGATTAGTTTAATCTCTGTTATAGCCGTCATGATTTATTTTGTAGTAAATCTCGTAGTAACTTGCTCATATATTCAACTGGCGGAATGTCCCCTACAGCCACTCCCGTTTCATGGACGGCCTGGTCGATGCCTCCAAGGAGCCCTTCGCTCATCGCTATGAGTGCCCGTTGCCGTTTTGGGCTCGCCGGCGGACATCGTGCATCACCGACGCAGCGCGGCGACGATCACCTCTTGGCCTTTGGCGAAGAACATCAAGTACGAGGCGTGCTACCCGTTCACCGCGTCGAGTCATTTGGAGGATCAGCGCCGCCTGCTAGTCTCGGAGGAGGACGACAGCGTCTTCCTCTTGATCGTGGCCACCGGCGAGGCCCGCACAGGCCGCCGCCACATCTCTGTAGTGTGCATCAGGGGCAACACCACTGACGCTGACACTGACACAAGGCCGATGTACGGGTGCGTGCTCACTATTACTACCCCTCGGAGGTCCGTGGGCGGCGACACTGGCTACGTCCGGCTGACTTGGACTCTGCCGAGCTGGGACCTTCCCGCCGATGTGGACATGGAAGACGCATGGTATTATTTGACCCCCAACAATGTGCACGGGGACTCCAAGGAGGTTCACCTGGACATATGCATTACTAAGTTAAATGTTGATCATTAGTCTTCGCTCAATGTAATCCATTTGTCTAAGCATGTGGAGACTTCCATGCATGATCTTGCTCTATTGGAGTATCACGCATGAATAAAAGTGTATCCATTTATGGTTTAGTCTAGAATCTTCCATGTATGAATTTTTACTACGATTACGGTGAAAGACTTATGATGAACCATTTCCCGCAAAGCACAATAAGAGTTATTTCTTCACAAGTTTTTGATGCAGGTTGACCAGTTGAACGCTTTTGTTTGCAAAAGATACTTTTTTATCTATTTCACCCGGATGTTTCTGAGCTCTAGAGATGAAATAATATCCGAAGAAACCTATCGATACCTGTTACACATGAGATGACCCCACATCCTTTGTCAAAATAAACAACACCCCGATCAATGCATTTCACTCTTCCGTGCAACGGACGGGCACTACACTAGTGTAAAAAAGTTCTTATATTATGTGACGGAGGGAGTATGAAGAAATAGATAGAGAGGAGTAAAAAAATACACTTATAGCCAACCTTATAGCCAACCTTGTTGTAGTATGAGTGACTAAGTGATGACTATGTATGACATGCCAACATCAGATAGCCTAACGCACCGTGTTAAATCTCCAAGGGCGCGATCAGCGCGAAAGCGACGACAGTCGTGGTAGGCGCGACCATGATACGGCTGCTTGGCAGCTCTTGGATCTGAGATCAAGCGGTCGCATGCTAAGTTGCTAAAATTTGCGTAATAACCCTCCAGGATAGGATATTCACCCATAGATCTAGAATCACGCCATGCAACCGTTCAATCTCAGATCCAAGGGCTCTGGGAAGCCCGTATCATGGGAGAATGGAAAGCCACTACCCTGCCGTTCGCATGCTGGAAGTTCGCTCCTACTCGTCCCCGCACGTCCTTTAATACTACAGCGGTTCGCTCCTAGTCGTCCCGTCCATTCACATTATGGCAGTTCCACTAATCCTAACCCTCCTCCCAAATCCATGGCGTCCGAAATCTCCCCGATCGGTGGTGAGTACAAGGTCAGAACCATCACCAACGATGAGGTCGACGTCATCTACACCCGTTCTTCTGCGACGGTGAAAGGATGCCTTTCTCGCTTCAGACGCATGTTCGAAGACTCAGATGATGAGTGGGTCGCTGGGCTAGATGTTGAGTACACCACAGTCCTGGGACGAGAGAAGGATCTAAAGGACGAAGAGAGGAAGAAGCCCACCGTGATCCAGGTTTGCGTGCATGACTTATGCTTGGTCTACCACATATGCCATGCCGACATTGAGTGCCAGGATTTTAAGGACTTCCTCGAGAGCAACCTAGTCAAATTCGTTATTGTAGACTTTGGTAACGACAAATAAGTCCTGCGACAAAGAAGTCCTGCGTAGGATAGACCTCGTTGTAGGCAACACCTTCGACCTCCAAAAGAATCGGCTGGTGTCCTCTCGTCAGCCTTCAATGTTGACCCTGGCAGGAGCCATGGTTCATCCTTCGTACGGTAAACCGGAGAAACCTCCATACACGTTTCATCGTCATGCATGGCAGCGGAATGTACTAGATATAGACCACATCCACTACGCTGCAATGGATGGCTACCTTTGTTTCAATATCTACAAGGGTTGGATGAAGAGCAACAGCCAAGTTGGCGGTTCAAGCAAAGAAGTATCGGCCAAGAGGAAGAGGGACAAGGATGAAGTCAAGGACGTCGAAGAGGACTCTGAGTAAGGTGGCAGTGTTGTTGCTCCTGGTGGTTCTAATGCAGTGTCTACCGGGATAGTTGCAAAGTTTAATTTCAAGTGTGCTTAATTTAATTTGAGGGGTGCGTTGTGCTGAGCCCCCAGCAGAACTATGTTATGTTTCTTCTTGTTACTTTAACTCTTCAGTACGTACATACTAGTATTTCTTACATTTCATCTTTTAATTGGTATAGTACTACCACTCGTTTCTTAACATTATATACATACAATATATGGCCAACATCATATAGCCAGCAGTTCAGTTGTCAAATAATTTTAGGGTGCTTAGTTTTGTCAAAGAATTCTAGGGTGTCTAGTTTTATTTGAGGGGTGGGTTGTGCTGGACACCATTATTGTGACTAGCCTTTTTAATAGTACTATATGCATAATTTGGCGACCAGCGCTCTCTATATGTACCACCTTTTTTTTAATTTCAAGTTTTGCTCCATGGCGCAATACATCGATACTACTGCTGTACAAAAGTATCATTTTTTAAAAGGCTAGAGGGCGGGGCAGTCCAGCTTGGTCGGTTTCACGAGAGGCGAGGGACTTTGTGATTTGACGGTTCATTACTGCTGGAAGGCGGGGCCTTGTGATTTGACTGCTCGTATAAATGCGCCGACGACCTGATCGAGGAGGAGCAAAGAACTGCTTGGTATACTCAAGTTTTCCAATCGGAGTAGTACTGCGATGGAGGAGCACGAAACACGGCAGCCCAGTGCCATATGGTGATAAAAAATGATCTAATTTGCTAGTCATCTCATTGTTAGCATTGTTCTATTCATTCCCTAAAAAAACCATTGTACTATTCATGCCTCGCAGAGAACGTGGCACGTGCGGCGAAACACCCGAAGCAAAAGATGAAACACAACAAAGAAAAGAAGAAGGAAGATTATCACCCCAAATGATCTAATTCACCGCGGAGTCGTAAGTGCTTCTTCATCGCCTCCACGACCTCCATCTCCTTGCGCGTCTCCTCCGCCATCTTCTTCATTCTGTCCGTGACGCGGGATTTCTCGACACGAGCCTTCATCATACATTCCACGGCGGCATTACATACCTTGACGCAGCCGGTGTGCTCGGCGCGGAGCTTCGCTTAACTCCTCCTTCTGTTCCATGACGAGGGCCTGCAGCATCTTCATCGAGGAACTACTATTCTCATGCAGCTTCTTCGGCCGGTGTTCTTCTCCTTCAACAGGTCGATCTCGTGTCAGAGCTTCGCCTTGTCCTCATGAATTCGCAGGATTTCGCAGGTCGCCTTCTTCTCCGAGGCAATGCTCTTCTTCAAGACATCACCAAGCGGCGCTCAACTCCCCTGGCGATTGAGCTCGGGCACGCGTCGTCGAGCTCTCCTTCAGCAACTCCATCAAGCCTTGGATGAACTCCTTCTGCTTATTGAGCTACTTATTGAGCTGATCGGGCATACCATCGAGGGATAACGATTCCAGCTCCACCGGCTCGGCATGTTCGCCTCCGCGGCTAGGGCGCTCCTGGGAGCCATCGCCTGCCCGTGAGAGATCTTTTGAGGTCTCTGCGTGGCGGCGAGCCCTCTTTTTTTTCCGCAGCGTTGGTTGCCGCTCCCTTGTTACGAGTAGTTCTCGGCCTAGAGCTCTACTCACCGGCCATGGCAACGACGGATGAAGAAGAAGCACTTATGAGGAGGAAAGGTAGAGTAATTTTCGGTTAGGTAGTTCCCCTTTTTATAACCTAAGTACTAGCACTAGTACTAATACCTGCATAGTGGGGACACGTTCAGGTTTGAATGCGTACTAGTAGGTGTGAGCAGGCTTTCGAATGTGATTGGAACAAGGTAAAGATTAATTGATGGTTTTGGTTTCGAGGCCCGAAACGGCTCCCGATGAGTTTAGCGAAACGTAAATTTCAAGTACTACACTGCTCAAATGCGTAAATATTATGTTACTGTCAAAAATTGGCACAAAATACGAAGGAGACCAATGTAAGTACTACTTAGCAACCCATGATTTAACTACTCGCATGCGTGCAGTGGAGTAATAATGTCTTTCTTCCGCCCTCACGTCCACTCAATTTGCATGCCCTGTATTAATTGACAATCAATGAAGTGAACGACTTTACACGCGTCAAATTATAACATGGGGTGGATCTTGGTACAAAATTGCGTCCGCTCATGTACCCGCGTGTGCGTGCGAGGGAATTAGTGCGTGTGTGGCGTGCGTGCACATCTTCGCTTCGTGCATGTACCGCCCGGTATGGCTCGGTGGAGGACGAGTACATTCTTCCGGAACCAAAGAAGACGTCATCGTGATCAATCCACGCAAGGAGGTCGCGACAACGCCTCCACATGTGCCACGTGGCTTCATGAAATGTAAGAGAGACACTATGTAGCATGCCATTGGTATTCTAATTTACGTGTTTTGCACATACTCGAAGTACAAGTAAGGTACACGTGCATTGCAAGCATCAAATTTTGCAACCAAATTATGAATAAATACCACACTATAGCATGTAAGCTCTGAGTCATATATGCCTGATGTAGCCCTTCGTTTAATTCTTATAGTTCATCTCATTCAAAATCAATTAGAGGGTGCTCGGATACGTTTTAGTCCCATGACTAAATGTAGTGAGACTAAAACATGCTAGCCTCATCCATGCTTGGATCCAAATACTAAGGAGACTAAAATCAAGTTAATGAGCATTTATTATCCTCCAAACCCTCCAATCCAGAACTCGCCCGTGTTAAAGGACAGGAGTTAATTGAGGAGAGAGAGGACTAATCCACATTTTAGTAGGGGTACCTCGACTAAAAATTTTTAGTCTCAAGACTAGTTTTAGCCCTCTTTAGTCGGGGTGCTTGGAACTTTAGTCTCTTAAAGAGACTATTTTTAGTCAGACTAAAATAAGTCCCTTGGATCCAAGCACCATCTTAGTTCTTATAAAAAAAAAGCTAAGAAGCAGGGGAATAGGAAAAACATGGGATTATAGTGGAATGTCGTCTTGAATCCTACAGGATTATGCAGTGTTTGATTGTGCATGGAAAAAACGCAGAATTCTTTCAAAGAGGTTTGAGTGGATGGGATGTTTCCTATGGAACCTAGTGCAAATGAATCACATGGAAAAATTCCTATGGTTTACAATCCTACGAATCAAACAACCAAGATAGGAAAAATTCCTAATGATTAGAATCCTCCAAAATTCCTTTGAGAATTCTTTGAATCAAAGAAGCCCTTAATCTATTTTATGATTCATGGAATTGTGCGTTGTAAAGCATAAACTAAAAACAAATAATGGCAATTCAACTAGAAAAAAAGTTTGGGCAGTTATGATACGGAAATATTCTAGAACAAAAGAGAACCACTGTTGTTTTGAGGTTTGTGCATTATGCTTAAGTTCAACCATGGAGTCTGCTAGATTGTACATGTGGCAAAATCCGGTGGGGGCTAGAAGATGGTGCGAGGGGCCGAGTGGAGGGAGACTATGAAGGAATGCACAAGTGCGAGATCGATATTTAGAGAGAGGGGGCGAACACGTGTGCTGTTGCACGCAGTGGCGGAGCCATGAAAATAAAATGAGCTAGGGGGCCAAGCATTGCTAATCCTTTACGAGGAGGGTCAATTCATGAAATTAAACCTTTTTTAGCAGCAATTGTCTAATGATCACATTCATATTAGCCTCGATATATAGTGATGTTAGGGGGGGGGGGTGATACGTCTCCAACGTATCTATAATTTTTGATTGCTCCATGCTACTTTATCTATTGTTTTGGACTATAATGGGCTTTATTTTCCAATTTTATATTATTTTTGGGACTAACCTATTAACCGGAGGCCCAGCCGAAATTGCTGTTTTTGCCTTTTTGATTGTTTCAAGAAAGCAGAATATCAAACGGAGTCCAAACGGAATGAAACCTTCGGAAACGTGATTTTCTCACCGAACGTGGTCCAGGAGACTTGGACCCTACGCCAAGGAACCAGAGAGGCGGTCACGAGGGTGGGGGACGCCCCCCCTAGGGCGCGCCCCCTGCCTCGTGGACCCCCTGTTGCTCCACTGACGTACTCCTTCCTCCTATATATACCTATGTACCCCCAAACGATCGAGCAGGAGCCAAAACCTAATTCCATCGCCGCAACTTCCTCAGTATCCACGAGATCCCATCTTGGGGCCTGTTAGGAGCTCACTTGGGGGCATCCACCATGGAGGGCTTCTACATCAACACCATAGCCTCTCCGATGAAGTGTGAGTAGTTTACTTCAGACCTTCGGGTCCATAGCTAGTAGCTAGATGGCTTCTTCTCTCTTTTTGGATCTCACTACAATGTTCTCCCCCTCTCTCGTGGAGATCTATTCGATGTAATCTTCTTTTTGCGGTGTGTTTGTTGAAACCGATGAATTGTGGGTTTATGATCCAGCTTATCTATGAATAATATTTGAATCTTCTCTGGATTCTTTTATGTATGATTGAGTTATCTTTGCAAGTCTCTTTGAATTATCAGTTTGGTTTGGCCAACTAGATTGGTAGTTCTTGCAATGGAGAAGTGCATGGCTTTGGGTTCAATCTTGCGGTGTCCTTACCCAGTGACAGAAAGGGTTGCAACGCACGTATTGTATTGTTGCCATCGAGGATAAAAAGATGGGATATTTATCATATTGCATGAATTTATTCCTCTACATCATGTCATCTTGCTTAAGGCGTTACTCTGTTTTTAACTTAATACTCTAGATGCATCTTTGGATAGCGGTCGATGAGTGGAGTAATAGTAGTAGATGCAGAATCGTTTCGATCTACTTGTCTCGGACGTCATGCCTATATACATGATCATAGCTAGATATACTCATAACTATGCTCAATTCCGTCAATTGCTCAACAGTAATTTGTTCACCCACCGTAGAATAATTATGCTCTTGAGAGAAGCCACTAGTGAAACCTATGGCCCCCGGGTCTATTCTCATCATATCAATCTCCATCACTTTTATACTTGCTTTGTTTTTTTACTTTGCCTTTTACTTTTCAATTTGCATCTTTATACCAAAAATACCAAAAATATTATCTCTATCAGATCTCACTCACGTAAGTGACCGTGAAGGGATTGACAACCCCTAATCGCGTTGGTTGCAGTAGCTATCGCTTTGTGCAGTCACGAGGGACTTGTGCATGGCCTCCTCTTGGATTGATACCTTGGTTCTCAAAGACCGAGGGAAATACTTACGCCATCTTGTGCTGCATCATCCTCTCCTCTTCGGGCAAAACCAACGGAAGCTCAAGGCGTAGCAAGAAGGATTTCTGGCGCCGTTGCCGGGGAGTCTACGCAAAAGTCAACATACCAAGTACCCATCACAATCCCTATCTCTCGCATTACATTATTTGCCATTTGCCTCTCGTTTTCCTCTCCCCTACTTCACCTTTGTTGTTTTATTTGCCCTCTCTTTCCCAATCTCCTCCTCTTTTTCTCGTTATCTTTTGTTTTCTCATGTGTTGGATTGCTTGTTTGTCGCGATGGCCCTACCTAAATTTGGTGATCTTCACCTTAGAAGGCTAGAGGAGATCGAAAAAAATGTCAGGAAGTTTATGGTTTTGCAATTTGAGCATAATAATTGCTTTAGAAACGAGCTTAAGGAACAAAAGTGTTTTATAAGTTATATGAATAAAGAGCTCGATGATATGTCCAAAGAATTTGATGGTATAAGAGCCCAAATTGCTCGTCTTGAAAAGATGACCGCTGAAATTTCGGATATGCAAGCTACCTTAGTCAATAAGATGGCCGCTAAACCGAATTCCTATGAAAATAAAGATGAATATCTAAAATTTATTGATGTGTCCCCTATTAAATCTTTGTTTTGCAATATGAATCTTGATGAAACTGAATATGATCTTCCTTTACCTAGAAGGCGTTCTAAGAATTCGGAGTTTTTAGATCTTGATGATGAAATTGTTAAAAGTGGGCTTGAAAGAAATAAAATTCTAGATGTTGCTAAAACCACTATATTGGATCTCAAGGAATTTAATTATGAAAATTTCTCTTTAATTGATTGTATTTCCTTGTTGCAATCCGTGCTAAATTCTCCTTATGCTTATAGTCAAAATAAGGCCTTTACCGAGCACATTGTTGATGCCTTGATGCAATCTTATGAAGAAAAACTTGAGTTGAAAGTTTCTATCCCTAGGAAGCTCTATGATGAGTGGGAACCTACCACTAAAATTAAAATTGAAGATTATGAGTTTCATGCTTTGTGTGATTTGGGTGCTAGTGTCTCTATTATTCCCAAAACTTTGTGGGATTTGCTAGATTTCCGTGACTTTGATGATTGCTCGCTAAACTTGCATCTTGCAGTATCCACTATTAAAAAGCCTATGGGAAGAATTAATGATGTTCTTATTGTTGCAAATAGGAATTATGTGCCCGTAGATTTTATCATTCTTGATATAGATTGCAATCCTTCATGTCCTATTATTCTTGGTAGACCTTTCCTTAGAACGATTGGTGCAATTATTGATATGAAGGAAGGAAATATTAGATTCCAATTTCCATTAAAGAAAAAGGCATAGAACACTTCCCTAGAAATAAAATAAAATTACCATATGAATCTATTATGAGATCCACTTATGGATTGCCTACCAACGATGGCAATACCTAGATCTATCCTTGCTTTTATGCCTAGCTAGGGGCGTTAAACGATAGCGCTTGTTGGGAGGCAACCCAATTTTATTTTTAGTTTTTTGTTTTTGCTTCTGTTTAAGAATAAATAATCCATCTATCCTATGTTTAGATGTGGTTTTATCTTTTAATTAGTGTTTGTGCCAAGTTAAACCTATTGGATCTTCTTGGATGATAGTTATTTGATCTTGCTGTAATTTCCAGAAACTTTGCACTCAGTGCCCGAATTGTTAAAAATCACCAGAATGTGATAAAATATTGATTCCAATTTCTTCTGATCAATAAACAAATTGTCTAGGTCGTCTAATTTTGGTAGAATTTTTTGAGTTCCAGAAGTTTGTGTTAGTTACAGATTACTACAGACTGTTCTGTTTTTGACAGATTCTGTTTTGCGTGTGTTGTTTGCTTATTTTGATGAATCTATGGCTAGTAAAATAGTTTATGAGTCATAGAGAAGTTGGAATACAGTAGGCTTAACACCAATATAAATAAAGAATGAGTTCATTACAGTACCTTAAAGTAGTCTTTTGTTTTCTTTCTCTAACGGAGCTCACGAGATTTCTATTGAGTTTTGTGTTGTGAAGTTTTCAAGTTTTGGGTGAATTCTTTTGATGGATTATGGAACAAGGAGCACTACTAGGAAAAGGGCTATAGATAGGACTGATTCTAATGGCGCACCAGGTAAGTAGTGCGCCACTACTATATACTAATGGCGCACTGGTTGCTCGTGCGCCATTAGTGTGGAAGACACTAATGGCGCACCGTGCTCACGGTGCGCCTCTACTATTGATTTTTTTCCATTTTTCCATACAAACTAATGGCGCAGGGATGGCAAAGTGCGCCACACGACCAAGACAGTGCGCCATTAGTATATAATTTTTCTTTACTTTTTTGCAAACCTACTAATGGCGCACTATGCCAAAGTGCGCCATTAGTAGTTAAACTACTAATGGCGCCTTTGTGCCACGGTGCGCCATTAGTATAAAAATTATTATTTTTACTTTTTTGCAAAACTACTAATGGCGCATGTCTCTGTGGTGCCCATTAGTATGTTGGAGTTACTAATGGCGCATGGCTTAGTGGTGCGCCATTAGTAACTGGGACCAACTAGATATTTTTGGACAGCCACACCTACACACTCATTTTCCCCACTTCATTCCCCCACCTCCTTCTCTAAGCTTGTCGGCTGCCTCCTCCTCCTCACCTCATTTGCACCATAGATTCATCAAAATTAAGTGGTGAAATTACCTTTTTTGATAGGTAAGTAAGGGAAAGCTATCTTCATGTTGTGGATCTACTTTTTTTCTCCCTAGCTCGCTCCAACAACGTGCACATGCACTTTTGTGGCCTAGCTAGATCTATGTATGTTTGTGGTGTTGCTTGTGTTTGTGGTGTTGCATATATGTTTGTGTTTGCAGGTACCGGTATTTGAAATGCGATAGTTGCCAATATTTTGCGGAATGTTGATTCATTTCCGTTTCGGTGAGAATTTTGGCACTATGCATTCTTTTAGTCCTATCTTTAGGGAAGGTCATGCCAAATTTTTTCTTGGTTCTAAAATATCGTTTTGCTCTACTCAGGCTACCATGGTCCGCACGATGACCGAAGGCATCGTGAATAGGTTTTTGAGCTCCGCGAAGGCCGAGATGCTTCAAAAGAACGAGGCGGAGATAAGATGTCCGTGTCGAAGATGCAAGCTGAAGAGCCTTATTGCGGACCCGGATTCCGGGCAGGTGCGGGACCACCTGCTCTTGCGTGGTTTCATGGATGGCTATCGGTGGCAAGGTGACGAAGATGACTATGAAATCGTCCATGGGGGCCGGGCAAGAAATGAGGAAGGGCAACAAGACAACCACCGCGGCGAGGGCGGGCGAGAAGACGAAGAATCTCCAGGACATGATCACGACGGTGATGATGTACACAATCATCATGTAGAAGATGTCGTACATGATGATGGGAAGATCAAGACGAAGGGCATGATCAGGAAGATGAAGATGCCGGAGCAGACGACGATGGAGGCTGGGTGCAGGACCCTCATATTCAAGAGCTGCTTCGCAAGCAGACGGATAACGCAAGAGCTGCCGCCCGAGAGAAAGCCAAGCTGGATCAATTGGAGATAGACGCGGTTACTCCATTGTATGAAGGATGCAGGCCTGAGGATACCCGCTTTGAAAGTAACGCTCATGGCTCGGAGATGAAGGTAAAACACAAAATGACCGACGATGCTTCGGCGAGAACATGTCATTACGCACGAACGTCTTCCCAAGGGGAACAAGTGCCCACCAGTTTCGAGGAGGCGAAGAAAATCGTGTGTCCTTTGGATTTACCGCGACGTGAAATACCATGTGTGCATGAACAATTGCACCATTTATCGGGACGAGCACTTGAGTCTACCATATGTCCGGTGTGCGGCGTCACTCGATACAAGAAGAGGAAGAAAGCTCCTCGAAAATCGGTGTGGTACTTTCCGATCACTCCTCGCTCGTCTGCAGCGGTATTTCGTGGACCCTAAGGTAGCAAAGCTCCTGCGTTGTACGCAGCGGATAGGGAGGAGAAGAAGCGGGAAGATGGCGGAAATGATTCGGAGATAAATAAAAAGACAAGATGCTTGAGTCACCCTAAGGATGCGAGCGGTGGCAAGCGTTGAACTTCGAATACCCGAATTTGGGAAGGATCCAAGGAACATCGTCTTTGGCGCGAGCACCGATGGAGTCAATCCGTTTGGTAGCAGAAAAGCACACATAGCACTGGCCTGTGTTTGTGTGGATGTACAACCTTCCCCCTGGTTGTGCATGAAGAGGAAGTACATTCACATGAGTATGCTAATTGAAGGGCGAAACAACCAGGAACGACATCAATGCATATGTCAGGGCTGCTGAAGGAGGAGCTAGACACGCTGTGGAAAACGCCAGCCAATACGTGGGACGCCGCAGAGAAAGAATATTTCCCTATGAGAGCCGCACTGCTCACGATGGTGCACGACTATCTCGGTTACGGATATCTCGCAGGGCGGGTAGTCCACGGATTTTCTGGATGCGTAAGGTGCATGGATGACACAACGACGCCCGACTAGATAGAGATCCGGGTCTTCGAAAACCGTGTTCATGGGACATCGAAGGTGGCTTCGCGATGATGACCCGTGGAGGAAACGCAAGGATCTGTTCGATGGTGAAACCGAACCCCGAAAACGCCCGTGTACGAGGAGCGGCGAGGAAATAGAGGAGTTGTTGAAAAATAGGAAAGACTGCCCACTGCCGGGAAAAAAGGCGCCAGAGCCGGAAAAAAAGCGAAAGGCGCCAGAGCTGGCTGAAGGTATGGAAGCGAGGTCTTTTTACGGGACTTGCCGTCTTGGAAGATCCACCGTGTGCCTCACAACCTTGATGTCATGCATATCGGGAAGAACGTGTGCGAGAGTCTGCTTGGTACCCTGCTCAACATGCCGAGAGGACCAAAGATGGGCGAAAGCAAGGCGGACTTGAAATCAATGGGCATCGAGGCGGAGCTTCACGCTAATGATGATGATGATGATGATGATGATGATGATGATGATGATGATGATGAGGCGAAGCGGGACCACGTAAAGTCGTCGCAAAGGCAAAAGGCCAAGAAGACTGAAATGACTACCCTCCGTGTGCTTCACTCTAAGCCGGGAGGAGATCGAGCAGTTTTCACCTGCCTCCTAGGAGTAAAACTTCCTTACTGATTCTGTGGGGAAGATAAGCAGATACCTAGACCCAGTGAAGCAGAAGTTCAGCGGGATGAAGTCTCACGACTGTCACGTGCTGATGACGCAAATACTTCCAGTTGCAATCCGCGGGATCATGGACGTGCACGTCCGTGAAACGCTATTTGGCCATTGCAATTTTTTCGACGTCATCTATCGGAAGTCGATTGGCGTGAGGCAACTCAGAAGGCTACAGGAAGAGATCGTGGTGATACTATGCGAGCTTGAGATGTACTTCCCGCCCGCATTCTTCGACGTTATGGTGCATCTGCTGGTCCATATCGTGGAGGATATCATCCAACTCGGGCCGACGTTCCTGCACAGGCATGATGCCGTTCGAAAGGATGAATGGTGTCATCAAAGGATACGACGGAACATGTCACGTCGAGAGGAAGTATAGCCGGGGCTTTTCGACCGAAGAGTGCATCTCCTCTTGCCACGAATTATCTAGGCATCGAGAACCCGTTGGTCTGCCCGTCAGCGAGCACCTTGGCGGGCTCATTTGGATGGGGTCACCGTGAGGGTCGCCGCGAAATGCATGTCGACTACGAGGGTCGAATCGCCGACTTTGAAAGAGCAAACCTAGTCGCGCTACAACACATAGACGTGGTTGATCCTTGGGTGGTAGAGCACAAAACCTTTATTGAGAAGACGTACAATGACCGAGGCCAGCGAGAGGGCGGATGGAGATATAATCAAAGAGCACAACTCATGTTTCACGCGTTGGTTCAAGGAGAAGCTTCTGTCGTACCCTTTACATGAGGATTCTTCCGTGGAAGAAAAACTCATATTCGCCTTGTCACAGGGCGCGGAGCACAACCTGATGACCTATGAGGCGTACGATATCAATGACTACACATTCTACACCGAGGACAAGGACATGAAGAGCGATGGTTATCGGAACTCCGGGGTAAGATGGAATCCTACACGGCAACGACAAGGACAAATACTCTGAAGGATCGAGGAGATCTGGGAGCTGAGCTCTGTTGGAGAGAAGGTCCCGATGTTCCGTGTCGAGATGGGCCAAGAGTGTCCTAAAAGAAGACCGGTATTTCACCACCATGGTTATACCCGAAGCCAAATCCAAGGCTGCGAGCGCATAAGCGTCACCTTGAAAAAATGAGCCATGGGTACTGGCTTCCCAAGTGGACCAATGCTTCTTCATTACCGACCCGTCAAAGCCCAGTCGTGTTGTCGTGAGGAGAGGCAAAAGGAAGATCATCGGAATGGATGGATTAGCCAATGAGCAAGACTTCGACAAATCTGGCGACCGAAGATCGAACATGACGGCAGACGATGAAGTAGCAGCACACACCACAAGAAGAAGCAGGACCACCCTACCTAAAGGACGTCCGTTCCATAGAAGAACTCCATTTGCAAAAAAGAAGGGCAAGAAGATTGTGAACAGGTAGCTAGCTAAGATCGATTGTATTTAAATCGTAGTCTTCATTTCTCGATTGTATTTCATAGGCACTTTTTGATATCATGAATATTTTTAAATTTCATGGGCACTTTTTGAATTCATGAGGACACTTGATCTCGACCTCCATCTCGATCTCGATCCCCCTCCATCTCGATCTCGATCCCTCCATCTCGATCTCACCCGCACCTCCCCGCTAGCTCCACCGCCGTGACGACCCACCGCAACCTCCCCGGCTCCACCGCCCGACGAGCACCCGCCCCGCACCTCCCGCTCCACCGCCGCCAACGGGCACCCCCCGCACCCTCCCCCGCTCCGCCGCCGCCGTCGATGATATTTTCAAATAACAAATTTGAACATATTTTTAAAAAAATTATTACTGTTTTTATAAAAAAATATTACTGTTATGATTTAAACAAGTTTGAACATATTTAAACACAAATAAATATCAAAAAACATTTAAAATGCATAAAAAAATATTGGGGAGCACAGGAATCGAACCCAGGACCTCTGGTGTGTGTCTTTGCGTCTTGACCAGTCGGGCTAGTGGGCGGGTTCTAATGTAGATAGGGTTAGGTGGTATATAACCTGACAAGTCGGTCTAGATTAAAACAAAATTCTAATTGCGCACCGAGGGGAGGTGCGCCATTAGAATAGTCGTACTTATGGCGCACGAGGGGGTGGTGCGCCATTAGAACCCTCCCCCCACTCCACCTACTGCCCTCGCCCTATGTCCTCCCTCCCTCCCTTGCAGATTTCCCTCGATCGACCCCCAAATCAGACGCCTTGCCGCAGCCGCCGCCTCCGTCCGCTGCAGCAGCTGACGCGCCCCCGCCTCCCTCTCCCTTCCTCCCCTCGAGCACCGCCTCCCCGAGCCCCGCCTCCCATGGCGCCGCCCCTCCGTCCCCTCCGTCACCAGACGCCTGCGCCCTAGGGTTCCGGCTCCAAGGTGGGTGGCAAGCTCGACACGCCGCCTCCTCCTCGACATGCCGCCTCCTCCTCGACGCACCTCCTCCTTGACGCGCCACCTCCTCCTCGACACGCCGCCGCCCGCCGCCTCCTCGACGCCGGCGCCCTCTTACGGCAGCCTGCCGTTATCCCACAGGTGATTCCTCACCTCTCCCCCTTCCCCTCCTCCCCCCTAGGCTACCTCCCGCAAGTACCACAGCCCTCTTCCCCCATGTTCTAGGGTTAGCAAATTTGAGTGTCCTCTCGTGAGCCTCTCTTCAACTGTTTTTTCTTCTTTGTTTGGTTCTGAAGATGAGTAGCAAGTATAGTAGGAAGATGATGCATAGTAGGAAGATGATGCATAGTAGGAAGATGATGCATAGTATTGATGAATTTTTTCTTACGAAACTGAAATTATTAACTCCCTCTGTAATTTGTAAGACATCCAGTAATTTTCCTAAGTAATTGAGAAGAATTTATATACCGTAACATAATAAGAACCCTAATTAGTACAGTTTAGTTAACACCTTTGGTAAGATATAACTTACAACTTTACAAGTATCTCTAGTCAAGTATGATATTGCTTTTGCTTATATGCGGTCAATTTCTCAACTTGATAACTAGTAGATCAGTAGTTTATATATTGTCACATTGACTAGGTTTCATACAAAAAAAATCCAGGTTACATAAATTTGTAATTTTATATGGCAATATTATATAGTGGTGAAAGGCTCATCTCTGTCGACTAATGCTATGCAATATTATAAAATGGCTAACAGCCACACATGTGAATCTGTTCTTGATATACCTTTTCCCTTTTCTTAGAATCATCATATACATCTGCATATTTCAGGTTTCCAAGGAGGTAAAGGAATTGAAGTTCGTATAAAGGCAAAGAAGAACACCTCCAAGGTGAGAAATATGTTCGATTAGGTACAGTTAGCATCATGTAAGAAAATGGCCATAATGTGCCCCGATAATGATGTATTTTGTCATAAAAATATATAGTGGACTGCCATGATAATGACATGGTCCTGTGTTTGCAAGCTGTCATAATCTTGATTTACTTGACTTTTGAGCCTGCTAGTAGTTTACTTCCATGAGTTGTTTTATTGACATGGCACATTTGCAATGGAGTTTTATATATCTTTAGCCCTTTGTTCAAAGAATGACAAGTCAGTTTTGTTTATAGTTGAAAGTAAGTGTGTCGTTTGAAATTTTGATTTGTTGGGCGTAGTATTGTAACTAGAAGACCATGTATTTTCAGAATTGAGCTAAAGATTTGGGGGTAGTATTTCTGATTTTAGAGCACCTTTCTTTGGATGTATTTTACAAATTTGTTGGAATCAAAACAATGCTTGTGGGCTGTCTGTTAAGTTGAGTGAGTCATTAGAGGCGGATAGAGTGACCCACACCAATTAATGTTTATGAAGAAGAAGAATAAACACATTGCTGCCGCTATTATGCAACTTTGGGAGGTTACGGTTTCTTTGTATCTCCACCAGTTTGGGTTGGTGAATGTGGATGATTTTTTTATCCTGTGAACTCATTGTCTTTGCTACAAGAATTTGGTATCATCATGGTGTAATTTTGTTAACATTCTGGTTTTGTTAGATAGTGGCTACACTAATCTAGAGTGATACAATTTTCCTTCCCATTTGGTATCATCATGTTCTGTGTATCTGATTATAACATCATGTGGGTTTTTAAGTACATTTACAGCTCATGTGGGTTTTAACATCATGTGGGTTGGTGAATGTGGATGATTTTTTTATCCTGTGAACTTGAATGTTGCAATGCTGTTTCCTTCAGAGGCTACTGTCAAAAACTTGAGCAAAGATAGGCCCTTGAGTTTGCCGGAATGTCGAGTAACTTCCGTTCCGGCAAATTTGGGTACTCCATATGTCCTATTTTAAGCAAAGGTCATGCTAAAATTTTCCGTGAATTTTAGCATGACTTTGCTAAAAATAGGACATATGGGGGTACTATTGACTAATGCATGGGCAGGGTATCTTAGTACTTAGTTAAGTAGGATCAACTGCCTCGCCATTCTTGCTGCATTAAACCATAGGTGGCAATAGAGCCAAGTGATTAGGCCCAACTTAGAATTCTCCTTAGCATCGATAAACCCTAGATGATAAACCCAACATAGGTGGCAATAGAGCCAAGTGATTAGTGCCAAGTGATTAGGCCCAACCTAGGGTGCCTCGGCATCGTTAAACCCTAAATGATGAAAACTTAACTTGGCTGCCCCGGATGCCTCGGTGTCGATGTGAACCTAAATGATGTACGCTTAGGCTTTTAGGGTGCCTCGGCGTCGACAAACCCTAAATGATGAAAGCTTAGGCTTTTAGGGTGCCTCGGTGTCGACAAACCCTAAATGATGAGACCATGATCTTGTTCCTTGACAATAACCAACTTTTTGACCAAACTTTTTCCTATTTAGAGCGAAACATGGCCCACAACGATGAGGCCGGTGGTTGGGCGGCAAGCAATTCAGGAGCTGTCCGGAGATGGAGGAACAACCTCACCGCTATGAAGACGCCGCGGAAGACACCGATCCTGATTACACAACCCCTAGTTGCGTCGGGGATGACACCACTGATGGTGCCGCCGAGGATGCCACCACTGATGATGGCGGTGCACACACAGATGGCAGCCAATCGAAGAAGCAAAGGAAGGACCGGCGTCCGGATGCGCTCCGCACCGTCAAGGAGGAATTCACTCAAGTGGACTCTGACGGGAATCCAACGGAGCCCAAACATATAGTCAAGAATTTTCGGTTCAGCTCGGGTGCATTCTCCGGAGCACCGTCTCGATCAACACCTAGAACCTTAGGCATAAGGACCGAGGGAATTTGCGCAACCTCCTCTTCACGAAGCTGCCTGAGCGATACAAGTTCCCGCTTGAATTTGAAAACACACGCCTCTCGGGGAATAAAGTGAACAGTGCACGCCCTCACGAAGATGAGCACGACCACGACTACTTGGAGAAGCGCGGTGAAGAAAATGATTGATAAAGGTGATAGTTATGAGAAGATCAAGGCGAAATATCCTTTGATGAGCGAAGATGAGTACAAGGAGTTCAAGATCAAGTGCTCGACCATGCAACCTCCGAATCAAGTCGATTGGGGAAAGAAATGCGGGAGTTGAACTTAGGGGAACACAAACTTCGGTCCCGTGATTCTGAGTGGTGGAGCCTATATGGGACAAGGAGGACACGGGCGTGCCGAGCAAGGCCTACCGCCCGCTTCGAGAAATACAGCGGTAACAAGCAGACCGGGAACTATGTCGGGGCCCGGTACAAGGAGGACCCGATAACAAAGGAGCTTACCACGGATCCGAAGGCAGGCGCTTGAGCTTGTTACAGTAAGGAATACACCCAGCGTAATTAGCTCCATATGGTTGCACTCTAATTAATCCCCAATATTTCTAAATGGTTCACGTTCCTTTCGCGGGAAACTGAAAGCAGTAGCGCGGGGTCGTCTCAGAGCTCCCCTTTCGACAACACTTTAAATAGGGCGTTGAACATAATGAAAAGCAAGGATAAGCTCACTAAGCCGGCGTCGGCTGGCCGTGTGGCGGCAAAGGCTTGTCCACAAAATGGGGTCATACTATACATTTGGTGTGCGGAAGGAGAAAAGGCCAGCTCGGAAAGCGGGCGTGCGAGGTTGAAGCACTCAAGGCACAAGTGGCGTGGATTCCGAGCTTGTCCAAGAGCAAGTGGAACAACAAGCGGGAGCGAAGCTCAATGCCATGGTGCCTACGTTGATTCATGGGGCGACGGCGTGGATTGCAGGCGACCAGGGGCCTCCCGGTTCCTCAGCTTCACGGCCAAGAACTTCGCCAAGACAGCTGCGGCGCCATTGGTGTCTCCGGCGGCGGCGCTTATTGGTGTCTCCGGCGGAGGCGGTATTCGTGTCTCCGGCGCCGCACGGCATTGAGCTTAATGCACCCGGGTGTACGCCCGGCGGCACCTTGCCAAAGCTCCCCTCCGTCGATTTACGCGCCGCCGTTGGCGGTGCCTCGACATTAGCCGAGCTCGACGGCATCACGGTAACTAAGCCTCTCGGCCGATGACTTCATCTCCTTGCCTTTGGCGGGCATCCACGGCATACAGCCACATGTTTCGCGAGGCACCGCCGACGTTCCTTGCACTCTTACGCGCCGTGGGCGCCGAGTTGGTCGATGTCGCCAAGGGCAGAATCGTTCAACCGGCAACCGCATGTTCCACGGTAATCCGATGCCACCCACGGTGTATAGGGTTGAAGTGGTTCGGTCTTGTCGACTGCGACGATTGTTACCTCCGGTTCGACCGGCGGGGCCGACGAAGAAGATGAGATGACCCTCAACGCTGCGTAAAGCGGTATTGCTTTGGCGAAGAGCGGATTCGTTTGAGGCGGGGACACCACCCCAAAGACAAGACCACCGGTGGTGCGGCGTAAGCCATGGCAAGAACGCCCGCAACGCTACGGACCTGCCGGACATCCCTATGCCGGACATCCCTATGGCACAGGATCCGGACAGCCCTATGGCACAGGATCCGGATGACGACGACAACGACGACGATACATTTACCAAAGTCGATAAGTACTTTGCCGAACATGGGTACGCTGACGAGTTCTGCAGGCCTCTTTCTCAAGAACCCAACCAAGAGGACCGCATTCTAGCTGGTACGGCGGAGAAATCCAATTGCAACAAGCGTCGTCTGGCGTTCAGTTCTCAGGAGACGCCTCCAGCTCCCGCCTTCACCGAGCCTCAGATAGCTGAGGTGCGAAATATTATCAGCCCCAACACGCTCAAGAAAGCGGTCTGTGAGCAGAACTCGGTCCCATTACAGGAGATCAAGAAGAAGGGACGGAAACGAAAGACTAACAAGGGCGCCGGTGCGAGCCAGCCGACATTGAGTTTGATCCGTGCTCAGGACAGGCCACCTTCACCTAAGGATATCTCAAGGAGGGTGCATGTGGCGGGTAGGGCGATGCTACCGCCAAATATGCTGAATGCTGCAACCGGTGCTATGAGGAGTCTGCACGACAGTGTTCTTTCTATGGAGAAGCGGCGTCTGAGAGAGAATGATGTGGCATACCGGTTTCGTGGCCAAGGTGCGGAGGGCAAGGGCTTTGCGGATGGCGACATCGAGAATGCGATCGTCCTGCGGTTTGATGACATCTTTGCTATGTTTAACCTTCATCCGCTGCACTACACCTTCGTTCGGGTTTTCGCTGAGTATGGAGATGCGGATCATTAGAGACAAGACCCGGACATCGTGATAGTCAACCCCTTCTACATGCGTGCCAAGCACTTGAACAGTACTGGGGACCGCCAAGTTGCGAGTTCACACCTCGAAGGCGTCATTCGGCAAACCGAGATAAGGATAACTTCCTTGTGGCTTACTTTCCGAGTAAGTCATCCCTTAACCGCCCGTAACATATGATTTCTTAGATTTTGATTGTTCTTTTTTTTCTAACATTCCGTGTTCTGTGCAGTGACACACATTGCACACTCATCCTCTTAAGCCCGAAATATTCCATGGCCACGTATTTCGACCTGAACCGTAACTCCAAGATTGTCAGGAAAGTTCTTGATGATGTTCTCCCCGGCTACGCCAAATCTGGAGGCACCTTCACCAGGGCAGTTCGTAAGTACGGCAAGCACATGTTCTCACACAATACGAAGTTCTGCTGTGTCAAGCAGCCGCCTGGCGGTCAGAAGGATGCCTACTACGCCCTCCATCACATGTGGGCGATCGTGAGGACCATCATCAACCACGCTGCAGATAATCTCAAAGATTGGGCGCGAGCTTGTCGGCAGTCCAGACGCGACCTCGAGACAAGAATTCTTTCGCATCGATCCGGAGTTTGCGGACATCATCCATCAAGATGTCCTTCATACCTCGGGGCAGTTCTTCCTCAGATATCAACCGTCCAACAATGAGATAGATGAAACACTACAAATGCAGGGTGACAACGAACGCGATTTCATGACCATCACGACAGACGGCGGCTTTATCCACGCTCCTGTCCGATGAGTCGAGTCGAAATTAGTGATGTGTAGTTCTGAAACATTGATTAGCTCATGTTGTAATTAAACTTTAATGAATTCGTATGTCTCTTTGGTTTGGACAGTCGTTCAACTTAGATGTAATCGATGCTATTTATTAGTAGGAACATGAATCGTGCTACTAATGTCTTGCTTTTCTCTTTCGATCCTTTTGTTGCATACTTACATATTGCTTATGTATTGTCTGCATTGTTTGGCTTGTGCATAGAGATGCCGTCGTATGTCGTGTACAAGGGTAAGGTTCGAGTCTATGACGACCGGGAGGAGTGTCGGAGACAGGTTCCCCGTTCAGCGTAATATGATTACAAAGGGTACACCACCAGGGCGGAGGCCGAATCTAGATATGCCCGCTATCTAGCGGGAGAGAGGAGGGAGCGTTGGAGGAACCGGATGAGGACCGGTTTGATCGCGATGATGCTCATCGTGATGACCACAACTCTCTTTTATGTGATGGTAGTTTAGATGATCGATATCGACTTGTAATGTGAAGACAAACTCGATACTCGCGGTCTTGAGACTTGTAATGTTTTATCTTTGTTCGGTCTTTTGAATTCGGAGACTAATATGCTGAATTGTATTCGGAGACTAATCTTCTATTGTATTCGATGAATCGATGTTCTTTGTGTCTTGCTTGTCTATATTCTGTCCAATAATATATTTTGTGACCTGTGCAAAAATCAGAAAAGCAAAAAAAAAAACAAATATTCATACTAATGGCGCATCAAGGCAGAGTGCGCCATTAGTATGCCAAAGGATACTAATGGCGCATCAAGGCAGAGTGCGCCATTAGTGTGACAAAGCACATGGTTAAAAATGGTCCCAGGAGGTATACTAATGGCGCATGGTGTTACATACTAATGGCGCCTTTGCCGGTGCGCCATTAGTATACCAGATACTAATGGCGCACCACTGGTGCGCCATTAGTAAAAAATTCTAATGGCGTGCTACTAATGGCGCACCGGTAGTGCGCCATTAGTAGGCAAAACCAGTGCACCATTAGTAGGCCTTTTCCTAGTAGTGGAGTGGCAAGAGCCTAAGCTTGGGGATGCCCATGGCACCCCCAAGATAATCCAAGGACACCAAAAAGTCAAAGCTTGGGGATGCCCCGGAAGGCATCCCCTCTTTTGTCCACTTCCATCAGTAATTTACTTGGAGCTATATTTTTATTCACCATATGATAAGTGTTTTGCTTTGAGCGTCTTGTATTATTTGTGTCTTTGCTTGTTAGTTTACCACAATCATCCTTGCTGTACACACCTTTTGAGAGAGCAATACATGAATTGGAATCTGATAGAATACTCTATGTGCTTCACTTATATCTTTTGAGCTTGATAGTTTTGCTCATAGTGCTTCACTTATATCTTTTGAGCTTGATAATTTTTGCTCTAGTACTTCACTCAGATCTTTTAGAGCACGGTGGTGGATTTGTTTTAAAGAAACTATTCATCTCTCATGCTTCACTTAGATTTATTTTGAGAGTCGTTAATAGCTTGGTAATTTGCTTAATATTAATATACTTGGTATTCAAGATATGTGAAACTTTCTTTTGAGTGCGCTTGATAATTGTTTTGAGATATGGAGGTGATAATATCAAAGTCGTGCTAGTTGAGTAGTTGTGAATTTGAGAAATTCTTGTGTTGAAGTTTGCAAATCCCGTAGCATGCACGTATGGTTAAAGTTGTGTAACAAATTTGAAACATGAAGTGTGCACAGCTTGTGCATCCTTATGAGTGGCGGTCGGGACGGCGATGGTCTTTTCCTACCAATCTATCCCCACAGGAGCATGCGCGTAGTACTTGATTTTTGATGACTTCTAAATTTTTGCAATAAGTATATGAGTTATTTTGACTAATGTTGAGTCCATGGATTATACGCACTTTTACCTTTCCGCCTTTGCTAGCCTCTTGATGCAGTGCATTGCCCTTTCTCACCTTGAGAGTTGGTGCAAACTTGGCGGTGCATCCAAACCCGTGATATGATACGCTCTATCACACATAAACCTCCTTATATCTTCCTCAAAACAGCCACCATACCTACCTATTATGGCATTTCCATAGCCATTCCGAGATATATTGCCATGCAACTTTCCACCGTTCCGTTCATCATCATCATGACATACTTTACTTTTGTCATATTGCCATTGCATGATCATGTAGTTGACATCGTATTTGTGGCAAAGCCACCATGCATTATTTTTCATACATGTCACTCTTGATTCATTGCACCATCCCGGTACACCGCCGGAGGCATTCATATAGAGTCATATCTTGTTCTAGTTTCGAGTTGTAATCCTTATGTTGTAATCAATAGAAGTGTGATGATTATCATTATTAGAGCATTGCCCAAAAAAAGAGAAAGGCCAAAAAAAGAAAGGCCCAAAAAAAGAAAATAAATAAAAAGGGCAATGCTACTATCTCTTTTTCCACACTTGTGCTTCAAAGTAGCACCTTGTTCTTCATGTAGTGAGTCTCATATATTGTGCTTCAAAGTAGGACCATGTTTTTCATATAGTGAGTCTCATAAGTTGTCTTTTTATACTAGTGGGAATTATTCATTATAGAACTTGGCTTGTATATTCTTACGATGGGCTTCCTCAAAATGCCCTAGGTCTTCATGAGCAAGCAAGTTGGATGCACACCCACTAGTTTTCTTTTGTTGGGCATCCATAGCTCTAGTGCATCCGTTGCATGGAAATCCCTACTCCTCATGTTGACATCAATTGCTGGGCATCTCCATAGCCCATCAATTATCCTCGTCAATGTGAGACTTTCTCCTTTTTTGTCTTCTCCACACAATCCCCATCATCATATTCTATTCCACCCATAGTGCTATATCCATTGCTCACGCTCATGTATTGCGTGAAGGTTGAAAAAGTTTGATATTATTTAAGTATGAAACAATTGCTTGGCTAGTCATCGGGGTATAGAAGTTGGGAACATCTTTGTGTGTGAAAAATGAAACATAGCCTAACTATATGATTTTGTAGGGATGAACTTTCTTTGGCCATGTTATTTTGAGAAGACATAATTACTTTGATTAGTATGCTTGAAGTATTATTTTTTTATGTAAATATGAACTTTTGCCTTGAATCTTTCGGATCTGAATATTCATACCACAATTAAGAAGATTTACATTTAAATTATGCCAAAGTATCACTCCGCATCAAAAATTCTCTTTTTATCATTTACCTACTCGAGGACTAGCAGGAATTAAGCTTGGGGATGCACGATCGTCTCCAACGTATCTATAATTTTTTATTGCTCCATGCTACTTTATCTATTGTTTTGGACTATAATGGGCTTTATTTTCCACTTTTATATTATTTTTGGGACTAACCTATTAACCGGAGGCACATCCCAGAATTGCTGTTTTTTTGCCTTTTTCAGTGTTTCGAAGAAACAAAATATCAAACGGAGTCCAAACGGAATGAAACCTTCGGAAACGTGATTTTATCACCGAACGTGATCCAGGAGACTTGGACCCTACGCCAAGGAACCAGAGAGGCGGTCACGAGGGTGGGCCCCCCCTAGGGCGCGCCCCCTGCCTCGTGGGCCCCCTGTTGCTCCACCGACGTACTCCTTCCTCCTATATATACCTACGTACCCCCAAACGACCAGAACAGGAGCCAAAAACCTAATTCCACCGCCGCAACTTCATGTATCCATGAGATCCCATCTTGGGGCCTGTTAGGAGCTCACGGAGGGGGGGCATCCACCATGGAGGTCTTCTACATCAACACCATAGCCTCTCCGATGAAGTGTGAGTAGTTTACTTCAGACCTTCGGGTCCATAGCTAGTAGCTAGATGGCTTATTCTCTCTTTTTTGATCTCAATACAATGTTCCCCCCTCTCTCGTGGAGGTCTATTCGATGCAATCTTCTTTTTGCGGTGTGTTTGTTGAGACCGATGAATTGTGGGTTTATGATCCAGCTTATCTATGAATAATATTTGAATCTTCTCTGAATTCTTTTATGTATGATTGAGTTATCTTTGCAAGTCTCTTCGAATTATCCGTATGGTTTGGCCAACTAGATTGGTAGTTCTTTCAATGGGAGAAGTGCATGGCTTTGGGTTCAATCTTGCGGTGTCCTTACCCAGTGACAGAAAGGGTAGCAAGGCACGTATTGTATTGTTGCCATCGAGGATAAAAAGATGGGATATTTATCATATTGCATGAATTTATTCCTCTACATCATGTCATCTTGCTTAAGGCGTTACTGCTTTTTTAACTTAATACTCTAGATGCATCTTTGGATAGCGGTCGATGAGTGGAGTAATAGTAGTAGATGCGAGAATCGTTTGATCTACTTGTCTCGGATGTGATGCCTATACACATGATCATACCTAGATATACTCATAACTATGCTCAATTCTGTCAATTGCTCAACAGTAATTTGTTCACCCACCGTAGAATACTTATGCTCTTGAGAGAAGCCACTAGTGAAACCTATGGCCCCCGGGGTCTATTCTCATCATATCAATCTCCATCACTTTTATACTTGCTTTGTTTTTACTTTGCCTTTTACTTTTCACTTTGCATCTTTATACCAAAAATACCAAAAATATTATCTCTATCAGATCTCACTCTGGTAAGTGACCGTGAAGAGATTGACAACCCCTAATCGCGTTGGTTGTGAGTAGCTATCGTTTTGTGCAGGTACAAGGGACTTGTGTGTGGCCTCCTACTAGGTTGATACCTTGGTTCTCAAAAACTGAGGGAAATACGTACACTACTGTGCTGCATCATCCTCTCCTCTTCGGGGAAAACCAACGCAAGCTCAAGATGTAGCAGAGGGGGGCACGACCCTTACTGCCCCTGTCTTCGCCATTGTGCACGCGTCTGAGAGATGAAGCGGAAGGCATGGATGATGAGAGGGGGACGTTGGATATATAATTAATGTGGGTGTATTAGCTATATATGTTAATCCTATATAGAGAGGTATAGATTGATCGATGTGGACGTGGGAAAGAGGGTGAGACCACACTGGATATATCGATTGATCGGTTTGTGTGGAAAACTATGAAAGACCTAGCTATATACACACATACATAGAGGAACATCGATCGTTGTGCATGCACGCGTGAGAGATAAAGAATGCCCGATATGATGGAGAGGGGGATGTGTGTGGGTGTGTGCCTTCATGGGAGACCGACTTGAAGAAAAAGATTATATGCGTGCGATGGATAATGCCGACTGGTAGTGTGTGTGCATGCATGCACGAGAGAAAGTTGGTGGTACAATTATAAAGAGAAGACTACTGTGTGGGTGTAAAAGAATAGGTGAGGTCATAATGAATGTAAAGTTGAATTCAAATATTTGAATAAGAGATCCTGATGTTTGAAACCCATGCATGCGTGAATATAACGGAGATCTGGCGGTGTGGTTTGGAAGCGAGCATGTTGTAATGTATACACATTGAACAAGGTCAGACTGATTTGAATTTGAGATACCGATGGCAGACATCATTTGGCCACGTCGCATCCGTGCATGGACACACTATTCTAATTGGAGATGATGGGCGGCTTCGCATCACATATCTATATCGATACCCCTATATATATATTATATTTTATATTTTTTTATATTGTGTGCGGGTAACTTTAACTTTGAAAGATGGTCATTGGATGAGGCGAATCCGATGGTCCAAAGATGGCAAATTTGAGCACTATTGGCCGTTGGCTATCATCTAGATTCCACCAGATTTCGCCACATGTATAATCTAGAAGACTCCATGGTTGAACTTAAGCATAATGCATAAACATCAAAACACAAGCACTTCTTATTTGTTCTAGAATCTTCCGTATCAGAAGTGCCCAAATGTTTTTCTACATGATTTGCCATTATTTGTTTTTACTTTATGTCTTACAATGCACAATTCCATGAATCTTAAAAGCTTTCTTATAAAAACTAGATGATTTTGAATGAAATGAACTATAAGAATTAAACGAACATCTACATCATGCATATATGACTCAAAGCTTGCATGCTATAATGTGGTATTTATTCATAATTTGGTTGCCAAATCTCATGCGTGCAATGCACATGTACCTTACTCTAGTCTAAATGGTGTTTGTGTGTGTGTTGTGCATGTTGAGGTGCAAATTGTCTTTTTTTCGGTACACGTTAAGCTTGCTCTTCCGAAATTTCAAGCCGCGCCTTGTTATGCCGAAAATTCAAGCTAGCGTCTCTGTCTATCATGCTGTGAAACTCCCGCCTCTTCAACCCGCCGCCTTTGTTAGCCTGAAATATTAAAGATATATCTTTGTCTCGTTGTGCTCCGACAACTCCCTCCATCTCAACCCGCGCCTTGCTATTCCGAAATTACAACGCGCGCGAAAACTCCCACCTCCTGTGAAATCCCGACACACGAAATGCCCGTGGTACCCCTGAAACGAAAGAACCGCCTCAAATCGGTGGGGGGTACTTTCGTAACTTACCCTAGATTTCAGACAAGCACGTCCCTAAGCCATGGTTCCCCACTGCCATCCCATCCGCCCACCCATTCGTACATCGAGGCCGTGAAAACCCATGACGAAACCCCACACCCTGCTCCGTCCGCCACCCAGCCGGAGCCTCTTCCCCGATGACGTCATCCACAGCAACACCTCGACGTCCCTCATCCACCATACCGGATGAGGATCCGTCGTCGATCTCATCGCCCCGCCGGTTCAGCCACCTCGTCCTCCACCTCCAAGGAGCTGCCCCGACGTCCCCCTTGTCTTTCGCGCCACCTCCATTCCCACACCACTGTCTTCACCTGCACCACCGGAAGAGCATCATCATCACCGTTTCCTCGGACGAAGCTGCGGCCTAATCGGCGCCACCAAAGAGGTTGTACACTAATCGCCGCATTTTCTTCTTGATTCGATCTCACGGTGCTGCTGGCGCTCGATCCCGAGCCGACACGGCGCGGCTCCATCCACGGCGGCGTCGCCGGCCACTTCCTCCACGGTGTCGCTCCCTCGGCGGCAACGTCCACATCAGTAGGAGCTGCTGCTGCTTTAGCTCTCGCTCTTGTTGCTGCTCTGCTCTTTCTCTCGGTCCCCTGCCTGGTCTGCTCTTGCTATTGCTCTTGCCCGCGCTGCTGCTCTCGCTCTTGCTCTTGCTTGCGATGCTGCTCCGATTTAGCTACACTTCAGTCGACTGAATCGACTTTTGGGTCAGTCGATTTTCAGGGGGTGGGGGGCTCGCCGGGGTGAAGGAAGAACCAGCCACAGCGGGGAGGGGGGCTTCCCGGAGAGGTACCCCACAATCTATCTTATGGTTTAGGATGGGGCGGTGGTCGCCGGCGGCGTGGCGTTAGCGAAGGCGGTGGCGTGGGGATCGCGGAGAAAAGCTTCGCACGCAGGGGGCCTAGAGGGATGGCAGGGCGGTGGCGGACCGGCGGTGGGGAGTGTTTATGGCGAAGGGCGGCATCACGGCGCCAAGCGGTGGGGCTGCTATTTGGCCGGTGGTGGCTGGCGGCTCAGGGGGGTGGAGGTTGAAGATTAACCGCATGCCCTTGATTTCGTATCCAACGGCTGAAAAATCAGATGACCAGAGATGAAAAAAGTCAGTCGACCGACGTGTAGCCTCACCTTGCTAGTGCGTTCAGTTTCGACAGCAAAATTCAGTTTCGACAACAAAATTCAGTTTCGACAGTTAAGTTCAGTTTCGACAGTTAAGTTCAGTTTCAATAGTTAAGTTCAGAGATGAGCAGCTGATGTATTTTACATCTAGCACTTTGTGGTTATGTATTGTACGTCATGTATTGGAGATGCTATTAGAATTCCACTCAGGTTAACGTTGTTCGTTGTCTCTCTTGTCCTACTTCAGCCTCGGCGTCGTACAACTCACCGGAGCTGCTCCAACGATTTAAACCCTCCATCACGGTAGGCGATACCTCGGGGTCCATCTCCGGATGCCTAAGATCTTCTTCCTCCTCCGACAAAGAAAGTCACCGGAGCATCCTCACCGCCAACCCAATCATGCTTTGAGGTCGACACGGCTTCGCCAAAGAGGTTGTACACTTGTTGCATCTCTTTTTACTCTACATGTTATATATATTGTCCATCGAGCACTTTCGTAGTAACGGAAATACGATTATTTTATCCTACTATATGACAAGCTGTGAGGTACCAGGCAACTTAGCTATCCGTGATGGACTCTCTTGAACGCCATCATTATTTATCTCTGCGCGTTTGAGCTGTGCATTTGTCGATGGGCCTGGGAGTTGAGCTAGTATGGCAGCGGCCTGGGTCCAAAGTAATAGAAGTAGCACAAAAACATTTTTTTAGTGTAGGGTTTTCCTTGCTCAAGCCTGCCTACTAGGATCGCCAGTGCTTGAAAGGAAAAGTGAATGAAAAACATAGGAATTGGAAAGTTTCCTATGGTACTACTTTTCATGAATTTGGTGCAAAGGAATAGAGCAAAGGAAAACTCTTGGATTTGTTCCTTTAGTGTCTCCTTGAAAGAAAAACTGTAGGAATTCTAATTTCCACTTCTCCTCCTTTTCATATTCCTATTCATCAAGCACAAGACTAAGAGATAGTAGCATAATAGCATTATAACCGTACATTTGCTTGTGGTTTTACTTAATCTCACCATGATTTTTTGCATCCTGTGATCTTCCAATTGTTGTGAATCAAACACCTGATTAGCGTAAATCCCGTGTTTTTAAATTCTCTGCTTTTTGCACGTGCATTCCTATCCTATTCCTGTCTATTTCCTATCCCCGCATTGTTAGAATCCTCAAATTCAAATAAGCCCTTACTCAATTACTTCACATTACGAGATATGTGTCAAAGAAAACCTTGTGTGGTTTGTCCTACTCCTGCTGAGACTGTGTTCCACCCATTTCACTGCTCCAACAACGAAAGGGTTCACCACAGCAGGGATCCGCTCTCCAGACTGTCTTTCGCCACCTCAGATCTTCTTCCCCGCCGCCGGCAGCCACAACAACTGCATTACTATCATCAACTGAGCAGATGACCTTGAGGACTACACAGGTCCGCAAGAGAGGTCACACTCTTCCGTGGTTCCGCTACGTTATGCGCCGCTTAATATGATGACATGCTACATTATCGTCGTGTTCACCTATTAGACTCCGAGTCAGGTCCAAATTAATCTTTGAAACTTGAGTTTTTAAATGGTTGTGGGGTACATATTGGGGCAGCAATCAGTACTATCATCTACTATCCGGTCAATCTACGGTGTCTACTATGAGTTTCATGTTGGGTGCAAACAAACATTAAAGGAGCCATTATCTGTATTTTTTAACTAAAGCTATTATCACTGCTATCATTGGTTTTGGGTCTATCCACAGTTTGCTACCATCACTCTGGATTTGTGCATGCACTCCTTACATAATCTCACTATGTTTTATTCCTATGCATGCCAGTTATTGTACACAATAGAACTGATCATGTAGAGCAAAAGAGACGAGCCTTGTGTGGCAATAAAATTTCATGCAGATGTCATTCCATGGTGGGCGCAAAGGCATCCCCCCTCCACCCATTTCGGATCATAATCAAGAGGAAGATAACTGCTCGAGGGGATTCGAAGGAGAAGACCACTCCTATTTACCCCATGAGGTCTTCGCTCTAACTTGGCATGCTGATGTTGGTAATATCATGCATATGGTGCCTTGCATTGCTTACTGTATACATTAAAGATGTCATCTGCTTAGTTTAGACATGCTTTGTGTCAACGCCATCTCTTTAGTTTCTTTATCATATATGTGAATCATGCAATGCCATCTTGTCTAGCCAGGCATCATATATGTGAATTTTGCAATGCCACCCTGGTTAGCTAGTCATCTTATATGTGAATTATATCATGCCATCATTTTTTTATTACGTGTTAAATTTGTCAACAATTTCAGTACATTCAATTACTCTTCCTGTGCATCAGCCATTTGGCACGGTCATGGAAAAATCTGGAGTGGAAACGAGGTCTTCAGAGCAGACAATGTTATCTGACGGGCGCATGTCTTGCTTTGGTTACCGATAGCTCCTCGTGAGGAGGATTCGAGACAGATGACCAGTCATATTCCCCGAGGTGCATGCCCTAACTTGGCAGGGTTATGTTGCTCATATCGTGCGTATGGTATCTTGCATTGCTATGTCATTTGCTTAGTTTAGACATGCTTTGTGTGAATGCCACCGCTTAGTGTCTAATTACCATATATGTGAATTATGCAATGCCATCTTGTTGCAAGACATTATATATGTGAATTATGCAATGTTATCTTGTTGCAAGGCATTATGTATGTGAATTATGCAATGCCATGCTATTTAGGCAAGCGTCATATATGTGAATTATATCATGCCATCCTTTTTTGTATTTCTCATTGCTTTTGTCGACAATGTTTGTATATTCAATCGCTCTTCCTGTGCATCAGCCATTTGAATTGGTGATGGAGAAATGGAGTGAAAACAAGGTCTTGAGCAGATAATGCTACCTGCTTGAAGCAGATATCTTGCTGGTTACAGATAGCTCTTCAGAGGAGGATTCACAGTGATGACCAGCCCTATTATCCCCACGAGGTGTATGCTCAAACTTGGCAGGTTATATTACTCATATAACGCATATGTTGTATTGCAATGCTTAGTTTTTACATCATATACACAATATTGAATGCCATCTCCTTAGTTGACACATCATATATGCGATTGCCCTCTGCGCACTTCCTTAGTATATAAATCATAATTTGAATTATGTCATGCCATGATGTTTACATAGACAACATGTATCTGAATTATGGCATGCCAACCCATTTTCTAAAGACATAATATAGTTATATCATCTCATCCTGTTTACATAGTCATCATATTTTAAATTATGTCATTCTATCCGTGAATTATATCATGTCATCATGTTTCCATCGACGGCATGTTTGTGATTTATGGCATGCCAACCACTTTAATAGACACATCGTATAGTTATATCATGTCATCCTGTTTACATAGTCATCATATTTTGAAGTATGTCATTCTATCCTGTTTAGTTAGCCATCATACATGTGAAATTGTGTCATGCTATCCTGTTTAATTAGCCATCATATATGTGAAATTATGTCCTGCTATTCTGTTTGCTTAGACAACATAAATGTGAATTATTTCATGCCCTGTTTTCTTCCCTACTATCCATTGCACCTGTCTATGTTACAATGTCTATACATTCAATTATTTTTCTTGTTTATCAGCCATTTCAATTGGAGGGAATGATGGCAGTATTTGTGGGAGTAAAAACACGGTCTTCAGAAAAGATCGTGCTACCTGTCGATGCAGATAGAACCATGGTTGTACTTGCCCAAGAACCAGCCCCACCACACATAACCCACACTCATGCAGATTGTACCCCTACCCAGATGGACAGAGAACCAGCTACACCCCTTCTAACCTCAACCCCAGCAGATAGACACCCAGTTCCCGGTGACACAAAGACCGTCTCCACCACAGAGCACCCAAACACGGCAGTTAGTAAGGCAAGCTGCAAGTGCCCAAATCACGAGGACCACCACTCACGAACCCAAAGTCAACGCTTAAAGCGGAAGAAGAATTGTTCTCGTGTCAAATTACCGTAGCTATGGTTCATACTACTTTGCTCTTGCATCACTATATTTATCGATACCAACCAATTTCAAATTTGAAGGATGCAATTGAAACTCCAATGGCGCAATTGTATGTTTTAAACCTGTTTCTTCAATGTGTTTGGCTGTTTGCTGTTGTAACTTGCTCTATGTTGATTTCAGTTTCAATTGAATAAACAGTTATGTTCTCATGCCATGCACATTACAAGTATTGTTATTGCTGTGTTGTTTCTGACACTTATATTCTGTCTATGCTGCTTTGTCTTAAATAGATATGATTGAAGTGTATCTATCTTGATTTGGCAACATAAACTAGAATGATATAGACCATACATTGACCATACTACATAGATATATGTTTGTTTCATGCTGTTTTCCTGTCCACCTTACTACTGAACTGGTTTACCAAAATGAGTTTCATATACTACATTGTAAACCTGAGATGTGTTTGTTTGTTTCTTTTAGAACGCGGATAAAATATTGGAGAAGAGTACCCTGTTATGCAATGGTAAAGGAAGTAATGCAGATAAGGTTCAAGATAGTGAGACATCCTGTTGGTCTCCAAGAAAGCTGATAAAAACTATATTGAAGACACCGAGACAACCCCAAAGTCCTGTCTTGATGTAGTGTTCGATTATCGGCTACCACTTCTTGGCACCGACTCTTGAACTCGTTACTGAATCAGTTCGGCTTCTTGAGTCTCAAATTCAAGTTGAAAGACATCGATCGGATGTTATGCGACAGAAGTCAAGGATCGAGGAAGTCCTGCAGAATTCAGATGCATACTTTACGGTGCAACAACAAGCGTTGGAGGACTTAAGCGCCAAACAAGAGAAAGTTAATAAGCTTGCTAAGCATCTTGCCAAGACATTATGGGTACCTGGATATTGTTTCTTGAGCTCTTGAAGTGGTTTTAGTTACGGACTTGTTTTGCTCTGGCGTTTATATCTTTCTTGTGTTCCCTATATTTGCATTGGTGACGAACTTTGTTGCCGAGTGGATGTAATATGTGTAATAGCCGTGATAGCCTAGTGTAAGTTGCTTGCTTATTTATTTCCTTGTTGTCTTGTTTATTTGTTTGCTTGTAGTCAGTGCAGTTCTTTTTCTGCGGTTTGCTAGTGGCTGCAATAACCTATTTTTTAAAACTAGGCCACAATAAATGCAAGAGGTGACACTTTGGGCCTACGTCAGAGAAATAAGTGGGCCTTCTACGGGACGTAGAAACAGTGGGCCTTCTAATGGACGTAGAAACAGTGGGCCTTCTACGGGCCGTAGAAACAATGGGCCTTCTACTGGCCGTATCATCAATGGGCCTTATACGGGCCGTATGATCGATTGGCCAAACATGGGCCAAACAAACTGCATTCTGGCCGTAAACGGGCTAGAGTAGGAATCGTCCGTTCATGGGCCAACCATAATGGGCCATCATTAATAGGCCGTATTTGATGACGCTATGAAAACGGCCCAACGTATTAACTGACCATAAACGGGCCGACTGTAACCATGGGCTGAATTTGGCCCACAAGCAGAAAATGACAGTAACGGGCCGTAAGTAAACGAATGCTGGAAATGAGCCCAAGAATAAATGGGCTCTGAGAAGGCCGAAAGATAACATGGGCTGGAAACGGACCAACGGAATAACGGGCCGTTAATGGGTATAAAATGATACACTGTTCTATACGGGCCAGTTTCACCACGTGCCGTTAATGGGTGTAAAGTGATACACTGTTCATTACGGGCCAATTTCACCACGGGCCGTTAATAGGCCAAGAGTTACATAGGGCCTCATATGGGCTGAAAGATGTCATGGGCCATACATGGGCCAGAAGTGAAAACGGACTGGAAGATGGCCCAGATGATGCTACTAGGCCTAATTCAAATAGAGCGTAACGGGCTTTGGGTTAGCGGGCTGTAAATGGGCTATATGCGAACAGGCCGTTAACAGGCTTTCCATGGGTCGGCCCGCCACCTTTTGACCAAATCAAATGGGCCGGCCTTTTCACAGCAATGGGCCTTTGTTGGGTCATGCCACGTGTCGACGTATCATAGGCGCCTTCTGTCCAATGAGTGGATGACACCTGTCCCAGCTGTGAGCCGACACGTGTTTCCTCCAGCCAATGATGATCTTACACATGGAAAATCCCCATTGGTCAGGGCTGTTAACGGGTTATCGGATCCGAAACCCGACCCGATAGCTTAATGACGTTCCATTACGGTGGATGCCACGTGTCGGTCACCCTTGACGAAAGCACTTCTATGACGCACGATTTATCGTCATGGAAGTGGACACTTCCATGATGATAATTTTGTAATGTCATGGAACACTTCTACGACAGCACAGGTATGACTATCTTGATTCTGTCATAAATTTTTCATGGATGTACATGCATGACAAAAAACGCGACCTACTGTGACAAACACGTATCATCATAGAAGTGTATTTTTTTTGTAGTGGCAGTCCCGGGCGTAGTGTAGTGCGCGTGGCGTCCCTGTTGGGTGTGCGCGGAACACCCACCACACGCTCCGCCGCCGGTGCCCGTCAGCAGCTGTTGCCGGCCGCCGTTGCCGCCACAACACCGTCGAAAGCCGGGGCCATCGCCTGCTCCTCCGCCGCGACCCGAAGGCGGGAGGTGGCCGTTGTGGTCGCCACCCCACTGTCGGCCATCACTCACTCTGCCACAGTGGCCTGAAGGCGGGAGGTGGCCGTCGTGGCCGCCACCCCACTGCCAGCCACCATCACCCGCTCCGCCACCGCGGCCCGAAGGCGGGAGGTGGCCGTCGTAGCCGCCACCCTATCGACGGCCGTCGTGGCCGCCAGCTCACCGTCGACCGCTGAGATCATCACCCGCTCTGCCACCGCCGCCCGAAGGAGGGAGGCGGAGGCAGAGGCCCGCACGTGCGTCAGCGACCTTGCGTGCTACATTGAGTTCGTGCGGGAGGAGGAGCTCCTCGTAAAGCATGAAAAGAGCCTTACCGAGCCATGGCCGCAGCACACGCCGACGCAGAGGCGAGGAATCAGGAGATCTACGAGTAGTCTGCCCACTTCGAGAGGGGTTGTCTGGAGCGGTAGTGGGCGTTCGAGCTGGCGAGCGTCACTGAACATGCAGCAGTGGTAGGCACCGTATTGCAGTTGTCCAGCTCATCGGTAGGCTCCTCCTCTTCCTCTGCCTCTTACTGAGCGTGCTCGGCAGAGGAGAGGCTGCCAGAAGTAGCACAAAGCCCCTCTGTAGTAGTAGTATTTAGGGGCTATTTTGTTCAGTTCATCTGACTATAGATGTGGTGGAACTATACAACGTACTTAAAGTTAGCTAGTATATATAGTTGAACTACCTATTTCAGTACGTGGTTGACAACAACTAGGGAAAAGTTTGGTCAGTTCAGCTGTCGAGTTAAACTGTTTGTATAAATTAAGAACGATTGCTTAATCTATGAATGAAATCTATGCTTAATTACTGAATTTTAGTTGCAAAAATTAGATAGTGCTAGTGATTTTTAGCTGCATATTTTGAAAATTCGCAGTGTTACAAGGATTGACAAATGGCAATGTTACTAGATCAACAAATGTCAATCTTTCTAGTTTGACAACTGGCAACATACCCAATATGAAAGATACAAATCTTACCAAATTGTTTGTACATCGTTGCACATGGGTCATCCAAAACAACCGTTTGCGTTGAAGGGATGCACAAATCCTGTGCTGCGAATTTTCCCTCGACTTAAGGGGGAAGACTATAGGTCTCACTTTACATATGGGTGTTCTATCTAAAACGTTTGCGATCAAGAGCTGCAGAAATCCTCCTCGACACATTTTCTCTTGGCTTCCTGGGGAAGCTGTCGGTTTGCATACGGGTGTTCTAACTAAAACGTTTGCGACCAAGAGCTGCACAAATCCTGCTCAGCACATTTTCCCTTGGCTTCCTGGGGAAGTTGTCGGTTTGCATATGGGTGTTCTAACTAAAACGTTTGCGATGAGTGCCTTATATTTAAAAACCGTATTAAACTGCGGCTTGGGCGCCATTAATGGAGAGGACGCGAGCAAGGCAGGCGGCCACGGAAGTCAAAGGGCTCGTTTCCCGGTGAGCCTGCATGGCGTACAGCTTGCACGCTTCCCAATGAGCCTCCACATTGGAGTACATCTCGCACGCCTCCCGTTTAGTAAAGCACTCAAGAACATGCCCACATGGCACCTCCTGGGCATTAAAAGAGTGAGGCATGGCGTCACATGAATGGTTAGCAGAACACACACAATTTAAATTATACGAAACATTTGAGATGTTACAGTGGCAGCTATTTGTTTCAAAGTGCCTTTGTTGGCTCTTATTCGAGTGCGCCTTTTCTCAAAATGGACATGAAAAATACCACAACATGTCGGTGCCATTCCATGATAGCATGCCAAGTTTCATGAATTTCAGACGAGTTTTGGATTTACTAGAATTTAAAAACAAAGTATCTCAACATTTTGCTGGCAATCAACAATGCTCTGGTGTTTGAAATTCATTCCCATTTCTTGCATGAGACCTAAGCATGCACCCATGGACACAGATTTAATTTTTCAACCAATTTATATGCACTGAAGCATGTGCATGTAGTTCAAATATGAATTATGCACATAAAATGCTAGAAAACCTAGTTAATGTATAAAAATGTCCAAACAAACCCCGTCCAAAATTTAACACAACACTCATGTTGTTCCCTGTTGACACTAGAATTTTTTGAAAGCAATAAGAGGCAAAAATATCGTTTCGTCCCCAAAGGTGGCACGTTCCCTACCGAAACCATCACGCTTGTTGTGAGAAGCTTTTACCCAAACCTGCCCCAACTGGGACAAATTTTTACCACGGTGTTGATGATAGCATGCCAAGTTTCATGAATTTCAGACAAATTTTGGATTTACTGGAATTTTAAAACCAGGTATCTCAATGTTTGCGGTTGAGTGACGGTGGCAGGGCGTTTGACATTCATTCCCATTTCTTGCATGGGACCTAAGCATGCAAGCAAGGACACACATTTTAGTTTTTAACCAATTTATATGCACGAGAGCATGTGCATGTAGTTCAATTTGAACTATGCACATAAAATGCCTAGAAAACCCTGCTAATGTATAAAAATGTCCAAATGAACCCCGAAAGATTCCAAAATTTAACACAACACTCCTGTGGTTCTATGTTGACACTAGAAATTTTTTGAAAGCAATAAGAGGCAACAAATATTGTTTCGTCCCCAAAGGTGGCATGTACCCTACCGAAACCACCACGCTTGTTGTGAGAAGCTCTGGTTTGTGAGAAGCTTATACCCAAACCTGCTCCAAATGGGACAATTTTTTTACCATGACATGTTGATGCTGCTCCATGATAGCATGCCAAGTTTCATGAGTTTCAGACGAGTTTTCGATTTACTAGAATTTAAAAACCAGGTAGCTCAATGTTTGCGGCCAAGTGACGGTGGCAGGGTGTTTGACATTCATTCCCATTTCTTGCATGGGACCTAAGAACGCAACCAAGGACAAAAATTTGATTTTTCAACCAATTTATATGCAGTGGAGCATGTGCATTGATACGCCTCCAACGTATCTATAATTTTTTATTGTTCCATGATATTATATATTCTGTTTTGGATGTTTAATGGGCTTATTTATACACTTCTATATTATTTTTGGGACTAACCTGTTAACCGGAGGCCCAGCCCAAATTGTTGTTTTTTGCCTATTTTAGAGTTTCACAGAAAAAGAATATCAAACGGAGTCCAAACGGAATGAAACCTTCGGGAACGTGATTTTTGGAACGAACGTGATCCAGAGGACTTGGAGTCTATGTAAAGTAATCAACGAGGAGAGCACGAGGTAGGGGGGCGCGCCCAGCTCCCCCAGGCGCGCCCTCCACCCTCGTGGGGCCCATGTTGCTCCATCGACGTACTTCTTCCTCCTATATATATCTCCGTACCCCCAAACCATCAGAGGCATCCACGCAAACCTAGTTCCACCGCCGCAACCTTCTGTACCCGTGAGATCCCATCTTGGGGCCTTTTCCGGCGTCCTGCCGGAGGGGGAATTGATCACGGAGTGTCGGTGTACTAGAGTAGGGGTACCCTAGTATCCCGAACTTGTGCACGGGCAGTTGCAGCCCTCATGACAAGGCATCTTTGGGTGACCGCCAAGGTCCTCCGTGGTTCCTTTGGAGCCATTCAAGAACAAAGTATTCAAGCCTAGGAGGCAAGGCCCCGACAAGAGGAGCTTCTTGGGAAGGCCACCCAAGGCACCTAGGAGGCAAGGCCCGGCAAGAGGAGCTTGCCGGGAAGGCCACCCAAGGCACCTAGGAGACAAGGCCCGGCAAGAGGAGCTTGCCGGGGAAGGTGATGAGCGACAAGCTTCAGACGCGACAAGACAACAACCGCGGCAAGGCGCTTGCCGCAGACCACCACTGTACTGCGCTCCAGCACATCCACTAACGTGTCGCCACAGGACCTTTCGGTAGCGCGCGTGGCAAGAGGCCGTGCAGCCAGCGGAGTGCGGTGGCAAACGACACTGACAAGATTGCCATCGTGGCAAGCGGTGGCGCCCCTGGCGGTCCCTTTCTGCACTGTTAGGGCAACATAGACAGGCATTTAATGCCTTTGTCCCCTGCCGTCAAGGTTAGGTATGGTACACTGTACAAGTAGCTGTACCAACCACTCCTTTTCCATTATACCCTTGTCTACGTTGCCACCTGTCGGAGACCCCTTTAGCATATAAAAGGAGGCCCATGCGCAACGTAGGAGGGGAGATAGAGGGGAAGCCAGAGAACACTCACGCTCGGTCTCGTTAGGAGCTTGTGTGTACTATAGCACTCAGCACTCCCGAGCAAGAACTCAATACACTCAGACATGCAGCAGTAGGAGTGTTATCTCTCCGTAGAGCTCCGAAGCTGGGTAAACCGCTCATGTGCTTCGCCTCGATCTACTCTTCGTGCGACCTTTCTGCCCCTTGAACCGAAAGGGGCTCGGTCCGCCGGTCCCATAGGTGTTCGTGGGCCGATCAGCCTCCCGACATCTTTGGCGCGCCCGGGTAGAGGCGTCGAGATTGTGTGAACTCGATCCGGCGTCCACACGAGCTAGATCTTCATCATCTTCATCAACATGCCACCAAGAAGAAGGCTTGGCGGCAGATGTTCTGTCGCGTCGAACCCACCACCACCGGAGCAAGCGGGTGGCGGGTAGACGCCGGCGAAGAATGGGCGTCAACGGGGAGCCCACGGTGCTGCCAAGTCCAAGGACAAGGCTGCGCAGACCTCGGCGTCTGTACACATACACCGCGCCCGTCTCAGAGGCGCGGGACCGCTAACGTCATGGTATTCACAACACCATACGCTCGTTGGGCCAAGATCGAGCTGGTGGATCTCGGGATGCTCAAGACCAGCATGCACGCCAACATCTTTGGCGCGAAGCGAGGCATCGGTCGCTGGACGGGATATCGCTCCTTCTAACATAGTTAGAAGTCCGAGCATATCCCGCCTCGCGCCGCTCGCCATCGCCACCCACCACTCCAGCGAAGCTTTGGCGAGAGCTCAATCGCTCTGGATTACCCTCCAACAGCCGACAAGGTCGATGAATGGAGGGCCACCATTCAGAGTCTCATCGGCTTTGCTTAACGGCGACGCCCGCGGCAACCGAAAGTGCATCGCTGCCGTGGCAGGACTGCCAAACATGAGCCGGTGGCATTTAAACCGTGGGGGTGCAACCACCATGCACTCTCTGCCCCGAAGGCCAAGATCGCCGACTCGCCAGATCCACCTAGACAGCGACTCCACCGCATCATCGGATCCACGAGCTCGTCGCGATCAGTGCCAAGTTCTTCACGAACGACAACAAGAAGACGCTCGAACTCGCATCGAGCCACGAAGAGAAGCGCGGCGTCAATCCGACCAGCGCGCTGGGCCCTCTGTCGACATGCATGCGCCAGGGGAACCAGGCGACTTGCCGTCTGTGATGGGTTGCCCCGCGTTCACTTTCGTGAGCTGCGGCAAGTCCAAAGCGGCCCAAAGAAGAAGAATTTCAAGCCAGACGTACCAGAGAAGTACGATGGCAAGACGCATCCGTCGGAGTTCCTCGGCATCTACACCATCGCGGTGCAAGCTGCCGGGGGGCAAGACGACAAGATCCTAGCCAACTACTTCCCGTTGGTGCTCAAGCCCAATGTCAGATCCTGGCTCATGCACTTGCCGGACAACTCCATATCCTCTTGGGCAGATCTATGCCATCAGTTTGTCGGCGCTTTACAGCGGCCACAAGCCCCATGGCCAAGAAAGCGACCTTCATCGCTTTCGCCCGGAAGGAAGGAGAGCCCTTGCGCAAGTACATCTGAGAGATTCACCAGACAAAGACAACATCCCAGATGTCCACCTGCCGCGGTAATCAGCGCGTTCCATCGAGCGTGCGAAACCGCAGGATGCGGGAGGAGATGGCAATGTGCAAGATCGAGACGCGTCGGTGAGCTATATGCCCCGCCGACAAGTGTGCACGTCTTGAGGAAGGGAGGAGACTCCGGAGGCGAAGAAGAAGACCAAGTCCGGCAAGAGCTCGATGCCCACTCGGCAAGCGCACCTCTTTCGAGTGCTGCGCCACCGTCCGAGGACGCACCATCGAGCTCCACCAGCAAGTGCCGAGGAGCAGTCTGCTCTGGCAAGCCCTAGGGTTTGTTCCGTTGGAGCAGACGCTTCCAAGTCCGGCAAGAGCTCGATGCCCACTCCGCAAGCGCACCTCTTCGAGTGCTGTGCTACCGCCGAGGACGCACCATCGAGCTCCACCCGGCAAGTCTTTGAGGAGCAGTCTGCTCTGGCAAGCCCTAGGGTTTGTTCCGTTGAAGCAGACGCTCCAAGTCCGGTAGAGCTCTGATGCCCACTCCGGCAAGTGCACCTCTTCGAAGTGCTGCGCTACCGTCGAGGACGCACCATCGAGCTCCACCGGCAAGTCCTGAGGAGCAGTCTGCTCCGGCAAGCCCTAGGGTTTGTTCCGTTGAAGCAGACGCTCAAAGTCCGGCAAGAGCTCTGATGCCCACTCCGGCAAGCGCACCTCTTCGGAGTGCTGCCCTACCGTCGAGGACGCACCATCGAGCTCCACCGGCAAGTGCTGAGGAGCAGTCTGCTCCGGCAAGCCCTAGGGTTTGTTCCGTTGAAGCAGACGCTCCAAGTCCGGCAAGAGCTCTGATGCCCACTCCGGCAAGCGCACCTCTTCGGAGTGCTGCGCTACCGTCGAGGACACACCATCGAGCTCCACCGGCAAGTGCTGAGGAGCAGTCTGCTCCGGCAAGCCCTAGGGTTTGTTCCGTTGAAGCAGACGCTCCAAGTCCGCAAGAGCTCGATGCCCACTCCGCAAGCGCACCTCTTCGGGTGCTGCGCTACCATCGAGGACGCACCATCGAGCTCCACCGGCAAGTCTTTGAGGAAGCGATCTGCTCCGGCAAGCCCTAGGGTTTGTTCCGTTGAAGCGACGCTCCCGACAAGTTTTGCTCCGGCAAACTTGCCGTGGAACGTCAAGCTCCGGCTGAGCCGCGAGTTCTCGCCAGGAAGCAGATGTTCCCGCGGCAGCAGATGTGCCGGTGGTTCTTTGGTCGATCAGACGACGCCAAATCGAGCCAGCGGCGAGACACCTTTCGCTCTAGTCTATAGATCAGAGGCGATTATCCCCACGGAACTTCAGATACGGATCACCTCGAGTGCTCGCTTATGATGAGCTTGAGCAAGAGCGATTGCGACAAGATGACGCGCTGCTCCTTGAGGAGGATCGTCTTCATTTCTTTGTCAGACGAGCTGCTCGATACCGCAAGCTTTGCACCGCTACCATAGCCGCAAAGTTAATGCCGAAGTCTCGAGGAAGGCGACCTTGTTCTTCGCCGCTCAGTCCGCCAAGAATTCCAACAAGTTGGCCTTGAAGTGGGAAGGCCCTTACCAGGTGAAACGAGTCACTAGGCTGGGCTGTCACTTTGGAGACCGAAGATGGCATTCCGGTGAGCAACTCACGGAACATTGAGCATCTTCGTAAGTTTTACTCAGAAGGCGGTTGCCGGAACCTGTTCCGGCAACCACCTTTTGTACAAGTCTTGCCGATGTTGCATGTAATCCTTTGTACAAAGCCGGGCGCAGACTGCAGTGACTAATGTGCTTCGCACATCTTGTCAATTTCATGCTTTCTACTTCTATTTTGCATGCGTTATCTGACACTTTGTGCAGCACCTACCCCCGGTAAGCAATAACGATCCATAAGGCTCCATATCTTTATTTTCTCTTCTTTCTCTTTCTCAAAGAAAGGAAGGTTCCCTCGCCCACAAGTTTGCCGGGGGGAAAGGAGAAGATAATGGTGTGGACCAAGTGTCGCTCAAGGAAGTCTAGCCTTACCGGGAAGCAAACGATGTAAAAGCTAAGTTGCTAAAGTTTGAGCAATCAGTTTTAAGATTTTAAGTTATCTTCCTTGAACGACCGTGCATTTTGTATGGAAAACCTGTGCGCGGAGAAACCAACTCGTAGCTAGTTGCGCCTTTACTTTGTTTCGAGTCCGCTCAACAACTTAAGTGAGCTGCGATTGCGCCCTTACTTTGTTTCGAGTCCGCTCAACAACTTAAGTGAGCTGCGATTGCGCCCTTACTTTGTTTGAGTCCGCCCAACAACTTAAGTGAGCTGCGACTAGTTGCGACAAGGTTTCTTGTCGGTAGCGACACCGCCAGCTTGACGGCGTCCGCACTCGGCCTTCGCCATGACCTGTGTGCTACGACAAGTTCCCTAAACGCCAGAGGGCAAAACATACAAAGGAAGGAACCAAGTAAAGGAAATAACATAGCAATTGCTACCCGAAATAGAGTTATATTACAAGATAACTTGTCGCAGCTCTAATAGATTGTTCTCGTAACATGACCAGCAGCGGCAAGAAAAAGAGAAAGCGGGCGGCCTAATCACGTCGATCACGGGGCTCTCAAGAAAGCAAAGGATGCTGCCGCAGCTGCCGAGGATCGGCGGTCGGCGTGGCGCTGGCGCTCCTGACCTCGGGGCCGTCGGTCACGATCGTCGGACCCCTCGCCCGGCTTCTGCGGCGGCAGCTTTGGCGGCCTCTTCGCGGCGGGCTCGTCGGCCAGCTTCTTCTCCGATGGCAGCGGCGTCATCAAGATTACAGCTGCCTCCTCGCCGGCGGCCTCGGTCTCCATTGGCTACGTGGCGGATGGATCCGACGACCGGAAAATGAAGAAAAGTCAAGCAAATATTCAAAAAGAAAATCAGAAGAAGAAGAACACAAGGAAAGTTTTCAAGCAAGAGGATTACCTGTGCTAGGGTCTGCAATCATGGTCTTCTCTACCAGGGGATCGCTGGTGATGTCCCTTGCCGGAGAGCTGTCCCTTGCCAGGGGATCGCTGGTACTGCCCCTTGCCGGAGAAGTCTCCCTTGCCGGAGAACGCTCCCTTGCCGGGGAATCCTCCCTTGGCGGTGTAGTCGAAGCAGAAGGCATGTCAGGAGCGGCTTCAGGGCACTCCTGGTAAGGCTGCTCTGCTCCTACACAAATCAACAGTCAGATATCAACAAAGAAAGAGCACCCATGCACGCCGAACAGCAGGAAGTAAATCATATACTTACGATGGGGGCTCTGGGCTGAGAACTCTTGTCTGCCGATGCCTGTTTTGGGCCCGGCCCAACAGCCTTCGGCACCGTGTATGGCCCAGGCCGGGGCTCTGTCGATTGTACTAGAGTAGGGTACCCTAGTATCCCGAACTTGTGCACGGGCGATTGCAGCCCTCCGGCAAGGCATACCGGGTGACCGCCAAGGTCCTCCGTGGTTCCTTTGGAGCCATTCAAGAACAAAGTATTCAAGCCAAGGAGGCAAGGCCCCGGCAAGAGGAGCCTGCCGGGAAGGCCACCCAAGGCACCTAGGAGGCAAGGCCCCGGCAAGAGGATCTTGCCGGGAAGGCCACCCAAGGCACCTAGGAGACAAAGCCCCCGGCAAGAGGAGCTTGCCGGGAAGGCCCGATGAGCGACCAGCTTCCGGACGCGACAAGACAACAACCGCGGCAAGGCGCTTGTCACGCAGATCACCACTGTACCTGCGCTCCAAAGACATCCACTAACATGTCGCCAGGACCTTTCGGTAGCGCAGCGTGGCAAGAGCCGTCTTGACGGTGAGCGCGGTGGCAAACGGCACTGACAAGATTGCCATCGTGGCAAGCGGTGGCGCCCGTGGCGGTCCCTTTCTGCACTGTTAGGGCGACGTAGACATGCATTTAATGCCTTTGTTCCCTGCCGTCAGGGTTAGGTATGGTACACTGTACAAGTAGCTGTACCAACCACTCCTTTTCCATTTTTACCCTTGTCTACGTTGCCACCTGTCGGAGACCCCTTTAGCATATAAAAGGAGGCCCATGCGCAACGTAGGAGGGGAGATAGAGGGGAAGCCAGAGAACACTCACGCTCGGTCTCGTTAGCAGCTTGTGTGTACTGTAGCACTCAGCGCTCCCGAGCAAGAACTCAATACACTCAGACATGCAGCAGTAGGAGTGTTATCTCTCCGGAGAGCTCCGAAGCTGGGTAAACCGCTCGTGTGCTTCGCCTCGATCTGCTCTTCGTGCGACCTCCGCCCCCGCCGAACCGAAAGGGGCTCGGTCCGCCGGTCCCATAGGTGTTCGTGGGCTAGATCAGCCTCCCCGACACGGAGGGCTTCTACATCAACACCATAGCCTCTCCGATGATGTGTGAGTATTTTACCTCAGACCTTCTGGTCCATAGTTATTAGCTAGATGGCTTCTTCTCTCTCTTTGGATCTCAATACAAAGTTCTCCTCGATTCTCTTGGAGATCTATTCGATGTAATCTTCTTTTGCAGTGTGTTTGTTGAGGCCGATGAATTGTGGGTTTATGATCAAGATTATCTATGAACAATATTTGAATCTTCTCTGAATTCTTTTATGTATAATTGGTTATCTTTGCAAGTCTCTTCGAATTATCATTTTGGTTTGGCCTACTAGATTGATCTTTCTTGCAATGGGAGAAGTGCTTAGCTTTGGGTTCAATCTTGCGGTGTCCTTTCCCAATGACACCAGGGGCAGCAAGGCACGTATTGTATTGTTGCCATCGAGGATAACAAGATGGGGTTTATATCATATTGCATGAGTTTATCCCTCTACATCATGTCATCATGCTTAAAGCATTACTCTGTTCTTATGAACATAATACTCTAGATGCATGCTGGATAACGGTTGATGTGTGGAGTAATAGTAGTAGATGCAGAATCGTTTCGGTCTACTTGTCACGGACGTGATGCCTATATACATGATCATACCTAGATATTCTCATATCTATGCTCAAGTCTATCAATTGCTCAACAGTAATTTGTTCACCCACCGTAATACTTATGCTATCTTGAGAGAAGCCACTAGTGAAACCTATGGCCCCCGGGTCTATTTTCCATCATATTAATCTTCCAACACTTAGCTATTTTTATTGCCTTTTATTTTACTTTGCAGCTTTATCATAAAAATACCAAAAATATTACCTTATCATATCTATCAGATCTCACTCTCGTAAGTGACTGTGAAGGGATTGATAACCCCTTTATCGCGTTGGTTGCGAGGTTATTATTTGTTTGTGTATGTGCGAAGGATTTGTGCGTGGCCTCCTACTGGATTGATACCTTGGTTCTCAAAACTGAGGGAAATACTTACGCTACTTTGTTGCATCACCCTTTCCTCTTCAAGGGAAAAACCAATGCAGTGCTCAAGAGGTAGCCACACTTTTGATTCTTATAATGCTATGATAGATTTGTTTGGCTCACCACCTCTTTTGGTTAATGGAACTATTTTAACTTTGGAACATGTGATGCAACGGCTTGAAATTATTGAAAATAAAATTGCCACCATAGAGTTGATTGAAAATTTGGATAAAAAGATCCATAACCAAATTACCCAATACGGATCTAAGGTAGGAGTTGCTCTTAAAATATTTAAGGAAAAGGGACCTATGGTTAATGAAAGGATAGATCAAGATTCCACTAGAATTGATAAAATTGAGGATATTATTACTAACCTAGGGTCTGCCTTTTCTTCCGTGAAAAACACTTCTTCCAATGCTAAGATTTCCAAGTTAATGTATGTTCCTAAGAATAAGGGTGAAACTTCTAGCAAAGGGGAGGCGGACCTCAAATCTATAAGTGTTCATCCCGATTTTTTTTGCTATCCTTAAAGAACCTTTTGCCACAGGAGATTTCTTTGATTTCGTGCCTAGAAGTTTGACTATTAATAAAAAGTAAGAAACTCCTAGGGGTGATAGGCACCTTATTGAAGAATTGCCTACCAAAGATGGCAATACCTAGATCTATCCGTGTTTTTATGCCTAGCTAGGGGCGTTAAACGATAGCGCTTGTTGGGAGGTAACCCAATTTTATTTTTAGTTTTTTGCTTTTTTCTTATATTTAGGAATAAATCTTTGATCTAGCCTCTCGTTAGATTTATTTTTATGTTTTAATTAGTGTTTGTTCCAAGTGAAACCTATAGGATCTTCTTGGATGATAGTTATTTGATCTTGCTGAAAATTCCAGAAACTTTCTGTTCACGAAAACAATTGTTAAAAATAACCAGAACATGATAAAATATTTATTCCAATTTCAGAAGATCATTAAACAAATTTTCTAGGTCTTCCTATTTTGGTAGATTTTTTGGAGTTCCATAAGTTTGCATTAGTTACAGATTACTACAGACTGTCCTGTTTTTGACAGATTCTGTTTTTCGTGTGTTGTTTGCTTATTTTAATGAATCTATGGCTAGTAAAATAGTTTATAAACCATAGAGAAGTTGGAATACAGTAGGTTTAACACCACTATAAATAAATAATGAGTTCATTACAGTAACTTGAAGTGGTGTTTTGTTTTCTTTCGCTAACGGAGCTTACGAGATTTTCTGTTGAGTTTTGTGTTGTGAAGTTTTCAAGTTTTGGGTAAAGATTTGATGAAGTATGGAACAAGGAGTGGCAAGAGCCTAAGCTTGGGGATGCCCATGGCACCCCAAGATAATCTAAGGACACCAACAAGACAATGCTTGGGGATGCCCCGGAAGGCATCCCCTCTTTCGTCCTCATCCATCGGTAACTTTACTTGGAGCTATATTTTTATTCACCACATGATATGTGTTTGGCTTGGAGCGTCTTGTATGATTTGATTCTTTATTTGTTAGTTTTCCACAATCATCCTTGCTGGACACACCTTTTGAGAGACACACACATGATTCGGGATTTGTTAGAATACTCTATGTGCTTCGCTTATATCTTTTGAGCTATATAGTTTCTGCTCTAGTGCTTCACTTATATCTTTTAGAGCACGGTGGTGGTTATATTTTACAGAAATTATTGATCTCTCATGATTCACTTATATTATTTTGAGAGTCTTAAACAGCATGGTAATTTTCTTTAATCATGAAATTAATCTTCCATATTGAGTTCACCAAATATCATGAGAAGTTAGATACTTGATAAGTGTTTTGAGATATAAAGGTGGTAATATTAGAGTGTGCTAGTTGAGTAATTGTGAAATTGAGAAATACTTGTGTTAAAGTTGGCAAGTCCCATAGCATGCACGTATGGTAAAAGTTGTGTAACAATTTTGACACATAGGTGTTCTTTTATTGCTTTCCTTATGAGTGGCGGTCGGGGACGAGCGATGGTCATTTCCTACCAATCTATCCCTCTAGGGGCATGCTTAGTAGTACTTTGCTTCGAGGGCTAATAAACTTTTGCAATAAGTATATGAGTTCTTTATGACTAATGTGAGTCCATGGATTATACGCACTCTCAGCCTTCCACAATTTTCTAGCCTCTACGGTACCGCGCATTGCCCTTTCTCACATTGAGAGTTGGTGCAAACCTCGCCGGTGCATCCAAACCCCGTGATAAGATACGCTCTATCACACATAAGCCTCCTTATATCTTCCTCAAAATAGCCACCATACCTACCTATTATGGCATTTCCATAGCCATTCCAAGATATATTGCCATGCAACTTTCCACCGTTCCGTTTATTATGACACGTTCTATCGTTGTCATATTGCTTTGCATGATCATGTAGTTGACATTGTATTTTGTGGCAAAGCCACTATTCATAATTTTTTCATACATGTCATTCTTGATTCATCGCATATCCCGGTACACCGCCGGAGGCATTCACATAGAGTCATATTTTGTTCTAAGTATTGAGTTCTAATTGATTGAGTTGTAAGTAATAAAAGTGTGATGATCATCATTATTAGAGCATTGTCCCATGTGAGGAAAGGATGATTGAGACTATGATTCCCCCACAAGTTGGGATGAGATTCCGGACTAAAAAAAAGAGGCCAAAGAAAAAAAAAGAAGGCCCAAAGAAAAAAATGAGAGAAAAAGAGAGAAGGGACAATGTTACTATCCTTTTCCACACTTGTGCTTCAAAGTAGCACCATGATTTTCATAATAGGGAGTCTCCTATGTTGTCACTTTCATATACTAGTGGGAATTTTTCATTATATAACTTGGCTTGTATATTCCAATGATGGGCTTCATCCAAATGCCCTAGGTCTTCGTGAGCAAGCGAGTTGGATGCACACCCACTTAGTTTCTTTTGTTGAGCTTTCATATATTTATAGCTCTGGTGCATCCGTTGCATGGCAATCCCTACTCCTCTCATTGACATCAATTAATGGGCATCTCCATAGCCTATTGATTAGCCGCGTCAATGTGAGACTTTCTACCTTTTTTGTCTTCTCTCATAACCCCCATCATTATACTTTACTCCACCCATAATGCTATATCCATGGCTTACGCTCATGTATTGCGTAAGAGTTGAAAAGGTCAAGCGTTAAAAGTATGAACCAATTGCTCGGCTTGTCATCGGGGTTATGCATGATGAGAACGTTTGTGTGACAATATTGAAACATAGCCTAACTATATGATTTGTAGGGATAAGCTTTCTTTGGCTATGTTATTTTGATAAGACATAATTGCTTGATTAGCATGTTCGAAGTATTATTGTTTTTATGTCAACATTGAACTTTTATCTTGAATCGTTCGGACCTAAATATTCATGCCACAATAAGAGATTTACATTCAGAAGTATGCCAAGAAGCATTCCACATCAAAAATTCTGTTTTTATCATTTACCTACTCGAGGATGAGCAGGACTTAAGCTTGGGGATGCTTGATACGTCTCCAACGTATCTATAATTTTTGATTGTTCCATGCTATTATATATTCTGTTTTGGATGTTTAATGGGCTTATTTATACACTTTTATATTATTTTTGGGGCTAAACTATTAACGGGAGGCCCAGCCCAAATTGCTGTTTTTTTTCTATTTCAGAGTTTCGCAGAAAAAGAATATCAAATGGAGTCCAAACGGAATGAAACCTTCGGGAACGTGATTTTTGGAACGAACATGATCCAGAGGACTTGGAGTCTACGTAAAGTAATCAACGAGGAGAGCACGAGGTAGGGGGCGCGCCCACCTCCCCCAGGCGCGCCCTCCACCCTCGTGGGGCCCACGTTGCTCCACCGACGTACTTCTTCCTCCTATATATATCTCCGTACCCCCAAACCATCAGAGGCATCCACGAAAACCTAGTTCCACCGCCGCAACCTTCTGCACTCCATGAGATCCCATCTTGGGGCCTTTTTTCCAAGGCCCCGCCGGAGGGGGCATTGATCACGGAGGGCTTCTATATCAACACCATAGCCTCTCCGATGATGTGTGAGTAGTTGACCTCAGACCTTCGGGTCCATAGTTATTAGCTAGATGGCTTCTTCTCTCTCTTTGTATCTCAATACAAAGCTCTCCTCGATTCTCTTGGATATCTATTCGATGTAATCTTCTTTTGAGGTGTGTTTGTTGAGACCGATGAATTGTGGGTTTATGATCAAGATTATCTATGAACAATATTTGAATCTTCTCTGAATTCTTTTATGTATGATTGGTTATCTTTGCAAGTCTCTTCGAATTATCAGTTTGGTTTGGCCTACTAGATTGATCTTTCTTGCAATGGAAGAAGTGCTTAGCTTTGGGTTCAATCTTGCGGTGTCCTTTCCCAGTGACAGCAGGGCAGCAAGGCATGTATTGTATTGTTGCCATCAAGGATAACAAGATGGGGTTTATATCATATTGCATGAGTTTATCCCTCTACATCACGTCATCGTACTTAAATCATTACTATGTTCTTATGAACTTAATACTCAAGATGCATGCTGGATAGCGGTCGATGTGTGGAGTAATAGTAGTAGATGCAGAATCGTTTCGGTCTACTTGTCACAGACGTGATGCCTATATACATGATCTTACCTAGATATTCTCATAACTATGCTCAATTCTATCAATTGCTCAACAGTAATTTGTTCACCCACCGTAATACTTATGCTATCTTGAGAGAAGCCACTAGTGAAACCTATGGCCCCCGGGTCTATTTTCCGTCATATTTATCTTCCAACACTTAGCTATTTTTATTACCTTTTATTTTACTTTGCATCTTTATCATAAAAATACCAAAAATATTACCTTATCATATCTATCAGATCTCACTCTCGTAAGTGACCATGAAGGGATTGACAACCCCTTTATCGCAGATGTTGCGAGGTTCTTATTTGTTTGTGTAGGTGCGAGGGACTTGTGCGTGGCCTCCTACTGGATTGATACCCTGGTTCTCAAAACTGAGGGAAATACTTAATCTACTTTGCTGCATCACCCTTTCCTCTTCAAGGAAAAAACCAATGCAGTGCTCAAGAGGTAGCATGCATGTAGTTCAAATTTGATATATGCACATAAAATGCCTAGAAAACACAGTTAATGTATAAAAATGTCCAAACGAACCCCGAAAAATTCCAAAATTTAACACAACACTCCTGTTGTTCTATGTTGACACTAGAAATTTTTTGAAACCAATAAGGGGCAACGTATATCGTTTCATCCCCAAAGGTGGCACGTTCCCTACCGAAACCATCACGCTTGTTGTGAGAAGCTTGCACCCAAACCTGCCCCAACTGGGACAAATTTTTTACCATGGCATGTTGATGCCGCTCCATGATAGCATGCCAAGTTTCATGAATTTCGGACGAGTTTTGGACTTACTAGAATTTAAAAACCAGGTATCTCAATGTTTGCGGCCGAGTGACGGTGCAAGGTGTTTGACACTCATTCCCATTTCTTGCATGGGACCTAAGTATGCAACCAAGAACACAGATTTGATTTTCCAACCAATTTATCTGCACTGGACCATGTGCATGTAGTTCAAATTTGAATTATGCACATAAAATGCCTAGAAAACCATGTTAATGTATAAAAATGTCCAAATGAACCCCAAAAAGTTCCAAAATTTAACACAACACTCCTGTTGTTCTATGTTGACACTAGAAAAAAAATTGAAAGCAATAAGAGGCAACGAATATTTTTTCATCCCCAAAGGTGGCACTTTGCTACCGAAACCATCACGCTTGTTGTGAGAAGCTCTGGTTTATGTGAAGCTTATACCAAAACCTGCCCCAAATGGGACAATATTTTTCTACCACAACATGTTGATGCCGCTCCATGATAGCATGCCAAGTTTCATGAATTTCAGACGAGTTTTGGATTTACTAGAATTTAAAAACCAGGTATCTCAATAATTGCGGCCCAGTGATGGTGGCAGGGTGTTTGATATTCATTCCCATTTCTTGCATGGGACCTAAGCATGCAACCAAGGACACATATTTGTTTTTTCAACCAATTTATATGCACTGAAGCATGTGCATGTACTTCAAATTTGAATTATGCACATAAAATGCCTAGAAAACCCAGTTAATGTATACGAATGTCCTAACGAACCCCGAAAAATTCCAAAATTTAACACAACACTCCTGTTATTCTATGTTGACACTAGAATTTTTTTGAAAGCAATAAGAGGCAACGGATATCGTTTCGTCCCCAAAGATGGCACGTTCCCTACCGAAACCATCACGCTGTTGTGAGAAGCTCAGGTTTGTGAGAAGCTTATACGCAAACCTACCCCAAATGGGACAAAAAATTTACCACGACATTTTGATGCCGCTCCATGATAGCATGTCAAGTTTCATGAATTTCAGACGAGTTTTGGATTTACTAGAATTTAAAAACTAGGTATCTCAATGTTTGCGGCCGAATAACGGTGGCAGGTTGTTTGACATTCAATCACATTTCTTGCATGGGACCTAAGCATGCAACCAAGGACACATATTTGATTTTTCAACCCGTTTATATGCACTGGAGCATGTGCGTGTAGTTCAAATTTGAATTATGCACCTGAAATGCCTACAAAACCAAGTTAATGTATAGAAACGTGCAAACGAACCCAGAATAATTCAAATTTTTTTGACGACACACCAATAGTTGCATGTTCACTGCAGATAAAAGTTCTAGCAATTCAAACACCTTCCTTTGCAGCTGTGACCCCATTATGAAATTCAAATCAAGACAAAAAATCAAGTAGATCGCACATAGTTTATTATCACCAATTGTGTGAGATGCAGCACAAAATATCTTGGAGCACCGTCAGAGTATAGTTCGCATACGGCTTACGTGAGAAGGTGCGACGGCTATAGTCCACAGCCGGCGTGTCAAGCACACTAGCTCGCTCCCCAAATATCATTTCACTATTCAATCATCACCGGTGAAAGATGGGGACATGGACCCGCGTCGTGAGGGCAACTTTGGCGGCCCACTCCGGCAAGAGCACGGCCGCAGCCGCTAGGCACGGCTAACAAGCTTCGTGAGGGCGACCGCAATCTGCGTCCGGGTGGCCATGGCAGCCCAAACGGCCGCTGTTGCTTCTCAGGCGGCGGCAGCAACATCTGCCTCGGGGATAGCAACTGACGAGAGCGGCACATCAGCTGTCCGTTCTGCAGCGGTGGCCTTAACTCTGATGGAGGCCGCCCACGACCATATCGAGGCCGCCCACGCCCATCTTGTGGCGGTCACCGCACAAATCGAACGAAGCTTCTCCGACAATGGTCGGCAACCCACGGCCGAAGAGTTGGCAATCGCCGAGAGCGGTCGAGCAGCCGTCCGTTCCTGCGCGGCATACCTTGCCATGACGGAACCCGCCAAAGCCCAGATTGCAGCCGCCCACGCCCAGCTTGTGGTGGCCTATTCCAAAGAGATGGCATGCGGATGGTGAGATGCTTGCCGAGTATGGTGTGATGGATACCATGGAGCCCCTTCCCCGGGAGACCGTCGGGCCCGAGCTGGACATGGAGGCCGCGGCGGAGATCGACGAGCACCAGCCATAGTAGTACTCTTTGTTTTGTTTAATTAAGAGCGGCGGTCTTTAATTTGTCAGAGTAATGTTTTGGTCAGCTAGTTCTGTTTAATTGCTGAACTTGCTCGATTAAGAAGTGTGGGTGTGCTGTAGTCTCCTTTGTGTACCCAAACTATGCAATGACGTGGATGACCACTATAACCAGGGAAATTCGAACCAAATTTTTTGACGTTAAGTTATCTAAATCGTTTGTGATGTTCACATATCGTACACAGTTCTGAATAAGGGACTGTGTCTGATGACACTTTGCGTGCCAGTTTTTTCACTGAAGCTATTCCAAATTTTTGACTTCCGTGGAAATATCTACCTACCCGCCCCTCCCCCTTACCAAAAGCCACATTTCCCCTGTTTCCGCCTTCCTTTCCAAGTTGAAACCTTCAATCCTTGCTTGCAGCGCCACCTCCTTGCCGGCGACCCTCCTTCACGCTGCTATGCCTCGTCTATCCAGGCAGGTAATCCACACCCGACCCCCATCCTCCTCCTTCCACATCCCACATGCCCCGACCGCCAGTGTGACACCTTCCACCCAAATCACCGACCCCTCCACCAAATAAGCGCCGCCCCAAGCCATGGTGCACGTAGTATAGCCAGGAACTCCATGAGCATTTGGCAGCGGAGAAGCAAATCGCGGCTGCACATGCGGATGAGGTCGTGATGGCTGCCTTTCCTGCCGACCCCCAGATCTTGAAGGCGCACCTCGCCGTTGAGGCCACCGTCGATGCCTCGTGCGCCAACGATGCGACGCGGTTGGCTGCTTTAAACGACAGTTTGTGGAGTTTTCTCAACCCCACCCTTTTAACTGTTTGGTTAATTAGTTGTCGTGTTCAGTTAACTGTTTGGTTCAATTCTGCAAATGTGATGTTCAATTCTTCAGGGTGCAATTTTGTATTGTCTTCCATGTGAGAAATAAATTGAATTTTTATTTATGAAATACATGAGAAACAAATACAATTGCTATATTTCCAAGTTGTCAAGCATGCTTGGTTTGGTTAACTATCTGATCTTCTAGTATGTTATACATTGTGCAATGTGGTGCTCAGTTAATGTTTGGTTCATTTGTTGTGGTGTTTAGTTAACTATTTTGTTCAATTCTGCAATGTGATGTTCAATTGTTGAGGGTGCATTCTGTTATTGTATACCATGTGAGAAATAAATAGAATTTGGTTGTTCTAAATACATGAAAATAAATACAATTTCTATATTTTCAAGTTGTTAAGCATGCTTGGTTGGTTAACTGCCTGATCTTCTATTAGGAGTATGTTATATTGTGCAATGTGGTGCTCAGCTAACATTTGGTTCATTTGTTGTGGTGTTTAGTTAACTGCTTGGTTCACTTCTGCAATGTTATGTTCAATTGTTGCGGGTGCATTCTATTATTGTATACCATGTGAGTAATAAATTGAATTTGGATGTACTAAATACATGAGAAACAAATACAATTGCTATATTTCCAAGTAGTTAAGCATGCTTGGTTTGGTTAACTGCCTGATCTTCTATTAGGAGTATGTTATATTGTGCAATGTGGTGCTCAGTTAATGTTTGGTTCATTTGTTGTGGTGTTTAGTTAACTGCTTGGTTTAATTCTGCAATGCGATGTCCAATTGTCGTGGGTATAATTTTGTATTGTTGTGCATGTGAGGAATAAATCGAATTTGGTTGCACTTAATACATGAGAAACATATACAAGTGCTATATTTCCTAGTTCTTAATCATGCTTGGTTTGGATAAATGGGTTTTCCATGTGGCTTGAATTAATGTGATGAATCTGCAATGTTCTTATTTTTCACCAACATATTTTACTCATAGCATGCGAACCCTCACTTAACCTGATGATTAACTACCTTACATGTGTTGCAGGGAAACAATGGAAATCACTGAGGTTTACAATCGACGTTTGCACATGCATGGTCCTTTGTCTAATAGCACATTATTGTGCAATTGCAGGAACCATTCTAATATTTAGGTTTTTAACAATTTGGTCTTGCACATGTAGGTCGTTCTGTCAGAGGTTTTGACCCACTATTCGACCCTTTTTGCATATGCGGAAATGAGTTGTCCATGAACATCAGTCAAGTCAAGAAACTCAGAAAGATTGTTAGGATAAAGAAATTAGCGACAAAAAACAACAAGATCTTTGTCTGCACAATGAAGAAGACATCAGTTCACTACAGGATGGTACTAACTATTATACCTTGCCTTTTTTATTTCTTTACCCCATTTCCAATATAGAGAAGGTATTTATGCACGTCCTTGTTTTCAGGCCTTTCCAAAGCAGTTCACTGATGATTACCTCTCAAACCACCTGTATGGTCAGGAGGTGAGGAAGGTATTCATACAACACCCACGGTTCAATATTGAAGTGTTCCTGAAGAGGACGAAGGATGGACGGTTAATCATCCACTGGCACTGGCCTAAAGTTGCAAAGACCTTCAACATCAATGAAGGCTCAATATTCGCATACGCTTCGCATGATTTTCGAGATAAGATACATACGTATATGTACCGTCTATGATACTAATTTGAAAGGTTATAGATGTTGCATGTGAAACTTGGTGCTTGGTGCGATTGTCCAATGGGGTAGCTGAGTCTTTGAAGCTATATGATGTTGTACTACGATGTATTTCAATTATTAAAATGAAATATATTGTGTGCTTAATATGAAATGTCAATTAGATTAATAAATGGATTATTAATAATAGGATAATTAGCATGCTAATTGGGTTTTCCTATTGCAAACGATTATTGAGAAAACACCGTTGGCGATGACCTCAGGCAACACACATAGTTTCTAGGAATAAATTGTGTTAGATTAATGAACAATCACATATGACATCCTCTTGATAACTGTTTGCGTTAGGCCACCTGGCGCAAATGTTTACCACATAAAGACTATGTGTGATGGACAACCTTTGCCACACAGTTTCTTCTATGCACCGTGTGTGATGCATTCAATAACGCAAGCGATAAAATTGTTAATACCATGTGCAATGGAAACACTATCACAAAAGATTTAACAGGGAAATATGTGTGTGATGTACTTGTGAACAGAAACATTTTCCTTGGAGCGACTGTGTGGCATGAATATACGAACGGAAACGTTTAGCGGGGACTGACTGTGTGGGATATACTTACGACCGGAAATTATTTCGCCTGTATAATTATATTTTTTGAGCAATACTGTACGTATAACCGTATTTGGTAGCTCGCCAGTCGCGCACGACCTCATTTTGCCGAGCGTGTGTGCCAGGAGGGCATATCTCCGACGGTTTCTGGGTCGTGTGGGAAGGACCCCCCTATCGCCCACACTCACTAGGCGACGGTTCCAAATGCCGTCACAGAAAGGGGTTAAAAACCATTTGTATAGCACCTCGTTGTACTAGTGAGATCTTGTCTACATCATGTCATCATTCTTATTGCATTACTCTGTTTATCCATGAACTTAATACACTAGATGCATGCTGGATAGCGGTCGATGTGTGGAGTAATAGTAGTAGATGCAGGCAGGAGTGAGTCTACTAATCTTGGACGTGATGCCTATATATTGATCATTGCATGGATATCGTCATAATTATATGAGGTTCTATCAATTGCCCAACAGTAATTTATTTTCCCACCATGTGCTATTTCTTGAGAGAAGCCACTAGTGAAATCTACGGCCTCGGGTCTGTTCTTTATCATATTTGCTTTGAGATCTATTTTTATTTGCTTTTGTTCTCAGATCTATTATTCTAAAAACCCAAAAATACTTTGCTGCACTTTTTATTTGCATCTTTTATTTCACATTTTATTAAGATCTATTTATCCAATCTATCACAATTTTATCCCGTCAACTTGACAATTTCCTACGCCGTTACCCGTAAGAGGGATTGACAACCCCTCATAAGCGTCGGGTTGCAAGTATTTGTTCTTTGTGTGCCGGTACCGTTTACATAGTGTTTCTTGGTTCTCCTACTGGATTGATAACCTTGGTTTCACAACTGAGGGAAATACCTACAGTAGTTGTGCTGCATCATCCCTTCCTCTTTGGGGAAATACTGACGTAGTTCAAGCCGCATCAAAAGGAATTTCTGGCGTTGTTGCCGGGGAGACATCATCAACATCTATCAGGTTCCTAATCACAAATCTCATCTCGTTGCAATTTACATTATTTGCCATCTGCCTCTGGTTTTCATCTCCCCCACTTCACAAAAAAATTGCCGTTTTATTCGCCCTCCTCTTCATTCACCATTTTCTCATTAGATCTCTTATTTGCTTGGACGTGTCAACATTAGTGATTTCAGTATGGTAGAAAAATATAATGGCCTAACTCCTAAAATTGGAAGATCTGGCAATCTGGATGCTAAAACATTTTTTTGGGGCAAGGGAATGTTATGGGAAAAGAACATATCCAAGAGTTTTTTCAGTTGTGTTGGCAATTTGACTCTTGATGATGCTTCTATACTTAAAAGAACTAAATCTTTTGTGTAAGCTATTTCAGCACTAGCTCTGAAACTTGAGAATAGATTTATCCGTACCCATCCTACTTTAAAAAGATTCACTACTGCAGGATGCTGCTTAGGGCTGGGCATATAACCCGAAAACTGATGTACCGAACCAAATTAACCGACATCGAAGTTGAATTCACCGAAACTGAGAACTTCGGTAGTATGTTCGGTTTGCATTTGTTGAAAACCAAAATTAGTCCAATGAATTTAGGTGTATCCCTTGATTACCCAAATGGACCAAAAACTGAGGAAACATAGAGGCCAGACTTGCGCGCATGTTCCTTACTCAAGTGCTCTTTCATAAGAACATGGACAATCTACTTTCTACTTTGTCGCTATAAGTGCACGTGTCCCACAGCCGCGTCGAGAGGTGGTAAACCTGACCAACTGTCGCTATAAATTTTGTGTAGAAGAGAAGTAGTACTCCCTCAGGTATGTACTTCACCTAGTGACCCCCACCGCTAATTTTACAGAGTTGCTCGGGAGAATCAATCGGAGGGAGTAGCCAAGGAGGCACTGTACATCAGAATAAAGTATACCAACTCCTGCTAATGGTACATGCACTATAGATTCTGACTAGAGGCATCGATTCTAGTTGTTATTAAATATATCTCGGTGTTCTTTGGTCGAACGGACGACCACCAAAATTTCGGTGCAAATAATCTTCGATCAGCTAATTTTCCATCGACCGATCGGTCAGTATTTTGGAAGAATCGTAATTTTAAATACATCGAGGAACCAACCCGATCGGTTTGGGGGAATCGAATGCCCAACCATAATGCTACTAACGCGACACTATGATCAGAGACCCTTTGACGAAACTGTGTGCGATGCAGTAATCGCAAACGGGGATGTAAAAAAATCATCAAAAAAGATGCAAAACGTTTGTGATGGCGGAGACATCAAACACGGTTCAGATTTTAGTTACATGTGCAATGCGGGGCATATGGTTGACCTAGAAGAACTGTTTGCGATGAGGCAGAACAACAGAAACGGGCAACCATATCTATGTGTGTGCGATATACAACATACAATTCGCTCTGATGAACTGTGTGCTATTAGGGAATGCAACAGAAACGGCCAGCCATATCAAGGTGTGTGTGATATACGACATATAGTTCACTCGGACAAGATGTGTGTGATATGTGGCATACAGTTCACATAGATGAACTGTTTGCGATGAGCCAAAAGAACACAAATGATTTGTGTAAACAAGATGTGTGTGATACGCAGGAAACAACCCACTCGGATGAATTGTTTGTGATGAGAAATTATAACACAGACGGTCACTATAGTTAGTTTGTGTGCGATTTTGTTCATACAAGAAATATGCAAACTAGTTGCTTGCGGTGGCTAGGAGTATCACACACGATGCGTCTGCGAGTACTCGTGTGCAATGATTAGTAAGTTACACATACGTTTCCTTATGTTAACATGTGTGTGATAAATAACACGTGGCACCGCATACGGTATTCGGGTTGTGTGTGTGCTCAACTTAGTCTTCCCGCGCTCCAGTGAATGCTTCCCGCGCTCCACACGGGTGAATTGTAAAATCCACGCCTCTTCCCTCATCGGTTTCCCGCCACCAGCTAATGTCTTGCTGCATGTAACCCAGGTGTCAACGCACCATTGCGACACTCTGCGCAGATCTAGTCCTCACCCATCCACCATTAGTTATTCCAAGCATGCCATGCAATGGCCAAAGCTTCGACGTCGACCCCTACCTGCATTACATCTTCGACGAGGAGAACGAGCTGGAGCAGGTTGGGGAGCAAGAGCTTCATCGACCGGTGCATGCACCATGGCCCATCGGCAGCGATATCGGCGTGATAGTCCTTAGGCGCACAATCGACATATTACAGAGGAGGTGTGATGATCAGTTTGCCATCCACCGTGCAAAAGATCCAAAGTTGCTCGGTGGCATGATCGATGACCCACCCGAAGACCCACCGTCACCAGTGCTCATCGAGAGCCTGATGCCCTGCAAGGAATGGGCAGAGGACCTGTGCGATTCAGTCAAGACACAGGCAGCCTGTGACTTCATCATTGTCCGCGGCGGCTGTGTCAACCTCGATCCCGATGATGTTGTGGCTGATACGTCTCCAACGTATCTATAATTTATGAATTATTCATATTGTTATATTATCATTCTTGGATGTTTTACAATCATTTTATAGCAACTTTATATCATTTTTTGGGACTAACCTATTGACATAATGCCAGTGCCAGTTGCTGTTTTTTTGCTTGTTTTTTACATCGCAGGAAATCAATACCAAATGGAGTCCAAACACGGTGGAACTATTTGAAGAATTTTTTTGGACAAGAAGACATCCAGTGGGCCAAAGAAGTGCCAGAGGGGAGCCCCAAGGGGGGCATAACCCACCTGGGTGCGCCTGGGCCCCCAGGCACACCCTGGTGGGTTGTGCCCCCCTCGGGGCTCCCCTCTGGCACTTCTTTGGCCCACTGGATGTCTTCTTGTCCAAAAAAATCGCGCCCAGGTGGGTTATGCCCACCTCGGTGGCCTCCCACACCGCCTCTTCGCCCTATAAATTCTCAAATATTCCAAAAACCCTCGGGGTAACCCTAGATCAGAAGTTCCGCTGCCGCAAGACTCTGTAGCCACGAGAAACCAATCTAGACCCCGTTTCGACACTCTACCGGAGGGGAAAATCATCACCGGTGTCCATCTTCATCATTCCGGCGGCCACCATGATGAGCAGGGAGTAGTCCACCTTCAGAGCTGAGGGTTTTTACTAGTAGCTATGTGTTTAATCACTCTCTCTCTCTCTCATGATCTTGATGGCACGATCTTGATGTATCGGGGGCTTTGTTAATATAGTCGGATCATATGGTGTTTTCCCCTCTCTATCTTGTTGTGATGAATTGAGTTTTCCCTTTGAGATTTTGTTTTATCGGATTGAATACTTTTATGGATTTGAGAGCACTTGATATATGTCTTGCTATGAATACCCGTGCTGACAATGGGGTATTATATTGATTCACCTGATATGTGTTTTGGCACTCAACTCGCGGATTCTCGAGGTGACATTGGGGTAATCTATGCATAGGGGTTGATGCACGTTCTTGTCTTTGTTTCTTCGGTAGAAATCTTGGGGCACTCTTTGAAGTTCTTTGTGTTGGATTGAGTATTATGAATCTGAATTTTCTTTGGTGTTATTTTAGTACAAACTCTTGATAGATCAATCGGAAAGAATAACTTAGTGTTATTTTCGTATGAACTCTTGATAGATCGATCGGAAAGAATAACTTGGTGTTATTTTAGTATGGACTCTTGGATAGATCGATCGGAAAGAATAGCTACAAACAATTTCTTCATATGTTCTCCGCTAGATAAGAACTTTGGAGTGATTCTTCATTGCACGTTAAGGGATGGTTATATGATCCAATTATATTAGCATTGTTGAGAGATTGCACTAGCGAAAGTACGGACCCTAGGCCTCATTTTCAAGCATTGCAATACCGTTTGTGCTCCGTTTTATCAATTTCTACCTTGCTATTTTTATTGTTCCTATTACAAAAATCATTATCTACTATCATTACTACACTTTTATTACCATCTCTTTGCCGAGCTAGTGCACCTATATAATTTACCATTGTAATTGGTGTGTTGGGGACACAAGAGACTTTTTATTATTTGGTTGCATGGTTTCTTGAGAGAGACCATCTTCATCCTACACCTCCCACGGATTGATAAACCTTAGGTCCTCCACTTGAGGGAAAATTGCTACTGTCCTACAAAACTATTCGCTTGGAGGCCCAACACGAGTCTACAAGAATAAGTTGTGTGGTAGACATCAAGCTCTTTTCTGGCGCCATTGCAGGGGAGGTTAGGTAAGCGGCACTCACACCCCGTCAATGAAGCTCTTTTCTAGCGCCGTTGCTGGGGAGGTGAGTACTTGAAGGTATATCTTTAGATCTTGCAATTGAATCTTTTAGTTTCTTGTTTTATCACTAGTTTGGTTTTATAAAAGAAAACTACAAAAAATGGAATTGAGGTTGCATCTTATTATTCATCTTTATAATGTCTTTCATGAAAATGACGGAAAGGATAATTCTGCTCAATTGATAGAAGAAGAATTCAATAAAATGATTGGCATAAAAACTTTGAATGATGAGCATGATTGCAATGTTGTTGGTATGAACTCTTTGAATGTCCATGATGCTAATGATATGCAAAGCCATAAGCTTGGGGATGCTATGTTTGATTAAGATGATATTTTTAGTCCCCCAAGATTTGATGTGCAAATTTGTTATAATGATTGCATGCCTCCTATTTTATGATGAATATATTGATGAAAGTGGGTTTGGAAGAGTGTCAACTCTAGGTAGTAATGATCCCACTATTTTGGAGGGTTTTGAATCTTACTCTAATAATTATAAAAGTGGATTTGGAGAGGTCATGACTTTATTTAGTGATGAATCCACTATTTCGGAAGAGGTTTCAATTGATTATTATGAGAACAAAGTTGATATCTATGATGATTATGGTGATGACATGTATGCTATAAAGAATAATGATAACCATGGCACTTGTCATCATGATTTAAATTTTCACTCCCATGATAGTTATTTTGTTGAGTTTGCTCCCACTACTATTGATGAGAATAAATTTACTTATGTGGAGAGTAACAAAAATTTTATGCTTATGCATCATGAAAAGAATGATTTATGTGGTAGCTATATTGTTGAATTCATTCATGATGCTACTGAAAATTATTATGAGAGAGGACCATTTGCTTGTAGGTATTGCAATAATATCGAGTTTCCTCTCTATATGTTGAATGTTTTGAAGTTGCCCTTGTTTTGCCTTCCTATGCTAATTGATTCTTGCTCCCATAAATTATTTTCTAACAAAATCCCTATGGATAGGAAGTGGGTTAGGCTTAAATGTGCCTGCCATGTGATTCATGATGCTCTTTTTCATGTTTCAATTCTTTATTTTTATGCGAGAATCATTGAAATCATCATGCATAGCTAAAAAGGCATTAAAGAAAATCGCTTGTTGGGAGATAACCCGACACTGTTACCTACTATTTTTATGTGTTCACATGATTAAGCTACTTTAGTAATCATGTTTTATTGCTTTTGTTTCAATAAAGTGCCAAGTAAAGCCTTTGGGATAGCGTGGATGATAGTTGACTTGATTCTGTCCAAAAAAGAACCTTTTGCGCTCTGTCCAGGAGTTTTGAAAATTCACTGGACTGTGGTTTTGATCTTAATTTTTTACAGGTGATAGATATACAAATTCTCTAAGTTGTCCTAATTTTTCAGAATCCGCAAGACCCCCGGCAAGACCCTTGCCGGGGACAATCACGGTGCCACGACAAGACCCTTGCTAGGACCCCGGCAAGGCCCTTGCCGGGGACACTTACGGGGCCGCGGCCAGGCCCGCGTCTGCTAAGGCTCCACCGCCGTACCCATGCAGCTGCCAGCTCAACCAGCTGAGCAGGCACCTGCGTGTCGACAAGCGGCCTCCACGACCGACTCAACAAGCACCTGCGTGGTGGCATGCAGGTCTTCGTGAAGGCTCCGCTACCGCGCCAACCCAGCAGCCAGCCAACGTGGCGCCTTGACGCCTCGTCAGCTCGGACGCATGTCGAAGCCAGGCAAGGCGACGACAGCTGGGACGTGCTTCCTTGCCGTCCCCGATAAAGCAAGGGGGGCACATCAGCAGTGCATTAAATGCATTTGTCCGACGGTGCCACAGGATAGACTCATCCACTATACACCTTTCCACCTCATGTGTGCCACTGTGGCAGCCCCTTTTGCCTATAAAAGGAGGCCCGAGGCGACCAGGAGGAGGATTGGGATCTTTTGGGCAAGTTGCACCTCGTAACTAGCTCAAGAACACAAGAACACTCAAATACATCGACCAAAGCAGGACTAGGGTATTACGCATTTCCGCGGCCCGAACCTGGGTAAACGATTCGTGTGCTTCCTGTCAGACCCGCTCTTTGCACAACCTCACGCCCGCCGACCGTAGAAGGGATCCCAGTGATCCCATAGGTGTCGTTTCCACCGACATCTTTGGCGAGCCAGGTAGGGGGCGCAGTTGTGAAAACCCGGTCTGCAGTTAGCCTAGCAGTTCTTCATCGTCATGGCTCCCAAGAAAAAGGTGGTCACGGTGATCGGTTCGTCGGGGGCCGGACGGCCCGTACCGGTCCGGGTGAACAACGGGCCAGTCGCGGACAGGACCCGAGGCGCGACACGCGAGCACCAACATCGTTGTGGTAGTCAGAGCCTGGCAAGCGGCATCGTCCATGCACAGGACGATAGGCCGCATGCCGCCAAATCCAGAGACAGAGCTGGGCCCCCTGCAGGCGGAGCGGGGCCCTCCGGGGGCGGCGGCGCAGCGACCTCCAGGATGCCCACGCCAGCGCCCACAGCGCGCTCTTCCCAGGGTGTGCGCGACGAGCAGCGCCACCACGCTGGAGACCCCAGACGCCGCCGTGGGAAGAGTCACGTGCATCATCTGCGGGACGAAGGAGGCCAGCATGCCCGCCGAAGTGCTGGCGAAAATGGCAGGCAGCCGCTGGGCCGTGATAGAGCTCCTTTCGACGTGGTTAGAAGTCGAAGCGCGCCACGGTCCATGCAGCTTTCGCTGCCACCCACGCCAGCAGAAGCTTTGGCGCGCGCGCAGCTGCTCCTCGACTTCCCTCCTACTGCAGAAAAGCTCGATGAGTGGAGAGCCACCATCCGGAGCCTCGTCGGCATCGCCAACCAAGACGAGCCACGCCCAGCGGGGCCCTTAGGCCGGCGCTCCGTCGAACCACCGCATGCCAGCGGTGAAGGAGCCGGAGGTGCTGCGGCCATAGTGCACTCTCCTCCTCCGTGCCAGCCACTGTGGGTGTCGATCCATCGTGATGAAGCTTGTGATAACATTTCCAAAGCGTCGTCCGACCCACGGACCCACTGCGACCAGCGCTAAGTTCTCCGGGAGCGAGCCCATGAAGACGCTCGAACCACCATCGAGCGCCGGCACGATACAAGCCACCAGTCAGATAGGCGGGCGGGGCCCGCTATGGACCACCCAACACTGGGAGGCTCCGGCGGCCTACCTTACGAGGTGGGTTGCCCGACCTTTACCCGTGAGCTATGGCAGTTCCAGTGGCTGTCCCATCGTACGTTCAAGCCCGACGTCGGCGAGAAGTACAACGGGAAGACCCACCCGTCGGAGTTCCTCACATCTACACCATTGCGATGCAAGCCACGGGAGCTCGCGACGACAAGGTGCTTGCCAATTACTTCCTGTTGGCCCTGAAACCCAATGTTATGTCTTGGTTGATGCACTTGCCGGCGGATTCCATTTCTTCTTGGTCGGATCTGTGTCATGAGTTCGTTGGTGCCTTAACTGGAGGCCACCAAGCTCATAGCCAGGCGAGTGATTTACACATCATTCCCCAGAAGGAAGGTGAAAACCTGCGCAAGTACATAAGGAGGTTCAGCCGGGTGCAATACAACATCCCAGATGTTCACCCCGCCGCCGTGATCAGCGTGTTCGATCAGAATGTGCACAACCGCAAGATGCGCGAAGAGCTGGCGATGAATAAGGTTAAAGATGTGGCCGAGCTTTATGTTCTGGCCGACAGGTGCGCCTGAGCTGAAGAGGGGAGGAAGTACCCCGGCGAGGACGCCGGCACGGAAACCGACTCTACGGATGAAGGCACCGCTGCCCCGACGAAGAAGGGTCGGTGTCGCAACAGGAAACTCAAGGGCAAGGCCGTGCTTGCCATCGAGGGATCCGACGACACCGGCACTGCCAAGAAGGCCAAGGCAGATGACCCCGGCAAGGAGACTGCTGGGTGCGCTACTTGCCGGGCCTTGGCAGCTGCCGACGAGCTAGGAGGCTCCAATAAGCAGTACTGCAAGATCCACCGCACCAAGGGCCATGACCTCCAGAACTGCCGACAAGTCGAGCTGCTTGTTGAGAAGCAAAGAGCCGAGTATGAGAGGCGGGACAAGGAGAAGGGTCAGGATGGTGCCGAATGATCCGGCAAGAAGCGTGGCGGCCAAGGAGGCCGCCGCGGCAAGGATAACCAGTAAGAGAGGCCCGCTCGGGGCCGCAACAAGAAGCAGGAAGACAATGATCATGACGAGGAAGACGATCATGACGAGGATGACGAGTCCAGCGAGCATGAGTTCTAGAAGGCTACAGAGGCCATGTGCGTCGATGGCGGCACCTCGCTGCATACTTCTCACTGCCAGCTCAAGCAGTGGGCGCGTGAGATCGCAGCGGCGGAGCCATTGTTCGACACTCAGAAGCCGCTGAAGTGGTCTAGCACGCCTACCATCTTTGACACCGAGGACCACCCTGATCGCACAACTGCGGTCGGGTGTTTGCTGTTGTTGGTTTCACAAACGATATGCAACCTCAAGGTGAGCAAGATGCTGGTTGACGGCGGGGCTGACCTGAACTTGATCTCACCCTTGTGATCAAGAGGCTGCAAATTCTTGATGGGGACCTCGAGGAGATGGGCATGTTTCAAGGGGTCAACCCAGGAAGGAGCCAGCCGAAGGGAGAGGTCACACTGCCTGTGATGTTTGGAAGCGAGTTGAACTACAAGACGGAGAGGATCATCTTCGATGTAGCCGAGATCCCCTTGCCCTACAACAGGATCCTCGGCCACCCGGCACTAGCCAAGTTCATGGCGGCGTCTCATTACGCCTACAACACACTGAAGATGCCTGGGACGAACCATCATTATCGTACCTTGCGACAAGAAGGATGCGCTGATCTGCGCCGACCTACTCTACCGGGAAGCAGTTGCAGCAGCTGCCGCCAAGACACTGGCTCCTGCCACTGAAGCCTCGGGAGGGAAGAAGATGACTGGCAAGACCTCTCGCACCCACTCCGGCAAGCGCACCTCTTCGGAGTGTCGTTCTACCATCGAGGACGTGCCAGAGAGTCCATCGGCAAGAGCAAGAAATCTAGAGCTGCACCACCAGAGACCAAAAAGTTGTCCGTCAAGGAGGACGGCACGGGAGGGGCTTTCACAATAAGCTCCACCCTCGATAGCAAATAGGAAGGCGCGCTCGTCACCTTCTTGCGGGAGAATGTCGATGTGCTTGCGTGGCAAGCATCCGACATCCCCGGCGTTCCCAGGGAGGTGATTGAGCGCCACCTTGCTGTCTGTCCTCATGCCCGTCAAGCAGAAGGTCAGGAAGCAGGCTTTGGAAAGGCAAGAGTTCATCACAGAGGAGATCAGGAAGTTGGAAGCGGCAGGCTTGGTGAGAGGAGTACTCCATCCGACGTGGTTGGCCAATCCGGTGGTGGCGCGCAAGGCAAATGGGAAGTGGAGGCTGTGTATTGACTACACATATATCAATAAGGCTTGTCCCAAGGACCCTTTCCCATTGCCGTGCATCGACCAGATTGTTGACTCCACTGCCGGGCGTGATGTGTTATCGTTCCTTGACGCCTACACAGGATACCACCAGATCTTCATGACAAGAGAAGACGAAGAAAAGACAGCATTCATCACCCCGTGTGGTACGTATTGCTTTTTACGGATGCCTTTCGGGTTGAAGAGTGCTGGCTCAACATTTGCAAGAGCAGTCCAAATTGGTTTTGAGTCCAGCTACATAGAAATATGGAAGCATATATGGATGACATAGTGGTCAAAACCAAGGACAAGGCAACACTTGTACAAGACTTAGAAGAGACATTTGCAAACCTGCGCAAGATCAACCTCAAGTTGAACCCTGAGGGAGTCCTGGATTAGGGGGTGTCCGGATAGCCGGACTATAACCTTTTGCCGGACTCCTGGACTATGAAGATAGAAGATCGAAGACTTCGTCCCGTGTCCGGATGGGACTTTCCTTGGCGTGGAAGGCAAGCTTGGCGATACAGATATGTAGATCTCCTCCCATTGTAACCGACTCTGTGTAACCCTAGCCCTCTCCGGTGTCTATATAAACCAGAGGTCTTTAGTCCGTAGGACGAGCAACAATCATACCATAGGCTAGCTTCTAGGGTTTAGCCTCTCTGATCTCGTGGTAGATCTACTCTTGTACTACCCATATCATCAATATTAATCAAGCAGGAGTAGGGTTTTACCTCCATCGAGAGGGCCCGAACACAGGTAAAAACATCGTGCCCCTTGTCTCCTGTTACCATCCGCCTAGACGCACGATTCGGGACCCGTACCGAGATCCGCCGGTTTTGACAACGACATTGGTCCTATCATTGAGAGTTCCTCTGTGTCGTCATCTTTAGTCCCGATGGCTCCTCCAATCATCAAAAAAAATGCGGTCCAGGGTGAGACTTTTCTCCCGGACAGATCTTCGTGATTCGGCGGCTTTGCTGCGGGCCAATTCGCAGCCATCTGGAGCAGATCGAAGCTTCGCCCACAGCCATCAGGTCAGATTTGGAAGTTTGAACTACACGGTGACGTCCGCGGAGACTTGATCTTCGACGGGTTCGAGCCCACAGCGCGCCGCGCCAAGATCACGATGGGCATGATCTAGCTCTGCCGCTTGAGCGATGCCCTGGAGGCCGCACCCGTGTCCGCTCCGACCCTTAGCTCGGAGCCGACTGCGCCAATCGAGGACGGGTGGCTGGACACCGCCTCGGGGGCTGCAATCTCTACGGCGATCGAGCCGAACAACAGCCTTGTCCTCTGCAAAGCCCGTGACTCCGAGGTGCCAGACTCCTCTCCGGACTCTGAACCTTCCGCGCCCCTGCCGATCGAATCCGATTGGGCGCCGATCATGGAGTTCGCCGCCGCGGACATCTTTCAAAGACTCGCCCTTGGCGACATTCTAAATTCACTAAAGTCTCTCTCTTTATCGGGAGAGCCTGGCCGGACTATGGTCAGCAAGGTTGGGATGCGACGACGATGAAATTCAAAGCCCACCCACCACCCACTTTGTAGCCAGCGCCGATGATTTAACCGACATGCTCAACCGACTCAAGACATCGGCGGTATGGACGCCGATGCAGAGGCGACCAAGAACCAGCGCCTATAGGGCACTGGAAGGCCACCTCGTCGTATGACATATACATGGTGGACACCCAAAAGAAGGGAAGGGCGATGGAACAACGGAGGATTTCCCCTCCAAGAAGCAGCCTAAGCGCCGGCGTCAGCGGCGCCGCTCTAAATCCCGCCAAAGCAAAAACGGCGATTCCAGCATGGGAGATAATAACACCCCGAACAGTGTCGAAGACAACCCCCTCCAGCAGGATTCAGCACAGGAGGATGGAGAAGCCAGCCCCCATGAGAGAGCGGCAGACAGAGAGGTAGAGGACGATAATTACATGCCTCCCTCCGAAGACGAGGCAAGCCTCGACGGTTTAATTTGTTGTGCCCGAGGATCCCGTCGAACAAGAGCGTTTCAAACGCAGGCTTATGGCCACGGCGAGCAGCCTCAAGAAAAAACAGCAACAGCTTAGAGCTGACCAAGACTTGCTAGCCGACAGATGGACTGAAGTCCTTGCGGTCGAAGAGTACGAACTCAAACACCCCTCCAAGAGCTACCCAAAGTGAAGGCTGTTACCCCGATTAGAGGAGGAAGCACCTAAACCTACATCACCAGCGCACGACGCGGCCGACCGGCCACCTCGTGGCCGCGACAGAGAGGCCTCTCGGCCCTCCACTCAAGCCGCACCCCAGCGTCGCTCAAAGAATACCAAGGCACGGGGAAATGCTCCAGACCTGCGAGATATATTGGAGGACAAGGCAAGGCAAACAAGATCGATCTACGGATCGAGTGGGCGCCCCAAGACACATGACGATAACCGTCATGCCGGATTTGCCGGGCCGAACACAGTAGACAAAGCTCATTTGAGCTACGTCGTGATATAGCCCAGTACAGAGGCGCCGCACACCCACTATGCTTCACAGATGAAGTAATGGATCATCAAATCCTCGAGGGTTTCAAACCCGTAAACATCGAATCATACGACGGCACAATAGATCCTGCGGTATGGATCGAGGATTATGTCCTTCATATCCACATGGCCCGCGGTGATGATCTACACGCCATCAAATACCTCCCACTCAAGCTTAAAGGACCAGCTCGGCATTGGCTTAACAGCTTGCCAGCAAAGTCAATTGGTTGCTGGGGGGACCTGGAAGCCGCATTCCTCGACAATTTCCAGGGAACCTATGTGCGACCACCAGACGCCGATGACCTAAGCCACATAATTCAGCAGCCAGAGGAATTGGCCAGACAATTCTGGACACGGTTCCTAACATAGAAAAAATCAAATAGTCGACTGTCCGGACGCAGAGGCCCTCGCAACCTACAAACATAACATCCATGACGAGTGGCTCGCCCGGCACCTAGGACAGGAAAAGCCGAAATCCATGGCAGCCCTCACAACACTCATGACCCGCTTTTGCGCGGGAGAAGACAGCTGGCTAGCTCGTAGTAATAACATGACCAAGAGCTATGGTAATTCGGATACCAAGGACAGGAATGGCGGTCGGCGTCGCAACAAGCACAAGCGCCGCATTAACGGCGACAATGCTGTGGATACGGCGATTATTGCGGATTCAGAGGCTCTAAACCCGGTCGCGGAAAAAGCCATTTAAAAGAAATACTCGGGCCCGTCCAGTTTGGACCGAATACTCGATCGCTCGTGCGGATACACGGCACTTCGAAAAACCAGCCAATCACACCAACAAGGATTGTTGGGTGTTCAAGCCCGAGCAAGTTAAATGCCGAAAACAGTGACAAGGGGCTGCAGAGCGATGACGAGGAGGAGCCCCGGCCGCCGAACAATAGGGGACAGAAGGGCTTCCCCCCACAAGTGCAGACGTTGAACATGATATACGCAACCCACATACCCAAAAGGGAGCGAAAGCGTGCACTCAGGGACGTTTATGCATTGGAGCCAGTCGCCCCAAAGTTCAACCCATGGTCCTCCTGCCCGATCACTTTTGATCGAAGGGAACACCCCACTAGCATCCTCCATGGAGGATTCGCCGCATTGGTTCTAGACCCCAATCATTGATGGATTTCACCTCACTAGAGTCCTTATGGACGGCGGCAGCAGCCTGAACCTGCTTTATCAGGACACAGTGCGAAAAATGGGCATAGATCCCTCAAGGATTAAACCCACAAAGACGACCTTTAAAGGCGTCATACCAGGTGTAGAGGCCAACTATGTGCCTCGATTACACTTGAGGTGGTCTTCGGATCCCCGGATAATTTCGAAGCAAGGAGTTAATCTTCGACATAGTCCCGTTCATGATGGCTATCACACCTTTGCTCGGACGAACCGCATTGCAAAGTTCAATGCGGTGCCGCACCACGCATACCTCAAGCTCAAGATGCGGGCCCTCGAGGAGTCATTACGGTCAATGGAAACACCAACGCCTCTCTCGAGCGGAGGAGCATCTGGCGGCCCTCGCGGCGGAAGTACAAAGTAGCCTCTCAAGGCAATTCTCCAGTCCGGCTATTAAACGTCCGGACACCGTCAAGCGCGCCCGGTGTAACCTACCATAAGACCGCCCGGCACATTCCGAGCAAGCGTAGCAATGTGGCCCCAACCCCAACCCCAGCCCTCGCGAAATCGCGAAACCAGTACTACGCGTACATAACTACGCTCTGGAAATACCATGGGCATAAGGGGAGGGGCACAACCACGGCACGCCCAAAATGCGGCTCAACCGCACTAGGGGCTCCCGATTTTGTCATTCCTTTTTTCTTACTTTCAGGACTCCACTCTCCGGAAGGCCTGTCCGGCAGTACAATCGCCGAACACACAATGCAACAGCTAGGGAGGCAGAAAGCTACGTCGAGTGTCCAGGTGGTCTCTATAACGAGCAGTATACTTGTTTCACATATCATCCCACGGCTCGCCCACGGAGAGGACATGTCAAATAGTCCCATCTCTTGCTTATCGCACTATTTGTATCGTTCTGCTTTTACGGCAGCCTTTTCGACTAAACAATACATAGCTTTTGTCTATTATTGCATTCCTTTTTTATGTGAATATGTTCAGTTATGACATTATGCAACCGTACACTTTGGTACGGCCAATACACCAGGGGCTTAAGTACCCCAGAATATGGTGTGAGAAGTCCGAACACTCTCACGAGTGCGGCACCCCAAACTTATAGCATTATATGCATCGGCTCCGAATCATGTCTTGGGTCAATAGTTGGGTTTGCCCGGCTCCCATGTTTTGGTACCTTATGTTCCGTTATATCGGCTAAGGTAGCGCTGGGAGAACTACTGTGATTGTGCCTTGGTTGAGTTGGGTTAAGCACCTCAGTAGAGAAAGCTAAAACTGACTGTCATGATAGGGCGAGAGCTGGTCGCTGTTCGAGAGGTTTCGAGTCCCTAAAGACTTATGCCGCTTAGAGCGAGGAGCCGGCTTTGTCCGGCCTAGGCGTGGATAGCGCCCCGAACTCGGTCTTAGAATACTAGGGGCTTCGCCGAAATTTAAAATTATAGAATTCTATGGCTAAGTGAGAGTGATAAAGCATTATAGTCCGATTGCCTTGTTCACGTTGTGCTTTGCGCCTCCCTCAAAGGACCCAAGAATGGGAACAAGAGCGCTCAGGTTTATCCCGAACACCCCAGCACTCGTGGCATGGGGGCAGAAGCCGACTACTCGCCATCTCTCAGATTTAATAAACGGCCGCACAGAAGGTTATATTTTAAACTTAAAAAGCGTTGCTTAGCGCATATGAACAAGTTTTCAGCGCACAGGATAACACGAGCGAGTTTACTCAAAAATTACATCCTTGGAACATTCATCCGCCACAAGGCGGGCACCCTTCAAGACGCCCTCATAATACATTTCGGGCTTGCGATACTCCTTGCCCTGCGGTGACCCATCTGTCACCAGCTTCTCAGCATCCATCTTGTCCCAGTGCACTTTAACACGGGCAAGGGCCCTACGGGCGCCTTCGATGCATACGGAGTGCTTGATGACTTCAAGTCGTGGACATGCATCCGCCAGCCGCCTCACCAGCCCAAAGTAGCTCCAGGCATGACCTCCCCAGGTCACAGCCGGACTATAAGGCCCTTCATGGCCTGTTCGGCCACCTTATGGAGCTCGACCAGTTGCTTCAGCTGGTCGCTCAAGGGCACCGGGTGTCCGGCCTCAGCATACTGAGACCAGAACACCTTCTCCGTCGAGCTCCCCTCCTTGGCCCGGTAGTAGGCGGCAGCGTCAGACACATTGCGGGGTAGATCTGCGAATGCTCCTGGAGAGCGCCGGACTCGGGTAAGTAACAAGTAATTCACTTTCACGTGCTTGCTTTGCATAAAGAATGCCTTACCCGCCGCTATCTTCTTCATCGCCTCAATTTCCTGGAGGGCTTTTTGGGCTTCGGCCTTGGCAGATTTGGCGCTCTCAAGGGCCGAGGCGAGCTTGGACTCTCGAGTCTTTGAGTCAAGCTCCAAACTCTCATGTTTTTCCACGAGAGCCTGGAGCTCTTGCTGCACCTCCACCACCCGCGCCTCCTGCTTTTCTCGCTCGGTGCGCTCCACGGCCGCATTGTCTTCGTCCTTGGACAACGCTTCCTTCAGGGTCGCCACCTCGGTTGTGGCCTGTAATACTCACGTTGGTCTGTCATTTTTGCAACCACATCTTTTTATATACTTACATAAGGTATTACTTACCTTCCTTGTCCTCGAGCTGCTTCTTGTCAAGGCCGAGCTCGTTCTTGGACCGCCGAGGCTCGCTTCAATGCATCGACCTCCATGATCGGTCTTGGCAGAGGTCGGCGGCAGCCTGCATTCCCATATTGACATACTTATGTTAGACTCCTGCGTATATCTTTTAGATCCTCGGTTCGGCTTTTCTTTACGAACACCAAATTGAGCATCGGGGCTACCGTCTATGCGGTAATATTTTTACATATCTTAAATACATACCTCAAAGCTCGTTAGAAGGTCGGCGCGAAGCTTCGATCCAACCCGCTCTTGGCGGATCGAACCTCCCCGGATCACCGCACTCATAATAGTGCGGTGCTCCTCTTTGATGGGCGCCGTTAAGCACCTCCAAAGAATTATCCGGTGCCTCCGGTTGGGCGGAGGTCACCGGCGTCATAGGCTTGCCCTTCTTACTAGGGGGCGCTGCCGAGACTCGGAACCACTGAAGGTTCCGGTGCGAGTCCGCCCGTGCGGACTTATAGCCCTTGGGGTTTTATCCCTTTGGCGCTGGAGCCGGAGGTCGCCTTGCGGCGCCTCGAGACCACCTCCTCCTGGCTTGGACCCTTTTGGGACTCCACCTCGGCATCGTCCGTAGGACGAGGGGAGGTAGCAGTCGGAAGTGAAAGACTATTCACATCCGACGAATCCAGGGAGCCGCTCGACAAAGCTTCGAGCCGGGCCGTGGGCGGACTGCATGATTATATTCGGTGTCAGAAGATACTGTGCAATAAAGGAACGCCATGAGTTATTCTGGTATCCGGATACTTATGATTTTGCCAGGGGCTTGGCCCTGGATGGCCACTCCTCTTCGCCATCTTCGGCGTTGGTGGAGTAGTCTGGAGGAAGGGTCCTTCCTTTCTTGGACCCTCAGGCCCCCCCAGTTGGGGCGGCCTTCCTTTTCTTCTCTCCCCCCGCTGGGGGAGAGACCTCTCTTTCCTCCTCCTCATTTTCGTGGGAGGAGTCCGCCTCGGAGTCATCGGATGATGAGTCCGATACCACCAGGTGCCGGGAACTCTTTCGAGTTCCCGTGGCTTTCTTCTTGGCCTTCTTTTCCGGCACCACGTAAGGTGCCGAGACCAGCAGCTTCGCCAAGTGGGCATCTGCTGGGCCTTCGGGCAAAGGAGCCGGACAGTCGATCTGTCCGGTCTTTTTCTGCCAGTCCTGTCAAAGGAATGGGAGCTTAGATCCCACATAGAGTCAAACTATGAAAAACAAGTATCCTGTAAAGGGTAAAACAAGCTTACTACGTTGGCTTGGCGCTTTGCGCAGAATCCGCGATCCTCGGTAATGGGAGGGGAAACCTCGGCGCCCTTGAATAGCACCTTCCAGGCATCCTCGTGCGTTGTGTCAAAGAGCCTGGTCAGAGTTTGGTGCTGGGCCGGGTCGAACTCCCACAAGTTAAAAGCCCGTCGTTGACACGGGAGGATCCGGCGGATGAGCATGACCTGGACTACGTTGACAAGTTTAACCTTCTTGTCCACCAGGTTTTGGACGCAGGTTTGGAGTCCGGTCAGCTCTCCCGAATTACCCCACGACAGGCCCTTCTCTTTCCATGAGGTGAGCCGTGTGGGGATGCCAGATTGGAATTTGGGGGCCGCTGCCCATTCAGGGTCACGCGACTCGGTGATGTAGAGCCACCCCGATTGCCACCCTTTGATGGTTTCCACGAAGGAGCCCTCGAGCCATATAACGTTGGGCATCTTGCCCACCATGGCGCCTCCGCACTCCGCTTGCTGGCCGCCCACTACCTTCGGCTTGACATTGAAGGTCTTCAGCCATAAGCCAAAGTGGGGCTTGATGCGGAGGAAGGCCTCGCACACGACGATAAACGCCGAGATGTTGAGGATGAAGTTCGGGGCCAGATCATGGAAATCCAGGCTGTAGTAGAACATGAGCCCCCGGACAAATGGGTGGAGTGGGAAGCCCAGTCCGCGAAGGAAATGGGGGAGGAACACCACCCTCTCATGGGGCCTGCGGGTGGGGATGAGCTGCCCCTCGTGTGGAAGCCGGTGCGCAATGTCGTTGGACAAGTATCCGGCTTTCCTCAACTTTTTGATGTGCCCCTCCGTGACGGAGGAGGCCATCCACCTGCCTCCCACTCCGGACATGGCTGGAGAAGGTTGAGGTGGGAAGTGCAGACTTGCGCGCTGGAGCTCGAGTGCGCGGAAATGGATAAGCGAAGGAGGAAGAAGGCGTAGATGAAAAAGGTGGACCCTTATCCCCTTATATGGGCGGATGAAACTGTGTGCCCCCACCAGCCTGGTAAAACTCGCTTGTCTCCCAAGCGCCGTAATTAATGGTGCGGTTGGGTTACCCGCGCCCGTATTGATGAGAATCCCAGAATAAGGGGACACAATGTCTGCCTCGACAAGACATGCCGAGGAAAGCGCCTCGCTAAGTGCGCTGAGGTGGGACAGTAAAAACGATCCGAATAAAGGCTTGGCCGTGGTGTGATGTCACACTGCGGAATACGTCAGCAGGTTGGATTTGTGTAAATATTATTCTCTCTACGGTGGTATGTGGAACTTATTTTGCAGAGCCGAACACTATCCTTGTGTTCAAAATCTTCCATGAAGTATTCGGAGGAGGAACCCGCCTTGCTATGCCGAAGACAATCTATGCGCCGGACTCGTCGTCATTGAAGCCTGGTTCAGGGGCTACTGAGGGAGTCCTGGATTAGGGGGTGTCCGGATAGCCGGGCTATAACCTTTGGCCGGACTCCTGGACTATGAAGATACAAGATCGAAGACTTCGTCCCATGTTCGGATGGGACTTTCCTTGGCGTGGAAGGCAAGCTTGGCGATATGGATATGTAGATCTCCTCCCATTGTAACCGACTCTATGTAACCCTAGCCCTCTCCGGTGTCTATATAAACCGGAGGGTTTTAGTCCGTGGGGCGAACAACAATCATACCATAGGCTAGCTTCTAGGGTTTAGCCTCTACGATCTCGTGGTAGATCTACTCTTGTACTACCCATATCATCAATATTAATCAAGCGGAGTAGGGTTTTACCTCCATCGAGAGGGCCCGAACCTGGGTAAAAACATCGTGTCCCTTGTCTCCTGTTACCATCCGCCTAGACGCACAGTTCGGGACCCCCTACCTGAGATCCGCCGGTTTTGACACCGACAAACCCTGAGAAGTGTGTCTTCGGAGTTCCGTCCGACAAGCTTCTCGGGTTCTTTTTTGTCACAGTGTGGGATCGAGGCGAACCCAGACAATATCAAGGCTATCGAGCAGATTGAGGCGCCCAAGCGGATCAAGGATGTGCGTCGGCTCACCGGCTGCGTTACCACCATGAGCCAATTCATCTCCAAGTCTGCTGAGCGTGCCCTTCCCTTTTAAAAGTCTTGAAAAAGGCGGGCCAATGGAGTGGACCCCGGAGGCCGAAGCAGCGCTGCAGGATCTAAAGAGATACCTCTCCTCTACACCAGTACTAGTTGCACCTAAACCCCAAGAGCCATTGTTGTTGTATCTAGCGGCGATGAATCAAGTGGTCAGTGCCGCGCTAGTGGCACAGAGGGAGGTTGACGGAGAGGCAGTGGCAACGGCAGGACCGGCGGATGGCGAGCCAGAGATTCCCCCGGCAGGGCCTGGTGCCGGCAAGGCAAGGCCCCCGGAAGAGTCTGACGCCATCGGGACAGGGCCCGCGCAACCAAATGAAGTGGTGCAGAAGAAGAAGATGATGCAGCACTCGGTTTACTTTGTCAGCTCCCTCTTGCAGGGGGCTAGGTCAAGGTACTCCGGTGTGCAGAAATTGCTCTTCGGCCTCCTTATGGTATCGAGGAAGCTGCGTCATTACTTCCAAGCCCACGAGATAACTGTCGTCACCCACCTCCTATTGCAACGGATATTGCATAACCTAGACGCAACCGGGAGGATTGTGGAGTGGGCCTTGGAGCTGTCGAGCTTTGGTTTGAAGTTTGAAAGTACTTCGACAATCCAGAGCAGAGTCTTGGCGGAGTTCGTTGCGGAATGGAATTCTACGCCCGACGAAGAGATCCAGGAGACCAATCTCCCCGGCAAGGAAGCAAGTTGCGACTGGATCATGTACTTTGACGGGGCTTTCTCGCTGCAAGGCGCCGGTGCTGGTGTGCTGCTCGTCGCACCCACCGGAGAGCACCTTAAGTATGTGATCCAGATGCACTTTCCCAGGGAGATGTCCACAAACAACATTGCCGAATACGAGGGGTTGCTTGCCAGTCTCAGGATCACAACAGACCTCGGGGTTAAAAAGCTCATCGTCAGGGGTGATTCACAGCTTGTTGTCAGGAAAGTCAATAAAGATTATTAGAGCCCGTTGATGGAGGCCTACGTAGATGAGGTGAGGAAGCTGGAAGAGCGCTTTGACGGTATACAAGCAGAGCACGTTCCCTGAGCGAAGAACGACATCGTCGATTACCTGTTGAAGTGCGCTGCCTTCAAACTACCTGTGGAACCAGGTACCTTTGTGCTTCGGTTAACTCAACCATCCGTTGAACCATCAACAGGGCAGAACAAGCGAAGGAAATCAGGCCTCGGCAAGTACTTTCTCGCCGGGCTCCCAGGAGCCGCCGGCAAGGATGCTATCGTGGAGACTGAGCCCGCCGTGGGGCAACCGACTCCGGCAGGGCATCAAGCCCTGACCGTAGAGACGGCCGCTCCCATGACGGAGGAAATTCCTTTAGTCCTTGTCGTCGAGCCCCAGGCTCCAGCATGGGCACAACATATCGTCCGTTTCCTCCAGACGGGGGAACTTCCTGAGGAGCAGGAAGAAGTAGAGAAAGTAGCTCATCGGTCTGCCATGTACCAGTTCGTCGACGACGTCCTGTACAGAAAAACACCGAATGGTGTGAAATTAAAGTGCATCCCCCAAGAGGAAGGACTAGAGCTGTTGGCAGAGATACATGGAGGCATATGTGGCTGCCACATAGGGTCAAGGGCCCTTGCCGGCAAGGCATTCTGGCAAGGTTTCTTCTGGCCCACTGCCCTCCAGGATGCAACGACACTAGTAATCAGGTGTGAAGCGTGCCAGTTCCATTCGAAGAAGCTTCATCAACCAGCTCAAGCCCTTCAAACAATTCCCCTCTCCTAGCCATTTTCGGTCTGGGGGCTCGATAATACTGGGCCCTTTCCCCCGTGCTGTTTCCTGCGCTTTGAGTACTTGTGTGTTGCAATCGACAAGTTCACAAAGTGGCCGGAGGTGGAAGCAGTGAGGAAGGTTACAACACAGTCAGCCGTCAAGTTCTTCAAGGGGCTAGTCTGCCGTTTTGGTGTGCCAAACAGGGTCATCAGCGACAACGGCACACAGTTCACAAGCCACGCCTTCATGCAATAGATCCAGGACCTCGGAAGCAGGGTCTGTCTCCTTCCGTGGCACACCCACGGAGCAATGGCCAGGCGGAGAGGGCAAATGGTGAAGTACTGCGAGGCCTGAGAACAATGACTTTTTACAAGCTGCACAAGAGTGGAAGGCGTTGGATTGATGAGTTGCCGGCTGTTCTTTGGTCAATCAGAACGAGACCAAATCGAGCCACCGTCCAGACACCCTTTGCCCTAGTATACGGGGCAGAAGCAATTCTCCCCACGGAACTCACATACGGGTCACCTCGAGTGCTCGCTTATGATGAACTTGAGCAAGAGAAATTGCAGCAAGATGACGCAATGCTCTTCGAGGAAGATCGTCTTCGGGTGTCTGTGAGAGCAGCGCACTACCAGCAAGCCTTGCGCCGCTACCATCCGCAAGGTTCATGCCCGAACCTTTGAGGAAGGTGACCTTGTTCTTCGGCGCGTTCAGTTGATGTCTACTACACAACCTTCTTCTTGTAAACGTTGTTGGGCCTCCAAGTGTAGAGGTTTGTAGGACAGTAGCAAATTTCCCTCAAGTGGATGACCTAAGGTTTATCAATCCGTGGGAGGCGTAGGATGAAGATGGTCTCTCTCAAACAACCCTGCAACCAAATAACAAAGAGTCTCTTGTGTCCCCAACACACCCAATACAATGGTAAATTGTATAGGTGCACTAGTTCGGCGAAGAGATGGTGATACAAATGCAATATGGATGGTACATATAAGTTTCTGTAATCTGAAAATATAAAAACAACAAGGTAACTAATGATAAAAGTGAGCGTAAACGGTATTGCAATGATAGGAAACAAGGCCTAGGGTTCATACTTTCACTAGTGCAAGTTCTCTCAACAATAATAACATAGTTGGATCATATAACTATCCCTCAAAATGCAACAAAGAGTCACTCCAAAGTCACTAATAGTGGAGAACAAACGAAGAGATTATGGTAGGGTATGAAACCACCTCAAAGTTATTCTTTCCAATCAATCCGCTGGGCTATTCCTATAAGTGTCACAAACTGCCCTAGAGTTCGTATTAGAATAACACCTTAAGACACAAGTCAACCAAAACCCTAATGTCCCCTAGATACTCCAATGTCACCTCAAGTATCCGTGGGTACAATTATACGATATGCATCACACAATCTCAGATTTATCTATTCAACCAACACATAGAACCTCAAAGAGTGCCCCAAAGTTTCTACCGGAGAATCACGACGAAAACGTGTGCCAACCCCTATGCATAGGTTCATGGGCGGAACCCGCAAGTTGATCACCAAAACATACATCAAGTGAATCACGTGATATCCCATTGTCACCACAGATACGCACGGCAAGACATACATCAAGTGTTCTCAAATCTTTAAAGACTTAATCCGATAAGATTACTTCAAAGGGAAAACTCAATCCATTACAAGAGAGTGGAGGGGGAGAAGAAACATAAGATCCAACTATAATAGCAAAGCTCATGATACATCAAGATCGTGCCAAATCAAGAACACGAGAGAGAGAGAGATCAAACACATAGCTACTGATACATACCCTCAGCCCCGAGGGTGAACTACTCCCTCCTTGTCATGGAGAGCGCCGGGATGATGAAGATGGCCACATGTGAGGGTTCCCCCCTCCGGTAGGGTGCCGGAACGGGTCTAGATTGGTTTTTGGTGGCTCTGGAGGTTTGCGGCGGCGAAACTCCCGATCTATTCTCTGTTCTGGAAGTTTTAGGATACGTAGGTATATATGGGTGAAAGAAGTACGTCGGTGGATCGAAGGGGGGGCCACGAGGCAAGGGGCACACCCTAGGGAGTGGCCACGCCCCACCCTCGTGGGCACCTCCTTCTTTCCCGACATGCACTCCAAGCTTTTCCGGTAGCTTTCCTTCCAAAAATAACTTCTCCGATTGATTTCATTCCGTTTCGACTCCGTTTGATATTCCTTTTCTTGAAACACTGAAATAGGCAAAAAACAACAAATCTGGGCCGGGCCTCCGGTTAATAGGTTAGTCCCAAAAGTAATATAAAAGTGGAAAATAAAGCCCAATGTTGCCCAAAACAGTAGATAATATAGCATGGAGCAATCAAAAATTATAGATATGTTGGAGACGTATCAAGCATCCCCAAGCTTAATTCCTACTCGTCGTCGAGTAGGTAAATGGTAAAAAAGATAATTTTTGATGTGGAATGCTAGTTGGCATAATTTCAATGTAATTCTTCTTACTTGTGGTATGAATATTCATATCTGAAAGATTCAAGAAAAAAGTTCATATTGACATAAAAATAATAATACTTCAAGCATACTAACTATGCAATCATGTCTTCTCAAAATAACATGGCCAAAGAAAGTTATCCCTACAAAATCATATAGTCTGGCTATGCTCTATCTTCACCACACAAAGTATTTAAATCATGCACAACCCTGATGACAAGCCAAGCAATGGTTTCATACTTTTAACATTCTAAAAAAAAATTCAATCTTCACACAATACATGAGCGTGAGCCATGGATATAGCACTATATGTGGAATAGAATGGTGGTTGTGGAGAAGACAAAAAGGGAGAAGATAGTCTCACATCAATTAGGCGTATCAACGGGCTATGGAGATGCCCATCAATAGATATCAATGTGAGTGAGTAGGGATTGCCATGCAACGGATGCACTAGAGCTATAAGTATATGAAAGCTCAACAAAAGAAACTAAGTGGGTGTGCATCCAACTCGCTTGCTCATGAAGACCTAGGACAATTTGAGGAAGCCCATCATTGGAATATACAAGCCAAGTTCTATAATGAAAGATTCCCACTAGTATATGAAAGTGATATCATAGGAGACTCTCTATCATGAAGATCACGGTGCTAGTTTGAAGCACAAGTGCGGTAAAAGGATAGTAGCATTGCCCCTTCTCTCTTTTTCTCTCATTTTATTTTTTTTATTTGGGCCTTTTCTCTTTTTTTATGGCCTCTTTTTCTCTCTTTTTTTAGTCTGGAGTCTCATCTCGACTTGTGGGGGAATCATAGTCTCCATCATCCTTTCCTCACTGGGACAATGCTCTAATAATGAAGATCATCACACTTTTATTTACTTACAACTCAAGAATTACAACTCGATTCTTAGAACAAAATATGACTCTATATGAATGCCTCCGGTGGTGTATCGGATGTGCAATGACTCATGAGTGACATGTATGAAATAATTATGAGCGGTGGCTTTGCCACAAATACGATGTCAACTACATGATCATGCAAAGCAATATGACAATGATGGAGCGTGTCATAATAAGCGAAAGCGGTGGAAAGTTGCATGGCAATATATCTCGGAATGGCTATGGAAATGCCATGATAGGTAGGTATGGTGGCTGTTTTGAGGAAGGTATATGGTGGGTGTATGATACTGGCGAAAAGTGCGCGGTATTAGAGAGGCTAGTAATGGTGGAAGGAAGAAAAGTGCGTATAATCCATGGACTCAACATTATTCATAAAGAACTCATATACTTATTGCAAAAATCTACAAGTTATCAAAGCAAAGTATTACGCGCATGCTCCTAGGGGGATAGATTGGTAGGAAAAGACCATCGCTCGTCCCCGACCGCCACTCATAAGGAAGACAATCAATAAATAAGTCATGCTCCGACTTCATCACATAACTGCTCACCATACGTGCATGCTACGGGAATCACAAACTTTAACACGAGTATTTCTCAAATTCATAACCACTCAACTAGCATGAGCCTAATATCACCATCTTCATATCTCAAAACAATTATCAAGCATCAAACTTCTCTTAGTATTCAACACACTCATAAGAAAGTTTTTACTAATCTTGAATACCTAGCATATTAGGATTATTTAAGCAAATTACCATGCTATTTAAGACTCTCAAAATAATCTAAGTGAAGCATGCGAGTTCATATATTTCTTCAAAATAAAACCACCGCCGTGCTCTAAAATATATAAGTGAAGCACTAGAGCAAATGACAAACTACTCCAAAAGATATAAGTGAAGATCAATGAGTAGTCGGATAATTATGCAACTTATGTGAAGACTCTCCCATTTAAGGATTTCAGATCTTGGTATTTTATTCAAACAGCAAGCAAAACAAAATAAAACGACATTTCAAGGATAGCACACATCATGTGAAGAAGCAAAAACTTAGGTTCAACCGATACTAACCAATATTTGTTGAAGAAGAAAGGTGGGATGCCTACCGGGGCATCCCCAAGCTTAGATGCTTGAGACTTCTTGAAATATTATCTTGGGGTGCCTTGGGCAACCCCAAGCTTGAGCTTTTGTGTCTCCTTAATTCCTCTCATATCACGGTTTTCTAAATCTCAAAAGCTTCATTCACACAAAACTCAACAAGGAGTTGTGAGATAAGTTAGTATAAACCAATGCAAAAACCTTATCATACTCTACTGTAGCAAATCACAAAAATTATTATTCAAAATTGCATACTAAATGCCTCTGCATATTTAATAGTCCTATACTCAAATAGAATCTTTAAATAAGCAAACATATGCAAACAATGCAAACATAACAGCAATCTGCCTAAACAGGACAGTCTGTAAAGAGTGCAGCAAGATCCATACTTCCCTAGCCCCAAAAATTATGAAATAAAATTCCCACTGTAGTAAATTTATCAAAGCTTATTATGCAAAAGGTTTCAACATTTTATCACATTCTGACATTTCTAGGGATTTTTTGCAACAGCGGTAAACTTTATGTTTTTAAACAACAACATGTATACTTGCAAAATAAGCATAGTAAAGGCTATACTTGACAATTTTATTGAAAATAAAGATGCAAAACACTAATATAAATGATAGAAAGCAAGTAATAACAAAAGGAAATGACGCTCCAAGCAAAACACATATCATGTGGTGAATAAAAATATAGCTCCAAGTAAAGTTACCGATGGAAGTAGACGAAAGAGGGGATGCCTTCCGAGGCATCCCCAAGCTTAGGCTCTTGGTTATCCTTGAATATTACCTTGGGGTGCCTTGGGCATCCCCAAGCTTAGGCTCTTTCCACTCCGTATTCCATAGTCCATCGAATCTTTACCCAAAACATGAAAACTTCACAACACAAAACTTAACAGAAAATCTTGTGAGCTCCGTTAGCGAAAGAAAACAAAACACCACTTCAAGGTTCTGTAATGAACTCATTATTTATTTATATTGGTGTTAAACCTACTTTATTCCAACTTCTCTATGGTTTATAAACTATTTTACTAGCCATAGATTCATCAAAATAAGCAAACAACACAATGAAAACAGAATCTGTCAAAAACAGGACAGTCTGTAGTAATTTGTAACTAACGCAAATTTCTGGAACTCCAAAAATTCTAAAGTAAATTGGTGGACCTGAGGAATTTGTCTAGTAATCATTTGCAAAAAGAATAAACTAAATATCACTCTCCAGTAAAAAGTTGAAGCTAATCTCGTGAGCGCTAAAGTTTCTTCTTTTTACAGCAAGATCATAAAGACTTCACCCAAGTCTTCCCAAAGGTTCTACTTGGCACAAACACTAATTAAAACATAAAACCACATCTAAACAGAATCTAGACGGATTATTTATTACTAAACAGAACCAAAAAGCAACAAAACTAAAATAAAATTGGGTTGCCTCCCAACAAGCGCTATTGTTTAACGCCCCTAGCTAGGCATGATGATTTCAATGATGCTCACATAAAAGATAAGAATTGAAACATAAAGAGAGCATCATGAAGAATATGACTAGCACATATAAGTCTAACCCACTTCCTATGCATAGGGATTTTGTGAGCAAACAACTTATGGGAACAATAATCAACTAGCATAGGAAGGAAAAACAAGCATAACTTCAAAACTTTAAGCACATAGAGAGGAAACTTGATATTATTGCAATTCCTACAAGCATATATTCCTCCCTAGTAATAATTTTCAGTAGCATCATGATTGAATTTAACAGTATAACCAGCACCTAAAGCATTCTTTTCATGATCTACAAGCATAGAAAATTTACTACTCTCCACATAAGCAAAATTCTTATCATGAATAGTAGTGGGAGCAAACTCAACAAAATAACTATCATGTGAAGCATAATCCAATTGAAAATTAAAATCATGATGACAAGTTTCATGGTTATGTTTATTCTTTATAGCATACGTGTCATCACAATAATCATCATAAATAGCAACTTTGTTATCATAATCAATTATAACCTCTTCCGAAATAGTGGATTCATCAATAAATAAAGTCATGACCTCTCCAAATCCACTTTCATCAATATAATCATCATAAATAGGAGACATGCTTTAATCATAATAAATTGGCTCATCAAAACTTGGGGGACAAAAAAATATCATCTTCATCAAACATAGCTTCCCCAAGCTTGTGGCTTTGCATATCATTAGCATCATGGATATTCAAGGAGTTCATACTAACAACATTGCAATCATGCTCATCATTCAAATATTTAGTGCCAAACATTTTAATGCATTCTTCTTCTAACACTGGCACAATTTTCCTTCCCCTCATACTCACGAAAGATATCAAAAAGATGAAGCGTATGAGGTAAACTCAATTCCATTTTTTGTAGTTTTCTTTTATAAACTAAACTAGTGCTAAAACAAGAAACAAAAAGATTCGATTGCAAGATCTAAAGATATACCTTCAAGCACTCACCTCCCGACAGCGGCGCCGAGAAAAAGAGCTTGATGTCTACTACACAACCTTCTTCTTGTAGACATTGTTGGGCCTCCAAGTGCAGAGATTTGTAGGACAGTAGCAAATTTCCCTCAAGTGGATGACCTAAGGTTTATCAATCCGTGGGAGGCATAGGATGAAGATGGTCTCTCTCAAACAACCCTGCAACCAAATTACAAAGAGTCTCTTGTGTCCCCAACACACCCAATACAATGGTAAATTATATAGGTGCACTAGTTCGTGAAGAGATGGTGATACAAGTGCAATATGGATGGTACATATAAGTTTTTGTAATCTGAAAATATAAAAACAGCAAGGTAACTAATGATAAAAGTGAGCGTAACGGTATTGCAATGATAGGAAACAAGGCCTAGGGTTCATACTTTCACTAGTGCAAGTTCTCTCAACAATAATAATATAGTTGGATCATATAACTATCCCTCAACATGCAATAAAGAGTCACTCCAAAGTCACTAATAGTGGAGAACAAACGAAGAGATTATGGTAGGGTATGAAACCACCTCAAAGTTATTCTTTCCAATCAATCCGTTGGGCTATTCCTATAAGTGTCACAAACAGCCCAAGAGTTCGTACTAGAATAACACCTTAAGATACAAATCAACCAAAACCCTAATGTCACCTAGATACTCCAATGTCACCTCAAGTATCCGTGGGTACGATTATACGATATGCATCACACAATCTCAGATTCATCTATTCAACCAACACATAGAACCTCAAAGAGTGCCCCAAAGTTTCTACCGGAGAATCACGACGAAAACGTGTGCCAACCCCTATGCATAGGTTCATGGGCGGAACCCGCAAGTTGATCACAAAAACATACATCATGTGAATCACGTGATATCCCATTGTCACCACAGATACGCACGGCAAGACATTCATCAAGTGTTCTCAAATCTTTAAAGACTTAATCCGATAAGATTACTTCAAAGCGAAAACTCAATCCATTACAAGAGAGTAGAGGGGGAGAAGCAACATAAGATCCAACTATAATAGCAAAGCTCACGATACATCAAGATCGTGCCAAATCAAGAACATGGGAGAGAGAGATCAAACACATAGCTACTGGTACATACCCTCAGCCCCGAGGGTGAACTACTCCCTCCTCGTCATGGAGAGCGTTGGGATGATGAAGATGGCCACAGGTGAGGGTTCCCCCCTCCTGCAGGGTGCCGGAACGGGTCTAGATTGGTTTTTGGTGGCTCTGGAGGTTTGCGGCGGCGGAACTCCTGATCTATTCTCTGTTCTGGAAGTTTTAGGATACGTAGGTATATATGGGTGAAAGAAGTACGTCGGTGGACCGAAGGGGGGGCCACGAGGCAGGGGGCGCGCCCTAGGGGGGTGGGCGCGCCCCCACCCTCGTGGGCACCTCCCTTCTTTCCTGACGTGCACTCCAAGCTTTTCCGGTAGCTTTCCTTCCAAAAATAACTTCTCCAGTTGATTTCGTTCCGTTTCGACTCTGTTTGATATTCCTTTTCTTCGAAACACTAAAATAGGCAAAAAACAACAAATCTGGGCTGGGCCTCCGGTTAATAGGTTAGTCCCAAAAGTAATATAAAAGTGGAAAATAAAGCCCAATGTTGCCCAAAACAGTAGATAATATAGCATGGAGCAATCAAAAATTATAGATACGTTGGAGACGTATCATCAGTCGGCCAAGAATTCCAACAAGTTGATGCCGAAGTGGGAAGGGCCTTATCAGGTAATACGAGTCACCAGGCCTGGTGTAGTCCGCCTGGAGACCGAAGATGCTGTTCCAGTGAGCAACTCCTGGAACATCGAGAATCTTCGTAAGTTCTACCCTAGGCGCGGTTGTCGGGCCCCCGGCAAACCACCTTTTGTACAAGCCTTGCCGGCAAGGCATGTAACCCTCTGTACAAAGCCAGACGCAGACCCTGAGTATAAATTAATGAAGCGCTGGCGCCCTAAGTTTTAGCATGCATGCTAGGTTAAGTCTCTCCCTCGGTTAGGGTTGATAGTGCTTAGCGGCGACTAACCCCTAGCATAGAGGTCGAGTGTGCGCTTCTCTGTTCCTTTCCATCCTCTTTGGTTCGCAGGGTACATGGACGTTTCTGCTGAGCTGTTTGGAAGAAAAGGAACGAGACGGTGCTCCGGCCTCGGTGAGCCAAGGTTGCCGGGGGCTGCAGATACAAGAATCCAACCACGGCAAGCCAAGGCTGTCGGGGGCTGCAGATTCAGATAAGTCTTCCATCCTCTGTCGTGCATTTCCTTATGAAGTTGGGGCACATGAAACCTCGTTTTGCTCCTAACCCACCGTGCTCCCCCTTTTCCCTGTACCCAAGTCCCTGGGTCGGAACCGGGTCGTAGTCGCGGTGGTGAGGAAATGAATGAGGGGCCTGACTCTACTCGCCCCTGCCTCCGCCAAGAGCGTGAGAATGGTCGGTTTGAAATGCAGGGGGGCAGCAAGGCACATTTGTCGGGGAGACAATGTTTATTGTGAAAATAACAAGGATTCACTCCTTGGCACGGGCCTCGCTCGCGTACAAAGAACCCGACAAGCACCCTTTTTCATTAAAAATGTCCCATACAGGTACAGTTCATACGGGATGAAAAACATGAGCAAGGGGATTACAAATTTTAAATCTAACAAGTGCCCGCAGGCTTACAAACTTAAATGAGATAAGATGCCCGTAATCCCTTTCTTGTCCCTCTCCCCAGAAGGTGGAACATGATAGAGGGAAGGCAAAAAGAGTGCCTAGGCGAGGTACGAGGAGCAGAAGGCACCAAGAGAACATCCCGGTGCCGGCAGGGGAGCTGGAAGATGAGGCAGCGAGCCGACAATACGCGATGAAGGCGTCAGTGCACGCGTACTCCGACTTGACGGCCGCCACCCGCCTTCTTCGCCTTCTACGACTCTCCTACGCCAGTCGCCCAAGGAGGTGACAGGGAACACGCTGATGGAGAGCTTGACGAGGAAGGCCCTCGGAAGGGCATGTGGCTGAGGGAGGGGCGGCGTGGTCAGTCGGAGTCGACGTCGGCATCCCGCCGCTCGACGCCCTCGTCGTTGCTATCGCTGTCCTCCTCGTCACTCGCGCTTGAGGAGGAATCTTCATCATCGGAGGAGCTCTCCACACAGCACTTTAGGCGAGTTCCAAGATCTCCAAAGACCTTGACGGAGAGCAGGCCGCCCTCCATTAACTTGAAGTAGAGGACGAGCCCCGCCGTCAGGCTATGCATGCGAGCGAACGTCTTCCATCCACGACGGAGGTACATGACGTGAGGGGCGGGGAAGTCGACGTTGACCCACGTTCCGCCGTTCCCACAGCCCCTCATGTGCAACCTTAGGGTCTGGGGTGGATCAAGATCCATCTCCCGAGCAAATGGGGTGGGGAGACGAAGACGACGACGCGGCGGCCGACGCAGCTTGATCGTATCGCTGCTCTGCAGACCCCTACGCCTTGTTTCCACGCATACCCCGGTTTTGTATAGCTGAGCGGGTATTCGGACACACCCCGGACTATAGGATCCGGGGGCTGAAGCGAAAAGGTCCGCCATGACAGATGATTTTAATCCGGCTAGGGGCTAATCATGCCATTTAAATTACACAGTTATTTGGACTGATTACATTCCTCTTCTATACCGTCCAACATGCTATCTAGCTTACAATCCTGTTGAGAATACTTAGCAGCTAATGCTACCTGGTCATACACCAGACTAACGGGAAATTCTTGCCCATCGGGCCCCGATCCCACTTCGCCATATGGTTCGGGTCCAGCTTGGTGTAGCGTGTCTTCACCATTGCCCAGTTTCTCTTGCTCCTTGTCGGCATGCTAATATCTTCCATAGGCAGGCGTTGCGGGCTCCTTGAAGCAGGTCCATAAGTTCCCCCATGCCATTCGGGCAAGAGGCTTGATGGCCACAAAGCCTGAGCAACACCCTGCATCACTTGCCGAGCTCGCTTGTGCAGTCGTGAAAGGTCTTGCAGTAAATCATTTGCAGATGAGGGCATCTCCTCCTCAGGGCGACCCGTTAACATTCCTGCAAGCAGAATTCTTTCAATATACTGCCTCGCCGAACTGTACAACAGTTCGTCTAGGCACTTGCTGTAAATGCCGCGTCGAAGTCTCTTGTTGTCCTTCATGGAGTCCACCAGCTGAGCGCGGAGATCTTTTAACTCCACGTCCAGCTGGACTCTGGCATCTTGAAGATCGTCCTTCTCCCGCCTAACTCGCGTAAGAATGCGCTCGCCAACCTCTAGCTGCTTTTTGAGATGCGAGGCATCGTCTCCTGCGCCCTCCGGATTCACCTCGGGATTGTTTGCAGAATTTTCTGTTAGACTTGTCATATTATCCATTTACTAACTGGTGCATCTTCGCACAATTGTGATAATTGTTACCAGATGAGGGCCTTTGGGGTTCCTCTAACTTGGCAGCTGCGGCCCTTAATTCGGCCTTGCAGTCCTCCAGCTCCCGAAACAATTGCTCGTTCTTCTCTACAAGGACCTGTACATAAATTGATCCTTAAAACTGTTGTTTCAACCGTTTCAAGTCTCAGGGGCTACTGCTATACATACTTATCAAAATTCCTCACCCGTATGTCTTTGGTATACTGGTTTGTCGCTTGAGCAAGCCCGCCCCGAGCAGCTTGGACGTACGCGTCCGCCGAATTGAAGGCATTAAACGCCTCTTTGGAAAAGATGTTTATCCGAAGTACGGCCCGTCGGCGCTTGTGATTCATTGTGCTCTCTACTTCGGAATTTGTGGCTGAGAGCAGGTCCGCACTCTCTGTCGGAGAGCAATGCAGCGCTGGCCCCGTGTCCACCTCCGCCCCTGAAGCCGGTTCTGCAATCCGGCTGGTGGAGGCGTGATTGGTAGGGTCTCCGGATATAGTCTGGTTATTCTTCTTCCAGCCAGACACGAAGGGCGCTGTCATATTTTAAATTCTACAATTACAGGACAGGTTATTGTTTTACCTCTGTAGCGGTGTTTCAACCCTCACCGCCTTCCTCTTGAGCCTGCCTGATCTGGACGCCCGTGGTTGACGAGTCCCTAGGGGCTCGGTCCCTCGCTCCGGCCGTCGTTTCTGCAAATAGAACGACGCCTCAAGGATAAATTATAACACCTGGGGGGAGTCCTCTTCGAAGGACAGGGCTTTATAGTTCGGCTTACACATGAAGAGGGGAGCAGTCCAGGGTAGTCGGCCGTAATGGCCACTAGGGCGCCATCCCAGCTCGCCTGATAAAATACCCCGTTGACAAGCTCCACAGTGATATCCGGATCCACTTTAAGTCTCGGATCTAGGGCCCTTCCAGGGTCCTCTGGTTGCGGGGAGGGGCTGAAGATTCCTTCTACGACCCTCCTTAATTCCTGCCCAGAAGCATTGATGCAAGTAATCTTAGCAGAAGAACGCTAGAGCAAAGCGGGGAAAAAGAATGGCAACTTACCCACGCTGGGGGGTTGTACATGGAGAATCCATCCCACATTTTTTTGCGAAGGAATTCCTCCTCTTCCCCTTTGTACAGATTGGACAATATCCTTGCCAAAGCGGCAGCGGAGTCTGGACCTTTACGGCCGCAGCGGGAGGCGTCGTCTTCCCCGTTCAAATGCCACATGGGCTTCCCCCGATATTGGAGCGGTTGCACTCCCCGTCTTATGCATATCGCCATAACCTCAACTATCGTCAGTCCGGATTTGGCCAGTAACTTTATCCTGTCCATCAGGAGGAATATTTCCCTCGTGTCCTCTTCTTGAGGACCCCAGGGTGCCAGCTTAGGCGTGCCCTCGGTAGGGCATTGCTAAACTCGCGGAGACCTGTCCGGACTGGATCCGGAAGGGGGACGTCGTTTATATAAAACTACTCAAGGCCAGTTTACGGTACCTTCTTAGGAGTGCGGATAGGTATCCGGTCTCGGCAATGCGCCATACTTGGCCCGCCCACTTGACATAGGGACTCCCCACAGGTGCGGGGGACGAGGCGAACGACTTCCGCCATAATCCGAAGTGTGGTTTGCAGCCTAAAACAGCTTCGCGACAGGCAACATACCCCGCTATGTGCGAGAATAGAGGCAGGTAAGATCGTTATGGAGGCCGAGAACTCCGAGGAGCCCGTGAAGAAACGGGTGGATAGGGAACCGCGCCCCTCGAGAAGATGAGGGATCGACATATACGCTCCTCCGGAGATGGGTTAGGAGATCCCTCAGCTTGGTCTTCTCCGTCATAAGTGGCTATTCCAGCTCGGACGGAGACCATGAACGCCGGTGGGAGAAACCCTTGGGTTTGTAACTTTGTCAAACGGCTATAAGGAACTGAACACTCTCCCCAATCCCCCGACTGGGAACGAGAAGGGCAAGCAAAAGAGCTGCGACGGCCGACCATGTTGGAATGGCTTTTTGCGGAGCGCTCTGTTGGATGCTGGCTCTGGGAGGGAGAGTGAGGTTTGGATCTGAGAATCCCCGTCCCTTCAAATAGGCGGTTAGCCCAGAGGATCGAGGGTGGCAAATGCAAAAATGCCTCGACTCCTCGCATTCGCTCAACACGTGGAGATGATCATTACTGAGGCACCGAAGCCGAGGAGCACAACATTGATTGGAGGCCGGACACTATTTGCCGTAACAAGCACTTTGGAGTATTCGGAGAAGGAACCCGCCCTGCAATGCCGAAGACAATCATCGCGCCGGACTCATCGTCATTGAAGCCTGGTTCGAGACTCTTGAGGGAGTCCTGGATTAGGGGGTATCCGGACAACCGGACTATGTACAACGTCCGGACTATTGAAGCGTGAAGATGCAAGACTCAAGACCTCGGCTCGTGTCCGGATGGGACTTTCCTTGGCGTGGAAGGCAAGCTTGGCGATCCGGATATTATATTTCCTTCCTTGTAACCGACTCCATGTAAACCCTAGCCCTCTCCGGTGCCTATATAAACAAGAGAGGTTGGTCCTTAGAAGGCCGATCACAATTACAATCATACCATCATAGGCTAGCTCTTAGGTTTTAGCCTCTACGATCTCGTGGTAGATCTACTCTTGTACTACCCATATCATCAATATTAATCAAGCAGGAAGTAGGGTTTTACCTCCATCGAGAGGGCCCGAACCTGGGTAAACACCTGTGTCCCTTACTTCTTGTTACCATCAGCCTTGACGCACAGATCGGGACCCCCTACCCGAGATCCGCCGGTTTTGACACCGACACCATGCAAGGCGACGACAGCTGGGACGTGCTTCCTTGTCATCCTCGATAAAGCAAGGGGGGCACGTCAGCAGCGCATTAAATGCGTTTGTCCGGCGGTGCCAGAGGATAGACTCATCCACTGTACACCTTTCCACCTCCTGTGTGCCACTGTGGCAGCCCCTTTTGCCTATAAAAGGAGGCCTGAGGTGACCAAGAGGAGGACTGGGATATTTTGGGCAAGTTGCACCTCGTAGCTAGCTCAAGAACACAAGAACACTCAAATACATCCACCAAAGCAGGACTAGGGTATTATGCATCTCCGCGGCCCGAACCTGGGTAAACGATCCATGTGCTTCCTGTCAGACCCGCTCTTTCCACAACCTCGCGCCCGCCGACCGTAGAAGGGATCCCAGTGATCCCATAGGTGTCGTTTCCATCGACAGAAAAATTCTGTTTTCAATGCATAGTTTGCTTGTTTCCTAGTTTCTATGGCTTATATTGCTCTATATAAATTATGTAAATGATAGGGTATAATAGGTATTGTGTGAGAACAATTATGAATCTTGTCTTTGACAGAACCAAAGTGAATGGTTTGCTCTTTATCATACTAACCTATCTCACGAAGTTTCGTTAAGTTTTGTGTGATTGAAGTTTTCAAGTTTTGGGCGAGACATTGATATGAAGAGAATAAGGAGTGACAAGACCCTAAGCTTGGGGATGCCCAAGGCACCCCAAGTTAATATCCAAGGAAGATCCAAGCAACTAAGCTTGGGATCCCCCGGAAGGCATCCCCTCTTTCGTCACCAACATTATCGGTAACCTCACTTGGACTATGTTTTAATTCGTCACATGATATGTGTTTTACTTGGAGCATCGATTTATTTTGTGAGGATTTGCTTGCTGTTATTTATAATAATGTTTTGCATCTTTTATTTCAATAAAAATGTCAAGTATAGCCTTTACCATACTTATTTTGCAAGTCTACACGTTGCTGTTTCAAAACAGAAAGTTTATCGCTGTTGCAAAAGTTCCTGAGAAAAGTCAGAATGTGATAAAATGTTGAAACTTTTGAAAAATAAGCTCTGATACATTTTCTACAGTGTGGTAAATTTTTATATTTTTTAGAGTCAAAGAAGTATTGATACTCTTGCATTCTTTACGGACTGTACTATTTTGGCAGATTGTTGTTATGTTTGCATTGTTTGCATATGTTTGCTTGTTTAATGATTGAGGATAGGAGTATTAAATATGTAGACGCATTTAGTATGAAATGTTGAATAATAATTTTAGTGATTTTCTATAGTGGATAATGATAAGGTTTTGTATTGATTTATACTAACTTATCTCATGAGTTCTTGTTTAGTTTTGTGTGGATGAAGTTTTTAAGATTTAGGGAAACCGTGATATAAAAGGAATTAGTGAGACACAAAATCTCAAGCTTGGGGATGCCCAAGTCATCCCAAGATAATATTTCAAGAAGTATCAAGCATCTAAGCTTGGGGATGCCCCGGTAGGCATCCCACCTTTCTTCATCAATAATTATCGGTTAGTCTCGGTTGAGCCTAAGTTTTTGCTTCTTCACATGATGTGTGCTATTGTTGGGATGTATTTTTATTTTGTTTTGCTTGATGTTTTAATAAAATACTTAGATTTAAATTTTTTAAATAAGAGAGAGTCCTCAATTAGCTACCCCTTTACTCAACTACTCGCTTGATCTTCACTTATATTTTTTTGGAGTAGCTTGTCATTTACTCTTGTGCTTCACTTATGTCCTATGAGTAAATTGTTGAATGAATCGAATATCATGGAGTTGAAATTATATCATGCCTATTGTTAGCTTCACATTGGGTTTAGAAAGTGAAATCTTTTGAAGTTTGACAATCACAATATTGGTCATACAACAAATTCATGAATGATTAGTATAAGGAAGAGAACTTTCACATGCAAATATATTATCTTAGACATCTTCTATGATTGTGAATACCCATTAATTATTTTCAAACTTGAGCAAATTAGTTGAAGTTGGACAAGGAAGACAACATAATGAGTTATGTTTGGGTATATTTGCATCAAAGTTATATTGTCATGGATCCTCCAACATGCGGTGTTTGCTTAAGATCTTTTGCTAGCCAAAAAATAATACTAAGTAGAGATACTACTTGTGCATCCAAAAACCCTTAAACCCAGTTTCTTGCCATGAGTGTCCACTATAACTACCTATGGATTTAATAAGATCCCTCAAGTAAGTAGTCATCGGTGGATAAGGCAATAAAAATTGCTCCTAAATATGTTTGATCTTTTATTGTAAGGGAAAATTGAGCGTTATGCGAACTTGTGATGGCAAAGTAATAAAAGCGAAGGACTGCATAATAAATGTTGCTATCATAAGGGGCAATATAACATGACGTTCCTTTGCATTAAGAGCCTGGGCATCCAAATAAAAAGCGCATGACAACCTCTGCTTCCCTCTGTGAAGGGCCATCTTTTAATTTTCAGTATTTACTTTTATGCAAAGAGTCAATAGTATGCATTCCCATTTCAACCTCAATTACTATCTAGTTTGAAAGCATCATGTGATGGGGAAAGATCTAGGCACATATGACCAGTCAAATATATTTGATCATGATTTATTATTGTTGACAATTATCCCTATGATAAATGAGTTGGGAGGCAAAATATTAAGCCCCTATCTCTCTCTGTGTTCGATGGATGTCATTTATTCTAAAAATATGCTTTGAGTACTAGCAATCATGGAATACTATATGATGATTGAGTATGTGGAGCTCTTACTTAGACTCTGTTGAATAAGTTGAATTACAATTGTTTGGTGACTAAGAATATAGGTTGTTGAGTTTCAAGAGAATTCATTGTTTGAACCTTAACATGTGAATTGGTTGCTACTTTGTCATGATGAATTTAATGAGGAAGAGTTGCTGTTATGATGCTAGGAAAAGTTATTGAAATTATCATTGATAAAACTTGTGCACTTTGCTAGCATTCACACTTCATAAATTATTACTTTCATCATTTACCTACTCGAGGACGAGTAGGAATTAAGCTTGGGGATGCTGATACGTCTCCAACGTATCTATAATTTATGAAGTATTGATGCTGTTATATTATCATTCTTGAATGTTTTACAATAATTTTATAGCAACTTTATATCATTTTTCGGGACTAACCTATTGACATAGTGCCCAGTGCCAGTTGTTGTTTTTGCTTGTTTTTTACTTCGCAGGAAATCCATATCAAACGGAGTCCAAACGCCGAAGAACTATTTGGAGAATTTTTATGGACCAGAACACCCAGGATGGGCCAGAGAAGTACCAGAGGGGTGCCCCGAGGGGGGCACAACCCACTGGCGCGCTGGGGCAGAACGCCCGGGTGGGTTGTGCCCACCTCGATGTCCTCCCGCACCACCTCTTCGCCCTATAAATTGTCAAATATTCCAAAAACCCTCGAAGTAACCCTAGATCGAAAGTTCCGCCGCCGCAAGCCTTTGTAGCCATGAAAAACCAATCGAGAGCCCGTTCCGTCACTCTGCCGGAGGGGAAAATCATCTCCGGTGGCCATCTTCATCATCTTGGCGGTCACCATGATGATGAGGGAGTAGTCCACCCTCGGGGCTGAGGGTTTGTACCAGTAGCTATGTGTTTAATCTCTCTCCCTCTCTCTCGTGTTCTTGAGATGTCACGATCTTGATGTATCGTGGGCTTTGTTAATATACTCGGATCATATGGTGTTTTCCCCTCTCTAACTTGCTGTGAATTGAGTTTTCCCTTTGAGATTTTGTTTTATCGGATCGAATACTTATATGGATTTGAGAGCACTTGATGTATGTCTTGTGTATGAATACTCATGGTCACAATGGGGTATCATATTGATTCACTTGATATGTGTTTTGGCACTCAACTCACGGATTCTCGAGGTGACATTGGGGTAATCTATGCATAGGGGTTGATGCACGTTCTCGTCTTTTGTTTCTCAGGTAGAAATCTTGGGGCACTCTTTGAGGTTCTTTGTGTTGGATTGAGTATTATAAATTTGAATTTGCTTTGGTGTTATTTTAGTACGAACTCTTGATAGATCGATCAAAAAGAATAATTTTGTGTTATTTTAGTACGAACTCTTGATAGATCGATCGGAAAGAATAACTTGGTGTTATTTTAGTACAAACTCTTGGATAGATCGATTGGAAAGAATAGCTACAAAAAATTTCTTCTTATGTTCTCCGCTAGATAAGAACTTTGGAGTGATTCTTCATCGCACGTTGAGGGATGGTTATATTATCCAATTATATTAGCATTGTTGAGAGATTGCACTAGCGAAAGTACGGACCCTAGGCCTCATTTTCAAGCATTGCAATACCGTTTGTGATCCATTTTATCAATTGCTACCTTCCTGTTTTTTATTGTTCCTATTACAAAAATCATTATCTACTATCATTACTACACTTTTATTACCATCTCTTTGCCGAACTATTGCACCTATACAATTTACCATTGTATTTGGTGTGTTGGTGACACGTGAGACTTTTTATTATTTGGTTGCAGGGTTGCTTGAGAGAGACCATCTTCATCCTACACCTCCCACGGATTGATAAACCTTAGGTCCTCCACTTGAGGGAAAATTGCTACTATCCTACAAAACTCTATGCTTGGAGGCCCAACACGACTCTACAAGAATAAGTTGTGTAGTAGACATCGGTGGCCAGGCTCGAGCGCATCCTTGGTGGAGTTGACGTCCCCGATGAAGTAGAACATTGCCAACGTGATATCTTGAGGATGCAGGTGATGGACGGAATTTGCTACTAGGCCAGAGACATGGAAATGGAGCGCTTCCACGGAGATATCACGCAAGACGATTGCACGTTGTCAGGATCTTCTGGAAGAGGCCCAACAGCCCCAAGAGCCTCCCAGCGCCAGCAGCTCCGTAGGCGGAGGCGGTTCGGGACACTTGGGATGAACGACTGCAAGGGTGCTATGCTGATCATGGAGTCCGAGAATACCATCGTCGGAAGGCCGCCAGCTCAGCCTTTTAGCCTATATTTTATTATAATTGTATGGATATGTAGGTCGCGAGTGTTTTGGGCCTTGTCGCATGTGGCATTTTAAATTATCCTGAATATGTAAAACAATTATTAACCATTGCCATTGTAAATTTGCCTCAACTGCGAGCACATCGCGCGCAGGGACGCTAGAGCGGGGCGCGCTGCGGTCACCTCAATGGCGAGCAAAACGCGTGGACGGACATGAGCAGAGCGCGCCGCGACCGCCTCAACAAGGACCAGAGCGCGTCGTGGCCGCCTCAACGGCGAGCAACCAGTGGTCAACCTTCTGGCACCCCGCGGGAGGCGCGACAGCGCATCCATAGGACACGATGCACTACAAAAAAACACTTCCGTGATGATACGTGTTTGTCACAATAGGTCGCGTTTTTAGTCATGCATGTACATCCATGACGATTTTATGACAGAGTCAAGATAGTCATACCTGTGCTGTCGTAGAAGTGTTCCATGACATTACCAAAATTATCATCACGGAAGTGTCCACTTCCATGACGATAAATCGCGTCACGAAGTGCTTTTCGTCAAGGGTGGCCCGACACGTGGCATCCACCGTAACGGAACACCATTAAGCTATGGGGTCGGGTTTTGGATCCGATAACCCGTTAACAACCCCGACCAATGGGGATTTTCCACGTGTAAAATCATCATTGGCTGGAGGAAACACGTGTCGGCTCATCGTTGGGACAAATGTCATCCACTCATTGGATGGAAGGCGCCTATGATACGTCGACACGTGGCACGGCCCAACAGAGGCCCATTCCTGTGAAAAGGCTGGCCCAGTAAAAATTAGCAGGCCAGCTCATATAAGGCCTACTTGTGTCAGGTCCATTTAAGCCCACGGCCCATACGAGATGTGACAATTCGGCCCGTCAATGGCCCGTTAAAGATTTGACACCATTGCAGCCCATCGTCAGTTCGAGCCCGTTAACAGCCCGCTATATATTTGGGCTCAATATCAGTCCGATGAGATTTCGGCCTGTTAACGATCCATTTAATGGATGGGCCAATTTTCAGGATGTACATCTTTCGACCTTTTAGCGACCCATTTAAATGTTGGGCTAATTTCTGGCCCGGTGTGTCTTTTCGACTGTTGACGCCCATAAATCGATGGGCCATTTGTTGTCGAACTGAGTTTGACCTTTTAGCGGCCCATTTAAGTGTTGGGCCAATTTCTTTTCCGGTGTCACTTTCAGCCTGTTGACGGCCCATAAATCAGTTGGGCCATTTGTAGTCGAACCTGAGTTTTGGCCTTTTAGCGACCCATTTAAGTGTTGGGCCAATTCCCGGCCATGTGTGCCTTCCGGCCTGTTAATGGACCATAAATGAGTTGGGCCATTTGTAGTCGGTCCTTAGTTTTGGCCTTTTAACGGCCCATGCCCTTCATGGTCCAATACCAACCCGGTTTCTCTTTCGGCCTGCTAAAGGCCCACAACACAGTTGGGCCATTTACAATACGACCCGACTCTCGGCCTCTTAGCGGCCCATGGTCTTCATGGTCGATTACAAGCTCATTTGTCTCTTTCGGCCTGCTAAAGGCCTACAGTATAGTTGGGCCATATGTAGCCCAAACTTAGTAACGGCCTGTTAACGACCCGTGAAATAAATTGGGGCCACCTGTTTCCCTCTTCGATGTCGGCCTGTTAACGACCCGGGAGGTAAGAGGGCCGACCATTAACTTTCGGCCTAGTAACGACCCATTAATTTAATGGGCCCACTAAAGTTCGTACATGTCTTTAGGCCAAATTAGATAATTTGAGCCCATTACGACGAGCAATTATGCACAGGACCAAAACCGATCAAGCAAAGGTACGGCATATAGGGAATAGCGTTGCACATCCAGCATATATTACAGGAAATTACATCCACTGGGCAATCAAAGATTGATGCGGTGCAAATAAATAAATGAGCAGAACCTAACCATCTACAACGTCACAATCTGCAACCTCAAAGATGGATGGCGCCCATAAGCATGTGGGCAAGTTCTTTCGCTTTGCTACACTGTCTCTGAAAACATTGATCAGTTGTTGTGTCACACGACTCTGCACCTCTGATTCATCCACCATTTCCATCATTGCTTCACCCATTAATTGGTTCACAAACATACATTTATTCCGTTGCATTCGAGACAGAGGATACTGAACAGATTCAGATGGCGATTTTGGCAGGCTTGTATTATTGATAGTGGAGAGTGTCTCGACCCTTTGCATCATAACATAAATTAGGACGGAACCAAACAGATTAATCATGAGTTATTGCCATATTACCTGGCCTAGATTTCTTTGGAAAGAAACAATGGGGTTGCCTTGCTGTTTTCAGAGTTTCTCTTCTTATCTTCAACAGCCTGCACAAAATTAACACACTAGCATTGCTATCATTGGCCAAGTCAGATAATATGAAAGCAACATTGACATAATGAACGTTTGGGCAACTAGCCTACACCAAATTAACACTATATGGCACAACTATCATCAGCCATGTAAGGTAGTACGAAAGCAACATTGACACAATGAATGAATGGGCAACCAGAGAAGCACTACAATTCGATGTCTGGCGTGATATGAGATAGTACATTCATGCATTTCAAGATGCAAAATTACCAAGCAGTTTTCCTTACAAAAATCAACATTGGCGCCTTTAACATTTTGCTACAACTAATTTTAGATCAGATAAAGGTTAGATTCACGCTGATTAACAAAATAAATGTTGATGTAAAAATATAGTGATATACAACAGGTACTTACATCAACATTGGAGCCAGAGAATTCCCGCAAGATATTTTCCTCGAATACGATCCCAATGGAGGAAGTCTTCTATCGTTTAAGCTTATTTTCTAAAAGAGAGATGGGTAAGAAACATGTAGAAAATATGACCAGAATGCTATAAAATTTCATGATGCGAGGATACACACACGCTTGTTAGAATGGAGTTGACATTCTTTTGCTGGACTGGAGCGGACTAGTTCTTTAGCCATCGGAATCTGCTTATTATCAGTGGGAGTTGGGTTTCTCTGTGCTGGAGCAGTATCTATGAAAAATGGAGTTGGTTTATTATCTCCTGGCATTTGGATCTTTTTCAAAGACCTGGTTTGTAACCCTTCAGATTCTAACATAGCCGTCTTCCCCTTGCATGCCTTATATAGAAGAATGGTGATTCAGTTATAAAACATGCTACAACAGAGATGGAATAGGTACTGAAGAATAGAAAGGCATGACATATTGACATGTATTCCCTCCATCCAGAAATAAATGGACGGGTCTAGGCATATTTCAGTTCTAGATACATCCAGTTTTATCCATTTCTGCGACATTTAATCCGAACGGAGGGAGTATGATGTAAGAGCTAGGGATACGACATGACAACACAGTAAAAAAAACCACTAAAAAACCCACTGCAGAACCAAAGTATTCAAACCCACTGATATGAGATAGTACACTCATGCAGCTAGGGATGCAAAACTACCAGGCAGTTTTCCTTACAAAAATCAACATTGTGGCCTTTAATCATACATTTTGCTATAACTAAATTTAGATCAGATAAAGGTTGGATTCACGCCGATTAACAAAATACATGCTGATATACAACAGGTACTTACATCTACATTGGAGCACAGAGAATTCCTGCAAGAATCTTTCCTCATAAACGATACCATTGCAGAAATTCTTCTATCTGTTAAGCTTATTTTCTAAAAGAGAGATGGGTAAGAAACATGTACAAAATATGATCAGCATGCTATAAAATTTCATGATGCAAGGATACGCTGCGCTTCTTAGAATTGAGTTGACATATTTTTGCCGGATGGAGCGGACTAGTTCTTTGGCCTTTGGAATCTGCTTATTATCGAGGAGTTGGGTTTCTCTATCTTTGGAGCGATATCTATAAAAATTGGAGTTGGTTTATTATCTCCTGGCGTTTGGATATTTTGCAAAGGCCTTGTTTGTAACCCTTCAGATTCTAACATAGTCGTTTTCCCTTGCATGCCTTGTATAGAAGAATGGTGCTTTAATTATAAAACATGCGAGAGCAGAGAGATGGAATAGGTACTGAAGAATAGAAAGGCATGACATATTGACATGTATTCCCTCCATCCGGAAAAAATGGATGGGTCTAGGCGTATTTCAGTTCTAGATACGTCCTTTTTATCCATTTCGGCAACATGTAATCCGGACGGAGGGAGTATGGTGTAAGAGCTAGGGATACGATAGGACAACACAGCAAAAAAAACACTAGTTGAATGTAAAACTATATGCTAGCGGAATACATACAAAAATAACTAAGGCAACATACACGTGTATGATTGGGAAAATAAGATGGCATTGCAACAGAGCACTAGAATAGCACTTCAATGTAAAAAAACATGGTATGGCAGACAGATGAAGTACATACTGATGAATAACAATGCATAAGATATTCAGAAGCATGATGTCCAAATTAAGCAGATGGCATTGCGATAGAGTAGAATGACAGTACTTGAATTTGAAAACATGTTATCTTGAATGGAATAGGTACTGAAAAACAGGAAGGCATGACACATTTACATGCATGATCAGCGTGCTAAGCACATGGCATTGCAACAGAGTAGATACACTCCAGGACATTATACGCATGTTGTACCCATATCACAGGCCAAGTTACAGCAAGGACCTTGTGGGGTGAAGAGGATTCATCATCTTTCTGCAAGTCTTCTGACGAACTACCTTTACATGTTCCATCATATTGGGTATCATTGACATCAAGTTTATTGGCCTTTACATTGCTCCGTGAGGTTCGTGTGGATATATCAGTGTGTGCAATTATATCTGACATGCATGGAAGACAACTAGTAGTTAGATTTATGTAAATGAGTGCCTGTAGGAGACGACATAAATAGTAGGACTGGGGTTAACTAGCAGCAACAGGTCTCATAAACAAAAGGGAGAACACCGATGAAAGCTACAAAATATGTATCGTCTGTACTCGAGATTAACTAGATGGCACACAAAAGTATTAAAGAACAACATAGGTAATAGTAGAAGTGGTATAATACTATAATCACCAGCCTGTGGGATAGCATTGGCTGATGGATGATAACTATGGAACAGCGTTACCTAAAGAACAAGTAACTTAGCTGAACTATGGAACAACGTGAACTCCTGAACAAGACCCGTAAGAGATCAGCATTAATATACAGTGAAATGTGATGATCTATTTTCCATGCTTAGTTGAATAACAAAGCCATAAATGTTGCACACAAGTAAGATGAGGGGACAACCTATCTGGCTGCCATCCATAGGAGTGAGCATCATGTGCTGACTTGTCGATGGCCATGCAGTTGTTGTGGCTGTCCATGTCGGGCACGCACATTCAATGCAGGGAACTGTTGAGTGGGGACCATAGCTCCCTTCTGGTGTATGCTTCCCTTGTTGGAGCAGCTGTGGTGAGTCGGAAGACGGTGTGTCTGAAGATGCAGATAACACATAATGTTAAGAACGACATATCTCTTTGACCTGAAGAAATACACTAAGAGATCAACGACAAAGATGCGAGTGGTCACCGTCTGTTGTTGAAGACTAAATTGGGGTCACACGATTTTATTTTATTTTGGTACTATCCGATCTCGCGGATGGCTTGATGGCCGTCTTGTGCCTCGGTGACACTGTTCGGAATCTTCCCGAAGAGCGGCGACCAGCGACCAGCGAGCCTGCCTCCGCCGTCTGTGGCCCGGCCAAAACCCCGCTCCCCACCCCACCGCGCTGCCGTGGTTGCGCCGCCCCCGGGCCAATCCACAAAGACTCCCCGTCATCCAGATCCGGCGGCGGCAGTACCTTCAACTCACGCAACTCTAAAAGATAGCCATCTAAGCGCTGCTTCATGGCGAACTTGCGACCCGCACACTTACGTTAGACACCAGCCAACCGGCAGCCTAGGAGCTCCGCCGCCTTGAGGGGTGCTGCTTCCCATTGGGAATCGATTGGCCCAGAATAAAAATTCAGACAACTGACGCCTAAATAAATTGATTTGAGATGAGGGTGCGACCTATCTGGTGGCATGGTGAAGTAGGCAGGTCCATTTGCCGAGTCGGTGAGCGGTAGCGGTTGTGGTGGCGACGGCGGCGAGAAAGAGCGATGTCGCTGACGGTCGGCGGCTTCTGTGAGCGGCGCCGAGGACTACGGGCGGATCCGAAGTTGGAGCCGCTTCGGTGCCGTGAACAATGACGGATGTGAATCGGCTCTAGTATAGTTCACGCTGGTCATTGCCGAGGCAGCACCAAAGAAGACGGACTAAGAGGCACGGCCCAAGGCTGCGGCGGCAATTGGACAACGTCTTGGCATTAGGGAGGAGGCGGCTGTGAAATTGGTGCGGTGGGGGCGCCATGGAGGTGGGGCTGAGGTTTCATGGCTCGGGAGAAGGGAGCTTCCAGGGCGAAGGTGATTTGGCGCCAGGAGGTATGAATGGGGGCGGGCGTGGGGGATTGGGAGGAGTGGAACCATGTCTTACGGACGCATTTATGCGAAATGTGAGGGGAGTTATAGTTCTACCCTTGCCTATGGGCTTCTCGGCATGGGTCTTTGTCCGAGGGTCGGGGATAGTAGAGTAACTTTGCTTCTCCCCAAATAGTGGTAGGCGGAGTGATTTGGCGAGGAGGGCATGTTTTGAACTATAGTGGTATGGCGATTTGAGGCGAGGAGAGCGTGTTTTGAAATAGTGGGCGCGAGCTATTTCGGGCGAGGAGAGCGTGTTTTTCCGACCATGGTTTATGAATTAGTCTACACATGTCATTTCGGCCAAGGAGAAGGCGCGCTTGGATGAAGTTACGAACCTACCTCGATGTACAATGGGCCAATTTATGCGTGTCCCACATAGGACGGTAATTTCGCGTTTCCCATTTATTTGCTCGGGCGAATTCCACCGAGCAGAGAGGATGTTTAACGGTTCGTTCAAATTTTGGGAGAATGAGCATCCACGTCTACCTTACCAAGTCGATTCGAATCAAATTTTGAAATATTAGCTTGCCACTTGTTTTTTAGATGGAGAGATGATGCTCGGGAGTAATGTGTTTTTACATGCTCATTGCTAGCGATTTACTATATGACAAATAGTTGACCCACTCAAAAACGCGAATAAAACCCAAAATGAAATATCTCGATTCAATGAACTAGCTCGTTCAAGATGGGTCAAAATAGTGAACTAAATCCAAATTTGAACACCTCAATCGAGTAGCATGTTGTATGCAGTATTATAGTACTCCATGAACATGTTGAAAGTCAAATTAATGAACTTGTTTGATATACGCATATATCCGTTCATGTGTGGATTGTAGACAACATGTTATCCAATTTAAATATTTGAATGCAAGTTTATATCGAAACATGGTTTATATCAGTCTTTGATGCATAAAACGCGACCTCCCCCTCTCCGGACTCCTGTTCTCTCTCTCTCTCTCACTCTCTACGACAATCTTCTATTACATGCACGCATCCGACACAAAAACCTTGTTGGTCCCTCTCCCTTTCTCTCCATCTCTCTCTCTCTCTCTCTCTCTCTCTCTCTCTCTCTTTGTGTGTGTGTGTGGGGGGGGGGTCTTTCTAGTTCGCATTCATATATACACCATCTATAGGTCTCTCTCGCACACTATGTATGATACTCTAGCTAGTCAAAGCTAGATATCTTGGGTGCACTCATCATACGCACACAAATTCCTTGGCTCTTTGCCCGTAACTCTCTCACGCACCACTATGTCATCTCGGAGCTCTTCCCCCCTCTCTCAAACTCTCCATGCACCTAGGTCACACATACACATGCATATCTCACTCGCACTCGATAGGCCCATCTAAAACTCTATCTCTCTCCCTTGTTCTCTCTCCATCTCACACGCACACACACACACAATCTCATGCCCAGCTAGCCAAATATGATGGTCTCTCACTCAATTGTAGGCACACGCAGTCCCCCCTATATGTATATGACTAGCTAATCTTAGTCTCCATCACAAACATGTGCATGGTCTATCTCGATTTCTTTCGGGGCATCTTTCTATCACGCACGCACTCCCTCGATCTCCCACCCATATAGTCCCCTCACGATCTCGAGGGGATCTCTCTATCACAAACACACCCTCTCTCCCTCCCCACGCGTCCATGCCATCCATGTGTCCCTCTCGACCTGTTTTCCTTGTTGGCAAGACCTCTATTGGACATGTGCTTTCTGAGGGTGTCTCTCTCCGTTGCAAACAATCACACACTAGCTATCTTCATGTATCTCCTCGCCTAGCTTTTCCATCTTGGAGATGCATGCGTGATATGTTCGCATAAGAAACAAAAAAAACACACTATCTCTCTAATTTATCGTTTGTTGTCACTTTCTCTTTCACACACATACTCTTTTTGCACACTTACTCATTCTCCTTCACACGCACTTGATCTGTCTCGACTGAGGCACTCTCCTCCGTCCATAGCACATAGATTTATTGAAAAGTCAAACATCACAAAGTTTGACCATGTACGTGGAGAAAAAGAATTACATCTAGTACGGCAAACATATACCATTAGATTCACCATGAGATGTAGTTTTGTATGATGTATCTTTGGTATTGTAGATATAAATAACATTTGCGTAAACCTGATCAAAGTTTCCAAAGTTTGACTTCTAAAAAATTTACATGCACTGCATTATCGAGCAGATGGAATATCTCTTTCCCCCTCTCAGCTATCTGACGCACCACTCAGCCTTATCGGGGCTCCTCAATCTCTCTCAAACTTTATTGGTCAGTTTGGTTCGTGACCTGACCCTCATGCCTTGATGGCCGGTCTTGCTGGTGTGGACGTGAGATGTAAAATATTTCTGCTGGCCAGGCTTGTGTGGTCTTGAAGCGTTTGGTTCATGCAGGCCAGCAAAGCATCAACGTCCCATCAATCAATCCGTGCATCAATTATTTAATGCTAATATCCATCCATGTTGTTGTTAGCCTCGTGGCCGCACGACCAGGCATGGCCAGGCGTTCGAAATCCGTCGCTTGGGCCAGGCGACTTGCAGTGTCTAGAGTTCAGCCAGGCTAATTAAAGTGCAAGGAACCCAGCCCAAAGCGGGCTTTCTCTTTCACAGGTAGCAACCAAACAAGCATGCATGAAATCCAGCCACAACCCCAGTGCCACGCAAAAGATGCTCACGACGCATAAGCCAAAGCGGCCTTATATCTCCCTGGTTCACACATACACATGTCTCGCTTTCGCGCTATACATATAGACCCATCCAACACTCTCCGCCTTGTTCTCTCTCCATGTGACACGCACCCCCTAAGTACCATAATCCCTCACTCCATCATAGGCTCTGTCTGGATCCATGGGTTAGAGTTAGTTTGGGTTAGTTTGGAGTCAACTAACCCAAAAAGATCCAAACAGGAGGGTTAGTTTAGGTTAGATGCATCTAAACCATAAAAAAAAACTAACCCATCCAAGAGGTGCTTATTTGGGTTAGTTCTTCTCGGGACCACTAATAAACACTTTTTTCTCTCGCTCTCCCCGCAGCAGATCCCTCCCCACTTCCTTGAAGCTTCTCGTCCTCGCCCTCCCTCCCTCTCGCACCGCCCGTGAAGGTGCCTCGCCGTATCCGCGCTCCATCTAACCCTGCCATCCAAACACCTCTTTACTTAGAGTTAGTTCAAGGTTAGTTCAGGGTTAGAATCTAACTCTAACCTCTAACTGAGTTAGAGTATCCAAATAGGGCCATAGGCGCAAGAACTCCCCCCCTCCTAAGTATGATTATCTCTTACTAGCCATCAGGAACACACGTATTGCCTCCTTCCATCCATACGTCTATCTCGATATCTCTCGGGGCATCTTCTATCGTGCACACACCTTGTCACTCGATCTCCCACCCATGTAGTCCCATCACGATCTCCAGGGATCTCTCTATGACAAACATACACTCTCACCTCCCCATGTCTGCATTTTCTCCGTACGTCTCTCTCAACCTCCCTCCCTTGTTTGCCAGACCCCTCTTGGCCACGTGCTAGGGGTCTTCCTCTCTTGGTTCCAAACAACCACACACTATCTCCTCACCTTGCCTCCGTTGACGAAGATGCATGTGTGATATGTTTGCATAAGACAAGCATGCTTTTTCTCTACTATTATCGTGTTGTCCATGTCTCTTTCACACGCACACACACTTTTTTCACTCCCTCTCTCTCTCTCTCGTTAGGGACTCATCACGTCCATAAGCATATGGATGTTTTGAAAAGTCAAACCTCGAGAAAAAGTTTGACCAGGTATATGTGGAGAAAAACATTTACATCTGGAGCGATCATTAGATTCATCACAACATGTACTTACTTCATACTATCATTTATCTTTTGTATTGTAGATATAAGTAATTTCTTTATAAACTTGGTCAAAGTTTCAAAAGTTTGACTTAAAAAATGTTGTAACTACATTATCGAACGGAGGGAGTAGCTCTTTCTCTCTCTCTCTGCTATCTCTCACGGGCCTCCCCTCTCACTCAAACTCTCTATACTGACAGATTATACGCTCATTGTGTCAGCGTATAGCTCCGTATATTGTTTAGTTGACCGGTCAACCAATCACATGCTGCGTTGTCAGCTCGTGTTCTGTATCTTGGTGTGCTGGCCCGTGTGGCAGTGGGTGAAAATAAGTAAACTAGAGGCCCATCTGACACGCGGTGAAGTAAACAAAGTTGAAACCACTCGGGGTAGCACCCGCACGCCGATAAATTGAGGGTGCAATGAGGACAAACTTCTTGCGCGAAGGACGACTTTTCAGCACAATTCACCACTGCGCGGCGGCATGCGCAGAAGGACGCACTCGCGCACACCCAGCACATAACACACACCAGCACATGTGTACACCGTCGTCGCCACCGGTTGAGATGGACGGAGAGGCAGCCAACAAGCAGAGGCGGCTCGAGCCAAAACCGCATCCGGCGAGCATGGAGTTCATCAGCAGCCTCCCCGAAGACATGGTGCTCGTCATCATCGGCCTCCTCCCCACCAAATCTGCCATGCGGACCGCCCTGCTCTCCCGGTAGTGGCGCCCCCTCTGGCGCTGCGTCCCCCTCAACCTCACCGTCGACAGCTGCCTCTGCGACGGGGATTTATAAACGCATGGGCGCAGATATCAAGATCCTTTCATCGCACCTTGGGCCAGCCAGACGCCTTGACATCCGCATGTTCAGTACCAACTGCAAGGTCCAACCCAAGTTCGACGAGTGGTTCTTATCCCCCGCCCCAGATCAGCTCGAGGAGCTCAGCTTTGAAGCTGGATGATGTCGCTCTCTCCCGCCGTCCGCGCTCCGCCTCATGCCAACGCTGCGCCGCGCCAGCTTCAGCTCCTGCTATCTTCCCTAGATTAATGTCGCGCCTGCCCTTCTTCTACCTCAACTCAAGCAGCTCGACCTCTTTGACGTTGTCATCTCGAAGAAGGCTATGGAGCACCTACTCAATGTTGTCTTTGCGCTCGAGTACCTTCGTCTTGAGCAGATCCACGGGTTCATTAGCCTCCACATCGCCTCGATGAATCTCCGATGGATTTATGTGTCTTGCTGGCCCCACAACAAGACATCAATTGGGAAGAGATCACTCCAGCTGTTCCATGTCATGGTAATTGAGAATGCGCCTTTCCTTGAGAGATTGCTTGTATCGGATCTAGAAGGTCCAACAAAAATCAGGGTCATTGACGCGCCGAAATTGACAGCGTTGGTGTACTAAATCGCCAAATTCTCCGTACTCTTTATTGGATCCGTAATCGTTCGTACAACACTCATCTTCTTCTCCGTCTTCTTGAAATTCATATTTTAAATTTCTTCTTGATGTATTTACGACCGTCTTCCAGAAAATGATTCCCACAAGCTTGACCCAGTCCATGCGCACAGTGAAGATCTTAGCACTAAAATCTATCGACCCCAATCTGGATCAGGTTGTTGGATTCCTTACATGCTTTTCGTGCATGGAGAAGCTACTCATCGAGGTGAAACTTCTTTCCTATAAGTAAACGGTAATCACAAGGTAGCTCAATTTTTTTCGTAATTTTCCCAAATTACGATGACAAGTGTAGTGTTCAAAACTGCATCTACGCACTGCACCGAAAGAAATGTTTTTAGTATTTTTTCTCACGTGACCACGTGCATCGTTTTTATGTTGTACTACTATAGTAGCCTAGGCAAGTCATAGTGGAAAGTAACTTAGACTACTCCAGTAACTCTGTGGTTACCATAAGAGCAAGTACTACCTCCGTCCTAGTTTACTCTTCCAATTTTGTAGTATCAAAATTTGACCACAGATTTAACTGACAAAATGTTAATGCATGTCACTAAGAACTATATCGTTGGATTCGTATTTGAACATAATTTTAAATGGTTTAATTTTTAGTGACATGCATTGGCGTTTTCTTAGGTAAATCTATGGTCAAAATTTTATACTAAATCTGAGTAGTATTCCTCCGTCCCAAAATTCTTGTCTTACATTTGTTTAGACACGGATGTATCTAACACTAAAATGTAACTAGATACATCCGTATTTAGACAAATTTAAGACAATAATTTTGGGATGGAGGGAATACAAAAGTGGGCTATGTAGGCCAAAACATGTGCCAAATTCACTTGTGATGCATTTGGCATCGATGCCCCTCCATTGCTCACCTGGTGCCCCAATCAGGCTCACCTACTACGCTCCGGTGCCAAATTAACTCACGAATGAAAAAACAACTGCGTGGAGAGAGAGAGAGGACTAAGGCAATAAAAAACACTTGTTTGGGAGAGTGAGAGGCTGGTGTAGTTGGTTTGATTGATTTGTTGATACATGTGGAGTGCTGTGTGCTGGCGGTGCCAACTCTCTCACATCGCGAGAGCGGTGCCAAAATCTTTTGATTTGACATCGATCGTGATTCGTGGCATACTTTTCCGAAATATGGCATCGACCACATAGTGGAAGGCAACAAATGCCCAAGCTCTTCACGTGCTCCTAGTTAAATGAGAGGAAACATAGAGAGAGAGAGAGAGAGAGAGAGTGAGAGAGAGAGAGAGAGAGAGAGAGAGAAAATATCACTAGCCAGCCAACCCTATCGTATGAGCGAATGATGTTGGTACCTCTTGATGACACGGCAATCTTATGCAGCCAGCTGCTCTAATATGTTCTCTTCTTTTGCAGATAAAAAAAGACCCGAAAGTGAAAAATGTGCTGCACTATAACAATCTCATCGAATGCCTTGATCTCCATCTTACATAAATTGATTTGATCGACTACCAAGGCAGAACATCTGAGATTAAATTGGCCAGGTTCTTTGTTACGGAGGCAAGTGTGCTCAAGGTAATGAGGTTTGGCGTTCTCTGGCGCAACAATGAATGGCGTGCTGATCACATAAGCGTCTAAGCCTAAATGACAAAGTCTCAGCAGAAGCTGAATTTGTTTTTGAAACATCAAGTGGCCAGAGACTCGAAAACTTATTTGCCCATTAGTGACTTGTCAGGGCGGTGGATTTTAGTTTGTACAATATCGCTGCATCCACCTAAAGTAACGAAAGTTCTTACGTAAACTTCCTAGTAATTCCCTCTTCCTAGGTGCAGCATTACTCCTAACATTTGTAATATCAGTTTGAAACTTGTAATATTGCCCTGTCCTATTCCTGCATTTTCAAAATCCTGCGAATCAAACAGGTCTGAGTTGGTGATGATGTTGTGCCTCCCATCTTTCACCAATAGCCGTCGGATCTAGATCCGACGCATACAAACCAAGCTTCTCTATTTTTGCAAAAAGATGCCGACACTTGTTCCCTATTTACAAACAACTCCTTGTCTCTCACAATCAGCCTTATCTCCTCCCCACCACATCTAGAAGGCCGTGGAAAAATCTGGCGCGATGGCCGCTGCCGGAGCCGTCCACCCCCAATCTTGGTGTTCCGTGCAAGGGAAATTATGTCGAACAGGGCTAGTTGTAAGCAGGCTAGCTCTACAGCCATGATGATAGTGACTGCAGACGGTGAGGCTGACTATGGTATGCCGAACACGGCGCCTATACTCAGGTGTCATCTCTGGCGCATGGTCTTGTCACTTCACTGTGAGGAGCAGCACGTAATAATTTGACCAACGGGTAGTACAGGTTAGTACTCCTACTACTACATTGGTAGTACTACTACTAGTACTAGTAGCACCACCGTCTGGATTTAGGAGTACTACCACGTCCATCTGGATTTTAGTATTTGACTAGCAATATCTAGTAATGCATGTCACAAAAAATGTACTACTCCCTCTGTAAATAAATACATGGTGTTTTATTCCTATCAGTGAGAGAACTTAATGTTTTTTGCTAACTAGAGTACTAATAGGATTACATGCAATGAACTAAACACTGCATGTCATGTTTGGTAGTCTCAAGTCATTGAAAGCATGCACAACCCACATCTCTCATTGGTTGATATGTCACGAAATAAGAAACAAGGAGGGAGTTAATGCACCGTGCCTAAGTGTTTTGGGATTATTTCGTTTTCGTAATGTGACTTACACAACATTTTTGTTTACATGCATTAACATTTTATTAGTTAAATCAAAGGTCAAAACTTGGCGCAAAATGCAAAGGAGACCAATAAACCAGTAAACATCAAACTTCTCTCGTTTGGCCCCAACTAGAGGTCCGGTGAGATGACTATACTGCACCGGCACGGAGGGGGACGCAGCTTCATTGACTTACGACAACTGCCTTTGGGTGAAGTGGGCCCAGGGGGTGGCTAACCCACCTATCATACAGCCAAAGGCAGGTGTAGTAGAGGGCCGAGGAGTAGTACGAAATCCTAAGCACCTACGCATGCTAACCAAGGGCAAGAGTGATCACTCGAATTGCAAGATCAGTTGACTAGAAGCTAAGCTAGACCCATGGAGGCAATGAGCGCGAGCATCAGCCGGCTGTGCCAGATGGTCCACGACACCGGCTTGCGGCCCGACAACGAGGAACGTCTCCAGGTAGTATTGCTTGAGGCCGCCAGGGCGAGGGGCCGCTTGGACGACAGCTTCGTCTCCTTGTTCGATGAGGTCCTCGTCGGTTTTCTCGACAAGTTCACCGTCGTCAAGAAGCTCGCGGGCGGCTTTGACGTAAGCCTCCAGCCGACGCGCCCAGGCTCTGCGATGCCCGCCACCCTCAACGGCCACTATGGTGACAACCTCTTCAACGCGCTGGTGGCCCTGCGACTGCCCGCCGTCGCGCCGGAGAATATCCACCTCGAGGTCGCGCTCGCCACGCAGCGCCAGGCGTAGCAAGACACCATCGACATAATCACCCACGTCTACGCGCAAATCGTCCACAAGGACTACTACATGCAAGAGGAGGACGATAGGACGCTGGCCTTCCTGGACCACAGGGCAACCTTGGACGGCCTTTGTTCGGAAGCACGTTGAGCTCGCCGCCATTAACGCCGCTGCTCCTCACACGTCGGTTGGTGACCGGCGCACTAGGGCGTGAGGATGTCGTTGATGGATCCGTATGTATTTTTATCTTCCCGTCAAATCCATGTAGTAGTATATGATACTACAGTAATTATCTTACCTTTCGCATCAACTTCATAATTTTAAATACGTACTCCATGCATGAACGGCGCCAGAACCAAACTTATCATTACTCTAGGAAAAATCGTTATTTTCTATCTATCGATCGCGCCATGGAGCAGAACCAAATTTTACAAGTTACGAGTTCAAAAGGAAAAGCCTGTCGTGTTCGCGTCGCACCCCCACACGGATGGTCCGGCACGCCGCTCAAGCGGGAATGCGTGCGGTGTTGCATTTTCACTTACAAGTGGGACCGCTTGATTGAGCAAACCGACTATCGGCAAACCCCCACCCGCCCACCGCGATGGCTGAGAAAACAGGAGGGAGAAGAGATGGTTGTATACGGACTCCAAGAAAATTAGGGTCGGATGGGACTCGTGTGGGTGGCGTGTGCCGTCTCGCTAGACGTGAATGCTAGTTATGGCCCATGCCACCCCACTATATCGAGCCTATATCGAGTGCGTAGAACAAATTTCCTGCAGTCCGTGCTCAGCACTCCTCTATCTCTCTTCTCAGCCAGCCGGCGGACGCGCGGAGCCCATCGTCTGTTTGCTCACATGCGGTCCCACATGTCAGTGAAAACGCAAGCGGACCCACTGAACCTGCACATCTTTCACCTCGGCGTCTGGTGATGAAAAACAAATCAAGAAAGATCTTCGGTGGCCGCTTTTGGAGTTACTCAAGAGTAGTAAGATTCTATTTACTGATTTAACCAAAGATGCACATCTCGTGGCTTCAACTACCACTCTATTTTCTTTCATGACACGACACGGATGCTTGGATGTCCCACGTGTCGGCAAAAGTAGGAAGAACCCGACCAAATCTTGATTGTGCTCCCGGATTAGACTAGTTGTGCTAACTTAAAAATTTATTGTGTACTCCTCCGTTCCAAAATACTTGACTTCCATTTGTCCAAAATGGATGTACCTATATACTAAAACATGTCTAGATACATATATATTTTGACAAATAGAAGGCATTATTGTGCAACGGAGGGAGTAGAATGGATGCAAGTTTATGTATTGGGAAGAAGAGTACATCCATATATTGATAGAGCGCAATTTAGTAGACGTTCTATCACTTTTAGCTAGCACAGAGGCTATAGATGAGATTAGTGCACTTGTTGATACTCCTACTTGGTATGCGTGTTGCTACTTAGGCGCAGAGAAAAACGGACTGGGGGGAGTACTAGAATAGAGGCTAGACATGAGACTAGATGCGAGGAAGCAACGTCTACTTCTTTACACTCGAAGAAGAAAGAAGCACGCAAGATCGAGCCTCCGCAGATCAACAATGAATGCATCGAGAAGGCACTAATCCAACTTACAGGAGTAGTAAAATGTATTCTTGTGGTTCTTGTTTTCTTTGGTCTTTCTTTTCTAGTCAAAATTATCGTTGGCGTTCATGCAAAACGGAGGTCCGTTTGGGGTCGTGCGTTGCAGTTGGCCTTACAAGTGGGACCGCAGTTAAGGAAACCGACTATCGGCAAACCCCCACCTCGCCCGCCCTTGATGGCTGAGTTGGAGAAAGCGATGAGGTTGAAGAGATTGCTTTATACGGACTCCAAGAAATATGGTGTCGGATGGAAGTCGTCTTTGGTGGCGTGTGCCGTACTCACAGGCGTGAATGCTTGTTACGTCCCATGCCACCCTACTACTCCTACTACTTACTATATAGTACTACTAGTATCGAGGATTCGAGGTGCTGGTTACATAGTACAATATGGCTACGGTAAAAACACACTGCACGCCTTGCGAAGCATGTGAAGCTAGTACAAATAGTGTACTACTATTGTTGATTGGCCTCATCCGATAACTTTGTTGCAATGCACATTACAATTATGTATTCAGAAAATATATTTTTGCCTCGTCGCACCACTCACTCCACGAAGCAACTCGAAAGCCATTCATAAATTTAGTAAGTTTATCACAGGCATATCATTTTATTACATACAACAGGTCATCAACCCACATCGACAACAAGGATACATTATAAATACTAAAGTTTTCACCACACAACAAATAACAAGCAATGAAATGAACTTCAACTCAACCATTCCTCGGCGTTGGAAACGCTTGCTTTGAACCACAAGTGATCCTCTGGAACGGGCCATCCATTGTCGATCTGGAGACCAACGCAGGACTGATCATCCAGGCTGAAGTGGCCTACTATATCAGTACCAGGGTAGGGAACCACCCAAATGTCCGAGGTATAGACACAATTGCTTCTCATAAATGGTAGTAACGTTGTGTCAACAACAATTGGATCGCCTTTCACCATCATTGAATAGTTTTGTCCAAGGAAGAGCAAGTTTTCTCCAAGAATATCAATTCTGTACCAGGGAGAAAGAGTTGGCGCTAGCACACTAGTATCCATCCCGAATACCATGCAACGGGCATTGGAATAGGTCCGGAGAGTGCGACCATGGGAGACTACACCTCCTTCCTTAGCAGTAACATCATCAGTGGGCTGTATACACACGAGAAGAGGTGATCCATCAGAATTGTTGCCAGGCGCCAAATAGTATATGGGCGCTGCTCGTCCTCATGCTTGTGATCATCACCATCATCATCTCCCCCTTGGTTATAAAAATCTTCAAGTATGGGTGGTGGAATGTTCACAGGACCTTGGAAACACAAGAAGAAGGTTAATTAGTAAGGCTGGCCATAGTGGGGGTAAGATTAGCCACAATGGGAGTAACTTCAGCAGTAACATCGAGTCTAACTCAACAAATTTGCTTGTGTGGCAATGAGTTAATGAGCAGAGAGGTAGTTGTAGTAAGTTAGCTAGTTACTGTAACATCACATGTCCCAATGCAATATGAGTCTATAACCTAATAAATGAAGCTCTGCATGTTACCACACTTATGTTACTACCCAATATGAAGGTAGTAACATAGTCTAGGGATATGTGTATGTTACTAGTGTATGTTACTCTCCATTGTGGCTAGTCTAACATAAGTAGTATCATGCACTTGGGACTCGCAAACATGCTTATGTGGCAGGCAATTAAGGAAGAGAGAGATGGTTATAGTAACATAGGTAGATACCGTAACATAATAAATGTGATGCTACTATGTGTCATGCATGGCAATAAATGAGACCACCTATGATACTAATCTAAGATACTATGCACTATAGAGGTAGTAACATAAACTAGTAACATATGCATGTTACTAGTCTAAGTTACTCCCCACTATGACCAGCCTAAAGGGAAACTTGCTAACCCGCATGCATGTGGATGAAACAATTATAATTACGGTGGAAGACAAAATCTTTGAAACAACGAGGATGCCATGCAAAAATAGTGCCACAGTGGTGGCAGCAAACACACGGCCCTCGTGTTGAATTGCATCACAGTACTCATCGATTGTCTGAAACTGATTTTTGAGCAATATCCATCCGGTCAAACCAACGGCAGCGGCAACAAGCTTGTCGAAGATAGCAACAACTTCATAGTTGTTGTAATTCCAAGAGCGGTTGGGAACTCGAGAAATTGCTATCTTCGTGAAGACAATCACCATGATTGTATTTGAGCGTGCATACAATACCGGTGTGCTCAACCTCTGGGCGATCTGCTGAGATTTTTGGAAGTGGAACCCGGTCACGAGTGTACACATTCACAAGTTCCCACTCGCTGGACCCAATGTAAACAACCCAATCTCCATTTCTTTGCCCAAGCCTTGCCCTCAAGCGATGGCATCTTAACATCATACGTATCATTATCAAGCGGCATCAACTTGCACAGGGCGAGGCCTCCGTCGTGATGGCGCCAGTCATCAGGGTCACGACGAAGAAGATAGGGGAGACCAAACCGCTCCTTGACTCTTGGGTTCCTTGTAATGATGTTATTAGTTGAGTCGAGAATGGGCTTGAACGAACCTGCCATGCTAGCCGAGGTGATGACGTCGCACCGATCAATGAGTTCCTCCACCATGTCATCTTTGGGATCGGGGCAAGAATAACGGGGTCGTTTCCGTCCTGTTCCCTCCATGGAGAAGACGATCGAATAATGGCAGAAAAAAGGGTGAAGGGCTGAAGGAAAATGGAGGAGGGAGAGGAAGAGCGGCGACGGCGATTCCCAAATCGAGAGGAAAAGCGAAGAGTCGGTGGGCGGTTGCCGGTTGCCACAGTTCATGAAGGGGCGCCCCGGCCTACACGTCGGTTCGGAAATACTCCTACTACTCGCCGTCGTTTCACTGATATGTTGGAACGGGACCACATGTCAACGAAACATGGTGTGTAATTTCTCGTGCAAAATGCGATATGGCCGCGTTGGCCCGAGGTGCCACATTAGTTATCGACCTTTATTTTTTTAATGGCGTGACGTTCAGTTTTGAAGCACGACTAACTGGTACTACTGTACGCAGAGAAAATATAAACTTGCTACTCACACTACCACCCTCTCTCCAGATCTAAATAAGACGGCCCCTCTCTCCCTCCTCACCGGTGGTCACAGATCCGCCAGGGAAGAAAAGGACGTGCAGCGTTGGCCTGCGTCGTCGGCGGCGAGGTCACGCAATGACGACAAGGCCGTCCTCTCACACCTAAGCGCCAGCTGGGATGGCCTCTGTCCCCAAGCTTCGCTGCCCGTAGTGTGTGCGGAGGATGACGACCACGAGCGAAGCCACTTCCCGCCGACCCTCAGGTATACTACCTCTTTTCGAACCATACCCTTGTTCTATTGCCCCATCTGGCACGTCGTTGCATGTGAATCTTTTTCCACTCCACCATCTTCCCAATTTCCTATCCTCTACTCTGCTGGCCACGCAGACGAAAACCATAATTTGCACTATTAAAGGAAACCCTACTTCATGCAGACTAATGCATGTATGGGTTGAATAAGGAAAGGAAGGGAGACTGTACTGTCCAAGAGAGTAGGCATCGAACCCGCATCTAGGTTGAAAAGGGGAAAATCAGTAGCTAAGGAACGAGTCTCATGTCTCTTAGTTGAAGAAGGGTAGAAAGGCATGACAACGCAATAGAAAATGACCAGGTCGATCGATTTGTTGTCCTCACATAGGAAAAAGGTGGCTAAAGAGAACAAAAATGGGACGTAATCCACATATGCTGCGTGGATATTTGTTGCTCTGGGCAACCATACCTCCCTCACCACTCTGCGTCTGTGGAGGTAGATCGTACTGGTGCGCCCACTGTCCGAATGGGCATCCCATGCTCTTATTGCCACTTTTTTTGCTGTTAATATAACGCCAGCAGTCAAGTCAAGCAATGCTACTGCTAAAGTGACGCCACATTTAACTAATGCCGCTCTCAGTCTAATGCCACCGATAAATTTAAGCAGTGCAATTTAATGTCACTGGATCATTTCAGGGTTAGCTATTGGTTGTGGATGTATTAAAGATTTTTCAGCTAAGGCATTCTAATGCTGTTGCACAACCAGTATACCAACGATGAAACTTGTTACTACCTTCAGATTTTTGCCTTTGTTAATGCTTATAGATTACATACCTCACTTTCATGAGATAAGTTAATTTTTTTGTACAGTGTCACCAAAATGCCAAGGCGCTGATGTCATTTTATTTTGGTTAAACTGCACAGACAATTAAGAAGACAAGAGGAAAGGTAAAGAGTGGGCACCTCCTCCTCCGGCTGCTCTCTTGATTTGTTCAATCAAGTTTTTATGTTTGATCAATTATCAAGATTGGGATAGCAATTTTTAAGGTCCCCCCGAGTTCGAAATGATATTTACCTTGGAGGTACATGGTTTGCAAATTTTTATACTGTCATTAGTTAATAATGCTAGTTACCTTCATACTTCTGTATTTGGTTTAATGCTCATGCACAGCTAGTATACCAATGCTGAAACTTGTTACCTTTACATTTTGTATTGTTAATTCTTATAGAAACCTTCTAGTGCTAGAGTTTATTGAAATCTGTTCAGTAAAACCATTGTATTGTACCCTGTAATGAACTAACTACTCTCTTTGTTGCACTAGCCCTTTGGATTAGTGTATATTTGTAGTATTCGAATGGTGTTGCATTAGCGTATGGACATAAATAAAGTGTGGCAAGCTTTCCCAGATATGTGCTCAAGAAAACTACTACCTGTTTTTCATACTAGACGTTTGGGTACTTTAAATTGAACCACAAAAATGTCGTATATTAAGGAACAGAGGGTGTAGAGTTCACTCAAATTATCCCGGTAAAGCTAGTCACACCTTTGTTAAAATTAATGTTCATTATGTTATCGGAGGAGGTCTGTATGTTTGTCTCTAATGCCTGCCTACTACATACCCGACATCATGATGTAATGTAAAGTCATTTCCTTTTGTACAGTGTCACTGAATTGTCAAGGCGGTGATGGCATTTTATTATAGTAGAACTACACACAATTTGCTTAAAAGAAGAGGAAAGGTGAGGAATGGCTCAGTTTTTCAGAAAAAACTATGTATGCTTTCCCGACATCAGCCGCTGTTGCTTTATTTATTCCTTCAAACAGGTGGTTAGAAACAGTCTTGCTACCTTTTCCCATTAAGAAATTGGAATGCTTATATTTGTGAGTCTATGCTTCAACTAGTGCCACTTTTATAATAATCACACTTTCAATATCTATGCAAACAGGGATGCTCGATTTTAGTGGAGCGCACAAAAAGTCCAACTGGTTCAACATTAGGAGCATGTTTTTTCCAAACCTTTATATCCAATTGGTGGCACTATGAGCTGTTCATTACGAAGGTACATGGTTTGCTACTATCTTGCTACTCTTTTTGTCTTTGTCATTAGATAGTAATACTAGTGGTTTGCATGTGAATTTATTGGCAGGGTGGACCTACATTGGAGGTGCAGGACAAGATTCAATGATTGGATGCTCAATTTCGGTTGTATCGATTTCACCTCTTCCATCACTGCGAACATGGTGTGGTATATGTTTACTAGCTGCTTGATATTTGTGCAGACAGGGATGTCTGCCCGTTGCTATTTGGCAAACAAACAAAGTGTTCGCAATTTTGGTTGAACTACACAAGAGAATAGTATAGTCACTGCATGCAGTGCCATTTGAAAATAGACACAAAGATTGGATAGTCACTTCATGGACTGCCGAAAAGTAATCTTGTACTATTCTTGGCCAACACTAGGTGCTTCATTGCTTTGGTCTGATTATACAATGGGCATCATTTTCCCTAAGTTAAAGTTTGTATTCTAAAAATAGTCTCGCGGTGTGATCGAGAGAAGACCAAATCATATTGCAGTGGATGTTCCTCCATCATGTGTGGTTCATTCTCATGGTTCCAGCTGTTGGTGAAACCACTTACGTTTGCAAGAGGAATTATAGACTTCACAAACAAATTTGTCTTTCAGTCTGTACTGAATGTTGGCCAAGAGAAGCATCCATGTTAGTAGGAAGAACATATGTTTTTCTAGATCTTTGCTTTTGGAGCTACATATTTGTATATGATTTGTGAATCATTGAGATGCATTAACATGTTGATCTTATGTATGGGAATCGTACTAGTTAGTTTTAGTTATGACGCAAGATCCAAAGTGGCTGATCTTTGCTTTTGGAGCTACATATTTGTATATGATCTGTGAATCATTGAGATGCATTAATGATTACTTATTTCTGTTCGCTCGGTGTTTACAAATTCTTGATCGATCACTAGCTAGCCTACAAATGCGCCTCTCCTGGCAGTTTTATTTGTGACACAAGATGCGAAGTGGCAGTTTTTTGAATAAAAATGCCTACCTCTGAAGAAACTGACAAGCTACACTATCGATCCTACATGGATAAAAATGCCTACCTCTGAAGAAACTGACAAGCTACACTATCGATCCTACATGGATAAAAATGCCTACCTCTGAAGAAACTGACAAGCTACACTATCGATCCTACACGGATAAATAGCGGATCACACACGTACTACCTCCTTTCCGATTTGCAGGGCTCAATTCAAGAAACGACCTACTCGATCCTACACGAATAAATAGAAGATCACACACGTACTAGTACCTCCTTTCCGGTTTGCAGGGCTTAATTCAAACCTCTCACCAACCAAGGTACTCCCTCCGTCCGGGTTTATTAGTCCCGTGAGCAAAGCAGCAAGACCAAGGCATGACAATAATTAACGGCATGCAGAAGTTTAAGCCTAATTAATTCCAGCGATTTAAGTGGCTGCATGCGTGCCCTCGGCTGCGACTCGTTGCATCTTGCTTGGCGATCTTGTTGCGGCGATTCGAGTGCTGCATGCAGTCGGCCGTAATTAAGGTAGCTAAGCGATGCGAAAAAATATACGCTTTAATTGTTGCGGGCTTTTTAAATCCGTGAAATCATTATTGACAAGGAGGAGATGATTCGAGTGCACTCGTTTGACCGCCATGCCGGCGTCACGACCAGACGGGGCCGGGGACGGCGATCATATAATTTCAGTTTCCCTAGTTTTCCACGGAAGTGGCGCGCTAAGCCATTATGCATTGAATTCCAATGACCGTCGCGCTTACCTTCCCCTATAAGTCTTGTTTCCCGGCCTTCTCCGGTGCCACCGTGACCCAACTCGCCATATCCTCATGAGCCCCCACCGGCCCGACGTCGCCGCCACGTCCGCCATGCCCCGCCCATCCGCGGTGGCGGCGCCGAGGCGGTCACCGCCGGAACTAGTGTTCGGTTTTCACGGAAGGCGAGCGGAGGGAGGAGGCATTCTATCTGTCTTTAGATGGCAATGCGCAGATCGAGGAGTTGTTGGAGCGCGACCGCATGGCAGAGGAGCAGGAGTTGTTGGAGCGCGACCGCCTGGCGGAGGAGCGCGACCACCTGACACCTTGATTTGCGCCGCCAGCGGGACATGGAGCAGCAGCGCATCGACGCTCTGAGTCGCGAGCAGAGGGCCCGCAACTGGGCCGACTACGTGGAGGCCGGCGCCCGGCAAATAGCCCTGGAGGCTGTCGGGCACGCACGCATTCGCGACGCCGATTTTTATTACCAGCTCGTCAAGTGGGTTTCCTGCTTGGAAGCCGAAGCTTCGTTGGACCACGCCGGCATGGAAAGGGCCAACGCGCGTGAGCAACGCGCCCTATCGCACCTCTGGCAAGTCCGAGGCGAGGCGCATGATGCCAGTGCCGGCGTTTAGCGTGTACCACAGATGGTGGCCGGCATCGTCTAGTTAGCTAAGAGTAAGTTAGTACTTGTCTAGTGGGAGTAGATAGTTAACTTGGCTATGATGGTTGTCAACGTGGAAGTTCAGTACTCTATATGTGGATCAGACCTGTTACTTTGCTCTGAATGTTGAACTTTCCGTTTGAACCTATGGAATGGGTTGTTAGTTTTTTAAATGGGTTATATTTGTCCTCCACGGGTTTAGAGGTTGACTTGTGGGCCTAGCAAGTTGACGCTGCATACAATCAGGAGATGATTATGCGTGGAGAGGATGACAACGAGGACCCGCCAAGGTCATGGCGATGCATAAGCAAGTGCCTCCTTATTTCAAGCCAATAAAAATGGCTCCTCCTAGTGGATTTCGACATCCGGGTCCCATGCCATTGTCAACGTAGTCAAAACGAGAGAATTGCACAACGAGTGGCTGACACCAGGGGACCCAAAGAGCTCGCTTGATTATTTTTGTTTTGGGTTAATTTGATAAATGCCTCAGAAATGCCACCGCAATTTCCAAACCTTGAAAAATGCCATTTCATGCCATTTCTAGTGGCATTTTCAAGTCCGGAGTGGCGTTTTTCAAAGTTTGCAAACTGCGGTGGCGTTTTCAAAGTTTGAAAAAGTTGAAGTGGCATTTTTCAAAGGTTGGAAATTGCAGTGACATTTTTATGAATCGCCATAATTGGAGTGGCCTTTATCTAATTTGTTTTTGAGACGGAAGCAAGGTACCAAATTGGGCTGTGCGTGGCACTCTGGCCTGTCTAGACAACCTTTTCTTTTATGTTTACCGCAGACCAGCCAAGTAGCTTTTTTTCTTTCTGAAAATGGCTAGCCCAGTTTTTTTGTGCTTTGTCAAGTAAGTCGCTTTGTCAGGCCTGTTGGGCTGCAAATCTTTCATGACGAGGAGAGCTTCTTTCGGCTGGCTGAGAAAATGGCCTATCAGTATTGAGAAATGGGCTGTACATTTTTAAAACACATCAAACCGGCAATTAGTTTCAAATATCTTTTTTTCATTTCGAGATTTTAAATTGCATTGATTTTTGTGCGTGGATAATTTATTGGATTTTATATTGATATACATTTATTTTTAAAATCAGTCTGAATGTGACTCGAAATTTCGGGATTAAAAACAGTTCAGACCGCACTGACATATGCAAAATTTCGTATAATTTTTTAACCGTGGCCACAATATGGGCTGTAATGCTAACAAAAAGAATATGGGCTCCAAAAAAACCCGTAAGAATTAGCAAATGGGTTGTAAACTATTTGAAATAATGGCAGATGGGATGTACGCCGTTTTCCACAGATTTGAGGCTTTCCACAGATGGCATGTATACTGTTGGATGTCCATCCAACGGCCGTCGTGCTTCTTCAATCTCTGCTCTTCCTGCTCTAGCTGCTCAAACAAGCACCGGCTGTGCTGCCGTGCAGGCCTCACCGCCCCACCGTACTCCCATCGCTGGCCTAGCCATCCCTCTACTCACCCACAGTCCCACACCTGCTGTTATTCTCCGGCGACGGCAGACGAACCAGTAAACCCTCGTGCGATCATTACTCCGCGTGGGGAAACAAGCTGCGAGTGTTCCCTGCCTCCGTGTCGTTCCCTTCCTAGGCCTCGCCGTCGTCCACCGCCCTGGTGCTCTCGGCGTGGCGTGGTCAACGTGGTCAACGACCGACATGCATCTGAAGTGGATTGTACGTGGAGAGGCTGACAGTTGGGTCCACGGTTGCACGCAAGGAAATGCCTCCTTATTACGCGCAAAATAATGATTCATCCACCTGACATCTGGGACCCACCGAAAGGGCCTCAACGTTACCGCCGCTGACAGCTCAGACCCACCAGCTATATCTTCGCACGCAAGGAAGTGCCTCCTTATTATGCCCAAAAAAAGAATACTCCCCCTGCTAGCTGGGACCCAGTATAGTGGGCCTACTAAGTTGACGGGGACGAAGGGCTTTGTCACCTTAGTTGATATGCACGACTCTAGCTCGACTGACCGTACGATGTCCATCCAACGGTCGTAGTGCTTCTTCAACCTCTGGTCTTCTTGCTCCAGCCGCCCAAAGCAGCGCCGGTTGTGCCTTTACTCCACGCCCCCGTGGCGGCTGTCTTGCCGCGGAGGCCTCACCGCCCCATACTACTCCCACCGTTGGCCAGGTCATCCCTCCACTCCACTCACCCACACCCCTGTTATTCTCGCAATGACGGCAAGTAGCAGCGAAGTGAACCCTCGTACTCCTCTCCGGCGTGGGCATCCACCGCTGCGTCTTCCCCGGCTCCGCATCGTCCCCTTCCTATGCCTCGCCGTCGTCCACCGCCGTGGTGCTCTCGGCGCGGCGTGGTCAATGTGGTCAACGACCGAATTCCATCGGAAGAATACTGTACGTGGAGAGGCTGACATCTGGGTCCATGGCAGCCGCAAGGAAGTGCCTCCTTATTACGTGGAAAATAATTATTCCTCCACCTGACAGCAGGGACCCACCGGACGGGCCACCAGTATTTCGCGAAAAAAACATTTGCCCCTGACTGCCGGGACCCACCCGACGGGCCACCGTATTTCAAGAAAAAAACGTTCCCCCTGCTGTCAGCTCGGACCCACCGGAAGTTCCTCCTTATTACGCACAAAAAAATGAATACCCCTGCTAGCTGGGACCCACCTTGGTGGGAGGCTGACTTGTGGGTCTACTAAGTTGACGGGGACGGAGGGCTTTGCCAACTTAGTCAATATAAACGATTCTAGCTCCAGTGACCGTACGTTGTCCATCCAACGGTCGTAGTGCTTCTTCAACCTCTGGTCTTCTTGCTCCAGCCGCCCAAAGCAGCGCCGGTCGTGCCGCATGCTCCTGCTTCCCGTGGCGGATGTGCCATGGAGGCCTCACCACCCCTACTATACCCACCGGCTGGCCAGGCCTGCGGCGGCGGCAACCCTCACACCACGGCGAACCGGTGAACCCTCGTACTCCTCTCGCGTGGGCTTCCCGCCGCGTCTTCCCGGCTCCCGTCGTCCCATTCCTAGGCCTCGCCGTCGTCCATCGCCCGGTGCTCTCGGGCGGGCGTGGTCAACGTGGTCAAGGAACGACTTCCATCGGACGTGGATCGTATGTGGAGAGGTCGACAATTTGGGTCCACGGCCGCATCAAGGAAGTGCCTCCTTATTACGCACAAAATAATTATTCCTCCACCTGATAGCGGGGACCCACCGGACGGGCCACCGTATTTCGCGAAAAAAACGTTTCCCCCCTGACTGCTGGGACCCACCAACTACACCTTCGCACGCAAGGAAGTGCGTTTGAAAAAAAAAAACGATTCGCCCCCCTGACTGCTGGGACCCACCAGTTACATCTTTGCACGCAAGGAAGTGCGTCCGGGCAAAAACAACGATTCGCCCCCCTGACTGCTGGGACCCACCAGCTACATCTTCGCACGCAAGGAAGTGCGTCCGGACAAAAAAAATGATTCGCCCCCCTGACTGCTGGGACCCACCAGCTACATCTTCGCACGCACGGAAGTGCGTTCGGGCAAAAGAAAAACAAAACGATTCGCCCCCCGACTGCTGGGACCCACCAGCTACATCTTCGCACGCAAGGAAGTGCCTGACAGTCGGGACCCACCTGGTCGAAGCGTACGTAGCGTTGTCATTCTGGTCGCGAACGTGTACGTACATACTGGTTGATGTAGAGGCGCGCACGTGTCGTAGTAGAGGCACGCACGTAGCATGTACACGTATGTACAACGGGGAGGGTGCAAGAAAGAAAATACGGCCACATACGTACATACGGGCAGGGTCTCGAACGCCTACTCGCGCATACGTACATGGCTGGGTCGGAACGGAGAAACAACATCGTCGTCGTGTTCATGGGGAGCCAACCGGCTGGGTCGGAACGGAATGTGTGGTCGTGTTCATCGGGAGGGCTTGGACGGAACATGCGATGGAACGAGGCTGGCGATACGCGACAACGGAGGAAGCGGCCTTGTGTTCGACCGCCACGTTCAAACGGGATCCTGTTGATCGGGAGGGGCCTGGCGCATCGCAAAAGGAGGAAAAGGACCTCCCTACGGTCGAAACGGGGTCCTGTTGATCGGGAGGTGTGGCGTGCCGCAAAAGCGGAGGAAAGCGGACCTCCTATGGTCGAAATGGGGTCTGTTGATCGGGAGGGGTGTGGCGTACCGCAAAACGGACGAAACGAACTTGTGTTGGAGCGCTACGATCGAAACGGGCATCCTGTTCATCGGGAGGGGTGCGGCGTACTGCAAAATGGGACTCCACAGGATACTGTTCATCTCCACCGTCGAACTCCTCCAGCCTCCATGGGCTACCGTCGACCTCCTCCAGCCTCCACGGGCTCCTGTTCATCCAGCCTCCACCGCGCACTACTCCATCGGCTACTGTTCAACCACCCCTACATGGTCACCCTGTCGTGGTTCTGAGTCTGACAGTAGAATAGGGGGGTAGGAATGCAGAGGCAAGATCTTAGCTATGGAGGAGTTGTACACGCTAGTTTTACGAGTGCATGCCCTTCTCGGAGGAAGTAACAGCCCTACGTCTCAGAGCCCGGAGGTGGTCGACTGGATTATACGCGTGTGAGCTACAGGGGGTGCGAACCCTTGTCCCAGAGGAGGGGGTGGCTTATATAGAGTGCGCCAGGACCCCAGCTCCCCTCCGTTACATAGGATTCAATGTACATAAAGGGGTGGCGTTATAGGTAGCGCCTGTATTGAAGTGCTGCAAATGGTCATTAAATATCTGAGTAAATGCCCGACCGTTGCTGCGCAGAGCGGCTTTAGGTCTTCTTATCGTCGAGTGGTTTGATGGTCGAGTGACCTGGATAAAGCGAGATCTCCTAGTGGATGGTAGGTCGAGTGGAATTCACTCGACACCTTTGCTGGATCCCTTCTTCTGATACTTGAACTCCTTTATTCTTAAGACTAGGACCTTGGGTAGGATGTATAGGTCAGGCCTATTACCCTACCCTAGGTTTGTGTCTACATCATTAGCCCCCGAATGGATCGAGGTTTGAGTGAAAAAGAAGGATGGAGTTGACCTTGCTTTTACCCTTGATTGTCTTGCCTATATCTCCGAGTGGAGGCCAGTTGTTGGAACTTGAACCGTTTGATTGCCTTGATCGATTCGGAAATTGCCGACTGGTTTATACCTCTACATCTGTCGAATGATATCTCTGACACGAAATCTTTGGCGTGATCGGTTGCAGAGGATCCCGGATTTCCTGGGATTCGAAATTTTGGTAGAAGCGTGCCAGGCGGAGCGTCCTGTGGTAAGCAGAGTAGATAAATAGGACTTTTCGATTACTGTGCCACCTTTTTCGCCATGTATCCTGTGCGCAACTGTTGGGGGGATTTGACAGGATCGCTCGGGCCCACGCGTCAGCCACTCGGAAGTAGGCCCTTAAAAGCGGCGAGGCCGAGGCGTTTGCACTGTGCGTACCCATTCTCTTCTTCTTCCTCTCGCGACTCTGCTTTGCCCAAACCCGCCACTCTCGACGCCGTCGCTCCGGCGCCATGGTGAAGGACAAAACGGCGGCGCTGGAGCGTGCGAAGAAGGCACGGGGGCGACGAAGAGCAAGAAGGTGAATCGGGGGTCTTCGTCGCGCTCGGGGTTGCCATCGGGTTGGATCCAGGGATACTGGATCCAATCTTTGCTCCGACAAGAGGACATGGATGATATGGCCGAGCTGGGGCTGACCGTCCATAAGTCCGCGCGCCTGCCGATGGGAGAAACGGAGCCACAGCCGCGGCCGGGTGAGTGTGTCCTGCTCGCCACCCACATCGACCATGGTTTTTAGCTTCCCCCGCATCCCTTCTTTCACGGTTTCCTGAATTTCTTTGGGGCCCAACTCCACCATTTCACTCCCAACACTATCACATATCTTGCTGCATTCATCTCCATGTGTGAGAATTTCCTAGGGTGCCGACCGCACTGGGGTCTTTTCAAGCACATCTTTACCATCCGATCCCACACCGTGAAAAAAGCGAACTTGAAAGATGAGAAAACCCATGTCATTCAGATGTGTGGGGGCCTAGGCATTCAGAAGAGGAAGAGGAGCTCTTTCCCTCCGATGACCCTTCCTGAGTCGGTCAGGGGCTGGCAATCGACCTGGTTCTACTGCCAGGACCTCGCGACCCCAGGCCAGTCGACTGGGCTTCCCCTTTCTCTTTCGACCGTGTTCAAACTCCATCTTCCTTGAAAGTGACTGCTGCGGAGAAGGCGGAGACAGGCATGTTAGTTGAGAGAGTGGTACAACTGATCAACCAAGGTGTCACTGGTATGGATCTGCTCGAGGTGTTCCTCAGTCGGTGGATCCAACCCCTCCAAGCTCGTGAGCATTCCATGTGGATGTACTCTGGGGCCGGCGACACTGCTCGGGTTCATCCGGAGGAGGTGGAGGCCAAAACTATAGCCGAGTGGTTGATGGGTATCACCGGGAACAAGGACAACCCAGGTGCTAGGAGAGTCGACCCTTTCAGTAGCAGCAACCCACCAGAGAAGGTCTGGTCACCATGACTGAATTTTTAAACGTATTTTCCGACTGATTGTTGTTTTGACTGACTTTAGGATAGGTCTCTTGTTTTGCAGATCTACACGGAGATGTATTCAATGCCCAATGGTGAACAAGCTCTGGAGCAAGACCAAGAGGGCGAGGACAGTGCTGAGGAGAGTGGCGAGTGGGAGTCCCCAGCAGATGATGATGAAGATGAGAGCGACGAGTAGGACGATGAGGAGGTAGCCGACTCACCACCCCGCTCTGAACGTCGATCCAAGCAGCGACATGACCCCGCGAACAGGCGTGGCAAGGCTGTGGCGTCGAGTGCTCCATCTCACAAGCGCACTCGGTCCCTGTCTCCAGATTTGACTGAGAAGGTCACCAAGCAGCCCAAAGCCAATCCTTCAAAGGCTCGGAAGACCTTGCCTAGGATCAAGATGGACGTCCCTGTTGCTTCTGGGTAAACGCTCTTCTCATATCTTTGTTGCTTTCTTGTTTTGATCGAGTGGACGATGAATTTGTGTAGCCCGACCTCAGCTGCGACATGGATATCGATAAGACTCTAGCCGACGAGGAAGCTGACGCCATCACCTCCAAAGCCAGTAAGTCAGGTCGATTCGAATTCGCCTAGTCGACTGAACGATTTGTTAGTTATCCTTATGGCTTTCTCAGTTCCTTGCAGATCCACGAGATGTTGTTGTGCTTCCGGATTCGACGAAGAGGTGCCGCTGAGAGGGAGGAGGAAGAAGGACAGGGAGCTGGGTGGGAAGGCGCCTGAGGTCCAAGTCCCTCAGCCGACTGTGATGCCTGGAGCGGTGGTCGAGCGCTCGACAGATCCGGCTCGAACCAACGTCACCTTCGCTGTTCCGCGGTCGACTGACTACCCCTCGGGATCAGCTGATCAGACCTCTGCTGCGTCGATACAACTCTCTGCTTCAGACCCGGCGGTTGCTTCGATTGCTCTGCCTCCATCACTTTTCACTGCATATCAAACTCCAGACGATCCGCCAGCTGCTGCTAAGGAAGCTCTTCTTGATTGAATCTTGTGATGGGACAGATGAAAATGGTGCATGAGGCTAGTCGGGTAGCCTTCAACGCCGGAGCTGCTCGCAAGCCAATGTCCGAGTTAGTTGACTTTCCGATCATTGTATTTCTTGTCCGATCACCCACCGGGTGTGGTTGTTTTGATTCTGTATGTCTCTTTGTGTCGATTCGAATCGGGCAGGGCAGACCACGCCGAGTGGAATCGAAAACAGTGGGGGCACGCTGAGTGCACCCACTGGGTGTAGTCCCCGAGACCATAGGTGACTGCGGGCGGTCATCGTGGTCTAAGAATGGAAACCTCTCTTTTCCTCTTTTTGCCACTCGAGCTGAATGCAGACCACGCCGAGTGGAATCCAGGCTCAGTGGGGGCACGCTGAGTGCACCCATTGGGTGTAGTCCCCGAGACCATAGGTGACTGCGGGCAGTCGACTGTGGTCTAAGAATCTTCTTTTTTACAAAATCAGTGGGGGCACGCTAAGTGCGCCCACTAGGTGTAGTCCCCGAGACTGCCATTGGATGTTTGATTCAGTGGTAGTCTTAGAGTATCTAGTATTGTGATGTCTTTTTATCTCTGTCGACTGATATGGCTTGTGACTGTAAAAATCTTGTAATCTTGGGGCTCAGCTCTCTGCAATGAACAAGCAGCAAATCAGCCTCAACCTTGATCCGAGTTGGCCAAGAAGAATCTCCAGGCGCTCGGATTTAAGTAGCTGCCATGGGAGGTAATCAATCGCCGACTGTTTATCCCACTGCTGGCACTTTTTCTTTCCATTTTTTGAACCGAGTGATTCCACTCGAGCAGATGTATGTAGTGAAAACCGCCAACTCCAAGCTCGTCTGAAGAATGTTATTTCTTTAGAGAAAATGAAGCAGGCTTTGGAGCAGAAGGACCTGGACCTAGCTGCAGATCAGAAGGAGGCGCGCGAGAAGACATCGCTTGCTGACAAGAAGCTTGCTTCAGTCGGCAAGTTAGAAGAGGAAAACTCCAAACTGAAGACTGTTGTTTCTGACGCCAATCAAGAGGTCGAGCAACTGCAGAAGGACAAGGAGAAACTGGCCGACGAACTTGGAAGTCTCAAGGTCAAGAACGGCGAGCTAGAGTCTTATCTGAGCCAACTTGCTGCGTAGCTGGTCTTGAAACTTGAAGGTACTGATTAATCTATCTTTTTTCTGTCGACTGACTATTCTAATTGTGCCGTCGACTCATCATTGCCGTCGACTCATCATTCACTCGACTTTGCAAAATTTTGCCAAGACTTTGAAGCGGAAACTGGGCGGGTCGAGACTGGTCTTGATCCCATTAACTGTCCAGTCAAGGATGATGTTGCGATGAACGTGATGCGGTTGGAGTCTTGTATGGACGGCGCAATTGCTTATCTGGCCCGTCTGAAAGCTTCAATGACTAGGGTTGATGCAGAACTTTGGCCTCAGGCGGAACTGTCTCAAGATCTCGAGTCCCTGATGAATCGACTGAATCAAATCCCTGAGCGTGTGCAAGAATGGAAGAAGTCCTCAGCTCGCTATGGTGCCGACGTTGCTCTGTCTCTTGTCCGAGTGCACTGCAAAGATGCCAAAGAAGACAAGCTGGCGGAGCTCAAGGTTGCTAACACAAACAAGCAAACTTTCCAGTCTTTCATGGATACCTTCCTTGCCGCCGCCACTCGCATTGCAGACAACATTGACCTCGATAGTTTCTGCGACCCAGCCAGCCCTTCTCCTGATGCGTGATCGAAAAAACATTAAGCTTCACCTTTATTTGCCTCGGGATGCCGAGTGATTGTGTAACCGTTGAACTTCTTCAGGCTTGACGCTCGAATACTTTTGATCCATCATCCACAACCTTAGGATTTATCCGAACTTGGTTTATTTCTGAATATGCTTGCGTTTGCCTTCGAGTGGAATTTTCTTCACTCGGAATAATCTTTGTGTTTGAGATTTCAATCGACCTGCGCTTCATCGTCCTTGTAGGTAGGGATGGAGCGAACGTTGTACTTGTGGCGTAGCTCTGAAGGAGAAGGTTGCAGTCGACCTGCACCTCGTCGTCCTTGCGGATAGGGATTGAGCGAACGTTGTACTTGTGGCGTAGCTCCAAAGGGGATGGTTGCAGTCGACCTGCACCACGTCGTCCTTGCGGATAGGGATGGATCGAACGTTGTACTTGTGGCGTAGCTCCAAAGGGGAAGGTTGCGGTTGACCAGCATCTCGTCGTCCTTGCGGATAGGGATGGAGCGAACATTGTACTTGTGGCATAGCTTCGAAGGAGAAGGTTGCAGTCAACCTGCACCTCGTCGTCCTTGCGGATAGGGTGGCTTCCATACTTAGGTGAGTACTTGACTGCAGCTAAGCCCTCGAGCGGGAGGGTGTCGCTCCACTCGGTAGGATTTTTCAAACTTAGGCGAGTACTTGACTACAGCTAAGCCCCCGAGTGGGAGGGTTGCTCTCCACTCGGTAGGATTTTTCAAACTTAGGCGAGTACTTGACTGCAGGTAAGCCCCAGTGGGAGGGTTGCTCTCCACTCGGTAGGATTTTTCAAACTTAGGCGAGTACTTGACTTCAGCTAAGCCCCCGAGTGGGAGGGTTGCTCTCCACTCGGTAGGATTTTTCAAACTTAGGCGAGTGCTTGACTGCAGCTAAGCCTCCAAGAGGGAGGGTTGGTCTCCACTCGGTAGGATTTTTCAAACTTAGGCGAGTACTTGACTGCAGCTAAGCCCCCGAGTGGGAGGGTTGCTCTCCACTCGGTAGGATTTTTCAAACTTAGGCGAGTACTTGACTGTAGCTAAGCCCCCGAGTGGGAGGGTTGCTCTCCACTCGATAGGATTTTTCAAACTTAGGCGAGTACTTGACTGCAGCTAAGCCTCTGAGTGGGAGGGTTGCTCTCCACTCGGTAGGATTTTTCAAACTTAGGCGAGTACTTGACTGCAGCTAAGCCCCCGAGTGAGAGGCTTGCTCACCACTCGGTAGGATTTTTCAAACTTAGGCGAGTACTTGACTGCAGCTAAGCCCCCGAGTGAGAGGCTTGCTCACCACTCGGTAGGATTTCCCAAACTTAGGCGAGTACTGGACTGCAGCTAAGCCTTCGAGTGGGAGGCTTGCACACCACTCGGTAGGATTTTTTGAACTTAGGCGAAATGGATTCGCAGCTAAGCCTCCGAGTGAGAGGGTTGCTCTCCACTCGGTAGGATTTTTCAAACTTAGGCGAGTACTTGACTGCAGCTAAGCCCCCGAGTGAGAGGCTTGCTCACCACTCTGTAGGATTTTTCAAACTTAGGCGAGTACTGGACTGCAGCTAAGCCTCCGAGTGGGAGGCTTGCACACCACTCGGTAGGATTTTTTGAACTTAGGCGAAACGGATTCGCAGCTAAGCCTCCGAGTGAGAGGCTTGCTCACCACTCGGTAGGATTTTTCATACTTGGGCGAAACGGATTTGCAGAGAAGTCACCCATTGGGGGATTTCAAACGGAAACAAAAGCAACAACAATCATTTAGGAAGATTATAAAGCTCTTGTCTTTAATAAATAAACTACAAAGGTATTTCTTATTACATCTCATCCGAGTGAGTACTTAAGTATAAAAGGGGCGGAGCAGCTCCGCATTCCAAGCTCGTGGCTCGTCTTTCTGATGCTCGACATTGTAAAGACGGTACGCTCCATTGTGGAGAACTCTGGTGATAATGAAGGGGCCTTCCCAAGCAGGCGCAAGCTTGTGTGGCTTCCGCTAATCCACTCGAAGAACCAAGTCTCCCTCTTGAAAGGCTCGACCCCTCACGTTTCTGGCGTGGAATCGACGCAAATCTTGCTGATAGATGGTCGACCGGATCAATGCCATCTCTCTTTCCTCTTCTAAGAGATCGACCGAATCCTGCCGGGCCTGTTCTACTTCCTCTTCACAGAAGAGCTCGACTCGGGGTGCGTTGTGGAGCAGGTCACTTGGCAGAACAGCTTTGGCTCCATAGACCAAAAAGAAAGGAGTTCGTCCGGTCGACCGATTGGGAGTTGTCCTCAGACCCCAAAGAACTGATGGAAGTTCATCGACCCAGGCGCCTGCTGCGTGTTTGCATCAGTCGGGGTTCCAGTCCTTTGAGGATTAGACCATTTGCCCTTTCTGCTTGACCATTCGACTGCGGGTGAGCGACTGAAGCATAGTCGACTCGTGTGCCTTGAGAAGCGCAGAAAGCTCTAAACGCATCAGAATCGAAGTTCGACCCGTTGTCAGTGATGATGCTGTGTGGAACTCCATATCTGAATGTAAATTCTATGATGAAGCTGACAGCGGTGCTGGATTCAAGATTCTTGATAGGTTTAGCTTTGATCCATTTGGTAAACTTGTCGACTGCTACAAGCACATGAGTAAATCCGCTCCTACCAGTTTTCAGTGGCCCAACCATATCCAATCCCCAAACATCAAAGGGCTAGACGAGGGGAATGGTCTTCAGGGCTGATGCAGGCTTGTGAGATAAGTTAGAGTAAAACTGGCAACCTTCACATTTGTCTACTATATCTTTCGCCATTTCATTTGCTCGTGGCCAATAAAACCCGGCTCGGTATGCTTTGGCCACAATGGCCCGAGAGGACGCATGGTGACCACAGGTCCCCGAGTGGATGTCGTTGAGGATCATTCGACCTTCTTCTGGTGTTATGCATTTCTGACTGACCCCAGTCACACTTTCCCTGAACAATTGTCCCCTTATCACCGTAAAGGCCTTGGATCGACGGACGATCTGTCGGGCCTCTTCTTCATCCTCTGGGAGTTCTTTCCTAAGGGTGTACGCGATGTAAGGTACTGTCCAGTCGGGAGTGATGACTAGAACCTCCATGATTAGGTCGACCACGGCTGGGACCTCGACTTCAGTCGGATCTGTGGTGCTCTTAGGTTGCGGGGGCTCTTCTATAAAAAGATCTTCTTGAATGGACGGTGTGTGAATGTGTTCCAGAAACACATTGCTGGGAATGGCTTCTATATTGGAACCTATCTTCGCCAAATCATCGGCTGCTTGATTCTTCAGTCGGGGTATATGATGGAGCTCTAACCCCTCAAACTTCTTTTCCAACTTTCTCAACGCATTGCAAGAGCTACCATGGCTGGGCTTCTGACATCCCACTCTTTCATCACTTGATTGACCACCAAATCTGAGTCACCATAGACCATGAGGCGACGGACGCCGAGTGAAATGGCCATGCACAACCCATATACGAGTGCTTCATATTCTGCTTCGTTATTGGAGGAATCAAAGTGAATCTGGAGTACATATCTGAGCTTGTCTCCTCGGGGATACTAATACCACCCCAAAGACCCGAACCATTCAGCATCTTGGAACCGTCAAAGAACATGGTCCAAAGGTTCGAAAGTGAACTTGAGTCAGCAGTTGCTGTTCGATCTACTCAGCGAGGAAATCAGCTATTGCTTGGGACTTGATAGCTTTCTTTGCCTCAAACTGAATATCTAAGGGAAGGAGTTCAATCGCCCATTTTGCCACTCGACCAGTTGCATCTCTGTTGTGCAGAATCTCTGATAATGGAGCGTCACTGACGACTGTAACAGAGTTGTCAGAGAAATAGTGTGCAACGTTCTTCGTGGTCATATAAATACCATAAACAAGCTTCTGATAGTGCGGATATCTCTGTTTCGACGGAGTCAGAACTTCAGAAACATAATAAACCGGGCGCTGAACTTTATAGGCTTTTCCCTCTTCTTCTCGCTCGACCGTAAGTAATCAGATCGATTTAATTGTCCAGTGGCTGCTATATAAAGCAATAAAGGCTCTTTGCTGATTGGGGCAGCAAGCACCAGCTGGGTGGAAAGCAGGGCTTTTAGCTCTGCAAATGCTGCATCAGCTTCGGGAGTCCACTCGAACTTATCTGACTTCTTCATCAGTCGGTAGAGAGGTAGCGCCTTCTCACCGAGTCTGGAAATGAATCGACTTAGTGCGGCCAAACAACCAATAAGCTTCTGGACATCATGCACACGCACTGGGCATTTCATTCGGAGTATGGCACCAACTTTCTCGGGGTTAGCATCGATCCTCGCTCAAACGAGAAAACCGAGTAACTTTCCTCCCGGAACTCCGAATGTGCACTTTGATGGATTAAGCTTGATATCGCATCTTCCGAGGTTGGCAAAGGTTTCAAAGAAGGTCACCAAGAGGTCGGAACCTTTGCATGACTTGACCACAATGTCATCCATGTACGCTTCCACATTCTGACTGATTTGAGTGAGTAAACATTTCTGAATCATCCGCATGAATGTGGCTCCAGCGTTCTTCAGACCGAATGGCATAGTGACATAACAGAAGCACGAATGGGGTGATGAAAGATGCTTTAATTTCATCGGGTCCAAACCGACGAATCTGATGATACCCGGAATAGGCGTCCAAAAAGGACAAACGCTCACATCCCGCAGTCGAATCGACTATCTGATCGATGCAAGGGAGAGGAAAGTGATCTTTCGGGCAGGACCGGTTGATATGCTTGAAGTCGATGCGCATGCGAAGTGACTTGTCCTTCTTAGGGACCATGACAACGTTAGCTAACCACTCGGAGTGGTAAATCTCTCGAATAAACTCAGCTGCCAGGAGCCGAACCACTTCTTCACCGAGTGCTTTTCTCTTCTGTACGGCAGACAGTCAAAGATGTTCCTTGACCGGTTTTATCTTTGGGTCGACTCGCAAACGATGCTCAACCAGTTCTCTGGGAACACCCGGCATGTCAGAAGGTTTCCATGCAAACATGTCCCAGTTCTCACGGAGGAACTGGATGACCGCTTCTTCCTATCTGGAGTCGAGAGTTGTTGAAATGTGTGTCGGAGCAGCATTGGGATCAGTCGGGTGGATATGAACCGGTTTCGTTTCACCGACGATCGAAATGCTGAATCCGTTGCAGGCTTCTTAGCTCGCAGCAAATCACTCAGATCTACATTTTTCTGATACTCCTGCAATTCCACCACTGCTATCTGCGCATCCGCGATCTTTGAGCCCTTCTGGAAGCACTCTTCTGCCTTCTTTCGATTGCCAGTGATAGTGATCACTCCCTTGGGACCAGGCATTTTCAGTTTGAGGTACACATAGCATGGTCGAGCCATAAAACGCGCATAAGCAGGCCGGCCCAGAATGGTGTGATAAGCACTCTGGAAATCCACCACTTCAAATGTCAACTTTTCTTTGCGGTAATTCTTGTAATCACCGAAAACCACGTCAAGAGCAATCTGGCTGAGTGATTCAGCCCTCTTGCTTGGAATGACTCCATGGAAACTCATATTGCTTTCACTGAGTCTGGACATCGGAATGCCCATCCCTTTCAATGTTTCTGCATACAGAATGTTCAGGCCACTGCCACCATCCATCAGAACTTTAGTCAGTCGAGTGCCCTCGTCAACTGGATCGACCACCAAAGCTTGCCTCCCAGGGGTGGCTATGTGTGTCGGGTGATCAGACTGGTCGAATGTGATGGCGATGCGAGACCATTTCAAATAATCGGGCGTTCTAGGGCGACCATATTCACTTCTCTGTTGATCACTTTCAGTCGACTCTTACTCCCAACATCAGCAAAAATCATCAGAGTGGAATTGACGTGAGGGTAACCATCATCACTCTCTTCCTTGTCCTCAACCTGGTCTGACTCTTTTTCCTTGTCTTTGGGCTGTTTATCCCGAAACTGCTGGATCAAAAGCCGACACTGCCGAGTGGTATGCTTCGGGTAAATGATTTTACCCTCTTCATCTTTCTTTGTGTGGATGTGGCATGGCAAATCCAGCACATCATTTCCATCTTGATCTTTTATCTTCTTAGGGTTCCATGGCCCCTTGGGCTTCCCTTTAGGTTTTCCTTGAGTCACGGATAAGGTTTCCCCAGGAGCAGCTGGCTCAGCTTTGCACTTCTGCTTCCGACTGGAGTTTCCCCCTCCGGTTTCATGGGCAAATGATTTGTGCTTGCCACTCCGGAGCCGATCTTCTTCTTCACCATTAGCATACTTGTTGGCAATCTCCATCATTCGACTCAGAGACATGTCGCCGGTCCGACCGAACTTCAAGTTCAACTCTCGATATTTGACGCCTTCCTTGAAGGCACAAACTGCTTGGTGATCGACACGTTCTCTCTTGTGTGATGCAAAGGTGATCCATCTCTTGATATAATCCTCAAAGTTTCATTTATCTTCTGCACACAAGATTGCAGCTCATCAACCCCGCTGGTCGTTTGCATGTCCCTTCAAACGTTCGACAAACACTCGGGCAAGATCTTCCCAAGTGTAAATGTCATTGTGTGCTAATTGATTCAGTCATGCTCTGGCCGAACCTTCTAACATCAGAGGCAGGTGTTTCATGGCCACTTCATCATTGCTGCCGCCAATCTGAATAGCCACTCGGTAATCCTCAAGCCAAGTGTCCGGCTTGGACTCGCCCGATGAACTTATCGACTCAGCCGCCAACTTTGAAGTTGGGAGGAATCACTGCGGCTGATGGCTCTCTTTGAAGCACTTTCTGGACACGAGGCACGACTCTCTGCTGCTGGTGGGTACATCTCTGTCATGACCTTCTCGGTGAGCTCTGTTCATGTCGACCAAACCTTGAACAAGAATAGATCTCGCATCAAAGCCTGGCTCCCTGGGGTCGACTAGAATCCTTCGCCCAACACTATGAGCGCGTCTGTCATCCTGCTGTCGAGGCACGTATGATCCACTCCTTGGGGGAGGTGTGGGCACTCGACGACGATCATCACGATCGAGTCGGTGATCATACTGCTCACGGTTTCTATACTGATCACGTCGGTCACCATGTCCCTCACGCCTCGGGGGCGATCTTGGGCTATGAGCCGACTGGACTGTATCTGCAACAACAGGCCTGCTATGGATCCTATTCCGTGACTGTAACATAGACGTATTCTGCTCTCCCGCTGCTCGGAGTAAAGCTCTGATCTGCATTAAACCTCTGCTGGCTTCTGACTGGGAGGGTTGAATTGACTCTGCTATTCGAGCTGCAGCTGTAAGATTTTGAATCGGAGTTCGATATACCTGAGTCGGAGGTGGAAAAAGTGGCGCCGATCGGATTCTTGAACCCTTTGCGCCAAGACGCTGCCGAGTACTCGCTGGAGATTTTCCAGTCGAGTGCACTCAGCCAGATTGGCCAGGCGCGCATCCTCCAAGGCCCGGGCCTCGGGGGTTTCTCCAACGATAGGAGTGTGAAGATCATCCATGTTCCGGTGGCGAAGCTCTTCCCTCTGCTCCGAAGAGAGGGGCTCTGGGAGGTACTCCTCATGGGCATGCGACGGATCGCCTCTGCCGTCGCCACCGTCGGTGCGAGGGAAGCCAGGAGGACTGCGAGGTCCATCGACCATCAGTACCTCCACCGCTGGATCATTCTTTGTCGCTTTTCGGATGCGGTCTCTGAGCCGGTCGGCCAGGTCGAACCGGCCGTAGAGAGATTCGTCGGGCTCGATCGCCGCGACTTGGGGGGTGGTCGTTTGGCGAGCCACTGCGTGCCTCACCCATCGTTGAAGCCTTGACCGATCGGAGCGCTTGCACCGGCGGGCGACGGGGCGGGAGGACGCCACAGGTGCCGACCGATACTGGGTCGACGGATGCCTCAGGAGGACGCCGCGGACACACGCGCGAAAGTGCGTTGCCCCGCGGACGGGGAGCGCATCGACGTCGAGTGGAGCCTCCTTAAGCCAAGCAGAGTCGTCGGCGACGAACACGAGCGCGCCGAGACAGATCTCGCGGCCCTCAGGCAAACCTCCGCCTAAAACCATGATGAAGGGGATCGGAAAGATTGCAACTTCTCAAACAAGTCGCTAAGACACCTACCCCAAGGTGGGCGCCAACTGTCGTGGTTGTGAGTCTGACAGTAGAATAGGGGGGTAGGAATGCGGAGGCAAGATCTTAGCTATGGAGGAGTTGTACACGCTAGTTTTACGAGTTCAGGCCCTTCTCGGAGGAAGTAACAGCCCTACGTCTCGGAGCCCGGAGGCGGTCGACTGGATTATACGCGTGTGAGTTACAGGGGGTGTGAACCCTTGTCCCAGAGGAGGGGGGTGGCTTATATAGAGTGCGCCAGGACCCCAGCTCCCCTTAGTTACATAGGATTCAATGTACATAAAGGGGTGGCGTTACAGGTAACGTCTGTATTGAAGTGCTGCAAATGGTCATTAAATATCTGAGTAAATGCCCGACCGTTGCTGCGCGGAGCGGCTTTAGGTCTTCTTATCGTCGAGTGTTTTGATGGTCGAGTGACCTGGATAAAGCGAGATCTCCGAGTGGATGGTAGGTCGAGTGGAATTCACTCGACACCTTTGCTGGATCCCTTCTTCTGATACTTGAACTCCTTTGTTCTTAAGACTAGGACCTTGGGTAGGATGTATAGGTCAGGCCTATTACCCTACCCTAGGTTTGTGTCTACATCACACCCCTCCACCGTCTACTGTTCATCCAGCCCTCCACACCACGGGGTCCTGTTCAACCACCCCTCCACGGGCACCCCTCCACCGTCTACTGTTCATCCAGCCCTCCACACCACGGGGTCATGTTCATCCAGAGGCAACGCCACCGCCCACTATTCCAAACCCCCCGCCCCCCGCAACTCTCACTATTCATCCAGACGATCGGCTTCAGTTAGTAGCAGTAGCAAAGGAATCGCTCGACCGGGTTCAGTTAACAGCCATCGATCGATCGCTCGGGTTCAGTAACGCATAGCTTGCAGTGCAATCGCTTGGGTTCAGTTAGATCCCAACGCCTCGCTCGGGTTCAGTTAGTGCCAACGCCTCGCACACACGTGCGTACGTGTACGAGAGAAACGCGCATCGCTTGGCCCCCAACCTCCCATCGTAACCAGGAACTCCCCAAAATTTTCCTCCCCCTCGCTTCTACCATGGTTTTTTCCGTCATGGACGGCCAAAAGAATGTCATGCAGCTACGTCTCCGGCCCGCCCAGGACGAGAAGCCGATTTTCTGTCATGATTTTTTTGTCATAGAAGCAGGAGCCCGCCACATCTATGATGTTACCGGGTTCTGTCACAATTATCGTCATAGAAGTGTCATATGTATGACAGAAAAAATTTCGTTCGGCCCAAAATGTCACGGATGTGTCTTTTTTTTGTAGTGATGGTGATATCTTGACCATGTGTGATAGTGGGCAGACACGTACACGTACATCTGAGAATGGGGGCCCACGTTTCGGGCTTCCGATGCGTGGCATATGGTTGATCCGAAAGAACTGTTTGCGATGAGCCAGAACAACAGAAACATGCTTTGTAGGCCCAGAACCATCAATAAATTTTGACCTTGCTTCTTGTTACATTGCAGATTAAAACTCAATAAGTAATTGCAAATCTGTTCACACCTATCAAACTAATACGTGTTCACATTTAGCACCAGGCTATAAAAATTACCCTCTCGAAAATTACTTCACAGTTCCTCTCCTCATCACCCACAAAACTAGTCTTTCCTGTCAAGTCGTTCCGCCATGACCTGTAGGAGGAGTTTCGGGTGGACATATAACTAGGAAGCAAAGACCAAGGCCGCGGAAGCACTAGAGAACTCCTGCCGTGAAGTGGCAGCCGCAGCAGAGATGTCCCGGCGCACTGCGGAGCCCTCGAACTGGCTCTCACGAGCACGCGAGGGCTCTCACAAGCGCACTCGCCACGTCGGTGATCGCGACGAGCTGGCGCCGCTGAAGTCCTTGGTCGGCGACGACGACATTCTCGCTGGCCTCATTAAGTAGCAGGAGCTGGTCGATGGCTTGATGAAGCTGCTCGAGATCAGCGATGCCTCGGTTAACAAGGCGACCAGCCTCATCGAGCAACTCATGGGTGACAATGAGAAGCTCCTCAAGGCGTTCGCCGAGAAGGAGGAGAAGGCCGAAGGCTGGAAGATGCTTCATTAGCAGAGCAGTGCCTCAGGGATGACGCTGACAGCGATCGTCGAGGAACTAATGGGTGACTTGAGGAAGCTCCGGATCGAGCGTGAGCAGGAGGTGAAGGAATCCGTGGCTTCTTTCAAGAAAAGTCATGAGGAATTGAAGAAAGAGCTGAAGGATGTCATCGCCCGGCAATCCATCGGGCGAAAGGCTGCATGATAGCGAATTCTGATCGTTGTCTGCGATTTCCATCTTCTCTTGCCCCCGTGTCTTCCGGGCTTTGCCGCATGTGGCATTTTAAATTATCCAGAATATGTAAGATAATTATTATCCGCGCTATTGTAAATTTGTCGTTGTATTATCTGTTGCCATTTTATTTTTGTTGTATTATCCGTTGCCCTACGTGGCAATTTAAATTAGGTCGGAATACGAGTTGAAAACACGAACAAAGCAAATGCTGCCATGGGATCACAAGCAAACACCCTCCGTCCAGGTGCTTTAATTAACCACGTGTTAAACAGCGGCTCGGCCGCCAGTAATGAAGAAGTTGTGAGCGAGGCGGGCGGCTGGTGGAAGGAGGTCAAAGAGCTCGCTTCCCAGTGAGCATGGGCGGCCTTGCTGCTCACACGTGTCCCGTCGAGCCTGTGTGGTGGATAGGATGCACGCGTCCCGTCGAGCCTCAAGGCGGGCGGACTGCCGTGACGCGTGCCCTGCCGAGCTCGCACGGCGGACTTCGTGTTTCGTCCCGTCTAACCAAACAGCTGCACGCACACCGCCGAGTATGGTTAATTTTTGGTAGAGGTAGTGGCCGCACCTAAATGCTTACGGGGGCACACGATTCATATAATACAACCGTTTGCGATATTAACGTGTCAACTATTTGTTTCAACAGGACTTCGTTGGCTATTAATGTGTGCACCTTGTCTCAAACTGGACGATTTTTTTTACCACGACATATATGTGCCGTGTCATGAAACCATGCCAATCTTTTCGGTGTGAGTTTTTAACCGAAATTCTCAATGTTTCAGGACGACGAGAAGTTTGTAATTCATTCACATTCCTTAAAGAGACCTAATAAACATGCACCAAATTGACACATCTACGATTTCCCACCCATTTTGCTTCACTGGAGCATGTGCTTGTAGTTCAAATTTGAATTATGGACTACATTAAATGCCTAGAAAACTTAATTAATATATACAATGGCCAAACGACCCTGAACCGTTTCAAATTTCAGCACGGCACTCCTGTTATAAAAAAGTCAAACAAACCCTAAATAATTTCAAAGTTCAACGTGAATCTCCCGTTGTTCCGTGTTGCGTGTAGAAGAAAATAAAAGGCTAGAAGAGGGAGCGATTATCGTTTCACCCACAAGGGCACACGTTTCCCTATCGAAACCACGAGGGTTCTTGCGACATGCTCCGGTTTCTAAGAGGTTTGTAATAAAGCTTGGCCCAAATTGGCAATGTTTTTACCATGATATATATTTGCATAACATGATACCATGCTGATGTCTACTACACAACCTTCTTCTTGTAGATGTTGTTGGGCCTCCAAGTACAGAGGTTTGTAGGACAGTAGCAAATTTCCCTCAAGTGGATGACCTAAGGTTTATCAATCCGTGGGAGGCGTAGGATGAAGATGGTCTCTCTCAAGCAACCCTGCAACAAAATAACAAAGAGTCTCTTGTTTCCCAACACACCCCATACAATGGTAAATTGTATAGGTGCACTATTTCGGCGAAGAGATGGTGATACAAGTGCAATATGGATGGTAGATATAGGTTTTTGTAATCTGAAAATATAAAAACAGCAAGGTAACAAGTAATAAAAGTGAGCATAGACGGCATTGCAATGCTAGGAAACAAGGACTAGGGTTCATACATTCACTAGTGCAAGTTCTCTCAACAATAATAACATAATTGGATGATATAACTATCCCTCAACATGCAATAAAGAGTCACTCCAAAGTCACTAATAGCGGAGAACAAACGAAGAGATTATTGTAGGGTACGAAGGCACCTGAAAGTTATCCTTTCTGATCGATCTATTCAAGAGTCCGTAGTAAAATAACACGAAGCTATTCTTTCCGTTCGATCTATCCTAGAGTTCGTACTAGAATAACACCTTAAGACACAAGTCAACCAAAACCCTAATGTCACCTAGATACTCCAATGTCACCTCAAGTATCCGTGGGTATAATTATACGATATGCATCACACACTCTCAGATTCATCTATTCAACCAACACAAAGAACTTCCAAGAATGCCCCAAAGTTTCTACTGGAGAGTCAAGACGAAAACGTGTGCCAGCCCCTATGCATAAGTTCACAAGGTCACTGAACCCGCAAGTTGATCACCAAAACATACATCAAGTAGATCACGTGAATATCCCATTGTCACCACAGATAAGCACATGCAAGACATACATCAAGTGTTCTCAAATCCTTAAAGACTCAATCCAATAAGATAACTTCAAAGGGAAAACTCAATCCATTACAAGAGAGTAGAGGGGGAGAAACATCATAAGATCCAACTATAATAGCAAAGCTCACGATACATCAAGATCATGCCGAATCAAGTGTTGGAAATATGCCCTAGAGGAAATAATAAAAGGATTATTATTATATTTCCTTGTTCGTGATAATTGTCTTTTATTCATGCTATAATTATATTATCCGGAAATCGTAATACACGTGTGAATACTTAGACCGCAACATGTCCCTAGTGAGCCTCTAGTTGACTAGCTCGTTGATCAACAGATAGTCATGGTTTCACGACTATGGACATTGGATGTCGTTGATAACGGGATCACATCATTAGGAGAATGATGTGATGGACAAGACCCAATCCTAAGCATAGCACAAGATCGTGTAGTTCGTTTTGCTAGAGCTTTTCCAATGTCAAGTATCTTTTCCTTAGACCATGAGATCATGTAACTCCCGGATACCGTAGGAGTGCTTTGGTGTACCAAAGCGTTTACAACGTGAATCGGGTGACTATAAAGGGGCACTATGGTATCTCCGAAAGTGTCTGTTGGGTTGACACGGATCGAGACTGGATTTGTCACCCGTGTTACGGAGAGGTATCACTGGGCCCACTCGGTAGTGCATCATCATAATGAGCTCAAAGTGACCAAGTGTCCGGTCACGGGATCATGCATTACTGATGCAGTAAAGTAACTTGCCGATGCGAGATTGAACGAGGTATTGGGATACCGACGATCGAATCTCGTGCAAGTAACATACCGTCCCGACAAAGGGAATAGTATACGGGGTTGCTTGAATCCTCGACATCGTGGGTTCATCCGATGAGATCATCGAGAAGTATGTGGAGCCAACATGGGTATCCAGATCCCGCTGTTGGTTATTGACCGGAGAGTCGTCTCGGTCATGTCTGCATGTCTCCCAAACCCGTAGGGTCTACACACTTAAGGTTCGGTGACGCTAGGGTTATTAGGAAGACTTGTATGTGATTACCGAATGTTGTTCGGAGTCCCGGATGAGATCCCGGACGCCACTAGGAGTTCCGGAATGGTCCGGAGGTGAAGATTTATATATGGGAAGTTGTCATATGGACACCGGAATGTTTCGGGGGCATATCGGTGTGTACGGGGCCACCGGAGAGGTTCCGGGTCCACCGGGAGGGCCACCCCTCTCGGGAGGGCCTCATGGGCCGCAAGGGGCAGGAACCAGCCTCGGAGGGCTGGGCGCCCCTTGGGCCCATGCACCTAGGGGTTGGGGGAACCCTAGTGGGCGCCCTTTGCTTGGGTGGCAAGCCCCTCCTCGGCTGCTGCCCCCCCTCTAGATCTCATCTAGAGGGGCCGCCCTGCCCCTTCCCTATAAATAGAGGGGTGAGGGAGGCTGCAACACACATCCAAGGCGCAGCCCTCCCTCCCAACACCTCTCCTCCTCCGCTGAGTGCTTGGCGAAGCCTGCCGAGTATCGCCTCTCCACCATCATCACGCCGTCGTCTGCTGCTGGAGCCTTCTTCCTCAACCTCTCCTTTCCCCTTGCTGGATCAAGAAGGAGGAGACATCGTCCGTTCCGTACGTGTGTTGAACGCGGAGGTGCTGTCCGTTCGGCACTTGGTCATCGGTGATTTGAATCATGGCGAGTACGACTCCATCATCAGCGTTCCCTTGAACGCTTCCGCACGCGATCTACAAGTGGTATGTAGATGCAATCTCTCTCCCATGACTTGTTGCTTAGATGAACTCATAGATGGATCTTGGTGAAATCGTAGGAAATTTTTAAATTTTCTGCAACGTTCCCCAACAGTGGCATCATGAGCTAGGTCTATGCGTAGTTCTCTATTGCACGAGTAGAACACAATTTTGTTGTGGGCGTAGATCTTGTCAACTTTCTTGCCGCTACTAGTCTTTTCTTGCTTCAGCGGTATTGTGGGATGAAGCGGCCCGGACCGACCTTACATGTACGCTTACGTGAGACAGGTTCCACCGACTGACATGCACTAGTTGCATAAGGTGGCTAGCGGGTGGTCTGTCTCTCCTACTTTAGTTGGAGCGGATTAGATGAAAAGGGTCCTTATGAAGGGTAAATAGAAGTTGACAAAATCACGTTGTGGTTATTCGTAGGTAAGAAAACGTTCTTGCTAGAACCCAATTGCAACCACGTAAAGATGCAACAACAATTAGAGGACGTCTAACTTGTTTTTGCAGCAATTGTCATGTGATGTGATATGGCGAAGTTGTGATGAATGATGAATGATATATTGTGATGTATGAGATCATGTTCTTGTAATAGGAATCACAACTTGCATGTCGATGAGTATGACAACCGGCAGGAGCCATAGGAGTTGTCTTTATTTTTGTATGACCTGCGTGTCATTGAAGAACGCCATGTAAATTACTTTACTTTATTGCTAAGCGTTAGCCATAGAAGTAGAAGTAGTCGTTGGCGTGACAACTTCATGAAGACACGATGATGGAGATCATGATGATGGAGATCATGGTGTCATGCGGTGACAAGATGATCATGGAGCCCCGAAGATGGAGATCGAAGGAGCTATATGATATTGGCCATATCATGTCACTACTTTATATAATTGCATGTGATGTTTATTATGTTTATGCATCTTGTTTACTTAGAATGACGGTAGTAAATAAGATGATCCCTTAGAATAATTTCAAGAAAGTGTTCCCCCTAACTGTGCACTGTTGCTAAAGTTCGTCGTTTCGAAGCACCACGTGATGATCGGGTGCGATAGATCCTTACGTTCACATACAACGGGTGTAAGACAGTTTTACACATGCATAAACACTTAGGGTTAACTTGACGAGCCTAGCATGTACAGACATGGCCTCGGAACACAAGAGACCGAAAGGTCGAACATGAGTCGTATGGAAGATACGATCAACATGGAGATGTGCACCGATGATGACTAGTCCGTCTCACGTGATGATCGGACACGGCCTAGTCGACTCGGATCGTGTAACACTTAGATGACTAGAGGGATGTCAATCTGAGTGGGAGTTCATTAAATATTTGATTAGATGAACTTAATTATCATGAACTTAGTCTAAAGTCTTTGCAAAAATATGTCTTGTAGATCAAATGGCCAACGCTCATGTCAACATGAAGTTCAACGCGTTCCTAGAGAAAACTAAGCTGAAAGATGATGGCAGCAACTATTCGGACTGGGTCCGGAACCTGAGAATCATCCTCATAGCAGCCAAGAAACAATATGTCCTAGAAGCACCGCTAGGTGAAGCACCCATCGAGAGAACCAAGACATTATGAATGCTTGGCAGTCTCGTCTTGATGATTACTCCCTCGTTCGGTGCGGCATGCTTTACTGACTTAGAACCGGGGCTCCAAAAGCGTTTTGAGCAACACGGAGCATATGAGATGTTCGAGGAGCTGAAAATGGTTTTCCAAGCTCATGCCCGGGTCGAGAGATATGAAGCATCCGAAAAGTTCTATAGTTGTAAGATGGAGGAAAACAGTTCTGTCAGTGAGCACATACTCAAAATGTGCAGGTTGCACAACCGTCTTTGTCGGTGGAGATCAACCTCCGGACGAGGCGGTCATTGTGACAGAATCCTTGATCGCTCCCACCAAGCTACAAGAGCTTTGTGATGAACTACAATATGCGGGGGATGGTGAAGACCATTCCTGAAGTATTCTCACGTCAAGTCAGCAGAGGTTGAAATCAAGAAAGAACATCAAGTGTTGATGGTCAATAAAACCACTAAGTTCAAAAAGGGCAAGGGTTAGAAGAACTTCAAGAAGGACGGCAAGGATGTTGCCGCGCCCGGTAAGCAAGTTGCCGGGAAGAAGTCAAAGAATGGACCCAAGCCTGAGACAGAGTGCTTTTATTGCAAAGGGAAGGGCCACTGGAAGCGGAACTACCCCAAATACTTAGCGGACAAGAAGGCCGGCAACACTAAAGGTATATTTGATATACATGTAATTGATGTGTACCTTACCAGTACTCGATAACTCCTGGGTATTTGATACCGGTGCCGTTGCTCATATTTGTAACTCACAGCAGGAGCTGCGGAATAAACAGAGACTGGCGAAGGACGAGGTGACGATGCGCGTCGGGAATGGTTCCAAGGTCGATGTGATCGCCGTCGGCACGCTACCTCTACATTTACCTACGGGATTAGTTTTAAACCTCAATAATTGTTATTTAGTGCCAAGTTTGAGCATGAACATTGTATCAGGATCTCGTTTAATATGAGATGGCTACTCATTTAAATCCGAGAATAATGGTTGTTCTATTTATATGAGAGATATGTTTTATGGTCATGCTCCGATGGTCAATGGTTTATTCTTAATGAATCTCGAACGTAATATTACACATATTCATAGTGTGAATACCAAAAGATGTAAAGTTGATAACGATAGTCCCACATACTTGTGGCACTGCCGCCTTGGTCACATTGGTGTCAAGCGCATGAAGAAGCTCCATTCTGATGGACTTTTAGAGTCTCTCGATTATCGATCATTTGACACATGCGAACCATGCCTCATGGAAAAAATGACCAAGACTTCGTTCTCCGGAACAATGGAGCGAGCAACCAACTTATTGGAAATCATACATACTGATGTGTGTGGTCCAATGAGCGTTGAGGCTCGCGGAGGATATCGTTATGTTCTCACTCTCACTGATGACTTGAGTAGATATGGGTATGTCTACTTGATGAAACACAAGTCTGAGACCTTTGAAAAGTTCAAGGAATTTCAGAATGAGGTAGAGAATCAAGGTGACCGAAAGATAAAATTCTTACGATCGGATCGTGGAGGAGAATATTTAAGTCACGAATTTGGTACACACTTAAGAAAATGTGGAATCGTTTCACAACTCACGCCGCCTGGAACACCTCAACATAACGGTGTGTCTGAACGTCGTAATCGCACTCTATTGGATATGGTGCGATCTATGATGTCTCTTACCGATTTACCGCTATCATTTTGGGGATACGCTCTAGAGACAGCTACATTCACTTTAAACAGGGCACCGTCTAAATCCGTTGAGACGACACCGTATGTATTATGGTTTGGGAAGAAACCTAAGCTGTCGTTTCTAAAAGTTTGGGGATGTGATGCTTATGTCAAGAAGCTACAACCTGAAAAGCTCGAACCCAAGTCGGAAAAATGCGTCTTCATAGGATACCCTAAGGAAACCATTGGGTACACCTTCTACCTTAGATCCGAAGGCAAGATCTTTGTTGCCAAGAACGGATCCTTTACGGAAAAGAGTTTCTCTCGAAAGGAGTAAGTGGGAGGAAAGTAGAACTTCGATGAAGTACTACCTCTTGAACCGGAAAGTAGTGCAGCTCAGAAAATGTTCTGTGGTGCCTACACCTCTTGGAGAGGAAATAAATGATGATGATCAAGGTACTTCGGATCAAGTTGCTCTTGAACTTCGTAGGTCCATAAGGACACGTTCCACACCGAGTGGTATGGCAACCCTGTCACCGGAAATCATGTTGTTAGACAACGGTGAACCTTGAACTATGAAGAAGCGATGGCGGGCCCAGATTCCAACAAATGGCTTGACGCCATGCAATCGGAGATAGGATCCATGTATGAAAACAAAGTATGGACTTTGACGGACTTGCCGATGATCGTGAGCGATAGAAAACAAATGGATCTTTAAGAAGAAGACGGACGCGGATGGTAATGTCACCATCTATAAAGCTCGACTTGTCGCTAAGGGTTATCGGCAAGTTCAAGGGATTGACTACGATGAGACTTTCTCTCCGTGGCGAAGCTTAAGTCCGTCCGAATCATGTTAGCAATTGCCGCATACTATGATTATGAGATATGATGATGGACGTCAAAACGGCATTCCTTAACGGTTATCTTAAGGAAGAGCTATATATGATGCAGCCGGAAGGTTTTGTCGATCCTAAGAATGCTAACAAAGTATGCAAGCTCCAAATGATCCATTTATGGGCTGGTGCAAGCATCTCGGAGTTGGAACATTCGCTTTGATGAGATGATCAAAGCGTTTGGGTTTATGAGACTTATGGAGAAGCCTGCGTTTACAAAGAAAGTGAGTGGGAGCTCTGTAGCATTTCTCATATTATATGTAGATGACATACTTTTGATGGGAAATGATATAGAACTCTTGGACAACATTAAGGCCTACTTGAATAAAAGTTTTTCAATGAAGGACCTTGGAGAAGCTGCTTACATATTAGGCATCAAGATCTATAGGGATAGATCGAGACGCCTCATAGGTCTTTCACAAAGCACATACCTTGATAAGATTTTGAAGAAGTTCAAAATGGATCAGTCCAAGAAAGGGTTCTTGCCTATGCTGCAAGGTGTGAGATTGAGCTCGGCTCAATGCCCGACCACGGCAAAAGATAAAGAAGAGATGAGTGTCATCCCCTATGCCTCAGCCATAGGATCTATTATGTATGCCATGATGTGTACCAGACCTGATGTAAACCTTGCCGTAAGTTTGGTAGGAAGGTACCAAAGTAATCCCGGCAAGGACCACCTGGACAGCGGTCAAGAATATCCTGAAGTACACGAAAGGACGAAGGACATGTTTCTCGTTTATGGAGGTGACGAAGAGCTCGTAAATGGCAGTTCACGTGACGCTTAGCTTCGACACAGATCTGGATGACTCTAAGTCACAAACCGGATACGTGTATATGTTGAGTGGTGGAGCGATGGTGGTGCAATTTGCAAGCGGAAGCGTCGTGGCGGGATCTACATGTGAAGCGGAGTACATGGCAGCCTCGGAGGCAGCGCATGAAGCAATATAGGTGAAGGAGTTCATCACCGACCTAGGAGTCATACCCAATGCGTCGGGGCCGATCAAACTCTTACGTGACAACACTGGAGCTATTGCCCTTGCCAAGGAGCCGGGTTTCACAAGAAGACCAGGCACATCAGCGTTGTTTCAACTCCATTCGTGAAAATGTTCAAGATGGAGACATAGAAATTTGCAAAGTACATACGGATCTGAATGTCGCAGATCATTGACTAAACCTCTTCCATGAGCAAAACATGATCAACACCGAACTCTATGGGTGTTCGATTCATCACAATGTAACTAGATTATTGACTCTAGTGCAAGTGGGAAGCTGTTGGAAATATGCCCTAGAGGCAATAATAAAAGGATTATTATTATATTTCCTTGTTCGTGATAATTGTCTTTTATTCATGCTATAATTGTATTATCCGGAAATCGTAATACACGTGTGAATACTTAGACCACAACATGTCCCTAGTGAGCCTCTAGTTGACTAGCTCGTTGATCAACAGATAGTCATGGTTTACTGACTATGGACATTGGATGTCGTTGATAACGGGATCACATCATTAGGAGAATGATGTGATGGACAAGACCCAATCCTAAGCATAGCACAAGATCGTGTAGTTCGTTTTGCTAGAGCTTTTCCAATGTCAAGTATCTTTTCCTTAGACCATGAGATCGTGTAACTCCCGGATACCGTAGGAGTGCTTTGGGTGTACCAAAGCGTCACAACGAGCTGGGTGACTATAAAGGGCACTACAGGTATCTCCGAAAGTGTACATTGGGTTGACACAGATCGAGGCTGGGATTTGTCACTCCGTGTTACGGAGAGGTATCACTTGGGCCCACTCGGTAGTGCATCATCATAATGAGCTCAAAGTGACCAAGTGTCCGGTCACGGGATCATGCATTACTGATGCGAGTAAAGTGACTTGCGGTAATGAGATTGAGCGAGGTATTGGGATACCGACGATCGAATCTCGGGCAAGTACCATCCCGTCTGACAAAGGGAATAGTATACGGGGTTGCTTGAATCCTCGACATTGTGGTTCATCTGATGAGATCATCGAGGAGTATGTGGGAGCCAACATGGGTATCCAGATCCCGCTGTTGGTTATTGACCAGAGAGTCGTCTCGGTCATGTCTGCATGTCTCCCAAACCCTTAGGGTCTACACACTTAAGGTTCGGTGACGCTAGGGTTATTAGGAAGACTTGTATGTGATTAACGAATGTTGTTCGGAGTCCCGGATGAGATCCCGGGGCGTCACTAGGAGTTCGGAATGGTCCGGAGGTGAAGATTTATATATGAGAAGTTGTCATACGGACACGGAAAGTTTCGGGGGCATATCGGTATTGTACCGGGGCCACCGGAGATGTTCCGGGGGTCCACCAGGAGGGGCCACCCCTCTCGGAGGGCCTCATGGGCCGCAAGGGGCAGGGAACCAGCCCCTGGAGGGCTGGGCGCCCCCCCATTGGGCCCATGCGCCTAGGGTTGGGGGGAGAACCCTAGTGGGGGCGCCCCCTTTGCTTGGGGGGCAAGCCCCCCTCCCTGGCCGCCCCCCCCTCTAGATCTCATCTAGAGGGGCCCGGCCCCCTTGCCCCTTCCCCTAAAAATAGATGGGTGAGGGGAGGGCTGCAACACACATCCAAGGCGCAGCCCTCCCTCCCAACACCTCTCCTCCTCCGTTGAGTGCTTGGCGGCCGTGTGAGATCTTGCCTCTCCACCATCATCACGCCGTCGTCTGCTGCTGGAGCCTTCTTCCTCAACCTCTCCTTCCCCTTGCTGGATCAAGAAGGAGGAAAGCGTCGTCCGTTCGTGCGTGTGTTGAATGCGGAGGTGCTGTCCGTTCGGCACTTGGTCATCGGTGATTTGAATCACGGCGAGTACGACTCCATCATCACCGTTCCCTTGAACGCTTCCGCACGCGATCTACAAGTGGTATGTAGATGCAATCTCTCTCCCGTGAATCGTTGCTTAGATGAACTCATAGATGGATCTTGGTGAAACCATAGGAATTTTTTAATTTTCTGCAACGTTCCCCAACATCAAGAACACGAGAGAGAGAGAGATCAAACACATAGCTACTGGTACATACCCTCAGCCCCGAGGGTGAACTACTCCCTCCTCATCATGGAGAGCGCCGGGATGATGAAGATGGCCACCGGTGATGGATCCCCCCTCCGGCAGGGTGCCGGAACAGGGTCCCGATTGGTTTTTGTTGGCTACAGAGGCTTGCGGCGGAGGAACTCCCGATCTAGGTTATTTTCTGGAGGTTTCTGTATTTATAGGAATTTTTGGCGTAGGTCTCATGTCAGGGGGGGGGTCTCCGAGTCGTCCACAAGATAGGTGGAAGCGCCCAGGGGGGTAGGGCGCACCCCCCACCCTCGTGGACGGACCGGGACTCTTCTGGCCCAACTCTTTACTTCGTGGGCTTCTTTTGGTCCATAAAAAATCATCAAAAATTGGCACGTCAATTGGACTCCGTTTGGTATTCCTTTTCTGTAAAACTCAAAAACAAGGAAAAAACATAAACTGGCACTGGGCTCTATGTTAATAGGTTAGTCCCAAAAATCATATAAAATAGCATATAAATGCATATAAAACATCCTAGATGGATAATAGAATAGCATGGAACAATCAAAAATATAGATACGTTGGAGACGTATCAGCATCCCCAAGCTTAATTCCTGCTCGTCCTCGAGTAGGTAAATGATAAAAACAGAATTTTTGATGTGGAATGCTACCTAACATAATTTTCAATGTAATTTTATTTATTGTGGCATGAATGTTCAGATCTGAAGGATTCAAGACAAAAGTTTAATATTGACATAAAAATAATAATACTTCAAGCATACCAAGCAAGCAATTATGTCTTATCAAAATAACATAGCCAAAGAAAGCTCATCCCTACAAAATCATATAGTTTAGCTATGCTTCATTTTCGTCACACAAAATGCTCTCATCATGCACAACCCCTATGAAAAGCCAAGCAATTGTTTCATACTTTAGTATTCTCAAACTTTTTTCAACTTTCACGCAATACATGAGCGCGAGCCATGGACATAGCACTATGGGTGGAATAAAATATGATGATGGAGGTTGCGTGGAGAAGACAAAAAAGGAGAAAGTCTCACATTGACGCGGCTAATCAACAGGCTATGGAGATGCCCATAAATTGATATCAATGCGAGGAGTACGGATTGCCATGCAACAGATGCACTAGAGCTATAAATGTATGAAAGCTCAAAAAAAAAAGAAACTAAGTGGGTGTGCATCCAACTTGCTTGCTCACGAAGACCTAGGGCATTTGAGGAAGCCCATTGTTGGAATATACAAGCCAAGTTCTATAATGAAAAATTCCCACTAGTATATGAAAGAAAAACATAAGATACTCTCTATCATGAAGATCATGGTGCTACTTTGAAGCACAAGTGTGGATAAATGATAGTAGCATTGCCCCTTTTTTTGGCCTCCCTTTTTTTGCCTTTTTTTTATTTGGCCTTTCTTTTTTTATTTGGCCTTTCTCCTTTTCCCCCCTTTTTTCGGGACAATGCTCTAATAATGATGATCATCACACTTCTATTTATTTACAACTCAATGATTACAACTCGATACTAGAACAAAATATGACTCTACATGAGTGCCTCCGGTGGTGTATTGGGATGGGAAATGAATCAAGAGTGACATATGAAAAATTATGCATGGTGGCCTTGCCAAAAATACAATGTCAACTACGTGATCTTGCAAGGCAATATGACAATGATGAAGCGTGTTATAATAAACAAAACGGTGGAAAGTTGCATGGCAATATATCTCGGAATGGCTATGGAAATGCCATAATAGGTAGGTATGGTGGCTGTTTTGAGGAAGATATAAGGGGGTTTATGTGTGATAGAGCGTACCATATCATGGGGTTTGGATGTACCGGCAAAGCTTGCGCCAACTCTCAAGGTGAGAAAGGGCAATGCACGGTACCGAAGAGGCTAGCAACGATGGAAGCGTGAGAGTGCGTATAATCCATGGACTCAACCTTAGTCATAAAGAACTCACATACTTATTGCAAAATTCTACAAGTCATCAAAACCAAGCACTATGTGCATGCTCCTAGGGGGATAGATTGGTAGGAAAATACCATCGCTCGTCCCCGATCACCACTCATAAGGAAGGCAATCAAAGAACACCTCATGCTTCAAATTTGTTACACAACGGTTACTGTCGTGGTTTTGTCACGGCAGATGTCCTCATGAAAGGACTTAGTCGTGGAGCCATCGCAACGGGTTAGCTTAAAGGGGTTAAAGCGAACAAGGGACGCAAGAGAGTTTTATACTAGTTCGGCCCCTTACGATGAAGGTAAAAGCCTACGTCTAGTTGTGATGGAATTGAAGGGGTTTTGATGACCAGGGAGCGAATACGCTTTGCCTGAGTCTCGGGTTGTTATCTGTTCTCCTTGAACCGCCACCGGGTCGTCCCCTTATATACATGGGTTGACACCCGTCGGTTTATTGAATCCCTAGGACGGCTCATAAACATGTCCGGCTCGGTCTCTGCTCTTTCTATCTTACAACACAAGTTTACATATGAATATCGGTTTATGTCTACAGGCCTTAAACCGGTTCTGGGCCTTGAGCCTTATTAAAGCGTCACCATCTGTCTTCATGGGCTTCAGATATAATGAACCACTAAGGGGGGTAACCCGGCCTCTCTTGGCCGGTTTACGCCCAGTGGTAATATCCCAAACATTAGGCCCCAGACTGATTTGAACTGGTTCATGTTAGTCCTGAATACTTAAGAAAATTTCTTCTTCAATATCTTCACACAATCTGTAAACCGCCATGATGTCATCTTCCAGGACCATGGTAAACCGCCATGACATCGTCTATTATTTTAAACTGTATATACCCATGTTCATTAATGGGCCTCCGACGATCGAGGCGACAAAGGCTGTCACACCCCATTTTTTGGGCTCCTCGATTCTAGCGCCTGACTTTTGTCCATTCCTCTTATAAATAGGGCCGAGGGGTCACTTTCACTTTTCCCCCTCGTGCCTCTTCGCGTCGTCGTCTTCCTCACGTTACTCGACCTCTAGAGCTCCGCCGCCACCATCGACCATCGCCTCTGCCTCAACTCCGGCCGCTGCATCACCCTGAACGTACCAGAGACTCGCGGTGCTTCTCCGCTCTTCCATCAGCGTCAGTAAGCTCTCTGTTCTTCTGCTATAGATCTGTTTCTAGGGTTTCAATGTTCTTCGGTGTTCTTCATTGTTCGTCAGTGTGTAATAGCTCTTTGATTCAAACCTTGACATTCATCCTGTACATCGATAGCCGTAGCCCTTCTTTTCCATCTAATGCATCTTGTTTAAGTAGAAGATCCCATCTGAACCTTCATCGACTGCTTCGGTACCAATATTTAGGTCTGAATATATTTCCATTTTCTGATATGCGGTAGATCCAAAATTATGATGCCAACTTGTGAAATCTGTTTTTCCTTCACTTATACATCTGTAGACATGTATCTTCAATGCCAGATTAGGCGGTTTAACTTGTTAGAATTCAGACGACCCGGTAGATACCATTAGTCCCCTTGTTGAACCGCCAATGTACTTCACCATTATGTTGTCTCCATTAGTAAACTCCGGTTTATGAACAACCAACTCTGGTTTAATAATCTACCTGCACCCTTATATCGATGCATAATTGTCCACTGTAAATCTTAAACCGGCATTAACAATGTTTCAGATTTTCCTTGCCATGGCCAAGCAAGTCTATGAATGCAATTGGGTTCCTTCTCGAGTGACTGAAGAACAATTAAACAACTGCGTTAAAACGGGCGTTTAGCAAAGAAAGATGTTATCCACTGGAGGGTCCCTGGCCCGGAAAATCCTCTCACCCCTAAGGATGGAGAGGTAGTTGTGTTTGCTGATCACTTACGCCGGGGTTTCAGCCCTCCCGGTTCAAAAAAATTCCGGGATGTACTGGCTAGCTTTCAACTGCGCCCTCAAGACATCGGTCCTAACTCTGTGACCAACATCTACCACTTCCAAGTTTTTTGTGAGGTTTATCTACAAGAGGAACCTACAGTAGAACTGTTCAGGGATTTCTTTCACTTAAACCGTTGCACAGAATTCACAGACGGGCCCAACACTGGTTTGGGTGGAATGGCGGTTCAGAAAAGGAAGGAAGCTACTTTTCCTCAAACTTCACAGTCACCCCAAGGAGTGGAACGCCACTTGGTTTTATTGCAAAGACACATCTCCACCTGATGAAAACCCCCTGCCGGGTTACCTCCCTGAACGCCTGAGCAACACACATCCTTTCCCTCAAATGTTGACTGCAAAAGAGAGGGCCAACTATGCCCCTCAATTATCAAAGCTTAGAGCCTTCATGGCAAATGGTTTAACAGGAGTTGATCTTGCTCGTTGTTGGATAAGCTGGAGCATTCTGCCCTTAAGCCGGCGCTCCGATTTGATGTGTGAGTATACGGGGAGTTTGAAGGACGCTCAGTGGCACATTGACATTCAACTTACAGATGAAGAAGCTACTGAGGCTGTAAAAAAGATGTTGAACGAACCGGAGGCTGTCTGTGCCCAAACCGGACTACTCCCTTTCTGTTCCTTCAACAAACCGCCAGCTGTAAGAATCATATAATCTTTTTATTTGAAGTTGCTTCTGTCCAAATATTCTCTGAAAGTGTTATTATTTTCTAACAGGGTGATGATCCGTTCTGGAACAAGAAACCCCCACAAGACAAACCGGCGAAGCCGCAAGATAAACTGGTCAAGCCAGTTCGTCCAAAGACCAAGGTCATTAAAAAACCTGCCAAGAGAAGGACCACTGCATCCTCCGATCCACCAGCTGATGATGATGTGGGTAACCCGAAATTAGAGGTAGAACTTGACTCACTTGGTTCATTTTTCATACGCCTTATTGATGATGATTATTGTCAGGACCACGCTGAAGGCAGCCAAGCCGATGCTGTAGAGGTAATCGTTCTTTCCTCTGATTCAAATCCTTTCCCAACACTAGAAATCCGTCGAGCAAACCGGAAAGTTAAATTTTCTCATCCTCTTGCTTACTTGGATCCGAACTTTCTTGTGAAGACGCAACAAAATGAGGCTCGCCGCACAACCCGGCATAGCGGCCAGGTAGTTACCTCCGCCGGTTTACCGAACACTCCGGTTCGGAAACGCCGATCAGAGGTCTCTTATCCCCTTGACACTTCATGCCCCAAAGCGGGTTGTTTTCGTCATCCTCTTAATCCATATGATTCAAATTATCAGGGCACTTCTCACTCATCTTCTGGCGAGTCGTGAGCCACCAAACTTCCACCCCTCAAAACGGTTCTTGGGTGAGTTAAACACTTGTTTTTATCCTTAACATGAGTTTTATACGCTATACTGACCTTCATGTTTACTTTTCTCAGTGCTAAACCCAGACCAAGCAAGAAAGCTCGGTTGACTAAACCGGCTGATGAAGACGTGGCTGTTGATCCGGAGAAAACTCCATATCCTGAAGAGACCAACGTTTATGCCATACTAAACGACCCACCACCTCAAGATCATGACTTTGTTGCTGAGCAAGTAGAAATTTACACTACAGGCCATGCTGACCAGCCAACCAGCCCTATCCGGACTGACAAACCGGTCAGTCCAGTAAAAGATACTGACAAATCGGCAACACCAGTAACTGCTGCTGATGACAAAGATGATGATGTGATGATTAGTGTCACTCGCCATACCGCTCCCGGCCATCCTGTCGCTTTGTCAAAGCATACTGCCAAAGATGAACTCTCTGCAATTGGCAAAGGCAAATGGAACGCCGATTTGTCCAATTATGCCCATCTAAGTGCTCAAGAGCTTCATTCTGGCTTCCTGAACCGTCTGTTCACCAACCGTGACTACGAAGCCGGTTTGGTAAATATGATGAAGGAACGATATGAGGTAACTTCATAAGTGTTTCTCTCTTATATTTAATTGCAGCTTATCAACTCCAGTAGCCCCCAAGTGACGGTTTAAGATACCAACTTAAACCGGGACTTTAATAACAATTTCATGTTTGAAACAATGCATCTTAACTTCACTGATGTAGCCCCCAAGGGCCGATCTAACTTCATAAAGATGAACCGGGACTTTGTATAAGAATTCTCATCTCAGCAATTTATGAGCAAATGCACATTAGCCCCCAAGTGTCAAGCTTAATACTTGTATTGTGCTTGGGACTTGCAAAAATTTCTGATAAAGAGCAAATATGCATTAGCCCCCAAGTACTAAGGGCATAACTTGTTATGTTCTTGGTACTTCAAATATGTAATGTCAACTCATTATATATCTGTCTCTGTATAGGCTGAACTGAGCAAGAAAGAAAGCCAAACCGCTGATCTGCAGGAGAACCTCAAATCTCAACAAGCTGAAAACTCCAAAGCCAAGGAAGAGTTAACCAGCGCTTTAGGCGCTATGGAGAAACTTAAAGAGGGCTTCAACAAAGAGCGGGCGGAGTGGGAGACAAAAAAATCCGCTTTGATAAAAAGGGCTGAAAATGCAGAAGCAGCTCTTAAACCGGTGGTTGATGAATTGACCAGCATAAAGTGGCAGATTCATGCCATGATTGCTGCTGTATTTGGTAAACATCTTTTCTTTAACACTTTCAACATATCTTTCCACATGTTGTCGGTTTGCTGATGTGTACCATGACACATGAACTCGTATCAGCCATCTGGGCTCTGATGTATGGAAGAAACTGAAAGCGGCCTATACTCCGATAGAGCAGCTGTATACCAGCGCGCAAAAGATCATCTATACTACCTCACACAATAATCCTCCTCCCACCTTGATCAAGGATACCTTAGAAGGTTATCTATGCTTCCTGCTCGGGTAGACGAGCTAAAAAGGTCTGCCGCTAGAACGGGCGCTTTGGCCGCGCTAACCCAGGCAAAAGCATGGGTACCTGACTTTGATCTAGTTGAAGTGGCCCAAGGCTATCCCAGTTTGAAGGAAGACGGCATAGAATTTGGCAATGATGGGTTGTCAATTGGTTGAAGAAGGACGCCCATTGGCTTGTCAACTGGTTGAAGAAGCGGATCTCTCGTACTATCAGGCGAGTTACGGTGATAAGAACAGACGGGTTGCTGCACCAATTCCAGAAGCGCAAAATCTTATCCCGCCAATCCGTAAGCACACTTATGCCCCTGACATTGAACCGTCCATGCTGATAAGCGATGAAGCTGTATTCCAAGCCCTAACTGGGATCGATTGGGCAACTGTTGAGTTCCAGCCACTGGGTAGAGAAGAGGGAGTTGAACCGGCGCGAGATGATCCGCAGCTGTCAGGCCAAGCTGGTAATCAATCATGAACCGGAAACAGGTTTAGTCTTCTACATGCTGCAACATGTATTGAGAAAACAATTATCCTTTTGGGCACTGAAGCGCCTTGTAATAGGCTAGTAAAAGTACTTGGTGTGGTATCCCTTCGCGCATATTTATCTGCGACTTATTCTTGCTTAATCTGACATGCTTAAGATATGATATTCATAATCCATAGTCATTTACTCAAGCTGTTCCTGCAGATGAAAGTTCAAAAAGTCCCCTGGCGGTTTACCCCCGGGCGGGTCATGATACCCAAATACATATATGACCAAGGTTTGTAACCAAGGTTGTAAAAACATAACTAAATATGGAAATATATAATACGTGCGACCTTGAGGCATGATGTTGGCTGACCAACTTTGTAGTGAGGGCCATAACCCTACTCTGGAGGATAAGCAACTCCAGGTATATGATTCCGGTTTACCATAAAACCGTTTCTGGGTTGTGATAAACACCGGTTTATTCCATACTGGTGACTTGAGTCAAACCAGACCGGGCTGGTAGTCTCTGGATTACAATTTGATCGTGTACTGACAACTTATAGTTGACAGCCAAACCGGGTTAATAAAGACCAGTTTAAAAACATCACAAATCTTATGAAAAACAAAGAAAACTTAGCAAAAGGCAAATGAAAACCGTTGTAGTCGAGGCTTTTCACGGGCTGCCAGGCCCCAAATTCGAGGCTTTTCATGGGCTTCCAGGACACTGAGTTAAACCATTTTTGCAAAGGCTTTTAAGATGGTCCGCAATCCTTAACCAATCATCATTTTAACTTGACAAGTTTAGGGTCTGTATTTTAGAGTAACTTGTCAAAGTTCGAAGGGTCATACCAGGTTTACCTGGGCGGCGTGACTTACTTAAAGAGGTAGGTTAACCCGGGGTTTTAGGTGTATACACCAGGCTTCCAAGCCATGGCTTGATAGCCCATTACAAGTGTATATTCTAAGTTCATTGTGATAGCAAAGAATCCCCAAGTAACGTTTTGAGCTGTGCTCAGTGGGTGCCCATGTTTGAGTTGTTGTTATACAACACCTTCTTTGGCCCCGGTTTGATGTGGCTTTAAGCCGATCAAGAGGTGTGACTGTGGTTCGGATACGACCAAGCCCCCAAGTGATGTTGTGGCATTGCACCTATCAAGAGGTGTAGCTATGGTTCGGATACGACCAAGCCCCCAAGTGATGTAATATAAAGCTTTGAGAATCTAAATCAAGGGGTAAACCGGACGCCGTTTCAGAAACCGGAGCTCCATGTAACCACACATGATGTAAGAAAACAACAGATACCCTGCTTTAGCTGAGGTTCCAGTTTATTATATTGATCATAATATATACATTGTCATACTATGTACATAAGCAGAGCCTATAGCTCAAGTATAGTAAGGCCGAAGATGAGAAATACTCCACGGCCGGTTGGTCTCCTCCTCCGATTTACCTGAGTCTTTGCGCTCTCGAACATCCATTAGGTAGTACGACCCATTGTGTAGATTTTTGCTGACCACAAAGGGTCCTTCCCAAGGGCGGGATAGCTTGTGCATATCCGTCTGATCCTGGATGAGCCGAAGCACCAAATCTCCTTCTTGAAAGGTTATGGTTCTAACCCGGCGGCTATGATAACAATGCAGATCTTGCTGATAAATCACCGAACGGGCTTCCGCCATGTCACGTTCCTCATCTAACAGGTCAAGAGCCTCCTGCCATGCCTTCTCATTGTCAGCTTCAACATATGCCGTTACACGAGGCGAGTCATGACGGATGTCACTAGGAAGAACCGCTTCTGCTCCATAAACCATGAAGAACGGTGTGTATCCTGTCGATCTGTTGGGTGTAGTATTGATGCTCCATAACATAGAAGGTAACTCCTCAACCCAACAACCCGGCGTCCGTTGCAAAGGAACCATAAGCCGGGTTTTGATGCCTCTCAAGATCTCTTGATTGGCCCTCTCCGCTTGACCATTGGACTGGGGGTGAGCCACTGATGACACGTCAAGCCGTATGTGCTCACGTTGACAGGACTCCTCTCAAGATCTCTTGATTGGCCCTCTCCGCTTGACCATTGGACTGGGGGTGAGCCACTGATGACACGTCAAGCCGTATGTGCTCACGTTGACAGGACTCCTTCATGGCACCCTTTGACAGATTGGTACCATTGTCTGTTATGATGTTGTGTGGAAAACCAAACCGGAAGATCACCTTTTTGATGAATTGAACCGCCGTGGCTGCGTCACACTTGCTAACTGGCTTTGCCTCCACCCACTTTGTGAACTTATCAACCGCCACCAAAAGGTGGGTCTTCTTGTCCTTGGACCTCTTGAAAGGTCCAACCATATCTAGCCCCCAAGTTGCAAACGGCCAATCATCCTCAATTCTTGAGCCGGCACATGAGCGCGCCTTGAGAATTTCTGGCATCCATCACATCTTTTGACCAAGTCCTCAGCATCAACATGAGCTGTCAACCAATAGAAACCGTGACGAAACGCCTTGGCCACTAAAGACTTTGAACCGGCGTGGTGACCATAATCTCCTTCGTGGATTTCATGCAAAATTTCACGGCCTTCCTCGGGAGATACACGGCGTTGAAACGCCCCTGTCACACTACAATGATGTAGCTCTCCGTTGATAATAGTCGTGGACTTGGACCGCCGGATTATCTGCCTGGCCAAAGTCTCATCCTCTGGTAACTCGGCCCGGTTCATATACGCCAGATAAGGAACCGTCCAATCCGGGATAGCATGAAGAGCCGCCACCAAATGAGCTTCCGAATCAGGAACAGCCAAATCCTCTTCACCTGGGAGCTTGACGGACGGATTATGCAGCACATCCAGGAAGATATTAGGTGGAAACGGTTTACGCTGGGAACCCAAGTGGCTTAAAGCATCCGCCGCTTCATTCTTCCGCCGGTCCACGTGATCCACCTGATAACCTTTAAAGTGACCTGCAACAATATCCACCTCACGACGATATGCTGCCATGAGTGGGTCCTTGGAATCCCAAGTGCCAGACACTTGTTGAGCCACCAGATCGGAGTCACCGAAGCACTTAAATCGAGTTAGGTTCATCTCCTTAGCCATCCAAAGACCATGGAGTAAAGCCTCATATTGAGCTACATTGTTAGTGCAAGGGAACATTAAACGGAGAGCATAACAAAACGTATCACCTCGTGGGGAAGTTAACACGACTCCAGCCCCCGAGCCCTCCAATTGCCTGGACCCATCAAAATGAATAGTCCAATAAGTATGATCCGGCTTCTCTTCTGGCGCTTGTAATTCTGTCCAATCATTGATGAAATCCACAAGTGCCTGAGATTTGATCGCCGTTTGGGGTATGTATTTCAACCCATGAGGCCCAAGCTCGATAGCCCACTTAGCAATCCGGCCAGTTGCAATTCGGATTATATCTCCCAAAGGAGTAGAGCTGATCACCATGATGGGATGCCCTTGGAAATACTGCTTAAGCTTCCGGCTTGCCATAAAAACCCCGTACACCAATTTTTGCCAATGTGGGTACCTCTGCTTGGACTCGATAAGTACCTCACTGATATAATAAACCGGACGCTGAACCGGATATTCCTTTCCTGCCTCTTTGCGCTCCACCACAATAGCCACGCTAACAACCCGAGCATTAGCTGCCACATATAGTAACAATGGCTCCTTGTCAACCGGAGTAGCAAGAACCGGCAGGTTAGCCAGTTGTCGCTTTAAGTCCTCAAACGCTTCATTTGCGGCGTCACTCCAGACGAAATTATCAGTTTTCTTCAACATCTGATACAAAGGAATGGCTTTCTCGCCAAGGCGGCTGATAAACCGGCTCAACGCGGCAATCCGGCCTGCCAGGCGTTGAACATCATTAATACACTTCGGTTTAGCCAAGGAAGTAATGGTTTTGATTTTTTCTGGATTAGCTTCAATGCCCCTGTTAGACACCAAAAAGCCCAAGAGCTTGCCTGCCGGTACACCAAAAATGCACTTGGCCGGATTAAGCATCATTTTGTAAACCCGCAGGTTATCGAAGGTCTCCTTCAAATCATCAATCAATGTCTCTTTCCTCCTTGATTTCACCACGATATCATCCACATAGGCGTGCACATTACGGCCTATTTGTTTATGAAGACAATTCTGCACACATCGTTCGTAAGTTGCCTGGGCACTCTTGAGCCCAAAGGGCATGGACACATAGCAGAAGGCTCCAAAGGGAGTTATGAAGGCTGTTTTCTCCTGGTCCTTAACTGCCATCTTGATCTGATGATAACCAGAATATGCATCCAAAAAGCTCAAACGCTCGCAACCCGCCGTAGCATCTATAATTTGATCAATACGGGGGAGGGCAAAAGGATCTGCTAGACAAGCTTTGTTGAGATCTGTGTAGTCCACACACATACGCCAAGTGCCATTCTTCTTAAGGACCAACACCAGATTAGCCAACCACTCAGGATGGAATACTTCAACAATAAATCCAGCCGCCAAGAGTCTGGCCACGTCTTCTCCAATAGCCTTGCGTCTTTCTTCATTGAACCAGCAAAGAAAGTGTTTGACCGGTTTATACTTGGGATCAACATTAAGAGTGTGCTCAGCGAGTTCTCTCGGTACACCTGACATGTCAGAAGGCTTCCATGCAAAGATGTCCCGATTCTCACGGATGAACTCGATGAGCGCGCTTTCCTATTTTGGATCCAAGTTGGCGCTGATGCTAAAGCTGCTTGGACGAATCGCCCGGACACGAAGTCAACAAGCTTAGTCTCATCACCGATTTAAACTTCAGGTCGGATCGTGCTCTGTAGTTGGTTTCTTCAATGAAGTCATATCTGCCGGATCAACATTGTCTTTGTAAAACTTCAATTCTTCTGTTGCACAAACCGACTCAGCATAAGCCGCATCACCTTCTTCACATTCCAGAGCAATCTTGCGGCTCCCATGCACAGTTATAGTTCCCTTATGACCCGGCATCTTGAGCTGTAGATAGACATAACAAGGCCGTGCCATAAACTTAGCATAAGCTGGCCGTCCAAACAGGGCATGATATGGGCTTTTGATTTTCACCACTTCAAAAGTCAAGGTTTCTGATCTCGAGTCATGCTCGTCTCCAAAAGACACCTCCAAAGCTATTTTACCAACAGGATACGCCGATTTACCAGGTACTACACCATGGAACACCGTATTGGACGGTTTAAGATTTTTATCTGTCAATCCCATGCGACGGAAAGTTTCATAATAAAGGATATTGATACTACTCCCTCCATCCATGAGTACCTTAGTGAACTTATAACCTCCCACCTGAGGTGCCACCACCAGTGCCAGATGACACGGATTGTCAACCCGGGGTGGATGATCTTCTCTACTCCACACAATCGGCTGCTCAGACCAGCGCAAATAACGGGGCACCGCCATTTCAACGGCATTCACTACCCTTTTATGAAGCTTCTGGTCGCGCTTGTCCAGGCTAGTAGTGAAGACATGATACTGCCCACTATTCAACTGTTTCGGGCTGCTCTGGTAACCCAACTGCAGCTGCTGCTGTTGCTGGTTCCCCTGATTGTTATGACCACCTTGGTTGCCCTGATTGCCATGCCCGCTCTGGTTACCATGAAAACCTGAACCGGAGCTGCCTCCACCATAACCCGGCCCATGAGATCCATGGCCCGAACCGCCACCCAGCCCATTATCATACCGGAAAGAATTAGAATTTTTGAACTCTTGCATGATGTAGCAATCCTTCCAGAGATGTGTGGATGGAATCTCCTTCGTCCCATGTTTTGGGCACGGCTAGTTCAACAGATAAGACAGGTGGTCCGGGTTAGGGCTTGGTGCTCCACCACACTGGGGCAGTTTACCCTTACGCTGCTGTCCCTTGTCCTGTGTGCTGGTATTAGCCACAAAGTCCAAGCTGTGATCCGCTTTACGTTTGCCGCCGTTTGCATGACCCACCGGGTTGTGGTGCCGCCCCTTGGCGTTGCCGCTCCTTTTTCCCTTCCCTGTCCTATCATCATCAGACTCGGGATCCTTGGTACTATCAGAGTCGGCATACTTCACTAGAGCAGCCATGAGGGTTCCCATGTCATTGCAATGGCGTTTGAGCTATCCCATTTTCAACTTTAGGGGTTCAAACCGGTAATTGCCTTCTAATGTTAAAACTGCGGTATCAGCGTTGATGCAGTCCGATGAATGCAAAATTTCCGAGACCCGGCGCACCCACCGGGTTGTTGACTCTCCTTCCTCCTGGACACAGGCAACCAAGTCCACAATCGACATAGGCTGCTTGCATGTATCCTTGAAGTTTTGGATAAACCGGGCTCTCAGCTCGGCCCATGACCTGATAGAATTAGCCGGCAAGCTCTTTAGCCAAGTGCGGGCCGTCCCTTCAGGCATCATGGTGAAGTATATCGCACATGCCGCATCATCTACATCCAGCATCTCCATGGCCATCTCATAGCTTTCGACCCATGTCTTAGGGGATAAAAGCGGTGTAATTCGGCACCTTGCGCGGGCCTTTGAAATCCTTGGGGAGGCGCACATTGCACAACGCTGGGACAAGACACGGCACTCCCAAAGAGCTGGAAGTGACCCCTGGTTTCACTGATGTGGTTGGACGAACCGGAGTAAGTTGACGGGCTTCATGCTGCGCCGCTAGCTCGGCCTCTCTGCGTGCCCGAGCCCGGTCCACCACCTCCTGAGCGTCACCCACCGGGTTATTGCCACGGGGTGGATCACGGTTCCGTGCATTGCTTGACACTGCCGGTTCATCCATACGCCTGCTGTAACTCCAGCTTGGACGGGGAGTGGAATGAATCCAATCGTGACTATATGAATAAGCCTCCTATTGAACCAAGGCTGTCTGAAGAAGCTATTTAACCCGACGCGTCTCGACCGCCGCTGGAGAATCACCTTCGATCGGGATGGCCGCCAGCCGTGAAGCGGCAGCGACAATGTTGTCCATCAGGTTAGAATAATGACCCGGTGGTGTTGGGACATGTGGTGTCACAATGTTGTTCTGACGAGGCGGATCCACCAGACGTGGCTGAACCGGCGCCTCTGCTCCAGGTGCCTCCGCCCAGTTTACCACCGGTGGATTACTGGTCCCTGCTCCTGGGGTGTTAAAGAGGTTCCTAGCATCATAAACTAGCGGCAGACGAGATCGGTGCCTCCTGTTCAGGACTTCGTTTGATGCACTCTGATCCAGCATAAGCCGGTAAGCCTGTGCATCCAAAGAGGCCTGCTCCGCGGTCATCCTGGTATCCTCAGCTGCCAAATTGGCCTTGGCCTGGGTGATCTGATCTTTCACCTTCACGATTTCCGCATTGTGTGCATCCTGATCCGCCGAGTTAACTTCCGCCATCAGCGTTGCCAATGCGTCAAATAAATCAGATAGAACCTGAGACGGCGGTCGCACAGGGCCTCCTACCCCGGCTGCCGTTGCTGCTGCCGATCCGGAAATCATTGCCGCTGCGGTCGAAGAGTGAAGCTCCGGTTGCGTACCAGCCATGAAGATCGCAACCCGGTTTGGCAGATCCAAGGGATCCAGAATACTGTCGCCATCGGAACAGCCCCCAATCCGGCCATCTTGTAACTGATATAACGATTCGGTCTCTCCGGTCGATGACTCGTCGCCGGAATAAACGACGGTCTCACCACCAGATTCTGATCTATCCTCAGATTCCACTCCATGGATAATTCCCACGAAGGCATGCTTCATGACAGGCTTGACCCGGGCAGATCTCGCACGCTGAGCCGTTTCGACGAGGTCGGTGCAGATGTCCGGCTCAGGACCCGGTTCACCGATCTTGCCAATGAAAACGTGTATGCCACCAAAGGGGACTGGTACCAGACTCGATTGAGCCGACCTCGGGCCCCACCTGCATCGTCGATGTAGAGCTTGCCGCGACGACTCTTGGTCATCCGCCCTGGCGTAACCCTTGAGTCCTTCGAAGTTGCCCTCCAAGAACTTGAAACCATCATGCGATAGCCCCACGATGGGCGCCAACTGTCGTGGTTTTGTCACGGCAGATGTCCTCATGAAAGGACTTAGTTGTGGAGCCATCACAACGGGATAGCTTAAAGGGGTTAAAGCGGACAAGGGACGCAAGAGAGTTTTGTACTAGTTCGTCCCCTTATGACGAAGGTAAAAGCCCACGTCTAGTTGTGATGGAATTGATGGGGTTTCGATGACCAGGGAGCGAATACGCTTTGCCTGAGTCTCGGGTTGTTATCTGTTCTCCTTGAACCGCCACCGGGTCGTCCCCTTATATACATTGGTTGACACCCGTCGGTTTACAGAATCCCGAGGCCGGCTCATAAACGTGTCTGGCTCGGTCTCTGCTCTTTCTATCTTACAACACAAGTTTCCATATGAATACCGGTTTATGTCTACAGGCCTTAAACCGGTTCTGGGCCTTGAGCCTTCTTAAAGCGTCACCATCTGTCTTCATGGGCTTCAGATATAATGAACCACAAAGGGGGTTAACCCGGCCTCTCCTAGCCGATTTACGCCCAGTGGTAATATCCCCAACAGTTACCATACGTGCATGCTACGGGACTTGCAAACCTTAACACAAGTATTTTTCAATTTCATAATTACTCAACTAGCACGAATCTAATATCACCATCTTCATATCTCAAAACAATCATCAAGTATTAAACTTCTCATAGTATTCAATGCACCCTATATGGAAGTTTTTATTATATCCCTCTTGGATGCCTATCATATTAGGACTAGTTTCATAACCAAAGCAAATTACCTTACTGTTTAGGACTCTCAAAATAATATAAGTAAAGCATGAGAGTTCATCTATTTCTTCAAAATAAAACCACCGCTGTGCTCTAAAAGGATATAAGTGAAGCACTAGAGCAAATGACAAACTACTCCAAAAGATATAAGTGAAGATCAATGAGTAGTCGAATAATTATTTAACTATATGAAGACTCTCCAACGTTTAAGAATTTCAGATCTTGGTATTTTATTCAAACAGCAAGCAAAACACATATCATGTGGTGAATAAAAATATAGCTCCAAGTAAAGTTACCGATGAACGAAGACGAAAGAGGGGATGCCATCCGGGGCATACCCAAGCTTAGGCTCTTGGTTGTCCTTGAATATTACCTTGCGGTGCCTTGGGAATCCCCAATCTTAGGCTCTTGCCACTCCTTATTCCATAGTCCATCGAATCTTTACCCAAAATTTGAAAACTTCACAACATAAAACTCAACAGAAAACTCGTAAGCTCCGTTAGTATAAGAAAATAAATCACCACTTAGGTACTGTTGTGAACTCATTCTAGATTTATATTGGTGTAATATCTACTGTATTCTAACTTCCCTATGGTTCATACCCTCCGATACTAATCATAGATTCATGAAAATAAGCAAACAACACAATGAAAACAGAATCTGTCAAAAACAGAACAGTCTATAGCAATATGATTTGTTCGAATACTTCTGGAACTACAAAATTCTTAAAAACTAGGACAATCTGGATAATTTGTATATTGATATTCTGCAAAAATAATTAGCATTTTATCATGTTCTGGTGAATTTTAACAAATATTTTTGTGAGCACAAAGTTTCTGTCTTTTTCAGCAAGATCAAACAACTATCACCCAAGAAGATCCTATTGGTTCTACTTGGCACAAACACTAACTAAAACATAAAATCACATCTAACCAGAGGCTATATAGATTATTTATTACTAAACAGGAGCAAAAAGTAAAGAACAAAAATAAAATTGGGTTGCCTCCCAACAAGCGCTAACGTTTAACGCCCCTAGCTAGGCATGATTGTTTCAATGATGCTCACATAAAGGATAAGAATTGAAACATAAAGATAGCATCATGAAGAATATGACTAGCACACTTAAGTCTAACCCACTTCCTATGCATAGTGATTTTGTGAGCAAACAATTTATGAGAACAATAATCAACTAGCATAGGAAGGCAAAACAAGCATAACTTCAAAACTTTAAGCACATAAAGAGGAAACTTGATATTATTGCAATTACTACAAGCATATGTTCCTCCCTCATAATAGTTTTCTGTAGCATCATGAATGAATTCAACAATATAACTATCACATAAAGCATTCTTTTCATGATCTACAAGCATATAATTTTATTACTCTCCACATAAGCAAATTTCTTCTCATGAATAATAGTGGGAGCAAACTCAACAAAATAATTATCATGTGAGGCATAATCCAACTGAAAACTAAAATCATGATGACAAGTTTCATGGTTATCATTATTCTTAATAGCATACAAGTCATCACAATAATCATCATAGATAGCAACTTTGTTCTCATAATCAATTGGAACCTCTTTCGAAATAGTGGATTCATCAATAAATAAAGTCATGACCTCTCCAAATCAACTTTCATAATGATCACAATAAGATTCAACACCCTCCAAAATAGTGGGATAATTACTTCCTAAAGTTGACAATCTTCCAAACCCACTTTCATAAATATAATCATCATAAATAGGAGGCATTCTATCATCATAATAAATTTGCTCATCAAAACTTGGGGGACAAAAAATAGCATCTTCGTCAAACATAGCATCCTCAAGCTTGTGGCTTTGCATATCATTAGCATCATGGATATTCAAGGAATTCATACTAACAACATTGCAACCATGCTCATCATTCACATATTTTATGCCAAGCATTCTACGTAATTCTTCTTCTAGTACTTGAGCACAATTTTCCTTCCCATCATTTTCATGAAAGACATTAAAAAGATGAAGCTTATGAGGCAACCATAATTCCATTTTTTGTAGTTTTCTTTTATAGAATAAACTAGTGATAAAACAAGAAACAAAAAGATTCGATTGCAAGATTTAAAGATATACCTTCAAGCACTCACCTCCCCGGCAACGGCGCCAGAAACTGCTTGATGTTTACTACACAACCTTATTCTTGTAGACGTTGTTGGGCCTCCAAGTGCAGAGGTTTGTAGGACAGTAACAAATTTCCCTCGAGCGGATGACCTAAGGTTTATCAATCCGTGGGAGGCATAGGATGAAGATGGTCTCTCTCAAGCAACCCTGCAACCAAATTACAAAGAGTCTCTTGTGTCCCCAACACACCCAATACAATGGTAAATTGTATAGGTGCACTAGTTCGGCGAAGAGATGGTGATACAAGTGCAATATGGATGGTAGACATAGGTTTTCGTAATCTGAAAATATAAAAACAGCAAGGTAACAAGTAATAAAAGTGGCGTGAAGCGGTATTGCAATGCTAGGAAACAAGGCCTAGGGTTCATACTTTCACTAGTGCAAGTTCTCTCAACAATAATAACATAATCGGATCATATAACTATCCCTCAACATGCAACAAAGAGTCACTCCAAAGTCACTAATAGCGGAGAACAAACGAAGAGATTATTGTAGGGTACGAAAGCACCTCAAAGTTATCCTTTCTGATCGATCTATTCGAGAGTCCGTAGTAAAATAACACGAAGCTATTCTTTCCGTCCGATCTATCCTAGAGTTCATACTAGAATAACACCTTAAGACACAAATCAACCAAAACCCTAATGTCACCTAGATACTCCAATGTCACCTCAAGTATCCGTGGGTACGATTATACGATATGCATCACACAATCTCAGATTCATCTATTCAACCAACATAAAGAACTTCCAAGAGTGCCCCAAAGTTTATACCGAAGAGTCAAGACGAAAACATGTGCCAACCCCTATGCATAAGTTCACAAGGTCACTGAACCCGCAAGTTAATCACCAAAACATACATCAAGTAGATCACGTGAATATCCCATTTTCACCACAGATAAGCACATGCAAGACATACATCAAGTGTTCTCATATCCTTAAAGACTCAATCCGATAAGATAACTTCAAAGGGAAAACTCAATCCATTACAAGAGAGTACAGGGGGAGAAACATCATGAGATCCAACTATAATGGCAAAGCTCGTGATACATCAAGATCGTGCCAGATCAAGAACACGAGAGAGAGAGAGAGAGAGAGAGAGAGAGAGAGAGATCAAACACATAGCTACTGGTACATACCCTCAGCCCCGAGGGTCAACTACTCACTCCTCGTCATGGAGAGCGCCGGGATGATGAAGATGGCCACTTTGGTGATGGATCCCCCCCCTCGTGGTCTTGAACAGGTCCCGATTGGTTTTTGTTGGCTATAGAGGCTTGCGGCAGCGGAACTCCTGATCTAGGTTATTTTCTGGATGTTTGTGTATTTATAGGAATTTTTGGCGTAGGTCTCACGTCAGGGGGGTCTCCGAGTCGTCCACGAGATAGGGGGACGCGCCCAGGTGGTAGGGCGCGCCCCCCATCCTCGTGGACGGCTCGGGACTCTTCTGGCCCAACTCTTTTACCCGGGGTCTTCTTTTGGTCCATAAAAAATCATCAAAAATTGGCACGTCAATTGGACTCCGTTTGGTATTCCTTTTCTGCAAAACTCAAAAACAAGGAAAAAACAGAAACTGGCACTTGGCTCTAGGTTAATAGGTTAGTCCCAAAAATCATAAAAATGCATATAAAACATCTTAGATGTATAATATAATAGCATGGAACAGAAAAAAATTATAGATACGTTGGAGACGTATCACATGCCATCTTTGATGAGTTTCTGGTGAGTTTTGGATTCATGGGGATTTAAAACCCGAGATTCCAAATGTTTGAGGACGAGCCAGGACGCCGGTACAGTTTTAATTCATTCCCATTCCTGGCGTGGGACCTAAACATGCACCCAAGGACACATGTATAATTTTTCTAGCCAATTTGGTGAACTGGAGCATGTATTTGTAGTTCAGATTTGAATTATGGACATTAAATGCCTAGGAAACTCAATTAGTGTATAAAAAGGCTAAATGAAACCCTGAATAAGTTTAAATTTCACCACGGATATCCTGTCGTTCCATGTTGCTTGTACAAGAAAATACAAGGCGAAAAGAGGCAGTGATTATGTTTCGCCCACAAGGGGAACACGTTTCCCTATCGGAACCACGAGGCTTCTTTGAGAGAAACTCCGATTTGTAAGAGGTTTGTAATAAAGCTTGGCCCAAATTGGAAAATGTTTTTACCATGACATATATGTGCCATGACGCAACACCATGCCAACTTTCATGACTTTCACGTGAGTTTTGGATTTATGGGGATTAAAAACTGAGATTCCAAATGTTTGAGGACGAGCCAGGACGCCGGTACGGTTGTATTTCGTTCCCATTCCTGGCATGGGACCTAAACATGCACCCAAGGACACAGGTATAATTTTTCTAGCTATTTTGGTGAACTGCAGCATGTATTTTTAGTTCAGATTTGAATTATGGACATTAAATTCCTAGGAAACTCAATTAGTGTACAAAAAGGCCAAACGCACCCCGGATACGTTTAAATTTCAGCATGGATATCCTGTTGTTCCATGTTACCCGTAGAAGAAAATACAAGGCAAAAATAGGCAGTGATTATCATTTCGCGCACAATGGGGACACGTTTTCCTATCGGAACCACAAGGCTTCTTTGAGAGAAGCTCCGGTTTGTAAGAGGCTTGTAATAAAACTTGCGCCAAAATGGAGAAAAAGTCCTTGACATATATGTGCCATGTTGTGACACCATGCCAAGTTTCACGATTTTCGGGTGAGTTTTGAGTTTACGGGGATTCTTCTCACGAAATGTTTTCAAATAGCACATGGTTCACTCACGAAAGCCGTGTGCTTACCAAACCGTGGCCGATGCCCCCTCCCCTCATGCTGTGTGCATGATCTGAGTCGTGCGTTATGATTGGCCAGAACCCAAACCCCATGGATCATACATCAGCACCGTTGGATGCTCCCAGATCGAACGACAATCCTCAGATCTTTCGACAACACATGCAGTTTATGAGTAAGCATTGTGCGCATGCGTCGTGCTAGCTCACGCTTCCTTCTCTACTAAGTTTTCTATATTAATGTTGTTATATATCCAAACAAGCTACCGTTTCCCGCCACTCCTCTCATTGGTTTCCCGCCTCTTCTCCCATCGTTTTCCCGCTACCAGTGTCAGTGCTCATTGAAGGCTAGGCGGCGACACACCGGCCATGTAAATATCGCACATAGTTTCTTAAAGCACAAATGTGTGTGATAGGTGGGAGTAGGTCCCATAGGGTTACCAGCGTGAAATGCCTTAAAGGCAAGGAGACAATTCCTATCAGAAAGGTGCGGCTTCCCATCCGCTAGCCTAATCGAATAGAACGCAGAAGTTAAGCCTGCTCGGGTTGGAGTAGTCCAACGATGGTTGACCCGGTGGGAAGTTGCATATCTCAAGCTTCATTTGAATGTTATGACACAGTCATTATAGATATAAAGAGATAAATATCTGTATAGTGACCTTTCATGGCGATTATATAAACCTTGGGATCCTTGTTTTGCTAATTTGTTGACTATGTTTTTATTGATTACTTTTTGCTCTAAGAATTAAAGAATGATTGACTCTACAGTGACCTGTCATGGTGATTATATAAACCTTTTTCAGGTCGCATGCAGGGTGTAGGGGGCAGGGTGTTCTAATCGAGCATGTATCGCTTATGCGGTTTATAGACGTTGCACATATCTGTGGGCTCCCCGAGGTATATATATTATCCTTTACCGACAATGAGGGGGCCCACACAATCTATCCCTTTGACCCAACAACGAGAAAGATTTGACCATGATGGTTTCCTATTGCTATGTGTGCCATGTTAGACCAAATAAAGTTTGAGCGCATGCGTTGGACGACACCCCCCCTGGCGCCTCAAAGTTGGGAAATCGACATTGTACGTATTGAACCAGACTTGGGGTCGGGTACGGTGTTCGGTTTGTAATGTAGTTGGTGGACCATACATATTTTCGGGCCGCATGCAGTGTATACGAGGTCTTATGATCGACCACGTCTCCCTTGTGCGATTTTTTGTGACGACACACATATCTATGGGCTCCTTGAGTATATATATATATCATCCCTATGACCTATAACGAGGGGTATTGTTGGGGAACGTAGTATGTTAAAAAAATTCATACGATCACGCAAGATCTATCTAGGAGAAGCATAGCAACGAGCGGGGAGAGTGTGTCCACGTACCCTCGTAGACCAAAAGCGGAAGCGTTTAGTAACGCGGTTGATGTAGTCGAACGTCTTCGCGATCCAACCGATCAAGTACCGAACACACGGCACCTCCGCGATCTGCACACGTTCAGCTCGGTGACGTCCCTCGAACTCTAGATCCAGCTGAGGACGAGGGAGAGTTTCGCCAACACGACGGCGTGGTGACGGTGATGATGAAGTTACTGGCGCAGGGCTTCGCCTAAGCACTACGACAATATGACTGAGGTGGAAAACTGTGGAGGGGGGCACCACACACGGCTAAGAGATCAACTTGTGTATCTATGGGGTGCCTCCCCCGTATATAAAGGAGGGGAGGAGGGGGCCGGCCAGCTACAAGGGACGCGCCCAAGGGGGGGGGAATCCTACTCCTACTAAGAGTAGGTTCCCCCTTTCCTAGTCCAACAAGGAGGGGAAGGAAGGAGGAAGGGGAGAGAAGGAAGGAGGGGGCACCTCCCCCACCCCTTGTCCAATTCGGACTGGGGGGGCGCGCGCCACCTCCTGGCCGGCCCTCTCTCCTCTAAGGCCCATGGTGGCCCACTAAGTTCCCGGGGGGGGGGGGGGTCTGATAACCCTCCGGCACTCCGGTTTATCCGGAACTCTCTAGAACACTTCCGATGTCCAAACAGCATGGTCCAATATATCAATCTTTATGTCTCGACTATTTCGAGACTCCTTGTCATGTCCGTGATCTCATCCGGGACTCCGAACAACCTTCGGTACATCAAATCACGTAAACTCATGATACCAATCATCATCGAACGTTAAGCGTGTGGACCATACGGGTTCGAGAACTATGTAGACATGACCGAGACACATCTCCGGTCAGTAACCAATAGGGGAACTTGGATGCTCATATTGGTTCCTACATATTCTACGAAGATATTTATCGGTCAAACCGCATAACAACATACGTTGTTCCCTTTGTCATCGGTATGTTACTTGCCCGAGATTCGATCGTCGGTATAATCATGCCTAGTTCAATCTCGTTACTGGCAAGTCTCTTTACTCATTCCATAATGCATCATCCCGTGACTAACTCATTAGTCACATTGCTTGCAAGGCTCATAGTGATGTGCATTACCGAGAGGGCCCAGAGATACCTCTCCGATACACGGAGTGACAAATCCTAATATCGATCTATGCCAACTCAACAAACACCATCGGAGACACTTGTAGAGCATATTTATAATCACCCATTTACGTTGTGACGTTTGATAACACACTAAATGTTCCTCCGGTATTCGGGAGTTGCATAAGCTCATAGTCATAGGAACATGTATAAGTCATGAAGAAAGCAATAGCAATAAACTAAACGATCATAGTGCTAAGCTAACGGATGGGTCTTGTCCATCACATCATTCTCTAATGATGTGATCCTGTTCATCAAATGACAACACATGTCCATGGCTAGGAAACTTAACCATCTTTGATTAATGAGCTAGTCAAGTAGATGCACACTAGGGACTCTCTGTTTGTCTATGTATTCACACATGTACTAAGTTTCCGGTTAATACAATTATAGCATGAATAATAAACATTTACCATGATATAATGAAATATAAATAACAACTTTATGATTGCCTCTAGGGCATATTTCGTTCAGGTATGTGTTGGCCATGAATGGATTCCTCCTAGTTCGTGTTTGGGCTGGTCACTATCACATGTCGTTCAACCAAATCTCGAGCTCATGTGTTGTCAGGATTCCCTCCCACATGCTCGGGTTGCTAGGTTCGACCTACATCGTACCCTGTGTATCTTGTCCTTAACTACCTGGCCTTCATGGTTGTTGTCTGTATCGAGAGGTAGGCACCACATCTAAATTGTACATTATTCTATATTGAAAACACACATCACCCCTTCCAATGTACATCATTTTGGGCCGCATGCAAGAGGTGCTGGTTTTGTGGTCCCTCTCGTGTGATTTTTATGATGGTTCAATCTATTGGCCCTAGTGGTTTATCAACAACAACAATTGTCGTTTGACCAAACGATAGATTCACTGGTTCATCTTATGGTAGGTCATGGCGACATGCATGTATGACCAAAGTATTATTACGTGCATCCGCCCCGCTGACACGAAGTGGGAGGTGGCGGGTCAAGCACCCTAGCTAGCTACGACATTATGTCATTATAGATATATCCAAGGGTGCTTTCGGGTTTGCGAGGCAGGTGCCACCAAAGTTGTGCATTGTGTATTTAAAGTTTTAAACATCACACCCAATATTCCTACATATATTTGGCCACTTCCAGGTGGTTCTTGACTTCGCGCCCCTCTCATCGATCTTCGATGACACGCCCAACCGTGGGCTCGCGTGGTTAAAGTTGTGCATTGGAATTTTGAACATCACAGACCACCCTTTTCACTCATATATATTTCAGCCACATGCTGGTGTGGCTGTCTTCTGACCCTCTCTAACGTTTTTTTGCTGCAAAGACTCTGATGACGCTCAACGAACACAGGTATAACTTCTTAACGTGTGTGATGCAAGTGCGTTGTGAATCACCACGACTGCGCAAGCGCGAGCAAAGGTGGAGGTACTGGCTCAACCGCGACGCAAGTGCGCAGTAAAATCACCACGATTGTGCAAGCGCGAGCAAAGGGTGGAGGTACTGGCTTAACCGTGTGCGATGCAACTGCACTGTAAAATCACCACCTACGCAAGATAAAGGTGTGTAGTTTATTTAGAAATTAGGACGAACCGTGTGTGATAGACCAGCCAGCTAGAAATCTAAAAACAAACTACCCGCCTTGAGCGTTGCAAAAATCGACGGTTTCGCCACTTTTCCTTATTATCATACATGCATATTCTTATTGGACCATGCGCGATCTTGGGTACTCCCGGCCCGCATCAATTCCTTTACCCAAATTTCAGTAGCCGCCGTACTTGAACCATCGTCCACACTCCTCCAACAACGACCTTATAGTAAAATTACAGTAGCTGAGGCATTTGAACCATCGCCCTCCCTCGTCCATCAGCATCTCCACCCACCATTACTAAAAAAATTCAGTAGTCATGGCGTATCCCCAAACATCACCCCCTCCCCGTCGGTGTCAAAACCGGCGGATCTCGGGTAGGGGGTCCCGAACTGTGCGTTTTGAGGATCAAAGGTAACAGGAGACAGGGACACGATGTTTACCCAGGTTCGGGCCCTCTTAATAGAGGTAATACCCTACTTCCTGCTTGATTATCTTGGATGAATATGGGGTTTTCAAGAGTTGATCTACCTCGAGACCATAATGGCTAAACCCTAGATGTCTAGCCTTTATGATTATGATTGCCTCTACGGACTAAACCCTCCGGTTTATATAGACACCAGAGGGTCCTAGGATTGTACAGAGTCGGTTTATAGAGAATGGAATCTTAATATCCGAACGCCAAGCTTGCCTTCCACGCAAAGGAGAGTCCCATCCGGACACGGGAGGAAGTCTTCTATCTTGTATCTTCATGGCCCATTAGTCCGGCCCACATCACATAGCCCGGACGCCCGAGGACCCCTTAATCCAGGACTCCCTCAGTAGCCCCTGAACCAGGCTTCAATGGCGATGTGTCCGGCGCGCAGATTGTCTTCGGCATTGCAAGGCGGGTTCCTCCTCTGAACACTTCAAAGTAGTCCTCGAACACAGAAAACGTGTCCTGCTCTGCAAAACAGACACAACATACAACCATAACAGGGTACAATATTTAACAAGTCCCATCTACTGACAACTTTTGTGGATAGACGTTACGTCCCTTGCCTGATTACTATTTCGAGCCTCTCGCTCCATGTTACGAGACGCGGTCTTTATTGGCACATCTTTTCAAAGTAGAGACTGTGCCCCCTTATCACGGGATTCCTATTAATACGGGCGTGGGTAATCCAACCGTGTCGTTTGCACGATCCCTTGGGAATAGGCGAGCTTTAAGTCCCGTGAGGAGGCGTTCGATATTCCTCGCCTTTATAAAGGGGTACAGACCCGTCTTTCTCCCTCACACCTATCTCTTCCTCAGCCTTTCCAGCCCTAAGCTCCCGCGCCCAGGTCTCGATTTCTTTCATTGCTACCAAGCCTTCTAGTTATGTCCGGATCCAGCTCCCAAGGCAGGTGGATGGCCTCCTCGGTCACCGAGGAAGATATCATGAAGCTTCAGGAGGCGAGGTACCTGACTGCAGAAATTCCCCACAGGCTCCCTGCCAAGGGGCAGGTTATCCCCGCACCAAAATCTGGCGAGAGGGTTGTGTTTATCTCTCACTTCCTCCGAGGGCTAGGGTTTGCTCTCCACCCCTTCGTACGTGGCCTTATGTTCTATTACGGGATAGATTTTCACGATCTAGCTCCAGACTCCTTTCTTCACAACTCGGGGTTTAACATCATGTGGGAGGCTTTTCTCCGCATCCCCCCCCCCCCCCCCCCGCACTTTGGCCTATGGCTCAAGACCTTCAATGTGAAGCCGAAGATAGTTGACGGGGAGCAGGCGGAGTGCGGCGGAGCTATGGTGACCAAGCTCGCCAATACCATCTGGCCAAAAGGCACCTTCACGGAAACCTCCAACTTATGGCAGTGGGAGTGGTTCTATATCACCGAACCCCGCGGTACCAAATGGGCAGCCATGCCTGCGTTCCGATCAGGCCCTCCATTGCGACTCACGTCGTGGATTAATAAGGGGCTCGACTGGGGATCAACTGATGAAGTGCAGACGCTGCAAAGTCATATCCAGAGCATCCTCGAAGAGGACACCAGCATCATTAATGTGATCCAAGTGATGCTAGTCTGCCGGATCCTCCCATGCCAGCGAGGACCTCTCCGCATGTGGGAGTTCAATCCGGAAGGACCGTGGACCCTTCAGCAATTCTTCGGCACAACGCACAGAGGGATGTGGAAACTATTCTTCAAGACTCAAAAGCAGTGGCCAGACACATCCGAGGACATCAGCCTCAACTGTAACCATCCAGATACCCCGGTAAGCACCCAACTTCTGAACGCAACTCGATTGATTATCCCATAGCGACGTATTGAGAAACCTACCTTCGACCAGGGCTAGATAAAGAAGGCGGAATGAATTAGATGTTCGGCTCCACTTCCCGAAGACCCAGCGGATGCTCTGTTAATGAGGATGATGGCCCTGGCGCCGTATCAAATGCCAGCGAAGGAGGACAAGAAGAAGAGCAAAAGGGCTGAAGGCGGCCTCCGCTCAAAAGGTATACTGGACACTACGTCCTGGGAGACTGAAGCATCCTCTTTCGAAGATGAAGACGAAGGGGAAGAACAAGGGGATATCCGTTCTCCCCACGGGAAGAAGAGGACTGCCTCCAAACACTACAAAACAAAGACACATCCATGACATTTTGGGCCGAACGAATTTTTTTCTATCATACTTATGACACTTCTATGAAAATAATTGTGACAAAACACGGTATCATCATAGATGTGGCGGGCTCCTACTTCTATGACAAAAAATCATGACAGAAAATGGGCTTTTTGTCCTGGGCGGGCCGAAGACGCAGCTGCATGACATTCTTTGGGCCGTCCATGACAGAAAAAACCGTGGTAGAAGTGAGGGCGAGGAAAATATCAGGGTGTTGCTGGTTACGGTGAGTGGTCGGGGCCGAGCGATGCACATTTCTCTCATACACGCACGCGCGTGGGTGCGAGGCGTTGGGCTCTAACTGAACCCAAGCGAGGCGTTGGGCTCTAACTGAACCCGAGCGATTGGACAGAATCTGGCGTTACGCCATCGAACCCGGCGATCGATCGATGGCTGTTAACTGAACCCGATCGAGCAATTCTTTCGCTACTTCTACTAACTGAAGCCGATCGATCCTGCCTCTGGATGAATAGTGAGCGTTGCTGGGGGAGTTTGGATGAACAGTTCCCGGTGGGGGTGGATGAACATGACCCCGTGGTGTTGCCTCTAGATGAACATGACCCCGATCGATTGAGCCGGTTGAGGCTGGATGAACAGGACCCCGTGGAGGGCTGGATGAACAAGACCACCCCGTGGAGGGCTGGATGAATAGTAGATTGTGGAGGGCTGGATGAACAGTAACCTGTGGAGGGGTGGTTGAACAGGAGCCCATGGAGAGGGCTGGTTGAACAGTAGCCGGTGGAGTAGCACGCGGTGGAGGCTCGATGAACAGGAGCCCGTGGATGAACAGTCGCCGGTGGAGGATGGAGGAGGTCGACGGTGGATGAACAATAGCCCGTGGAGGCTGGAGGGGGTCGACGGTGGAGATGAACAGTATCCCGTGGAGTCCCGTTTATGCGATACGCCACACCCCTCCCGATGAACAGGACCCCCGTTTCGACCATAGCGCTCCAACACAAGTCCGTTTCCTCCGTTTTGCGGTACGCCACACCCCTCCTGATCAACAGGACCCCCGTTTCGACCGTAGGAGGTCCGTTTCCTTCGTTTTGCGGTACGCCAGACCCATCCCGATGAACAGGATCCCGTTCCGAACGTGGCCGGTCAAACACTAGGCTGTTTCCTCCGTTCTGCAGTACGCCATGCCTCGTTTCCATCGGCTGTTCCGTCCAATCCCTCCCGATGAACACGACGATGCATTCCATTCCGACCCAGCCGGTTGGCTCCCCATGAACACAATGATGACGCTGTTTCTCTGTTCCGACCCAACCATGTACACGAGCCCTGGCTGTATGTACGCGCGAGTAGGCGTTCGAGACCCCGCCCGTATGTACGTATGTGGCTGTATTTACTTTCTTGCACCCTGGCCGTTGTACGTACGTGTACATGCTACGTGCGCGCCATTGCTATGACACGTGTGCGCCTCTACATCGACCAGCATGTACGTACACGTTCGCGACCAGAATGACAACACTACATATGCTTTGACCAGGTGGGTCCCGACTGTCAGGCACTTCCTTGCATGCGAAGATGTAGCTGGTCGGTCCAAGCAGTCAGGGGGGCGAATCTTTTTTTTTTGCCCGGACGCATTTCCTTGTGTGTGAAGATGTAGCTGGTGGGTCCGAGCAGTCAGGGGGAAACATTTTTTTCGCGAAATACGGTGGCCCATCCGGTGGGTCCCCGCCGTCAGGTGCAGGAATAATTATTTTGCGTGTAATAAGGAGGCACTTCCTTGTTGCGGCCGTGGACCTAGCTATCAGCCTCTCCACTTACAGTCCACGTCCGATGGAAGCCGTTCCTTGACCGCGTTGACCACGCCACGCCGAGAGCACCAGGGCGGTGGACGACGGCGAGGCCTAGGAAGGGGATGACACGGAGCCGGGGAAGACGCGGCAGTGGATGCCCAGCCAGAGGAGTACGAGGGTTCACTGGTTCGCTGCGGTGTGAGGCTGCCGTCGCTACAGAATAACAGGGGGTGTGAGTGAGTAGAGGGATGTCCTGGCCAGCGGTGGGAATAATAGGGGGCGGTGAGGCCTCCACGACAGCATAGCCGTCCACGGGAGGTAGGAGCATGCGGCACGACCGACACTGCTTTGGGCGGCTGGAGCAAGAAGACCAGAGGTTGAAGAAGCACTACGGTCATTGGATGGTCATCGTACGATCACTGCAGCCAGAATCGTTTATATTAACTAAGTTGAAAAAGCCCTTGGTACGCGTCAACTTAGTAGACCCACAGGTCAGCCTCCGAAACGGTGCGCCCCAGATGTCAGGGGGAGGAATCATTTTTTGGGCGGCTGAAGAAAGAACATCCGAGATTGAAGAAGAAGCATGACATCCGTTGGATGGACATCCAACGGCCACAGATGCCAGAACCGTGTGTTGTTGACAAAGCCTTGCATACGCGTCAACTTAGTTTTTTTAGGGGACGCGTCAACTTAGAAGGCCCACAAGTGTGTGGCAGAGAACATATAGCCCATTTGCGATTTGTAAGAATGTACAGCCCATTTTTTTAAATCTAATGGAATTTACTACAACCCATTTATAGTTTTTTAAAAGTACAACCCATTTTCTAGCTAGGACAACGATTGATAATTTCAACCAACCGCTCAAAACAGAATTCAAAAAAAAATTCCACATTTTTATGGGATGCGAAATATTTTTATCCGAAATTTCTAGTCAGATTAAATATAATTTCAAAATAAAGTTGTATTACGTTAAAATCCAACGAAATATTGCACGCTCAACAAGTAATGAAATTAAAATTTTCAAATTCCAAAAATAATATATTTTTAAAACTAATTACGTTTTTGGTGCATTTTTTTATAGTTACTGCCCAGTTATTATAATTACATCCTATTTATTATTTCTTAAAGTCCATTTTCTTGTTAAGCCTAATGAATACCTCCTAGGAAAGTTTGCAGCCAATGAAGCGGAGAATAACAAGTTGACCCGGATATTGTGTACAGCTGTCGGCCCGATTGCATTGCCGATGTTGAAAAAAGGCATGTGTAGTACAAGTACAACCTAACATGGCTAATCAGCCCACATTCAATGACATGGAAAGGCCCAAACAAGGCTTCAGACAACTTTTGAAGTCACTGAGCTCAATTAATAACTTAAGAAAAAAGTTAGATTACAGTGGAACCTAATTAAAAGCTTTCACGAGCAAAGAAATAATTCGACGGGTCCCACTTGTGCGTGTGTGCGCGCGTGTGTGTGTGTGTGTGTGTGTGTGAGAGAGAGAGAGAGAGAGAGAGAGAGAGACCCATCGGTCGATGCTCGTAAATACATCTTTCAGCCATATGCATTGCTGATGCTCAGTAAAAACTTATATAGTTGACACAATCATATAGAACATCATAGCACACTGAACTAGCATACAAAAATTTCACGCAGGCGGCACAATCAGGATGGAAGCAGTGGGTTGCTACGGGTAGGGATATGTTGAAACCAACAAACTCGTACATAACGGTTCATCGTCTTTATCAATGACAGGGAAATATCTTGAATGTTGTGCAAAGAAAACAAACAAACAACACAATAAGTTCTACTAGCACATTAAGTTGGCGTACAGCCCTTTCTAAAAAAAGTTCAGGTACAAAATTAGAACATGTCACAATCAAATGTACTGGCACATCAGTGCTTCACACCCATAGCTCGGATTTAACTAGTATCTGACAAGATTCAGTTGTTACCTCAAATTAGAGCACATCCAGGCAACTAGCCCTACTTCTTCTCCCAAAGAAGCAGTGGCCTCTGCCGCGCGATGGAGTAGGCCCTGTGCCATCCATTGCTCCAAGCAACACGGGTAAAGTCTGACGTTGACTCCTGTAATGGACGTCGTCGACGGATCCTGGCACCAGCGGTGGCGATAGGACTTTGATTGATGGATTAACCACTTCTTCGACATGCACGAACACTCGATACAGGTACATCCCTAACGTGGTCCGTGACGGCCTTGGTGGCGACGAATAGTACAACCCCGATTCCTGCACCGGAATCTCAACACCAATCAACTTCTGTATGGTGGACAGCTTCTTCATCCATGTCATAACCGTCAGAGCCCGGCTGTCTGGACGAACAAACATACTTACGAGCTCACCTCCAAGGTCGTTGATAAGCTCATTCATGGACTCGTTGTTCCAAGCACGTCGAGGCATGCTGTGGAAGGTAAGATTTATTAAAACTCAAGCTCAGAGGGCACCGAGCCCCATCCTGGGTGCCACCAATAAAAGCTCACCAGCGTGCCATCGCAGAACAAACACCGGGAAGATTCGAACAGACGACTGCAGTCGAAAGTTGTCCGGAACCTGACAAAGAAATCAGCCGGTGGCAGACAGACTTCGACGAGCAAGTCACTTATTTGGATGTCGTGCGCAATGCCAAGATCTTTGACAAGGTCGTCCGGCGAGACGGGAGGCGGGTCGCCGTTGATGGTTACCATCAGCACTTTGCCGGCAAACTGGTCGTCAAGCGCCGCCATGCCACTGTTGAGCGACAGCACACAGCGACCAAAGGCAGGACAGACCTCAGGATCTCCGGCTCGGAGATCCGTGTTGATCGGTGACATGATAGTGAGCTTGAGTACAGGGAATACGGGAGGGGGATTTGGGGGAACTGGAGTAGGAATCAGGATTCCAAAGGTGGGGGAGGGACGGGAGATTGGGGATGAAAAGGTAGCTTGAATTTCGAACACACGCCAATATGCTCTCGGCGTGCAAGCTCACAAAAACATCGGTGGCGCCCACTTGTCTGCCTAAGAGTCCTTATTCTTTATTTTTTGGAGAGCCCGGCCTTTTTTTAGGATCTTTTGAGAGCCCAGCCTGAGAGTCATAATTGACCTTATTTGGCATTGCGTTACTACTCGGCCCATATTCAACGACACCTCACTGGCCCGAACAAGTGTACATCATCGAAAAGACACTGAGCTCAAATTATATAACTTGAAAAAAGGAGATACACTCACGAACCTTTGGAGAATGGTGATGCCCTCATTTGGCCCACCGGTAGTTCGAGACAATAAACAGTTCAAACAACGATATATACAACATTCAAACACCGACTAGTGACTACTACCGACATAAACAACAAGACATGATAGTTCATAAGAAGTCTTGCTACACCAGCAAAATGCACCCATCTGCGGTCAGGACTCTCGTGATCCGCATTTAAAATGACATTCTAAACAGAGGCAACTATTACATAGTAAGAGTGACATAGACGAGGATGACCAAATGACAAGGAATATGCATAACAAAAGAAAGAACTACCCATCCAGAACAAGCATCAAAGCTAGTACTCCACCCTTTCGAAGAGATGATCCAACGCCATCATAATTTGCAGCCCCGCTTCAGCGACCAATGATCCGAAGACACTAGTACTCCACCCTTTCGACGCAACAGCCCAATTACCTATCAACCTGAAGGCTTGAACCACATCACTGCCTGTCGTAATTGAGACATCCAAGGATCAAAGTTAATCCGGATGCCTTTTTCATTCTCACCTTCTTTTGGCTGCAGGCTGTATCGTTGACAATCAGGGGAGTTTGCTCCCGAACTCCTAGGGCTCGTCGTGTACACACAGTTTTCCATAGCAAACAGAGCCTCTCTGCCATCAAGGTCCTTGCCAACGGTGATCTCCTGGTTAATCGGATAAATGAGTCCGAGAAACAGAGAGTGTGAACCAAGGCTGTTTACCCGCCCCCAACTAAAAAATCCAGAAGGCCCCAACAAGCTGGTATCCTACTCATAGACTTAACAGCCACTGTCCGGATAGTCACGTATTTCACGGTGCTTGTATACAGTGGGGTTTTTGCAATATAACTTTTTCGGCTCATGTTTCCGAATGATCATCAGTCTTTTGCCGTCGTCTGATCGAGCGAGGAACCAGTTGTGCTTCCCTGTTTTTGGCAAAAGTGGTGTGATTACAAAGAGGCGAGAATCGTAGGGACCGCATCATATCAAAAAGGACATGCATTGTTAATGTAAGATCAACATTGTTCAGAGTATGAGTATGATAATGCAAGAAACAACATTGATATGTCCTTGTTGGAACTCGGAGGAAAATACAGGGAAATGTATACTGGGTTCGAAAATATAGAAGTGCCATGCATGGTTATACTCATGTTATCTCGCAATCGATTCTTCACAAGAAACTACAATCTCATGCATGTTATGTAATCATGTTCTGTCCTCACAAAAAAATTCTTCAAGGTAACTAACAGACCATGCATTGTTATATACTCGTGTTCTGTGGGCAAATTTTTTGTGAGGATATTATTCCAGCCATTGATTCTTTGAAGGGCGAATATAGGTACGCATACATGGTAAGCATTACAGGATTTCACTACTTCCAAATATAGAGTTCTCCATATGCACATTTAGTTCCCTAATGTATGGTTAGATGAAACCAACAGTGTGGTGCACGTTTCTACATCATGAAAATGAGGAAACTAACATGGCCATTGATACACACTCATATTTAGTAGTAGTATATAGATTACTATAAAATAAGGAGAATATCCATATATTCCTCACCGTTTGATTATTCAGGGGTACAAATTGGCTGTAATGACATGATACAATCGCATGAATTAACTCATTCCAAATATAGCTGATTTACAGCGTATCTAATACATTGCCATAGTTCTACTCAAATTCTGCTCAAATAGGGATATGCCAATCATCACAAAAAGTTCAAACAGCGTCATGGCGTCATCATTAACATGAGACGGAAACAACTTACACGCGTCTTCACGATCCAACTGTCCTTCTCAAAGATGTTGATTCATTGCTTCATATTGATCTTGACGTCTTTGCTTTCTAGATCTTCATCCAACTCGATGACGTTAGAAAGAAACTCTATCGGAAAGGATCATCGAAACTCTCCATACCAGGCTAAGGCAAATCACAACGATCGTTTGAAAGGGGTTCGGGGAAATGGCATACTCAGTTCGGAAAGGAAATTATGGTTATAAAACAACTCGGCAAACGGGAGGCACATTCCAATTGATACCGAGGATATAACCTAGTGATCGAAAGTGTGCTCTCAAGAACTTGAGCATTTCCATAGTCATCAAGGTTTTACCAACATCCGTGCCGAGGATCCGGGCAACACATCTTACTACCATGATGAATAGTGATGGATGATGCGGATACAAAGGAAGATAACACCTTCTCAGACTTCCCCTTAGCAAGGCCAAGAGAACGAAATCTGGATGATCGACCGAGAGACATTTAGCACTCCGCTTCAAATGTTCTTCTTGATGTTCTAGCTACCACAGTCATGCTTAAAAGCATCAACATGGTCATCAAGTAAAGGTCGGACTTCAGGAGCACAAAATCCATAAGGATCAACTTGTGGAATAAGTCATACCCAATCCTCATGGAGAAGGGTTGAACTGCTTGTTCAAGATACTACAATAATAGATCTTCCGGCTAGGTGTGTCGGCAAGAACATCAACCTTGTCGGGACCTACATCATAGATATTGGAAATGTTCCAGCCATCATATCTGCCTGAGATTCAGATCTGGCTGGTAACAGGATTTTTCAGACAACATGTCCAGAAAAGAAAAGGTTGCAACACAAGTCGACGAGATAACGTTGCGAGAATCTCGGGAGATGAACTATGATAGCAAGCTCCAAAACATGAGCTGGTTCTGCTACACACATGTGAACATGTTGTCCAAGACAAGCAGGACCACAGAGTAGTCTTACAATAAAACACTACCAAAGTTCAGGTGAGGAACCATCATTGTGGATAACGAAGTCCTTGCATAAGTCATGATTAGCTCTTAAGAAGGAACTTATTCTCCTTGAACAAATCAATCAGTGGCTTGGTGTTCTAGGGAATACGTATGGAGTGGAGGTAATTAATCTACCAAACCATAGAATACTTCGCGACGTATGCATGACTGATTTGGGATGATTCGGAGGAAACAAAACTAACTTTCTCGAATTCATGGCGACAACTTACACCTAATGCACGTGAACTTGGAGAAAGTCACTTCTTTCACCAAACATATACTTCATGAACGGGGCATGAAGAAAATGCTTACACAAGTTTCCAACACTAGCTCAATGTTCAACATGAATCATGGAGGAGACAAGATGCTGCTGTTGGGCTCAACAACAACTCATCGGAATTTCCATATCACTGGACTCCCACCATTATGTGAACAATGTGTTAGTATTGGTCAGACCAAAAGATGTAATGGTGTATGCTCGAGGGATCAACCACGAGTAAGACAACATTACGAACATCGTTGGTACTGATTTGATTTGACGATAGCCCACACTCAAATCAAAGGATTGATAAGACAATAGGTCCAACAACTGATCACAGGGACCAATCGATGAAGATATCATCTTTCTTCAACACACACTACACAAGAATATCCCTTTGGAACGAACTAAGTTAGGCAAGCTTTTATCTTCCAACTCTCCAAGTTGTTGTTCAGCTTAACCAACTAGCTCAGGGTAATCAACACAGATTCTTGGAGAATGGGTGGTTTAGAAGAAAACCAACATGATCACGAGCTCAACATAACAGTCAGGAAACAACCCAGTAATACTTCTGAGAAGATATTCGGAAAATCACGAGCCACCGATATGTTATTAAGCTCGAGAACAATCTTGCTTTTCAGGGCAAGACGATATGATCAAGGAACGAGGGATTGTTACAATCCTAACTCCTTGGTCGATAAGTGCACCCGGAAATATGGACTAGGTAGCACGATCAATCCTAGGATGATGATTCAATATCCAGCACGCTAAGATGAGAGTATTGTCCATTAACTACCAAGCAACGGAGTTGCTAGGAGTATTGATTTTCGCACATCACAGTACACTTGTCGGCATTCCGGTTGCAACAACACGGAACCAAGGAACGAATGATGATGGCGAGAAGTATCACTACGTCAAGAATTCATAAGGGAAGGTGCAATTCTCATGACGTTCCTGACATAAAGTGGGTAACACTTCAGGGTAGAACAGAATAAAAGCTGGATTGGCATTTTGATCTATGGAATACAACTACTTTGACCACTCCAAGAAATGGAGGAGGTGCTGGAGTTTGTTTCTCCTAGTCATTCCAGAACAGAATGGCTTGACGGACCACAAGAATAATGGGCATCGATGAGCACGAGTGCACGACTACTCCTGACTATCAACTGATAGACGGGGATCGGAATACAACTACAATGGGAACAACTCAAGGAACACACGATTTCCTAAGTTGTGGATGCATAGATTAGTATGTCGAGCAAAGCTCAACAGTTCTTCCGGATAACCCATGCAGAAAGGTAGAACTGGCAGAATCACAATTATGAATGGAGAACTCCTCAAGAGTACTCTGATTGTGGTATTTTGGTTCAAAGAAATTCTGCCTTAATGGTTCATGGTATTTGGAAGAAAGAAATACCACGGACCTCGAGGACTATCAGAAAGTTACTAATATCCTAAAGGAACTAGCGAACACTATCAACATGAGGTAAGTAGGGTGAATCTCGGGTTAAGAAACCCAGGAGTAGAATACCTACTACTAAGTGGCATCACGGGATGCTTTCGAGAATGATGGCCAGAATCATCACACTGGGAACACAAAGCATGGCTGGATTACTAGGTGATACTGTAGACACCTAGGGACATAATAATAGCTCCAACATAAATGTCAAGGCAATAAATTACCTCAACAGACGATTAGTGTGCTTATTCTGACCAAAAGGACACCGTGAACAGGAAGGAAGAATTTGCAAATGCATCAGATAGTTTAGAAACCTGGGATGACTCGGACAGCATAACGGCTGTAAATGCTCAAAAAGATTTGAGACATCATGCAAAATGGTGGCATAACCACTCAACAACATCATATCAAGGTTCCGAGATCAACAGTTAACATACAGAAATAGTAGGAACTGAACTAAGGCTTGAATTCAACAATCTTACAAGTCTACAGAGTAGTAACACGTGATCCTGATAGAAAGAGGAGAAAGCCTAGTTCCTTAACCCCGTAGGAAAGATAAGATGACTCAGATCAGAAGGCGTAAGGTATAAGGAGTAAAAAGAGCCTTACGTTCCCTTCCACAAGCAATTCCCTTATATAACTAAAGCATTTCTAGACACAACTTCAACCGGTTTGGCCTGGTAATCCTACAGGCAGTCAGGCTCTGATACCAAAGCTGTCAGGACCCCGATTCCAAGTCACATCGATCTAGCCGGTAACACCTCATATCACTTTGCGGCCTCACGCACGGTATTCCCACGGGTGTCGCCTTACCATGGCCTTTTGGCTCACTTATATGATAGTGTTGCTAGCATCCATATGACAGAGAACCCGGGCCGACATGGCTAGTCGTGAACCCAAAGCGGCACTAACCCATGGGGACAGGCATACATGAATCACATCGAGCATGTCCGTCAACAGCATGTGTATCCGGGCTGTAGCTTGGGCTAACAGGGACTCCGGTGAACCCGGCTGTAGCAGGCTAGGCAGGACTCCGGATGTCACATGCGTGACATTTCCCGAAGGACAGAACAGGAACGAAGTGAAACACATGCCGGCTAGTCAAGTGTCCCGAGCGGTAGTCTTTGGGCTAGCAGGACTCGGTTGAACCGGCATGGCGGACTACTATGGCTCAAGGAAGCACTAGACTACATTTCCCCATAAGAGAGGCTACCAAGGATAAACAACTAGGTTGTAGGATCCCACACATACCAAGCATTTCAATCATACACACAATATGCTCGATATGCATAAATACAACATGGCATCACAACATAACTCTACGACTCAAGTATTTATTCATTAGGCTCCGAGGAGCGAGATATTACAAACATGGGTCTCATGACCCCAACATACAGAGTATACAAGCAACAGGCACATGCGGAAGCTTAACATGTCTGAGTACAGACATCTACAAATGAAAAAGGCTGAGAAGCCTGACTATCTACCAGATCATGCCGAGGCCACAAGATCGTAGCTGAGGTAACAAGCTAAACATCGAAGTCCACGCGGAACTACTAGCGAGACGGAAGTCTCTCTGCAAAAACATAAATTAAGCAAACGTGAGTACAAATGTACCCAGCAAGACTTACATCAGAACTATCTACATATGCATCAGTATCAACAAAGGGGGTGGTGGAGTATGACTGCAGCAAGCCAGCTTTGACTCGGTGGCTATCCTACACTACGACTGCAAGTAACTCTTTTGGGGTGACGCACACGAGTCCACATATTCACCATATCAATACACCACTATGGATCCGCTCCCGTCTTCCTATGAGAACGCCATCCATAGCACTCACGCTTATCTTGCGCATTTTAGAGTATCCACTTTCACTTGTCTATGAACTGTACAGGCAACCCAGAAGTCCTTTACCGCGGACACGGCTATTCAAATAGATCATATTAACCCCGCAGGGTGTACTTCTTCACACACGCTCTCTCCAATTACCGCCATGTACACCTCGTGGTATCTCGGCAACCTTCAAGCGGAAGTTCGACAAGGAGTCGGCCACGACCGACTAACCACACAAGTCTCTCGTCTGTGTTTATCGCCTATTCGGGTTCCATCCGCAAGGAGATCCGGCCGGGTGTCGCCACGGCCGCAAACAATGTGTACAGGGTTCCAAGCCCACCAAACGGGCGACGCTTGGCATACCCGGCCACGGTGCCTGGTCTGTCCCAAGCCCACCTGTACCGGGTGCCACTTGGTAGACTACTAACACATCCTACAAGCACCAGAAACTAGTTGCAACTCCTGGACAGAGATCGAGTTGATTAATAAGTCGAGAGGGGTCGAGTTACCGGAACCCAATGTGTGGTAGTAACTGTTCATGGATCACAAACACAGAACTCAGTTCCTGAGGACGGCTGCAATGAGACAACCCACCATGTACTCCTACATGGCCTCTCACCGCTACCTTTACCAAATCGTGTTCACACACTTAGCTCTTACACAGTAGGACATGTTCACCACATTCAAATTCATCCCCGATGAATCAGACCTGACTCAACTCTAAGCAAGAGTGTGCATGACAAAAAAGCATGAATGAGTAGGCACATCGTGGCTCAAACAACTCCTACTCATGCTAGTGGGTTTCATCTATTTACTATGGAATGACAGGTCATGCAGAGGATAAAGGGTTCAGCTACCGCAGCAAGTAACAAATGGACTCGTTGTTGTCCTAATGTAGTAAAAGAGAGCAAGAGCGAGAGAGTGGGATTGTATCGGAATGAACAAGGGGGTTTTGCTTGCCTGGCACTTCTGAAGATAATATAGTTCTTCATCGGTGTCATCGAACACGTCGTCGGAACATCGTCTACTGGGAGGGGACAACACCGGCAAACAAGAAAGAACACAATCAATGCAATGCAACAGTATGATGCATGAATGTGACATGGCAATATGCTGTTGATTGAGCTAATGCATCTAGCACCAAGTTAAATGAAGTTGGTTTGAACCCTAGTTTCAAATTCAAACTCCATATGTGATTATTCAAATGCCATTTATATGGTTTGTCCTAAACAGCAGCTATAAGTTGTTCTAACATGCATGAAAATGGTACAGATGGATAGATTGGATTTTTCTGATCATTTTTCATATATAAATCTTTGCATTTGGAGTTACGGTTAAATTTCTATGATTTTTAGAAGTTTATACTATTTTCTGGAATTTCCTAATTTATTTCTAAATAAGAAAATCCCAGTAAATGTATTTATGACATCAGCAGTGTATCATGCTTGCATCAGCTGGTCAAAGGGCGGGTCCAGGTCAAACCTGACGTGTGGGGTCCACACGTCAGGGACAGAGTGTTGTTTGAGTCACAGACAGGTGGGGTCGGTCAACGACCACGTCAGCGAGGTCAACGCCGACGCGTGGGGCCACTGTGTTTAGATTAATCTTAATCTATTTTGTTAGCTGGTTAGTTAGGCAGCAGGGCCCGTATGTCAGCGAGGGTGTGGGTTAATTAGCGGGGTCATTAACTGCTAATGATGGTGCCACGTCATCTAAACGGCGATTAGTCGCCGGTGCTAAGCGGGACGCGGCGGCGCTCCTCGTCCGGCCATCTCCGGCGACGAGAGCAAGCGGGGCTGGGCTCTACCTACTCAGGGCAACGTGACGCGTCGAGTGGTGGCTGCGGCAGGTGTGGAGGCCGCCGCTGGCGAGCTTTGGCGGCGGCCGGAGCTCGGGTTCGGTCATGCGCGAGGCTGCGGTGCACAGGAGAGCAGCTAGGTGGCGGGTTAGCCTCCTTGAGGCTCCAGGAGCACGCCGACGCGCTCAGCAGCGACGAGCAGGACCTGCAGCGGGGTAGGTGACATGGCAGGCGGCGGCGGAGCTCAGCCGCGGTGGGAACGGTGGCTAGAGGACGAAATCAATGCGGGGAGAAGAGGGGTGTCGACTGGAGGCTCACAGGGGTCACCTTGAGATGGTCAGCGAGCTCGGGGGAGCGACGACGGTGGCGAATCGACGGTGAAGATCCTCGGCGGCCATGGCGGAGAAGGCGACGGTGGAGACGATGGAGGCCGTCCGGGCTCTCTTCCTTCGGTGGGGAGGTGCTACAGGGGTTGGTGGGCTCGTGGTCACGACGATGAGGCACGGGGTGGTTGTGGCTGCGCGCGGTGTGAGCGGCCACGGCGCCGGTGTTCGGCCGTGCGAGATAGAGAGAATAGAGGAGGGGGAAAAGCACGGGGAAGAGTGAGAGGGAGACCAGGGAGATGCGTGGCGACGCGAGGGAGGTCCAGGCAGGCAGGGAGAGAGGAGGTGGCCGTAGCGCGTGCACGCGCGCGGGGAACACACGCCCTCCTGCCCACTGGCAGGAGGTTGAAGACGGTGGAGGGCCTGGTGGGCTGGGCCACAGCTGGGCCGGCAACAGTAGCAGGCCGCGCAGGTAGGCTGAGGTAAGTTCTGCTCTGTTTTACTTTTCTTCTGTTTTGTTTAATTTTGCCACTGTTTAAAATCAAAACCGATTCAACACAGTGCCAAATATCCTCTGGATATTTTTATGTTGCTGAATGGACTATTCCAAATGCACATAAAATCTTTCAGAGTTATTTGAAGATATATTCTATATATTATGAATATAATTCCAAATTCGAATACAATAATGATGTGACACTCCAAAAATATTCTTTTGGTTTTCTTCAAAAAAAATTTGTTGGATTTGAAGAAGGTCTTCTAAACCCTTCCAAGATCTCTCTCAAAAGCTTTTCCCTTTAGCAAATATTTTATTTTTTTGCATCTCCTCCAACTCTGGTGTTTGGTTTTTAAAATTTTCTTCTGATTGCCCTCTTCTCAAAATTTCAAGAAAAGTCTTTGTAGTTTAAATTTCTTTACAAAAGAAAACTCTAGGAGTTTTGCCTCCTCTCCAAAATATGAAAACATACATGATTATGACATGCACCACATGGTAAAATCTTCCCAAAATCTCTCCTTCCACTTTGGGCAATCCAAACATTCTGTCTCAACAAGTTCAACCCTTTTCTGAATTTTATTTCATTTAATTCTCCTCCCAAATCTTTTCTGTCCATTATTTTGAGCCTAGGTGATTTGCAAAGCAAGTACCTAAATGCATTTGGGTTTTGACCTCAAACCAACTCCCCTGGATAGTCGTTGGTACCCACAACCTAGAACAATCAAGATCCACTCCTATTCTGTTCAAAGATTTCAAATTATAGTCTCTGCAAGTTTGGACCAGATTTGTCAAATTTGGTGAAATTCATATCTACACTTCTCCAAAAATTCCACAAATATTCAGGCAGCCTCTAGATGCAATGAGAGGCCCCTCCACCAAAAACCAGCTCAAGGAAAAATCCCTACATGCCTAAATCATTTGCCGAACACCTTGCATGCACTATTTACATTTCATCTTCGCTAAGTTCAGATTTGAAAGTGTCGATCTCCGTCAGAGTTTCAGTCACATGCTCACAGTGCACTTGGCACGTTGCTCGCAGCCTAGTCTACTTGTCCGGAGCTTCACACGCGTGCTTGGCGTGTTCCTAGCGTCGGTGGCACCACAGCCGCTGCCGGCGTGTCTTCTTGGCGCAGAACCACCGTAGCGGCCGACAGGGAGCAGAACGGCGGCATAACGCTGTTCGGCGCCGCCCAAACCTCCTGGTAGCTCCGCGTGGCCATTTCCTTGCCAGCGCACGCATGCAGCACCGTCACCGTGGCACGGCAAGCACAGAGCGTGCTCCCTGCCGCCGACGGGGCCGCGCCGCCCCGTTCCGTCGAGCTCGCCCTAAGCAACCAAACCCCAACCTGTTTAGCACCTAAATGGAACCAGGGAACCCCCACGACGACGCTCAACCTCCGAACCTCCCCGATCAACGCCCTACGCCGCCTTAAACTTCGCCGGAGAACCCCGTTCTCGGCAACCGACTCGGGCCGGCTATAAATAGCTCCCCCCGAGCTTGCTCTCGCCCCCCGCACACCTCCACCACCTCACTAGTCCCTCGCTAAGCCTCGAGGGCCTCGAGGAGCTCTTCTTCCTCGACTCCGACCGCTTCGTTCCGCCTCGGCCTCCACCGCGATTCACTCCGGTGAGGTCATCCCCGGCCCCCAAATCCCGTCAGCTGCCCTCTCATGCTACCACGGGTCTAACCCCCTCCTCAATTCCTCCTCCGCAGCACTCTCCGACGAGGCCCACGACCACCCGAACCGCCGTCCGCCGGAGCAAGCGTCGCCGTCGACGTGGTACTTGCCGGCGACCACCACCACTTCCCGCAGACGCGGAATGGCACCCTGAACACGGAGGTACCCTCCGATCTTCCTGCCTCGCCGTGGATCGCCGCCGGTGACCACCGCGGCTCTCGGGCGCCGACGAGCCCCGTCCCTCTCATTTGAAATTTCAAACCTGACGGGTGGGACCCGCCCGTCAGCCTCTCTTTTTTTAATCGTTTTCTGAAAGCGTACATTGGCAAATACGTTTCCACTCTGAACCGTTTTTCTGGACTTTTCTGCAAAGCCCCTGAAGTTTTACATTTCATTACGGATGGGTCCTTGGACCAAAACCCTTATAACTTTTTAATGAAGGAATTTTGAGTTATTCTTCTTCTGTCCTCTTCAAATTTTTGTCTAGTTTTTTTATCATATTTATTTGAAAAATATTTGGATTGACTTTCTGTGACCCATGGTATTTACGTTAGCGCGTGTATTTTGTGTACCGTAGATACCGAAGGAGGTGACGGAACCGCGAACTTCGCCGAGCTAGACCCCGACTACTCCAAAACAGGCAAGCAATGTTTGAACTTTTGATATGATGAGTGTTTGGGCATGTTTGCATTATTTTTGTATCATGGCACGTTCATGAGCATTTCGATGATAGTTTATCTCGTAAGAGTTGAGGCAAATGAGCTCGGTAAATCCATGAGTTGTTGGAAACTTGTTGCATGGCCATGAGTTGGCATGAGTATGGGTAAGATGGCAGTGTTGTAGCATGTCAGGCTTATGCCAGACCGTTGACCCAAAGGTCGACATCAATCGATCGATTCCGTCCGTCTCCCTTTCAGATTACCACCTGCTTCCCGCAAGGGATACGGCTGAGTAAGTTGCAAACCACTTCCTGGTACACACCAAATCGAGAGGCCGGGATGAAGGTTCCATGGCCCTGGATTAAAGCCTTTCATCCGTCAGGGGCATGGGTGTTTCCGGTTGGGACCGAGAGGGGGAACCCCTTAGAGCGCTGATATAAATTTGATCCCATGCTATTCGAGATTGTGATCTCCCGTCTCAAAGTTTTTCTTAAACGCTGTCTAGGGTGATTCCTGGCAACGTGAGGTATAATGGGTGTGTACTTGCTAGTTGTGTTTCTTCGGAATACCGTAATCTGAAGTAGTCCTTCGTGACTACGAAATCCGCTATCGTGGACAATTTTGGTACAAACTCTGCAGAGTCAAAATTCTTAAATTCGTCTTATTCCTATCCGAGTATCGTGTTCATCTCATCTTGTTAAGTGTCAATCTCGATGACAGAAACTCTTGATAACCATATGAGTGTCATATGTTTATTTCCGGTGAATGGACTAACCCGTTTATGGTCTTGTGATAAATATTTTTCGTGAGCACCATATCTTGTCAAGTTGTGAATGATGAATTATAAGCCCTTTACGTGATGTCGCTCGACGCGTCCCATCGTGGCATTGTTATTATTTACCTTTATTATAAGCCCTTTCTGCGATGTCGCTCAGACGTCCGACTGCGGCATTGGTATTATTTACTTCCTTTATAAGCCCTTTCTGTGATGTCGCTCCGACGTCCGACTGCGGCATGCATGTATTTTTTTTCATCAATATAAGCCCTTTATGAGGTGTCGCTCAGACGCCCGACTGCGGCATGTTTTAGTTATTTGTTCATCCTTCATGGCGTCGCATCAGACACCCGATCGGTTTTGAGTTTTGTCTTCTTTGGGTTTTCGAGCGGACTACCGCCGATTCCCTTCTTATTTACTTTGCTGTACCGATTAAATTGGGCATTGCTAAAAATTAATCATATCGCATTCATGCATTCATTTGTTATATCTTTTGTCCGAACTGTCTTCCGAGTACTTTCAAAGTACTCACCTGGCTTGTTGATTTGGCCAGATGCTGACGACGGTGATCTCATGGATGAAGAGTTCGATAGCGAGTCCGACGCCTAGAGGAAACCCAGTTAGTCTCGTGCGACCCCTGGATTAGTCATTGTGATATATCCGCTTCCGCTACCTAAATAAATTCATCGAGCCTCACCTCGGCGCTTCGATGAGCCGCCAAAGGCAAGAGACTCATTAACCACCCCACTGTGTTATTCCACCAACCACTCATATCTCGAGTCAGTAGTATTTCCACTCCACACCATTGTGTCATATCCGCCATCATGTTTAATTGTTGGCGTGTATGTAATAATTGGTTGGGCATCTTCAGCCCGCCCCTGTAACATTGTAATGCTACTGGCTTATTGTATCAAAGTTTTGTCTACCGGTATGGAGGATTTTCCTCATATTGGACTTCATAGGTCGGTTGCTCAATAACTATTTTTATTGAAAAACCGGTCGTGCAAGCTTGGTACCAGAGCCAGGCTGACTGTAGGAAGCCACTAGGTGCGATCGCTAATTGGTTGTTAGCATAATAGAGCCATTTATTATTTTTCACAAATGTAGTCAATTTCTGACAGTCAGCATAAATTTATGATTTGACTACTCAGGATTTTTGCCTACTTTTGTAGATCGCTGGCAACGACTGCGAGTCGCAGATGTTCGCCAACATGCCCGATGGTTTCGTCAAGCTTCTCTACTTCATCGTCCAAGTCGCGATGAGGCCAGATGTGCGCCCAGTCTTCTCTCTCTCTCTCTCAAAGACAAGGTCAATGACCGTCTAACCATGCACCAAGCCGCGGTGGAATTCAAGAGAGGGCGAGTTGAGCGCTATCGTTTCGTGGGGAGAGCCATGCCCACAGAGAAGCATGCACTACAGATGGTAGCCCGCGAGGCGATAGCTCGTCTCAGGGATATCCTTCCTTCGATGAAGACTCGTCGCTACCGCTACCTTCCATGTCAGGTGCCATATACCTGCCACTACGTGTTCTCTTGCCCCAGAGGAGACGGGATGAAGCTTTTGAGATGCTTATCGAGTATCTCCGAGCTTTGGAGGCAACATTCGACAACCTGGTGGACGACTTTGTAGCTGCCCGCATGGACTCAGTCCATGGCTCTGCCGCCAACAGGAGGGAGCTCCTGCGCGCCGCACCGCCACTGGCTTTCGTCTCGTCATCAGCATCGTTTTCTCCTACTGCTCGCACCACATCTCGTCGCCTGCCTACCACGGAGGAGTTCAACCATGTCATTGTGCCTACTCCGGTTCGTTCTGCACCACCCCTCGTGCCCGCTCAGGTTCGAGTTGTCCCGCAGAGGGCACCAGCTCCACCAACTCAGCGCAGCACCTCACATCTGGAGCCTATCTCCGAAGAGGAGGTTGAGTCCCCAGCCTCACTACGCCTCACCCTTGGCAGGCCCAGGGAAATCCTTACCATCTCCGACTAAATGCGCTTAGCACGCCATGCGATGTACCGACTTGTACGATATGTTTATATGTAAATAGGCTGTGAGAAGTAGCTTGTTTGGCGCATCATGTAGGATCCGGAGGTGTGCACTAGACTAAATAACATATCAGGATCATGTACGCATATCCTGAGTGATGTATTGTATAATTACTGCTTGCGTGTAAGATATGTAATGGACAGTCCTTCTCCGTGCGCAAATGTGTTTTCTCTTGAAAAATCTTAGAGCATTTGCGACCTTTTTCCATCTTCTTGAATTTATTGATGTTCATGCTCAATTTCTTTTCTTATGAGTGTTTCAAAATATATCCCCAGAGTAAACTATGTCTCGTCCTTGGACGCGCTCCATGCCTACTCCGACAGAGGAGAATTATAGCACACCCCCAGGCAACAAATTCACACAGGGACAGACTAGTCAACATGACAGTGAAACGGCACTTTCTCAAATGTGCCGTCTTTATGAACAAAGTCAGCAGCAACATCAGGAAATAATGAACCAAGTCATCAATATGGGGAATCACCGTGGACGATCAAGAGCAATCAAAGTTATCCGAACTTCAAGACACGTCCCCAAACATTTTCTCACACCGACAAACCTCTTGAAGCCGAGGACTGGCTTCCAGACATGGAAAGAAAATTAATTATTGCCCAGTGTTCAGATCTTGAGAAAGTACTTTATGCTCCGCACTATCTCACTGGAGCAGCCGCATCGTGGTGGGAAAATTTCCTACACATGCACCCCAACGAAAATAATATAACATGGGAGGAATTTAAAGAAGGTTTTCATGGGGCACATATTCCTAAGAGTCTTATGAAGATAAAAAAGAGAGAGTTTGATGACCTTAAGCAAAGGACAATGACTGTGTCAGAATACAACAGTCAGTTTACTCTGCTGTCTCTCTACGCCAACGAGGAGCGTATGTCGGAAAACAAAAAGATGGAGAAATTCCTTGACGGTCTGACACCCGTGCTTAAATGCCAATTGGTCGTACACACCTTCCTAGATTTTAAGACGCTGGTGGATAAGGCCATTACCTTGGAAAATGAGAGACGCAACTTAGAAGATTTCCATAGCGGAAGAGGGACCAGACTAATCACGCCCGCAACCACCTCGCAGCAAGACAGATGTTCGTAAAAACTGGACACCCAAACCCACGACAAGCGCCTCACGCCCAATCAAGAATTTCCATGCAAGGGACAAGGAGTTCACATACCGCCCAGGCGTTACCTGTTACGCTTAGGAGAAGAAGGGCACTATGCCAAGCAGTGCCCCAAGCCAAGGAACTCGACCCCAAAGCCGAACAACGGAGGCAATAATTCGGCGCCAAAGCGCAACAATTTCAACCCAAATAACAACCACAGGAAGGGTCATCTGAACCACGTGACCAAAGAGGAAGCACAAAATGCCCCAGATATCGTACTCAAGACGCTTCCGTCAACACAATACCGCCATGGTTTTGTTTGATTCTCGAGCTTCTCACTCATTCGTTTGAAAAGTTTTGCTTTGCAAAATAATTTTCGATGCTTCCCTTGCAAAAATCTATGGTCGTCAAGTCCTCGAATTAAGCAAGTTACCCAGAATTATTGCCGTGGTGTGGTTATCGAGTTTGAAGGGTTAAAGTTTCACGCAAATCTTATCGCGGCCGGAAAATAAAGGACCGGATGTCATCTTAGGGATGGATTGGTTAACCACCAACAAAGGTTTTATTGATCGCTTCAACAGGACCGTAATTCTCACCCATCACCACGGGAAGACCATAAAGGTTTCAGCCAAGGAAAGAAAAATATCCCTAAGAACCGAGATTGAACAAGGTGGATATTTCTGAATTGAGCAAGGTTCGATGAGTGTGTGAATTTCGAGATGTATTTCCCAAAGAGCTACCGTGCATGCCACCGCACCGAGAGATAGAATTCAGCATTGAGCTAGCACCGAACCGCTCCCATATACAAGAAACCATACGTAATGGCACCATCTGAATTGGTAGAACTGAAGAAGCAAATAAAGGAATTATTGGAAAAAGGGTACATACGAGCCAGTTCCTCACCTTGGGGTTCACCAATTTTGTTTTCCAAAAAAAGGATGGAACACTGAGATTGTGCATAGACTATCGAGCGCTAAACATGGTCACAATCAAGAACAAATATCCGATGCCACGAATAAATGATTTATTCGATCAACTCGCCAAAGCCAAGGTGTTCTCCAAGATTGACTTGAGGTCGGGATACCATCAACTGAAAGTGCGAACCAAGATATTCCCAAGACAACTTTCACCTCCAGACACGGATTGTATGAGTTCACCGTAATGCCATTCGGACTAACAAACGCCTCGATATTTTGTTCACCTCATGAACAAAGTATTCATGAAGTTTATGGACAAGTTTGTTGTGGTATTTATCGATGATATTACTGGTATACTCGAAAACCCCGGAAGAGCACCTTGAACATCTCCGAATTGTACTAGGAGAACTCAGGAAACATCAATTGTACGCTAAATTCAGCAAGTGTGAATTTTGGCTAAGGCAAGTAGGTTTTCCGGGCCACGCATCGACCCAAGAAGGTATCGTCAGAGACCCGAAAAGGTCAAGGTCAGATTTATCGGAAACCACCAGCCAAATGCGGATTTTGACGCATCTGAAGTTTCTTGGGGATGGCAGGATACTACCGGAGATTTATTGAAGGACTCTCAACCATAGCAAAGCCAATGACGCAACTCCTCAAGAAAGACAAGAAGTTTGAATGGACGGAAGCTTGCGAGAAAAGTTTCCAAGAACTCAAGAGGAAACTGACGACAAAGACCAAAGTACTAATTGTGCGAGATATACACAAAAATTTTGAGGTATTTTGTGACGCATCTCGAAAGGGCCTCGGGTGCGTATTGATGAAAGAAGGCAAGGTTGTCGCATATGTTTCCAGACAACTTCGCAAGCATGAGGAAAATTATCCTACACATGACCGGAATTAGCGTGATTATTCATGCACTCAAGGAATGGAGACACTTCTTACTCGGTAATCGTCGTGAAATATACACGGACCACAAAAGCCTCAAGTATATTTTCACACAACCAGAACTCAATTTACGGCAGCGACGCTGGTTGGAATTAATAAAGGATTATGATGTTGGAATCCACTACCACCCAGGCAAAGCAAATGTTGTAGCAGATGCTCGAAGTGAACCCCAGTCCGGACAACGACAGCATGCCAAAGTTGAGACCTGAATTCCAGCAGGAATTCGCAAAGCTCAATCTGATGGTGGTCACCAAAGGCAGTGTGTCGAACTTAGAGTTACAGCCTACCCTAATCGAGAAGGTTAAAGAGGCTCAACGTGGACACCCCAAAGATTGAAGGCATAAAGCGGAAGATGAAGTTGGGCAAGGCCTCGAATTTGTTATTGATGAGCAAGGAATATTGTGGTACGGGAATAGGCTTTATGCATCAATATCCATGACCTTAAACAACAAATCCTGGCTGAAGGCCACACCGCTCCATATTCAATCCATCCTGGAGGAACAAAAATGTACAAAGATCTTCAGGAAACATTTTGGTGGCATGGAATAAAAAGAGACATAGCCACGTTTATTGCATGTTGTGACTCTTGTCAACGCATCAAGGACGAGCACCAGAAAACCGGTCGGGCTATTGCAACCAAATAAGATACCCGAGTGGAAATGGGACGAGATTGGAATGGATTTTATTGTTGGACTACCTCGGTCCCGGCACGGACATGATGCCATATGGGTCATCACCGATAGATCGACTAAGGTAGCACACTTCATCCCGTGAAGACAACCCACACCACTCGAAACTTGCTAGGCTCTACCTTTCCCGTATCGCTTGCTTACATGGAGTCCCAAAGAAAATAATCTCGGACAAAGGCACTCAATTGCCTCCGATTTTGGGATCACTTACAACAAGCTCGGGAACTCAGCCGGCATTCAAGATCGCATACCATCCCTGCATGATGGGCGATCGAGCGAGTAAACCAGATAGTAGAAGATATGCCGAGAGCATGTGTCCTCACCTATGGGACCAGTTGGGAAGAGAGCTTACCATACGCAGAATTCGCATATAACAACAGTTATCGATCCAGCTCGCAAATGGCACCATTTGAAGCTCAGACGAGCGAAGATGTCGTACCCGCTAAACTGGTCGGAAACCGGAGACAGCCATATCTTCGCCCGCACCTGCTCAAAGAGGTCAAGATAAGGTCAAGGTGATTAAGGACCGACTCAAGACAGCCCAAAGCCGACAAAAGAGTTATTACGATCAGAAGCATCGTGGAGTCAATTTTGAACCCGGTGAATTTGTGTACTTACGAGTATCCCCTATGAGAGGCCTGCATCGATTCAAGATAAAAGGGAAGCTAGCACCAAGGTTCATCGGACCATTCTGCATAGTGGCACGAAGAGGCACGGTGGCCTACCAGCTAGACTTACAGAAGAATTATCCGACATCCACGACGTATTCCACGTCTCCCAATTGAGGAAGTGCGTAAGCAACCCAGAGAAACAAGTACCCCATAAAAACATTGACGTGCAGCCAGACCTTACATATCGGGAGCATCCGATAAAGATCTTGGAAGAGTCTGAAAGGAGAACCCGACAGAAAACCATCAAGTTCTTCAAAGTTCAGTGGAGCAACCACACCGAAAGTGAAGCCACTTGGGAAAGAGAGGATTTCCTTCGGATAGAGCACCCACAATTATTTGAGGATCAGCTGGAATCTCGGTGATGAGATTTTTCCTAAGGGGGTAGGTGTTGTGACACTCCAAAAATATTCTTTTGGTTTTCTTCAACAAAATTTGTTGGATTTGAAGAAGGTCTTCTAAACCCTTCCAAGATCTCTCTCAAAAGCTTTTCCCTTTAGCAAATATTTTATTTTTTTGCATCTCCTCCAACTCTGGTGTTTGGTTTTTAAATTTTTCTTCTGATTGCCCTCTTCTCAAAATTTCAAGAAAAGTCTTTGGAGTTTATTTTTCTTTCAAAAAGAAAACTCTAGGAGTTTTGCCTCCTCTCCAAAATTTGAAACCATTCATGATTTTGCCATGCACCACATGGTAAAATCTTCCCAAAAATCTCTCCTTCCACTTTGGGCAATCCAAACATTCTGTCTCAACAAGTTCAACCCTTTTCTGAATTTTATTTCATTTAATTCTCCTCCCAAATCTTTTCTGTCCATTATTTTGAGCCTAGGTGATTTGCAAAGCAAGTACCTAAATGCATTTGGTTTTGACCTCAAACCAACTCCCCTGGATAGTCGTTGGTACCCACAACCTAGAACAATCAAGATCCACTCCTATTCTGTTCAAAGATTTCAAATTATAGTCTCTGCAAGTTTGGACCAGATTTGTCAAATTTGGTGAAATTCATATCTACACTTCTCCAAAAATTCCACAAATATTCAGGCAGCCTCTAGATGCAATGAGAGGCCCCTCCACCAAAAACCAGCTCAAGGAAAAATCCCTACATGCCTAAATCATTTTGTCGAACACCTTGCATGCACTATTTCTCTTCATCTTCAGTTAAGTTCAGATTTCAGTGTCGATCTCCATCAGAGTTTCAGTCACATGCTCACAGTGCACTTGGCACGTTGCTCGCAGCCTAGCCTGCTTGTCCGGAGCTTCACACGCGTGCTTGGCGCGTTCTCGCATCGGTGGCACTCGGTCGTCAAGGCCAAGATGTCTTGCGGCGCGTAACCACCGTAGCGGCCGACAGGGAGCAGAACGGCGGCATAACGCCGTTCGGCGCCGCCCAAACCTCCTGGCAGCTCCGCGTGGCCATTTCCTTGCCAGCGCACGCATGCAGCACCGTCGCCGTGGCACGACAAGCAAAGAGCATGCTCCTCCGCCCGACGGGTTCAAGACCGGCTATTCCGGCCGAGCTCGCCTTTAAGCAACCAAACCCCGACGCGTTTAGCACCTAAACGGAACCAGGAACCCCACGACGACGCTCAACCTCCGAACCTCCCGATCAACGCCCTACGCCATCAGAACTTCGGCCGGAGAACCCCGTTCTCGGCAACCGACTGGCCGGCTATAAATAGCTCCCCGAGCTTGCTCTCGCCCGACACCTCCCCACCTCACTAGTCACCGCCAAGCCCTCGAGGGCCTCGAGGAGCTCTTCTTCCTCGACTCCGGCCGCTTGCTCCGCCTCGGCCTCCACCGCGATTGACTCCGGTGAGGTCATCCTCGCCCCCAAATCCCGGCCAGCCTACCCTCTCATGCTACCACAGGTCTAACCCGCTCCTCAATTCCTCCTCCGCAAGACTTCTCCGACGAGGCCCACGACAACCCGAACCGCGGCCGGAGCAAGCGTCGCCGTCGACGTGGTACTTGCCGGCGACCACCACCACTTCCCGCAGACGCGGAATGGCACCCTGAACACGGAGGTACCCTCCGATCCTCCTGCCTCGCCGTGGATCGCCGCCGGCGACCACCGCGGCTCTCGGGCGCCGACGAGCCCCGTCCCTCTCGTTTGAAATTTCAAACCTGACGGGTGGGACCCGCCCGTCAGCCTCTCTTTTGTTTTCTTTGAATCATTTTCTGAAAGCATAGTTTGGCAAATACGCTTCCACTCTGAACCGTTTTTCTGGACTTTTCTGCAAAGCCCCCTGGAAGTTTTCTGTTTCATTACAGATGGGTCCTTGGACCAAAACCCTTATAACTTTTTAACAGAAAGGAATTTTTGAGTGATTCTTATTCTGTCCTCTTCAAATTTTTGTCTAGTTTTTTATCATCTTTATTTGAAAAATATTTGGATTGAATTTCTGTGACCCACGGTATTTACGTTAGCGCATGTATTTTGTGTACCGTAGATACCGAAGGAGGTGACGGAACCGCGAACTTCGCCGAGATAGACCCCAACTACTCCGAACCAGGCAAGCAATGTTTGAAATTTTGATATGATGAGTGTTTGGGCATGCTTGCATTATTTTTGTATCATGGCACGTCCATGAGCATTTCGATGATAGTTTATCTCGTAAGAGTTGAGGCAAATGAGCTCGGTAAATCCAAGAGTTTTTGGAAACTTGTTGCATGGCCATGAGTTGGCATGAGTATGGGTAAGATGGCAGTGTTGTAGCATGCCAAGCTTATGCCACAACGTTGACCCATTGTCAGCATCAATCAGTCAGATTCCCGTCCGTCTCCCCTTTCGTACTACCACCTGTTTCCCGCAAGGGATACGGCTGAGTAAGTTGCAAACCACTTCCTGGTACACACCAAATCGAGAGGCCGGGATGAAGGTTCCATGGCCCTGGATTAAAGCCTTTCATCCAGTCAGGGCATGGGTGTTTCCGGTTGGGACCGAGAGGGGGGCACCCCTTAGAGCACGCGTATATAAATTTGAACCCATGCTATTCGAGATTGTGATCTCCCCGTCTCAAAGTTTTTCTTAAACGCTGTCTAGGGTGATTCCTGGCAACGTGAGGTATGATGGGTGTGTACTAGCTAGTTGTGTTTCCTCGGAAATACCGTAAACGGAACTAGTCCTTCGTGACTACGGAAATCCATTGGCTGTGGACAATTTTGGTACAAACTCTGCAGAGTCAAAATTCTTAAATTCATCTTATTCCTATCTGAGTACCGTGTTCATCTCATCTTGTTAAGTGTCAATCTCGATGACAGAAACTCTTGATAACCATATGAGTGTCATATGTTTATTTCCGGTGAATGGACTAACCCGCTTATGGTCTTGTGATAAATATTTTTCGTGAGCACCATATCTTGTTAAGTTGTGAATGATGAATTATAAGCCCTTTCTGTGATGTCGCTCAGACGTCCTACTGTGGCATTGTTATTATTTACCTTTATTATAAGCCCTTTCTGCGATGTCGCTCAGACGTCCGACTGCGGCATTGGTATTATTTACTTCCTTTATAAGCCCTTTCTGTGATGTCGCTCCGACGTCCGACTGCGGCATGCATGTATTTTTTTTCAATATAAGCCCTTTATGAGGTGTCGCTCGCATCGCCTCGATCATGCATGTTTTACTTATTTGTTCACCCTTCGTGGCGTCGCTTCAGACACCCGATCGGTTTTGAGTTTTGTCTTCTTTGGGTTTTCGAGCGGACTACCGCCGGTTCCCTTCTTATTTACTTTGTTGTACCGATTAAATTGAGCATTGATAAAAATTAATCATATCGCATTCATGCATTCATTTGTTATATCTTTTGTCCGAACTGTCTTGCGAGTACTTTCAAAGTACTCAACTGGCTTGTTGATTTGGCCAGATGCTGACGACGGCGATCTCATGGATGAAGAGTTCGATAGCGAGTCCGACGCCTAGAGGAAACCCACCGGTCTCGTAAGCACTCGGATTAGTCATTGTGATATATCCGCTTCCGCTTACCTAAATAAATTCATCGAGCCTCACCTCGACGCCGATGAGGCACCAGCAAGAGACTCATTAACCACCCCACCGTGTTATTCCACCAACCACTCATATCTCGAGTCAAGAGTATTTCCACTCCACACCATTGTGTCATATCCGCCATCATGTATAATTATTGGCGTATGTAATAATTGGTTGGGCATCTTCAGCCCGCCCCTGTAACATTGTAATGCTACTGGCTTATTGTATCAAAGTTTTGTCTATCGGTATGGAGGATTTTCCTCATATTGGACTTCATAGGTCGGTTGCTCAATAAATATTTTTATTGATAAACTGGTCGTGACAAATGATTTAAATTCCATGCCCAAAATATTCCACAAAAATGTTCAATATTGTTGGTTTGGTTCAGAAACCTTGCCAAAAACATCAAACAATTATAAGAACATTTTGGAAGACACTGAATGTTATTTTTCCAAGGTTCTTTGCCCCTCTTTAATTGAATTTTGAGGCTTAAAATTTCCTCAATTCAAATTCCTTGAATGTAAACATGATGCTTGAAGCTCACTGGTGCAACTAATTACAGTCATCAATCTAGGGCTGTGACAAACACATCATACACGCGCCCTCCATACCAGGTGAGCTTCACGATTTCTTGTCTCGGGAGGACATATACTTCTGTGGGGCAGCCATTGCAAGGGACAAACAGAAGTTGGAGCCGTACAACCTCGATTTGAAAAGCATCGCTGACCTACAAACCAAAATAAAAATTCCTGTAGAATATTGTGATAAACTGACACCATCCCTATTCGATGTAGCAAATTTTGTGCTAGGAACAAATCTTCAAAAGGGTGATGAGACGCTGGCATTAAGGTCGTCTGAATGGGAGAATTATCCCTTGGCGTACGAGCGGATAAAATATGCTGCCCTCGGTGCCCATGTGTGTTTCGAGATAGCTGCAAGGTCCAGAGAGCTTGTTGTGAAGCCGTCTCCCACAGAAAATGAGAACAAGAAGACAAAGAAGAAGAAGAAGAAGAAGATGTTGCACCAGCAGTAGGGCATTATGGATGGATGAACTATTTCCTCTCTTGTAAGAAAAATATTCCCTCTCTATTTATATTGATATAGATGGACTATTTCGATGGTGTGCATATCTTTGGAACAAGTAGTAGCGTGGGTCCGCTTGACTATAAGGAACTATTTATCCGCCTAGCTATCTCTACTACTCCTTCCAGTGATCGGTATGCAATGCATGTGTCCGTAGACATGACAGCTTGTCCATGGAAGTTCAACTATGGCGACTATCACGTTTCATCCACTGCCACTCGCGATTCCCACGACGCCGCTCCAACCCACGGCACAACGTCCCCCGACGTGCGCCTCATCCCTCTCGGCCGCACCGCCCCTCTGCCTTTGTGTGCATGACATGTGGGCCACCTTAAATGCGGCGAGCATCAAGTTTCTACCATAGACACACGTGATTCCCACGACACCGCACGAACCCATGACACCACATGTCCCCCAACCTGCGGCTCACCCCTCTCGGCCCCACTGCCCCTCTAAATTTGAATTTGAAACTTATAAAACGAAAAGATTCAAAACAAATAAACTGGGAGAGAGGGAGTATATCATAGGATGTGTCCCATACGAAACAAGTCCCCTGGTTTGTCACCGCGAAGATGCGGTTAGAAAGGAGCACAACGTCTTCGTACTCGTACATCAACAAATCAGCCGCAGACAGCATGGTCCACCTTTGACCGCCATGTGCAAGGTACATGCTATCTTATTCAATCTCACCGTGGTTCTATCGTACAAATTCATGCGGTGGCCCGTTGTATGGCTGATCCCAATGTTGGACAAAGGTTCTACAGGAATGATGTCAGCGTTGTAAATGTTGTGCAAATTGATGTTGGTACCCTCCCGTACATATGCAAGCCAATCTCCACTCGCACCGAGCCTAACCTGTGAAACAAAGCGGGGGAGAATTACGAAATGGACACGGAAGTAGTCTTTAGAATGCATTTACTACGTGATCAAACTCATCTTACCTGCTCATCGGAGGAAATCCGAGTGCCCCTCAACGTCGACATCTCAAGGGGCATCAACTTGCAACTACGACCACGCCGCGCTGGAGAGACCCCCAAGGAAACATCCTCATGCGTTCCACGGAACATCAAGATGCATTTGTATGAGTAGTTCATCTTGTGAAAGAAAAGGATGAACGAGGGAAGGCCTCTAGAGATAGAGATAGACACTACTACTACCAATGTGCTGGCCCGTGTGTTGCAATGGACCCAAAGTAGTAGAAATACTTGTTCACGTGCTTGAAATATAAACACTCTAGTTTTGATATACATGTGTCAGTAGACATGACAGCTTGTCCATGGAAGTTGAACCACGGCGACCATCACGTTTCTTGTTTCTACCACTGCCACACTCACACACGATTCCCACGACGCCGCTCCAACCCTACCTGTAAGCACGACGTGGCTATCACTGCCTTACCCCGCCTTTCCTTCGCTGACTGGCGGGACCCACACTTGCGGGTCCCACATGTCAGTGATAGAATGGTAGGATTGTTCATGTCAGGGGATCCTCATCCCCCCGACGTGCGCCTCATCCCTCTCGGCCCCACCGCTCCTTTGCCTTTGTGTGCATGACATGCGGGCCAGCTGAACTGCGGCGAGCATCAACTTTCTACCACAGCCACACCCGATTGAACGCGGTTTGCCTGCTCCGCTGCTGTGCTCCGATCCGTACTCCCGCACCATCGAATTTTCGTGGCTGTGACACATTTCTTCTCGGGCATCAATCCTCAGCTGGAGTACTTCTGTACTACAGGTAGTACCCGCCGGTGTGGCCATCTACACCTCGTAACACCCAGCTGTGGCACCCTCGCCACAACCACGCCACCATCGGCCGGTTCATCTTGAACGAGTGAGTCGCGAACCACACCACCACAATCAGAATGACATGTGGGCAAGCCGCATTTAAGGTCCGCATGTCATTGAATCATAGGCCGGGCACTAAGCCACTAAAGTTCTGTCGGCCCCGAGAGGGAAATGTAACTCCTGCGATAGGCCTTGTGGTGCTCCCGCAGTACGAGCTCATGCCAAACCCGTAATTTTTTCTTACTACTACCAACTACTAGTAAGGTACACGTGCATTGCATGCATGAGATTCTGGTGGTTTGTGCATTATGCTTCTACATGTGGAGTCTTCTAGATTCTACATGTGGCAAAATCTGGTGGAATGTAGATAATATCCAACGGCCAGTAGTGCTCGGATTTGCCATCTTTGTACCGTTGGATTGGCTTCATCCAATGACCAACTTTCAAAGTTATGGTTTGGTTTGTAGCCTAAGGTTGCCACGCCTAAGCTTAGGCGTGCCACAAGTGTGTTTGGTTGCGTTCTTGTCTCAGCATAGTTGTTCCCTCTTCATGCATGCTCAACTCAACACCCGTCTTCATGTATGCTCACTTCATGCATGCTTCTAGTGTATTTGTGCTAATCTAGTGTGGACTCATGTACCCTCCATACAATCTACCAAACACCCAAAAGTGGGTCGAGAAGGGAACTCTTGGGATCATGCACCCTTCATACACCCTACCAAACACATCAGGCATGTGTTTGTTTCATTGCTACACTTGTGGCTTGCCACACTTTTCTAGCTACATGGTCCACATGTCATAGACTCAACTTATTGCCAAATCTTGCCACACTTGTGGTGGCCATTTTGTTAGCCACATTTTTTGTGGCACACACACTTTGCCTAAGCTTAGTTGTGGGAAAGTTAGTCATGAATGAAGTTCAACCATGGAGTCTTCTACATTTTACATGTGGCAGAATCTGGTGGAATGTAGATGATATCCTATGGCTAGCAGTGCTCGAATTTGCCATATTTGTACGGTTGGATTGGCTTCATCCACTAAAAAACTTTCAAAGTTATTCACACACTATATTGGGGGTATAGATATAGATGTGCCAGCCCGTTGCAATGGATCCAAAGTATATCTGTTTAGTGGAGTGCACTCTAAACACATTATCTGTTTATTTTTCTCTAGCCTTTCGTAGCCATGGAACCAAGCCACATAAGCTTCATGGGTGCCCCCCACATCATATTATTCATACTACGTTGACTGAGAAAAATATAAGTCACCCAAAACAAGATCTTCCCTTTTTTGTTCCTACGATGTTGTGCCCTGCATGTCGGCATTCTGGGAACGGGGGTACCCAGACTTGCCTGCCTGCGGCCTGCGGCGTGGCTCAAGGGGTGGCCCAGTACGGCCCATCTTCGTCAGCACAAGCTCAAGACCCTCGCGAGGGGCCAAGCATCGCGGCGCGGACGTCAGGAAGCTTCCTCAGGCACGGCCTCGTCAGGCTGGCTAGCGAGGAGGTGGAGAGATCAAGGCGGGGTACCTCACGAGGTGCCCATGACGCAAGCCATGACGACCGAGGGAGCCAGGCGGGCGCCTGCCCGCGCAGTGTCCACATTTCCTCTGTGGTGCAAAGGAGGCAAGCGCAGGAGAGAGCATCAAGCAAAGGCGACCGTTTCGGTGCAACAAGACCAAGACCATCACAACGGCAGGAAGGAGGTCATCGTGGAGCCCAAGCCGGCGTCATCGGCAGATCCTTTGACAGGCGAGGACCAACTTTAGTCAGGATAAGTGTACTAGATGTTCCCCTTTAAAATGGCCAATTGTTGGCGCCCTCCCCGCTCAATATTTGGGAAGAGGCCCTGGGCCTCTGCCTATAAATAGGACTAGCCACCCACAGGGTAGAGGCATCTGGGAGCAGCTAGCATCTTGTATCCGGAGTCCAGGACAGAGCTAGAGATCAAGCAGTCCAGAGAGAGAGAGAGAGAGAGAGAGAGAGAGAGAGAGAGAGAGAGAGAGAGAGAGAGAGAGAGAGAGAGAGCGATCAACTCCCCTAGCAGTTCGTCAGACCTGCCAAGAATGCACTCGCGAGGTCAGTGTTCTTCCTTGTATTGTTCATCATCAGCCCTGGGCAATCCACCACACCACACACCGGGAGTAGGGTGTTACACCACAACGGTGGGCCCGAACCAAGATAAACCTTGTGTCTCTTGTGTTGCTCTTTTGGTAGTTTAGATCCTTGCAAGGCGACGAGGTGCAGGTAGGTAGGGGTGAGATCTCCGCTGCGGCACCCCTGTAGTTCAAACCTAGAGGGTCTGCCGGAACCCGAATTTGACATTTGGCGCGCTGTAGGGTGCACCGGAATCTGCTCTTCGCTCTTCGCGCCCGTCGCATCATCATCATCATGTCCGGCTGACCAAAGGCGGAAACCCTTATCCTCGGGCGGCCTGGCCCGCCCACGCAGAGCCGCCGCTCGCCTGGCGACCCATGCCCAGGCAGCTCGCGCAGGGCGCCGCAAGGCCGCGAGCGACGCAGTCAGGCAACGATAGGTCTCATGCCGCGGCATGCGCGGTCGGCGGCGAGGGCCTCCAACCACGCCGTGGCCACGACGCTGTACACCCGACGGGAGCAGGCAAACTCAAGGGCCGCGCTCATAGTGGCCCGAGAGCTACTACAATGCAGGCTGCTGGATGGCGGCCGTGACGTGCTGCTCGAGCGGGTGGCAGAGCTCCTGGCCGCCGCATCGGGGCTCACCCTTCGCACTCCAATCGCCACCTCAGGTCCAGGGCGGCCCACGCGGAGGCCCCACGCACGCCCGCGCAGCTCCGAGCAGACTCCAAGGCCACCCCAACACCAGCCAGGCCGTCAGCACCGGGCCAGCAGCGGCACTGCCTCCGCCCCCGGCCAACGAAGAAGGACTCGCCACGGCCCACGGCCCCAGTGGGCCACCGCGCTACCACCCCCAGGTGGGCGCCTCAAGCAGGGCTGCGTGGCACACGGGGCACTACAGTGCAGCATTCGGGATGGCGGCCCCGGAAGAGTAAGTGCCCCACATGATGGATCAAGGGCACACGCAGGAGGACGAACACGTTCGCTCCTTGGCCCAAGCTGGGGGGACGAGGCACCCGAAGTTGAGCTCTTCCAGGAGCCCCGGGAAAGCCCCATCGACCGCGCTGGAAGCAACGATTACCGGGTACCGCTAATTCCTCTGGAGCAGGCATATGCTAACCATGGATTGCAGGAGGTACAGGTCGTCGCAACGGACGGCTGCCCCAATCCCGAAGTTTCCTACCCCTCAGGAGGAGGGCGCCGGGGGCTGCAGGAGAGGGGTTGAGATCCGGCATCACCACCGCGGCGTTCGGAGCAAGGCGTCCTCAGGAGGTAGGCCCTCTGCCGGGGAGGCGCCTCAGGGCCTACCCCCGGCAGACGACCCGTGGTCGGCGGGGGAACCGCTGGCAACCGCTCTACCCCATCGGCAGCGTCCTCGGTTTTTGGCCGTCGTCGGTGGCACTAGAGTGTGGCGCCAGGCGGGGCCCTCATCTGGCGATATGAAGCAAGGCCGGTACCTGTGAAGAAGGCCCAGTGCCTGTGAAGCTCGCCGCCCCGTGACACTCTCACGTAATAATGAGTGGGGCTGTACACGCCCCGGAGTCTCAGGAGCGCTGGCCTCAGGCCCTGGGGCTCCCTCCCACGCCCAGTGGCAGCACTTAGCTCCGCGCTGGTGAGAAGACGTCCAAGACTAGACTAGGTGCCGGACGCGGCTTTTTCTGCTTTTCTTGCTTTTCTCCTTGGCTGTCGCTTCCCCACCCCCCCCCCCCCCCGTTTTTGGATTTAAGTTGGATTCGAGCTTGCGATTTGCGTGTGTTCGGGGAAGGGGAGTTTAGTCTCGTTCGAGCAATCTCTCGCATTCTGATTACCACTCTGCCTCAGCTGCCTCCCCTTGTGAGCCCCTCGCGAGCCGGGCCAGGCCTAGCATGCGTACAGACCGGACTGCCGTCACCGCGCCCTCTTAGGAGGTTCTCATCACAGGTTCAATGGGCTTGTTCAGGGAGCACACGGAGCGCCACAGCCCTCCGCAGGCTATCTCGGGGCCGACGCGGGTCGAAGGTAAACAAGCCAGCCAGCTCGTCGCAAGGCCAGCCACTTGGCGCAGGCGTACGGGTGATATCGCATCTACTAATACGCTAACTGCAAGTTTTTACACGAGGGGCTCCCCCTCCCAAAATGCTCTTACAACCTTCAGGGCCAAGCCCGAACTCTACCTGCGCAGGATAAGAAAGCAGGAGCAACACGCAGTCAATCGGATAAATCCCCCAATGCATCCTCGAGATCACCTCCTGAATCGTCGCTGGCGTCGCTGGCCTCGCCATCGCCCTCCGCGTCGCCGTCAGCGGCGTCAGGGCCCTTCACCATGCCGCCTTCATCCGCGGCCATGACCACGCCGTCGTCGTCAGTAGCGAAGGCCTTGACGAGGGCATCCACGTTGTCTTCCACCCAATGCGCCAGGTCGTCCCGGACGGCCTTGGGTACTGGGGCGATGGCGGCATCAAAATCGAAGTTGGGGTCCATGTCCCGAAGATGGCTGAAGACGCGAGAAAAGGCACGCCCGAGCAGGGCGCGACTCCTCTCCTCCACCAACCTATTGGCTCTGCCCGACCGCACCTCCAGCTGCCTCACCACATCAGTGAAGAACTGAAGGTTGCCAGCATAGCTAACTGCATGAGGCTCGCCAACGGCTACCTCGCAGATGTTTCCCAAGGCCGTGTTAGCTCTTTCTCGGAGCGTGCGGAGCATAGGGCGATGCTCGTGCTCCAGGATCTGCCGCTGGCGCATCTCGTCCTCGTTCCGCCACGCAACGGCCTCAGCCGCGTCCACCCGCTGACGTAGAAGAAGCGCCTCAGCGCGGGAGGAAGTCAGCTCCTCCTGTGCCACGCCAAGGGCGGCCCGGGAAGCGTCGGCCCGCCGCGTCACTTCATCCAGCTTGGCCCTCAGGGCGGCGGTCCTGCCTTCCGCTTCGGCCCTGATCAACCCCAGCCTCTCCTCGAACTCGCGCTCGAGGTTCAAGCGGGTCGTCGCCACCCGACGATCAACCTCTTCCAGGACTCGGGCCTCCCGCGCAGCAACATCATCCTCCGCCCGCGTCACCAAGCGCTCCCTCATCTCCAGCCGCTGAAGATCGCGGGCGTTGTCGGATTTCGGGTTCAGGCAGACCCTCTAGGTTCGAACACTAGGGTGCGCACGGAGATCTCGCCCTCTACCTACCTGCACCTCGCTGCCTCGCTAGAATCTAAGCAATGAAAAGAACAACACAAGAGACACAGGGTTTATACTAGTTCGGGCCACCATTGTGGTGTAATACCCTACTCTAGTTTGTGGTGTGGTGAATTGCCTCTTGGGCTGATGATGAACAATACAAGGAAGAACAGCCTCGCGAGGGTCTGTTCTTGGCAGGTGCGATGAACTGGTAGGGGGAGTTCAGTCGCTTTCTCTCTCTCTGATCTCCGAGATTTCTAGATGATGCCTCTACCCTATGGGTGGCTAGTACTCTTTATTGGCAAAGGCCCTGGGCCTCTTCCCAAATATTGAGCAGAAGGGCGCCAATAATTGGCCATTTTGAAGGGGAACATCTAGTACACTTATTCTGACTAAAGTTGGTCCTCGCCTGTCAAAGGCTCTGGTGGTGACGCCGGCTTGGGCTCCACAATGACTTCCTTCCTGCCGCCATGGCGGTCTTGGTCTTGTTGCAATCAAACGGATGCCTTTGCTTGATACTCTTGCTGCGCTTGCCCCCTTTGCACCAAAGAGGAAAGGAGGACACTACGCTGGGCTGGCGCACCGGGCGCCCTTGGTCGTCATGGCTTGCGTCATGGGCACCTCGTGAGGTACCCCGCCTTGATCTTCTCCGCCTCGCCAGCCACCGACGAGGTCAGGCTCGAGGAAGCTCTCGTCCGTCCGCCTCATGAGGCTTGGCCCCTCATGAGGGTCTTGAGCTTGTGCCGATGAAGATGGGCCTTGCTGGGCCACCCCTTGAGCCACGCCCGCAGCCGCAGTGAGCAAGTCTGCAGCCCTGCTTCCTGTGAACGCCGACAAGAGCTCGGCCTGTGGCACGCGCGACTTGGCCGAAAGCAGAAGCGAAGGGGCAAGTGCGAAGCGCCGTGGGCCCTAACAGCCTGCGGCCTTGGGCGCCGCGTGGCGGTTGGTTGGACGTGGGCGCCTTAGCCACTGCGCGAATCAACAAAAGAGCGGCGTCTGTCTAGGCTTTGCTTCCCTAGTCTCCTCTGGTCATTTCTCAGATCCCCTTTCTTGCGCCTTTCCTTCCTGCCTCTGAAATCTCCAGATCTACTTCGATCGTGTGCCCTAGCAAGACATGGCACCTCGCCAGACCCCGGCCGGAGCTTGGTACTCGGCACCTTGGACTCGCCCGAATGTGTTTGGAGGAGGGCCTTGCCCGGTGCGCCGGATGGCGGCGGCGCAAGGCATCGACGGGGCAGAGGTGTTCAATGCTGGCTCCGCCCTTCCCGAGGGCCAAGGAAGCACCTTCTATCCGCTCTTCGTGAGCGCCATTGCTGCCGGTCTGGTGTCTCCCTTTTTTGAGTTCTTCTTCTCTGTCCTCCGCCACTACAAACTGCAAGCTCTGCACCTCCACCCCAACTATGTTCTTCTTCTAGCGATCTTCGCCTACTATTGTGAGGCTCACGTCGGGGTGCAGCCCTCAGTGGCCTTGCTGCGCCACTACTTCTCCCTCCGGACCTCTCGCGGTCCCGTCTCCGCGTGCGTGAGCTTTGTCGCGTATGGCAGCTCCAACGCCATCTCGAAGCCCGGGAAGAGGATTGAGGGCTTCAGGAGCAAGTGGGTCATGGTAGATGCTGGGCGCATCCACCCTCGCCTGATACTGCCAACGGAGCACCCCGCGACCTCCAACGATTGGTCTCGCGTGGAACTCATGGATCCCCGTGCGAAGCCGGTGCTGGAGAAGATGGATGCGGATCTGCGCCCGAGCAACATGGCGGCGGCGAAGCTGAATGGTGCGTCGCTCCTGAGCGAGTTCCTGGAGCATCAGGTGGCCCTGCTTCGTCAGTAATCGCTTCCGCTGTGGAGGCCCCGCCCGAGCCCCGCAGTCTTGGCCGACGAAGATCTGGCCGCGGTCCTCAAATGTTTGGTCGGGGGTGACGTGACGAGGCTGGAGGGCGCCTTCCTGCCCCTCGCTCTTCGAGATGATTGGGAGCAGGCGGTGGAATCCATGCCCGTCTTCAATGGGGACGGGCCTGTGCCCATGGCGGTTCTCGAGGACCCGGCGGCCCTGGCGACGGTGAACGTGTCCTCCGATGACTCCAGCGAAGAAGAGGAAGAAGAGGAGCGGGAAGCGAGGCCTGACTCCAAGGCGACCGACGGGGAGTCGAGAGCGCCCCTCCCCCGACGCAGGTCCCGCGCTCTCCGCCTCTTGCCGAGTGATGACGACGAGGATGGCAACGAGCAGGGCGGCGAGAGCTTGCCCCCGATCCCGCAAAAAGATAGGACTGGGCTGCTCCCCGCGGGTCTGCCCCGGCTCTGAGGCGATCCGCAGACGTGCCTCCTGCTCCCGGGCCTCTTGAGGCTGATCCCTGCAGCCGGCTCTCGGGCTTCAAGTATGGCCGGAGGTTGCTCGAGCTCATGAAATGGCGACCAAGAAGTGCTTGATTCTTGTTTTATTCCTTGCTTTGTCGCCGAGGCTTGATATCTCAGTATCTCCTGCCAGGCCGGGCGCCTTAAGGGACGAAGGGGGCCTCTGAGGTCTGGCCTGGGCAGCACCTCTGCCCGCGAAGGAAGGCAACGGCAAGACACGGGCCTCTCCTACCCGGTCATCCTCGCGAGGCCTGGCGGAGCTGGCTGGGGTGAGCTCAGCCCCCATGGCCCAAGCGACTCCTGAGGTGTCCTTGCCTGATGCCACCGCCACAACTATTGGGGCGCAGCAGGTCCCGCCTCAGGATACTTTGGTTACGATGCCGTCCTCTCCTCCTACTCCACCAACTGTTGTCTTTCCGACTCCTCCCACTGTCCTGGATCGTGCTGCTGCTGAATTGGACCGGCTGTGGCAAGATCTTCTGGGCGCCGACCCTCGCTTGGTGGCCGGGCGCTTGGAGCTGGCCTCTGGCTGGATTCGCTCGACGCCCGATTCGAAAGCGGCGCTGGTTCAGCTCTCGACAGCTATGACGAGGGAGAAGCAGGCCGTCCTTGGAGCGAAGGCTGCTCACGACGCTGCCTTGGGGGAGGTAGCCGATGTCCGAGGTCGCTGCAAGGCGCTGGAGAGCAAGCTGCAGGGCCTGCAGGACCAGCTTGCCAAGGAGGCCCGCTAAGCTAAGAGAAGGAGGAAGACATGAAGGCTCGTGGAGGCGGCCGCTGGCGACCGGGACGCCAAGCTTAAGAAGCGCCGTGACCGCCTGGGCGCGCTGGAGGAAGAGTTGGAGGCGAAGAAGGTCGAGCTGGATGGCAAGGCGCGGGTTCATGCCGAGGATCGCGAGGCCTTCACGGAGATGGAGGTGCGCATCGCGACCTTTGCCGAGGACGCTTTTTAAAGCGGCCCGAAAGCTCACCGGCCGGGCGCTTAGGACGGCCCCGCCAAGCTGCTTCCTTCTCGATCCGTGTTCTTGAAGATGTCACCTTGGCCTTGGCCCCTACTACCGAGGCCGAGGCGCGGTCTTGTCTTTTCCGCAGTCACCGACGCTGGTCCTTACCCACGCCTACCTTCGCCATCCCGACGCCGACCTCGACAGCCGGCTGGAGCCGGCCGAAGGGCGAGCTTGCCGCCGCCACGCCGAGGCCGTGGAAGGGTCGAAAGCAAAGGCTCATTGCTGTCGGTTCCGGCCTTCAAAGCACCAAGCCGGGCGAAGCGGCGCCGCGGTCCCGGGCTTCACGAGGCGAACTCCGCTCACGCAGCTCCGCCGCCAACAATCGACCATCGTGGGTTCCTGCTCGCTTTCAGCTCCTACAACATGCATCATGCCTCGGGGAGGCATTTAAACTTGTGTTTGGTGTTGTGATAACAGTTATGGCCTGTAATATTTGCTTTTGAATTCCTTGAGATTTGCGCTTTTCCTTCCTACTTGCTTATGTTCTACGCCGGCAGAGCCCGGCCACGCGCATACCTCAGCCGCCGTTAGCCCCGACCGGAAACCAGGACGGGACCAAGGAGTGAGGGGCTACATGACAAGTTAGGCTCCTGAGTCGCGATGCTCAGGAGTCCCCCTTGGCGCACGAACATCAAGTAGGGAGGTGAGATGTGTGGGTGACTCTACCATTCTACGCTCGCAGAGCCCGGCCTCTGCAAGATACCTCAACCGCTGCTAGCCTTTCGAACTAAGGAGTGAGGGCTATGTGACCAGTTAGGCTCCCGAGTCACGATGCTCAGAGTCCCCTGACGCTCAAACGGCCTTCGTACCTTGGCTCTGCTCGGGGAGAGCAGTGATGAACCAGGCCCGAGGGGCCCGGCTGGGTGGCGGCGCTTGGGCGTGACTCAGGCGTGAGTCTCGTGCCCAGCCCTCGCTGCTGCACTCCCGAGGGGAGGCATTGCGATGAGGCCGCACACCCGAGCCTGGGCTCCCCCGAGGTTGATGCGGCCGGGTGCCACCCTTAGTTGTTTATCACTGCATGAGCATAGCACTTCCGTGATGTGTACGGGCATAGCCGCCTCCTCGGCAGTTGTCGTTAGCTAGCGGAGCATGGTGCTTCCACTGGTGCATGGGAGGGGGCTCCTTCCCGGGAGGAGCCCTGGCGCAGGTGGCCCACCCCGACACGTGGCCGGGCACGGTAGGGCCCGACGAGGTGTCTGGGCACCCGTGAGCCAAAGACGGGACTCACGGGCCCTACCTCAAGGCGGGTTGCGCCCGCACTAGGCCTTAACTTGTGATGTGTTCCCGCAGATTTGGTTAGATGCCGACGCTTACGCCCCTGGGTCCCGCCCTCGAGCTGTCTCAGCCGTCATTTGGTATGCTGTGTCATGATGTCGTGGACAAGGCCAGAGGGTGAGGGCTGGAGAGCCAGTAGGAGCCCTGAGTCGCGATGCTCAGGTACCCCCCCTTTAACGTGCAAGCGACCGACATGAAGGAAGAGGAAGTGCCGTGGGCAGGCATCAAATAACAATCATGATGGGTCGAACGCATGACCCGAAATAAACGCAAGAGGGGTACGTGCCGCTGGGTCTGGCCCGGGCGACTTGGGGATGATGCAGCCCGAGGGCCACCCCCAACAAAGTAAGCTAGGAACATGAAGTAAAGGGGATACACGCCGCAGGGATGGATCGTCACGGCCTGGGAATAATGCAGCCCCAGGGGGCCCTCCCAGCTGGAAATGGAACTTGAAGGATGTCACCTGATAACATTGAAGACGAAAGGATGTTGAAGTAGCAGACGTCGTGGGCTGCGGAAGCCAATCTTCACGAGCCCCCAGGCCCAGGAGCCTCGGGAGGCTCCGAAGGCGCTGGTGGCTCCTCGTGGACCATCTCCATCTCCGCCAGGACTGCGGAACGCCTGGCCTCTTGAGCCTCCAGGATGCTCCTCATGAGGCGCTGGTACGTGGAAGCCGTGTTTGGCAGGCCGTAAGGCATGCGAACGTAGCTGTGGGGTGGACCTTCACAGCGCCCCACGTGTGAGGGCCAGAAGCGCTCCTGAGAAGCGGCTCGGTTGAGCCCTGGGATGTCGATGCAGACGCGCAGCCCACCATCTTTGCCTGGACGGGGAGCTGCGGCGGGTAAGCGGCGGCTGCCACTCAGGACTCTTGACTCCTGCAACTCCTAGGTGATCTGACTGACGAACTCCTGAGGGTTTGGCCCTCTCGCCTTGCTCCTTCCTGAGGGAAACGTGCTTTGAAACACGCATCCAAGTGGTGCCCAAGCGCCTACCTCGTGACCTTAGCAAGGTCGGTGGCCCTCTAGGAGAGAGCCCCCGAGCCTTGCTCGAGGAGGGCGCCGGGCGCGCCTTCCTATGCGACAGAAGGAGGTGCCCCCTGAGAAGGTGCGGACCCTGAGGTGCCTGCCTCCTGAGGGGTCGGGCCTGGGGATGTCTTCTTCTTCTTGGGAGCGGTCTCAGGGAGCCTCACGCCCCTGCGATCTGGGTCTTCAAGTGATGTGGCTTGAAAGGCTCGCTCCAGGGAGCACACTGCGTCTCTCTCTTCACAAGGCACCCTGATGACTCCGCCGCTTCCTGGCATCTTGAGGACGCCAGTAGCCGTGATGAGTCACGGCCATGAACTTGGCCAGAGCTGGGTACCCGAGGATGGCATTGTATGGCAAAGTAATGTGGGCGACATCGAAGTCGATGAGCTCGCACGGTAGTTGTCGCGCTTCAAGGTGACAGGAAGGCGGACCTGCCCAATCGGAACCGTGGAGCCATCGGTGACTCCAGAGAAAGGCTTGGTTGGCTGAAGCTGATTGTAAGGCACTTGGAAATTGTTGAATGTCTCTACGGACAGGACGTTGAGCCCTGCTCCGCCGTCGATGACAGTTCTGGTGACTTGCACGTTGCTGATGATCGGGGAACAAAGCATCGGGAGGACTCCATCTGTGGCCGCACACTTGAGCTGATCTGCTGAGCTGAACGTGATGGAGCACGCTGACCACTTGAGAGGGCGTGTGGCTTCGAGCTTGGGGAGGACTGCATTCACTTCGCGGGCGAACTGGTTGAAGATGCGTTGAGAGGCTGGGGCTTGAGCTCCGCCCAGGATGCAAGCGATCGCATGCGGCTCTCGGAAGCCCCCAGCCCCTCGTGGCCGATGATGGTCCCACTTCTCCTTGGCTGCGGTGGTAGAGGAGGGAGGCTTATGCTTCCTCATGGACGATCCTCGCGAGGCTGGTCCCTCCAGTCTCCCTCGCGAGGCTGATCCTGCCAGCGATCCTCGCGAGGTCGATTGCGCCACCCTTGGCGAGGGCCACGGTCGTCCCAGCATCCTGCGTTCCTTCCTCCTCCTCGCCCGTAGCCTCGATCGTTGCGGTCGGGGCGTCGGCCGATCCTCCCTTCTCGCACGGCTCTGAGATTTTGACATTCGTTGGTGTTGTGGGTGTGGAGGTCGTGGTACACACAAGCATCGGGCCCTTGGAAGACTCGGCTGATCTTCGCCCGCTTGGTGTCGTTCTGCCGTGAGCACGGCAGCCCCTTTGTGCTTCACGCCCTGGCCTTGGCTTTCTTCTTCCGGGTCTGCGGCCGGGCAGCTCGAGGAGGAAAGGCGCCTTCCTCAGCCCCGGCGCACTTGGTCGCCAAGTTGAATAGCTCCAAGGAAGTGCACAGATCTTGATGCATCGCCAGCCTCCTCCTTCATCTTGACGCCACGCACACCATCGGAGAAGGCAGAGATGATGGCCTCCTGGTCACCTTGGGAATCTTGAGGCGGCGTTATTGACGGCTGGATGTACTCGCAGGGTCTCCCCGGCTGCTGCTTGATGCGGCGCATGTCGCCACGGCAGAGGCCGGCCGCGAGTACTTTGGAAGTTGGCGATCAAGCGGTGCGCATCTCTGCCCCAGAGGAGATCGTGCCAGAGCGTGTTCAGGAGCCAAAGGGCTCCATCCTTGAGTGCCATGGGAAACCAGTTCGCCATGACCTTCTCGTCCCCGTTGGCGGCTTCGATGCCCAACTCGTAGAGCTGGAGAAACTCCGCAGGGCCGGCCGTGCCGTCGTAGTGAGGAGGCAGGTCTGGCTTGAACTTGCTGGGCCACGCGACGCTGCGCAGCTTGGTGGTGAAGGCGCAACAGCCTGTGTGGCTGGCTGTGAGGCCTTGGCGGCATTTAAGAGCCTGATCTTTGCAGTCCCCTTGTCTTTGCACTGGGAGCAGCGCGGGTCTTGGCGTCTTTGGAGCAGGAGCGTGAACATGACGAGCTTCTGCGGGGAGCACTGGGCAGCTTCTTGGGGACGAGGGACCTCTTGGCAGCTCTGCTTGCTGCGCTACGGCACCGGACGGAGTGGGTTCCGCCAGGCCACGCGCTTTGGGGCTGTGGACGCCTTTCTTGAGGGGAGGTGGCTGAGGCGCCTCGAGCTTCATTGCCCACGCAGGCGGGCGCGTGCAAGGAGAAGGACGGCGCTGGGGAGCCCGCGCGCGCGGACGAAGCTCGGCGACGCGGTCGAGCCACTCTTCAGAGACGCTGCCGACAGGCGGTAGCGCAGGAGCTCTGCTTGCCGCGATGGCGAGCGCAGCTCGAGCCTTCCATGGGCGCGCTGAGCGCCGACGAAGAACCACCGGGCGAGTGAGGGAGTAGCAGTGCGGCCGTCTCGCCTCACGGACGGATGCTGGGACGATGCTTGTTGCTCGTTCCCCGCCGGGCCGGTGGCGGCGTTGATGGCAGGCGACGGGGAACGACGAGGGCGGCCGCCGACGGGGGCCGTCTGGGCGATGCGGGAAGCGAGAGCGGCTCGGCGCTCGGCGCGGGCCCGACGAGCGTCAGACATGGATGCGATGGTCGGCGGAGAACAGGGCGGCGGAAGATTTAATTCGGCAAGCACTTTACCGGCGCGCGCCAAATGTCGGATTTCGGGTTCCGCAGACCCTCTAGGTTCGAACACTTGGGGTGCGCGGAGATCTCGCCTCTACCTACCTGCACCTTGCCGCCTCGCTAGGATCTAAGCTATGAAAAGAACAACACAAGAGACACAGGGTTTATACTAGTTCGGGCCAGCATTGTGGTGTAATACCCTACTCTAGTTTGTGGTGTGGTGGATTGCTTCTTGGGCTGATGATGAACAATAAAAGGAAGAACAGCCTCGCGAGGGTCTGTTCTTGGCGGGTGCAATGAACTGCTAGGGGGAGTTCAGTCGCTTTCTCTCTCTCTGATCTCCAAGATTTCTAGATGATGCCTCTACCCTGTGGGTGGCTAGTCCTCTTCATAGGCAAAGGCCCTGGGCCTCTTACCAAATATTGAGCGGGAAGGGCGCCAACAATTGGCCATTTCGAAGGGGAACATCTAGTACACTTATCCTGACTAAAGTTGGTCCTCGCCTGTCAAAGGCTCTGGTGGTGACGCCGGCTTGGGCTCCACAATGACTTCCTTCCTGCCGCTATGACGGTCTTGGTCTTGTTGCAATCAAACGGATGCCTTTGCTTGATACTCTTGCCCTGCGCTTGCCCCTCTCGCACCAAAGAGGAAAGGAGGACATTAGGCTGCCGGGCGCCTCACCGCGCGCCTTGGTCGTCATGGCTTGCCTCATGGGCACCTCGTGAGGTACCCCGCCTTGATCTCTCCGCCTCCTCACGAGCCAGCCTGACGAGGTCGTGCCTGAGGAAGCTCCCTGTCGTCCGCCCCACGAGGCTTGGCCCCTCGCGAGGGTCTTGAGCTTGTGCTGATGAAGATGGGCCTTGCTGGGCCACCCCTTGAGCCACGCCGCAGGCCGCAGGCAGGCAAGTCTGGGTACCCCCGTTCCTAGAACGCCGGAAGGCGCGCTCAGCAGCTTCCAGCGTCAGTGCCTCCTCACGTCTCTGGAGCTCCGCCTGGTCGACCAAAGCCCCCTTCATCGATGCAAGGGCCGTTTCACGCAGCTCCACTTGCTGCTCGAGGGAATCGCTCCAGGCCTGGAGCTTCCGCGCCCGCTCCTCCGCCGCCTCACGCCGCCGGTCAGCCTCTCGGGCCTCCTCGACGGTCTGGGAACGGGCCGCCCGTGAGGCCGCCAGAGATATCTCGGCTTTCTCATTGTCGAGGTCGCGCTGGTGGCGCGCAAGGGCAACGGCCACCTTCAGCTTGCGCCCCTCTTCAGCTAGGAGCATGCCCTCAGCTTCAAGGCGCGCATCTTCGTCAGCGAGCTCTACACCAAGCTGGCTCACTGCGTCAGCCGCCCTCTGGAGAAACCCTTGGCGAAGGGCACGGCGCTCCTAGGCATACTCGAGCACGTCCTCCGCGTCATCATCCACCCTAGGTGTGCGCGGGGGGCCAGGCGCCCTCGTGATGGTCGGGCACGCCTCGCCAGAAGGCCGGCCTAGAGCCTGCTCATCCCCGAACGAAGAACGAAGGGCCGACCTCAGCCAATCGCCGTCCTCGACCAGTCAAGGAGCCCAAGGCAGGCTGGCTATGCCCCGGGAAGGCTCGCGAAGGAGGGTCGCGAGGTGCGCAGAACCATGATGCACCACAGGATGGCTCACCCCTCCGACCGGCCTCACCACAAGGATAGTGCTTGAGCTCGGAGCATTCGAATACAGTGGAGAGGGCGAGGCCTGGGGGGATGGCTCCTCAGCCATCTCCGTGAGCTCAGTAGGAAGGGCTCTACAGAGCGAGGATCAGCCGAAGCAGCGGGAAAATAAGGAACTAGGAAAGGGGAAGGCTTACTCAACAATGGAGAAATACTTCCTTCGCTTTAGCAGGCGGCAAGGGTAATCATCACCCAAGGCCTCCCTTCTCTTCCGGAGAGCCTCAAAGTCCACGCGAAGCTGCCCAGAGTTCAAAGACAGGGGTCAGCCTGACGAGGAAGAAGCACCAAGGTGACCAGCTGTGGGCGCTGCCTGGGCACGCCGCCGGTCGCCTCACCAAGAAGGGTAGCCGGGGCCTCAAGGGCCTCGGCCAGGGGCCGTGGCTCAACGCCTTCAGCCGCAGCAGTGCGGGCCTCAGGAGCTGCCATCTCAGGAGTGCCGCCTGGCATCGTCATCCCGGCGGAGGCCTCCTCAGCTTCCGGTGGCCCTTGCCTCCCTGCTCCACCACTCGAGGAAGGACCGCCGTGAGCGACTGGAAGGGCGGTCACCACCACTGGGTTCTCGCAAGGCCCCATGAGGCCTGCGGGGCGCAGCCCCCATTCGTCGAAGCTGGGCATCTGCTTCACAAAGTCACCCCTGTTCGAGCAAAGGTACAACAAAGCACCCCTTGCCGGATGCTGACGGGGGAAGGGTCCCCAGTCAAGATCGTGAGAACCTTCCTCAAGACTTCTGTGTGTCCCGGTCCTCCTCCCGAGCCTCATGCGGTCCTCACGCCTACCAAGGCCCACATCTCAAGGGAGTGGCGCTGGTGTATCGCCCGATGCGCTTATATCTCCCACGTGTCGAGGCACGACTTAGAGGCATAACCGCATTGAAAGCAATGTCGCAAGTGAGGTAATCTTTCACACAACCCATGTAATAAATAAGGGAAAGAGATACATAGTTGGCTTACAATGCCACTTCACACAATACATAAATAAACATCCATCATTCAGAGTACACTCAAGGTCCGACCACGGAACCAAAATAAAAGAAGACTACCCCAAATGCTACACAGATCCCCGATCGTCCCAACCGGGCACCACTATCGATCATCGTGAAAAGACACATAGTAACGACCACGCCTCGCCGAACTCCCACTTGAGCTCGGGTTGAGTCACCCGTGACCGCATCGCCGGCACTCGCAATCGCTTTTGAAGTATCTGTGAGTCACGGGACTCAGCAATCTCACACCCGTAGATCAAGACTATTTAAGCTTATAGGAAGGACAGAGTAGTATAGTGGAGCTGCAGAAGTTTACCAGCATATGTGGTGGCTACTACGCAAAAGAGAGCGAGAAGAGAAGAAAAGCGCCGGACGTGAAGCTAGTAGCGATCAAGAAGTGATCCTGAACTACTTACGCCGTGCATAACTCCAACATCGCGTGTTCACTTCCCGGACTCCGCCGAGAAGAGACCATCACGGTTACACACGCGGTTGATGTGTATGTTATTTGAGGTCAACTTCGGGTTTTCTACAACCGGACATTAACAAATTCCCATCTGCCTCATAAATCATGGGCACGGCTTTGAAAGATAATACCTGCAGGGTGTCCCAACTTAGCCCATTATAAGCTCTCACGGTCAACGAAGGATATTCCTTCTACCGGAAGACCCGATCAATCTCGGAATCTGGACTACAAGACATTTCGACAAAGAATAAAACAAAACCAAAGAAAGCCGCCTGACAGCCGACAAATCCCGATAGGAGCTGCACATATCTCGCTCGTGGCACATCCGGATGAGCAGTCCATACAACTAAAACCAGACCTCAAGTTTCCTTGAGGGGCGGCCAGACAGGTTCTAGTTCGGGCCAGCACCAAGGAGCACCGTCCGGGGTTAAACAAAGATGACCTCGGCTCGCGAAAACCCGGGGAAAAAGGCTTAGGTGGCAAATGGTAAAACCAAAGTTGGGCCTTTGGCTGGAGGGGTCTTATTCAAAGCGAACTGTCAAGGGGGTCCCATAAATCACCCAACCGTAAGGAACGCGAAATCAAGGAACATAACACCAGTATGACGGAAACTAGGGTGGCAAGAGTGGAACAAAACACTGTGCATAAGGCCGAGCCTTCCACCCTTTACCAAGTATATAGATGTATTAATTATAGCAGATATATATTGTGATATCCCCAACAAGTAAACATGTTCCAACAAGGAACAACATCTCCATGTTCCAACAAGGAACAAACTTCAACTTCACTCGCAACTAGCAACGCTTATAAGAGGGGCCGAGCAAAGCGGTAACATAGCCAATCAACGGTTTGCTAGGAAAGGATGGTTAGGGACTGACATGGCAATATGGGTGGCATGATATAGCAAGTGGTAGGCATCGCAGCATAGGCATAGCAAAAGAGCGAGCATCTAGCATAGCAAAGATAGAAGTGATTTCGAGGGTATGGTCATCTCGCTCGCAATGTTCTCAGAGTTGTCGAAAAGCTTGATCCTCGTGAAGCGTTCTCAACGGGTTCCTCGCTCACGCACTCGCCTCCCGGCTCTACCCAAAGCAAGAACACAAACAAAGAAACCACAATAAATCACGGTGCAATGCACAAACAACATGATGCAAAACATGACATGATATGCGAGATGTGATATGCAATGCGTGACAAAAGGCCCGGAAGGAAAATGATGAACCAGGCATCAACTTGGCAAACCAAGTATGCCACTGAAAGATGAGATGATTTCGGTTGAAATCGATATAAAGATCACCGGAATCGGATGCACGGTTTGGAAATGACAAGCAAAACAAGAATGGCACAAATCTGCCATTAACAGCATGATGCCACTTAGCAAGCAACAATAAATTAAGCTTACTGCACCCAAACGTACCAACAAAGTATATGTCAATGATCTACACAAGATGCTTGACAAAAGATGAGCACTGAGCTCGCTAAATCACATCATAACAGGTTCAAACAAGCATGGCAAAAGTGCACAAAATATCAGGCTGGACATGGCAAAAACAGCATCAGGTTGCAATGTTCAGAGCAAGAAAACTACATGCTACAGGAACTTAAAATAGCAAAACAAGGCGAGGCATGAATCTACTCAAAGCATAAAACAAAAGTCCCTTACTGACCATAAGCTAAAAAGGATCCGAAAATATAGTAACACCCATGTCAATATTGAAAGTTACGTTAACAGATTCAGCAACATGGCATGTCAAAAACTGATAACAAGTAGGCATGTTTACAAGCTCAATTCACTCACTACAGAGCCTTAAATGATAAACTAAGCATACATACATCAAGAAGATATGGCATAGAAGACATACATGGCAAGAAAAATAACATAGCATACATGGATCAAACACAACAACCTTGGCAAAATTGAATAACATGTAAACAATCTGCCAGGAAACATTTTATAGCAAAAGTAGAGCTCGATTGACTCAAGCTATAGTACTCCATAATTGCAAACAAGGACATGGATGGATAGAGTAAGACATGTTTAACAAAACATCCTTACTGAAGTATCTCAAAATATGCATGGATCTCTCGGTAGCATCAAGTTAACATGGCATCAAAATATCAGCAAAACAGAGATGAAAACAGCAACATCAGGACACCTACTTTGCATGCTTGTGCTAGTCACCACATAGATCACAAAAATACATGGCATACACACCTGGAAAGATGGCATGGCATATTACAAAACACATGTAGGACTCAAATACATAGGGTGCACACATTAATCATGGCAAAAATAACAAAAGTGCAAGTTCTGATAAAAATCAGGAACTAACATCACATAGCACTCTTCCAACAGCATTTCGGGCATCAAGATGTGCTCAAATGAAAATGATGCAATGAGATGAAATGATCTACTCTTCGAAGCAAACATTTTGACATATTATACGCGCAAAATGGATCTACAGATGCAAAGATATACCACTTCGAAAATGCAACAAAATAACAAATGTATTAAAGACAGCAGAAAAATGGGGGAGAGAGGTCAACGGCGCGGGAACCGAGGCCGGATCTGGATCGGGCGACGGCGAGGCTGGGCGCCGGAGGAGGCGGCCGGGGTCGGGGCCGGCCGGCGAGACGGCGGCGGGGCCGGAGAGGCGCGGCGCGGCGCTGCGGATCCGGCGGGCGCTGGCCGGGCCGGTGGCGGCGGCAGCGTACCGGGCGGGCGGGCAAGCGGGCCGGGGCGGACGAGGTGGCGGCGGAGGGCGGCCGCGGCGGCGGGGCCGCTGGGAGGCGCGGGCTGGCGGCCTTCGGCCGCCCGGCTGGCGGGCGGGCGGCGGGACAGTGGCGCCCATGGATTGGGCGAGGGGCGGCGGCGATTTTTGTTCGGCGGCGGCGGACACGTCCGGCGGGCGCGGGGACGGATTTTAGGGTTTCGGGGAAGGAATGATCCGGATTTGGAGGAGGGTTTGCTTAAATAGGCATAGAGGGAGCTAGGAGAGTCCAAATGAGGTGTAGTTTTCGCCCACACGATCGTGATCGAACGACGGAGAGCATGGGAGTGACTTAGATGGGTTATAGGGCTGTTTTGGAGAGGTGTTGGGCTGCAACTTAAAAGAGGCCTTTGAGAGTGCGGTTAACCGTTGGAGTACCAAACGAGCTCCAAATGACCAAACTTGACCGGTGGTCTACGGGTGGTATACCAAGGCCACTAGACAAACCTCGGTCCATTTCGAGAAGGTTTAGTACCCGCACACGAAAAACGTAAAAGGCCGCCGGGGAGATAGGAGTGCGGATTGCAAAACGGACAACGGGAAAATGCTCGGAATCATGAGATTAACACGTATGCAAATGCGATGCACATGATGACATGATATGAAATGCATGACATTGACAAAATGCAAAATGAAGAAATACCCAACCACGGTGGGAATATCATATCACAATGCCGTAAATGGCAAGAGTTGGAGTTACAAATATGGAAAGTTACATCCGGGTGTTACAACACTCCACCACTACAAGAGGATCTCGCCCCGAGATCTAGGACTGAAAGAACTCCGGATATTCAGAACGGAGGTGCTCCTCGCGGCCCCTGTGTAGCTTCTCGGTCGGAATGGTGTGACCACTTCACTTTCAGGAATTTGATTGACTTGTTGCGAGTCTTGCGCTCGGTTTCTTCAAGAATAGCAACGGGTGCTCATGATAAGAGAGATCTTCTTGAAGGTCAATCTCTTCAAGTTGATAGTGCTGCTCAGGAGTCTTGAAGCACTTATGAAGCTGTGACACGTGAAACACATCGTGCACGCTTGCAAAGTTGGATGGAAGCTCAGCTTGATAGGCGAGATCGCCTCTTTTCCAATGATCTTGAAAGGACCCACGTATCTAGGGGCAAGCTTCCCTTTGACACCGGGTTGACGAGTGCCTTTCATTGAGAGACGCGAGGTAGACATGGTCTCCTATTTCAAAAGCCACATCACGGTGCTTATCATCATAATAGCTCTTCCGGGCGCGATTGACAGCGGCTTTTGAGATTCTCACTTAATGACTTGGCACATTTCTTCCGCTTCGTGATCAAGTCATTGCCAAGAAGTTGGCGCTCAATTGCCCTGCACCAATTGAGAGGAGTACGACACTTTCTCGCCATAGAGAATTTCGAATGGGGCCTTGCCCGAACTCGCTTGGAAGCTGTTGTTGTAGGAGAACTCGGGATATGGAAGACAATCTTCCCACTTCATACCGAAGAAATGACACAAGCCCCGAGCATATCTTCAAGGATTTGATTGACTCGCTCGACTTGGCCACTTGTTTGAGGGTGGAAAGGTGCTGAATCGAATGTTGGTGCCCATGGCCTTACGAAAAGAATCCTTAACTTGGAGGTAAAGATGCTGCCACGGTCTCAAGAGATCAATTGTGGAATGCCGCAAGGAGACAATCCTGGAGGTGTATAGCTCTGCCAACTGAGCTGCTGTGATGGATTCTTTGATAGGAAGGAAATGAGCCACTTTAGTAAGCTTGTCAATGACAACGAAGATAGCATCATTTCCACGCTTGGACTTAGGAAAACCAGTCACGAAGTCCATCTCGATATGATCAAACTTCCATTCCGAATAGCAAGAGGTTGAAGGAGACCAGCTGGTCTTTGGTGTTCTCGCTTTCACTCTTCTCGCAGACATCACACTCATTCACGAATTGAGCAATTTCTCGCTTCATTCGAGTCCACCAATATGACTGCTTGAGATCATGGTACATCTTCGCATTTCCGTGATGAATGGATAGAAGCGAATTGTGAGCCTCGCTCATAATGACTTTTCAGAGATCACCCTTAGGAACCACAATCCGTCCTCAAAGAAAAGAGTATCTTTGTCATCAACGTGGAAGCACTTGTACTTGGAAATGCCCTTGTCGATACCACGCTTCACCTTCTTCACCATGGTATCCAGAAGTTGAGCCTCACGAATCTGATCTTCCAAAGTAGGAGATACTATGAGGTTGGCAAGAAAGCCTTGAGGAACAACTTGAAGATTCATCTTATGGAAAGCTTCACAAAGATCCGCCGAAAGGGCTTGAGGATTAGACTGTTGCAGTAAGCCTTCCTGCTCAAAGCATCTGCAATGACATTGGCCTTGCCCGAGTATATTCAATACTTGGGTTGTACTCTTGAATCATTTCGACCCATCGAGTCTGCCTGAGGTTGAGGTTGGGTTGAGTGAAAATGTACTTGAGACTCTTGTGATCGGTGAAAATGTCCACTTTCCTTCCCAACAAGAGATGTCTCCATGTAATCAATGCATGGACAATCGCCGCCAACTCAAGATCGTGAGTGGGGTAGTTCTTTTCGCTGGGCTTTAATTGCTAGAGGTATAAGCCACAACTCTCTTCTCTTGCATTAACACAAAGACCGAGACCTTGAAGAGAAGCATCACGTAAAAACTTCGAATGGCTTGGATTCATTAGGAGGAGTCAAGACAAGAGCTGTGACGAGTTTCTCTTTGAGGGTATTGAAAGCAACGTCACACCTGTGGAGACTCCGACATATTTCACATGCTTCCGGAGGAGGTTGGAAAGAGGCTTTGCAATCTTGGAGAAGTTCTCAACGAATCTTCGCAATAGCTTGCAAGACCAAGAAAATCATGGAGTCGCTTGACATTCTCGAGGAGGTTCCCAATTCACAATTGCGGACACCTTCTGGATTAACAGCGATGCCCTTGGCGGAGATGATATGACCAAGATAAAGCACTTCATCAAGCCAAAATTCACATTTGGAGAACTTCACATAGAATTGATACTCTGAGTTTGTCTAGCACCAATCGCAAATGTTTGGCATGATCCTTCTTATTCTTGGAGAAGACCAAAATGTCATCAAGATAGACCAAGACGAATTCATTGGTATAGGGGTTGAAAATGAAGTTCATCATCCGAGAGAATGTTGGAGGAGCATTGACAAGGCCGAAAGACATGACAAGATATTCATAAGAACCAAAGCTTGTTCTGAATGCTGTCTTGGGAATATCTTGTTCACGAATGCGAATCTGATGATAACCCATACGAAGGTCAAGCTTGGAGAACACTTTAGCACCTTTGAGTTGCTCGAAAAGCTCATTGAGGTTGGGAAGTGGATATTTGTTCTTGATTGTCTTCTTATTCAATGGACGGTAATCGACGCAAAGTCGGTCCGTGCCATCCTTCTTCCGACAAAAAGAACGCCACAACCCCAAGGAGATGAACTCGGTCCGATCAAACCTGCAGACACTCTTGTTCATCGAGCTGATTCTTCAATTCCTTTAGCTCATTAGGTCCAAGCTTGTATGGACGCTTGCAAACGGGTTCAAGGTCTGCCCAAGATCAATAACGAACTCAATCGGCCGGTGAGGAGGCATTCCCGAAGCTCTTCTGGAAAGACATCTTGGTACTCACAAACGATCGAATCGAGAGATAGCATCCAACTCGCCTTCTCATTGAGAGAAAACAACCGAATGGTTTCATCACGAAGCGCATAGATGATCACATCATTAGAAGAGTGAGTCAATTGAATTTCCCCGGCAGCACAATCAAGCTGAGCTTTGTGCCGAGAAAGCCACCCATTCCGAGAATAAGATCAATATCCGAGTCACCAAGAACAATTGGTTTAGCCGTAAATCTATAATCGCCCATCTTGATACCTATATTCGGAACCAAAACTCGAGAAGTCATCTGCTTAGCCGGAGAAACAATAGACAAAGGTCTCGCAATGCTTGAGTAACCAAATCATGCATAGCCACAAAAGGTCTTGAGATGAAAGAATGCGATGCACCAAAGTATCAAATAAGACTTTTGCAGTGAATATCATTAATCGAGAGATTACCCATTATCACATCGTAAGAATCCTCCGCTTGAGCTGCATTCATCATATTCACCTTGGCATGCTTTGGATTATGCTTGACCACCGCATTGCTTGAAGATTTCACAGAGGAGGAGGCGGAAGGCGCCTTTGGTTGAAGCATTTGTTCGCATAGTGACCTTTTCACTGACATTTGTTGCAAGTCACCTCGTAGAGCGGACGGTGGTAAGGAGCACTTGACCTTGGAGCTTGAGAATTAGACTTGTTACGATAGCTGTGGTTGGGTGGGTGGGAAGATCCACGGCCACCTGAGTTCTTCTCGCCGATAAGGCCGATTTTAACGGAGGAGGAGGAAGGTAAAACTTCGCCGCTTAGCTGCCACTTGAGAGGAAGAAGAAGACTGAATCGCATCCTCGATTCTCTTCTTAGAAGCCTCACATTTGAGATGGGCAGCTTCTTGCTTCGTGTGCCATGTTGTAGAAATCATCATACTTATCTCGCTCAAAAGCACAAGAGCTAATTGCAGATCTTCTCTCGCACCACCTCCGAATTGATAGATCATACTCTTTTCATCGTGCACGCCTTGCTTAGCAAAACGAGCGAGCTTCGAACTGGATATTGTATTGATAGACAGACATGTTGCCCTCGCTTGAGATTGCGGAACTCCTCACGCTTGCTCTCAACAACACTTTTCGAATGTGATGAGCTCAAATCACGCCGGAACTCATCCTGTAATGACACGACCTCCTCCGGAATCTTTGTATTGTCGGTACCACTCACAGCCTTGATCCTTGAGTTGAAACGATGCAAACTTGACAAAGTCCTCGTGTCCGACATTGCTACAATCAAAATGCTTGCAGATGTCCACAAGCCAATCGTCAGCCGTCGTGGCCTCGACACGTAAACCGGAAAGACTTCGCTGATTAGCGAGGAACCGACCGAGAGTAGCAAAGTGCGGCTGATTGTTTCCTTGACCTTGATTTCCTTGACTGCCTTGCCCTTGAGTACGCTTCTGCAAGAGCTGCAAAATCATCTCGAGCATTGGCATTGGTGGCTGCCATGATAGCTTGCCAGGCCTCCGGAGGCGGAGGTGGAGGTGGAGGGTCTGACCGATCCCCATCATTACGATCCGGATTCGGACGCCAGAGGCGGAGCCATCTCAAGAGGGTGACATCCGTTAGTCCTTTGATAGACAAATAGTCAAGTAGAATCAACGGATAGAAATTGCAACATATAGTCTTCACAATAAACATTCAACAAGAATGAACGAATGAATTCCAAAGTTAATCATCACACGCCCATTAAGGTGAGAAGCCACTTAGATAAAGATATGGAAACAACATCTGTCTTGGAAACAAATCGAATATCACAACCGAAAACAAAAGGTTGGCTTCTAGAATGAGCCGAACAAACACATGATAGAGATTTCGCCCAAAGTGTTCGTGGTGGGGCCCACACGGACACGACGATAGCGGCCGTCACGAATGACAAACAAGACGCCCCGCATCAAAGATAGCCAAGGATTCTTTAAGACGCCTCGCAACCATCAGAATCGACCGTGAATGGGCGGACCACTAGATGTTGGACCCCAATCTCAAATCATACATCCGTCGAAAGATATCCTATAAGCTACTAGAATTCCCACCTATAAACTCCCGAAACTTTCGGTTATGCAACCGGTGTTGGGGATACAGGGACACAAAATATATCACCCAAACTAACAATACCTAGATCCACCAGTATCCATCCGTCAACACATAACCAAGAAATCCTCGGAAATCGTGGTACCTCGACCTTCTAAAAACATCCGTTATACAAGTCATGGCACATACTCCCAAGACTCGCCAAGATCGGGCTATCAGGGTTATCTCACCAACAATCGCACAAAAGAGATTTCGATGTCGGCAAAACTCGTGTATTCCAGAATCGCAACGATAAAATTGTGACGACAACACCTCGGAGCTCAACTCCCCGGACACCGCCACAACCCCTAAATGTCGAGGCACCAAGAACAATGTTTTCGCCACAAAACCATCGGAACGATTCCAAGATACCCACGTGATCCTAAAATTTTTTAGTGAAATTTGAGGAGAGAAGAGTCAAACACTACGTCAGGATACCTCACAGAGCTTATTAAGGGACCGAAGTAAAAAGAATCCTACTCCGATATATATAATCCTAATACTCAAAACATTTTTCCATTCTAGACTCAACAAAGCCAGCAAACAATCAAGTAGGGGCTCCTAAGTCGGGAAGGCTCGATTACCAACTTGTAACGCCCCGACGCGCTTATATCTCCCACGTGTCGAGGCACGACTTAGAGGCATAACCGCATTGAAAGCAATGTCGCAAGTGAGGTAATCTTCAAACAACCCATGTAATAAATAAGGGAAAGAGATACATAGTTGGCTTACAGTCTCCACTTCACACAATACATAAATAAACATCCATCATTCAGAGTACACTCAAGGTCCGACTACGGAACCAAAATAAAAGAAGACTACCCCAAATGCTACACAGATCCCCGATCGTCCCAACATGGCACCACCATCGATCATCGTGAAAAGACACATAGTAACGACCACGTTCCTCGCCGAACTCCCACTTGAGCTCGGGTTGAGTCACCAGACCGCATCGCCGGCACTGCAACTGCTTTTGAAGTATCTGTGAGTCACGGGGACTCAGCAATCTCACACCATGAGATCAAGACTATTTAAGCTTATAGGAAGGACAGAGTAGTATAGTGGAGCTGCAGCAAGTTTACTAGCATATGTGGTGGCTACTTCAAGAAAAGAGAGCGAGAAGAGAAGCAAAGCGCGGACGTGAAGCTAGTAGCGATCAAGAAGTGATCCTGAACTACTTACGCCGTGCATAACTCCAACACCGTGTTCACTTCCCGGACTCACGAGATGAGACCATCACGGTTACACACGCGTTGATGTGTATGTTTATTTGAGGTCAACTTCGGTTTTCTACAACCGACATTAACAAATTCCCATCTGCCTCATAACCATGAAAGCACGGCTTTCGAAAGATAATACCGCAGGGGTGTCCCAACTTAGCCCATTATAAGCTCTCACGGTCAACGAAGAATATTCCTTCTATCGGGAAGACCCGATCAATCTCGAATCCCGGACTACAAGACATTTCGACAAAGAATAAAACAAAACCAGCAAAGCCGCCCGATTGTGCCGACAATCCCGATAGGAGCTGCACATATCTCGCTCGTGGCACATCCGGATGAGCAGTCCATACAACTAAAACCAGACCTCAAGTTTCCTTGAGGGGCGCAGACAGGTTTCTAGTTCGGGCCAAGACTCAAGGAGCACCGGTCCGGGGGGTTTAAATAAAGATGACCCTCGGGCTCGCGAAAACCCGGGGGAAAAGGCTCAGGTGGCAAATGGTAAAACCAAAATTGGGCCTTGCTGGAGGGGTCTTATTCAAAGCGAACTGTCAAGGGGGTCCCATAAATCACCCAACCGTGTAAGGAACGCAAAATCAAGGAACATAACACCGGTATGACGGAAACTAGGGCGGCAAGAGTGGAAAAAAACACTGTGCATAAGGCCGAGCCTTCCACCCTTTACCAAGTATATAGATGTATTAATTATAGCAGATATATATTGTGATATCCCCAACAAGTAAACATGTTCCAACAAGGAACAACATCTCCATGTTCCAACAAGGAACAAACTTCAACTTCACCGCAACTAGCAACGCTTATAAGAGGGGCCGAGCAAAGCGGTAACATAGCCAATCAACGGTTTGCTAGGAAAGGATGGTTAGGGCTGACATGGCAATATGGGTGACATGATATAGCAAGTGGTAGGCATCGCAGCATAGGCATAGCAAAAGAGCGAGCATCTAGCATAGCAAAGATAGAAGTGATTTCGAGGGTATGGTCATCTTGCCGCAATGTTCTCAGAGTTGTCGAAAGCTTGATCCTCGTAAGCGTTCTCAACGGGTTCCTCGCTCACGTACTCGCCTCCGGCTCTACCCAAAGCAAGAACACAAACAAAGAAACCACAATAAATCACGGTGCAATGCACAAACAACATGATGCAAAACATGACATGATATGCGTAGATGTGATATGCAATGCGATAAATGCGCCCGAAGGAAAATGATGAACCAGGCATCAACTTGGCAAACCAAGTATGCCACTGGAAAGATGAGATGATTTCAGTTGAAATCGATATAAAGATCACCGGAATCGGATGCACGGTTTGGAAATGACAAGCAAAACAAGAATGGCACAAATCTGCCATTAACAGCATGATGCCACTTAGCAAGCAACAATAAATTAAGCTACTGCACTCAAACGTACCAACAAAGTATATGGCAATGATCTACACAAGATGCTTGACAAAAGATGAGCACTGAGCTTCAGCTAAATCACATCATAACAGGTTCAAACAAGCATGGCAAAAGTGCACAAAATATCAGGCTGGACATGGCAAAAACAGCATCAGGTTGCAATGTTCAGAGCAAGAAAACTACATGCTACAGGAACTTAAAATAGCAAAACAAGGCGAGGCATGAATCTACTGAAAGCATACAACAAAAGTCCCTTACTGACCATAAGCTAAAAAGGATCCGAAAATATAGTAACACCCATGTCAATATTGAAAGTTACATTAACAGATTCAGCAACATGGCATGTCAAAAACTGATAACAAGTAGGCATGTTTACAAGCTCAATGCACTCACTACAGAGCCTCAAATGATAAACTAAGCATACATACATCAAGAAGACATGGAATAGAAGACATACATGGCAAGAAAAATAACATAGCAGACACGCATCAAACACAACAACCTTGGCAAAATTGAATAACATGTAAACAATCTGCCAGGAAACATTTTATAGCAAAAGTAGAGCTCGATTGACTCAAGCTATGTTACTCCATAATTGCAAACAAGGATATGGCTGGATAGAGCAAGACATGTTTAACAAAACATCCTTACTGAAGTATCTCAAAATATGCATGGATCTCTCGGTAGCATCAAGTTAACATGGCATCAAAATATCAGCAAAACAGAGCTGAAAACAGCAACATCAGGACACCTACTTTGCATGCTTGTGCTAGTCACCACATAGATCACAAAAATACATGGCATAAACCCCTGGAAAGATGGCATGGCATATTACAAAACACATGTAGGACTCAAATACATAGGGTGCACACATTAATCATGGCAAAAATAACAAAAGTGCAAGTTCTGATAAAAATCAGGAACTAACATCACATAGCACTCTTCCAACAGCATTTCGGAAAATGGATCTACAGATGCAAAGATATACCACTTCGAAAATGCAACAAAATAACAAATGTATTAAAGACTTAGAGAAAAAAAATGGGGGAGAGAGAGGTCAACGCTGAACCGAGGCCGGATTCCGGATCGAAAGCGACGGCCAAGGGCGGCGAGGCGGGCGCCGGAGGAGGCGGCTGGGTTTGGGGGCCGAGGTCGGGGCCGCCGGCGACGGCGGCGGGGCCGGAGAGAGGCGGGCGCTGGCGAGATCCGGCGGGCGGCGTGGCTGGCGGGCGGGCGGCGGCGACGGCCGGGGCGACGAGGCGGCGGCGAGGGCGGGCGCGATGGGGCCGCTGGAGGCGCGGAGGCGGGCGGCGACGCTGCTGGAAGCGGGCGCCTGGGTTCCCGGGCGGCGGGCGCGGGCGGCGTCATGGGACAGTGTGGCTTCCGCGATTGGGCGAGGGCGGCGGCGATTTTTGTCCGGGCGGCGACACGCCCCGGGGCGCGGGGACGGATTTTAGGGTTTCGGGAAGGAATGATCCGGATTTGGAGGGGGTTTGCTTAAATAGGCATAGAGGGAGCTAGGAGAGTCCAAATGAGGTGTAAGCTACCACACGATCGTGATCGAACGACGGAGAGCATGGGAGTGACTTAGATGGGTTATAGGGCTGATTTGGAGAGGTGTTGGGCTGCAACTTAAAAGAGGCCTTTGCGAGAGTGCGGTTAACCGTTGGAGTACCAAACGAGCTCCAAATGACCCGAAACTTGACCGGTGGTCTACGGGTGGTATACCAAGGCCACTAGACAAACCTCGGTCCATTTCGAGAAGGTTTAGTACCCGACACACGGAAAAACGTAAAAGGGGCCGCCGGGGGAGATAGGAGTGCCGGATTGCAAAACGGACAACGGGAAAATGCTCGGAATCATGAGACTAACACGTATGCAAATGCGATGCACATGATGACATGATATGAAATGCATGACATGGACAAAATGCAAAATGAAGAAAACCCAACCACGGAGGGAATATCATATCACAATGCCGAAAATGGCAAGAGTTGGAGTTACAAATATGGAAAGTTACATCCGGGTGTTACAAATTGGAGAGGGGCAATGCGGCATAGGAGGAACTCATTCACCACCTTGGGCGCCACGCCGAAGCGCCTCGGCACGCCAAGCGATGCATTTAAGACGAGCCGTGGGCTCGTGAGCGTCTCGCCCCAGCCCAATTGGGGACAAAGGCAATGTTAGCTTCAAAGCAGGGGCTGGGCACCCCGACATCCACATACAGCCACCACTCGCGGAACCCAGACGCTGGCGGAGGAAGGTTGAAATCAATCCTCAAGCCGCTGTTTTGAAGTGCGGCAATGAAGCTCACGCACTTTGAGCATTGGGTGGGGTCGATGAGGCGCAAAGAGAAGAAGTGGCGCAGCAAGGCAATCGAAGGAGGGATGCCCATCATCGCCACGCATAAAGGCGAAAACGGCAAGAAGAGTAATGGATTCAGGACCCAAATGCATCATATGGATCTGGTAATGGGAAAGCACAGCGTTGAAGAAATTGGAAAAGGGGAACCAGTCCCGCCCGTATGCCGGGCGGCACCCGGACCTCGGTGACTATTCTCATCAATGGAGAAGTGAGACGGGCTGCACTGCCGCCCTCCCGCACTCGTTGAAGATGGTGGCGAGGGCAGAGCTGACCTTGTCTAAGCCTTCTCGGTTGAGTATGATCGACCGATCGACAGCAGGAGCCGTCGGCGACGGCAAGCTGGGCGGAGGCACAGGCTTCTTCCCTTTCCCCTTCTTCGTCGGAGCCATGGCGACAGAAAGGGGGAGGATTCGAGATTGGATTGGAAGCGGAGACTCGAGCTCGAGAGGAGGAAGAGCAGGAGACGGTTGAGCGACAAAAAGAGGGATGAATGTGTGCAACCACGGGTCCGCCTAGCTGGGCGCAAAATAAGGAGGCGTGGTGGAACAGGGACGCCCACGTCCAATCAACTGCCACGCGGCGTCCAAGGCCGCATGCTGTTAGGGCCCACGGCGCTTTGCACTTGCCCTTTTGCTTCTCTGCTAAGCCAAGTCTTGGCGCACCTTGGGCCCGGGGACTACTGTCGGTGTTTTGGGAACGGGGGTACTCAGACTTGCTTGCATGCAGCCTGCGGCGTGGCTTAAGGGGTGGCCCAGTACGGTCCATCTTTGTCAGCACAAGCTCAAGACCCTCGCGAGGGGCCAAGCCTCGCGGGGCGGACGACAAGAAGCTTCCTCAGGCACGGCCTCGTCAGGCTGGCTCGCGAGGAGGCGGAGAGATCAAGGCGGGGTACCTCATGAGGTGCCCATGACGCAAGCCATGACGACCGAGGGCGCCATGCGGGCGCCTGCCCGCGCAGTGTCCTCATTTCCTCTTTGGTGCAAAGGAGGCAAGCGCAGGCGAGAGCATCAAGCAAAGGCGCACTGCTTCAAAGGCAACAAGACCAAGACTATCACAACGGCAGAAGGAGGTCATCGTGGAGCCCAAGCCGGCGTCATCGTCAGAGCCTTTGACAAAGCGAGGACCAACTTTAGTCAGGATAAGTGTAGTAGATGTTCCCTTCAAATGGCCAATTGTTGGCGCCTTCCCGCTCAATATTTGGGAAGAGGCCTGTGGCCTCCGCCTATAAATAGGACTCGCCACCCACTGGGTAGAGGCATCTGGGAGCAGCTAGCATCTTGGATCCGGAGTCCTGGACAGAGCTAGAGATCAAGCAGTCCAGAGAGAGAGAGAGAGAGAGAGAGAGAGAGAGAGCGACCGAACTCCCCTTAGCAGTTCGTCGCACTGGCCAAGAACAGACCCTCGCGAGGCTGTTCTTCCTTGTATTGTTCATCATCAACCCCTGGGGCAATCCACCACACCACACACTGGAGTAGGGTGTTACACCACAACGGTGGCCCGAACCAGTATAAACCTTGTGTCTCTTGTGTTGCTCTTTTGGTAGTTTAGATCCTTGCGAGGCGACGAGGTGCGGGTAGGTAGGGGGTGAGATCTCCGCGTGCACCCCAGAGTTGGAACCTAGAGGGTCTGCCGGAACCCGAAATCCGACAGTGCACGTACCTACTAGTTGTATAGTGGTAGTACTAGTGTATAGTACAAACTTGGTAGTAGTAGGAGTAGAGTAGTACATAATGCTCCTACTCTATCAACGAGCCCCATCTGACACCAAATTTCTTGGCTGCCACGCTACAGCTAGATCTTCCCCTCGTTTCTGTTTTCCAACCCGGCGGCGGGCGGGGTGCGGTTTGCCAATAGTCGGTTTGCTCAACGGCGGCCCCACATGAAAGTGAAAATGCTAGGAAACACGCCTTCCCTAAGCTATGTGTCATGTCGGACGGGGCGTGGAGTACTCCCGATTCCCGGGCGTGTGTGGGGGGAGTGCGATGCGAACGCGGCACGCCTTTTCCTTTTACTAGTAATGTGCCCGTGCGTCGCGACGGATCCAAAGTAGTAGAATAGTAGTACTTGTTCACAAACTTGAAATAAATCACTCTTGTTTTGATATACTCCTAATATATTACTCCCTCTGTTCCTAAATATTTGAAGTGTAGATTCACTCATTTTGCTCCGTATGTAGACATATTTTGAAGTGTAGATTCACTCATTTTGCTCCGTATGTAGCCACTTATTGAAATCTCTAGAAAGACAAATATTTAGGAATGGAGGGAGTACTTTTCACTCAAAATATATTTCTCGGGCTGTTTTGATGAGGTGAGGGAGGGATGTGGTTGCTTTCAAGATAATAAGGGGTTTTCTGCAAATTGGAGAAGAGAAGTGGGCTATTGTTGCAAAAATGCCACAACTTACCTCATAGTCGTTAGATACAGATCTAATGGTCAGAAACGACGGATGGCAGACACACCACCATCACCAACTGAGTCTTTTATAGGAGTAGGAGTAGAGAAACATGTATAAATTGTAACAGTTTGGTTCTGCTGCTTGGCACGATCGATAGATAGAAATAACGATTGGAAACGCTAGGACGGCGCTATTTCCGCCAGATAAGAAGGGTACGTAGTAGCTAGGTTGGCGCATCGTCGGTTTGGTCACAGGCGGTCCGATATGTTCTATTTTTATAGCAAGATGCCCGCGCGTTGCACGAAGTTGATGGAAAAGGTAAGCACAACTTATAAATTGACGGATGGAGTACTAGTTGCAGTGATGCATATAATTAAGCAGAATGCAACAACACAATAAGAATTAAGGCCACGATGATGATGAGATCGCAGTGGTGGTTACAGAAGGCAAGAAGAAAGATGCATCCATCAACATACGACCTCCTCCTCCTCAACTTAGTGCGCCGGGCCACCGACTGGTGGCTAAGGAGCGGCGGCTTTTGTGGCGAGGTCGAGGTGCTTCTCTGCAAAGGCATCCAAGGCTTCCAGCCGGTTGAGGAAGGCCAACATCGTAGGCCCTCACCGCCTTGTAGATACCTATGTACACGATTTGCTCATACACGTGGATGTAGGTCGACGAATTCTTGCAGGGCGAGGCGCCGCAATGAAGCGACCTCCGTGGACATTCTTCGTGGCGTCGTGGCGGGCAATCGAGGGGCCACCAGTGCTTGAAAGAGGTTCCGCCATGAAGGCCGCATCAGGTGGCAGCAATGAGGAGCCCGGCGCCGCAGGCCGGAGGAGTACGGCGATGTCGCCCACGAGCTTCTTTAGGACGGTGAACTTGTTGGTGGTGGCAACGATCATCCGGTCCAACCGAGAGTCGAAGTTGGCGCCGACGGCGCCATCCACCAGCCGGTTCTCCAACACCGCTCGGAGACGATCTCGTGCCATGCCACAGCCGACGCCATGGACCATCTCGCACAGCTGCCGCCGCTGCGGCATCGCCGCCATGGGTCCGGAGTGAGCTCTTTGCGCTTAGTGTAGGTTCTTAGGCAAATGCTTAGGTGCGCATTTATGTGGTAGATGCATTGGAATGGAGGGCGCTTTATATGAGGGAAAACTGTTGCATTCACATCATGCAGCCTTCTTTTCCGTGTCCTCCTCCCATTACTTCCCTCATGCATTAATTGAAGGAGGATGCATTGCCGCTCAACATTTAGGGAACCGCTACTCCCTCCCTCGTCTGCATTAAAGCCGTATCGGGAACTGCGTCGCGCGCTGTCAAATCGAATAGTACTGCACCGCCTGCTGCACGCCCGGCTGAACACGCCTCCTCTCCTCCATCAAACCCCTCTGTTAAACCTGCATGCAAATCGAGAAACCTAATCCGGCCACACGTCTGTTCAGGAGCGGGCCAGAATTAAATGCAACACCGGCCGAGCTCCTCCCGTCCGCCCTCAATTTAAATGAGGGCAGACGCCGGCCAAGCTCCTACCGCCCGCCCTCTATTTACACGAGGCCAGACAGATAGCGGGCAAGAATCGCACCCCTCCACCGCTCCCCCATCTCCTCCTTCAACATTTTCTCCACTCTTCCGATGGCTTCCGAGGAGCCGTTCTCTGGCACATTACCCGGCTGGGTGGCTCGCCGAGCCCTTCGGATACGGGCGAGGCCACTCGGTGCTTCACCAACCTTGCTTGGCCCGACAAAGCCAGTTGCCGCCCCAAGCAGGCGCGTGGTTCAGCAGCTCGCCGCTCCAGTTCAGCTCGATGAGGAGTGGCGAGTTGCTCCACGCCGGCACGGCAGCGAGCAGACCGGTACGGGCGTCATCGCTACCGCGTCATACCGCGCCATCAAGAAACCGCGGTGCCACGCCTCCGTGTCCGTGGCGCGCCTCCCGTGCTCAAGCGGCAAAGGCCATGTAGGCGCAGACAGGCTGCGTGTGTGGAGAGCGACGAGTCGGTGGCCAGCCTCTCCGTGTCTGTCGCCATCATCAACGAGAAGTAGAACACGGGAGGCTGCCGCCACTTGGGTCCCATGAAGGCCACCACCGAGGTGACGACTGCGCATTCAGGTGGTTTCTTTGCTTCTTCGTCTCTTCCGAGGACCTTTGACGACCCTGCAAAGTATCTGCCGGACATGACGAAGACAAAGGGATCCGCGTGCCGCCATTTAGATTATGTACTCCCTCTCCAGCTGGCAGGAAATTTTTGTTCTAAGAATGGATAAATTGTATGTATCTATAACTAAAATAAGTCTAGATACATCCATTTCTAGGACAAGTATTTCCGGACAGAGGGAGTATTAATTATACCAAGAGAGCCGGATTGGCACCGCTTAGTTCATGTAAATGTAATGAAAGCCATCATGTTTATATGAAGATCTGGCTTGTTTATATGAAATACTTCATGTATATATGAAATGAGTCTGTGTTTGCACGAATTTCATCTGGTTGGTTAGAGTTGTGAAAATGTATGCCGCTGGCGTTTGATGTCGTCCTCCGCGGAAGGAAGCGGGAGGAAATTTGCCGGCTGTCGTTGGAGATGCTCTTATGCTGGAAATAATAGAGTGACATCCAATCCATTTGAGTTAATTGTGTGTATGATTGTCCCTCTATAAAAAGTTAGTTGCATGTAGAGTGTACACGTGACTTGCAGGGTGGCTACAGCTTCGTATAGAAAGTTAAAAAGAAACAAGTCCATCCTTAATCTTGTATTCTAAGTACTCTGTGGGTTCCAATCACAAGACAAAGAGTGAAAGAATTATATATTAAATAAGTAATATATAATATAAAAATCTAAAGTTAAAGATAGAATTCGAACTCATGTCATCGCGTTGCGAGCATCCGACGCTAACCAGTCCAACACATTTTTTTTGTAGACCATGCTGGAGATATATCTCCATGTCTACTCTTATATTTATTCGCTCCTAAATATTTGTCTTTTCAGATTTCAAATGGACTACCACATACGGATGTGTATGTAGACATATTTTAGAGTGTAGATCCACTCATTTTGCTCCATATGTACTCACTTGTTGAAATATCTAAAAATGCAAATATTTAGGAACGGAGGGAGTAGAAAACAGAGTTGGTGATGATGGTGTGCGTGCCATCCTGCAATATAGGCCGTCGGATTTATATCTAACGGATAGGAAGAAAACTATGGCAATTTGGCAAAAATATGCCCACACCCCTCTCCAGGTTCGCAAATATGGTCTTCCCTCGTTCATCCTTTTCTCTCACAAGATAAACTACTCATACAAATGCATCTTGATGTTCCGTGCAACGCACTGGCATCTAGCTAGTTTCTTTTTAAATAGTTACTATAATAATTGGGTTGAAGTGATATATTTTATGTCTGCCCAGAATGATTTCAGATTCACTAGTAGTAACAAAGAAAAGGTTGCCTTGTTAATTAACAGAAAACAGGGTGAAAACTATCACATGAGGCCGGTAAAAACGAGGCACACTGGGTTCAGCGTCATCGTCACTATAGTTGTGCGTGCGCGAGAAGTCTACATATCGAGGGGGCTATTGAGCGAGGCACCGAGACACAATGTTCGAGAGAGAAACCAATTGATGACACGATCAGATCGAGTTGTCACCCTTCCGCTATCATTGTTGGGGTGGGGTGGAGGGGAGGAGAGAAAGACGTATCGAGAGTGTGCGCGGTAGGCACAGGGGCACAACTAGCGAGTGTGTGTGTATGTGTGTGTGTGTTTGAAAGAGGAGTAGATTGATTACTATCAAGATTGAGGTGCCGCCCTACTCCTTCGGTGTCGGGTAGTGTGTGTGCGTGTGTGTGTGTGTTTGAGAGAGAAGCCAGTCAATAGATTAGTATCATGATCAAGGTGTCACCCTACTCCTTCGGTGTTGGGAAGTGTGTGTGTGGTTGTGTGGATGTGGGTGTGTGTGTCGGGGGGGGGGGGGGCAGTGACACTTACATATCGCTACTCTTATAAAAAAGCAGAGTTGGTGATGATGGTGTTCCTGCCATCTTGCAATATAGGCCATCCTATTTATATCCGATGGATAGGAAGGAAAATGTGGCAATTTTGCAAAAAGATACCCACACCCCTCTCCGCATTTTCAAATAAGGCATTCCCTCATTCATCCTTTTCTCCCACAAGATAAGCTACTCATACAAATGCATCTTGATGTTTGGTGCAACGCATGGGCATCTTCTAGTAGGGAGAAGGAGTTTGTGTGACACATATCTAGCTATATTAAGGGATAGGTAGATAGCATTTGTGCGAGACATACTTAAAGCATCATGAAGATAAACAAAATTGTGTGCATGCAAGTGCTGGAAAAAATGAAGTGATAAACAATGTGCGAGTGCGCACGTGCGCAGGTGTGTGTGTGTCAGAGAGAGGGAGAGAGAGAGAGAGAGCGAAATCTCAAAGCAAAAGGTGCTCTGCTACAATCCCATTGTATGTATTCATATGGTTCCGGAACTCGAGTTAACCTTAGGCATATGTGTGAGAGACATTATTATACTTTGAGACATTAGTGGCTGTGGGTGGGCGGAATTAAAGGGGTGGGAATGTTCGACAGAGAGAGCGTGTGTGTTTCTGTGTGAGAGACTTGTAGGACGGGGTAGAAAGACGAATTCTAACCTTGACGAAGGGAGAGAAATACATGAAGTGTACGTGTGTGATTCCGATGCCCACAGGGAAATGAGATATGTATGCGAGTGAGAGAGATTGCACAATTCATTAACGTATCACTATCTAGCGATCGTGGACGTGCATCGCTTGTACATAAATCAATATATACTTCGTATCGTGGCCAAAGGTACAATATAGATTCAACGCTATAAAGATTGGACACTCGCATATCACATTTTTTATTTAAATAAACCTTTTCAGATGTGCATGCCAAAGTTACAGTGATGTTTCTTCAAACAACCAATGTAGCTATCATGTACATGCACCATTGTTACTCTTGCATTCAAAATCATTAGTCTTGGATGATTTAAGGTTCTATTATGAAGTAACATATGTAATATTCATATATGAATTCAACGGGTACGCAATTTATGAAATGGATGCTATGTAATCATATGAGGTAACACTTTTAAGTAGCGGACTACAATATCCATTTCTTTTTGTGCGCCTCTACACTAACATGTCAATGAATTATGTTTAAAGTAAATAACCAATTGCACTAAATTATCTATTTACACGAGAAATACATAGGCTGAGCGTTTTATCCCTTTTTTGTGAACCCGCCACTACACCCGTACGATTGGCCGCGGCCGTGTGAACGTCCAAGTTATGGGCGCATCATCCCGAGTTATTGTCTTTTTTCTGGGTGGACTTCATACCGCTTATTAATCACGACGCTGCGTGCCCGTGTACACAGCCTCGCATGACCTTCCCACTAGCACGGTCCAAAATTAGTTGAAACTGGATACGAACGATCCCGCGGGCGGCAAAATCTCCCGCCTTCTTCTGAAATTTTCGCCACCTTAGTCTTTAGCATGCGAAATTCCCTTTTTGTCCTTGGTGCACGGAGACCAACAGTTACAATACCGCCCTCATCTACAAAATAGGTCGGGGCTGCTTTGGTGACTTCCGGTTCCCCCCACTACACGGCACCCACATTTCCTCTCCCCTCCCGCAAAAACGACTAACTCCACAACACCAGAGCATCTCACATCACGCCGTCCGTACTTCATCGGCCTTTCGCCCCGCCCCTCTCGAAACCCTAGACTACTCATCCACCGGCGTACCAGAGCCCATTCATCGCCAACAAGCGCCCACCTCACCAGATCTGCTTCGCGGCCGCATCTACCCTCCCACCTCCCTAGAAACAAGTAGACTGCTCATCCACCACCGTAACACATCCCATTCAGTGCCGGGCCTTGTCCACGACGCCGGATCTACTTTCGGCCATTACTCTCACAACCGCAGCGCATCCGCAGCGGCTCATTCATACTCCCCACGGAGACGCTTCCACACCCCCGGAGCCGCCCCACCGACGCTTCTGTCGCGGCCTCCGATCCTCTTCGCCGACACCTTCCTCAACCCTACCGAGCCGCTTCACCGACACCATCGCTAACCCCACCGGAGTAGCCGCTTATACCATTTTCAACCCTACCGGCCGCTGGCTAACTCACAAGTCCATGGCCTCAGATCCGCTTCCTCGCACTCCACATCCAACCGATCGGAGCAGCTTCGACGCCTGGCCCACGGCCGTCAGCAGATCCGCATCGTCGACACCATCCTTAACCCAACCACCGGAGCAGCTTCACCTACGCCCTCGTCCACGGCCACAGATCCGCTTCGCCCACACCGTAGTCCACACTACTCGACGGTTCTAGATCTCCTTACGGACTCGACAGCCAAAGGTAACGCCATCACCCTTTGACGCTTTCTAACCTGATTCCCACTGTCGGCAAGATGCCAAGCACCCGCCACGGCCTAGGTACTTGTCACCTTTAAACCCGGCCCAAAGATCACCTGCCCGATGTACTTCAAATATACTAACAGGTCGTTACTGTTATGCAGCCGGCAAAAACTACAAGGACAATGTTTCTTCCGGATCTAACAGCTTGGCCAACAAAGATCCCGGACCGAGGCATTGCTATGATCTTGTAAGCTGCCTCTCTCTCAAGAATCCCTTTGTGCATAATGATTTCTACCATCGGCTGCTAAATTAGATATGTAGATGTCATACATGATACTACCTCATACCTCCGTTCCTAAATATAAGTCTTTTTTAGAGATTCCACTATAGGCTACATACGGAGCAAAATGAGTGAATCTACACTCGAAAATGCATCTATATACATCTATATGTGGTCCATATTGGAATCTCTACATAGACATATATTTAGGAACAGAGGCAGTACATTACGCAAAATCGTAGGTGGCATGTAGGAATTCATGTGCACTACATTAGGCTCCCTTAGAGTGCCTGCTAGTCCAGCACACAAAGTCATGGCTAGTTTATGCTACGCACACAATCATTAATTGGTGGTTTAAATATGCTCAAGGGATATGCAATGTATTATCATGTAGAGATGTCTGTAATTAGCCGTGTCAACTTATAGATAGGGTTACACAATGAAAAAGTACAAGATGTATGTGGCAATTTCATGGAACATAGCAAAAAAAAAAGAGCCAGCGGTGAGCCTATACAGTGTGCTATGGTACGTCACTCCTCCGTTGCAATCATCGTGACATGTTATTTGTATGTCAGTTCTATTGGCCAAGTTTCTTACGGACAGTTATTATGAGTTATCCTAAGAAAATAAGCACCTGTGAATATAAGCTCCATGTAATAAGCCAACCAATTCTTTTCATTCCGTTTACAACTTATCTTTGGTATGATCAGTGAAAAGTCTAGATTGCATTAACATTTTTCATTTTGCTGCCCATATGAAAATTAATTTGACTTGCAAACATCACAAATTGAACCCAGTGCAGTAATTAATATGATAGGAAAACAGACCATCACTATTTGCTCAAAATGCAAATACAAAGATACCATCTACTTGGAACAATCTACTTTGGTCAATGTTTTCCATAGAGATCCCAATGCCTAATTTAAACGAAGAACGCATAACCCACATTTAAATGAAGAACAATTATTTATTGAAATTCGATGGTCAAAGTGGCTGGTTATTATCATATAGCAGCACCACCTGAAAGCATCATATAGCAGCAGAAGCAGCTCATAGCAACTCATCATACAACAGCAACAGCAGTGTGCAATTCATCTTATACCAGCAGCAGCTCATAGCAATTCGTCATATAGCAGCAGCAGGAGCAACTCATAGCAATTCATCATATAGTAGCAGCAGGAGCAGCCCATAGCAATTCATCATATAGCAGCAGCAGGAGCAACTCATAGCAATTCATCATATAACATCAGTAGGAGCAGCTCATAGCAATTCATCATGCAGGAGCAGCTTATAGCAACTCATCATATACCAGCAGCAACAACTCATAGCAATTCATCATATAGCAGCAGCAGAAGCTCAGAGCAATTCATCATATAGCAGCAGTAGTAGCTCATATCAATTCATCATATAGCAGCAGCAGGAGCAGCTCATAGCAATGCATCATATAGCAGCAGTAGAAGCAGCTCATAGCAATTCATCGTATAGTGGATCAGAATGAAAATTTGGCAAAAAATCAGAGGAGATCCTCACCTTGTTGGATGAGCTCATCCTTCAATAGCACCTCAAGGCCACGGCCTGGGAGGTGGGGAGGGGGAATAAGATGCAAGCGGGCAGGACAATGAACTATTGCGTGTTTGTTTTTACTTGAGGGTGAGGCGTGACGCAGGCGTCAGCAGTTTCATTTTGAGTGTAATATAGGCAGACAATAGAGTCATTTCACTATTCCCCTTCCCTTCAATTTTTAGTGAGGTTCTACCCGAAATACCCCCCTCCAAAGTGAAATTAGTTAAGCCCAAGCCCATAACTCAAAAATGACTTCTTTACATCTTTTATGGCTTATTTTGACAATAAGCCCTAAAAAGGCAGAATAGAACTGACCCTTAACCTGCAATTCAATTATGCGTGCAATGATGAATCACTCCTGCCTGCTATAGTGTACATTTAGGCATCATCATACATGGCATAACCTAATACTTGTGCATTCCATTGTAGAATCTGGAATATGCAATGTTTATGTTAGTTCATACATTGCCATGATGTTTAAATGCCCCTTAAATCTGGTCAGTCAAGTGATGGTCTTTAAGCCTCCTTCTTTGCTTCTTTTCTTGATATGTAAGATTTGCTCACACATCTATTCAATTGCTTGTTTGCATCAGCCAACCATACTAGGACAGTTTGCTTTGATTAATTGTTGTTCTTGACCTAACACTCTAACAGGGCTTGTCAACGATTTAAACACTAAGGGCTGCTATAGTGGGGCCTTTTCTAACTCATACATGACATAAAGGTTTGGCTGTACACTAAAGTAGGCTCTCCAAGAGTACCTGGAGATCCAGTTGGAAGGTATGCCTAGTTTTTACATAGTGCAGACATAGTAAATGCTCATTTCATTGTGTGCAAGTGCAAGAGATGCGGCATGTTTCATTATGTGGTGATGTTTTGTTATAATCTCATCCTTTCGTGTTCACAGACTAGAAAGTATGCATATTTATCTTCCAAGGAGACGAGTAACTAGTTTGTGTCACCTTGCAGAGGGGGTGCAATGAAGATAAGATTGAGGATTTCCAAGTACAATATGTTAGGAAGGATCCTTGCAAGAGAAGTAGGAGCTGCGCTGAGCCTCTTCAACCTGTTAAGGTAAGTCACTGTATCCAACTCAACAGTTCAATTCCTTGTTTGTTTCAGGCATAGTTAATTTGCTCTTTTCAATTCCTTTATTTGTCGTCAGTTAATGAGATTCCCAAAGAATGATGCCTGACGTTGGGTACTTGTATAACTATTAGTTGACATAATTAAAGGCCTTACCATTTAATTACTCTTCCGAAAGTGTGCCTGAAGCTTTGAAGTCTATCAACCAACTAATTATTGCATGAGGCTCACAATCTAGTTAATACTAGGCTAATGATTGCATAGTTTTGCTTGCTGTAGTATGTTTGTATGAAACCCTCTGCTGTTCATTATACTCCCTAAGACTTTAGTTGAGCTAAAAAATGGCCAACTGCTTGCTTACTTCTATGCAATGTGCTGTCTAAGTTTGTAACTTGTCTGTGTTTTGGATTGGGGGGTCCAACATCATGCTCCTCTGGTGAGCTAAGAGAGATTTCTGTATGCAGGCTGCACAGACTACCTTTTTTATAATTTTTAAAATATCACCTGCTTATGCTTGATGACGTGTAACATTATTGTTAGTCCTATTTTGCCATGTACAAAATAGTCTGTCTTGCTCGCTTCACTTTTGTAACTATAATTTTGCCCTAGTCATGTGTACTTACAGAAACATTTTAGGATGAAGTGACATCAACACAAAGATCTCATGAAGCAAAGGCAGCATGGCCAAGCATCGAATGATTATGGATTGGAATTGGAATGTGCTGATGTTCGCGAGCATCAACTAGAGGTGGCAAGACAACATCTACATTATTCAAAAAAATGAAACAAGACACTGAGGTAACAACGAAGGAATTGGATATTTTGCAGACTGAAATTTGTGCTATCTAAATCCGGCCAATCCTATTTTCTGAAGAGATTATAGTTCAAATGGTAAGTTATGTTGATGCGCGTCCATGATGTATGAGCTGTATTTGCCCAGTGTATGTAATTTTCTGTTTGTGTATGCTTTATTATCACTGGTGCCGAACCTGGGTATAATCGGCTGTAATTTCTCTATTGTATAGTGTAGGATTGTTCTATGTTTCTTAGCCTTGGTCTCTTTAATGTATAGTTTATGTTTTTTAGAGGTGATAGTATAGAGTAGGATAATTCTCTGAATATGCTATATCGTTCAAACGGGGGCCAACTCGCCCAAACGTTGTAGTGACCATGGCCCTCCACAGGCCATACGATCCATGGGCCATCTACGGGACGGGCGATCCATGGTCTTCTGTGGCCGTCGGATACGTGGGCGTTCTATGGGCTCTCATATCCATGGGCCTTCTATCGGCTATCAGATCAATGGGCCTTCTGTGGGCCGTCGGATCCATGGGCCTTTGTGGGCCGTCAGATCCATGGGCCTTCTATGGGCCGTCGGATAAATGGGCCTTCTATGGGCTGTCGGGTCAATGGGCCTTCTATGTCCCGTAGGATCCTTGGGCTTTCTACGGGCCGTCTCATCTATGGGCCTTGTACGGGCCGTATAAGGGGCCGTAAACGGGCTAGAGTGGAAATCGTACGTTTTATGGGCTGACCATAACGGGTCGTTAGTAGGCCGTATTTGATGATGCTATGAAAATGGCCCAACAAATTAACGGGCCACAAACGGGCCGACTGTATCCACGGGCTGAATTTGGCCCACAAGCAGAAAAGGCCACTAACGGGCAGTAAGTAAGCGAATGTTGGAAAGGAGCCCAAGAATAAATGGGCCCTGAGAAGGCCGAAAGGTAACACGGGATGGAAATGACCCAATGGAATAACGGGCCACTAATGGGTATAAAGCGATACACTGTTCATTACGGGCCGGTTTCACCACAGGCCGTTAGGGGGCCGAGGGTTACTAAGGGCCTCATATGGGCCGAAAGACGTCATGGGCCATACATGGGCCGGAAGTTAGAACGGGATAGAATTATATTGGATGGCCCAGATGATGTTATTGGGCCTAATTCGGATAGGCCGTAAACGGGCCCTGGGTTAGCGGGTTGTAAATGGGCTATATGCGAACAGGCCGTTAACAGGCTTGCCATGGGCCGGCCCGCCACCTTTTGACCAAGTCAAACGGGCCCGCCTTTTCACAGGAATGGGCCTCTCTTGGGCGTGCCACGTGTCGACGTATCATAGGCGCTTTGTGTCCAATGAGTGGATGACATCTGTCCCAACGGTGAGCCGACACGTGTTTCCTCCAGCCAACGATGATTTTACACGTGGAAAATCCCCATTGGTCGGGGCTGTTAACGGGTTATCGGATCCAAAACCGGACCCGATAGCTTAACGGCGTTCCGTTATGATGGATGCCACGTGTTGATCACCCTTGACGAAAGCACTTCTGTGACGCGCGATTTATCGTCATGGAAGTGGACACTTCCGTGATGATATTTTTGGTAATGTCATGGAACACTTCTACGACAAAGACAGTATGACTATCTTGATTCTGTCATAAATTTGTCATGGATGTACATGCATGACAGAAAACTTGACCTACTGTGACAAACACGTATCATCACGGAAGTGTATTTTTTTGTAGTGGAAGACTTGGAGATCGAGGCACCCAAGAGAGGGAAGATATTCCTGTCAGATGGTTTGGGTTCGGAAGCTGATGTTGACGCCGAGCTCCTCTCTAGGGACAATCCCTTTGCCGAATCATAAGTGAACAAGGATGCCCTAGACATGTCTCGTTCTTTTCGGTATGCAGGGTAACATCTAAACTATATGTTTGCAGTCCGGCCCACTATCTACCTCAACAGTCCTCCTCATCAGGGGACTTGCCTCCGGAGATGATGGATAGCGAGACGCCTCCACGAGCTTCCTTGCCCCTAAGGGCGGACAACTTCAAGGTGTCGTCCCGGAGGATCTCCCATTGGTTCGCATCGGTCCTAAACAAACAGGTTTTTACCCCTTCCCGCGACGACATTTGGAACCGTTGCCAAGTGAGTGTGGGTGATAGGGGGGTCCTTCCCACACGACCCAGAAACCATCGGGGATATGCCCTCCTGGCACACACGTTCAGCAAAATGAGGTCGTGTGCGACTGGCAAGGGCTCAAATACGGAAAGACATACAGTAGAGCTAAAAAAATACAATTATACAGCAAAATTGTTTCCGGTCGTAAGTACATCCCACACAGTCAGTCCCCGCTAAACGTTTCCATTCGTATGCACATCCCACACAGTCGCTCCAAGGAAAATGTTTCCATTCACAGCTATATCACCCACAATTTTTCCCGTTAAATCGTTTGTGTTATTGAAAGTATCACACACGGTCCATAGAACAAATTGTGTGGCAAAGGCTGTCCATCACACACAGTTTTTACGTGGTAAACGTTTGCGCAAGGTGGCCTAATGCAAATAGTTTTCAAGAGAAAGTCGTGTGTGATTGTTCATTGATCCAACATGGTTTATTCCTAGAAACTGTAAAGGCCGGGCTCGAGGTCATCGCCCATGGTATTTTTTCAACAACCGTTTGCAATAGCAAAACCCAATTAGCAGGCAAATTCGCCATTAGCAGGCTAATTATCTGATTATTCATAATACATTTATTAATCTAATTGACATTTCATATTAAGCACACAATATATTTCATTTCCATATTAAGGAAGCAGAATTTCATAATTGAAATACATCATAGTACAACATGACATAGCTTCAGCACTCAGCTACCCCATTACACAACTTCACCAGCAACAAGTTCCACATGCAACATGTAGAACCTTCTGAAATTGGCATCATAGATGGTATATAGACAGCTGCGTCTCATCTGGAAAACTCCTGAAGCGGAAGGCAAATATTGAGCCTTCATTCATGTTGAAGGTCTTTGCAACTTTAGGCCAGTGCCTGTGGATGATTGACCGTCGGTCCTTCGTCCTCTTTAGGAACACTTCAATATTGAACCGTGGGTGTTGTATGAAAACCTTCCTCGCCTCCTGACCATAGAGGTGTTTGAGAGGTAATCATCAGTGAACTGCTTTGGAAAGGCCTAAAAACAAGAATGTGCATAAATATCTTCTCTATATTGGAAATGGGGCAAAGGAATAAAAAAAGGCAAGGTGTAATAGTTAGTACCATCTTGTAGTGAACTGATGTCTTCTTCATTGTGCGCATAAATATCTTGTTGTTTTTGTCGCTAATTTCTTTATCCTAACAATCTTTACGAAGTTTCTTGATTTGATTGATATTCATGGACAACTCATTTCCCCATACGCAAAAAAGGGTCGAATAGTGGGTCAAAACCTCCGATGAGGATCTACATGTGCAAGACCAAATTGTTAAAAACCTAAATATTAGAATGGTTCCTGCAATTGCACAATAATGTGCTATTAGAAAACGGACCATGCACGTGCTAACCTCGATTGTAAAACTCAGTGCTTCCCATTGTTTCCCTGCAACACGTACAAGGTAGTTAGTCATCAGGTTAAGTAAGGGTTCGCATGCTATCAGTAAAATATGTTGATGAAAAATAATCACATTGCAGATTCATCAGATTAATTCAAGCCACACGGAAAACCCATTTATCCGAACCAAGCATGATTAAGAACTAGGAAATATAGCACTTGTATATGTTTCTCATGTATTAAGTGCAACCAAATTCGATTTATTCCTCACATGCACAACAATACAAAATTCTACCCACGACAATTGGAGATCGCATTGCAGAATTGAACCAAGCAGTTAACTAAACACCACAAAAAATGAACCAAACATTAACTGAGCACCACATTGCACAATATAACATACTCCTAACAGAAGATCAAATAGTTAACCAAATAGTTAACTACAACCAATTGTAGCAATTGTATTTGTTTCTCATGTATTTACTACAGCCAAATTCAATGTATTCCTCACATGGTATACAATAACATAATGCACCCACAATTTTGTAAAGATAAATTCGATTTATTTCTCACATGGAAGACAATACAAAATTGCAGCCTGAAGAATTGAACATCACATTTGCAGAATTGAACCAAACAGTTAACTAAAGACGACAAATAATTAACAAAAAAGTTAATAAGTGAGCACCACACTGTGCGACATATAGAACATATACACTAGAGCAACAGATTGCATGGTAAAATTAGATAGCACAATTCACTTGAATTTGTGAAGGAAAGGCAGGAGCAGCACACGCAACGGGTAAACCGAGCATGCTTAATAGGCGTAGCTAGCAAATGGCAAGGTGCTCCTTCAAGATCTGGCGGTCGGCATGAATGGCAGCCATCGTGATCTCATCCGCGTGTGCGGCCACGATTTGCTTCTCCGCTGCCAAATGCTCGTTGAGGTCCTGGCTATACTACGTTCACCATGGCTTAGGCAGGCGCTTATTTGGTGGAGGGGTCGGTGATTTGGGTGGAAGGTGTCGCGCTCGCGCCGGCGGTCGGGGCATGTGGGATGTGGAAGGAGGAGGAGGATGGGGTCGGGTGTGGATTACCTGGCTGGCTAGAGGAGGTCGAGCAGCGTGAAGGAGAGTCGCCCGCGAGGAGGCGGCAGCACTGCAAGCAAGGAGTGAAGGTTTCAACTTGGAAGGGAAGGCGGAAAGAGGGGAAATGTGGCTTTTGGTAAGGGGGAGGGTGCGGGGATGTAGATTTTTCCGCAGGTTTAAAATTTGGAATCGCTTCAAATAAAAAAACTGGCCAAGAAAGTGTCATCAGACACGGTCCCTTATTCAGAACTGTGTATGATATGTGGACATCACAAACGATTCAGATGGCTTAACCCATGTGTGATGAGTTTGAACGTCAAAATTTTTGGTTCGAATTTCCATGGTTACAGTGGTCATCCACGTCATTGCATAATTTGGGTACACAAAGGAGACTACAACACACCCACACTTAGTCGAGCAAGTTCAGCAATTAAACAGAGCTAGCTGACCTAAACATTGCTCTAACAAACAAAGACCAACGCTCTTAATTAAACAAAACAAAGAGTACTACTACGGCTGAGCTCGTCAATCTCCGCTGCCACCTCCATGTCCAGCTCGCGCCCGACGGTCTCCTGGGGAAGGGGCTCCATGGCATCCATTGCACCATACTCGGCAAGCATCTCACCATCAGCCCCGCCATCTCTTTGGAAAAGGCTGCCACGAAATGGCCGTGGGCGGACGCGATCTGGGCTTGGACGGGCTCCGTCGTCACAAGGTATGCGCGGAGGAACGGACGGCTGCTCGAACGCTCTCGGCGATTGCCAGCTCTTCGGTCGTGGGTTGCCGACTGTTGTTGAAGAAGCTTCGTTCAATTTGTGCGGTGACTGCCAGGAGCTGGGCGTAGGCGGCCTCGACATGGTCGTGGGCAGCCTCCATCAGGGCTAAGGCCGCCGCTGCAGAACGGACAGCTGCTGTGCTGCTCTCGCCAGTTGCTATCCCCGAGGCAGATGTTGCTGCCGCCACGTGAGAAGCAACATCGGCCATTTGGGCTGCCTTTGCCGCCCGGTCATAGATTGTGGGCGCGCTCAGGCACCTTGTTAGCACGCGCATGGCGGCTGCGGCCGCACTCTCGCCGGAGTGGGCCACCGAAGTTGCCCTCACGACGCGGGTCCATGTTCCCATCTTTCACCGGCGACGATTGAACAGTGAAATGATATTTGGGGAGCGAGCTAGTGTGCTTGAGACGCCGGCTGTGGACTGTAGCCGACACACCTTCTCGCGTAAGCCATAGGCATACTATACACCGACGGTGCTCCAGGATATTTTGTGCTGCATCTCACATGGTTTCTAATAATAAACTGTGTGCGATCTACTTGATTTTTCATCTTGATTTGAATTATATATTGGGGTCACAGCGGCAATGGACGGTGTTTGAATTGCTAGACCTTCTATCTGGAGTGAACATGCAACTATATGTGTGTCGTAAAAGAATTGGGATTATTCAGGGTTTGTTTGAACATTTTATACATTAAATTGGTTTTGTAGCCATTTCAGGTGAACAATTCAAATTTGAACTACATGCACATGCTTCACTGCATATAAATTGGTTGAAAAATCAAATATGTGTCCTTGGGTGCATGCTTACAGGTCACATGCAAGAAATGGGAATGAATTTCAAACACCAAGGCACAGTTGATTGTCGGCAAAACATTGAGATGCCTGGTTTTTAAATTAAAGTAAATCAAAAACTCGTGTGAAATTCATGAAACTTGACATGCTATCATGGAGCGGCATCGACATGCCGTGGTACAAATTTTGTCTCATTTGGGGGCAGGTTTGGGTATATGCTTCTCACAAACCAGAGCTTCTCACAACAAGCATGATGGTTTTCAGTGGGAACATCCCACCTTTGGGGACGAAACGATATCCATTGCCTCTTATTGCTTTAATTTTTTTTCTCGTGTCAACATAGAACAACAGGAGTGTTGTGTGAATTTTTGTGATTTTTCGGGGTTCGTTTGGACATTTTTATGCATTAACTGAGTTTTCAATGCATTTATGCGCATAATTCAAATTTGAACTACATGCACATGCTCCAGTGCATATAAATTGGTCGAAAAATCAAAATCTGTGTCCTTGGGTGCATGATTAGGTCCCATGCAAGAAATGGGAATGAATTTCAAACACGAGGGCACCGTTGATTGCCGGCAAAACATTGAGATGCCTCGTTTTTAAATTATAGTAAATCCAAAACTCGTCTGAAATTCATGAAACTTGGCATGCTATCATGGAGCGGCATCAACATGCCGTGGTACAAATTTTGTCCCATTTGGGGCAGGTTTGGGATATGCTTCTCACAAACCAAAGCTTCTCACAACAAGCATGATGGTTTTCGGTAGGGAACGTCCCAAATTTGGGGACGGAACGATATCCATTTCCTCTTATTGCTTTCAATTTTTTTTTCTCGTGTCAACATAGAAAAACAAGAGTGTTGTGTGAATTTTTGTGATTTTTCAGGGTTCGTTTGGACATTTTTATGCATTAACTGAGTTTTCAATGCATTTATGTGCATAATTCAAATTTGAACTACATGCACAAGCTCTAGTGCATGTAAATTGGTTGAAAAAACAAATCTGTGTCCTTGGGTGCATGCTTATGTCCCATGCAATAAATGGGAATGAATTTCAAACACCAGGGCACCGTTGATTGCCGGCAAAACATTGAGATGCCTGGTTTTTAAATTCTAGTAAATCCAAAACTCGTCTGAAATTCATGGAACTTGGCATGCTATCATGGAGCGGCATCAACATGCCATGTTACAAATTTTGTCCCATTTGGGGTAGGTTTGGGTATATGCTTCTCACAAACCGGAGCTTCTCACAACAAGCACGATGGTTTTCGGTAGGGAACGTCCCACCTTTGGGGACGAAATAATATCCATTGCCTCTTATTGCTTTCAATTTCTTTCTCGTGTCAACATAGAACAACAAGAGTGTTGTGTGAATTTTTGTGATTTTTCGGGGTTCGTTTGGAAATTTTTATGCATTAACTGAGTTTTCAATGCATTTATGTGCATAATTCAAATTTGAACTACATGCACATGCTCTAGTGCATATAAATTGGTCGATAAATCAAATATGTGTCCTTGGGTGCATGCTTAGGTCCCATGCATGAAATAGGAATGAATTTCAAACACTAGGGCACCGTTGATTGCCGGCAAAACATTGAGATGCCTGGTTTTTAAATTATAGTAAATCCAAAACTCGTCTAAAATTCATGAAACTTGGCATTCTATCATGGAGCGGCATCAACATGCCGTGGTACAGTTTTGTCCCATTTGGGGCAGGTTTGGGTATATGATTCTCACAAACCAGAGCTTCTCACAACAAGCATGATGGCTTTCGGTAGGGAACGTCACACCTTTGGGGACGAAACAATATCCATTTTCTCTTATTGCTTTCAAATTTTGTTCTCGTGTCAACATAGGACAACAGGAGTGTTGTGTGAATTTTTGTGATTTTTCGGGGTTCGTTTGGATATTTTTATGCATTAACTGAGTTTTCAATGCATTTAGGTGCATAATTCAAATTTGAACTACATGCACATGCTCTAGTGCATATAAATTGGTCGAAAAATCAAATATGTGTCCTTGGGTGCATGCTTAGGTCCCATGCATGAAATAGGAATGAATTTCAAACACCAGGGCACCGTCGATTGCCGGCAAAACATTGAGATGCCTGGTTTTTAAATTATAGTAAATCCAAAACTCGTCTGAAATTCATGAAACTTGGCATTCTATCATGGAGCGGCATCAACATGCCGTGGTACAATTTTGTCCCATTTGGGGCAGGTTTGGGTATATGATTCTCACAAACCAGAGCTTCTCACAACAAGCATGAAGGCTTTCGGTAGGGAACGTCACACATTTGGGGACGAAACAATATCCATTTTCTCTTATTGCTTTCAAATTTTTTTCTCGTGTCAACATAGAACAACAGGAGTGTTGTGTGAATTTTTCTGATTTTTCGAGGTTCGGTTGGACATTTTTATGCATTAACTGAGTTTTCAATGCATTTATGTGCATAATTCAAATTTGAACTACATGCACATGCTCTAGTGCATATAAATTGGTTAAAAAATCAAATATGTGTCCTTGGGTGCATGCTTAGGCCCCATGCAAGAAATGGGAATGAATTTCAAACATGAGGGCACCGTTGATTGCCGGCAAAACATTGAGATGCCTGGTTTTTAATTTATTGTAAATCCAAAATTCTGTTAACCATTCACGTGACGCCACGTGTCTCGGTTTTAATGGTTGTAGGAGGTGCCGTGCGGACAGCTGCTTGACCTTGACTGAACGGGAGGTGTGCGAGCGCCGTCCGGTGCACAGGCTGACCGAGAGCCATGCAAGCTGTCCTTGAGCGCGCAGGCTCCCCATGAAGCGTGCGAGCTATACGCTGCGCAGGCTCACTGGGAAGCGAGCCCTCTGACTTTCATGGCCGCGCGCCTTGCTCGCATCCTCTCCATTCATGGCACCCAAGCCGCAGTTTAATTCGCTTTTTAAATATAAAACACTCATAGCAAACGTTTTAGTTAGAACACTCGTATGCAAACCGACAGCTTCCCCAGGAAGCCTAGATAAAATGTACCGAGCAGGATTTTCTGCAGCTCTTGATCGCAAACGTTTTAGATAGAACACCCGTATGCAAAGTGAGAGCAGCGCAGGATTTGTGCATCCCTTCAACGCAAACGGTTGTTTTGGATGACCCGTGTGCAACCACGTACAAACAATTTGGTAAGATTTGTCAATCCTTGTAACACTGCGATTTGTCAAAATATGAAGCTAAAAATCACTAGCAGTATCTAATTTTTGCAACTAAAATCCAGTAATTAAGCTTATATTTCATTCATAGATTAAGTAGTTGTTCTTAACTTATATAAACAGTTCAACTCGACAGCTGAACCGACCAAACTTTTCCCCAATTGTTGCCAACCACGTACTAAAATAGCTAGTTCAACTATATATACTAGCTAATTTTAAGTACGCTGTACAGTTCCACCACATCTATAGTCAGATGAACTGAAAAAAATAGCCCCTAAATACTACTACTACTGCCGAGGGGCTTTTTACTACTTCCGGCTGCCTCTCCTCTGCCAAGCGCTCAGTAAGAGGCGGGGGAGGAGGAGCCTACCGACGAGCTTGGCAACCGCAATGCGGTGCCTGCCGCTGATGCAGCTTCAGCGACGCTCACCTCGAACGCCCTCTGCCGCTCCAGATGACCCCTCTCGAAGTGGTGGTTCTCCTCGTAGATCTCCTGATTCGTCACCTCTGAGGTGGCGTGTGCCGCAGCCACGGCGGCGATAAGGCTCTTTGTATGGTCGAAGAGGCGCTCCTCCTCCTCCCGTCGGAACTCGGTGTAGCGCGCAAGGTCGCTGGCGCACGTGCAGGAATCCACCTCCGCCTCCCGCCTTCGGGTGGCGGTGGTGGAGCGGGTGACGACCCCGGCGGTCGATGGTGGGCTGGCGGCCACGGCGGCCGATGTAAGGGTGGCGGCCACGACCACCACCTCCCGCCTTTGGGCCGCGGTGGCGGGGCGGGTGATGGCCACAGTGGCCGACAGTGGGTGGCGGCCAAGACGGCCACCTCCCGCCTTCGGGCCGCCGCGGCGGAGCGGGCGATGGCCTTGGCTTTCGACGGTGGTGTGGCGGCAACGATGGCCGGCAACAGCTGCCGATGGGCACCGGCGGCGGAGCATGTGGTGGGTGTTCTGCGCACACCCAACAGGGACGCCACGCGCACTACACTACGCCGGGGACTGCGCCGCCGCCGCGGTCTACCCTCCCAGCTAGAGCTGTCCTCTGATGACGGCGGACTGGCTGAGTGACGATGACGGACTGGTGCCATTGGCAATTGTGGGAGAAGCAGACGAGATAAGCTACAGGGATGGAGAGGAAAATGCAATGCGGGACTCGCCGGCCGTGAGGGTTTTTATAGCAGGCTGGTAAGCATTGGAATTTTGGGGGATTTCACCGAGTCGGGCGGGAAGCTTGCACAGGAACCTGCGAGGTTGCGCAAGAACGGGCTCACCGATGATTCATTGGCGCCACCGTTTGGCACAAGAACCCCCTGCAGACCGTGCAAGCTTGCGCTGTAAGCCGTCTGCGGCAACGGGGTGACAAGACGTGCGAGAGGAGGACGAAAGGCCACGTACACATACGGTTAACAAAATAACGTTTGTGATTTAATTACCTACTATACCGCCGTCCTGGTTTATAAGTATGATTTAACTAATAAAATACAAATGCATGTTGCCAAATATTATTTAGTTGGATTTGTATTTGAACATAGTTTCCAATTATATAATTTTTAAAACATGCATTAACATTTTGTTTTTAGGGAAAAGTATGGCATGGAATATGAAGGAGACTATAGACTAGATGGAGGTGGTACCACACGGCCGCTCTCTATGCAGCGATGCAACTGTCGACCGGCTTGTTGGCGACCATTTCCTGTTTGTTCAACTGCTCTATCTGTGTGGTTGCTTGTGGTTCAGGCGGCCGCGGCGCGCTCAGCTCGCGTTCCGCTGCGCGTGCTCTGCTCTCGTGTCCCTCTGGGTGCTCTTCCCTCGTCCCTCCATGCACGCTGCCAGTGTTTGGGGCCGTCGCACGACCACGCACGTTCGTGTGCAAGCGGTTGCGCCGGGCGTGGCGCGACAATGAAGTTACCCGCTACAAAAACTGCCATGCAGACGCGCCGAGAATCCACGCCGCCCGGCCCCCTTTTATTCCTACGGCCATTTACCTTCATCTCTCGTCTCACACGACACAATAAGCACACCAATGAGGACACATACAGAGAGGACATCCAGCGGTTCCAATGGCGCTCCCCGTGGCTCTAATGGCGCTCCCAGCGGCCGACGACGTCAACGGCGGGCAGTTCACCACGCATCACATAGTGGACACCCACGTGAGGGGGAAGGCCCTCTCGGTGGTGTACAAGAAGGATCCGGTCCTGGTGGAGAGCTCTATCCAAACTATGGAGCAGTTCCTTGCCGAGGACAAGTACCGTGTGGTCGGCTTCGACCTCGAGTACACCATCGGTCGTGTCGGGCATGATCAGAAGGTTGTCGTTGCCCAGTTGTGCGTGCGACATGACGTCCTCGTCTACCACTTCCACCTTTGCACAAGGCCTTGCGAGCGTTTCTCCAGGTTTATCAACAGCTCCGACTACAGCTTCACTAAGGTGGACACCTCCAACGATCTAAAAGCGCTCAAGGTTTCGGACTTGAAATGCCCGAATCTTGTCAACATCCAGCACCACTAAAAGGTCTGGGGCAGCGACAAAAACAAACTGAACTCCCTGGTTGACCTCGCCTCGGCCATCATCGACCCCTACTACCGAGGATGAAGAATGAGAGCAATAAGGACAAGAATGCCTGGCACAGTGTGTGGCATAAGAGACTGGATGAACAACATGTCAAGTACGCGGCCATGGATGCATACACAAGCTAAGAGATGTACAGGCGGATCGTTGACATGAGGAAATGTCTTCTTCCTGACAAAGACGAGGGATCGAGCCACATAGCAGTGGCGGGAGCGTCACAAGAAGTAGATGACTAGACGATCGTTTCTCCTACTTTAGAATGCATGCAATTGTTTATTAATTGAGGTGTGTGCGAATGATCTGTATAGTCACTTATGTAATTGGATGTTTATTTCAGTTATATATATATATATATATATATATATATATATATATATATATATTATTCTACTATAGACAGAGCAATTCACACGGCTTATTAGCAGCAATCGTCTGTGTTATCATTGGTCTTCGCACACATTTCAGATTACGGACTTGTCTGTCGCATATGACACACATCTTGTTGAGTTGAACCGTTTCCATTGTGTTGCCTAATCACACATAGTTCATCCCAGTGAACCGTATGTTGTATATCGCACACACCTTCATCTGGCTGCCCGTTTCCTTTGTTCCTCCTCATCCCAAATAGTTAATTGAGCCGAACCGTATGCCCTGCATCGCACACGCAACTAAAATCTGGACCGTGTTTGATGCATCCGTCATCGAAACGTTTTGCACCTTTTTGACGGTTTTTTACACCACCGTTTGCGATTCTGGCATCGCACACAGTTTGGTCAAAGGGTCTCTGATCGTAGTCTCTCGTTTTGACCATCCTGCAGTAGTGTCCCCTGACTATCCAGCGGTGCGGGGGACAATGAAGACAACACCCGAAGGTGATACTTTGACCGTCAAGGGCCCGGGGGAGGCAGCCCCCACGGGGACCAACAATGAGGACCCCGAACTATCAGCTTTGCAGCCGAAAACGACTCTAGGGTCGAATAAGCGTACCCTTTTGAAGGGAGTCCGTACTCCCGCAGCAGCCTTCGGGAATCCGGAAGTGCCGGATACGCTGATGGGCACATTGCAAAGTGCGTCTATCTTAGAGGAACATCATACCTTAATGGGTACAGTAGTTGAGAAGATTCTGTCCGCGAGAAGCGAATTGAATGAAGCCTTCACGGGCCTGCTGAGAGGCTTCGAGGTATGCAATGTAATATCTTTAACTGCTTTTTACATACAAAAATGCGACTGTGTATAGAGAGTAGCCCCTGAGACTCTGGTCGGTTTCCACAGGGAGGCGAACAGAGGATCAAAAAACAAATGCTCAGGAAGTAACATAATTAATTTGAAAATATGCTGTTATGTCAATGGCGACTGCCCAAGCTGCGGAAGTTACAGATTTAAAGCATAAACTTGAGTTAGTTGATGAGGACATTACCCTTATTAACAGGCGGCTCGACGAGGCACAAGGTATGTTTTTGGATCACCCGCTTATGCATGTATAATAGTATGAGCACGAAGATGAAAATTATATATTGTGGCATGCATAACTGTAGATGGTGCTACCTCGATTGAAAGCCTTCGGGCCGAGCTTAGCCGCGCCAAGGAGCAGGCCAGAGTGAGCAATGCGGCTGCCAAGAAGGTTGCTGCTGATTTAAAGGCCGACAGGCCACTCGGCGCCAGTGCGAGGAGAGAATATCTACCATGGAGCGTGTCGGTGTTCTGGGAACGGGGGTCCCCAGACTTGCCTGCCTGCGGCCCACGGTGTGGCTGAGCTAGCAGGCCTGTACGGCCCATCTTCATCAACAAGGCATTCAAGACCCTCACGAGGGGCCAAGCCTCGCGAGGCGGACGACGCAAGACCTCCTCAGGAGCGGCCCCCCAGGCAGGCTCATGAGGGGAAGAGAGATCAAGGCAAGGCAAACCTCTCGAGGTCCTCGTGATGTGAGCCATGACGATCGAGACCAGGAGAGCGCCAGGCAGGCGCCAGCGCGCGCAGCGTCCTCTTTTCCTCTTTTGTGCTAAGGGGGCAAGCACAGGCGCAGAGTACCAAGGCATCAAGCAAAGGTTTCCATATTGGTGCAACGAGACCAAGACCAGCAGAACGACAGGATGGAGGTCACCATGGAGCCCAAGACGGCGTCACCACCAGATCCTTTTGCAGGCGAAGACCGCTTTTGTCAGGATAAGTTGTACTAGCTGTCCCCTTTCAAATTGGCCATTGTTGGCTCCCTTCCCACTCAATATTTGGAGTGAGGACCAGGGCCTATATAAGTAGAACTAGCCACCACAGTAGAGGGGGGAATCAGATCTAGAGCCTACCCTTAGCCACACACCGAGCACAAGAACACCTCAACCTCAGGAGGCTGTTCTTCCCCTTGTACTGTTCATCATCAGCCCAAGAGGCAATCCACCACCACCACACTGGAGTAGGGTATTACACCACAACGGTGGCCCGAACCAATATAAATCTTGTGTCTTTGTGTTGTGAGTTCGTCGAGTTCGTCCGCGAGATCTTAGCGAGCTAGGGCGTGGATCAGTAGGGAGGAAACTTTCGCGCGCACCCCAGTGTTAGAACCTAGAGGGTTTTGCCGGAACCCGTGATCCGACATTTGGCGCGCCAGGTAGGGGTGCGCCGTAGCTTCTTTTCCCTCGATCTGCGCTCCGTCGCCACCACACTCCGCCCACATGGCAGGCGCCCTACTATCGACTCCGACAACCGGTGTTGACGACGGGGCCAGGGGGCTCCGAGCCCTGGCCCCCGCCCATGCGGCGGGTGCGGTGGCCACCCAAGTTGAAGCTGGAGATGCCGCCGCGCTACGACGGCGCGGCGGACCCATTGGCTTTCCTACTGGCATACGAGGAGGCCGTCCTCGAGGCCAGGGGTGATGACAAGGTCATGGCCAACTGGCTTCCCATGGCCCTCGCCGGCGAGCCGCGCGCCTGGCTGCTCAACCTCCCGGATCCACGGTGGCGTCTTGGGAGGAGCTACGCGACCTCTTCACTGCATGCTACACAGCACCGGTGCACCAGGCGGTCGCGACCCTGCTAGCCGGCTCTCAATCGCCACCTTCAGATCGCCACATCAAGCCGTTCCTCCGCCAGATTGGTGCCGCTTCCAAGCGCTCGGGGGCTCCGCCCGGCTGGGCTGCGCCTGAGGCCGACCTCACCTTCAGCTCGGAAGACAACCCCGTCACCACCGCTGGCTCGGGCATGCTTCCGATGCTCTGCACACCCACCATCTGCAACATGGACGTAACCAAGACCCTCATCGACAGCAGTGCCAGCCTCAACTTGCTCTCCGTGGAGGCCTTGAGCCTTCTTCACGTGCCGCTCGAGCGGCTCAGCCTCAGCAAGTCTTTATCAGGAGTTGGTGGCGGCGCTGCTCGCTCTCTGGGGTAGATCCGCCTTCCCCACACCTTTGGCACGCGCGACAACTACCGCACCGAGCTAGTCGACTTCGACATCACCCACATCGGCCTCCCGTACAATGCCATTCTCGGGTACCCAGCTCTGGCCCAGTTCATGGCGGCAACTCATCCGTCCTACAACCTCATGAAGATGCCTGGAAGCAAGGGTGTCCTCACTGTCAAGGGGGGCACCAAGGAGGCCATGGCGGCGCTCAAACTTGCCTTCAAGACCGCTGCGGCGGCGCAGCCCGTCGGCGCCGGTGCCCCTCAAGCCAAGGAGGCCGCACCAACCAAGAAGAAGCAGCTATTCACCCAAGATAAGGTAGAAACCAAGCAGGTGCCGGTCGATGAGGACGGGTCCTCAGGAGCCACCTTCACCATAGGTGCCGGCCTCGACCCCAGCTATGAGGAAGCATTGGTGAAGTTCTTGCGTGCAAACAAGGATATATTCACATGGGAGCCCAATCAGCTAGTGGGGGTCCCGAGAGAGGTGATTCAACATCACTTAAGGGTATGCCCCAATGTGCGCCCTGTGAAGTAGCGGGCGAGGCGGTAGTCCACGGAGAAGCAGGCCTTCATCGTCCAAGAGACCCGCAAGTTGGAGGCGGCAGGGGCCATTCGTGAGGTTAGGTACCCCGAATGGCTGGCGAACCCCGTCGTGGTGCCGAAGGAAGGCGGGAAGGAGCGAGTGTGCATCGATAACCTCAACAAGGCGTGCCCTCAAGATCCGTTCCCTCTCCCACGCATCGACCAGATCGTCGACTCCACCGCCGAGTGCGACCTGCTGTGTTTCACTACTGGAATCTGACACTTTGCCATCTGCCATGGCAGATGGCAAAGGCATGTTCGGCGGATGGCAAAGGCTTTGCCATCAGCCCGTAGATGGCAAACAGGTAAATGCGAAACCCTGCGGTAAAGGCTTCTTTGCCATCTGGCGGCTGATGGCAAAGAGTTCGTAACTTTGCCATCCGCTGGCTGATGGCAAAGAGCTCGTGGCTTTGCCATCTATTTGGTGATGGCAAAGAGCTCGTGGCTTTGCCATCCGCCGTCGATGGCAAAGAGCACGTGGCTTTGCCATCGTGGCAGACGGCAAAGCCACTTAACGGGTTAGCTCCGTCGAGGTTAACGGCATACTTTGCCATCAGCCAGCAGATGGCAAAGGCTGCGACTCTTTGCCATCACCAAATAGATGGCAAAGGCTGAGCTCTTTGCCATCTACCGGCCAGATGGCAAGGTATGACTCTTTGCCATCGACCAAATAGATGGCAAAGGTTGCAGACTCTTTGCCATCGACCAATGGATGGCAAGGTTTAGGTTTTGCCATCTGCCACAGATGGCAAAGTGACTATATTGCCCCATTTAATTTTGTTTTTGTTATATCAATTCATTTTCACGTAAATCAAACACAAATATATTTATATGACCAATATAGCATATTCAACACATATTACCAATAGTCATGAACACATATGTATCCAACACATGTTACCAATAGTAGCAAGTTTCATCCGTACATATACATAGTTTCATCAATATTACAGTTTCATCCATAGGTAGCAAGTTTCACAAGGTCAAAACAAAACTAAATACAAGCACTCCATCAACCCAAGCTTCCGTGATCTTAAGCAAATCGTAAAATGGGAAAGAAGAAAGTTAGAAGAAGAAGATTATTATGATACATCTTGAAACTTTTTGAAGAGACTACGATGAATGAATGACTTACTACAAATGTAGAGTATCATTTTGGAAATGTGATTTGCGTTTGCTTAGAAGCATCACACTTCAGTGGTAAATTTCATTTCCTTCTTATCGCTCGAAGCATCACACTTGATTGGAAAATTTCTTTTCTTTCTTATCACACCTCATGAATTTTTACAACTTGGTATGCTAATTTTCCCTTTGACAACGCTGGGTTGTTATCTAGTTTCTTAAGCATATTATGTCATTTTAGAGTTAGCTAAGCATATTAAGTCATTTTCGAGGAAAAGATGCTAAGTGTAGGTCATTTTTAAGCTAGCTAAGCATATTAAGTCATTTTGAAGGAAACAATGCTAAATATAGGTCATTTTAGAGCTATCCTAGGTTAAATAGGTCATTTTGGAGCTAATTAAGCTTATTATGTAATTTTTGAACTAGCTAAGCATATTAAGTCATTTTGGAGGAAAAAATGCTAAGTATAGGTCATTTTAGAGCTAGCCTAGGTTGAATAGGTCATTTTGAAGCTAAGTAAGGTTATTATGTCATTTTGGAGCTAGCTAAGCATATGAAGTCATTTAGGACCTAATATATGTCATTTCTTAAGCATACTATATCATTTTAAAGCTAGGTAAGCATATTAAGTCTTTTTTAGGAAAAGATGCTAAGTATAGGTCATTTTAGAGCTATCCTAGGTTAAATAGGTCATTGTTATGCTAGCTAAGCATATTAAGTCATTTTGAAGGAAACAATGCTAAGTATAGGTCATTTTAGAGCTATCCTAGGTTAAATAGGTCATTTTGGAGCTAATTAAGCTTATTATGTAATTTTTGAACTAGCTAAGCATATTAACTCATTTTGGAGGAAAAAATGCTAAGTATAGGTCATTTTAGAGCTAGCCTAGGTTGAATAGGTCATTTTGAAGCTAAGTAAGGTTATTATGTCATTTTGGAGCTAGCTAAGCATACGAAGTCATTTAGGATCTAAAATATGTCATTTCTTAAGCATACTATATCATTTTAGAGCTAGCTAAGCATATTATGTCTTTTTTGAGGAAAAGATGCTAAGTATAGGTCATTTTAGAGCTATCCTAGGTTAAATAGGTCATTTTTATGCTAGCTAAGCATATTAAGTCATTTTGAAGGAAACAATGCTAAGTATAGGTCATTTTAGAGCTATCCTAGGTTAAATAGGTCATTTTGGAGCTAATTAAGCTTATTATGTAATTTTTGAACTAGCTAAGCATATTAAGTCATTTTGGAGGAAAAAAATGCTAAGTATAGGTCATTTTAGAGCTAGCCTAGGTTGAATAGGTCATTTTGAAGCTAAGTAAGGTTATTATGTCATTTTGGAGCTAGCTAAGCATATGAAGTCATTTAGGACCTAAAATATGTCATTTCTTAAGCATACTATATCATTTTAGAGCTAGCTAAGCATATTAAGTCTTTTTGAGGAAAAGATGCTAAGTATAGGTCATTTTATGCTAGCTAAGCATATTAAGTCATTTTTGAGCTAGGTAAGCATATATTGAGTCATTTTGGAGGAAAAAATGCTAAGTATATGATTATGTCGCTAGTATCCATATGGCGAGAGAACCCGGGCCGACATGACTAGTCATAGAACCAAGGTGGCACAAACGTCTGAGGGACAGGCATACATGACCTAGCAATGCACGTGTCGGTCATCGTGAGTGCAACCAAGTCGTAGCAAGCTACAAGGACTTCGGTGATACAGCGTGACATTTCCGTGAGACGGACACGAGAGCAAAGAAGGACACATGCCGGTCAATCCATGTGTTAGGAGCAAGAGCGAACTACCATGGCTCGATGGAAGCACTAGGAGGCATTTCCCTATATGGAAGGCTACCAAAGGCACACGACTAGGTGTCGAATCCCACACATACAATGCATTTCAAACATACACACATTATGCACGATATGTCTAGATATATACAACATGGCATCACAACAAAACTCTATTAAGCAAAACACTTTGCGAGAGAACCGGGCCGACAAGACTAGTCATAGAAACAAGGTGGCACAAACGTATAGGGACAGGCATACATGACCCAGCAATGCACGTGTCGGTCATCAGCGAGTGCAACCAAGTCGTAGCAAGCTACAAGGACTTCGGTGATACACCGCGTGACATTTCCCCGTAGGGACAGACACAGGAGCAAAGAAGGACACATGCCGGTCAATCCATGTGTTCCGGAGCAGTAGCGAACTACCATGGCTCAGTGGAAGCACTAGGAGGCATTTCCCTATATGGAAGGCTACCAAAGGCACACGACTAGGTGTCTAATCCCACACATACAATGCATTTCAAACATACACACATTATGCACGATATGTCTAGATATATACAACATGGCATCACAACAAAACTCTATTAAGCAAAACACTTGGGACACTTACCGTCATCACGGAGGTGTATGTGTAGGTGTAGGTGTAGGACCGGTGGCGCATGATGGCAGACGGAGAAGGATCGGTCGATGCTTGTCGGGAGTTACGCTGCACCAAAGATTATTTCCAATGTATTGTTAGCATGATGCAACTCAAATGTGAAGACTAGTAACTAATGACCGTTCAAATGAAACTCACTGCGTTCGCCGAGCAATGACTGGCATCGGCGGAGGGATCTGACCGTTCTTCTTGCACATGGGCTGCACATTTGGTTTTGACGAGTCAGTCATATTAGTTACTAATGAAAGGAACATTACGTGCATGATTTAGCTAATATGCAGAAGAAACTTACCGCGAAGAGCTCGTATATGGCCCGGTTAGCCAAGTCGTTCCGGTTCCTCTCCTCCTCCAAAAGCCTAGCCGTCCTCTCCTCATTCTCCTGTCCCTCTCCGCCTTTGCCGGTCCCTCTCCGCCAACTGCGGTCCCTCTCCTCAAAAGCAGCACTGGTCTTCACTCTCTGCCTCAATAGCAGCCTGCAACACCACTCGTTAGCATTGTAATCATCGACGACCGCAAACACAATGTAATGGAGGAAAGGCTCTCGAGTCCGTATAATTAACAAACCTGGAATTCGATTTCCACCGGTCGTAACGACGCGGTATCTCAGGATCGAGCTGGTCCGGGCGCTTCTTGATCCAGCGGAGAGTGCTACTACAACGTATCAGTCCATTACCAATGGCTAACGAGCCATGGGACCTCCCGCCACCAGATATCATCACCAGCTCTGGATCAAGAGGTTGGCTCGGGTTAAAGTCCGGCCCTTTCCTCGCCTTCCCCTGCTTAATGTACTGCACCATCTTGTGGTGGGAGGCCTCGTTGCTGAAGTTCTTTGCATTTTCGAGGTCAGACTCAGAGAATGCCTTGGCCTTCTTGTACGGTGCAATATTGGACATGCCATAGAGGTCGAACAGCTCTGGCACTGGAGCCTTGTTGTGTTTTGACTAAAAGAGAGGAACAGTATTAGTTAAGGACTCAAGCTAGCACAAAGAATGAATTTGCATGAATCATGAAGCAAACCACACATACCCAGTTTTCCCGTACCCATGTAGGTCGACGCTGCCTAGATGGTGTGGCACACCTTTCATTTTGAAACGCTTCTCCTTTGCTATGTTGTGGGCGACGCGCCATTGGGAGAGCACCACTCATCCACCAACACCTCCCAGCAGTCCATCTTGTCCGCACACCATCTCGGAGGCACCTAAGTTAAGCAAGAGAAATTTGAGCGCCACGCCTCTGAATCAAATCAAGGAAACTAAGTACAAGGCCTTAAGAATAGGTAATTACCTTCATGTACTTCTCCTTACTCGAGATACTTGTCCCGGCACTTCTCTTTTCTCCTCCTAATACCGATCATGCTAAGTAGTCTCGAACAGCCTGCGTCCGAGCCTCGTGGCCGAAAGTTTCCAAGTAGGCGCTTGCACTCGGCGTCGATAACCCGAGCCGCCGCCTCCTCCCCTCAAACACACTGTAGAAGGTCTGCAATCAAACAAGAAAACACGGATTAGAAGGTCTGCAATCAAACAATAAAACACATGTAGAAGGTATGCAATCAAAGAAGAAAACACAACGTAAATGGCAAAGGAGAAATTACCCAAAGCGTGGCGATCACAATGTCGGCCACCGTGGTCGCACTCGACATCGCCGACCCTATGCTCGGCGGGGCAGGGCAGCTAAGTAGTGCTCCCAGGTCATTCCTAGCTCTGGAACCCGGCCCTCACCGCAACGTGACCCACCCGGGAAGCTTGGCGACAAATCACACCAAGGACAGTGTTGGGCCTGCGGACACCATCTTCGTGTGTCCAAGAACTTCATATGACAAGGCCAACGCATTAGATATTCGAAGAAACGTCAAGGCAAAAGGTTAAAAAAGAGTAAATGCACTTACTTCTCCCGTTAGGCGCAATCAACCACCTACGGTCGGGGTCGCGGGGTGGGCGGAGCTTTATGCGACCACATTTGGTAGACTTTCGCCCCTCAACCCACTCACCCTCGCTATAGCTATCGGGACTATTGTCTCCACCACTGAACACAACCATGTGCACTCGACTCCGACTCAGGCGTGACCCGGCTGAGCTCGAGTCTCGTGAAGCGAACTCGGCAGCCCGAGGCTCCGACTCAGCGTGACCCGTCTGAGCTCCGGAGTCTCGTGGGCGAAGACTCGGCAGCCCGAGGCTCGGCGGCCCGAGGCTCGTCGTCGGCCCGAGGCTCGTCGGCCGTAGAGGCGCGTCTGCCATAGACAGGTCCACCTCGGATGGCTCGATCTCGGACGGAGCAGCCTGGTGGTCGGGTGACTCAGTGGGGTGGCGGCGAGGAAGGCGAGCAGCCTTCCTACCTCTCCCAACGCCACGTCCACCTCTAGCAGCCTTCTCCTTCTTACCCCTCGACCTCTCCCGGCCGAAGAAGAAGCGACCGTCGCTGGACTCTGCAAACTGAGATCTAGCGCTCTCTGGAGGCTATGGGGGGGATGGAACTACCCCTCCCACCACGCGCCGAGGTAGGAGCCCCGGAGCGCTCTCGACCCGCGCCCACCATCTGTCAACACCTGGAATGACACAGAGTAAACGAAATTAATACAACATAAAAAAATGAATACCTGACATGAATAATAATATGTATATAAATTCATTTTAGAGGAATAAGTGCTAAGTATAGCTCATTTTTGAGCAATTAAGGTTGTTATGTCATTTTTGAGCTAGCTAAGCATACAAATTCATTTTGGAGGAATAAATGCTAAGTATAGCTCATTTTAGAGCTAGCTAGGTTAAAACTTGAACTAATTAATAATATATATGTATATAATAATAATGGAATACGACATGAACTATAATATTAATATTCATCGTCATCATTAATAAATGCATCATCATAAATGCATATATGCTTGGGGTCAATAAATGCATCATCCTCATCACTACTCGGTAATGACGTGCTCATCATCATCATCAACATCTGGAAGGCCTCCTGCATGTAATCGGTCAAGCATTGATAGGTCATCCGCAGCAGTAACCTCTTCTTGTTCCGGCTCTTCTTGTTCCTCGCCAGATCGGATTCATCGCCGCTTGTCTACTTGAATGTTATGAGGTGAGCCCGGTTCTTGAAACGTTTTTGGAAAGATGTGTTTCTTGGAACAATTCTCCTTCATATGTGTGCGGATTAACGTGAGGTTCATAATCCTCTTCATTGGGGGAGGTGGTCTAACACGTGGCGGCACTTCATAAACGACATCCCAACCTTCGAGATTTGGATCACTTTGGCAGGCCCACGGTAGATAGAAAACTTGGGTTGCCTGTTGAGCCGTAATATAGACATCGGGAACATCCAAATGGGTGATTTGTTTGATTTCGACTAGCCCTAGATGTTCATGAGTCCTTCTAGTCTCTTTTGGCTGGAACCAAATGACATTTGAAGACTACGACGTTCGGTGGGTTTGCACCATAGAATAGAAGTCCATAAATTGCTTCAACTCTTCCATAATACTCGGTATCTCCTTCGCCGATAGCAGAGACACAACAATTTGTAGACTTTCGATCGGCCATAGATAGCTCTTTGCCATAGGTATGCAGGCGATACCCGTTGATGTCGTATTTGTCAAATGAATGGACCTTATAGTCAAAACCATTAGCGACTTGTCTCAATTCGGCGTCCATAGACTACGAACTAGCCTACAAGTTTAATACGAAAGGATTGTTGCATTAGCCAGAAATTAGAAGAAGAAATGAAATGGTCTAATGGAAATTACCGTTTGTTGGAACCAAGAGATGAAACCAGGATAGCCGCCTCCATGCATTGCCGTAAGCTCATACTCTTGACGGAATCCTTTTGGATAACCGCTCCATACGAGAATTTGGCGACGTATCGACTGTATCAAATATCCAGGAATAAGAGCAGTTCAAATGAAGTAGAGGTTGCGAAACAATGTACCGAGAACTTACTCGATGTACGGCCGCACTTCTGTTAGATTGTTCAAGATATACAACATAATGGTCCGCCATTCGTTGTTATCCAACAATAAGGGAGTATAAGCACCGGCTGGTGCGAGCTTCCCTTTGAATAGGCTGAGGTTGGATCCACCCTTTTTAGGGTCGCCAACATTGTACCGAGGCTTCGGATTATGCAAATGACGATTTTTAGCTTCATAGTGTGCTATCACGAAGTTTGCCGCCTCCTCAATAATGAATGCCTCGGCCATCGATGCTTCAATTCGACGTTTATTTTTACATTTTGCTCAAGCGTCTTACGCATCGTCTCGATATGCGTAGCACCAACGATTCTGCACGGGCCCCCAATCGTGCCTCCGTCGGAGATGCAAAATCAAATGCTGCATTGGATTAAAGAAGCCAGGTGGAAAGATCTTCTCCAACTTGCAGATCAACTCCGGCGCCAACTCTTCCATTTCTTCTAGCAAGCCAGGCGATAATTCTTTCGCACATAGAACACAGAAGAAATAGCTCAGCTCTGCCAGTACTAGCCATTCATCCTCAGGGATAAAGCCACGCAACATCACCGGCATTACCCGCTCAAGCCATATGTGCCAATCATGACTCTTGAGACCAAATATTTTCAATTTTTCAAGGCTCGCTCCCCTCTTTAGATTCGATGCATACCCATCGGGAACATCAACTCCTTTTTCACCCAGTGAGTATTTCCCTCATAACCGGCCTTCCAAGATTGAACCATGCCTTTGGCTTCGCCTAGTTCTTCTTTCCTTTTGGTTGTTTCATGTTTTGTAGCGGTCTATCACATAGAGCCTCCTGATCGACTCTGGCCTTAGGATTATCCTTCGTTTTCCCCTCTATGCCGAACAATGTACCAAAGAGGGCCTCGCCGACATTCTTTTCAGTGTGCATCACATCGATGTTGTGTGGGCAAAGGAGGTCTTTGAAGTACAGCAGATCCCACAAGCATATCTTGTGGGTCCAGGCGTGTTCCGTATTATACCCCTTGAAATACCCTGGACGCTCTGGATCCGGCTCGAGAGTGTTTAACTGATCCAGGGTCTGTTGGCCTGTCAATGCAGGTGGTGCAGAGTTTTTGACATCTCTACCTTTGATGAAGTTCTTCTTGTCTTTTACGAACTTATGGTGAGGATCCAGAACTGTCTATGCATGTCGAAGCAAGAAAACTTGCCACCCGCCGGTAAAGCCGAAACTCAAGAGCTGCCTTGCATGTGGGGCACGGGAACCTTCCATGCACACACCAGCCAACGAATAAGCGATACGCCGGCAAGTCATGCATCGAGTACATGTACCACACACGCATTAGGAAGTTTTTTTTGTAGCAGCGTCGTATGTCTTGATCCCATTATCCCAAGCTTCTTGCAGTTCATCCTTAAGCAGCTGCATGTACACATTCATATTCTTCCCCGGATAGTCGGGCCCCGGAATTATCAACGTCAGGAAAATGTTCTTTCTTTGCATAATCTGTCCGGGGGGGAGATTGAGTGGAATGACAAATACAGGCCAACAACTGTATTGGGCTGCCATCATACCAAACACATTGAACCCATCCGTCTTGACGGCTACTCGAGGATTCCTTGGATCTGCCGCTTTTTCATCATGCAATGCATCGAAGTGTTTCCATGCGGCACCATCCGATGTGTGTACCATCAGATTCCCATCTGCATCCCGTTCGGTTCTTTTGCCTAATTTGTGCCATGTCATCTGTCTGCCGTCTCTTCGACCATGAATAGGCGTTGAAGTCTTGGTATGATTGGCATATACGAAGAACGTTAATGGGGATTTTGGTGCGACTCTTCTCACCCATACCATTGTCTACCTCAACATACCCGGAAGACTTGCAAATGGGACAATAGTTCAAGTCCGCATCTCGGAGCCTAAATAAGGCACATCCATTCTCACAGGCATCTATCTTCTCATAGGGCATCTTAAGTACCACGGAGGATTTTGTCCGACCGGTACAGGTTTGAGCATTATATGGCCTTTGGGTAGAAAGCGTCCAAATAGTGTCACTATCGCGTCATAGCATTCTCTGCCCAAGTTGAATTGAGCCTTGAGCCATTACTTGTGCGATGGCATCCGGTGACAAAGCTCGGTGTGCTCATGGAGAGGACGCTCAAGACTCCAACATATCATTGAAGGCCTTTGCAGATTCCTCCATCTCATCGTCCGAATCCGAGCATCATCAAAGTCTTGCACCATGTCTTCCATCCGGTACCATGCTCGTCGGTGCGGCAGCGACCCTCCTCGGCTCTGGAACGTTGGGCGGACTCACCATGAAATGTCCACATCGTATAACCGGGCGTAAAACCCCACTTCTGCAGGTGTTTGATCATTTCAAACTCGACATCTTCTGATCGTTGTCGCTTTTCGAAACAGGGGCACCAGGTTGTTTTCTATCCATTTGCAAATGCGGCTCCGATAAACCCCTTGGTTTTTGTCATCCATTCAGGGGTCATGTCTTTCTGACTAGGGTGACCGGTGTACATCCACGCACGATCACTCATCTTGCCTAGCTCTGGACACACAAGAAATACACACATAACTCGGCAAACCATATTCATCGCTTAATAAAGTTTCTCAGTTTTATTACGTCCATGCAACCTAGACGATAATAGGTAAAGATAGGTCCTAATCCCACCCGAGTATGTGTAGATTGGGTTGGTTTTCCCATGCTTTCTGCTCCGGATCGACACAAAATTTGGCGGCACCTCCCGCTGTTCTGGCGATACACGTTTCGGCAATAAGCGAGAGAGGATGTGTACCGGAGAACAACAGAGAGGCACCGACGAAATTACGCATCAGATCCAGAGAAGAGCATATGGGAAAACGAACCCAATCTACACATACCGGGCTGTCCATGGATAACGTTGGACAATTCGAAGAATTATGGTTATAAATATGCAAATGAATGCATATTTATAGATGTAACCCTTTCGAGCAGGAGACGCATAGTGGTCACGCATATCGATGATTGAATACACCTATAGCTAGCAAGTTTCATCGCACGTAAGACCGAACAGAGAAAATGAAGGGGAGAGGAGGAGATGTCATTTGTGCTCACCCACGAGCAGGGCGGAGCTCGTCGAGCATGCGGGAGGTTGTTGAACACGAGACCCTCACAGCGATGAAACAACTGCACATTTAAATCCACCCGATCAACGCAAATATATATGATGTTTTCATAACAAAATTGGAAAATATATGACCTAACTCATAATTCACAAATATATGACCGAAAAACCACCCCGGCAAAACACCAGCCAAACACCTAGGTAGTTTTGGTAAAATTGAGAAAAACCATAGTTTTGGTAGTTTTTTCCCTGTGCAACCCGTACATGCTCGTGATCTCATTTACATTAGATCAACGGACACACACACAAAAATCACTAGCAGCCCGGACAGATTCTACCCGTATTTTGGGGAAGCATAAGCTCACTCTGAAGACCGAGGAGGACTCCAATCCTCGTGATACATAACCTGGACTGACGAGGCGACAAGGTTTATGCTTGAATGGTATATCGACCTTCGTAAGGACAAACCTGCAACTTTCAAGTTCAAGAAACAACACCACTTGCAATGTCTTGATGCTCTAAATGGCAAGTTTTCGCTTGGTGTCACTCAGACCCAAGTGGATCGACACTATCGTCAATGCAAGGAGAAGTGGGGCTGGGTGCGTCGTGCCATGGCCAATAGTGGCAATGGCCTTGACAGAACCACTTTCACATTCACACTTTCTGAGTCAGAAAAGCAAAGACTCAATGTAAGTTCTTAGTAGTTTTTTCTCTTATTTATATCATGGTGCGATCTAAAAATGAGTGCTGCCAACTATTTGGTAGGGCAAGATTGGGCTCAATCCAAACAGCCCCTTAGGGGCTGTTTGGTTCTTGCCCAGCGTCGGCCTTGCCAATCCTGGGCTTGCCAAATAATTGGCGTGGGATTTGGCCGCCCATGCCCTGCCAAAAATTGGCTACGAATTGAACTAAGGGGCTGTTTGGTTTGTGCCCCAACTAGCCCCGTCAAAATTTTGGCATGACCAATGCAAGGGCATGACCAAAAATTTGGCAAGTTGTTGATGTTTGGATTGTGGCCAATAAACACCCACCAATGTTTTGGCAAAAAAGACCTTTGTTTGGTTTGTGACCGGTGGCATAATGAGAAAATATTTGGTTACATCTACTTTTGTTAAACTTATTAGTTGCATCTAATTTATACTCCCACAATTTAGAAGGTATATAGCGTGAAAAATTAGATGCGGTCAATAAGATAAAGGAAGGCAATGAAAGAATGACATGCCAGCCCTTGGGGTGTTTAGGGGCTGTTTGGATGCTGCCTTGGCCAGCCCTACCAAATTGTGGGCGAGCCAAAATTTGGCGAAGCATCGAGCGGCCCATGCCTCGCCAAGAGTTGGCAACAAAATGAACTGGAGATGCCCGTGCAGCACTGGGCGTGCCAAATATTTGGTCATCATTCAAGCAGTACCCATCACCTGGTCAACCTCCAATGTTTTGGCATGGCGGCTGTTGGCTGAAATCCAAACAGCCCTTAATCTTTCCTGACACCCTACTACGGTAATTTTTAAAGATACATTGCATGCAGTTTTTTATTGCCCAAGCCCACGTGTTCAATTTTAGCGAGGAGCGCGGTTAGAACTAATATAATCAGTTCTATCCTACAGTCTTGCATCCTTCAAAAATCAAACCGAGCATCTCTCTTAGCTTCAAAAATCAGTTATATTTTGGCGTGATCCAAACAACATCCAAATCACATTGGACAACCAATTTTTTGGTATGGTTACCTTTGGTAGTAATCCCAACAGCCCCTAAGCCTGATATGGAGCTGTGGGCGCACCAATTTTTTGGCCAACAACCAAATGAGCACCAAAGCTGGGTCAACGACCAAATTTTTGGCATGGCATCTCGGGGCAATGATCCAAACAGATGGAGGGGCGGGCGCCGTGGCGGGGAGGGCCGCGGGAAGGGGGCGGCGCCGTGGCCTGGCTCGATGGAGGGGCGGGCATGGGCATGCTGATGGCCGGGAGGGCCGCGGGCTGTGGGAGGGCGGGAGGTCCGGCTCGGTGGAGGGACAGGCGGTGGTGGGGGAGGGCGGTGGCGGGAGGGCGGGAGGGCCGTGGCCGGGAGGGGCGGGGAGGCGAGAGGGCGGGTGGGGCGGGAGGGGCGGGGAGTGGCGGGGAGGGGCGGGAAGGGGCGGGGAGGGCAGCAGTGGCGAGGAGCGGTGGAGGGGCGGGGAGGTGGTGGTGAGGGGCGGGGAGGGCGAGGCTGGCAGGGAGGGGGGGAGGGCGGGGAGTGGCGGGGGAGGGTTGCGGTGGCGGGGGAGGGGCGGGGGAGGGGCGGAGGAGGGCTGCGGTGGCGGGGAGGGGCGGGCCGGCGGCGCGCTGGGGTCGTCGGGGTGCGTGGGTCGTCGGGGCTGTGTTGGCTGGTGGGTGGGTGAGGTTGGGAGAGAGAGAGGGAGGGGGTGGGGCCGGGCTGGAAGAGAGAGAGAGAGGGAGGGGCCGGGCTGGGAGAGGGTCGACCTCTTTGCCATCTGCCACCCATGGGTGATGGCAAAGATATGGGCCTTTGCCATCCATTTGGCAGATGGCAAAGAGGTGGGGCTCTTGGCCGTTATAACGCCGTTACCCATTGGGCTCCACCCACTTCTTTGCCATCACCAACAGATGGAAAAGATTCTTTGCCATCTGTTGGCAGATGGCAAAGAGGTGATTGACGAGCCATTGCAAAGACTGGACCCTACCCACCTCTTTGCCATCTGGCTGGCAGATGGCAAGATTATTTGCCATCGGTGGCGGATGGCAAAGAATTGGCTGATGGCAACCATGTTCTTTGCCATCTGTCAGTTCTTTGCCATCTGTTTTTTATAAGCAGATGGCAAAGATGTTCTTTGCCATCAGCTGGCAGATGGCAAAGAGCTGGCTGATGGCAAATTCCCAGTTTCCAGTAGTGTTTCCTGGATGCGTTCTCAGGGTATCACCAAATCAAGATGGCGGTGGAAGATGTAGAGAAGAAAGCCTTCCTGACCCCGTGTGGGGTGTACTGCTACACCTGCATGCCCTTCGGACTGCACAACGCAGGCGCGACCTTTCAGCGGCTGATGCACATCGCCTTAGGGCGGCAGCTCAGGAGAAACACGGAGGCCTACATCGACGACATAGTGGTGAAGTCTTGGGAGGCGAGAACCTTAATCCAAGATCTGGAGGAGACCTTCGCGAACCTGCGCCAGGTGAACCTGCGACTTAACTCGGAGAAGTGTGTGTTCAGTGTCCCTTCCGTCAAGCTTCGGGGATTCCTCGTGTCCCAAAGAGGGATCTAGGCGAACCCAGAGAAGATCAAGGCCGAGGACATGAGCCCACCGCAGACCCTCAAGGAAATGCAGAAGCTGGCTGGTCGGGTGACTGCGTTGGGATGCTTCATCTCCAAGATGGGAGAGCGCGCCTTACCCTTCTTCAAGCTGATGATGAAGAAGGGCCCATTTGAGTGGACCCCGGCGGCCGACCGAGCTTTCCAAGACCTCAAGAGATACCTGACCAGCCCTCCGGTGATGGTGGCGCCACGGCCTCTCGAGCCTCTAGTACTTTATCTTGCCGCCACCCCATACTCCGCCAGCGCTTGTGGCAGTTCGGGAGGAGCACCAAGCAAAGGGCGCGCCGCGCCAAGCTACGCCACCAGCCGAGATGACGCAACATCAGGAAGGCGCAGCAAGATCCATAACGGCATCAACAGAAGACGAAGCTCGGCAGGACGACATCATAGAGATTCCCGCAAGCGATCAGGCACCAGGAGTCCCACCACCTCAGGAGACACCCCAGTTTTGACAAGACGCGAGCCTCTCCAACGCGCATGTCCTCGTTGAGCACCCGGTGTATTTCGTCAGCACAGTGTTGCGGGACGCGAGGGCACAATATCCCATGCCACAGAAGCTCCTGCTCGCGCTCCTGGTAGCCTCGCGCAAGTTGCGACACTACTTCCAGGGCCACCCCATCAAGGTCGTCTCAGCCTACCCATTGGAGAGGGTGCTCAGGAGCCCCAACGCCGCTGGAAGGGTCGCTGAATGGAACATCGAGCTGCATGCATTCCAGTTGGAGTTCAGCACTACCAGGGTCAGCAAGGGAGCCGCGCTTGCTGATTTTGTGGCGGAATGGACGGATGCCCCGACACTTGAAGTAGGCGAAGACCGGTCCACCTCACCAGGAAGTGAGGCGCCAGACGGTTGGGTCATGTATTTCGATGGCGCCTTCGTGCATCAGGGTGCGGAGGCTGGAGCCATACTCATCTCGCCCACTCAGGACAAGCTCTACTACGCTGTGTAGCTCTACTTTCAGTAGGGCGAGAAGGTCTCCAACAACATCGCAGAATATGAAGGCCTCATAGCTGGCCTGAAGACCGCGGCAGCTTTGGGGGTGAAGCGCCTCGCTGTTAGGGGCGACTCACAGCTCCCCGTCAACTTCTACAAAAAAGTGTACGAGCCAAAGGACGAGCACATGGAGGCATACCTCGTGGAACTATGTAAGATGGAAAAGTAGTTCCTGGGCCAGGAGGTGCACATGTGCCCTGTGGAACCAACAAGGAAGCCGACGACATCGCTAGGAGGGCATCCAAGTGGCAGCCCCAAGAGCCTGGCGTCTTCGAGGAGCAGCTCCCCAAGCCGTCAGCGACGCCACCCCTTTCAAGCACAGCTCGGCCTCGGGAGGAGCTCCCACAGCCGCCTGCCACGGGAGCCCCAGCCTATGGCCCGACCTCAGGAGCTCGCCTACTCTTGGTGCTCGAGCCCCAGGAGGGATGTTGGACCAAGGAACTCAAGGAATATCTGATGCAAGGGGCGCTGTCGGAGAAGGAAGAGGACGCAGAGAGCGTGGCCCGGCAAGCCACGACATACTGCATCCAGGATGTAAGTTGTACAGGAAGCGACCAAATGATGTTTTGCTGCATTGCATTTCCAGGGACCAGGGGGAGGAGTTGCTGATTGACATACACGGCGGGGACTTCAGGCACCACTCGTAATCACGGACTCTCGTCGGCAAGGTATTTCACAGTGGATTCTACTGGCCCACGGCGTTCAACGACGCAGCTGAGCTGGTGAAGTCCTGCGAAGCTTGACAGTTCCACGCCAAGCAGATCCATCAGCCAGCTCAGGGCCTCCAGACTATACGACTCACATGGCCGTTCGCGGTCTGTGGGCTGGATATCTTGGGCCCATTCCCTCGAGCGCCAGGGGGCTACTGCTACCTCTACGTCGCCATCGACAAGTTCACCAAGTGGGAGGAAGTGGAAGCCGTCCGCACCATCCCAGCTGGTTCCGCGGTCAAGTTCATCAAGGGCCTCGTGAGCCGTTTCGGGGTCCCCAACCGCATCATCACCGACAACGGCTCGCAGTTCACCAGTAACCTCTTCAAAACATACTGTTCTAACCTTGGAACGTAGATCTGCTACGCTTCGGTGGCGTACCCCAGGAGCAATGGCCAGGCTGAACGCGCCAACGCGGAGGTGCTCAGAGGCCTCAAGACCAGGACCTTCAAGAAGAAGCTCGAGGCCTGCGGCAGGGGCTGGCACGACACGCTCCAGTCCGTGCTGTGGTCCACCCGCACCACCGTCACTAAGCCGACGAGCGAGACCTCGTTCTTCCTCGTCTATGGAGCCGAAGTGGTCCTCCCACACGAGGTCAAGCATCGCTCCGCACGGGTCCTGGCGTTTGATGAAATGCAGCAGGACGCCACACGGGGGATGGTCCTCGTGCTAGGGGAGGAACGTCGCCGCGAGGCTGCTTTGAGGGTGGCAAGGTACCAGCAGGCGCTGCGGCGATACCACTGCCGCAACATCTGCTCCAGGACGCTCGAGGCGGGCGACCTTGTCCTGAGGCGGGTCCTCTACAGGGAAGGGCTGCACAAGCTCTCCCCTATGTGGGAGGGCCCGTTCAGGTCGCCCATGTCTCCGAACTGGCGCCGCTACCGGAGACACATGACGGGGTGCCCATCCAGAACGCCTGGAACATCCAGCACCTCCAGAAGTTCTACCCATGAAGCAAGGCCCAGTGTCTGTGAAGAAAGGCCCAGTGCCTGTGAAGAAGGCCCGGTGCCTGTGTAGAATTGCCGCCCGTGACACTCTCACGTAATAATGAGTGGGGTTGTACATGCCCCGGAGTCTCCGGAGTGCCGCCCTCGGGCCTCGGGGGCTCCCACCCACGCCTAGTGGTAGCACTTAGCTCCGTGCTGGTGAGAAGACTTGAAGACTAGACAAGGTGCCGGACGCGGCTTTTCATTTGCTTTCCGTAGTTGACTCGCTTCCTTTTAATCAAAGTTTGCTTCCGTTGTTCCTTGCTGATTTGGTTCCGTCGTTGTTTGCCGCTATTCCCGACTTTGGTTCACCTGTGTTCTCTCTCTCTCTCTCTCTATCTCTCTCTCTCTCGCATACCTCGCGAGGAGGCTAGGCAGGTGCCCTCGCGAGCGTTTTTTCCTGCTGTGTTGCTCCTTCTCTCTGCCTTCGGTCTGCTTTCTCGCGAGGCAACCTAGTTCGAGCCCACAAGCTGGCGCATCTCTCCTAATCCGTGCCCCTCGGGTACCGCGATATGAAGCGCTGGGTCAAGGCTCGGGTGAACGATAAGTCTCCTAGCGAGCATCCTAACGAATGTTTTGCAGTTCCTAATCAACCACTAAGCCAAGACGGGCACAAGGAAACAAGTGCCTCGTGAAGAGGAGGCTGCCCCGAACGAACCAGGCTAAGTTATCTCTGCACAAAATAATGACACAACACGAAAATAACAAGCATAGCGTAATGATTGAGGAACCACAGTTTGATACACGCCCTCCGGGCCCATACTGGTTTCATTTTGATGCAGGAAAGAAAAGAAGAACAAAACAAAAGCGGCGTTGCAGCGATCCACGGGGCAGGCCCCCGGTGACGTCCCGAGCTTAGCCGGATCCCTCCTCACGCTTCACGAAGGCGCGGTGACGAGACAACCCGCTACCACCTTCGAAGCGAGCGCGGCGGTGTGGCGGCTGGTCGTAGCCGCCGCTGCTGGAGCTTTCGCCAAGAGAAGAGCCACCGTAGCTAGACGAGGCGTGGCCGGTGCGCTCGCCTTCGCCCTCGTCGCGACCATCACCGAGACCGAGCACCTCCTCGCCGTTGTTCATCTCGGGGCAGCACCCGGCGCGGCGACCATCTGCCCAGGCCGCGAGCGAGGGCGAATGTCTGCCAACCGCGGGCCAGAGCTAAGTTGCCCGCAGTGGAGACCTCAACCACGACCCAGGAAGCCCTGCTGCAGCAGCCGTCCGCCTGCAGCCAGAGCCCGCCTGGACCAGAGGCCAGCAGCTCGTCGACACAGAAGTGCGGAAGCTGAAGCCAGTTGCCGGCCAGATCCTCCGACCAGACAATGAAATCCGGCAGCACCTCTACCGAGTGGAAGCGCGGATGGGGAGGCCGCGCAACCATGGCACGTCTCTCCTCCTCGACGGGGCTGTCGCGGCCGGAGCGACCCCCACCACGCGCAGCGGCGCCACCCCGGGAGCGGGAGGCCATGGCGGGAGTCGTGGTGTGCTTAAGGGGACGACCGCGTCCCCGCTTGGGTGCCGGGAAGCCGGGCCCTTCGCGAGGGGCCTTTCCTTTCTCTGCGACGGAGAACCTCTTCGACGGCGCCATTGGAGCCGGTGACGGAGCAGAGAAGGGAGAAGCAAGCGGACCGGGAAGAGATGGGTGATGGGGGCTCCGCCCCCCTCCCACATTTATAGCAGGAGCAGGCCAATCGGCGCCCCCCATGATAACAGGTAATGATGGTTCTCCTTGCATGTCGTAGGGACTTGTCAAGTCGGGCAGTTGCCGAGGCAGCATGAGGAAGCGGAGACGCCCACGTCCAATCAACCGCCATGCGTCAACCGAGGCGGCAGGCTTTTGGGGCCCACGGCGCTCTACACTTGACCTTTGGCTTCGCCTCGAAGCCAAGCCCGAGCGCGCCTTGGGCCCGGGGGCTACTGTCGGCGTTCTGGGAATGGGGGTCCCCAGACTTGCCTGCCTGCGGCCCACGGTGTGGCCGAGCTAGCAGGCCTGTACGGCCCATCTTCATCAACAAGGCATTCAAGACCCTCGCGAGGGGCCAAGCCTCGCGAGACAGACGATGCAAGACCTCCTCAAGAGCGGCCTCGCCAGGTAGACTCATCAGGGGCAGAGAGATCAAGGCAAGGGAAACCTCACGAGGTCCTCGTGACGTGAGCCGTGACAATCTAGACCAGGCGGGCGCTAGCGCGCGCAGCGTCCTCGTTTCCTCTTTTGTGCTAAGGGGGCAAGCGCAGGCGCAGAGTACCTAGGCATCAAGCAAAGGTTTCCATATCAGTGCAACGAGACCAAGACCAGCAGAACGACAAGACGGAGGTCACCATGGAGCCCAAGATGGCGTCACCTCCAGAGCCTTTTGCAGGCGAAGACCGCTTTTTTCAGGATAAGCTGTACTAGCTGTCCCCTTTCAAATTGGCCGTTGTTGGCTCCCTTCCCGCTCAATATTTGGGGAGAGGACCAGGGCCTATATAAGTAGAACTAGCCACCACAGTAGAGGGGGGGAACCAGATCTAGAGCCTACCCTTAGCCACACACCGAGCACAAGAACACCTCAACCTCAGGAGGTTGTTCTTCCCCTTGTACTGTTCATCATCAGCCCAAGAGGCAATCCAGAACCACCACACTGGAGTAGGGTATTACACCACAACGGTGGCCCGAACCAGTATAAATCTTGTGTCTTTGTGTTGTGAGTTCGTCGAGTTCGTCCGTGAGATCTTAGCGAGCTAGGGCGTGGATCGTTAGGGAGGAAACCTTTGCACGCACCCTAATGTTCGAACCTAGAGGGTTTTGCCAGAACCCGTGATCCGACAGAGCGAGAGCTAAAGGATGCCACTGGCAAATGCAAATCACTCGAGGAGGATAACAAAGCCAGGGCATTCGAACTCGACAAGGCCTTACAAGAGGCGAGGGAAGCACGGTACGAGTCTAGAGCGGCTCGGGAGGAGATCCGGCAAGGTGGGGAGATAGCGGTTGGTATGCCCTTTCTCTTACAGACTAAATTCAGCGACCTGAAGTGTGCTCTGCTTAATCAATTGTGGAGTTCTCCAGACGTGTTCTTGGACCTGTCGAAGAGTGTCTTCTACGCGGCGCAGTTCTTCCAAGCGCAGGAAGGACGTGCTTTGGAGAATCTTTTCTGGTCATAATTCAATGTGCCACGGCGTCCGGCGTTGCTGAATGAACAGATGGCCCAGTGGGCCGAGCTCCACAATATGTCCGGAGCTGCCATGAAGGACGTCGTGGTCCGGCTATGGCCGGCTGAACCCCTTCCGAACAGCTATTTCGGTTTGGTGCAACGACTTGTCGATGCAGTGCCGCGTATCGACACCGTCAAGCGGTCGGCGTGCATAGAAGGTGCCCGGATGGCCTTCGCCCGCGTCAAGATGTACTGGGCAAAGATAACGGCCACCGATGTTGCAGCTAAGGGCCCGCCCGGAGGCAAGGACCATTGCATGCCGGAGCATTATTTGGAGGACGTCCTAGAGGGCGCCGCTTGATAGAGGGTCAGTGCTCGAAGGATATTATGTTCGAATAAGTGTGATACATTAAGGTTGTGTTATATTTATGCCTTTGTCTGAAAGTTATTTCCTCCTGTGTGATCGTTTTTATAATCTGAAAGTTTGCTAGTCGTCGACTTCGGCCCCCTCGTATATAATACGGGGGTGTTCAGAATAGCACCTGATCACACTTGACCCAACGTCTTGGTCCGTAAAGGAGGTGTCAGTGCGATGAACTAGGCAATCGGACTATAAGGATTTACCACTTTCACTTAGCCATAGGAGTTTGACGGTGGGACTATGATGCAGCCCCTGGTATGTACGCAGTTAGCCGAATACGGTTGCGTTACATAGGTGACTAGAAAAACGGTCCTTCATGTTATACGGAAAAAAATGCAAAAGATTCGAATAAGTCGCCGAGTGGTTGACCAGCTCTCGCCACATCATGATAGTCAGTTTTCGGCTTTCTCTACTGAGGTGTTTAACTAGGTGAACCAGAAACAGAATCGCAATAGTTCTCCCTTTACTACCCTAGCCGATAAGACATAATGTAAGGTAGTAAGCACAGGAGCCGGGCAACCCAACTCTTGACCAAAGACATGATTCGGAGCTTATGCATATAATGCCAAACTCGTGACACCGAAGTATGTTGTAGAGCTGTTCGGACTTTTCGGCAACCAATATGTTGCCGTATCGAGCCCCTGGTAATTAGTGTCGAGGTGTGTGCGTGAAACAACCAAAGAAGAAAAATACAGTTCTATGGGACTACGATTATAACACCACCACCCAGGCCATTTTACATGCCAAGGGTCGAAGGCTGAGGAAAAAGGCTCTACACAGGTTTTAAATAGAGTGTGTGGTCTACAAAAATATTTTGGACCTCCTGTCGCATGTCTGCACTACCTTTGCCTCGGTGAAAAGGATTCCTTAAAAGGAGCCATCTTTGATTTTTTTTTATTGGACGAAACTGGGGTCCAAAAGAGTCCTTGTAGGTCCGTAGGATGAACAGGTTTTGATTCATCTATGGCAAAAGATAAGAAATAGTTAGAAAAAAAGAGAAGAAGGTTGTAGGAGGGCGAACCGTATTGTGGGCCTGTCCGTATTGTGCCTCCGCCGATGACCAAGGTATTTTAAGTGCATAATTATGCATGCGAGATACGAACTTCGCGGGTATATGTGGTGAACGACAGAGGCGGAACTGCTAATCCAGCTCTAAGATTGACTGGTCCTGCGTAATAGAGGACGGCGGCTTAATGGCCGATGGGATATGCGGCTTGACGGGGTCACATTGTATTTCTGCTGCGATGGCCGCGGTATGCTCCTCGGTACGGAGGGAGCGTTCCGTGTTTCCGTTGATCGTGATGACGCCGCGTGGACCGGGCATCTTAAGTTGTAGATAGGCGTAGTGTGGGATCGCATTGAAACAAGCAAAAGCAGTCTGTCTGAGCAGTGCATGGTAGCCACTGCGGAACGGGACAATATTGAAGATCAATTCTTTGCTTCGAAAATTGTCCGGCGAACCGAAGATGACTTCCAATGTGATAGAGCCCGTGCAGTGAGCATCGACGACGGCTATTACTCCCTTGAGGGTAGTTGTGGTGGGCTCGATCCTTGAGGGATCAATGCCCATCTTGCGGACAGTGTCTTGGTAGAGTAAATTAAGACTACTGCCGCCGTCCATATGGACTCGCATGAGATGGAATCCATTGATAATTGGATCGAGGACCAGAGCTGCCGAACCTCCATGAAGGATACTAGTTGGGTGGTCATTGCGATCAAAACTGATCAAGCAGGCCGCCCATGGGTTAAATTTTGCAGCGACCGGCTTTATGGCGTAGACATCTCATAGTGTGCGCTTGCTCTCCATTATAGGGATATGCGTCACATATATCATGTTTATTGTTTTTACTTCGGGGGGAAATTGCTTCTGTCCCCCTGTCTTCGTCTTCGTTGTCACTGGGCGGCCCCTTCCCTTTGTGTTCGGCATTGAGCTTGCCAGCTTGTTTGAAAACCTAGCAATTTCTGTTGGTATGGTTGGCGGGTTTGGTGGGGCTGCCATGAATCTGATAGGGACGATCCAGTATCTTGTCTAAACTGGATGGACTATCTCTGTTTGCCTTGAATGGCTTCTTCAGTTGACCAGATTTGGGCCCGCTGAATCCGGCATTGACCGCCGTGTCTTGGGTTCCTGCATTATTGTTTCAACGCTTGTTTTTATTGTGTCGTGGCGTGCCATTGCCGTCCCTGGCTTCGGAGGTGCCAGGATCGCTGGTGCTATTGCTTCTAGGAGCAAGCCAGCTATCTTATCCCGCGCAAAAGCGGGTCATCAGTGTAGTAAGAGCTACCATGGACTTAGGTTTTTCTTGGTCGAGGTGAGGGGCAAGCACTCATCTCGGATGCTATGTTTAAAGGCCGCGAGGGCTTCGGGGTCCGGACAGTCGACAATTTGGTTCTTTTTAATTAGGAACCTAGTCCAAAGTTTCCTGGCTAACTCTCCGGGCTGCTGGATGATGTGACTTAGGTCATCGGTGTCCGGGGGCCGGACATATGTACCTTGGAAGTTGTCATGAAAGGCGTCTTCCAAGTCTTCCCAGTTGCCATGGAGTTCTCTAGGAGGCTGTTTAGCCAGTGCCGGGCTGGTCCCTATAATTTTAGTGGGAGGTATTTGATGGCATGGAGGTCACCACCGCGGGCCATGTGAATATGGAGGGGGAAGTCCTCAATCCATACTGCGGGATCTGTTGTTCCATCATATGTTTCTATACTCACGGGTTTAAACCCTTCTGGGAAATCATGTTCCATTACTTCGTCAGTGAAGCAGAGGGGGTGTGCGGCGCCTCTATATCGGGCCAAGTCGTGACGCAGTTCGGATGGAGTCCGTTTGCGATTTTCGGCCCGGATGTGGTGATGCTTGTCGCGCCCGGCTAGATAGACGTCCTCACTTGTCGGGGCACGCCCCCGTGATCCGTAGATCAATCTGGTCTAACCTCCTCGATTCTCCGAGTCCTATCGTAGGTCGTATGTATATCCCCGAGCTGTTGTGTCTCCGCTTTTACGGCGAGGTAGTACATGCTGGTGTTCAGCTTGATTTGTCGTTTTGTCACGACCACGTGGTGGCCGGTCGTCCGCGTTACGTGCTGATGGTATGGGCTCCAGCGCCTCGTCGTCGAATTGAGGTAGCAGCTTACGCTTCGGGTAACTCTTGGTTGGGCGCCTGAGGTCGTATTCCTCGGCTGCCAGGACATTAGACCACCTGTCGTTGAGCAGATCTTGGCCAGCTTGAAGCTGTTGCTGCTTCTTTTCCAGGCTCTTTGCAGTGGCTATTACCTGGCGCTTAAAGCGCTCCTGTTCAAGAGGTTCCTCAGGCACGATAAATTTTCGTCGCCGAGGCTCACCTCATCCTCGGAGAGTGGAAGATAATTACTATCCTCCGAGTCTTCGTTTACGGCATGTTCATCAGGGCCAATCTGCCCATCTTCCCGATCGTCATGTTCGGAGGTTGGCTCGACGGGGTCTTCTCGGTCTTCGGCATCGTCCGGAGTATTGTTGTCTCCGGTGCGGTTATTGCTGTCTTTTCCACGGCCTGATTTGGAGCGGCGCCGCCGACGTCGGCGCTTTGGTTGTGTCTAAGGAGGTGTATCCTGAACTGGATTTTTCTTGTTATCATCGTTACCCTCTTTGGGTGTATCTACCATGTATACGTCATACGAAGAGGTGGCCGTCCAACATCCGGTAAACTGTGGGTTTTGGGCCTGCTCTTCTCCGGCATCGTCGTCCATACCGTCGATGTCTTCGGAACCGTAATCGAGCATGTAGGTTAAGTCCTCGACAGTGGCTATGAAGTGGGTCGTGGGTGGGACGTAAAATTTCCCGCTCTCAGCCCCTAGTCCGGGCCGGACGTAGTTCAGACGTTGCCCCTCTGTAATGACGAGGGATCACATTAAGTCTAGAGCCTCGCTTAAAAGCGAGGTTTGGCCAGGGAGAAAAAAGTCCATGGAGTACGGCGGGATGAAAACTCCTTGGGCGAGCTCACATGATGCTGACTCCGAGGGTTTGGAGCTAGTGTTCGGAGAAGAGTCCGGCTTTGTGATGATTGCCGGTGGCGCTGCTTCCTCCGGCTCTCCTGTACCAGGATCGATAGCCGCAGAGAGTCTGGCGGGCTCGGGAATCCCGTCTTCGGACCTGGTGATGCGCTCCAGATCTAAGGCCAGAGCGGAGGTTGGGATCGCGAACCCTTGGAAGATCAAGTCTCCTCGGATATCAGCGACATAATCCAGATTTCCAAAACTAATCTGGTGACCTGAGGCGTAGCTGTCGATCTGCTCTAGATGGCCAAGCGAGTTGGCCCACAGTGCAAAGCCGCCGAACACAAAGATCTGGCCAGGGAGAAAGACCTCCCTCAGTGCAGCATTGTTGTAGATGACTGATGGAGCCATCGAACCTTCTGGTGATGACACAGCGGAACTCTCAATGAAAGCACCTATGTCGGTGTCAAAACCGGCGGATCTGGGGTAGGGGGTCCCGAACGGTGTGTCTGAGGATCGAAGGTAACAATAGACAGGGACATGATGTTTACCCAGGTTCGGGCCCTCTTGATAGAGGTAATACCCTACTTCCTGCTTGATTATCTTGGATGAATATGGGGTTTACAAGAGTTGATCTACCTCGAGATCATAATGGCTAAACCCTAGATGTCTAGCCTGTATGATTATGATTGCCTCTACGGACTAAACCCTCTGGTTTATATAGATACCAGAGGGACCTAGGATTGTACAGAGTCGGTTTACAAAGAAAGGAATCTTCATATCTGAGTGCCAAGCTTGCCTTCCACGCAAAGGAGAGTCCCATCCGGACACGGGAGGAAGTCTTCTGTCTTGTACCTTCATGGCCCATTAGTCCGACCCACATCACATAGCCCGGACGCCCGAGGACCCCTTAATCTAGGACTCCCTCACTCCCCACATTCCCCCATCCGCCCCTCCCCCTCGAACCCTAGCTCGCCTCCGCCGCCGCCGGCAACCCCTGTCGTTCTGCCCGTTCCTCCTAGCTTAGATAATAAAGTTCAGGTTACCCAGCGATTCCCATACCGTCGCCCCACTCCCCTGAGTTTTTAGATGAGGCCCGCGGTGTCCCTCCCCGCCAGATCCACATCCCCTGCTCCAGGATGTCGCAGCGTAAGCTCGACCACGTATCCCACAGAGCCTGACGAGCATTCGGCCAAGAAGAGGTTAATCATGGCCTCTCCGGTGGAAGTTGGCGAGGTGGCCGTCGTTCGCCCCGACCTGCCGGTCCCGGGGCAACACGTCGCCGCGGAAGCCGGAGAAGACATTGACTACGTTGCCATGCCGAAGGCTTCATGTCAGCACGCTAGCATATTACTATATCTCGGGAAAGCTGGATACGACATTGTTGGATTCAAGGTTCCGCAGACCCTTGAGTGGTTCAAACTCTGGGGTGCGTGCGAAGAACTCCCTCTTCCCAGTTTGCCTGCTCAACAATTCCACAGCCTAGCTCGACGAACTCAAGGGACAAGGGACACATCAGTTTATCCTGGTTCGGGCCACCTTGCGGTGTAATACCCTACTCCAGCTTTGTGAAGGATTGCCTCGAGGGGCTGAGGATGAACTACTACAGTGTTTTAACAGCCTCAAGAGATGAGGTGTTCTTGAGCTCGATGAGCTGGTGGGTGTGTGGATGATCTGAATGATCCCCTCCCCCTCTATGGTGGTGGCTAAGTCCTATATATAGTGGCCTTGGTCCTCTTCCCAAATGTAGGAGGGAAGGGATCCTACAACGGCCAAATTTGAAGGGGGACAACTTGTACAAGCTATCCCGACAAAAGTAGTCTTCGCCTGCAAAAGGCTCTGGTGGTGACGCTGCAGTGGGCTCCGCGATGACCTCCGTCCTGTCTTACTGGCGGTCTTGGTCTTGTTTCACCGATATGGAAACCTTTAGTTGATTCCTCGGGACCCTGCGCTTGCGCTTGCCTCCTTAGCACCAAAGAGGAAACTGGTACACTACGCCTGCTGGCTCCCGCTGGCGCCCGCCTGGCCTCGGTTGTCATGGCTCATGTCATGTGAACCTCGCGAGGTGCACCTTGCATTAATATCTCCGCTCCTCGGGAGCCAGCCTAGTGAGGCCGCCCCTCAGGGAGGTCTTGGTGTCATCCGCCTCGCGAGGCTTGGCCCCTCGCGAGGGTATTGGATTGTTGTTGCTGAAGCTGGGCCGTACAGGGCCATCGACGGAGCCATGTCGTGGGCCGCTTGCAGGAAAGTCTGGGCACCCCTGTTCCCATGACGCCGATAGACATCAAGCTCATCAAAATCGACAGCTTCACGCGGGCCATGTCATAGGTTAAGTGGTCCATCCCCAACCCCGCTAGTTCAACCGCCGTCGATCTCTTTGACGGCCTGCAGCTGATCTCCTCCACCAAGCGGTCAAGGATTTGCGATGCCCGTATACCATCGAGCCCATTTTGTCATTTTTGAAGGACACGTTCTACGGCGGCGGTTGGGATCCTCAATTGCCAAGTCAGATCTCATTGACCACGACCACGAGGAGGGCACAAACAAATGTTCTTCCAAGGTGAAACAACCCATCTATGACATCAGAGAGCGCACCATGGGTCTGTGCTCTTTCAATTGGAAGGATCTCGTCCATGATATGTGAGGCAACATCCTATCAGCAAATCTAACCTTCTCTTGCTTGCCAACCCGTACCCTTTGTTGTATTAGCATTTGCCGTACGGTGCTTTAACTGTGCCATGTTTAATTATTTCAGTTATGCAAAAATGTATTGTTGAATAGGGCTATGTGATGTTTAAGTATGAATTGTCCACTTTAGTTTCACGAATGGCTATATTTGGTTGCTTATAGTGAGTAGATGTCATGTTTATCTGTATTTGGTTGTTAGATTGGTTGTAGTGAGCATTTTTTTCAGTTATTGAGAAGATGCCTTGTTTATATGCATTTGGTTCTTAGGTTGGTTGTAGTGAGCATTTGTCCAGTTATCAAGTAGATGCCTTGTTTTTTTGTATTTGGTTGTTAGGTTGGTTGTAGTGAGCATTTGTCTAGTTTTCAAGCAGATGCCTTGTTTATCTGTATTTTCTTGTTAGGTTGGTTGAAGTGAGACTCTGTGTAAGTGCATCTAGTGCCCCTTAGTGATTTTGGTGTATTAAAGACTTATAGGTTAAGGGACTAATGTGTTTATGAGTGTACACAGGTCTATAAGTCAATAAGGAGTTTGATATTTACAGAGAAAGTCGACCCCTAAAAATGAAGTTCTTCGACTGAAGACTTTGGATTTCTGAAGACTTTCTGAAGACTTTGAAAGTGAAGAAATTTGTGTGACCTTGAAGACTTGGTATTCATTCGAGGAACATGAAGTGTGAAGACTTTTGTTTTCGTAGTTTCATTTTCTCTTTCTTGAGTATAGGAAACACCGTACTGTTAAAGGGGGTCGAGGATATACTAAGGAAAATTTTCCATGTGATGCTCAACTCAAAATCCTACACCTACCAATCCCTTCGAGTGAAGCCATTGGAAATCTCATGCAGTTCAGTCGTATTGTTCAGTGACAGAGATGAAGTTCTTCTGGTCTCCGAGGAATTTGTTCTGACTGAGGACTTCAGAATTCGCCAGTGCGGATTGCCTACACAGTGAGGAACATGATAGCCCTGAGGAATTTGAGCCTCAAATTTCCGACCGTTGCTGTGCTTCTGGCATGGCTGTCCCAAAATATCTTATCCACCTAACGGTCATATCATTGCAGGGCATTTATGTCTTATCATGTCGGGCTGCTCCCTAGGCTATAAATAGCTGCCCCATACAACCACTAGTTGGTTGCCTGCTCCGAGAGAATCTGACACTTGTCATTTGAGAGTATCCCATCCTCCGAGGACTTTGAGCGAAAATCATCGAGTGAGGAAAACCCAAACCCAAACACCTACAAGCCCAAAGTGATTGAGCATCATTGAAGAGATTGATCCTGCGTGGATCCGACGCTTTTTACCTTTGAAGACTGTGCTTCTTCCAGACGGTTAGGCGTCATGGTCTAGAGCATCGAAGAGGAAATTATGGATCGCCGAGTGACCAAGTTTGTGAAGGTTCGGAAGTCACCTGAAGACTTACCACGAGTGATTGGGTGAGGTTTGTGTGACCTTAGCTCAAGGAGAATACGGTGAGGACTGTGTGTCCTCAGGTTTAAATACCTAGCCGCTCCAACCAGATGTACAACTGGGACAGCAGTTGGAACTGGTCTACAAAATCATTGTCTTCACCAAGCCAACTGGTTCTATTTCCTCAACTCTTTCACTTCCTCATAACTGTGTTGTGCACTTGTTCATATCTGTGTTTGAATACTTTGACTGAAGACTTTCCCGATTTCCTCAGTTCAATTTCTTTAGTCTGTTTGTCTTCATCCTGTGTTATCCTGTGCTTACGCTTCATGTACTCTGTGCTTGTCTTCATTTCTTCATGATGACCATGCTTGTGTGTCATGTTTACTTTTGAGTACTTATTCTACTGCTAGTAGTTCTTCGCTAAGGAATTTCCACACCGGCAAATTCCTTAGTGAATAATTCATAAAAATCGCCTATTCACCCCCCCTCCCCTCTAGTCGATATAACGCACTTTTAATTGGTATCAGAGCAAGGTACTCCCTTGTTCTGTGTGATTTTGGTTTAACCGCCTGGAGTTTTAGTTATGTCGACCGCAGGTATGAAGACAGTGACATGCCCCATCTTTGACGGTCACGAGTATCCCAAGTGGAAGGCCATGATGAAGAAGCGCCTCATGGCGATGAACAGCAAACTGTGGACCATCACTGAGATTGGTCTTACCGATCTGTGCAAGACGGCGGGAGCTGTTGACATTCGCAAGTACACTCTTCTCAACATCACGGCAAAGGACGTCATCTGCTCCGGTCTGTCTCAAAATCAGTTCAGGAACATCATGCATCTCGATCATGCAAAGCTTATTTGGGACCGTCTCTCTGGGGTCTATGAAGGTCATCGAACCCGTCATGATCCTTGGTTTGAGGACTTCAAGGAATCTCTCAAAGCGATGACATTCGAACCAGAATCATCATCCTCTACATCATGCCTTATGGCAAAAAGTGCTGAGGTAACTGAATGCTACCTATCCGAGTCAAATGATGATGAATCTGGTGATGAGTTTGGACCCAGCTATGTCAAACTTGCTTCCCTTGCCACTAAACAACAAAGAGCTTTAGAAAAAGTTCAATACATGCTAAATAAGAGCGATGATATGTTGGGTGAAGAAATGGATCAGTCAAAAGCTTTGGCTGAAAGTCTTCAGAGACTTCATACTAAGTATGATACCCTTCAAGATCAACATAACACTCTCTTATCTGATCATGAGAAGCTTTCTTATGAATTTCTTCAAAGAAAGCAAGATCTTGAGAAGCTAAGAGTGAGTTATGAAGATCTTCGGAAGGAGCGCGATTCATTACTTGCTCAACAAATCAACGCTGCTCAGGAAGGATCGTGATTCATTACTTGCTCAAAAAATCAACATATCATCTTCACCATCACAAAGGATCGACACATGGACAAAGTCATGCTTGTCGAGTCCTTAGGATACAACCTCATGTCTGTCTCAATGCTTTGTGATCTTGATATGGTTGTTGTCTTTGGCAAGTATCGTCGTGCTGTGGTTATGGAAGCTGACAATTCCAAAGTTTTCGAAGGCTTTAGGAGAGGAGACTTGTATATTGTTGATTTCTCTACAGGACCACAACCAGCAGTGTGTCTACTTGCAAAAGCTTCAGAAGGCTGGCTATGGCAACTCACGACTTGGTCATGCAGGCATGAGGAATTTGCACACGTTTGCGAAGAAGAAGCATGTCATTGGCATTGAGAATGTCAAATTCCTCAAGGATCACCTATGCGGAGCCTGTGAAGCTGGGAAGATGACAAAGGCTAAGCATCCAGCAAAGACTACCATGACCACTACTCGACCATTTGAATTGCTTCACATGGATCTCTTCGGTCCTAACCATTATTCTGCCGTTTCAAATGAAGCATCTCAATATGGCTTTGTTATCGTTGATGATTACTCTCGTTACACATGGTTACACCTTGTTACTTACAAACATGAAGTGCAGGAAGTCTTCAAACGATTTTCCTTGAGGGCTTCAACCAACTTCGGTGTGAAGATCAAGCACATAGAAGTGACAATGGAACTGAGTACAAGAATTCGGGTCTCGATGACTATCTTGATGAACTTGGTATTACTCATCAGTTATCTACTCCTTATACTCCTCAGCAGAATGTCATCGTGGAGCGCAAGAACAGGATTCTTGCTGAGATGGCTCGCACTATGCTTGATGAATACAAAACGCCTCATCGTTTCTGGATTGATGCAATTGATACTGCATGCCACATCATCAACAGAGTATATCTTCACAAATTCTTCCAGAAGACTGCCTATGAACTCCTCACTGACAAGACACCCAATGTGAGTTATTTCAAAGTCTTCGGTGCTAAATGTTGGATTAGAGATCCTCATCTCAATGCTAAATTTGCACCGAAAGCACATGAAGGTTTTATGCTTGGTTACAGAAAGGATCGCACACCTACAGAGTCTTCAACAACGTTCTTCACAAGGTTGTTGAAACTGTAGATGTCTTGATTCGATGAAACTAATGGCTCGCAAAGAGAGCACCTACCTTCTGTGATAGATGAACCAGCACCTGAGGAAACTATCAAGTTCAAGGCTACCGAGGATGTCATCCCTACTGAGGAATCTGCTGAAGAATTCATTCCAGAACGTGAAGAACGTTGAGCTAATGCACCTGAAGAAAATGCTGAAGAAAATGGTGCTAAAGAAAATGCTGATATAATTCCTCGACGACAACCAGCTCATCATCGCGTTGCAAAAGAAGTGCAAGTTGAAAAAATCATCGATGACATTGAAGCACCTGGTCCTCTCACACGCTCAAAAGCTTCACATTTATCTAACTTTTGTGGGCACTATGCTTTTGTCTCTATCACAGAGCCCACTAAGGTAGATGAAGCATTTCTGGAGCCTGAATGGATTCAGGCCATGCAAGAAGAATTACATCAGTTCGAGCTCAACAACGTCTGGGAACTGGTCAAATGTCCAGATCCTCGCAAGCACAACATCATTGGCACAAAGTGGATCTACCACAACAAGCAAGATGAAAATGGTCTTGTGGTGAGGAATATGGCACAGCTTGTAGCTCAAGGCTACACACAGGTTGAAGGAATTGATTTCGATGAAACTTTTGCACCTGTTGCTAGACTTGAGGCTATTCGCATATTACTTGCTTATGCTAACCATCATGATATCACTTTATATCAAATGGATGTGAAAAGTGCATTCCTCAATGGTAAGCTTGAGGAAGAAGTATATGTTGCTCAACCCCCAGGTTTTGAAGATCCAAAGCATCCTGACAAGCAGGCCCCTCGGGCGTGGTATGATACTTTGAAGGAATTCCTCATGAATAAAGGCTTCAAACCAGGTTCACTCGACCCTACTCTTTTCACTAAATCTTATGATAGTGAACTGTTTGTGTGCCAAATATATGTTGATGATATTATCTTTGGCTGTACTGACCAACGTTATAGTGATGAATTTGCCTATATGATGAGTGAATAATATCAAATGTCTATGATGGGAGAGTTGAAATTCTTCTTAGGTCTTCAAATTCATCAACAGCGCAATGGCATATTCATATCTCAGGAGAAATACCTCAAGGATGTACTGAGGAAATTCGGCATACCTCAAGGATGTACTGAGGAAGCATATTCTTCGATATCTAGCTCACGCACAAACACTTGGATTATGGTACCCCAAGGGCTCGGCTTTTGATCTCATTGGATATTCTGACTCTGACTATGCTGGTGATAGTGTGGACCGCAAGTCAACATCTGGTACATGTCATTTCCTCGGACGATCTTTGGTCCGTTGGTCCTCGAAGAAACAGAACTGCGTATCACTGTCTACTGCTGAAGCGGAGTACATTGCTGCTGGTTCTTGCTGTGCTCAATTGCTGTGGATGAAGCAAACTCTCAAGGACTACGGCGTCAACATGAAGAATGTGCCTCTCTTCGGTGACAATGAGAGTGCCATCAAGATTGCTCACAACCCAGTTCAGCACTCGAAGACAAAGCACATTCAGATTCGTCATCATTTTCTTCGTGATCATGTGTTGAAGGGCGACATTTCTATTGAGCATGTGAAGACTGAAGAACATCTAGCCGATATCTTCACAAAGCCCTTGGATGAGAAGAGATTTAGCAAGTTGTGGTGTGAGCTAAATATCTTAGAATCTTCGAATGTTCTTTGAAAAGGACACTCATCCTAACACTTATGCAAAATTGATGACTTAGATGTGTAACACATGAAGAAATATTTTTCTTCAATCAATGAAGAATAACACTCTAAGTGTGAATAAATTAACGAAGAATTTGATTCTCAGAACCCTACGACAATTGTACGCAGTGTCTGAAATCATCATTCTTATACGGTGGGTCACGCCACCACCAAAAGTTGAAAATCTTCAATTTGAGTTTTTCCTCAGTTGTTCATTTTCTTCAACTTTGCATTGTCTTCACTGTTTCCGTCGTTTTTTTTCATTCGTTTATGTCCTCTACAGCATTCACTTATGGATAATTCTTCAAGTTGATTTTTCTGCTAAGTGAATGTGATCGGACCCTTCCCCCTCTATGCTATACTCAACCCAATCTATTCACAAATTCTTCATGTGCGTTCTATTTGAAACCCGTTCAAAATCTTCACTGAGTCCTTGTCAGCTGAAGAATTTGCGAACGCAATGTTAAAACTTATCTTATCCAAATTTTCAGCTTTGCCGCTCAAATCGTTCCGCATCCCACGAAATACTTATCTATTACCCACGATCTAACACGATCTCCACTTCTCAGTACGTGGGTGACACATGTCAACGAATGAGAAGGGTCAGGGGCACGTTCGTCCAATTTCTTTGGGCGAACAGTTTTTCACCATGGCAATAAATACCCCATCTCCCCTTCCTCCCTTCCTTTAATCCGCTCGACCTCTCTCCAGCTCGAGCTTCTCAAACCCTAGCGCCGCCGCTAATTCATCATCGTCGGTGAGGAAGAGCTTCACTGCCTCGACCTCATCGCCGTCGTACTCGCGCTGGCCGCGGAAATCTTCACTATCCCGCCGCCGTAGCCGTCTTCCTCCGCCGAGTTAGGGCGTGGAAGATCTGCACAGACGAACTTCTCATCTCTACCTCACAGTTAGTCGTGTTCTTCGTCCAGGGTAATTAAAAGTTACTTTTACTGCCCTGTTTTGATTCAAATGATTTCAACAAAACCCTCAAAGGTGTTTATTCTTCACACACTAAGCACCTCACATGTCATATGTTCTTGATTCGTTTCTCTAAGCAATAATTTTTCTTCAAGATTCCTCAATTGTGTGGATCTTCGATCTATACAACTCTGGAACCTAAGACTAAGAACGCTTAGTGAAATTCTTCAAGACCCGTCTGGTCAAATTCCTCAAACTTGTTCTTTTTACAAAACCTTCTGAGAACGCATATGACCTCTCCAAATTCCTCGCAACTATACTCTCTTCACAGGTACTCATATCCGCTGCTGAATCACTAGGTTCTCATCAACTTAACTCATTTGCAGCGTTCCTCGAAGAAAAGTTGCATACTTCTTCAGAGAATTCAATTGTAAAAATTCCTCAACTGAAGAAAATGGCTGATGGAAAGAAGCCATAGAAAGGAGGAAAGAGTCATGAGGTCAACACAATGTTTGAGATCCCTGATGATATCTATGCTGGGTACTGCACACCCCCTGAGGAAGATAAAAATCAGCGCAAGGTGCACATTTAGAAGACAGAGAGGAGATGGGCAAGAGAGTGGAGGGAGTACGGATATGTTACTCCCAAATACATGAAGAAATTCGCTATTACCCCTCCATGCTCAAGACCTCCATTGGCACCTGGCTAAGAAGCGGATCCCACCAGCATCAAGCGCGCTGAGGACTATCCTGAAGAATGGGCCAAGCGCCAGGACAAGTTGGCCAAACAGGCTAAAGAAGCAGTGAGGAAATTCAATGAAGACTCTGCTGCTACTGAGGTCTTTGTCAAACCGAAGAAATCCATGGCAAAGAAGCCTGCGCGTAAGCCAAGTGCTTCACCTTCAATGCCCTCAAAGCCAGAATCCTCAAAGCCCTCACGGCCAGAATCCTCAAAGCCCTCACGGCCAATTCCTCATGCTGCTCCGCTCCTCCAAAGTCCTCAGCTGCTCCGACAAAGTCCTCAGCACATGTGCATCTTGCCACATGCCAAAGGACCACAGGCATCTCTATTGCCTCAGGAGCTTCAGCCAGTTCCTCAGCTGCACCAAACTCTTCAACATGGCCCTCTCTGCTGAAGACAAAGGCCACTGTTGGATGAGGTTTAGGCCCAAGTCCTCACAAGAAGCAGGTCGCCTTCCAAGTGCCGTCTGAAGAAGACGAAGCTGATGATGATGAACTTGCTGAAATCATCAGAGATAGGCAAGTCAGGGCCGCTAGAGCCAAGGGCACAAATGTGCCTCTGCTTTTGGATCCAAAGTTGATCCTCGACTACATTGATCTCTGGCACAAGGACCCAAACACTCCTATGCCTGATTTTAAGTTGACTCCTGGCCAAAGTCATATGTTGACTTCTTTCATCCAAGAAGAGAAATGGAAATATGAGAAGGCCAGGCAGATCAAGAAAGCACAGTACAGGAAGGAGAAATTCCTGAAGAACAATGTTGTCTCTATGACAACTGATGATCTTGTGAAAATACAGTCTGAAATCAAAGTCCTCAGTGATGATTTCAATGCTTACTATACTGATTGACAAGGAGCCAAGGTCAGGTTTGCTAAACTGACTGAGAAGTTCACCTCCAATGTTGCAGCCCCATCGCAACAAGAAATTCCTCAGGTTGAAGCATTAGCTTAGCCAACTAAAGAACATGCCAGCACCGCTGATGAACTTTCAGGCTGCTGAAGAAAATGTGAGTTCCAGGGCTGATGACTGCATTCCAGCTGCTGATGAAATTGCCAGGGCATCCACTAGTGGTGCGCCTGAAGAAAATGAAGAGGACAGGGCAACTGCATCAGTTGTGCCTGAAGAAAATCAACCACATTCCTCTGCTCCTCATGCGCCTACACCAACTCCAATCCTTCCATCTGCATCAGATGTGAAGAAGACCAAGGCTGCAGAGCGTGCAACTATGAAGAAAAGGAAAGCATCAGCTTCATCAGATTCTTCAGCTCCGAAGAAGATGAAGAAATTGACCAGTTCATTTGAAAATCCAATTGATGTTGTTCCTATTTCCACCATGCCATCAAAGGAAACCGTCCCTTTTGATGAAGAATATGTGATCCTTAGCAGATCTGATGAAGAAAATCCTTCTGCTGCTTCGTCAGAGCAGATGGATGAAGAAATTGAAGTGGATGAAATCCCTTAAACACCAGTTGTTTCCTCGCCTATGCCTCAGTTTACTGCTGAAGAGGCCCGGCGTTGAAGAAATAGAAGATGAAGACGTGGACATTGGCTGTACCACACCAGTGATGAACGATGACTTTTGGGAAAGTCAGCACCCCAATTCTCCACTCTTCACACCTTTACAAAGAAATTCCTCGGTCCCTGTTGCCCTTTGAAGTACAAATGGGATCTGAAGAACCTCGTGCAACCCCATCAGTCCATGAAGAAATTCCAGCCACTAGTGCTGAAGAAAATGTGCATGAAGAATTGAAGAGCCAGGCTGTCACTGGAGTAGAAGCTGAAATTCCTCAGCCTGAAGAGCCTGAGATTGTGGAACCTGAGGTGGTGATGCAATTGACTGACACTCCTCAGTCCAAGCCTAAGGATCCATTCTCAAAGGAGCTAAAATTAAAGGCTGATGATTTCTTCGGCGAGCACGTGTTCTTCACAGACTACAATCCTTACGATTCTGCTCATCTTAGAAGGAAGCGCTTCTGGACCGCGAGCCAGGCCAACTTCTATTCTTCACTACTTTTCAATAAGGACAAAGTCTTCGACCATGAGCATATTCCTCATGTGGACATGGAATCACTGCCATGCTTCACTCCTGTCCTCAATGTGCTTCATGACACAGGCCTCCTCAACTTTTGCACAAACATAGTTGATTGGAACGAAGAACTCATTCTTCAATTCTACGCAACTTTGCACATCACAGGAGATGCTGACGATGTGAACTCCTGGGTTTTGGACTGGATGCCAGAAAATACTCACTATAAGGCACCGGCCTCTGAATTGCTTCACGCCCTGCCCATCAGTCCTCCACCAGAAGGAGCTCGTTGCATGTACCAAGAGCTTGAGCTTACAGATCACTATATGCAAATGTTGATGAAGCCATTGAAGCCCGGTCAAGCCTCAAGGACAAAATTCCTCATGAAGGAATTGTAGTATGTACCGAGGACGGTCTATCGTATTCTGACGAAGACTATGAGTCCAATCAAAGGCCACGACTCATATGATGAGGAAATTGTTGGCATCATGAAGAATCTGGTATTCAACATCATTCATGGCATTCCTGTCAATTATCATGATTTCTTCATGAGGACTCTGGAAAATGTTGCACTTTCACCGTTTGAGCTGAAGCCTTATGCACCCTAGATCATGAGATTCCTCAGGACAAGGTCTTCACTCAACTACAAAGCTGATTTTCAGAATCACCTCAGCTACTTGGCCCCTATTGAAGTCCTCAAGCGGACCTATTCCTCAGCTGACGAAAAGGGCAAGGCTCCAGCTATTATAGATGAAGGCATTCTGTAACGCCCCGGATTTGATGCGCCAGGTGTCTGCCAGTTATTTGCCGTCATTGCCATGTCATGTGCTTGCGTGTTGCACTTTGCCATGTCATCATCTGCATTTGATATCATGTCATCATGTGCATCGCATTGGCATACGTGTTCGTCCCATGCATCCGAGCATTTTCCCCGTTGTCCGTTTTGCAATCTGGCACTCCTATGTCTCCCGGCGCCCCCCCTTTACCTCTTTTCGTGTGCGGGTATTAAACTTTCTCGGAATGGACCGAGTTTTGTCAAGCGGCCTTGGTATACCACCGGTAGACCGCCTGTCAAGTTTCGTGCCATTTGGAGGTCGTTTGGTACTCCAACGGTTAACCGGGTAACCGTAAAGCCTCCTTCTCTTTGCAGCCCAACACCCCTTACAAACTGGCCCAAAAACCCAGCAAACCCCCCACTATGCTCTCCGCCGTTCGATCACGATCGCGTGGCCGAAAACCGCACCTCATTTGGAGTCTCCTAGCTCCCTCTACCTATAAATAAGTGATCCCCTCCGAAATTCGCGGTCAAATCCTACCCTAACCATAGCTTCTTCCTCCTCCAGCCGCCGGACATGTCCGCGCCCCACCGGACATGTCCAGCCGCCGCCCGCCGGCCAACCACGACGCGCCATGTGGCACGCCGCCGCCCACCGCCGCCATGCCGGAAACCCATGGAGGCCAGCGCGAGCCAGCGCCCGCCGCCGTCTGCCCTCCCGGCCGGGGCGCCGCCCGCCGCCCATGGCGCCAAAACCCAGCGCTTCGCCGGGCCGCCGCCGCGCCGCGCCTTGCCGTCGCGCGCCTCAGCCGGCGCGCCGCGCGCCGCCCTCCGTCGCGTCGCCCGGCCCGGCCTCGCGCGCCTCCCGTCTCCGCCTCCCGCGGACTTCGGCCCCGACGCGCCGCCTCGGCCAGCCGGGCGCGCCCGTCGCCGCCGTCCTTTCCCGTCGCCCGGCGAAGCTCGCCGCCCGCCCCGGATCCGGCGCCCCTCGCCGCCCCGCACCCCGGATCCGGCCGGCCCCATCTCCGGCGGCCTCTCCTTCCTCCCCGGCCGCCTCTACCGCAGCTCCGGCGAAGCTCCGGTGATCCTCGGGATTCGCGCCAGATCCAGATCCACGGAGGTTGACTTTTTCCCCTTCCCCGAGATGACTAAGTCCCAGATTTTAGTAATTGTCATGCCATGTTCATCATGCCGTAACTCTGCATCTGTAGCTCCGTTTCGTGCGTGTAATATGTCGAATTGTTCTGCTCGACGAGTTAATCATTTCATCTCATTGCATAATGTTCATTTGAGCACATCTTAATGCCCGAAATGCTGTTAGAAGAGGGCTATGTGATGTTAGTTTCAGATTCTTATCAGAACATGCACTTTTGTCATTTTTGCCATGATTGATGTGTGCACCCTATGAACTTGAGTCCTACATGTGTTTTGTAATATGTCATGCCATATTTACAGGGGTGTATTCCATGTATTTTTGTGATCTATGTGGTGATTAGCACAAGCATGCAAACTAGGCTTCATGATGTTGCTGATTTCAGCCCCTGTTCTGCTGATATTTTTATGCTATGTAAACTTGATGCTACCGAGAGATCCATGCTTATTTTGAGATACTTCAGTAAGGATGTTTTGAACATATGGTTATTCTATATCAATCTATGCCCTTGTTTGCAATTATGGAGTGCAATAGCTTGAGTCAATCGAGCTCTACTTTTGCTATAAAATGTTTCCTGGCAGGCTGTTTACATGTTATTCAATTTTGCCAAGGTTGTTGTAGTTGATCCAACCATGCTATGATGTTGTTCTTGCCATGTATAGCTTCTATGCCATGTCTTCTTACTGTGAGTTGCCTTTCCATGCCATTTATTGCTTTGTGGTGAGTGTTTCAAGCTCACCAACATGTCCACTTATTGTTGTTCCTGCCATGTATGAATCTGTAATATAACTTGCTATGTTTACATGGGTGCCATCATATTTTCTGATCCTTTTGGCTTATGGTCAGTAAAGGACTTTTGTTCTATGAAATTAGTAGATTCATGCCATGCTCTAGTTTGACTTGATAGCTTGATGTAACATGTTGTTTGATAGCTGGAGATAGCTCAGTGTTCATGTTTTGTCATGCTTTACCTGTACATCATGCCCATGCCTTTTTTTTCTCGTTGAGATGCTGTAGCATGTTGCTTTGGTGCTTGCAATATGCCTAGTTGCTGTTTTGGACAGATTGTTGCTATAACTTGTATAGGGTGTATGTGTTGATCCGTTGCTCCGTTTTGAGTGTGCTCTATATGAAACTTGCTTGTTTTTGCATGTAGTTTCATATTATCATGTTGCATCCTTGTTTTAAGAGTGTTTGCTTGATGTTTGTATGCATTTTGCATCAATGCCATGTTTATCTTGTTTTGCTCATATCTTCTAAGCCGTAGCTCCGAATTTAATGAACTTTATATGTAACTTGACTAGAATTTCGTGTAGATCATCGTGGCGCATATTAACTTGCTGTTTAACAACTTCAACATAATGTTTAGTCAGATCTGGACCAATTTCGAAATATGCATATGAGGACTTACCGAAATTGTTATATGTTGTTCCCGGCCTCATTTAAACTTGCTTTGATGTGTTGCTCTTGTTTGCATCTTCTCTTGCCATGAGTAGCTTCATGTAACCTTGTCATGCATCATGCTTGTTGTGCATCATGCCTTGTTCATGTGTGGTGTGTTTACTATGTTGTGTGCTTCTTCTTGTTAGTTCCTGTTTCGTTGCGATCGTGAGGATTCGTTCGTCTACGCTTGGTTCGGCTTCATCCGTTCGTCTTCTCCATGGACTCGTTCTTCTTTCTTGCGGGATTTCAAGCAAGATGACCGTCACCTTGGATCTCATTACTATCATTGCTATGCTAGTTGCTCCGTTCTTTCGCTATGTTGCGCTACCTATCACTTGCTGCTCAAGCCTCCCAAATTGCCATGAACCTCTAACCTTTTGTCATCCTTCCTTGCAAACCGTTGTTTGGCTATGTTACCGCTTTGCTCAGCCCTCTTATAGCGTTGCTAGTTGCAGGTGAAGATGAAGATTGCTCCATGGTGGACAGGATTTTGGTTGGGATATCACAATATCTCTTATATTATTAATGCATCTATATACTTGGTAAAGGGTGGAAGGCTCGGCCTTATGCCTGGTGTTTTGTTCCACTCTTGCCGCCCTAGTTTCCGTCATATCGGTATTATGTTCCCGGATTTTGCGTCCCTAACGCGGTTGGGTGATTTATGGGACCCCCTTGACAGTTCGCTTTGAATAAGACTCCTCCAAAGAAGGCCCAACATTGGTTTTACCATTTGCCTCACCACCACCTATTTTCCCTTGGGAGTAATTAACCCAAGGGTCATCTTTATTCAGCCCCGGCCAATGCTTGTCTAAGTGTTGGTCCAAACCAGAGCCACTTGCGGTGCCGCCCTAGGCAACTTGGGGTATCGTCGGTTGCCGTCACGTAGTGTTCATCGGTGTTGCCCTGAGAACGAGATATATGCAGCTCCTATCGGGATTGTCGGCGCATCGGGCGGCTTTGCTGGTCTTGTTTTATTGCTGTCGAAATATCTTGTATCTGGGATTCTGAGACTGATCGGGTCTTCCTGGGGAGAAGGAATATCCTTCGTTGATCGCGAGAGCTTATCATGGGCTAAGTTGGGACACCCCTGCAGGGTATAAACTTTCGAGAGCCGTGCCCGCGATTATGTGGCAGATGGGAATTTGTTAATATCCGGTTGTAGTAAACTTGAAGTAAACTCTTCTAAAATACACCAACCGTGTAAAGCGTAGTGAGTGTCTCTTTTCGGGGTTGATCGAGAGGAGAACACGGTTTCTGGGTTATGTCTGACGTAAGTAGGAGTTCAGGATCACTTCTTGATCATTACTAGTTGAGGACCGTTCCTTTGTTTCTCTTCTCGCTCTCATTTGCGTATGTTAGCCACCATATATTGCTTAGTCAGCTGCTGCAACCTCACCACTTTATCCCTTCCTTTCCCATTAAGCTTTGCTAGTCTTGATACCCTTGGTAATGGGATTGCCGAGTCCTCGTGGCTCACAGATTACTACAACACCGATTCTGCAGGTACAGGTTGCGATGATCATGGCGAGAGCGATGTTTGCTTGTTTTGGAGTTCTTACGCTTCTTCTTGATCGGGGATAGGTTCGGTCGGCTGACTGGGCTAAAGGTGGTGGATGTCGTTTGAGTTTCTGTTTATGTTTCATCCGTAGTCGGATGTTGATCTTGTATATGATGTTGATGTATTCTTGTGGCATTTGTGCCTTATGTATGTATCCCCATCTATTATGTAATGTTGATGTAATGATATCCACCTTGCAAAAGCGTTTCAATATGCGGGTCTATCCTTGGTGGGACCGTCGAGTTCCTTTTGCATAGGGTCGCATATTGGGCGTGACAAGTTGGTATCAGAGCCTCGACCGACCCTAGGAGCCCCCTTGATTGATCGTGTAGTTTGGCCGTTGTTGAGTCTAGAAGAAAACTGTTTTCTGAGTCTAGTTACATCGGAGAGTAGGAATTCTTGTACTCCTCAGCCCCTTCGTCGCTCTGGTGAGGAATCTTGACGTAGGTGTTTTGAACTACTCCTCTTCCCCTTCAAATTTTTCTTTAGGTTCACGTAGTTGGTTTTCCGGTAGTTGTTCCTCAGCTCTTTTTATCCGGTGCATTTCTCGTCAAGTCGACGCGAACCCCTTCATCTTTGCCAATTCAATCCTCAGTTGTCTTAATTTCCCACCCGCCCTCCCTTCTTCTTCTCGGAACCGGAGTCTGTAATCGAGTATCCATCCTACTCGTGCAAGTCTTTGCTTTCTTTCCTCAATGATTTCAACCGGAGTTTTCTCTTCAAGTTATTCATCGGGTTTCCCCCTCCAAGTTGCATGTGTTTTCCCGCCCTCCCACCCTTTTTCTTCCCGGAGTTTGCCTCTCTCCCGACCATCTATTTCATTCGTGTGGAGTCTCTTCAGTCTTTCGTCAATTGTTTCAACCGGTGAATTTCTCTTTTGTTCGTCATTCTTCATCTCTTTCTTTTCCGGTGGACTCAATTCAAGTTTTTCGGGTTGATCGTATTCTTTCCCTCAGCTCAAATATTTCCCTTTGCTCGTTCGCCTCTCGCTTGATTTGTCCTTCCGGAGTCTTTGAAGACATCTCAGGAGATTCGACTGTGTTCCAACTAATTCGAGGTTGTCACCTCATTCAAATATTTCAATTGTTCCGGTGCATCACCTATCTCTTCAACAATCCTTTCCAACGGTGTTTTTCTTTTAGTGGGCCCTAACCCACATGTCTTTTCCCAGGATCTTACCTGACTCTTCTAATTCCCCCAGAGTTTTTCGCAATTCTTTTCATTTGTGACGTAAGAATGGATCCCATTAGTCACATGCCTTCTCCAAGATCGCTTTCTAATTCTTTTCATCTTTGGGTCAATCCTTCCTCTTTTCATTCTCCCGGAGTATCCCAGTATTTTTGTGGTGTTTCCCGTCGATATTTGAAGACCGAAGTAGAGTTTTCCCTAAATCTTGTACGTTCTCCCGAAGATTTGTGGTGCTAGCTCGATGTTATCCTATCAATTTGTTTCCAGTTGTGCAATTCTTTTCATCCATCCGGAGTATTTCAGGAGTTGTTTTCCTTCTCCATCATCCGGAGGTCATCTTTTCGGAATATTTCTTCGTTCCAAGTTTTCAGCTTCGTTCATCTCAATATTCTTACGGTGCTTCGTTCAAGTATTCTTCTATCAGTTCGCGATCTCTTTGTTCTCTTGCATTTTAATTCCCTCAAGTATCTCAGTGCTTCTCTAATTCTTCCTGGTGATTCATTCTCTTTCGTCAGTCATTTCCAAATTCTTACGGTGGTTCGTTCAATATTATTTTCCTTGTTTATCATATTAATCCATTCGTTCTTTTCAACCTACCGGTGATTCATGAAGTCCTTCTCAAGTTTGCGATATGTCACTTCTCAATTCTTTTTCAAGAAGAATAAGTAGTTTGCAAAATCCATTGCTTGTCATCAATTTAATTTGATGAAGGATAAGCATACAATAAATCTTATTCTTATTTCATCCAAGCGAGTAATCCCTTCCTTTAGAGTTTGTTCGTAATGAATAAATTCTAGTTCCAAGTGTTTTCATCTTTACTTATCCGGAGTTCAGAATTTTCCTCGACCATCTCGTCGGATCCTCCATCTAATTCATCGCAGGCTCATCTTATTCTTTCTTCCTTCATTTTATCTCGTCATCCTTTTGTTACCGGAGTTCTTCATGGTGGTTCTTCATGATTTAATTCATTCTTCAAGAGTTCATCAAGGTTCTTGTTGGTGGAGTTCAAGTATCTTTTCTTCTCGCATTTCTAAGTGCAAAAAACTCTCCGTATTCTTTTGAAGTGGAGTTTTGTATTTCTTCGTTCTTCTCAGCTATCCAATCATTTCCATTTGTGGCCGATTATCATCTTATGATCTTGAGATGTTACCTATAAGCCCACAACAAGATTATTCTTTCGTTGTTGATTTTCTCAACAACTTCATTCAATCCTTCCTTCTAAGTTCTTTTCAATTCTTCCAATTCTTCCGGAGGCATTGTGTTGTTCCTCTCATCAAGTTTCATTCCATCTTCTTAAGCTCGTGTTCTATCCCTCCATGTTTTAGCCGGAGTGCTGCCTAAATCCTTCCAGTCTTATTCGTTTCTTATCTCGTTCTAACCGGAGTTGTTTCATAGTCTATCTGATTCAGTGAGTTTTCGATTCTCGTCATCCTCGTCGTTCCTCTCTTCTTCTCGAGTGCTCTCGACTCTTTGCTTCTTCTCTCGAGTCCTTGTTTCACCTCATCCCTTTTTCCCTTCCGTCTCGGTCCTAAGATCTCGGGACGAGATCTCTTGTTAGTGGAGGAGTGTTGTAACGCCCCGGATTCGATGCGCCAGGTGTCTCCAGTTATTTGCCATCATTGCCATGTCATGTGCTTGCGTGTTGCACTTTGCCATGTCATCATCTGCATTTTATATCATGTCATCATGTGCATCGCATTGGCATACGTGTTCATCTCATGCATCCGAGCATTTTCCCCGTTGTCCGTTTTGCAATCCGGCACTCCTATGTCTCCCGGCGCCCCCCTTTACCTCTTTTCGTGTGTGGGTATTAAACTTTCTCGGAATGGACCGAGGTTTGTCAAGAGGCCTTGGTATACCACCGGTAGACCGCCTGTCAAGTTTCGTGCCATTTGGAGGTCGTTTGGTACTCAGCAGTTAACCGGTAACCGTAAAGCCTCCTTCTCTTTGCAGCCCAACACCCCTTCCAAACTGGCCCAAAACCCAGCAAACTCCCCTCTATGCTCTCCACCGTTCGATCACGATCGTGTGGCCGAAAACCGCACCTTATTTGGAGTCTCCTAGCTCCCTCTACCTATAAATAAGTGATCCCCTCCGAAATTCGCGGTCAAATCCTACCCTAACCCTAGCTTCTTCCTCCTCCAGCCGCCGGACATGTCCGCGCCCCACCGGACATGTCCAGCCGCAGCCCGCCAGCCAACCACGACGCGCCACGTGGCACGCCGCCGCCACCGCCGCCCGCGGCCAGCGGAAACCCACAGAAGGCCCGCGCGAGCCCGCCGCCGTCTGCCTCCCGAGCCGGGGCGCCGCCGCCGCCCGCTGGCGCCAAACCCAGCGCTTCGCCGGGCCCCGCGCCGCGCCGTTCGCGCACCTCCGGCCCGGCGCGCCGCGCCGCCCTCCGTCGCGTCGCCCGGCCCGGCCTCCGCGCCGCCCGGCTCCCGCGCCTCCGCCTCCGCCTCCCGTCGGACTCGGCCCGGCCGCCGCCTCAACCAGCGCCCAGGCGCGCCCGTCGCCGCCGTCCTTTCCCGTCGCCCGGCGAGCTCGCCGCCCCACGCCGGATCCGGCGCCCCTCGCCGCCCGCACCGGATCCGGCGGCCCCATCTCCGGCGGCCTCTCCTTCCTCCCCGGCCGCCTCTACCGCAGCTCCGGCGAAGCTCTGGTGATCCTCGGGATTCGCGCCAGATCCAGATCCACGGAGGTTGACTTTTTCCCCTTCCCCGAGATGACTTAAGTCCCAGATTTCAGTAATTGTCATGCCATGTTCATCATGCCGTAACTCTGCATCTGTAGCTCCGTTTCGTGCGTGTAATATGTCAAGTTGTTCGCCTCAACGAGTACATCACTTCATCTCATTGCATCATGTTCATTTGAGCTCATCTTGATGCCCAAAATTCTGTTAGAAGAGGGCTATGTGATGTTAGTTTCAGATTCTTATCAGAACATGCACTTCTGTCATTTTTTCCATGATTGATGTGTGCACTCTATGAACTTGAGTCCTACATGTGTTTTGTAATATGCCATGCCATATTTACCGGGGTGTATGACATATATTTTTTTATCTCTGTGGTGACTAGCAAAAGCATGCAAACTAGGCTTCATGATGTTGCTGATTTCAGCCCCTGTTCTGCTGATATTTTTATGCCATGTAAACTTGATGCTACCGAGAGATCCATGCTAATTTTGAACATATGGTTATTATATATCCATCTATGCCCTTGTTTGCAATTATGGAGTGCCATAGCTTGAGTCAACCGAGCTCTACTTTTGCTATAAAATGTTTCATGGCAGGTTGTTTACATGTAATTCAATTTTGCCAAGGTTGTTGTAGTTGATCCAAGCATGATATGATGTTGTTCTTGCCATGTATAGCTTCTATGCCATGTCTTATTACTATGAGTTGCCTTTCCATGCCATTTATTGCTCTGTGGTGAGTGGTTCAAGCTCACCAACATGTCTACTTATTGTTGTTCCTGCCATGTATGAATCTGTAATATAACTTGCTATGTTTACATGGGTGAAATCATATTTTCTGATCCTTTTGGCTTATGGTAAGTAAAGGACTTTTGTTCTATGAAATTAGTAGATTCATGCCATGCTCTAGTTTGACTTGATAGCTTGCCGTAAATGTTGGTTGATAGCTCTAAACATTGCAACCTGATGTTATTTCCTGATAAGTCTGAAACTGTTATTATTTGCAATCTTGCCATGTGTGTTTAAGCATGTTCTAGTGATTTCTGGAGATATCTCAGTGTTCATGTTTTGTCGTGCTTTACCTGTACATCATGCCCATGCCTTTTGTTTTCTCGTTGAGATGTTGTACCATGTTGCTTTGGTGCTTGCAATATGCCTAGTTGATGTTTTGGACAGATTGTTGCTATAACTTGTATAGGGTGTATGTGTTGATCCGTTGCTCCGTTTTGAGTGTGCTGTATATGAAACTTGCTTGTTTTTTCATGTATTTTCATATTATCATGTTGCATACTTGTTTTATGAGTGTTTGTTTGATGTTTGTATGAATTTTGCATCAATGCCATGTTTATCTTGTTTTGCTCATATCTTCTAAGCCGTAGATCCGAATTTAATGAACTTTATATGTAACTTGACTAGAATTTCGTGTAGATCATCGTGGCGCATCTTAAATTGCTGTTTAACAACTTGAACATAAGGTTTATTCAGATCTGGACCAATTTCGAAATATGCATATGAGGACTTACCGGAATTGTTATATGTTGTTCCCGGCCTCATTTAAACTTGCTTTGATGTGTTGCTCTTGTTTGCATCTTCTCTTGCCATGAGTAGCTTCATGTAACCTTGTCATGCATCATGCTTGTTGTGCATCATGCCTTGTTCATGTGTGGTGTGTTTACTATGTTGTGTGCTTCTTCTTGTTAGTTCCTGTTTCGTTGCGATCATGAGGATTCGTTCATCTACGCTTGGTTCGGCTTCATCCGTTCGTCTTCTTCATGGACTCGTTCTTCTTCCTTGCGGGATTTCAAGCAAGATGACCGTCACCTTGGATCTCATTACTATCATTGCTATGCTAGTTGCTCCGTTCTTTCGCTATGCTGCGCTACCTATCACTTGCTGCTCAAGCCTCCCAAATTGCCATGAACCGCTAACCTTTTGTCATCCTTCCTAGCAAACCGTTGTTTGGCTATGTTACCGCTTTGCTCAGCCCTCTTATAGCGTTGCTAGTTGCAGGTGAAGATGAAGATTGCTCCATGGTGGACAGGATTTTGGTTGGGGTATCACAATATCTCTTATATTATTAATGCATCTATATACTTGGTAAAGGGTGGAAGGCTCGGCCTTATGCTTGGTGTTTTGTTCCACTCTTGCCGCCCTAGTTTCCGTCATATCGGTATTATGTTCCCGGATTTTGCGTCCCTAACGCGGTTGGGTGATTTATGGGACCCCCTTGACAGTTCGCTTTGAATAAGACTCCTCCAGCAAGGCCCAACATTGGTTTTACCATTTGCCTCACCACCACCTATTTTCCCTTGGGAGTAATTAACCCAAGGGTCATCTTTATTCAGCCCCCCGGGCCAATGCTTGTCTAAGTGTTGGTCCAAACCAGAGCCACTTGCGGTGCCACCCCTAGGCAACTTGGGGTATCATCGGTTGCCATACGTAGTGTTCATCCGGTGTTGCCCTGAGAACGAGATATGTGCAGCTCCTATCGGGATTGTCGGTAGCATCGGGCGGCTTTGCTGGTCTTGTTTTATTCTTTGTCGAAATGTCTTGTAGCCGGATTCCGAGACTGATCGGGTCTTCCGGGGAGAAGGAATACCCTTCGTTGATCGCGAGAGCTTATCATGGGCTAAGTTGGGACACCCTGCAGGTATAAACTTTCGAGAGCCGTGCCCATGATTTATGTGGCAGATGGGAATTTGTTAATATCCGGTTGTAGTAAACTTGAAGTAAACTCTTCTAAAATACACCAAACGTGAGCGTAACCGTGAGTGTCTCTTTTCGGGGTTGATCGAGAGGAGAACACGGTTTACGGGTTATGTCGGCGTAAGTAGGAGTTCGGGATCACTTCTTGATCATTACTAGTTGACGACCGTTCCTTTGTTTCTCTTCTCGCTCTCATTTGCGTATGTTAGCCACCATATATTGCTTAGCCGCTGCTGCAACCTCACCACTTTATCCCTTCCTTTCCCATTAAGCTTTGCTAGTCTTGATACCCATGGTAATGGGATTCTTTGAGTCCTCGTGGCTCACAGATTACTACAACACCAGTTGTAGGTGCAGATTCTTGATGATCATGACGCGAGAGCGATGTTTGCTTGTTTTGGAGTTCTTCTGCTTCTTCTTCGATCAGGGGATAGGTTCCAGGTCGGCAGCCTGGGCTAGCAAGGTGGATGTCGTTTGAGTTTCTGTTTATGTTTCATCTATAGTCGGATGTTGATCTATGGCGTTTCAATATGCGGGTCTATCCTTGGTGGGACCGTCGAGTTCCTTTTGGATAGGGTCGCATATTGGGCGTGACACATTCGTCCATTGGATGGTCAGTTTCGCAAGGCTGCATCTTATTCCACCAATGATGACTCTGCCACTCATGATTCTGCTGCCAATGCCTCCAAGCCAAATCCTCAAGCTACTGCTCCTCGTGTGATGACTGATCGTGAACTTCTGCTAAGTCTTCACCAGAAGGTGGATCGAAACCATAAATTGGTCAAGCGTCAATTTGGTTCTATTCTTCACAACATGACTGCTACACATAATGCAGTGAAGAAAAACCATTACTACCTCCATGAAGTCTTCGGTCGCACTTGGGTTGTTCTGTCTCACATCTATAGTGAAGAAGAACTGAAGAATATGGTTCTCAAGGAAGATTTTGACTGGTCTGCATCTCCACCGAAGAAATACAAGAAGGTCAAGGTTCCTTCCTTGGTTGCCAGCTCCTATTCTTAATCGCGCGACACCGATGAGCATGAAGACTTGGACGACACTGCAGCAGGCCCTACTACGACAAACGACCCCAACAACGCTGGTGCTCCTTCATCAACTTGATATTCTTCAGGGGCGTTAGTCCTCATTTTCGAACCTTTTGGTCATTCAATGACAAAGGGGGAGAAATTTGAGTTAGTCTTCAAGCGGGTCTATAATATGGGCATTTTTTCTAAGTTGCAACTCTCGTTATTTTGAAGACTTTGCTGGATCGAGTTGTAAACTTATACTCTATGGTGGCCTGATACTTTTGCTGTGATTTTATGCATGCTTATTCCTCGTTAATGTTATTGCACGCATGCTGAATTACATCAGTCACCATATTTCATCATGCATTTCAAATCCTTCATATTATATGTCAAATGGGTGTATGAATTACAAGATATAGGGGGAGATCTCCATGATTCTACTCCTCAAGTGTGCATTGCTTCAAAAGCAAATTCCTCACTATGCACATCTTCAGGGGGAGTTCTTCTATATGTTGCAATCAAATTCCTCAGTATCAGTATTTACACTTCATATGTTTATCCCCGTTGAAAACTTAACCTATATTGTCATCAATCACCAAAAAGGGGGAGATTGTAAGTGCATCTAGTGCCCCTTAGTGATTTTGGTGTATTGAAGACATATAGGTTAAGGGACTAATGTGTTTATGAGTGTACACATGTCTATAAGTCAATAAGGAGTTTGATATTTACAGAGAAAGTCGACCCCTAAAAATGAAGTTCTTCGATTTGAAGACTTTGGATTTGAAGACTTTACGAAGACTTTGAAAGTGAAGAGATTGGTGTGACCTTGAAGACTTGGTATTCATTCGAGGAACATGAAGCGTGAAGACTTTTGTTTTCGTAGTTTCATTTTCTCTTTCTTGAGTCATAGGAAACACCGTACTGTTAAAGGGGGTCGAGCAAATACTAAGTAAAAATTTCCATGTGATGCTCAACTCAAAATCATACACCTACCAATCCCTTCGAGTGAAGCCATTGGAAATCTCATGCAGTTCAGTCGTATTCTTCAGTGACAGAGATGAAGTTCTTCTGGTCTCTGAGGAATTTGTTCTGACTGAGGAGTTAGGAATTCGCTAGTGCGGATTGCCTACACAGTGAGGAACATGATAGCCCTGAGGAATTTGAGCCTCAAATTTTCGACCGTTGTTGTACTACGTGCCAGCTGTCCCAAAATATCTTATCCACCTAACGGTCATATCATTGAAGGGCATTTATGTCTTATAATGCCGGGCTGCTCCGTAGGCTATAAATAGCCGCCCCCTACAACCACTAGCTGGTTGGCTGCTCCGAGAGAAACCGACACTTGTCATTTGATAGCATCCCATCCTCTGAGGACTTTGAGCGAAAATCATCGAGTGAAGAAAACCCAAACCCAAACACCTACAAACCCAAAGTGATTGAGCATCATTGAAGAGATTGATCTTGCGTGGATCCGACGCTTGTTACCTTTGAAGACTGTGCTTCTTCCAGACGGTTAGACGTCATGGTCTAGAGCATCCAAGAGGAAATTGTGGATCGCCGAGTGACCGAGTTTGTGAGGGTTCGTAAGTCACCTGAAGACTTACCACGAGTGATTGGGCGAGGTCTGTGTGACCTGAGCTCAAGGAGAATACGGTGAGGACTGTGTATCCTCAAGTTTAGATACCTAGCCGCTCCAACCAGATGTACAACTGAGACAGCAGTTGGAACTGGTCTACCAAATCATTGTCTTCACGAAGCCAACAGGTTCTATTTCCTCAACTCTTTCACTTCCTCATAACTGTCTTATGCACTTGTTCATATCTGTGTTTGAAGACTTTGACTTTGACTTTCCCAATTTCCTCAGTTCAATTTCTTCAGTATGTTTGTCTTCATCCTGTGTTATGTTGTGCTTACGCTTCATGTACTCTGTGCTTGTCTTCATTTCATCATGATGACCATGCTTGTGTTCTGTCATGTTTACTTTTGAGTACTTATTCCGCTGCTAGTAGTTCTTCGCTAAGGAATTTCCTCACCAGCAAATTCCTCAGTGAAGAATTCATAAAAATTGCCTATTCGCCCCCCCCCCTCTAGTCGATATAACACACTTTCACTCTGTCCAGTTTTCAATGGCTATATTTGCTTGTTATACCGATCATTTATGCCTTGTTTATTTCAGTCATTCACAATGTGATGTTCATTATGTGCAAGTCGAACTGTCTTTGCTCATTGCATCGATTACCGATTTGAACGGCTATATTTGGTTCCAGTTATGCCTGGTGTAGTTAACATATGCCCTTTATTTAAGTTTTACACATTTATCCAATGTGATGTTTAAGCATTACCTACGTTCTATTCATTTTCAACAATACCAATTTGAATTGCAATGTTTGATGGTTGTTAAGCCTATTGTTGGTAACATTGCCTTCCATTTTATATCTGCTTTAACTGCATGCTGAAACCAACACATTCAAGCTATCATTTGGAGGAGATGATGTTTACCTTTTCTATATTTGTTTGATGTTAAGGTTGCTGTACTTATCAAGCCTTTCCACTACTTATGCAGGACAACAACGGGAGTGGCCACCATTTTCCGCCGAGGTTAGTTTCATACCTCAGCTTGTACTCCCCCAGTCGTTCCATAATGTAGTGCCTATAGATCCAGGCCTGGACACTTGTATCTTATAATATTGACTTGTTGCTTGTAGGTACATATGCCCTTGGCAAGGATCCACACATCGACCCTTTTTGCGTATGGGGCAATGAGATATTCATGAACAAGCATCAAGTGAGGATACTGATAAGGATTATTGGCAAAAAGATACTAATGGTGGCAAGCAAATTATTTGTTTATGCCCTATCCAACACAATAGTGAGCTGTAGGATGGTAACTACAAACTCTGCAACCTTCTCTTTTTACTGCCCATGATGAGTGGTTAGACAACAATGTCTGAATCTTTTTCGCTCGCAGTGGTTCGCGAAGTAGTTTACTCAAGATTACCTCACAAAGTACATGATTGGTGGACACACATAGGTTAAAGTATTTCATCTAGACTATAATGAACATCGAGAAGTCCTAATGAAGACAGTGAAGGATGGCGGGCAACAATCACAAGGGGTTGGCCTAGAATCATGTGCGCATTACGCATGGAGGAGGGCACAATATGGGCATTCCGCTTCACCTTCTCCAGCAACCAGAATGTCTTTCACCTCTTTCTTTACAGTCTTTAGTATAACTGTGGTTCATCATTCTTTACTTGGTACTTCTGTGGTTCTTCAGTATATGTACCTATGCATCGAATTATGCATTTGTGTTTGAACCTATATTTGTAATAAACATGGTTGGATATGAAATAAGTGATTGCCTATTTTCAAATTCAAAACATGTGATTTTTAAATTTGGGATAAATTAGGGATTACAATGCACACGGTTTGCGAAAGCGAAACGTCTGCGATAGAGGTAGAGATCAGACACGTTTCTAGGATCCACTACGTGTGCGATCAATCTCTACTGCACACACGATCAGCCAAGAAAAAATGTGTGTGATTACCAACAACATCGCACATAGTTCTTTCTTATTAAATGTTTGCGATCGTCACCTTATCACACATGCTTTGCAATTATGGACTATATGTGATATTGTGCGCATTGCAAACGTTTGGTCATAGAAGAACGCGTGCGATAGGTTTATCAACCGACTCGAGTACGACGGATGAATCGTGTGGGATGTATCCAAGCTTCGCATACTGTTTTATAGCGACAACTGTGTGCATCGAATTGCACACAGTTGAGGAAAAGTAAATGTGTGTGATTGTTTACGTCTATAATCGTGAACTGTTTGTGATGGGTCACGCTAAACGTAGCACCACAGAATAACGACTGCGATGGCAATGCGAGCACAAACGAGTAGGGAGAATTTTATATGCATTGAGGCTCCATGTCCCTGACGGTTTCTGGGTCGTGTGGGAAGGACTCCCCTATCGCAGTCACTCAGTTGGCGATGGTTTCGAACGCTGTCACGAAAAGGGGTTAAAAACCGTGTGTGGCGCCTCGCTGTACCGGTGATTGTTTTATGAGCTACCAGTTATAAATGATCCTAAGGCTAAAAAGCTAGCTACCCTAGTTCTTATGAATGAATTTGACTACATAGTACGGGAAGCTAGGGAAATTTTCAATTTTTATGGGATGAGCCATGAAAAACCGGTGATAAATGAGATCCTTTATAATAGTGATTATATGTTGAGACATTTTCTTGGAAATAATCAATTTTTTATGGCAATCTTAAAAAGGAAATCCCCGTTTTAGAAATAATCCAACAAGTTTTTAATGATGTTAATCAACACTATTCTTGGATTGTTGTCGGATATCAAAAGGGATGGGCAACTTGATCATGCTAAAATTTCAATGGATAATGTGTTTCAAGTTATTTTGGCAAAACCTGCTAATAAGAACACATCTGTGGAAAATAAGAAGAAAGATTAAAATACTTGAACCTATGCATTATGCCTAGCTAGGGGCATAAAACAATAGCACTTGTTGGGAGGCAACCCAATGAATAAATTTTATGTTTTCCTTTTTCTTCCTATTCTTGAGTGTTTGCACAATTATGCTACTGTTATGATTGTGTTTTTTATGTTTTAATTAGTGTTTGTGCCAAGTAAAGCCTTTAGGATCATGTTGGGTGATAGTTGTTTTGATCTTGTCAAAAAAAATAGAAACTTTGTGCACCAGTAACAGAATTATTAAAAATCACAGAAGCGTGACAAAATTCTAAATTTTGTACAAAAGATTGATATACAAATTACCTACATTGTCCTAATATTTCAGAATTTTTGGAGTTACAGAAGTATACAAAGTTTTTAGATTACTACAGACTGTTCTATTTTTGACAAATTATGTTTTCTTTGCGTTGTTTTCTTATTTGGATGAATCTATGGTTTGTATTGGAGGGTAACAATTCTTCAATATGTGGATGATATTTAAACCACTTCTCCTTAGGGAGATCAACATGAGTAGTAAATTATTCACAAAAGGAAGCTACGTACTATCTCATAGTCAAGTCCATATTTAGTACTAAAGTTATGAAAAGCATCTGTTTACATAAAAGATTTAACACAATCAAACTCAAGTTTTATACCTGACAGGTTACCTTTGTCGAGTTCCCAATCTTCAGAGTTGCATTTAATTCTTTATAGAAGACCCCATTTGAATTCAATAGGTTTCTTCATAAAGGAACCAGTAGAATAGGAATCGAGCATGGATTGATCATTATGATAAAATCGAGCATAAAAAATTTGTATAATAATTTATCTTAAGAGCTCATGATTGGGGCATGTGTGCATCATGGACTTAAGCCTCCCCCGAGCTTGAGCGATACTTTTTCCTTCACGAGGCGAAAAATTATATATATATATATATATATATATATATATATATATATATAATTCGATCACGATGAACCAAATGCATAGGATAGAACTTCTGGTGAAATTCCAATTTCAATCGATTCCAATCCCATGTTCCAATATCATCCAATAGCCTATACCATGTAAATGGATTTCACTCCAAAGATAAAGGGAATACCTTCTTCTTAACTCCATCCTCGGATAAACCCGCAATCTTAAACAATCCACAAATGTCTTCCACATAGATTAAGTGCATACCAGGATGTAATTTTCCATCTCTTGCATAAGGCTTAGCTAGCAGTTTCTCTAACATACCGAAGGAATCTCATAATAAATATTTCCAGTAGGTTTCGTAGGTTGAGGGGAAACTCTTGTTGCTTCCAGTCGAGGTGAAGATACCCCGAACAAACCCCTCAATGGATTATTTTCCATAGTAACAACTGACAGAAAATTTCGGCACGTAATATGAATGATTCCTTACCAAATTCCACTTACCAAAGGCGCTTCACTCCCAAGCAATGGTGCCAGAAAAGAGTCTTGATGAAACATAAGTATAGGGGATCAATCGTAGTCCTTTCAATAACTAAGAGTGTTGAAACCAACGAGGAGCAGAAGGAAATGACAAGTGGTTTTCAGCATGGTATTCTCTGCGAGTGTTGTAGGTAACAGTGATAGATAGTTTTGTAGCAAGATAATTCGTGACGGGTAACAAGTAAAAATAGTAGCAAAAGTGCAGCAAGGTGGCCAAATCCTTTTTATGGAAAAGGACAAGCCTGAAAGTTCTCTTATACAAAGCAAAGTGCTCTCGAGTACACATGGGAATTGTCGTCTAGTCACGTTCATCCTGTTTAGTTGATCCGTGTTTGCTACTTTGATAATTTGATATGTGGGTGAACCATAGCTTGGGTGTTGTTCTTACTTGGACAAGCAACCAACTTATGATTACCCCCTCTTGCAAGCATCCGCAATTATGAAATAAGAATTAAGATAAATCTAACCATAGCATGAAACATATGGATCCAAATCAGCCCCTTACGGAATAACGCATAAACTAGGGTTCAAGCTTTTGTCACTCTAGCAACCCATCATCTACTTATTACTCCACAATGCCTCCCGTTAGGAACATGTATGGTGAAGTGTCATGTAGTCAATGTTCACATGACACCACTAAAGTAAGCAACAACATACATATCATCAAAATATCGAACGAATACCAGCTTCGCATGATTACTTATGACAAGACTTCTCCCATGTCCTCAAGAACAAAAGTAACTACTCACAAATCAAACCCATGTTCAAGATTAGCAGGGTATTGATTATCATTAAGGATCTGAGCATACAATCTTCCACCAGATAAACCAACTAGCATCAACTATGAGATGTAATCAACACTACTAGCAACCCACAGGTACCAATGTGAGGTTCTGAGACAAAGATTGAATAGAAGAGATGAACTAGGGTTTGATATGAGATGGTGTTGGTGAATATGTCGATGAAGATTGGTCCTCCCATGATGAGAGGATTGTTGGTTCTGTCGATTGATTTGATTCCCCCCTCCCAGAGGGAAGTTCCCCCGATGGAGTCGCTCCGCCGAAGAGCAAAAGTGCTCGTGCCCAGGTTCCGCCTCGAGACGGCGATGCTTCGTCTCGAAAGTCTTCCTCTATTTTCTCTAGGGAAAATGGCATCATATAGGAGAGGATGGGCCCCGGAGGCCTGCCATGGTCCCACAAGATCGGGGGGCGCCTAGAGGGGTAGGATGCACCCCCCCCCCCCCAGGCTCGTGGCTTCCTGGTGGGTCCCTTTCTGGTGTTTCTTTCGCCAATATTTTTTATATATTCCAAAAAAATTCCGTAAATTTTAGGTTATTGGGAGTTGTGCAAAGTAAGAGAGAAAAGGCATAAGAATTGCATCATGAAGTAAAATAAAAATGCAGAACTCAATAAATAATAGTAGGAAGACATGATGAAAAATGGATGTATCAGGTAACAAAGGTAAGGGCAGCATGATCTGCCCTTTGGTTTGGTTTTCCACGGATTGACCCCCTGGAACATTCCAGTTTCTCAGAGATCCACTTCTGAGAGTTGGAGATTCTTGAGGATTTGAGTAGATATGGGGTTGAGGCTTGACCCTCCATCGACTAGCATCTTCATGACCTTCAGGTTTTGGATCATTGGTGCCACCGGGATCGGGAGCACTCCAACCCCCGAACTACGATCTGGATAATCACTAGCGTCAAAGGTAATGGGTGTGTGTGACCACTTGAGGGGACACTGAGCTTCGACTGTCAGATGTATTGTGGTCACCTTGTGAGAGAACTTCTTGAACTTCTAGTGGAAGAAGTGAGAAGATGCTCCCACGTGAATGCATGCCACATCTTCGGCCTTTTGGAACTCAACAACCTCCTCATCTAACTCATCATAAACGTCATCCCGCCTCGCTTGTTGTGGCCTCTGGTGGGTCACTCTTCTTGTCTAATATCTTTCTTCCTGAAGCCCCTCGCTCCTCTCTTGGCTCTCATCTCCTTATTCCTCATGTCGTACTCCTTCTGCTTCTCGCCAAGGTACTCCATCTAACGGCATACTTGGATATCATGGTCGGTGGTATGGTGTATCTTGTAATAAGGACTTCTTGAGCCGCTGCCAGCGGCCCGCTACCCCCCCCCCCCCCTAGTTGCTGGCCTTGGATTTCTTGTCGGAAAACTCAACCGCAAGTACCGCCTTGTACTTGTGGTTCTGACTCTTGCATTTGTTGGGGCCAGAAGAGCTGTCAACCCCTTCCTCGGCATCATCCATGCAGTTCCCAGGTACCTTCCTTCCTTCCTCCACTCGCGCACACTTATCGGTGAGCTCAAGGAGCTCGGCAACAATACGCACCTTGCGAGTGTTGAGCTTCTCTCTGATCTTAGGCTGACGGACGTTCGAGTTGAATGTTGTGATGATCGTATCCAAATCATTATCAGGGATATTGTGGTGCACTTGGCTGAAGCATTGTATGTACTTGCACAATGGTTCCCCTGGCCTCTGCACAAGGAGGTGCAGATCGCTGGGCATTCCTAGCCGGTTGAACCCTCCTTGGAAGGCACCCATGAATTGTTTGCACATTGTCCCATGAGGAAATGGAATTTTCTGAAAGATTCATGATCCATGAGCAAACATTGGGCCCGGGTGCCATGGGAAACTAGTAGGCAAGTGCTCACATCCTGCCGCCCACAACCACAATGGCTATGGTGTGTACGCTGAGGAACTCAGCGGGAGTGGTTTTCCCGTTATATTGGACAGAGACGTCAGGGCGGAACCGCCTTGGCCACTTGATGTGATGCAGCTCCAATGTGAATGCGGCACAGCCTGCCCCATAGGGCAAGATGTCCATGTCCTTGTTGAGGGAGTCCTGGATTAAGGGGTCCTCGGGTGTCTGGCCTGTTAGCCATGGGCCGGACTGATGGGCTGTGAAGATACGAAGACCGAAGACTACACCCGTGTCCGGATGGGACTCTCCTTAGCGTGGAAGGCAAGCTTGGTGACCGAATATGTAGATTCCTTTCTTTGTAACCGACCTTGAGTAACCCTAGATCCTCCCGGTGTCTATATAAACCGGAGGACTTAGTCTGGAGGGACATAGACTCATTACCATAGTCATACATGCTAGGCTTTTAGGGTTTAGCCATCTCGATCTCCTGGTAGATCAACTCTTGTAATACTCATATTCATCAAGATCAATCAAGCAGGAAGTAGGGTATTACCTCCATAGAGAGGGCCCGAACCTGGGTAAACATCGTGTCCCCTGTCTCCTGTTACCATCAACCTTAGACGCACAGTTCGGGACCCCCTACCCGAGACCCGCCGGTTTTGACACCGACATTGGGCTTTCATTGAGAGTTTCACTGTGCCGCTGACAACAGGATCGATGACTCACCTCTTCCTTAAAAACAATATCACTGCCGGAGGAGAACTGGCCCCAGGCCAAACCCTCCGGCTCGGCGGCTTTACCATGACCGCCCGTTCGGCCGTTAAGCCGACGATGACCTCTCGGGCCATCGAAAATCCTCTTTGTATCGACCCCAATCACTCCAAGCAGATGGATCTGGCGGAGTTTTCGTCCTTAAACGAGCTCCTTGATCGCATCGCCACCCTGGGAATCGCCACAGATTACGATCGGATTGGGCTTAAACCCGACCAAAGAGAAATCAAATCTCCACTGGTCACCCACCAGATAGCGGTAGTCGAGGAGCAGGATGACGACTCTTCCCCTATACTGAAGACGGACTATGTCCGGATCGCCAACCCCGCAGAGCCGGATACCCATCAGCAAAAGGAGGTGACCGACCTTCCGAACATAGGATCGGACGACGGGCATAAGCAACCAGAAGATACTCCGGGGCCCGGAGTGTTAAGTCTGGAAAACCTTTAGCCTCCGGATCATTGATCGGGTCAGGGTCCGGATCCAATTACACCCACCCACCCAGACATAAGCGCTCTCATGAGCATACAACAACAGTCTCAGGAAATAGTCCACCACTTCTCGGCCAGATTCCTCCTTGTCAAGGACAAGGTCAAAGATTGTCGCGACGAGAACGCGATATCAGCATTTTGCAACAATTGCATGAACGAAGGAATCCTCAACGCCATTAATCGCCACCGCATACTACACTTTGCTGACTTGGCAACTATCGTACAGAAGTACAACACAATGGAAAGTGCCTGGAAAGATCAGGCAGCTTGTTGGGAGCCATCGTCCCAACTCAACCGCTGGTCCAGGCGAAAAGGGTGCATCCCCGTGACACGCCCAGTCCAATAGCCAAGAAATATAAACCCATTACACGGCACGGAACCGTTCTGGAGGGATGGCTCGATGGCCCATGCAAAATACACACAACACCGGACACCATACCAACCCACAACCCTAGAGCATGTTGGATACTCCGGCAGGTAGCCAAGAGCGGCGAGGACATCCTTACCAAAAACACCCCAGAGCAACACCCTCCAGAAGACGACGATCCTAGAGTATTGACGGTCTTCGAGACATTCGCTTCAAATAATAAGCGCAAAAGGGCACTCCACGACCTCGCCGAAGTCTGTCAAATCACCGTAATAAACCCTTGGAACGACATGGCTATAACCTTTAGTGCCGGTGATGAACCAAAATACAGGACAATTCGAGCACCGGCCACATTAGTCCTCAGTCCCATCGTGGATGGCTTTCAACTCACCAAGGTCCTCATGGACGGCGGCAGCGGACTAAACCTCATATATGAGGATACACTCCACAAGATGGAAATAAACAGAAGCCGCATCGAGCAAAGTAGCACGATCTTCCGAGGAATCATTCCCAGTTGGGAGGCGCGGTGTGCAGGAAAAATCACACTTGACGTGGTATTCGGCACACCAGAGAATTGTCGGTCCGAAGAAATCACCTTCCAAGTGGCACCTTTCTGCAGCGGATACCACGCCTGTTGGGGCGAGATGCTTTTACACGCTTGCAAGCTATACCTCATTACGGGTACATGAAGCTCAAAATGCCCGGACCAAACGGCTTAATCACTCTTGTTAGTGATCCGGACATAGCACTCCGCGCTGAAAACAAAACCGCATTCAAAACAAAACCGCATCCCTGGCCCTTGAGGCATTATGTGAAGCCCTCGCGGCCGAAGAACTAACCGCAGTGCGCTCTACGGTGGATAGTGACGATGTGATCTTAGACAAACGACCCAAATCCACCTCCTTCAAACCGGCAGAAGAAATAGTCAAATTCCAGGTCCACCCAACGGACCCCAAGAAGACAGCTTCCATTGGAGCACAACTAGACCCAACGGTCGACGCCGCACTACGGGATTTCTTTCGTGAAAACTGGGATATATTCGCTTGGCACCCTTTTGACATGCCTGGAATCCCACGCGAGCTGGCTGAACATAGCCTCAATATATTAAAGGAATACGAACCAGTCAAACAAACACTGCGGCGCTTTTCCGAAACCAAACGCCAAGCTATGGGGGAGGAGCTGGCCAAGCTAATTGAGGCCAGATTCATTAGAGAAATAAAACATCCGGACTGGCTGGCAAACCTGGTGATGGTACCAAAGAAGGACAAATCCTGGCGCCTGTGCGTCGATTTTAAAGACCTCAATAAGGCTTGACTTAGGATCCCTTCCTCCTCCCCCGCATTGATCAAATCGTCGATGCTACCGCAGGACACGACTCACTGTGTTTCCTTAATGCATATTTCGGATACCATCAACTCAAAATGAAGGAGTCCGATCAAGCTGCAACGGCATTTATTACCCCATATGGGCCATTCTGCTTCAACACCATGCCCTTCGGGCTCAAGAACGCCGACGCCACATACCAACGCATGATTCAAACATGCCTGGAGAAACAGATCAGCAAGACAGTTGAAGCTTATGTGGACGGCGTCGTCATCAAAACTAAGCACGTCGAAACACTAATAGATGATTTATGTCTCACATTCAAAAACCTCCGCGCGTATGACATCAAGATCAATCCGGAAAAGTGGGTTTTCGACGTCCCCGCTGGAAAACTGCTGGGCTTGATCGTTTCCAATAGAGGAATTGATGCAAATCCAGCAAAAATTCAATCTCTATCTCAATTAGCCACGCCAACGGACCTCAAACAATTCCAAAAACTCGCCGGTTGCGTGGCAGCTCTAAGCCACTTCATCTCCAGATTGGGAGAAAAGGCACTGCCACTCTATCGCCTCCCACGGCGAACCGATCACTTCGAGTGGACGGACGCGGCAACAATCGTACTGGAGGAAATAAAACCCTTCTAGCAAGCAACCCAATCCTGGTCGCGCCAAACGTCAGCGAACCCATGTTATTATACATATCGGCAACACAGGTGATGAGCGCCGTGCTCGTCGTTGAACGAGAACAGGACGGACACAACTTCCCGCTCCTGAAGCCAGTATACTACGTATCCACTGTCCTTACACCATGCAAATCCCGGTACCTCCATTATCAAAAGATAGCATACGCAGTCTTCATGGCATCCCGAAAGCTCCGACACTACTTCCAGGAGTGTTCGATCACGGTGGCTTCTGAAGTACCACTCAACGACATTATAAACAACCGCGATGCCTTGGGTCATATTGCCAAATGGGCCATTGAGCTCCTTCCATTTGATACTACATACAAACCACGTCGATCTATTAAATCCCAAGTACTGGCTGACTTCGTCACCGAATTGACAGAGGTCGAACTCCCTAAAGAGTATGACACATATTCCAATTGGGTTATGTATTTCGATGGCTCCAAAATGCTGGCAGGGCTAGGAGCAGGAGTTGTTTTAACATCCGCTACTAGAGACGTCGTTCTATACGTACTCCAAATACTATACACAGATTCCAACAACGCAGCCGAATACGAGGCCTTATTGCATGGTCTCCGGATGGCTGTCTCCATGGGCATACAACGCCTGGAGGTGCGTGGGGACTCAAACCTGGCAATATCTCAAATAAATGGAGATTTCGATGCCAAGGATCCAAAGATGGCAGCTTATCGTAATGCCGTCCTAAAAATGCCGGCTCGGTTCGAGGGGCTCGAGTTCCATCATGTGGCTCGAGAGAGTAATCAAGCGGCGGACGCTTGGCCAGATATTGGCGCCAAGTGCGACCCCGTCCCACCTAATATCTTTCTGGAAAGACTTTCCAAGCCATCTGTGGTATGGCAGGGGGAAAGCGTCGACACTAGTCCGGATCCGAAGATAACTCCAGATTCCGAACACACAGATATCATCGGCGGCTCAGCCACCGAAGTAGCACTATCGGCCCATCTCATTATGGCAGTCATTGCCCCATGGATCGAACCCTTCTCGGCCTACCTTAATAGGAAGGAACTTCCTGACGATCAGAATGAGGCCCGCCGCATTGTCCGGCGTTCGAAGGCCTATAAGGTTCATGAAAGAGAACTCTATAAGAAAAGTGCTACCGGAGTCCTTCAAAGATGTACCTCCGAGGAGGAGGGGCGACAACTCCTAGCTGAGATTCATGCCGGTCTTGGCGGGCACCACGCCGCAGCTCGGGCCCTTGTTAGCAAGGCCTTCCGTACAGGGTTTTATTGGCCGACGGCCCAAGCAGATGCACAGGACCTTGTCCAACATTGCATCGGATGCTAACTCTTCGCCAACCAAAGCCATATGCCCCCCATTGCCCTACAAAAAATTCCCATCACTTGGCCTTTTGCGGTCTGGGGACTGGACATGGTTGGACCTCTTAAAGGAGGAAGCCATAAGAAAAAAATACTTGCTGGTCATGGTCGATAAATTCACTAAGTGGATAGAGGCTAAACTAGTTAAAATGGCTGAATTCGGGCCGGTGATAGAATTCATATCCGGCTTTGTACACTGTTATGGTGTTCCACACAGTATCATCACCGATAACGGCTACGACTTCATAGCCGACGAAGTAAAAACCTGGTGCGCCAATCTGGGCATCAAGCTTGATTACACCTCTATCTATCACCCACAGACAAACGGTCAAGTCGAAAGAGCCAATGGTCTCATTATGAGCGGCATTAAGCCTAGACTAGTGCGGTCTTTGAAGGAATCAGACAAGCACTAGGTTGAGGAGCTCGACTACGTACTCTGGGTGCTGCGGACCACTCCCAATCGCACTACCGGATACACACCTTTTTTGATGGTGTACGACGCAGAGGCAGTACTACCCTGCGACATTATTCATGACTCACCTCGAGTGCGCATGTACGAAGAAAGAGAGGCTGAGATCGATCGTCAGGACAGCTTAAATGCCCTGGAGGAGGAGCGCGACGTTGCAAAAGCCCGTTCCGCATTTTATCAATAGCAGGATTGCATGTACCAAAGCAGAGACGTGCGGGCCAAAACTTACAATGTCAGCGAACTCATTCTACGCCTGCCGGAGAAGAAAAAGGACAAACTCAAGCCCAAGTGGGAGGGTCCCTTCATCATCGACGAAGTTCTCACCGGAGGGGCGTACCGCTTGCGTGATGCGCCAGACAATCGGCTAGAGCCGAAACCCTGGAACGCGGCCAGACTCCGAAGATACTATGCCTAGCGCAAAACTCTTTGTTCGTCTCCTTCATCTTATTGTTTTCATCATTTTCCTCTCTTTTCGTTTTTTCTCTTTAGCCTTAAAAAGCTTTCATGCGGTTAGCACCCTCGACGCATACATCTTTAAGTATGTACGTCTATTATACCTGGGGGCTTCTTGGACAGAAGCTTGCTATTAATATTTTCCGAGCATCAAGCTCGTCACATATGCATTTTCTCCCATATGTACCTTTTCTTTGCCATTATATGCATCGATATGACTTAAGTTTTGGCCAAGCCGGGTTGCCTGGCTCCTGTGCGTATGCCCTACGTTCCCGTTAGTTCGGTTTGGGCATAAAGGGAGCACCTCTGCGATTGTTACTGCCGGGTCATCCGGATGTGTACCTCAGATTGGGTGAAACCGAAACCTAGCGTTCTTAATGGAGTATTCGGTCGGCGAACTAAAGATGTTTTTGCACTCGTTCCATGTGAACCCCCAGAAGTCATACACACTGTGATTTTTTCATCACAGTCCGGACATGCACATAGATGCATGCACACCCAGGGAAAGGAACCCTTAACGGAACTATTCTCTCTGGAAGATGTTTCTTACAATTTTAATGTAAAATAACATAACTAGCCGGATACAACTTGTCTGTTCAAGCAACTATGATCCCTACGCCTGGTTTCCACGCATACTCCGGTTTATTTTGCCACTCAGGTATTCAGAAACACTCGCCACCTTCGGGTCGAGAGGTCGAAGCGAAAAGGTCGGCCATGACAATCGTTTTACAATCCAGCTAGAAGGAAAGTACATAGTCACTTAGGACTTAAAAACTTCCTCCTCTATACCGTCCAATAGGCGGTCTAATTTACAATCCTGTTGGGAATATCTAGCAGCCACCTCTACTTGGTCATATACTAAACTAACGGGAACTTCTTCCCCATTCGACCCTAGCGGTCCGACATGGGCCATGTGATTCGGGTCCAGCTTGGTATACCGCGTTTTTACCATGGCCTAGGCCTCTCGCGCACCCTCTCAGCAGGCCCATATCTTCCATAGTCAGATACGCCGCCGCGCTCCCTTGAACATCTCTACAAGCTCCTCCATCCTCCCTGGAGGGGAGGCGGATGGCCATAAGGCCTTGGCTACACTCCGCATTGCCTGCCGAGCTTGCTCGTGCAACTGCGACAACCCTTGCAGAAGATCACTTGATGATCCGGACACCTCCTCTTCGGGATGGCCCGTCAACATACCTGCAATCACAGCTATATCAGCTACTTTTACTTCCAAACTGTTATGAGGTAAATACGGCTACATACTGAATATGACGCCTTGCAGCTTTTTGTTCTCCTTCACGAAATCGACTAGCTGGGCCTGCACATCCTTCAGCTCTTCGGCCAGCTGGGTGTTTGCATCTTGGAGTTTGTTTTTCTCCGGTCGGACACGGGTCAAAACCGGCTCGCCTGCAGCATGCAATCTTTTCAACTCTTTTTCCTCCAGTTGATCCTATGATCCTGTTATGAGATCAAGTTGCAGTGTTAACATGGTCGCTATACAATAACTGTTTCTCGATGGAAGGAAATATTACCAGAGGACGCCACCTTGGATTTTTCCAGTTCGGCAGTCACTGCATTTAACTGCGTTCAGCACTTTTCTAGCTCTTCGGCTAGCACGTCGTTCTTCTCCGACAGAACCTGATTATGCAGCGATCCTCACATCAGTTGTTCCAACTACGTTAAGTCTCGGGGGCTACTGGCATATGGTTATCATACTGAGACATAGTAAACTTACCTGCACATCTTTAAATGCTGCTTTGTGGCTTTGCCAAGCCCATCTCGAGCAGCTCGGATGTATGCATCAGCCGAGCTGAAGGCATTAAACGACTCTTCCGAAAAGCGGGGGTCTCGTAAAATGGCCCTTCGGCATCAATGATTCATTGCACTCTCCACTTCCGTGTTGGTGACGGACATATTTTCCGAGCCCTCGGCCGAAGGACAGTCCGGCGTCACTCCCATATCAGGCCCCGTCTCCTCGGCTAGGGCTCGAACCTGGCTGTTGGGAGTATTACTGACCGGACCCCCGGACACAGTCCGGCGGACTCTTTTCCTGATACGGGACTAACATGAAAGTCATAGTTGGATGCGACGATTAAAAAACATGTTTGCAAACCCATACCTCTTTTACGAGGGCCCGACCGTGTCTTCGTTTGCCTTCCTCTTCGAAGGCTTGCCCGGTGCGTGAGCCGCTCTATTCGGAGTCGCTGCTGGAGTAGCACGGTGTGTCGAACGCCTCCCCTTCGAAGCACGAGACAGTGCGGTGGGTGAGGCGGAACGAGGGAACCATTTCGGGGGTGATGTCTCTTGACTACTTACATGTGAAGCGGGGAGAATACCAGGGTAATCGGTGATGATGGCCACTTCGGTGCCGTCGTAGCTCGCCTATTAAAACACGCCATTCGAGTACCACGAATACATCCGGATCCTCTTCGAATCCGGGGTCAAGGTCCCGATTGTGGCCCTCAGGCTACGGGGCGGGGCTGTGAAGCCCCTTGGAAATATTTCGCCAGTGCTGTTACAAATAGACGGGTTAATATTCATTGAGAGAAGCTCAGGGAGTGGGATGAGTAGAGCAGAAGAGTTGGGGGCTTACCAACTAGGAAGACTATACATGGAATATCCTTCTCTGTGCGTGATGCGCAGGAACTGCTCTTCCTCACCCTTGAACAGTTCGGCCAATATTTTGGCTAGGGCGGCATGGGTGTCCGGACCTTTCCTACCGCAGCGGGAGGCGTCATCTTCCCCATTGTAGTTCCACATGGGAAGCCCTCTGTATTGAAGTGGCTGGACCCCCCGCACTATGGAGGTCGCCATCACTTCGACTATTGTGTATCCGGACTGGGCAAGCGTCCTGATCTTGCTCAGGAGCTGGCGGACTTCCGCACTATCTTCCTCCTCGAGGTTCCGAGGGCGCCAGCCGTGGCGTTTCTGTAGAGGAACACTTACCAACTTCGGGAGACCCCTTCGGACCGGATCTGGAAGTACGACGTCATCAATGTAAAACCATTCAGAGGTCCACTCTTCAGAAGCTTTCTTCGGTGTGCCGGATAGGTATCCGGTCTCAGCAATGCGCCATATTTCAGCCCCGCCCACTTCAAATATCAACCCCTCATGGTTGCGCGGGACAAGACAAAACAACCTTCTCCACATCAAAATGGGCCTCACAACCCAGGAATAGTTCGCATAAAGCGACATAACCCGCAATGTGCTGGATGGAGGCTGGGGTAAAATTGTGCAGCTGGAGGCCATAATACTCCAGAAGCCCTCGGAGGAATTTGTGAATTGGAAATCCCACGCCCCTCAGCAGGTAGGGGACGAAGCACACTTGTTCCCCAGCAGATGGATTGGGGAAATCCTCTGCCTGGGTTTTGCCGTTGAAGGAAGCCAACCCTGCTCGAACAGGGACCAGATTTGCAGGGGGGAGGAATCCCTGTGTTTGCAACTTCTCCAATTGACTGTGGGACACAAAGCACCTCTCCCACTTGCCTTTCTCTGGGTCGGAACGGGAGGAGGAGCTGGGAATGCTAGCCATGTTGGAATGGTCTTTCCTGACAATCTCTAAGGATTTTCTCCGCATGGTGCCGAATGGATCTGAGACCCAATCTCTTTAAATAGACGCTCTTTCTTGCATGGCCGGGGTGTTATTTGCAAAAAATTACCCTGACGGTCCGCATTCGCCCGACACGTGGAAGCTGAAAGTCATAGATGCACAGAAGCCGAGGGGTGCAGCATTGAATTAAAAGCCGAATACATTACTTGGAAGTCGTCGGAGGAGGAACCCGCCTTGCAATGCTTAAGACAATCTGCGCGCCGAACACCTCATGATTGAAGCCTGGTTCAGGGGCTAATGAGGGAGTCCTGGATTAAGGGGTCCTCGGGCGTCTGGCCTGTTAGCCATGGGCCAGACTGATGGGCTGTGAAGATACGAAGACCGAAGACTGCACCCATGTCCGGATAGGACTCTCCTTGGCGTGGAAGGAAAGCTTGGCGACCGAATATGTAGATTCCTTTCTTTGTAACCGACCTTGTGTAACCCTAGATCCTCCCGGTGTCTATATAAACCGGAGGACTTAGTCCGGAGGGACATAGACTCATTATCATAGTCATACAGTCTAGGCTTTTAGGGTTTAGCCATCTCGATCTCGTGGTAGAGCAACTCTAGTAATACTCATATTCATCAAGATCAATCAAGCAGGAAGTAGGGTATTACCTCCATAGAGAGGGCCCGAACCTGGGTAAACATCGTGTCCCATGTCTCCTGTTACCATAGACCTTAGACGCACAGTTCGGGACCCCCTACCCGAGATCCGCCGGTTTTGACACCGACACTCCTTGAAACACTTCGTATCTTCAAGATCCACATGTGCAACAGGTTGTTGGCGAGTTTCCTAACGTCTCTTGATGCGGGTACGTGCATCTTGACCATGGTGATCCCGCATGTATGAAGCTGGTCTTGATGACGCCTGGGAAGAGATGACACCACTAACATCGGGTGCTCGCGATCACCACGCGGCCTTGCCTGAGCTTGACGTCATGGGGACAACGCCGATGTCGCATGCTGTTGACTCCAACGATCGTCATCATCGACTGTAGCAGTTGGCAGGTGGCGTGTGGATGCAACCCCGTGCTCACTCTGGCCAGCATAGTCAACCAAACTCTGAATGGTGGCCCTCCGATCTCCCATCCGATTGGCTTCAGGTAGGAAACCAAGCAACAACTGGGCTCGGGCCAAGGCTTCGATGAGGGTGTTGACTCTGTCGTAGTCCCGAGACAGCTTGAAGCCCCTGGTGCTATTGCCTAAGGGAGCGGTTCTGCCACCTCGCGGAGACATGAGGTTGCCTCACAGAGGAGGATGGCGCTGCCACTCGCTTACAATCCTGGATGGATGCTCGGAGGTGTGGGTCATGGGACCGCCTAGACCCGACGCTTTTGTTCCCTGCGGAGCATCCCCCACAACCCCCGGAGGCTGCAAGGTCTGCCTGTTGGCATGAGCGGGAGAGCGATTCCCCACAACACCGTCATGGAAAGGGCGATTTGTGGTCATCACACTCTTACTCCCTACCGCATGTTGACCGTGGGATCCGAGGTTCTGAGAGCCTCGGAACACAGGGTCTTCTTTATCCTGAGGCTGGGGTGGAGCTTTAGCCGCTGAGCCCTTTCCCATTCGCAATGTAGCGAGTTATGGGAGGCGCCATTCTAATCCTTTGTTGGTGAAGAGGTCGATGGAGGCTGCGAGGACTCAGACGTCATGGAGGACGTCGGTGACTTTGTCAATGTAGATCCGCATGAGCGCCCCCCCCCACCTGGCGTGCCAAATATCACCATGCGTGTGTAGAACACACACGAGACACCAGGACTGTGAACATCCCTTGTCGATTCATGGATTGGGTGCAAGGTGAGGATCTATTACTGCAAGAAATGCACGAGATGACATAGTGATTTACCCAAGTTTGGTCGCATGGTTGCCTAACACCCTACTCCTGCTTTGTGTGTGTGTGTGTGTGTGTGTGTGTGTGTGTGTGTGTGTGTGTGTGTGTTTTCTTTAGTGGACAACGAGATAAAAGTATTTCCCGGGAACGGGAAACATAGTGTTCTCCTATTGGTGTTCTACCAAGTGTCCAACCTTGTTTTTAGTAGCCCATTCATCCTTTTACAGCTCAAGGGGTACCACAATGGCTTTGTTGCAAAGGAAACTGCCCTGTTCCAACAGGGTAGGAGCATGTATTAAATGTGTCATGATGTGTCATCGTCTTCTGGCTTCCGGGAATGAATGCCTGTCTTTTCACTGCCGCTCAAGGTGGTAGCTTGGTCTGGTCTCACGGCAGCCGAGCTAGTGTCTTGACCCTGGTTACTGACATAACTTCACCGCCCAGGCTACCCGCTCACAACGTGTCATGAAGGGTCTGCCGAGATAGAACCAACACACCACGCATAGTGCGGCCTGACCTAGGTACTCAAGGTGTATGTTAGAGCAGTCGTTGCAGGAGGGCCTCACTCCGGGTCTTGGATGTTGAGGATCTTGACAATGATTTTCATGCCATCACGGAGCCCATTGCCAAAGCTCGTTCTTAGGCTTTTACTCTTCTGACAAGAAGGAGACATTCATGGTCCCGTGAACCAACTATTCATGGTACCGACATTATGCAACGCCATCTTGTTTAGCAAGGCATCATATATGTGAGTTATATCATACCATATTTTAATTACGTATTCCACTTGTCGACATTTTTTGTATCATGGAAACATCTGGAGTGAAAACAAGGTCTTTAGAGCAGACAATGCTACGTACTGAAGCTAATATCTTGCAGGTTACATATAGATCCTCAGAGTAGTCAGAGATAGATGACAAGTCCTATTTCCCCCCTAAGATGTATGCTTTAAGTTGGCAGGGTTATATTACTCATATCATGCATATGGTGTTTTGCATTGCTTAGTTTAGACATCATATATACACAATATTCAATGTCATATGCTTAGTTTAGACATCCTATATGTGAATGTCATCTGCTTACTTGCTTAGTATATAAATCATATATGTGAATTATATCATGCCATCCTATTTAGATAGACAACATGTATGTGAATTATGGCATGCCAACCTATTTAATAAAGACATCATACAGTTATATTATGTCATCCTATTTAGATGGTCATCATATTTTGAATTATGTCATTCTATCATGTTTAGTTAGCCATCATAGATGTGAAATGTGTCATGCTATCCTGTTTACTTAGCCATCATATACAAATTGTGTCATGTTATATATCTTGTTTGGTTAGATAACATATGTGTGAATTATTTCATGCCCTCTTTTATTCCCCACTATCCATTGCATCTGGCTATCATACAATGTCTGTACGTTCAATTACTTTTCTTTTTATTAGCCATTTGAATTGGAGGGGGTGACGGAAGTATCTAAGGGAGTAAAAACATGTTCTTTAACAAATATAGTGCTACCCATCGATCCAGATAGAACCGTGGTTGTACTTGGCCAAGAACAAGCCCCACCACACATAATACAGACTCTCATAGATTATACCCTACCCCGTTGTACATAGAACTAGTTACACCCCATATAACCCTAACCCAGTAGATAGTAACCCAGTTCCAGTTGTCACAACACCATCTCGACCACAGAGCACCTAAACACTAGCAGTTAGTAAGGCAACTGCAATGCCCAAAGCGCGAGGACGACCACTGCGAACTCCAACTCCACGCTGGGGCATACTCCTTTGCTTTTGCATCATTGTATTTACTAATAACATCTAATTTCAAATTTGAAGGATCCAATCGAAACTCCAATGGCCCAACATGTATGTTTGAAACCTGTTTCTTTAACTGGTTTGCTGACGTAACTTATTGCTCTTTGTTGATTTGAGTTTTAATTGTATAAACGGTTATCTTCTCATATCATGCATATTACAAATGTTGTTAGTGTTGTGTAGTTTCCCACACTTATATTCTACCTATGCTACTTTGTCTTAAACATATATGATTTGAACTATGTCTTTGTCTTGATTTGGAAAGATAAAATGTGATGATATATACAATACAGTGACCATAGTACATAGATATATGTTTGTTTCATGCTGTTATTATGTACTACTTTGCAATATATGACATGTTAGTATAATCCTGTCCACCGTACTACTGAACTAGTTTACAAAAATGAGTTTCATATACTACATGCTAACCTGTCATGTGTCTGCTTGTTCCTCTTTTAGAATGCTGACTAGATATTAGAGAAGAGTGGTAAACGAAGTAATGTAGATAAGGTACAAGATAGTGAGACAACCATGTTGGTCTCCAAGAAAAGCTGATAAAGCACATAAAGAAACTATCTTGAAGACAGCGAGACAAACCCAAAGTCATGTCTTGAGGTATTGTTCGAGTTACTGGCCACTACCGCTGGCACAAGCTCTTAGAACTTGCTACCTGACTTTGTTTGGCTTCTTGACTATGCTGCAATAAGAAGCCGAAGGATAAAGAAATTCCCTGCAGAATATAGATGCATACTTTCTGGTGGAACAACAAGTGTTGGAGGATTTTAGCATCAAACAAGAGAAAGCTAATAAGCTTGATAAGCTTATTGCCAGCATGGTGGGTACCCAGGATAACGTTTCTTGAGCTCTTCTGTAGTGGTTTCATTTCTGGACTTGTTTTGTTGCCACGTTTATTTGCACCGGTGGCCTACATTGACACCCAATGTATGTAGTATGTTGCTTTGTTATTGCTTATATTTGCACTGGTGGCAAAATTTGATGCCCAATGAATGTAATCTTTGTAATAGCTATAATAGCCCGACGTTAGTTGCTTGCTTATTTACTTCCTTATAGTCTTATTTATTTATTTTCTTATAGTCACTGTAGTTCTTTTTCCTCAGTTTGCTAGTGGTCGCAATAACCATGGGCCACATATGGACCATGGTAACTGTCGTGGAATTTTCACGGCAGATATCCTAGTGTGAGGACTTAGTCATGGAGCCATCACAATGAGATTAGCTTAAAGGGGTTAATCAGGACAAAGGACACGAGGAATTTATACTAGCTTGACCCCTTGCGGTGAAGGTAAAGGCCTAATCCAGTTTGAGGTGGTATTGCTAGGGTTTCGATGACCAGGGAGCAAATATGCTTAACCTGGCTCTCGATCTGTTCTTTCTTTTCCTAAGCCGCCGCCGGGTCGTCCCCTTATATACATGGGTTGATGCCCTGCGGCCTACAGAGTCCCGGCCGGCTCATACAACGTGTCCGGCTCAGTGACCTTTCTTACATGCCTTACAATACAAGTCTACATATACATGGTGGTTTATATTCGTGGGCCTTGAGCCGCCTTCGGGTATGGGACCTCTACTAAGCCTACCTATTTAACCGCCAATATTATTATACTCTTGGGCTTCATTGAGGTGAACCGACACAGGGATGACCCGGCCCCCTCCTGGGCGGGTTATACCTGATAGTCATATCCCCAACATTTAGGCCCCAGGTTGACTTGAACTGGTTCATGTCAATCATCAATGCTTAGAAAAATCCTTCCTCCTCTTACTTTGTAATATCATAACCCACCATGAAGTCATCTCCAAAAATTGTGATAACCCGCCATGACGTCACCTGCCATTAATACTTAACAGAACCCAAATCTTTAATAAATCTTCTTCTTTACTGTCCCTCCGAAAATCGAGGCGTCCGCGCCTTTGCTTATCCATTTCTGCCTCCTCAATTCTCGCACTTGTCGCTTGTCCTTCCAGTCTTATAAATAAGACCTTGGACACTCCTCTCATTCTTCCCCCTTTCCTTCTCACTTTCTTCTTCCTCCTCGCGATGCACCAACCCGCACGAGCTCCGCCGTCGTCGACCTTCGTCTCTAACCTCAACTCCAGCCGCTGCATCACCCTTAACGGACCAGAGAACTGCGGCGCCTCTCCGCCATCTCATCAGCACCGGTAAGCCCTCCCTTCCTTCTCCATAGATTTGGCATTAGGGTTTTAGTGTTTGTCGGAGTTCGTCGCTGCCTTTCTTTATCCTTGTTTATATCCATGGATTAGATCCAAAAACCACATAAATCTCGCGCGGTAGTAGTTTTAGCACCTGTTTTTTATACTAGAATATATCCTTATCGCCATGCATCCCTCTAGAGCACCTCCGCTTCCACTATCACCTCTCAGAGGTTTCGAATTTATTCCCTTTTTCTGAGCAGTTTCAGATCCAAATCTATAACTTTAATTTGTGAAACCTGTTTGTCCAACACTTAGTAGAAATTTACCCTTTGTCAGATTTTGAATACTTGTACCTTCCATGGCGGCTTACACGTCCGGCTTACAATTATTCATATACCATTAGGCCTCACTTAAGCCGCCATTTTGAATGCATACTGTCAGTGCTTTAACCTGTGATTTCACCAATCTCGTGCGGCTTTCTTTCTTTCACAATGCCGCCCAAAACAGTCTACGCATGCAACTGGGTTCCCTCCATCGTCACTAAGGGTATTTTTAAGGATTTTTTTCAAAGCCGGGTATCTACCCGCCAAGAGTGTGATGCATTACCGTGCTCATGACCCGGGCGAAGAAAAACCTCAGCTGAAAAACGGCGAAGTCATCGTTTTTACTGACCACATGAACCGGGGCTTCTCACCACCCGGCTCTAAATTCTTCCGAGACGTTCTGCACTTTTGTCAGCTCCACCCTCAAGACATCGGTCCCAATTCCGTGTCAAACATCTGCAACTTTCAAGTCTTCTGTGAGGTGTACCTTCAAGAGGAGCCTAGTGTTGAGCTCTTTAGAGATTATTTTTACTTAAACCGCCAGACTGAGTTCACAAATGGTACGAGCTTGGAACTTGGTGGTATTTCAATTCAACGTAGAAGAGACGCCATCTTTCCTTATGCCTGCTTGCCGAGTCACCCCAAAGACTGGAATCAGACGTGGTTTTATTGCAAAGACACTTCCCCAGCTGATGAGAATCCACTGCCGGGTTGTCATGTTGAGCACTTGGACCCAAAACATAATCTTCCTGAAAAGCTTACTGCTGCTGAATGGAAGAAGATTGCACCTACAATTGTGAAGGTCAAAGCTCTGCTAGGAAATGGGCTGACTGGTGTTGATTTAGTCAGGTGTTGGGTTTCTTGGCGGATCATTCCGCTAAGCCGCCGTACCAGCTTAATGTGTACTTACACTGGTGGGGAAAAAGATTCACTGCACCACAACTCTGCACCATTAATTGATGAAGCAATCAATGAAATGGTTAAGCCTCTTCTAAATGAAGACATGCAAGATTGTGTCAAACTGGGTCTGGCTCCTTTTTACAAGCTTAGCCCGCCACCTGATGTAAGCCTCTGAACTTACTTATCCTCACGTCCTCATCTGAAATATCTTATTAACTTGACCTTTAATGACTTCTGCAGGCTAAGTCTAAATTTGGGAAAGTGGAGTATGATCACGAGGCTGCTAAGAAGGCCAGGGCTGCCAAAAAGGCTGCTAAAAAGCCACAAAAAAGACCATCAAGAAGAAGAAGAAACCAAGCGCCTCTGACCTGCTCAAGCTGTATGACACCTCTGAGTCGAAGGTAGCCCTTCACTCTCTTGGCTTATTTTTCAATCATCTTATTGACACTGATTATTATCAGGCTGACATGGGAGCCAGCCAAGTAGCTGAAGAAGAGGTAACTATTATTTCCTCCGACTCAGACCCTTTGCCAAGATAGAAACTTCGACAAGTAACCCGGAAAGTAAGGTTTTCATACCCCTTGGCTTACTTGGATCCTCGCTTTCTTCTGAAACAACAACAGCACGAGAACCGCCGCCAGACCCAGACCAGAGGAGGTGACGAGTTATCTTCCGGCTTACCGAACACTCCTGCCCCTCGAAAGCGTCGAAACGAGGTTCTTGTTCTAATTACTCTTTTTATCTGTTTGACGGATCTTATCTGTTTACCTTCTAACTCAGTTGATAACTTTCAAACAGGAACTTGTCGTTCTTCCTCTGGCGACTCATCGCAAACTGAGTTGTCGGCTTTCAAAACTGCCCCTAGGTAATAGCAATTGATTGTACTCTGTAATTCTTCATAAACTTATACTTATATTAACTTTTCATAATCTGCATAGTGGACAAGCCAAGCCCAACAAGAAGGCGAAGGTGAATAAACCAACTGAAGCGCCGAGAGCTGCTGAGCCGGAGGCACACGTCTCCATTCCTCAAGCTTCTAACAAACAACCGGAAGAGCCTGTTACTGCTACCCTGCCTGAGATTCCAGATCTCCGTGTTGATGACACTATTGTCAATCCTTCAACTCCTGTCCCCCCCCCCAAATTCACCTAAGCCGTTAGAGACTCATATTGATGATGTGTTGATTACTGGCACCGGTTTTGTTGAACCGGGAAATCCAATAGCTTTGGCCAAACATACTGCCAAGCAAGAGGTTATTGAGAGGCGGAAACTGAAGTTTGACATCTCCCACTATGCGCAACTGAACAGCAATGAGATCCTCTCTGGGTACCTCAGCCAGGTACACTCCAGCCGCGACCTCGAAATTGATTTGGTGAGACAGATGCACCAAAAATATGAGGTATGCCTTCCAACTTTAAATAATTTATATACATATCCTCCCAACCCACAAGTCTACTGGCTATGACAAGATTGAATAGATTGTAGACTTTAGAAAAATCCATGCACTTCTGTCCTAAAATCCCTCCTTGTCCGGTTTAAATGGAAACTAGATGTTTGCAGAAGTTGAGTTTTCTATCCGTAGCCCCCAAGGGCCGGTTTAATCCGTAGTAATGAGCCGGTCCTATTTGTCTTTGTATAAGAAAAGAAAGCTTGACTGCATAGCCCCCATGAGTCGGTTGGGACTGTCTACAGCACTTCCTGCTCATGGTGAAGAAGATACAAACGATATGCATTAGCCCCCAAGTGCCAAGTAGTCTTGCTTGCAAAGTACTTGGCACTTTATTCATAAGAACCGTTGTCTTGAAAAATTTCTTGGCTAGATATTAGCCCCCAAGTGTCAAGTGTTGTTGCTGGTAAAAGACTTGGGACATGTATTCTTGTAATCTTGATACACATGTTGATAACTCTACACTTCATACAGGCTGCCACTGTTGAACTGGAGTCCCAATTGAATGATGTCAAGACCCGACTGGCGACTCAGGAAACTGAGACCCGGAAGGCTGAGTCAAAATTCCAATTTATCTTGGCTGAGTCGGAAAAACTGAAGACCAGCTTTGAAACGGAGAAAAAGGCTTGGGCGGATGAAAAGACGGTTTTAACACAACATGCTGAGAAGGCAGAGGCAGCGCTTCAAGAGGTGACCACTGTGCTTACCGGTTTAAAACGCCGTGTAACTCAGATGGTTTCAGCTATCTTTGGTGAGCCGCCTTGCCAAGCATAAAAAATGAGTCATTACTTTGATCATATAACCCGCCATTTAATCATTCTGCAATATATCCAGGTCCGAGGAGCAACAATCTCAATCAAGACATGCTTGTGAAGCTTAAAGCTGTCTATACACTTGTTGAGCAGCATTACACGAGGACTCAACATGCACTAGGCGCCATTTCGCCAACAGGCCAAGCACCAACGATGCTGATAGATGTGTTGAAGAAACTCTCTGTGCTGCCTGTGAGATTTGATGAGATAAAGCCATCATCTGCAAGAGTCGGTGCCGTGACGGCTTTGAGCCGGGCCAAGGCATGGGTACCAGAGCTTGACCCGTCTGAGGTAGCCACTGGTTATCCAAGCTTGATAGAAGATGGTACACCTTTCGATCAGAAAGACTTCTCAGGCTGCGTAAAGGAAATTCGTCCAATGGCCACTCTGATTGCCAATGATTCGGACCTCTCCAAGTACCATCCGGCTTATGACCAGGAGAATAAGAAGATGCCAACTCCGGCTTACAAAGTGATGGACTTAATCCCACCAATCCGTAAGCAGACCTTTGCTCCTGAAGTCGATCCCTATGAGCTTATAGATGATGAGGCTGAATTTGAAGCTTTATCTGGCATCGATTGGTCATCACCAACTTTCTAGACAGCGGAAGAAGACGAAGAACCGGCAAAGGATGATGCAGAGACTCCAAGCGGCAAGGCCAATAAGATTGAACCGCCGTGCGGTTTTGAACACTTGGTCTGTTTGAAAAACACTTTGATCTCATTCTTCCCATGGAGGCATGTAATAGGGTAGTAAAACTTTGAGTCTACCGTGCCGTCGTGCGCGTTCTGCTTTGCATTAAACTGTTGATCCACTGATGCTTATAATATCAGCTTGTTGAGTCTGTTCCTGTATGCAAAACATATCACAAGTGTCCCACGATTTACTGTTGGACGGGTCATAATCCCCAATGCATAATCACTAGAAACTAAAATAGTTTATAACCAGGACTGGTTCAATTATAACAAAATATGTCATACCTGCGATATTTGACCACACTATTGGTGGACCAAGCCAGTGTAAGAACGGTGATAACTCAAAATTCGAGCACTGGCAACTATCATATATGGCCGGTTTATGAACAAACCAGTCCGGTTAATAAACTCCGGTTATTATTGTATCTCATACTAGCGACTTATAGTAAAAAGCCAGGCAGGGTTAATAAACACCGGTGAATCATAAAGCATTATAAGCCTTATCAAATAAACCTCAAAAGACCCGTCGAATAAAAACAAACGAAAAATGAGGCTTTTCATGGGCTGCCAGGCCGAAAATCGAGTGCTTTCACAGGCTGCACCAGCCACTGAGTTAAACCATTTTACAAACCTTATAAGATGGACCTCACATAACCAATCATCGTTTTAACTTTGTCAAGTTCAGGGTCTGCAGAAGATTGACTTGTCAAACGTTCAGCGGGTCATTCCAGGAATACCTGGGCAGAGTGGCTTAATTAAAAAGGCAGCATAACCCGGGGTTTTAGGTGAATACACCTAGCTTCCAAGCATGGCTTTTAAGCCTATCACAAGGGTTATAGCAACTCGTGTTCTTTAGAACAAAAGAGCCCCCAAGCAATATTTCTAAGCTATGCTCAATGGGCACCTATGTTTGAGTTGTGCTTTGGCAACAAACTTTCTTTGATCCCTTTAACCTGGGTAGCAAGCCCCCAAGTTTTTTTATGTGGCCTATAAGCCATATCAAAGGGTAATCATAACTTTGCTCTATAAAGCAGAAGCCCACAAGTGACCAAAAACTCATTGTTTAAAGAGCAAATGACATAGGCCCTGCTTTAACAGGGATGCCGACTTTACTATATTGATCATAATATATACATTGTCAAAATATGTACATCAGAAGAGTCGGTGGCTCAGGTGTAGTAAGGCCGAAGATGAGCAATATTCCGGGGCCGGTGGGTCTCCTCCTCCGACTTACGTGAGTCTTTGTGCTCTCGAATATCGATAAGGTAGTATGACCCATTGTTTGGATTCTTGCTGACCACAAAGGGTCCTTCCCAAGGTGGGGATAACTTGTGCATGTCAGTCTGATCCTGGATGAGCCGGAGCACTAGATCGCCTTCTTGGAAAGTTTTGGTTTTAACCTGGCGGCTGTGGTAATGGCGCAGATCTTGCTGGTAGATCGCCGAACGAGCTGCTACGATGTCACACTCCTCATCTAACATGTCAAGTGCTTCCTGACGTGCTTTTTCATTGTCAGCATCAACATAAGCCGCCACACGAGGTGAGTCATGACGGATGTCACTGGGGAGAACCGCCTCTGCTCCATACACCATGAAGAAAGGTGTATAACCCGTAGACCTGTTGGGGTGTTATTAATGCTCCATAACACAGAAGGTAGCTCCTCCACCCAACAACCCGGCATTTGCTGTAAAGGAACCATAAGCCGGGGCTTGATGCCTCTCAAGATATCTTGATTGCCTCTCTCCGCTTGGCCATTAGATTGGGGGTGAGCCACTGATGACACGTCAAGCCAGATATGCTCACGGTGACAAAATTCTTTCATAGCACCCTTGGAGAGATTAGTGCCATTATCTGTTATAATGCTGTGTGGAAATCCAAAACGGAAGATCACCTTCTTCATGAATTGAATCGCCGTGGCTGCATCACACTTGCTGACCGGCTTTTCCTCTACCCACTTAGTAAACTTATCAACCGCCACCAAAATGTGGGTCTTCTTATCCTTGGACCTCTTAAAAGGTCCAACAATATCAAGCCCCCAAGTTGCAATCGGCCAAGTAATTGGGATCATCCTCAGCTCCTGAGCCGGAACATGAGCTCGATGTGAAAACTTCTGACAACAGTCATATTTTCTGACCAAATCCTCAGCATCGGCATGCGCCATCAGCCAGTAGAAGCCATGATGACCACAATATCCTTCATGGATCTCACTCAGAATCTCACAGCCTTCTTTAGGAGAAACGCAATGCTGAAACACCCCTGTAACACTACAATGGTGTAGTTCCCCATTAACAATTGTCATTGACTTAGACCGTCAGTTTATCTGCCTGGCGAAGGTCTCATCCACAGGTAACTCGCCCCGGGTCATGTAAGCCAAATAGGGAACCGTCCAATCAAGAATAGCATGAAGAGCCACCACTAATTGCGCTTCCGGCTCAGGAATAGCAAGGTCTTCCTCCGTAGGCAACTTGACCGAAGGGTTGAGTAGAACATCCAGGAACGTATTTGGTGGCACCGGTGTACGCTGAGAGCCTAGACGGCTTAAGTTATCAGCCGCCTCATTCTTCCTTCGATCGATATGTTCAACTTGGTAACCCTTGAAATGATCTGCAATGGTGTCGACCTCTCGACGATAAGCCGCCATAAGCGGATCCTTGGAATCCCAAGTACCAAACCTATTGGGCCACCAAATCTGAATCACCAAAGCATCTCACCTGGCTTAAATTCATCTCCTTAGCCATCCGAAGACCATGGAGAAGGGCCTCATATTCAGCTGCATTGTTAGTAGAAGGGAACATTAGCGGGAGGACATAATAAAATTTATCACCTCGTGGGAAGTCAAGACAACTCCAGCCCCCGAGCCCTCCAGCTATGTAGATCCATCAAAGTGAATAGTCCAATATGTGTTATCTGGCTTTTCCTCCGATGCCTGTAACTCTGTCCAATCATTGATGAAATCCACAAGCGCTTGGGACTTGATAGCCGTACGAGGCACATATTTTAACCCGTGAGGTCCAAGCTCAATAGCCCACTTAGCAACCCAGCCAGTTGCTTCCCTGTTTTGGATGATATCTCCCAAAGGAGCAGAGCTAACCACAGTGATGGGATGACCCTGAAAATATTGAAGCTTCCGGTGTGCCATGAAAACCCCATACACAAGCTTCTGCCAATGTGGGTATCTCTGCTTGGACTCAATAAGCACTTCACTGATATAATAAACCGGCCGTTGAACCTGATATTCCTTGCCTACCTCCTTCCTTTCCACCACGATGGCCACACTGACGGCCCGGCTGTTAGCAGCTACATATAACAACAAAGGCTCCTTATCAACAGGGGCAGCGAGCACGGGCGGCTCAGCCAATTGTTTCTTCAGATCCTTAAATGCTTGGTTAGCAGCATCACTCCAAACAAAATGATCCGTCTTCTTCATCATTTGATAGAGGGGGATAGCCTTCTCACCCAGCCGGCTCAGAGCCGCAATGCGACCCGCCAGGCGCTGAACATCATTGACACACGCCGGCTTAGCTAATGAGGTAATGGCTTTGATTTTCTCCGGGTTAGCTTCAATGCCTCTGTTAGAAACCAAGAAACCCAATAGCTTGCCTGCGGGCACACCAAAGACACATTTAGCCGGATTAAGCATCATCTTGTAGACTCAGAGATTTTCAAATGTCTCCTTCAAATCATCAATCAGGGTCTCCTTCTTTCTTGACTTCACCACAATGTGATCGACATAAGCATGAACATTGTGCCCAATCTGATTGTGAAGGCAATTTTGCACACACCGCTGATAAGTCTCCTGGGCAGCTTCCTCTCCAAGGAATAGACACATAGTAGAAGGCTCCAAACGGAGTAATGAAAGTTGTCTTCTCCTGGTCCTTAACTGCCATCTTGATCTGATGATAACCAGAATAAGCATCCAAAAAACTCAGATGCTCACAACCCGCCATAGCATCAATGATTTGATCAATACGAGGGAGAGCGAACGGATCAACCGGACAAGCTTTGTTCAAATCCGTGTAATCCACACACATCCGACAAGTTCCATTCTTATTGAGAACCAATACCGGGTTAGCCAACCACTCAGGATGGAAAACTTCGACGATAAACCCGGCTACCAAGAGCTGGGCCACTTCCTCTCCAATGGCCTTCCGCCTCTCCTTGTTAAATCGGCGAAGAAACTGCTTAACCGACTTAAATTTTGGATTAATATTAAGAGTGTGCTCAGCGAGTTCTCTCGGTAAACCCGGCATGTCTGAAGGCTTCCATCCAAAGATGTCCCGGTTCTCACGGATGAACTCGATGAGCACGCTTTCCTATTTTGGATCCAAATTGGCACTGATAATGAACTACTTCGACGAATCGCCAGGAACGAAATCAAACATCTTAGTGTCATCTGCCGACTTAAATTTGAATGAAGGATCCTTCTCTGTGGTTGGCTTCTTTAAGGATGTCATGTCCGCCGGGTCAACATTATCCTTATAAAATTTTAGTTCCTCAGTTGCACAAGCCGACTCAGCACAAGCAGCGTCTCCTTCCTCACACTCCAAGGCTATTTTCCGGCTCCAATGCACTATGATGGTTCCCTTGTAACCCGGCATCTTAAGCTGCAGATACACATAACAAGGCCGCGCCATGAACTTGGCATAAGCCGGCTGTCCAAACAGAGCGTGATATGGGCTGTGGATCTTGACCACTTCAAAGGTCAATGTCTCCGACCTAGAGTCATGATCATCTCCAAAAGCAACTTCCAGAGCTATCTTACCAACTGGGTAGGCCGACTTACCAGGTACCATGCCATGGAAAACGGTGTTTGACGGCTTAAGATTTTTATCAGTCAACCCCATGCGACAGAAAGTTCCATAATAAAGGATATTGATGCTGCTCCCTCCGTCCATGAGTACCTTGGTGAACTTATACCCTCCGACCTGAGGTGCGACCACCAAAGCCAAGTGACCTGGATTATCAACCCGGGGTGTTTGATCTTCCCGACTCCACACAATGGGCTGCTCAGACCAGCGCAAGTAATGGGGAACCGCCGACTCAACAGCATTGACTGCCCTCTTATGAAGCTTCTGGTCACGCTTACATAAGCTAGTGGTGAAGACATGATACTGTCCACTATTCAACTGCTTCAGGTTGCTCTAATAACCAGACTGTTGCTGCTGTTGACTTCCCTGATTACTCTGCTGATTGTAACCACCCTGGTTGCCGTGATTGCCTTGATTTCCTTGGAATCCAGAGTTAGAGCCGCCACCGCCGGAACCCGGTCTGTGAGAGCCGGATCCTGAGCCGCCACCGGGCCCGTGACTGTATTGAAAAAGATTGGAATTCTTGTACTCCTTCATAATGTAACAACCCTTCCAGAGGTGCCCGTACGGTCTGTCTCGCATAACATATCTTGGGCAGGGCTGGTTTAGCATCTGTTCAAGATTAAAGCCGGATCCTCCAGCTCGTGGGGAGGGTTTACCCTTACGACGTTGACCATTATTCTGCGCATTGGTGTTAGCCACAAAGTCAAAACTATTATCAGCTTTGCGCTTACCATTGCCTCCCTGGTTCGCCAGGTTATGCTGCTTCCCCTTGGCGTTGCTGCTCTTCTTTCCCTTTCACGGCTTTTCGTCATCAGACTCGGGGTCCTTGGTACCATCAGAGTCAGCATACTGAACTAGAGCTGCCATGAGTGTCCCCATGTCATTGATGTGGCGTTTGAGCCGCCCCAATTTCTGCTTCAGAGGCGTGAAACGAAAATTGCTTTCCAACATTAAGACTGCTGAATCGGCATTGATGCGATTCGACGAGTGCAGGATTGTTGAGACCCGGCGGACCCAATGAGTCGTCGATTCACCTTATTCTTGGACACAGGCGGCTAAATCCACAATTGACATGGGCGGCTTGCATGTGTCTTTAAAATTCTGGATAAACCGGGCCTTTAACTCGGCCCATGACCCAACGGAGTTGGCAGGGAGCCCTTTCAACCAAGTACGGGCCGTCCCCTCCAACATCAGGGGAAAATATTTAGCACACGCAGCATCGGTAACATCTAGAAATTCCATGGCCATCTCATAACTCTCAATCCATGCCTCAGGAGGTAAGTCGGCTCTGTAGTTAGGCACCTTGCGAGGACCTTAGAAATCCTGGGGCAGACGCTCATTACGTAGAGCCGGCACTAAACATGGTACACCCAAGTTCCTAAAGGTTACACCTGGCTCCACCGAAGTTGTTGTACGAACCAAAGTAGGCTGACGGGCCGCATAATGTGCTACTAGTTCGGCCTCTCGACATGCTCTACCTTGATCCACTACGTTCTGAGCATTAGTGCTACCTCTTGAGCACTGCGTTGGTTTTCGCTTGAAGAGGAAAGGGTGATGCAGTAAAGTAGCGTAAGTATTTCCCTCAGTTTTTGAGGACCAAGGTATCAATCCAGTAGGAGGTCACGCTCAAGCCCCTTGCACCTATACAAACAAATAAGAACCTCGCAACCAACGCGATAAAGGGGTTGTCAATCCCTTCATGGTCACTTATGAGAGTGAGATCTGATAGAGATGATAAGATAGTATTTTTGGTATTTTTATGATAAAGAGTAAAAGTAAAGAAAGCAAAGTAAACAACAATGGAAATAATGGGAGATTAATATGATGGAAGATAGACCCGGGGGCCATAGGTTTCACTAGTGGCTTCTCTCAAGAGCATAAGTATTATGGTGGGTGAACGAATTCTTGTCGAAAGCAATTGATAGAATTGAGCATAGTTATGAGAATATCTAGGTATGATCATGTATATAGGCATCACGTCCGTGACAAGTAGACCGACTCCTGCCTGCATCTACTACTATTACACCACACATCGACCGCTATCTAGCATGCATCTAGAGTATTAAGTTCATAAGAATGGAGTAACGCTTTAAGCAAGATGACATGATGTAGAGGGATAAACTCATGCAATATGATATAAAACCCATCTTTTTATCCTCGATGGCAACAATACAATACGTGTCGTTTCCCCCTCATCACGGGATCGAGCACATAAGATTGAACCCAAAGCTAAGCACTTCTCCCATTGCAAGAAAGATCAATCTAGTAGGCCAAACCAAACTGATAATTAGAAGAGACTTGCAAAGATAACCAATCATACATAAAAGAATTCAGGGAAGATTCAAATGTTGTTCATAGATAATCTTGATCATAAACCCACAATTCATCGGATCTCGACAAACACACTGCAAAAGAAGATTACATCGAATATATCTCCAAGAGAATCGAGGAGAACTTTGTATTGAGATCCAAAGAGAGAGATGAAGCCATCTAGCTAATAACTATGGACCCGAAGGTCTGAGGTAAACTACTCACACATCATCGGAGAGGCTATTGTGTTGATGTAGAAGCCCTCCGTGATTGATGCCCCCTCCGGCAGAGACGGAAAAAGGCCCCAAGATGGGATCTCACGGAGTCTGAGAAGGTTGCGGCGGTGGAATTAGGTTTTCGTGGTCGCTTCTGATGTTTTGGGGATACGTAGGTATATATAGGAGGAAGAAGTAGGTCGGTGGAGCCACGAGGGGCCCATGAGGGTAGAGAGCGCCCCTGGGGGTGGGGGTAGGTGCACCCCCTGCCTCGTGGCAGCCTCGTTGGTTGCTTGACGTCCACTCCAAGTCCTCTGGATCATGTTTGTTACAAAAATCACGCTTCCGAAGGTTTCATTCTGTTTGGACTCCGTTTGATATCCTTTTTCTGCAAAACACTGAAATAGGCAAAAACAACAATTTGGGTTGGGCCTCCGGTTAATAGGTTAGTCCCAAAAATAATATAAAAGTGCATAAATAAGCCCATTAAACATCCAAAACAGAATATATAATAGCATGGAACAATCAAAAATTATAGATACGTTGGAGACGTATCAATCAGCACCACCACCCGCCGGGTTATGTCCACACGGCGGGTTATTGTTCCGTCCGCTGCTTGACATAGCCGACTCATCGATATGCCTGCTGTAACTCCGGCTCGGGCGAGGGGTGGAATGAATCCTGTCACGACTGTAAGAATAAGCCTGCTGCTGAACCAAAGCTGGCTGTAAGAATAAGACTCGCCTTCAACTGGAAGAGCCGCCAATCGTGACGCCGCAGCGATCATGTTATCCAAAGGGTTAGAGTAATAGCCCGGAGGCGTCGGCACATGCTGAGGCGGGTTATTGTTCTGACGAGGTGGGTCCGTTGTCCGTGGCTGAACCGGTGTTCCCGTCCCAGGCGCTTCAACCCGGTTTACCCCCGGCGGGTTACTGCTCCCTGCTCCTGGCGTGTTAAAGAGATTCCTCACCTCGTAAACCGGCGGTAGGCGGGTCTTATGCCTCCTCCTCATGACCTCGTTTGAAGCGTTCTAATCGAGCATAAGCTGGTAAGACTCCAACTGAATCCGTTGTGCCTGAGCATCCAAAGCCGCCCTCTCCTCGGCCATCCTTGTGTTTTCTGCATTCAGCTCCTCCTTTGCCTGTGCTATCTCATCACGCAATTTTGCGACCACCGCATTATACTGATCCTGATCCGCCGGGTTAACCACCGTTGTTAATAATGCTGTCGACTTATCCAAAGAAGTCGATTAAGACCTGAGCCGGCGGTATACAGTGGTCTCCTGCCCGGCAGCCGTTCTTCTTGACTCGGAAATCAGCTCTGCTGCAGTCGACGAGTGCTGCACGGCAGATGTACCGGCCATGAAGATCGCGACCCGGTTCGGCAGCTCGTGGGGGTCCAGAATACTGTCGCCATCGGAACAGCCCCCAAGCCGGCCATCTTGCAGTTGATACAATGACTCGGTCTCGCCGGTGGATGACTCATCATCAGAGTAAACAACCGTCGCACCACCAGATGCTGATCTATTCTCAGATTCCGCTCCATGGATGAATCCCACGAAGGCACATTTCATGGCGGGCTGAACTCGGGCGGGTCTCGCACACTGAGCCGTCTCGATGATGTCGGTGCAGATGTCCGGCTCAGGACCCGGTTCGCCGATCTTGCCACGGAAGACATGAATTCCGCCAAAGGGGACCCGGTACCCATACTCAATTGAGCCGGCCTTGGGGCCCCAGCCTGTGTCCTCGATGTAGAGCTTGCCGCGACAACTCTTGGTCATTTGGCTCACGGCGTATCCCTTGATCCCTTCGAAGTTGCCCTCTAAGAACTTGAAACCATCGTTTGATAGCCCCACGGTGGGCGCCAACTGTTGTGGAATTGTCACGGAAGATGTCATAGTGTGAGTACTTAGTCGTGGAGCCATCACAACGAGATTAGCTTAAAGGGGTTAATCAGGACAAAGGACACGAGGAATTTATATTGGTTCGGCCCCTAGCGGTGAAGGTAAAGGCCTAATCTAGTTTGAGGTGGTATTGCTAGGGTTTCAATGACCAGGGATAAAATATGCTTAACCAGTCTCTTGATCTGTTCTTTCTTTTCCTAAGCTGTCGCTGGGTCGTCCCCTTATATACACGGGTTGACGCCCTGCGGCCCACAGAGTCCCGGCCGGCTCATACAACGTGTCTGGCTCGATGACCTTTCTTACATGCCTTACAATACAAGTCTACATATACATGGCGGTTTATATTCATGGGCCTTGAGCCGCCTTCGGGTCTGGGCCCTCTACTAAGCCTACCTATTTATCCGCCAATATTATTATACTCTTGGGCTTCATTGAGGTGAACCGCCACATGGATGACCCGGCCCCTCCAGGGCGGGTCATACCTGATAGTCATATCCCCAACAGTAACCATGGGCCTGCTACCTGCCATAGTGACCATGGCTCTCCTACGGGTCGTAGGATCCATGGGCCACACATGGGCCGTATTATTCGTGGGCCAAAACCGGACTGCAATATGGGCCGTAAACAGGCTAAAAACGGAAAAGTCCACTTATGGGCCTAGATCTTAATGGGGCGTTAACAGGCCAAAAAACATCACATGCATAATTCTATCGACAGGCATAACGGGACGTTAATGGGCCGGAATATATGACGGGATGAAAATGGCCCAGTGGGTTAAATGGCCACAAATGGGATGTATCACTACAAAAATAGACACATCCGTGACATTTTGGCCCGGATGAATTTTTTATGTCATGCTTATGACACTTCTATATGACGATAATTGTGATAAAAACACGTATCATCATAGATGTGGTGGGATCCTACTTCTATGACAAAAAATCATGATAGAAAATGGGCTTTTCATCCTAGGCTGGCTGGAGACGCAACTGCATGACATTCTTTGGGCCGTCCATGACAGAAAAAATCATGGTAGAAGCGAGGACGAGGAAAATTTCGGGGAGTTCCCGGTAACGGTGGGTGGTCGGGGCCGAGCAATGCACTGTGGTTTGGGTGTTTCTCTCGTGTACGCGCATGTGTGCGAGGCGTTGGCTGATACGTCCATTTTGCACCATGTTTTCTTACTGCTATTTATAACGTTTTTATCCATAATAATGCTTTTTGGAGTAATTCTAATGCCTTTTCTCTCATCATATGCAAGGTATACACAAAGAGGAAGAATCCCGGTAGATGGAAATCTGGACCTGACAAAGCTACGTCAGGCTACCTATTAGTCACAAGTCCAAATGAGTTGAAACTTCACGAGGCTTTTTATGGAATATTTAAGAATTATTGGAGCAAATAAATACCACAGGGGGCCCACCAGGTGGGCACAACCCACCTGGGCGCGCCAGGGAGCCCAGGCGCGCCCTAGTGGGTTGTGCTCACCCAGGACCACCTCCGGTGCCCATCGTTTGGTATATAGGTCATTTTGACCTAGAAAAAAAATAAGGAGAGGACTTTCGGGACGGGGCGTCGCCGTCTCGAGGTGGAACTTGGGCAGGAGCACTTTTGCCCTTTGGCGGAGCGATTCGGACGGAGGAACTTCCCTCCCAAAGGGGGAAATCATCGTCATCATCATCACCAACAACTCTCTCATCTTGGGGAGGGAGATCTTGAAAGCACAAGTGCTCCCTAGGTGGTTTTGGTAATTAATGTCAACATATCTCTTGTTGGACTAACACTTTTATCTAGTATGTTTCAGATAAGTTCAACAATGGAGTGGCACGGACTAAAGGATGTGGGAACTCCTTTAAGATGCTAAGGACAAAGGATTGGCTCAAGCTTCAAGCTCAAGACTCTTCAGTTTACATTTTAGTGATCCAAGATCACGTTGAGTCTATAGGAAAAGCCAATACTATCAAGGAGGGATGAGGTGTTGCTTAATGAGCCTCTTGCTTCAAGTGCTTAGTGATATGCTCCAAATACCCTCAACTACTTTCCCACTTCCACACATATGTCCTAAAACCTAAAGTCAAACTCGGCCCCACTGATTCTTCCTATCCGGCGCCACCGAGTTTTGATGTCCTAGCCACTGCCACAAACCCTAGGCAAATCGGTTCTACCGATAGGGATCTCGGTCTTACCAAGATGGGATTGTAATCTCTCTGTGTATGTCCATTATCAGAATCGGTCTCACCGAGTTTGAAAATCGGTACTACCGAGATTACAATGCAAACTTTCTGGTTGACTCATTACCAAAATCAATCCCACCGAGTTTGAGTAATCGGTCTCACCGAGTTTGCCTGACCAACTCTCTGGTTAGCTAATTACCAAAATCGGTCTCACCGAGTTTGTGTAATCGGTCTCACCGAGATTACGTTATGCCCTAACCCTAACCATATCGGTCCTACCGAGTTGCATTTCGTCCCACCAAAAATCCTAACGGTCACTAGGTTTACTAAAATCGGTCTGACCGAGTTTGTTGATTCGGTCCCACCGAGATTGGTAAATTGTGTGTAACGGTTAGATTTTGTGTGGAGGCTATATATACCCCTCCACCTCCTCTTCATTTGTGGAGAGAGCCATCAGACTGAACCTACACTTCCAGCATCCTATTTCTGAGAGAGAACTACCTACTCATGTGTTGAGGCCAAGATATTCCATGCCTTCCATATGAATCTTGATCTCTAGCCTTCCCCAAGTTGCTTTCCACTCAAATCTTCTTTCCACCAGATCCAAATCCTATGAGAGAGAGTTGAGTGTTGGGGAGACTATCATTTGAAGCACAAGAGCAAGGAGTTCATCATCAACACACCATTTGTTACTTCTTGGAGAGTGGTGTATCCTAGATTGGCTAGGTGTCACTTGGGAGCCTCCGAAAAGATTGTGGAGTTGAACCAAGAAGTTTGTAAGGGCAAGGAGATCGCCTACTTCGTGAAGATCTACCGCTAGTGAGGCAATTCCTTCGTGGGTGACGGCTAAGGTGGGATAGACAAGGTTGCTACTTCGTGGACCCTTCGTGGGTGGAGCCCTCCGTGGACTCGCGCAACCGTTACCCTACGTGGGTTGAAGTCTCCACCAACATGGAAGTACGATAGCACCACCTATCGGAACCACGACAAAAACATCTGTGTCTCCAATTGCGTTTGAATCCTCCAAACCCTTCCCTTTACTTTCTTGCAAGTTGCATACTTTCCGCTGCTCATATACTCTTTGCATGCTTGCATGTTATGTATTGAAAAAGTTAAACTTGTGCCTAAACTCCACTTAAACTTTAATAAGGTTAAAAACTGCAACTTTGGTACTTAGTGTCTAATCACCCCCCCTCAAGACACCTCTTGTCAGGATCCTACAAGTGGTATCAGAGCATTGGTCTCCATTGCCTTGGTTTAATCACCATTGGAGGAAGATGGATGAGTCTACTTTGGGGAGTCTTAGTCATAGAGTGCCTATTCTTGATGGAGAGTATTTTCATGAGTGGAAAAATGAGATGCTTGTAATTTTCAATCAATATCATTTGAACAAAAACATTACTAGTCCTTGTGCACCTCATGTTAATCCTATGCATCCTACTCTTGATGAATCTATTGACATGACTAGGAATCTTAGAACTGTTAATCTTATCACTAGAGGCTTGCCTAGAAACTTGATTAGAATCCTTCCTACTCTTGAGTGTGCCTACACTATATGGAAATTTCTTGAGGAACGCTTTCCAAATTATTCCTTGAAAAATCTAGATGAAATTATCTATAAGTCTATTGCCTTGAGTAAGATGAATACTAGTGATCCTATGTTTGGTGATCGTCTATTTGAACTTACCGACCTTATGCGTGCCAAAGGAAATGTTGGAATTATTGGTGATATTATTTCCGAAGCTATAAGAATTCATAGGCAAGATCATTGTCAAACTCACTCTAACGATACAATGAGACATTTTGGTCTTATGGCAAATCTTCGGGGATATGTGTCAGGAGGAAAGGAATGGGTTCTTGACAGTGGATATACCGATCACATGACCGAAGATAAAGACATGTTTCGTGAGCTTGCTGAAAATGATAGTCCTCGAAAGTATGTCACTTTCGGTGACAACTCAAAGGGTAAGGTGGTTGGCCTCGGTAAGGTGGCCATCTCACATGATAGCTCCATTCAGAATGTCATGCTCGTTGAATCTCTTGGCTACAACTTACTTTCGATTATCTAGACTTGCTGATTTCGGTTTCAATGTCCTATTTACTGAAATTGATTGCCAAGTGTTTCGTCGAGACAATCATAAAAAGGTCTTTACCGGTATACGTAGAGGTGATCTATACATTGTTGATTTCACTAAAAAGGCTCAACCTAAAACTTGCTTCATTGCTAAATCCTCAAAAGGTTGGTTATGGCATAGACAATTAGGTCACGTTGGCATGAGAAACTTTGACAAGCTTATTAAAGGGAATCATATCCTTGGAGTTAACGATGTCATATTTGATAAGGATAGACTATGCAGTGCTTGTCAAGCATGTAAACTGGTCGGAGGAAGGCATCCCATGAAGAACATCATGACCACAAGGAGGCCACTCGAGCTACTTCACATGGATCTCTTTGGTCCCAATTCCTACAAGAGTCTCGGTGGAAATTATTTTGGTCTTGTTATAGTTGATGATTTTTCAAGATTTACGTGGGTGTTCTTTCTCGATGATAAATTGCAGGTCCAAAAGATCTTCAAAAACTTCGCTAGAAAGGCCCAAAATCAATTTGAAGTGAAGATCAAGAAGGTTCGCAGCGACAACCGAACGGAGTTCAAGAACGCAAATGTGGACACCTTTCTTGACGAAGAAGGGATTTCACACGAGTTCTCGGCTACGTACACACCTCAAGAAAATGGAGATCGCCTACTTCGTAAAGATCTACCGCTAGTGAGACAAGTCCTTCGTGGGCGACGGCCATGGTGGGATAGACAAGGTTGCTCCTTCATGGACCCTTCGTGGGTGGAGCCCTCCCTGGACTCACACAACCGTTACCCTACGTGGGTTGAAGTCACCACGAACGTGGAAGTACGATAGCACCACCTATCGGAACCACGACAAAAACATCCGTGTCTCCAATTGCGTTTGAATCCTCCAAACCCTTCCCTTTACTTTCTTGCAAGTTGCATGCTTTACTTTCCGCTGCTCATATACCCTTTGAATGCTTGCATGTTATGTATTGAAAAAGTTAAACTTGTGCCTAAACTCCACTTAAACTTTAATAAGGTTAAAAACTGCAACTTTGGTACTTAGTTTCTAATCACCCCCCCCCCCCTCTAGACACCTCTTCTCAAGATCCTACAGATCTCCATCAACATCTTCAACAACACCTTCTCATCTCAAACCCTAGTTCATCTCTTGTGTTCAATCTTGTTACCGGAATTATAGATTGGTGCTTGTGGGTGACTAGTAGTGTTGATTACATCTTGTAGTTGATTGCTATATGGTTTATTTGGTGGAAGATTATGTGTTCAAATCCAATATGATATTTAATACCCCTCTGATCTTGAGCATGATTATCATTTTTGAGTAGTTACTTTTGTTCTTGAGGTCACGGGAGAAATCATGTTGCAACTAATCATATGAACTTGATATGTGTTTGATATTTTGATAGTGTGTATGTTGTAATTCCCTTAGTGGTGTCATGTGAACGTCGACTACATGACACTTCACCATATTTGGGCCTAAGGGAATGCATTGCGGAGTAACAATTAGATGATGGGTTGCAAGAGTGACAGAAGCTTAAACCCCAGTTTATGCGCTATTCCGTATGGGACCGATTGGATCCAAAAGTTTAATGCTATGGTTAGAATTTATTCTTAATACTTTTTTAGTAGTTGCGGATGCTTGTGGGAGGGTTAATCATAAGTAGGAGGTTTGCTCAAGTAAGAACAGCACCTAAGCACTGGTCCACCCACATATCAAATTATCAAAGTACCGAACACGAATTAAGCCAACATGATGAAAGTGACTAGATGAAAATCCCGTGTACCCTCAAGAACGCTTTGCTTATCATAAGAGACCGTTTTGGCATGTCGTTTGCCTCAAAAGGATTGGGATATCTTTCCGCTTTTGTTACTACTATCATTACTTCCCCGTTACAAATTATCTTGCTATCAAACTACTCAGTTACTTACAAATTCAGCACTTGCAGACATTACCTTACTAAAAACTACTTGTCATTTCCTTCTGCTCCTCATTGGTTTCGACTCTCTTACTTATCGAAAAGAGCTACAATTGATCCCCTATACTTGTGGGTCATCAAGGCTATTTTCTGCTGCCGTTGCCGGGGAGTGAAGCGCCTTTGGTAAGTGGAATTTGGTAAGGAAACATTTATAGAGTGCGCTAAAATTTATTGTCACTTGTTACTATGGAAAACAATTGTTTGAGGGGTTTGTTCGGGGTATCTTCACCTCGTACAGAACCACAATTAGCTACCCCTCAACCTACTGCGCCTACTAAAAATATTGAATATGAAATTCCTTCGGGTATGATAGAACAACTGCTAGCTAATCCTTATGCGGGAGATGGAACCGAACATCCTGATATGCACTTGATATATGTAGAACAAATTTGTGGATTGTTCAAGCATGCAGGTTTACTCGGAGATGAAGTTATGAGAAGTTTTTCCCTTTATCTTTGAAGGGAAAAGCATTGGCATGGTATAGGCTATGTGATGATATTGGGTCTTGGAATTGGAATCGACTGAAATTGGAGTTCCACCAAAAAAAATTAGCCTATGCATCTAGTTCATCGTGATTGGAATTATATATATAATTTTTGGCCTCATGAAGGAGAAAGTATCACTCTAGCTTGGGGGAGGCTTAAGTCAATGTTATATCCATGCCCCAATCATGGGCTCTCAAGAGAAATCAGTATCCATATTTTTTATGCTCGGCTTTCTCGTAATGATCAAACCATGCTTGATACTTCTTGTGCTGGTTATTTTATAAATAATACTATTGAATTCCGGTGGGATCTTTTGGAAAGAATTAAACGCAACTCTGATTATTGGGAACTCGATGAAGGTAAAGAGTAGGGTATTAAAATTAAATATGATTGTGTCAAATCTTTTATGGATACCGATGCTTTTCAAAAGTTTAGCACTAAATATGGATTTGACTCTGAGATAGTAGCCTCCTTTTGTGAATCATTTGCTACTCATGTATATCTCCCTAAAGAGAAGTGATTTAAATATCACCCACCTATTAAATAAGAAATTAAAGAAACAGTACCAGTTAAAGAAGAAACTATACTTTACAATGTTGATCCAGTTGTTCCTTCTGCTTATATTGAGAAACCACCTTTCCCTGTTAGCATAAAGGAACATGCTAAAGTTTCAACTATGGTTAATAAAAGCTATATTAAAGCACCTAAACCTGATGAACAAATCAAAGTAGAACCTAGTATTGCTATGGTTAAAGATCTCTTGGGAGAAGATATTGATGGGCATGTTATTCACTTCTGTGAAGAAGCTGCTAGAATTGCCAAACCTAATAAAAAGGATAAACATAGACCTGTTGTTGGCATGCCCGTCATCTCAGTTAAAATAGGAGATCACTATTATCATGGTTTATGTGACATAGGTGCTAGTGTGAGTGCTATTCCTTACACCTTATATCAAGAAATTATGAAAGACATAGCACCCGTAGAGATAGAAGACATAGATGTTACTATTAAACTTGCTAATAGAGACACTATATCATCGATTGGGATTGCTAGAGATGTTGAAGTCTTGTGTGGGAAAATAATATACCATACTGATTTTCTTGTTCTTGGTTCCCCACAAGATGACTTTTGTCCCATTATCTTCGGTAGAAATTCCTTGAGCACCGTTAATGCTAAGATAGATTGCAAGCAACAAATTGTCGATGTTAGTTTGGTGATGAGTCTCATGAGTTTAATTTTTCCAAGTTTAGTAGAAAGCTTCATGAAAAAGAATTTCCTAGTAAGGATTAATTGATTGGTCTTGCTTCTATTGTTGTACCATCTACTGATCCTTTAAAAAAATATTTGCTAGACCATGAAAATGATTTACATATGCATGAAGGAAATGAAATAGATAAGATTTTCTTTGAACAACGTCCTCTACTTAAACACAATTTGCCTATTGAAACTATGGGAGGTCCTCCTCCACCTAAAGGTGATCCTGTGTTTGAATTAAAACAATTGCCAAACACTTTGAAATATGCTTATCTTGATGAAAAGAACATATATCATGTTATTATTAGTGCTAACCTTTCAGAACATGAAGAAGAAATATTATTGAAAGTGCTATTGGATATACTCTTGATGATTTAAAGGGCATTATACCCACTCTATGCCAACAGAAAATTAATATGGAACCTGATGCTAAACCCGTCGTTGATCACCAACGTCGTTTAAATCCGAAGATGAAGGAAGTGGTAAGAACGGAAATCTTAAAGCTTCTGGAAGCAGGTATAATCTATCCTATAGCTGATAGTAGATGGGTAAGTCATGTTCATTGTGTCCCTAAGAAGGGAGGTATTACTGTTGTTCCTAATGATAATAATGAACTTATTCCACAAAGAATTGTTACAGGCTATAGAATGGTAATTGATTTTAGAAAATTAAACAAAGCCACTAGAAAATATCAATACTGTCGGTGTACAAAAGAGGGGGCGCACCTTTGTACCCCTTTACCTGTGTACAGACAGTCGGAGCCGCGCCCGCGGCCACCGCAAGCAGGATAGAGGAGGTGAACCAAGGTAAAACCGAAGCCCAAGACAGCCAAGGCAACGCCAAGGCCAAGAACACAAAGAAGCAGAGAGGCGAAGCAGGTTCCCCCGGCAAGATCCTTGCCGGGGGCAGCCTCAGCGGCCCCGGCAAGACCCTTGCCGGGGCGGCTCACCCACACCAGCGGAGTGAGCCACCCTCGAGCCCACGTGCTCCAACTCAACCAACCACATTGGAACTAGGGCTCGGGAGGCACCTCCATGGTGGCATGCAGATCTTTGTCAAGACCAAGGAATGTTCAAGATCAGATGACGATTAAAAGACAATGGTCCTCGGCAAGATCCTTGCCGGGGAGAGCCACAAGACCACCGGCAAGATCCTTGCAGGGGACGACAGCGCGCCACGGCAAGAACCTTGCCGGGCCAGCCGGCAAGGCCCTCACCGAGGACGCCAGCAGGGCCACTGCCAGGCCCGTACCAACCAAGTCTCCGCCACCGTTCGCATGCAGCTGCCAGCTCAACCAGCTGAGCAGGCACCTACGTGGCAACATGCAGCTCCTAGGTCAACCCAGCACACGCCTGCATGGCGGCATGCAGATCATCGTGAAGGCTCCACCACCGCGCCACCTCAGCTGCCTGTCTGCCTACAAGGCGCCGCGCGCATCGCTGGCCAGGGTGCGTGTTGAAGCGAGGAGGAGCGGTGACGGACGGGACGAGCCTCGCTCCTGTCCCTAATAAAGCTAGGGGACACCTCAACGGCGCATTAAATGCATCTTGTCCTGTAGTACGAGCGATAACCTCGAAGATCAGACGCTTTTCCACCTCCCCGTGCCACTGTGGCAGCCCCTTTCGACTATAAAAGGAGGCCCATGGCATACTGGAGGGGGATTCGGCTCTTTTGAACCGCGCAGCCACCGCAACTAGTTCAGGAGCTCATGAACACTAAATACAGCCACCAAAGCAGGACTAGGGTTTTACGCATCCTCGCGGCCCGAACCTGGGTAAATGATCCTTGTGCTGATTACTACCTGCTCTTCTCACAACCCTGCGCCCCGGCAACCGTAGTAGGGATTCTTGTGATCCCATAGGTGTCGTTCGACACCGACAATTACCCTTTGCCTTTTATTGATCAAATGCTTGAAAGATTATCTAAGCACACACACTTTTGCTTTCTTGATGGATATTCTGGATTTTCACAAATACCTGTTTCTCAACCTGATCAGGAAAAGACCACTTTTACTTGTCCCTTTGGAACCTACGCTTATAGACGTATGCCTTCCGGTTTATGTAATGCACCTGCTACCTTTCAAAGATGTATGACAGCTATATTCTCTGACTTTTGTGAAAAGATTTTTAAGGTTTTCATGGATGACTTCTCTGTTTATGGGAAGTCTTTTGATGATTGTTTAAGCAATCTTGATCAAGTTTTGCAGAGATGTGAACAAACAAATCTTGTCTTGAATTGGGAGAAGTGCCACTTTATGGTTAATGAAGGCATTGTCTTGGGTCATAAAATTTCTGAAAGAGGTATTGAAGTGGACCAAGCTAAGGTTGATGCAATTGAGAAAATGCCATATCCTAAAGATATAAAAGGTATTCATAGTTTCCTAAGTCATGCTGGTTTCTATAGGAGATTTATTAAAGACTTCTCTAAAATTTCTAGGCCTCTCATGAATCTTTTGCAAAAGGATATCCCTTTTCTTTTTGATGATGATTGTTCAGAAGCCTTTGAAACACTCAAGAAAGCCTTAATTTTCGCACCTATTGTTCAACCACCTGATTGGAACTTGCCTTTTGAAATTATGTGTGATGCTAGTGATTATGATGTTGGTGCTGCTCTAGGACAAAGAGTTGATAAGAAATTAAATGTTATTCATTATGCTAGTAAACTCTAGACAGTGCTCAAAGAAATTATGCTACTACTGGAAAATAATTTTTAGCAGTGGTGTTTGCTTGTGATAAATTTAGACCTTATATTGTTGATTCAAAAGTAACTGTTCACACAGACCATGCTGTTATTAAATATCTTATGGAAAAGAAAGATGCTAAACCTAGACTTATTCGATGGGTTCTCTTGTTACAAGAGTTTGATTTACATATCATTGATAGAAAAGGAGTTGAGAACTCAGTAGCTTATAATTTGTCTAGGATTGAAAATTTGCGATGACCCACTACCTATTGATGATAGTTTTCCTGATGAGCAGTTAGCTGCAATAAATGTTGCTCATAATACTCCTTGGTATGCTGATTATGCTAATTACATTGTTGCTAAATATTTACCACCTAGCTTTACATATCAACAAAATGAAAAATTCTTCTATGATTTAAGAAATTACTTCTGGGATGACCCACATCTTTATAAAGAAGGAGTAGATGGTATTATTAGAACTTGTGTACCTGAGCATGAAAAGGGACAAATCCTACGGAAATGTCACTCTGAGGCTTATCGAGGGCATCATGCTGGAGATAGAACTTCTCACAAGGTATTGCAATCTGGATTTTATTGGCCTAATCTCTTCAAGGATGCCCGTAAGTTCGTCTTATCTTGTGATGAATGCCAAAGAATGGGTAATATCGGTAAGCGTCAATAAATGCCTATGAATTATTCACTTGTTGTTGAACCATTTGATGTTTGGGGATTTGATTAGATGGTACCTTTTCCTTCCTCTAATGGTTATACACATATTTTGGTTGTTGTTGATTATGTTACTAAATGGGTAGAAGCTATTCCGACCAGTAGTGCTGATCATAGCACCTCTATTAAAATACTTAAGGAAGTTATTTTCCCAAGGTTTGGAGTCCCTAGATATTTAATGACTGATGGTGGTTCACACTTTATTCATGGTGCTTTCTATAAAATGCTTGCCAAGTATGATGTTAACCATGGAATCGCATCACCTTATCATCCTCAGTCTAGTGGTCAAGTTGAACTTAGCAATAGAGAAATAAAATTAATTTTGCAAAAGACTGTTAATAGGTCGAGGAAGAATTGGTCTAAGAAATTAGATAATGCACTTTGGGCTTATATAACATCATATAAAAATCCTATGGGTATGTCTCCATATAAAATGGTTTATGGAAAAGCTTGTCATTTGCCTCTTGAGAAAATAAAGCATATTGGGGCGTCAAAGAGATCAATTATGATTTCAAACTTGCTGGTGAAAAGAGGTCATTTGATATTAGCTCATTAGATGAGTGGAGAACCCAAGCATATGAAGATGCAAAATTATTCAAAGAGAAAGTTAAAAGATGGCATGACAAAAGAATCCAAAAGCATGAGTTTAAAGTCGGAGAATATGTTCTTTTGTACAACTCTCGTTTCAGATTCTTTACAGGAAAACTTCTCTCAAAATGGGAAGGCCCCTATGTTATCGAGGAGGTTTATCGATCTGGAGCCATCAAAATAAATAATTCCGAAGGTACCAACCCGAAGGTTGTCAATGGACAACGAATAAAGCATTATATCTTAGGTACGCCCATTAATGTTGAAAGTAATATTATCCAAACTTTGACACCAGAAGAACACATAAAAGAGTCCTTCCAGAGCACTCCAGAATCGTTAAGGAGGTACGTGATATTTAAAAAATATTTAAATTTTTTGGAAAAATCCGCAAAATATGTTTTATCAGTTTTGGAATATTTAAAAATTTTGGAAATAAAGAAACTTCCAGGAAGCGTCCCGTGGTGGGCACAAGACACCAGGGCACGCCAGGCTTGCCTGGAGTGCCCAGGTGGGTAGTGCCCACTTGGGACACTTTCCGGACTCCGTTTTTCTACCGTATGCTTGTCCTCCAAGATAAAAAATCTATATATACTTCCCGAACCTGTTGATCATCGTATCACGGAGAAATCCTCTGTTCTCCTTTCTTGCTGTTTTGTGCGTAGACCTAAAAATATGTCTTCCCAAGACTCTGAGGGTGAGAGCTATGTTGATGATCTTGTCACAAACCCCAAGTCCTATGGGGATGGGGGGCACTATAGCTGGACCTCCGAAGAAGATGAAGATGAATCGGTTCCTCCCCGGTTCAAAAACGAGAGCATGGAGGCATTATGCAAGAAGATAATAAAACTCGAGATAGATAACGATGAGTTGAGGACAGATAATTTTATTATCCCTTAGAAACTGGAGGAAGCAAAGGGCAAACCCTCCACCTTTTCACCACCACCACTGCCATGGAAATCCGAGGACAAGATTTCTCCTTCATCACCATCATCTTCATCACCACCAAAAGAGAATTGAGTATCGGGTATGGGCACTCCCCTTGGCTTCTGCCAATCTTGGGGGAGGTGCCGCGGTATCGTATCATCCCACTATCTTTTTGCCTTTATTAATTTTAGTTCGATCCTTTTCTTTAGATGAATAAAAGTTTAGTTTGATCCTTTCTTCTTTGTAACTTTGCTTAGTGATCTATCCTTGTAATCGTGTGCAAGTTATATAATAAAGTTTAGTTTGAGTTTTTGCTTTCTTTAATTTCATGTTGCAAATAAAAGAAAAGAAATAAAGAAAGAAAAAGAGAAAGGAAATAAATAAAAGAAAGGAAATAAATAAAGAAAAGATCATATACTAATCCTGTGGTAGGTGATGACACCACATAAGGAAAAGTATAAGTAGAATATTTTATTAGAGATTGACAAACATAGCATTAGTCAGTGATGTAACTCATGAAAGAATTAATAAGGGAAGAGAAGATTCACATTTAAATACACTATCCTAGAAATCTTTTGTGATTGTGAGCCCTCATCAAAATATTATATGCCAAAATTGTTGACGTTGGACAAGGAAGACAACTTAATGGTTTAAGTTTGTTTATATTCACATAGAAGTCATATTGTCATAGATACTTCAACATGTGGTGCTTGCCCCTATCTTTGCTAGCCAAAAATTATGCACTAAGTAGAGATACTACTTGTGCATCCAAAAACCCTTAAACCCAAATCTTATTTTCAAGTGTCCACCATACCTACCTAGGGATTGAGCAAGGTCCCTCAAGTAAGTTGTCATCGGTGCAAAAAGGCAATAAAAATTGCTTCTAAAAGTGTGAGATCATTTAGTGTAAGAGAAAATTGAGCGTTGCACGAACTTGTGATGGTGATGAATAAAAGCGATAGACTGCATAATAAAGGTCGCTATCAAAAGGGGCAATGCAACCTAAAGTTCTTTTGCACTAAGGGGTTGAGCATACAAACAAATAAGCGCATAGCAACCTCTGCTTCCCTCTAAAAATGGCCTATCTTTTACTTTTATGTATTTACTTCTATGCAAAGAGTCAAAGTTTTCCTTCTATTCCTTTTTATTTTTCTCCTTTGGAAAGCACCGTGTGGTGAGTAAACATCTAGGCACGTATGTCCAGTTAAATATAGATTGCATGAATTATTATTGTTGACATCACCCTTGAGGTGAATACGTTGGGAGGTGAAACTATAAGCCCCTATCTTTCTATGTGTCCGGTTGAAACGTTTTTCTCATGTGTACGCGGTGAGTGTGGACAATCATAGAATACTATATGATGGTTGAGTATGTGGAATTGCCTAAAGGCTCTGATACGTGACCCTTCCTGAAAAGATGATGAATTGTAGTTGCAAAGTTGACTGAGAACATAGTTTGTTGGGTTTTATTAGAGTTTTTGCTTTATACTTCGATTGTTTGATGAATTGTTACTTATTCATGAGAAGTATATGACAGAAGTTCTATGATAAAAGTCTTATGTTTAATTTTGTTGCTGTTATAATAATCAACATGATGCTTCTATGTCTGTATTTTGTTTCTATCGACACCTCTCTCTCAAAGCATGTGCAGATGTTTTTCGATTTTGGTTTTCGGTTGAGGACAAGCGAGGTTTAATCTTGGGGGATTTGATACGTCCATTTTGCATAATGTTTTCTTACTGTTATTTATAATGTTTTCATCCATAATAATGCTTTTTGGAGTAATTCTAATGCCTTTTCTCTCATAATATGGAAGGTATACATAAAGAGGGAGAATTCCGGCAGCTGGAAATCTCGACCTGAAAAAGCTAGGCCAGGCTAACTATTCCGTGCAACTCCAAATGAGCTGAAACTTCACGAGGATTTTTAGGAATATTTAAGAATTATTGGAGGAAATAACTACCAGAGGGGGGCCACCAGGTGGGCACAACCCACCTGGGCGCGCAAGGGAGCCCAGGCGCACCCTGGTGGGTTGTGCTCCCCCAGGCCCACCTACGGTACCCATCTTCTGGTATACAGGTCAGTTTGACCTAGAAAAATAAGGAGAGGACTTTGGGACGGGGATTCTCCGTCTCGAGGCGGGACTTGGGCAGGAGCACTTTTCCCTCCGGTGGAGCGATTCCGCTGGGGAACTTCCCTCCCGGAGGGGGAAATCATCGTCATCAGCATCACCAACAACTCTCCCATCCTGGCGAGGGCAATCTCCTTCAACATCTTCAACACCACCATCTCATCTCAAACCCTAGTTCATCTCTTGTGTTCAATCTTGTTACCGGAACTATAGATAGGTGCTTGTGGGTGACTAGTAGTGTTGATTACATCTTGTAGTTGATTACTATATGGTTTATTTGGTGGAAGATTATATGTTCAGATCCAATATGCTATTTAATACCCCTCTGATCTTGAGCATGATTATCATTTGTGACTAGTTACTTTTTGTTCTTGAGGTCACGGATAAATCATGTTGCAAGTAATCATGTGAACTTGATATGTGTTCGATATTTTGATAGTGTGTATGTTGTGATTCCCTTAGTGGTGTCATGTGAACGTTGATACGTCCATTTTGCATCATGCTTTTATATCGATATTTATTGCATTATGGGCTATTATTACACATTATGTCACAATACTTATGCCTATTCTCTCTTATTTTACAAGGTTTACATAAGGAGGGAGAATGCCAAAGAATTGGAATTCTGGGATGGAAAAGGAGAAAATATTAGAGACCTATTCTGCACAACTCCAAAAGTCCTGAAACTCCATGAAAGTTGTTTTTGGAAATAATAAAAAATACTGAGTGTAAGAAATACCAGAGGGGGCCCACACCCTGGCCACGAGAGTGGGGGCGGGCTCTACCCCCTGGGCGCGCCCCCTGCCTCGTGGGCCCCCTGTTGGCCCTCCGGTGCCCATCTTCTGCTATATCAAGTCTTTCGTCCGAAGAAAAATCATAAGCAAGCTTTCGGGACGAGACTCCACCGCTACGAGGCGGAATCTTGGCGGAACCAATCTAGGGCTCCGGTGGAGCTGTTCTGCCAGGGATACTTCCCTCCGGGAGGGGGAAATCATCGCCATCGTCATCACCAACGCCCCTCTCATCGGGAGAGGGCCAATCTCCATCAACATCTTCACCAACACCATCTCCTCTCAAACCCTAGTTCATCTCTTATGTCCAATTCTTGTCTCTCAGTCTGGGATTGGTACCTGTAGGTTGCTAGTAGTGTTGATTACTCCTTGTAGTTGATGCTAGTTGGTTTATTTGGTGGAAGATCATATGTTCACATCCTTTATGCTAATACTCCTCTGATTATGAACATGAACATGCTTTGTGAGTAGTTATGTTTGTTCCAGAGGACATGGGAGAAGTCTTGCTATTAGTAGTCATGTGAATTTGGTATTTGTTCGATATTTTGATGAGATGTATGTTGTCTCTCCTCTAGTGGTGTTATGTGAACGTCGACTACATGAAACTTAACCATTATTTGGGCCTAGAGGAAGGCATTGGGAAGTAATAAGTAGATGATGGGTTGCTAGAGTGACAGAAGCTTAAACCCTAGTTTATGCGTTGCTTCATAAGGGGCTGATTTGGATCCACATGTTTCATGCTATGGTTAGGTTTACCTTAATACTTCTTTTGTAGTTGCGGATGCTTGCAATAGGGGTTAATCATAAGTGGGATTCTTGTTCAAGTAAGAACAACACCCAAGCACCGGTCCACCAACATATCAAATTATCAAAGTACCGAACACGAATCATATGAACGTGATGAAAACTAGCTTGACGATAATTCCCATGTGTCATCGGGAGCGCTTTTCTATATATAAGAGTTTGTCCAGGCTTTTCCTTTGCTACAAAAAGGATTGGGCCACCTTGCTACACTTTATTTTACTTTTGTTACTTGTTGCTCATTACAAATTATCTTATCACAAAACTATCTGTTACCTATAATTTCAGTGCTTGCAGAGAATACCTTGCTGAAAACCGCTTATCATTTCCTTCCGCTCCTCGTTGGGTTCGACACTCTTACTTATCGAAAGGACTATGATAGATCCCCTATACTTGTGGGTCATCAAGACTCTTTTCTGGCGCCGTTGCCGGGGAGTGAAGCGCCTTTGGTAGGTGGAATTTGGTAAGGAAAAATTTATATAGTGTGCTAAAAGTTACTGTCACTTGTTACTATGGAAAGTAATCCTCTGTGGGGCTTGTTCGGGGTATCTTCACCCCGACGAGTAGAGCAAAGAGTTGCTCCTCAACCTACTGAAAATGAAAATGTCTACTTTGAAATCCCTTCGGGTATGTTAGTAAAACTGCTAGCTAATCCTTTTGCAGGAAATGGAACATTACATCCTGATGAGCACCTAATCTATGTGGATGAAGTTTGTGGATTATTTAAGCTTGCATGTATGCCCGATGACGTTATCAAGAAGAAGGTCTTCCCTTTATCTTTTGAGGGAGATGAATTGACATGGTATACGCTATGTGATGATATGGGATCATGGAACTACAAACGATTGAAATTGGAATTTCGTCAGAAGTTTTATCCTATGCATCTTGTTCATCATGATCACAATTATATATATATATAATTTTTGGCCTCGCGAAGGAGAAAGCATCGCTCAAGTTTGGGGGAGGCTTAAATCAATGTCATATTCATGCCCCAATCATGAGCTCTCAAGAGAAATGATTATGCAAAAATTTTATGCTCGGCTTTCTGATATCAATCGCGCCATGCTCGATACTTCTTGTGTTGGCTCTTTTATGATGAAGACTATTGAATTCAAATGGGATTTATTGGAAAGAATTAAACGCAACTCTGAAGATTGGGACCTCGACGAAGGTAAGGAGTCAGGTATGACACCTAAGTTTGGTTGTGTTAAATCTTTTATGAATACCGATGTTTTCCGTAAATTTAGCACTAAATATGGACTTGACTCTGAGATAGTAGCTTCTTTCTGTGAATATTTTGCTACTCATGTTGATCTCCCTAAGGAGAAGTGGTTTAAATATCATCCTCCCATAGAAGTAAAAGTAGCTACACCTATTAAAGTTGAAGAAAAGACTATCACTTATAATGATCCTATTGTTCCTACTGTTTATGTTGAGAAACCACCTTTCCCTGTTAGAATAAAGGATCATGCTAAAGCTTCAACTGTGGTTCATAAAAGCAATATTAGAACTTATACACCTCCTGAGCAAGTTAAAGTTGAACCTAATATTGCTATTGTTAAAGATCTCTTGGCTGATAATATTGATGGGCATGTTATTTATTTGTGTTGAAACTGCTAGAATTGCTAAACCTTGTGCTAAAGATAAACATAGACCTGTGGTAGGCATGCTTGTTATTTTTGTTAAAATAGGAGATCATTGTTATCATGTCTTATGTGATATGGGTGCTAGTGCTAGTGCAATACCTCATGACTTATACAAAGAAATTATGCATGATATTGCCCCTGCTGAGTTAGAAGATATTGATGTCACCATTAAGCTTGCCAATAGAGATACTATATCACCAATTGGGATTGTTAGAGATGTTGAAGTCTTGTGTGGAAAAACTAAATATCCTACTGATTTTCTTGTTCTTGGTTCCCCACAAGATAGCTTCTGTCCCATTATATTTGGTACACCCTTCTTAAACACTGTTAATGCTAGGATAGACTGCAAAAAGGATGTTGTTACCATTGGTTTGGGTGATATGTCTCATGAGTTCAATTTCTCTAAATTTAGTAGACAACACCGGGAAGAGGAATTACCTAGCAAAGATGAAACTATTGGTCTTGCTTCTATTACCGTACCTCCTACAGATCCTTTAGAACAATATTTGCTAGACCACGAAAATGATATGTTTATGAATGAAAGAAGGGAAATAGATGAAGTGTTCTTTAAACAGGGACCTATTCTGAAACACAACTTTCCTGTTGAAATCCTAGGGGATCCTCCTCCACCCAAGGGTGATCCCGTGTTTGAGCTTAAACCATTGCCTGATACTCTCAAATATGCTTATCTTGATGAAAAGAAGATATATCCTGTTATTATTAGAGCTAACCTTTCAGAGAAGGAGGAAGAAAGATTATTGAAAACTCTAAAGAAGCACTGTGCTGCTATTGGATATACTCTTGATGATCTTAAGGGCATTAGTCCCACTCTATGTCAACACAAAATAAATTTGGAGAAAGATGCCAAACTAGTTATTGATCATCAACGACAGCTGAATCCTGAAATGAAAGAAGTGGTAAGAAAGGAAATACTAAAGCTTCTTGAGGCAGGTATAATTTATCCCGCTGCTGATAGTCAGTGGGTAAGTCCTGTCCATTGTGTCCCTAAGAAGGGAGGTATTACTGTCGTTCCTAATGATAAATATGAATTGATTCCGCAAAGAATTATTATTGGTTATAGGATGGTAATTGATTTCAGCAAATTAAATAAAGCTACTAAAAAAGATCATTACCCCTTACCTTTTATTGATCAAATGCTAGAAATATTATCCAAACATACACATTTTTTGCTTTCTAGATGGTTATTCTGGTTTCTCTCAAATACTTGTGTCAGCTGGTGATCAAGCTAAGACCACTTTTACTTGCCCTTTCAGTACTTTTGCTTATAGACGTATGCCTTTTGGTTTATGTAATGCACCTGCTACCTTTCAAAGATGCATGATAGCTATATTCTCTGACTTTTGTGAAAATATTTGTGAGGTTTTCATGGAAGATTTCTCCGTTTATGGACCCTCTTTTGATGATTGCTTAAGCAACCTTGATCAAGTTTTGCATAGATGTGAAGAAACTAATCTTGTCTTGAATTGGGAGAAGTGACACTTTATGGTTAATGAAGGTATTGTCTTGGGGCATAAAATTTCTAAAAGAGGTATTGAAGTTGATAAAGCCAAGGTTGATGCTATTGAATAGATGCCATGTCCCAAGGACATCAAAGGTATAAGAAGTTTCCTTGGTCATGCCGGGTTTTATAGGAGGTTCATTAAGGACTTCTCAAAAATTTCTCAGCCTCTAACTAATTTATTACAAAAAGATATACCATTTGTCTTCGATGATGATTGTGTAGAAGCATTTGAAATACTTAAGAAATCATTGATGTCTGCACCTATCATAGAGCCACATGATTGGAATTTACCTTTTGAAATTATGTGTGATGCTAGTGATTATGCTGTAGGTGCTGTTCTAGGGCAAAGAGTTGATAAGAAATTAAATGTTATTCAATATGCTATTAAAACTCTAGACAATGCTCAGAGAAATTATGCTACTACTGAAAAAGAATTCTTAGCAGTTGTATTTGCTTGTGATAAGTTCAGACCTTATATTGTTGATTCTAAAGTAACTGTTCACACTGATCATGCTGCTATTAAATACCTTATGGAAAAGAAAGATGCTAAACCTAGACTTATTAGATGGGTTCTCTTGCTACAAGAATTTGATTTGCATATTATTGATAGAAAGGGAGCTAAGAACGCCGTTGCAGACAACTTGTCTAGGTTAGAGAATGTGCTTGATGACCCACTACCTATTGATGATAGCATTCATGATGAACAATTAAATGTCATAAATGCTTCTCACACTACTCTGTGGTATGTTGATTATGCTAATTACATTGTTGCTAAATTCATACCACCTAGTTTCACATACCAGCAAAATAAACAGTTTTTCTATGATTTGAGACATTACTTTTGGGATGACCCACATCTTTATAAAAAAGGAGTAGATGGTGTTATTAGACGTTGTGTACCTGAGCATGAACATGAATAGATCCTACGCAAGTGTCACTCCGAGGCTTATGGAGGACACCACGCTGGAGATAGAACAGCACATAAGGTATTGCAATCCGGTTTTTATTGGCCTACTCTCTTCAAGGATGCCCGTAAGTTTGTCTTATCTTGTGATGAATGCCAAAGAATTGTTAATATTAGTAGACGTCAAGAAATGCCTATGAATTATTCACTTGTTATTGAACCATTTGATGTTTGGGGCTTTGATTATATGGGACCGTTTCCTGCCTCTAATGGATATACACATATTTTAGTTGTTGTTGATAACGTTACTAAGTGGGTAGAAGCTATGCCAACTAGTAGTGCTGATCATAACACCTCTATTAAGATGCTTAGAGAAGTTATTTTTCCGAGGTTTGGAGTACCTAGATATTTAATGACTGATGGTGGTTCACATTTTATTCATGGTGTTTTCCGTAAAATGCTTGCTAAGTATGATGTTAATCATAGAATTGCATCCCTATATCACCCACAGTCTAGTGGTCAAGTAGAATTGAGTAATAGAGAACTCATTAATTTTGCAAAAGACTGTCAATAGATCTAGAAAGAATTGGTCCAAGAAACTTGATGATGCATTATGGGCCTACAGAACTGCATATAAAAATCCTATGGGTATGTCTCCGTATAAAATGGATTATGGAAAAGCATGTCAGTTACCTCTCGAACTAGAACATAAGGCTTATTAGGCTATTAAAGAGATCAAATATGATTTAAAACTTGCCGATGGTTATTTGACATTAGCTCACTTGATGAATGGAGAACCCAAGCCTATGAAAATGCCAAATTGTTTGAAGAAAAAGTTAAAAGATGCCATGACAAAAAAATACAAAAGCATGAGTTTAATGTAGGTGATTATGTATTGCTATACAACTCTCGTTTAAGATTTTTTGCAGGAAAACTTCTCTCTAAATGGGAAGGTCCTTACGTTATCGAGGAGGTCTATCGTTCCGGTGCCATAAAAATCAACAACTTCGAAGGAACAAATCCGAAGGTGGTGAACGGTCAAAGAATTAAACACTATATCTCAGGTAATCCTATAAATGTTGAAACCAATGTTATCAAAACCGTAACACCGGAGGAATACATAAGGGACATTTTCCGGAACGTTTCAGACTTCGAAAAGGAATAGGTATGTGGTACGGTAAGTAAACCAACTCCAAAACAGTTCTAATGGCAATTTTTCTCTGTTTTGGAATATTTAGAAAAATAGAAAAATAAAAAGCAGTCCGGGAAGGACACGAGGCCTCCACGAGGGTGGAGTGCGTGCCCTACCCCCCTGGGCGCGCCCCCTTCCTCGTGGGCACCTTGTGTGCTCTCCGGACTCTATTTTCTTGCACGATGCGTATTTTGGTCGGTAAAAAATTCAATATATAATCTCTCAAAGGTTTTGACTCCTGTATCACGCAATTATCCTCTGTTTTCGTTTCGAGCTGTTTTTTCTGACAGATCTAGATTATCATGACATCTCCAAGCACCCCCAAGGACAAGTTCTTCGAGAAGGTCATCAACCCTTACCTCGCGGAGGTGCTGCGACACCCTCAAACCATTGAGATGCGTGAGGGGTTGCTGCACATCCGCGATGTTGAGGGACCAAAGGGGACCGGAAGCATGGAGACAAGGCTCGAAGCAATGGAGCAACAAGTTTTCAAGTGCCAGGGGATGGTGGAACATGGACTCAACTCCAACCACATGATGATCGTGGAGTTCACCAACAACCACAAGATGGATGCCAAGAACATTGGGGAGACCATCTTCAAGCTTCACGAGAAGATCGAGCACCTCCAAGCCAAAATCTATGACCTGCAAAACCAAAACTGTGAGTATGAATATAGATTCAAGATAATGAGTTTGGCTGCAGATTTGAGGATCCCGGAAACTCGATCATCCTTCTATGATGGTGCGCCTATGCCTTGGAAGATGGACGACAAGCCCACATCATCTATAACTCCATCACCATCCCCGAAAAAGGAGACATAATCACATGGGTATGGGCACTCCTCTTGGCTACTGCCAAGCTTGGGGGAGGTGCCCCAGTATCGTATCACCACCACATCTCCTATCTTTACCATTTTTCTTAGTTCGATCCTTTTAGTAATATATTGATCTAGTAGAATAAAAGTTTTAGTATGATCTAGTCTTGAGTTTTGCTTTATGATCCCTTTATGTAATCGAGTCCGTGAGCTATATAATAAAGATTAGTGTTAAGTCAAGGGCTTGATTATTTTGCCATGATCTTGAGTGAATAAAAGAAAAGGAGAAAAGAATAAAAAGAAACAAAGAGATCATATTGATTTTATGCAAAGTAATGACTTCACATAGAAAGAGTATGATGATTAAAAATTATTGAGAGTTGACAACCGTAGCTTTGGTCAACGTTGCAATTAATAGGAAGTAATAAAGAAAGAGAGGTTTCACATATAAACATACTATCTTGGACATCTTTTATGATTGGGAGCACTCATTAAAATATGACATGCTAAAGAGTTGATGTTGGACAAGGAAGACAACATAATGGGTTATGTTTTCTTATATCTAAGATAAAGTATATTGTCATGGATCATCCAACATGTTGAGCTTGCCTTTCCCCCTCATGCTAGCCAAATTCTTTGCAAAAGTAGAGATACTACTTGTGCTTCCAAATACCCTTAAACCTAGTTTTGCCATGAGAGTCCACCATATCTACCTATGGATTGAGTAAGATCCTTCAATTAAGTTGTCATCGGTGCAAGCAATAAAAATTGCTCTCTAAAAATGTATAATTGATTGGTGAGGAGGAAATAAGCTTTATACGTCTTGTGATGTGGAAGAAATAAAAGCGACGGACTGCATAATAAAGGTCCATATAACAAGTGGCAATATAAAGTGATGTTATTTCGCATTAAGATTTTGTGCATCCAACCCTAAAAGCGCATGGCAACCTCTGCTTCCCTCTGCGAAGGGCCTATCTTTTATTATTATCTTCTACCTTATGCAAGAGTCATGGTGATCTTCACCATTCCTTTTTACATTTTATCCTTTGGCAAGCCCAGTGTGTTGGAAAGATCCTGATATATATATATATATATATATATATATATATATATATATATATATATATATTTGTATGTAAGTTGGCAAGAAATATTATTGTTGACATTACCCTTGAGGTAAAAGGATGGGAGGCGAAATTATAAGCCCTATCTTTCTCTGTGTCCGATTAAAACTCCGTAACCACAAGTATTGCGTGAGTGTTAGCAATTGTGAAAGACTAAATGATAGTTGAGTATGTGGACTTGCTAAAAATCTACGACAGACTCTTTCTGATGTTATGATAAATTGCAATTGCTTCAATGACTGAGATTATAGTTTGTTGGTTCTCAATAAAGTTTATGATTCATACTTTGCATTGTGAATAGAGAATAATCATGAGAATAATCATGATGCCCTCATGTCCATACTTGAGCATAAGAGATCATATGACAATATCCATATATGTTGCTGTTATGAGAATAATCATGATGCCCTCATGTCCATATTTTATTTTATCGACACCTCTACCTCTAAACCTGTGGACATATTTATCGTTATCGGCTTCCGCTTGAGGACAAGCGAGGTCTAAGCTTGGGGGAGTTGATACGTCCATTTTGCATCAATCTTTTATATCGATATTTGTTGCATTATGGGCTGTTATTACACATTATGTCACAATACTTATGCCTATTCTCTCTTATTTTACAAGGTTTACATAAGGAGGTAGAATGCCGACAACTGGAATTCTGGGCTGGAAAAGGAGCAAATATTAGAGACCTATCCTGCACAACTCCAAAAGTCCTGAAACTCCACGAAAGTTGTTTTTGGAAATAATAAAAATACTGAGCGGAAGAAATACCAGAGGGGGCCCACACCCTGGCCACGAGGGTGGGGGTGCGCCCTACCCACCTGGGCGCGCCCCCCTGCCTCGTGGGCCCCCTGTTGGCCCTCCGGTGCCCATCTTCTGCTATATGAAGTCTTTCGTCCGAGAAAAAAAATCATAAGCAAGCTTTCGGGACGAGACTCACGCCACAAGGCGGAACCTTGGCGGAACCAATCTAGGGCTCACGTGAGCTGTTCTGCCGGGGACACTTCCCTCCGGGAGGGGGAAATCATTGCCATCGTCATCACCAACGCTCCTCTCATCAGGAGAGGTCCAATCTCCATCAACATCTTCACCGGCACCATCTCCTCTCAAACCCTAGTTCATCTCTTGTATCCAATTCTTGTCTCTAAGTGCAGGATTGGTACCTGTAGGTTGCTAGTAGTGTTGATTACTCCTTGTAGTTGATGCTAGTTGGTTTATTTGGTAGAAGATCATATGTTCAGATCCTTTATGCATATTAATACTCCTCTGATTATGAACATGAATATGCTTTGTGAGTAGTTACGTTTGTTCCTGAGGACATGGGAGAAGTCTTGCTATTAGTAGTCATGTGAATTTGGTATTCTTTCGATATTTTGATGAGATGTATGTTGTCTCTCCTCTAGTGGTGTTATGTGAACGTCGACTACATGACACTTCACCATTATTTGGGCCTAGAGGAAGGAATTGGGAAGTAATAAGTAGATGATGGGTTGCTAGAGTGATGTAAGCTTAAACCCTAGTTTATGCGTTGCTTTGTAAGGGGCTGATTTGGATCCACATGTTTCATGCTATGGTTAGGTTTACCTTAATACTTCTTTTGTAGTTGCGGATGCTTGCAATAGGGGTTAATCATAAGTGGGATGCTTGTTCAAGTAAGAACAGCACCCAAGCACCGGTCCACCCACATATCAAATTATCAAAGTACCGAACGCGACTCATATGAACGTGATGAAAACTAGCTTGATGATAATTCCCATGTGTCCTCGGGAGCGCTTTTCTATATATAAGAGTTTGTCCAGGCTTGTCCTTTGCTACAAAAAGGATTGGGCCACCTTGCTGCACTTTATTTACTTTTGTTACTTGTTGCTCGTTACAAATTATCTTATCACAAAACTATCTGTTACCTATAATTTCAGTGCTTGCAGAGAATACCTTGCTGAAAACCGCTTATCATTTCCTTCTGCTCCTCGTTGGGTTCGACACTCTTACTTATCGAAAGGACTACGATAGATCCCCTATACTTGTGGGTCATCAAACATCGACTACATGACACTTCACCATATTTGGGCCTAAGGGAATACATTGTGGAGTAGCAATTAGATGATGGGTTGCGAGAGTGACAGAAGCTTAAACCCTAGTTTATGCGCTATTCCGTAAGGGACCGATTGGATCAAAAAGTTTAATGCTATGGTTAGAATTTATTCTTAATACTTTTCCCGTAGTTGTGGATGCTTGCGGGAGGGTTAATCATAAGTAGGAGGTTTGTTCAAGTAAGAACAGCACCTAATCACCGGTCCACCCACATATCAAATTATCAAAGTAGCGAACACAAATCGAACCAACATGATGAAAGTGACTAGATGAAATTCCTGTGTACCCTCAAGAACACTTTGCTTATCATAAGAGACCGTTTTGGCCTGTCCTTTGCCTCAAAAGGATTGGGCTACCTTGATGCACTTTTGTTACTACTATCGTTACTTGCTCGTTACAAATTATCTTGCTATCAAAATACTAGGCTACTTACAATTTCAGCACTTGCAGACATTACCTTGCTGAAAACCGCTTGTCATTTCCTTCTGTTGCTCGTTGGGTTCGACACTCTTACTTATCAAAACAAGCTACAATTGATCCCATATACTTGTGGGTCATCACTGGCTAACTGAATCCAAGAGATTGCACGTTACTGAACCCGAGCGATCGATCCCTTGGCTGTTAACTGAACAAGAGAAATTCATTCGCTGTTGACTGAGCCTGAGCGATTCCTTCGCTGTTGCTGCTAAATGAACCCGTGCGATCAACCACTGTTGCTGCTTAATGAAGCCAATCGAGCCCCCGTGCGAGACGTAGCTAGCCAGTATTGGGTTGCCTCTCGATGAACAGTGACCGTTGCTACCATGCGCGCGGTAAGTAGAACGAGTCGACGTGGTGAGTCGAGCCAGTTGGTTGGCTATGGATGAACAGTTCCCAGCGGGGGTTGGATGAATAGGACCCCGTGGTAGTAGGCCGTTGCCACTGGATGAACAGGACCCCGTGGAGGCTATATGAACGGTAGCTGGTGGAGGCTGGATGAACAATAGCCCGTGGATGAACAGTAGCTGGTGGAGGCTGGAGGAAGTCGACGGTGGATGAACAGTAGCCCATGGAGGCTGGAGCGAGGCAGTAGAGGGTGGATGAATAGGACCCCGTATCAACCGTAGGCGCTCCAACAGAAGTCCGTTTCCTCTGTTTTGCGGTACGCCACACCCCTCCCGATCAACAGGACCCCGTTTTTACTGTAGGCACTCAAACAGAAGTCTATTTCCTCCGTTTTGTGGTACGCTGCACCTTCCCGATGAACAGGACCTGTTTGACCATACCCGGTCGAACAGAAGGTCGTTTCCTCCATTCTACGGTACGCCAGACCTCGTTTCGGCTGTTTCGTCCAAGTCGGTAGGCTCCCGATGAACATGACGTATTCCGACCCAGTCGGTTGCCTCCCTATGAACACGAGCCGTTTCCTCTGTTGCTGTAGGATCTTGAGAAGAGGTGTCTAGAGGGGGGGTGATTAGACACTAAGTACCAAAGTTGCAGTTTTTAACTTCTTTAGGTTTAAGTGGAGTTTGGCCAAAAATTTAACATTCACAATACATAACAAGCAAGCATGCAAGAGTATATGAGCAGCGGAAAGTCAAGCATGCAACTTGCAAGAATGTAAAGGGAAGAGTTTGGAGAATTCAAACACAATTGGAGACACGGATGTTTTTGTCGTGGTACCGATAGGTGGTGCTATCGTACTTCCACGTTGATGGAGACTTCAACCCACAAAGGGTAACAGTTGCGCGAGCCCACGGAGGGCTCCACCCATGAAGGGTCCACGAAGAAGCAACCTTGTCTATCCCACCATGGCCGTCGCCCACGAAGGACTTGCCTCACTAGCGGTAGATCTTCACGAAGTAGGCGATCTACTTGCCCTTACAAACTCCTTGGTTCAACTCCACAATCTTGTCGGAGGCTCCCAAGTGACACCTAGCCAATCTAGGAGACACAACTCTCCAAGAAGTACCAAATGGTGTGTTGATGATGAACTCCTTGCTCTTGTGCTTCAAATGATAGTCTCCCCAACACTCAACTCTCTCTCACAGGATTTCGATTTGGTGGAAAGAAGATTTGAGTGGAAAGCAACTTGGGAAAGGCTAGAGATCAAGATTCATATGGTAGGAATGGAATATCTTGGTCTCAACACATGAGTAAGTGGTTCTCTCTCAGAACTGGTAAGTTGGAAATGTAGGTTTGTTCTGATGGCTCTCTCCACGAATGAAGAGGAGGTGGAGGGGTATATATAGCCTCCACACAAAATCTAACTGCTATACACACAATTTACCAAACTCGGTGGGACCGAATTAACAAACTCGGCCGGACTGATCCAAGAAACCTAGTGATCATTAGGGTTTTCGGTGGGACCGATATGCAACTCGGTAGGACCGATATGGTTAGGGTTAGAAAGCGTAATCTCGGTGAGACCGACATACAAACTCGGTGAGACCGATTTTGGTAATTAGCTAACCAAAGAGTTGGTCAGGCAAACTCGGTGGGACCGATTACTCAAACTCGGTGAGACCGATTTTGGTAATAAGTTAACCAGAGAGTTTGCATTGTAATCTCGGTAGTACCGATTGCACAAAATCAGTGAGACCGATTTTGGTAATGGACATACACAGAGAGATTACAATCCCATCTCGGTGAGACCGAGATCCCTATCGGTGATACCGATTTGCCTAGGGTTTGTGGCAGTGGCTATGACATTTGAACTCGGTGGCGCCGGATAGAAAGAATCGGTAGGACCGATTTTGACTTTAGGTTTAGGTCATATGTGGATGTGAGAAACTAGTGGAGGGTTTTGGAGCATATCACTAAGCACATGAAGCAAGAGGCTCATTAAGCTACACCTCATCCCTCCTTGATAGTATTGGCTTTTCCTATAGACTCAATGTGATCTTGGATCACTAAAATATAAAATGAAGAGTCTTGAGCTTGAAGCTTGAGCCAATCCTTTGTCCTTAGCATCTTGAAGGGGTTCCCACATCCTTTAGTCCCTGCCACTCCATTGTTGAACTTATCTGAAACATACTAGATAAAAGTGTTAGTCCAACAAGATATATGTTGACATTAATTACCAAAACCACCTAGGGAGCACTTGTGCTTTCAATCTCCCCCTTTTTGGTAATTATGGCAACATACATCAAAGCTTTAGATAAAGATATAAAGAGTATCAAGTAAAGCTTCGGAAAGGCATGTAACAAGCATAGGCTCCCCCTACATGTATGCAATCATGTGAATATGGAATATAGAAGCATGTGAGAGCATAACCATGATAGAGTAGGTAATGTGTTACATGTATCTTGGCCATATGCATCAGAGCAAAGAATATTAAAGAAAATACCTTCATGCTCATTTGTCCTTCTTGCAAGTAGTATGTACATCAGCAAGAATTCCTCATACACATGAGTGTGATGCATATACTTACCTTGTAGTCCTGAGTTGGCTTAGGATGGAATGAACCTACGCAAACAAGGTTAGATAACACAGGTACATCTACTAGCCAGAGCAAATAGAAGAAACCACAAGAATACCAAGACTGGGATGGCATGTAGAGAGTGAGTACTGAGTACCACATTGGATTAGACATGTCCCCAAGAGTAAAGATATGCAAATAATTTAAATGATTTCTTTCCCTTAGATGTCTTGCTCCCCCTGAATCTAGCATGGGATACTGGGAGAAGATAGGGAACAGAAAATCAGGGTTGAAAGATATAAAGAACAGAGCAAATGCAACTAAGCACATATGAACATGTCTTTCCCCTAAAGAAGACATGTGGCATCTCTCCTCTTGAACACCAAGCATCTGGGTGTCACGCCCAATATGCGACCCTATCCAAAAGGAACTCGACGGTCCCACCAAGGATAGACCCGCATATTGAAACGCTTTTGCAAGGTGGATATCATTACATCAACATTACATTATAGATGGGGATACATACATAAGGCATACAATGCCACACGAATACAACATCATCATACAAAGAGATCAACATCCGCCTACGGATGAAACATAAACAGAAACTCAAACAATATCCACTCGCTAGCCAGTGCCGACCGGAACCTATCCTCGATCGAAGAAGCGTAAGACGAACTCCAAAACAAGCAAACATCGCTCTCGTGTCATGGTCATTGCAACCTGTACACAAGAATCGGTGTTGTAGTAATCTGTGAGCCACGAGGACTCAGCAATCCCATTACCATGGGTATCAAGACTAGCAAAGCTTCGGGAAAGGAAGGGGTAAGGTGGTGAGGTTGCAGCAGCGACTAAGCATATATGGTGGCTAACCAACGCAAATAAGAGCGAGAAGAGAGCAAGCGGAACGGTCGTGAAGCTAGCAATGATCAAGAAGTGATCCTGAACTCCTTCTTACGTCACACATAACCCAGAAACCGTGTTCTCCTCTCGATCAACCCCGAAAAGAGACACTCACGGTTACGCACATGGTTGGTGTATTTTAGAAGAGTTTACTTCGAGTTTACTACAACCGGATATTAACAAATCCCATCTACCACATAACCGCGGGCACGGCTTTCGAAAGTTCAAACCCTGCAGGGGTGTCCCAACTTAGCACATGATAAGCTCTCACGATCAACGAAGGATATTCCTTCTCCCCGGGAAGACCCGATCAGTCTCGGAATCCCGGCTACAAGACATTTCGACAATGGTAAAACAAGACCAGCAAGACCGCCCGATGTGTCGACAATCCCTATAGGAGTCACACGTACCTCGTTCTCAGGACACACTGGATAAGCTAAGCGTACAGGTACCGACGTAACCCAAGTTGCCAAGGGATGGTCCCGCACGGTGCTCTAGTTTGGACCAACGCTTAGACAAGCACTGGCCCGGGGGGGTAAATAAAGATGACCCTCGGGAGCGCGACTCCCAAGGGAAAAAAAGGCTAGGTGAGGCAAATGGTAAAACCAAGGTTGGGCCTTGCTGGAGGAGTCTTATTCAAAGCGAACTGTCAAGGGGGTCCCATAAAATCACCCAACCGCGTTAGGGACGCAAAATCTGGGAACATAATACCGATATGACGGAAACTAGGGCGGCAAGAGTGGAACAAAACACCAGGCATAAGGCCGAGCCTTCCACCCTTTACCAAGTATATAGATGCATTAATAATATAAGAGATATTGTGATATCCCAACAATTAACAAAATCCAACATGGAGCAATCTTCAACTTCACCTGCAACTAGCAATGCTATAAGAGGGGCTGAGCAAAAGCGGTAACATAGCCAAGCAACGGTTTGCTAGGAAGGGTATCAAAGGTTAGAGGTTCATGGCAATTTGGGATGGCTGGATAAAGACGTGATAGGTAGCGCATCATAGCGATAGAACGAAGCAACTAGCATAGCAATGATAGTAGTGAGATCCAGGATAGCGGTCATCTTGCCTGAAATCCTGCAAGGAAGAAGAACGAGTCCATGAAGAAGATGAAGCCACGAAGACGAACGAAGCGTAGATGAACGAATCCTCACGATCGCAACGAAACGGGAACTATCGAGAAGAAGCCCACAACAAAGTAAACACACCAGACATAAACGAGACATGATGCACAACCAATCATGATGCATCACAAAGCTACATGAAGCTACTCATGGCAAGAGATGATGCATACAAGAGCAACAAATCAAAGCAAGTTTAAATGAGGCCGGAAACAACATAGAACAATTCCGGTAAGTCCTCATATGCAAATTTCAAAATTGGTCCAGATCTGAATAAACCTTATGTTCAAGTTGTTAAACAGCAAGTTAAGATGCACAAACATGATCTACACGAAATTCTAGTCAAGTTACATATAAAGTTCATTAGATTCGGAGCTACGGCCTAGAAGATATGAGCAAACAAGTTAAACATGGCATTGATGCAAAATGCATCCAAACATCAAGCAAACACTCTCAGAACAAGGATGAAACATGATAATATGAAACTACATGCAAAATAAAGCAAGTTTCATATAGGGCACACTCAAAACGGAGCAACGGTTCAACATACACATACTATACAAGTTATAGCAACAATCTGTCCAAAACAGCAACTAGGCATCTTGCAAGCACCAAACCAACATGCTACAGCATCTCGACATAATAACAAAAAGCATGGGCAAGATGTACAGGTAAAGCATAACAAAACATGAACACTTAGCTATCTCCAGAAATCACAAGAACATGCTCAAACACACATGGCAAGATGGCATACAATAACAGTTCAGACTTTGCAGAAAATAACATCAGGTTGCAATGTTCAGAGCTATCAAACAACATTTTACGTGAACTTATCATGGCAAACAAAGGGATGGCATGAATCTACAAATTGCATAGAACAAAAGTCCCTTACTAACCATGAGCAAAAAGGAACATAAGATATGATGGCACCCATGTAAACATGGCAAGTTATATGACAGATTCATACATGGCAGGAACAACAATAAGTAGGCATGTTGGTGAACTTGAACCACTCACTACAGAGCAACACATGGCATGGCAAGGCAATCAACAGGAAGAAGACATGATTATGAAGCTAATAATGGCAAGAGAAAGTTCATAGGGTACATGGATCACTAGCAAAACACATGGCAAAACTGAACTTAATGTTAACAGGCTGACAGCAACATTGTTTAGCAAATTTGGAGCAAGATTACAACAACCTCCAGCAAGCCATAAATGCAACCAGGGGCATGGATGAATAGAGCATGACACGTAGAACGAAACATCCTTAGTGAACATCTCAAGATTATGCATAGAATGACTTGTAGCTGCAGGTTTACATAGCAACACGAAATAACAGATTCAGCCTAGCAAAACAGCAACAGCAAGTACCCTACTTAACAATCTCGATGCACTCACTACACAACTCACAAAAATACATGGATTGCACCCCTATAAATATGGCATAATATAGATCAAAACACATGTAGACATAAACCTCATAGGATGCACACATCAAACATGGCAAAATTGACAAATGAGCATGTTATAACAGTTCCAGCAGAAAGATGGACTCAAATGAACATGATGCCATGGAATGAAATGGATTACTCGTTGAGACGAACAATTTTACATATTACACGCACGAAACGAAGCAGTATGCAGCAAGTTATGATGCGATGAACATGGCATGATAATGTAAAAATAACAGGGACTTAGGGAAAAAAAACGGGGTCAACCTTCGATCTGCACGGTTTTCGAGGTTCGTCGGAGCTCGTCGCCGGAGACGAGGAGGAAGATGCCGGGGAGGCGCGGGGAGGCGGCCCCGGCCCGGATCTGACCGGATCCGGCCGACGGCACGCTGGGACGGCGGCGGAGGGAGCTGCGGCGGCAGGGCGCGGGGCGGATCCGCCGGGCGGCGCTGGCCGGGGTGGCCGGGCGGAGCGACGCTGGCGGCACGGGCGGCGCTGGGAGATCCGCAGCCACAGGGCGGGCGAAAGCACGGCGAGGCGCCGGAGACGGAGGCGGCGGGCACGCTGGCAAGCGGACGCTGGGCGCGGAGCTGGCGGCGCGGGCCGGCCACGCCGGGCGGCTGGCCTCGGCTCCATGGCCGACGGCGGGCGCACAGGAGAGAGAGGAAGGGCGCTGGTGAGGTGGCGGCGCGGGATTGGGTGCGGGCGGCGGCGCTGCTGACGTGTCGGCATGCCATTGGCCGGCGCGACGTGGAAGGGAGCGGCGGACATGTCCGGCGTAGCGCGGAGATGCGTCCGGCGGCGGAGAGGGGAAATTGCTAGGGTTTGGAATGCGGGATTTCGGGGAGGAAGACATATTTATAGATAGAGGGAGCTAGGAGAGTCCAAATGGAGCACGGTTTTCGCCCACACGATCGTGATCGAACGACCGGGAGCAAGGAGGGGGTTTGGATGGGTTATGGGCCAGTTTGAAGGGGTGTTGGGCTGCAACACAAAGAGGGCTTTCACGGTTACCCGGTTAACCGTTGGAGTATCAAACGACCTCCAAATGGCACGAAACTTGACAGGCGGTCTACCGGTGGTATACCAAGGCCGCTTGGCAAACCTCGGTCCGTTCCGACAAGGTTTAATACCCGCACACGAGAAGAGGTAAAAGGGGGCGCCGGAGGACATAGGAGTGCCGGATTGCAAAACGGACAACGGGGAAAATGCTCAGATGCATGAGACGAACACGTATGCAAAATTAGATGCACATGATGACATGGTAAAATGCAACACGCAAGCAAATGACATGGCAAAGATGGCGAAAAACTGGCAGACACCTGGCGCATCGAATCCGAGGCGTTACACTGGGATCCTTGAGTATTCTCTCCCCCTGGGGATTTCTCTCTCTCTCCCTTTGGAAGTGAAGCTTTGATGTGATCTCTCTCTCCCCCTTTGACATCAATTTCCAAGAAGGGTCTTCTGGAATTTGTTGTGAATAGGTTTGGTCCTTGAGTCACAACACAAAGCGTTGAATTAAAATGTGATGCTTGTAGAGGACAAGATTCATTGAGTGGAGCTGGATTAGAAGAAACACAGAATAAGTGGCGAGTTGTTTTCCCTGTTGTGAAATCGGTGGCACCGAGTGGTATGCTTCGGTTGGACCGAAAACAAAAAATCGGTGAAACCGAGTTCATCGCAGAGAAAAACAGTTGTCACCTCAGCTCACTAGACTAGTAAGATCTCACAAAGATTTGCAAGGAATTTACTGAATGATATGCAATGAATTGGATGCAGGAAATGCAGAGCAAACAGATAGGAAAAGAAAGAAATCTAGATGAAGTTTTTTTAAAGGGAAAACAAATATGCATGAGACAAATGCAAAAACACAGAAAAGAACACGAGAGAACTTCATCTAGAGATGGTCGGCGACAAAGTCACCTATGTTAGAGTATATTGACTTAGGAGTCCAGTGAGATCACTTGATCATAGGTCATACTCATCGCTTAGGCTCAAAATGGGGTTACCATTTTCGTTTAAGCGTCTTGATGTATTCACATCTTGTCGAGTTGCTTTAGCTCATGACTTAGGGTAAAGCTTCTAAGATGGAATAACATACCTTGGTTGGTGGTGTTGACCATGTAGTTGAACTTGTGTGGGTTGCTCAAGGTTGATGTAGCCCATCAAGAGTTGGGAGCACCACTTGGAATTTGAGTCCATCTACCTACATGGGTTAGTTATTGCAAGGAGGAGCACTTGTGTATCCAAAAATGTCAATCATGAAGCTCAACATAGAGTTTCTTAAAGGATATGTTTGAATGATTCCGTGCTTCCTTGTCTTCAACCACCATAGTGTAGAGACTTGGTGATGTAGAGACTGCTCAAGATGTGAGTAGATTACAATCTCATGGAATTTGATTCAACCAAGTACCTACATGGGTTAGATAACATGCAAGATGCAAATGTATCCAAGACATAAGATTTTCATCGTAAGAGAGATATCATGGATTAGTCATAAGCTCATGTCTTGCATGTATCCAATGGAGTTTCTACTCCAAGTTAGAAGCATCAATGATGTTCAATTCTCCTCTCAACCTGCAAAACACTTTTTCATCAAGAGGTTTAGTGAATATATCCGCTAATTGCTTTTCGGTGCGAACATGATTAAGATTAATGTCACCCTTAGCAACATGATCTCGAATGAAATGATGACGAACTTCTATATGCTTAGTTCGAGAATGTTGTATGGGATTATGACCAATTTTGATAGCACTTTCATTGTCACAAAGCAATGGAACATCTTTCACATATATCCAATAATCTTTAAGAGTTTGGGTCATCCAAAGTAACTGAGCACAACATGAACCAGCGGCAATGTACTCCGCTTCGGCGGTAGATAAGGATACCGAGTTTTGTTTGTTGGAGGACCAAGACACAAGAGATCTACCAAGAAATTGACAAGTACCCGAAGTGGACTTTCTATCAACCTTTTCTCCGGCATAGTACGAGTCGGAGTAGCCGACAAGATCGAAAGAGGCCCTCTTAGGATACCAAATGCCAAAATTTGGTGTATGAATTAAGTATCTCACTATCCTTTTTACGGCCTTAAGATGACATTCTTTAGGAGCAGCTTTGATATCTTGCACACATGCATACACTTAGCATAATATCGGGACGTGAAGCACATAGGTATAACAATGAACCAATCATAGAGCGATAAACCTTTTGGTCAACTAGTTTACCATCTTTGGTCAAATCAAGATGTCCACTAGTAGGCATGGGTGTATACATACCTTTGCACTCTTGCATATTGAACTTCTTGAATAAGTCCTAAGTGTACTTTGTTTGAGAAACAAATGTACCTTCCTTAGTTTGCTTGATTTGTAACCCAAGAAATAATTTGAGTTCACTCATCATTGACATCTCAAACTTCTCCAACTTTAGCTTTCCAAACTTCTCACTAAAATGAGGGTTAGTTGATCCAAATATGATATCATCAACATAAATTTGGCATACAAAGAATTCTCCATTAACCCTTTTAGTAAAAAGTGTGGAATCAATTTTCCCAATTTCAAAGCCTTTTTCAAGAAGAAACTTAGTCAAGCATTTATACCAAGCTCTAGGAACTTGTTTAAGACCATAAAGGGCTTTGTGAAGTTTGTAAACATGATTTGGTTTCTTAGAATTGACAAAGCCGGGAGGTTGTTTAACATAAACTTCCTCCTCTATTTCTCCATTTAAAAAAGCACTTTTAATATCCATTTGGTACAAGGTGATATCATGCTGATTAGCATAGGCAAGTAAGATCCGAATGGACTCAAGTCTAGCAACAGGAGCATAAGTCTCACCATAGTCCATACCTTCGACTTGTGTGTAGCCTTGGGCGCATTTAGACGTGCTTTGTTGCAAACTACTTGTCCATCTTCATCTTGCTTGTTGCTAAACACCCATTTGGTACCGATGATGTTGTGGTTGTTGTCGGGCTTCTCAACCAATGTCCAAACTTGGTTTCTCTCAAAGTTGTGTAGCTCTTCATGCATAGCATTTATCCAATCCGGATCTTCCAATGCTTCTTCGACCTTCATAGGTTCAATGCTAGAGATGAAAGAATAGTTTTCACAAATGTTAGCTAAACGAGTTTTAGAGCGAGTGATTCTCCCGGTTTGAATATCATTGTAGATTTGCTCTACGGGATGGTCTTTAGCAATTCTTGCTCGAACTCGTGAAAGCTTTTGCTTGGTTCTCGATTGAACTTCTTCATCATCTTGTTCTTCTTCTTGGCCTTCTTCATTGTTGGCGTTGTCGTTCTCTTGTCGTGGTGGAGAAGGAGGTTGTTGACGTTCGTGATGTTCTTCCTCATTTTCTTCATCTTGGTGTGTTCCACTTGTGGATGCTTCCGTATCAACTCTTGGTTCACCTTGTCGTGAAGTAGAAGCTTCCACTTGGACAGACGAGGTACTCTCCTTCACCTCCGTTGGACGGACCTTGCCAATAGACAAGTCTTGGATTGCCTCCGAAGGATCTTTGTCTCATACATCAATTGGCAATTGATCTACTTATGTAGCCGTTAGATTCATCAAACTTCACATCTACCGTCTCTTCAACCTTTCGGGTGAAATTGTTGTAGACACGGTAAGTGTGAGAGTTTGAGCCATAACTAGTAGGAAACCTTCATGAGACTTAGGAGCAAATTTTGAACGACGATGCTTATCAAGAATGTAGCACTTTGAGCTGAATACTCGAAAGTATCCAACTTGGGGTTCGTTACCGGTGAGCAGCTCGTATGCTGTCTTGCCGAGTAGCTTGTGAAGATACAAGCGATTTGTTGCATGACAAGCTGTGTCAACCGCTTCTGCCCAGAAGTGCTTTGGCGTCTTGTACTCATCAAGCATCGTTCTCGCCATTTCGATGAGCGTCGGGTCTTACTCTCAACAACTCCATTTTGTTGAGGTGTGTACGAGTCGAGAACTCGTGTGAAATCCCTTCTTCGTCAAGAAAGGTGTCCACATTTGCGTTCTTGAACTCCGTTCCGTTGTCGCTGCGAACCTTCTTGATCTTCACTTCAAACCGATTTTGGGCCTTCCTAGCGAAGTTTTTGTAGATCTTTTGGACCTGCGATTTATCATCGAGAAAGAACACCCACGTAAATCTTGAAAAATCATCAACTATAACTAGACCAAAAGAATTTCCACCGAGACTTTTGTAAGCGTTGGGACCAAAGACATCCATATGAAGTAGCTCGAGTGGCCTCCTTGTGGTCATGATGTTCTTCACGGGATGCCTTCCTCCAACCTGTTTACCTGCCTGACAAGCCCTGCAAAGTCTATCCTTATCAAATATGACATTGTTAACTCCAAGGATATGATTTCCTTTAATAAGCTTGTCAAGGTTTCTCATGCCAACATGACCTAGTCGTCTATGCCATAACCAACCTTTTGAGGATTTAGCAATGAAGCAAGTTTTAGGTTGTGCCTTTTAGAGAAATCAACAATGTAAAGATCACCTCTACGATACCGGTAAAGACCATTTTATGATTGTCTCGACGAAACACTTGGCAATCTACTTCAGTAAATAGGACATTGAAACCGAAATCAGCAAGTCTAGATACTGAAAGTAAGTTGTATCCAAGAGATTCAACGAGCATAACATTTTGAATGGAGCTATCATGTGAGATGGCCACCTTACAGAGGCCAACCACCTTACCCTTTGAGTTGTCACCGAAAGTGACATACTTTCGAGGACTATCATTTTCAGCAAGCTCACGAAACATGTCTTTATCTCCGGTCATGTGATCGGTACATCCACTGTCAAGAACCCATTCCTTTCCTCCTGACACATATCCCCGAAGATTTGCCATAAGACCAAAATGTCTCATTGTATCGTCAAAATCGAAGTCACTATCATCATCCTCATCATAGTATCCATGTTCAACATCGTCATGTGGTGGATCAAGTCCTAGAGAGGGTAATTTGTTAGAGTGAGTTTGACAATGATCTTGCTTATGAATTCTTATAGCTTCGGAAATAATATCACCAACAATTCCAACATCTCCTTTGGCACGCTTAAGGTCTGTAACTTCAAATAGATGATCACCAAACATAGGATCACTAGTATTTATCTTACTCAAGGCAATAGACTTATGGAGAATCTCATCTAGATTTTTCAAGGAATAATTTGGAAAGCGTTACTCAAGAAATTTCCATATAGTGTAGGCACACTCAAGAGTAGGCAAGTTTCTAATTAAGTTTCTAGGCAAGCCTCTAGTGATAAGATTAACAGTTCTAAGGTTCCTAATCATGTCAATAGATTCATCAAGGGTAGGATGCATAGGATCAACGTGAGGTGCACAAGGGCTAGCAATGTACTTGTTCAAGTGATATTGATTGAAAATTACAAGCATCTCATTTTTCCACTCGTGAAAATACTCTCCATCAAGAATAGGCACTCTATGTCTAAGACTCCCCAAAGTAGACTCATCCATCTTCCTCCAATGGTAATTAAACCAAGGCAATGGAGACCAATGCTCTGATACCACTTGTAGGATCTTGAGAAGAGGTGTCTAGAGGGGGGGTGATTAGACACTAAGTACCAAAGTTGTCGTTTTTAACTTCTTTAGGTTTAAGTGGAGTTTAGGCAAAAAATTAACATTCACAATACATAACAAGCAAGCATGCAAGAGTATATGAGCAGCGGAAAGTAAAGCATGCAACTTGCAAGAATGTAAAGGGAAGAGTTTGGAGAATTCAAACGCAATTGGAGACACGGATGTTTTTGTCGTGGTTCCGATAGGTGGTGCTATCGTACATCCACGTTGTTGGAGACTTCAACACACGAAGGGTAACGGTTTCGCGAGTCCACGGAGGGCTCCACCCACGAAGGGTCCACGAAGAAGCAACCTTGTCTATCCCACCATGGTCGTCGCCCACGAAGGACTTGCCTCACTAGCGGTAGATCTTCAATGAAGTAGGCGATCTCCTTGCCCTTACAAACTCCTTGGTTCAACTCCACAATCTTGTCGGAGGCTCCCAAGTGACACCTAGCCAATCTAGGAGACACCACTCTCCAAGAAGTAACAAATGGTGTGTTGATGATGAACTCCTTGCTCTTGTGCTTCAAATGATAGTCTCCCCAACACTCAAATCTCTCTCACAGGATTTCGATTTGGTGGAAAGAAGATTTGATTGGAAAGCAACTTGGGAAAGGCTAGAGATCAAGATTCATATGGTAGGAATGGAATATCTTGGTCTCAACACATGAGTAGGTGGTTCTCTCTCGTAATCGGTAAGTTGGAAGTGTAGGTTTGTTCTGATGGCTCTGTCCACGAATGAAGAGGAGGTGGAGGGGCATATATAGCCTCCACAAAAAATCTAACCGTTACACACAATTTACCAAACTCGGTGGGACCGAATTAACAAACTCAGTCAGACCGATCCAAAGAAACCTAGTGATCATTAGGGTTTTCGTGGGACCGATATGCAACTCGGTAGGACCGATATGGTTAGGGTTAGGGCATAACGTAATCTCGGTGAGACTGATTACACAAACTCGGTGAGAGCGATTTTGGTAATTAGCTAACCAGAGAGTTGGTCAGGCAAACTCGGTGGGACCGATTACTCAAACTCGGTGAGACCGATTTTGGTAATAAGTTAACCAGAGAGTTTGCATTGTAATCTCGGTAGTACCGATTGTACAAAATCGGTGAGACCGATTTTGGTAATGGACATACACAGAGAGATTACAATCCCATCTCAGTGAGACCGAGAACCCTATCGGTGATACCGATTTGCCTAGGGTTTGTGGCAGTGGCTATGACATTTGAACTCGGTGGCGCCGGATAGAAAGAATCGGTAGGACCGATTTTGACTTTAGGTTTAGGTCATATGTGGATGTGAGAAAGTAGTGGAGGGTTTTGGAGCATATCACTAAGCACATGAAGCAAGAGGCTCATTAAGCAACACCTCATCCCTCCTTGATAGTATTGGCTTTTCCTATAGACTCAATGTGATCTTGGATCACTAAAATATAAAATGAAGAGTCTTTAACTTGAAGCTTGAGCCAATCCTTTGTCCTTAGCATCTTGAAGGGGTTCCCACATCCTTTAGTCCCTGCCACTCCATTGTTGAACTTATCTAAAACATACTAGATAAATGTGTTAGTCCAACAAGAGATATGTTGACATTAATTACCAAAACCACCTTGGGAGCACTTGTGCTTTCAGTTGCGACCCAGCCGGTTGGCTGCCAATGAATAGGACGACGTCGTTGTATGCGTTCGAGACCCCTCCCATATGTATGTACGTAGCCGTATTTACTTTCTTGAAGCGTGGATGTACGTACGTGTACACAATACTGACGGGACTCCATGACATGCTACGTTCGTGCCTCTACTACGACACATGTCGCTCCTTAATCGGCCATAGTTCATCGCTGCAGAGAGACCGATCGACCAGTATGTACATACACGTTTGCGACCAGACAAACAACACTACGTACGCTTCGACCGGGTCTGTCCCAGCTGCCAGGGCGGATAAGGACGCACTTCCTTGCGTGCAAAGATATATCTGGTGGGTCCTAACTACCACGCGGAAGAATCATTTTTTTTGCCCGTAGTATGGACGCACTTCCTTGTGTGCAAAGATGCAGCTGGTGGGTCTCAGCTGTCAGGGGGAAATGCTTTTTCACAAAATACAGTGGTCCTTCCTATGGGTCCTTGCTGTCAGGTGGAGGAATCATTATTTTGCGCGTAATAAGGAGGCACTTCCTTTCTGTGGTCGTGGACCCAGCTGTCAGCCTCTCCACATACAGTCCTCTTCCAATGGAAGTCGTTCCTTGACCATGTTGACCACGCCGCGTCGAGGGCACCAAGGCGGGGACGACGGCGAGGCCTAGGAAGGGAATGACCAGGAGCCGGAGAAGACTCAGCAGTTGTTTCCCATGCGGAGGGGAGTACGAGGGTTTAATGCTTCGGCTGCAGTGTGAGGATGCCGTCGCCGGAGAATAATAGGAGGTCTGGGTGAGTAGAGGGATGGCTAGGTGCTACCTCTTGAGCTTGTGTTGGTTTTTCCCTTTAAGAGGAAAGGGTGATGCAGCAAAGTAGAGTAAGTATTTCCCTTAGTTTGAGAACCAAGGTATCAATCCAGTAGGAGACAACGCACAAGTCACCGAATACCTAAACAAACAATCAACAACTTGCACGCAACATGACAAAGGGGTTGTCAATCCCTTCACGGTTATTTGCAAAAGTGAGATCTGATAGAGATAGATAAATGGGAAAGTAATTTTTTTTGGTATTCTTGGTTTATGGAACGGAAAGTAAACTATTGCAAAGGAAGTAAATCGGAAACTAAAATTGTAGATCCAAAAGTTATATGATGGAAAATAGACCCGGGGGCCATAGGTTTCACTAGAGGCTTCTCTCAAGATAGAAAATATTATGGTGGGTGAACAAATTACTGTCGAGCAATTGATAGAAAAGCACAAAGTTATGACGATATCTAAGGCAATGATCATGAATATAGGCATCACGTCTATATCAAGTAGACCGACTCCTGCCTGCATCTACTACTATTACTCCACATATCGACCGACTCCTGCCTACATCTAGAGTATTAAGTTCATGAAGAACAGAGTAACCCTTTAAGTAAGATGACATGATGTAGAGGAATAAACTCAAGCAATATGATGTAAACCCCATCTTGGCTTTGTTGACTTGCACTCCCTGATGTAAACCTTGTGGCTGCCTCGTGGCTTCCCTGACTTGCGCTCCAAGTCCTCTGGATGTCTTCCGGTCCAAGTAAAATCACCGCGAAAGTTTCATTCCGTTTGGACTTTGTTTGATATTCCTTTTCTGTGAAACTCCAAAACAAGGAAAAACAGAAACTGGCACTGGCCTCTAGGTTAACAGGTTAGTCCCAAAAATAATATAAAATAGCATATTAATGCATATAAAACATCCAAAACAGATAATATAATAGCATGGAACAATAAAAAAATTATAGATACGTTGGAGACGTATCACTAGGCCAGTGATGGGAGTACGGTGAGTGAGGCTCTGGCGGCAAAGACCGGCCATGGGAGGAGGGAGCAGCAGTCCTGGCTACTGGTTTGAGAGGCTGGAGCAGGAAGAGCAGAGATTGAGAAGCACGACGGCAGTTGGATGGACATCCAACAGTCACTGCTCTCGTGTGTCGACTAAGTTTACACAGCCTTGGATGCATGTTAACCTTTTTTAAGGAAAGCGTACGTGTCAACCTATAGTAGGCGCACAAGTCAACCTCAAATCTGTGGAAAACAGCATACAACCCATCTTACGTTATTTCTAATAATTTACAGCCCATTTTCTAATTCTTAAGGATTTTTTGGAGCCCATATTCTTTTTGTTAGCATTACAACACATACAGTGGCCACGGTTAAAAAATTATACGAAACTTTGCATATTTCGGTGTGGTCCGACCTGTTTTTAATCCCGAAATTTTGAGTCACGTTCAAACTATTTTGAAAAATAAATTTATATCAATATAAAATCCTAATAATTTTCCATGCATAAAAATCAATGGAATTTAAAATCCTAAAATGAAAAAAAGGAAATTTGAAACTAATTTCCGGTTTGATGTGTTTTAAAAATGTACAACCCATTTCTCATTACTGATAGCCCATTTTCTGGGCAAGCCGAATGAAACTCTCCTCGTCTTGAAAGATTTGCAGCCCAACAGGGCTGACAAAGTAAGTAAGCCTCGGTTGGGTATTCTGCAAAAGAACAAAAAAAAACTGGGCTAGTCATTTTCAAAAAGGAAAAAAAAACTACTGGGTTGGTCTTGTGGTAAACATAAACTAAAAGGCTGGCTAGAAAGGCCAGAGTGCCCCTGGTGGATCACGGGTTCCGGCAAAACCCTTAAGGTTCGAACACTGGGTTGCGCTCGAAGATTTCCTCCCTACCAATCTACGCACTAGCTCTCTAAGATCTCACGGACGAACTCGCAACACAAAGACACAAGATTTATACTGGTTCAGGCCACCGTCTTGCTGTAATACACTACTCCAGTGTGGTGGTGGTGGATTGCCTCTTGGGCTGATGAAGAACAGTACAAGTGGAAGAACAGCCTCCTGAGGTTGAGGTGTTCTTGTGCTTGGTGTGTGGCTAAGGGTAGGCTCTAGATCAGGTTCGCTTGCCTCTACTGTGGTGGCTAGTTCTACTTATATAGGCCCTGGTCCTCTCCACAAATATTGAGCGAAAGGGAGCCAACAACGGCCAGTTTGAAAGGGGACAGCTAGTAGAGCTTATCCTAACAAAAGCGGTCTTCGCCTACAAAAGGCTCTGGTGATGACGCCGCCTTGGGCTCCATGGTGACCTCCGTCTTGTCGTCCTTCGGGTCCTGGTCTCGTTGCACCAATATGGAAACCTTTGCTTGATGCCTCGTTACTCCGCGCATGCGCCTGCCTCCTTAGCACCAAAGAAGAAACAAGGACGCTGCGCGTGCTGGCGCCCGCCTAGCGCCTGCCTGGTGTCGATCGTCATGGCTCACGTCACGAGAGCCTCGCGAGGTTTGCCTTGCCTTGATCTCTCTGCCCCTCGTGAGCCTGCCTGGCGAGGCCACTCCTGAGGAGGTCTTGCATCGTCCGCCTGGCTTGTCCCCTCACGAGGGTCTCGAATGGCTTTTTGACGAAGATGGGTCGTACTGGCCTGCTAGCCTAGCCACGCTGGTGGGCATGGGCGAGGCAAGTCTGGGGACCCCGTTCGTAACGCCGACAAGAGCCCCGGGCCCAAGGTGCGCCTGGGCTTGGCTTCGAGGCGAAGCCAAAGGTCAAGTGCGGAGCATCGTGGGCCCCAAAAGCCTGCGGCCTCGGTTGACGCGTGGCGGTTGATTGGACGTGGGTGTCTCCGCTTCCCCAAGCTGCCTTGGAATCCGCCTGGCTATGCTGCCCCCGCAACCTACACAGTTATTCTCCCATCGCCCACACCTTGCTTCTAGTCCCTCTGCTTCCTCGAGACTCTGATCCTCCTCTCCCATCTAACCTGCGCTCCGCCTGCTTCATCGCCATGGTGCCGAAAGAAGCAGACAAGGGGAAGAAGCCTCTGTCTTTGCCAAGCGCGCCTCCAGCCGCCGAGCTTGCAGTCGGCCGATCCTTGGTGCTCAACGACGAGGCCACGGACAAGGTGTGTCCCATGCTCGCCACCAGCTTCAACGAGTGGGGGAAGACGCTGGCTTGGCCCGCGTCTCGCGCTCGCATTGCTCGGGCGGCCACCGAGGTCCCAATCTTCATCGATGCCCTTTGGGGCAGGCCTGATTCCCCCTTTCTCCGCCTTATTCAGCGCGGTGCTTGAACATTACCAAATCCATATGATGCATCTCGACCCCCAATCCGTGACTCTCCTCGCCATCTTTGCCTTTGTGTGTGAAGCCATGGGGGGCATCGCTCCTTCTGTGGCCCTTGTCCGACATTTCTTCCCGTTGCACCTAGCTGATCCCCGGCAAAGCTCGAGGTGCGTGAGCTTCCAGGCCGTGGCCGTGACAGCGGGCGCGGGGATTGACTTTGAGCTTCCTCCATCCACGCGCGAGTTTCGGACATGGTGGGTGTTTGTCGACGCCGGTGTGCTCAACCCTCTGCTCCACTACCCGTCAGCGCCCGCTGTTCCCAACTCCGGTTGGGGTCACAAGAGGCTCGCGAGCCCCCGTCTTGTCCCTGTCTGGCTCAGGCTGAGGAGGATGAAGGACCGCGGCGTGACCGCGCCGATGGTGGTGAAGGAGTTTATCAAGCGGGGGGTCGCCCCGCTTCAGCGCCATTCTTGCCCAATGTGGACCTTGCTCAGCAGTCAGGACCATATGAGGTTTCAGGAGTCAGGGCTCCCCCTTGGGACACGACAAACGGTGCTCGAGGTCCTGATAGTTGTCCCTTCACCGGACGACTTGCGTGGGAAGAACTGTCTGCTGAACCGCTGCAAGAACAAGGCTGAATTTGTAGGGAGCATGCCCCCCTTTGACGAGTGGGGGCTGCGTTCGGACGGCCTGGTGGGGTCCCGCGAGAACCCTGTCAATGTGGCTCCCCTCTTTGTTGCGGGCGTCGAGCTCGTCCCAGATGTGGATGCAGGGGGTCCAGCGCCACCGAGGTCGGCAAAGACGAGCCGATGCGCAGACGACGCTTCGGGGCCCCCGGGCACGCCCCTGTGGACCTGTGATTCTCCCTCCAAGATGTCGGTTGTTGAGACGGTGCAACATGCTGCTCCCGAGGCCGGAGCTCCGGAGGCCTCGGGAGGTCACGATGAGATGGCGCCCGACTGCTCTCTGCAGCCCGGCACCCCCGAAGTTGTCCACTCAAGCACTTCTCCATCTGCACCTCGTGTTGGTTGCCACGTCCAGCGCTTCGGTCAGCTTTGCATGGACTTCAAGGAGTCCGCAAGCGGAAAGGGTCTCTGAGCGGCAGTGGTATCTTTAGGCCGTTGAAGTGATGAAAGTACATTGCCGTCGATGGGTAAGTACCGCACCGTATGACTCCTTGATTGTTGTATTCCTCCCTGACGTTGGCTCTTCAGGATCCCTTCTGTCAAGGCCGCTGTATCTCCTGAGGAGTAGCTTCCTCCTTGAAAGTGCAACTATCCTTGGGTGGTTTTGGTAATTCCTAACAACATATAGCTCATTGAGCTAACATTATTCCAAGATGAATATTTCAGGAAAATCTCAATCAATGGCATGGCATGGATGAGGAAAGTGGACCCCTCAAAATACCAAGGATAAAAGGATTGGCTCAAGCTCAAAAGCTCAAGACTCTACATTTTATATTTTAGTGATCCAAGATCACATTGAGTCTATAGGAAAAGCCAACACTATCAAGGAGGGATGAGGTGTTTCTTAATGATTTTCTTGCTCCATAGTGCTTAGTGATATGCTCCAAAGCCCTCAACTACTTTCTCACATCCACATATGACCTAAACCCAAAGTCAAACTCGGCCCCACCGATTCTTTCTATCCGGCGCCACCGAGTTCAGATGTCATAGCCACTACCACAAACCCTAGGCAAATCGTTCTCACCGATAGGGATCTCGGTCTCACGGAGATGGGATTGTAATCTCTCTGTTTCCCTTCGTAACGTTTCGGTCCCACCGAGATGAGCGATCGGTCCCACCGAGATTGCAATGTAAACACTCTGTTTCCCTTTCGTAACATTTCAGTCCCACTGAAATGAGCGAACCGGTCCCACCGAGTTTACCTGACCAACTCTCTAGTTAGCTTATTACCAAAGTCGGTCACACCGAGTTTGTGTAGTCGGTCTCACCGAGATTACGTTATGCCCTAACCCTAACCATATCGGTCCTACCGAGTTGCATGTCGGTACCGCCGAAAATCCTAACGGTCACTAGATTTGCTGAATCGGTCCGACCGACTTTCTCAATTCGGTCCCATCGAGATTGGTAAATTGTGTGTAACGGTTAGTTTTTGTGTGGAGGCTATATATACCCCTCCACCCACTCTTCATTCGTGGAGAGAGCCATCAGAACGAACCTACACTTCCAATACACATTTTCTGAGAGAGAACCACCTACCCTTGTGTTGAGTCCAAGATATTCCATTCCTACCATATAAATCTTGATCTCCAGCCTTCCCCAAGTTGCTTTCCATCAATTGTTCTATCCACCAAATCCAAATCCTGTGAGAGAGAGTTGAGTGTTGGGGAGACTATCATTTGAAGCACAAGAGCAAGGAGTTCATCATCAAGACACCATTTGTTATTTCTTGGAGAGTGGTGTCTCCTAGATTGGCTTGGTGTCACTTGGGAGCCTCCGACAAGATTGTGGAGTTGAACCAAGGAGTTTGTAAGGGCAAGGAGATCGCCTACTTCGTGAAGATCTACCGCTAGTGAGGCAAGTCCTTCGTGGGCGACGGCCATGGTGGGATAGACAAGGTTGCTTCTTCATGGACCCTTCCTGGGTGGGGCCCTCCGTGGACTCGAGCAACCGTTACCCTTCGTGGGTTGAAGTCTCCACCAACGTGGATGTACGATAGCACCACCTATCGGAACCACGACAAAAACATCTGTGTCTCCAATTGCGTTTGAATTCTCCAAACCCTTCCGTTTACATTCTTGCAAGTTGCATGCTTTACTTTCCGCTGCTGATATACTCTTTGCATGCTTGCTTGAATTGTGTTCAGATTGCTTGACTTGTGCTAAGATAGCTAAAATCTGCCGAAGACTAAAATTGGGAAAAGGATAAGTCTTTATTTGGTCAAGTAGTCTAATCACCCCCCCCCCCCCCTCTGGACATACTTTCGATCCTACAAGTGGTATCAGAGCTTTGGTCTCCATTTTCTTTGATTTCCATAGCTTTTGGTGGTCATAGCCTTGGTTTCACAACCTATGAGAGTATGGAATCTAGCGAGGGAAATTATCACCGTAGTGGTCCTTACTTTGATGTTACTAATTTTGCTAGTTGGCAGCACAAGTTGAAAATGCATATTCTTGGACATAACCCTGCCGTTTGGGCTATTGTGTGTATTGGCTTGCAAGGTGAATTCTTTGATGGGAGAGAACCGAACCGTGAAGCTAGCGCGGAAGAGTTGAAGATGCTGCAATACAACGCTCAAGATTGTGATATCCTCTTCAATGGACTGTGCCCCGAAGAATTCAACAAAATCAGCCGTCTTGAGAATGCAAAGGAAATTTGGGATACTTTGATTGATATGCGTGAAGGTACCGACTCCGTCAAGGAATCCAAGTTGGACGTGCTTCAAAGTCAACTTGACAAGTTCAAAATGAAGGATGGTGAAGGTGTCGCTGAAATGTACTCTAGGCTTGCTCTTATCACAAATGAGATTGCGGCTTAGGAAGTGAAGAGATGACCGATAAATTCATCATCAAGAAGATCCTAAGAGCTTTGGATGGAAAATATGATACCGTGTGCACATTGATCCAAATGATGCCCAATTACGAAGATCTCAAGCCAACGGAAGTCATTGGAAGAATTGTTGCTCATGAGATGTCACTCAAGGATAAGGAGGAACTTCACAACGAGTCAAGTGGTGCTTACAAAGCCTCATGTGAAGCCCCCACATCATCAAGTGAGAAACAAACCTTCAATGAAGAATTGAGCTTAATGGTGAAGAACTTCAACATGTTCTACAAGAATAGAAGCAAAGAGAGAAGCTCCAAGTCAAGGTCCTACAATGACAAAAGATCTTCTAGTCGAGAGCGCAACTGCTACAATTATGGGAGACCCAGACACTATTCCAATGAGTGTACGGCACCCTACAAAAGAAGAGAAGAATCACCCAAGAGAAGAAGTAGAAGAGAAGAATCACCACCAAGAGAGAGGAGGAGTAGAGATGATCGTTATGAACGAAGACCCTCACGGAGAAGCAAAGATTCGGAAAGGAAGGACAAGTCATCAAGGAGCTACACAAAACGAACACATCAAGCTCATGTTGGTGAATGGGTATCCGGCTCCGACTCCGACAATCACTCCGAGAGAAGTTATCACTCCGACTCCGAATATACTCAAGATGGAGGTGTTGCCGGTCTAGCACTTGTGTCAACCAACTCCTACGACATATTTGATTCACCAAATGAAGGAATTGGAAGATGCTTCATGGCCAAAGGTCCAAAGGTAACACATCCCGAGTATGTTGATTTCAATAGTGATGAAGATGACTTGTTAGGTGATGATGATTTACTTGTTGACAACTCTAGTGATGAATACTACGATGAAATGTCAATTAAGCATGCTAATCAAGATAAAACGAATGACAATGATAAGGAGAAGATTGAGCTTCTAACTAAAGAACTAAACACTCTTAAGTTAGCTCATGAAACTATCTTAGAAGATCATCGAGAACTTTTAAGGACTCATGAGAAGTTACGCTTTGAAAAGCTCAACCTTGAGCAAGAGCATGAGTTGTTAAAGGCAATCAATGGTGATCTATGTAAGAAAAGTTCTTCTTACATTGCCAAGCGTTCTTATCTACTTACATGCCTCAAGTCAATTCTAGTAACAACAACAAGAAGGATTCTTCCTCTAGTAGTAACAATAATCATGCTAAATCCAATGTTGTTGCTTATAGTAGTTCTCTTGATTCCACTAATGATTCTCTTAGCCAAGTTACACTTGAACAAGAAAATAGCTTATTGAAGGGAATTATAGAGAAAGGTGTTTACAAGAGCATTGCCGGGAGTAAGCAATTTGAGGAAATTGTACGCAAGCAAGGAAGGCACGGAAGAACCAAGGTGTTGGTTTTGAACGAAAGTTCAATGCCAATGGAGTTGAGTGGGAAGAAGATCAATACTGCAAGATAAAGTTTGTCCCTCAACAAGAGAAGTATGATCCTACTTCCTTCAAGGGGACACAACCTCAAGATGATCTTCCACCACAAGACCACAAGCAAAAAGGCAAGGATAAGCTTCAAGAGGAGATTGATGCATTTGAAGAAGCTCCAAAGGCCTTGGTCAAATGGGTTCCCAAGACTACGTCAAGCTCTACTTCATCAAGTACGACTACAACTCCAAGGATTCCCATCAATATGATGTGGATTCCGAAGAAGAACAACTAGAGAGTTCTTGAGGGTGACTCCGCCAACATATTTCACTCATATCATTTTGGCAACTACAAGTGCAATCAACTTTCACATCTTGCACTAGTTCAAGGAGTCACAAACCCTCTTGTTGGTAAGACAAGGGACAAGGTAACCTAATGCTTTCATAGACATCATCTTATGTGTGCATCACTCTATGTCTATGGATATCCTTGTTTGTTCCTTGTGGGACTAACCTGTCTAGGTATTGAAAGTGCAACTCACTCCAAAAGGATTGCTCCAAATGATCTCCATCAACATTGAGCATCCACATCTTCAACACCTACATGAAGTCATCATTGACAAAACCCAAGGTTAGTTCATCCCTCTAAGGGGGGATCTCACATCTAGGGGGAGCTTTACTCTAAAAAATTGAGCTAAAGCAACTCTAATGATGTGAACACATCAATGCATTATGTAAAAGTGGTAACCCCACTTGTGCTTAAACGATGAGTATGACCTATGATCAAATGTTCTCATTTGACTCCTAAGTCAATATACTCATATATAGATGACCTAGTCATCGCCAATTGCTTGATAGATGCTAGAATTGGTTGTGCATGCTTTGCCACATACCTCATTTGCCATTTTATTGTGTGAGCATGTTGGTTGCATATTTTACTCATTCGAGGACATCCACTTGTTTCTTTGATTGATTGGTTTCTTTTTCTTTTGCCAAGTGGATGGACAAGAATGCCTAAGAACCTTCTCTAGCTATCTATGCTCTTCTCGTCTCAAAATCTATTCATGCTACATCACAAAATTTGATCAAGTCAGATTCGAACCACTCTGTGTGAGGAGCACTTTCGAGTCCCGATTCGTCATAGTGAAACTTCCAAAACTTCTTTGTGCGTTTCGCCCGACCGATTCTTCCTTTTCGGTCATACCGAGATCACTAAGTCGATCTAGGTTTTCAATCTCGGTGCAACCGATTTGAACTTTCGGTCACACCGAGTTCAGAATCGCTTGCGATTATGCATCTCGGTGCCACCGAGTTGTTCCACTCGGTCACACTGACAGGGTCGGGCTATATATTCCTACGGGCAAAAATTTGGAAACTTTCTCCAAACTCTTTCACCCGCGCGTAGCCCGCTCTGCCTCCAGGGTCTCCGGATCGTCCTCCTCGTCGCCAGCCGCCTCCTGTTGCTGGTCTCCAACGCTGTCAATGGAAATCATCCCCACCGTTGCCGCCGTAGCAAGTTCATCGCCGAACTAGGGTATGTACTCGATCACTGTGCTATCCCCGTCCGATTCCTAGCACATTGTGTTCAACATGAATCTTGCCACGATTGAAACTATTCTATCCAGTCAAAACACTCCATAGACTAGAGATGAATTGAAAATTTAGGGTTAGGTTTCTGCCGAAACCATCTCGGACCCACCGGGTTGTAGAACTCGGTTCCACCGATTCGGCTAAGGCCATTGCACATGTGGTTCTCGGTCTGACCGAGAATTGCAAATCGGTGTGACCAAGTTCAGGACTTTGTGAAACCTTAGCAGTCTTGGTGCTACCGAACTGTGACTCGGTCTGACCGAGTTCACTAGTTTAGGTTCCAAAAGATGCTTCAGTATCACCGAGTTTACCAATCGGTTGATCCGAAATGCTTTCTTTGGAAAACTAAAACTAAGTTTTTGACTCATTCTTTTGCAAAAATCTCTGTATTTTGTGATGCTCATCCACTCTATCTAATCTATATCAATTCACAGGGTCTGCAGTCAGTGTTTGCAATATGTGTGATCAAAGTGATAGCCAGAACAAGTCAGAGGAGCAGATTCAAATGAGTGAGGGCACTAGTCCCTCTAGCAGCTCCGATGAGGGTAGCAGGAGCACTCCAAGCAACTTACTCAAAGCTGCCACCAGGACAAGAAAGAAGAGAACCTCAGAATCTGAGGATGAAGACTATGTGGCTGTTGAGGATGAGGCCATTTCCAAGAAAAAGGTACTCAAAAAGGAGTATGGCACAGCTGCTGCTACCAAGCCTGGTATGAAGACCAAAGTACCTTCACAAAGGATTCCCGTGTCTAAAGCCAGAGCCTCCACTCAAGCATCATTGGAATCTGAACCCAAAGAGGCTGCTGTTGAAGGGAAGAAGAGGAAGGAAAGGGTCAAGAAGACCATGGCCAGAGTTATTGGAAAGCCTTCCATGATGGAGGAGGAGGAAGAAGAAGAGGTTGCTGCACCAGCACCCAAGGCTCAGAAGCTTATGGGTGATGCCATCAGGACAGGGGCTGCATCATCAAAGCCCAAAGAAGCACCCAAAGCTGCCTCCAAACCCAAGACTGTACCTAAGAGGAGTACCAGAAACATTCCAGCTGCTGAGAAGAACAAGGCCCCAATGACTGAAAATGTTGCTGAAGAAGAAGATGATGAGACACATGTCTTGAGAAAATTGACGCCAAAAATTCCAGATCATAATGATGCTCATCCTGTACCTGAGAACATGAAGATCAAGAGAGACTCAGGATTGAGGCTATGGAGAGAGTCAGATCCATATGCCACTAGAAGGAGGACTGCTGTTGACTACAGGTTCCACACAAAGGAACAGCGGGATTTCTATGAGACAGTGTTGTTGGACAAAAAGCCAATAGTGTGTGACATGAGGTGGGTCGACTGGACCTACATTAACGAGAATGAAGAACACTATCCTGGTGTGTATGACAGCTTCAGTGCTTGTGGAGTGGCAGACTTTGTTGGGCAGAAGCTCACAAAGTGGAATGAGGAGCTCATAATGCAATTCTACTCCACAACACACTTCTATCCAGATGGCAGGATAGTATGGATGTCTAAAGGTACTAGGTACCAATCATCTGTTGAAGAATTGGCTAATCTGATCAATGCACCTAAGGAGGAAGAGGAAGACTTGGATGTTGGGGAACATAGCAGAAATTCAAAATTTTCCTACGTGTCACCAAGATCTATCTAAGGAGAAACCAGCAACGAGGGGAAGGAGAGTGCATCTACATACCCTTGTAGATCGCTAAGCGGAAGCATTCAAGAGAACGGGGTTGAAGGAGTCGTACTCGTCGTGATCCAAATCACCGGAGATCCTAGTGCCGAACGGACGGCACCTCCGCGTTCAACACACGTACACCCCGGTGACGTCTCCCACGCCTTGATCCAGCAAGGAGAGAGGGAGAGGTTTAGGAAGACTCCGTCCAGCAGCAGCACAATGGCTTGGTGGTGATGGAGGAGCGTGGCAATCCTGCAGGGCTTCGCCAAGCACCAGGCGAGGAGAAGGGAGAGAGGTAGGGCTGCGCCAGGAGAGGTGAAACTCATGTGTTGGCAGCCCTCAAGACCTCAACTATATATAGGGAGAGGGAGGGTGCGCCTCTAGGGTTTCCACCCCAAGGTGCGGCAGCCCCAATCCCATCTATGGGTGGCGGCCAAGGGGGGGAGAGGGGAAACTTGCCCCCCAAGTTTAGGTGGGTGCGCCTCCTCCCCCAACCCTAGGCGCCTTGGGCCCTTGTGGGGGGCGCACCAGCCCACCTGGGGCTGGTCCCCTCCCACACTTGGCCAAGCAGCCCTCCGGGGTTGGTGGCCCCACTTGGTGGACCCCGGGACCCTCCCGGTGGTCCCGTGCGCTGAAAAAACACAGAAACTTTTTCGGTGACCAAAACAGGACTTCCCATATATAAATCTTTACCTCCGGACCATTCCGGAACTCCTCGTGACATCCAGGATCTCATCCGGGACTCCGAACAACATTCGGTAACCACATACAAACTACCTTTATAACCCTAGTGTCATCGAACCTTAAGTGTGCAGACCCTACGGGTTCGGGAACCATGCAGACATGACCGAGACGTTCTCCGGTCAATAACCAACAGCGGGATCTAGATACCCATGTTGGCTCCCACATGTTCCACGATGATCTCATCGGATGAACCACGATGTCAAGGACTCAATCGATCCCGTATACAATTCCCTTTGTCTAACTGTATTGTACTTGCCCGAGATTCGATCGTCGGTATACCGATACCTTGTCCAATCTCGTTACCGGCAAGTCTCTTTACTCGTTCCGTAACACATCATGCCATGATCAACCCCTTGGTCACATTGTGCACATTATGATGATGTCCTACCGAGTGAGCCCAGAGATACCTCTCCGTTTACACAGAGTGACAAATCCCAGTCTCGATTCGTGCCAACCCAGCAGACACTTTCGGAGATACCTGTAGTGCACCTTTATAGTCACCCAGTTACGTTGTGACGTTTGGTACACCCAAAGCATTCTTACGGTATCCGGGAGTTGCACAATCTCATGGTCTAAGGAAATGATACTTGACATTAGAAAAGCTTTAGCATACGAACTACGATCTTTGTGCTAGGCTTAGGATTGGGTCTTGTCCATCACATCATTCTGCTAATGATGTGATCCCATTGTCAACGACATCCAATGTCCATGGTTAGGAAACCGTAACCATCTATTGATCAACGAGCTAGTGAACAGAGGCTTACTAGGGACATGGTGTTGTCTATGTATCCACACATGTATCTGAGTTTACTTTCAATACAATTTTAGCATGGATAATAAACGATTATCATGAACAAGGAAATATAATAATAACTAATTTATTATTGCCTCTAGGGCATATTTCCAACAGTCTCCCACTTGCACTAGAGTCAATAATCTAGTTCACATCGCCATGTGATCAACACTGATAGGTCACATCGCCATGTGACCAACATCCAAAGAGTTTACTAGTGTCTTAAACTAGTTCACATCACCATGTGATTAAGTCTCAATGAGTTCTTGGGTTTGATCATGTTTGGCTTGTAAGAGAATTTTTTAGTCAACGGGTCTGCAACATTCAGATCCGTATGTACTCCGCAAATCTCTAAGTCATATTGTAAATGGTGCTTCTATGCTCCACTTGAAGCTATTCCAAATGGTTGCTCCACTATACGTATCCGGTTTGCTACCCAGAGTCATTCGGATAGGTGTTAAACCTTGCATCGACGCAACCCTTTACGCCGACTCTTTATCACCTCCATAATCGAGAAACATGTCCTTATTTACTCCAAGGACAATTTTTGATCATTGTCCAATGATCCATTCTGGATCATTCTTGTACCCCTTATAGTGACTCATGGCAAGGCACACTTCGATGCGGTACACGGCATAGCATACTATAGAGCCTAAATGCGAAGCATAGGGGCGACCTTCGTCCTTTGTCTCTCTTCCGCCGTGGTCGAGCTTTAACTCTTAACCTCATACCTTACAACTCATGCAAGAACTACTTCTTTGACTGATCCATCTTGAACACCTTCAAGATTATGTCAAGGTATGTGCTCATTTGAAAGTACCATTTAGCAGTTTTTGATCTATCCTCATAGATCTTGATGCTCAATGTTCGAGCAGCTTAATCCAGGTTTTCTATTGAAAACACTTTTCAAATAACCCTATATGCTTTCCAGAAATTCTACATCATTTCTGATCAACAATATGTCAACAACATATACCCATCATAAATTCTATAGTGCTCCCACTTACTTCTTTGGAAATACAAGTTTCTCATAAACTTTGTATAAACCCAAAATCTTTGATCATCTCATCAAAGCGCACATTCGAACTCCGAGATGCTTACTCCAGTCCTTAAGGATAGCTGGAGCTTTGCATACTTCTTAGCATCTTTCAGGATTGACAAAACCTTCTGGTTGTATCACATACAACCTTTCCTTACGAAAACTGGTAAGGAAACTCGTTTTGACATCCATCTGCCAGATTTCATAAATGCAGCTAATGCTAACATGATTCCGACGGACTTAAGCATCGCTATGGATGAGAAAATCTCATCGTAGTCAACTCCTTGAACTTGTGAAAAACTCTTCGCCACAAGTCGAGCTTCATAGACGGTGACATTACCGTCCACGTCCGTCTTCTTCTTAAAGATCCATTTATCTCAATGGCTTGCCGATCATCGGACAAGTCCACCAAAGTCCATGCTTTGTTCTGATACATGGATCCTATCTCGGATTTCATGGCTTCTAACCATTTGTCGAAATATGAGCCCACCATCGCTTCCCCATAGCTCGTAGGTTCATTGTTGTCTAGCAACATGACCTTCAAGACAGGATTACTTGTACCACTCAAGTAGCACGCATCCTTGTCACCCCACGAGGTACGGTAGTGACTTGATCCAAAACTTCATGATCACTATCATAAGCTTCTACTTCAATTGGTGTAGGCGCCACAGGAACAACTTCACGTGCCCTGCTACACACTTGTTGAAGTGACGGTTCAATAACCTCATCAAGTCTCCACCATCCTCCCACTCAATTCTTTTCGAGAGAAACTTTTCCTCGAGAAAGGACCCGATTCAAGAAACAATCCCTATTGCTTTCGGATCTGAATTAGGAGGAATACCCAACTGTTTTGGGTGTCCTATGAAGATGTATTTTATCCGCTTTGGGTTCGAGCTTATCAACCTGAAACTTTTTCACATAAGCATTGTAGCCCCAAACTTTTAAGAAACGACAACTTAGGTTTCTCCAAACCATAGTTCAAACGGTGTCGTCTCAATGGAATTACGTGGTGCCCTATTAAAGTGAGTGCGGTTGTCTCTAATGCCTAACCCATGAAAGATAGTGGTAATTTGATAAGAGACATCATGATACGCACCATATCCAATAGGGTGCAACTATGATGTTCGGACACACCATCACACTATGGTGTTCCAGGCGGTATTTATTGTGAAACAATTTCCACAATGTCTTAATTATGCGTGCCAAAGCTCGTAACTCAGATACTCATCTCTATGATCATATCATAGACATTTTATCCTCTTGTCACGATGATCTTTAACTTCACTCTGAAATTACTTGAACCATTCAATAATTCAGACTTGTGTTTCATTAAGTAAATACACTCAGTATCTACTTAAATCATCCGTCAAGTAAGAACATAACGATATTCCTTTGCATGCCTCAGCACTCATTGGACTGCACACATCAAAATGTGTTACTTCCAACAAGTTGCTATCTTGTTCCATCTTCTTTGAAACCGAGGCTTTTCAGTCATCTTGTCCATGTGGTATGATTTGCATATCTCAAGTGATTCAAAATCAAGTGAGTCCAAACGATCCATCTGCATGGAGTTTCTTCATGCGTATACACCAATAGAGATGGTTCGCATGTCTCAAACTTTTTTAAAAAGCGAGTGAGTCCAAAGATCCATCAACATGGAGCTTCTTCATGCTTTACACCAATATGACTTACATGGCGATTGCCACAAGTAAGTGGTACTATCATTACTATCTTATATCTTTTGGCATGAAAATGTGTATCACTACGATCGAGATTCAATAAACCATTCCTTTTAGGTGCAATACCATTGAAGGTATTATTCAAATAAATAGAGTAACCATTATTCTCCTTAAATGAATAATCGTATTGCGATAGACATAATCTAATCATGTCTATGCTCAACGCAAACACCAAATGACAATTATTTAGGTTTAACACCGATCCCGATGGTAGAGGGAGCGTGCGATGTTTGATCACATCAACCTTGGAAACACTTCAAACACATATCGTCAGCTCACCTTTAGCTAGTCTCCGTTTATTCCGTAGCCTTTTATTTCGAGTTACTAACACTTAGCAACCGAACCGGTATCTAATACCCTGGTGCTACTAGGAGTACTAGTAAAGTACACAATAACTTAATGTATATCCAATATACTTCTATCGACCTTGCCACCCTTCTCATCTACCAAGTATCTAGGGTAATTACGCCCGGTGGTTGTTCCCCTTATTACAGAAGCACTTAGTCTCGGGTTTGGGTTCAACCTTGGGTTTCTTCATTAGAGTAGCAGCTGATTTGTTGTTTCATGAAGTATCCCTTCTTGCCCTTGCCCTTCTTGAAACTAGTGGTTTCACCAACCATCAACAATTGATGCTCCTTCATGATTCCTACTTTTCGGTGTCAAATATCGCGAATATCTCAAGGATCATCATATCTATCCCTGATTTGTTATAGTTCATCACGAAGCTCTAGCAGCTTGGTGGCAATGACTTTGGAGAAAGATCACTATCTCTGGAAGATCAACTCCCACTCGATTCAAGTGATTTTTGCACTCAGACAATCTGATCACAAGCTCAACGATTGAGCTTTTCTCCCTTAGTTTGCAGGCTAAGAAAATCCTCGGAGGTCTTATACCTCTTGACGTGGGCATGAGCCTGAAATCCCATTTTCAGCCCTCGAAACATCTCATATGTTCCGCGACGTTTCGAAAAACGTCTTTGGTGCCTCAACTCTAAACCGTTTAACTGAACTATCACGTAGTTATCAAAACGTGTATGTCCGATGTTCGCAACATCCATGCATTTGACGTTTGGGGTTCAAAGACACCGAGCGGTGCATTAAGGACATAAGCTTTCTTACGTCCGCATAATCGCCATCTTGTCAACTTTCAACTATATTTTCTCTAGGAACATATCTAAACAGTGGAACTAAAACGCGAGCTTACGACATAATTTGCAAAGATCTTTAGACTATGTTCAGGATAATTAAGTTCATCTCATGAACTCCCACTCAGATAGACATCCCTCTTAGTCATCTAAGTGATTACATGATCCGAGTCAACTAGGCCGTGTCCGATCATCACGTGAGACGGACTAGTCATCATCGGTGAACATCTTCATGTTGATCGTATCTACCATACGACTCATGCTCAACCTTTCGGTCTCTTGTGTTCCGAGGCCATGTATGTACATGCTAGGCTCGTCAAGTCAACCTAAGTGTTTCAAGGTGTAAATCTGGCTTACACCCGTTGTATGTGAGCGTAAGAATCTATCACACCCGATCATCACGTGGTGCTTGAAGCGACAAACTTTGCAACGGTGCACGATTAGGGGAACACTTTCTTGAAGTTTTAATGAGGGATCATCTTATTTACTACCGTCGTTCTAAGCGAATAAGATGCATAAACATGATAAACATCACATGCAATCAAATAGTGGCATGATATGGCCAATATCATTTTGCTCCTTTTGATTTGCATCTTCGGGGCTCCATGATCATCATCGTCACCGGCATGACACCATGATCTCCATCATCATGATCTCCATCATCGTGTCTCCATGAAGTTGTCTCGCCAACTTATTACTTCTACTACTATGGCTACCGGTTAGCAATAAAGTAAAGTAATTACATGGCGTTGTTCAATGACACGCGGGTCATACAATAAATTAAGACAACTCCTATGGCTCTCGCGGTTGTCATTCTCATCGACATGCAAGTCGTGATTCCTATTACAAGAACATGATCAATCTCATACATCACATATCATTCATCACATTCTTCTTGGCCATATCACATCACATAGCATACCCCGCAAAAACAAGTTAGACGTCCTCTAATTGTTGTTTGCATGTTTTACGATGGCTGCTATGGGTTTCTAGCAAGAACGTTTCTTACCTACGCATAAAATCACAACGTGATATGCCAATTGCTATTTACCCTTCATAAGGACCCTTTTCATCGAATCCATTCCGACTAAAGTGGGAGAGATAGGCACCCGCTAGCCACCTTATGCACCAAGTGCATGTCAATCGGTGGAACCTGTCTCACGTAAGTGTACGTGTAAGGTCGGTCCGGGCCGCTTCATCCCACAATACCGTCGAAACAATATTGGCCTAGTAACGGTAAGCATATTGAACAAAATCAATGCCCACAACTACTTATTGTTCTACTCGTGCAAAGAATCTAAGCAATAGACCTAGCTCATGATGCCACTGTTGGGGAACGTAGCAGAAATTCAAAATTTTCCTACGTGTCACCAAGATCTATCTATGGAGAAACTAGCAACGAGGGGAAGGAGAGTGCATCTACATACCCTTGTAGATCGCTAAGCGGAAGCGTTCAAGAGAACGGGTTGAAGGAGTCGTACTCGTCGTGATCCAAATCACCGGAGATCCTAGTGCCGAACGGACGGCACCTCCGCGTTCAACACACGTACAGCCCGGTGACGTCTCCCACGCCTTGATCCAGCAAGGAGAGAGGGAGAGGTTGAGGAAGACTCCGTCCAGCAGCAGCACAATGGCTTGGTGGTGATGGAGGAGCGTGGCAATCCTGTAGGGCTTCGCCAAGCACCGCGCGAGAGGAGAAGGGAGAGAGGTAGGGCTGCGCCAGGGAGAGGTGAAACTCATGTGTTGGCAGCCCTCAAGACCTCAACTATATATAGGGGAGAGGGAGGGGGTGCGCCCCCTCTAGGGTTTCCACCCCAAGGGGTGCGGCAGCCCCAATCCCATCTATGGGTGGCGGCCAAGGGGGGAGAGGGGAAACTTGCCCCCCAAGTTTAGGTGGGTGCGCCTCCTCCCCCAACCCTAGGCGCCTTGGGCCCTTGTGGGGGGCGCACCAGCCCACCTGGGGCTGGTCCCCTCCCACACTTGGCCCATGCAGCCCTCCGGGGTTGGTGGCCCCACTTGGTGGACCCTCGACCTCCCGGTGGTCCTGCACGCTACGTAAAAACCTGAAACGTTTTTGGTGACCAAAACAGGACTTCCCATATATAAATCTTTACCTCCGGACCATTCCGGAACTCCTCGTGACGTCCGGGATCTCATCCAGGACTCCGAACAACATTCGGTAACCACATACAAACTTCCTTTATAACCCTAACGTCATCGAACCTTAAGTGTGCAGACCCTACGGGTTCGGGAACCATGCAGACATGACCGAGACGTTCTCCGGTCAATAACCAACAGCGGGATCTGGATACCCATGTTGGCTCCCACATGTTCCACGATGATCTCATCGGATGAACCACGATGTCAAGGACTCAATCGATCCCGTATACAATTCCCTTTGTCTAACGGTATTGTACTTGCCTGAGATCCGATCGTCGGTATACCGATACCTTGTCCAATCTCGTTACCTGAAAGTCTCTTTACTCGTTCCACAACACATCATCCCGTGATCAACCCCTTGGTCACATTGTGCACATTATGATGATGTCCTACCGAGTGGGCCCAGAGATACCTCTCCGTTTACGGAGTGACAAATCGAGTCTCGATTCGTGCCAACCCAACAGACACTTTCGGAGATACCGTAGTGCACCTTTATAGCCACCCGATTACGTTGTGACGCTTTGGTACACCCAAAGCATTCCTACGGTATCCGGAGTTGCACAATCTCAAGGTCTAAGGAAATGATACTTGACATTAGAAAAGCTTTAGCATACGAACTACGCATCTTTGTGCTAGGCTTAGGATTGGGTCTTGTCCATCACATCATTACGCTAATGATGTGATCCCGTTATCAACGACATCCAATGTCCATGGTTAGGAAACCGTAACCATCTATTGATCAACGAGCTAGTGAACAGAGGCTTACTAGGGACATGGTGTTGTCTATGTATCCACACATGTATCTGAGTTTCCTTTCAATACAATTTTAGCATGGATAATAAACGATTATCATGAACAAGGAAATATAATAATAACTAATTTATTATTGCCTCTAGGGCATATTTCCAACATTGGATGTCTATGCCAAGAACAAGATGGATCACAACTCCATGGCACATATGTACAAGGAGATCCCAGATGCTGCTATAGAATCACATAAGTTTGGTTCAGTACATTATCTTCTGTCAGGACTGCCAACCATTAATTGGATCCTCAGGCACACTCTCTTGCCCAAGTCAGGTGATCACAACATGATCCGAGGCCATGCAATAAATTTGCTACACATATTTGATGTGCCACAGAAGTTCAAGGTCATGAGCCTTATAGTTGAGACTATCAAGAGGACAGTTGCTGACCAAAAGAGGAGTTGTGGATATGCCCCAGATCCGTGGAGGTGATTAACTCCAAGATGGGCACAGGCACATACCTGTTGGACAAGGAGCACATGCCTATCTATCCAGACTTTGAGGACAACCAAGTTGTTGTGGATGAAGATGAACCATCTTCACTGCAAGCACAAGCTAAGAAGGAGAAGGCAAGGACTGAGAAAGATGCCAAGATGCCAACAGTGGAAGAGGCATCTCAGTACTTTTTGAAGAGCAAACAGGATCAACTTGGCTACTTGATTGCATCCACTCTGAGGATTGAGAAGGGGCTGGCCACCTTGACTCGAAACCAAGAGAGCTTGGAGAGGATCATGGAGCAGAAGTTCTATGACATGGATGTGAAGGTCACAGAGATCCAGTCCATTGTTGAGCAACTTCAAGATGATATGCAGGAGAGGAAGGGCAAGTCAACCACTAAGGCATTTTCCAGAGTGCCTAGAGCTCAGAGATCAGCTGCAGTGCCAGTGACAGACACCAGAGCCACTTCATCTGCACCAGCTACAGCTTCAGTGCCACCAGCTCCAGCACCTACTCCACCAGCTCCATCTACATCAATAGATGCTTTCGTCCTTGGCGTTCTATCTACACCACCACCTGAAGATCAAGCCTGAGAGACGATTTAGTAATATGCATTTTCTATGAACTTTTTGGTAACTTGTTGCCAAAGGGGGAGAAAAATGTATAGGTCATAGGCTTCGAGAGAGAGTGTTGCTTTTAATTCTCTCTTGCTTTGGTGGTTGAAATTTATTTGCTTGTTTGAGATACATTATGTCTATGTGATACTTGGATGACCATGTGTTTGATCATATGCTACATTTATGCTTGTTGGGTGACATTATCCTTTTTATCTCTATATGATCATTCACTTTGCTTGGTGATGAGTGCATGTATTCAATTATTATCATTTTGAGCGCTCCACCAAGATGTATGTGACATGGAAGAGTAACCCATGAGCCTAACTTCTTGTGCATTTGCAGTCCAAAGCAAATCTTAAACTATGCACAAATTTAGGGGGAGCTCTTGCTTATCACATACTTCTCAAAGCGACAATGTTTTTCACTCTTATTATCATTTGTCGAAGCTTTTGATCTATATGTTGTCATCAATTACCAAAAGGGGAGATTGAAAGTGCAACTATCCTGGGTGGTTTTGGTAATTCCTAACAACATATAGCTCATTGAGCTAACATTATTCCAAGATGAATATTTCAGGAAAAGCTCAATGAATGGCATGGCATGGATGAGGAAAGTGGACCCCTCAAAATACCAAGGATAAAAGGATTGGCTCAAGCTCAAAAGCTCAAGACTCTACATTTTATATTTTAGTGATCCAAGATCACATTGAGTCTATAGGAAAAGCCAATACTATCAAGGAGGGATGAAGTGTTGCTTAATGAGTTTCTTCCTCCATAGTGCTTAGTGATATGCTCCAAAGCCCTCAACTACTTTCTCACATCCACATATGACCTAAACCCAAAGTCAAACTCGGCCCCACCGATTCTTTCTATCTGGTGCCACCGAGTTCAGATGTCATAGCCACTGCCACAAACCCTAGGCAAATCGGTCTCACCGATAGGGATCTCGGTCTCACCAAGATGGGATTGTAATCTCCCTGTTTCCCTTCATAACGTTTCGGTCCCACCGAGATGAGTGATCGGTCCCACCGAGATTGCAATGTAAACTCTCTGTTTCCCTTTCGTAACATTTCGGTCCCACTGAAATGAGTGAACCGGTCCCACCAAGTTTACCTGACCAACTCTCTAGTTAGCTTATTACCAAAGTCGGTCACACCGAGTTTGTGTAATCGGTCTCACCGAGATTACGTTATGCCCTAACCCTAACCATATCGGTCCTACCGAGTTGCATCTCGGTCCCACCTAAAATCCTAACGGTCACTAGATTTTCTGAAACGGTCCGACCGAGTTTCTCAATTCGGTCCCACCGAGATTGGTAAATTGTGTGTAACGGTTAGTTCTTGTGTGGAGACTATATATACCCCTCCACCCACTCTTCATTCGTGGAGAGAGCCATCAGAACAAGCCTACACTTCCAATACATATTTTCTGAGAGAGAACCATCTACCCTTGTGTTGAGGCCAAGATATTCCATTCCTACCATATGATCTCTACCCTTTCCCAAGTTGCTTTCCACTCAAATCTTCTTTCCACCAAATCCAAATCCTGTGAGAGAGAGTTGAGTGTTGGGGAGACTATCATTTGAAGCACAATAGCAAGGAGTTCATCATCAACACACCATTTGTTACTTCTTGAGAGTGGTGTCTCCTAGATTGGCTAGGTGTCACTTGGGAGCCTCGACAAGATTGTGGAGTTGAACCAAGGAGTTTGTAAGGGCAAGGAGATCGCCTACTTCGTGAAGATCTACCGCTAGTGAGGCAAGTCCTTCGTGGGCGACGGCCATGGTGGGATAGACAAGGTTGCTTCTTCGTGGACCCTTCGTGGGTGGAGCCCTCCGTGGACTCACAAGAACCGTTACCCTTCGTGGGTTGAAGTCTCCACCAACGTGGATGTACGATAGCACCACCTATCGGAACCACGACAAAAACATCCGTGTCTCCAATTGCGTTTGAATTCTCCAAACCCTTCCCTTTACATTTTTGCAAGTTGCATGCTTTAATTTCTGCTGCTCATATACTCTTTGCATGCTTGCTTGAATTGTGTTAAGATTGCTTGACTTGTCCTAAGATAGCTAAAATCTGCCAAAGACTAAAATTGGGAAAAGGATAAGTTTTTATTTGGTCAAGTAGTCTAATCACCCCCCCTCTAGACATACTTTTGATCCTACACTCCTTCCTCGTCTCCCACGCTAGCCTTGAGCGCCCCGAGCCTGCATGTCGCGCCCGGGTAGGGCCAGCTACGGAGGTGCGTTCGCCCTTCCTTCATGGCCTGGCCTGGAGCTTGGCGGGCGTGCCCAGGACCCCTCCTCTGGTCATGGACAGTAGCTGGTTGGCCTCGGTCTTCAGTTCCTCTTCAAGCAGCGGGCCCCGACCTGCCGGGGCCCATCGCAAGGCCGGGCTGGCGCCTGGGGCGGTACCAGTCCCCAGCCCCCTGCTGAGAGGGGGTGCGCCACTTCACGTCCCGCCTGCTGCCCCCGTGGCAGAGGACGAAGCGAGACGTGCGTTGGAGTTCGAGCGCAGGCGGAGCATCGTTCGTCATGAGCTCTTCCAGGAGGCGACGGGCATGATGAGCCGACTTGGCGAAGAACTCGTGGGTGTCGACTCACGCCTTGAGGCCGAGGGTCTTCGGCTGGTGGAGGAACGGCGTAAGCTGAGGGTGGCCATCAACCTTGGCTGCTACCAACGTGATCTTGATAATGCGAAGGCCGAGGCATCCCTCAAGGTTTCCCGTGAGGCTTGTTCCCGAGCTCTGGAGGAGGCTCGCGAGGCTGACCGCCGCCGTGAGGATACGGAGAAGCGCGCGTTGGAGCTCCAGGCCTGGAGTGCATCCCTGGAGCAGCAGGTGGAGGCGCACAAGGCTGCCCTTGCGTCGCTGAGGGGGATGCCCACCGAGGAAGAAGAGATCTGGAAGCGCGAGGAGGCGCTGGCTCTAGAGGCCGTGGAGCGTAGCCTTGAGCTTGAGCAGCTGGAGATGAGGGAGCGCCAAGATGCCCAAGCGGAAGATGCAATTAGCGCACGCGAGGCCAAGGCTCGGGAGGAGGTTGATCGCCGGGTGGCCGAGGCTCGTGCAGATCTGGGGGGTAGGTATTGTCGGTGTTCTGGGATTGGGGGTCCCCAGACTTGCCTGCCTGCGGCCCACGGCCTGGCTAAGTTACCAGGCCGTACGTCCCACCTTCGTCAACAAAGCATCCAAGACCCTTGTGTGGGGCCAAGCCTCGCTAGGCGGACGACGCAAGACCTCCTCAGGAGTGGCCTAGCCAGGCAGACTCACGGGGAGCGGAGATATCAAGGGGGGGCAAACCTCACGAGGCTTTCGTGACATGAGCCATGACGATCGACGCCAGGCAGGCTCCAGCGCGCGCAGCATCCTTGATTCCTCTTTGGTGCTAAGGAGGCAAGTGCAGGCGAGGAGTAACGAGGCATCAGGCAAAGGTTTCCATATTGGTGCAACGAGACCAAGACCACAAGAACGGCAAGACGGAGGTCACCGTGGAGCCCAAGACGGCGTCACCACCAGAGCCTTTTGCAGGCGAAGATCGCTTTTGTCAGGATAGCTTGTACTAGTTGTTCCCCTTCAAATTCGCCCGCCGTTGTTGGCTCCCTTCCCGCTCAATATTTGGGGAGAGGACGAGGGCCTATATAAGTAGAGATAGCTACCACAGTAGGGAGATCGAGTAGTTCATCGAGCTCTTACTCACTAGTCCACAGAGCACAAGAACACCTCAACCTCAGGAGGCTGTTCTTCCCCTTGTACTATTCATCATCAGCCCAAGAGGAAATCCACCACCACCACACTGGAGTAGGGTATTACACCACAACGGTGGCCCGAACCAGTATAAATCTCGTGTCTTCCTGTGTTGTGAGTCCGTCGAGTTTGTCCGCAAGATCTTAGTGAGCTAGGGCGTGGATCAGTAGGAGAGAAGAACTTCGCGTGCACCCCAGAGTTCGAACCTTAAGGGTTTTGTCGGAACCCCACATCCGACATTTGGCGCACCAGGTAGGGGTGCGCCGGAGCTTCTTCTCCGCCGATCGACTTGCCAACGCTCTACGGCCACGATGTCCGGCGACCCAAGGGCTGACTCCGACCGCTGGGCAGCCCGGCCGGCCCGGGCAGCGCCACCTGCCCACAAAGCCCTCGACCCCGTGCTCCAGGCGACACGAGCGCCGTCCAATGCTATGGGGAGCGGGCGGTGTGGCCAAGCGTCATCCACCCTCACCCCGCGGCAAGTGCGAGCTGCTGCAAGGGTAGCAAGCCACGCCGCAATGATGGCGCCGCATTCACGGCGGGAGCAGGCAAACACGCGAGCAGCGCTCACGGTGGCGCGAGAGCTGCGGCAGTGCCGGCTGATGGAGAGCGGCCGGGATGCACTGCTCCAACGCGTTGCCGAGCTGCTAGATGCAGTAGCGTCGGGAGCGCCACCCTTCTGTCATCAGCTTCCTCCTCAGGCCGCTACAGGGTCTCACGGCGGGCCCCGACGCAACCTCGCGCCATTGGGCGTGCCTGGGGGCTTCATCAACACTAGCACAGCCGGCGGCGCCGGGGGCTCTGGCGCCCCCATGCCGCCCGCGACAAGCATGGGCACAAGCGTCTCCTCCCATGGCCCAAGTGGGATGTCGCGCTATCATCCTCAGGACGCCACGCTGGGCCGGGCAACATGGAGTCTGGGGCACTGCGGCGAGGTGTTCGGGGTAACGGCCCCGGAAGCTTACGTGCCCCGCATGATGGACCAGGAGTACGCTCTAGAGGGAGACCCCAACTCGTTCCTCGGAGAAGATTGGGAAGAAGGGACGCTAGAAGTGGAAGCCTTCCAGGAACCGACAAGGAACTACAACAATCGCGTCGGCAACGACAACTACAGGGTACCACTAATCTCTCAGGAGCAGGCTTACGCTAACCGTGGGCCACAAGTGAATCAGGTCACAGCGTCGGTCGACGACCCCGTCGCAGCAGCAACCTTTCCGCCGGGGGAAACACGCTGGGGGCTGCATGGAGGGAGCTAGGAGCAGGCCCCCTCCCCATGTCGCGCGAAGCCGAGTGACGTCCGGAGGTAGGCCCTCTGTCGGGGAGGCCTTGACAACCCTTCCCCCAGCAGAGGACCCGTGGTCGCCGAGGGTGCCGCTGGCGTCCCCTTTCTCTCTTTTGTGTCGTCCTGGTAGCCGGTCGGTTCAAAGGAGGTCAAGGGTGGCGCAAGGCGGGGCCCTTGTTAGGCGATATGAAGCAAGGCCGGTACCTGTGAAGAAGGCCCAGCGCCTGTGAAGCTCGCCGCCCGTGACACTCTCACGTAATAATGAGTTGGGGTTGTACACGCCCGAGTATCGAGCGCCCGGCCTCGTGCCACAGGGCTCCCTCCCATGCCTAGTGGCAGCACTTAGCTCCGCGCTGGTGAGAAGACTTCAAGACCAGAAGACTAGTCTAGGTGTCGGACGCGGCCTTTCGTTTCGAATCTCTTTTTCTGTAGCCTTGCTTTCTGGATTTGGATTTAAGTTGAAGTCGAGTTTTTATTAATGCGCGCGGAGGGTGCCTTTTCTCGTTCGAGCAATTTCTTGCTTTCTGGATCTTGTTTCGTCCCGGACTCATGTCCGTCGCCTTCCCCTCACGAGCTCCTCGCGAGCGGGACTGCACGAAGCGCACGCAGGCCGAGCGCGCGCCAACGCTGCAACTAGTGCTTACCTCTTGTGGGGCCCCTTCTGTCGGGTCAACAAGCTCCGCAGGATTCTCACAAACTCGTCGCCTCGCGACCCAGCTCGAAGCTGGCGCTGACTAAGGTAAATCACGACAGAAAACTCGCCCCTGGATTCACGAGTTCACGAGGGCACATATTCAATACCGCATAGGAAAGTCAAGGCTGCAACTTGCTTACATGAGGGGCTCCCCCTCTCAAAATGCTCTTACAAGTTCTCCAAGGGCCAGGCCCGAGTTTTGCGTACAGGGTAAAACGACAGGAAAACATGGGATCAGCCAGAAATGTCACTCGCTACATCACCCTCGGACCCGTCGCTCACGTCATCATCATCTTCGTCGGCACAGTCGCCGCCTTCGGCGACGCCCCCATCACCGTCGTCAACCATGTCGCCTTCGTCTGCGACGACCACCACCGCTTCATCATCCGCAGTGAACGCCCTGACCAACGCGTCCACATTGTCCTCAACCCACTGCGCCAGGTCGCCCCGGACGGCCGTGGGTACGGGGGCGATGGCGGCGTCTAAATCAAAGTTGGGGTTGGCATTCGGAAGGTGGCTGAAGACACGGGAGAAAGCACGCTCAAGCAGGCCACGACCCCTCTCCTCCAGGCACGTCACCACTTCGGTGAAGAAGCGGAGGTGACTGGCGTAGTCGTTCACCCGAGGATGGGGGGCGTCCGCGTCACAGATATGGCCCAGGGCAGTGTTGGCCCTGTTACAAAGGTCCTGAAGCATGGGAGCGTGGATGCGCTCCAGCGTCTGCCTCTCCAGCACTTCCTCCCTGTTTCGCCGCGCAACGGCCTCGGCGTCATCAACCCGTTTTTGAAGCACAAGCAGCTCGGCGCGGGCGGAGGCCAAGTCCGCCTGCGGCGTGACCAAGGCGGTTGCTATGGCCTCTCCGCGCCTCTCCACCTCATAATCTAGGCCTGAGGGCAGCGGCCCTGCCCGCATCCTCCGTACCTGCGAGCTTCAGCTTGAAGTCATACCTACCCTCCAGGTCTGCGCGAACCCGGGCCACCTGGCGATCGATTTCCTCCTGGATCCTGGCCTCGCGAGCCCCGATGGCGTCTTCCGCCTGAGCAACTTGACGCTCCCTCGTCTCCAGTCGCTCGAGCTCAAGGCTGCGCTCCACGGCTTCCAGGGCCAGCGCTTCCTCGCGCTTCCGAACCTCCTCTTCCTCCGCGGGCGTCCCCCTCAGTGATGCAAGAGCGGCTCTGCGCGCCTCCACCTGCTGCTCAAGGGATGCACTCCAAGCCTGGAGCTCCCACGCGCGCTTCTCCGCACCCTCGCGACGGCGGTCAGCCTCGTGAGCCTCTTCCAAGGCTCGTGAGCGGGCTTCACGGGAAACCTTGAGGGATGCCTCGGCCTTCGTGTTCTCAAGGTCACGCTGATAACGGCCGAGGTTGATAGCCACCCTCAGCTTGCGCCGCTCCTCCACCAGCCGAAGACCCTCAGCCTCAAGGCGCGAGTCAACACCCGCGAGCTCTTCACCAAGTTGGCTCATTGCGCCCATTGACTCCTGGAAGAGCTCATGGCGGACTACGCTCCGCTCGCGCTCGAGCTCGAACGCTCGGCCCACCTCGTCCTCCACCTCGGGGGCCGCAGGCAGGGCATCAAGCAGCGCACCACCCTTCGGTAGGGGGCTGGGGGCTGGTACTGCACCTGTTGTCAACCGGTCCTCGTGAGGAGCCCAAGCCAATCGGAAATCGCCGCCTGAAGAGGAGACAAAGATCGAGTCCAACCGGCTATGGTCACGGACCAGAGGAGGGGCCTTGGGCACGCCCGCCAAGCTCCACGCCAGACCGTGGGGGAGGGGCAACGGAATCGCAGGGTCGGCTCGCCATGAAGGCAAGAGCGCTCCTCCAACCAACCCTGCTCCAGGGGCAGCAAGCGGACTCGAAGCGCTCAAGGCCAATGGGGGAGTCGAGGAAGGAGAAGGCCGTTTCTCAGAAAGCGCCGCCGCCTTCACGGAAGGAGCCCTGAAGAACTGACGTCAGGAGATGGAAACAGCACACAAGAAGCCATAATAGCATGGTACTTACACGTCGACGGCGATGTACTTCCTTCGCTTCAGTGGCCCAAAGATGTTATTGCCGCTCGGGGATCCTTTCCTCTTGTGGAGCTCCTCGAAGTCCACGCAAAGCCGACCGAAGCGCTGGACATGGCGGCCAGCGCGGGGCGAGGCTGAGGAAGAGCTCGGAGGAACCGTTTCAGGGGTGCCCGGCTGCGGCGAACAGTCGGGCGCCATCTCACCACAACCTCGCGAGGCATCCGGGGCCTTGGCCTCAGGAACCGCGTGCTGCACCACCTCAGCAACCGACGCTTCATGAGAGGAATCCCGAACTCCGAAGATGACGCCCCAGGATCACCACACGGCATGTGCTCCTCAGCACGTGGGCCACCCGCCTCCGTCGGAGCTCGCCCTCCTGCACCCTCACTCGGGGCGAGATCGGCACCGGCGGCGAGGAAGGGAACCACGACGGCAGTATTCTCGCGGGGCCCCACCAGGCCGAGCGGTCGCAGCCCCCACTCATCGAAGGGGGGCATGCTCTCTACAAATTCATTCTTGTTCTTGCAGCGATACAGTAGGCAATTCTTCCCAGGCAGTTCGGCCGGCAAAGGGACACCCGTCAGGACCTTGAACACTGTTTCCTGTGTCCAGAGAGGGAGCCTAGACTCCTGAAACCTCATGTGGTCCTGACTCTTAAGCAAGGTCCACATCGGGCGGGAGTGGGGCTGAAGCGGAGCAACCCGACTTTTGACGAATTCCTTCACCACCATAGGCGCGGTCACACCACGCTCCTTCAGCTTCCCCAACCTGAACCAGATGGGAGCGAGTCGGGGGCTCGCGAGCTTCTCGTGACCCCAACTGGAGTTGGGAACAGCGGGCCCTGGCGGGGCATGGAGCAAAGGGCTGAGCACGCTGGCATCGACAAACACCCACCATGTCCGAAACTTGCTCGTGGACGGAGGAAGCTCGAAGTCGATCCCCGCGCCCACTATCGTGGCCACGGCCTGGAAGCTCACGCACCCCGAGCTTTGCTGAGGGTCGATCAGATGCAATGAGAAGAAATGGCGGAAGAGGGCCATAGAAGGGGCGACGCCCACCATGGCTTTGCACACGAAGGCGAAGACGGCGAGAAGAGTCATTGATTGAGGGTCAATATGCAACATCTGGTCCCCTAAGGATTGTAAGGTCGAGAGTTGCCGCGGAGCTCCTGAAGGGTCGGCTGATCCGCCCGAGCGGGCCTCGCGAGGATCTAGCACCAACCGGCGCGTTCGGTGCATGTGCCACACCTAGCCCCGCTCGCGAGGGGGAGGCAGCGAGCACGAGCTCCAGAACAAGGCAAGAACTAGATGGCAAGAAATTGCTTAAATGAGAAAAATCACCCCCCCCCCCCGCGCGCATCGATAAAAACTCAACTTCAACTTAAATCCAAATCCAGAAGGCAAGGTTATAGAAATGAGATCCAAAGAAAATGGCCGCATCCGGCACCTAGTCTAGTCTTGTTGTCTTCAAGTCTTCTCATCAGCGCAGAGCTAAGTGCTGCCACTAGGCGTGGGAGGGGGGCCCCGAGGCCCGAGACCGGCTCTCCGGAGACTCTGGGGCGTGTACAGCCCCACACATTATTATGTGAGAGTGTCATGGGCGGCGATCTTCACAGGCACTGGCCTTCTTCACAGGTACCGGCCTTTCTTCATATCGCCAGACGAGGGCCCCGCCTTGTGCCGCCCTCGACCACCTTTGGGTCGACCGGCAGCAGGGACGACACAAAGGGGGGAAAGGGGACGCCAGCGGCGCCCTCGGCGACCACGGGTCCTCTACCGGGGGTAGGCTTTTCAGCACCTCCCCAGTAGAGGGCCTACCTCCGGGGGGGACCTTGCTTCGTGCGGTGCAGCGAGGGATCTCGCTCCCGGCTTCTCTCCTGCTGCCCCCGGCGCGATCCTCCTGGCGGGAGGGAGGTCACCGAGCTAGGGCCGCCAGCCGCTGTGGTGACCTGATTCTCCTGTGACCCATGGTTAGCGTAAGCTTGCTCTTGGGGGATTAGTGGTACCCTGTATCTGTTGTCGATGGCGCGGTCGGCGGGGCTCTCCGGTGGCTCCTGGAAGGCTTCAGCTGCTAAGGCCTCCTCCTCCCAACCTGGCCCGAGGAACGAGCCAGGGTCGTCCTCCGGCGTGTACTCCTTGTCCATCATGCGGGGCACATAGGCTTCCGGAGCTGTTACCCCCAAACACCTCGCCCTAGTGCCCCACACTCCATGCCGTTCGGCTCAACGCGGCGTCCTGAAGGTGGTAGAGCGACGCCGCGCTGGGGCCATGGGGGAAACGCTCGTGCCCATGCTCATCGGAGGCGGCGTGGGGACAACGGGGCCCCCGGCACCGCCGGCCGACCTGGTGTCGATGAAGCCCCCAGGCGCACCCAAAGGCGCGTAGTTGCGGCGAGGCCCGTCGTGAGGTCCAGTAGCGGCCCGGGAAGGGAGCAGATAGCAGAAAGACGGTGCTCCTGACGCTGCCACATCCAGCAGCTCAGCGACATGTTCCAGCAGTGCGTCGCGGCCGCTCTCCATCAGCCGACACCGTAGCAACTCCCGCGCCACCATGAGCGCGTGCTACGTCTTGATCTTGCGTTGGTTTTCCCCGATGAGGAGAGGGTGACGCAGCACAGTAGCGTAAGTATTTCCCTCAGTTTTTGAGAACCAAGGTATCAATCCAGTAGGAGGCCACGCACAAGTCCCTCGTACCTGCACAAAAACGATAGCTACTCGCAACCAACACGATTAGGGGTTGTCAATCCCTTCACGGTCACTTACGAGAGTGAGATCTGATAGAGATAATATTTTTGGTATTTTTGGTATATAGATGGAAAGTGAAAAGTAAAGGCAAAGCAAAAACAAAGCAAGTATTAAAGTGATGGAGATTGATATGATGAGAATAGACCCAGGGGCCATAGGTTTCACTAGTGGCTTCTCTCCAGAGCATAAGTATTCTACAGTGGGTGAACAAATTACTGTTGAGCAATTGATGTAATTGAGCATAGTTATGAGTATATCTAGGTATGATCATGTATATAGGCATCACGTCCGAGACAAGTAGATCGAAGCGATTACGCATCTACTACTATTACTCCACTCATCGACCGCTATCCAAAGATGCATCTAGAGTATTAAGTTAAAAATAGAGTAACGCCTTAAGCAAGATGACATGATGTAGAGGAATAAATTCCTGCAATATGATAAATACTCCATCTTGTTATCCTCGATGGCAACAATACAATACGTGCCTTGCAACCCTTTCTGTCACTAGGTAAGGAAACCGCAAGATTGAACCCAAAGCCATGCATTTCTCCCATTGCAAGAACTACCAATCTAGTTGGCCAAACCAAACGGATAATTCGAAGAGACTTGCAAAGATAACTCAATCATACATAGAAGAATTCAGAAGATTCAAATATTATTCATAGATAAGTTGGATCATAAACCCACAATTCATCGGTCTCAACAAACAGACCGCAAAAAGAAGATTACATCGAATAGATCTCCACGAGAGAGGGGGAGAACATTGTTTGAGATCCAAAAAGAGAGAAGAAGCCATGTAGCTACTAGCTATGGACCCGAAAGTCTGAAGTAAACTACTCACACTTCATCGGAGAGGCTATGGTGTTGATGTAGAAGCCCTCCGTGGTGGATGCACCCTCCGGCGGAGCTCCGGAACATGCCCCAAGATGGGATCTCGTGGATACAGGAAGTTGCGGCCGTGGAATTAGGTTTTTGTCTCTTGTTCTGATCGTTTGGGGGTACGTAGGTATATATAGGAGGAAGGAGTATGTCGGTGGAGCAACAGGGGCCTGACGAGGCGGGCGCGCCCTAGGGGCGCCCCACCTCGTGACTGCCTCTGGTTCCTTGGCGTAGGTTCCAAGTCTCCTGGATCACGCTCGGTGAGAAAATCACGTTTCAAGGTTTCATTCCATTTGGACTCCGTTTGATATTCTGTTTCTTGAAACCTTTGAAAAAGGCAAAACCACAGCAATTACGGGCTGGGCCTGCAGTTAATAGGTTAGTCCCAAAAATAATATAAAAGTGGAAAATAAAGCCCATTATAGTCCAAAACAATAGATAAAGTAGCATGGAGCAATCAAAAATTATAGATACGTTGGAGACGTATCGAGGCATCCCCAAGCTTAATTCCTGCTCGTCCTCGAGTAGGTAAATGATAAAAAGAGATTTTTTGATGCGGAGTGATACTTTGGCATAATTTCAATGTAAATCTTCTTAATCATGGTATGAATATTCAGATCCAAAAGATTCAAGACAAAACTTCATATTGACATAAATAATAATAATAATACTTCAAGCATACTAATCAAAGTAATTATGTCTTCTCAAAATAACATGGCCAAAGAAAGTTATCCCTACAAAATCATATAGTCTGGCTATGCTCCATCTTCCCCACACAAATTATTTAAATCATGCACGACCCCGATGACAAGCCAAGCAATTGTTTCATACTTTAACATTTTCAAAACTTTTTCAATCTTCACGCAATACATGAGCGTGAGCCATGGATATAGCACTATATGTGGAATAGAACGGGTGTTGTGGAGAAGACAAAAAGAGGGAAGATAGTCTCACATCAACTAGGCATATCAACGGGCTATGGAGATGCCCATCAATAGATATCAATGTGAGTGAGTAGGGATTGCCATGCAACGGATGCACTAGAGCTATAAGTATATGAAAGCCCAACAAAGAAACTAAGTGGGTGTGCATCCAACTCGCTTGCTCACGAAGACCTAGGGAATTTGAGGAAGCCCATCATTGGAATATACAAGCCAAGTTCTATGATGAAAGATTCCCACTAGTATATGAAAGTGACAAAATGAGAGACTCTCTATCATGAAGATCGTGGTGCTACTTTGAAGCACAAGTGTGGTAAAAGGATAGTAACATTGTCCCTTCTCTCTTTTTCTCTCATTTTTTTTATTTTTTATTCGGGCCTTTTCTCTTTTTTTATGGCCTTTTTTCATTCGGAATCTTGTCCCGACTTGTGGGGGAATCATAGTCTCCATCATCTTTTCCTCACTTGGGACAATGCTCTAATAATGATGATCATCACACTTTTATTTTTCTTACAACTCAACAATTACAACTCGATACTTAGAACAAAATATGACTCTATATGAATGCCTCCGTGATGTGCAGGATATGCAATGAAACATGAGTGACATGTATGAAAGAATTATGAACGGTGGCTTTGCCACAAATACGATGTCAACTACATGATCATGCTAGCAATATAACAATGATGGAGCGTGTCATAATAAACGGAACGGTGGAAAGTTGCATGGAAATTATCTCGGAATGGCTATGGAAATGCCATGATAGGTAGGTATGGTGGCTGTTTTGAGGAAGATATATGGTAGGCTTATGATACCGGCGAAAGGTGTGCGGTATTAGAGAGGCTAGCAACGGTGGAAGGATGGGAAAAAGTGCGTATAATCCATGGACTCAACATTAGTCATAAAGAACTCATATACTTATTGCAAAAATCTAGAAGTTATCAATGCAAAGTATTACGCGCATGCTCCTAGGGGGATAGATTGGTAGGAAAAGACCATCGCTCGTCCCCGACCGCCACTCATAAGGAAGACAATCAATAAATAAATCATGCTCCAAGTTCATTACATAACGGTTCACCATACGTGCATGCTACGGGAATCACAAACTTCAACACAAGTATTTCTCAAATTCACAACTACTCAACTAGCATGACTCTAATATCATCATCTTCATATCTCAAAACAATTATCAAGCATCAAACTTATCTTTGTATTCAACGCACTCAAAAGAAAGTTTCACATATCTTGAATACCAAGTATATTAACATTAAGCAAATTACCATGCTATTAACGACTCTCAAAATAATCTAAGTGAAGCATGAGAGATCAAGTTTCTTTAAAACAAATCCACCACCGTGCTCTAAAATATCTAAGTGAAGCACTAGAGCAAAAATTATCACGCTCAAAAGATATAAGTGAAGCACTATGAGCAAAACTATCAAGCTCAAAAGATATAAGTGAAGCACATAGAGTATTCTATCAAATTCCAATTCATGTATGGCTCTCTCAAAAGGTGTGTACAGCAAATATGATTGTGGTAAACTAACAAGCAAAGACGCAAATAATACAAGACGCTCCAAGCAAAACACATATCATGTGGTGAATAAAAATATAGCTCCAAGTAAATTACCGATGGAAGTGGACGGAAGAGGGGATGCCTTCCGGGGCATCCCCAAGCTTTGAATTTTTGGTGTCCTTGAATTATCTTGGGGATCCATGGGCATCCCCAAGCTTAGGCTCTTGCCACTCCTTGTTCCATAATCCATCAAAAGAATTCACCCAAAACTTGAAAACTTCACAACACAAAACTCAATAGAAATCTCGTGCTCCGTTAGAGAAAGAAAACAAAAGACTACTTTAAGGTACTGTAATGAACTCATTCTTTATTTATATTGGTGTTAAACCTACTGTATTCCAACTTCTCTATGGATCATAAACTATTTTACTAGCCATAGATTCATCAAAATAAGCAAACAACACACGCAAAACAGAATCTGTCAAAAACAGAACAGTCTGTAGTAATCTGTAACTAACGCGAACTTCTGGAACTCAAAACATTCTACCAAAATTATACGACCTGTAAAATTTATTTATTGATCAGCAGAAATTGGAATCAGTATTTTATCACGTTCTGGTGATTTTTAACAATTCGGGCACTGAGCGCAAAGTTTCTGGAAATTACAGCAAGATCAAATAACTATTATCCAAGAAGATCCAATAGGTTTAACTTGGCACAAACACTAATTAAAAGATAAAACCACATCTAAACAGAGGCTAGATGTATTATTTATTCCTAAAACAGAAGCAAAAAGAAAAAACTAAAAGTAAAATTGGGTTGCCTCCCAACAAGCGCTATCGTTTAACGCCCCTAGCTAGGCATAAAAGCAAGGATAGATCTAGGTATTGTCATCGTTGGTAGGCAATTCTTTAATGAGGCATCTATCTTTCTTATAGATTTCTTTCTTTGTAGTGATTATCAAACTTTTAGGCACAAGATCGAAAAATTTATTTGTAGCAAATGGTTCCTTAATGATAGTAAAAAGATCGGGATGAATACTTATAGATTTAAGATCCATGATTTCCTTACTAGATGATTCACCCTTATTTTTAGGAACATACATAAGCTTGGGAATTTTAGTGGGAGGACTAGGAGTATTCTTTACGGAAGAAAAAGCGGTTCCCAAGTTGGTAATGATATCCTCAAGTTTATCGATTCGAGTGGAGTCTAGATTTATTTTCTCATTAACCATAGGTTCCTTCTCCTTAATATTTTTCAAAGTCATTCCTACCTTAGATCCATATTGAGTAATTTGATTATGGATCTTTTTATCTAGATTTTCAATGGATTCAATGGTAGCAACTTTGTTTTCAATAATTTCAAGCCTTTGCATAACATGCTCCAAAGTTAACATAGTTCCATTAACCAAAAGAGGTGGTGAGCCAAATAAATCTATTAAAGCATTATAGGAATCAAAAGTATGGCTACCCAAGAAATTCCCTCCGGTAATGGTATCAAGGATATATCTATATCAAGGATTAGCACCTACGTAAAAATTACGAAGAAGAACTGAAGTAGATTGCTTCCTGGTAGATCTATTTTGAGCATTGCAAATTCTATACCAAGCGTCTTTTAGATTTTCTCCCTCCCTTTGCTTAAAATTTAGAACTTCATTCTCGGGAGATAACGGAGAAGATATGAGACTAGTCATGACGGCAAGCAAGCAAACTAACACACGAGCAAACAAAAGGCAACGGGAAAAAGAGGAGGAGATTGGGAAAGAGAGGGCGAATAAAACGGCAAGGGTGAAGTGGGGGAGAGGAAGACGAGAGGCAAATGGAAAATAATGTAATGCGAGAGATAGGGATTGTGATGGGCACTTGGTATGTTGACTTTTGCATAGACTCCCCGGCAACGGCGCCAGAAATCCTTCTTGCTATGTCTTGAGCTTGCGTTGGTTTTCCCCGAAGAGGAGAGGATGATGCAGCACAGTAGCGTAAGTATTTCCCTCAGTTTTTGAGAACCAAGGTATCAATCCAGTAGGAGGCCACGCACAAGTCCCTCGTACCTGCACAAAAACGATAGCTACTCGCAACCAACGCGATTAGGGGTTGTCAATCCCTTCACGGTCACTTACGAGAGTGAGATCTGATAGAGATAATATTTTTGGTATTTTTGGTATATAGATGCAAAGTGAAAAGTAAAGGCAAATAAAAAACAAAGCAAGTATTAAAGTGATGGAGATTGATATGATGAGAATAGACCCGGGGGCCATAGGTTTCACTAGTGGCTTCTCTCAAGAGCATAAGTATTCTATGGTGGGTGAACAAATTACTGTTGAGGAATTGACAAAATTGAGCATAGTTATGAGTATATCTAGGTATGATCATGTATATAGGCATCACGTCCGAGACAAGTAGATCGAAATGATTCTGCATCTACTACTATTACTCCACTCATCGACCACTATCCAGCATGCATCTAGAGTATTAAGTTAAAAATAGAGTAACACCTTAAGCAAGATGACATGATGTAGAGGAATCAATTCATGCAATATGATAAATACCCCATCTTGTTATCCTCGATGGCAACAATACAATACGTGCCTTGCAACCCTTTCTGTCACTGGGTAAGGACACCGCTAGATTGAACCCAAAGCCATGCACTTCTCCCATTGCAAGAACTACCAATCTAGTTGGCCAAACCAAACGGATAATTCGAAGAGACTTGCAAAGATAACTCAATCATACATAAAAGAATTCAAAGAAGATTCAAATATTATTCATAGATAAGCTGGATCATAAACCCACAATTCATCGGTCTCAACAAACACACTGCAAAAAGAAGATTACATCGAATAGATCTCCACGAGAGAGGGGGAGAACATTGTATTGAGATCCAAAAGAGAGAAGAAGCCATGTAGCTACTAGCTATGGACCCGAAGGTCCAAGTAAACTACTCACACTTCATCGGAGAGGCTATGGTGTTGATGTAGAAGCCCTCCGTGGTGGATGCCCCCTCCGTGAACTCAAACAGGTCCCAAGATGGGATCTCGTGGATACAGGAAGTTGCGGCGGTGGAATTAGGTTTTGGCCCTGTTACGATCGTTTGGAAGTGCGTAGGTATATATAGGAGGAAGGAGTACGTCGGTGGAGCATCGGGGGCCACGAGGCGGGCGCCCCCACCCTCGTGGATCGCCTCTCTGGTTCCTTGGCGAGGGTCCAAGTCTCTGGATCACGCTCGATGAGAAAATCACGTTTCAAGGTTTCATTCCGTTTGGACTCCATTTGATATTTTGTTTCTTGAAACACCGAAAAAGGCAAAAAACAGCAATGCAGGCTGGGCCTCGGTTAATAGGTTAGTCCCAAAAATAATATAAAAGTGGAAAATAAAGCCCATTATAGTCCAAAACAATAGATAAAGTAGCATGGAGCAATCAAAAAATTTAGATACGTTGGAGACGTATTAGCGCGGCCCGCATGTTCGCCTGCTCCCGTCGGGTGTGTGGTGTCGTTGCTGCGGCGTCGCTTGCGGACCTTGTAGCGTCTCGCGCTTGTCGTGGAGTGAGGGTGGCGCTCGTGCCGCCTGGAGCACGTGGTTCAGGTCTTCGCGGGCAGGTGGCGCCGCCCAGGCTGGCCAAGCTGCCTAGCGGTCGGAGTCGGCCCTTGGGTCACCGGACATCGGGGCCCCGGAGCGTCGGCGGGTCGATTGGCGGGGAAGAGGCCCCGGCATCCCCTACCTGGCGCGCCAAATGTCGGATCACGGGTTCCGGCAAAACCCTTAAGGTTCGAACACTGGGGTGCGCGCGAAGATTTCCTCCCTACCGAACTATGCCCTAGCTCTCTAAGATCTCGCAGACGAACTCTACGAACTCACAACACAAAGAAACAAGATATATACTGGTTCGGGCCACCGTCGTGGTGTAATACGCTACTCCAGCGAGGTGGTGGTGGATTGCCTCTTGGGCTGATGAAGAATAGTACAAGTGGAAGAACAACCTCCTGAGGTTGAGGTGTTCTTGTGATTGGTGTGTGGCTAAGGGCACGCTCTAGATCAGGTTCGCTTGCCTCTACTCTGGTGGCTAGTTCTAATTATATAGGCCCTGGTCCTCTCCCCAAATATTGAGCGGGAAGGGAGCCAACAACGGCCAATTTGAAAGGGGACAACTAGTACAGCTTATCCTAACAAAAGCGGTCTTTGCCTGCAAAAGGCTCTGGTGATGACGCCGCCTTGGGCTCCATGGTGACCTCCGTCTTGCCGTCCTTCGGGTCCTGGTCTCGTCGCACCGATATGGAAACCTTTTCTTGATGCCTCGGTACTCCGCGCCTGCGTCTGCCTCCTTAGCACCAAAGAGGAAACAAGGAGGCTGTGCACGCTAGCGCCCGCCTAGTGTCGATCGTCATGGCTCATGTCACGAGAGCCTCATGAGGTTTGCCTTGCCTTGATCTCTCCGCCCTTCGTGAGCCTGGCTGGCGAGGCCACTCCTGAGGAGGTCTTGCGTCATCCGCCTCGCGAGGCTTGGCCCCTCACGAGGGTCTCGAATGCCTTGTTGACGAAGATGGGCTGTACTGGCTTGCTAGCCTAGCCACGCCATGGTCCGCAGGCAGGCAAGTCTGGGGACCCCCGTTCCCAGAACGCCGACAGCCCCGCACAGCCCAGTTGACACCCTGCTTCTATCTCAAAAACAAAAAGAACAGGGCGAGTGATACGTCTCCAATGTATCTATAATTTTTTGTCATTCCATGTTGTTATATTATCATTCTTGGATGTTTTACAATCATTTTATAGTCATTTTATATAATTTTTTGGGACTAACCTATTGACATAGTGCCCAGTGCCAGTTGTTGTTTTCTGCTTGCTTTTTTACATCGTAAGAAATCAATACCAAACGGAGTAAAAACGCAGCAAAACTTTTTGTGGAATCTTTCTGGACCAGAAGACACAAGATGGGCCGAAGAAGTACCAGAGGGTGCCGCGAGGGTGGCACAACCCACCTGGGTGCGCCTGGGGCCTAGGCGCGCCCTGGTGGGTTATGCCCACCTCAGTGGCCTCCCGCACCGCCTCTTTGCTCTATAAATACCCCAATATTCCAGAAACCCTATGAGAGTCGATGAAAATCAATTCTAGCCGCCGCAAGTTCTAGAACCACCCGATCCAATCTAGACACCATCACAGAGGGGTTCATCATCCTCATTGGTGCCTCTCCGATGATGTGTGAGTAGTTCATTGTAGACCTACGGGTCCGTAGTTAGTAGCTAGATGGCTTCCTCCCTCTCTTTTGATTCTCAATACAATGGTCTCTTGGAGATCTATTTGATGTAACTCTTTTCGCGGTGTGTTTGTTGGGATCCGATGAACTTTGAGTTTATGATCAGATCTATATTTTTATCCATGAAAGTTATTTGAGTCTTTTGGTCTCTTATATGCATGATTACTTATAGCCTCATATTTATTCGTCGAATCTTTGGTTTAGGTAGGCCAACTAGATCATTTTTTCTTGCCATGGGAAGAGGTGCTTTGTGATGGGTTCGATCTTAAGGTGCTTGATCCCAGTGACAAAAGGGGAACCGACACGTATGTATCGTTTCTATTAAGGATAACAAGATGGGTTCTATTTCTACATAAATAAATCTCATCTACATCATGTCATCGTTCTTATTGCATTACCCCATTTCTCCGTGAAATTAATACACTAGATGCATGCTGCATAGTGATCGATGTGTGGAGTAATAGTAGTAGATGCAGGCAGGAGTCGGTCTACTAATCTTGGCCGTGATGCGTATATAATAATAATTGCCTGGATATCGTCATGATTATTTGAAGTTCTATCAATTTACCAACAGTAATTTGTTTACCCACCATATGCTATTTTTTTCGAGAGAAGCCACTAGTGAAATCTACGACCCTCGGGTCTCTTCTTTATTATATTTTCCTTCACAATCTATTTTTATTTGCTTTTATTTTCAAATCTATTAAACCAAAAATACAAAAATACCTTGCTGCATTTTTTTTACTTATTTATTTAATCTCGCGTTCCAGCGAGATGTATTTATCCAATCTACTACAATTTTTATCACCGTCTACTTGCCAACTTCTGGCGCCGTTACCTGAAAGGGATTGACAACCCCTTTTATATGTCGGGTTGCGAGTATTTGTTATTTGTGTGTAGGTGCCATTCACGTAGTGTTGCATGTTTCTCCTACTGGTTCGATAACCTTGGTCTCATCACTGTGGGAAATACCTACCATAGATGTACTGCATCATCCCTTCCTCTTTGGGGAAATACCGACGTAGTTCAAGCCGCATCAGTGAGCTGCTGGGTCCCTGGTGTCAGCCGCTTGTTGTGCAATTCTCTCGTTTATTGACTACATTGACAAAGGCATGGGACCCAGATGTCAGAAATCCATTAGGAGGAACCATTTTTTGGCTTGAAATAAGGAGGCACTTGCTTGCGTACTGCCATGACCCTGGTGGGTCCCTACTATCATCCTCTCCACGTATAATCATCTCATGATTGTGTGCGAGTCAACCTAGTAGGCCCACAAGTCAGTCTGTAAATCCGTGGCGGACAAATACAACCCACTAAAAAAATAACAGCCCATTCCATACGTTCAAATGGAAAGTTCAACATTCAGAGGAAAGTAACAGGTCTGATCCAGATATAGAGTACTGAACTTCCACATTGAGAACCATCATCGCCAAGTTAACTATCTACTCCCACTAATACTCTAGTAGTGTACAAGTACTAACTTACTCTTAGCTAACTAGACGATGCTGGCCGCCATCGGTGGTACACGCTAAACACCGGCATCGACGTCCTCCTCCTCACCTCGGACTTGCCAAAGGTGCGATAGGGCGCATTTCTCATGCGTGTTGGCCCTTTCCGTGCCGACGTGGTCCACCGAAGCTTTGGCTTCTAAGTGGGAAACCCACTTGACGAGATGGTAGTAAAATTCGGCGTCGCGAACACGTGCGTGCCCGACAGCCTCCAGGGCTATTTGCCGGGCGCCGGCCTCCACACAGTCGGCCCAGTTGCGGGCGCTCTGCTTGCGACTCAGAGCGTTGGTGCGCTATTGCTCCATGCCCCACTGGCGGTGCAAATTGGTGATACGTTACTCCTCCGCCAGACGGCCGCGCTCCAACAAGTCCTCATACTCCGCATTGCCATTTAAAGACTGATAGAATGCCTCCTCCCTCCGTCTGCCTTCCAGTGAAAAACCAAACACTAGTTGCGGCGGTGACCGCTTCCGGCTCGCCTATTGCGGATAGGCGGGGGCATGACAGATGTGGCGAGAGCGAGGGCAAGTGTTGAGCGACGTCGGGCTGGTGGGGGCTTATGAGGATAGGGCGAGTTGGGTGATGGTGCCACCGGAGAATACCGGGAACCAGTAATTATAGGCAGAAGGTAGGTGAACTAGCATATCGCGGGAAATGCGGTGGTCATCGGAATTCAATGCATAAGCAGGCATGACTTAGCGCACTATCTTGCCGTGGAAAACTAGAAAAACTGAAATTATGACTGTGTCGTCCCATCCCGTCCCGTCAGTGGTGCGTCCCGTCCGTGCTGGGTCACACGTCTACATGACGGTCAAACGAGTGCACTCAATTCATCCAGATAAGGTACGTGCATGATCCACTGGTTATTCGCGTAGGATCGAGTCAGTCAGATAGTGTACGTGTAGGATCGTAATAGCTAATTAACGTTCGCTGGGAGATAAGGCATTTGCGAACATTTTTGCTGGCAGTTTCTTCAGATTCGCATGGCATTTTCTTCAGAACAGCATGTCAGCTTCTTAAGAGGTAGGCATTTTTATTCAAATAACTGCCACCTTCGGATCTTGCGTTGCAACTAAACTGCCAGGAGCGTATTAGTAGGCTAGCTAGTGATCGATCAGTAACTTGTAAACACTGAGTGAACAGAAATAAGGAACAACTAGTAACTTGTAAACACTGAGCACACAAAAATAAGGATCATGTTGTGCACAGTAGTAAGAGCTGATCTGTTCAAAATGTTCACACGAGACTCACAAGCCTGGCATTGTAATATGTTCACATTAGTAGCCCAAATTCACTACCAACTAGTATGATTCCCATACATAAGATCAACATGTTAATGCATCTCAATGATTCAAAGATCATATACAAATACGTAGTTCCAAAAGCAAAGATCTAGAAAAAACATTTGTTCTTGCTACTAACATGGATGCTTCTCTAGGAAAACATTCAGTACAAAGTGAAAGACAAATTTGTTTGTGAAGTCTACATTTCCTCTTCCAAACGTAAGTGGTTTCACCAACAGCTGGAACCATGAGAATGAACCACACAAGATGGAGGAACATCCACTGCAATATGATTTGGTCTTCACTCGATCACAGGCAAGACTATTTCGGAATACAAACTTTAACTTAGGAAAAATGATGCCCATTGTATAATCAGAAGCAATGAAGCACCCAGTGTTGGCCAATAAATAGTACAATACTACTTTTGTGCAGTCCATGAAGTGACTATCCAATCTTTCTGTGTCTATGTTCAAATGGCACTGCATGCAGTGACTATACTATTCTCTTATGCAGTTCCATCAAAATTGAGGTCACTTTGTTTGTTTGCCAAATAACAACGGGTAGACATATGTCTGCACAAATATCAAGCAGCTAGTAAACATATACACCACCTTGTATTTTCGGTTTAAACACGTCTTTTCTAGTTGTTTCCACTTAGCATCTGTCATGTTTTGCACTGGAAAATTTGATACTATCATGTTTTGCCCTGGACAATTTCGTACTGAATTGATTTGCTGGTATAGAGCAGAAATATAGCGCCTATTCTTCAGCAGACCAAGGATATCCATGTTCACAGTGATGGAAGAGGTGAAATTGATACAATCAGAATTGAGCATCCAATCCTTGAATCCTGTCCTGCACCTCCAATATAGGTCCACCCTGCCAATAAATTCACATGCAAACCACTAATATTACTATCTAATGACAGTACAAAAAGAGGAGCAAGATAGTAGCAAACCTTGTACCTTCGTAATGAACAGCTCATAGTGCCGCCTATTGGATATAACAATTTGGAAGAAAACATGCTCATAATGTTGAACCATTTGGACTTTTTTTTGTGCAGTTCCACTAAAATCGAGCATCCCTATTTGCACAGATATTGAATGTGTGATTACAATAAAAGTGGCACTAGTTGAAGCATAGACTCACAAATATAAGATTCCAAGTTCTTAATGGGAAAAGGTAGCAAGACTGTTTCTAACCACCTGTTTGAAGGAATAAATAAGGTAACATCGGCTGATGTCGGAAGGCATACATAGTATTTTCTGAAAGATTGAACCATTCCTGACCTTTCCTCTTCTTTTAAGCATATTTGTGCAGTTCAACTAAAATAATACGCCATCACCACCTTGATAATTCAGTGACACTGTACAAAAAGCAATGACTTACCATTACATCATGATGTCAGGTATGTAATCGATAGGCATTAGAGACAAACATGCAGACCTCCTCCGATAACATAATGAACATTAATTTTAACAAAGGTGTGACTAGCTTTACCGGCATAATTTGAGTGAACTCTACACCCTTTGTTCCTTAATATAAGATGTTTTTGCAGCTCAATTTAAAGTACCCAAACGTCTAGTACTTAGAAAAACAGCTAGTAGTTTTCTTGAGCACATATTTGGGAAAGCTTGCCACACCTTATATATGTCCATACGCTAATGCAAGACCATTCGACTAGTACAAATATAGACTAATACAGTGGCTAGTGCAACAGTAGAGTAGTTTTTTTATTACGGGGTACAATATAATGGTTTTACTGAATAGATTTCCATAAGCTAGCACTGGAAGATTTCTATAAGCATTAACTATACAAAATGTAAAGGTAACAAGTTTCAGCATTGGTATACTAGCTGTGCAACGGCATTAAACTAAATACAAAAGTCTGAAGGTAACTAGCATTATTAACTAATGAGAGTATAAAAAATTGCAAACCATGTACCTTCAAGTTAAATATCATTTCAAACTCGAGGGGACCTAAAAATTGCTATCCCAATCTTGATAATCGATCAAACATAAAAACTTGATCAACCGAATCAAGAAAACAGCCGAAGGAGGAGGTGCCCACTCTTGACCTTTCCTCTTCTCTTCATAATTTTTTATGGAGTTTAACCAAAATAAAATGACATCAACGCATTTTGGTGACACTGTACAAAAACTTGACTTATCTCAAGAAAGTGAGGTATGTAATCTATAAGCATTAACAGTGCAAAAATTTGAAGGTAGTAACAAGTTTCGTCGTTGGTATACTCGCTTTGCAACAACATTATAATGCCTTAGCTGAAAAATCTTTAATACATCCACAATCAACAGCTAACCTTGAAATAATCCAGTGACATTAAATGGCATTGCTTAAATTTATCGGTGGCATTAGACTGAGTGCAGCATTAGTTAAATGTGGCATCACTTTAGCAGTAGCATTGCTTGACTTTACCGATGGCGTTATACTAACAGTAAAAAAGTGGCAATAAGAGCATGGGAGGCCCATTTGGACAATGGGCGCACCAGTATGATGTACCTCCACGGACGCATAGAGTGGTGAGGGAGGGATGGTTGCCCAGAGCAACAAATATCCAGGTAGCATATGTGGATTACGTCCCATGTTTGTTCTCTTTAGCCACCTTTTTCCTATGTGAGGACAACAAACCGATCGACCTGGTCATTCTCTATTGCGTTATCATGCCTTTCTACCCTTTTTCAACCAAGATACACGAGAATCGTTCTTTAGCTATTGATTTTCCCCTTTTCAACCTAGATTGCGGGTTCGATACCTGGTCTCTTCGACAATACTTTCTCCTTTCCTTTCCTTATTCAACCCAGACATGGATTAGTCCGCATGAAGTAGGGTTTCCTTTAATAGTGCAAATTAAGGTTTTCGTCTGCGTGACCAGCCAAGCAGAGGATAGCAAATTGGGGAGATGGTGGAGTGGAAAAAGATCCACATGCAGCAACATGGCACATGGGGCAATAGAACAAGGGTATGGTTCGAAAAGAGGTAGCATACCTGAGGGTCGGGGGGAAGTGGTTTCGCTGGTGGTCGTCTTCCTCCGCACACACTACGACAGCGAGCTTGGGGATGGAGGCCATCCCGCCCGGGCGCTAGGTCTGAGAGGACGACCTTGTCATCAGTGTGTGAACTCACTCGCCGATGACGAGTGCGTCAACACTGCACGTCATTTTCTTCCCCGGTGGATCTGTGACCACCGGTGAGGAGGGAGAGAGAGGGGCCACCGCCGTCTTTTTTAGATCTGGAGAGAGGGTGATAGTGTGAGAAGCAAGTGGGCAGCCCTTAGCAAGCAAGCGGTGAAGCTCCAGCCTATATATCTTTTTTGATACTAGTACTAGAGGTGGAGTAGTGGTAGATTAGTTTATATTTTCTCTGGATACAATACCAATTATTTGTGCTTCAAAACTGAACGGCACGCCATTAAAAAATAAAGTCGAGAAATAATGCGGCACCTCGGGCCAACGCGGCCAGATCGCATTTTGCACGAGAAATGACACACCATGTTTCATTGACAGGTGGTCCCGTTCCAACATGTCAGTGAGACGACGGCGAGTCCTTTTGTACAATTTCTAAACGGACGTCTATGTAGGCCGTGGCGCCTCTTCCTGTACCGTGGCAACCGTCTGCCGCCTCTTCACCTTTCCCTCTTGATTTGGAACTACTGTCGCATGCTCTTCCTCCCTCCATTTGCCTTCACCCTTCCTTCTGCCGTTGTTCGATCGTCTTCTCCATGGAGGGAACAGGCGTAAACGACCCCGTTATTCTTGCCCCGATCTGAAAGATGACGTGGTGGAGGAACTCATTGATCGATGTGACATCATCATCTCTGCTAGGATGGCAGGTTCGTTCAAGACCATTCTCGACTCAACAAATAACATCATTACAAAGAACCCAAGGGTTCAGGAGCAGTTTCATCTCCCATATCTTCTTCGCCAAGACCCTTCTCGCTGGCGCGGGGATGACAGAAGCCTTGCCTTGTGCAAGTTGATGCCGCTTGATAATGATACGTGTGATGTTAAGATGCCATCGCTTTAGGGTAAGGCCTTGGCAGGCGCAAATGGAGATTGGGTTGTTTACATTGGGTACAACTGAGAGTGGGAACTCGTGAATGTGCACACTCATCACTGGGTTCCACTTCCAAAAATCTCAGAGTGCCCTGAGGTTGAGCACACAGATGATCTACGTACATACAAATATGATCATGGTGACTGCCGTCTATATAAGATAGCAATTTGTCGAGTTCCCAACTGCTCTTGGGATTACATGAACTATCATGTTGTTGCTATCTTTGACAAGCTTGTTGCCGTCCTTACTTCCATGCCTTGATGGATATTGCTCACAAATCAATTTTTGTACGCGGATGAGTACTGTGATGCAATTTAATACGAGCGTCTTGTGTTTGCTGCCACCACTCGTGGCACTGTTTTTGCATGGAATCCTTATTGTTTTGGTACGTTTGTCTTCCACCGTATTTAGAATCGTTCCATCCACGTGCATGCGAGTTAGTATCCCCGTACTAATTAACCTTCTTGTGTTTCCAAGGTCCTGTGAACATTCCACCACCTATACTTGAAAAAAATTGTAACCAAGGGGGAGATGACGATGGTGATGATCACAAGCATGAGGACGAGCAGGACCTACACACTCAGTGGCATCTGGCAACTTATTCAGATGAATCACCTCTTCTTGTATGTATATGGGGCACTGCTGATGTTACTAAAGAAGCAGGTGTTGTCTCCCATGGTCGCACTCTACGGACCTATTCCAACATTCGTTGCAGGGTATTCAGGATGGATACTAGTGTGCTAGCGCCAACACCTTCTGCCTGGTTCCGTATTGATAGTCTTGGAGAAAACTCGCTCTTCCTTGGGTAAAAATATCCAATGATGGTGAAAGCCGATCCAGCTGTTGTTGGCACAATGTTACTACCATTTATGAGAAGCAACTATATCTATACCTCGAACATTGCTATGGTTCCCTACCCTGGCTATCACAATATGCGTCCTGATATAGGCCGCTTCAGCCTGGATGATGAGTCATGCATTGGTCTTGATATTGACAATAGCTGGCCCTTCCCGGAGGCTTACTGTAGGATCGAAAGTATGTCTAGAGGGGGGTGATTAGACTACTTGACCAAATAAAAGCTTATCCTTTTCCCAGTTTTAATCTTTGGCAGATTTTAGCTATCTTAGCACAAGTCAAGCAATCTTAACACAATTCAAGCAAAGATGCAAAGAGTATATGAGCAGCGGAAAGTAAAGCATGCAACTTGCAAGAATGTAAAGGGAAGGGTTTGGACAATTCAAATGCAATTGGAGACACGGATGTTTTTATCGTGGTTCCGATAGGTGGTGCTATCGTACATCCACGTTGATGGAGACTTCAACCCACGAAGGGTAACGGTTCTTGTGAGTCCACGGAGGGCTCCACCCACGAAGGGTCCATGAAGAAGCAACCTTGTCTATCCCACCATGGTCGCCGCCCACGAAGGACTTGCCTCACTAGCGGTAGATCTTCACAATCGTGATCTCCTTGCCCTTACAAACTCCTTGGTTCAACTCCACAATCTTGTCGGAGGCTCCCAAGTGACACCTAGCCAATCTAGGAGACATCACTCTCCAAGAAGTAACAAATGGTGTGTTGATGATGAACTCCTTGCTCTTGTGCTTCAAATGATAGTCTCCCCAACACTAAACTCTCTCTCACAGGATTTGGATTTGGTGGAAAGAAGATTTGAGTGGAAAGCAACTTGGGGCAGGCTAGAGGTCAAGATTCATATGGTAGGAATGGAATATCTTGGCCTCAACACATGAGTAGGTGGTTCCTTCTCGTAAAGCGACAAGTTGGAAGTGTAGGTTTGTTCTCGATGGCTCTCTCCACCAATGAAGAGGAGGTGGAGGGGTATATAGCCTCCACACAAAATCTAACCGTTACACACAACTTGCCAAACTCGGTGGGACCGAATAGATAAACTCGGTCGGACCGATTCAGCAAATCTAGTGACCGTTAGGATTTTCGGTGGGACCGACATGCAACTCGGTAGGACCGATATGGTTAGGGTTAGGGCATAACTTAATCTCGATGAGACCGGTTACACAAACTCGGTGAGACCGATTTTGGTAATAAGCTAACCAGAGAGTTGGTCAGGTAAACTTGGTGGGACCGATTCGCTCTTTTCGGTGAGACCGAAATGTTACGAAAGGGAAACAGAGAGTTTACATTACAATCTCGGTGGGACTGATCGCTCATCTCGGTAGGACCGAAACGTTACGAAAGGAAACAGAGAGATTAAAATCCCATCTCGGTGAGACCGAGATCCCTATCGGTGAGACCCATTTGCCTAGGGTTTGTGGCAGTGGCTATGACATCTAAACTCGGTGGCGCCGGGTAGAAAGAGTCGGTAGGGCCGAGTTTGACTTTGGGTTTAGGTCATATGTGGATATGAGAAAGTAGCTGAGAGTTTTGGAGCATATCACTAAGCACTGTGGAGCAAGAAACACATTAAGCAACACCTCATCCCTCCTTGATAGTATTGGCTTTTCCTATAGACTCAATGTGATCTTGGATCACTAAAATATAAAATGTAGAGTCTTGAGCTTTTGTGCTTGAGCCAATCCTTTTATCCATAGCAATTTGAGGGATCCACTTTTCTCATCCATGCCATGCCATCCATTGAGCTTTTCCTGAAATATTCATCTTGGAGTGATGTTAGCTCAATGAGCTATATGTTGTTAGGAATTACCAAAACCACCTAGGGATAGTTGCACTTTCAATCTCCCCCTTGTTGGTAATTGATGACAACATATAGATCAAAGCTTCAACAAATGATAATAAGAGTGAAAAACATTGTCGCTTTGAGAAGTATGTGATAAGCAAGAGCTCCCCCTGAATTTGTGCATAGTTTAAGATTTGCTTTGGACTGCAAATGCACAAGGAGTTAGGCTCCTGGGTAACTCTTCCATGTCACATACATCTTGGTGGAGCGCTCAAAATGATAATGATTAAATACAGGCACTCATCACCAAGCAAAATGAATGATCATATAGGGATAAAAAGGATAATGTCATCCAACAAGCATAATTGTAGCATATGATCAAACACATGATCATCCAGGTATCACACAGACATAATGTATCTCAAACAAGCAAATAAAGTTCAACCACCAACGCAAGAGAGAACAAAAAGCAACACTCTCTCTCGAAGCCTATGATCTATACATGTTTCTCCCCCTTTGGCAACAAGTTACCAAAAAGTACGTGCATAGAAAATGCATAGCACTAAATCGACTCTCAGGCTTGATCTTCAGGTGGTGGTGTAGACAGGACGCCAAGGACGAAAGCATCTGTTGATGTAGATGGAGCTGGTGGAGTAGGTGCTGGAGCTGGTGTCATTGAAGTTGTAGCTGGTGCAGATGAAGTGGCTCTGGTATCTGTCACTGGCACTGCAGCTGATCTGTGAGCTCTAGGCACTCTGGGAAATGCATATGTGGTTGTCTTGCCCTTCCTCTCCTGCATGTCATCCTGAAGCTGCTCAACAACACACTGGATCTCAGTTACCTTTATATCCATGTCATAGAACTTCTGCTCCATGATCCTCTCCAAGCTCTCCTGGTTTCGAGTCAAGGTGGCCAGCCCCTTCTCAATCCTTAGAGTGGATGCAATCAAGTAATCAAGTTGATCTTGTTTGCTCTTTAGAAGGTACTGGGATGCCTCTTCCATTGTTGGCATCTTGTCAGCCTTCTCTGCCCTTGCCTTCTCCTTTTTAGCTTGTGCTTGCAATGAGGATGGTTCATCTTCATCCATAACCACTTGGTTGTCCTTGAAGTCTGGATAGATAGGCATGTGCTCCTTATCCAACAGATATGTGCCTGTGCCCATCTTGGAGTTTATTAGCTCCTAGACCAGTGGGGCATATCCACAACTTCTTTTCTGGTTAGCAGTTGTCCTTTTGATAGTCTCAACTATAAGGCTCGTGACTTTGAACTTCTGTGGCGCATCAAATATATGTAGCAAGTTTATTGCATGGCCTCTGATCATTCTGTGATCACCAGACTTGGGCAAGAGAGTGTGCCTGAGGATCCAATTGATTGTATGCGGACCTTACAGCAAGTGTTTCACTGATCCAAACTGGTGAGTCTCAAGATCTGCTTCAGGAATCTCTTTGTACATACGTGCCATAGTGTTATGATCCATCTTTTTCTTGGCATAGACATCCAAGTCATCTTCTTCCTCTTTAGGTGCATTGATCAGATTGGCCCATTCCTCAATCGTTGATTGGTACCTTGTACCTTCAGACATCCATAGTATCCTGCCATCTGGATAGAAGTGGGCTGTGGAGTAGAATTGCATTATGAGCTCCTCATTCCACTTTGTGAGCTTCTGCCCAACAAAGTCTGCAACTCCACAAGCACTGAAACTGTCATACACACCAGGATAGTGTTCCTCATTCTCCTTTATGTAGGTCCAGTCAACCCACCACATATCACACACTATAGGCTTCTTGTCCAACAAGATTGTCTCATAGAAGTCCTGTTGTTCCTTTGTGTGGAACCTGTAATCAACAACAGTCCTTCTTCTGGTGGCATATGGATCTGACTCTCTCCATAGCCTCAACCCTGAATCTCTCCCGATCTTCATGTTCTCAGCCACAGGATGAGCATCATTGTGGTCTGGAATCTTTGGCTTCAACTTTCTCAGGATTTGCTCTTCATCTTCTTCTTCTTCAGCAATAGTCTCGAACCTTTGGGGCCTTGTTCTTCTCAGCAGCAGATATGTTCCTGGTATTCCTCTTTGGTGCAACCTTTGGTTTGGAGGTAGCTTTGGGTGCTTCTTTGGGCTTTGATGATGCAGCCCCTGACTTAATAGCATCACCCATAAGCTTCTGAGCCTTGGGTGCTGGTGCAGCAACCTCTTCTTCTTCCTCCTCTTCCATCATGGAAGGCTTTCCAATAACTCTGGCCATGGTCTTCTTGACCCTTTCCTTCCTTTTCTTCCCTTCTACAAAGAGCCTCTTTGGGTTAGGATTCCAAAGATGCTTGAGTGGAGGCTCTGGCTTTAGACATGGGTTGTCTTCCTGCTGGCCTTTTGGTCTTCAGACCTGGCTTAACTGCAGCTGAGCTATACTCCTTCTTGAGCACCTTTTTCTTGGAAATGGCCTCATCCTCTACTTCCACATAATCTTCATCCTCAGAATCTGAGGTTCTCTTCTTCCTTGTCCTGGTGGCAGCTTTGGGCAAGTTGCTTGGGGTGCTTCTGCTACCCTCATCTGAGCTGCTAGAGGGACTAGTGCCCTCACTCATCTGAATCTGCTCCTCTGACTTGTTCTGGCTGTCACTCTGATCAGACATATTGCACACACTGACAACAGACCCTGTGAGTAGATATAGATGAGATAGTGGATGAGCATCACAAAATACAGAGATTTTTGCAAAAGAATGAGTCAAAAACTTAGTTTTAGTTTTCCACGGAAAGCATTTCGGATCAACCGATTTGCAAACTCGGTGATACCGAAGCAGCTTTTGGAACCTAAACTAGTGAACTTGGTCAGACCAAGTCACAGTTTGCGGCACCGAGACTGCTAGGGTTTCACAAAGTCTGAACTCGGTCACACCGATTTGCAATTCTCGGTCGATCGAGAACCACATGTGCAAATGGCACGGGCGAATCGGTGGAACCGAAGTTACGCAACTCGGTGGGTCCGAGATGGTTTCGGCGGAAACCTAACCCTAAATTTTCAATTCATCTCTAATATACGGAGTGTTTTGACTGGATAGAGTCGTTTCAATCGTGGCAAGAATCATGATGAACACAATGTGCTAGGAATCGGACGGGGATAGCACTATGATCGAGTCCATACCCTAGATCGGCGATGAACTCGCTACGGCGGCAACGGCGGGGATGAATTCGCTGACGGCGGGCGGAGACCAGCGATCGGAGGCGGCCGGGCGACGAGGAGGACGATCCGGAGACCACGGAGGCAGAGCGAGCTATGCGTGGTGAAGGGTTTGGAGAAAGTTTCCAAATTTTTGCCCGTGAGTATATATAGCCCGACCACAGCCGGTGTGATCGAAGTGGAACAACTCGGTGGCACCGAGATGCATAACTGATGCGATTCTGACAACTCGGTGTGACCGAAAAGTTCAAATCGGTTGCACCGAGATTGAAAACCTAGATCGACTTAGTGATCTCGGTATGACCGAAATGGAGGAATCGGTCAGACCGAAAAGCACAAAGAAGTTTTGGAAGTTTAAGTCTATGATGAATCGGGGACTCGAAAGTGCTCCTCACACAGAGTGGTTCGAATCTGACTTGATCAAAATTTGTGATGTAGCATGAATAGAGTTTGAGACGAGAAGAGCATAGATAGCTAGAGAAGGTTCTTAGGCATTCTCCATCCACTTGGCCAAAGAAAAAGAAACCAATCAATCAAACCCCAAGTGGATGTCCTCGAATGAGTAAAATATGCAACCAACATGCTCACACAATAAAATGACAAATGAAATATGTGACAAAGCACGCACAAACAATTCTAGCATCTATCAAACAATTGGCGATGACTAGGTCATCTATATATGAGTATATTGACTTAGGAGTCAAATGAGAACATTTGATCATAGGTCATACTCATCGTTTAAGCTCAAGTGGGGTTACCACTTTTACATAATGCATTGTTGTGTTCACACCATTAGAGTTGCTTTAGCTCAATTCTTTAGAGTAAAGCTCCCCCTATATGTGAGATCCCCCCTTAGAGGGATGAACTAACCTTGGGTTTTGTCGATGATGACTTCATGTAGGTTTTGAAGATGTGGATGCTCAATGTTGATGAAGATCATTTGGAGCAATCCTTTTGGAGTAAGTTGCACTTTCAGTACCTACACGGGTTAGTCCCACAAGGAACAAGCAGGGATATCCATAGACATAGAGTGATGCACACATAAGATGATGTCTATGAAAGCATTAGGTTACCTTGTCCCTTGTCTTACCAACAAGAGGGTTTGTGACTCCTTGAACTAGTGCAAGATGTGGAAGTTGATTGCACTCGTTGTTGCCAAAATAATATGAGTGAAATATGTTGGCGGAGTCACCCTCAAGAACTCTCTAGTTCTTCTTCTTCTTCAGGATCCACATCATCTTGATGGGAATCCTTGGATTTGTAGTCGTACTTGATGAAGTGTAACTTGTCGTAGTCTTGGGAACCCACTTGACCAAGGCCTTAGGAGCTTCTTCAAATGCATCAATCTCCTCTTGAAGCTTGTCCTTGCCTTTTTGCTTGTGGTCTTGTGGTGGAAGATCATCTTGAGCTTGTGTCCCTTTGAAGGAAGTAGGATCATACTTCTCTTGTTGAGGAACAAACTTCGCCTTGGGATATTGATCTTCTTCCCACTCAACTCCATTGGCATTGAACTTTCGTTCAAAACCAACACCTTGATTCTTCCGTGCCTTCCTTGCTTGCGTACAATTTCCTCAAACTGCTTACTCCCGGCAAGGCTCTTGTAAACACCTTTCTCTATAATTCCCTTCAATAAGCTATTTTCTTGCTCAAGAGTAACTTGGCTAAGAGAATCATTAGTGGAATCAAGAGAACTAGTAGAAGCAACAACATTTGATTTAGCATGATTATTGTTACTACTAGAGGAAGAATCCTTCTTGTTTTTGTTAGTGGACTTGACTTGAGGCATGTAAGTAGATAAGAGTAAACGCTTGGCAATGTAAGAAGAACTTTTCTTACGAAGATCATCATTGATTGCTTTTAAGAACTCGTGCTCTTGCTCAAGATTGAACTTTTCAAAGCGTAATTTCTCATGAGTCCTTAAAAGTTCTCGATGATCTTCTAAGATAGTTTCATGAGCTAACTTAAGAGTGTTTAGTTCTTTACTTAGAAGCTCAATCTTCTCCTTATCATTGTCATTCGTTTTATCTTGATTAGCATGATTAATTGACGTTTCATCATAGTATTCATCACTAGAGTTGTCAACAAGTAAATCATCATCACCTAGCAAGTCATCTTCATCACTATTGAAATCAACATACTCGGGTGTGTTACCTTTGGGCCTTTGGCCATGAAGCATCTTCCAATTCCTTCATTTGGTGAGTCAAATATGTCGTAGGAGTTGGTTGACACAAGTGCTAGACCGGCAACACCTTCATCTTGAGTCAGAGTGATAACTTCTCTCGGAGTGATTGTCGGAGTCGGAGCCGGATACCCATTCACCAACATGAGCTTGATGTCTTCATTTTGTGTAGCTCCTTGATGACTTGTCCTTCCTTTCAAAATCCTTGCTTCTCCGTGAGGGTCTTCGTTCATAACGATCATCTCTACTCCTTATTTCTCTTGGTGGTGATTCTTCTCTTCTACTTCTTCTTTTTGGAGAATCTTCTCTTCTTTTGTAGGGTGTCGTACACTCATTGGAATAGAGTCTGGGTCTTCCACAATTGTAGCAATTACGCTCCCGACTAGAAGATCTTTTGTCATTGTAGGACCTTGACTTGGAGCTTCTCTCTTTGCTTCTACTCTTGTAGAATTTGTTGAAGTTCTTCACCATTAAGCTCAATTCTTCATTGAAGGTTTGTTTCTCACTTGATGATGTGGGGGCTTCACATGAGGATTTGTAAGCACCACTTGACTTGTTGTGAAGTTCCTCCTTATCCTTGAGTGACATCTCATGAGCAACAATTCTTCCAATGACTTCTATTGGCTTGAGATCTTTGTAACTGGGCATCATTTGGATCAATGTGCACACGGTATCATATTTTCCATACAAAGCTCTTAGGATCTTCTTGATGATGAATTTGTCGGTCATCTCTTCACTTCCTAAGCCGGGCAATCTCATTTGTGATAAGAGCAAGCCTAGAGTACATTTCAGCGACACCTTCACCATCCTTCATTTTGAACTTGTCAAGTTGACTTTGGAGCACATCCAACTTGGATTCCTTGACGGAGTCAGTACCTTCATGCATATCAATCAAAGTATTCCAAATTTCCTTAGCATTCTCAAGACGGCTGATTTTGTTGAATTCTTCGGGGCCCAATCCGTTGAAGAGGATATCGCAAGCTTGAGCGTTGTATTGTAGCATCTTCAACTCTTCCGCACTAGCTTCACGGTTCGGTTCTCTCCCATCAAAGAATTCACCTTGCAAGCCAATACACACAATAGCCCAAACGGCGGGGTTATGTCCAAGAATATGCATTTTCATCTTATGCTTACAACTAGAAAAATTAGTACCATCAAAGTAAGGACCTCTACGGTGATAATTTCCCTCGCTAGACATCATACTTTCCTAGGTTGTGAAACCAAGGCTATGACCACCAAAAGCTATGAAAATCAAAGCAAATGGAGACCAAAGCTCTGATACCACTTGTAGGATCGAAAGTATGTCTAGAGGGGGGTGATTAGACTACTTGACCAAATAAAAGCTTATCCTTTTCCCAATTTTAGTCTTTGGTAGATTTTAGCTATCTTAGCACAAGTCAAGCAATCTTAACACAATTCAAGCAAGCATGCAAAGAGTATATGAGCACAGGAAAGTAAAGCATGCAACTTGCAAGAATGTAAAGGGAAGGGTTTGGAGAATTCAAACGCAATTGGAGACACGGATGTTTTTGTCGTGGTTCCGATAGGTGGTGCTATCGTACATCCACGTTGATGGAGACTTCAACCCACGAAGGGTAACGGTTGCGCGAGTCCACGGAGGGCTCCACCCACGAAGGGTCCACGAAGAAGCAACCTTGTCTATCCCACCATGGCTGTCACCCACGAAGGAATTACCTCACTAGCGGTAGATCTTCACGAAGTAGGCGATCTCCTTCCCCTTACAAACTCCTTGGTTCAACTCCACAATCTTGTCAGAGGCTCCCAAGTGACACCTAGCCAATCTAGGAGACACCACTTTCCAAGAAGTAACAAATGGTGTGTTGATGATGAACTCCTTGCTCTTGTGCTTCAAATGATAGTCTCCCCAACACCCAACTCTCTCTCAAAGAATTTGGATTTGGTGGAAAGAATATTTGAGTGGAAAGCAACTTGGGGAAGGCTAGAGATCAAGATTCATATGGTAGGAATAGAATATCTTGGCCTCAACACATGAGTAGGTGGTTCCTTCTCGTAAGCGACAGCAAGTTGGAAGTGTAGGTTTGTTCTGATGGCTCTCTCCACGAATGAAGAGGAGGTGGAGGGGTATATATAGCCTCCACACAAAATCTAACCGTTACACACAACTTGCCAAACTCGATGGGACCGAATTGATAAACTCGGTCGGACCGATTCAGCAAATCTAGTGACCGTTAGGATTTTCGGTGGGACCGACATGCAACTTGGTAGGACCGATATGGTTAGGGTTAGGGCATAACATAATCTTGGTGAGACCGATTACACAAACTTAGTGAGACCGATTTTGGTAATAAGCTAACCAGAGAGTTGGTCGGGTAAACTCGGTGGGACCGATTTTCTCTTTTCGGTGAGACCGAAATGTTACAAAAGGGAAACAGAGAGTTTACATTGCAATCACGGTGGGACCGATCGCTCATCTCGGTAGGACCGAAACGTTACGAAAGGAAACAGAGAGATTACAATCCCATCTCGGTGAGAACGAGATCCCTATCGGTGATACCGATTTTCCTAGGGTTTGTGGCAGTGGCTATGACATCTAAACTCGGTGGCGCTGGGTAGAAAGAGTCGGTAGGGCCGAGTTTGACTTTGGGTTTAGGTCATATGTGGATATGAGAAATTAGCTGAGGGTTTTGGAGCATATCACTAAGCACTGTGGAGCAAGAAACTCATTAAGCAACACATCATCCCTCCTTGATAGTATTGGCTTTTCCTATAGACTCAATGTGATCTTGGATCACTAAAATATAAAATGTAGAGTCTTGAGCTTTTGAGCTTGAGCCAATCCTTTTATCCTTAGCAATTTGAGGGATCCACTTTTCTCATCCATGCCATGCCAACCATTGAGCTTTTCCTGAAATACTCATCTTGGAATGATGTTAGCTCAATGAGCTATATGTTGTTAGGAATTACCAAAACCACCTAGGGATAGCCGCACTTTCACTTACATATGGTTCAAAGCAAACGTTTCCAATGCCGAGGATTGGTTGAGCTGAAGTTCATTTCATTGCTTGTTATTTGTTGTGTGATAAAAACTTTAGTATTTACTAGAATGTTTTGTTGGAAATAATCTATAATCCAACATGTATCCTCGTGGCTGTTGTGTGTTGATGACTTGTTGTATGTAATGAATGGAACATTTGCATATGCATGTGATAAACTCAATTTATTAATGTTTTTCGAGTCACTTCTTGGAGTCTGAGTACCATAGTTGTATAGCCAGCATCCAGTTATATGAAGTTGCCACATCACATAGAGCCAACCTAATAGTATGCTAGTACAATAGTAGTCCTAGTAGTAGTATACCATCAACTAGAGCTAGGTTTCGCACGGAGGACGAGAAATATGGTGATAGCGTGAGGTGGGCTTGTACATATGATGTAGGCATAGGGCTTGCCGTGTTTCCTACTACTCCGGTCTAAATGTGGAGAAAATTTGGTCAAGTTCTTCCTCCTTTTGCCGACACGTGGGACATCCAGCATCCAGGTCGTGTCATGCAAGAAAATGGAGTGCTAGTTGAAGGTACGTGATGTGCATCTTGGGTTAAACTTTAAATAGAATCTTACTCTTGAGTCACTCCAAAAGCGGCCGCCGAAGATCTTTATTGAATTTGTTTTTCATCACCAGCACGTCGAGGTGAAAGATGTGCAGGTTCAGTGGGTCGTCTTGCGTTTTCACTGACATGTGGGACCGAATGTGAGCAAACAGACGATGGGCACACTCCGCGCGTCTGGTGGCTGGCTGAGAAGAGAGAGAGGAGGGCTGAGCATGGACTCAAGGAAATTTCGCGACAATGTGAGTACTAGTACTAGTGGTGTACCGTATGGCCTAGTGGTGTTCGCTCTACGTAACCTGCACCTCGATTAATACTGGGGTGGCATGGGCCATAACTAACATTCACGTCTAGCAATACGGCACACGCCACCCACACGAGTCCCATCTGACACCAATTTTCTTGGAGTCCGTGCTACAACTATCTCTTCTCCCTCCTGTTTTCTCTAGCTCAGCCATCGCGCGGTGGGTGGGGTGGGGGTTTGCCGATAGTCGGTTTGCCCAACTGTGGTCCCATTTGTAAGTGAAAATGCAACACAACACAGATTCCCCCTTGAGCGGCACGCCGGACCAACTATGTGGGGGTGCGAAGCGAACACGGCCGGATTTTCCTTTTTTTGAGGAACCGGCAGGAGCACTGCCTTTTTCTTATAGAAGGGATGGCGAAAAAAAGCAATTTACAGTGGGGCGAGGCTTTTCCTTTTGAACTTGTAACTTGTAAAATTTGGTTTTGCTCCTTGGCGCGACCGATAGATAGAAATAACGATTTTCCCTAGAGTAATCAGAAGTTTGGTTCTGGCGTGGTTCATGCATGGTACGTACGAAAATTATGAAGTTGATGCGAAAGGTAAGATAATTACAGTATACTAGTACATGGAATTGATGGAAAGATAAAGATACATACAGATCCATCAATGACATCCTCACGCCCTAGTGTGCCGGGTCACCAACCGATGTGTGAGGAGCAGTGGCGTTGGCGGCGAGCTCAACGTGCTTCTGAACAATGTCGTCCAAGGTTGCCCTACGGTCCAAGAAGGCCAGCATCCTATCGTCCTCCTCCTGAACGTAGTAGTCCTTGTGGACGATTTGCTCGTAAACGTGGGTGATTATGTCGATGGTGTCTTGCTACGCCAGGTGCTGTGCGGCAAGCGCGACCTTCAGGTGGACATTCTCCAACGTGACTACGGGCAGTCGCAGGGCCATAGTGTGTCGAAGAGGTTGTCACTATAGAGGCTGTTGAGGGTGGCGGGCATCGCAGAGTCTGGGCGCGTGGGCTAGAGGCGTACGTCAAGGTCGTCCGCGAGCTTCTTGACGACGGTGAACTTGTCGAGGAAGCCAATGAAGACCTCGTCAAACAAGGAGACGAAGGTGTCGTCCAAGAGGCCTCTCGCCCTGGCGGCCTCAAGCACTACGTGGAGACGTTCCTCGGTGTCGGGCTGCAGGCCAGCATTGTGGACCATCTGGCAGAGTTGGCTCATGCTCGCGCTCATCGTCTCCATGGGTCTAGCTTCTAGTCAACTGATCTTGCGATTGGAGTGATAACTCTTGCCCTTGGTTAGGGTGCGTAGGTGCGTAGGATTTCATAGATTGGACTGGGGGGCCTTTATATGAGAAGTGCAGACTGCGTTGCATTCACGTGTGTGTTGTCCATCTACTCCTCGGCCCTCCCTCCGTACGGTGCAGTACAGTCATCTCACCAAGACCAAGTTGGGGCAAAATGAGAGAAATTTGATGTTTACTACCTCCGTCCTAGTTTATTGGTCTCCTTTGCATTTTGCAACAAGTTTTGACCTTTGATTTAACTAATAAAATATTAATGCACGTAACCAAAAATAATATCATTGGAAACTATGTTCAAATACGAATCCAATGATACAATTTTTGGTGACATGCATTATTATTATTTTAGTTAAATCTATGGTCAAAATTTGGCACAAAATACTAAGGGGACCAATAAACTAGGACGGAGGTAGTAATTTGTAATTAATGTCATTGCATGAAGGTAATTGAGCACTGCGTGTTGTGCTAAGTAGTCTCAAGTCATTGAATGCATACGCACCCCACATCTCCTATTGGCTGATTTATTTTTTCATGGCAAAAAATAGGGAACGAGGTGGGTAGTAGATGCACCGCGCCTAAAAGTTTTGGGGTTATTTGGTTTTCATAACGTGACTAATGCACCAGTACGAAGGGAGTACAATAGTAGTCTTTGATTGCAATTTTTTGGTGGTAGCTTACAAAGCTGACTGCTTAGTGAGTACAATAGTAGTCTGATTGATGATATTTCAGATTTGAGCCATCTACCGGAAGGGAGAGTGTATAATATCATCGGGAACTATGTTCAAAACCGAATAAAACAATACTCCATGTATTTATTTACAGAGGGAGTAGTATATTTTTTGACATGCATTACTAGATATTGCAAGTCAAATACTAAATCCAGACGGAGGTGGTAGTACTACTAAATCCAGACAGTGGTGCTAGTACTAGTAATACTACCAATGTAGTAGTACTGTACTACCCGTTGGTCAAATTATTACGTGCTGCTCCTCACACTGAAGTGACAAGACCCTGCGCCAGAGATGACACCTGAGTGTAGGCGCCGTGTCCGGCATGCCAAAGTCAGTCTCACTGTGTGCAGTCACTATCATCATGGTTGTGGAGCTAGCCTGCTTCCAACTAGCCGTGTTCGACAAAATTTCCCGTGTGTTGCCACGAGTATCTCTACTCTTTTCTTATAAAAAAAACTGAGTAGGTGATGATGGTGTGCCTGCCATCCTGCAATATAGACCGTCTGATCTATATCTAAGGGATAGAAAGCAAACTATGGCAATTTTGCAAAAAGATACTTGCACCCCTCTCCACATTTGCAGATACGGCCTTCCCTCGTTCATCTTCGTCTCCCACAAGATAAATAGCTCGTATAAATGCATCTTGATGTTCCGTGCAATGCATGGGCCTCTTGCTGGTAATAATAAATATTGTACTCGAGTAATGGCTATATCGTTGCTGCACCTATGCACGCGAACATTTATCATAACATAGTACCTTGTGCTGGATAGTCGTAATATTACAAGTTTCAAACCGATATTACAAATGCTAGGAGTAATGCTGCACTTACGAAGAGGGAATTATTAGGAAGTTTATGTAAGAACTTCCGTTACTTTAGGTGGATGCAGCATCATCGTACAAACTAAAATCCACCGTCCTGACAAGTCACTAATGGGCAAATAAATTTTTGAGTCTCTGGCCACTTGATGTTTCAAAAACAAATTCAGCTTCTGCGGAGCCTTTGTCATTTAGGCTTAAATGCTTGCGGTGATCTGCACGCCATTCATTGTTGCGCTAGAGAACGCTAAACCTCATTACCTTGAGCACGCTTGCCTCCAGAACAAAGAACCGGGCCAATTTAATCTCAGATGTGTTGCCTCGGTAGTCAATCAAATCAATTCCTGTAAGATGGAGATCAAGGCATTCGATGAGATTGTTATAGTGCAACACATTTTTCACTTTTGGGTCTTTTTTTATCTGCAAAAGAAGATAACATATTAGAGCAGCTAGTTGTATAAGATTGCCGTGTCATCAAGAGGTACCAATAACATTCGCTCATACAATGGGGTTGGCTCTAAGGCTAGTGGTATTTTTTTCACTCTCTCTCTCTCTCTCTCTCTCTCTGTCTCTCTCTCTTTCCTCTCATTTACCTATGAGCACGTGACAAGCTTGGGCATTTGTTGCCTTCCACTATGTGGCTGATGCCATATTTGTCAAAAGTATGCCACATAATACGCATCAATGTCAAATCAAAAGGTTTGGCACCACTCTAGCAATGTGAGAGAGTTGGCACCGCTGTGCACACAGACCCACATGTATAAAAAATCAATCAAACAAACTACACCAACCTCTCCCTTTCCCAAACAAGTGTTTTTTATTGCCTTAGTCCTCTACCTCTCCCACACAAGTATTTTTTCATTACGTGAGTTAATTTGGCACCAGAGCAAATTATGTGATCCAGATTGGGGCACCAGGTGAGCAATGGAGGGCATCGATGCCAAATGCATCAAAAGTGAATTTGGCACGTGTTTTGGCCTACATAGTGGAGGGCCATTATAGCCCACTTTTGTACTACCTCGTATTTAGTGTAAACTTTTGAGCATAGATTTACCTAAGAAAATGCCAATGCATGTCACCAAAAATTATACCATTTGAAATTATGTTCAAATATGAATCCGACGATATAATTTCTAGTGACATGCATTAACATTTTGTCAGTTAAATCTATGGTCAAATTTTGATACTACAAAATACGAAGAGTAAACTAGGATGGAGGTAGTACTTGCGCCGAGGCTAACCATAGAGTTACTAGACTAAGTTACTTGCCACTATGACTAGCCTAGGCTACTAGTACAACAAAAAAGATGCAGGTGATCACCTGAGAAAAAAATACTAAAAATATTTCTTTTGATGCAGTGCGTAGATGCAGTTTTGAACACTACACTTGTCATCGTAATTTGGGAAAATTATGAAAAAATTGAGCTACGTTGTGATTACCGTTTACTAATAGGAAAGAAGTTTCACATCAATGAGTAGCTTCTCTGTGCACGAAAAGCATGTAAGGAGTCCAACAACTAGATCCAGATTGCGGCCAATAGATTTTATTGCCAAGATCTTCACTGTGAGCACAGACTGGGTCAAGCTTGTGGAATCATTTTCTGGATGACAGTCGTAAATACATCAAGAAGAAATTTAATAATGTGAATTTCAAGAATACGGAGAAGAAGATGAGTGTTATACCTGAACCATTACAAATCCAATAAAGAGTTCGGAGAATTTGGCAAACGAGTACACCAACACTGTCAATTTTGGCGCGTTAATGACCCTGATTTTTGTTGGACCTTCTAGATCATATACAAGCAATCTCTCAAGGAAAGGCGCATTCTCAATGACCATAACATGGAACAGCTGGAGTGATCTCTTCCCAATTGATGTCTTGTTGCGGGGCCAGCAAGACACATAAATCCATTGGAGATTCATCGAGGCGGTGTGGAGGCTAATGAACCCGTGGATCTGCCGAAGACGAAGGTACACGAGCGCAGTACAGCTGCGGAGCAGGTGCTCCATAGCCTTCTTCAAGATGCCAACATCGAAGAGGTCGAGCTGCTTGAGTTGAGGGAGAAGAAGGGCAGGCACAACATTAATCTAGGGAAATAGCAGGAGCTGAAGCTGGCGTGGCGCAACGTTGGCGTGAGGCGGAGCATGAACGGCAGCAGAGAGCGACATCGTCTAGCTTCAAACCTGAGCTCCTCGAGCTGATCTAGGGTGGGGGATAAGAACCACTCGTCGAACTTGGCTTGGACCTTGCAGTTGGTACTAAACATGCGGATGTCAAGGCCTCTGGCTGGCCCAGGGTGCAATGAAAGAATATTGGAGACTGCGGCCATGTGTTTGCAATCCCCGTCACAGAGGCAGCTGTCAATGGTGAGGTTGAGGGGGACGCGGCGCCAGAGGGGGCGCCACTGCCAGGAGAGCAGGGTGGTCCGCACGGCAGATTTGGTGGGGAGGAGGCCAATGATGACGAGCAGCATGTCATCGGGGAGACTGCTGATGAAGTCCAGGATCGCCGGATGCGGTTTTGGCTCGACCCGCCTCTGCTTGTTGGCTGCCTAGCCATCCATCTCAGCCGGCGGCGACGCCGGTGTACACGTGTGCTAGATGTGTGCGAGTGTGTCCTTGTGTGCATGCCGCGATGCAGTGGTGAAGTGTGCACGAGTGCATCCTTCACGCAGAAGAAGTGTGCCCTCAATTTACTAGCGTGCGGGGTGCTACTACGAGTGGTTTCAACTTTGTTTACTTCACTGCGTGTCAGACATGCCTCTAGTTTACTTATTTTCACCCACTGCCACATGGGCTAGCACACGAAGATAAAGAACACGAGCTGACAAGGCAGCATGTGGTCTGGTTGACCAGTCAACTAAATAATATATGGAGCTATAGGCTGACATAGTGACCGTATAATACTTCGGTAAAGAGAGATCAAGTGAGAGGGTAGACCCGTGAGAGATATTAAAGAGAGAGAAAGAGCTACTCCGTCCGTTCGATAATGTAGTGCCTATATTTTTTTAAAGTCAAACTTTTGAAATTTTACCGAGTTTATAAAGAAATTACTTATATCTACGATACCAAAGATAAATGATAGTATGAAGTAAGTACATGTTGTGATGAATCTAATGAATGCTCCAGATGTAAATGTTTTTCTCCACATATACCTGGTAATTTTTTTTTGAGGCTTGACTTTTCAAAACATCCATATGTTTATGGACGTGACAGAGTACCTAACTAGAGAGAGAGAGTGTGTGTGTGAAATAGAAAGAGTGAGTGAAAAAAGTGTGTGTGTGTGTGTGTATGCGTGGGAAAGACACATGGACAACACACGATAAAGTAGAGAAAAAGTGTCTGTGTGTATTATGCAAACATATCACACATGCATCTTCGACAGCGGAAGCGAGGTGAGGAGATAGTGTGTGGTTGTTTGCAACCGAGAGAGAAAGACCCCTAGCACGTGGCCAAGAGAGGTCTGACAAACAAGGGAGAGAGGTCGAGAGAGACGTATGGAGAAAATGCAGGCATGGGGAGGAGAGAGTGTGTGCTTGTGACACAGAGATCCCCTAGAGATCATGATGGGACTACATGGGTGGGAGATCGAGTGACAAGGTGTGTACGTGATAGAAGATACCCCGAGAGATACCGAGATAGATGTATGGATGGAAGGAGACAATACGTGTGTTCCTGATGGATAGTGAGAGATAGTCATACTTAGGGGGGAGTGTGTGTGCGTATGATGGAGTGAGGGATTATGGTACTTAGGGGGGAGTGCGTGTGCCTATGATGGAGTGAGGGATTATGGTACTTAGGGGGGTGCGTGTCACATAGCGAGAGAACAAGGGCGGAGAGTGTTAGATGGGTCTATGTAGCGCAAGCGAGATATGTGTATGTGTGAACCAGGGAGATATAAAGTTTGAGAGAGATAGAGGAGCCCTGATACGGCTGAGTGGTGCATCAGATAGCTGAGAGGGGGAAAGAGATACTCCATCCGTTCGATAATGTAGTGCATATAATTTTTTTTTTAAGTCAAACTTTGGAAACTTTGACCAGGTTTACGCAAATATTATTTGTATCTACAATACCAAAGATACATCATACAAAACTACATCTCATGATGAATCTAATGATATATGTTTGTCGTTCTAGATGTAAATGTTTTCTCCACGTACTTGGTCAAACTTTGTGATGTTTGACTTTCCAATAAATCTATATGCTATGGACCGAAGAGAGTACCTAAGTCGAGAGAGATCAAGTGCGTGTGAAGGAGAATGACTGAGTGTGCAAAAATAGTGTGTGTGTGCGAAAGAGAAAGGGACAACAAACGATAAAATAGAGAGAGTGTGTGTGTTCATTTCTTATGCAAACATGTCACGCATGCATCTCTGAGATAGAAAAGTGAGGTGAGGAGATACACGAAGATAGCTAGTGCGTGATTGTTTGCAACGGAGAGAGACACCCCTATAGCAAATGTCCAATAGAGGTCTGGCCAACAAGGGACAGAGGTCGGGAGGGGCGCATGGAGAAGATGGACACATGGGAGGGAGAGAGGTTGTGTTTGTGATAGAGAGATCCCCTCGAGATCGTAAGGGGACTATATGGGTGGGAGATCGAGTGACGAGGTGTGTGTGCGATAGAAAGATGCCCAGAGAGAAATAGAGATAGACCAAGTGAGGGAAAGAGACAATGCATATGTTTGTGATGGAGACTAAGAATTAGTCATATACATAGGAGGGACTGCGTGTGCCTACAATTGAGTGAGAGACAATCATACTTATCTAGGCGTGAGATTGTGTGTGTGCATGTGAGATGGAGAGAGAACAAGGGAGAGAGAGAGAGAGTTTTAAATGGGTCTATCGAGTGCGAGTGAGATATGTATGTGTATGTGTGACCCAGGGAGATGGAGAGTTTGAGAGAGGGGGGGAAGAGCTCCGAGATGGCAGAGTGGTGCGTGAGAGAGTTAAGGGCAACGAGCTAGGGAATTTGTGTGCGTATGATGAGTGCACCCTAGATATTTAGCTTGGACTAGAGAATCATACATTGTGTGCCAGAGAGACCTATACATGGAGTGTGCATGCAAACTAGAAAGAACCCCCCCCCCACACACACACACAAAGAGAGAGAGAGGGGGGGGGGAGGGACCGACAAGGTTTGTGTTTGGATGCGTGCGATAGAATTGGAGATTGTCGGCGAGAGAGAGAGAGAACAGGAGTCCGAGAGAGGGGGAGGTTGCATTTATGCATCAAAGACTGATATAAACCATGTTTCAATATAAATTTGCATTCAAATATTTGAATTGGAGAACATGTTGTCCGCAATCCACACATGAATGGAGATATGCGTATAAAACAAGTTCATTAATTTGACTTTCAACCTGTTCATGGAGAACTATAATACAACATGCTAATCAATTGAGGTGTTCAATTTTGGATTTAGTTCACTATTTTGACCTGGTGAACGAGCTATTTCAATGAATCGAGATATTTCATTTTGGTTTTGATTCCCGTTTTTGAGTGGGTCAACTACTTGTCATATGTAAATCCTTAGCAACGAGCATGTAAAAACACATTAGTCCCGAGCATCATCTTACCATCTAAAAAAGAAGTGGCAAGCTAATATTTCAAAATTTGATTCGAATCAACTATTTGTTTTGAAATGGAACACTCCGATTCCATACTTAAACTGGCTCAGAAAAATTGCTGGACATTCGAATCGACTTGGTAAGATAGACGTGGATGCTCGTTCTCCCAAAATTTGAACGAACCGCTAAGCACCCTCTGCTCGGTGGAATTCGCCCGAGCAAATAAATGGGAGACGCGAAATTACCGACCTATGTGGGACACGCATCAATTGACCCGTTGTACATCGAGGTTAGGTTCGTAACTTCATCCAAGCGCGCCTTCTCCTCGACCGAAATGACAGGTACCAAATAATTCATAAACCATGGGCGGCAAAACACCCTCTCCTCGGCCGAAATCGGTCATGCCGACTATTTCAAAACACACCCTCCTCACCTGAAATCGCTCGCGCCACTATTTCAAAACACGCCCTCCTCTTCCGAAATCGCTCGCGCCAACTATTTGGGAGAAGCAAAGTTACTCTACTATCTCCGACCCTCAAGTCACAGACCCAAGCCCAGAAGCCTAAAGGCAGGGGTTGAGCTGTAACCCACCCCCCCCCCCCCCCCACACACACACACATAACAATCATTCATTTATTTTACTGCGTTGTAATTTGGGTCATGCAAACTGGTATTTGTACCTTAGCGAAGATGATCAACCCACAATATGTGTTGACAAGTTAGCACTCGTCATCAACGCCGCTGAGCTGAAGTCCTCCTTGTTTCACAAAGCTGGTGCCCGTGAATACAACTCTTACTCTCGTCTCTCGTGAGGACCGGAAGGGGGATAAGCGGTAACACCAACACAGTGGAGCGCCGTGTTGACATAGAGGCTATAGACATGTGAGAGTCTTGTATCACGTTTAGGGACATGCGTTTTTTCCCTGTTGTATCGCATGGATAGTTTTTTGCTACTTAATACAAATGATTTTGTGCAAGCGACTAAATCACGGTTGTGCCAGCAGAAATCGGTATGATCATTTTTTTGTTTTTGCCTGCCTGGTTGGGCCAGGAGAGAGCTCCCAGACCGAGATATAATGGTCCATTTTTAATTATAAATGATTTTGTGCAAGCGACTAAATCACGGTTGAAAATTCCCGCAAACGGTCGAGCAAATGTTTCTCGAAACCCCTGGCCGGAAAGTTGCACCGACGTGAACGGTCAGCCAGCTAGATCGTCCGGCCGGTCGCCCCTTCCCTGGGCGTACGTACGATCGACGACGGTAGCGACAACGATGATATCACTGTCGCCGACGTCCACGACGGTGACAAATGTACACACACATCGTGAAGCAGCTGGCATCAACATTCCGATCGATTCAACTAAAAAAGAAAAGAAAAACATAGCGATCTTTCTTATTTTTCTTTGCGGGTAAGAAAAACATAGCGATCGATTTACGTGTGTGACCAGCAGTGAGCAGGCCTTGTTACGAGGATCGACGTACTACCCCCGCGAGCCGGTCTAGCAAATCGTTGGCTGTCTGACCGTTGACCGCGGCGTGGGCCCAGCGTATGCATGCAGCCCCTGACGGGGCGCCCTTTCCGAAGGACGTGACACTTGTGCTGAGTTTCGTGGCCTCCGGCCTCTGTGGATGAGATCATTTGAGCACGTGCCGCCTTCCGTTGTACGAACGGTGGGGCCTGCCGCTACGGCCGCCGGCTGCCGGTGCATGCATGAGCTAGCTCCGGCGCCAGCTCGCTGCTGGTGGTACGAAAGAAAAGAATTCACACCACTTGATGTTGCACTTGCACTGCAAAATACTTTTCTGCAACACGTACTTTGAATTATCATTTGGGTTTGTCTAGGTCTCAGTCGACTTAAACTTCGCGAAGTCTAAGTTGGCTGATGTCACCTAAGATAGATCGGGCCTTTTTCGTTTTTCTGTTGTTTGTTTGTTTGTTTATTTAGGTTGGGCTGTTTGTTTCTTTGTCTTTGTATTTTCTTGGTACGGAGGAAAAGTGCTCAACAAGACAAGTAAATTCCGTCACTAGTATAGCTCATCGTTTAGTTCTTCTCTTTGTGTGCCATCTTGCTTCTCTTTTTCTTTTTCATTTTTGTAATTTCTTTCAAAAATACATTTTGTATATTAGGACAAAATTCATTCTTTAATGTAACAAAGAAACAAAATGAAAACAAGACAGCTAAAATAGTGTGGCCTTGTTTTTCAAAAGAAAAGAATATTAAGTTGCATACAAAGACAAAGAATATTTGAAGGACATGCAAATGTGTGCATCCGACGTGGGTAGCATTGTTTTTTTAACAAATCAATAAGAAGAAGAAGAATACAAATTAGAAATACGAGGGGGGGGGGGATAAAAATAAAAAAAAGTAGAAAAAAAGGAAAGATAAATAATAAACCCTCATAGCAGGCCACACCCAAGCCGGGTGTGTGGTTGCAAAAAGTCGATTAAATTTGGGCGAGACTTGCGATTGCAAGCCCTCTTGTCACGACATGCAATTGCAGTCAAAGGGCGACACTTGCAGCTTGCAAGCCTAGTGTAGTTGCATTAGGTGGCGACACTTGTAGTTACAAAGCCTAGTGTCGTACATGTAACTACCCCTCTCCCGATGCCCACTTACAAAACAAAAATGTTAATTACCTTTGGGTGTGTAGGCATATAGTTGCAGTCAAAGGCGACACTTGTAGTTGCCAGCCTAGTATCGGACATGCAACTCCCCCCTCCCTGTCGCTTCCTTACAAAACAAAAAAAATGGCCAGTAGCAGTCGGGTGTGTAGGCATGCAGTTGCAGTCGAGGGTGACATTTGTAGTTGCAAGCATATTGTTGCACATCCAACTCCCTCTCCCGCTCACTTACAAAAAAAGGTCGGGCTTGCCGGGTGTGTAGGCATGCATTGCAATCGAGAGCAACACTTGAAGTTGCAAGCCCATCTGTCGACCATGCAATTGTAGTCGGCGACACTTGTAGTTGCAACTCTATTGTCGGACATGCAATTCACTCCCTTTCCGACAAAAACACAAGGCTAGTTGCATTCGATAGGGGAAATGTTGTTGCATTCGAGGGCCTCACTTGTAGTTGCAAACCTAGTACCATGTATGCACCTCCCATCCCCTCTCCTGCCGCTCATTTACAAAACAAAAACTTCGATTGCGATCGGGTGTGTAGGCATGCAACTGCAGTCGAGAACGACACTTGCGGTTGCAAGCCTACTGTCGAACATGCAATTGTAATTGAGGGCAACACTTGTACTTGCAAGCGTATTGTCGGACATGCAATTCATCCCCTCAAGCGAAACAAAAGGCCGATTGCAATTGATAGGGGACATGCAATTCGATCGAGGGTGAGACTTGCGATTGCAAGCCTAGTATCGGACATGCGACTACCCCTCTCCCGCCACCCACTAACAAATCAAACATGTCGGTTGCGATCGGTGTGTGTGCATGCAATTGCGATCGGGTGTGTAGGCATGCAGTTCCGGCCGAGGGCGACACTTGCAATTGCAAGGCTCTTGTTGGACATGCAATCCCCCCTCTCCGAAAAAAACACAAGGCGATTGCGGTCGGGGAGGAAACATGCGGTTGCAGTCGAGGGCGACATTTGCAGTTGCAAGCCTTGTATCGCACATGCAACTCCCCCTCCCTTTCCCGCTGCCCACTTAAAAAATAAATGTTAGTTGCAGTAGGGTGTGTGAGCATGCAATTGCAGTTAGAGGTGACACTTGCAGTTGGATGCCTAGTGACAGACATGCAATTGCCTTCTCTAAAGACTAATAAATTCCAGTCAATGGCGACACTTACAATTCCGCCTAATAGCAGGCATACAAGAAAAATGTTTCAATGCAATAAAAGAGAAAATATAAATAAATAAAAAAGAAAAAAAGATTTTTTTAGCAAGCAAATAGAAAGAAGAAAATAAAGAGAAAAATGAAACAATAAGAATTGAAAAAATATGTATGCAAAATAAAACCAATCTCACGAGGACACCGATTTTTTGTAGTTAACAATCACTTACAAAAATATATAAAAGAGGGAGGAAAGTAAAATAAAAATACAAAAATAAATCCATAAAAAGCCAGTCCATCAGTCCATGCATAGAATAAATAAGGAGGAAAGAGCGGGCCAACGTGCCCTAAAACAACCCGTCACCCAAAAACTGGAAGCAAACTGATTAGACATGAGAGAAAAAACAAAAGAAATAAAAAACTAACATACAAACAAAAGGCGGCAATTAAGGTTCTTTTGCTATCGAATCAACTAAGACTTGACTAATTGTTGATCGACTGAGAATAGCAAATTCACATAAAATAGATAATTTTTAAATTTGATATTTTCATCTTTACTTTTTTTAGACTGGCATACTTAACACAAAGCCAAAGCTAAAAAAACTAGAAAAAATATGCTACGAATGCTTGTTCTATACAAAAACCCGTGAGTGCACGCACATCTCAAAAAGGAAAAATTCTGGTTCTCAAAAAACAAGACATGTATGTTGCACTAGAAAAACTACATCCAAAAACTATACAATAGGAATCTAATATATCAACAACAACCACACATACGCAAGTGGATTCTAGAAAACAAAAGATGAAATACTCATAAAAGATGGTACTGCAGTATATATATTTTTTCTTTTTCTTGGGAAAGTATACAGTTCTTTTCCTAGTCAGGAATCTCTCTTACACATTGTAAAATTTACAGGCAAGAAAATGACACACCACCCAAAGCCTGCCACTCCCCTATCCAGCCCAGCAAACCGCCCAAAGCCAACAGAAAGAAACAAGGAGCGAAAGCAGCCCACCCAGTTCGTCCTCCACAGGGGCCAATTTACAATTAAACGCATGTTACACGCATCTCAAAGCAGCATAAATCTGACGGTTAAGGAGTGGACTGAGACTACTGAAATTTAGCAGAACCGCTATCATTTTCCATTCTCCGCACCGTATGGCACAGCTATAGTCTGGCACTATGAAGCCGGATCGTAGACTTCGCCGGCTGCAGCCCGTACGCTACGCATTACTGGAATAATCATTTTTTTTGAAAGAAAAGACGATGCAAGCATCAAAAACTGCTACATCTACAGGTAGATTGCTGAGCCACCCAAACCCAAAGCAAGCTTTGTTCGTTCCACATTTGTTGATCGTGACAAGTTAGTGCAACCCATGTTCTTTTTCTTTTCGGAACAAATATTAATTACACTCATTGTGCCATCTTTTCTTTGTACAATGTAGCAATATGAGGTCATTCGGCCGTTGTTGTTAGGGTGCGCTGGTTTTATAGGACCTTAACACGATGACTTCTCGACTGTGTATTATAATCTGTTTTGTCCTGCTCCGGCGAGGACGGGTGATGACGGTGGCGTGCATTCGCCTCGCTTCAGTGCTTGTAGCCGTCGCTACGTCTATGGATTTAGATGTAATTTTTATTATTTTTGATGTTGATTGTACTGCCACGGTTGATGATAATAAATCAAAGAATGAAAACAAAAAAGAGCGTAGCATTCACTTAAGGATATACTCCCTCCGTTCTAAAATAGATGACTCAACTTTATACTAACAATTATAGTACAAAGTTGGGTCATCTATTTTGGAACGGAGGGAGTATGCTTCATTCCTTCCACATGTGCTGGATAAATTTAGTGAAATGCGCAACTTATTAAACGCACAACCCGCGTAGGCTCCATCCGGGATAGCTAGTGGGTAGAGCATAGGCCATGCCGTGGAAATGTCAAATGCGTTGAGAGTTGAGACGCAACTTGTCTGCGAAGCTTCATGCCAAGCTCGAGGCGGAAGTGAGGTTGAAAGAACTCCTTAGAGAAGAAGAGTTGAAGTGGGCGCTGCGGGCCAAGACCCGACGAGTAGTCCAGGGGGACGCGAACACGCAATTCTTTCACATGATTGCTAACGGTAAGCACCGAAAGAAGAGGATCTTTCAGCTGGAGCAAGATGAGGGTACGATTGTTGGGCAGGAGAGCCTAAAATTGTACATTACCGAATACTATAAGCGGCTGTTTGGCCATCCAGAAGAGAACAGTGTGTCTCTGGACGAGTCAAGAGTTGAGGATATTCCTCAGCTTACAGCGATGGAGAATGATATTCTTGCGGCTCCTTTCTCGGACAAAGAGGTGCTTGAGGCCATCTCGCAAATGAAGAATAACAAGGCGCTGGTCACGATGGTTTCCCAAAGAGAGTTTTATAAAAAGTGCTGGCATATCATTAAAGGGGATTTGTTCCCTATGTTTAATGATCTGTTTAATGGGCAGCTTCATCTTTTCCAGCTAAATTTTGGAACAATTACCCTTCTTCCTAAGAAAACAGAGGCTGTGAGAATTGAGCAATTCAGGCCAATCTGTCTTCTTAATGTCGATTTCAAAATTTTCACCAAGGTCGGGACCAATAGACTCACACAGATTGCGCATACTGTTGTGCAGCCTATCCAATCTGCTTTCATGCCGGACAGGAATATCCTTGAAGGGGTTGTAGTCTTGCATGAAACGCTCCATGAAATCCACACGAAAAAACTGGATGGGGTTGTTTTCAAAGTGGATTTCGAAAAAGCGTACGACAAAGTCAAATGGCCATTCCTTCAACAGGCCTTACGCATGAAGGGTTTTGATGAGGCTTGGCGACGCAAGGTAGGATCCTTTACGCAAAAGGGGAGTGTTGGAATTAAAGTAAATGATGATGTTGGACATTACTTTGAGACGCACAAGGGCCTCAGGCAAGGAGATCCAATGTCCCCCGTTTTGTTCAACATTGTGGTTGACATGTTGGCAATTCTTATAGGGCGGGCAAAGGAGGCTGGTCAGGTGGGAGGCTTGGTGCCCAACCTAGTTGACGGGGGTGTGTCCATTCTGCAAGACTGTTGATGATACTATCATCTTCATGGATCATGACTTGGCAAAAGCAAGAAATATAAAGCTGGTGCTTTGCTTGTTTGAACAATTATGCAGGTTAAAGATTAATTTTCATAAAAGCGAATTGTTCTGCTTTGGTAGAGCCAAGGAGGAGCAGGACGCTTCTGAGCAATTGTTCGGTTGTGAATTAGGGCTTTACCTTTCACCTACCTAGGTATACCCATTCACCATCGTAAGCTTACAAATCGAGAGTGGAAATGCATTGATGATCGGTTTGAAAAGAAACTTAGTTCTGGAAGGGCAAACTCATGTCTTATGGAGGCGGTTAATTCTTATTAATTCGGTACTCACGAGTATGCCGATGTTCCTACTATCTTTCTTTGAGGTTCCAGTTGGGGTTAGAAAAAGACTGGACTTCTACCGATCCAGATTCTTTTGGCAGAGTGATGAACTCAAGCGAAAGTATAGGCTCGCCAAGTGGGATGTCATTTGTCGTCCTAAGGACCAGGGGGGTTGGGTATCGAAAATCTTGAGGTCAAGAACAGATGCCTGCTTAGTAAGTGGCTGTATAAGCTTTCGGGGCCAACAGACGCAACTTGGGCGCAGATTCTTCGTAACAAGTATCTGCAGTCTAAGACTTTGTCACAAGTGGCAGTGAGGCCAACTGATTCGCCTTTTTGGAAGGGGCTTATGAGAGTCAAGGCAACCTTCTTTAATAGAACAAAGTTTATTGTCGGTGATGGAACTAGCACTCGTTTCTGGGAGGACATTTGGCTGGGGGATACACCATTAGCAATTCAGTACCCAACCTTGTATCATATTGTCCAGCGACGTGATGCGCTAGTTGCATCGATTATGCGAGACCATTCCCTTAATATTCGGTTTCAAGGGTGCTTGTTGGTGAGAGATGGGAAGCTTGGCTCCATCTGGTGCGTAGACTGATGGAGGTCCGGCTAGCGCAACAGTCTGATCAGCTTTGTTGGAAGCTTACTAGGAATGGACAATTTACTATCAAGTCGATGTACAACAATGTCATTAACTCTAGTGTCATTCCTAGAACCAATCATGTTTGGAAAGTCAAAGTGCCTTTGAAAATTAAAGTGTTTATGTGGTTTGTCCATAAACAGGTCATTTTAACAAATGACAACTTGGTCAAGCGCAATTGGACTGGTTTTGCTAGATGTAGCTTCTGTGATCAAAATGAGACCATTAAGCATCTCTTCTTTGACTGTCCTTTGGCGAGAATTCTGTGGCGCTCTGTGCAAATTGCCTTTAACATTACTCCTCCGAGTACGGTCGGGTCGTTATTTGGAACGTGGCTGGATGGGATAGAGTCCGATACAGCTAGACATATTCGTGTAGGAGTGTATGCGTTGTTATGGGCAATTTGGAACTGCAGAAATGATTTGGTTTTTAACAGAATTACTACTATTCATTTTTGCAGGTTATTTTCCGTGCTCTGGCGCTGATCCGTATGTGGTCCTTACTCACTCCGGCGGAGGCGGGAGGCGTTTAGTTCTGGATCTGTCCGGTGGGAGACGGTAGCCTTGAGGATATTTTCAACCGGTTTGGTTGGCGGTCATGTAATAGGATAGACAATTAGTTTCCTATCTTTTATCTTACCAGCCGGTTGTGGCCTATTGGTCTTTATCCTTGCTTTAGATTTGAGGTTATATGTGAACCCGTTTTGTTGTACTGAAGACTTTGCGACTTTGTGGAACTTATTTATTTAATAAGATGGCCGTATGCATCATTCTGATGCAGAGGCCGGGGAGTTTCCCCTTTTCGAAAAAAAAAACTTGTCATAGCAAGCTATACTTGGCAGAATAAAAAAATATGCAAGGATAAGAGATGCATACATGTTGCCAGTTTTGGCACCAAAACCAATCATCAATTGTGCAGTTCTTCTTAGATATGCATCAAACAGGAGTATAACACTGTCATCGTCTCTCCTTTCGGCCATTGAGCCACACAAGGAAAAACAACCCTTCATGGGTGGAAAAAGGCACAAAAGGTAAAACAAGATCCAACGAAGAAACTCAAGTGCCTTACACTTTTTATATAAAGTTAGCTCTAAAAAATATTAGTAATTAATTAGCTAGTTAAGTTTGCCGCCATCCTTACTCGGATGTATATGATCTAATATCTATTAGTTGTATGATGATGATACACATGTATAAGTATAAAAATCGCTCCTCAATAACTGGAAAACTCATTGCATCTTCCATATGTCCTCGAGGCTCCAGAGATTGTCAGCCGAAACGCCGACGTCGGAGAAGCCCTGCACCCATCCGCTAAGCTCGTGGTCGACGTGGAAAAGACCACCGTCATCAGGCTGGATCTGCATATGCATGGCCCAAAACTCTTGGTCCACGTCCTGCATCCAGTCCCCGCCGCTCGCTGTCTTCTCGCCGCTGCCATGGACATGCAGGTTCTTCTCCTCGCCGCAGAGCTCCGACGTGAAGGAACCCGACGATGCCGACCTGCTGGTGGTGACCGCGCTGGCGGGAGAGTTGTTCTCGGGATATGTGGTGGCGGTGGCGGCGGTGGTGGCCATCGACGTGACCCCTGACGCGCACGAGGTGTCGCCGATTGTGGGGTCGCCGCCGGTGGGGGCGGCGGTGGCGTGGATGCGCTCGACGAGGCGAGGCATCCAGAGATACCTCATGGCATCCTTGAAGGTGGCGCTGCCGACGTCGCAGTTGAGTTGCTTCGCGTGCTTCTGCACCCTGGTCCTCCAGTAGTTCTTGATCTCGTTGTCCGTCCGACCGGGGAGGTGCTGCGCGATCTTCGACCACCTGCAGCCATTAATCCCAAAAGTGATTAACTACCCATGGAGATTACAGAAGACGGCGATGATGAGGTCGGCAAGGAAGAAGGCGTGCGAGTCCCAAACTAGTACAGCGCCGTCAGTGCCATGCCCCCATCCCATCATTCGGTGGGTGGGGTGAAGAGCCGGGCCGGGATGCGCGTCCACGTCCAGGTACGTCAGGGAGTTGATCAAGCTAGTGGGCTTGACATGGACGTGTTCACACGAGTCTAATCGATTTCCCATCACCGGCCCAATCGGCCCCTCAAACTTTCCAGCTCATCGCCCGGCTAGCATGCACAGGACGTTCACGCGTGTCGCCACACGATTTGCAGCGCGATGGTGCGAAGATTAACGGAAGGTGATTAAGGGGAAGGGCTGATTAATTACCGGTTGCCCCAGCGAGAGTGGAGGTCGAGGATGAGGAGCTGCTCGTCGGCGGTGAAGTTGCCGCGCTTCACGTCGGGGCGGAGGTAGTTCAGCCACCGCAGCCGGCAGCTCTTCCCCGTGCGCCTCAGGCCGGCGGCCCTCGCCAGCGCGTTCCAGCGGCCCTCGCCGTGGTCCGCGATGTAGTTGATCAGCGTAAGGTCCTCGTCCACCGTCCACGGCCCCCGCCGGAGCTCCGCCTCCTCCTCCGGTTCCGCCGCCATGCTGTTGCTGCTACGACTCTGCAGCACCACATCCATGGACGACGTAGCTAGTGGAGGATCCAAGACAGATGTAGAGAGAGAGAAAGAGAAGCGCGGATGAGCTAGGTAGGATTCGGGGGGAGAGAGAGAGAGAGACTAGGACGCCATTTATAGGGTTTTGAGAAGTCAAAAGGGAAAGTGGAGAAGAGAATGTAAAAAAGGAGAAAACCCGGGGGAGGGATCACACACACTCGCCTACACAGCAGGATCTTCTGTAACACTCGCCATACGGCAGTTACGTACATTGCCGTCTTCTACGGCTCTGCCACGAACCTGCCTTTTATCTGGGCAAAATATTTTGTGCTCTGTATCAACATAACATGATTTTCGACCAAGAAATATCGTAAGTGACGCATAGTACTTTATTCCGGAAGAAATGCTACGATGCACTGCTCAAACTTTTTCGGAAAGTGTACGCACAATACGATATTCATTGCAAATTTAATTTGTTGTTCATTGCAAAGTTAGTATGTCTTATAGTTGTGTTACCTGGAATACATGGTTACTACTTAAAGGCCGGAGGCATTCCTCCTTTAAAAAAACATGGTTACTACTTAAGGATTATTATAAATATGATGTTCTTATAACTTTCTATATTCCGAAAGATGGATTGCTAAATTAATAAAGCACACGTAGTGTGAGTCATTTATGCATGGTGTATACCATGCATAGATCCACCATCTGTCGTCACAAGCCTTGTTCTTTTATCATTATTTGTCTTGTTTCAGGCTATCACATAATGTTTGTTTTCCTATTATTGTTTCATAGTGCACTACTACCTCCGTTTGAAAATACTTGACATGGTTTTAGTTCAAATTGAGGTTTAATATATCAGTGTGTAACATTAAGAAATTATTTATCGCTAAATTTTAACCAATCCAGTTAGGTTTCAAAGTGCATAGTAATGTTTCGTCGTGTATCATCAAAAATAGGTGCATAAATCTCCAACATATTTAACGGTAGATCAAAGCATGTATAAACGGTGCATGGTAGATAAGCATTTCTTACCGGATAGATATATTTTAAATAGCAAACAATATTCTAATTTTAGGTTTAATGTTTTGATGTATTATAAAGGTGGGATATTCTTTCAGTGGGAGACGACGTTTCCGTCGATAGTGAGGCGTTTTTGGTGACTTCATCAATTTCAAAACACGCCGATTCAGTTTTTCAGAGATGCTCATAGGGGTAGTATGTGCATGCATGCTTTCGTAAAGATGAGCGTATGTACATGTTTATGAGGGTCCGCGTCTATATTATGTTTTCAGAACAAAAACGATGAACAAAGTATAACCTCTGTTATTCATATGGACACTTGTGCACACGTTTCTTTGCATATTGAGGGCACCACGCACGCATGTTCTGCACGAGCTGCCTCAAGATTAGCATCGCAAGTACTCTTTGCAGTTTTCGCCAAAAAAAAAAATTGCAGAAGGATTAGTTCCTTCGGGACGGATGCATGTGACCTGTGTACAAGCTATTTTCGAACACAATTCATGTCAGCAACCTATACATCCCAAATATCAGGACTATCAATTGCCAAAAAAAAGGTGGCACTATCAACTCTGCCCATGTGAGCCATCAAAGTACCATTAATATTCCCGGGAAAAAAGTAGCATTAATATTTTCCGCAAAAAAGACCATCAATAGTAAGTTATACTTATTTTTCATCGAAAAAAGTCATACTGTATTTGATTTTCCTAATTAAGACTAAATTCCATTAATTAAAATTGTGCTTGCTTTTTTCTTTTCCAAAAAGTATGTTGGTCGTCCATTGATGACCAATGGACGGATGTGCAAGTCGACAATAGCCTAAATCTTTTCAAAACAACTGTGTTAGACATGTGTTCTAAAGTATCTCTATATTTTCTTCACCCAAGAAAGGTGATGAGGGCTTTCTGCCTCCAGTAGGCGTCGTCATTGGTCTGCCTCATCTCCTGTGGCCTTGGGCAATGAGGTGCACTGGACTCTGGCCCTTGCTGATGGGAGGGCTCCTGCCTTGTTTTTAGTTTTTTGGGGTCGTCTAGGGTTTGTGCCCTGCTGAGAAAGGCGAGGCAACGTCGGTTCTGTGAAGATGGAATAAAGTCCTTCCCGCCTATTCCTCATTCCGGCGGTGTGTATAGCATCGTTGGAGGGCATGAGACCTCGTGGGATTCAGTCAATACTGGTATTTGATGGATCTCTGTGGATCGAGTCCCCGTTCATCTGTGTTCGTGTGTCTACATATTACATTCTTCTAAAATACGCTTCTCTTCATCACGACAGTTGTGGTTGTTCTAGTACACTGGTCCTGTAGGGCCTTAACACGACGACTTTTTAACTGTCTACTACAACAAGGTTTACCCGGCTCCAATGACGGCGGGGTGCCTTCGGCTCGCTCCAGTGATTATAGTCGTCTCTAGGTGGTCAAGAAATCCAGATGTTATTTTGGTTACTTTTGGTGTTCTTTGTAGTGTCATGATAGTTGATGAATAGAACGAAAGTGTTTCCCGCAAAAGAAAGGTTACTAATGGGAAAAAAGAAACCTTCCGGTTAACCAGATTGGCGATCTCATCCCTCCTAACACCCACCAAGCTTCCACCTACGGCTGCTAGGAGGGTTGCTCCCACCAATTGACAATCATTGTGCCTACTTATCTGGATCTGTCAACGGCGGCTGGGATTGGGACAACATGTGGGGGTTGATGAAATGCGACGGTGTGAGCAGGCTTCGAGTTGTCGATGTCGGTGTGGTGGCCTTGGTAGGTTGCGGGCATAAGGTCGGATGGCAGGCAATAAAGTAGTGGCGGCTCGAACAGAGGATGATGGGGCAATGACCCCGGGGTCGTGGCAAATACTACATGTCGTTTTGTGCAAGTGTGGGGTGACCATGGTTAGATCCACACCACGTCATGCACAAAACTTGAAGATGATAATCTGGGACTCCCCCTTCATGTTTGGGGTGAAACTCTTGTTCTGCAGTTAATAGGTTGGCTAACAACGACGGACTTGCATTGTTATCTTTGTTGAAGGTGTTGCCTCTTTGTTGCTGTGCTGACCTTTAATGGTTGTTACCACAATCAGGGTGAAAATCCTTGTTCTGACCGTCTTTGGCCGGACATGGGGACGTCGGTACAAGAACGACTATTCTTTCTTGAAAGCGTTGCTGCAAAAAATAAGTCGAATAATTTATTTCATGTTTTGTAATGGTTTAGTCGTAGTTACTTTTTCTGTAGTTTGCTTACTGCACCCTCCGCTTCATAATGTAGTGTGTATACTTTTTTTGATAGTCAAAATTTACAAATTTTGGCCGAGTTTATAGAGAAAATTATTTATATGTACAATATCAAATATATAAAATATGAAACTACATCTTACGATGAATCTAATGATACGTGTTTGGCATTCTAGATGTAAATGTTTGCTCTACAAATTTGATCAAAGTTCGTGAGGTTTGACTTTTCAAAAAATCACATGCATTACATTATGAAACAGATGGAGTAATTAATAAAAAATGGTTGTGTCCATCACAATGATTTGTTTTCTACATCATTGCAAAGGCTCGGGATTTACCTTCTCTTTGAAAAAGAAAAGAAAGGAAATTTGTCTAGATATACAAATTAATGTGGATCATCTAGCATCAGTAGCATCTGAGAAAATTAAGAAAAATATCCCCTAAAAAAAGTGTTCATCTTATGTGGAAAAAAACTTTACCAAGAATTTGTAGGTGAAAAAATGTTAGACTAGACGGATAGAGATGGCCCAAGAAGAGCTCTTAGACATCTCGTCGAAAGGTGTGATCGACGTAGAATATTATGTACTCCATCGTGGTCGATTTGGGGATCATTGAGTTCGAGATTTGATGGCTCCGACGACCTTCCTCGCTATGATTCAATAGGGAAAAATAACATCTTATCCTGCGTTACATCCCCCCTAGCTATCCCATTGATGTGCCCGTCTATTTTTTCATGTATTAAACACATCGCAATCACTAGTGATGGCAATGCCATCTCCCATTGCAAACAAACCCATGTGAACAATGTGAGATAGAGCAGTGGTGCACATCACTTCCGTAATATTCCTTCCCGTAGTTCCCATAGAAAAATCTATGCCTGCAAGCTACTACCGTCTAAAGTCGTTTATCATCCATTTTTTGTGGAGGCAAAGTGATAAAGATGCCTTTTCCCAAATAGGCATTGTGAATGGACAACACACCATGAGCGAGCAAAAGCTAGGGTCGAGGGGTGCCATATATGAAGATTAGCAATGACACGCCACTCGCAAGCTGAGCTTATCATCTGCCAATGTCGACTGATGTATCATTGGTGACATGATCATCAGCCACCAACAGTGACAGCCATGGGGAGTGGGCGTTCGTGGTAAGGGGAAATCAATGCGTGTCACACCGGTTTCGCTTGCTTTCCTTGCGCACCGCAGGTGGATCGGAATTTGCTGGATCTGAATTCTGAAAGACGCGCTTCGACGGGCGCCGTGATCTGAACCACCCAACCAAAATGAAAGGATGTACGCTCTTGATCTATAAACAGATATACAGTACTTTCTCTATTCCACAATTTAGTGCGGCCGCGCTTCCCGAGATCCAAATTTGACCGTAAATTTCTATATGAATTCAGTGATATAATTTTTGCTTCCGCCACAGTCGGTCTCGTTAGTTAAATTTACGGTCAAATTTAAATCTTGAAAAGCGCGAACGCACTATATTGTAGAATGGAAGAAGTATTTGGATTAAAAAATAATAAAAAAAGATTACCCCTGCCTCTATATCAGCATAATGAATACAACCATGTTCATTAATTATTCACCAGAGCCTGATAAAATGAATACAACATCAACCCAAAACCACCTTCTAGGTGAACAAAGTTACTGCACCTACAAGTATGCAAATGTGCCATGTCCGTATAACAGACACTATCTAATTCAGTGGCCTTAAGACCAAGTAGTCTAGGCGTTCCGTAACATGTACCACATGCGCATGCTCTAGGATCCGCCACCGCTATCGTCTTCAGGAGGAATCACTGCATAGTCAGTCACTTCTGCCGTCGACGTCACCACGACACCAAACAACGCCACCAGCCTACGTGTGTTCCATCAAACCGCGCCCAACTCTGAGAATCCATTGCTCCACGCGGCCGAGACCCATCAACTTCAATGCAGTCGATGTAACACCGCTCCACCTGTTGGCCCATCCAGTGAACCTCTGCTCCAAAACGATGCCTCCAGGAGGGAGAACGTCACCAAAGTCTCCGTCATCATCCGATCCGGGAGACCTGGATCTAGGGTTTCCCCGGAACAACTACCACCTGGAGCAAGAAGGGCACACCATCTGCAACTGCCCACGCACCCAGGCGGTGCCCGCCGCCACATAGCTCTCCTGACGACGCCTTCAAGAAGGACATGATGCCATGAGCGCCATCGCTGCCCTAGGTTTTCACCCGAGAGACCGTGAGGTGGGAAAAGGTAGGGCGGACCCGAACGACGTCTCCAAGAAAAAAAAGGCAACCACGGGTGTCGTCGCCGTCGCGGCCGACAGGAGCCGACTAGGGAATTATTCCAATCCGGATCCCCACGTCCACTCCGTCCCAACCCGGTGACCAGCTAGCAGCGTGACCATGCCCGGTAAGACGGAGTGCACGCAACATGGCTTGGAGGATGAAGTAGCTCGGCGCAGTTAGCCCCTAGGGCTGCAAGTCGCCGCACCAACCCACCGGTGAATCGCCGGCCACCCGATCTGATCCCCGGTAGCCAACCCGCCCCACCGCGCCACCGGACAGGGAGGCCATCCTAGGGGCCGGGCCGCCGCCCCTAATCCAGGGCCCTCTACCCTAGACCGAGAAGGGCAGCGCCAGCCTGTAGCCACGGCCGCCACTGGGATGCTGGCCGGCCGTTGTTGTCCAGATCAGGGCGCCGTCGCGATCCAGATCAGGACCACACCCTTGAGTCGTGCGCCGCGCAACCCTATAACACGCGGGAGGGAGCAGTACCTCCGCCGTCGTTGTCGCACGCACGGGCTTTGCCCCGCGTCGACCACCGATGGCAACGGAGGGAGGAAGGGGAAGGAGGGGGTTACCGGTAGCTGGGGTAGGGTCCCCTCGGTCGCCCGCGCGGGGGGTGACTCGAATTCGAGTGTTTGGATACATGACGTACATCGATCTTTGCTTTATATTAAAGCAGGGCGGAAACCTATTTCAAGAATTTTTGAAATATGTGAGTGTTTGACATGCAACTTTAATCGTTAGATTCAATTTTGTTTTGAAAGCCGTACTAAGATATGAAAACATTCTTAAATATAAATGTTATTATGCCAGATCAAACTAAATTAATAAACCAATAAAAAGATAAATTTGACTACACACTCTTCTCCATATAAAGCACCAATCGTGTCCGAACAGAGGTAGTACTGTACTGCAGGTTACCGTATTATCGGTTTCACGCACGCCGGCTTGAATTAATGGCATGTGGCGTTGCATCCATACATCCATGTAAGTGGTCGATCGCTAGGGTTTGCATTTCCCTCTGCTTTCTTTGATGTAACCCAAAGCTTTTCCCAAAGGAGGCTTATGTGCAAGTTAATGTCAAGGTGATGTGATACAGTCCGTTAGATCTTTAAATATGCAGCCTTGGAATCTCGATTGCAAGTAGCATGCAGCACAGAAAGGAACTCGAGTACTTACTCTTAACCCCATGCAACTTGCATCAATAATACTTCATATTTTTCATAATGTGTTGTGTTCTTTTTTTTTCGGAAAAAACTTTCAATCTATTCATTTTTAATCATGGCAGTACAACGAATATCAGAAATAAAAATTACATCTAGATCCGTAGACCACTTAGCGACGATTACAAGCACCGAAGCGAGCCGAAGGCGCGCCGCCGTCATCGCCCCTCCATCATCGGAGCCGGGCACAACTTGTTGTAGTAGACAGTCGGGAAGTCGTCGTGCTAAGGCTCCATAGGACCAGCACTCCAGAACAGCAACCACCGCCGATGAAAAATAACGTAGATCGGAAGGATCCAAACCGAAGACACATGAACGTGGACGAACAACGAAGTGATCCGAGCAAATCCACCAAAGATAGATCTGCCGGAGACACACCTCCACACGCCCACCAACGATGCTAGACGCATCACGGAGCAGGGGACTAGGCGGGGAGACCTTTATTCCATCTTCAGGGAGCCGCCGCCATCTTGCCTTCCTGAATAGGACACAAACCCTAACAAGATTGAAAAAACGACTAAAAACGGAGCCCTCCCGCTGGCCCTTGCTAGGATCCACCACGCCTCCATGACCCTAAGGCCACCGGAGACGAGGCGGACATTTATAGTTCTTTTTTTTAGGATCGAATTTATAGTTCTTTACACGTGCCAATTAGACTGTTTCATCTAACAGGTTTCAGAAAATGACTAGCTATTTAAGATCTTAAAAACAAGCTACTTAACGTTTATTTTTACACCAACAATTTGAACGTTTATAGAGAATATCAATCATTGGTTGACGCTTCATTTATAAAGCGGGAGGGAAGTCTATTTCTAGAATATAAATCTATGGATTACTCATTTCATGAAAGGAACTATGTATGTCAAGAACCATTCTTTACTTTATATAGTCATATACCTTGTTGAAGGTGTCGCGATGTCGATCTCGCCTACCTGTTTGCTGCTCTGGGGAAACCCTAGGTTTAGGGTGATCTCGGATCAAACAACTTCAGTGATGTCGTCATTTTGGAGTTGCATTCACTATGGGGGCCAATGGATGGTGGCAGGATCGTGATGCGGCGGACATTTTCATGTCTCGGCGGTGCCTTGTTTTGGGAAGCGGAGGCATTGAGGCGGGCAGCGGCAAACCTTCGTTGAGACACCGCTTACGATTATGGTGTGTGGAAATTTGCCGGTGATAATCGCGAACTTGGCAGGATAGTGACAGCTCATGTGTATTGTCTGGGGTGCCCAGATTTACCATTGACAAACACTAGAGACGGAAGGGTGGGATTATCGGATTATCTACAAGGTGGGATTTTGGTGGTAGCATATCTCTCGCCATGTGATCGATGGCTTTGTGGCTGGCTATTTGCTTGGTGTGTGCATGATTTATAGCTCGATCGTGTTGATATCATGTTTGGACCATTTGCGCTTACATCATTTTCAGTGGCTACAAATGCTCGACGAGGACCAATGCTCCACCTTTTTTTTATCCGCATAGGCATAGAGATGGTATTCTATGGCTTTGCTATTAGCGTGTGTGGTCCTTTGTATGTGTGTGGTCGTGTTGACTGTGTGCATCCTGTATCTACGTTAGGATACATATTCATGGTGTTTTGTATCCCCTTGATGCCTCATTATGAGTTAATAAAAACACCCTTTTTGGAACAATATAGTTTTCTAACTAAATCGGCACCTAGAGCTTTTAAATGATTCAAAAAAAATAACTATAGCCCATACAATGCGAGAACAATGAACGGAAACTAAGAGCAACTCTTGCCCCATACCTAGAAAACTCTTAATTCCTAAATAATTGAGATCATTTGAGGTTTGATCTATCTAACACAATTTAAAAATCGCTATGATGACGGGTCCCCCAGGGTAAGCCCATGAATAAGGATTTGATGCGGAGCATCCTATGGTCATCTCCATGGACCTACCATCGTCTCACAAAGTGTCAAGAGGACCTATGACACGAGTACGAGCTAGAGCTCTCGAGACCGAGGTGACCTCCTTCCTTAGAGATATCACATATGATCCACTCGAGACATGGCTACTACCTAAGTCCGAGATGTCGTGCATGATTAGGTATCAAGAGGACCCTCCCGAAGATGCACGTGAAGATGGACAAGCCCCCAAGTTCACGGACGAAGAGAACCAATGGAAGGAGTCAAGAACAGCTTCCAGGCCCCGGACATCTGTTGGGGAACGTAGTAGAAATCAAAAAATTTCTACGCATCGCCAAGATCAATCTATGGAGTTATCTAGCAACGAGGGGAAAATGAGTGCATCTACATACCCTTGTAGATTGCGAGCGGAAGCGTTCAAGAGAACGGGGTTGATGGATTCGTACTCGTCGTGATCCAAATCACCGATGACCGAGCGCCGAACGGACGACACCTCCGCGTTCAACACACGTATGGTTGGGAAGACGTCTCCTCCTTCTTGATCCAGCAAGGGGGAATGAGAGGTTGATGGAGATCCAGCAGCACGACGGCGTGGTGGTGGATGCAGCGGGGATCTCGGCAGGGCTTCGCCAAGCTCTACGGAGAGGAGGAGGTGTTGGAGAGGGAGAGGGAGGCGCCAGGGCAGGTGCGGCTGCCCTCCCTCCCCCACTATATATAGGCCCCACAGGCGTCGGCCCTAGGAGATCTGATCTCCAAGGGGCGGCGGCCAAGGGGTGGCTTGCCCCCAAGCCAAGGCGCCCCACCCCTAGGGTTTCTGCCAGAGGCGCAGGGGAGGCCCAAGGCGCATCAGCCCACCAGGGGCTGGTTCCTCCCACTTCAGCCCATGGGGCCCTTGGGATAGGTGGCCCCACTCGGTGGACCTCGGGACCCTTAGGTGGTCCCGGTACAATACCGATGAACCCCGAAACTTTCCCGATGGCCGAAACTTGACTTCCTATATATAAATCTTTACCTCCGGACCATTCCGGAACTCCTCGTGATGTCCGGGATCTCATCCGGGACTCCGAACAACTTTCGGGTTACTGCATACTAATATCTCTACAACCCTAGCGTCACCGAACCTTAAGTGTGTAGAGCCTACGGGTTCGGGAGACACGCAGACATGACCGAGACGACTCTCCGGCCAATAACCAATAGCGGGATCTGGATACCCATGTTGGCTCCCACATGCTCCTCGATGATCTCATCGGATGAACCACGATGTCGAGGATTCAATCAATCCCGTGATACAATTCCCTTTGTCAATCGATGCGTTACTTGCCCGAGACTCGATCGTCGGTATCCCAATACCTCGTTCAATCTCGTTCGGCAAGTCACTTTACTCGCATCCGTAATGCATGATCCCATGACCGGACACTTGGTCACATTGAGCTCATTATGATGATGCATTACCGAGTGGGCCCAGAGATACCTCTCCGTCATACGGAGTGACAAATCCGATCTCGATTCGTGCCAACCCAGCGGACACTTTCGGAGATACCCGTCTTGCACCTTTATAGCCACCCGGTTATGTTGTGACGTTTGGCACACCCAAAGCACTCCTACGGTATCCGGAGTTGCACAATCTCATGGTCTAAGGAAATGATACTTGACATTTGGAAAAGCTCTAGCAAAACGAACTACACGATCTTGTGCTATCTTAGGATTGGGTCTTGTCCATCACATCATTCTCCTAATGATGTGATCCCGTTATCAATGGCATCCAATGTCCATAGTCAGGAAACCATGACCATCTGTTGATCAACGAGCTAGTCAACTAGAGGCTCACTAGGGACATGTTGTGGTCTATGTATTCACACATGTATTACGATTTCCGGATAATACAATTATAGCATGAATAATAGACAATTATCATGAACAAAGAAATATAATAATAACCATTTTATTATTGCCTCTAGGGCATATTTCCAACAGTCTCCCACTTGCTCTAGAGTCACGAATCTAGTTACATTGTGATGAATCGAACACCCATAGAGTTCTGGTGTTGATCATGTTTTGCTCTAGGGAGAGGTTTAGTCAACGGATCAGCTACATTCAGGTTCGTATGTACTTTACAAATATCTATGTCTCCATCTTGAACATTTTCACGAATGGAGTTGAAGCGACGCTTGATGTGCTGGTCTTCTTGTGAAACCTGGGCTCCTTGGCAAGTGCAATAGCTCCAGTGTTGTCACGGAAGAGTGTGATCGGCCCCGACACATTGGGTATGACTCCTAGGTCGGTGATGAACTCCTTCACCCAGGTAGCTTCATGCGCTGCCTCCGAGGCTGCCATGTACTCCGCTTCACATGTAGATCCCGCCACGACGCTTTGCTTGCAACTGCACCAGCTTACTGCCCCACCATTCAAAATAAACACGTATCCGGTTTGTGACTTAGAGTCATCCAGATCTGTGTCGAAGCTAGCGTCGACGTAACCCTTTACGACGAGCTCTTCGTCACCTCCATACACGAGAAACATGGCCTTAGTCCTTTTCAGGTACTTCAGGATATTCTTGACCGCTGTCTAGTGTTTCATGCCAGGATTACTTTGGTACCTTCCTACCAAACTTACGGCAAGGTTTACATCAGGTCTGGTACACAGCGTGGCATACATAATAGACCCTATGGCCGAGGCATAGGGGACGATGCTCATCTTTTCTCTATCTTCTGCTGTGGTTGGGCATTGAGCCGTGCTCAATCGCACACCTTGCAATCTGAGCAAGAACCCTTCTTGGACTGATCCATATTGAACTTCTTCAATATCTTGTCAAGGTACGTACTTTGTGAAAGACCAATGAGGCGTCTCGATCTATCTCTATAAATCTTGATGCCTAATATATAAGCAGCTTCTCCAAGGTCCTTCATTGAAAAACACTTGTTCAAGTAGGCCTTATGCTTTCCAAGATTTCTCTATCATTTCCCATCAACAAAGATGTCATCCACATATAATATGAGAAATGCTACAGAGCTCCCACTCACTTTCTTGTAAACACAGGCTTCTCCATAAGTGCATGTAAACCCAAACGCTTTGATCATCTCATCAAATCGAATGTTCCAACTCCAAGATGCTTGCACCAGCCCATAGATTGAGCGTTGGAGCTTGCACACCTTGTTAGCATTCTCAGGATCGACAAAACCTTCCGGCTGCATCATATACAATTCTTCCTTAAGAAAACCGTTAAGGAATGCCGTTTTGACGTCCATTTGCCATATCTCATAATCATAGAATGCGGCAATTGCTAACATGATTCGGACTTACTTCAGCTTCGCTACGGGTGAGAAAGTCTCATCGTAGTCAACCCCTTTAACTTGTCGATAACCCTTAGCGACAAGTCGAGCCTTATAGATGGTCACATTACCATCCGGCGTCATGTTCTTCTTAAAGATCCATTTATTTTCTATGGCTCGCCGATCATCGGGCAAGTCAGTCAAAGTCCACACTTCGTTTTCATACATGGATCCTATCTCGGATTTCATGGCTTCTAGCCATTTGTCGGAATCCGGGCCCGCCATCGCTTCTTCATAGTTCGAAGGTTCACCGTTGTCTAACAACATGATTTCCAAGACAGGGTTGCCGTACCACTCTGGTGCGGAACGTGTCCTTGTGGACCTACGAAGTTCAGTAGGACCTTGATCCGAAGTACCTTGATCATCATCATTAAGCTCCTCTCTAGTCGGTGCAGGCACCATAGGAACATCTTCCTGAGCTGCGCTACTTACCGTTTCAAGAGGTAGTACTTCATCGAGTTCTACTTTCCTCCCACTTACTTCTTTCGAGAGAAACTCTTTCTCCATAAACGACCCGTTCTTGGCAACAAAGATCTTGCCTTCGGATCTGAGGTAGATGGTATACCCAATGGTTTCCTTAGGGTATCCTATGAAGACGCATTTTTCCGACTTGGGTTCGAGCTTTTCAGGTTGAAGTTTCTTGACATAAGCATCGCATCCGCAAACTTTTAGAAACCACAGCTTAGGTTTCTTCCCAAACCATAATTCATACGGTGTCGTCTCAACGGATTTAGACGGTGCCCTATTTAAAGTGAATGCGGCTATCTCTAGAGCGTATCCCCAAAATGATAGCGGTAAATCGGTGAGTGACATCATGGATCGCACCATATCCAATAGAGTGCGATTACGACGTTTGGACACACCGTTACGCTGAGGTGTTCTAGGCGGCGTGAGTTGTGAAATCCACATTTCCTTAAGTGCGTGCCAAATTCGTGACTTAAATATTCTCCCCCACAATCTGGTCGTAAGAACTTTATTTTCCTGTCACGTTGATTCTCAACCTCACTCTGAAATTCCTTGAACTTTTCAAAGGTCTCAGACTTGTGTTTCATTAAGTAGACATATCCATATCTACTCAAGTCATCAGTGAAAGTGAGAACATAACGATATCCTCCACGAGCCTCAACGCTCATTGGACCGCACACATCGGTATGTATGATTTCCAATAAGTTGGTTGCTCGGTCCATTGTTCCGGAGAACGGAGTCTTGGTCATTTTACCCATGAGGCATGGTTCGCACGTGTCAAATGATTCATAATCGAGAGACTCTAAAAGTCCATCCGCATGGAGCTTCTTCATGCGTTTGACACCTATGTGACCAAGGCGGCGATGCCACAAGTATGTGGGACTATCGTTATCAACTTTACATCTTTTGGTATTCACACTATGAATATGTGTAACATTACGCCGAGATTCATTAAGAATAAACCATTCACCAAATGGGCTGACCATAAAACATATCTCTCATATAAATAGAACAACCATTATTCTCGATTTAAATGAGTAGCCATCTCGAATTAAACGAGATCCCGATACAATGTTCATGCTCAAAGCTGACACTAAATAACAATTATTAAGGTTTAAAACTAATCCCGTGAGGTAAATGTAGAGGTAGCGTGCCGACGGCGATCACATCGACCTTGGAACCATTCCCGACGCCAAGATCGTCACCTCGCCCTTCGCCAGTCTCCGCTTATTCCGCAGCTCCCGCTTTGAGTTACAAATATGAGCAACGACACGGTATCAAATACCTGTGAGCTACTACGAGTAATCGGTAAGGTACACATCAATTACATGTATATCACATATACCTTTGGTGTTGCCGACCTTCTTGTCCGCTAAGTATTTGGGGCAGTTCCGCTTCCAAAGGACCACTTCCTTTGCAATAAAAGCACTGGATCTCTGTGCTTGGGTCCATTCTTTGGCTTCTTCCGACAAGCTGGCTTATCGGGCGCGGCAACTCCCTTGCCGTCCTTCTTGAAGTTCTTCTTACCCTTGCCTTTCTTAAACTTAGTGGTTTTATTCACCATCAACACTTGATGTTCCTTTTGATCTCCACCTCCGCTGATTTCAGCATTGAATATACCTCAGGAATGGTCTTTTCCATCCTCGCATATTGAAGTTCATCACAAAGCTCGTGTAGCTCGGTGGAAGCGATCAAGGATCTGTCAATGACCGCGTCATCCGGAGATTAACTCCCAGCTGAGTCAGGCGGTTGTGCAACCCAGACATTTTGAGTATGTCCTCACTGACAGAACTATTTTCCTCCATCTTACAACTGAAGAACTGGTCGGAGACTTCATATCTCTCGACCCGGGCATGAGCTTGCAAAACCATTTTCAGCTCTTTGAACATCTCATATGCTCCGTGTTGGTCAAAACGCTTTTGGAGCCCCGATTCTAAGCTGTAAAGCATGCCGCACTGAACGAGGGAGTAATCATCAGCACGAGACTGCCAAGCGTTCATAACGTCTTGGTTCTCTGGGATGGGTGCTTAACCTAGCGGTGCTTCTAGGACATAATCTTTCTTGGCAGCTATGAGGATGATCCTTAGGTTCCGGACCTAGGAGGAGGGAGGAGGTGTTGGAGAGGGAGAGGGAGGCGCCAGGGCTAGGGTGCGGCTGCCCTCCCTCCCCTCACTATATATAGGCCCCCTGGGGGGGCGTCGGCCCTAGGAGATCTGATCTCCAAGGGGGGCGGCGGCCAAGGGGGTGGCTTGCCCCCCAAGCCAAGGGGGGCGCCCCCACCCCTCTGGTTTCGTCCCCTAGGCGCAGGGGAGGCCTGGGGCGCACCAGCCCACCAGGCTGGTTCCTCCCCACTCAGCCCATGGGGCCCTCCAGATAGGTGGCCCCACCGGTGGACCTCGGGACCCTTCCGGTGGTCCCAGACAATACCGTGAACTCCAAACTTTCCCGATGGTCAAACTTGACTTCCTATATATAAATCTTTACCTCCAGACCATTCCGAACTCCTCGTGACGTCCGGATCTCATCCGGACTCGAACAACTTGCAGGTTACTGCATACTAATATCTCTACAACCCTAGCGTCACCGAACCTTAAGTGTGTAGACCCTACGGGTTCGGGAGACACGCAGACATGACCGAGACGACTCTCCGGCCAATAACCAACAACGGGATCTGGATACCCATTTTGGCTCCCACATGCTCCTCGATGATCTCATCGGATGAACCACGATGTCGAGGATTCAATCAATCCCGTATACAATTCCCTTTGTCAATCGGTACGTTACTTGCGCGAGACTCGATCGTCGGTATTCCAATACCTCGTTCAATCTCGTTACGGCAAGTCACTTTACTGCACTGTAATGCATGATCCCGTGACCAGACACTTGGTCACATTGAGCTCATTATGATGATGCATTACCGAGTGGGCCCAGAGATACCTCTCCGTCATACGGAGTGACAAATTCCAGTCTTGATTCGTGCCAACCCAACACACACTTTCGGAGATACCCGTAGTGCACCTTTATAGCCACCCAGTTACGTTGTGACGTTTGGCACACCCAAAGCACTCCTACGATATCTGGGAGTTGCACAATCTCATGGTCTAAGGAAATGATACTTGACATTTGGAAAAGCTCTAGCAAAACGAACTACACGATCTTGTGCTATGCGTAGGATTGGGTCTTGTCCATCACATCATTCTCCTAATGATGTGCTCCCGTTATCAATGACATCCAATGTCCATAGTCAGGAAACCATGACCATCTGTTGATCAACGAGCTAGTCAACTAGAGGCTCACTAGGGACATATTGTGGTCTATGTATTCACACATGTATTACGATTTCTGGATAACACAATTATAGCATGAATAATAGAAAATTATCATGAACAAAGAAATATAATAATAATCATTTTATTATTGCCTCTAGGGTATATTTGCAACAACATCCAGCCATGACCCCGGACATCCGGCCCCTGAAGCATCGCCCACAGCAGCCGCCCAGCCGCCAAGTGCCTACAGGCCCCAGACATCCGGCCCGATACCCGAAAACCTGGCACCCTTTGTCCAGAGAGCACCAAGATCAGCCCTCCACCCTGGACGTCCGGAACCCGCCTATCCAGAGAGTGTCAAGGCCAGCCCCGACCGCCCGGACATCCGGCACCTCGTGAAGGCCCGGACATCCGGCCCGACGCCGGGACATCCGGCGTCCCCTGTCTGCGCACAGTGTAAGGCCTGAGGCCCATGTACCCCTTCGCCCACCTAGACTATATATACTCCTCCTCCTCCCTCTTTCTAGGGTTAGTGTTGTGATAGCTCATATGTGAGATAGAGCGTCGCTCATCCATCTGGATCTACTCCACCGAGAGAGACGGACACCTCTTCGGAGAAGATCCACTTGGATTCAAGACCCCTAACGGGAAGACCTCAAGACCTCCTCATGGAGAAGAACCGGTTACCTATGTATCTTCCTTTGTTTGATTCGGATCGTGTATCTATTTGTATTTAGAGGATATAGCATATGTGTGACCAAATCTTGTTGGTTTGAGTGTGTCTCTTGTGTTTTCCCTCGTGATTTCCCCTCGTTTTCTTCGTGTTCATCGCGGGATCCGCTCCTTTCATGAAAGATCGGCCATGTAGGGTTCCACCCTACATCATCTTGGTATCATGAGCCACGTTGATCACGATTTCGGAGCCTCTCATCTTCGTTCTCTAGCCTTGTTTTGTTGATTTTGTCCCTAATTCAAAAATTCCCCACAAAAATAGCCTCCCAATTTTTTTTGATTTGTTGGTGTGATGAAGATTTGTTGGATCTGATCCACGGATTTCGTGTGTTGCAGGTAGATCTAGCTTTCCCCCATCTTTTCCCCAATTTCCATCCACAAAATCTCCCGAATTTCCCCCCAAATTTGCCTCTTCCACGCGGAGTTCATCGAGTTCGTCCACAGATCCAGAGCCCGGACATCCGGCCCGACCCCCGGACATCCGGCCATCCCGGACATCCGGCCCACAAGCCCGGACATCCGGCCCCTGACATCATCACTTCCATCCACCGCTTCATTTTCCGCCTAACTTTTGCCAAATTTTGATTTGGTGCCCTCTTACTCTCCCGCACACCACCATCCCTTTCGTATAGCACCACCGCTTTCCGCAAACACCACCACCGCTTATCCGCTACCAATTTCGACAATTTTGACACATTTTTCTTTGAGAATTTGAGTTGCGGTTGTCGTGTCCTATTGTGTTTCGGCTATTTAGGTACGGTTCAACATCAACATCACCACCGTTCATCTTCTCCACGGACTCGTCATCAACAACAACCACTCCATCATTTTGACACCATAACGCAAGCAAGAACGGTAACCTCATCTTGGTATCGTGATATCCCATAATTTTACATTCTTGCCATTGCATTGATAACCACCATAGCCCAATTTTGTGTATCTTACCCATCGAGACTATCGTTTGAGTATTGCCGGCAACGTCACTTCTGCACATTAGTGATCATACTTCCCATAGCATACATGCCATATCATAGTGGTGCATATCTTGGTATCATCTCTTGTGTCACAAGGTTGTCATCTCATATACACAATTGTTATCTTGGTTCGTGAAGTTTTGCATGAGAAAAGAGCTCAAAAGACAAAGAGCCAAACAAGCTTTTAAGCAAACGGGAAAGATAAGCAAAGAGCTTATAAGCAAGAACCATAGCATCATACTACATTAAGATTGTCATACTCGATCATCTTGGATCATACCATCGGAAAACCATAAATATAGCATACTTGGGATAGAAGTCGTTGCATTTTTCCTTAGTAGGTTGTGCACAAGTTTCGTATCCTCCTATTGTGCAATCGTGCTAGCGTCTCTCTAGTGTTCTGCAACAAGAGCATTTTCGTGGATTCCACATTTTGGCTCATTCTTGGTTGCACGACCCCACTTATCTATATGCGTGTGTGTTTCCGTGTACCATATCTTGCTATTGGTCTACTTGTTGCATTTGCAAATTTGTGGATCTTTTCCAACATTATTGAGGCTCACTAACGATTGCATCAAATTTTGTGCCACCATCCTAACCAATCTCCACTATAAGATTTATTTGTGTAGGTGTGAGAAACCGACAAGAATTGGTACCAATTGTGCTATTTCCTTGTTACACATTGAGTGATCATTGATTCGTCTTCAACATCGGTCAAGGTACATTTGGTATAAGTTCTTCTCTTTCTCCCACTCACATATTTGCTTGGAATGATGGATAGGCCAAGTTCTTCTACCAACCCACTCTTCCTTGAGCAAGACGACGACCCAAAAAACTACGTCACCAAACTCCACCTATTTGGCACACAACGAGCTTTGCATCAAGAGAAACAAGCAATGAGAGACCGCATCGACCATCTCGCCACCGACTTGCGACTATCCGAGCAACGCACAAGAGACTACTTCGATAACAAGCTTGACGAACACAAACAAGAAAATGACACAAGAATGGACGAGAATCGTGCCTGGTCGGTCAACCGCTCTTCTACCACTTCGTCCTACTCAAGACGGAGCCGCTCGAGTCGACACTCCGACGACACCATCTCCGGCTCAAGTACTCCGACATCGAACATTCTTCGTCATGTCGCGCGTCAAGATCGTCAAGCAAACCGAAATCCTCTACATGACAACGACCCTCAAGAGCAAGCTCGCGCGCAAGAACATCGACACCGTCAAAACCAAGCTACTTTCACGCAAGCACAAGAACGGCAACGTCAACGCCAACAAGACGAGGAAGAGCGTGCACGACAACACCAAGATGCACAAGATGCCGAGGCACAACTCCAAGAACAACAACTACGTGAAGCTCAAGCACTTGAGGCGCAACGTGCCCTCCGAGATTCAAGTCGAGCCGTAGCCACGCGCAACCGACAAGCTCGTGAGCAACAAGAAGAGTTTCGTGATGAAGTTCAAGAACGAATATATCAAGCTCGCGTGCATCGTCAAGCTCGACAAGATCCTCCACAAGCTCGACAAGAACATCAAGTTCACCAAGAGCAAGACGACAATGGAAATCCTCCAAGACAAGAGCATGTTGAGGAAGACAATCCTCCTCGTCAAGGACGTCATCATCCCCAACCCCAACACAATGAAGAGCAACGCTACGGCAAGCTAAAGTTCACCATGCCCAAGTTTTTTGGAAGCAATGATCCCGAAGAGTACCTTTCATGGGCATTGAAGGTTGACAAAATCTTCCGCTTGCACAACTATGAGGAAGAGAAGAAGATCGCGATGGCATCCCATGAGTTCCAAGACTACGTCCTCATTTGGTGGGAACAAGTCATTGAGCGCCGAGCGGCAAGAGGTGAACCACCCATCACAACTTGGGTGCAAATGAAGGATGTCATGAGAGCATGTTTCGTACCAACCTACTACAACCGCGACCTCTTCAAGAAACTCCAACTCCAAGCAAGGAATCAAGAGCGATGAAGAATATTACAAGGAAATGGAGATTGCCATGATACGAGCCAATGTCACGGAAGATGATGAGAAAACTATGGCACGTTTCTTGAACGGACTCAATCATCCTATCAAGAAGATCGTCGACTTCCAACCATACTCGAACCTCATCGAGCTAGTGCATCAAGCTACCAAAGCGGAACGTCAAGTGCAAGATGACTTCAAGTATGCCAAGTTCTCATCCAAGTCCTATGGCTTCTCCAACAACCAAGCTTCAACGACTTCAACACCTTCTACCTCAACCAAGCCATCTACAAGCAACGGCGACAAGTCAAGTCACAAGAAAACTTGTACAACCTCAAGTCGTCCTCCTACAACAAGCAATTTCAAGCCGAGAGTTTCATCATCATCTACTCCAACCGATGAGACCATCAAGACAAGTTCCTTCAAATGCTTCACATGTGGCGGCCGAGGCCACAAGTCCTTTGAATGTACCAACAAGCGCACCATGATCCTCAACGATGACGGAACCTATGACTCCATGAGTGAAGAGGAAATGGAAGCCCTTGAGCAAGTGGCCATGCACCGGCAAGTGAACGAAGATGAAGATAATCAAGTCTTTTGTGATGAAGATTTGAGCCCCGCTCTCGTTGTATCCAATGTCTTGACTCTTCAACATCAACAAGACGAAGACCAAAGATGCCATATCTTCCACACCAAGGCCGGTATCAATGGAAGGTCCGTCAAGGTCATCATCGATGGAGGGAGTTGCCATAACTTGGCAAGTGAAGAACTATGCTCCAAGCTCCAATTGGTCAAGATGAAGCACCCGCACCCCTACAAGGTTCAATGGCTAAGCGACTACGACACTATCCAAGTCGAGCATATGGTACAAGTTTCCTTCAAGATCGGAGCATACGAAGACACTTTGGAGTGTGATGTCGTTCCGATGTCCGTTTGCCACCTCCTTCTTGGACGGCCATGGCAATTCGACCGAGGTGTCATCCACAACGGGCGTACAAACCACTATAGCTTCAAGATGAAAGGAAAGGAGTACGTGCTACGACCTATGTCTCCAAGTCAAGTGATCACCGACAAGCAAGCCACCCATCATGGAGCGAATAGTGAGAGAGCGAACCACCTAAAAGAGAGTGAGCGCCAGAAGCCAAAATTGAGTGCCTCCACGATGAGCGACAAGAAAAACTTAGTCTTATTTGCCACCAAACGTGAGATGAGAGAAGTGTGTGAGAATCCGTCAACTGTCATGCACTATGTCCTTTTGTGCAAGTACGATGCACCAAAAGCTGAAACCTCTCACAATCTACCTTTAGCGTTATCTTCTCTATTGCAGGAATTCCAAGACGTCTTCCCTGATGAGCTACCTCCGGGACTACCCCCACTTCGAGGCATCGAACACCGAATCGACCTCATCCCCGGAGCACCACTTCCTAACAAGGCTCCCTACCATGTCAACCCCGAGGAAACTAAGGAGATCCAATGGCAAGTACAACAACTCATCGACAATGGTCAGGTACAAGAAAGTTTGAGCCCTTGTGCCATCCCGGTAATCCTTGTTCCCAAGAAAGATGGTACATATCTCATTTGTTCCGATTGTCATCCTATCAATGCTATTACCGTGCGTTATCGTTACCCCATTCCACGCCTAGATGATATGCTAGATGAGCTTAGCGGAGCCACCATTTTCTCTAAATTAACCTCAAAAGTGGCTACTATCAAATACGCATCCAAGAAGGCGATGAATGGAAAATCGCATTTAAGACCAAATTTGGCTTATATGAATGGCTTGTTATGCCAATGGGTTTATCTGACGCACCCGGTACCTTCATGCGACTCATGCATTTTGTTCTTCGACCCTATATTGGTGTATTTGTTGTGGTCTACTTTGACGACATTCTGGTGTTTAGCAAATCTCTCAAAGATCGTGTCACCCACTTAGAACCGTGTTGCAAACCCTTAAGAAAGAGCACCTTTATGCTAATATGGACAAATGCCTTTTTGGTGTTGATAAGCTTGTTTTCTTGGGTTTTGTTGTGTCTTCTAAGGGTGTTCATGTCGATGAATCTAAGATCAATGCTATTAGAACTTGGCCCCAACCAACCAACCTGCAACAAGTGCGTACCTTGCTTGGTTTAGCCGGTTTCTACCGTAGATTTGTTAAGGATTTTAGCACCATTGCATCTTCTTTACATGCTTTGAGTAAGAAGAATGCACCCTTTGTCTGGGGACCATCTCAAGATAGCGCATTTAATGAGCTTAAGAATTTTCTTACTCACGCTCCCGTGCTTGCTTTACCCAACTTTGACAAACCCTTTGAAATTCATTGTGATGCTAGTGGTAATGTCATAGGAGGTGTGTTAACGCAAGAGAAGCGCCACATAGCTTACTTTAGTGAGAAACTTTCTGGAGCGCAACTCAATTACCCCATCTATGAGAAAGAGCTATATGTGTTAGTGCGAGTTTTGCATGAATGGGAACATTACCTTCGCCCTCATGAATTTGTCATCCATACCGACCATGAAACGCTTAAATATCTTAAGGGTCAAACTAAGTTGAACAAGCGTCATGCTAAATGGAGTGATTTCATTGAGTCATTTCCTTATGTCATCAAGTACATTAAAGGTAAGGAAAATGTTGTGGTGGACGCTCTTTCCCGCATATGCATGCTTGTCGCCAAACTTGAATTGAATGTCATTGACTTTGAGCACATAAAAGACTTGTATGCGCATGATCCTACTTTTGCTATTCCTTATGCCAAGTGTTTGACGCATACATCTTGGGAACGCTATTACATCAAAGATGATTATCTTATGAGAGCTAACAAACTTTGCATCCCCGAGTCTTCTCTTCGTTTGTTGCTTTTTCAAGAATCTCATGGAGGAGGACTAATGGGACACTTTGGACGTGACAAGAAATTTGCCATGCTCTCCAAGAACTATTTTTGGCCCAAGATGTTATGCGACGTCTCACGTTTCACCACTCGGTGCTCAACATGTCGCAAAGCTAAGTCTAAAGCTCAATCTCATGGCCTTTATATGCCCCTTCCAATTCCATACCACCCATGGGATGATATTAGCATGGATTTTGTCCTTGGTTTACCTAGAACTAGAAATGGAAAGGATTTCGTGTTTGTTGTTGTGGACCGATTCTCTAAAATGACACATTTCATACCATGCAACAAGATAGACGATGCTTCACATGTTGCAAATCTTTTTTGTAGGGAAATCTTGTGCCTACATGGAGTGCCCAAGACAATTGTCTCGGACCGCGACGTCAAGTTCTTGAGCTACTTTTGGAAAACCTTATGTGCCAAGCTCGGAACCAAGCTCTTGTTCTCTTCGGCATACTATCCTCAAACCGACGGTCAAACGGAGGTGACGAACCGTACGCTCTCCACTCTACTACGTGTGTTGATAAAGAAGAACATCAAGGAGTGGGAGGAGTGCCTACCTATCGACGAGTACACCTACAACCGTGCAAGACATTCGACTACCGGCAAGTCCCCCTTCGAGGTCGTCTACGGCTTCAACCCGTTGTCCCCATTGGACATTCTTCCTCTACCACTACAAGAGCACACCAACATGGATGCGAGTGCCCGAGTGAAATACCTCAAGAAGATGCATGAAGATACAAGGCACACCATCGAGCGCCAAGTACAACGACTCACGACCAAGCTCAACGTCAACAAGCAACCCATGATATTCAACATTGGAGATCTTGTGTGGCCACACCTTCGCAAGGACTGCTTCCCCTACGAACGGAAGTCCAAACTTGTACCACGAGCCGATGGACCCTTCAAGGTGCTTGCACGCTACAACAACAACACCTACAAGATCGACATCCCACGCGACAAGTACTCCGTGAGCGACATCTTCAACGTCAACGATCTCTCTCCCTACCATGGTGATGAAGATTTGGATCCGAGTTCGAATCTTTCCCAAGGGAGGGGAGATGATGCGGAGCATCCTATGGTCATCCCCATGGACCTACCATCATCTCACCAAATGCCAAGAGGACCTATGACACGGCACGAGCTAGAGCTCTCGAGACCGAGGTGATCTCCTTCTTTAGTGATATCGCATATGATCCACTCGAGACATGGCTACTACCTAAGTCCAAGATGTTGTGCATGATTAGGTATCAAGAGGACCCTCCCGAAGATGCACGTGAAGACAGACAAGTCCCCAAGTTCACGGATGAAGAGAACCAACGGAAGGAGTCAAGAACAGCTTCCAGGCCCCGGACATCCGGCCATGACCCCGGACAACCGGCCCCTGAAGCATCGCCCACGCAGCCGCCCAGCCGCCAAGTGCCTACAGGCCCCGGACATCCGGCCCAGCTCGGACATCCGGCCCGATGCCCGGAAATCCGGCACCCTCTGTCCAGAGAGCACCGAGACCAGCCCTCCAGCCCGGTCATTCGGCCCATCGCCCGGACATCCGGACCCCGCCTATCCAGAGAGCGTCAAGGCCAACCCCGACCGCCCGGACATCCGGCGCCAGCCCGGACATCCGGCACCTCGTGAAGGCCCGGACATCCGGCCCGACGCCCGGACATCTGGCCTCCCTTGTCGGCGCATAGTGTAAAGGCCCGAGGCCCATGTACCCCTTCGCCCACCTAGACTATACATACTCCTCCTCCTCCCTCTTTCTAGGGTTAGCGTTGTGATAGCTCATATGTGAGATAGAGCCTCGCTCACCCATCCGGATCTACTCCACCGAGAGAGACCAACACCTCTTCAGAGAAGATCCACTTGGATTCAAGACCCCTAACGGGAAGAACTCAAGACCTCCTCATGGAGAAGAACCGGTTACCTATGTATCTTCCTTTGTTTGATTCGGATCGTGTATCTATTTGTATTTAGAGGATATAGCATATGTGTGACCAAATCTTGTTGGTTTGAGTGTGTCTCTTGTGTTTTCCCTCGTGATTTCCCCTCGTTTTCTTCGTGTTCATCGCGGGATCCGCTCCTTTCATGAAAGATCGGCCATGTAGGGTTCCACCCTACATCAGGATTCAACCCAGCAGGAGGGCCTGTGACCTCGGTCTCCATCAAGAGAATCACCCTACTGGGCCAACATTGATAAAGCCCATCCGGCCAAACATCATGAAGCTCATCCGACCAAACACCATACCATCCATCTTACTAGACTGAGATGTGGTCCATAAAGACGAATGTTACCCACAAGGTCATCAAGGCGACGTGATAACTCCATCAGTAACTGCTATCATTGTGGCCATTATTACATCATGGACCACTTAGTGGAAGTGTAATGCAGAAGTATGCGGCCACAATGTGTGCGATGGCATATGGAGTCTAGAGGGGCTATGTAGATGAATATGTTTGCATTGGAGAAGATATGGTCATCCTCTATGTGAAGAAATTTACAAGGGCTTTGTGATGTCTTAGAAGATGAGTATCTAAGAGAACCCAATGATGACACGACATGTAGGATGTAGAGTGGTTTGCATTGGAATATGTGCTTCATTTGGACCTATGTTGTGCTTGAGTTTCAATTTCAAAAAGAGTTCAAAATTTTGTTGAAATGTTTGTGCCATAAACATCAAGGTTTGAATTAATACGTTGTGAAAAGTAGTCGAAATAGGGTTTATGTTTGTAAAAGTAAGTGACAAATATTTTTCTACTTAGAAAAGACATAAGGTTCAACTCATTAATAAACACATAAGTTCTCGTCATCCATTCTTCTTTTGTCCAGCAATACATATGTTATCCCCCTCTGTTACCTTCTTGATTTTGTTCTCCCATCTTTGGCGTCTTTCATCATTTTTTCTTGAAAACCACTTCAACCACCCCACTCTTATTGACTTACCAAACAAAATAATGTTTCTTTCGTAGTAAGTCAATAAGTGCATGAAATAAGTATTTACCAAATAAAATGCTATTGTTTAAAATCACAATAATATGGGCAAATAAATCACAAAAGTAACCTACTAGAATATTTATGCCCATTGCAAAGTACGGACAAACTAGTGCAAGAAAAAAACTTTTATAACTTGATTTTAGAGGATGTGTTATATGCAAGTATGCCACCTTTCCAATATTCATGATCTTTTGGAAATTAAGTTTGATGACGAGTGAGTGCTTAGCTATCTCAAAAAGAAAGTTTTGAGGATGGGTTTCTAAAAGACACTCCCTCCGTTGCATAATTATTGTCATGGTTTTAGTTCAAAGTTGAACTAAAATCACGACAATAATTTAGAACGTAGGGAGTAAGTTATGAGGATAGATTAGAGTTGCTCCAGTTAATTACAATGTGCGATCATCCGCAGAGCGAATGACGAAGAGCTAGCTCGAAGCATCAGGAGGGGATTTGTAGCATGCATTGGCAGATTTCTTTTCAAAACTATCACATTATTTGAAGCAAATCCGGAAACTACAACATGCTTTGGAGAAATATCAAGTCTAGCACCCCGTCGGCCAGGTATTGGCCGAAAAGGGTGTTTTCGGCCACCTCTAGGCCGAAATATGGTTTTCGGCCATGCCTTGGCCGAAAAGGTGCAAATCTGGCCGAAGAGGGGTGTTTTCGGGCACCCTTTGGCCGAAAAGGACTTTTTGGCCTAGTGTAGGCCGAAAAGTACTTGTTGGTCAATCGTGGGCGAAAAGTACTTTTTGGTCAAGTTTAGGCCGAAAAGTCCTTGGGCCACCTTTTTCCGTTAACTGTTGACCAATGTATTTTCCGCCAACCCCTTCGTTGATGCAACCCTCTTGCCCTTCGACGATGTGGTCCTTTTGCCATCCGTCGAAGGCGTAACTATTGCCCTTCGAGGATGTAGAAGTCTTGCCCTTGGACGATGAAGAACTCTTGCCCTTGACGATCACGAGAACCCGAAGCGGTGGCATGAAGATATCATCTTCGTCCTGGGTCTCCTCAATCCATAAAGATGGATTAAATCATTTGCTGAAAGCCTTCTGAAAGTTTCACTCTTCGGCACCACCACCTTCTTCCACCTTTCATGCAACCTAAGAAGTTCTTTACATACCTCCTCATAGGTCCTTTCAGGCCACCCAGACCTACGTAATTTGTCAGCCAACTCATTCATTATGGTGTCACTACCGGTGAGTTCGTCCCATGGAACTATCCTATTGTCCATCCTGAAATCGGTAACTAGACTCAGAAGAGTCCTGCTCATCCCAGGGTGAAAACTACAATCGAATGGATAATGGGACATCTCGACTACAATAAACTGGAATGCTTATCCACCTCCGCCTGAAGGGTTTTTTATAGGTACAGAGGAGAAAAGGGTTTGCGGGAAGGGGTTGGTGGGAAAGAGTTGGCGGGAAGGGGTTGGCGGGAAGGGGTTGGCGGGAAAGAGTTGGCGGGAAGGGGTTGGTGGGAAAATACATTGGCCAACGAGATAACGGAAAGGTGGACCCAAGGGACTTTTCGCCTACACTAGACCAAAAAGTACTTTTCGACCTAGTGTAGACCAAAAGTACTTTTCGCCTAGTGTAGACCAAAAAGTACTTTTCGCCAAACAAGAAATTAAAACAGCCATTTCGCCAGCTCAACCACTTTTCGCCACGGCAAGGCCGAAAACCCTACTTCGCCAATAGTTGGCGAAAACTTTTTTCGCCTGCACGTGGCCGACAGGGTCATAGTTTTGCATTTTTTTCATTATGTGCTATAGTTTCCGAAATTGCTACAAAATACGTCATAGTTTTGAAAAAAAATCGCATTGGCAGGGGTAGGCAACCCTAATTTTCGTTTGGCTTTCGATTTTCATTCTTTTATATCTTTTGAACCAAAAGTCTAAATTAAGTTGAGGGATCATGATCTGTTTCCTCCCCTAACCCTTGGTTGATACTCCAAACTTCACCGCCGAACCCGTGGACTCACCTCTCCTATGCCTGCTGCTCTGGCGACCGTTGGGGGTGGGGGGAGGAGAATCCCGGTGACTCTGCTCTGGTTAGTGGTTTAGGTTAGCTAGGGTCTTTTAGTCCTCGTAGGTGCAACACTCGGACGGATGACATCGCTTCTTCTTCAAGTTTGTCTTCCGGGCTTTGATCCTCCTCGAGTTTGTCCGTGTGGATGTAGTCGACGGAGCTTCAGCGTAGATTCCTACCTTCTCCTTGGGGCGGTGAGATTATGGTTTCTGGTCAACGAGATTTGATGTCAGGTGCTTCAGATCTATGCAAGGGTTCAACGACGATGACCGCGACTCCAGGACGCTAGTCCTTAGGGGCAAGTGCACAAAGACTTTGCGGCTGTCATCGACAAGGTCAAGTCGGCTCCGATAGGGGAGCGACGACAACGATGCATCAACGGCTTCTTCTGGCGGCTATAGTGGTCATTCGGTGGTCTCAGAATATCGATGTAGTTTTTATTGTGTTTGAGATGATTTGTACTTTCGATGTACCTTTAATAGATCTGACTCTTGCCGCAAAAGAAAATATCAAATTAAGTTTCGTTTGCATATTCGTGTTTCTTGTGACGATGAGCTTTAAATGAGATCAATTCTTTGAGATCTAAATGAGATCCATTTTGAATATGTTTTGAGTTCAAAACTTCATTAAGTTTTAACCGGTAAAACTTAGTACGAGCGATCAACAAAATTGTAAGTTTCAGAAACTGCGACCGACAGAATGGTACGTTTCAGAAACAAAAACTTAAATCTTATTGTGACCTTATACGAGATTCAACGACTTTGTGGATCTAAGACAATCGGGCGACCGCGTGGTCCAGCATCTACATGCCGGAAGCATCGCCATCAGTATCGATCAGAGAGTTCGCTTGGAACAAGTTTGTGTTTCCCGGCCCTTGTTCGCCGGCAAGACTGCATGCAGATGCAGCTAGCGCATCTTAGCTCCAGGATCGACGTGTAATGCAAGCTTTCTATGTGCTCTGTTTTTTTCCATACGGTCTTCCTCTTTCTTGACTCACGCACGGCAGGCGGGAGCACGCGGAACCACACGCGCGCTTCTTACGCGCCAAATACACGGAAACGTACCGATGTCCATATACACGTCCAGTCCAGGTACGCCATACTCACGCATACGCACACACAAGTGTTTCTACCTAGCTTGACCGAGATCAAGGACGATCCAGTGAAACCGGATGAATGTTTTTTACCATCCGCAGATTACGAGTAACAGTCATTAGTCGTTGATGCGTTGACTCTTGCTTGCCCGGAACTTCACCACCTCACCGAGACAGTACTTTTACAGATGTCCCCTTTACGTCCAACGACATAATCTACTACTCCCTCCGTTCCATAATGTAAAATGCTTTTTGATAATAGTGTAGTGCTAAAAAATATTTTACATTATGAGACGGAGGAAGTACCAATTAGACCTGATTTGTTTGAGCTTTAGAGACAGCTAAATCTGGAATCTAAAATCAACAGTTATTTCGAATAAGCTCGAATTTGATCACCATAAAGAACCTAATTATTTAAGCTAGGCTCAGTTCGCACTAATAGCATGTACTCAGGCTAGCATGAAGGCAATCTATACTTCACAAAAGTCAGTCAGAAAACGTCTAAGAAAACAGAGCATCATCATAGACTACTATTGCACTGAAAACAGCATCTACCAGGATTGTTCTTCCACGCACAAGTTCGAATAGCCGACAGAACCTAGGGGGAAAAACACACAAGCAAGAGTAGAAAATCAACACAACCTTTGACTACTAGACTCCCATTGATTAGTACTCGACCGAGTGTGTGATTGCAGTACACAATCCGTCCGCCTATCGCGGCCACGAGATGGAAGTTTCGATGGCAATTAAGTACTCCCTCTGTAAATTAATATAAGAGCGTTTAGATCACTAAAGTAGTGATTTAAACGCTTTTATATTAGTTTACGGAGGGAGTAGTAGCCATTTAGGTGAAGCTGAAAGAGACGGCAGTCAAACCTGCTGAGAATTTCGTCAAACTGAGAGAAAGAAGGGGGTCAATGTATGCACGTGTTGACTGGTCGACAACCTGCTCGTAGGGGACAGGGCAAAGCTGGTTGCAAACATGGCACACATACCAGTTCATAGTTTCACACCACTAAAGTCAATCTTTGCCAAAAAGAAAAGGTTACTTATCACACCAGAATGGAAATACTAAACTCTGAACTGAACTTCACTGCAGAGTGGAGACACTGGAAAGCAGCAGGCAGACATGGAGAATATATTACTGCTTGACATGCTGATTTGCAACAACACAATCTCCAAAGATTATTGATATCTAATCAGTTCAAAGATAGTAAATCAACTTCCAGTCTACTTTGCAGAGAGATAGAGTAGGAAATGTCTGGATCATCATCATGCTGTGAAAAGCAAAACAGTGCTTACCACTTGTGTTTATGTGTGATGATAACTAACCGAGTTTACGATTCTAGAAGGTCCTTGCGTTTACAAGGATCCATGGAGAACGAGAAGAAGACGTACTGCTGCACTTTCTGTTGATGTGACTTGCTTTGAACATGACTTGGAAAACAGTAATGCTACTTTAAAAGTTTAGATATCAAAATTGTTTTGCAAAAGCGTTCTGCAGTTTCATGATGGTTTTCTTCATGCAAGACAAATTCATTTTGACCTTTCTGTTACTTCTCATGATGGTTACCTCAGGCACATGCAGCTATCTTGGAAGATGCGGATTTCCAAAGTTTTTCTTTTCAAGAACACGCAGAAGCTCTGCATGCCTATATATTAAGAAAGGGAGATAGACATTTACAAGGTTTGTCCAGCTGGCGCATGTGGACAGCCCACTGTTCAAGATATCTTCCGTTATTTCAATAAATCGGCCGTTTTATCGCTTACCGGTGTCCGGCCGATAAGACAAATCGGTTGATAAATCAGCCGATACGGCGATAGATCGGCCGATATGTCGATAAACTGGCTGATTTACCCCTTATCATGGATCGACAGCTATGTTCCTGATAAACGATATCTCCAACATTGGGACAGCCCCTATACCCAACTCACTAGAACACACCTCGGAGATACTCGCTTAAGACTACCTCTACGGTCCGTCCGTCAATCACGGCAATGATCACAAATTTTTGTCGCCCATAGCCAATGGCGGTAGAGAAGTGTGTCTAAGGACCCCATGGTCATGCTCAAGCCGAATACAACGAAAAGTGCAAATAATCAACCAAGTTGGCACCCTTGGGTAGCTTCGGGTGCATGGCAGGATGCAGATCAGACAGCTCAGCAAGGATGGTGGCATCCGCCGGTGTGGTTAGGTGCTAGAAGCCGATCCATTGAAGAGTGCGACGAGACTCGCCGCACAAAGGCGCATTGTAGTACAAGGTGGCCGATGGTATCCGAACTCCAGCACTGGCACACACCACAAGCCAGATGAAGAACTTGAATTCACCACTTTTGTTGGCTGCATGACTATGCATGGGAGCATCTGATATGGCAGATTTCCGAAGTTGTTGTATTGTTAGACTAAAAAATGTTCATTCTAGACATTTTTTTCTTCTCAAAATGCCATGTGAGGCCAAAGCGAGGTACCGTATGATGCCTACTATTGTAACTAGAATGGAGTCAGAAGCTCTAGGCGATTCGGTAAAAACCTTTAACTCATCACAAATATTTGTTTTGAGAAGTTAACCACACCTAGACGAACCCTCAAACGTTTAACCCCTCAAAATTTTAAGGAGTTAACTCGCAAAACCAGCCTAACACTCTCATATTTGCTCTATCGTGGCCACTTCTCAGGAAAAATCTGGCCTCTCCCAACTCCTGCCCGACGTGCCTCCTCTTCCCGTCACTGCCACCAATGTCACCACCACAGCAGGTCACAACTCCAATGGGAACGGAACCGCGGGACACTTCTGCAATCCCATCGGTGCTACGCCACCGAAATCGACCCACGCTCTGCTGCCTGCGCCAACGAAGTAGCCGGGGAAGAAGAATGTGGTGCGGACGGCTGCACGTCAACAAAGGCCAGTGGCAGCCCAAGGTGGCCGTGATGACGACCACTCGCCCTCCGCTTTCTTCAGCCTGCGGCAAGCAGGTGAGGAAACCGACGGAGGTGGGGAAGGCCCTCATCAAGGCGGCAGTGAAGAAGAAGAAGGCATCCATGATGACGCCTCATCCTCGTTCTGCTGATCGTATCCCTTCTCCGGTGACCCCTTCACCTCCTCCTCTGGCGCGTTCAGCCGTCGCAGCTGCATCCGAGTTCCATGGCCACCAAGTGCTCAAGGATATGCCAGCGAGGTAAAATGTGTGCCCTTTTTGTCCGAGATATTAGTGATGGTTTGAGGCCGTTTAGTTTTATGACATGCGTGTTGGTGCTTGTTGTTGAATGTAGTGTGGAGGAGCATGATGTTGCAACTTTCATGTCTCAATTGGAGGAATCACACATCCTCGGCCTCGATTATCTAGATTATGATGGTGGTGGCTGTGGGGGTGATGATAAAGAATAGGACAACGAGGAGGATGATGATCCCGAAGTGGCGGGGGTCCATGATCCTGTGGATATACAAGGAAGCACCAAGAGAGCACACTATAAAAAAAAGACACATCCGTGACATTTTGGGCCAAACGAAATTTTTTCTGTCATACTTATGACACTTCTATGACGATAATTGTGACAAAACCCGGTATCATCATAGATGTGGTGGGCTCCTACTTCTATGACAAAAAATCATGACAGAAAATGGGCTTTTCGTCCTGGTCGGGCCGGAGACGCAGCTGCATGACATTCTTTGGGCCGTCCATGACGAAAAAACCGTGGTAGAAGCGAGGGTGAGGAAAATATCGGGGTGTCCCCGGTTACGGTGGGTGGTCGGGGTCGAGCGATGCGCGTTTCTCTCATACACGCACGCGCGTGGGTGCGAGGCGTTGGGCTCTAACTGAACCCGAGCGAGGCGTTGGGCTCTAACTAAACCCGAGCGAATGCACTGCAGGCTGCCTTACTGAACCCGAGCGATCGATCGATGGCTGTTAACTGAACCCGATCGAGCGATTCCTTCGCTACTACTGCTAACTGAAGCTGATCGATGCTGCCTCTGGATGAATAGTGAGTGTTGCTGGGGGGTTTGGATGAACAGTTCCCGGTGGGGGTGGATGAACAGGACCCCGTGGTGTTGCCTCTGGATGAACAGTGTTGGGTAAAGTAGCAGAAATTCAAAATTTTCTACGCATCACCAAGATCAATCTATGGAGTAATCTAGCAACGAGAGGAAGGAGAGTGCATCTACATACCCTTGTAGATCGCTAAGCGGAAGCGTTACAAGAACGCGGATGAAGGAGTCGTACTCGCAGCGATTCAGATCGCGGTTGATTCCGATCTAAGCACCGAACAAAGGTGCCTCCGCGTTCAACACACGTACAACCCGGGGACGTCTCCTCCTTCTTGATCCAGCAAGGGGAGAGGAGAAGTTGAGGGAGAACTCCGACAACACGACGACATGGTGGTGATGGAGCTCGTGGTTCTCCGGCAGGGCTTCGCCAAGCACTACGGAGGAGGAAGAGGGCTGCGCCAGGGGAAGGGTGTGGCTGCCCTCTCTCTCTCTCACTATATACAGGGGGAAGGGAGGAGGGGGAGGCGCCCTAGGGTTCCCTAGGGGAGGGGCGGCGGCCATAGGGGAAACCCTAGATGGGTTTTGGCGCCCCACCCCTAGGAAACTTGCCCCCAAGCCGGGAGGCGGCTGCCCTAGGGTTGGCGCCCCACCTCTCGAGTTACGTGAGATGGGGTGGGAGGGCGCCAGCCCCTTAGTGGGCTGATGTGCCCTCTCCCCTTGGCCCATAAGGCCCCCCAAAGCTTGCCGGGGCCTCCGAAACCCCTTTCGGACACGCTGGTCATCACCTGGTACCCCCGGAACAATTCCGGACTCCAATACCCTTCGTCCAATATATCGATCTTCACCGCCGGACCATTCCGGAGCTCCTCGTCATGTCACGGATCTCATCCGGACTCGAACAACCTTCGCTAACCACATACTATTTCCCATAACAACTCTAGCGTCACCGAACCTTAAGTGTGTAGACCCTACGGGTTCGGGAACCATGCAGACATGACCGAGATGTTCTCCGGTCAATAACCAACAGCAGTATCTGGATACCCATGTTGGCTCCCACATGTTCCACGATGATCTCATCGGATGAACCACGATGTCAAGGATTCAAGCAATCCCGTATGCAATTCCCTTTGTCTATCGGTATAGTACTTGCCCGAGATTCGATCGTCGGTATCCCGATACCTTGTTCAATCTCGTTACCGGCAAGTCTCTTTACTCGTTCCGTAACACATCATCCCGTGATCAACCCGTTGGTCACATTGTGCACATTATGATGATGTCCTACCGAGTGGGCCCAGAGATACCTCTCCGTCACACGGAGTGACAAATCCCAGTCTCCATTCGTGCCAACCCAACAGACACTTTCGGAGATACCCGTAGTGTAACTTTATAGTCACCCCGTTACGTTGTGACGTTTGGTACACCCAAAGCATTCCTACGGTATCCGGGAGTTGCACAATCTCATGGTCTAAGGAAATGATACTTGACATTAGAAAAGCTTTAGCATAAGAACTACACGATCTTTGTGCTAGGCTTAGGATTGGGTCTTGTCCATCACATCATTCTCCTAATGATGTGATCCCGTTATCAACGACATCCAATGTCCATGGTCAGGAAACCGTAACCATGTATTGATCAACGAGCTAGTCAACTAGAGGCTTACTAGGAACATGGTGTTGTCTATGTATCCACACATGTATCTGAGTTTCCTATCAATACAATTATAGCATGGATAATAAAAGATTATCATGAACAAGGAAATATAATAATAATAACTAATTTATTATTGCCTCTAGGGCATATTTCCAATAGTCTCCCACTTGCACTAGAGTCAATAATCTTGTTCACATCGCCATGTGATTAACACTCACAGGTCTCATCGCCATGTGACCAACATCCAAAGAGTTTACTAGTGTCACTAAACTAGTTCACATCATCATGTGATTAACACTCAATGAGTTCCGGGGTTTGATCATGTTTTGCTTGTGAGAGGTTTTAGTCAACGGGTCTGCAACATTCAGATCCGTATGTACTTTGCAAATCTCCAGGTCATATTGTAAATGTTGCTTCCACGCTCCACTTGGAGCTATTACAAATGGTTGCTCCACTATACGTATCCGATTTGCTACTCAGAGTCATTCGGATGGCCTGGCCAGCGGTGGGAGTAGTAGGGGGCGGTGAGGCCTCCGCGCATAACAGCCGACCATGGGAGGCAGGAGCACGCGGCACGACCGGCGCTGCTTTGGGCGGCTGGAGCAAGAAGACCAGAGGTTGAAGAAGCACTACGGCCGTTGGATGGACATCGTACGGTCACTGCAGATAGAATCGTTTATATTGACTAAGTTGACAAAGCCCTTGGTACGCGTCAACTTAGTAGGCCCGCAGTCAGCCCTCAAAGCATGCGCCCCGGATGTCAGGGGGAGGAATCATTTTTTGGGCGGCTGAAGCAAGAATATCCGAGATTGAAGAAGTAGCACGACAGCCGTTGGATGGACATCCAACGGCCACAACTATCAGAACCGTGTGTTGTTGACAAAGCCTTGCATACGCGTCAACTTAGTTTTTTAGGGGACGTGTCAACTTAGAAGGCCTACAAGTGTGTGGCAGAGAACATATAACCCATTTGCGATTTGTAAGAATGTACAACCCATTTTTTAATTCTAATGGAATTTACTACATCCCATTTACAATTTGTTAAAAGTACATCCCATTTTCTAGCTATGACAACGATTAATAATTTCAACCAACCGCTCAAAACAGAATAAAAAAAAATTCCACATTTTTATGGGATCCAAAATATTTTTATCCGAAATTTCTAGTCAGATTAAATATAATTTCAAAATAAAGTTGTATTACGTTAAAATCCAACGAAATATTGCGCGCGCAACAAGTAATGAAATTAAAATTTTCAAATTCCAAAAATAATATATTTTTTAAACTAATTACGCGTTTGGTGCATTTTTTTATAGTTACTGCCCAGTTATTATAATTACATCCCATTTATTATTTCTTAAAGTCCATTTTCTTGTTAAGCCTAATGCATACCTCCTAGGAAAGTTTGCAGCCCAGCGGGGCGGAGAATATAACAAGTTGACCCAGATATTGTGTACAACTGTCGGCCCAGTTGCATTGCTGATGTTGAATGACTACTCAGCCCACATTCAGCGACGCCGGAAAGGCCCAAACAATGCTTCTGTGCAACTTTTTGAAGTCACTGAGCTCAATTAGTAACTTAAGAGAAAAGTTAGATTACAGTGGAACCTAATTAAAAGCTGTCACGAGCAAAGAAATAATTCAACGGGTCCCACTTGTGCGCGTGTGCGTGTGTGTGTGTGTGTGAGAGAGAGGGAGAGAGAGAGAGACCCATCGGTTGATACTCGTAAAACATCTTTCAGCCATATGCATTGCTGATGCTCAGTAAAAACTTATATAGTTGACACAATCATATAGAACATCATAGCACACTGAACCTGCATACACAAATTTCACGCATGCGACACAATTAGGATGGAAGTAGTGGATCGCTACGGGTAGGGCTATGTTGAAACCAACGAACTCATACATAACGGTTCATCGTCTTTATCAATGACGGGGAAATATCTTGAATGTTGTGCAAAGAAAACAGAAAGACAACACAATAAGTTCTGCTAGCACATTAAGTTGACGTACATCCCTTTCTAAAAAAAGTTCAGGTACAAAATTAGAACAGGTCACAATCAAATGCCGCCTCTTGATACGTCTCCAACGTATCTATAATTTTTGATTGCTCCATGCTATATTATCTACTGTTTTGGACAATATTGGGCTTTATTATCCACTTCTATATTATTTTTGGGACTAACCTATTATCCGGAGGCCCAGCCCATAATTGTTGTTTTTTTGCCTATTTCAGAGTTTCAAAGAAACGGAATATCAAACGGAGTCCAAATGGAATGAAACCTTCGGGAACGTGATTTTCTCACCGAACATGATCCAGGAGACTTGGACCCTACGTCAAGAAAGCGAAGAGAAAGGCACGCGAGGTAGGGCGCGCCCACCCCTGTAGCGCCCTCCATCCTTATGGGCCCCTGTTGCTCCACCGACGCATTCTTCCTTCTATATATACCTCACGTACCCCCAAGCGATCGAATCACGGAGCCAAAAACCTAATTCCACCGCCGCAAACTTCTGTACCCACGAGATCCCATCTTGGGGCCTGTTCCGGAGCTCCGTCGGAGGGGGCATCCATCACGGAGGGCTTCTACATCAACACCATAGCCTCTCCGATGAAATGTGAGTAGTTTACTTCAGACCTTCGGGTCCATAGTTAGTAGCTAGATGGCTTCTTCTCTGTTTTTGGATCTCAATACAATGTTCTCCCCCTCTCTCGTGGAGATCTATTCGATGTAATCTTCTTTTTGCGGTGTGTTTGTTGAGACCGATGAATTGTGGGTTTATGATCAAGATTATCTATGAACAATATTTGAATCTTCTCTGAATTCCTTTATGTATGATTGGTTATCTTTGCAAGTCTCTTCGAATTATCAGTTTGGTGTTGCCTACTAGATTGGTTTTTCTTGCAATGGGAGAAGTGCTTAGCTTTGGGTTCAATCTTGCGGTGTCCTTTCCCAAAGGATGTGAGGGGGCAGCAAGGCACGATTGTATTGTTCCCATCGAGGATAACAAGATGGGTTTGTTATCATATTGCATGAATTTATCCCTCTACATCATGTCATCTTGCTTAAGGCGTTACTCGCTTTTCTTGAACTTAATACTCTAGATGCATGCTTTGGATAGTGGTCGATGAGTGGAGTAATAGTAGTAGATGCAGGCAGGAGTCGGTCTACTTGTCTCGGACGTGATGCCTATATACATGATCATACCTAGATAGTCTCATAACTATGCTCAATTCTGTCAATTGCTCAACAGTAATTCGTTCACCCACCGTAAAATACTTATGCTCTTGAGAGAAGCCACTAGTGAAATCTATGGCCCCCGGGTCTATCTTCATCATATTAATCTTCCAACACTTAGTTATTTCCTTTGCTTTTATTTTACTTTGCATCTTTATCACAAAAATACCAAAAATATTATCCTATCATATCTACCAGATCTCACTCTCGTAGGTGACCGTGAAGGGATTGACAACCCCTTATCGTGTTGGTTGCGAGGAGTTATTTGCTTTGTGCAGGTACGAGGGACTCGCGCGTAGCCTCCTACTGGATTGATACCTTGGTTCTCAAAAACTGAGGGAAATACTTACGCTACTGTGCTGCCTCACCTTTCCTCTTCAATGAAATCCAACACAGTGCTCAAGAGGTAGCACCTCTGTCATTGGGTCGGCGGAGACCTCAACCACCACCCGGTGAATCGATCCGGCCGCCGACCTCCGGGAGGCGCGGGAGCGAAACGCGCGGGAGGTGCGCGAGGAGCAGGAAACCGCCCGCCTGGAGAAGGCGGCAGCCGCTGCATTGAAGAAACTGGAGGAGGCCGAGGTCGCTGCCGCGGCGAAGGAGCAGGCCGAAGAAGCCGTGCGCCGTCAGTCGGCGTTATTTGTCGTCCCCCTAAACTCCACGCCGCCACCACCAGAGTTTGTGGCGCCGACTGGGGGAGCCGGCGACGAGCACCGATCATGGAGAGGGACGGCGACGATGTCGTCATGCCGGACGTAGCCATGCCTCCGCCACCACCATCTGGAGAGGCGCGGGACAAGCAGCCGGCGGACCCGCCAACCGGGAACGAGATGGTGACGGGCCCGACTCTCGAGGTCCGCACACCATCACACCGCCGGTTTGCAAAGGAGGCCTCGGCGCCACGTCCGCTGGAAGCCGGTGCCACAAGCTCTTCGATCCCGGACGCCGAGGCGACTAGCGCCGCGCCCGCCGATTGGGTGCGGGGAGGCGGGACGGGCCCTTTGAATCAGGCGATCCTTGACGTCCAAGGCAACTCCGAGCTGAGGCCGACACCCTGAAGCGGTGCAACCAAGCATTCCTGGAGTCGCGAGCAGCCGTCCGAGTATACTTCTTGCTTCTTTTATTCTTATATTTCTCTGTGGGGGCGCGCCAGCGCACCCACTTGGTCTAGTCCCCGAGTTTCGGGCCGACTGCTAAGCAGGCGGCTCGGAACTTTAATTCGCAAGCTCCGAGTACTAACATTGTCTGATATCTTCACTGCAGGATTATCATAACCTTCGCGCGGCTGCCTTCAACTCCAAAGTCCAGGAGCTGAATCAACGGACCGTCGACTTGTCAGAAAGCTAGAGTAAGTCTTTTTATTTCTCTGGCGCCTTTGGCGCACCAGGCTGTAATACCGAGATTCGGGCCGGCTGGCGGCGATCGCGCGGATCTCCCGGCGATGCTTCTTCTCATTGGCTGCTGACGCCTTTTTTTCTCCCTTCTTGCAGAGGCCAACGCTGCCCTACAGCAGCAGCTGGGTGAAACCAACACCGTGCTGCGTGCCAAGGAGGCGGACTGTAGCAAGCTGGCCGAGGAGCGTGACCGGCTGACCACGCAACTGGTGGAGCAGGCGGAGCTTCTCAAGAAGGCCCAGAAGGAGGCGGAGGAAAAGGAGGCCGCTCTCCTTGCTGAGTTTGAGACCGAACGCTCCGCCTGGACCGACAAGGAGGCTTAGCTGACTGCCGGCTTCGGCAAAATTGAGGACATGGTTGACGGTGAGCTTCCCTCTTTTGTCTTTCTTAGAGCTGCCGGCTGTTTGATTGAACCGGCTTCTTGTCTCTAACTTTGGCTCTTTTGCTTTCTATTTGAGCAGACTTCTTCCCTGGTCACTCTGACGCCGCCAACCAGGCCATCGAGGCTGATCGCGAAGAGCGGAGGGCAGAAGGTGCGCAGATTGCTGCCAACGCCCCCCGGACCCTCAGCGAGCAGCTCCTCAGCATCCATGCCCGTCTTCGGCCGGCTCATCGGATGTTGCACCATCTTCAGCGAGTTGGGGCACATGCCATCTCCGCCCTGTGGCCAGATACGCCGGCACCGCGCACTCCCAGTCGGATTGCCGATTGGTTGGAGGTGGCAGCTGGCCGTCTTGAGGCCTGGAAGGGCTCCTCGGCCCGGGCTGGAGCACGCCGGGCCTTGGAGTTCGTCAAGGCGTGGTACCCTGGGCTAAATCTAGCCCAGTTGACCATGTTTCGACAGGAGGCCTGTGGAGCTGGTGGCGGTGGGCGTGATTTCATCAGCGGTAGCGGCGATTGCCGAGTACACCAACACCAGCGTCTTCGTCCCAGAGCTGGCCGAGAATGGTGTCGAGGCGCCGCCAGAGTGGTTCGGGTTGAACTCGGAGGATGGCGAGGACTCGGCCGAAGTGATCGACTCCAGCGACGAGGGAGAAGATGAGGAGGACGAGGAAGGTGGAGAGGAAGCGCCAGAGGTTGAAGCAGACGGCCAGCCTCAGCTCGACCGCGCCTCCAGCAACGAGCCACGCCTGAGCGAGCTGGCTGCTACTGAAGGTGACCAAGTGGAGACTGACCAGCCGGCCGCTCCACCAACCGGCACCACCGACTCCACCGTTCCGCTGAACCCATCTGCTGCTCCCTAGGCTGCCAATTTACCTTTTGTTTTTACCTGCTTATCAGTCTCTACAAACTTTGTTAACTTCGCACAATTCCACCCGCTGGGTGTATTTCAAACTTCTGTTGAATGTTGGCCAAGGGACTTTTGATATGTAAATATGCTTGCCGAGTTCTATCTTTCCTTGCTTTCTGCTCCTTGGCTTTTTTCCTTTGCCGCCCTCCACAGGCTGTTGATGCAGCCAACCAAACAGGCCGCTTGCGGACTGCGGCTGGGTCGATGCCAGCCGCTTTGGGAGGGTAAGTACTTAGCCGATTAGAGTTTTTTAGCAAGTTAAGTAGAAGCCGCCCGGCCGGCTGCTCAGCAGCCGGTCGGTGACGCGGGAAGCCGGCTTGAACTATGTGCATGCTTTGGGTCCTTAGCCATTTTTCATGCGGACACCCTTTCTGCCTTAACTCCTGCCCACCAGACAGTCGCTCTGCAAGCTGCGGCTTCTGGAAGGAGAGGGCTTAAGTGCCAACACATTACTTGTCCGGCTGCAAGAAGCATTACATAGTACAAGGCGGCGAGTCCCCGGGTCGACTGGTCGAACCCGGTGCCAGATGGACTAATGAAATAACACATTCAGAGGCAAAATACTTATCATATAGATAAAAGAGGGCAGTCCCTGAGCTCCTCTCGGGGGAACCAGAGTCTTCGTACTTAATACAAAAGTTGGCGTGGTACATACTACATCAACTGTAAAACCTTCCGAGGAGGTTTGCGTTCCATGGTCGCTCCATCTCCTTGTCGGAGTCGTCTCTTTTGCATGCTCGAGGCTTCTGAGCATCGATCAGGTAGTAGGAGTCATTGCCCAGCACCTTGTTGATGATGAAGGGGCCTTCCCAAGGTGCCGAGAGCTTGTGCTGGCCGACTGTTTGCTGGATCAGCCGGAGCACAAGGTCTCCCTCTTGGTAGGATCTTGTCTTGACCTTCCAGTTGTAGTATCGGTGCAGGCTCTGCTGGTAGATGGTGGACCGGCTGAGTGCCAACAGCTGGCCTCTTCCAGCAGATCGACACCGTCTTCTCGTGCTTCTTTTGCCTCCTCTTCGGTGTACATGGTGACTCGAGGGGAGTCGAATTCTATGTCCGTCGGGATGACGGCTTCAACACCGTAGACGAGGAAGAAAGGCGTGAAGCTGGTTGACTTGTTCGGAGTTGTGTGCAAACTCCAGAGAATGGCCGACAGCTCGTCGAGCCAGCAGCCGGCCGAATGCTCCAGAGGCTCGACCAGTCGTGGCTTGATGCCGGACAAAATGGGGCCGTTCGATAGCTCCACTTGGCCGTTTGACTGCGGATGGGCAACGGATGCTAAGTCCAGTCGGATGCCCTGCGTCGCGCAGAAACGAGCCAAGGCACCTTTGGCAAAGTTTGTGCCATTGTCGGTGATGATGCTGTGTGGTATGCCATATCGGATGGTGATGTCGGCGATGAAAGTCACGACAGTCGGACCATTCAACTTCTTAATTGGCTTTGCGTCTATCCACTTGGTGAACTTGTCCACCATGACAAGCAGATGAGTCATGCCGCCGCGTGCTGTCTTGAATGGTCCCACCATATCCAGCCCCCAGACAGCGAAGGGCCAGGCAATGGGGATGGTCTTGAGTGCAGAAGCTGGCTGATGTTGCTTGGAGTGGAACTTCTGGCACCCTTTGCATTTCTGGACCAAGTCTTTGGCATCTTTTAGAGCAGTCGGCCAGAAAAAACCGTGGCGGAAAGCTTTGGCGACAATTGCTCTTGAAGCCGCGTGGTGACCACACTCGCCTTGATGGATATCTTTGAGGATTGCTTGGCCTTGCTCTGGCTCCACACAGCACTGGTACACACCAGTGTCACTGTGCCTCACAAGTTCTCTGTTGACGATGATGTATGCTGCTGCCAGGCGTTGCACTTGTCGGGCCGAGATCTCGTCAGTCGGCAGCTCTTTGTTCACCAAGAAGTTGAGGATGGGCTGAGCCCTGGAAGGTGCTGCAATTTCTTCGACAGCTAGGACTGCTACTTGCACGAGGGCGGTTGGGCCGGGAGGTGGCGGGTTGGAGTTGGCTGCCGCTTGCTGAGTCGATGAAGTCCTCGGGCCGACTGCCGTAGTCCCCAGGCCGGGTTCTGAAGTCCCCGGGCCAGGTGCAGCTGCTGCAGTGCCCGGGCCGCGTGCCGAATTACTCCCGCCGGCTGCTGGGGTCCTCAAGTCGGATCTGACTGCTTCAGGAGGAGCCGACACGAAGATGGAGTCTGATTCTGGTGCCGGCTTGACAAACGGCGTGAGGAGGCGTTGCAGGGCGACGCCAGCTGGTATTGCTTGCCGGGTGGAGCCGATCCGCGCCAAGGCATCTGCTTGCTCGTTGTCATTTCTTGGCACATGGAGGAACTCGCACCCCTCGAAGTATCCACTATGTTGCTGCACAAGGAAGTGGCAGCTCGCCATGTTTGCATCCTTGGCGTCCCAATCGCCTGGTGACTGCTGGACCACTAAGTCGGAATCGCCATAGCACAGGATCCGGCGAATGCCGAGTTGCTTGGCAAGCCGGAGCCCGTGAATGAGTGCCTCGTATTCAGCAACATTGTTGGAGGCGGAAAAGTGGATTTGCAGCACATATCTGAGCTTGTCGCCTTTGGGAGAGGTGAGGATGATGCCGGCTCCCAAACCGGTGCGCATCTTGGAACCATCAAAGTGCATCCGCCAATGGGTGGAGTCTGGCGCTGGCGGCAGGTACTGGGTCTCGGCCCAGTCGACGAGGAAGTCGGCCAGTGTTTGTGACTTGATGGCGGTGCGAGGCTGGTAGTAGATGGTGTAGGGGATCAAATCTATGGCCCATTTGGCCACCCGGCCTGAAGCATCTCGGCTTCCAATGATCTCGGCAAGTAGAGCAGTGCAGACCACAGTGATTGGGTGCTCTTGAAAGTATGGCTTCAGCTTTTTGGCGGAAAAATGCAAGTTGTAGCACATCTTCTGATAGTGGGGGTAATTCTGCTAGGAGGCGGACAACACTTCACTCAGGTAATACACCGGCCTCTGGACTGGCAGTGCTTTGCCTTCTTCCTTTCGTTCCTCAACTATGACTGTGCTGACCACCCGGCTGGTGGCGGTGATGTAGAGGAGCATGGGCTCCTTAGGAGTCGGAGCCGCCAGGACAGGCGGAGTGGTCAACATCTTCTTTAGCTGGATAAAAGCTTCATCCGCCTTGTCGTTCCACTCGAAAAAAGTGGTCTTCTTCATGAGCTGGTACATGGGAAGAGCCTTCTCGTCCAGCCGATTGATGAAATGGCTGATGGATGCCAAGCAGCCGGTAAATCTTTGCACGTCTAGCAGTTGGGTGGGCACCTCCATCCCCTCGATGCCGCGCTATGCCGTGCTCTGAGAACAGGAAACCAAGAAGCTGGCCGGCTGGTACTCCAAAGACGCATTTCTCCGGGTTGAGCTTGATCTGAAACTGGCGCAAGTTTTCAAAGGTCTCCTTGTGGTCTTCCAGCAACGTTCCCACGCTTCTTTGTCTTAACCACAACATCGTCCACATAGACGTGGGCATTTCTGCCAAGTTGCTTGAGGAGACATTTCTGCATGCAACGCTGAAACGTGGCGCCGGTATTTCTCAAGCCGAATGTCATGCTCAGGTAGCAGAAGGCTCCGAATGGCGTGATGAAGGCGGTCTTCAGCCTGTCGGCCGGGTTCAGCTTGATCTGATGATACCCTGAGTATGCATCCAAAAAGCTCAACAGCTCGCATCCGACTGTGGAGTCTATCAGTTGGTCGATTCTTGGCAAAGCAAATGGGTCTTTGGGGCAAGCTTTGTTGAGGATGGTATAATCAATACACATGCACCACTGCTTATTCTTCTTCAGCACAAGGACTGGGTTGGCTAACCATTCTGGAAAGAACACCTCCATGATAAAGCCGGCTTCTAGAAGTCGGGCTATCTCTTCTCCTACAACTCTTCTCTTCTCTTCTGACAAGCGGCGCAAGGGCTGCCTGACAGGCTTGGAATCAGGTCGGACATGTAGCTTGTGCTCGGCGAAATCCGTCGGAACACCCGGCATGTCTTTAGGAGACCATGCAAAGATGTCCCAATTCTCATGGAGGAAATCGACGAGCTCTCTTTCCTATTTGCTGTCAAAGTTCGCACCAATGATAGCGTGCCTCTCCGGGTGCTCCGGGTCCAAGGGTATCTTCTTTGTTTCCTTTGCCGGCTTGAACGAGCCCTCAACTTCCGACTTCTTGGGGTTGGGTGACATTTCCGGCTGCTTGCCTGCCATAGCCACAACCCGATCAAGGAGCCGCTTCTCAGCCGCGATCACGAGGGACTCGGCCAGCCGACTGCTGTCTGCTGCACAGGCGAACGACTTCTTGTAGTCCCCTGTTATGGTCAGGATTCCCTTAGAGCTCGGCATCTTCATCTTGAGGTAAGCATAGTGGGGGACGGCCATGAACTTGGCCAGAGCAGGCCTACCAAGTAATGCATGATAGGGCTCTCAAGGTCCACCACCTCAAACCATACTGGCTCTCGACGAAAGTTATTTTTGTCTCCGAAGAGGACATATATCTGGGTCTTGCCGATTGGTGAGAAGGAAAGGCCAGGAACTATGCCATGGAATACGGTCCGACTGGGCTGAAGCTGCCTCTGTTGGATTCCTAACTTCTCCATAGTATCTCGGTACAGGATGTTGATGCTGCTGCCGCCATCTATCAAGACTCGGGAGAAGTGAGCAGCCCGCCTCTCTGTTGCAAAGGTGGCATCTAAGACCAAAGCATAAGAACCGGGAGAGGGCATCACCTCCGGGTGGTCAGCTCTGCTCCAACTGATAGGCTTCTCAGACCAATGCATGAACTCGGGGGTCTCTGATGCTACTGCATTTACTTCTTGTTGTCGCTGCCGTTTGCTGTGCCTATCGTCGGCCACACTGGTGAACACGACATAGGCTCCATGCTCTTCTGGGTATTCATCTTGTATTGCATCGACAGGCCGAGCCGCTGGCTGCTGAGGAGGAGACGGCGGCGGGCCGGTAGGCGGAGGAGGCAGGAGTCCGTCACCCTTGGCGATCTTGGTGAGCCAGTGGCATTTCCGAGTGGTGTGGTTGGACGGCTTCACGCCGCTGTGGAACTTGCAGGGTGCATCGAGAGTCTGCTTGTATGCGAAGGCGGGTAACTAGTTGGGCTTGCCGCCCTTCTGGCGCTTGGGTAGAGGCTGCCCTTCTGGCTGTTGATCTTCGACTGTCGCCACCTGTCGGCTTGTGGAAGCCGGCTGCGTGGCCTTGTGCTTGTTGTCGTTCGGCTGCTGGTGCCGACTGGTGTCGCCAGCCGGAGTCCAAGGAGCTTGAGGAGCCACCTTGCCAGAGGCGTCAACTTGGATTTCCGCCTTCATGGAGGAGTCGGCTGTGGCGTACTTGTCTGCTATGATCAGCAGTTCATCGAGGGTCGTCGGCTCGTCGCAGAGAAGCCGGTACTTGAGGAGGATGCCTTCTCGGCACCCGGCAGTGAAGTACTTGATGGCCTGCACCTCGTGCACGCCCTTGAGGTAGTCGCGAGTCGACTCGTTGGGGCCTTGGACACATAAGTAGAGCTGGCGAGGCTTGGGCGGCCGCTTGTACGTACTGGTGAAGTTGCGGATGAAGGCTTCGGTGAAATCAACCCAGCTGTTGATGCTGCGGGGCTTCAGGCTATTCAGCCATGTCCGGGCTATGCCCTGGAGCATGAGAGGAACGTACTTCATGGCAACACGCTTGTTGCCGTTCGCGATGCTGATGGCTATGGAGTAGTCAACCAGCTAGTCTTCCGGCTTCAAGGAGCCGGTGTACTTGGGCGTATCTCTTGGGAGGGTGAACCCTTTGGGGAAGGGCTCATCTCGAATGCGGGGGCCGAAACAAGGCGGACCCAACTCGTCTTCTTCTTCTAGCGCCAGGGATCGGTTGAGGCGGTCGATCCGATGGCGGGCACTCTTCGACTCCTTCTCGGCGGCCAAGGCGGTCGCCGAGTATCTGGTGATCAACAGGCGGCGGGGAGGCGCGCCTCTCCCTGCAGGGGGGAGGAGGAGGCGGACAGTCGTCCCGTCGTTCCACTGCTCTCAGGCGGCCGTCTTGGTCGTGCTCGATGGTGATGCGAGTCCGGCTGCGGCTGGCAGCCGACTCCTTGTCTCTTCTACCGCGGAAGCCACCAGTCGGCGTCTGGGATATCGCGCCTTGGTCTCGGCGAGGAGGCGGGTCGTTGTTTCGCCGGTTGGGAGCTTCGGCGCGGCAGCCGACCTCTTGCTGCTCAGCAGCCGCGTCAAGGAGCTACTGGACCCGCTCCGTCATGTGGCGGCGCCCATCGCCCTCGAGTTTGTCTAGCTCGTCTGCTGCTGCCTGGGCAGCTCGTATGTTCTCCGCAGGCGTGGCGTAGACGAGACGATCTGTCCCGAACATGCTGGCGATGGTCGCATCACGCTGCCGGATCAGGCCAATGCGTCTAGGCCCACCAGGAGCCGGCGTGCCGCTGACGGCTCGGTCCATCTCGCGCTGGTAGGCCTCCGAAAGGCGTCTCATGCTGGCCAGCCGGTTGGCGCTTTGGATGAGCTGGACACGGCGTGCCTCCAGCATCTCGGCGTCGACGTCTTCCGGGATGGGCGCAGTCAGGTCTTGCATTGCCACCTGCAACGGATCCTGGCCACCTCCGCCAGAGTGCTCGCCGTGGCTAACGACGAGCACCTCCGTGACGGTGCTGCCGCCACTGTCTACGCAAGGAAGTGGTTCGTCGTAGACCACCACGTTGGTGGGGAACGCGTCAAGAGATGCCGTGTCGGAGTTGACAAGCATCGGGTCGGTGGAGCCGACCGACTCCAAGTCCACAGCAGGCTCGCTGGCAACATGGAGCTGATCGAGGAGGCTGACGATGCGGCTCTCAGGGCCCTCTGTGCCCGCGTCGGATGCGGGCTCGTCGGAGAGGCGGATCTCACTGATACGTCTCCAACGTATCTATAATTTTTGATTGCTCCATGCTACTTTATCTACTGTTTTAGGCTTTATTGGGCTTTATTTTCCACTTTTATATCATTTTTGGGACTAACCTACTAACCGGAGGCCCAGCCCATATTGCTGTTTTTTTGCCTATTTCAGTATTTTAAAGAAAAGGAGCCTTCGCCGGCACTCTGCCGGAGGGGGAATTAAGCACGGAGGGCTTCTACATCAACATCCTTGCCCCTCCGATGAGTTGTTAGTAGTTTACCACAGACCTACGGGTCCATAATTATTAGCTAGATGGCTTCTTCTCTCTTTTTGGATCTCAATACAATGTTCTCCCCCTCTCTTGTGGAGATCTATTCGATGTAATCTCTTTTTGCGGTGTGTTTGTTGAGATCCGATGAATTGTGGGTTTATGATCAAGTTTATCTATGAGTAATATTTGAATCTTCTCTGAATTCTTTTATGTATGATTAAGTTATCTTTGCAAGTCTCTTCGAATTATAAGTTTGGTTTGGCCTACTAGATTGATCTTTCTTGCCATGGGAGAAGTGCCTAGCTTTGGGTTTAATCTTGCGGTGTCCTTACCTAGTGATAGAAAGGGTTGCAAGGCACGTATTGTATTGTTGCCATCGAGGATAACAAGATGGGGTTTATATCATATTGCATGAGTTTATCCCTCTACATCATGTCATCTTGCTTAATGCGTTACTCTGTTCTTATGAACTTAATACTCTAGATGCATGCTGGATAGCGGTCGATGTGTGGAGTAATAGTAGTAGATGCAGGCAGGAGTCGGTCTACTTGTTATGGACGTGATGCCTATATACATGATCATGCCTAGATAATCTCATAACTATGCGCTTTTCTATCAATTGCTCGACGGTAATTTGTTCACCCACCGTAATACTTATGCTATCTTGAGAGAAGCCACTAGTGAAACCCATGGCCCCCGGGTCTATCTCTTATCATATTTACTTCCAATCTACTTTTATTTGCATCTTTACTTTTTGCATCTATTTTATAAAATACCAAAATTATATTTATCTTATCATACTATCTTTATAAGATCTCACTTTCGCAAGTGGCCGTGAAGGGATTGACAACCCCTTTATTGTGTTGGTTGTGAGTTCTCAGTTTGTTTGTGTAGGTGCGTGAGACTTTTGAGGAGCCTCCTACTGGATTGATACCTTGGTTCTAAAAACTGAGGGAAATACTTACGCTACACTTTGCTGCATCACCCTCTCCTCTTCGAGGAAAACCAACGCAAGCTCAAGACGTAGCACTCACTAACAAGATCGGCGAGGCAGCTCGCCACACAGGCGACCTCCGCACCATGCAGCGAGTTGGCGCAGACACCGTCTTGCGTGCCGGGCTGGCTGCACTCGCCACGAAGGAACATGGTTCCCGTCCAGAACAGGTCTCCGGGAGACGGTGCACCTCACCCCACGGTGGGTGCCAAATGTCGGGGGTTGGGTGCGACATATGCCAATGGATGGCTTATCGTGGTGGGAGCGAGTAGAACGTCGCCTATGCCTGGAAGCGGGATGAGGCGTAGACACGAACGCCAGGGCACTTTACCCAGGTTCGGGGTCTCCTAGGAGATAACACCCCTAGTCCTGGTCTTCGGGGTCTCCTCATGATCACTAAGGCACTAGTGGATACAATTGTGCTCCTCGAGCTATATGCTAGAGGTAGAAGAAGGCAGGCTCGCTCTCTCCTTCCTCTAGGTATGAGTTTAGTTCTATCAGGTTGGGCACCCTTTGCATGGGTGCCCTGGGGGGTTTATATAGGCCTACCCCCAGGGGTACAATGGTAATCTGGCCGGGTGTAGGACCCGGCTGTCAGTGTCTCTGGTTGCCGGCTTCTCCGCCGGCTGCTGGGGCCCGCCGCCTGTTGGGCCCCGCCGACTAATGCAATCTGGTGACAGGTGCTCCGCTGCTCTTTCGCGGGTCTTGCCTCTTGATTCTTGTAGCCGTGATGCTAATGATGCAGGCTTGGTCAGGGGAGCGTGGCTACTGTCCCGCCGCCTGGTGGGAGATCACTGTAGCCACACCGTGTCTCATCTGGTTAATTGTGCATGGGCCCCGAGGGAGGAATGGGCCGCCTTCCGGAAGCCGGCCTCCCTCAGGTCCGATTGGTCAGGCTTCCGACGTCTTCCGGGCTCTCGCTGCCCGGCAGGGTCCGCCGCCTGCAGGCCGCACCGACAGGCCATCGTGGGAACAAGGCTCACTTTGCCGCCGATGTGTCCCGAGGCGGAGGGGCAACAATGCAGCGCGGGCGGAGATCTCCGCTGTCTGAGAACCGTGGGCCACGCCCGACCCTGGATACGGGGGTGATGGGCTACACTGTAGCCTCACCCTGTCTTGTCTTCCTTAATGGGGGTGCAGACTCTGAGGGCACCGTGGGCCGCCTACTAGAAGCCGGCCTCTTTGGAGGCCGCCTGCAAGGAGTCGGCCCATCCTGGTGCCACCTTCTGGAGCTTAGCCTCCTTCTGGCAGCCGGCCGCTTGGCCAGCCGGCCATCAGAAGGCGGTGCTTCATCTTGAAGTCACGAGGGGCGCAGCCGGCCCCGATGTCTTGAAAGGTTCAGGGACTCGGATTAGGCTACCCGTGGCCCATTACTCCGACAACAAGTATTTCCGGACGGAGGGAGTATTAATTATACCAAGAGAGACGGATTGGCACCGCTTAGTTCATGTAAGTGTAATGAAATACATCATGTTTATATGAAGATCCGGCTTTTTTATACGAAATCCTCCATGCTTATATGAAATCAGTCCGTGTTTGCACGAATTTCATCTGGTTGGTTAGAGTTGTGGAAATGTATGCCGCTCGCGTTTGATGTCGTCCACCGCGGAAATAATAGAGTGACATCCAATCCATTTGATTTAATTGCGTGTATGATTGTCCCTCTATAAAAAGTTAATTGCATATACAGTATACACGTGACTTGCAGGGTGGTGGCTACAACCGTACAAAAGTTAAAAAGAAACAAGTCCATCCTTAATCTTGTATTCTAAGTACTCTGTGGATTCCACGGTCAGTACAGTAGCGAAAAAAGTATATATTAAATAAGTAATATATAATATAAAAATATAAAGTTAAAGACAGAATTCGAACTCATGTCATCGCGTTGCGAGCATCCGGCGCTAACCAGTCCAACACATTTTTGTTGTAGACCATGCTGGAGATATATCTCCATGTCTACTCTTATACTCCATTCGTTCCTAAATATTTGTCTTTTTCAGATTTCCAATGGACTACCACATTCATATGTGTATGTAGACATATTTTAGAGTGTAGATTCACTCATTTTGCTCCATATGTAGTCACTTGTTGAAATCTCTAAAAAGACAAATATTTAGGAATGGAGGGAGTAGAAAACAGAGTTGGTGATGATGGTGTGCGTGCCATCCTGCAATATAGGCCGTCGGATTTATATCTAACGGATAGGAAGGAAACTATGGCCATTTTGCAAAAATATACCCACACCCCTCTCCACGTTCGCAAATACGGCCTTCCCTCGTTCATCCTTTTCTCTCACAAGATAAACTACTCATACAAATGCATCTTGATGTTCTGTGCAACGCAGAGCATCTAGCTAGTTTCTTTTAAAATAGTTACTGCGATAATTGGGTTGAAGTGATATAATTTATGGCTGCCCCGAATTATTTCAGATTCACTAGTAGTAACAAAGAAAAACTGCCTTGTTAATTGACAGAAAACAGGGTGAAAACTATCACATGAGGCCGGTAAAAAAGGGGCACACTGGGTTCAGCGTCATCGTCACTACAGCTATGCGCATGCGAGAAGTCTACATATCGAGGGGGCTACTGAGCGAGGTATAGAGACACAATGTTTGAGAGAGAAACCAATTGACAGATTACGATCAGATTGAGTTGTCACCCTTCTGTTGTCATTGTTGGGGTGGGGGGAGGGGAGGGGGAGGGAGAGAAATACATATCGAGAGTGTGCGCGGTAGGCACAGAGGCACAACTAGCGAGTGTGTATGTGTGTGTGTGTGTGTCTGTTTGAAACAGGAGTACATAGATTACTATCAAAATCGAGGTGCCGCCCTACTCCTTCGGTGTTGGGTAGTGTGTGTGCGTGTGTGTGTGTTTGAGAGAGAAGCCAGTCGATAGATTAGTATCAAGATCAAGGTGTCACCCTACTACTTCGGTGTTGGGAAGTGTGTGTGTGTGGTTGTGTGGGTGTGGGTGTGTGTGTCGGGGGGGGGGGGAGTGATACTTACATATCCCTACTCTTATAAAAAACAGAGTTGGTGATGATGGTATTCCTGCCATCCTGCAATATAGGCCATCCGATTTATATTCGACGGATAGGAAGGAAACTGTGGCAATTTTTTGCAAAAAGATACCCGCACCCCTCTCCGCATTTGCAAATAAGGCATTCCCTCGTTCATCCTTTTCTCCCACAAGATAAACTACTCATACAAATGCATCTTGTTGTTCCGTGCAACACATGGGCATCTTGCTAGTAAGGAGAAGGAGTTTGTGTGACACATATCTAGCTATATTAAGGGATAGGTAGATCACATTTGTGCGAGGCATACTTAAAGCATCACGAAGATAAACAAAATTGTGTGCATGCAAGTGTCGGAAAAAATGAAGCGAGAAACAATGTGTGTGTGTGCGCGCGCGCGTGTGTGTGTGAGAGAGAGAGGGAGAGGGAGAGGGAGAGAGAGAGAGCGGAATCTCAAAACAGAAGGTGCTCTGCTGGAATCCCATTGTATGTATTCATATGGTTCCGGAACTCGAGTTAACCTTAAGCATATGTGTGAGAGACATTATTATACTTTGAGACATTAAGGGCTGTGGGTGGGCGGAATTAAAGGGGTGGGCGTGTTCGACAGAGAGAGCATGTGTGTTTCTGTGTGAGAGACTTGTAGGACGGGGTAGAAAGACAAATTCTAACCTTGACGGAGGGAGAGAAATACACAAAGTGCGCGTGTGTGATTCCGATGCCCACAGGGAAATGAGATATGTATGCGTGTGAGAGATATTGCACAATTCATTCACGTATCACTATCTAGCAATCGTGGGCGTGCATCGCTTGAACATAAATCAATATCTACTTTGTATCGTGGCCAAAGGTACAATATCGATTCAACGCTATAAAGATTGGACACTCACATATCACTTTTTTTCTATTTAAATAAACCTTTTCAGTTGTGCATGCCAAAGTTACAGTGATGTTTCTTCAAACAACCAATGTAGCTATCATGTACATGCACCATTGTTACTCTTGCATTCAAATTCATTAGTCTTGGATGATTTAAGGTTCTATTATGAAGTAATATATGTAATATTCATATATGAATTCAACGGGTACGCAATTTATGAAATGGAGGCTATGTAATCATATGGGGTAACACTTCTAAGTAGCGGACTACAATATACATTTCTTTTTGTGCGCCTCTACACTAACACGTCAATGCATTATGTTTAAAGTAAATAACCAATTGCACTAAATTATCTATTTACACGAGAAATACATAGGCTGAGCGTTTGATCCCTTTTTTGTGAATGCGCCACTACACCCATACAATTGGCCACGCCCGTGTGAACGTCCAAGTTATCGGCGCATCATCCCGAGTTATTGTCTTTTTTCTAGGTGGACTTCACACCAGTTATTAACTGCTGACGCGTGCCCCGTGTACACAGTCTCGCATGACCTTCCCGCTAGCACGGTCCAAAATTAGTTGAAACTGGATACGAACGATCTCGCGAGCGACAAAATCTCCTGCCTCCTTCTAAAATTTCCGCCACCTTAGTCTTTAGCATGCCAAATTCCCCTTTTGTCCTTGGTGCACGGAGAAAAACAGTTACAGTACCGCCCTCATCTACATAATAGGTCGGGGCTGCTTTGGGAACTTCCAGTTCCCCCCACTACATGGCACCCCCATTTCCTCTCCCCCTCCCGCGAAAATGACTAACTCCACAGCACCAGAGCATCTCACATCACGCCGTCTGTACTTCATCGGCCTTTCTCCCCTCCCCTCTCGAAACCCTAGACTGCTCATCCATCGGCGTACCAGAGCCCATTCACTGCCAGCGGCGTCCACCTCACCGGATCTGCTTCTGTGGCCACTGAACCACAACCCATTAAGTGCCGGCCTTGTCCACGACGCTGGATATGCTTCGCCGGTACTCTCGTCAACCACAGCGCATCTGCAGCGGCCCATTCGTACTCCCCACCGGAGACGCTTCGTCCACACCCCCCCGGAGCCGCCCCACCGACGCCCCCATCTACGGCCTCTGATCCTCTTCGCCGACACCTTCCTCAACCCTACCGGAGCCATTTCGCCGACACCATCGTCAACCCCACCGAAGTAGCTTCGCCTATACCATGTTCAACCCTACCGGGGCCGCTTTGCCAACTCACAAGTCCACGGCCTCAGATCCGCTTCCTCGCACCCTCATCCAACCTAGCGGAGCAGCTTCTGACGCCCCGTCCACGGCCGCAGATCCGCTTCGTCGACACCATCCTTAACCCAACCTCCGGAGCAGCTTCACCTACGCCCTCGTCCACGGCCACAGATCCGCTTCGCCCACACCGTAGTCCACCCTACTGTAGCCGCTCCACAAACACCCTACTCGACGGTTCTAGATCTCCTTACCGGACCCCGACAGCCAGCGCAGTCTCATCACCCTTGACGTTTCTAACCTGATTCCCACCGTCCGGCAAGATTCCAAGCACCCGCCATGGCCTAGGTACTTGTCACCTTTAAACCCGTCCAGCATCACCTACTCGATGTACTTCAAATATACTAACAGTCCTTTGTTACACTGTTATCTGGTGGCAAAAACTACAAGGACGATGTTTCTTCCGGATCTAACAGCTTGGCCAACCAAGATCTGGATCGACGCATTGCTATGATCTTGTAAGCACGTCTCTCACTCTTGTATTGTTCTCAGGCTCGCCGGCGTGCTTTGCTAGGATTTTCGACCAGTAATCCCTTTGTGCAGACAATGATTTCTACTATTGGCTGCTAAATTAGATATGTAGATGTCATACATGATACTACCTCGTACCTCCGTTCCTAAATATAATTCTTCCTAGAGATTCCACTATAGGCTACATACGGAGCAAAATGAGTGAATCTACACTCGAAACTGCATCTATATACATCTGTATGTGGTCCATACTGGAATCTCTACATAGACATATATTTAAGAACAGAGGCAGAACATTACACAAAATTGTAGGTGGCATTTAGGAATTCCAGTGCACTACATTAGGCTCCCTTAGAGTGCCTGCTAGTCCAGCACACAGAGTCATGGCTAGTTTATGATACACACACAATCATTAATTGGTGGTTTAAATATGCGCAAGGGATATGCAATGTATTATCATGTAGAGATGTCTGAAATTAGCCGTGTCAACTTGCAGATAGGGTTACACAATGAAAAAGTACAAGATGTATGTGGCAATTTCATGGAACATCGCAAAAAAAGGAGAGCCAACGATGAGCCTATAAAGTGTGCTATGGTACGTCACTCCTCCATTGCAATCATCGTGACATGTTATTTGTATGTCAGTTCTATTGGCCAAGTTTCTTAGGGACAATTATTACGAGTTATCCTAAGAAAATAAGCACCTGTGAATATAAGCTCCATGTAATAAGCCAACCAGTTATTTTCATTGCGTTTTCAGCTTATCTTTGGTATGATTAGTTGAAAGTCTAGATTGCATTATATATTTTTTTCATTTTGCTACCCATATGAAAATTAATTTGACTTGCAAACATCACAAATTGAACCCAGTGCAGTAATTAATATGATAGGAAAACAGACCATCACTATTTGTTCAAAATGCTAGTACAAAGATACCATCTACTTGGCACAATCTACTTTGGTCAATGTTTTCCATAGAGATCCCATTGCCTAATTTAAACGAAGAACGCATGACCCACATTTAAATGAAGAACAGTCATTTATTGAAATTCGATGGTCCAAGTGGCTGGTTATTATCATATAGCAGCACCACCTGAAAGCATCATATAGCAGCAGTAGCAGCTCATAGCAACTCATCATACAGCAGGAGCAGCAGCAGCAGTAGCAGCAGTGTGCAATTCATCATATACCAGCAGCAGGAGCAGCTCATAGCAATTCATCAGATAGCAGCAGCAGGAGCAGCTCATAGCAATTCATCATATAGCAGCAGCAGGAGGAGCTCATAGCAATTCATCATATAGTAGCAACAGGAGTAGCTCATAGCAATTCATCATTTAGCATCAGCAGGAGCAGCTCATAGCAATTCAATATACAGCAGCAGTAGGAGCAGCTTATAGCAACTCATCATATAGCAGCAGCAGCTCATAGAAATTAATCATATAGTAGCAGCAGCAGCTCATAGCAATTCATCATATAGCAGCAGCAGCTCATAGCAATTCATCATATAGCAGCAGCAGGAGCGGCTCATAGCAATGCATCATATAGCAGCAACAGAAGCAGCTCATAGAAATTCATCGTATAGTGGATCAGAATGAAAATTTGGCAAAAAATCAGAGGAGATCCTCACCTTGTTGGATGAGCTCATCCTTCAACAGCACCTCAAGGCCACGACCTGGGAGGTGGGGAGGGGGAATAAGGTGCCTTCTGCCGCAGTGTGGCATCAGCCGTAGTTGTGCAGCGCCTGCAGGAGTAGTGTGTTGGACGAACCACACTACTGCCGCAGTGTGGTGCCTTCTGCCGCAGTGTGGCATCAGCCGTAGTTGTGCAGCTCATAGCAATTCATCATATAGTAGCAACAGGAGCACCTCATAGCAATTCATCATATAGCATCAGCAGGAGCAGCTCATAGCAATTCAATATACAGCAGCAGCAGGAGCAGCTTATAGCAACTCATCATATAGCAGCAGCAGCTCATAGAAATTAATCATATAGTAGCAGCAGCAGCTCATAGAAATTCATCATATAGCAGCAGCAGCTCATAGCAATTCATCATATAGCAGCAGGAGGAGCGGCTCATAGCAATGCATCATATAGCAGCAGCAGAAGCAGCTCATAGCAATTCATCGTATAGTGGATCAGAATGAAAATTTGGCAAAAAATCAGAGGAGATCCTCACCTTGTTGGATGAGCTCATCCTTCAACAGCACCTCAAGGCCACGGCCTGGGAGGTGGGAAGGGGGAATAAGGTGCCTTCTGCCGCAGTGTGGCATCAGCCGTAGTTGTGTAGCGCCTACAGGAGTAGTGTGTTGGACGAACCACAGTGGAGCAGCTGCTGGAGACCATGAGAATGAGGGGCGACGCCAGAGGGAGGAGCAGCCAGGGAGATTTGCCCCTACCCGCCGGCCATGTAGCCTAGCTGGACAGAGCATCATCGAGGACTAGGCCAGATGGGACCCGATGTGACGGCTCATTTGGAGGAACCCTAGTGCTGCAGGCAGGGGATCAAGGTAGAGGGAAAGGGGAGAGGAGATGCAAGCAGGCAGGGCAATGAACGCTTGCGTGTTTGTTTTTTCTTGAGGGTGAGGTGTGACGCGGGCGTCAGCAGTTGCATTTTGAATGTAATATAGGCACACAACAGAGTCATTTCACTATTCCCCTTCCCTTCAATTTTTAGTGAGGTCCTACCCGAAATACCCCCCTCCAAAGCGAAATTAGTTAAGCCCAAGCCCATAACTCAAAGATGACTTCTTTACATCTTTTATGGCTTATTTTGACAATAAGAGCTGAAAATGCGGAATAGAACTGGCCCTTAACCTGCAATTCAATTATGCGTGCAATGATGAATCACTCCTGCCTGCTATAGTGTACATTTAGGCATCATCATACATGGCATAACCTAATACATGTGCATTCCATTATAGAATCTGGAATATGCAATGTTTATGTTAGTTCATATGTTGCACATGATGTTTAAATGCCCCTTAAATCTGGTCAGTCAAGTGATGGTCTTTAAGCCTCCTTCTTTGCTTCTTTTCTTGATATGTAAGATTTGCTCACACATCTGTTCAGTTGCTTGTTTGCATCAACCAGCCATACTAGGACTGTTTGCTTTGATTACTTTTTGTTCTTGACCTAACACTCTAACAGAGCTTGTCAACGATTTAAACACTAAGGGCTGCTGTAGTGGGGCCTTTTCTAACTCATAGGTGACATAAAGGTTTGGCTGTACACTAAAGTAGGCTCTCCAAGAGTACCTGGAGATCCAGTTCGAAGGTATGCCTAGTTTTTACATAGTGCATACAAAGTAAATGCTCATTTCATTGTGTGCAAATGTAAGATATGTGGCATGTTTCATTATGTGGTGTTGTTTTGTTATAATCTCATCCTTTTGTGTTCACAGACTGGAAAGTATCCATATTTATCTTCCAAGGAGACGCGTAACTAGTTTGTGTCACCTTGCAGAGGGGGTGCAATGAAGATAAGATTGAGGATTTCCAAGTACAAGATGTTAGGAAGGAGCCTTGCAAGAGAAGTAGGAGCTGCATTGAGCCTCTTCAACCTGTTAAGGTAAGTCACTGTATCCAACTCAATAGTTCAATTCCTTGTTTGTTTCAGGCTAATGATTGCATAGTTTTACTTGCTGTAGTATGTTTGTATGAAACCCTCTGTTGTTCATTATGCTCCCTAAGTAATTGAGCTACAGAATGGCCAACTGCTTGCTTACTTCTACATAGCGTCTTTGTCTAAATTTGTAACTTGTCTGTGTTTTGGATTGGGCCCCAACATCATGCTCCTATGGTGAGCTAAGAAAGATTTCTGTATGCAGGCTGCAGAGACTACCTTTTTTTATAATTTTTAAGATATCACCTGCTTATGCTTCATGACGTGTAACATTATTGTTAGTCCTGTTTTGCCATGTACAAAATAGTCTGTCTTGCTCGCTTCACTGTTGTAACTATATTTTTGCCCTAGTCATGTGTACTTACAGAAACATTTCAGGATGAAGTGACATCAACACAAAGATCTGCAAGTAGTGCGGCATGGCCGTTACCAAATGATTATGGATTGGAATTGGAATGTGCTGATGTTCTCGAGCATCAACTAGAGGTGGCAAGACAACGTGTACATGATTCTCAATGTACAATCAACAAGTTGAGACTGGACATGCATGTATTAGATGCAGGAGTCAAAAAATGAAACAAGACACTGAGGTAACAACGAAGGAATTGGAGATTTTGCAGACTAAAATTTGTGCTATCTAAATCCGGCCAATCCTATTTTCTGAAGAGATTATAGTTCAAATGGTAAGTTATGTTGGTGCCCGTCCATGATGTATGAGCTTTATTTGCCCAGTGTATGTAATTTGCTGTTTGTGTATGCTTTATTATCACTGGTGCCGAACCATAATGCCCAGTGGGTATAATCGGCTGTAATTTCTTTATTGTATAGTGTAGGATTATTCTACGTTTCTATGCCTTAGTCTCTTTATTGTATAGTGTATGTTTTTTTAGAGGTGACAGTATAGAGTAGGATAATTCTTTGAATATGCTATATCGTTCAAACGGGGGCCAACTCGCCCAAACATTGTAGTGACCATGACCCTCACAGGCCGTACGATCCATGGGCCTTCTATCGGTTGTCGGATCCTGTAGCGACCAGACCTCAAACAGTCTGATCTCTGTGCATTAGTGTCATCTCTGGATCAATAATGCTGACATGCACAGTACTTGAAGGATTTATAACAGAGTAGCAATCACACACTTATTACATCGAATGTCTCAAAAGAGAACTTATTACAATAAATATGGCTTAAGGCCATGTAATAACGATAACAGCGAAAGGCTTGGAAGATAAGCGAGTCCATCAACTCCAGCGGCATCACTGAGTATAGAACCATGACCTAAGGCACCTTACTCGTCGTCTGAAAAGTCTGCAACATGAAGGTTGCAGCCCGAAAACGGGCCATCACATGGAATATGCTGGCAATGTAACACATAGAGAGTAACATGAAAGAGTAATGTTATACTACATGCATATATGGCTGGTGGAAAGCTCTATGGTTACAGTTTTGCGTAAAGCCAATTTTTCCCTACTGCAAAGGAATAAATTTTGTTTAACTATCATGGTGGTTGTTAAACATTGAGAATGGTTGATAGCATTCTCAATCCCAATTAAAATATCATCATTAACCCCACAAAATTATTTAAAGTAACATGATGAGATTCACATGATAATCCAATTACTAGATACTCAAGTTGTCCATAACCGGGGACACGGCTAACCATGATTAGTTTGATACACTCTGCAGATGTTTGTGCACTTTTCCCCACAAGACTCGATCTCCCCCGTTTGATTTCTCGCACTACATGATGTTTGAGAAACGGATGACCGAGACATAGTCTTTCGTGGCGCTAGCACCATTTAACGGGCAGACTGTACCAGCCTACATCCCCTACTTCAGCTAGTCTACCACTGTAAGAGTTCGCACGACTTAGTCAACTATGCTAGAGCCCATAGTAGCTTGTGGCTGCACACTGAAGTTTCTAGCATGAATAATATCATGATCCCTTTGAGCCTGGGTGGCGGTCCAAAAAGAAACATGCAATCCTTGAATACCCAGGTACCTTAGTCCACCCAGATGTGTGTTTAGGTTGCCACCTTAAATAAACCATTAATTAACTATCTCACATTTGTCATGGATACACTCACCCAATCCACGTCTACTAGCATAGCATGACATAATAAGCAAACGTAGAAGTAACTCCCAAGGGTTTGATAATAACACATGTAATAGGTACTACCTCAACTTCTTTCCCAAAACCCACAATTTAATTAGATCCTTCCTAATCATGCAATGTTTGAGGATTGATCTAGTGCATAAAAACTGGGTATAAAGAAAAAGTATGATCAAAGTGTTACTTGCCTTGCTGATGATCCGCGAAACCTATAGATTCAAAGTAGCAAGCGGCACACTCCGGATACTCTATTGCAAACAAACAAGCATACAATAAGTACTCATCTAATGCACATGTAAAACTCAAACAAAAGATCTAACCAGAAAGTTCAACTTAAGAACTCCGGTTTGCAAAAAGAAACAAATCGAACGAAGCAACGAAAGTCAAACGATGAAAGAAACAAGCTTCGTTTTACAAATCTGTACCTAAGTCAAATTTTACAGTAACAAAAACTGGTTTGAGTTGATTATTCGGAAATAGGGTTTCGATACGAAACTCTAGGCGCTTGAATCGCTTGATTCCGATAAACAAGCGAAAAGTTATACTAGATCGAAAATCGGATCAGAAATCGCGATCAGAAAATCATGAAATAAATCCGAGAAAAAGAAAACGACGAACAGATTAACGAACGAATGTTCGTTATCTGGATCTAAATGATGAACGCGTTCGTTAAAACAAAAGAACGAGCGAACGCTCGCTAATTAACCTAAACCGAAAAAAATCGATCTAATAAACAAACGGATCTAAAAAAACTGAACGAAAACCGGCGAAAACCGAACGGTTTTCTAGGAAAAAAACCGGCGGCGGGGCGGGGTCAACCTCGGCAGCTCGGGCGGCGGGACGGCAATGACTCCGTGAGCGTGGCGTGACTTAGAATTGGCGCGGCGCTGGGGCGGTGGTGGCTGAAGGCGGGTCAGGGAGGGGTCGGCCGGCGCTATATAAAGCCTCCCCCGGAGGAGTCCGGGCCTAACACGACCCGTAGGTCGGTTTAGTTTTTTTTAAGTTAATTACGCGCAGAAAAAGTAACAAAAGAAATACTAAACACACTCCAAAAATGCCGAAATAAATTTTCCCCGGCTTATAAAATCAAGCCGGACAAGGTGAACATTTATTTGGGGCCTAAATGCAATTTAGAAAAACACGCATTTTTCCTAAATTCAAAAAAATAGCGAAAAACTCCAAATAAAAAACTTATTTGATTTTTTTATTAAATCTTCAATATTCCTTTATTTTGGGAAAGTCATTTTATTCCCTCTCTCATATTTTGACAATAGAAATAATTGAAGATAAAATAAATAAAATCAAATGATCCTATTTTCAGAATTTGAGAAAACTCAAACATGAAAATAACGAAATCTCCAACTCTCTCCGTGGGGTCCTTGAGTTGCGTGAAATTTCTAGGATCGAGCCAAAATGCAATAAAATATGATATGCAAGTGATGATCTATGTATAACATTGCAAATTGAAATTTTGGGATGTTACAAACCTACCTCCCTTAAGATGAATCTCGCCCTCGAAATTCGGGTTGGCTAGAAAATAGGTGAGGGTGGTCCTTCAGCAGATCTTCCTCTCGCTCCCAGGTGGCTTCATCCTCGGTGTGGTGGCTCCACTGAACTTTGCAAAATTTGATAACCTTGCTGCGGGTGACTCTGTTGGCATACTCAAAAATTTTGACTGGTTTCTCCTCGTAGGTCAAATCATTACCTAACTGAATCACTTCCAGTGGCACAGTATCTCTCAGAGGTATATCAGCCATCTCTGCATGGCACTTCTTCAACTGGGAAACGTGGACCACGTCGTGAACTCCTGACAATCCTTCGGGCAATTCCAACTTGTAAGCAACTTCTCCTATGCATTCCAAAACTTTGTATGGTCCCACAAAACATGGTGCTAACTTTCCTTTAACTCCAAAGCGCTTAACTCCTCGAAGTGGGGATACTCGAAGATAGACTCTATCTCCGACTTAGAAAATTGTCTCCTTGCGTTTCGAATCTGCATAGCTCTTCTGCGTAGACTGGGCTACCTTGAGCCTATCGCGAATCAATTTCACCTTTCATTCAGACTCCTTAATCAAATCTGGTCCAAACAACTGGCGGTCTCCAACTTCATCCCACAACAACGGGGTTCTGCACCTCCTTCCATACAAGGCTTCGAAAGGGGCCATCTTCAAACTGGATTGATAGTTGTTGTTATAAGAAAACTCCACATATGGCAAGTTGTCATCCCAACTTGATCCATAATCCAAAGCACATGCTCTCAGCATATCCTCCAAAATCTGATTGACCCTCTCGGTTTGTCCATCTGTCTATGGATGAAAAGCTGTGCTAAACTCTAGTCTAGTTCCCAAAGTTTCGTGCAACTGATTCCAAAACTTTGAGGTGAACTGGGTTCCTCTATCTAATATGATACTCCTCGGAAATCCATGCAGACATCAATCTTGGTCATGTATATCTTAGCCAACTTGGCACTGCTGTAGGTAGTCTTCACTGGGATGAAATGAGCTACCTTCGTCAAACGATCAACTACAACCCAAATCGAGTCATAGCCTGAACGAGTCCTAGGAAATCCCGTGATAAAATCCATGCCTAACTTTTCCCACTTCCATTCGGGTATTGGCAGTGGCTGTAACAATCCATCTGGCTTCTGATGCTCTACATTCACTCTCTGACATACATCACAAACTGCTACATACTCCGCAATATTCTTTTTCATTCCGGTCCACCAGAAAGTATCCTTCATGTCCAAATACATCTTGGTATTTCCTGGATGAATCGAGTACGGCGAATCATGGGCCTCTTGCAAAAATCAACTTCCTGATATCCGGATCACTAGGCACATAAATGCGGTCCTCAAACCATAGGGTATCGTGCTCATCCTCATGAAATCCCTTAGCTTTTCCCTTGCTCATTTTGTCCTTAATAGAGGCAATCTCCTTGTCAGTCTTCTGAGCTTCTCTGATCTTATCCATCAATGTAGACTGTACCTCCAATGCTGCTACATAGCCTCTCGGAACTATCTCCAAACATAGCTCTCGAAATTCCTCGGCTAACTCTTTTGGTAATCCTCCGGTCATTAGTGTGTTGACATGGCTCTTGCGGCTCAACGCATTTGCTACTGCGTTAGCCTTTCCGGGGTGATAATGCAATCTCATATCATAATCCTTGCGCTAATCTGGTAGAATCAACACCGGCGATGTAACCAATCGTTTCTTCAACTCTTGGAAACTAGCCTCACATTCTTCAGTCCAATTGAACTTGGTATCCTTCTTTAATAACTCCGTCATAGGCTTCACAATCTTCGAGAAATTCTCAATGAATCTCCGGTAGTATCCTGCCCGTCCAAGAAAACTCCGGATCTCTCCAACAGTTGTTGGTGCTTCCCAGTTTGTCACAGTGACAACTTTGGTGGGATCCACTGCTATTCCTTCTCCAGATATAACATGTCCGAGGAATCCAACTTCCTTCAACCAAAACTCACATTTGCTGAACTTGGCATATAACTGATGTTCTGAGCTTCTCAAGTACTAAACGCAAATGCTCCTTATGCTCTTCTTAATTCTTCGAATAAACCAAAATATCATCAATGAACACCACGACGAACTTATCCAAAAACTCCATAAACACCTTGTTCATCATGTTCATGAAATAGGTAGGTGCGTTAGTCAGACCAAATGACATAACGGTATACTCATACAGCCCGTACCTGGTGGTAAAAGCCGTCATAGGTATATCCTGCTCCCGTATCTTTAATCGATGGTATCACGATCGCAAATCGATCTTGGAAAATACCATAGCTCCTTGCAATTGGTCAAACAAGTCGTTGATCATTCAAGCGGTACTTATTCTTAATGGTCACTTCATTCAATCCTCGGTAATCAACAACCATTCTCAATGATCCATCCTTCTTCTCCACTAGAAGTACTGGCGATCCCCAAGGCGAAGAACTTGGCGAATAAAAACTTTATCCAGTAACTCCTTAATCTGCTTCTTAATTTCTTCCTAATCTTGTGCGGGCATCCGGTACGGTCTCTTAGATATCGGCCCTGTGCCTGGGAACAACTCAATCAAAAACTCAATCTCTCTATCCGGTGGCATGCCTGGCAACTCTTCTGGGAACACGTCCGGGTAATCCTTCACCACGGGTACTTCCTCCTGCACAACTCCTGATAAGGAATTTACTTGTGTCCTCGTCGGCTCATGCCGTGACACATACTTGATTCTTATTCCTTCTGGGGTGGTAAGAAAAATCGACTTACTGGCGCAATCAATGTTCCCTCCATACTTTGATAACCAATCCATGCCTAATATCACAGCCAATCCTTGCGATTCCAAAACTATTAGGTCCGAGGGAAACACATAGTTACCAATCCTTAATGGTAATCGATCACACCATAGACTAGCCATATATTCTGCTCCAGGTGAGGTTACTAGCATGGTTGACCTAAGGGCTTGGGTTGGCAATTTATACTTATCCACAAATCCCCTTGATATGTATGAATGCGATGCACCAAAGATAAAAAGAACGATCGCAGTAAATGTCTTAACCAAAAACTTACCTATTATCGCATCCGGCTGAGCTTCAACCTCCTCCACGGTAACGTGGTTCACCTGCCTCTCTGTTGAAAGGGTTCGGCTTCTTCCCCGAGCTTCCGTTGCCATTTCCATTACGGGCTTCGGGACATTCATTTGCATAATGTCCATCTTGACACTTAAAGCAAGTGACTTGGCTCAGTCTCTCTTGGCTGGGGTTGACGGGTTGGTGCGGTTTTGTCCGTTGCTTCCTCCATTCCCGTTTCCATTCTTGGAGCCATTATGATTGTGCGAGCTACCTCCTCCATGGGTATGCTAAAATTGTGCTCCCGGTTTGGGGGTAAAGCGTAGCTTCTGCTGAGCTCCAGAATTGTACTTCCCCTGTCCATACTTCCTCTTATGGTTGTCAATCTGTTGCTGCTTCCCTTCAATCATAAGAGCACGATCTACCAACTCCTGGTAGTTATTGAAAGTTGCTACCATCAACTGCATGCTCAACTCATCATTCAGTCCTTCCAGAAACTTCTCCTGCTTAGCTGCATCTGTAGCAATGTCATCTGGGGCATAACGTGCTAACTTACTAAAATCCTCCACATACTGGCTTACAGTGCATCCTCCTTGGCGTAAGTTGCGAAACTCATGCTTCTTCATGGCCATAGCTCCTGCTGAGACGTGGGCGTCTGAAAAGCTGCTTTGAAACCGATCCCATGTGATGTGTCAATAGGATGTGTGGTTGTGTAATTCTCCCACCATGATCTGCGGGTCCATCAAGTTGATGTGCGGCAAAACACACTCTCTCGTGATCTGTGCATCCTGCAGCGGGCCAGCTCCTTCCAACCTTGCGGAGCCAATCATCTGCAACAATCGGCTCGGTGCTACTAGAAAACACCGCGGATTTAGCCTCAAGAAACGAGTCAAATGGTCAACGGTGGTGGTGGTGGTGGGTTGTTGTTGTTGTTTTCGATTGCATCAGTGTTTGAATCAAAGCATTCTGCCTTTGAATCAACTGAGTGATCTCCGGTGGGAAAACAAATCCGGTGTCGCGTCTCGGAGGCATCTGAGGGTGTTAGAGTAGATGAGAAAATAGAATAGAAAGAGGTCTAGTGAGAAAACACTAACCATATGCACATGAGACAAAGCAATCAATATCACTCCAATCAATTCAAACAAGGGCATACAACGGTCTAACTATCATTACAAAAGTGCTGGGACTAAAGTAAATACAATGGGGGAATCTACTACTGTTATGGTGGTCAACTAGAAAAACTGCTCCGATGAAGACTCCATGATATCCGCTCCAGCTTCATCAACATAGTCATCATCGCTGTCATCAGGATCTGAGTCGGTGTCGTCGATGATGATATAGTTATTCGGGCAAGTGGAATCATTGTCATTTCCTCCTGGCGCTGGGTCTCCCATGAAAACTCCTAGCTTCCTGGTTAAGTGGTCATTCTTCTCCACTAGTACTTCAATTTCTTCCATGTAGTCTTCACGTGTAGCCTTGAGTTCTTCCTCTAGCTCCTTGATCTTGGTCAAGGCCTTCTGCAGATCCTCCATGCTGCGCAAGACATCCGGTTCTCCGACGTCGGATGTCTTGGTTTAACTCTGGATATATGCTTTGTGATGGATCTATCCCTCCTGGTGCTGATCATCTCCCATTGCTCATCTCTGCACCCACAAATCTGGTAGATATTATCCTTGAGATCATTGCGGTAAACTTCTCCAATACGTCCCATGGTGATGTGGGCTGCCATGCTCTTTCCTAGACTTCAGGTTGGTGCATCAAAGGAAAACTCTATGGGTTCCGTGACTGGTTCGAATGTCCTTCCTGGAACTTGAACTTGAATCATCCAGCGCTCCTCTTCGGGTAAAGTGGCGTTGTAGGTCCCGGTGAAGCTTGGTACTCTGATGTTCAGGTATCTAGTGACTTCCTTCAAGTGATATCCAAAGGGTGTATCTTCATCCGGTTGTGTGAACTTGTTCCTTGCATCCGCCATCCTAAAAGAGTAGAAAAGATGAGGAGTCAGAATGAGAAGAAAGAGTAGTGATCTTGGGCTTTAGCTTAGTGGTCGTGTCCGATACCGCAGGTGCTCGATACCATCTTGTAGCGACCAGACCTCAAACAGTCGATCTACGTGCATCGTGTCATCCTCGGATCGATCACTGACACGCACAGTACTTGAAGGATTTATAATAGAGTAGCAATCACACACTTATTACATCGAATGTCTCAAAAGAGAACTTATTACAATAAATATGGCTTAAGGCCATCTAATAACGATAATAATGAAAGGCTTGGAAGATAAGCGAGTCCATCAACTCAAACGGCATCATCGAGTATAGAACCACGACCTAAGGCACCTTACTCGTCGTTGCGAAAAGTCTGCAACATGAACGTTGCAGCCCGAAAACGGGTCAGCACATGGAATATGCTGGCAATGTAACACATAGAGAGTAACATAAAAGAGTAATGCTATACTACATGCATATATGGCTGGTGGAAAGCTCTATGGTTACAGTTTTGCGTAAAGCCAATTTTTCCCTACTGCAAAGGAATAAATTTTGTTTAACTATCATGGTGATTGTTAAACATTGAGAATGGTTGACAACATTCTCAATCCCAATTAAAATATCATCATTAACCCCACAAAATTATTTAAAGTAACATGATGAGATTCACATGATAATCCAAGTACTAGATACTCAAGTTGTTCATAACCGGGGACACAGCTAACCATGATTAGTTTGATACACTCTGCAGAGGTTTGTGCACTTTTCCCTACAAGACTCGATCTCCTCCGTTTGATTTCTCGCACTACATGATGTTTGAGAAACGGATGACCGAGACACAGTCTTTCAGAAGCGCTAGCACCTTATGAACGGGTAGACTGTACCAACCTACATCCCCTACTTCAGCTAGTCTACCACTGTAAGAGTTCGCACGACTTAGTCAACTATGCTAGAGCCCATAGTAGCTTGTGGCTGCACACGGAAGTTTCTAGCATGAATAATCTCATCATCCCTTTGAGCCTGGGTGGCGGTCCAAAAGAAATGTGCAATCCCGGAATACCTGTACCTCAATCCACCTAGATGTGTGTTTAGGTTGCCACCTTAATAAATCATTAATTAACAATCTCACATTTGTCATGGATACACTCACCCAATCCACGTCTACTAGCATAGCATGGCATAATAAGCAAACGTAGAAGTAACTCCCAAGGGTTTGATAATAACACAGGTAATAGGTACTACCTCAACTTCTTTCCCAAAACCCACAATTTAATTAGATCCTTCCTAATCATGCAATGTTTGAGGATTGATCTAATGCATAAAAACTGGGTATAAATAAAAAGTATGATCAAAGTGTTACTTGCCTTGCTGATGATCCGCGAAACCTAGAGATTCAAAGTTGCAAGCGGTGCACTCCGGGTACTCTATCGCTAACAAACAAGCATACAATAAGTACTCATCTAATGCACAGATAAAACACAAACAAAATATCTAACTAGAACGTTCAACTTAAGAACTCCGGTTTGCAAAAAGAAACAAATCGAACGAAGCAACGAAAGTCAAACGGCGAAAGAAACAAGCTTCGTTTTACTAATCTGGATCTAAGTCAAATTTTACAGTAGCAAAAACTGGTTTGAGTTGATTATTCGGAAAGAGGGTTTCGAGACGAAACTCTAGGCGTTTGAATCGCCTGATTCCGATAAACGAGCTAAAAGTTATACTAGATCGAAAATCGGATCAGAAATCACGATCAGAAAAATCGCGAAATAAATCCGAGAAAAAGAAAAACAACGAACAGATTAACGAGCGAACGTTCGTTATCTGGATCTAAACGATGAACGTGTTCGTTAAAACGAACGAACGAGCGAACGCTCACTAATTAGCCTAAACCGAAAAAACCGATCTAATAAAAAACGGATCTAAAAAAACCGAACGAAAACCGGTGAAAACCGAACGGTTTTCTTGGAAAAAACCGGCGGCCGGGCGGGGTCCACCTCGGCGGCTCGGGCGGCGGGACGGGCGGCGGCAGCGGCGGCTAGGGTTTGGCGCGGGCGCGGGGCGGCGGCTGGGCTGGGGCGGGGGTCGGCCCGGGCGCTATATAAAGCCTTCCCTGGAGGAGTCCGGGCCTAACACGGCCCGTAGGTCGGTTTAGTTTTTTTAAATTAATTACGCGCAGAAAACCTAATGAAAGAAATACTAAACGAACTCCAAAAATCCCGAAATAAATTTTCCTCGGCTTCTAAAATCAAGCCGGACAAGTGAACATTTATTTGGGGCCTAAATGCAATTTTGAAAAACGCACATTTTCCTAAATTCAAAAAAATAGCGAAAAACTCCAAATAAAAAACTTATTTGATTTTTTATTAAATCTTCAATATTCCTTTATTTTTAGGAAAGTCATTTTATTCCCTCTCTCATATTTTGACAATAGAAATAATTGAAGATAAAATAAATAAAATCAAATGATCCTATTTTCAGAATTTGAGAAAACTCAAATATGAAAATAACGAAATGTCCAACTCTCTCCGTGGGTCCTTGAGTTGCGTGAAATTTCTAGGATCGAGCCAAAATGCAATAAAATATGATATGCAAGTGATGATCTATGTATAACATTCCAAATTGAAAATTTGGGATGTTACAGATCCATGGGTCTTCTATGGGCCGTCGGATCCATGGGCCTTCTATGGGCCGTCAGATCCATGGGCCTTCTATGGGCCCTCGGATCCATGAGCCTTCTATGGGCCATCGGATAAATGGGCCTTCTATGGGTCATCAGGTCAATGGGCCTTCCACGTCCCATAGGATCCATGGGCTTTCTACGGGCCGTCTCATCTATGGCCCTTGTACGAGCCGTATAAGGGGCCGTAAACGGGCTAGACTGGAAATCGTACGTTTTATGGGCTGACTATGACGGGCCGTTAATAGGCCGTATTTGATGATGCTATGAAAATGGCCCAACAGATTAACGGGCCGACTGTATCCACGGGCTGAATTTGGCCTACAATCAGAAAAGGCCAGTAACGGGCCGTAAGTAACCGAATGCTGGAAATGAGCCCATGAATAAATGGGCCCTGAGAAGGCCGAAAGGTAACACGGGCTGGAAATGACCCAATGGAATAATGGGCCGCTAATGGGTATAAAGTGATACACTGTTCATTACGGGCCGGTTTCACCACGGACCATTAATGGGCCAAGAGTTACAAAGGGACATATGGGTCGAAATACGTCATGGGCCATACATGGGTCAGAAGTTACAACGGGCTGGAATCATATTGGACGGCCCAGATGACGCTACTGGGCCTAATTCCATTAGGTCGTAACGGCCCGTGAGTTAGCGGGCTGTAAATGGGCTATATCGAACATCTTTGTTATGAGCTTTCCGTGGGCCGGCCCGTCACCTTTTGACCAAGTCAAACGGGCCGGTTTTTTCACAGGAATGGGCCTCTGTTAGGCCCTGCCACGTGTCGACGTATCATAGGCGCCTTGCGTCCAATGAGTGGATGACAACTGTCCCAACGGTGAGCCGACACGTGTTTCCTCCAGCCAATGATGATTTTACACGTGGAAAATCCCCATTGGTCGAGGCTGTTAACGGGTTATCGGATCCAAAACCGGACTCGATAGGTTAACGGCGTTCCGTTACGGTGGATGCCACGTGTCGGTCACCCTTGACGAAAGCATTTCTGTGATGCGCGATTTATCGTCATGGAAGTGGACACTTCTGTGATGATAATTTTGGTAATGTAATGGAACACTTCTACGACAGCACAAGTATGACTATCTTGATTCTGTCATAAATTTATCATGGATGTACATGCATGACAGAAAACGTGACCTACTGTGACAAACACGTATCATCACGGATGTGTATTTTTTTGTAGTGGCAGGGATAATGAAATATAGCAAAGAAGAGGATATTGCATTGTGATTTGCTTGGATGAATGTATTGCTTGATGTCTCGGTTGGTATGCATCAAACAAAGGAGAAATTTTGGTCTAGGATTGAAGACTACTATTGCAACAATGTGACTGTCCCATCCACCCCACTCAAGGCTCTCTTGGACACCGGTGGAGCACCATCTAAGAGCAATGTTGTGTTGATCAAGTGAGCAATTATCCACCGAATGGAGTGTCAATCTTGGAGTGTGGCCCTGTCATCCAAGAGCTATACAAGAGACACAACAAAATGGCCGGCAGCAAGGCGTACCCATTGCACCGTTGCTACAAGGAACTAGTTGGCAATGATAAGTGAATTCGGAGGAACTGCGAGGCCACACTGAAGAGATCACAGATTAGAATATCCATTGAAGACGATGACGAGGAGGGTGAAAATCCTTACAAAAGGCTGGATGGGAAAAAGATGTCAAAAGAGAGAAGAAGCATGGAGGCATCGACGCCTACAAAAAGGAGCTTTGTTCTGTGATTGAGACCAAGAAAACTTGGTGGCCGAACGCAAAGAAGAGAAGGCGGTGAGGTGGAGCGAGCTCATGTTCATGGAGGTTGAGAAGTGCAGATCAAAGTTGGCAGCCAAAGATAGGAAGGTGCAAGTGGAGGAGTGTAGGATTGCACTTGATGAGAAGAAGCTTGGAAAAGAGAAGAAGGCAGAAGTGTGTGCTATCATTTTCATGAACCCAAACACAATGGATGCAATGGCAAGAAGGTATTGAAAGATCACTCATAGAGTGATATTGGCCCAATAGGAGGACTCTTGTGGGCTGGTGGTGGTGGTGGTGGCCGTGGGGATGATGGTGGTGGACATGGAGGAGATGGTGGTGGACATGGAGGTGATGGTTGTGTACATGAAGGTGATGGTGCTGGTCTTGATGGTGATGGTGGTGACTGTGGGGGTGATGGTAGTTTCTTTGGTGATGTGAGCATGAAAATTCTTGAGTTCATGTAGTGTGCATTTGTTGGAAATATGCCCTAGAGGCAATAATAAAAGGATTATTATTGTATTTCTTGTTCATGATAATTGTCTTTTATTCATGCTATAATTGTATTATCCGGAAATCGTAATGCACGTGTGAATACATAGACTACAACATGTCCCTAGTGAGCCTCCAGTTGACTAGCTCGTTGATCAATAGATAGTCATGGTTTCCTGACTATGGACATTGGATGTCATTGATAACGGGATCACATCATTAGGAGAATGATGTGATGGACAAGACCCAATCCTAAGCATAGCACAAGATCGTGTAGTTCGCTTTGCTAGAGCTTTTCCAACGCCAAGTATCTTTTCCTTAGACCATGAGATCGTGTAACTCCCGGATACCGTAGGAGTGCTTTGGGTGTACCAAACGTCACAACGTAAATGGGTGACTATAAAGGTGCACTCTGTGTATCTCCAAAAGTGTACATTGGGTTGTCACGGATCGAGATCGATTTGTCACTCCGTGACACGGAGAGGTATCACTGGGCCCACTCGGTAATGCATCATCATAATGAGCTCAAAGTGACCAAGTGTTTGGTCACGGGATCATGCATTACTGATGAGTAAAGTGACTTGCCGGTAACGAGATTGAACGAGGTATTGGGATACCGACGATCGAATCTCTCAAGTAACATACCGATTGACAAAGGGAATTGTATCTTGGGTTGCTTGAATCCTCGACATCGTGGTTCATCCGATGAGATCACCGAGGAGCATGTGGGAGCCAACATGGGTATCCAGATCCCGCTGTTGGTTATTGGCCGGAGAGCTGTCCTTGGCCATGTCTCAAGATGATTCCCGAACCCGTAGGGTCTACACACTTAAGGTTCATGGACGCTTAGGGTTATTAGGAAGACTTGTATGTGATTACCGAATGTTGTTCGGAGTCCGGATAAGATCCCTAACGTCACGGGAGTTCGAAATGGTCCGGAGGTAAAGATTTATATACGGGAAGTTGTCATACGGTCACCGGAAAGTTTCGGGGCATATTGGTATTGTACTGGGGCCACCGGAGGGTTCGGGGTCCACCGGGAGGGGCCACCTCTTCCGGAGGACCTGATGGGCTGTATGGAGAAGGGAACCAGCCCAAGTGGGCTGGGGCGCCACAACCCCCAAGGGCCCATGCGCCTAGAGTTTGGGGGGGGGGGGAACCCTAGAGGGGGCGCCCCCTTGCTTGTGGGGCAAGCCCCCCTCCCCTTGGCCGCCCCCCACTAGATCTCAACTAGAGGGGCCGCCCTTCCCCTTCCCTATAAATAGAGGCGAGGGGAGGCTGCAGAGACAATCCAAGGCGCAGCCCTCCCTCCCCAACACCTCTCCTCCTCCCCGTGTGCTTGGCGAAGCCTCACGGGAGAACTGCCACTCCATCACCACCACGCCGTCGTGCTGCTGTTGGAGCCTTCTTCCTTAACCTCTCCCTCCTCCTTGCTGGATCAAGGTGCGGGAGACGTCATCCGTTCCGTACGTGTGTTGAACGCGGAGGTGATGTCCGTTCGGCACTTGGTCATCGGTGATTTGGATCACGACGAGTACGACTCCCTCAACCCCGTTCTCTTGAACGCTTCCGCTCGCGATCTACAAAGGTATGTAGATGCAATCCTATCACTCGTTGCTAGATGAACTCATAGATGGATCTTGGTGAAACCGTAGGAAATTTTTTATTTTCTGCAACGTTCTCCAACAGTGGCATCATGAGCTAGGTCTATGCGTAGTTCTCTTTGCACGAGTAGAACACAATTTGTTGTGGGCGTAGGTGTTGTCAACTTTCTTGCCGCTACTAGTCTTATTTTGCTTCAGCGGTATTGTGGGATGAAGCGGCCCAGACCGACCTTACATGTACGCTTACATGAGACAGGTTCCACCGACTAACATGCACTAGTTGCATAAGGTGGCTAGCGGGTGTTTGTCTCTCCCACTTTAGTTGGAGCGGATTCGACGAAAAGGGTCCTTATGAAGGGTAAATAGAAGTTGACAAATCACGTTGTGGTTTTTCGTAGGTAAGAAAACGTTCTTGCTAGAACCCTATTGCAGCCACGTAAAAGATGCAACAACAATTAAAGGACGTCTAACTTGTTTTTGCAGCAATTGCCTTGTGATGTGATATGGCCAAAAGTTGTGATGAATGATGAATGATATATTGTGATGTATGAGATCATGTTCTTGTAATAGGAATCACGACTTGCATGTCGATGAGTATGACAGCAGGTGAGCCATAGGAGTTGTCTTAATTATTGTATGACCTGCGTGTCATTGATTCAACGCCATGTAATTACTTTGCTTTATTGCTAAACCGTTAGCTATAGTAGTAGGAGTAATAGTTGGCGAGCAACTTCATGGAGACATGATGATGGAGATCATGGTGTCATGCCGGTGACAAGATGATCTTGGAGCCCCTAAGATGGAGATCAAAGGAGCTATATGATATTGGCCATATCATGTCACTACTATATAATTGCATGTGATGTTTATTATGTTTATGCATCTTGTTTACTTAGAACGCATTTATAGTAAATAAGATGATCCCTTATAATAATTTCAAGAAAGTGTTCTCCGTATATGTGCGCCGTTGCTAAAGTTAAAGTTCGTTTCAAGCACCACGTGATGATCGGGTGTGATAGATTCCTACGCTCACATACAATGGGTGTAAGACAGTTTTACACATGCAAAACACTTAGGTTAACTTGACGAGCCTAGCATGTACAGACATGGCCTCGGAACACAAGAGACCGAAAGGTCCTAACATGAGTCGTATGGAAGATACGATCAACATGGAGATGTTCACCGATGATGACTAGTCCGTCTCACGTGATGATCGGACACGGCCTAGTCGACTCGGATCATGTAACACTTAGATGACTAGAGGGATGTCAAATCTGAGTGGGAGTCCATTAAATAATTTAATTAGATGAACTTAGTCTAAAATCTTTGCAAAAATGTCTTGTAGATCAAATGGCCAAAGCTCATGTCAACATGAACTTCAACACGTTCCTAGAGAAAACCAAGCTGAAAGATGATGGAAGCAACTATTCGGACTGGTCCTAACCCGAGGATCATCCTCATAGCAGCCAAGAAACAATATGTCCTAGAAGCACCGCTAGGTGAAGCACCCATCCCGTAGAACCAAGACGTTATGAACGCTTGGAAGTCTCGTGTTGATGATTACTCCCTGCTCAGGCGGCATGCTTTACAGCTTAGAACCGGGCTCCAAAAGCGCTTTTGAGCAACACGGAGCATATGAGATGTTCGAGGAGCTAAAAATGGTTTTCCAAGCTCATGCCCGGGTCGAGAGATATGAAGTCTCCGACAAGTTCTATAGTTGTAAGATGGAGGAAAATAGTTCTGTCAGTGAGCACATACTCAAAATGTCTGGCTTGCACAACCGCTTTGTCCCACTGGACATTAACCTCCTGACGAGGCGGTCATCGACAGAATCCTTTAGTCGCTCCCACCAAGCTAGAAGAGCTTTGTGATGAACTACAATATGCAGGGGATGGTGAAAACTATTCCTGAAGTATTTTCAATGCTGAAATCAGCAGAGGTAGAAATCAAGAAAGAACATCAAGTGTTGATGGTCAATAAAACCACTAAGTTCAAGAAGGGCAAGGGTAAGAAGAACTTCAAGAAGGACGTCAAGGATGTTGCCGCGCCCGGTAAGCCAGTTGCCGGGAAGAAGTCAAAGAATGGACCCAAGCCTGAGACTGAGTGCTTTTATTGCAAAGGGAAGGGTCACTGGAAGCGGAACTGCCCCAAATACTTAGCGGCATAAGAAGGCCGACAACACTAAAGGTATATTTGATATACATGTAATTGATGTATACCTTACCGATTACTCGTAGTAACTCCCGGGTACTTGATACCGGTGCCGTTGCTCATATTTGTAACTCATGCCAGGAGCTGCGGAATAAAGGGAGGCTGGCGAAGGGCGACGAGGTGACGGCGCGCGTCGGGAATGGTTCCAAGGTCGATGTGATCGCCGTGGGCACGCTACCTCTACATTTACCTACGGGATTAGTTTTAAACCTCAATAATTGTTATTTAGTCCCAAGTTTGAGCATGAACATTGTATTAGGATCTTGTTTAATATGAGATGGCTACTCATTTAAATCCGAGAATAATGGTTGTTCTATTTATATCAGAGATATGTTTTATGGTCATGCTCCGATGGTCAATGGTTTATTCTTAATGAATCTCGAACGTGATGTTACACATATTCATAGTGTGAATACCAAAAGATGTAAAGTTGATAACGATAGTCCCACATACTTGTGGCATCGCCGCCTTGGTCACATTGGTGTCAAGCGCATGAAGAAGCTCCATGTCGATGGACTGTAAGAGTCTCTAGATTATGAATCATTTGACACATGCGAACCATGCCTTATGGGCAAAATGACCAAGACTCTGTTCTCCGGAACAATGGAGCGAGCAACCAACTTATTGGAAATCATAAATACCGATGTGTGGGTCCAATGAGCGTTGAGGCTCGCAGAGGATATCATTATGTTCTCACTCTCACTGATGACTTGAGTAGATATGGGTATGTCTACTTGATGAAATACAAGTCTGGGACCTTTGAAAAAGTTCAAGGAATTTCAGAATGAGGTAGAGAATCAACGTGACCGAAAAATAAAGTTCTTATGATCACATCGTGGAGGAGAATATTTAAGTCACGAATTTGGTACACACTTAAGGAAATGTGGAATCGTTTCACAACTCACACCGCCTGGAACACCTCAACAGAATAAAGGTGTCCGAACATCGTGTCGCACTCTATTGGATATGGTGCGATCTATGATGTCTCTTACTGATTTACCGCTATCATTTTGGGGATACACTCTAGAGACAGCTACATTCACTTTAAATAGAGCACCGTCTAAATCCGTTGAGACGACACCGTATGAATTATGGTTTGGGAAGAAACCTAAGCTATTGTTTCTAAAAGTTTGGGGATGTGATGCTTATGTCAAGAAACTTCAACCTGAAAAGCTCGAACCCAAGTCGGAAAAATGTGTCTTCATAGGATACCCTAAGGAAACCATTGGGTATACCTTCTACCTTAGATCCGAAGGCAAGATCTTTGTTGCCAAGAACGGATCCTTTCGAAAAGAGTTTCTCTCGAAAGGAGTAAGTGGGAGGAAAGTAGAACTTCGATGAAGTACTACCTCTTGAACCGGAAAGTAGTGCAGCTCAGAAAATGTTCCTGTGGTGCCTACACCAATCGGAGAGGAAATTAATGATGATGATCAAGGTACTTCGGATCAAGTTGCTCTTGAACTTCAGAGTCCACAAGGACACGTTCCACACCGGAATGGTATGGCAACCATGTCATGGAAATCATGTTGTTAGACAACGGTGAACCTTCGAACTATGAAGAAGCGATGGCAGGCCCAGATTCCAACAAATGGCTTGAAGCCATGCAATCCGAGATAGGATCCATGTATGAAAACAAAGTATGGACTTTGACAGACTTGCCCGATGATCGGCGAGCGATAGAAAACAAATGGATCTTTAAGAAGAAGACGGACGCGGATGGTAATGTTACCATCTATAAAGCTCGACTTGTCGCTAAAGGTTATCGGCAAGTTCAAGGGGTTGACTACGATGAGACTTTCTCTCCCGTAGCGAAGCTGAAGTCCGTCTGAATCATGTTAGCAATTGCCGTATACTATGATTATGAGATATGGCAAATGGACGTCAAAACGGCATTCCTTAACGGCTATCGTAAGGAAGAACTGTATATGATACAGCCGGAAGGTTTTGTCGACCCTAAGAATGCTAACAAGGTATGCAAGCTCCAGCGATCCATTTATGGGCTGGTGCAAGCATATCGGAGTTGGAAAATTCGCTTTGATGAGATGATCAAAGCGTTTGGGTTTATGCAGACTTATGGAGAAGCCTGCGTTTACAAGAAAGTGAGTGGGAGCTCTGCAGCATTTCTCATATTATATGTAGATGACATACTTTTGATGGGAAATGATATAGAACTTTTGGACAACATTAAGGCCTACTTGAATAAGAGTTTTTCAATGAAGGACCTTGGAGAAGCTGCTTATATATTAGGCATCAAGATCTATAGAGATAGATCGAGACGCCTCATAGGTCTTTCACAAAGCACATATCTTGATAAGATATTGAAGAAGTTCAAAATGGATCAGTCCAAGAAAGGGTTCTTGCTCAGACATAAGGTGTGAAATTGAGCTCGGCTCAAGGCCCGACCACGGCAGAAGATAAAGAAGAGATGAGTGTCATCCCCTATGCTTCAGCCATAGGATCTATTATATATGCCATGCTCTATACCAGACCTGATGTAAACCTTGCCGTAAGTTTGGTAGGAAGGTACCAAAGTAATCCCGGCAAGGAGCACTGGACAGCGGTCAAGAATATCCTGAAGTACCTGAAAAGGACTAAGGACATGTTTATCGTTTATGGAGGTGACGAAGAGCTCGTCGTAAAGGGTTACGTCGACGCTAGCTTCAACACAGATCTGGATGACTCTAAGTCACAAACCGGATACATGTATATGTTGAATGGTGGAGCGGTAAGCTGGTGCAGCTGCAAGCAGAGCGTCGTGGCGGGATCTACATGTGAAGCGGAGTACATGGCAGCCTCGTAGGCAGCGCATGAAACAATTTGGTGAAGGAGTTCATCACCGACCTAGGAGTTAGACCCAATGCGTCGGGGCCAATCAAACTCTTCTGTGACAACACTGGAGCTATTGCACTTGCCAAGGAGCCCAGGTTTCACAAGAAGACAAGGCACATCAAGCGTCGCTTCAACTCCATTCGTGAAAATGTTCAAGATGGAGACATAGAAATTTGCAAAGTGCATACGGATCTGAATGTCGCAGATCCGTTGACTAAACCTCTTCCATGAGTAAAACATGATCAACACCGTAACTCTATGGGTGTTCGATTCATCACAATGTAACTAGATAATTGACTCTAGTGCAAGTGGGAGACTGTTGGAAATATGCCCTAGAGGCAATAATAAAAGGATTATTATTGTATTTCTTGTTCATGATAATTGTCTTTTATTCATGCTATAATTGTATTATCCGGAAATCGTAATACACGTGTGAATACATAGACTACAACATGTCCCTAGTGAGCCTCTAGTTTACTAGCTCGTTGATCAATAGATAGTCATGGTTTGTTGACTATGGACATTGGATGTCATTGATAACGGGATCACATCATTAGGAGAATGATGTGATGGACAAGACCCAATCCTAAGCATAGCACAAGATCGTGTAGTTCGTTTTGCTAGAGATTTTCCAATGTCAAGTATATTTTCCTTAGACCATGAGATCGTGTAACTCCCGGATACCGTAGGAGTGCTTTGGGTGTACCAAACGTCACAACGTAATTGGGTGACTATAAAGGTGCACTACAGGTATCTCCAAAAGTGTCTGTTGGGTTGTCACGGATCGAGACTGGGATTTGTCACTTCGTATTACGGAGAGGTATCACTAGGCCCACTCGGTAATGCATCATCATAATGAGCTCAAAGTGACCAAGTGTTTGGTCACGGGATCGGTAACGAGATTGAACGAGGTATTGGGATACCGACGATCGAATCTCGGGCAAGTAACATACCGGTTGACAAAGGGAATTGTATACGGGGTTGCTTGAATCCTCGACATCGTGGTTCATCCGATGAGATCATCGAGGAGCATGTGGGAGCCAACATGGGTATCCAGATCCCGCTGTTGGTTATTGGCCGGAGAGCTGTCTCGGTCATGTTCGCATGATTCCCGAACTTCGTAGGGTCTACACACTTAAGGTTCGGTGACGCTTAGGGTTATTAGGAAGACTTGTATGTGATTACCGAATGTTCTTCGGAGTCCCGGATAAGATCCCGGACGTCACGAGGAGTTCCGGAATGGTCCGGAGGTAAAGATTTATATATGGGAAGTTGTCATACGGTCACCGGAAAGTTTCGGGGGCATATCGGTATTGTACCGGGGCCACCGGAGGGGTTCCGGGGGTCCACCGGGAGGGGCCACCTCTTCCGGAGGACCTTATGGGCTGTATGGAGAAGGGAACCAGCCCAAGTGGGCTAGGGCACCACAACCCCCAAGGGCCCATGCGCCTAGGGTTTGGGGGGAACCCTAGAGGGGCGCCTGCTTGGGGGCAAGCCCTCCTTGGCCGCCGCCCCCTCTAGATCTCATCTAGAGGGGCCGCCCCTTCCCCTTCCCCTATAAATAGAGGGGCGAGGGGAGGGCTGCAGACAATCCAAGGCGCAGCCTCCCTCCCAACACCTCTCCTCCTCCGCGTGTGCTTGGCGAAGCCCTGCCGGAGAACTGCCACTCCATCACCACCCCGCCGTCGTGCTGCTGTTGGAGCCTTCTTCCATAACCTCTCCCTCCTCCTTGCTGGATCAAGGTGCGAGACGCCATCCGCCTCCAGACGTGTGTTGAACACGGAGGTGCTGTCCGTTCGGCACTTTGTCATCAGTGATTTGGATCACGACGAGTACGACTCCCTCAACCCCGTTCTCTTGAACGCTTTGCTCGCAATCTACAAAGGTATGTAGATGCACTCGTATCACTCGTTGCTAGATGAACTCATAGATGGATCTTGGTGAAACCGTAGGAAATTTTTTATTTTCTGCAACGTTCTCCAACAACATTTCATAGGGCTTGATCCACGAAATAAGACATGCTATATTATGTTCTTTTTGTCAAACTTGGTTGTTGTGGTGGCTTTTGGATGATATGCTATTTTACTTTGAAAATATTCGATTGGATGAACTATATGTATGCTTATGGTTGATTTGTTGCGTATGTTCAATTTGAATCATTCAAATGATTGATGAAATATTGTGAAATGTATGTGACATGAGATAGACGAATTATTTATAGTCAACAAAATTTAGGAAAGTTAAATATAGGGATTCGGTTAGGTCCGGTCATATTTTTTCGAATATAGTACAGATGCAGACGCTCATACATGCACACATACATCCACCCCTATAAATGCACACACACATTCCGCCCCTATGAGAACCTCTAAGAGACTGAGTCGACACATCATCTTGAGTTTGATGAAGCCGCTACATATGCCTTCGTAGTCGACGGGGACGTCTCCTCCCACTAAATGCATACCGCTGGAAGGTCTAAAATAAATCTAGGACATGAACCTTGATGGATTGGTTCCACAATAAGGAACATAACCATATGAGCTACACTTAGTTCGTTGTCCGGCCATAATTTAGCTCCTCAAATTTGAAAGAGTTAAGTTTAAGAGGACATATAAGAAGTTAATTATAACGGATCAACTAGAGATGTTCTTATATCTACCCCATCATAGTAGTTACCTCATGTGGATATCCTTTAACTTACTCTAGGTACTACCCTTTTTTTTCTTTCTTTGACAATACCGAGTACTATACTATTAGCTAGGCAGTACTTCCAATATAGGAGACCACTGCTTTTCGTAGTAGTATCATTTTTTTCATGGCAATATGTTTCTCATTTATATAGTAAAGATCAAAGCATGTAGACACCGATTTGACAAAAATGAAAAGCCGGTAGAACATTAGTCTTTGCACAAAAAAACATTAACCAATAAGAAAAATTACAATCAACATCAAAGAATCCCGGCACCACTACACCATCCACCAAAGAAAAATAAATAAGGGATCGCCTCCTCATCCGAGCTCAAAGCGGCTTCATCACTGATATAAGTTTTGCTGACCTCTAAGGTGGCTCACCAAAGATGAAGTTGTTGTCGATGAACCAATCAAACCAGGGCAACACCCAGACATGCCATCAAACTCCAGTTCTGGCACCCCCACACAACTATGACGTCGAAGCAAGAAACCATACTTGCCAACCACGAACCACAAATCCAGCACAAAATCCACCATCTTTCAGATGCCGCCGACGCAGACCATAATTTGCATCCGCTCCTCAACTATCTTCCATGATCCACGCAGGTGTTGGAGTAAACGCTGTCGCAACAACGGAGCCCGATGACACAAATTCACCACAAGGATGCCGCCATTGCCATGCCATCCTTTTTTGAGCAAACTGGTTTCCAAATTCATTCTTAACCATAGAACCAATCGCCTTATTGAGAAAGGATCTGAAGCTTGTTGGCTAGTTATATTTTTGAAGTACTAGACATGTGATGTTTTTTTGTACGATTCTACGATGACTAATCCAATGGCCTATTTCGTTAGGCTTCCGTGTAAATCGTGTAACACGTACAAAATTGGATGGTAAGGGCATCTTCTACATTGTCCTGCAAATTGAACTAACAATCCGTATCGGGACGCGTCGGTTTACAGGGATATGAAAGCCGTCTACCTAACTGTATGCCTGAAATGTTAGCGTGCATTCCAAACATAAATTGAATAAATCGAACGAATTTGGTGCAAACCAAAAAGAATTCATGTAAACCGTACCTAATTCATGCAAAGTTTGATATATTACAACTAAATCAAACAATATTCAAATAAAAAATTTAAAACCTAGAAAACACTAAATGAAGTACTAGCCCGTAACCTAGAAAACACATGCCCTCTGTGGCCAGCGGGAACTCTATTGTCGTCCAGTCTGTCGCTGGTGTCATCGTCATGGTCCTTCCAACAGCGGAAGGGTGCGGAGGGGTCGTGGCACCCCTGATTGGTCGCTGCCTACCGCTCCCGACGTAGCCGCTCAGCCTCCTACTCTGCTGCGCGCATGACCATGTCGGCCGCAGACGTCATCCTTGTGCTCCCGCCCCTCGTCGTGCCCTTGCCGGCGACGAAGGCGGCGGCACACAACGACTCGGCCACACCAATCTTGACAAGTTGATCGCTGAGGCGAAGCGGGCACCGCGCAGATGTCTTTGCGTGGTCCCGGACATGTTGAGGGCCCCTGCCTCGGCGAGTGCGGGCTCCACAAGGACCCAATCCGACTAGATGTCCTATGTCGCGAACACAACTCGACACTGGATGTTGCGCCGCTCTCCCTCCGTCACGGTGTTGCACGACGATGTGCTGCTGCAGTTGCGGCCGAGGAAATGACAGAGGCACTCACGCGTGTTTGCGAGCATCAAGGGAGGACTCCTTCACGACGACTGGGCACCGATGGGGAGATTATGGCGGCATCCACTCATTGTCGCGCCAGAGGCGTCCTGGCAGTGACACCAGCTGGTCGAAGCGAGACAACTTAATGCGCAACAGCGAGGACAACTCCTCCTTGACGCGACGTCTGATTTGGGCATTGCGGTTGCGTCGGGCGAAGAGGGCTCCTGTTTGACGCGGTGTCGAGGCAGCTAAGGTGGCTCCGGACCGCAATCGTGGAGCGACCACTCGATTGGGAGCTCCAGGTTCGCCTGGTACTCCTCATCTGCCACTAAAACCTCCCCGACAAGGGGTGGTTGAATTTGCTCCTCCTCGTCGCTGTGGAGAGCACACTTTTCTCCTTATCCGTGACGGCGCTGAGGGAGGAAGGCACGGGAGAATGTGAGCGGTACGGTGTCACAATCTATAGGGATAGTCGGAACCACCCGCAGGCGCCGAGACCAGCCGCTCTGGCCGGACTTGCCATGGCCGAGGAGAGGAGAGGTGACGGCGGTGAGCTAGAGGAGAGGAGGAAGGGGGCGGAGTATGGGTGTGAGAGGAGATGGGTTTTGGCAGCTGCCGAAGCTCTACTTAAGCTCTACTTATATAGCCAGGGCAAGTGGACAAATGCCACTTTAATGCAGCATAGTGGCTGGAGTAAACTTCTCGTTCGCCACGTCCGCATTGAAGCGGCGCCGCCCTCTCGTTCGATAACGTCGCTCTGACCGACATCATGTCGTCGCATCCTCTCGGGAGCAGCAGCGAGGCAAGGTTGTGCGGTGAAAGTTCAAGAGCGGAACACGCTACAATCAGCGGTACACGTGATGATGCTTTTGGGTGGGACGACATGTACATGGCATGAATCTGGACGCCCGCGAACCTCACTTGGGTTTGATGCCGGTTTGCAAGAATTCAACACTTGAATGCATTCGCGGACTATGCAACATCGTTGGATAACAAAAATGATCCGGATAACCTGGACATTTACGCGCACTATGCGATGCGACATTGGAGATGCCCTATGTGACGTACATGTTGCAAAGTTCATTACATGTCAAGATCGCTATCGAAATTGCCCCATATGCAAGACCCAAGTGGTCATTTCTTTATGGTAAAAACACTGGCAACAGCTTATGCTGTGGTGAGCATTGGTCAGTCCTTGGTTACACTACATGTACCACTTTGAATAAAATAATTCTTGTATAACAAATCTTCCCTTGGGGTATTATATTCTAGTAGCATGTTCCATCAAGCAAATCATGCTTCCGATTAGGATGTATTCTCTCACTAAACAAAACTTGTAGTCGTAATCCACAGATAAGACCAATTAATTAGTCGTGATTCTTGAACCAATAGGCTGCTGGGATCAACCTAAGAGCTTTTTGCACCCAAAGAGGGGAACTAGTGGGAAAAAAGAGACATGTCTCTTCACTGGAAGCTTAGCTCATGCTTTCAGGTAAAGGTATGCCCAATGGCTCGCTAAGTGAGTTTCTTGATCAGCGTTCCTTCCTTGAGCCAAACACTGGCCTTGCCTTTCTACCTTAAGCAATGTGAAATCAGAGGTGAAGAGTTGCAGGAGTTGAGGAAAGAGAGTGAACTCCGGAACATGATCTTTCCAAAAGAGTGAGAAAGCAAGAAAAACAGCACTCAAGTGAAAGATGCTCCACCAGTGAAAGATGCTTGTAAAATGTTCAAGGTTTGGTCCGTGCTTGACCCGTATCAACTATGAAGTGCTCGGCTGGTCATGATAACGACCAAGCATTATGATTAACATCTTCTTTTTTTTGTGCGTGGAAAGTTGTTGGCTCTGAAATTTTGACATTTAATTGACCATTAAATTAACTGACTTCCTACAATGAGCAGACGAAGCGATGATCTGAAAATCTCAGACAGTAATGGCATGCGATGTACTCCCTCCGTCCGGAAATATTTGTCATCAAAATGAATAAAAGAGGATGTATCTAATATGTCTAGATACATCCTCTTTTATTCATTTTGATGACAAGTATTTCCGGACGGAGGGAGTATACATTTTGTTTTTTAGAAGGGATGTGATCCCAGCCTCCACATTACGATAAACATATGTTCGACATATACGTGCTACTCTATTCAAAAAATACAAGGAATTTTTTAAAAAAATCTAGAATTTTAGGATATCAAACTTGGGCGCCTAATGTACTCCCATGTGAAGTTTCATGAAGAAATGACATCCATGGTATTCTCAGTAAAAAAAGTCAACAAAATCCTATGTATAGGAAACACTGTTTGGATGAATCATAGGTTGAACTGTATTTTCTTCGTCACGGGTACCACGTATTCAATTTCTTAAAAAAACTAAAGATGGGAGTAGAATGGGCACCTAGGTTTGATATACCAAGCATACACAAGCTCAAGGTGAAATTGAGAGTAATCACATTTATTTTCTCACCTCACACTGAGTGGCTTAAATACAACCCATTAGAGTAGTTGTATGATAACTTGTTGATAGATGACATTCCCATTTCACCAGCAAGACTTACATACAACCTGTTGCAGATGCCCTAGTACAACTAAGTATACCTGGCTCGCAAGATAATAAATGCGGACGTGTCCTCTCTCCAATGTCATTTTACTGCACCGCTCTTCTCCCTCCGTCTCATGCCTCTCTGGAATTGTCCGTGAACGTGAGAAGTATAGTGATGAGTGCACGACCATCGTCGGTGATGGGATGCATAAGTGGTTTGTGTCCGTTAGCTGGCTACAGAAGTGTTCGCCCAGGAACATGATGTGTATATATCTCTGTCGTCTAGTCCGATACATGGGAGAATACCGTCGGAAGCGCGATAGATAAGAATTGCTAATGGGATCTTCTACAGACCCGGAAATCTACACGCCCTTCAACATGTCAATGAATACCCAATACCCGCTGCCAGGTTTTGACACCATTAGCGTGAGAGTGCAATCATGTCATTAATTATATTTTGGTATTGATGACAATGTATTTGTAGGGGACCAATATGTATGCTAAGTAAATCTACATGTTTTAGTCCTCGAGGGTACATCGTGTTGTATATCAGACCCCCAAAATACTATTGACTCAAGACATGTGTGGCAATTACATAAAGGGAGCTTTTCTATTTTGTTGTTGAATTATAGGGATCCCATAGGTCACAATACTCACATTTGCCTAACTTCCCAAAAGCCCAATGCGAAAAGCCACCATAATAGCTTATGTCAAGTACAGTGAAAAAAGGTAGCCTTCACGTGGCTGAACTATCCAGGCCAATTATGGTCGGACAGTCCGGTTAGGCGAGGGTTGATACCCAAGAGCCAAATATCCTAGATAGAGGATGGGCAGACTATCTAGGCGGTGTATGCTACTCGCGATGCAGTTGTTGGATTTCTCCGAAGAAGAAGGGTGAAACAGTATAGTAGCAGATAGTATTTTCCTCAGTTAAGAACCAAAGTTGATCGAACCAAAAGAAGGCAACACACAAACAACTTTAGCAGCACTTGCACACAAATGAAATAATTGCTTGCACCCAACAAAGGCAAGGGGGTCGTCACTCCCCTTGTTCTTGCCAGCCACAAAGTAAAAGCAAATAGTGAAATGCAAAGCACAAGAAAATAAAAGAACAAGTAAAATAGTAATTGTGGAGACTTAATTATTGATAGTAGATAGACCCAATGGGCCATAGATTCACTAGTGGGTAAACAAATTACTGTTGCACAATTGATAGAATTGAATATAGTTATAATTATGATCATTCATGGCATAACCATTACATAGACATTATGTCCATGACAAGTAGACCGTTAATCCAACTGCATCTACTACTATTACTCCACCCCAAGACTGCTATCTAGCATGCATCTCAAAGTATAAGTTCATACAAACAGAGTAACGCTTTAAGCAAGATGACATAATGTAGACAAAGTAAGATCAATGAATATGACCAAACCCCGTCGTTTTATCCTTACTTCCTTAGTAGTAACAATACAAATATGTGCCCTTGCCCTTATTCTCACTGGGCAAGATCGCCACAAGATTGAATCTACCACAAAGAACCTCTCCATGGCCAAAGTAGATGGATAGATCAGAGAGAAATACAAAGATATACATTATGCGACAAAGAAACCTCAAGAGATTCAAAATAATTTAAGGAATAATCTTATCATAAACCCACATTTGATCAGATCCCAACAAACACACCGCAAAATATTACATCAGATGGACCTTAGTGAAGATCGTTGTATTGAAAAGAGAGAGAGAGAGAGAGAGAGAGAGAGAGAGAGAGAGAGAAAACCATCTAGTTATTACAATGGACTCGTAGGTCCTGAAGGAACTACTCACACATCATCATGGAAGCCGCAAGGTTGATGAAGATGGCTTCCCCAATGATTCCCCCCTCTGACAAAGTAACGGAACAAGGCTCCACATGGGATCGTTTCAAAACAGAGGCTTGCGGCGATGATAAAATTGTTTCGAGTCTCCCTTCGAGGGTATCGGAATATATGGAAATTTATAGGCTAGGAAGTAGGGAAAACGGTTGCTGAGGGGCCCACAAGTCAAGATAGCACGCCCTACCCCCATGGTGCCCCGACTTGTGGGGTCCTTGTGGGTCTTCTCGTCCTTCCCCGAAGCTTCTAGAGTTTCTTATTGTCCAGAAAAAACTCCAAAAAGTTGCATCGTGTTTGGACTTCTGTAGGTATGGATTTTCTGGAAAACCAAAAACAAGCCATAAAACAGGAGCTAACACTGGGCACTAAATTAATAGGTTAGTTCAAAAAATAATATAAAATGACAAATACATCATAGAAAATTGATAATATAATAGCATTTAACAACCAAAAATAATAGATACATTGGATACGTATCAGCATCCCCAAGCTTAATTCCTACTCATCCTCGAGTAGGTAAATGATAACAAAAGAATTTTTTATGTTGAATGCTACCTAACATGTACTTGATCAAATGATGTAATTTCAGTATGAATATTGAGACACGAGTGGTTCAAGGCAATAGTCTATCAATTTCACATTGAAACAATAATACATAAACATACTAGTAAACGAACATTGCCTTTCAAAATAAAGACACTAAAAAACGTGATCCCTACACACTTAATCATGAAAAACATGGCATGCTCGGTCTTCTTAACATAAAGATATCAAATCATGAACAACCTCGGTTCCAAACCAAGCAATTAAAAATTACTTTGTCTCACTTCAGTTTTTTCAACTCTCACGCAATATTTGTGTGTGAGCCAAGGACTTAGCACTTTGGATGACAAAAGAGAATAATGATGGGAGTTCGAAAGGGAAGGCAAAAAAGTATAATAATGTCTCGCATCAACGAGGCTTGACCGTTAGGCAATGGAGAGTGTCGGATCACGGGTTCCGGAAAAACCCTTAAGGTTCGAACTCTGGGGTGCGCGCGAAGTTCTTTCCCCCCTACCGATCCACGCCCTAGCTTGCTAAGATCTCGCGGACGAACTCAATGAACTCACAACGCAAAAGACGCAAGATTTATACTGGTTGGGCCACCGGTGTGGTGTAATACCCTACTCCAGTGTGGTGGTGGTGGATTGCCTCTTGGGCTGATGGTGAACAAGACAAGGGAAGAACAGCCTCCTGAGGGTGGGGTGTTCTTGTGCTCAGTGTGTGGCTAAGGGTTGGCTCAAGATCAGATGCCCTCTACTGTGGTGGCTAGTCCTATTTATATAGGTCCTGGTCCTCTTCCTAAATATTGAGCGGGAAGGGAGCCAACAATGACCAATTTGAAAGGGGACAACTAGTAACTTATCCTAACAAAAGCGGTCTTCGGTTGCAAAAGGCTCTGGTGGTGATGCCGCCTTGGGCTCCATGGTGACCTCCGTCTTGCCGTCATGCTGGTCTTGGTCTCATTGCACCGATATGGAAACCTTTGCTTGACGCCTCGGTACTCTGCGCCGGCGCTTGCTCCCTTAGCACCAAAGGGGAAACAAGGATGCTGCGCACGCTGGCGCCCGCCTGGTCTCGATCGTCATGGCTCACGTCGCGAGAACCTCGCGAGGTTTGCGCTGCCTTGATCTCTCCGCTCCTCGCGAGCCAACCTGGTGAGGCCGCTCCTGAGGAGGTCTTGTGTCGTCCGTCTCGCGAGGCTTGGCCCATCGCAAGTGTCTTGAATGCCTTGTTGATGAAGATGGGCCGTACAGGCCTGCTAGCACAGCCACGCCGCGGGCTGCAGGCAGGCAAGTCTTGGGACCCCCGTTCCCAGAACGCCGATAGTAGCCCTCGGGCCTAAGGCGCGCTCGGGCTTGGCTTCGAGGCGAAGCCAGAGGTCAAGTATGGAGTGACACGGGCCCCAAAAGCCTGCGGCCTTGGTCGACGCATGGCGGTTGATTGGACGTGGGCGTCTTCGCTTCCTGACGCTGCCTTGGCAACTGCTCGACTTGACAAGTCCCTACGACATGCAAGGAAAACCATCATTACCTGTGATCGTGGGAGGCGCCGGTTGGCCTTCTTCCGCTATAAATGGGGAGGGGGGCAGGGCCCCCGTCGCCCATCTCTTCCCAGTTCGCTTGCTTCTTCCTCCTTGTTCCACCGCTAGTAGCAATGGCGCCCATCCGATGGTTTTCTGCTGCGGAGAAGGGAAAGGCTCCCCGCGACGAGACGGGGCCGCTGCCGCCGAAGAAGTGGTCGGCTCACCGCCGCGATGCAGCGGCCATGCAGGTGGTGACGAGGCCTCGGTGTGAGCGGCCTCCTCCTGGGTATCCGCTACCCTTGTACGCCCAGGCCGGGGGCTCAGGAGGAAGGAGCGAGGAGCGTCACCGCCCGCGCCGCGACCGCGGCCGCCGCACGATGGCGATACACGCCGTCGCCCCTGGAACCCACGTTGCGGACTCCTCCCGCGAGCTCGTGCTATGGCGGCGATGACCCCAAGCATCTGGATCTGCTTCCCGCAGTTCTTCTTCGACGTGATGCCGCCGAGGGGACCCCCCGAGCTCTGGTTGCAGCATGCTGACTACGACGCCCCAGCGACCGGAGCAGAGGTTGAAGTGGTCTCCTCCGACAAGATCTTCATGACCCGCAGCTGGGGTGAGGTTGCACGGGTTTGCCGTGCTGAGGGCGCCCTCGCGATCCACTTCGAGTATGACGGTGCCTCCACACTGTTCTTCAAGGTCTTCGACACGGAGGGCCACTGCCTGGAGTGCTGCCCTAGAGGGTGCGGCCAGATGACCGCGCCTGCCCGCGGCACCTCCAAAGAAGAGCCTTTGGGCGTCCAGCGGTTCCCCCAAGCTCTACGATACTCCGGAGACAAGCAACGACAGCTACGTGCCCCCAAGCTCTCGCCGCGCCCGGAGCAGGGCTGCGGCGTCCAGTCGTCGCCGTCGTTGATCTGGATGGGATTGGCGCCAGCCTCCCGTGGTCCACTGTTGATGATGGCGTCAGCCACGGGAGGGTGTAGATAGGATCCCCCTAAGTCCTCATCTTTTGTTCCCTGCGAGGAATCAAGAAGTACCCCGTGGGGGCGTGTAAAGGGTCTGTAATGTCTTGTTGATACTATCCTGGTTATGAAGAATTGCGAATGCATGTCCTGTTTAGGCTCGGTCTCCCCTTTCCAACCTCGCGACGGCTTGTTGCTTCACGCCGACAGTCCCGTCCCCGTGCAAGCTACAATCGCCACCGGTATGCTGTGTCACGTGCCGTGGTCAAGGCCAGGAGGTGAGCGGCCCGAGGTCCGGTAAGAGCCCCTGAGGCACGATTCTCAGGAGGTCCTCTTTAGCGCCCAAGCAGCCGTGGTAAGGTAAGAAAGGGCGGTGACGTTGCCGCAACAGGGGCTGCGGCAAGTGTGACCCCTAGGCTCCAACGATTAGCCCATTTGAGCGCGGGACTTTTCCTGGCGGTCTGAGGTCGATTCCGTGTGATGTGCCTCGTTAATGCGTAGCTAGGCCAGACCCATGTGAGCCTTCCTCTCTTCTCCATGCTCTCCTTTATGCTCTACGTCCTCAGGTCCCTGTCCTCGAGCGAGCTCAGCCGCCGCTGGTATGCCAGGTCGCGTGTCGTGGTCAAGGCCAGGGGGTGAGGGCTGGAGAGCCAGTAGGAGCTCCTGAGACACGATGCTTAGGAGCCCCCCTTTTAACGCGCAAGCGGATTGCATGGGAAAATAGGGAGCTCGCGGTGCCGCCTGGTGTCATTCTCATGATATTCCTGCGAAGCGGCACAAGGAGAAACATGGTTTGCCATTATGGTTGTCAGTCCGCCCAGTTGCTTCGCGAGGAGGCAAGGGCGCTGAGGGCCTGGTGAGGTGACGTGCGCGGGGCGTGCCGCAAGCCAGAGCTCGGCCGCTCAGATTTGTCGACGTTGCAGGGACGGACCCGTGCACAAGCGCCATGCCAGCGTGAGCAACTCCCGTGGGAGGCGAGATTCAAGTAGGTGATAGTCATAGATAGGTTAAGCATAGGAAGCAAACTAGCTCAAGTAAATGCAGAGAAGATACACGCCACTGGGCCAGGCCCGAGCGGCTTGGGGATGAAGTAGCCCGAGGGGCGCCCCCAGCAAGGTAAGCTAAAGACATAAGAAAAAAGGGGCACATGCCACAGGGACGGACCCATGCGGCCTGGGAATGATGCTGCCCGAGGGGCGCTCCCAGCTAAATAAACTTGGAAAATGTCACCTGGTTCTGTCGATGAAGGGGTGTCGGGGCATCTGAAGGTACGCGGCGAAGGAATTGCTCCTCACGAGCCACCGGGGCCCTGAGCCTCGGGAGGCTCTGGGGGTCCAGGTGGTTCCCTGAGGACCGTCTCCATCTCCATCGGCACAGCGTGGTGCCTGGCCTCCTGAGCCGCCAGGACGCGCCGCAAGTTGCGCTGATAGGCGGACAACACGCTTGGCAGGCCAAAAGGCATGCGAACATAGCTATGTGGTGGACCCACGTAGCGGCCCACGCGCGAAGGCCAGAAGGGCTCCTGAGATGCGGCCCTGGGACGTTGATGCAGACGCGCAGCTCAGCATCCTCGCCTGGATGGGGAGCTGCGCTTCGTGAGCGGCATTCGCCGCGCATGGCCCTGGCGTCTTGCAGCTCCTGAGTGGTCCTGGTGATGAACTCGTGAGCGGTGGGCACTCCTTGCCCCGTGTTCTCCTGAGGGAAACGTGCCATGAAGCACGCCTCCAAGTGGTGCCCGAGCGCCTCCCTTGTGATGTTGGCAAGGTCTGAGGCCCTCCAGAAGAGAGCCCCCGAGCCCTGCTCAAGAAGGGCGCCGGGCGCACCTTCCTATGCGATGGAGGGAGGCGCCCCTGGAGCGGGCGCTGATCCTGACGAGGTTCCAGTTGTGACACCACCCTCCTGAGGTCCTGCACGGCGCAGCTACTTCTTCTTCTTGGGGGTGGCCTCAGGAGGGCACTCGCCCTTGCTGTCGGGGTCGTCGATTGCTGCTGCTTGGAAGGCACGCTCAAGGGAGCACACCGCATCTCTTTCTTCGCATGGGACTGTGATGATTCCGCCGCTTCCCGGCATCTTGAGGACATTGTAGCCGTGATGCGTCACCGACATGAACTTGGGCAGGGCTGGATACCCGAGGATGGCATTGTACGGCAGGCGGATGTGCGTGACGTCGAAGTCGATGAGTTCGGTGCAGTAGTTCTTGCGTTCTCCGAAGGTGACAGGGAGGCGGACCTGCCCTATCGGTGTGGTGGAGCCATCGGTCACCCCTGAGAAAGGCTAGGTAGGCTGAAGCTGGTCATATGGCACTTGGAGGTTGTCGAAAGTGTCGACGGACAGGATGTTGAGCCCTGCGCTGAAGGAAATATGCCCTAGAGGCAATAATAAAGTTATTATTTATTTCCTTATATCATGATAAATTTTTATTATTCATGCTAGAATTGTATTAACATGTATGAATACATAGACAAATAGAGTGTCACTAGTATGCCTCTACTTGACTAGCTCATTGATCAAAGATGGTTAAGTTTCCTAGCCATTGACATGGGTTGTCATTTGATTAACGGGATCACATCATTAGGAGAATGATTTGATTGGCTTGACCCATTCCGTTAGCTTAGCACTCGATTGTATAGTATGTTGCTATTGCTTTCTTCATGACTTATACATGTTCCTATGACTATGAGATTATGCAAATCCCATTTACTGGAGGAACACTTTGTGTGCTACCAAACATCACAACGTAATTGGGTGATTATAAAGGTGCTCTACAGGTGTATCCGAAGGTACTTGTTGGGTTGGCGTATTTCGAGATTAGGATTTGTCACTCCGATTGTCGGAAAGGTATCTCTGGGCCCACTCGGTAATGCACATCACTTAAGCCTTGCAAGCATTGCAACTAATGAGTTAGTTGCAGGATGATGTATTACGAAACGAGTAAAGAGACCTGCCGGTAACGAGATTAAACTACGTATTGAGATACCGACGATCGAATCTCGGGCAAGTAACATACCGATGACAAAGGGAACAACGTATGTCGTTATGCGGTCTGACCGATAAAGATCTTCGTAGAATATGTGGTAGCCAATATGAGCATCCAGGTTCCGCTATTTGTTATTAACTGGTGATGTGTCTCGGTCTTGTCTACATAGTTCTCGAACCCGTAGGGTCCGTGACGCTTAACGCTTCGGCGATGCTTATATTATGAGTTTATATGTTTTGATGTACCGAAGGTTGTTCGGAGTCCCGGATGTGATCACTGACATGACGAGGAGTCTCGAAATGGTCGAGACATGAAGATTGATATATTGGAAGCCTATATTTTGATATCGGAAGTGTTCCGGGTGAAATCGGGATTTTACCGGAGTACCGGAGGGGTTACCGGAACCCCCCGGGGATTAATGGGCCATAGTGGGCCTTAGTGGAGAAGAGGAGAGGCGGCCAGGGAAGGGCCGCGCGCCCCTCCCCCCTAGTCCGAATAGGACAAGGAGAGGGGGCGGCTCCCCCCCTTTCCTTCTTCTCCTCCACCTCTTTCCCCCTCTTCTCCTAATCAAACAAGGAAAAGGGAGGGAGTCCTACTCCCGGTGGGAGTAGGTCTCCTCCTGGCGCGCTCCCTCCTGGCCGGCCGCTCCTCCCCCCTTGCTCCTTTATATACGGGGGCAGGGGGGCACCCTAGAGACACAACAATTGATCGTTTGATCTTTTAGCCGTGTGCGGGCCCCCCTCCACCATAGTCCATCTCGAGCACATCAGAAGCGGTGCTTAGGCGAAGCCCTGCATCGGTAGAACATCATCATCGCCACCACGCCGTGCGTTAACGTAAACTCTCCCTCAACACTCGGCTGGATCGGAGTTCGAGGGACGTCATCGGGCTGAACGTGTGCTGAACTCGGAGGTGCCGTATGTTCGGTATTTGATAGGTCGGATCGTGAAGACGTATGACTACATCAACCGCGTTGCAGTTAACGCTTCCGCTTTCGGGTTCACGAGGGTACGTGGACAACACTCTCCTCTCTCGTTGCTATGCATCACCATGATCTTGGCGTAGCGTAGGAGTTTTTTTGAAATTACTATGTTCCCCAACAGTGGCATCCGAGCCAGGTTTTATGCATAGATGTCATATGCACGAGTAGAACACAAGTGAGTTGTGGGCGATATAAGTCATACTACTTACTAGCATGTCATACTTTGGTTTGGCGGTATTGTTGGATGAAGCGACCTGGACCGACATTACGCGTACGCTTACGCGAGACTGGTTCTACCGACGTGCTTTGCACATAGGTGGCTGGCGGGTGTCTGTTTCTCCAACGTTAGTTGAACCAAATGTGGCTACGCCCGGTCCTTGCGAAGGTTAAAACAACACCAACTTGACAAACTATCGTTGTGGTTTTGATGCGTAGGTAAGAACGGTTCTTGCTAAGCCCGTAGCAGCCATGTAAAATTTGCAACAACAAAGTAGAGGACGTCTAACTTGTTTTTGCAGGGCATGTTGTGATGTGATATGGTCAAGACATGATACTAAATTTTATTGTATGAGATGATCATGTTTTGTAACCGAGTTATCGGCAACTGGCAGGAGCCATATGGTTGTCGTTTATTGTATGCAATGCAATCGCCCTGTAATGCTTTACTTTATCACTAAGCGGTAGCGATAGTCGTAGAAGCATAAGATTGGCGAGACGACAACGATGCTACGATGGAGATCAAGGTGTCGCGCCGGTGATGATGGTGATCATGATGGTGCTTCGGAGATGGAGATCACAAGCACAAGATGATGATGGCCATATCATATCACTTATATTGATTGCATGTGATGTTTATCTTTTATGCATCTTATCTTGCTTTGATTGACGGTAGCATTATAACATGATCTCTCACTAAATTTCAAGATTAAAGTGTTCTCCCTGAGTATGCACCGTTGCGAAAGTTCGTCGTGCCCAGACACCACGTGATGATCAGGTGTGATAAGCTCTACATCCATCTACAACGGGTGTAAGCCAGTTTTGCACACGCAGAATACTCATGTTAAACTTGACGATCCTAGCATATGCAGATATGGCCTCGGACACGAGACCGAAAGGTCGAGTGTGAATCATATAGTAGATATGATCAACATAGTGATGTTCACCATTGAAAGCTACTCCATTTCACGTGATGATCGGTTATGGTTTAGTTGATTTGGATCACGTGATCACTTAGAGGATTAGAGAGGTGTCTATCTAAGTGGGAGTTCTTAAGTAATATGATTAATTGAACTTAAATTTATCATGAACTTAGTACCTGATAGTATCTTGCTTGTCTATGTTGATTGTAGATAGATGGCCCGTACTGTTGTTTCGTTGAATTTTAATGCGTTCCTTGAGAAAGGAAAGTTGAAAGATGATGGTAGCAATTACACGGACTGGGTCCGTAACTTGAGGATTATCCTCATTGCTGCACAGAAGAATTACGTCCTGGAAGCACCGCTAGGTGCCAAACCTGCTGCAGGAGCAACACCAGATATTATGAACGTCTGGCAGAGCAAAGCTGATGACTACTCAATAGTTTAGTGTGCTATGCTTTACGGCTTAGAACCGGGACTTCAACGACGTTTTGAACGTCATGGAGCATATGAGATGTTCCAGGAGTTGAAGTTAATATTTCAAGCAAATGCCCAGATTGAGAGATATGAAGTCTCCAATAAGTTCTACAGCTGCAAGATGGATGAGAATAGTTCTGTCAGTGAGCATATACTCAAAATGTCTGGGTATAATAATCACTTGATTCAACTGGGAGTTAATCTTTCGGATGATAGCGTCATTGAAAGAATTCTTCAATCACTGCCACCAAGTTACAAGAGCTTCGTGATGAACTATAACATGCAAGGGTTGGATAATATGATTCCCGAGCTCTTCGCAATGCTAAAGGCTGCGGAGGTAGAAATCAAGAAGGAGCATCAAGTGTTGATGGTCAATAAGACCACCAGTTTCAAGAAAAAAGGCAAAGGGAAGAAGAAGGGGAACTTCAAGAAGAACAACAAGCAAGTTGCTGCTCAGGAGAAGAAACCCAAGTCTGGACCTAAGCTCGAGATCGGGTGCTTCTACTACAAGCAGACTGGTCACTAGAAGCAGAACTGCCCCAAGTATTTGGCGGATAAGAAGGATGGCAAGGTGAACAATGGTATATGTGATATACATGTTATTGATGTGTACCTTACAAGAGCTCGCCGTAGCACCTGGGTATTTGATACTGGTTCTGTCACTACAGGAATCAGCTACTTTGCCGTCTGCCATGGCGGACGGCAAAGGCATGAATGGCGGACGGCAAAATCCTTTGCCGTCAGCCACGGACGGCAACAGCTCGCAACGAACGTAGGCTACTTGAACAGCTACTTTGCCGTCCGCTTCTGGCGGTGACAAAAGGCCCTTTGCCGTCATCCGCGACGGACAACAAGAAGAGAGCGGACGGCAATAATTGGCGCCACAGTCCGTTAAGTGTCTAACGGCAGTTTTGCCGTCCCGGCCGACGGCAAAATTTCTAGTGTCTTTGCCGTCGCCACCGATGGCAAAGTGCGTGTGTCTTTGCCGTCGCCATCGATGGCAAAGTGCGTGTTCTTTGCCGTACGCCACCGATGGCAAAGTGCAGGTTCTTTGCCGTCGACATCGATGGCAAAGTGACCAAATGGGTCGACTTCCGAAGCACGACTAGATGCCACGTGTCTTCTTTGCCGTCCCGGAAGACGGCAAAGAGCGCTGTCACCGTCGGTGGCGACGGCAAAGAGCCTGCATATTGGCTCTTTTATCTGTTTTTATTAAATCCACCAATTTTCATCACAAATATATATGACATATATAGATATATTTCAAAAGGCCATTACAGAGCAAACATATAAGATATCCAACACATAACTTCATCATCCAAACATATATATTACATGCATAGTTCCATCATACATAACAAGTTCAACATAGAGGCATCCAACCATATATATTACAATAGTTTCATCCAACGATACATGCATAGTTCAACGATACAAAAGAAACAGAGAAAGGGATAAGGAGCACTCCATCTATGCAAGCTTTCGTCAATGAATGAAATCTGCAAAATGAAAAATAAGAAAGTTAGAACAAGAAGAGTAGAACAAGAAGAAGACTAGAACAAGAAGAGTAGAACAAGAAGAAGACTAGAACAATAAGAGTATGCCATTTATGAGCTAACTTACGTGAAATGGATCATATATGAGCTAACTAAGTTGAAATGGGTCGTTTATGAGCTAGCTAAGGTGAAATGGATCATTTATGAGATAACTAAGTTGAAATGGGTCATTTATGAGCTAGCTAAGGTGAAATGGATCATTTATGAGCTAACTTAGTTGAAATGGATCATTTATGAGCTAATTTAGTTGAAATGGATCTTTTATGAGCTAACTTAGTTGAAATGGATCGTTTTTGAGCTAATTTAGTTGAAATGGATCTTTTGAGCTAACTTAGGTGAAATGGATCATTTAAGAGCTAATTTAGGTGAAATGGATCGCTTTTGTAGCTAACTTGGTGAAATGGATCATTTAAGAGCTAATTTAGGTGAAATGGGTCATTTTTGAGCTAACTTGGATGAACTGGATCATTTATAAGCTAACCTAGGTAAAATGGGTCATTTTAGAGCAAACTTAGGTAAAATGGATCGTCTATGAGCTAACTAAGCTAATTATGCAATTTTTGACATAAGTAAGCTAAGGCATGATCGCTTTTAGAGCTAACTTAGGTAAAATGGATGGTTTTGGAGGTCGGTAAGCTTATTAAGTCATTTTGGAGGAGAAGAAGCTAAGTCTAGGTCATTATGGTAAGCATTGGAGGAAATAAAGCTAAGTCTAGGTCTTTATGCATGTGTTAAGCAAAACACTAGATAAACTTACCAAGATCCGGGAGGTGTAGGAGCGGGTGGCTCGTGTCGGTAGTCGGAGAAGGATCGTATGCGATGCTTGTCTCGAGTTACGCTGCACCAAAGATCATTTCCAATGTCTTGTTAGCATGATGACACTCAAATGTTAAGACTAGCAAGTAATGTCCATTCAAATAAAACTCACCGTGGTCCTGTGGAGCAATCACTTGGCATCGGCGGAGCGGTTCGACCTGTCTTCTCGCACACCCATCGCACATTTGGTTTTGACGACTCACCATACTAGTTAGTAATGAGACAAACACTACATGAATGTTTTGGCTAATCTGCAGAAGAAACTTACCACAAGGAGCTCGTACATGGCCCTTGCTCGCATGTCATTCCGTGCCCTCTCCTCCTCCATCATCTTTGTCGCCCTCTCCTCCAACTCCCGCTGCCTCCGCCGCCTCCGCTGAAGTTTCTCCGTTCTATCTCTCTCACTGTATAGCAGCCTGCAACACCACTCACATGACCATTTGTAATCATTGATGGAAGCGCACAATGTAATGGAGAAAGATAATCGAGTATGTATCACTAACCTTGATGGCGAAGTTGCACCGGCCGCTCACGAGGCCTTATCTCAGAGCGGAGCTCGATCGGGCGCGCCTTTGATCTCCGAGAGAGTGCTAGGACAACGGATAAGTCCATCTCCAATGGCTATGGAGCCATGGGACCTCCCGCCACCAGATATCATCAACAGCTCCGGATCAATGGGACCTGGCTCGGGTTAAAGTCCTCCCTTTCCTCGCCTTCCCTCATCTCTATATCTCACGAGCTTGTTGTGGGAGGAGATGTTGGTGAAGTTGTTTGCATCATCGAGGTCGACCGAGAGAAAGCCTTGACTTTCTTGAAAGAGGCGGTGTGGGCCATGGCATACAGTGTCGTACACCTCCGGCACCTTATCCGCCTTATTGTAGCGTGCACGAAAGAGAGAAACAATGAAAATTAGTAATTAAAGGGCTCAAGCTAGCATGATGAATGAATTGCATGAATCATGAAGCAAACCACATACCCGGGGCCATACCGAACTGATATAAGTTGGAGCTGCCTTGATGGTGTGGCACACCTTCCATTTGGGCACGCTTGTCCTTGGCCTCGTTGTGGAGGGCTAGCCATTGTTTTGAGCACCACTCATCGACCAACACCTCCCAACAATCCATCCGATCCGCACACCATCTCGGAGGCGCCTAAGTTAGCAAATAGAAACTTGAGCGCCACGGCTAAGAATTACTAAATGAAGGAACTTAAGTAGAGAAGGCCTTAAGAATTACCTTCATGTATCGCTTCCTTACTCAGAACTTATCGCGGCACGCCGGCTTGGTCTTCTTGATACCACGCAAGGCGTAGTAGTCTCGAACAGCCCGCACTCCGAGCCTCGTGCCGTAAGTTACGGAGTAGGCGCTGCGCACGTTCTCGATAACATGTGCCGCGTCCTCCTCGTATCCCTCCTCACACCTGTAGAATGTCCGCAATCAAATGAGACAATATTGATTAGTACAATTAATAACTAGCTAGTTGAAGATTTTTAAATGTGTAAAGGAGAAATTACCCAGAACTTTCTGATCACCATGTCTGCCCTCGTGTCGCACACGACACCGTCGATAAGCATGTTTTGTGAGTCCACGCGTGCTTAGTATTATACCCCTTGAAGTACCCTGGACGTTGTGGATCTGGCTCGAGAGCGTTTAACCGATCCAGTGGTCTGCTGGCTGTCAATGCAGGTGGTGCAGAGTTTTGAGAACTCTACCCCGATGAAGTTCTTCTTGTCTTTCCTGAACTTATGGCGAGGATCCAGGAACTATCTATGCATGTCGAAGCAAGAAAACTTGTGACCGTCCTGAAGCCAACGAAACTCAAGAGCTCCCTTGCATGTGGGGCACGGGAACCTTCCATGCACACACCAGCCAGCGAATAAGCGCATACGCTGGCAAGTCATGCGTCGAGTACATGTACCGGAACACGCATTATGAAGTTCCGCTTTGCTAAAGGCATCGTATGTCTTGAACCCATTATCCTGTGCTTCTTCCAATTCGTCCTTAAGCGGCTGCATGTACACATTCATATTTTTGCCCGGATAGTTGGGTCCTGGAATTATCAACGCCAGGAAAATGTTCTTTCTTTGCATAATCTTTCCGGGGGGGAGATTGAGTGGAAAGACAAATACGGGCCAACAATCGTATTGGGCTGCCGTCATACCAAACACATCGAACCCATCCGTCTTGATGCCGACTCGAGGATGCCTCGGATCCGCCGCTTTGTCAAAGATGTAATTCATCAAACTTTTTCCACGCAACACCATCCGATGTGTGTACCATCATCGATTCCCATCCGCATCTAGTTCGGTTCTTTTGCCTGTTTTGTGCCATGTCATCTCGTCTGCCGCCTCTTCGACCATGAAAAGACGTTGAAGTCTTGGTACGATTGGCATATACCGAAGAACACTAACGGGATTTTGGTGCGTGTCTTCTCACCCATACCGTTATCTACCACAATATACCGGAAGACTTGCAAATGGGACAATAGTTCAAGTCCGCATAGTCAAGCCTAAATAAGGCACATCCTTTCTCACAGTGCATGTATCTTCTCATAGGGCATCTTGATTGCACGGAGGATTTTGTCCGACTGGTATGCTTTTGCAGGCATTACATGGCCTTTGGGTAGAAAGCGTCCAAATACTGTCATAATTAAGGCCATAGCATTCTCGCCCAAGTTGAACCGAGCCTTCAGAGCCATTACTTGTGAGATGACATCCAACTGACAAAGCTCAGTGTGCTCGTGGAGCGGACGTTTCGAAGACTCCAACATTTCATTGAAGGCCTGTGCAGATTCCTCCATCTCCTCGTCCGAATCCCGAGCATCATCATAGCCTTGCACCATGTTTTCCATCCGGTACCATGCTCGCCGGTGCGATTTACGATCCACCTCAGCTCGGTCATGTTGGGCAGACTCACCATGAAATGTCCACACCATATAATCGGGCGTAAAACCACTCTTCTGCAGGTGTTTGCCCATTTCAGCCTCTGTCTTCTTTTCCCAATTGCCGCACCGAAACAGGGGCACCAGGTTTTATTTTGGCCATTTGCAAATGCGGCTTGCACAAACCCCTTAGTTTTTGTGAACCATTCAGCGCTCCATTTGTTCTCGACCAGTGTGACCGGTATACATCCAAGCACGGTCACTCATCTTGACTTTCGAGCTACTGGACACACAACAATTATGTATGTAATTCACCATGTATATATTCATCAGTTGATCTACTTTGTCAATTTTATTACGTCCATGCAACCTCTGATCTAATAGGTAATGATAGGTCCTAATCCCACCCGTGTATGTGTAGATTGGGTTTATTTTCCCATGCTATGCTCCAGATCCGACGCAAAATTTCGGCAGCACCTCCCCGCCGTTCTCCTGATACACGTCTCTGCAATAAACAGAGAGGATGTGTACCCGGAGAACAACAGGGGAGGCACTGACGAAATATATGCGTCGGATCCGGAGCAAAGCATATGGGAAAACGAACCCAATCTACACATACTGGCTGTCCATGGATAGCGTTGGACAATTCGAAGAATCAAGGTTATAAATATGCAAATGCATGCATATTTATAACTATGACGCTTCGAACGGGAGACACATATTGGTTACACATCTTGATGATTCAAGACACATATATAGCTAGCTATCAAGTTTCATCGGAATAGATCAAATAATTAATGGGGAGGAGGAGTTGTCATTTGTGCTCACCCACGAGCGAACGAAGGGGCAGAGCTCACAAACGCACGGCGAGGTCGAACACCAAACCTCGCAGCGATGAAACAACTGCACAATTAAAACTACACGATCAACACAATTATATATGATGTTTTTCATAACAAAATCGAAAAATATATGACCTAACTAATAATTCACAAATATATAACCCGTCGGCCTCTCGAAGGCCAAAGAACACCTTTTCGGGAGGTGTCGGGGGTCGGGGTGTCGTGTCGGTGTCGGGGTGCCGTGTCGGGGTCGGGGTGCTGTTTCGGGGTCGGGGGTTCGGGGTGTCGTGGTCGATGTCGGGTAGTGCCGTGGTCGGTGTCTGGGTGTTGTTTCGGGTCGGGTGTGGTGTCGGGTCAGGTGTCGGGTCAGCCTGGGTCGGGTGTTGGGTCAGCCTGGGGTCGGGTGTCGGGTCGGGGTGTCGGGTCAGCCTTTGGGGGTCGGGGTGTCGGGTCGGGTGTCGGGGTCGGGTCGGGTCGGGTCGGGGTGTCGGGTCGGGGTCTCGGGTCGGGTCGGGTCTCGGGTCTGGGTGTCGTGTCGGGTGCCGGGTCGGGTCCTGGGTACCGTGGTCGGGTCGGGTCGGGTCGGGTCGGGGTCGGGTCGGGTCGGGTCGGGGTGTCGGGTCGGGTCGGGTCGGGTCGGGGTGTCGGGTCGGGTCGGGGTCGGGGTGTCTTCTTCTTCTTCTTCTTTTCATTTTCTTCCTTTTTTTTCCTTTTCTTCTTCTTCCTCCTTTTCCTTTTCTTCCTTTTTTTCCTTCTTCTTCTTCTTCTTCTTCTTCTTCTTCTTCTTCTTCTTCTTCTTCTTCTTCTTCTTCTTCTTCTTCTTCTTCTTCTTCTTCTTCTTCTTCTTCTTCTTCTTCTTCCTCCTTTCCTTTTTCCTCTTCTTCTTCTCCTCCTCCTCTCTTCTTCTTCTTCTTCGTCTTCTAAATCTCCACCTAATACTAAACTAAAACTAAACCTAATACTAAACTAAAACTAAACCTATAAACCTAAAACTAAAAAAACAGAAAAAAAGGAAAAAAAAAAGGAAGAAGAGACTCACCTGCAGCGAGGGTGGAGGAGGGGGGCGGTCTGGGCGGCGGAGGAGGGGGCGGGCGGCTGGGGCGGGCGCTGGCCCCGGGCGCTGGGCTGAGGTGCCGGGCGTGGCATGGTGCCCAAACGGCAGGCGGTGGGGGCAGTGGGCGGGGCGCCGGGTGGCGGCGAGGGTGGAGGAGGGGCGGCCTGGGCGGGCGGCGAAGGAGGGGGCGGGCGGCCTGGGCGGCGGGCGCCGAGCCCGCCGGGCGGCGAGGCGCGGAGGTGCCGGGCGCTGGCGGCGGGCGCCAGACGGCAGGGCGGCGTGGGGGCGCTGGTGGCGGGTGGTGGGGCGACGGGCGGGGCGCTGGGGCGGGCGGGCGGGTGGTGCGAAGGGGCGAGAGGTGGGAGAGAAAGAGAGAGAGAGGGGGTGGGCGCGCCGTTAACGCTACGTGGGCCCTCCCTCTTGGCCGTCCGCCACCCTTGGCCGTCCGCCTGCTGGCTCTTGGCCGCCCGCACGCGGCCGGCAAAGAGGGCCCCCGTTAGTTTTTTTTTTTGCAATCTCTTTGCCGTCCGCTAGCGGACGGCAAAGAGGGCCCCCGTTAGGTTTTTTTTTGCAACTCGTCAGTGGGGCCCCTCCCTCTTTGCCGTCCGCTAGCCGACGGCAACGAATCTTTGCCGTCCGCGAGCGGGCGGCAAAGAATCGCTGATGGTAACCTTGCTCTTTGCCATCACCAGCTTCTTTGCCGTCCGCTTTTTGGGTAGCTGATGGCAAAGAGCTTATTTGCCGTCCGCTAGCAGACGGCAAAGAGCTGGCAGATGGCAAAGTAGCTGATTCCAGTAGTGTGTTGCTAATATTTGCAACTCGAAACAGGGACTACGGATTAAGCGAACACTGGCCAAGGACGAGGTGACGATGCGCGTGGGAAACGGTTCCAAAGTCGATGTGATCGCCATCAGCACGCTACCTCTACATCTACCTTCGTGATTAGTATTAGACCTAAATAATTGTTATTTAGTGCCAGCGTTGAGCATGAACATTATATCTGGATCTTGTTTGATGCGAGATGGTTATTCATTTAAATCAGAGAATAATGGTTGTTCTATTTATATGAGTAATATCTTTTATGATCATGCACCCTTGAAGAGTGGTCTATTTTTGATGAATCTCGATAGTAGTGATACACATATTCATAATGTTGAAGCCAAAAGATTCAGAGTTGATAATGATAGTGCAACTTATTTGTGGCATTGCCGTTTAGGTCATATCGGTGTAAAGCGCATGAAGAAACTCCATACTGATGGACTTTTGGAACCACTCGATTATGAATCACTTGGTACTTGCGAACCGTGCCTCATGGCAAGATGGCTAAAACGCCGTTCTCCGGAACAATGGAGAGAGAAACAGATTTGTTTGAAATCATAATACAGATGTATGTGGTCCGATGAATGTTGAGGCTCGTGGCGGATATCGTTATTTTCTCACCTTCACAGATGATTTGAGCAGATATGGGTATATCTACTTAATGAAACATAAGTCTGAAACATTTGAAAAGTTCAAAGAATTTCAGAGTGAAGTTGAAAATCATCGTAACAAGAAAATAAAGTTTCTACGATCTGATCGTGGAGGAATATTTGAGTTACGAGTTTGGTCTACATTTGAAACAATGCAGAATAGTTTCGCAACTCACGCCACCTGGAACACCACAGCGTAATGGTGTGTCCGAACGTCGTAATCGTACTTTACTAGATATGGTGCGATCTATGATGTCTCTTACTGATTTACCGCTATCATTTTGGGGTTATGCATTAGAGACGGCTGCATTCACGTTAAATGGGGCACCATCGAAATCCGTTGAGACGACGCCTTATGAACTGTGGTTTGGCAAGAAACCAAAGTTGTCGTTTCTTAAAGTTTGGGGCTGCGATGCTTATGTGAAAAAAATTCAACCTGATAAGCTCGAACCCATATCAGAGAAATGTTTCTTCATAGGATACCCAAAGGATACTTTTGGGCACACCTTCTATCACAGATCCGAAGGCAAGACATTCGTTGCTAAGAATGGATCCTTTCTAGAGAAGGAGTTTCTCTCGAAAGAAGTGAGTGGGAGGAAAGTAGAACTTGATGAGGTAACGGTACCTGCTCCCTTATTGGAAAGTAGCTCATCACAGAAATCTGTTCCTGTGACGCCTACACCAATTAGTGAGGAAGTTAATGATGATGATCATGGAATTTCAGATCAAGTTATTACTGAACCTCGTATGTCAACCAGAGTAAGATCCGCACCAGAGTGGTACGGTAGTCCTGTTCTGGAGGTTATGTTACTAGACCATGACGAACCTACGAACTATGAAGAAGCGATGGTGAGCCCAGATTCCGCAAAATGGCTCGAGGCCATGAAATCTGAGATGGGATCCATGTATGATAACAAAGAGTGGACTTTGGTTGACTTGCCTGATGATCAGCAAGCAATTGAGAATAAACGGATCTTCAAGAAGAAGACTGGCGCTGACTGTAATGTTACTATCTATAAAGCTTGACTTGTTGCAAAAGGTTTTCGACAAGTTCAAGGGATTGACTACGATGAGACCTTCTCACCCGTAGCGATGCTTAAGTCTGTCTGAATCATGTTAGCAATTGCCTCTTTTTATGTTTATAAAATTTGGCAAATGGATGTCAAAACTGCATTCCTGAATGGATTTCTTGAAGAAGAGTTGTATATGATGCAACCGGAAGGTTTTTTCTATCCAAAGGGAGCTAACAAAGTGTGCAAGCTCCAGCAATCCATTTATGGACTGGTGCAAGCCTCTCGGAGTTGGAATAAACGCTTTGATAGTGTGATCAAAGCATTTGGTTTTGTACAGACTTTTGGAGAAGCCTGTATTTACAAGAAAGTGAGTGGGAGCTCTGTAGCATTTCTAATATTATATGTGGTTGACATATTGCTGATTGGAAATGATATAGAATTTCTGAATAGCATAAAGGGATATTTGAATAAGAGTTTTTCAATGAAAGACCTCGGTGAAGCTGCGTATATATTGGGAATCAAGATCTATAGAGATAGATCAAGACGCTTAATTGGACTTTCACAAAGCACATACCTTGACAAAGTTTTGAAGAAGTTCAAAATGGATCAAGCATAGAAAGGGTTCTTGCCTGTGTTACAAGGTGTGAAGTTGAGTAAGACTCAATGCCCGACCACTGCAGAAGATAGGGAGAAAATGAAAGATGTTCCCTATGCTTCAGCCATAGGCTCTATCATGTATGCAATGTTGTGTACCAGACCTGATGTGTGCCTTGCTATAAGTCTAGCAGGAGGTACCAAAGTAATCCAGAGTGGATCATTGGACAACGGTCAAGAACATCCTGAAATACCTGAAAAGGACTAAGGATATGTTTCTCGTTTATGGAGGTGACAAAGAGCTCATTGTAAATGGTTACGTTGATGCAAGCTTTGACACTGATCTGGACGATTCTAAAGAGCAAACCGGATACGTGTTTACATTGAACGGTGGAGCTGTCAGTTGGTGCAGTTCTAAACAAAGCGTCATGGCGAGATCTACGTGTGAAGCGGAATACATAGCTGCTTCGGAAGCAACAAATGAAGGAGTCTCGATGCAGGAGTTCATATCCGACCTAGGTGTCATACCTAGTGCATCGGGTCCAATGAAAATCTTTTGTGACAATACTGGTGCAATTGCCTTGGTGAAGGAATCCAGATTTCACAAGAGAACCAAGCACATCAAGAGACGCTTCAATTCCATCCAGGATTTAGTCCAGGTGGGAGACATAGAAATTTGCAACATACATATGGATCTGAATGTTGCAGACCCGTTGACTAAGCCTCTTCCACGAGCAAAACATGATCAGCACCAAGGCTCCATGGGTGTTAGAATCATTACTGTGTAATCTAGATTATTGACTCTAGTGCAAGTGGGAGACTGAAGGAAATATGCCCTAGAGGCAATAATAAAGTTATTATTTTTTCCTTATATCATGATAAATGTTTATTATTCATGCTAGAATTGTCATAACCTGAAACATAATACATGTGTGAATACATAGACAAACAGAGTGTCACTAGTATGCCTCTACTTGACTAGCTCGTTGATCAAAGATGGTTAAGTTTCCTAGCCATTGACATGGGTTGTCATTTGATTAACGGGATCACATCATTAGGAGAATGATGTGATTGACTTGACCCATTCCGTTAGCTTAGCACTCGATCGTATAGTATGTTGCTATTGCTTTCTTCATGACTTATACATGTTCCTATGACTATGAGATTATGCAACTCCCGTTTACCGGAGGAACCCTTTGTGTGCTACCAAACGTCACAACATAACTGGGTGATTATAAAGGTGCTCTACAGGTGTATCCGAAGGTACTTGTTGGGTTGGCGTATTTCGATATTAGGATTTGTCACTCCGATTGTCGGAGAGGTATCTCTGGGCCCACTCGGTAATGGACATCACTTAAGCCTTGCAAGCATTGCAACTAATGAGTTAGTTGTGGGATGATGTATTCCGGAACGAGTAAAGAGACTTGCCGGTAACGAGATTAAACTAGGTATTGAGATACCGACGATGGAATCTCGGGCAAGTAACATACAGATGACAAAGGGAACAACGTATGTTGTTATGCGGTCTGACCGATAAAGATCTTCGTAGAATATGTGGGAGCCAATATAGCATCCAGGTTCCGCTATTGGTTATTGACCGGTGACGTGTCTCGGTCATGTCTACATAGTTCTCGAACCCGTAGGGTCTGCACGCTAACGCTTCGATTTACGCTTATATTATGAGTTTATATGTTTTGATGTACCGAAGGTTGTTCGGAGTCCCGGATGTGATGACGGACATGACGAGGAGTCTCGAAGAGGTCGAGAAATGAAGATTGATATATTGGAAGCTTATATTTGGATATCGGAAGTGTTCCGGGTGAAATCGGGATTTTACCGGAGTACCGGAGGGGTTACCGGAACCCCCCGGGGATTAATGGGCCATAGTGGGCCTTAGTGGAGAAGAGGTGAGGCGGCCAGGGCAGGGCCGTGTGCCCCTCCCCCCTAGTCCGAATAGGACAAGGAGAGGGGGGCGGCGCCCCCACTTTCCTTCTTCTGCTCCACCTCTTTCCCCCTCTTCTCCTAATCAAACAAGGAAAAGGGAGGGAGTCCTACTCCCGGTGGGAGTAGGGCTCCTCCTGGCGCGCCCCCTCCTGGTCGGCTGCACCTCCCCCCTTGATCCTTTATATACGGGGGCAGGGGGGCACCCTAGAGACACAACAATTGATCGTTTGATCTTTTAGCCGTGTGCAGTGCCCCCTCCACCATAGTCCACCTCGAGCACATCAGAAGCGGTGCTTAGGCGAAGCCCTGCGCCGGTAGAACATCATCATCGCCACCACGCCGCCCCGGCCGACTAAACTCTCCCTCAACACTTGGCTGGATCGGAGTTCGAGGGACGTCATCGGGCTGAACGTGTGCTGAACTCGGAGGTGGCGTGCGTTCGGTACTTGATCGGTCGGATCGTGAAGACGTACGACTACATCAAACGTGTTGTGCTAACGCTTCCGCTTTCAGTCTACAGGAACTCCGCGGAGTCGGGGGTGCCGTCGTATCGAGGAGGCAGATCTGGCTTGAACTTGCCCGGCCAGGCGACGCTACGTAGCTCGGGGGTGAAGGCGCGGCAGCCGGCCGTGGTCACCGGGGACCGTCTTGGAGGTGGAGCTTGGCCTTGGCGCCCGCGCGCCGCTACGGCAGGCGGCGCGGGGCCTTGCCGCAGGAAACGATCCTGGCGTGGCAGTGCGAGGAGCGGCAGAGCGTTCTCTTGCGGTCGAGGGGCTTCTTGACAGCTTCTTTCTTCACGCGCGGGCGCCGGACACGGTGGATCGCACCGCGGAGCCGTACACCTTGGCGCCAGGGCGCCGTCTTGGTGCAGAGGTGGTGGAGGTGCTCCGTGAGCTACGTCGCCCGTAGCTGGCGGAGCGGGATGCAGTGAGAGGGACGACGCAGAGGAGCCCCCTGCAGCGCGGACAAGCTTGGCGATGCGGTCGAGCCAGTCCTCGTAGAGGTCGTCGACCGGACAGTAGCGCAGGAGCTCGTGCGCCATGAGGAGCGCGGCCCGTGCGTCCATGGGAGCGCGACGAGCGTGAGACGACAAATCATCAGGAGTCGGCGATGGAGTGGCGGTGCGGCCGTCCTGCCGCACCTAGGGGTGCAGCGAGGACGCTTGCTGCTCGTTCCCCACCAGGCCGGTGCCAGCGTTGGTGGCAGGCGACGGAGAACGATGGGGTGGCCCGCCGACGGGGCCGTCTAAGCGACGCGGGTGGCGAGGGCAGCCCGGCGCTCGGCGCCGGTGCGGCGTGCGTCCACCATGGAGATGACGAAGCGAGGCGATGCGGAGCGACAGAAGGGAAGCTTCGGCGCACCCCTACCTGGCGCGTCAAATGTCGGATCACGGGTTCCGGCAAAACCCTTAAGGTTTGAACTTTGGGGTGCACGCAAAGTTCTTTCCCCCTTACCATTCCATGCCCTAGCTTTCTAAGATCTCACGGACGAACTCGACAAACTCACAACGCAAAAGATGCAAGATTTATACTAGTTCGGGCCACCGTTGTGGTGTAAAACCCTACTCCAGTGTGGTGGTGGTGGATTCCCTCTTGGGCTGATGGTGAACAGTACAAGGGGAAGAACAACCTCCTGAGGGTGGAGTGTTCTTGTGCTCAGTGTGTGGTTAAGGGTTGGCTCAAGTTCAGATGCCCTCTACTGTGGTGGATATTCCTATTTATATAGGCCCTGGTCCTCTTCCCAAATATTGAGCGGGAAGGGAGCCAAGAACGGCCAATTTGGAAGGGGACAACTAGTACAGCTTATCCTGACAAAAGCGGTCTTCGCCTGCAAAAGGCTCTGGTGGTGATGCCGCCTTGGGCTCCATGGTGACCTCCATCTTGTCGTCCTGTTGGTCTTGGTCTCGTTGCACCGATATGGAAACCTTTGCTTGACGCCTCGGTACTCTGCGCCTGCGCTTGCTCCCTTAGCACCAAAGGGGAAACAAGGACGCTGCGCGCGCTGGCGCCCGCTTGGCGCCCACCTGGTCTCGATCGTCATGGCTCACGTCATGAGAACCTCGCGAGGTTTGCCCTACCTTGATCTCTCCGCTCCTCGCGAGCCAACCTGGTGAGGCCGCTCTTGAGGAGGTCTTATGTCGTCCGCCTCGCGAGGGTCTTGAATGCCTTGTTGATAAAGATGGGCCGTACAGGCCTTCTAGCACAGCCAGGCCGTGGGCCGCGTGCAGGCAAGTCTAGGAACCCCCATTCCTAGAACGCCGACAGAGAGGTCTTACAATCAATGTTAATGCGAGGAGTAGGGATTGCCATGCAACGAATGCACCAGAGCTATAAGTGTATGAAAGCTCTCTATATGACTAAGTGGGTGTTCATCCAACTTACTTGCTCATGAAGACCTTGAGCATTTTAAGGAAACTCATCATCGAAATATGCAAGTCAAGTTATATAATGTAAAAAGTCTCACTAGTATATGAAAATGAAAATCATGGAGACTCTCTATATGAAATACATGGTGCTACTTTGAAGCACAAGTGTGGTAAGAGGATAGTAATGTGCCACCTCTCTCTTTTGCTCCCACTTTTCTATCTCATTTTTTGAACAGCCTCATGGGCCTCATCCCCTCTTTTTCGAGTACTCGTAAGTCTCCTCCAATTCATACTCTCACTGGTAGGGGCACACTCTAATAATGATGATCATCACACTTTATTTTACTTACAGCTCTTAAACATATGAATGATAGGATGACTAAAAATGAATTCCTTTGGCAGTGTACCAGGATGTGCAATGATCTAGCGTAACATGTATTATAATGATGAACAGTGGCTTTGTCGCAAAATATCATGTCAACTCTATGATCATGCAAAGCAATATGATGAATGAGTGCTCAAGTCATATGAATAGTACACTACACAATTTGCTCTATGACGGTGTCCTGGACTAAGGGGTACCAACCTAGTTAGCCCATAGTCCACTGCTACTTCTTGAGGTTGCATTGGATTTTCCCTTGAAGAGGAAAGGGTGATGCAGCAAAGTAGAGATAAGTATTTCCCTCAGTTTGAGAACCAAGGTATCAATCCAGTAGGAGGTACACGCAAGTCTCCAATCTATGCACCTGCACACAAACAATCAAACACTTGCACCCAACGCGATAAAGGGGTTGTCAATCCCTTCACGGTCACTTGGAAGGATGATATCTGATAGAAATAGATATAAAAGATTACTAAAACATAAAACAAAGTAAAATTAAATAAATTGTCGCAAGGTATTTTTGGGTTTTTTGGTTTATAGATCTAAAAATATATGATGGAAAATAGACCCGTGGGGGGGCATAGGTTTCACTAGAGGCTTCTCTCTTGAAGGAAAAACAATACATATAAAACATCCAAAACAGATATATAATAGCATGGAATAATAAAAAAATATAGATACGTTGGGGACGTATCAAGCATCCCCAAGCTTAATTCCTACTCGTCCTCGAGTAGGTAAATGATAAAAACAGAATTTTTGATGTGGAATGCTACCTAACATATTTATCCATGTAATTTTATTTATTGTGGCATGAATATTCAGAACCATAAGATTCAAAACAAAATTTAATATTGACATAAAAACAATAATACTTCAAGCATACTAATAAAGCAATCATGTCTTCTCAAAATAACATGGCCAAAGAAAGCTATCCCTACAAAATCATATAGTCTAGCTATGCTCCATCTTCAACACACAAAGTATTAAATCATGAACAACCCCGATGACAACCCAAGCAATTGTTTCATACTTTTGATGTTCTCAAACTTTTTCAACTTTCACGCAATACATGAGCGTGAGCCATGGATATAGCACTATAGGTGGAATAGAATATGGTGGTTGTGGAGAAGAGAAAAAGAAGGAGATAGTCTCACATCAACTAGAAGTATTAACGGGCTATGGAGATGCCCCACTGGTGCGCGTCGGTCCTCAAGAAACGGGTTTTAACCCCTTTCGGCGACGGCATCTGGAACCGTCGCCAAGTGAGTGTGGGCGATAGGGGGGTCCTTCCCACATGACCCAGAAACCGTCGGGGATATGCCCTCCTGGCACACACGTTCGGCAAAATGAGGTCGTGTGCGACCTGCGAGCGCGCAAATACGTAAATATGTATAGTATAGCTAAAAAATACAATTATACGGCGAATTTTTTTCCGGTCGCAAGTACATCCCACACAGTCAGTCCCTGCTAAACGTTTCCGTTCGTATGTACATCCAACACAGTCGCTCGAAGGAAAACGTTTGCGCAAGGTGGCGTAACGCAAACAGTTTGAAGAGAATGTCATGTGTGATTGTTCATTGATCCAACACGGTTTATTCCTAGAAACTGTGTGCGTTGCCTGAGGTCATCGCCCGCGGTTGTTTCTCATTAACCGTTTGCAATAGGAAAACCCAATTAGCAAGCTAATTGGCCAATTAGCGGGCTAATTGCCCTATTATTAATAATCCATTTACTAATCTAATTGACATTCATATTAAGCCCATAATATATTACATTTCCATATTAAGGAAGCAGAATTTCATAATTGAAATACATCAGAGTACAACATGATATAGTTTCAGCACTCAGCTACCTCATTACACAACTGCACCAGCAGCAAGTTTCACATGCAACATCTAGAACCTTTTGAAATTAGCATCTTAGACGGTACATAGTGAGATGCATCTCATCTAGAAAACTGCTGAAGCGGAAGGCGAATATTGAGCCTTCATTCATGTTGAAGGTCTCTGCAACTTTAGGCCAGTGCCTGTGGATGATTGACCGTCGATCCTTCAACCTCTTCAGGAACACTTCAACATTGAACAGTGAGTGTTGTATGAAAACTTTCCTCGCCTCCCGACCACAGAGGTGGTTTGAGAGGTAATCATCAGTGAAGCCTGAAAACAAGGATGTGCATAAATATCTTCTCTATATTGGAAATGGGGCAAAGTAATACAAAAAGGCAAGGTATAATAGTTAGTAGCATCTTGTAAACCTCGGTGCTTCCCATTGTTTCCTGCAACACATATAAGGTAGTTAGTCATCGAGGTTAAGTAAGGGTTCGCATGATATCGGTAAAATATGTTGATGATAAATAAACACATTGCAGATTCATCGATTAATTCAAGCCACATGGAAAACCCATTTATGCAAAACCAAGCATGATTAAGAACTAGGAAATATAGCACTTGTATATGTTTCTCATGTATTAAGTGCAGCCAAATTCGATTTATTCCTCACATGGTATACAATAACAGAATGCAGCCACAACAATTGAACATCGCATTGCAGAATTGAGCCAAACAGTTAACTAAACACCACAACAAATGAACCAAACATTAACTGAGCACCACATTGCACAATATAACATACTCCTAATAGAAGATCAGACAGTTAACCAAACCAAGCATGCTTAACAACTTGGAAATATAGCAATTGTATTTTTTCTCATGTATTTAGTACAACCAAATTTGATTTATTCCTCACATGGTATACAATAACAGAATGCAGCCACAACAATTGAACATCGCATTGCAGAATTGAACCAAGCAGTTAACTAAACACCACAATAAGTGAACCAAGCCACAACGAATGAACCAAGCATGCTTAACAACTTTGAAATATTGCACCCTGAAGAATTGAACATCACATTTGCAGAATTGAACCAAGCAGTTAATTGAACACCACATTGCACGACATATAGAACATATATACTATAGCAGAAGATTGCATGGTAAAAGCAGATAGCACAATTCACTAGAATTTGTTAAGGAAAGGCAGTAGCTAGCAAACTGAATATGGGTCCTTATAGTGAGCTAATAAGACAAGCTACTCCTCATTGTCGGAGATATCGATGACGATTGGCTCCTTGGACATGGAAGAGGGCGAGGCCTCCACATCGTGGGTGCCCTCGTTGTAGTGGTGAGTTGCCTGAGCCACTCCGGGCACCAACCTGCTGGATCTCGAGATGAGGTAAGCACGTGCACGCTAAGAAAACACCTCGTAGTATTTGTCGAAGGCACCGATGGTGGCCTCGAGAAAACGCCACGAACTGTCGTTTAAAGCAGCCAACCGCGTCGTAGCGTCGGTGCGCGGGGCGTCAATGGTGGCCTCGACGGCGAGGTGCTCCTCCAAGATCTAGGGGTCGGCACAAATGGCAGCCATCGCGACCTCATCCGCGTGCGCGGCTGCGATTTGCTTCTCCGCTGCCAAATGCTCCTTGAGGTCCTGGCTATACTGCGTGCACCATGGCTTAGGTCGGCGCTTATTTGGTGGAGGGGTCGGTGATTTGCGTGGAAGGTGTTGCGCTCGCGCCGGTGGTCGGGCCATGTGGGATGTGGAAGGAGGAGGAGGATGGGGGTCGGTTGTGGATTACCTGCCTCGATAGGCGAGGCCGAGCAGCGTGAAGGAGGGTCGCCGGCGAGGAGACGGTGGTGCTGTAAGCAAGGAGTGAAGGTTTCAACTTGGAAAGGAAGGCAGAGAGAGGGGAAATGTGGCTTTTGTTAAGGGGGAGGGGCGGGGAGGTAGATATTTCCGCAGAAGCCGAAAATTTGGAATCGCTTCAGCCAAAAAACTGGCACGCAAAGTGTCATCAGACACGGTCCCATATTCAAACACGGTCCGAAGATATTTTGTGCTGCATCTCACATGGCTGGTTATAACAAACTGTGTGGGATCTACTCGATTTTTTGTCTTGATTTGAATTAGATAATGGGGTCACAGCGGCCATGGACGGTGTTTGAATTGCTGGACCTTTTATCTGCAGTGATCATAAAAGAATTGGAATTATTCAGGGTTCGTTTGGACATTTTTATGCATTAAGTGAGTTTTCAATGCATTTATGTGCATAATTCAAATTTGAATTACATGCACATGCTCAAGTGGGTGCATGCATAGGTCCCATGCAAGATATGGGAATGAATTTCAAACACCATGGCGCCGTTGATTGCCGGCAAAACAGTGAGATGCCTGGTTTTTAAATTCTAGTAAATCCAAAACTCGTCTGTAATTCATGAAACTTGGCATGCTATCATGGAGCGGCATCAACATGTCGTGGTACAAATTTTGTCCCATTTGGGGCAGGTTTGGGTATATGCTTCTCACAAACCGGAGCTTCTCACATAAAGCATGATGGTTTTCGGTAGGGAACGTCGCACCTTTGGGGACAAAATGATATCCATTGCCTCTTATTGCTTTCAAGTTTTTTTCTCATGTCAACATAGAACAACATGAGTGTTGTGTGAATTTTTGTAATTTTTCGGGGTTCGTTTGGACATTTTTATGCATTAACTGAGTTTTCAATGCATTTATGTGCATAATTCAAATTTGAACTACATGCGTGATACGTCCATTTTGCATCATGCTTTTATATCGATATTTATTGCATCATGGGCTGTTATTACACATTATGTCACAATACCTATGCCTATTCTCTCTTATTTTAAAAGGTTTACATAAGGAGGGAGAATGCCGGCAGCTGGAATTCTGGGCTGGAAAAGAAGCAAATATGAGAGATCTATTCTGCACAACTCCAAAAGTCCTGAAACTCCACGGAAGTTATTTTTGGAAATAATGAAAAATACTGAGTGGAAGAAATACCAGAGGGGCCCACACCCTGGCCACGAGGGTGGGGAACACGCCCTACCCCCCTGGGCGCCCCCTACCTCGTGGGCCCCCTGTTGGCCCTCCGGTGCCCATCTTCTGCTATATGAAGTCTTTCATCCGAAGAAAAATCATAAGCAAGATTTCGGGACGAGACTCCGCCGCCACGAGACGGAACCTTGGCGGAACCAATGTAGGGCTCTGGCGGAGCTGTTCTGCCGGGGACATTTCCCTCCGGGAAATCATCGCCATCGTCATCACCAACGCTCCTCCCATCGGGAGGGGGCCAATCTCCATCAACATCTTCACCAGCACCATCTCCTCTCAAACCCTAGTTCATCTCTTTTATCCAATTCTTGTCTCTAAGTCTGGGATTGGTACCTGTGGGTTGCTAGTAGTGTTGATTACTCCTTGTAGTTGATGCTAGTCGGTTTATTTGGTGGAAGATCATATGTTCAGATCCATTATGCATATTAATACCCCTCTGATTATGAACATGAATATGCTTTGTGAGTAGTTACGTTTGTTCACGAGGACATGGGAGAAGTCTTGCTATTAGTAGTCATGTGAATTTGGTATTCGTTCGATATTTTGATGAGATGTATGTTGTCTATCCTCTAGTGGTGTTATGTGAACGTCGACTACATGTCACTTCACCATTATTTGGGCCTAGAGGAAGGCATTGGGAAGTAATAAGTAGATGATGGGTTGCTAGAGTGACAGAAGCTTAAACCCTAGTTTATGCGTTGCTTCGTAAGGGGATGATTTGGATCCATATGTTTTATGCTATGGTTAGGTTTACCTTAATACTTATTTTGTAGTTGCGGATGCTTGCAATAGGGGTTAATCATAAGTGGGATGCTTGTCCAAGTAAGGACAGCACCCAAGCAATCGTCCACCCACATATCAAATTATCAAAGTACCAAACTTGAATCATATGAACATGATGAAAACTAGCTTGACAATAATTCCCATGTGACCTCGTGAGCGCTTTCCTTTATATAAGAGTTTGTCCAGGCTTGTCCTTTGCTACAAAAAGGATTGGGCCACCTTGCTGCACTTTATTTACTTTTGTTACTTGTTGCTCGTTACAAATTATCTTATCACAAAACTATCTGTTACCTATAATTTCAGTGCTTGCAGAGAATACCTTGCTAAAAACCGCTTATCATTTCCTTCTGCTCCTCATTGGGTTCGACACTCTTACTTATGAAAGGACTACAATAGATCCCCTATACTTGTGGGTCATCAAGACTCTTTTCTGGCGCTGTTGCCGGGGAGTGAAGCGCCTTTGGTAGGTGCAATTTGGCAAGGAAAAATTTATATAGTGTGCTGAAATTTACTGTCACTTGCTTCTATGGAAAGTAATCCTCTGAGGGGCTTGTTCGGGGTATCTTCACCCCGACCAAGAGAGCAAAGAGTTGCTCCTCAACCCATCGAACCCTCATGAACCTATCGAAAATGAAAATGTCTACTTTGAAATTCCTTCAGTTATGATAGAAAAACTACTAGCTAATCCTTTTGCAGGAGATGGAACATTACATCCTGATGAGCACCTAATATATGTGGATGAAGTGTGTGGATTATTTAAGCTTGCAGGTATGCCCGATGATGTTATCAAGAAGAAGGTCTTCCCTTTATCTTTGAAGGGGGATGCATTGACATGGTATAGGCTATGTGATGATATGGGATCATGGAACTACAAACGATTGAAATTGGAATTTCATGAGAAGTTTTATCCTATGCATCTTGTTCATCGTGATCGCAATTATATATATAATTTTTGGCCTCGCGAAGGAGAAAGCATCGCTCAAGTTTGGGGGAGGCTTAAGTCAATGTTATATTCATGCCCCAATCATGAGCTCTCAAGAGAAATGATTATTCAAAAAATTTATGCTCGGCTTTCTGATAACAATCGCACCATGCTCGATACTTCTTGTGCTGGCTCTTTTATGATGAAGACTATTGAATTCAAATGGGATTTATTGGAAAGAATTAAACTCAACTATGAAGATTGGGATCTCGACAAAGGTAAGGAGTCAGGTATGACACCTAAGTTTGATTGTGTTAAATCTTTTATGGATACCGATGTTTTCTGTAAATTTAGCACTAAATATGGACTTGACTCTGAGATAGTAGCTTCTTTCTGTGAATCTTTTGCTACTCATGTTGATCTCCCTAAGGAGAAGTGGTTTAAATATCATCCTCCCATAGAAGTAAAAGTAGTTGCACCTATTAAAGTTGAAGAAAAGACTATCACTTATAATGATCCTATTGTTCCTACTGCGTATGTTGAAAAACCACCTTTCCCTGTTAGAATAAAGGATCATGCTAAAGCTTCAACTGTGGTTTGTAAAAGCAATATTAGAACTTATACACCTCCTGAGCAAGTTAAAGTTGAACCTAATATTGCTATTGTTAAAGATCTCTTGGCTGATGTCACGCCCAAGATGCGACCCTATCCTAAGGGAACTCGAAGGTCCCACCATGGATAGAAGCGCATCTTGAAGACGCTTTTGCAAGGTGGATATCATTACATCGTACCATTACATATAGTGGGGATACATCCAAGACATATAATGTCACATGAATACAACAATACACAATACATAAGATCAACATCCGACTACGGATGAAACATAAACAGAAACTCAAACAATATCCACCCTGCTAGCCCAGGCTGCCGACCAGGAACCTATCCCCTGATCGACGAAGAAGAAGAAGAACTCCAACACAAATAACATCTCTCTCGCGTCATGAGCATCGCACAACCTGTACCTGCAACTGTTGTTGTAGTAATCTGTGAGCCACGAGGGCTCAGCAATCCCATTACCATGGGTATCAAGACTAGCAAAGCTTAATGGGTAAGGAAGGGATAAAGTGGTGAGGTTGCAGCAGCGACTAAGCATGTATGGTGGCTAACTTACGAAACAAGAGCGAGAAGAGGAGCTTAGCAAGCGGTTGAGAAGCTAGAAGTGACCAAGAAGTGATCCTGAACTACTTACGTCAAACATAACCCAACAACCGTGTTCTCCTCTCTAACACCCCCGAAAAGAGACAATCACGGTTACGCACGCATAAACAGAGCATGGCATAAACAGAATTATGAAGGCATCTTTGCGAGCTCAAATCACTCATCACAAAGCATTGCATGACAAGACAAACATACCTATAGCAAGATGACATGTTCATGAAGCTAAGCATGGCAAGAGAAAGTTCATGGCATGCTTGGATCACTAACAACACCCAGGGCAAAATTGATGAACATGTAAACAATCTGCCAGGAACATTTTATAGCAAAAGTAGAGCAAGATTAAGACATGCTAGAGCACTCCATAAATGCAAACAGGGGCACGGATGGATAGAGCATAACATGTGCAGCAAAACATCCTTTGTGAACATCTCCAGATTATGCATAGAGCTCATGGTATCAACAGGTTTACATATGTGACGCCCTTGATTCAATCGTACACTAATCATACACGCAAATGTGTACGATCAAGATCAAGGACTCACGGGAAGATATCACAACACAAGTCTAGACACAAATAAAATAATAAAAGCTTTATATTACAAGCCATGGGCCTCGAGGGCTCGAATACATAAGCTTGAATACACAAGAGTCAGCGGAAGCAACAATATCTAAGTACAGACATGAGTTAGACAAGTTTGCCTTAAGAAGGCTAGCACAAAAGCAACATCGATCGAAAAGGCAAGGCCTCCTGCCTCGGAGCCTCCTAACTAATCATGGTCGTCGACGGTATTCACGTAGTAGTAGGCATCGACGGTGGCATCTGGCTCTTGGGCTCCGACATCTGGTTGCATCAACCGGAAAGCAGAAGAAAGGGGGAAAAGGGGGAGCAAAGCAACCGTGAGTACTCATCCAAAGTACTCGCAAGCAAGGATCTACACTACATATGCAACATTATCAAAGGAAGGCTGTATATGTGGACTGGGCTGCAGAAATGCCGTAATAGAGAGAAGGCCTAGTCATATCGAAGACTAGCATCTTCGAAACCACCATCTTGCAAAACAGAGGAGGGGTAGAGTAGCATAAAGTAAAGTAGTAGTAGTGTTATCAACCTCGGCCAGAGATCCTTTCTCGACTCCCTGCGAGAAAGAAATCCCAGAGCCATACTATCTAGTTATCACCTCATATCCATGTCTCATCTCAAGTATCCAGTTCTAGTTGTATCGATCGGGATACAACTCCAAGTGTCCGTTACCGTAGGACAGGCTATCGATAGATGTTTTCTTCCCTGCAGGGGTGCTCCAATTTACCCACCACGCTCGCTTAACTCCGGTTGGACACACTTTCCTAGGTCATGCCCGGCCTCGGCCAAACAATACGCCGCAACCCGACCTAGGCTTAATAGAGAGGCCAGCAGGCCGGACTAAACCTATGCCCCTAGGGGTCATGGGCCATCTCCCCGGGAACTCCTGCACGATGCGAAGGTGGCCGGTGAGCAGACCTAGCTACCTCCTTCAAAAAGGCAGGTGCTTACTCAGTCCAACCCGGCGCGCGCCGCTCAGTCGCGGATGTCTATTAAGCTTCGGCTGATGTATACGATGCAGAACGCCCATACTATGCCCACGTGATGGTTAGTGCTATCAGGCCAGAGGCCCCTTGGATCAAATATCCAAATCATAGTGGATTAGGAGCACGCGGTAACCAGCAGAGACTCATGAAAGATGTGACCCCGTTGCCCCGTCTCGAGGGCTTGCGGCAAGGGCTAGGAATGCCCGGCCACGCCTCGTAATTATCTCGCGGGCACCCTTCAGGTCAACCCGTCTCCACATCACTCGCAATTAAGTTCGCGCGGGTACCCCTCAGGGCTGACCCGTCTTTAGTAACATGGTTCTGTGTAAAGTCATAGTAATCATAGTAACTGTGTGTCTAAACATCAAGGGGGAAACCAGAGGAATCACCCCCGGTGAATTCCACTCGATGTAATCATCAAGGTGAACGTAAGAGGAATCACCCCCGAGGTTCACACTTGAGGGGTTGCACGACAGAGTCGTATCGGAAGTGGTTAAAGAGGAAATCACCCTCGATGACCACGACCAAAAAGCTACACTACAGGGTTAACATCAGAAGTGCTGATGAGGCCTCACACTTGGCACTCGATAATAACCCAGTAGTGTCGAGCAACTAAGGGGAAAGTGATGTGCGGTGCCACGGCCTGGTCTTAGATCCCATTGATCGGGTCTTCAATGATGAAGTAGGGGCAACAAGGACAAGGTGGGGGTTACTGATGGATCACTAACCAACCTATACTAAGCAGTTTAGGATAAGCAGGTAAGGTACTACAGCAGATACAAAAGCAGGCTATGCATCAGAATAGGAGCAAACAATAACAATAGCAAAATCTGATGCAAGCATGAGAGAATGGAATGGGCGATATCGGGATGATCAAAGGGGGGGCTTGCCTGGTTGCTCAGACGAGAAGGAGGGTCGTCGGTGACGTAGTCGATCATGGCGGCATCGGCAGCCGTCACGGGGTCTACCGAAGAGAAGAGGGGGGAGAAACAGTAAATACATAGCAAGCTAGTGCATAATAGGACAACAGGCAGAGCTAGACGTGTTCTAACGCGGTGCTACACGATACCGACGAAGGAGGAAGTCAATCGGGAATGTTTTCCCGGTTCCGGACCTGTGTTAGACAGATGACTGGAGGGGGAAAGTTCCATGTTCAGATAGTTAGAGGCATCTGACAAGTAAACGGAGCACGTGTTCGGATTCGTCTCGTCGTTCTGAGCAACTTTCATGTATAAAACTATTTCATCCGAGTTACGGATGAATTTCTACGAATTTCCGAATAATTAAACAGCTATTTGGAATTCCTGAAAATTGGCTAAGTCTGAGAATTGTTCAGTTTTTAAAGTTCACTTAGCTGCTTTCCAAAGGCTAACTATGGTTTTGCCCATCCTATGGATTAGTACCTTATATCAATATTGACCATTTCCCTGTGATCTACAAGATGGTATCAATTGCATCACTATTAGTGTTCATTTGCTTAATCAAAACGTTGCTTGAAAAGTGCCACTTGTTGTTGATTCCAGAAACTAATAAAATATACGAACATATGATTTTGTGATTTTCACAGGGTTTAATCCATGCCTTATTTGAATTTGGTCTAATGTGATGTTTCGAACCTTGTCAAGTGTAGTACCCGTACATATTTATTTTAGCTATGTTAAGCTTTGCTTAGATGCTGCTTTGAGGCTGTGAAGAGGGCTAGTCAGTGTTATAGTTGCAAAGATGGCTAATGCTACAGTAACTGAATATTACTGTAGTAGGGGAGCAGCGGCCGAGCGCAGCGGGCAGAGCAGCAGCAAGGAGAAGCAGCGGCGGCGCGGCGAGGCCGGAGATGGGTGCGGCCACACACACACTGCACGCACACATCGCGCACACACACTACACGCACACATCGCGTACACACACTGCACGCACGCACAACGCGCACACGCACGCACGGCCGCTCGACCATGGCCACGTCCATGGCCAGCGATGTGAGCTAGCAGCCGCCACAACGGCTAAGCGGCAAGACACGTCGCGGGGCGGCCTGGGGCAAGACAAGGTGCGGTGAGAGCGCACAAGCACGGGGAACGGAGCTCTCGTCATGGCGGCGAGCGGCGGAGCGGACGCCGAAGTTCGGGCTTTGGTGGTTACGGCGATGTGGGGGCACGTCAAGCAACACGGGGAGCGGTGTTGGGCTCCTACGAGCTCCAGGAGCTAAAATACGAGCTCGGACGTGAGCTCGGGCTACGGTGGTCACGGCGGCGAGCACGTCTACGGCAACGAGTACGGCCATGACATGTTCGGCGGCTACGAGCGCGGAGATGAGTATGGGAGTAAGGGGAGAAGGAGAGGAGCTCACAGCGCCCCTGCAGATGTGCAAGAGTGAGATCGGGGGAGGCTCAAGGCAGCGAATCGGGGCGGCGATCGACGACGCCCGTGTGGGGAAGACGATCTCGGGGAGGTCGTTGTAGTGGCTCCAAGCTTCAACGGAGAGGCGGATGTGATGTAGTCGAGGGTGGCGACGACGTACGACATGGCAGAGTGACGATTGGGGCACAGTAGCCGCGGGATCGAGCGGAGCACGAGGATGGCAGTGTCGGGCGGGATACAGAGGGAAAGATTGAGGGAGAGGGAGTGAGTGAGTGTTAGGGTTTCGCAGAGGGGCGCGGAGAAGGCCTTGTAGGCATCGAAGAGGGTTGGATGGCCGACGCGTGGACTGTTAGCCCGGAGTACTGAGACCAGAGAGTAGTGGCTATATCCTACTGGTACTTGCGCTCAGCTCACTAGCAAGACACACAATCACTAGTGCAGCACAACACACACATACGCAGAGGAAAGGAAGCTCAAAATGCTTTGGATGGTCTGATTACAAGTGAAGGACCCGGGGTCCTTTTATAGGCCGGGTTGTGCCAGTGCACACACACTCGCACACACACTCTAGAAATTACTACGAGCATGCACCCCTGGTTGGCTCAGCCTTTTTACTAGATAAAGGCTACTACTAACTCTCCACCTCAGGCTTTTTCACAAGAGAAAGACTACTACTCAGCGTCCACTAACTAGAGAAAGCCTAGTATTGCTTAGCCACTTTCCATGCAACCATGCATGCGTAGAAGACAGGGTGAAGCTCACAATCTCCCCCTTAACCCTGTCGAAGAGGCTTGACATCGACGATCCTGACCTTGTCGCGCAGTTCCTGGAACCGAACGCGACCAAGAGCTTTTGTCAGGATGTCCGCCTTCTGCTCACCTGTCCTGATGAACTCCACTGTCACCGTGCCTTTCTCGACGCAGTCACGTATGAAGTGATAGCGGAGATCGATGTGCTTGTTGCGGTCGTGAAGCACTGGATTCTTGCAGAGGGAAATCGCCGACTTGTTGTCGACGAAGATGACCGCAGGGGCGATGTCCTGATTCAGCTTCTCGCCGAGAAGGCGAGCAAGCCAAATCCCCTGACATGCCGATGTAGCTGCCGCGATGTACTCTGCCTCGCACGAAGATACAGCGACAACCTTCTGCCTCACCGATTGCCAGCTGAAGGGACTATTTCCGAGAAGGAATAGTATGCCCGAGGTGCTCTTCCGAGAATCCACGTCACCAGTGTGGTCGGAGTCGCTGTACCCGACCAAGCTCTCGCCGTCGCCACGATGATACATGCATCCATGCGTGAGCGTACCCACGATGTACCGGAGCAGGTGCTTGATGGCAGCCAGGTGATCGCTTGCCGGAGCTTCCATGAACCTACTCAGGTACCCGACAACAAACGTGATGTCCGGTTGGGTGCGCACGAGGTACCTGAGGCTCCTAATGATGATGCGGTAGAGCGTAGCATCCACCGCCTTCTCGGAGCTATCCTTGCTGAGCTTCAGTCGTGCCTCCATTGGAGCGTGCACGGCATGGCAGTCCTTCATGCCTGCTCGCTCGAGCATCTTGGTGGCGTAGGCCGTCTGCGTGATCGTGATGCGACCACCCTCCTGGTTCACCTCCAGCCCAAAGTAGTACCGGAGCAGCCCGAGGTCGCTCATACTGAAGAGACGATGCATCTCTCCCTTGAAGCGTTGAACCTCTTCAGGCTCTGCCCCGGCGATGACCAAGTCGTCGACGTAGATGCCGATGATGAGCAGCGTGTTTGCGGTGCCACGCGAGTACACACCGTGCTCAGAAGCGCTGCGTGAGAACCCAAGGGATGCAAGGCTTGCATCAAGCTTGGCATTCCACGCCCCCGGAGACCATACAGGGCCTTGTGTAGTCGATACACGCCCTGCTCGTGGCCCTTGGCAATGAACCCGGGTGGCTGGGAGACGTACACCTCCTCGTTAAGGTCGCTGTTGAGAAACGCAGACTTGACGTCCATGTGGTGTACCTCCCACCCACGATGAGCAGCCACGGCAAGGATGAGCCACACCGACTCCAGCCTTGCCACCGGAGCAAAGACTTCCTCGAAGTCCACTCCCTCACGCTGCACGTAGCCCTTCGCGACGAGGCGTGCCTTGTGCTTGACAATGGCGCCGTGCTCATCCTTCTTCACCTTGAACACCCACTTGAGCCTGATGGCTCGGTGCCCAGCAGGCAGTGTGGTGAGTGTCCAAGTGGCGTTGTTGTTGATCGACGCCAGCTCATCCAGCATCACGTGGCGCCAGCAATCCTCTTGCTCGGCCTCCACGAACGTGGTCGGCTCCTCGCTGGCCATCAGATGCAAGACATCGTCGTCATCAACGTCCTCTTCCTCGGGCTGTTGCGGTGTTGCCGCAGCCTCGCCGAGGAGATCCCCCATGCGCCGAAACCTGGGGGGGCGCCAACACTGTCGTCGGCGTCGAACAGCTCCGACCTTGCTGTTGGCGGGGTCGCGAACAGCCTCCCGGGAACCACCTTGCTTGATGTCGGGGTGTCTGGGGACACCATATCTGGGGACGGTGTTCTCGGGGTTGTGGTTCCCGGATCCACACCTCCCGGGCTTCCCGGCGTGGCAATTCCCGAGGTCTTGCTTCCCGGGGTTGTAGAGTACATCGGGTACTCTACGGTGAAGGAGCTGCTTGCTAGGGACTCCCCCAACGTTTCCCAAGTCCATCGCGCATCTTCGTCGAAGATGAAGTCACGCGAGACATGCACACGCTTTGAGACGGGGTCGTACATCTTGTACGCCTTAGAGCCCGTCTCGTAGCCCATGAACACCATCGGGGTGCTCCTGTCGTCGAGCTTCTTCAGCTGTGGGTGCGCCGTCTTGACATGCCCGACGCAGCCAAAGGTGTGGAGGAAGCGTACATCGTGCTTCCTTCCGTACCACGCCTCATAAGGCGTCTTTCCATCAACGCTCCTTGTGAAGGAGCGGTTGAGGATGAAGACGGCCGTGAGCATGGCCTCCCCCCAATACGTGCTCGGCACCTGCTTTGCCTTAAGCATGCAGCGTGCCATCCCAAGCACCGTCTGGTTCCTCCGCTCGACGACGCTGTTCTGCTGCGGTGAGTAAGGGGCTGTGAGGTGACGTTGCACCCCTTTCTCGTCGCAGTGCTTGTAGAACGTGGCCGACATGAACTCGCCGCCACGGTCCGTGCGCAGCACGCGCAACTTGTGTCCGCACTCCACCTCTGCTGCCACTTGCTGCTTGACAATGGCTTGCTCCACCTCGTCCTTGGAGGCGAGGAGCAGCACCCACATGAACCTACTGTAGTCGTCGACGAGCAGCAGGATGTAGCGACGCCCTCCTGGCGTTGCCGGGGTGATTGGGCCGCAGAGGTCCCCATGAACCAGCTCCAGGGGTTCCCGCGCCCGATAGCGTGCCTTTTCAGGAAAGGGCAGGCGCCGCTGCTTCCCGGCAAGACACGCATCGCACAACTCGTCGGTGTGCTTGATGTGAGGTAGCCCATGAACGAGGTCGCCTAGCGCCATCTTCCGCAACCGTCGAAGTGCTGGTGTCCTAGCCGGGCATGCCAACGCCACGCGTCGGAGACATGGCCCACGGCAAGGCACACAGGATGCACGGGTAGAAAGAAGAGCTTGTAGAGGCGGTTTGCCGAGCGGGTTACCTCGATGAGCAGCCTTTTCTGCTGGTCGCAAGACGGTGAGAACACGCGCTACCGGATGCCGATGTCGAACCAGCCCTCATCGAGTTGTCCAACATTCACGACGCTGCTCTTGAGCGCCGGGATGAAGTAGACGTCCGTGAACACCCTATGATCACCTCCTTTATCAGCGAAGACGACGGTCCCGCGCCCGTGGATCTCCACCACGGATCCGTCCGCGAACCGCACCTTCCCGGTGATTGAGCGGTCCAGCTCCGCGAACGCGTCGACCGAACCAGTCATGTGGTTCGTGGCGCCGGTGTCGAGGAACCAACCCTCAGTTTGCTTGCCGCCTGCAAGCGTGGGTGTGGTCACGGCTCTCTCCTCGTTGAGGAAGACGTAGCCGCACGCACACACCGTTGTGGGGGAGCCATCTCCCATCATCAGGTGGACCCTGAACACTTCGACGTTGGGGTGTGGATGACCCGAGTCTCCGTGCGCTCCTGCACGGAGTCGATGGTCGCCAGAATCATGGTCGGAGCATGGTCCGCCATATGTGTCATTGCCGCGCCAACTTGCCCGACCTTGTCGGGTCCCGAGGTTGTCGGGGACGCCGTCGCCAGGGTGTGGCTCCCCCACACCCGGGCCTTCATCGCCTCCCAGTCGACAGGCCCCGAGAACGTCGTTGTCGAGGTGTGGCTTGTCACCGGAGTGATGATTCCCGTGGACGGGTTTCGTGCCTCCTGCACGGAATGGGTGGTTGTCGGAGCCATGGTCGCGAGAGATGTTGTGCTCTCCTGCACGGGCTCGACTCTTGCCAGCATCATTGCCGGCCCGCCGTCCACGTCAGCCTGGACGAGGTTTGTCGTTGCCGTGGCTGCCTCGTCGGCTTTCCTCCTGCGGCAATCCCGGATCCAGTGACCGGCATGTTGCAGTAGCGGCACTTGCCACCGTTGCCAGTGCCTCGCCCTGCCTGGGGACGACGCGAAGGAACTTGAGAATCACCATCTTGTTGTCGATGTGATCTTTGAGTGTTGCGAGCTCGTTGACGAGACCTTGCAGCCGCAAGGCGAAGTCGTCGACTTGTTCACCGGCCTTGAACCGGATCTCCTCGTACTAGAGGCGCAAGGTCTGGGCCTTCGACTCCCGTACGTGCTCCACGCCGATGCGCAAAGTCTTGATGGTCTCCCATGCTTCCTTGGCCGTCTCCTTGGCGCCAAAGGTGAGCACCATCTCCTCTGGGACGGAGCACAAGATTGCCTCCATCGCCAGCCGGTCCTCCTCGTACTTGACACCGCCGGTTTCCACGGCTTTCCACATATGTCGTGCCTCCATGATGACTTTCATCATGACAGACCAACTGGGGTAGTTGGTCCGCGTGAGGAGAGGGAAGGAGGTGTTGGACATGCCCACGTCTCGCACGGAGCGTGGCGCACCCAGCTCACCTCCCGGCCTGCCTCGCGGCCTTGGAAGCGTCCGGGCGCAGGTGTCCTCACCGAGCTCGCTTTCGGCGGTCTTGGAACCGTCGTCGGCGACGCCTCCTTTCGGCATATGCTTCGGCATAACCTGAGGCTCTGATGACAATTGTTAGCCCGGAGTACTGAGACCAGAGAGTAGTGGATATATCCTACTGGTACTTGTGCTCAGCTCACTAGCAAGACACACAATCACTAGTGCAGCACAACACACACATACGCAGAGGAAAGGAAGCTCAAAATGCTTTGGATGGTGTGATTACAAGTGAAGGACCCGGGGTCCTTTTATAGGCCGGGCTGTGCCAGTGCACACACACTCACACACACACTCTAGAAATTACTACGAACATGCACCCCTGGTTGGCTGAGCCTTTTTACTAGATAAAGGCTACTACTAACTCTCCACCTCAGGCTTTTTCACAAGAGAAAGACTACTACTCAGCGTCCTCTAACTAGAGAAAGCCTAGTATTGCTTAGCCACTTTCCATGCAACCATGCATGTGTAGAAGACAGGGTGAAGCTCACATGGACATCGGCAGCGTCGACGCACGCGCTCTGTCCACGGCGTTTGTATGAACAGAAGAAAGAAGAATAGTGCTACGTGGGTTGGGCCGTGTTACTGTAGCCATTGGGCTAGAGTGAAGAGTGAGGTTTTGGCCTTTCCTCTTTCTCCTTTTCTGATTTCTTTAAACTTTCTGATTTTCAAAAAAATGTTAGGCCACAAAAAGACTTTTATAAAATATGAAATTGTATACTTTGCAGTATTTGGCACTGCCATAAAAAGGTTTTGCAGAAAGATAATTTCATTTAAATTTTATAAATGAAAATAGATTAACGGGGTTGTTTTGGGCACTATTTTAAATCCTAAGGGCATTTTTGGAATATAGGTGATGTTGTTTTCCCCAACATAAATAATTAGGCATTATTTGCAAAATTACGAACTATTTTGTTTGCATTTTTGAAGAGGTAAATTTTTACTTCAAATTTAACTTGAATCTAAGTTTGGATTGAAACAAAGTGAGGATTAGCAACTTCATTATGATGACATGGCATCATCAGGCCTGAGATTACTGTAGCATGATACTGGGGATGTTACAAATCTCCTCCACTACAAGAAATCTCTTCCCGAGATTTAAGATGGTGGAGTAAGGGGGAAAGACTTGGGAAGGATGGAGCTCAACACAAGATAGGTACGTGGGGACTATCTCAGTGAACGTGGCATAGAGACATCTCTTGAGTTGAAAATCAAGAAAGTCATCGAGAGCAAGGTGAGGTGCAATAAGAAGCCTCAACCGGGTAGACAATCGGTTGTTGCCTGAAACAAGGGGTGAAAGGGGTTCAGAGGAATGGGAATAAGTATTACGTCTGATACCAGAATGATCGCCTCTCGGAAGGTGGCTCGGGATTTTCATATGAAGCCAAGCGTGAGGAATAACTTTAGAAACAGGGGTGTACAGGAGAGTCAGGTTTCGATCTTATGGAACTGTAGGTTATGGGCCCACCCTGTGGGTTAAAAGCAGGAAGGGTGCTAGTATTTTGCACGGTCATGATAGCAAGGCATGTCAGATGATAGACTGTCAGTTATGTTGCTAACAACGTTGGTACCAAGGGCGAGGGACGAGAGAACTATTTTCCTGCTCGTTGAACGATGCAGACCAATAGGCAAGGTTCACGTCCATTAGTGGTTACCAGAATGTCATCAACAATAGTAACAGGGTCTTACTGACAGAGTTGTACACCGAGTTGCTTACTTAAGCAGGGATTTACCTCTGCTCAGACAAGTTAGATGACAAGAAAGGTGAAACAAAACAATGGAAAGGGAAATGTGATTATTATGATAATCAGACCAATGGAAAGGAAAGATGTTTATACCCAAGTTTTAGAGTATAACTTTCCCAAGGAAAGGCAGAGCATGATAGGGCTCCATGTATTAAGCCGTTTAGACAAAGGGGCAAGGAATTTATGAGGTTTACCCATACAACGGTGTTTGGATAATTGATCAAGAACAGTTAGCATTGCGCTCCCAATGTTCTTGTTGATGATCGGAGTACCACCCACATGCTTCAGGATAGTGTTGACATGGTCATCGGGGAAAGGTTAGACTTCGGATACACAAAGGATCCATCAGAACAACTTACAAAATAAGTCATACAATTTCAGCAAGGAAAAGATGAGGATGGGGCCCACGGGCTCAGCAACAATTCATCGAGGGGGCAAGGATGGTATTTCTCATCATGAATTCGTTTGATATCCTAGAAAAGTTTGTAATGATGATGATGATCACGCAAAATTTGTCGAGAGGTTTCATGAAGATGTAATCGATCAATCTATTTACATTAAGCAAAAAGAAATGATGAAGCGTAAGGTTAATTGAACCACGAGTACGACACAAAATCGAAAGCAAGCTTGCTGTTCATGGCAAAATGGTATGACGAGGAAGATCGACATAAGCTTAGCTCGTCGTCGAAAAATTGTGCTCGGAAAGGACACAGTAGCACAGCTTAAAATTTAGCATGATAATGATAACTGATCAAGCTAGGAATGATGTGATGGAGTATCATTCCAATGAGAATTCACAAGTGGTAGTGCAATGACACAATATACTTGAGATAACAAGGGGCAATACTTGAGGTAGATCAAACATAGAGGTTAGACATATGAAATGATCTGCAGAAGACAAGTATTTTAACTTGTCCGGGAAATGGAGTTAAGGAGAAACTATGGTCGGAACCACGGTTATGAATGATCAAACCATCGATACAAGATGAACTTATAACAAGGGGTAATCATTTTTACAAGCAGCTTCCACAATAAGTTCAATATCGGGTCCATGGGCATGAACACAAGGGTTCAAGGTCGACTCCCACTTCTTCAATGCATAACCTTTCATTCACTCCTCGTTTTTCGAAGAAAATGTAGTGCAGAGGATTTATCTGGAGAAGTACAAGAAGAGTAAGACTCATGAGAACTCTCGGGTTCACTCGGATTACGGAAGGCATAAGTTCAACCCATCGGGGCATTTTTACGAATCTATACAACCATCAACCAAGCAAAAGATACGAGTTCAAAAGCAGAGTATCGGAGTCAAAGCAGATGATACAATTTACCGAAGGTATCATGTATCAGGGGAAAACTCACAAGACTTTGGATGTGAAGGACATTGTTGGATAACAACCCAGCAATGGATCTGGCTATTCATGACAGAGTTGATGTGAGTATCGGTAATCAATCAGATGAAGAAGGGGATGCAAAGGCATCATCTTATAGAAGCGTCTGAATGATTCGATGCTTGGGTACAAAGGAAATTATGATTTCAAGACGAAGGATCAGAAGCAGAGGCTCTGATAACAAGATGAGTAAGTTGAATAGACTTAGAGGTGTACCCGATCAAATCTAGATTGGGCAAGAACCAGGTCATATCTGGAAGGATGTCTGAGCCGGAAAGAAAATTTCAGAAGATTAATTGATGATTGTGAGTAATCGCACACACGTTGTTTCCATAGGAACAAAATGATAATCACAAAGAATTCTAAAGAATATTGCTAGACATATGGAATTAATCCTAATGCAAGCAGGCAAGGACAATCAAGAGCAATAGGCTGCAGAGGAATTTGAAAGATCAGATAGCCTTTTCAGGTATTTTGGAAAGCAAATGAATAACTGGGGATGAACGAACCCCGGTTAAGTGAATTATCCGCAGTTCGAAAAGAAGCTGCAAAGGAGAAGGCACAAAGGATTCACGGAACAACGGAGAGTACTAGTGGTATCTTGTAATAACAGGAGCAACTAGGGATGAAGGTACAAGCGGCAAGGATGTTATTCAAGGGGATTATCGGCGGTCAGGAACTGCAAGGCAGTTGGTACAGGGTCTCGAGAAACATCGAGGAGTATCCGCAGAATCTTCTGGCGAAGCAAGCGCTCATCGATAATGTCGGGGCTCTCCGGGAGGAAGTGGGTACGATAACCTAATGTTAGAGTTAATAAAATCATTTAACCCGAGTAGAAGAGAAATCAGAGTCCCAGAGTAAAGTTCGAGGAGTAAAAGATCCTAATACCACCCAATGGCGACGTGGGCCCATAAGACACACAGCCATGTTAGTAAAAGTTTTGGAGTGACTAGACTCGACTTCGGCCAAGGAGTAGGAAGGGGGGCAACCTACAGGCAGTCGGCTCTGATACCAACTTGTGACGCCCTCGATTCAATCGTACACTAATCATACAGACAAATATGTACGATCAAGATCAAGGACTCACGGGAAGATATCACAACACAACTCTAGACATAAATAAAATAATACAAGCTTTATATTACAAGCCATGGGCCTCGAGGGCTCGAATACACAAGAGTCAGCGGAAGCAACAATATCTGAGTACAGACATGAGTTAGACAAGTTTGCCTTAAGAAGGCTAGCACAAAAGCAACATCGATCGAAAAGGCAAGGCCTCCTGCCTGGGAGCCTCCTAACTACTCCTGGTCGTCGGCGGTCTTCACGTAGTAGTAGGCATCGACGGTGGCATCTGGCTCCTGGGCTCCGACATCTGGTTGCATCAACTTGAAAGAAGAAGAAAGGGGGAAAAGGGGGAGCAAAGTAACCGTGAGCACTCATCCAAAGTACTCGCAAGCAAGGATCTACACTACATATGCAGCATTATCAAAAGAAGGTTGTATATGTGGACTGGGCTGCAGAAATGCCAGAATAGAGAGAAGGCCTAGTCCTATCGAAGACTAGCATCTTCTGGAAACCACCATCTTGCAGCAACAGGAGGGGGTAGAGTAGCATAAAGTGAAGTAGTAGTAGTGTTATCAACCTCGGCCAGAGATCCTTTCTCGACTCCCTGCGAGAAAGAAATCCTAGAGCCATACTATCCAGTTATCACCTCATATCCATGTCTCATCTCAAGTATCTAGTTCTAGTTGTATCGATCGGGATACAACTCCAAGTGTCCGTTACCGTAGGACAGGCTATCGATAGATGTTTTCTTCCCTGCAGGGGTGCACTGTCGGATTTCGGGTTCCGACAGACCCTTGAGGTTAGAACACAGGGGTGCGTGCGGAGATCTCGCCCTCTACCTGCCTGCACCCCGTCGCCTCGCTTGGATCTAAACTACGAAAGGAACAACACAAGAGACACTAGGTTTATACTAGTTCGGGCCACCATTGTGGTGTAATACCCTACTCTAGTTTGTGGTGTGGTGGATTGCCTCTTGGGCTGATGGTGATGACCAATACAAGGAAGAACAGCCTCGCGAGGGTCTGTTCTTGGCTGGTGCGATGAACTGCTAGGGGGAGTTCAGTCGCTCTCTCTCTGCTGATTTCAGATCAAGCTCTCTCTTTCAGATGCCTCTACCCTGTGGGTGGCTAGTCCTATTTATAGGCAAGGGCCCCGGGCCTGTTCCCAAATATTGAGCGGGAAGGGCGCCAACAATTGGCCATTTTGAAGGGGAACATCTGGTACACTTATCCTGACTAAAGTTGGTCCTCGCCTGTCAAAGGCTCTGGTGGTGACGCCGGCTTGGGCTCCACAATGACTTCCTTCCTGCCGTTGGGCTGGTCTTGGTCTTGTTGCAACGAAATGGACACCTTTGCTTGATGCTCTCGCCTGCGCTTGCTCCCTTTGCACCAATGAGGAAAGGAGGACATCAAGGCTGTGGCCGGGCGCCTGCCTGGGCGCCCTTGGTCGTCATGGCTTGCGCCATGGGCACCTCGTGAGGTACCCGGCTTGATCTCTCCGCCTCGCGCGAGCCACTGATGAGGCCGTGGCTCGAGGAAGCTCCTCGTCCGCCCGCCTCATGAGGCTTGGCCCCTCGCGAGGGTCTTGAGCTTGTGTTGATGAAGATGGGCCGTGGGCCCCCATTTGAGCCACGCCGCAGGCCACAGGCAGGCCACTCTGGGGACCCCCGTTTCCAGAACACCGACATGCACCAACTTACCCACCACGCTTGCTTAACTCCGGCCGGAGACACTTTCCTAGGTCATGCCCGGCCTCGGCCAAACAATACGCCGCAACCTGACCTAGGCTTAATAGAGAGGCCAGCACGCCAGACTAAACCTATGCCCCCAGAGGTCATGGGCCATCTTCCCGGGAACTCCTGCACGTTGCAAGGGCGGCAGGTGAGCAGACCTAGCTACCTCCTTCAAAAAGGCAGGTGCTTACGCAGTCCAACCCGGCGTGCACCGCTTAGTCGCTGACGTTTATTAAGCTTCGGCTGATGTATACGACGCAGAACGCCCATACTATGCCCACGTGATGGATAGTGCTATCAGGCCAGAGGCCCCTTGGATCAAATATCCAAATCGTAGTGGATTAGGAGCGCGCGGTAACAAACAGAGGCTCACGAAAGATGTGACTCCGTTGCCCCGTCTCGAGGACTTGGGACAAGGGCTAGTATGGCCCGGCCACGCCTCGTAATTATCTCGCGGGAACCCTTCAGGTCAACCCGTCTCCACATCACTTGCAATTAAGCTCGCGCGGGTACCCCTCAGGGCCGACCCGTCTTTAGTAACATGGTTCTGTGTAAAGTCATAGTAATCATAGTAACTGTGTGTCTAAACATCAAGGGGGAAACCAGAGGAATCACCCCCGGTGAATTCCACTCAATGTAATCATCAAGGTGAACGTAAGAGGAATCACCCCCGAGGTTCACACTTGAGGGGTTGCACGACAGAGTCGTATCGGAAGTGGTTAAAGAGGAAATCACCCTCGATGACCATGACCAAAAAGCTACACTACAGGGTTAACATCAGAAGTGTTGATGAGGCCTCAGCCCCGTTACTCGATAATAACCCAGTAGTGTCGAGCAACTAAGGGGAAAGTGATGTGCGGTGCCACGGCCTGGTCTTCGATCCCATTGATCGGGTCTTCAATGATGAAGCAGGGGCAACAAGGACAAGGTGGGGGTCACTGATGGATCACTAAACAACCTATACTAAGCAGTTTAGGATAAGCAGGTAAAGTACAACAGCAGATACAAAGCAGGCTATGCATCAGAATAGGAGCAAACAATAACAATAGCAAAATCTAATGCAAGCATGAGAGAATGGAATGGGCGATATCGGGATGATCGAAGGGGGGGCTTGGCTGGTTGCACAGACGAGAAGGAGGGTCGTCGGTGACGTAGTCAGTCACGGCGGCATCGGCAGCCGTCACGGGGTCTACCGAAGAGAAGAGGGGGAGAAACAGTAAATACATAGCAAGCAAGTGCATAACAGGACAACAGGCGGAGCTAGACGTGTTCTAACGCGGTGCTACACGATACCGACGAAGGAGGAAGTCAACCGGGAATGTTTTCCCGGTTCCGGACCTGTGTCAGACAGATGACCAGAGGGGGAAAGTTCCATGTTCAGATAGTTGGAGGCATCTGACAGGTAAACGGAACACGTGTCCGGATTCGTCTCGTCGTTCTGAGCAACTTTCATGTATAAAACTATTTCATCCGAGTTACGGATGAATTTATACGAATTTCCGAATAATTAAACAACTATTTGGAATTCCTGGAAATTGGCCAAGTGTGAGAATTGTTCAGTTTTTAAAGTTCACTTAGCTGATTTCCAAAGGCTATAACTATGGTTCTGCCCATCCTATGGATTAGTACCTTATATCAATATTGACCATTTCCCTGTGATCTACAAGATGGTATCAATTTCATCACTATTAGTGTTCATTTGCTTAATCAAAACTTTGCTTGAAAAGTGCCACTTGTTCTTGATTCCAGAAACTGTTAAAATAAACGAACATATGATTTTGTGATTTTCACAGGGTTTAATCCGTGCCTTATCTGAATTTGGTCTAATGGGATGTTTTCAACCTTGTCAAGTGTACTACCCGTACATATTTATTTTAGCTATGTTAAGCTTTGTTTAGATGCTGCTTTGAGGCTGTGAAGAGGGCTAGTCAGTGTTATAGTTGCAAATCTGGCAACTGCTACAGTAACTGAATGTTACTGTAGCAAGGGAGCAGCAGCCGAGCGCAGCGGGCAGAGCAGCAGCAGCAAGGAGAAGCAGCGGCGGCGCGGCGAGGCCGGCCGAAGGCGGGCGAGGCCGGAGATGGGCGCGGCCACACACACACTGCACGCACACATCGCGCACACACACTGCACGCACACATCGCGTACACACACTACACGCACGCACAACACGCACACGCACGCATGGCCGCTCGGCCATGGCCACGTCCATGGCCAGCAGTAGCAGGCTAGCAGCAGCCGGCCGCAACGGCTAGCGGCAGCACGCGCGCGCGGGTGCGGCCTGGGGCGAGACAAGGTGCGGTCTGCGGTGAGCGCGCACACGCACGGGGAACGGAGCTCTCGTCATGGCGGCGAGCGGCGGAGCGGACGCCGAAGTTCGGGCGTTGGTGGTTACGGTGATGTGGGGGCACGTAAAGCAACGCGGGGAGCGGTGTTGGGATCCTACGAGCTCCAGGAGCTCGAATACGAGCTCGGACGCGAGCTCGGGCTACAGTGGTCACGGCGGCGAGCTCGTCTATGGCAACGAGTACGGCCATGACGTGTTCGGCGGCTACGAGCGCGGAGATGAGCATGGGAGTAAGGGGAGAAGGAGAGGAGCTTACAGCGCCCCTGCAGATGTCCAAGAGTGAGCTCGGGGGAGGCTCGAGGCAGCGAATCGTGGCGGCGATCGACGACGCTGGTGCGGGGAAGATGAGCTCGGGGAGGTCGTTGTAGTGGCTCCAAGCTTCAACGGAGAGGCGGAGGTGATGTAGTCGAGGGCGGCGACGACATACGACATGGCGGGGTGGCGATTGGGGCACGGTAGCCGCGGGATCGAGCGGAGCATGAGGACGGCGGCGTCGGGCGGGATACAGAGGGAAAGAGTGAGGAAGAGGGAGTGAGTGAGTGCTAGGGTTTCGCAGAGGGGCGCGGGGAAGGCCTTGTAGGCATCAAGGAGGGTTGGATGGCCGACGCGTGGACATTGGCGGCGTCGACGCACGCGCTCTGTCCATGACGTTTGTATGAACAAAAGAAAGAAGAATAGTGGTACGTGGGCTGGGCCGTGTTACTGTAGCCATTGGGCTAGAGTGAACAGTGAGGTTTTGGCACTGCCATAAAAAGAATGTTAGGCCACAAAAAGACTTTTATAAAATATGAAATTGTACCACATAAATACTTTGCAGTACTTGGCACTGCCATAAAAAGGTTTTGCAGAGAGATAATTTCATTTAAATTTTATAAATGAAAATAGATTAAAGGGGTTGTTTTGGGCACTATTTTAAATCCTAAGGGCATTTTGGGAATATAGCTGATGTTGTTTTCACCAACATAAATAATTAGGCATTATTTGAAAAATTATGAACTGTTTTGTTTGCATTTTTGAAGAGGTAAATTTTGACTTCAAATTTAACTTGAATCTATGTTTGGATTGAAACAAAGTGAGGATTAGCAACTTCATTATGATGACATGGCATCATCAGGCATGAGATTATTGTAGCATGATACTGGGGATTTTACAACATAGCATCACAATATAACAGTTACAGACTTAGTAGAAATTACTAAGTCACAGAAATCAGCAACACCACGGAGCTACTTTGCAAGCTTGTAACAATCAACACATGGCATATCATGAAGAGTGGATTGCACCACAGCAAAGATGGCATGTTGTATATCATAGCACATGTATACATCAAGCTCAAAAGAAAATCACACAAAAATATACAAAAATGACAAATGAGCAAGTTTAAACTACAGCAAACAACATCACATAGCACTCTTGCAACGATGGTAAGGGATCTAAGATGGACTCAAACAAGCATTGCACACTGGAACCAAATGAAGAGCATCTCATGATGAACATTTTGACATATTATATGCATGATTCCGAGCAGCACACATGAAGTTATGATGCGATGAACATGGGTATAAAATGTTACAGATAAAGGGACTTAGGGGAAAACAGGGTCAACCTAGGTTTGACTGGATCTCTATCTGGCGCGCGAACCGAGGTTCACCGGGGCTCTCGCCGGAGTATGCAGGGATGGTGGAAGGAGAGGTGGCCCCGGGGCAGATCCGGTGGCGAGGTGGCGGGGCGGCGGCCGGCGGCGAGGTGGCGGCGACGGGCGGCCGGTGCGCGCTGGCGGTGGTGCGGTGAGCCACGCGGCTCGGGCGGCGAGGAGAAGGCGCGGGCGGCGGGACGGCAGCATCGGGCGGCGGGCGGATGGGCATTGAGGCCGGCCTCGGGCCTCGGCGAGCCGGCTGCACGCGCGGTTGCCGGGTGCCACGTGGCGCGTCCTGGTTCGCCGGGTGGCGGCGGTGGACATGTCCGACGCCGGCGGACACGTCCGGCGGCGGAGAGGGAGCGGGGCTAGGGTTTGACCCGGATATGGAGGAGGGGTGCACATATTTATAGCTAGGAGGAGGTAGGAGTGTCCAAATGGAGTGCGGTTTTCGCCCACGCGATCGTGATCGAACGGACGAGAGGAGAGGGGTTTTTGATGGGTTATTGGGCCACTTTAGAGGGGTGTTGGACTGCAACACACACGAGGCATTTACGGTTCCCCGGTTAACCGTTGGAGTATCAAACAGACTCCAAATGGCACGAAACTTAATAGGCGGTCTACCGGTGGTGTACTAAGGCCGCTTGGCTAATCTCGGTCCATTCCGAGAAAGTTTAACACCCGCTCACGGAAAGAGGCAAAAGGGTGCGCCGAAGGACATAGGAGTGTCGGATCACGAAACGGACAACGAGGAAAAGGACCGGATGCAAGAGACGAACACGTACGCAATGCAATGCACATGATGACATGGCAAAATGCAACACACAAGAAAATGACATGGCAAAGACGGGAATAACTGGGAGACACCTGGCGCATCGAATCCGTGGCGTTACAACTCTCCTCCACGAACAAGAGATCTCGTCCCGAGACCTTAGGAATGAGACGGGGGGAAAGAGGATGAGGTGAAACAAAAACGCAAGAGGGAAAATGAACAAAGTTAAGAACACTTGAGTAGGAAAGAGGAATGTTGAATGATACAAGAAGCAAAAGCTCAAGGCATAAGGCTAAATTTGAAACCACTCCGGTTAGGACAAGATAGAAAAGGAATGTTAACGAAGGAATTTTTGCAGCACTCTGGCTAAGCATGGAATGAATAGAACATGAACTTGAGAAGATGGAACGATACTTGGCTTGAGAAACAACACAATGCCTCCGGGAGAATTGAAAGAGTGGAATGAGAATAATGGGGAAGAAGATGATAACTTCTACCACGAATGAAATAGAAAGCATCCATAGAAGGAAGGATTGAACGGAATTGTTGAGAAAATCAACAACGAAAAGAATAAGCTTGTTGTGGACTTATGTATAACATCTCAAAATTATGAGGTGAAAACCAACTACAAGCGGAAAGAGATTGAATAGCTGAGAGAGAACGAAGAAATGCAAAACTCTATTTCAAAAGAATATGGAGAATTACTTGCATTTCGAGATGCAAGAAGAAAAGATACTTGAGCTTCGCCTACAAGAATCTTGATGAACACTTGAAAAATGAATTATATACTGACGAACCACCGTGAAATACTCCGGTACCAAAGGATGATGAGATTGAATTGAGGAATGGAAAGAATAAGATAAAATTCTTGCGATGATTTAAATGGAGCTTCGCGACCGAACAAGCGAGAAGCTTGTAACTCCGGAAAAGAAAAGAATGACTCAGGACCGAGAGACATCATGAAAAATCTCCGAAGGAAGGAATTGATCCACTTTATGAAAGAAGAATAATAATTATGTTATGCCTATCCTCCACCAATTAAATTGATGGGAAGCAATGGACTTGCATACAAATTATTCGCGTTGGAAAGGATTAAGGGGGGATATAGCGCGAAATTTGGGAAGGTCTTCATGAGCCACCGGTAGGATTGAAAAGAACGAATGAATTGATATGATAACAAAGAAGAAGGAATCATGAACGAACCACCGTAAGAATTGAGACGAACGACGAAAAGAGAATGAATCACCGGAAAGAATTAGAAAAAACACGAAGACACTTGAGGGAATTTAGAGACAAGAGAACGAACAGATCACGAACTGATTGAAGAATACTTGAACGAAGCACCGGAAGAATATTGAGACGAACGAAGGGGCAAGAATTTTAGAATAATCGAAGAATGAATTTGAAATCTTAGAACAAAGAAATATTCCGAAAAGATGACCTCCGGATGATCGAGATGGAAAGCAACCCTTGAAATACTCCAGATGATTGAAAAGAATTGCACGACCGGAAACAATTTGCGAGGATAACATCAAGCTAGCACCGCAAATCTCCGGGAGAACGGACAAGATTTAGAGGAAAAAATATTCTTCGGTCTTCAAATGTTGAGAATGACGACGAGAAACACCATCAAAATTGTTGAGATACTCCGGGAGAATGAAAATAGGAAAGATTGACCCAAACATGATAGAATTTCAGAACGATCTTGGAGAAAGCATCTGACTGATGAAATTCCTACTTACGTCAAACTTCGAAAAGAATTTTAGAATAACTCCGGAAAAAATCAGAAGAGTCAGGTAAGATCCTGGGAAAAGACATGTGGGTTAGGGCCCACTGAAAAGAAACACCGTTGGAAAGGATTGTCGAATGAGAAATGATGCACCGGAACTATTGAAAGATTTGAATGAGGTGATAACCTCGAAATAATAGAATGCAAACATGAATCTTCTGAGATGTCTTCAACACTACGGAACGATGACGAGAGGTGAACGAGCAACGGGACACATTTGGGCCGAGGGAAAGAATATGATCAACAACGAAAAAGCTTGAACTGGATCCACCGGAAAGTAAACAAGACAAACATTGATGGACCAGACGAGACTTCACCAGTTGAGACAATTGAGGAGAGATTGAAGATACTCCGCACGAATGAAATTGATTGCTTGAATAAAGGCTCAGACTCCGGAATAAAAGGGGTGGGAGGGCGGGAAAAAACACAGGCAACTTGAACGAGGAATCGACTAATAACTTGAAGAGAAAAGCATCGGTTGAAATGATTTAGAAAGAATGCAAGGGCTTCGCACGAGTAGGATGGATACTCGATTAAGGACTCTGGTTACGAGAAGAAGAAGGGTGGGCGGGTGGAAAAAAACAAGGACCACTTCGGACAGGGAAACAACGTCGATTGAAAAGAGCTGAGGATAGGTCTCCCAAAAGACAAAGTGGTTCGAGTCGAGTTGACGGGAAAAGCACCGGACAAAAGAGGAAGGACAACGAACGAAAACTAACCGCATGATCCTAAAGAAATATTTGAAGGGGAAGAGGAGTAGTTCAAAACACCTACGTCAAGATTTCTCACCAGAGCGACGAAGGGGCAGAGGAGTAAAAATAAATCTTACTCTCCGATATAACTAGACTCTGAAAAGTTTTCTTCTAGACTTAACAGCGGCCAAACTACATGATCAATGAAGGGGGGCTCCTAGGGTCGGTCGAGGCTCTGATACCAACTTGTCACGCCCAAGATGCGACCCTATCCTAAGGGAACTCGAAGGTCCCACCAAGGATAGAAGTGCATCTTGAAGACGCTTTTGCAAGGTGGATCATTACATCATACCATTACATATAGTGGGTATACATCCAAGACATACAATGTCACGTGAATACAACAATACATCATACATAACATCAACATCAGACTACAGATGAAACATAAACAGAAACTCAAACAATATCCACCCTGCTAGCCCAGGCTGCCGACCAGGAACCTATCCCCTGATGGACAAAGAAGAAGAAGAACTCCAACACAAATAACATCGCTCTCGCGTCATGAGCATCGCACAACCTGTACGTGCAACTGTTGTTGTAGTAATCTGTGAGACACGAGGGATCAGAAATCCCATTACCATGGGTATCAAGACTAGCAAAGCTTAATGGGTAAGGAAGGGATAAAGTGGTGAGGTTGCAGCAGCGACTAAGCATGTATGGTGGCTAACTTACGAAACAAGAGTGAGTAGAGGAGCTTAGCAAGTGGTTGAGAAGCTAGAAGTGATCAAGAAGTGATCCTGAACTACTTACGTCAAACATAACCCAACAACCGTGTTCTCCTCTCGAACAACCCCGAAAAGATGCAATCACGGTTACGCACGCGGTTGGTGTGTTTTAGAAAAGTTTACTTCAAGTTTTCTACAACCGGATATTAACAAATTCCCATCTACCACATAACCGCGGGCACGGCTTTCGGAAGTTCAAACCCTGCAGGGGTGTCCCAACTTAGCCCATGATAAGCTCTCATGATCAACGAAGGATATTCCTTCTCCCGGGAAGACCCGATCAGTCTCGGAATCCCGGTTACGAGACACTTCGACAATGGTAAAACACGACCAGCAAGACCGCCCGATGCGCCGACATCCCGATAGGAGCTGCACATATCTCGTTCTCAGGGCAACATCGGATGAGCACTACATATAACTAAAACCAGACCTCAAGTTTCCCTGAGGGGGCGCTGCAAGTGGCTCTAGTTCGGACCAACACTTAGAGAAGCATTGGCCCGGGGGGGCTAAATAAAGATGACCCTCGAGAGAGCGACTCCCAAGGGAAAAGTAGGTGATGGTGAGGCAAATGGTAAAACCAAGGTTGGGCCTTGCTGGAGGAGTTTTATTCAAAGCGAATCGTCAAGGGGTTCCCATAACACCCAACCGCGTTAGGGACGCAAAATCCGGGAATGTAATACCGATATGATGTAAACTAGGGCGGCAAGAGTGGAACAAAACACTGTGCATAAGGCCGAGCCTTCCACCCTTTACCAAGTATATATATGCATTAATAATATAAGAGATATTTTGATATCCCAACATAAAAATAAACCAACATGGAGCAATCTTCATCTTCACCTGCAACTAGCAACGCTATAAGAGGGGCTGAGCAAAAGCGGTAACATAGCCAAACAACGCTTTGCTAGGAAAGGTGACAAAGGTTAGAGGTTCATGGCAATTTGGGAGGCTTGATAAGCAAGTGGTAGGTAGCGCGGCATAGCGATAGAACGAAGCAACTAGCATAGCAATGATAGTAATGAGATCCAAGGTGACGGTCATCTTGCAAGTATCAAAACAACATGCTACAACACCTCAACATGAAAACAAAAGGCATGGACGTGATGTACAGGTAAAGCATGACAAAACATGAACACAGAGCTATCTCCAGAAATTACTAGAACATGCTCAAAAGGACAAGACAAGATTGCAAATAATAACAGTTCACAGACTTAATGGAAATCACTGGACATGGCAGAAATAACATCAGGTTGCAAAGTTTAGAGCTGTCAAACAACATGCTACAGGAACTTATCATGGAAACCAAAGGCATGGCATGAATCTACTAATTGCACGGAACAAAAGTCCCTTTCTGATCACGAGACAAAAAGGCATAGAAGATAAGATGGCACCCATATAAACATAGCAAGTTTTAATACCAGGTTCAGACTTGGCAGAAAAACAGAGCATGGCATAAACAGAATTATGAAGGCATATTTGCGAGCTCAAATCACTCATCACAAAGCATTTCATGACAAGACAAACATACCTACAGCAAGATGACATGTTCATGAAGCTAAGCATGGCAAGATAAAGTTCATAGCATGCTTGGATCTCTAACAACACCCATGGCAAAATTGATTAACATGTAAACAATCTGCCAGGAACATTTTATAGCAAAAGTAGAGCAAGATTAAGACATGCTAGAGCACTCCATAAATGCAAACAGGGGCACGGATGGATATATCATCACATGTGCAGCAAAACATCCTTAGTGAACATCTCCAGATTATGCATAGAGCTCATGGTATCAACAGGTTTACCTAGGATCACAATATAATAGTTACAGACTGCAGAAATTACTAAGTCACAGAAATCAGAAACACCACGGAGGCTACTTTGCAAGCTTGTAACAATCAACTCATGGCATATCATGAAGAGTGGATTGCACCACGGGAAATATAGCATGTTGTGTCTCATAACACATGTAGACATCAATCTCAAAATAAAATCACACAAAAAGATACAAAAATGACAAATGAGCAAGTTCTGTTAAACTACAGCAGACAACATCACATAGCACTCTTGCAATGATGGTAAGGGCATCAAGATGGATTCAAACAAGCATTGCACAATGGAATAAAATGAATAGCATCTCATGATGAACATTTTGACATATTTTATGCATGATTCCGAGCAGCACACATGAAGTTATGATGCGATGAACATGGGTATAAAATGTTACAGAGAAAGGGACTTAGGGAAAACAGGGTCAACCTAGGTTTGACTGGATCTGTATCTGGCGCGCGAACCGAGGTTCACCGGGGCTCTCGCCGAAGTTGGTAGGGACGGCGGAAGGAGAGGTGGCCCCGGGGCGGATCCGGGCGCGGAAGCCGAGGGGCGGCGATGGGCGGCGAGGTGAGGCGGGGCGCCGCGGCGTGGCGCGGCGGTGCGCGGGCGGCGTGGCGCTGGTGAGCCACGCTGGCTCGGGCGGCGGGACGGGCAGCGCTGGGCGGGCGGGGCGGATGGGTCATGAGGCCTGGCTCAGCGGGCTGGCCACAAGGCTGATGGCCGGGTGCCACGTGGCATGTCCTGGTTCGCCGGGCGGCGGCGCTGCAAATGTTGTCCGGCGGCGGAGAGGGAGCGGGGCTAGGGTTTGTACCCGGATTTGGAGGAGGGGTGCACATATTTATAGCTAGGAGGAGGCAGGAGTGTCCAAATGGAGTGCGGTTTTCGCCCATGCGATCGTGATCGAATGACCGAGAGGATGGAGGGGGTTTGGATGGGTTATTGGGCCACTTTAGAGGGGTGTTGGGCTGCAACACAGACGAGGCCTTTACGGTTCCCCGGTTAACCGTTGAAGTATCAAACGAACTCAAAATGGCACAAAACTTGACAGGCGGTCTACCTGTGGTGTACCAAGGCCGCTTGGCTAATCTCAGTCCATTCCGACAAAGTTTAACACCCGCTCACGGAAAAAGGCAAAAGGGGGCGCCGGAGGACATAGGAGTGTCGGATCACGAAACGGACAACGAGGAAAAGGACCGGATGCAAGAGACGAACACGTATGCAATGCAATGCACATGATGACATGGCAAAATGCAACACACAAGCAAATGACATGGCAAAGACGGCGAATAACTGGGAGACACCTGGCGCATCGAATCCGGGCCATAACCGATAATATTGATGGGCATGTTATTTATTTCGTGATGAGACCGCCGTAATTGCTAAACCTTGTGCTAAAGATAAACATATACCTGTGGTAGGCATGCCTGTTATTTCTGTTAAAATAGGAGATCATTGTTATCATGGCTTGTGTGATATGGGTGCTAGTGCTAGTGCAATACCTATTGACTTAGAAGAAATTGATCTTACAATTAAGCTTGCCAATAGAGATATTATTTCACCCATGGGAATTGTTAGAGATGTTGAAGTCTTGTGTGAGAAAACTAAATATCCTGCTGATTTTCTTGTTCTTGGTTCTCCACAAGATAGCTTTTGTCCCATTATATTTGGTAGGCCCTTCTTAAATACTGTTAATGCTAGGATAGACTGCGAAAAGGATGTTGTTACTATTGGTTTCACTACTAGGAAAAGGCTAATTAGTGGCGCACCTGTTTTGGCCATTAATGGCGCACTACAGGTGCGCCACTATCATCACGCCACTAGTAACTAGTACTAATGGCGCACCCCTGGTGCGCCATTAGTATACCAGACAATAGTGGCGCACCTGGAAGTGTGCCATTAGTATGTCAAACGGTGCGCCATTACTATGCCTCCCAGGGGGCCATATTTACCTTGTGCTCTGGTTTACTAATGGCACACTTCTAGTTAATGCGCCACTAGTGTGTTTATTGCAGTGCGCCACTAAAGTGCAGCATGATGCGCCACTAGTATGAATATTAGGATTTTTTTTTCTTTTCTGATATTTGCACAGGTTACAATATATATTACTGCATAGAATATAGACAGCACAGCATATAAACAGCAGATTTATCGAATACAATAGAAGATTAGTCTCCGAATACAATTCATCAAATTAGTCTCCGAATTCAAAATACCGAACAAAGTTAGAACATTACCAGTCTCAAGACCGCAAGTAGCAAAGTTGTCTTCACATTACAAGTCGATATCGATCATCTAAACTACCATCACATAGAAGAGAGATGCGGTCATCACGATGAGCATCATCGCGATGAAACTGGTCTTCATCCGGTTCCTCCTCCGCTCCCTCCTCTCTCCCGCTAGATAGCGCGCGTATCTAGCTTTCGCCTCCGTCCTAGTGGTGTACCCTTTGTAACTGTTACCGCTGAAACTATGAACCTGTCTCCGACACTCCTCCCAGTCGTCGTAGACTCCGGGAACCTTACCCCTGTACACGACACACGACGGCATCTCTACGCACTAGACAAACAAAACGTTAGTAGCAATTCACAGACAATACATAAGCAATATATAAGTATGCAACAGAAGGATCGGAAGAGAAAAGCAACACATTAATAGCACGATTCATGGTCCTACTAATAAATAGCATCGATTACATATAAGTTGAACGACTGTCCAAACCAAAGAGACATACAAGTTCATTAAAGTTTAATTACAACATGAGCTAATCGATATTTCAGAACTACATATCATCACTACTTTCGACTCGACTCAGGGACCGGAGCATGGATGAAGCCGCCGTATTTTGTTATGGTCATGAATGTGCGTTCGTTGTCAGCCTGCATTTGTAGCGTTGTTTCTATTTCACTGTTGGACGGTTGATATTTGAGGTAGAACTGCCCCGAGGTACGAAGGACATCTTGATGGATGATTTCTGCAAACTCCGACTGGATGCGAAAGAATTCTTGTTTGAGGTCCGCGTCCTGGATTGCCGACAAGCGTGCGGCCCAATCTTTGAGACTATTTGGCAGCAGAAGGTGATTATGGTCCCGTACGATCGCCGCATGTGATGGAGGGCGTAGTAGGCATCCTTCTGACCACCAGGTGGCTGCTTGACGCAAGGGAACGTCGTTTCGTGGGTGAACACGTGCTTGCCGTATCTAAGAATTGGCCTTTTGAAGGTGCCTCCAGATTTGGCGTAGCTGGGGAGAACATCATCAAGAACTTTCTTGATATTTGTGTAGTCTTTCTTCGGCTGATGGTCCGAGTCGAAATACGTGGCCATGGAATTGTTCGGGCTTAAGAGGATGAGTGTGCAATGTGTGTTACTACACAAAACACTGAATGTTAGAAAAAAAAAGAACAGTCGAAATCTAAGAAATCATATGTTACGGGCAGTGAGGGGATGACTTACTCGGGAAAGTAAGGCACGAGGAAGTTATCCTTATCTGGGTTCGCCAGAATGACGCCTTCGAGGTACGAACTCGCGACTTGCCGGTCCCCAGCGCTGCCCAAGATCTTGGCACGCATGTAGAAGGGGTCGACTATCACTATGTCCGGGGTCTTATCTCTAATGATCCGCATCTCCATACTCAGCAAAAATAGCCGAACGAAGGTGTAGTGCAGCGGATGAAGGTTAAACATAGCGAAGATGTCATCAAACGCAGGACGATCATACCGCCGATGGCGCTATCCACAAAGCCCTTGCCCTCTAGCACCTTGGCCACGAAAACCGGGTGTGCCACATCATTCTCGGAGAGACGCCGCTTCTCCAAAGAAAGAACACTGTCATGCAGACTCAGCATAGTACCGGTTGCAGCATTGAGCAGATTAGTCGGTATCATCGGCCTACCCTCCACATGCACCCTCCTCGAGATATCCTTAAGTGAAGGTGGCTCGTCCTGAGCACGGATCATACTCGGTGCCAGCTGGCTGGCACCCTTGTTATTCTTTCTTTTCCGTCCCTTCTTCTTCTGCTGTAATGGGATCGAGTTCTGCTCAGAGACCGCCTTCTTGAGTGTGTTGGGGCTGATAATATTTCGCACCTCGGCTATCTGAGGCTCGATGAAGGCGGTAGCTGGAGGCGTCTCCTGAGAACTGAACGCCAGACGACGCCTGTTGCAATTGGGTTTCTCCAGGGTACCAGCTAGATCACGATCGTCTTTTGCAGGGTTGGGTTCTTGAGAAGGAGGCCCCAAGAATTCGTCACCGTACCCATGTTCGTTGAAGTACTTATCGACGTTGGTCGTCCGGATCCTGTGCCATATGCATGTCCGGATCCTGTGCCATATGCATGTCCGGCATGTCCGGTAGCATTGCGGCGGTCTTGCCATGGCTTGGCGCCGGCACGATTAGCGGTGTTGTTCAGGGGTAGTGTCCCCGCCCCAAACGAATCTGGCTCTTCGGCCAAAGCAGGGGCCAGCTTAAGCAGGCGCTGAGGGTCATCACATCATCTTCGTCAGCCCCAGGGGGTCGAAACGGAGGTAACAATTCATCGCAGCCCTGCAGCACCCGAACCAGTTGAACCCTATACACGGTGGGTGGCATCGGATTACTGTGGAACACGCGGCTGCCCGGTTGAATGATTCTGTCCTTGGCGACATCGATCAACTCGCCGTCCATGAAGTGCAGGAGAGTGCATGGAACGTCGGCGGCGCCCTGCGAAAACATGTAGGGCGTCAGGGATGCCCAGTCAAAGGCAAGGAGATGATGTCATTGGCCCAGAGGCTTAATTAGTTACCGTGATGGCGTCGAGCTCGGCTAATGTTGAGGCACCGCCAACGGCGGGCGTGCAAGTGACGGAGGGGCCGCTTGCTGCCGAGGTGCCGGCCGGCGTATTCTTCCCACACCTAGGTGCATTAAGCTGCAATGCCGGCGCCGACGCAGGAGACACCAATTCCGCCTCCGCCGGAGATACCAATGGCGCCGCCGGCGCGTTGCACGAGTTGCTTCCCGTGAAGCTGGGAATCGGGGGCGGCCCCTCAATCAAGGTAGGCACAATGGCGGTGACCGTCGCTCCAAGTTGGTCTCGCACTTGCTCTTCGACTATCTCCGGAATCTGCGCCACTTGTGCCTTGAGTTCTTGAACCTCACGCTCCTGGCTTTCTGAGCTGGTCTTTCTCTCCTTTCGCCCAGCGGTATAGTATCCCGACCATTTCGTGGACATGCCTTTGCCGGCCACACGACCAGTTGACGAAGGCTTACTGAGCTTATCCTTGTTTTTCATTACGTTCAACGCCCTATTTAAAGTGGTGTCCCAAGGGGAGCTCTTAGACGACCCCGCGCTACTGCTTTCAGTGTCCCGCGGAAGGAACGTGAACCATTTAGAAATTTGGCTTCATTAATTAGAATGCAACCATATGGAGCTAATTACGCTGGGGTGTATTCCTTACCAGAACAAGCTCAAGCGCCTTGGTCTTCGGATCCGTGGTAAGCTCCTTTGTTACCAGCTCAATCTTGTACGGGGCCCTGACATAGTTCCTTGTCTGCTTATCACGGTATTTATCAAAGAGGGGCGGTAGGCCTTGCTCGGCACGCTCCGCGTCCTCCTTGTCCCATATAGGATCCGCCACTCTGTAACCGCCGGGACCGAGTTTGTGGACCCCTAAGTTCACGTCCCGCATATCTTTCCCCCACTAACTTGATTCCGCGGTTGCGTTGCTCTCGCACTTAATCTTGAACTCCAGGTAGTCAGCTTCGCTGATCGAAGGATTTGTCTCCTTGATCTTCTCATAACTGACGGCGTCCTGGACTAGGGGGTACTCACCACGTCGTCTCCCGATCAGTTGGATTGGGCCGAGGATCCCCATGGCCGTATACTCATGGGCCAGTCCGGACGATTGCCAGACACGAGGAAGATTCCACAAGACTTGGCGATCAAGACAAGGACTCCTCCCCCACCGGCGTATTCGGCTAGGACTCTTGTTATCCTTGGCCTCTGGTGCATTATATAAACCAGGGCCAGGCTAGTCGACATATATACAATATACAACAATCATACCATAGGCTAGCTTCTAGGGTTTATCCTCTACGATCTCGAGGTAGATCAACTCTTGTAATACTCATATCATCAAGATCAATCAAGCAGGAAGTAGGGTATTACCTCCATAGAGAGGGCCCGAACCTGGGTAAACATCGTGTCCCCTGTCTCCTGTTACCATCCACATTAGACGCACAGTTCGGGACCCCCTACCCGAGATCCGCCGGTTTTGACACCGACATTGGTGCTTTCATTGAGAGTTTCGTTGTGTGTTCGGCAAAAGGTTGATGGTTCGCATGCAGATCAACTGCGACTTCGTCATATTCGTCACCAGCTCGACTGGTCACCTTGGTTCAACCAAGGACTGCGCCCTATCTCCGATCGTCATGTTCGGATGAGGGCCTTGATCAACATCAACTCCGATCTCTATCAAGATCATGGAGGAATCATCCAGGGAGCCCGGGGGCTCAACGTCAACATTGCCCTCGGGCGACCGTACTGTTTTTCTAGACAGCGGACTTGTGTCCGCCGCCACCGCCTCCTCAAGCGTCGCTTTAACGATTGCTTCAGTGGAATTGTGCGGAATTAAGTCTACAACAACCCTGGAAATTTTCGTCGAGTTCCGATGGAGGAATCTCTGGCAATCTCCGATATATCGGAGCCGCATTGAATCTGGACGAGAATCTGGACGAGTTTAGGGCGTGGTGTCCAGATTCTAGCTCGGACTTCCTTTGGAAGATCCAACCGTTGATCGGCTGCGGAATTCCTTTATCTATCACCCCTCAAAATTTCGGCTCGATCCGATCGTCCAAACTCCGGGAACCTTCCGATTAGTACATCACTTTTCGGATCTGTTTTCTGCGCGAAAACGAATCCGACACGAGTTCGTCTTTTTTATGAACGGGATTTCAGACATCCTTTTCGAAGGAGGTTTTGTATGGGGTATTGTGTTTTGTTCCCGAACACATCCCACTAACTTTAAGATCTTTTGAACATGATCTTCAACATCATGCTGGCGTTAAACCAGTCCGGCAATATTGCTCCACGGCTGCCGACCTGCGCTAGACACGTCGCCACTTTGTTGAGCCGAGCTCAACTTCTTCGGATCATCATCTCGGCAAGCCGAACAAGAGTCCGGCATCGCGGGCGATAAATCATCACCAACATCGCCGCCCCACGGATTACATGGAGCGGGCATACCGGCATCGCCGCACGGTCGCTTCATCAAGCCGACATCGACCACGTCACGACCTGCATCGGTAGGGCCGCACTATTGCTTCTTCAAGCTGGTGTCCATCGCGCCGACCTACTTCGACATCTCGGCTGGGCCGGGGGCTTCGCCATCTCTTCATCAACCTACTCCGGACACTTCGGCGTCACTAGCCGACCAGGCAAGGGGTGCGTGGATCAAGTCCCAATTTTGGGAATCACCTTCCTTCGGATTACTACAACAAATAAACCAGGTGCTATTAATCCTAGTATTTTTTTTGCTTGTTTGGGTTCATTTTTCCCAAGGAATTATTACTCTGGCTTGTCCATCATATGTACATAGGTCTATCAAGTGGTGGCCGCATTATCGACGGTCGCATTATGGTTCGGTCAGTTTCCATACATAGTCCGGCGAAACGCCGCATCCGGAACTCGAACCGACCTGTGAATTCAGGCCTTGCCATGCCTTTACCGCATCACGCCGCCGCCCTGCATCACGCCGCGCCAGGCCATATTTCTTTTATTACTCACTTTGCATAAATTATTTGTTATGCAACAATTTTTTTTATTACTATTATCTCTGGTTTGCACTATTTTTTTTGTGCACAAGAAAATGATCCAGCCGGACTATATCCTTTGACGTCACCTCGGCTGGACGGGGGGCTTCGTCAACACTTCATTACCCCATGCCAGGGACTTCGGCATCACTCTGCCGTCCTGCATTGACCGTGCTATGTCACCACTTCGGAGTGCCGAGCTCTTTGCTCCGCCACCTCGGGACCGGCTTGGGGGGTGGAACCTTATTCCGCATCAAGCTCGGACCGCGTCGTCAATACCGAACACATTAACCAGCAAAGTTGCCTTCACGCTCAAAGTTTTAAATTTCTAACTTGTGTTTGGTTCGACCAAGCATTATACTTTTTTGGAAAAAAAAAGTTGCTTGTAAAAATTTTCCTTGTCCAAACTTTGTTCAAGATTGCATTTGACGCGCTACCCGCTCATTATATTCGGGGCTTCTTTAACAGAAGCTTATTAATACGGGCTTTATGCCCAACACATGTGTCACACTTCCACATGTACCTTTTATTCACCATTATATGCATCGATATGACTTAAGTTTGGCCCAAGCTGGGTTGCCTGGCTCCTGTGCTTACCCCTACGTTCCCGATTGTTCGGCTAGGCGGTAAAGGGAGAACCTCTGCGATTGTTACTGCCGGGTCAGCCGGATGTGTACCTCAGACTGGGTGAAGCCGAAAGCTAGCGTTCTTAAGGGAATTCTCGGTCGGTGAACTAAAAGATGATTTCTTACCTATTTATTTACCTGCCCCCAGATGTTTTTCTGCTCTTTCGCAGTCCGGACATGCACTTTAGGGCATGCCTCCCAGGGAAAGGAACCCCTAACGGAACTATTCTCCCTGGAAGATGTTTCTTACTAACCATGTAATATAACATAACTAGTTGGGCACTTGTCTAATAAAGCACTAATGACCCCTATGCCTGGTCTCCACGCATGCCCCGGTTTTTATAACCGCGAGGTATTCGGACACACTCCGGACTATTGGGTCCAGAGGTTGAAGCGAAAAGGTCCGCTACGACAAACAATCTACAATCCGGCTAGAAGGCATTCTACATGTTACCTTACATTATATAGTCAACTTTTACCCAAGTCACTTGGGGGCTCTTATGTTTATTTGAGTCGTTTCATACTAAGTGTTTTTCTTCTTAGTCGTTGCAAAGTTTTTATTATTTATCACTCCTTTTTTTCGACACGAGTGTGCGGTCACTAGCCGGGGAGCCTAATTTCTCTCTCAAAAATGCTAGGGTTTAGTTTTCTAAACTGGCCTAATGGGAAGTACTCCGCCTTCGGGATGGGAGACTGAAGCCGTAGGCTGACCCGCTTGAAGTCTTGAGATAGGATGTGTCATGTTAAAGCACGGCAGAAGCACTTTTTTTCTAAAGTCCAATTTTCGGATTGGCACCGAACACTTGATCTTGTTCGGACGTCATGTTTTTACTGACGTTTTTTGGTTTTCCAACCTTTTGGCACTTTTAAACTATTTGTGTGTTTTCAGCACAAGTCTCGCAAAGGCAACGCCGGACACCTTTAGAGATTCGGCAAAAACATTCTCGTATATTGCTATATATGCATCAGTTTGAATTGTGTCTTGGTCAATAGTTGGGTTGCCCGGCTCCCGCGCTTGCCTCCTACGTTCCGCTTTGTTTGGCTAGGTGTGCAAAGGGAGAACCACTGCGATTGTGCCTCCAGCTTGCATGGTCAAGCACCTCAGTGGAGAAAGCCGAAAACTGACTGTCACAATAGGTGTAAACTGGTCAGCGATCCGATGACTATATTAAATAACGGGCCATTCATAATATTGGCCGAAGTGTTTACGGCTTGACCTCGACTGTCGCCGAACACCACCGGGGGCTATTAACTGGCCTCCCAAACTAAATCCTCAATATTTTGCTCTTACATTAGAGCTGAGGTTTCATGATCATGCTTAGCATGACAACCCAAAGAAAGGAACCGAGAAGCGGACTATTTTCTTTGGAAGACATTTCTTCTATTAAACAGTAATATAACATATCTCTCTGCGTACCTTTGTTTATAAAACCATATGGCCAGATTGCCTTGTTTGTCATAAATCTTTGCCCTCATAAAGCCTTTATAAAGTAGGACAAACACTCCTCGGCTACTGGCCGAGGAGGTTGAAGCCGATGGTCGGTCAACAAAGTTTTGTACAATGCGGATCCAAGCATTAATGACGTAAAGTACTTGGATACATAGAGTCATTACACATAATTTGTGATTTTACTATGGATATCGATCCTTAATTCGGCCTCCCGTGCCCGCATTAAGGCTCGGGGGCTACTGGCTTCGGGCTTATTATTTACAAATATTAAAGGGGCACATCGATCCTCGATCCGGTGTTGCCACCCGACCCGGTGTCTGGGGCTACTGCATTGCTTGTTCTATGCGTAAAATCTTAAGTGCAATACAGTTTCGAGGAGATTTTGATCCTCGTGGTTGGTCGGCCGCACCCAACCCGAGTCTCGAGGTCTGAGCACGCCGCTTTTTAAGGCCCCAAGTATTCTCGCCGAAGTTAGGACTTGATCCTCGGGCCGATTTGGCAAATCAACCCGAGTCTCAATGTTATCGGGATCAACGGTCTTATGTCATCCTTCAGGTGCATCTCGGGTTTTAGACCGATACACACCTTGAGGGCTACTGGCTATATATCTCTTCAGAGAATAAATTGCATCAATAAAAAATATTGACAAAAAATCAGCCCACATTCGGGGTGGTGCAGCACCTCGGAAGTAATTCGGCATATAGTTCGGATGCAAGTGGCTGGCTCCTTAGAGGGCATTTCCGGCATTAAGCTCGGCTAAACTCCTTCAAACTTCTTTGAACCAAGGTGATTTACGACACCTTGGATACAGTCCGGCGTTGGAGCTCGGATACATAGTCCGGCGTTAGAGCTCGGATACAGTCCGGCGTTGGAGCTTGGATACATAGTCCGGCGTTGGAGCTTGGATACATAGTCCGGCGTTGGAGCTCAGATATATTCCGGCGTTAGAGCTGGGAAGCGGTCCGGCGTTGGTGCTCGGCTGCAAGAGATACCTCGAATGTAGTCCAGCGTTGGAGCTCGGACGCAAGAGGACGCTGCCTCCCGGGAACAACTTCAACCCCGAGGTGTGGCATAAAAGTAATAAGTCATTGATAAAGGCCGGAAACTTAAAGGGGCTCCTCGGATACCCGACGTATAAACTCGCCGAATGCATTTCGGCGATCCTCAAGATCAAAGATGAGAAGATTTGTTGAACCGGTTTTCAAGACCGGCAACCGAAGATGAAGAACAGTTCGGAAGAATCGAGGAGCGCCCCTAACTTGAAGACCGGTTCAGGGGCTATCGACGGTGTCCTGGACTAGGGGTACTCACCATGTCGCCTCCCGATCGCTTGGATTGGGCCGAGGATCCCCATGGCCGTATACTCATGGGCCGGGCCCGGACGATTGCCATACGAGGAAGATTCCACAAGACTTGGCGATCAAGACAAGGACTCCTCCCCACCGGCGTATTCGGGTTAGGACTCTTGTTATCCTAGGCCTCTGGTGCATTATATAAACCAGGGCTGTGCAAGTCGACATATATACAATATACAACAATCATACCATAGGCTAGCTTCTAGGGTTTAGCCTCTACGATCTCGTGGTAGATCAACTCTTGTAATACTCGTATCATCAAGATCAATCAAGCAGGAAGTAGGGTATTACCTCCATAGAGAGGGCCCGAACCTGGGTAAACATCGTGTCCCCTGTCTCCTATTACCATCCGCCTTAGACGCACAGTTCGGGACCCCCTACCCGAGATCCGCCGGTTTTGACACCGACAATAACTATCACCTTTTTCAATCCTTCTCTTCACCGCGGCTCTCCAAGTAGCCAGGGCCGTGCTCATCTTCATGAGGGCGGCACTGTTCACTTTATTCCCTAAGAGGCATGTGTTTGCGAAGTCACCGGGGAACTTGTATCGTTCGTGCAGCTTCGTGAAGAGGAGGTTGCGCAAATTCCCTCGGTCAAGATGCCTTAGGTTCTCGGTGTTGATCGAGACGGTGCTCCGGAGAATGCACCCGAGCTGTCCCGCGAACACCTAGACTAATTCTTTGGGCGCCGTTGGATGCCACACGGAGGACACTTCAAGAATTCCTCCTTGACGGTGCCGAGCACGTTCGGCACCGGTCCTTCCGCTGCCTCTTCGGTTGGCTGCCATCTGTGCATGCGCTGCCATCATCAGTGGTGGCATCCTCGGCGGCACCATCAGTGGTGTCATCCCCGACGCCACTAGGGATTGTGTAGTCGGGATCGGTGTCTTCCGCGGCGTCCTCGTAGCGGTGAGGTTCTTCCTCCATCTCCTGGGACAGCTCCCAGAATGCCTTGCCCGAACCGCCGGCCTCATCATTGTGGGCCATGTTTTGCTCTAAATAGGAAAAAATTTTGGTCAAAAGTTGGTTATTGTCAAGGAACAAGATCTCTAAGTTGACCAAATAAACAAGCTAAGGGCTGCAAATGCCCGCAGGGCTTCCAGGGTGACGGCATAATGGCTCAGTGTTATTTAAGGGTTGGTTTGTGAGGAATTATCATGGTCTCATCATTTAGGGTTTGTCGACACCGAGGCATCCTAAAAGCTAAGCTTTTATCATTTAGGGTTTGTCGACGCCGAGGCACCCTAAAAGCCTAAGCTTTCATCATTTAGGTTTTTATCGACACCGAGGCACCCTAAAAGCCAAGGTTTTATCATTTAAGGTTTGTCGACCGAGGCACCCTAAATGCTAAGTTAAGTTTTCATCATTTAGGGTTTATCGATGTCAAGCACCCTAGGTTGACTCATATATATGGGTATCTTCTAATAATATACCCTATCAAGTATGGCTAATAGTTAAAAAAATAGCCAACAAAGGACATGCAAGTCTTGTGAGAAAAGGGAAGGAGAATTCTAAGTTGGGCCTAATCACTTGGCTCTATTGCCACCTATGGCAGTTGCATATTAGTTGTGCAAAAAAATTTAAGAGCGGGAAGTAATGAATAATATTTAATGGGATACCTCCAAAAGTTAATCTAGTATCTCCATTTAACAGTCTTCAACTAGAAAGTGCACAAAGTGCAACAAACAGATTATTTCAACCCCCCAAACAATAATGATAACATTCTTTTCCTGAACTATAAACGACCCATGGTTTCGTCTGTCCAGACATGAATTCAGCATATGTCTTTAATGCAGCAAGAATAAAGGGACACCACATGTCAAAAATCTCGCATCCAAAATTTCACAATTGAGCCTAACGTGACAGTGCATATATAACCAGGCTTATGGTGCATTCTACTTTCTACCTGTCCAAAGCTGTATTTGTCGACTTAACTAAGTTAACTGTTATCCGCACACCCCAATCTTTTTATCCGATTAACACAAAATAGACGCCTCAACACTTGCATTTGCAAATATAACACCATGAGACACTTCAACTAGGTACTTCTCAAGGACAAACACCAAGAGATCTGTAAACATATCAGCGGTCAAGAACATCCTGAAATACCTGAAAAGGACTAAGGATATGTTTCTCGTTTATGGAGGTGACAAAGAGCTTGTCGTAAATGGTTACGTCGATGCAAGATTTGACACTAACCCGGATGACTCTAAGTCGCAAACCGGATACGTATTTATATTGAATGGTGGAGCTGTCAGTTGGTGCAGTTCCAAGCAGAGCGTCATGGCGGGATCCACGTGTGAAGCGGAGTACATTGCTGCTTCGGAAGCAGCAAATGAAGGAGTCTGGATGAAGAAGTTCATATTCGATCTAGGTGTAATACTTAGTGCATCGGGTCCAATGAAAATCTTTTGTGACAATACTGGAGCGATTGCCTTAGCGAAGGAATCCAGATTTCACAAGATAACCAAACACATCAAGAGACGAAGGAGACATAGAGATTTGCAAAATATATACGGATCCGAATGTTGCAGACCATTTGAGTAAGCCTCTTCCACGAGCAAAACATGATCAACACCAAGACTCCTTGGATGTTAGCATCATTACTGTGTAATCTAGATTAATGACTCTAGTGCATGTGGGAGACTGAAGGAAATATGCCCTAGAGGCAATAATGAAGTTGTTATTTATATTTCCTTATATCATAATAAATGTTTATTATTCATGCTAGAATTGTATTAACCAGAAACTTGATACATGTGTGATTACATAGACAAACCAAAGTGTCCCTAGTATGCCTCTACTTGACTAGCTCGTTAATCAAAGATGGTTAAGTTTCCTGACCATAGACATGTGTTGTCATTTGATGAATGGGATCACATCATTAGGAGATGATGTGATGCACAAGACCCATCTGTTAGCTTAGCATAATGATCATTAAGTTTTATTGCTATTGCTTTCTTCATAACTTATACATATTCCTCTGACTATGAGATTATGCAACTCCCGAATACCAGAGGAACACCTTGTGTGCTATCAAACGTCACAACATAACTGGGTGATTATAAAGATGCTCTACAGGTGTCTCCGAAGGTGTTTGTTGGGTTGGCATAGATCAAGATTAGGATTTGTCACTCCGATTATCAGAGAGGTGTCTCTAGGCCTGATGTCTACTACACAACCTTCTTCTTGTAGACGTTGTTGGGCCTGCAAGTGCACAGGTTTGTATGACAGTAGCAAATTTCCCTCAAGTGGATGACCTAAGGTTTATCAATCCATGGAGGCGAGGATGAAGATGGTCTCTCCCAAGCAACCCTGCAACCAAATAACAAAGAGTCTCTTGTGTCCCCAACACACCCAATACAATGGTAAATTGTATAGGTGCACTACTTCGGCGAAGAGATGGTGATACAAGTGCAATATGGATGGTAGATATAGGTTTTTGTAGTCTGAAAATATAAAAACAGCAAGGTAGCAAGTGATAAACGTGAGCGTAAACGGTATTGCAATGATAGGAAACAAGGCCTAGGGTTCATACTTTCACTAGTGCAAGTTCTCTCAACAATAATAACATAGATAGAACATATGACAAGCCCTCAACATGCAACAAAGAGTCACTCCGAAGCCACTAATAGCGGAGAACAAACATAGAGATTATGGTCGGGTACGAAACCACCACAAAGCTATTCTTTCGGATCGATCTATAAAAGAGTTTGTACTAGAGTAACACCTTAAGGCACAAATCAACCAAAAGCCTAATCTCACCTAGATACTCCATTGTCACCTCAAGTATCCGTGGGCATGATTATACGATATGCATCACACAATCTCAGATTTATCCAACCAACATAAAAGTACTTCAAAGAGTGCCCCAAAGTTTCTACCGGAGAATCAAGAAAGTGTGCCAACCCCTATGCATAGGTTCCCAATGTCACGAAACCCGCAAGTTGATCACCAAGACATACATCAAGTGTTCTCACAAAAGACTCAATCCGATAAGATAACTTCAAAGGGGAAACTCAATTCATCACAAGAGAGTAGAGGGGGAGAAACATCATAAGATCCAACTACAATAGCAAAGCTCGGGATACATCAAGATCGTATCACCTCAAGAACACGAGAGAGAGAGAGATCAAACACATAGCTACTGGTACATACCCTCAGCCCCGAGGGTGAACTACTCCCTCCTCGTCATGGAGAGCGCCGGATGATGAAGATGGCCACCGGAGATGGATCCCTCCCAGTGGTACCGTAAAGGGGTCCCGATTTGTTTTTGGTGGCTCGAGGCTTATGCAGCGGAACTCCCGATCTATCTTCTGTTCTGGAAGTTTTAGGCACGAGGTATATATGGGTGAAAGGAGTACGTCGGTGGAGCTACGGGGCCCCACAAGGCGGGGGGCGCGCCCGGGGTGGAGGGCGCGCCCACCCTCGTGAGCACCTCCCGTATCTTCCGACGTGGGGTCCAAGTCCATCGGTGGGTTTCCTTCCAAAAATAACTTCTCCAGCTTGATTTCGTTCCGCTTTGACTCATTCGATATTCCTTTTCATGAAACACTGAAATAGGCATAAAACAACAAATTTGGGCTGGGCCTCCGGTTAATAGGTTAGTCTCAAAAATAATATAAAAGTGGATAATAAAGCCCAATATTGCCTAAAACAGTAGATAAAGTAGCATGGAGCAATCAAAAATTATAGATACGTTGGAGACGTATCAAGCATCCCCAAGCTTAATTCATGATCGTCCTCGAGTAGGTAAATGATAAAAAAGATAATTTTTGATGTGGAATGCTAGTTGGCATAATTTCAATGTAATTCTTCTTAATTGTGATATGAATATTCAGATCTGAATGAATACAAAATAAAAGTTCATATTGATTAAACAAATAGTAATACGTCAAACATACTAATCAAAGTAATCATGTCTTCTCAAAATAGCATGGCAAAAGAAAGTTCATCCCTACAAAATCATATAGTTAGGCTATGCTTCATTTTCATCACACAAAGATGTTCCAAACTTCTATACCCCCGATGACAAGCCAAGCAATTGTTTCATACTTAAATAATCTCAAACTTTTTCAACCTTCACGCAATACATGAGCGTGAGCCATGGATATAGCACTATGGGTGGAATAGAATATGATGATGGGGATTGTGTGGAGAAGACAAAAAAGGAAAAAGTCTCACATTGACAAGGCTAATCAACGGGCTATGGAGATGCCCATCAATTGATGTCAACATGAGGAGTAGGGATTGCCATGCAACGGATGCACTAGAGCTATGAATGCTCAACAAATAAAACTAGTGGGCGTGCATCCAACTTGCTTGCTCATGAAGACCTAGGGCATTTGAGGAAGCCCATCGTTGGAATATAGAAGCCAAGTTCTATAATGAAAGATTCCCACTAGTATATGAAAGTGACAACATATGAGACTCACTATATGAAAAACATGGTGCTACTTTGAAGCACAATATATGAGACTCGCTATATGAAGAACATGGTGCTACTTTGAAGCACAAGTGTGGAAAAAGGACAGTAGCATTGCCCCTTTTTGGCCTTTTTTTTCTTTGGCCTTTCTCTTTTTTGGGCCTTTTTTTTTTCTTTGGCCTTTCTCTTTTTTGGGACAATGCTCTATTGAATGATGATCATCACACTTCTATTGATTACAACATAAGGATTACAACTCGAAACTAGAACAAGGTATGACTCTATATGAATGCCTCCGGCGGTGTACCGGGATGGTTCAATGAATCAAGAGTGACATGTATGAAAAATAATGCATGGTGGCTTTGCCACAAATACGATGTCAACTACATGATCATGCAATGGCAATATGACAAAAGTAAAGTATGTCATGATGATGATCGGAACGGTGGAAAGTTGCATGGCAATATATCTCGGAATGGCTGTGGAAATGCCATAATAGGTAGGTATGGTGGCTGTTTTGAGGAAGATATAAGGAGGTTTAGTGTGATAGAGCGTATCATATCACGGGGTTTGGATGCACCGCTAAGTTTGCACCAACTCTCAAGGTGAGAAAGGGCAATGCACGGCATCAAGAGGCTAGCAAAGGCGGAAAGGTAAAAGTGTGTATAATCCATGGACTAAAAATTAGTCAAAAGAACTCATATACTTATTGCAAAAATTTAGAAGTCATCAAAAATCAAGTACTACACGCATGCTCCTAGGGGGATAGATTGGTAGGAAAAGACCATCGCTCGTCCCCGACCGCCACTCATAAGGATGCACAAGCCAGGTACACTTCATGTTTCAAATTTGTTACACAACTTTAACCATGCGTGCATGCTACTTGCAAACTTCAACACAAGCATTCCTCAAATTCACAACTACTCAACTAGCACAACTTTAATATCACTACCTCCATATCTCAAAACAATTATCAAGCATCAAACTTTTCTTAGTATTCAACACACTCATAAGAAAGTTTCACATATCTTGAATACCAAGTATATTAACATTAAGCAAATTACCATGCTATTAACGACTCTCAAAATATTATAAGTGAAGCATGAGAGATCAATAGTTTCTTTAAAACAAATCCACCACCGTGCTCTAAAAGATATAAGTGAAGTACTAGAGCAAAAATTATCACGCTCAAAAGATATAAGTGAAGCACTATGAGCAATAACAAAAACTACTCCGAAAGATATAAGAGAAGATCAATGAGTAGCTAAATAATTATGCAGCTAAATGAAGGCTCTCTCTCATTAAATAATTCAGATCTTTATACTTTATTCAAACAGCAAGCAAAGCTAAATAAAACGACATGACGCTCCAAGCAAAACACATATCATGTGGTGAATAAAAATATAGCTCCAAGTAAAGTTACCGATGAACGTAGACGAAAGAGGGGATGCCTTCCGGGGCATCCCCAAGCTTAGACGCTTGGTTGTCCTTCAATATTACCTTGGGGTGCCTTGGGAATCCCCAAGTTTAGGCTCTTGCCACTCCTTGTTCCATAATCCATCGGATCTTTACCCAAAAGTTGAAAACTTCACAACACAAAACTTAACAGAAAACTCGTGAGCTCCGTTAGCGAAAGAAAACAAAACACCACTTCAAGGTACTGTAATGAACTCATTCTTTATTTGTATTGGTGTTAAACCTACTGTATTCCAACTTCTCTATGGTTTGTAAACTATTTTACTAGCCATAGAGTCATGAAAATAAGCAAACAACACAATGAAAACAGAATCTGTCAAAAACAGAACAGTCTGTGGTAATCTGCAACTAACGCAAACTTCTGGAACTCCAAAAATTCTAAAATAAATTTCTGGAACTGCGGAATTTGTCTAGTAATCATCTGCAAAAAGAATCAACTAAATAGCACTCTCCAGTAAAAAGTTCTAGCTAATCTCATGAGCGCTAAAGTTTCTGTTTTTTACAGCATGATCATAAAGACTTCACCCAAGTCTTCCCAAAGGTTCTACTTGGTACAAACACTAATTAAAACACAAAACCACATCTAAACAGAATCTAGATGTATTATTTATTAATAAAAAGAACCAAAAAGCAAGAAACTAAAATAAAATTGGGTTGCCTCCCAACAAGCGCTATCGTTTAACGCCCCTAGCTAGGCATTATGATTTCAATGATGCTCACCTAAAAGATAAGAATTGAAAACATAAAGAGAGCATCATGAAGAATATTACTTGCACATTTAAGTCTAACCCTCTTCCTATGCATAGGGATTTTGTGAGCAAACAACTTATGGGAACAATAATCAACTAGCATAGGAAGGCCAAACAAGCATAACTTCAACAATTTAAGCACATAGTGAGGAAACTTGATATTATTGCAATTCCTACAAGCATATGTTCCTCCCTCGTAATAATTTTCAGTAGCATCATGAATGAATTCAACAATATAACCAGCACCTAAAGCATTCTTTTCATGATCTACTTGCATAGAATTTTTATTACTCTCCACATAAGCAAATTTCTTCTCATCAACAATAGTGGGAGCAAACTCAACAAAATAACTATCATGATATTGAAAATTAAGATCAAGATGACAAGTTTCATGGTTATCATTATTCTTTAAAGCATACGTGTCATCACAATAATCATCATAGATAGGAAGCATGCTTTCATCATAGTAAATTTGCTCATCAAAGCTTGGGGACAAAAATATCATCTTCATCAAACATAGCTTCCCCAAGCTTGTGGCTTTGCATATCATTAGCATCATGGATATTCAAGGAATTCATACTAACAACATTGCAATCGTGCTCATCATTCATATATTTAGTGCCAAATATTTAATGCATTCTTCTTCTAACACTTTGGCACAATTTTCCTTCCCATCATACTCACGAAAGATATTAAAAAGATGAAGCGTATGAGACAAACTCAATTCCATTTTTTTATTTTTCTTTTATAAACTAGACTAGTGCTAAAACAAGAAACAAAAAGATTTCCCGAAAGATATTGCAAGATCTAAAGATATACCTTCACTTACCTAACCTCCCCGGCAACGGCGCCAGAAAAGAGCTTGATGTCTACTACACAACCTTCTTCTTGTAGACGTTGTCGGGCCTGCAAGTGCACAGGTTTGTAGGACAGTAGCAAATTTCCCTCAAGTGGATGACCTAAGGTTTATCAATCCGCGGGAGGCGTAGGATGAAGATGGTCTCTCTCAAGCAACCCTGCAAACAAATAACAAAGAGTCTCTTGTGTCCCCAACACACCCAATACAATGGTAAATTGTATAGGTGCACTAGTTCGGCGAAGAGATGCTGATACAAGTGCAATATGGATGGTAGATTTAGGTTTTTGTAATCTGAAAATATAAAAACAGCAAGGTAACAAGTGATAAATGTGAGCATAAACGGTATTGCAATGATAGGAAACAAGGCATAGGGTTCATACTTTCACTAGTGCAAGTTCTCTCAACAATAATAACATAGATAGAACATATGAAAAGCCCTCAACATGCAACAAAGAGTCACTCCGAAGCCACTAATAGCGGAGAACAAACGTAGAGATTATGGTCGGGTACGAAACCACCACAAAGCTATTCTTTTGGATCGATCTATAAAAGAGTCCGTACTAGAATAACTCCTTAAGACACAAATCAACCAAAACCCTAATGTCACCTAGATACTCCATTGTCACCTCAAGTATCCGTGGGCATGATTATACGATATGCATCACACAATCTCAGATTTATCCAACCAACATAAAAGTACTTCAACGAGTGCCCCAAAGTTTCTACCGGAGAATCAAGAAAACGTGTGCCAACCCCTATGCATAGGTTCCCAATGTCACGAAACCCGCAAGTTGATCACCAAGACATACATCAAGTGTTCTCATAAAAGACTCAATCCGATAAGATAACTTCAAAGGGGAAACTCAATTCATCACAAGAGAGTAGAGGGGGAGAAACATCATAAGATCCAACTACAATAGCAAAGCTCGGGATACATCAAGATCATATCACCTCAAGAACACGAGAGAGAGAGAGAGAGAGATCAAACACATAGCTACTGGTACATACCCTCAGCCCCGAGGGTGAACTACTCCCTCCTCGTCATGGAGAGCGCCGGGAAGATGAAGATGGCCACCGGAGATGGATCCCCCTCCGGCAGGGTACCGGAAAGGGGTCACAATTGGTTTTTGGTGGCTCTGGAGGCTTGCGGCAGCGGAACTCCCAATTTATCTTCTATTCTGGAAGTTTTAGGGTACGTAGGTATATATGGGTGAAAGGAGTACGTCGGTGGAGCTACGGGGGCCCCACGAGGCAGGGGGCGCCCCCCACCCTCGTGAGCACCTCCCGTATCTTCTGACGTGGGGTCCAAGTCCATCAGGTGGGTTTCCTTCCAAAAATAACTTCTCCAGTTGATTTCGTTCCGTTTTGACTCCGTCTGATATTCCTTTTCATGAAACACTGAAATAGGCATAAAACAGCAAATTTGGGATGGGCCTCCGGTTAATAGGTTAGTCTCAAAAATAATATAAAAGTGGATAATAAAGCCCAATATTGCCTAAAACAGTAGATAAAGTAGCATGGAGCAATCAAAAATTATAGATACGTTGGAGACGTATCAGGGCCCTCTCGGTAATGCACACCACTATGAGCCTTTCAAGCTATGTGACTAATGAGTTAGTTGCGGGATGATGCATTACGGAACGAGTAAAGAGACTTGCCAGTAACGAGATTGAACTAGGAATGATGATACCGACAATAGAATCTCGGGAAAGTAACATACCGATGACAAAGGGAATAACATATGTTGTCATTGCGGTTTGAGCGATAAAGATCATCGTAGAATATGTAGGAACCAATATGAGCATCCTGGTTCCGCTATAGGTTATTGAGCGGAGATGTGTCTCGGCCATGTCTACATAGTTTGTCGGTGTACAAAAGTAGGAGCTCTCCTTTTGACCCCTCTACTTGTGCACGGGCAGTCAGAGCCAAACCGGCGGTCACACTTAGCAGGGAAAGGGGAGGAACCAAAAGCACAAGACAAGAAAAGCAATGCCAAGACCAGAGACGCAAAGAGCAAGAGGGAGAGGTAGACTCCCCTGGCAACACCCTTGCTGGGGCGGCCTCCGCAGCCCCGGTGGGAGCCTTGCCGGGGCAGCTTGCCCAACACCAGCAGGGCGCGCCACCCTTGAGCCCAAGGGTTCCAACACCGTCAACCACATTGGAACCAAGGCTCGAGAGGCACCTCCATGGTGGCATGCAGATCTTCGTCAAGATCATAAACACACAAGATCAGATGATGACCAGAAGACGACGATCCTCGATGAGATCCCTGCCGAGGAGATCCACGAGACCCCCGGCAAGATCCTTGCCGGGGACAACCGCGATGCCACGGCAAGACCACTTGCCGGGGCCCCGGCAAGACCCTTGCTGAGGACACCCGCGGGGTCACGGCCAGGCTCGCGTCTACCGAGGCTCCACTGCCGTTCCCATATAGCTGCCAGCCCAACCAGCTGGGCAGGCACCTGTGTGGCAACATGCAGCTTCCAGACCAACTCAGCAAGCACTTGCGTGGTGGCATGCAGATCTTCATGAAGATCCTTTCACCACGCCATCTAAGCAGCCTGCTAGCCTACGTGGCGCTGCATGCCTTGTTGTCCTGGACGCGTGTCGGAGCAAGACGGAGCGGTGACGGATGGGACGGGCCTCGTTGCCGTCCCCAATAAAGCAACGAGACACCTAATGAGCGCATTTAATGCGGCTTGTCCCGTAATGACATGCGATAAGCTTGTACACCGTACACCTTTCCACTTCCTGTGTGCCACTGTGGCGACCCCTTTTGACTATAAAAGGAGGCCCGAGGCATCCAGGAGAAGGATTCGGATCTTTTGGACTACGCACACACCACAGCTAGTTCAAGAACTCAAGAACACTCAAATATACACCAAGGCAGGACTAGGGTATTACGCATCTTCGTGGGCCGAACCTAGGTAAACAATCCTTGTGCTGACCGCCAGACCCGCTCTTTGCACAACCCCGCGCCCACCAACCGTAGAAGGGATCCCAGTGATCCCATAGGTGTCGTTTTCCCCCAACATCTTTGGCTCAACCAATACGGCCGTCAACGGCGCAGGGAATCGGGACCGACCCGCTGCTCCAATCAGCGGCGGCCCGGTTTCCCGCCTCGTCATTCAAGACCCGCACCCACCGCCTACTATCTTCAAGGCATGGGGGACACGTGGCGAGAAAGCAGAAATCAAGGGAACGAGTGGGGCGACCGTTTTCCACCCCATGATCGTGGGGCACGGGCGCCTCGAAGGCCACGACCTGAGTCCACACAATAAATGAGTCGCGCCCCTGCATTTTCCTCTTTTTATGGGGAAGGAGCGGGCCGCCTCTTTATCGCGATGTGACGCATGAGGGTTGGAACCGGCCCACGCATGCGCCCCACGTCACGCAATCAATGCGGGTCGTGGGGAAGCGCATCGAGCAAAGGAGTTACTGCAGTAAAAATCAGCCCCGCCTGCCGCGCACCGTTCTGGGCCTAGCCCCACAACGCGTTGCGCTTATGTGTGGCCCATGCCCGGGGGCTCCTGTCGGTGTACAAAAGTTGGGCTCTCTTTTGACCCCTCTACTTGTGCATGGGCAGTCAGAGCCGCGCCTGCGGCCACACTTAGCAGGGCAAGGGAAGGAACGAAAAGCACAAGACGGGAAAAGCAATCCCAATACCAGAGACGCAAAGAGCAAGAGGGTGAGGTGGACTCCCCCGGCAAGACCCTTGTCAGGGCGGCCTCTGAAGCCCCGGCGAGCGCCTTGCCGGGGCAGCTTGCCCAACACCAGCAGGGCACGCCACCCTTGAGCCCAAGGGTTCCAACATTGTCAACCACATTAGAACCAAGGCTCGGGAGGCACCTCTGTGGTGGCATGCAGATCTTTGTCAAGATCATAAACACATAAGATCAGATGAGGACCAGAAGACGACGATCCTCGGCGAGATCCCTGCCGAGGAGATCCACGAGACTCCCGGCAAGATCCTTGCCGGGCACGGCAAGACCACTTGCCGGGGCCCCGGCAAGTCCTTTGCCGAGGACACCCGCGGGGTCACGGCCAGGCCCGCATCTGCCAAGGCTCCACCGTCGTTCCCATACAGCTGCCCGCCAAGGCACCTGCGTGGCAACATGCGGCTTCCAGACCAACTCAGCAAGCACCTGCGTGGTTGCATGCAGATCTTCGTGAAGATCCTTCCACCACGCCATCTCAGCAGCCTGCCGGCCTACATGGCGTTGCATGCCTCGTTGGCCTGGACGCGTGTCAAAGCAAGACGGAGTGGCGATGGACGGGACGGGCCTCGTTGTCGTCCCCAATAAAGCAACGGGACACCTAAGGAGTGCATATAATGTGTCTTGTCCCGTAATGACAGGCGATAAGCCTGTACACTATACACCTTTCCACCTCCTGTGTGCCACTGTGGCGACCCCTTTTGACTATAAAAGGAGGCCCAAGGCATCCAGGAGAAGGATTCGGATCTTTTGGACTACACACACACCACAGCTAGTTCAAGAACTCAAGAACACTCAAATATACACCAAAGCAGGACTAGGGTATTACGCATCTTCGCGGCCCGAACCTGGGTAAACGATCCTTGTGCTGACCGCCAGACCTGCTCTTTGCACAACCCCGCGCCCGCCAACCGTAGAAGGGATCCCAGTGATCCCATTGGTGTCGTTTCCCCCGACATAGTTCTCGAACCCATAGGGTCCACACGCTTAACGTTTGATGAAGATTTGTATTATGTGTTATGTGTTTTGGTGACCGAAGTTTGTTCGGAGTCCCGGATGAGTTCACGGACATGAAAAGGAGTCTCGAAATGGTGGAGGTAAAGATTGATATACTGGAAGATGGTATTTGGACACCGGAATGGTTTCGAGTGGTTCGGGTATTTTTCTGGAGTACCAAGGGGTTACCGGAACCCTCCGGGGAAGCCATGGGCCTCATGGCCCACGGGAGAGAGAGGGATAGCCCACAAGGGGTGGTCGTGTCCCCCCCACATGGGAGTCCGAATTGGACTAGGGGAGGGGGCGGCGCTCCCCTTTCCCTGTCCTACTCCCTCTCCCTTTCCCCTTTCCCACTCTAGAAAAGGAAAAGGGAAATCCTACTAGCACTGGGATTTCTAGTAGGACTCCGCCCATGGCGCGCCCCTCTAGGCCGGCCGCCTCAGCCCCTCCTCCTTTATATACGGGGGCGGGGGGGCACCCCAAAGCACAACATTTGTTATCTTAGCCGTGTGCGGTGCCCCCCTCCACAGTTTACTCCTCCGGTCATAGCGTCGTAGTGCTTAGGCGAAGCCCTGCATGCATCACATCACCATCACCGTCACCATGCCGTCATGCTAACGAAACTATCCCTCGACGCTCTGCTGGATCAAGAGTTCGAGGGACATCATCGAGCTGAACGTGTGCTGAACTCGGAGGTGCCGTACGTTCGGTACTAGATTGGTTGGATCGTGAAGACGTTCGGTACTAGATCGGTTGGATCGTGAAGACATTCGCCTACATCAACCGCATTAACCTAACGCTTCTGCTTTCGGTCTACAAGGGTACGTGGACACACTCTCCCCCTCTCGTTGCTATGCTGGCAGGGTTCAAGAGCGACACCTATGGGATCACAGGGAATCCCTACTTTGGTTGGCGGTGCCCGGGGCTGTGCAAAGAGCGGGTTTGGAAGGTCAACATGGGGGAATTTTATCCAGGTTCGGGCCGCAAGTGATGCGTAATACCCTAGTCCTGCTTTGGTGTATATTTGGTGTTCTTGAGCTCCTTAACTAGCTGCGGTGCATGCCTAGTGCAAAAAGTCCGAATCCTTCCTTAGTACGCCTCGGGGCTCCTTTTATACATCAACGGGGTCGCCACAGTGGCACACAGGAGGTGGAAAGTATGTACAGTGTACAAGTGTATCTCTGACATCATGGAACAAAACACATTTAATGCGCCGCTGACGTGTCCTCTTTCTTTATCGGGGACGGCAAGGAAGCTCGTCTCGTCTATCGTCGCCTCGCATTGCTTTGATGCGTGTCCAAGCTGACGAGGCATGCAGCGCCACGCTAGCTGGCTGGCTGCTGCACTGGTTCGGTGGCAGGGTCTTCACGAAGATCTGCATGCCACCACGCAAGTGCTTGCCTGGTTGGCCTAGAAGCTGCATGATGCCACGTAGGTGCATGCCTAGTTGGCAGGCTAGCTGCTGCGTCGGAAGGACCATGGGGCAGCGAAACCTTGGTAAGTGCGGTCCTGGTTGTGGCCCCGCAGATGTCCCCGGCAAGGGTCTTGCCGGGGTCTTCTGGTTCTCATCTAGTCTTGCAGGCCTTTGGTCTTTACAAAGATCTGCATGCCACCATGCAGGCGCCTCCCGAGCCTTGGTTCCAAATGTTGTCGATGGCGTCGGAACTCTTAGGCTCAAGGGTGGTGGCCTTGCAGGTGTTGGGCAAGTTGCCCCGGCAAGGCTCTTGCTGGGGTAGCGTAGGTCGTCCTTGGCAAGGCTCTTGCCGGGGGAAACCCACCTTGCCCCTCCGCTCTTCGCGCCTCTAGTTTCAGCGTTGTCTGGTAGTCTTGTTCCCCGCTTCCTCTGCCCTACCAAGCGTGGCCGCAGGTGTGGCTACAACTGCCCATGCACAAGTAAAGGGGTAGAGAATGCCCCTACTTTTGTACACCGATAGGAGCCCCGGGCCTAGGCCACACATAAGCGCAGAGCGTTGTTGGGATAGGCCCAGAATGGTGCGCAGGCACGCGTGGCAGAGTTTCAACCGCGGGAACTCTATCGCCAGTTGCGCTTCCCAACGACCCGTATTGAATGCGTGATGTGGGGGTAGTGCGCGGAGCGGTTGCTGCCCGCTTGCGTCACATCATGGTAAATGGTAAAGAGGCGGCCCGCGTATTGCCCACAAAAAGGAAGAACTGCAGGGGCGCTGCTCATTTACCCTCTGTGCCTTCTTCAATCTCGGAACCTTTGTTCCCCTCTTCTTCCTCACGCGTGAACCGAAGCTTTTGCCTCTATTCGCCGCCGCCACGCCCCCATTGCCCTTGATCCCTCATCCCCTCTTAGCCACCATGGCGCCCAGGATAGGCAAAGGCAAGGGAGCGGCCAAGGACGCCATGGAGAAGGAGGCACCGGAGAGCGAGTTGGTGGTGCTTCGGACGCAACGCGCCTTCTTCCCCTTGACGGTCGATGTGCTCACCCTCAGGGACATGTTCAGGCCCCTGTGGGGAAGTGAGACATCGGGGCATCCCGCCACGCGCGTCATCCCCGCCTCCTGCGCCAAGGCCGGTCCAAAGCGGTACCCCTTCTTCGTCGATTACTTCTCCTGCGGGCTCCGCCCCCCTTTCTCTGATTTCTTCAACGATGTAATGCACACCTATGGCTTCCATCTCCTGGACCTTACGCCGAATGTCGTGGCTTGCATGGCCTTCTTCGCCCATCTCTGCAAAGGCTTTGCCGGAGTGCTCCCTAGCACAGCGCTCTTCCGCCATTACGTCTATCCTCGCATCCAGCCAGGGGGCGCCGTCTCTGGGTGCATCACCTGGATCCCGAGGACCCAGGAGAGGGGTACGTACCCGAAGGGTGCCCAGAAGGAGAGGTGGGAAGAGTGGGGGGGCGGTGGTGCTGGATTGAGGAGGCAGATCCGCAGGAGTTCTGTCGGGTCCGTCGGGCGCCGCTGGTCCACAAAAAAGACTGGGGGACGTCGATGCCAATGACAAGAAGCTCATGGTCGCCACCACCAGGATCCATCGCCTCACTTCGGCTGGGCTCACCCTCGAGATGATTGGGGCCGACTTCATGCGCTGCTGGATTGCCCCACTGCACAATAACGGGAGGCCGGCCTGGGACTTCAGGAACGTGGCCGACATCATGAGGCTCCGCCGTGGCTTGAAGCACAATTTCACGGTGCTGCAACACTCCTATCTTTGCCGGAGGATCTTCCAGCTCAAGGTGGACGAGGCCGGCGGAGTCGAGAGGACCAGAAAGGCCGTCAAGGCTGGTGGGTCCCTGTTTGGGTTGCCAGCAGGAGTGGTCCCATTGAGCAACAACTCTCGCCAGACCGACATAATCGCCATGATGCCGGATTTCAATGCGCATGGCCTCGACCCAACCTGGGACGAGCCAGAAGCAGAGCGGGTGCAGGCATTCTTCGACAACCTGTCGGAGAGGTACGTTCGTGATGAGCCATTGCTCGTCCACGACACCACTCGGGAGGAGCTGGCGTACATCGCCGCCAGGGCGGAAGAGGCGGAACTCGCCAAGGAGGCCGGCAGCATCGGCACCGTGGAAGACGAGGCCGACATGGCCACGGGAGAGAAAGAGCGCGCCGAGTGGGCGCCGTCTGCCGGGGAAGCCACCGGCGCCGAGGCTCCCCTTATTGAGGACGTGGTCAAGGAGTCAACTGAAGAGGAGACCGAGGCGGATGGCTCCTCGGCCCTGGGGAGGGAACGCGCCCTGCGGCAGGCTAGCTCTGGCGAGGCGGTACGGCCTGGCAGGACTACGCAGTGGCAACAGGCCCAAGCGTAGCCCGTGCGCGAGACGAGGGCCGTGGCAACGAAGAAGAAGGCAGCGGTCGCCGCTTCTTCCTCGTCCAAGCGGTGCAGGATCCCATCCCCTTCTCCTCCCCCTTCAGACAGCGACCCGGAGGCCGATTTCGACCTCGGTTCCTTCAGCCCGAAGAGGAAAAGGAGGCCAGAGGGGGAGGAGGAGTAAGCACCTCGCCCTTCATCATTTCTGACCCTTAGCCTGTTCTATCTCCCCTAACATGATCTCATCTTTGCAGGGACATTGAGATGTTGGCCCAGAGGGCGGAGAAGAGGGCCAAGGCTTCGACGGGCGCCAAGCCCGCGTTGAGCACTCCGCGCACGCCGGTGGTGGTAGAGATCAGCCCGGATGCCAGCCCTCGACGCAGCCCCCACTTCAGCCCCCAACATAAGTTCATTACTCAGTCCTCATCGACGGGCGCCCGGGCATGAATCTTGGTGCTGACCTTGCCGGATTTGCAGGAGGGGAGCAGCAACAGGAGGAGCCGCTGAGGGCCGCCCCTGATATGCCGCCCCATTGACCACGCCGCCCAGAGGGGCGCCCCCGGCAAGGGCACCTACCGACGAGCCCACACGCACGGAGGAAGAGGAGGTGAGCTTGGGTGCCGGCGGCTCCGTCCCAGCAACGATCATTGGCGGGGAGGGGACCACTTCTTCTCAGCTCGGCACGGGTAAGTGGCCTACCTCCCGTCCCTGTTTTTCCCTTCCTTTGTTCTGAACCTTGATCTTGGCCTCGTTTCGTCCTTCCTTTCTGATTTCTAGACCCTCCCTCGATGGACCAGGAGGATATCGACATCGTCATCGGGGAGGTCACCAAGGACGCCGAGGCCGGGGCCGCCGAGATCGCGGCTGGAGAAGCCGCCAAGTCTGCCGCCGAGGAGGCCGCCAAGGGGCTCGTCGGGGAGCCCGGCAAGGGGCCTGCCGGGGAGCCCTGCAAGGGCCCTGCTGGGGAGTCCGGCGAGGCCGCTACCGAGGAGGCCGCCAAGGAGGCCACCAAGGAGGTGGACAATGACCAACCTTCCTCCCCCGCGGCTCCCACCGTGGGCAAGTACCTGAGGGTGGGCGACGACCTGTTCGTCCGCCTCCCAGGGATGGCGAGCAGCAGAGCGCCAGCCGAAGGGGAAGTGTTTGATGACGAGGTGCTCGCCACCGCCGGGCTCCAGGTTGTTGATGAACCGAGCGTCGGCGGCGACGGTGCCCAAGAGGAGCAGCTTCTCCGCACCATGAGCGCCAACTTCCAGAAGCTCCAGGCGCTCCACCGTGCCCGCCAAGACAAAGTGAAGTCCAAGATGGCGGCGGTGGACAAGGTGGAGGCAGATTTTGAGGAGCGCGTCGCTCAGACACAGGTCTGGTTCAACGAGGCCCGGGATGAACCAAGGGCTGCCCAGGGTGAGCTGGATGAGCACAAGCGAGAGCCCATCCTGAAGCAGGCCGATATCAAGAAGGCCCAGGAGGTGGCGAAGGCGCAGGCTGCCAAGGACGACATTGCTCGGCAACAGCAGAAGGCTCTGCTGGACTCCCAAGAGGAAGACCTTGTTGCTTGTGAGCAGGCGCTTGCCGCCATGCTCCGCGACAAGGAAGAGGAAATCGGGAAGATCGTGGCGCAGCGGACCCAGGAGCTGGAGCAGAAGCACAAGGACGCAATTAATGCTCTGGCCCTGGACCACGCCGGCAAGGTGAAGGAGCTGGAGCTGGAGCGAGAGGAGCTGAATAAGAAGGTCTCAGAGCTGACGGGGGAGAGGGACACGGCCAACCGCACTCTGGCAGATGTGCAGGTCGCCATCTCCGACAAGGCCAAGCTGCTCTCCGAGACCAACGACTCCATCAACGACGTGAAGCTCAAACTGGACGGCTTCGAGGGGAAGCTTTCGGAGGCTGGGGCCCATGAGGAGACCCTGAACAATGCCCTGGAGGACGAGAAACGGCTGCGGAGTGATGACGCCACCACCCACAAGGATTATGTGAAGAGCGTAAACCTCTGGATCAGCCGCATCATCGACGTCGCCGGGAGGCCCACCGCGCAGCTCGCCGTCATGGGCCTGCCCAGTGTCATTGAGGGAGTCCTGGATTAGGGGGTGTCCGAATAGCCGGACTATAGCCTTTGGCCGGACTCCTGGACTTTGAAGATACAAGATTGAAGACTTCGTCCCGTGTCCATATGGGACTTTCCTTGGCGTGGAAGGCAAGCTTGGCGATACGGATATGTAGATTTCCTACCATTATAACCGACTCTGTGTAACCCTAACCCTCTTCGGTGCCTATATAAACTGGAGGGTGTTAGTCTGTAGGACGAACAACAATCATACCATAGGCTAGCTTCTAGGGTTTAGCCTCTCTGATCTCGTGGTAGATCTACTCTTGTACTACCCATATCATCAATATTAATCAAGCAGGAGTAGGGTTTTACCACCATCGAGAGGGCCCAAACCTGGGTAAAAACATCGTGTCCCTTGTCTCCTGTTACCATCCGCCTAGACGCACAGTTCGGGACCCCCTACCCGAGATCCGCCGGTTTTGACACCGACATTGGTGCTTTCATTGAGAGTTCCTCTGTGTCGTCATCTTTAGGCCCGATGGCTCGTCCGATCATCAACAATGATGCGCTCCAGGGTGAGACTTTTCTCCCCGAACAGATCTTCGTATTCGGCGACTTTGCACTGCGGGCCAATTAAGCAGCCATCTGGAGCAGATTGAAAGCTACGCCTCGCCACCAGGTCAGATTTGGAAGTTTGAACTACACGGCCGACGTCCGCGGGACTTGATCTTCGACGGGTTCGAGCTACGCCAAGCGCCGCCAGACCTGTCTCGATGGGTATGATCTAGCTCGCCGCGAGCGATTGCTCTGGAGGCCGCATCAAAGATCTGCTCCGACCGGCCAATCCGAGCCGGATTCTGATCGAGGACGAGTGGTTGGACACCGCCGGGCTACGATCTCTTTGGCGATTGAGCTGAACACAATCCTCGCCCTGCGAAGATCGTGACTCCAAGGTGCCGGACTCCTCTCCGGACTCAACCCCCACGCCCCGCCAATCGAATCCGATTGGTCGCCGATCATGGAGTTCATCGTCATGGACATCTTTCAAAGACTCGCCCTTGAGCGACATCCTGAATTCACTAAAGTCTCTCTCTTTATCAGGAGAGCCCTGGCCGGATTATGGTCAGCAAGGTTGGGATGCGGACGATGAAGAAATTCAAAGCCCACCCACCACCCACTTCGTAGCCACTGCCGATGATTTAACCGACATGCTCGACTTCGACCAAGACATCGACGGTATGGATGACGGCGCAGAGACGATTAAGAACCAGCGCCCACGGGCACCGGAAGGCCACCTCGTCATACGACATATACATGGTGGACATCCCAAAAGATGGGAATGGCGATGGAACAGCGAAGGATGACCCTCCAAGAAACAGCCTAAGCGCCCGGCGTCGGTGGCGCCGCTCTAAATCCCGCCACAGCAAAACGGTGATTCCGCACGGAGACAATAACACCCGGACAAGGTCGAAGATAACCCCTCTAGCAGGATTCAGCGCAGGAGGATGGAGAAGCCAGCCCTCATGAGAGAGCGGCGAAAAAGAGGTAGAGGATGATAATTACATGCCTCCCTCCGAAGATGAGGCAAGCCTCGACGACAGGCGAATTCGTGCCGTGCGGAGGATCCCGTCCGAACAAGAGCGTTTCAAACGCAGGCTCATGGCCACGGCAAACAGCCTCAAGAAAAAGCAGCAACAACTTAGAGCTGACCAAGACTTGCTAGGTGACAGATGGATGAAGTCCTTGCGGCGAAGAGTATGAACTCGGCGCCCACCAAGAGCTACCTAAGACGCAGGCTGCTACCCCGATTAGAGGAGGAAGCACCCAAACCTACATCACCAGCAAGATGACACGGCCGACCGACCACCTCGTGGTCATGACAGAGAGGCCTCTCGGCCCTCAACTCAAGCCGCACCCGGCGCGCTCAAAAATACCAAGGCGCGGGGAAATGCGCCAGACCTGCGAGATATATTGGAGGACAAGGCAAGGCAAACAAGATCGATCTACGGATCGCGTGGGCGCCCCGCGACACGTGACGATAACCGTCACGCCGGATATGGCAACTCCGGCCGGGCCGAACACAGTAGACAAAGCTCATTTGAGTTGCGTCGTGATATAGCCCAATACAGAGGCGCCGCACACCCACTATGCTTCACAGATGAAGTGATGGATCATCAAATCCCTGAGGATTTCAAACTCGTAAACATTGAATCATACGATGGCACAACAGATCCTGCGGTTTGGATCGAGGACTATCTCCGTCACATCCACATGGCCCGCAGTGATGATCTACACGCCATCAAATACCTCCCACTTGAGCTTAAAGGACCAGCCCGGCATTGGCTTAACAGCTTGCCAGCAGAGTCAATCGGTTGTTGGGAAGACCTGGAAGCCGCATTCCTCGACAATTTCCAGGGCACATATGTGCGACCACCAGACGCCGATGACCTAAGCCACATAATTCAGCAGCCAGAGGAATCGGCGGACAATTCTGGACACGGTTCCTAACCAAGAAAAATCAAATCGTCGATTGTCCGGATGCAGAGGCCCTTGCAGCCTTCAAACACAACATCCGCGACAAGTGGCTTGCTCGGCACCTAGGACAGGAAAAGCCGAAATCCATGGCAGCCCTCACAACACTCATGACCCGCTTTTGCGCGGGAGAGGACAGCTGGCTAGCTCGTAGTAACAACATTACCAAGAGCCCTGGTAATTCGGATACCAAGGACAGCAATGGCAGGTCGCGTCGCAACAAGCACAATCGCCGCATTAACAGCGATAATGCTGAGGATACGGCAGTCAATGCCGGATTCAGAGGATCTAAACCCGGTCAGCGGAAAAAGCCATTTAAAAGAAATACTCGAGCCCGTCCAATTTGGACCGAATACTCGATCGCCGTGCGGATACACGGCACTTCGAGAAACCAGCCAACCACACCAACAGGGATTGTTGGGTGTTCAAGCAGGCAGGCAAGTTAAATGCCGAAAACAATGACAAGGGGCTGCATAGCAATGACGAGGAGGAGCCCCGGCCGCCGAACAATAGAGGACAGAAGGGCTTCCCCCCACAAGTGCGGACGGTGAACATGATATACGCAGCCCACATACCCAAAAGGGAGCGGAAGCGTGCACTAAGGGACGTATATGTGATGGAGCCAGTCGCCCCAAAGTTCAACCCATGGTCTTCCTGCCCAATCACTTTTGATCAAGGGACCACCCACTAGCATCCGCCATGGCGGATTCGCCGCATTGGTTCTAGACCCAATAATAGACGGATTTCATCTCACTAGAGTCATAATGGATGGAGTCAGCAGCCTGAACCTGCTTTATCAGGACACAGTGCGCAAAATGGGCATAGACCCATCAAAGATTAAACCCATGAAGACGACCTTTAAAGGCGTCATACCAGGTGTAGAGGCCAACTGTACAGGCTCAGTTACACTTGAAGTTGTCTTCGGATCCTCGGATAACTTCTGAAGCGAGGAGTTAATCTTCGACATAGTCCCATTCCGCATCGGCTATCACGCACTGCTCGGACGAACCGCATTTGCAAAGTTCAATACGGTGCCGCACAACGCATATCTCAAGCTCAAGATGCCAGGTCCTCGAGGCGTCATTACGGTCAATGGAAACACCGAACGCTCTCTCCGGACGGAGGAGCATCTGGCTGACCCTCGCGGCGGAAGTACAAAGCAGCCTCTTAAGGCAATTCTCGAGTCCGACTATTAAACGTCCGGACACCGTCAAGCACGCCCGGAGTAACCTACAACAAGACCACCTGGCACGTTCCGAGCATGCATAGCAATGCGGCCCAAACCCCAGCCCTCATGAAATTGTGAAACCAGTACTACGCGTACATAATTACGCTCTGGAAATACCATGGGCATAGGGGGAGGGGCACGACCACGGCATGCCCAGAATGCAGCTCAACCGCACCAAGGGCTCCCGATTGTGTCATTCTTTTTTCTTTTTTTTCTTTTTTTTACTTTCAGGACTCCATTCTCATGAAGCCCTGTCCAGCAGTAGAATCGCCGAACACACGATGCAACAGCCAGGGAAGCAGAAAGCTACGTCGAGTGTCCAGGTGGTCTCTATTACGAGCAGTATACCTGTTTTACACACCATCCCGCAGCTTACCCCTGGAGGGGGACATGTTAAAAATTCCCGTCCCTTGCTTATCGCATTATTTGTATCGTTCTGCTCTTACTACAGCCCTTTTGAATAAACAGTACATAGCTTCTGCCTATTATTGATTTCACTATTTCTATATATATATATATATATATATATATATATATATATATATATATGTATATATATATGTTCATTTATGACATTGTGCAACCGTACACTTTGGTACGGGCAATACACCAGGGGCTTAAGTACCCCACAACATGGTGTGATAAGTCCAAACACTTTCACAAGTGCGGCACCCCGAACTTATAGCATTATATGCATCGGCTCCGAATCATTTCTTGGGTCAATAGTTGGGTTTGCCCGGCTCCCATGTTTTGGTACCTTACGTTCCGTTATATCGGCTAAGGTAGCGCTGGGAGAACCACTGCGATTGTGCCCCGGTTGAGCTGGGTTAAGCACCTAGGTGGAGAAAGCTAAAACTGACCGTCCTGATAGGGCAAGATCCGGTCGTTGTTCGAGAGGTTTTCGAGTCCCTAAAGACTTATGCCGCCTAGAGCGAGGAGTCGGCATTGTCCGGCCTAGGCGTGGATAGCGCCCCGAACTCGGTCTTCCGAATACTAGGGGCTTCGCCAAAATTTAAAATTATAGAATTCTATGGCTAAGTGAGAGTGTTCAAGCATTATAGTCTGGTTGCCTTGTTCGTTGCGTTGAGCGCCTCCCTCGAAGGACCCAAGAATGGGAACAAGAGCGCTCAAGTTTATCGAACACCCCAAAGACTCGTGGCATGAAATTTGAAGCCGACGACTCGCCATCTCTCAAATTTAATACACGGCCGCATGAAGGTAATATTTTAAATTCAAAAGTGTTTCTTAAGCGCATATGAACAAGTTTTCAGCGACAGAGGATAACAAATGCGAGTCTACTCAAATATTACATCTTTGGAACATTCATCCGCTATAAGGCGGGCACCCTTCAGGACGCCCTCATAATACATTTCAGGCTTGCGATGCTCCTTGCGTGGTGGTGGTCCGTCCGTCACAAGCTTCTCAGCGTCCATCTTGCCCCAGTGCACCTTAGCAAGGGCAAGGGCCCTCTGAGCACCTTCGATGCGCGGAGCGCTTGACGACTTCAACCCATGGACATGCGTCCACCAGCCGCCTCACCAGCCCGAAGTAGCTCCCAGGCATGGCTTCCTTAGGCCACAGCCGAACTATGAGGACCTTCATGGCCTGTTCGGCCACCTTATGGAGGTCGACAAGCTGCTTCAACTGGTCGCTTAAGGGCACCGGGTGTCCGGCCTCAGTATACTGAGACCAGAACACCTTCTCCGTCGAGCTTCCCTCCTCGGCTCGGTAGAATGCGGCAGCATCGGACACACTGCGGGGCAGATCTGCGAATGCTCCTGGAGAGCTCCGGATTCGGGTAAGTAACAGATAATTCACTTTCACATGCTTGCTTTGCATATAGAATGCCTTACCCGCCGCTATCTTCTTCATTGCCTCAATTTCCTGGAGGGCTTTTTGGGCTTCGTCCTTAGCGGCTTTGGCGCTCTCAAGGGCCGAGGCGAGCTCGGACTCTTGAGTCTTTGAGTCACGCTCCAAACTCTCGTGTTTTTTCATGAGAGCCTGGAGCTCTTGCCGCACCTCTGCCACCCGCGCCTCCTGTTTCTCTCGCTCGGTGTGCTCCGCGGCCGCATTGCTTTCGGCCTTGGACACCGCTTCCTTCAGGGTCGCCACCTCGTTCGTAGCCCCTACAGTATTCATGTTATTCCTGTCATCTTTTGCAACCACATCTTTTAAATACTCCCATAAGGTATTACTTACCTTCCTTGTCCTCGAGCTGCTTTTTGGCAAGTCTGAGCTCGTTCTCGGACCGCTCGAGGCTCTGCTTTGCATCAACCTCCGCAGACAGTGCGGCAGATGTCAGCAGCGAAGCCTGCATTCCCATATTGACATACTTATGTTAGACTCCTGCGTATATCTTTTTAGATCCTCAGTTTGGCTATTTCTTTCCGAACACCAAATTGAGCATCAGGGGCTACTATCTATGCGGTAATATTTTTACATATCTTAAATACATACCTCAAAGCCTGTTAGAAGGCTGGCACAGGCTTCAGTCAGCCCGCTCTTGGCGGACTGAACTTTCTGGATCACCACACTCATAACAGTGTGGTGCTCCTCGTCGATGGAAGCGCTGTTAAGAGCCTCCATCAAATCGCCCGATGCCTCCGGTTGGACGAAGGTCACCGGCGTCGCAGTCTTGCCCTTCTTACAAAGGGGTCGCTTGTCGGACTCCGGAACCACCTAAGGTTCCGGTATGGAGTCCGGCACAGGGCCGGACTTAAAGCCCTTTGGGGTTTTATCCCCTTTGCGCCCGGAGTCCGGGAGGTCGCCGTGCGGCGCCTCCAGGGCCACCTCCTCCTGGCTGGCCCCCTTTTGGGACTCCACCCCGGCGTCATCCGCGGCGGGAGGAGACGAGGCGGTCGGGAGTGAGGTGCTATTCACATCCGACGAATCCAGGGAGCCGCTCGACGAAGCGTTGAGCCTGTCCTTGGGCGGACTGCATGGTTATATTCGGCGTTAGAAGATGTTGTGCGACAAATGGAACGCCATGAATTATCCTGGTATCCGGACACTTACGATTTTGCCAGGGGCTTGGTCCTTGGTGGCCACTCCTCTCCGCCGTCGTCGGTGTTGGTGGTGTAGTCCGGAGGGAGGGTCCTTCCCTTCTTGGACCCTCCGGCCTCCCCAGTTGGGGCGGCCTTCCTTTTCTTCTCTCCCCCCGCTGGGGGAGAGGCCTCTTTTTCCTCCTCCTCGTCTTCGCGGGAGGAGTCCGCCTCGGAGTCATCGGACGATGAGTCCGACAACACCTGGCGCCGGGAACTCCTCCGAGTTCCCGTGGCCTTCTTCTTGGCCTTCTTTTCCGGCACCACGTAAGGTGCCGGAACCAGCAGCCCCATCAAGCGGGCGTCCGCTGGGTCTTCTGGCAAGGGAGCCGGACAGTTAACCTGTCCGGACGTCTTCCGCCAGTCCTGTCAAAGGTGAGGGAGTTTTAGATCCCGCATAGAGTCAAACTATGAAAAAAGAGTCCCGTAAAGGGTAAAATAGCTTACCTCGCTGGCTTGATGCTGCGAGCTGAATCCGCGATCTTCGGTAGCGGATGCGGGAGCCTCGGCGCCCTTGAACAGCACCTTCCAGGCATCTTAAATGCGTAGTGTCAAGAGCGGCTCAAGGTTCGGTGGTGTCTTGGGATCAAACTCCCACAAGTTGAAGGCCCGTTGCTGGCATGGGAGGATCCGGCGGATGAGCATAACTCGGACTACGTTGACAAGCTTGAGCTTCTTGTCCACCAGGTTTTGGACGCAGGTTTGAAGTCCGTCGGCTCTTCGAATTACCCCACGTCAGGCCCGTCTCTTTCCATGAGGTGAGCCGTGTAGGGAAGCCAGATCGAATTGGGGCCGCCCATTTATTTAGAGTCGCGGCTCGGTGATGTAGAACCACCCGATTGCCACCCCTTTATGGTCTCCATGAAGGAGCCCTCGAGCCATAGGGCGTTGGCCATCTTGCCCACCATGGCACCTCACAAGCACTCTGGCGGCCGCCACTACCTTCGGCTTGACATTGAAGGTCTTCAGCCATAAGCGAAGTGGGGCTGGATGCAGAGGAAGGCCTCGCACTGACGATGAACGCCGAGATGTTGAGGATGAAATTGGGGCCGATCATGGAAATCTAGGCCGTAGTAGAACATGAGCCGCCGGAAAATGGGTGAAGTGGAAACCCTAGTCCATGGAGGAAGTGGGGAGGAACACCACCCTCTCATGGGGCCTGGGGTGGGATGAGCTGCCCTTGTCGGGGAGCCGATGCGCGATGTCGTCGGACAAGTATCCAGCCTTCCGCAACTTTTTGATGTGCCCCTCCGTGACGGAGGAGGCCATCCACTTGCCTCCCGCTCCGGACATAGTTGGAGAAGGTTGAGGTGGGATGTGCAGACTTGGGCGCTGGAGCTCGAGTGCGCGGAAATGGATAAGCAAAGGAGGAAGAAGGCGTGTGTGAAAAAGTGGATCCTTATCCCCTTATATGGACGGACAAAGCTATGCGTCCCCACAGGCCTGATAAAACTCGCTTATCTCCCAAGCGCTGTAATCAATGGCGCGGTTGGGTTAGCCTCGCCCGTATTGATGAGAATCCCAGAATAAGGGGACACGATCTCTTCTTTGACAAGACGTGCCAAGGAAACCGCCTCGCTAAACGTCTTTGAGGTGGGACGATAAAACGATTCGAATAAAGGCTTGGCCGTGTGGTGTGATGTTACGCATGGAATACGCCGCCAGATTGAAATTGGGTAAATATTATTCTCTCTACGGTGGTATGTGGAACTTATTTTGCAGAGCCGAACACTATCCTTGTGTTCAAAATCTTCTATGAAGTATTCGGAGGAGGAACCCGCCTTGCAATGTCGAAAACAATATGCGCGCCGGACTCGTCGTCATTGAAGCCTGGTTCAGGGAGCTCTTGAGGAGTCTGGATTAGGGGTGTCCGGATAGCCGGACTATAGCCTTTGGCGGACTCTGGACTTTCAAGATACAAGATTGAAGACTTCATCCCGTGTCCGTATGGGACTTTCCTTGGCGTGGAAGGCAAGCTTGGCGTCTGGATATGTAGATTTCCTACCATTGTAACCGACTCTGTAACCCTAACCCTCTTCGGTGCCTATATAAACCGGAGGGTTTTAGTCCAGAGACGAACAACGATCATACCATAGGCTAGCTTCTAGGGTTTAGCCTCTCTAATCTCGTGGTAGATCTACTCTTGTACTACCCATATCATCAATATTAATCAAGGTGAGTAGGGTTTTACCTCCATCGAGAGAGCCCGAACCTGGGTAAAAACATCGTGTCCCTTGTCTCCTGTTACCATCCGCCTAGACGCACAGTTCGGGACCCCCTACCCGAGATCCGCCGGTTTCGACACCGACAGTCATGTACTCCCAGGAGCCGAACGTGAGCCCCAATGTCAGGCTGACCCTGTTCTTCAAGCGCGCCCTCGACACACTGGAGTAGCTCCGCTCCAACCGAGCAGTTTATATGGTCAATGAGTCCCGGAGGCTCTGCCGGGGCGCCCTGACCAAGGTGCTCACCAGGTGGCATTCTGGAACCCCAGCGTCGACATCGCCAACGTGCTGGAGAGCCTGTCGGAGGATGTGGACCTCACGGCGCTCGAGGAGCTTATCGATCCCATCATCAGCTGCGTCGACGGAGTCAAGAGGGTGGAGGGCCAGCACCGAGACTAGGCACCCCGTTTCTCATCACCGCTGCAAGTTCATGACCAGGACAATTTTAACTTAAGTTAGAACCGCAGCAACTATTGATGTAATATAACTCCGCAGTACTTTGAAATGAAGCATGCTATCTTCCTGTTCGATCTTTCTTTGTATGTACACACCCTACGCCTAGTTGGATAGGGTTGCCGGCGTGTAAACCCATGCCATGGCGCTTTGAAGGACGGATCCTTAGCAGCCTGTCGGGGGGCGCTTGCTGCCGGGCAAACCACCTTGTCGTTCTCAGCGCAGCCGCTTGAACTGTTGAGCGGACTCGAAACAGAACAAGGGTGTTGCCAATAGCGGAAGGGTTCCATTGCGTACAGGTTTTACATACAAGGGACAAGATTATTCGAGGAGGATAACCTTATAAAAAGAAGAAATTTCTCAAGGTTTTGTGTGACTTAGCTTTTCAGTCGCCACGCGGATGGTTGTTACGGCTGTGGACGGCACCGGAGTGTGGCTGATCGACGTCGCCTTCTTCTCCTATGCCATCGCGACGAAGGAGTTGATGAGGCGACTTCAGAACCAGATTTTTCACAGCTTGCGCCCCCTACCTGGCGCGCCAAAGATATCGAGGTTCAAGAACGACACCTATGAGATCACAGGGAATCCCTACTATAGTTGGCGGGGCGCGGGGCTGTGCAAAGAGCGGGTTTAGAAGGTCAACACGGGGGAATTTTATCCAGATTCGGGCCGCAAGCGAAGCGTAATACCCTAGTCCTGCATTGGTGTATATTTGGTGTTCTAGAGCTCCTCAACTAGTTGCGGTGCATGCCTAGCCCAAAAAGTCTGAATCCTTCCTCAGTATGCCTCGGGCCTCCTTTTATACGTCAAAGGGGTCGCCACAGTGGCACACAGGAGGTGGAAAGTATGTACAGTGTACAAGTCTATCTCTGACATTGTGGGACAAAACACATTTCATGCGGCACCGACGTGTCCTCTTGCTTTATCGGGGACGGTAAGGAAGCTCATTTTGTCTGTCACCGCCTCGCCTTGCTTCGACACGCGTCCAAGCTGACGAGGCATGCAGCGCCACGCTGGCTGGCTGGCTACTGCGCTGGTGCGGTGGCAGGGTCTTCACGAAGATTTGCATGCCACCACGCAGGTGCTTGCCTAGTTGGCCTAGAAGCTGCATGCTGCCACGTAATTGTGTGCCTAGTTGGCAGGCTAGCTGCTGCATCAGAATGGCCAGGGGGCAGCGAAACCTTGGTAAGTGCGGGCCTGGTTGTGGCCCCGCAGATGTCCCCGGCAACGATTTTTTTCGGGGTCTTGCGGGCGTCCCCGGCAAGTGTCTTGCCGGGGGCCTTTGTCTTCTGGTTCTCATCTAGTCTTGCAGGCCTTTGGTCTTTACAAAGATATGCATGCCACCATGCAGGTGCCTCCCGAGCCTTGGTTCCAAATGATGTCGATGGCGTCGGAACTCTTAGGCTCAAGGGTGGTGGCCTTGCTGGTGTTGGGCAATTTGCCCCGGCAAGGCTCTTGCTGGGGCAGCATAGGTCGTCCCAGCAAGGCTCTTGCCGGGGGAAACCCCCCTTGCCCCTTCGCTCTTCGCACCTCTTGTTTCAGCACTGCTCTGGTAGTCTTGTTCCCCGCTTCCTCTGCCCTGCCAAGCGTGGCCGCAGGTGTGGCTACAACTGCCCGTGCACAAGTAAAGGGGTACAGAAGGCCCCTACTTTTGTACACCGACATATGCATCTCCTAGATAGATCTTGCGTGATCGTAGGAATTTTTTTTGAAATTGCATGCTACGTTCCCCAACAGTTTTTTATTGTTACTATTACAAAAATCAATATCTACTTTACATATTACACTTGTATCACCATCTCTTCGCTGAACTAGTGCACATATACAATTTACCATTGTATTTGGTGTGTGGGGGACACAAGAGACTCTTTGTTATTTGGTTGCAGTGTTGTTTGAGAGAGACCATATTCATCCTATGCCTCCCATGGATTGATAAAACTTAGGTCATCGACTTGAGGGAAAATTGCTATTGTCCTACAAAACTCTGCGCTTGGAGGCCCAACACGAGTCTACAAGAACAAGTTGTGTACTAGAAATCAGCGAGCTCTACAAACGAAGTACCACGAGCATCCTCCAACGATGTATATCCGAGGAGGAGGGAAGAGAACTCCTTATAGAAGCACACTCCAGCATGAGCGGGAACGATGCGACAGTTCAGGCCTTGGTAAGAAAGGGCTTCCGAACTAGATTCTACTGTCTAACTGCTAAGGTTGGCGCCAAAACACTCGTCCAGTGTTGCCCTGGATGCCAGGTGTTGGGGATGTTCCCCACGGTCAGACCCGACAGGAGTTTTACCCGGCCAGGAGCATGGAGACTCCATGGGTCACTTCCATTTCCGAGTCATCATGAGGAGAAGACAAGAAGGGCCATGAGTCCATAGTAAGACCCAACATGAGGCTGGCTTAAGAAACAACCCAATGGGCCGGCTTGTGGAAAAGCCCTGGATGGACAATTTCCTAACTTGGATAGCAAGATGGATAAGAATAAGAGTAGGATACGATTTAACGATACAACCCGGAATCTACTTTAAACCTAGGGACTCAACCTGTTATATAAATGGGAGTCCCTGGGGTGAAAAGACTAAGTCGCAATCTTTCTAAAGCTAGGTTAGCGAATCCCCGCAGCTCTTTGGACCATTCCGATCACCTAGCCGTCTGCGGTCTGGGGGATGGATATTTTGGGCCCACTTCGAGGAGGCTCATAGAAAAATAAGTATCTACTCTTCATGGTAGATAAATTCACCAAGTGGATTGAGTCAAAGCCCGTAACCTCGGCCAAAACTGAACCAGTTATTGAGTTCATCTCCGGAGTGGTACACCATTACGGTATGCCCCACTATTTAATAGTTGAAAAGGAACAAACTTCAAAGCCAAGGAGGTAAAGGCATGGTGCACAAAAAAATGGGCATCAAGCTCGATTATGCATCAATTTATCGCCCTCAGTCCAATGGGCATGTCAAATGCGCCAATGGGTTAATCCTCAATGGCATTAAGCTGAGGTTGGTGCGCTCCCGCAAGGAGGCAGACTACTAATGGGTAGAGGAACTCGACTCCGTACTATAGGGCTTGCGCACTATGCCCAATCGATCCACAGGCTACACACCTTTCTTCATGGTTTACGGCGCCGAGGCCATGCTCCCATGTGATCTCATTCATGACGCACCTCGAGTACGCATGTACGAGGAACGGGAGGTCGAGCTCGATCGGCAAGACGCCTTGGATGCCCTAGAAGAGGAGTGTGATGTGGATATGGCACATTCTACGTTCTATCAGCAACATGCTCGATGTTATCAAAGAAGGAAGGTCCAATCAAAGGAATTCAATGTAGGAGACCTGGTCCTACCGTCCGGCTCCCGACCGAAACTAACGGAGTCATCCCAACTCTCGGATCGGAGATGCTAACGGGACAGGAATCGAAGTGGGTGGATCCACCTACAGAAGCAGAAGCATAAACTCTCAGCCAAATGGGACGGGCCATTCATCATTGACCAGGTACTCACAGAAGGCACATACCACATCCAAGATCCCGAGGACAATAGGCTAGAGCTAAACCCATGGAACGCGTCCCTGCTTCGACATTTCTATGATTAATAGAATCCTACCTACTCTACTATGCATTTCGTTATACTTTATTTTAGCTTGCATAAAACAAATTCTTGCCTTTTCGGCACTCATCACTCTTGGTTATAAAGCCATTATTCTAATAGAACCTTGATGTCTACCATGCAACTTTATTCTTGTAGACACGTGTTGGGCCTCCAAGCGCAGAATTTTGTAGGACAGTAGAATTTTTCCCTAAAGTGGAACCTAAGGTTTATCAATCCATGAGAGGTGTACGATGAAGATGGTCTCTCTCAAACGACCCTGCAACCAAATACAAGAAATCTCTTGTGTCCCCAACACACCCAATACAATGGCAAATTGTATAGGTGCACTAGTTCAGCGAAGAGATGGTGATAAAAGTGTAATATGGATGGTAGAAATATATTTTTATAATCTGCATAAATAAAAACAGCAAGGTAGCAAATAGTAAACGGGCACAAAAACGGTATTGCAATGCTTGAAAATGAGGCCTAGGGTCCGTACTTTCGCTAGTGCAACCTCCCAACAATGCTAATATAATTGGATCATATGACCACCCCTCAAAGTGCGATGAAGAATCACTCCAAAGTTCCTATCTAGCGGAGAACATATGAATAATTTTTTTGTAGGGTATGAAACCACCTCAAAGCTATTATTTCCGATCAACCTATCCTAGAGTTCGTACGAAAATAACACCAAAGCAAATTCAGATTCGTAATACTCAATCCAAAACAAAGAACTTCAAAGAGTGTCCCAAGATTTCTACCGGAGAAACAAAGACAAGAACGTGCATCAACCCCTATGCATAGATTACCCCAATGCCACCTGGGGAATCCGCGAGTTGAGTGCCAAAACATATATCAAGTGAATCAATACGATACCCCATTGTCACCACAAGTATTCAATAGCAAGACATATATCAAGTGTTCTCAAATCCATAAAAGTATTCAATCCGATAACAACGAAACCTCAAAGGGAAAAACTCAATTCATCACAACAAGATAGAGAGGGGAAAACACCATATGATCCGACTATATTAACAAAGCCCGCAACATCAAGATCGTGACATCTCAAGAACACGAGAGAGAGAGAGAGAGAGATTAAAAACATAGCTAATGGTCCAAACCCTCAGCCCCGAGGGTGGACTAATCCCTCCTCATCGTGGTGGCCGCCGGGATGATGAAGATGGCCACCGGTGATGATTCCCCCCTCTGGCAGGGTTTCGGTGGCTACAGAGCCCTGCGGCGGCGGAACTTCTGATCTAGGTTAACCCCGAAGGGTTTTGGAATATTTTTGAATTTTAGGGTAAATAGGGGGTGCGGGAGGCCACCGAGGTGGGCACCGAGGTGGGCACAACCCACCTGGGCGCGCCTGGGGGTTGTGCCCCCTTGGGGCACCCCCAGGTGCTGCTCTGGCCCAATGGATGTCTTCTGGTCCATAAAAAATCACCAAAAAGTTTCACAGAGTTTGGACTCTGTTTGATATTGATTTCCTGTGATGTAAAAAACAAGCAAAAAACAGCCACTGGCACTGGGCATTGGGTCAATAAAGTTAGTCCCAAAAAATGATATAAAGTTGCTATAAAATGATTGTAAAACATCCAGGAATGATAAAATAACAACATGAATAGTTCATAAATTATAGATACGTTGGAGACGTATCAGCATCCCCAAGGTTAATTCCTACTCGTCTTTGAGTAGGTAAATGATAAAAGAAATAATTTATGAAGTGTGAATGCTAATAAAGTGCATAAGTTTGATCAACGACAATTTCAATCACTTTTCCTAGCATCATAACAACAATTCTTTCTTATAAAACTTCTCATGTTATAGTGGCAACCAATTCACATGTTAAGGTTCAAACAATGAATTTTCTTGAAACTCAACAACCTATGTTCTCAGACACCAACCAATTGTAATTCAACTTATTCAACAGAGTTTAAGTAAGAGCTCCACATACTCAACCATCTTATAGTTTTCTATGATTGCTAACACTCAACGCATACACATAAGCAAAATATTTCAACCAGACACATAGAAAGATTGGGGCTTATTGTTTTTCCTTCCAACGTATTCACCTCAAGGGTGATGTCAACAATAATAACTCATGCTACCCATATTCAACTGGACATATGTGCCTAGATCTTTCCTCACCACATGATGCTTGCCAAAGGAGAAAAATAAAAAGGAATAGAGAGAAAAACTTTGACTCTTTGCATAAAAGTAAATACTGAAAAGTAAAAGATAGGCCCTTTGTAGAGGGAAGCAGAGGTTTCCCTGCGCTTATTTGTTTGTATGCTCAACCCCTTAGTGCAAAAGAACGTCACTTCATATTTCCCCTTATGATAGCAAACTTTATTATGCATTATGTCGCTTTTATTCATTGCCATCACAAGTTCGTACAACGCTCAATTTTCTTTTACACTAAATGATCTAACACTTTTAAAAGCAATTTTTATTGCCTTATTGCACAGATGACAACTTACTTGAAGGATCTTGCTCAATCCTTAGGTAGGTATGGTGGACTCTTGAGAATAAGATTTGGGTTTAAGGGTTTTTGGATGCACAAGTAGTATCTCTACTTGGTGCGGAATTTTTGGCTAGCAAAGATGGGGGGCAAGCACCACATGTTGAAGGATCTATGACAATATAACTTGTATGTGAATATGAACAAACATAAATCATTACGTTGTCTTCCTTGTCCAACGTCAACAATTTTGGCATATAATATTTTGATGGGGGCTCACAATCACAAAAGATTTCCAAGATAGTGTATTTGCATGTGAAAGTTCTCTTACTTATACTAATTATTTGTGAATTGCTTGTATGACCAAAATTGTGATTGTCAAGCCTCAAAAGATTTCAATTTCTAAACCCAATGTGAAGCTACCACTAGGCATGATATGATTTCAACTTCATGACATTCAATTTATTCAACAATTTACTCATAGGATATAAGTGAAGCACAAGAGTAAATGACAAGCTACTCCAAAAAGATATAAGTGAAGTTCATGAGCATAATATTTCTTTCTCTCAAATTAATTTAAGTGAAGCAGGAGAAAATTTCTTCAAAAATATTAAAGCACACCGTCCTCAAAAATATATAAGTGAAGCACTAGAGCAATTCCACAGAAAAGAGCTTCATTGACGGGATGTGCGTGCCGCTTACCTAGCCTCCCTATCAACTATTTGAGGACTCTATTTCATTTTAAAACTTTTAGATATAAGTATTTTATTAAAAAAACAAGCAAAACAAAATAAAACGACCTTTCAAGGATAGCACAACTCATGTGAAGAAGCAAAAACTTAGGCTCAACCGATACTAACCGATAATTGTTCAAGAAGAAAGGTGGGATGCCTACGGGGGCATCCCCAAGCTTAGATGCTTGAGACTTTTTCAAAATATTATCTTGGGGTGCCTTGGGCATCCCCAAGCTTGAGCTTTTGTGTCTCCTTAGTTCCTCTCATATCACGGTTTTCCTAAATCTCAAAAGCTTCATCGACACAAAACTCAACAAGAACTCGTGAGATAAGTTAATATAAACTAATGCAAAAACCTTATCGTTCTATACTGTAGCAAATCACTAAAATTATTATTCAACATTGCATACTAAATGCCTCCGAATATTTAATACTTCTATCCTCAAATAGAATCATTAAACAAGCAAACATATGCAAACAATGCAAACATAACAGCAATCTGCCAAAACAGTACAGTCTGTGAAGAATGCAAGATTATCAATACTTATTCAACTCCAAACATTATGAAAATTTTCCACACTGTAGAAAATTTATTAGAGCTTATTTTTCAAAATGTTTCAACATTTTATCACATCCTGACTTTTCTAGGGAATTTTCGCAACAGCGGTAAACTTTATGTTTTCAAACAGCAACATGTAGACTTGCAAAATAAGCATGGCAAAGGCTATACCTGATATTTTTATTGAAAATAAATATGCAAAACATTATTCTAAATAACAGCAAGAAAATCCTAACAAAATAAATTGACGCTCCAAGCAAAACACATATCATGTGACGAATGAAAACATAGCTCCAAGTGAGGTTACAGATAATGTTGGAGACGAAAGAGGGGATGCCTTCCGGGGCATTCCCAAGCTTAGTTGCTTGGATCTTCCTTGAATATTTCCTTGGGGTGCCTTGGTGATACCCAAGCTTAGGGTCTTGTCACTCCTTATTCTCCTCATATCGACATCTCACCCAAAACATGAAAACTTCAATCACACAAAACTTAACGGAACTTTGTGAGATATGTAAGTATGATAAAGAGCAAACCATTTCACTTTGGTACTGGAAAATACAAGATTCATAATTGTTTCCACACAATTCCTACTGTATAATATCATTACCACAATTTGTATTGAGCAATATAGGCCATAGAAACTAGCAGGGATGAAGTTAGAAAAATTGTTTGATGGGGTCATGTCTATGACAGTGGGGTCATCTTGTCTAAATGGACAGTAATTAGTACTAAACTAATCAAGGACTAATGAAGGATTACTTAATTTCATTGGGGTCAATTGACCCCAATTTTTATATGGGAGCTCCGTCCCTGAAAACTAGAAAGCAAGCAAACTATGCATTGAAAATAGAATCTGTCAAAAACAGAATAGTTTGTAGTAATCTGTACTCAAACCATACTTATGCTAGTCCAAAAATTATGAAAAAATGAGGACCACGTGATAAATTTGTATATTGAACTTCTGCAAAAAGAATCAACTCAAAAGCACTCTTATGTTAATAATAAGAATTATTTTCGAGAGTGCAAAAGTTTATGTTTTTCAGCAAGATCAAATCAACTGTCACCCAACATGATCCTAAAGGCTTTACTTGGCACTTTATTGAAACAAAAGCAATAAAACATGATCAATACAGTAGCATAATCATGTGAACACACAAAAACAGTAGGTAAAAGTGTTGGGTTGTCTCCCAACAAGCGCTTTTCTTTAATGCCTTTTAGCTAGGCATGATGATTTCAATGATGCTCGCATAAAAGGTAAGGATTGAAACATAACAAGAGCATCATGAATCATAAGTTCCTCTCTCATAATAATTTTCATGAATATATTCATCAATATAACCATCACATAAAGCATTCTTTTCATGACACAAAAGCATAGAAAACTTATTACTCTCCACATAAGCAATTTTATTCTCATTCAAAATAGTGGGAGTATCATAGGAAACTCGAATACTATAAATTTTTTCCACATTAAAAGAGTAATGTTAAGTAAAAGGATTTTCAAAATTATGACAGTAATTATCACTAATTTTTATAACATAAGTATCATCACAATAATCATCATAAGTGGGAGGCATGCAATTATCATACCAAATTTGATCATTCAACGTAAGGGGACTAAAAAGATCATCTTCGTTAAGCATAGCATCCCCAAGCTTGGGACAAACATTAATTGTAGCAAATAAATTATCAAACATGTCATTCTCATCAAATATAGCATCCCAAAGCTTGTGGCTTGGCATATCACAAGCACAATCGCTCTCATCATTGATAGTATGAATAGCACCAACGGTATAACAATTGCTATCATCATAATTTCCCAAGTTGGTGCCAAAAAGATTTCCAATATCATAAGAAGTATCATTATCTTCTCAATCATAATCATCACAACAAGCAATAGGCATAAAAAAATAATCATCAAGTGCATCATCTTCCAAAATTATTTTTGATTCATTTTCATGAGGCACAACAATAATAGGAGAAACATTATTTGGGAGAGATACCTTTTTACCTCTATTCTTTCTTATTTTCTTCTTCTTCACCACATCATGTGTGGGTTTAATTAATCTTTTCAAGCTTCTTATTGATGAGATTGGTTGGATAGTAAGCTCCTCCTCATTACCTGATTCATCATAATAAACACTAGGAGGGTTTTGGGAAATATTTTCCCTTTCATTAGTATTCTCTTCATATTCTATTTGTTCTCTTGACTTTAGATATTTGGCAATATAAGGATTATCAATGCAATTTACCGCACAAAACATATAAATTTCCTCTAGATCAAAATCAAGAAATCTCTCAAGATTAAATTTTGGAATACCCTTAGTTATACGTTTCATTTCTTCATGCCGCAAAATAAGACTAAGCTATTTATGATGCTCAAGGGTAATGAAGTTATCACAATTTTTGGACACGATTTGATCATGAAAGAATTTGCATTGGAGATTTAAATGACCATGTTCATTTGAAAGTTCACAAGGATGGCGAAAAAAAATTAAATCTTTCAGTACAATCATCTAGCCTCTCTTGCAAATATTAATGCTTCTTACAAAATCTATCTTCCCTTTTTGGTGTGCAAATGCACTCCCAATTCACTCCGCAAAAAGTGACATGCTTATAAGTAACATTTTTGTCATGACTTGTGCAATCATCATTAGCATTTTGGATATTCAAAGAATTCATACTAACAACATTGAAATCATGCTCATCATTCAAATATTTTGTGCCAAACATTTTATTGACTTCTTCTTCTAACAATTGAGCACAACTTTCCGATCCATCATTTTCAAGAAAGATATTATAAAGATGATCAATAATATGATGCAACCCCAATTCCATTTTCTATGTAGTTTTATTTTGTAAACCAAACTAGTGATAAAACAAGAAACTAAAAGATTCAATTGCAAGATCTAAAGATATACCTTCAAGCACTCACCTCCCCGGCAACGGCGCCAGAAAAGAGCTTGATGTCTACTACGCAACTTTATTCTTGTACACACGTGTTGGGCCTCCAAGCGCAGAGTTTTGAAGGATAGTAGCAACTTTCCCTCAAGTGGATGACCTAAGGTTTATCAATCCATGAGAGGTGTAGGATGAAGATGGTCTCACTCAAACGACCCTACAACCAAATACAAGAAATCTCTTGTGTCCCCAACACACCCAATACAATGGCAAACTGTATAGGTGCACTAGTTCGGCAAAGAGATGGTGATAAAAGTGTAATATGGATGGTCGAGATATATTTTTATAATCTGAATAAATAAAAAAGAGCAAGGTAGCAAATAGTAAACGGGCACAAAAACGGTATTGCAATGCTTGAAAATGAGGCCTAGGGTCCGTACTTTCGCTAATGCAGCCTCCCAACAATGCTAATATAATTGGATCATATAACCACCCCTCAAAGTGTGATGAAGAATCACTCCAAAGTTTCTATCTAGCGGAGAACATAAGAATAAATTGTTTGTATGGTACGAAACCACCTCAAAGTTATTCTTTCCGATCAATCTATCCTAGAGTTCGTACTAAAATAACGCCAAAGCAAATTCAGATTCGTAATACTCAATCCAACACAAAGAACTTCAAAGAGTGTCCCAAGATTTATACCAGAGAAACAAAGACAAGAATGTGCATCAACCCCTATGCATAGATTACCCCAATGTCACCTCGGGAATCCGCGAGTTGAGTGCCAAAACATATATCAAGTGAATCAATACGATACCCCATTGTCACCACAAGTATTCAATTGCAAGACATATATCAAGTGTTCTCAAATCCATAAAAGTATTTAATCCGATAACAACGAAATCTCAAAGGGAAAAACTCAATTCATCACAACAAGATAGAGAGGGGAAAACACCATATGATCCGACTATATTAACAAAGCCCGAGATACATCGAGATCGTGACATCTCAAGAACACGATAGAGAGACACAGAGAGAGAGAGAGAGAGATTAAACACATAGCTACTGGTACAAACCCTCAGCCCCGAGGGTGTACTACTCCCTCCTCATCGTTGTGGCCGCCGGGATGATTAAGATGGCCACCGGTGATGATTCCCCCCTCTGACGGGGTGCCGGAAAGGGTCTAGATTGGTTTCGATGGCTACAGAGCCCTGCGGCGGCGGAACTTCTAATCTAGATTAACCCTGTAGGGTTTTCGAATATTTTTGAATTTATAGGGTAAAGAGGGGGTGCGGGAGGCCACCGAGGTGGGCATAACCCACCTAGGCGCGCCTGGGCCCCCAAGCGCGCCCTGGTGGTTTGTGCCCCACTCGGGGCACCCCCTAGGTGCTGCTCTGGCCCAATGGATGTCTTCTGGTCCATAAAAAATATCCAAAAAGTTTCGCGGTGTCTGGACTCCGTTTGATATTGATTTCCTGCGATGTAAAAAACAAGCAAAAAAACAACAACCGCAGCCTTTGGGTCAATAGGTTAGTCCCAAAAATGATATAAAGTTGCTATAAAATGATTGTAAAACATCCAAGAATGATATAATAACAGCATGAATACTTCATAAATTATAGATACGTTGGAGACGTATCACAGCTGTTTGGTTAATCCAAAGTACATAGTCACTTCAGACGCATACGATTTATACCGCCCCACAAGCTTTACTTGAAAAAGCTCACAAGTGATGAGTCAAGCATTCATGTTTTATGTATGCCACCTTCCAATTCAATCATTCTAACGCCATAATATACATCGATTTGACTTAAGAATTTGGCCGTGTTGGGTTGCCTGACTCCTGAGATTTACCCCTTACGTTCCCGATCGTTCAGCTCTGGGGTAAAGGGAGCACCTCTGTGATTGTTACTTCCGAGTCATCCAGGTTAGTACCTCGGGCGTGTGAAGCCGAAATCTAGCATTCTTAAGAAAATAAATGGTCGAACATGATGGAAGTGAATATATTTGGTTCTTAAAAATCTAGATCGGGGGCTTCACCTCCGAAGTCGCAAGTCATCGAACATGCATGGTTAACATGCAAATCTTGGGAAAAGGAACTGTTAGAGGAACTATTTTTCTCAAAAGATGCTTCTTACGTTAAACATTAATATAACATTGCTCTCTCTTCACTTCTGTTATTAGAACCTTATGGTCGGATTGCCTTGTTCACCGAAAGGTCTAGCCCAAGTACTCGGGCTAGGAGTAGGGAACACTCCTCGGCCACTAGACGAGGAGGTGGAAGTTGATGGCCGGTTAACAAAGATTGAACAGCAGATCGAGACTAAATGATGTAAAGTAGTTCGATACATACAATTATTACACATACAGGTTCTTACACCTCTTCGAGCTCGTCTATTAAGGAGTCAAGGGCATAGTCTCGCTGCAAGAGCTGAGCAGTTGGCATAACATTATCATACACTAAATGAGTAGGAACTTCTCCTTGCCATCAGGGCCTGTCGGGCCAGCCTTGGCAAGATGCTTTTGTGTCCTCACTAGTGAAATGGGTCTTTATCATTGCCCATGCCTCCCATGCTCCTTCACAATAGGCCGATACTTTCCATGCCTGTATCCGACGTCGAGCTCCCTTCAGGCGATCAACTAGTTGGAACATCCCTTTGGGAATAGGCTTCCCGGGCCATAAAGCCTTAAACACAGTCTTCATGACCTTTCGAGCTTTGTGAAGGCCTATTCAAAAGAAGATTTGGCACCTTCTTGCGGCCAACCAGTCAAAATAACTGTGTAAATGAAGAATATAGTCATCATCAGACACAGAGTACCACAAAAACATCGGATCCAACGGTAGGGCATGCTTACGAGCCAATGCTCGGCTAGTCTGTTGATTCTTCGCCTCAGCGGTAGCTAGTTGAGCCTTCAGCCTTTCAATCTGTTGGGCTTGTTGCTCGTTCTTTGCCTTGAGCCCATTGTTATCTTCCCTACTTCGGGTCAACACGCGTTGCCCGGCTTGTTATTGGGATTCTACATATAACAGGTCCTCTCGGGCCTGCTTTAGGTCCTTCTCCAGTTGACCTGGTTCCCGCTGCTATGAACATATGCCCCATTAAGGAAGGCCTCAAGTTCCCGAAACAAAATATAATCAGATACACGTATCGTGTGCCTCTCTGGTGATTTTTTTAATATGCTCCACCTCGGCCTGCGCCGCGTCCAGCTTTGTCTGGTTCACGTTAAGCACCTCAGAGATATTCTTATTTCCTCCCGAATGGCTTGTATGGTGAAATGCTATTACATGGATCCAATCCTTAGTATGCCCAACCATGTCCAAATTAAGGCTCGTGGCCTAATGGGCTTCGCGCTCACATCGAAACTTTTGTAATTTTGAATCCACTCATTGGATGGTTCATCCCACAAGTTTCTTACGGGCTACTACCCAACATGGAGGACCTTCACCCTTTTTGAAAGTATTCGGATGAGTTAAGCATTCGTACCTTTAGACCTTTGGATAAAACATCCACCGCATTTTCGAACTCAAATCGAGTCACACCAGGGTAGGGATCCACCAAACTAAGGACGTTGAATTCTTGGCAAGAGAAAACTAGATTTTTTACGGAAGCTTTCCTCCGCCTGTGATTCATGGCGATGTCAACCTCAAAGTTGGTGGCCGAAAAGGTTCCCAAAGCTTTCGATTGACGTACTGCTACTTGTGAGCTGCATTGGGATTCTCCCCGAAGAAGAGAGGAGATGCAGCATAGTAGTGGTAAGTATTTCCCTCAGTGAGAACCAAGGTATCAATCCAGTAGGAGATTCACGCAAAGCCTCATGAAAAGCACATGCACACACAAAAGCAAATACTTGCACCCAACACTGCAAGAGGGTTGTCAATCCCCTTGAACTTGTTACTTGCAAGGATCTAATCTCATAGTGGTAGATAGATAAATTGAAACACAACATAAAATAATAAAATTGTAGCAAGGATATTTAGGATTTTTATATATGATAAAAGTAGACCCAGAGGCCATGGTGTTCACTAGAGGCTTCTCTCTCAAACACATAACATATGGTGGGTAAACAAATTATTGTTGGGAAATTGATAGAAAAGCGCATAGTTATGACGATATTCAAGGCAATGATCATGTATATAGGCATCACGTCTGAGACAAGTAGACTAACTCCTCCCTGCATCTACTACTATTACTTCACCCATCGACCGCTATCCAGCATGCATCTCGGGTATTGTGTTAATAAAAACAAAGAAATGCCTTAAGCAAGATGACATGATGTAGACAAAGTAAACTCAACTAATATGAATAAACCCCATCATTTTACCCTTAATGGCAACAATGAAAATACTTGTATTGTCCCTTTCTGTCACTGGGATAGAGTACCACAAGATTTAACCCATCACAAAGCACATCTCCCACTGAAGATAAATCAATCTAGTTGGCCAAACCAAACAGATAGATCGGAGAGAAATACAAATCTAGCAATCATGCATAATAAAGTTCAAAAAAGACTCAATTACTTCTCATGAGTATTCAAATCATCAACCCACAATTCATCAGATCCCAAGAGACACACCGCAAAATAAGATTACATTAGATAGAACTCAAGAACATTGATGAGATCATGGTATTGAAGGTCAAAGAGAGAGAAGAAACCATCTAGCTACTAACTATGGACCCGTAGGTGTGTGGTAAACTACTCATGTATCATTGGAAGCCACCAATGAACATGATGAACCCCTCCGTGATGGTGTCTAGATTGAATCTGGTGGTTTTGGAACTTGCGGCAGCTGGAATTGATTTTCGTCGACTCCCCTAGGGTTTCTGGAATATTGGGGTATTTATAGAGTAAAGAGGCGGTCCGGGGGCACCCGAGGTGGGCACAACCCACCAGGGCGCGCCTGGCCCTCTAGGCGCGCCCTGGTGGGTTGTGCTCCCCTCGGAGCACCCCCAGGTGCTTCTTCGGCCCACTGGATGTCTTCTGGAACATAAAAAATCCACAAAAAGTTTCGGTACGTTTGGACTCCGTTTGGTATTGATTTCCTGCGATGTAAAAAGCATGCAAAAACAACAACAGCTGGCACTTGGCACTATGTCAATAGGTTAGTACCAAAAAAATGACTATAAAATTATTATAAAACATCCAAGAAGGATAATATAACAAGATGGAACAATCAAAGATTATAGATACGTTGGAGACGTATCAGCAACACCAAGCTTAATTCATGCTCGTCCTTGAGTAGGTAAATGATACAAACAGAATTTTTGATGTGGAATGTTGCCTAACATGTCATCTCATATTCTTTTCTTTGTAGCATGGACATTTGCACTTTTATATGGTTCAAAGAAATAGTCTAGTTTTGACATGAGGACTTAAATACTCAAGCATGCCAACAAGCAACCATGTCTTTCAAAATATCAATGCTAAAATAAGTTATCCCTAGCCCATCATGCTTTATCATTGATCCATTCATGAAACATACTCGCATATTAGCTACACCCAATGCTCAAGTACGATCATAGTGCCCCCTAGTTGGTGCTTTATAAGAGAAGATGGAGACTCAAATTAAAAATGAAAATTGCATAAAGTAAAAGAAAGGCCCTTCGCGGAGGGAATTAGAGATTTGTAGAGCTGCCAGAGCTCAAAGCGAAAATTGAGAGATAAAAACATTTTTGAGAGGCATACTTTTCCCAACAACGAAAACGACTTAGAGCTCCCAACACTTTCCATGCTAGATATATCATAGGCGGTTACCAGACAGATAATAAAGTGTATTCCTTTTTCAACCATAATTTCACTTTCCATGGCTAGCCGTATCCACTGATGCCTTCCATACCAACACTTTTCAAGGAATTTATTATTTAACAACATAAAGTAAATTCATTTTTCATTTCGGGACTGGGCATCCCTAATACCTTTGCCTTACTCTCGTGCAATGACAATTGAATAAACTCTCATCATGAGAATAACACATCTAGCATGGAAAATATCGGCCACCCCTCACCGCCTCATGAGCGGTACGACCACACAAAAGGGAAATTTATTTTGAAAATTAGAGATGGCACGTACAAATTTGCTTAGAACGGCAAAAGAATAACGCATATAGGTAGGTATGGTGGACTCATGTGGCAAAACTGGTTTAAAGGATTTTGGATGCACAAGTAGTGGTAATACTTAGTGCAAATGAAGGCTAGCAAAAGATTGAGAAGCGACCAACCAACAAACGAATAATCTCATAAGCAAGCATTGAACATAATTAACACCGAATAATGCACCACAAGTAGGATGTAATTTCATTGCACAACTATTGACTTTCATGCTTGCATAGGGAATCACAAACCTTAACATTAATATTCTTACTAAAGCATAATTACTCGTCAACATGGCTGACATATCACATCAACATATCTCAAAACTACTACAAGGAATCAAGTCTATTTTGTCCAATGATCTTCATGAAAGTTTTTATTGTATCCTTCTTGGATATCTATCAATTGGGAACTAATTTTCATGTGTTTCATTTAATAAGCTCAAACAAATATAAGTGAAGATCATGAGCATAATATTTCTTTCTCTCGGATTAATTTAAGTGAAGAAAGAGAGAATTTCTTGAAAATTTTACTAACTCTCAAATAAATCTAAGTGAAGCAAGAGAGCATTTCTTAAAAAAAATACTAAAGCACACCGTGCTCAAAAAGAAATAAGTGAAGCACTAGACCAATTCCATAGCTCATAAAGATTTAAGTGAAGCATAGAGAGCAATTCTAACAAGTCATGGCATAATTTTGGCTCTCTCAAATAGGTGTGTCCAGCAAGGATTCAAAACTTAAAACAAAAGGCAAAACAAGCAAAGACTCATATCATACAAGACGCTCCAAGCAAAACTCATAGTATGTGACGAATAAAAATATAACTTCGAGTAAAATACCGATCGTTGTTAGAAGAAAGAGGGGATGCCACTCGGGGCATCCCCAAGCTTAGTTGCTTGTCTATCTTTGGATAATAGCTTGGGATGCCATGGGCATCCCCAACCTTAGGCTCTTCTTACTCCTTATTCCTTCATCCATCGTAACATCACCCAAAACTTGAAAACTTCAATCACACAACACTCAACAAAACCTTCGTGAGATCCGTTAGTATAAGAAAGCAAATCACTACTATAAGTATTGTTGAAACCCATTCATATTTTATTCTTGCATTATATCTACTGTATTCCAACTTTTCTATGGCAAAAAATCTTCAAAGAAACCATAGAATCATCAAAACAAGCACACAACGCAAAGAAAACAGAATCTGTCAAAAACAGAACAGTCTGTAGCAATCTGGATATTTTGAATACTTCTATAAATTCCAAAATTCTGAAAAATTAGGACAACCTGGGAAATTTGTATATAAATCTAATGTAAAAAGTTCAGAATTTTTCGTCTCTCCTGTGATTTCTAAAAATTGTAACTCTGGACATAAAAGTTTCTGTTTTTCAGCAAGATCAAACAACTATAACCCAACAAGATCCTAAAGGCTTTACTTGGCACAAACAATAATTAAAACACAAAAAACACAATCATAACAGTAGAATAATTGTGCAAAAGACAAAAATAAATTTTATTCATTGGGTTGCCTCCCAACAAGCGCTATTGTTTCACGCCCCTAGCTAGGCATAAAGCAAGGATTTAAGTTTTGTCGTATTTGTTTATAGATCCATAAGATGCCCTCATGTGATTCATATGGTGGCCTAATTATTGTTCTAGGGAAGTGTTCCATGCCCTTCCTTAGTGGAAATTGGAACTTAATATTGCCTTCTTTCATATCAATCACGGCACCAATAGTGCGTAAAAATGGTCTACCAAGAATAATTGGACAAGAGGATTGCAATAAATATCAAGAAAAATAAAATCTATGGGCACATAATTCCTATTTGCAAGATGTCGGTGTACTAGAGTAGGGGTACCCTAGTATCCCGTACTCGTGCACGGACAGTTGCAGCACCCCGCGGCAAGGTTTGCCTCGTCACCACCAAGATCCTCTGTGGCTCCTTTGGAGCCATTCAAGAACAAAGTACTTGATTAAGAAGACAAGGCCTCGGCAAGAGGAGCTTGTCGGGAAGGCCACTCGAGGCATACAGAAAACAAGGCCCCGGCAAGAGGAGCTTGCCGGGAAGGCTCGGAGCGCGACAAGCCTCCGGACGCGACAAGGATTCGGCCGCGGCAAGGCGCTTTGACGCGCATGCAACTTCTCTCCATCTCCGCTCCAGCTCATCCAGCGACGTGTTGCCATGGGACCGTTCCATGCGGCGGCAGTCGAGAGGTCATGCAGCCAGCCGGAGAGCAGCGATAAGCGGCGCCGACAAGCTTGCCATCGTATGAAGCGGAGGCGCACTCGACGGTCTCTGTTAATTGTTTGGGCGACAACGACGAGCATTTATTGCTTTTGTCCCTTGCCGCCGAAAGTTAGGTATTTTGCATCGTACAATCGCTCGAGTAGGTGTACCAACTCCTGTTTTACATTTGTACCCCGCCTATGTTGCCACCTCGGAGACCCCTTGAGCATATAAAAGGAGGCCCATGCGCAACGTAGAAAGGGTTCGGCTCATTCGACTCACTCGAGACCAGATACACCCACGCTAGGTTTTGTAGCTCTCATCGCTCCCTAGCAAGAACACAATACATCAAACAAGCAGCAGTAGGAGTTTTATCTCTCCGGAGAGCTCGAAGCTGGGTAAACTACTCGTGTGCCTCGCCTCGATCCGCCCTTCAGGCGATCTCCGCCTCCGAACCACAATGGGGCCTGGTCCGCCGCCCCATAGGTGTCCGTGGCACGATCAGCCTCCCGACATCTTTGGCGCGCCCGGTAGGGAGCGCCGAGGCCGTGTGAATCTGATCCGGCGTTCACACGAGCAGCGTCATCAACATCTTCCTCAACATGCCACCGAAGAAGAAGGCTTGGCGGCGGCAGAGCCGTCTGCGTCGTACCCACCCTCCACCTCGCCGCAGCAAGCGGGTGGTGGGGCAGACGGCGGAGGAACGGCGCCACTGAAGGTGCTCGCGACGCGTTGCCAAGTCCAAGGACAAGGCCCCGCAAACCTCGGCGTCCGCGCATCCCCGCGCCCATCTCAGAGGCGCGGGACCAACAACGTCATGGCGTTCACAATGCCATACGCTCGTTGGATCGAGACCCTCAAGACCAGCATGCGCGCCAACATGCCGGGCACGAGTGAGATACGGTCGCCCGGACAGGTGCTGCTCCATCAAACGAGGTTAGAAGTCCGATCATATCCCTCTCCACGCAACGATCGCCAAATCCACCCACTACTCCAGCACAAGCTAACGCGAGAGCTCAGCTGCTCCTCGACTACCCTCCAACGGCCGAGAAGGTCGATGAGTGGAGGGCCACTATCCAGAGCCTCATCGGCTTTGCCAACGGCGACGCTCCGCGGCAACCAATGCCATCGTTGCCGCGGTGAGACGACAAGGCACGAGCCGGTGGCGGCAGACTGTCGGAGGTGCAACCATCATGCACTCTCCGCCACGAAAACCAAGATCGCCGACTCACCGGATCCACCTCGACAATGACTCCACCGCGTCGTCGGATCCGCGAAGTTCGCCGCGATCAGCGCCAAGTTCTTCACGAAGCGACAACAAGAGGACGCCGAACTCGCATCGAGCGCCAAGAGAAGCGCGACGTCAGTCCGGCTGCCGCTGGCTGGCCTTCTGTTGACATGCGAGCGCCGGAGGAGCCAGGCGACTTGCCGTACGCGGTAGGTTGCCCTGCGTTCACTCGTGAGCTGCGGCAAGTCCAGTGGCCCAGCCAGAAAAACTTCAAACCAGAGGTGCCGGAGAAGTATGATGGCAGGACGCATCCGTCGGAGTTCCTTAGCATCTACACCATCGCGGTGCAGGCTGCGGGGACGGGGCGACAAGATCCTCGCCAACTACTTCCCGCCGTGCTCAAGCCCAACGCCGATCTTGGCTCATGCACTTGCCGGACAGCTCCATATCCTCTTGGGCAGATTTGTGCCATCGGTTTGTTGGCGCCTTCACAGTGTGGCCACAAACCTCATGGCCAAGAGAGTGACCTTCATTTACCGCCCGGAAGGAAGGAGAGTCCTGCGCAAGTTCATTCGGAGATTCAGCCGTGTGCACTACAACATCCCAGATGTCCACCCCGCCGCGGTGATCAGCGCTGCTCCATCGTAACGTCGCGGAACCGCAGGATGAGGGAGGAGATGGCGATGTGCAAAGTCAAGGACGTCAGTGAGCTGTACGCCTTGGCCGACAAGTGTGCACGCGCCGAGGAAGGGAGGAGACTCCCAGGAGAGAATGCGGAAGCAGGATCTGACAGTGAGGACACCGCCCCGGCAAAGAAGGGCCGGCGGCGAGGCAACAGGAAGAAGAAAGGTAGAGAAGTACTAGCTGTTGAGCAGTCCGGCAACGGAGGTGGCGACAAGAACGCCAAGGCTGGTGGCTCCGGCAAGGAGGTTGCCCCTGACGCCAACCACCAGTCGGTGGCGGCCGCCGACAAGCAGGACAGCTCCGGCAAGCAAGATCGCAAGATCCACCGCACCAAGGGCCACGACCTCCAGAGCTGCAAGAAGGTCGAGCAGCTTGTCGAATAGCGTAGAGCTGAGTACGAGCGGCGCGACAAGGAGAAGGCCCAGAAGGTGCTTTGGGGAGCAAGGAAGAAACGTCCCGGCCGGGGGACGCGCGGCAAGGCCAAGCAGCGGCAAGGAGACAGACCTCCCCGCGGCCGCGACAAAGATGAAGATGATGACGACGACGAAGATATGGAGGACGACGACGCCGATGAGCAGGAGTTTCAGAAAGCCACCAAGGTCCTCTGCATTGACGGAGATGCTTCCCTGCATACCTCCCACCGCCAACTCAAGCAATGGATGCGGGAGGTCAATGCAGCGGAACCATCCTAGAGTCACGCAAGCCTCTGAAGTGGTCCAGCACGCCTATCATTTTTGACATTGAGGATCACCCAGATCGCATAACTGCGGTCGGGTGCTTGCCGATGTTGGTCTCACCAACCATCCGCAACCTCAAGGTCACCAAAATGCTAGTTGACGGCTGGGCCGGCTTGAATCTGATCTCCTCCGCGGTGCTCCAGAAGCTTCAAATCCTCGACAATGAGCTCGAAGAGACCGGTACCTTCCAAGGAATCAACCGGGAAGGAGCAAGCGAAGGGGAAGATTACGTTGCCGGTAACATTTGGCAGCGAGCTGAACTTTAGGATCGAGAGGGTCACATTCGACGTTGCTGATTTCCCATTGCCTTACAATGGGATACTTAGCCGTCCGGCGCCGCCAAGTTCATGGCAGCCTCTCACTACGCCTACAACTTACTCAAGATGCCAGGCCCGATAAGCGTCATCTCATCCCATGGCGACAAGAAGGATGCCCTTATCTGTGCCGACAAGATCTACCGGGATGCAGCCGCATGACAGATTGCCGGACACTTGTCATTTGAAGCTCCGGGGAAGAAGACGAAGTCCAAGTCCGGCAAGGGCTCGATGCTTACTCCGCAAGCGCACCTCTTCGGAGTGCTGTGCTACCGTCGAGGACGCACCATCGAGCTCCACCGGCAAGTGCAAGAAGATGGTGGCTCCGCCAAAGACCAAGAAGGTGCCCGCCAAGGAGGACGGCACTGGTGGTACCTTCACCATCAGTGCCTCTCTCGACCCTAAATAGGAAGGCGCGCTCGTTGCTTTCTCTGCGGCGAATGTCGACGTGTTTGCATGGCAACCATCCGACATCCCGGTGTTCCTGTGGAAGTGATTGAGCACCGCTGGCCGCTTGTCCTCATGCGCGACCCGTCAAGCAAAAAGTCGAAGCAAGCGGTGGAGCGCCAAGAATTCATAGCGAAGAGATCAAGAAACCGGAAGCGCAGGGCCTTGTCGAGGAGTGCTCCATCCTACGTGGTTGGCCAATCACGTAGTATGCATAAAGCAAATGGAAAATGGAGACTTTGTATTGACTTCACGGATGTTAATAAAGCTTGTCCCAAAGATCCATTTCCCTTGCCGCGCATTGACCAGATTGTTGACTCCACGGCTGGATGTGATTTGCTTTCGTTTCTTGATGCATACTCGAGATACCATCAGATCTTCATGGCTGAAGAAGATGAGGAGAAGACCGCATTCATTACACCATGTGGCACATATCGTTTCATACGGATGCCTTCGGTTTGAAGAATGCTGGTTCAACATTTGCAAGGGTAGTCCATGACGCTTTTGAGCCGCAAATGCACGTAAATGTAGAAGCCTACATGGATGACATAGTGGTCAAAAGCAAGGACAAAGCAACCCTGGTTCAAGATTTGGACGAGACCTTTGCAAGTCTGCAAGATCAACCTCGTGCTCAACCCCGAGAAGTGCATGTTTGGAGTCCCTTCCGCAAGCTTCTCGGGTTCTTCGTGGTCTCAACGAGGGATTGAAGCTAATCCCGACAAGATCAAGGCCATTGAGCAGATTGAAGCACCAAAGCGCGTCAAGGATGTCACGAAGACTTGCGGTCATGTAGCTGCTCTCAAAGAGTTTATTTCTAGGTTCGCTGAGCGCCGCCTCGCCATTTTTCAAGATTTTGAAAAAGGCAGGTCCAATGAAATGGACTCAAGCGGAGGCTGCGCTGCAGAGACTTGAAGAAATACCTGTCCTCCACTCCAACACTTGTCGCACCTAAGCCACAAGAGAAGTTGCTGCTATATATAGCGGCAACCAATCAAGTGGTTAGTGTTGCGTTAGTGGCGGAGAGGGAGGCGGACGACGAGCCAGCAACCACGGCAAGCACATCCAGCGACAAGCAGGGGGCTTCGCCAACAAGCTCGGGTCCCGACAAGGACGAGTCCACGAAGACGCATGACCAGATGCAGAAAAGGATGGTGCAGCGCCCAGTCTACTTTGTTAGTTCTCTCCTGCAGGGGGCTAGGTCAAGGTACTCTGGTGTGCAGAAATTGCTTTTCGGCCTCCTCATGGCCTCGAGAAAGCTGCGCCATTACTTCCAAGCGCATGAGATCACAGTTGTTACTCGCTTTCATCAAGAGGATACTGCAGAATCCAGAAGCGACGGGCAGGATTGTCGAGTGGGCATTGGAGCTGTCAAGCTTTGGTCTCAAGTTTGAAAGCACATCAACTATCCAAAGAAGATCGTTGGCAGAATTCATAGCAGAATGGACGCCAACACCAGATGAAGAGATTCCAGAGACGAGCATTCCCGTCAAGGAAGCAAGCAAAGAGTGGCTGATGTACTTTGATGGTGCCTTCTCGCTGCAAAGGCGCCCGGTGCAGCGTCTTGCTTATCGCACTCCACCGGAGAGCACCTCAAGCACGTAGTCCGGATGCACTTTCCCAAGGAGCAAGCAACAAACAATACCGCAGAGTATGAAGGTTTGCTTGCCGGTCTCGAGATCGCAGTGGACCTTGGGATCAAAAAGCTTATTGTCGGGGTGACTCGCAACTTGTCGTCCGCCAAGTGAACAAAGATTACGAGTCCGTTGATGGAAGCCTACGTCGATGAAGTGAGGAAGCTAGAAGAGCACTTTGACGGCTCGCAAACGGAACATGTTCCAAGAGCTCGTAATGATATTGCCGACGGTTCGTCAAAGTGCGCTGCACTTAAGTTGCTGTGGAACCAGGGATTTTCGTGCTCAAGCTGACTCAACCAACCGTAACACCATCAATCGGACAAAGCAAGAAGAGGAAGTTGACCTCTGGTGACTACTTTCCGGCTGAGCTTCGGGCCGTCGTTGCAAAGGTCCCCAAGCTCAACACCAACAAAGGCCGAGGAGCGATCTGCTCCGACAGCCCTGTGGTTTGTTTCGTTGAAGCAGACGCTCCCGACAAGTCTTGCTCCGGCAAGCTTGTCGGGGAGCATCAAGCTCCGGCAGGGCCGCAGGTTCTTGCCGTGGAAGCTGATGTTCCCGCAGCAGCAGGTGTGCCTTCAGTCCTTGTTGTCGAGCCGCAAGCTCCAGCGTGGGTGCAGCAGATTGTCCATTTCCTTCAGACAGGAGAACTTCCCGAAGAGCAAGAAGAAGCGGAAAGAGTAGCCCGGCAGTCAAGTATGTACCAGTTTGTTGACAGCGTCTTTATGTAAGAAGACTCAACGGTGTGAAATTGAAGTGTATTCCTGTGGAAGATGGGATGAAGCCTTGGCAGCGATACACGGAGGCATATGTGGTCACCACATTGGCGCAAGAAGAGCACTTGCCGCAAAGCTTTCCGGCAAGGTTTCTTCTGGCCGACAGCCCTTCAGTGATGCAACCGCACAAGTAACCAAGTGTGAAGCGTGCAGTTCCATTCCAAACAGATACACCAGCCAGCTCAAGCTCTCCAGACGATCCCTTTATCCCGGCCATTTTCGGTCCGGGGCTCGACATCTCGGCCCCTTCCCGAAGTTGTCGGGGGCTTTGAGTACTTGTACGTCGCCATCGACAAGTTCACAAAGTGGCCGGAAGTGGAAGCAGTGAGGAAGGTGACAGCGCAGTCAGCAGTCAAGTTCTTCAGGTCAATTGTTTGCCGTTTCGGAATCCCTAACCGGATCATCACCGACAACGGCACACAATTTACGAGCCGCACCTTCATGCAGTACGTCCAAGATCTTGGCGCCAAGGTCTGCTTTACTTCCGTTGCTCACCCGAGAAGCAACGGTCAAAAAGAGAGGGCAAATGCTGAAGTGCTGCGCGGGCTCAAGACCAGGACTTTCGACAGGCTGCACAAGTGCGGAAGAAACTGGATCGAGGAGCTGCCGGTGGTTCTTTGGTCGATCAGAACGACGCCAAATCGAGCCACCGCCGGACACCCTTGCTCTAGTCTATGGAGCAGGCGGTTCTCCCCACGGAACTCAGATACGGATCGCCTCGAGTGCTCGCTTATGATGAGCTTGAGCAAGAGCAGCTGCGACAAGATGACGCTACCGCTGCTCCTTGAGGAGGATCGCCTTCGTGCGGCTGTGCGAGCTGCTCGCTACCAGCAAGCTTTGCATCGCTACCATAGCCGCAGAGTTAGTGCCAGAAGTCTCGAGGAAGGCGACCTTGTTCTTCGGCGCGTTCAGTCCGCCAAGAATTCAAACAAGTTGACGCCAAAGTGGGAAGGCCCTTACCGGGTGAAACGAGTCACTAGGCCCGGCGTTGTCCGCCTTGAGACCGAAGATGGCATTCCGGTGAGCAACTCCTGGAACATTGAGCATCTTCGTAAGTTTTACCCATAGGGCGCGGTTGTTGGAACCCGTTCCGGCAACCACCTTTTGTACAAGTCTTGCCGCTGTTGCATGTAATCCTTTGTACAAAGCCGGGCGCAGACCCCGTGCATCAGTAAAGCTCATGTGTTGCGCACAACTTGTCAAATTCATGCTTTCATCATTTTACTGCATGTTTTGGCTAACACTTTGTGCAGCAACCACACCCGGTAAGCAGAATCGAGTCGCTGGGCTCCATAACGTTATTTCCTCTTCTTTTTCTTTTCTCAAAGAAAGGAAGGCTCCCTCGCGCACAAGTTGACCAGGGGGGAGGAGGAGATAATACTATGGACCAGGCACCGCTCGAGGAAGTTTTCACCTCATCGGGAAGCAAGAGAGAAAAGCTAAGTTGCCAAAGTTTGAGCAATCAATTTTTAAATTTTTAAGTTATCTTCCTCGAACGATAGCACTTTGTATGGAAAACCTGTGCACAGAGGAACCAACTCGCTGGCTAGTCGCGCCCTTACTTTGTTTCGAGTCCGCTCAACAACTTAAGTGAGCTGCGGCTAGTCGCGACAAGGTTGCTTGTCGGAGGCGGCACTGCCGGCAGGCTGTTGACGTTCCGCACTCAGCGCCGCATATGCAAAAGTGCCCGCACCGACAAGTCCCCAGATGCGTAAGGCGTAAACATACAAAGGAAGGAATCAAATAGAGGAAATAACGTTGCATTGATCGCCTAAGATAGAGTATATTACAAAATAACTTGTCGCTGATCTAACAAAGTGTTCTAAAACATGATCAGCAGCGACAAGGGCAAGATAAAGTTGGCGGCCTAATCTACGCGGTCGCCATCGATCCGCTTGATCTTGTTCACCTTGTCCACAATGGGTGCGACAAGGGCTTTGAGCTCCTCCACGTTGGCGTCTGGCGGCAAGGATCTGAGGACGCCGTTAAGGTTGAGGCCCGGATTGCGGAAGGCCACCTTTATCAACACCTTCTCGAGGGCTCCTGCACAGACCTGGCGTGATTCCTCGGCCAGCTGCTTTGGGACCTCTTCCCGGAGTCGGCTGGAGGCCCGCCACCACGCCTTTGAAGAATAAGCTGAGTTTGGCGCTGGGTTCGAGATGCTCGTCGGAGGAGTATGCAAGGTCCGCCATCCCCAGCTCCATCACTCGTTGTGGATGTCGGCGGCGGTGTCCACAAGGCCCTCGATCCAAAGTGCTCCACGCCTCCCTCAAGGTGCCTCGGATGGAGGCAGCATTCGCCAGACAGCTCCTCCTTGGCCTTGATCGCCTCCAACAAGCCCACCTCCCGCTCTCTGGGCGCTGTCCAACGTCTGCGCTGAGTGGTCAGCTTTCAGCTCAAGATCCGCCTTGGAATCCTTGGCGGTGTCGAGCTCCTTGCCTCTATCGGCGAGACAACTCGCAACTTCGCCAAGAGTGTAGGCGTCCTTCTCGCGTTCACGCTGGCGTGGCAAGTTCTTCGCCGCTCTTCTTGAGGCTGGCCTCGGTTGTGCCACCTTCACCTTCAGCTCATCCTTGGCGGCCTCGGCGGCTGCTGCGGCATCCTTCGCTTCTGAAGCGCCCGCCAGTGACTCCTCGCGGCAAGGTCTTCCTCGTGGCTGTCCAGGTTGACCTTTCTGCGCCAACTCGCTTTCTTGCGGAGAGCTTCTCGGCAGCGATCGCTGCTCCTCCTCACCGCGGCCTTCTCAAGGATAAAGGCCGGCGCTCTTCTGCGAGTTGCCCAGCGCTTCGCTACGTCGCGGAGAGCTTCTTGGTTGGCGCCCGAGCTCTTACGCCGCTTCTCCATGTCCGCTCCTGCCCTCGCGACAAGTGCTTCCGGGTCTCCAACTTGGCTTGCCGGGCGGTAGAGCGAGCAGCTTCTTCAAGAATGCTCCTCCTCAGACTTCGCCACGCTCTTTGCTGCTTGGCGCATCCACCAGGCCGTCGGCCCAGCGGAGGCGTAGTAGCTCGCCGTCGAAGGTCTCTCCCTCGACCGGCGCCACAGGCTCGGTTCCCAGGGAGCTTGATGAAGACGCCGCCGGCCTTGTGTAGGCACGGGCTGGGGCTCCTCGAACTGGCCTTGGCAGCGGCGGGGGAGTCGGCTGTCGGTGTAGCGCTTGCCGCTCCTGCAGCCTCAGGGCCGTCAGTACGATCGCCCGACCCCTCGCCGGCCTCTGCGTCGGCAGCCTCGGTGGCCTCCTCGCCAACAGGCTCGTCGGCGACGGCCTCTTCTTCCATGACAACGACCCCTTCTTCCTCGACGGCGGCCTCGTCGGTGTTGCCGCGCGCTTCCTCCTCGCCGGCGGCCTCGACCTCCATCCGCTCTGCGTCAGACGAAGAAAGAGCAGTCAAGAAAATATTCAAAAAGAGAAACAGAAGAAAGCAAGCCCAAGGGAGATTTTCGTGTGAGGAAATTACCTGCAACCGGATCCGCAACTATGACCTCGACCACTGGAGGGTCACTGGCGCTGTCCCTTGTCGGGGTAGCCTCCCTTGCCGGAGTGGCCTCCCTTGTCGGAGGGCGCTCCCTTGCCGGAGATTCCTCCCTTGGCGGCGCGAGTGGCAGCAGACAGGATCTCGGGGCGGCTTCCGAGCCCTCCCGATGAGGTTGCTCTGCTCCTACACAAGCAAACACTCGAAATCAACGAAGAAGGGCACCCCGCACACCTAATAGTAAGAAGAAAACTGCATACTTACTGCGGGGGCTGTCTGGGGCTGCTCTGAGGAAGGGTTGCTGGTCCGGCAGGCGGTCTCGGACGCGTCCCCTGCCGCCACGGGAATCGTCCTCAACGACGGCCGTCTGGATCTTGGCCCTCTTCGACGCTCTCTGGGCCAGCGTCCTGAAAAGGAAAGAGTCCAGAACGAAGCAAATCAGATTCAAGATGAAGCAATAAAATTAAAGAAATACAAGCACAAATCTCAAGAGCTTACTCTTTGCCTTCCTCCTCGGAGCTGAGCGCGGAGAAGTCAAACTCCGGTTCGCCATGTGCGACGAGGCGGGGAGTGGGCTCTCTTGGCCGCTTGGCGGAGGCGTCGGCGGTGGCCTGAGAAGATCCCGCCCCAGTTGTCGCAGCAGTGTGGGGCGCTCCCGCGGCAACCTCACTTGCCGCGGTGGAGCGCGTCGCGCGGCGCTGCTGCTGTGGGCCGGTCTGCCGCCCCGACTCGTCTCCAACCTTGCGGAGACGCCTCTTCGGCGGAGCCGGGGGCTCCGCTGGCGGCAAGTCGCTGGGTGGTGGAGAAGAAGCGCCCGCGGCGGGTCCACTCGACCCGGCCGCGGGCTCGACAAGCTCGTCCGCGCCGACGACCTCCCCTCGCGCGGCAAGGCGTGCCGCCGTCGCCGCGTCCGCCTCCTCCACGGTGAACCCGAAGGCTCCAGTGGCAGCGGCTGCTGCCGCCTCCTCCACCCTGGTGGCAATCCGCGCCATCTCCTCGTCGGTGGTGTCGCGGGTGAGCCTTTTCTGCTCGTCGGAGCGGATCGGCACTTCTTGCAAATCGTCGAAGAATTGTTGCACGACCTCGTCGGGGGGCTCCTGCCAGGTTGGGACAATCCCGTGGGAGTCACACAGTGGCATCATGGCACGGATGCGGTCGAGCACCGAGTTGTTACACAATGGACGACCCCCCGCGGCAACCTAAACCACTCAGGGTGGTCGGGGTCGTTCTTGAACAGCTCGAGCAGCATCGCGTCCAGCTCCAAGACGGTGAAGTTCCAGTTCAGGCCCGGGCGCAGCCTCATGATGTCTGCCGCATTTTGGAACTCCAGGCAGGCCTCCTCCTTTCTCGCAAGGGAAGCGATGCGGCGATGAAGGAAATCTGCGCCTAACCGCGCTTACGGTCAACCCGGCAAGCCCGAGGCGCAAAATTCGGTCACTTTATCTTGACCGCATCCTCCGCGCCAAGTTACTCCAATCTCTGCCGCGACTATTGGGGATTGGCGACGGCGGTGAAGGGCTGCGGGTTCTCCTCACGACCCAAAGACCAGTTGGCTCTCCACTCCTCCCACTTGTTGCGGAACTCTCCTTCAAGGTAGGCCTCTTTCTTGCCGATCCTAGAGATCCGTGCTATCCCTCCCAAGTGGCTCTCCTCTCTCGACGCGGGGCACAAAGAAGTGGCGGAAGAGTGCCACATTCGGGTGGACTCCGACAAAGTTTTCGCACAAATGCGCGAAAACGGCCATGGTCAAGACGGCGTTGGGGGTGAAATCAAGGAGGCGGAGGCTAAAGGTGTTCATGATGTCGCAGAAGAACTCGGAAAAGGGCGGGCAAAGCCCGCAATAGAAGAAAAGGGCGAAAAAGGGGTACCCTGTTGGGGCCAAATCAGCAGCGGAGGCGGGGAGTACCCTCGTGCGCGGATGCGCACGCGTCTCCGTCGACCAGAAGAGGTAGAAGACGTCCCGCAGCTCCCTTGCGCCGAGCTGCGGGGGGAAGATGGCCCGCTCCTTGCGCAGCGCATGAAAGCCGCTGCGCCTCGGCCGACTTGACGCCCTTCTCCTTGTCGGCCGGAGCCATGGCGAGGGCGGCGGAGGAGGCCGGCGGCGGTGAGCGTGCTTGTGGCGAAAGGGGGCGGGGCGCTGCTCTCTTCGCACTGGAGAAGAAGAGGGGAGCGGCGGTGGTTTTCTTGACAAGACGGCGATGGCAGAGTGGACGGCCTGCCCTCGCTCCTCCGCTTATAAAGAGGGGAGAGGGGGCGGACGTTCCGCTTATAATAATAAAGAAACCCCACGACCGCGCCCACGATCTCTCGCACGACGCCACGTCCGGTGCGTGCCGTTAGTGGGGATCGTGGTGGATCCGGGGCGAGTGGCGACGTGGTCGAGGCCACGTGTGCCCGTGCACTGTTTTGGGCCTGGCCCGACAGGCGCTTTCGGCACCGTGTCTGCCCAGCGGGGCTCCTGTCGGTGTACTAGAGTAGGGGTATCCTAGTATCCCATACTCGTGCATGGACAGTTGCAGCACCCCGCGGCAAGGTTTGCCTCGTCACCACCAAGATCCTCCGTGGCTCCTTTGGAGCCATTCAAGAACAAAGTATTTGATTAAGAAGACAAGGCCCCGGCAAGAGGAGCTTGTCGGGAAGGCCACTCGAGGCATACAGAAAACAAGGCCCCGGCAAGAGGAGCTTGCCGGGAAGGCTCGGAGCGCGACAAGCCTCCGGACGCGACAAGGATTCAGCCGTGGCAAGGCGCTTGCCGCGGCATGCAACTTCTCTCCATCTCCGCTCCAGCTCATCCAGCGACGTGTCGCCATGGGACCATTCCATGCGCGCATGTCGAGAGGCTGTGCAGCCAGCGGAGAGCAGCGATAAGCGGCGCTGACAAGCTTGCCATCGTGGCGAGCGGAGGCGCACCTGACGGTCTTTGTTGCAATGTTTGGGCGATCGACGGGCATTTATTGCTTTTGTCCCTTGCCGTCGAGTTAGGTATTTTGCATTGTACACTGCTCGAGTAGGTGTACCAACTCCTGTTTTACATTTGTACCCCGCCTATGTTGCCACTGCCGGAGACCCCTTGAGCATATAAAAGGAGGCCCATGCTAACGTAGAAAGGGTTCGCTCATTCGACTCACTCGAGACCAGATACACCCACGCTAGGTTTTGTAGCTCTCATCGCTCCCTAGCAAGAACACAATACATCAAACAAGCAGCAGTAGGAGTTTTATCTCTCTGGAGAGCTCCGAAGCTGGGTAAACTGCTCGTGTGCCTCGCCTCGATCCGCCCTTCGTGCGATCTCCGCCCCCCTCCGAACCACGAAGGGGCCTGGTCCGCCGGCCCCATAGGTGTCCGTGGGTACGATCAGCCTCCCCGACACAAGAATAGGAACATCATTAATTCTTTCCATATGCTTTTTAATAGTAGAATCTGCCAAGTGCAAATTTAAAGAACATTCTTCAATATCGGTAAGACCAAGCACATCACATAAAGATTTTGGAATTGTAGAAACACTAGCACCCAAGTCAAACAAAGCAAAACACTCATAATTTTTAATCTTGACTTTGATAGTAGGTTCACACTCATCATGTAATTTTCTAGGAGTAGAAACTTCTAATTCCAACTTTTCTTCTAAAGCTTTCATCATAGCATCAACAATACGTTTAGTAAAAGCTTTATTTTGTTCATAGGAGGAGGTGAATTTATTATGGATTGCAACAAACAAATACAATCAATCAAAGAGCAACTATCATAATTAAAGTCTTTCTAATCCAAAAGAGTGGGCACATCACTAGTTAAAGTTTTGACCTCTTCAACCCCACTTTTATCAATTTTCTCAACAAGATTTTCACCCTCAGAATTATAGGGATGCCTTCTAGCTAAAGTTGAATATTATTCAGTCCCTTTTTCATCAATCTTAAATTTACTAAACAAGGAATCAATAGAAGAAACACCGATCATTTTAAGATCTTCATCACTTTTATGAAAGCAATCACTAGAAAACGTCTTTTCTAAAAATTCTCTTCTAGCTCTAAGCATAGCGGTTCTTTTCTTACTTTCATCCATAGAAACATAAAGATCTTTAATTGATTCCTCGATGTTAGGCACAAAAATTTTCATCTTGAGATTTTCTACATCATGAGAAATTCTATCAACACTTCTAGATAAATAATCAATCTTATTCAACTTTTCTTCCATTGTAATGTTGGAAACTTTTTGAGTGTTGATAAATTCTTTAATATTATTCTCAAGATCAGAGGTGTTTCTATTATTATTATAAGAAGGATTTCCACAGGAATTACCATAGTTATTAGAGGAAATACTAGGAAAAGGCCTAGGATTAAAATTACCTCTATAAGCATTGTTATTGAAATTGTTTCACGAGATAAAATTCACATCTACGGCATCACTATTTTTCTCAATCAAAGTAGACAAAGGCATATCCTTGAAATCAATAGGAGCAATTTTACTAGCAACCAATTTCATAAGAGCATCAACTTTTTCCCTCAAAGAAGAAATTTCTTCAACTGAATTAACCTTTCTACTAGTAGGAGCTCTTTTGGTATGCCATTGTGAATAATTTGCCATGATATTATCAAGCAATTTGGTGGCTTCACCCAAAGTAATTTCCATAAAAGTACCACCCGCAGCGGAATCTAGAAGATTATGAGAAACAAAATTCAACCCCGCATAAAATTTTTGTATGATCATTCAAAGATTTAACCGATGAGTTGGGAAATTCCTTAGCATCATTTTTATCATTTCCCAAGATTGTGCAACATGCTCATGTTCAAGTTGCTTGAAATTCATGATCTGGGTTCTAAGGGAAATGATTTTTGCGGGCGGAAAATACTTAGTGATAAAAGCATCTTTGCACTTATTCCAAGAATCGATACTATTGCGAGGCAAATAAGAAAACCAATTTCTTGCATGTTCTCACAAAGAAAACAGAAATAATTTCATCTTCACAACATCATTGTCCACATCTTTTTCTTTTGCATATCGCATAATTCCACGAATGTGTTAAGATGGGATGCGACATCCTCATTAGGAGTACCGGAAAATTGATCTTTCATAACAAGATTCAGCAAAGCAGTATTAATATCACAAGATTCCGCACTAGTGGCGTGAGAAATCAGAGTGCCAATAAAATCATTGTTGTTGGTATTTGAGAAATCACACAACTTGGTGTTCCCTTGAGTCATTGTGACTACGCAACAAGATTACACTCAAAAACAGATCTGGCAAGAAAACGGCGAACGAAAAAGAGGACGAATAAGATAGCAAATTTTTGTGAAGTGTGGGAGAGGAAAACGAGAGGCAAATGGCAAGTAATGTAAATTGCAAGGAGATGAGATTTGTGATTAGGAACCTGGTAGATGTTGATGATGTCTCCCCGGCAACGGCGCCAGAAATTCCTTTTGATGTCTGCTAGACTACGTCGGTATTTCCCCAAAGAGGAAGGGATGATGCAGCACAGAGACGGTAGGTATTCCCCTCAGTGATGAGACCAAGGTTATCGAACCAGTAGGAGAACCAAGCAACACTACGTAAACAGTACCTGCACAAAAATAACAAATACTCGCAACCCGACGTGTTAACGGGGTTGTCAATCCCTTTCGGGTAACGGAGCCAGAAATTGGCAAACGGACGTGAGAGAGTTGTAATAATTTGATAGATAGATCTCGTGGGAACGCGAGATAAAATAAATTGCAGCAAGGTATTTTGGTATTTTGGGTTTAATAGATCTGAAAATAAAAGCAAATAAAGATAGATCGCAAAGGAAAATATAATGCGAAAGAGACCCGGGGGCTGTAGATTTCACTAGTGGCTTCTCTCGAGAAAATAGCAAAAGGTGCGTAAACAAATTACTATTGGGAAATTGATAGAACTTCAAACAATCATGACGATATCCAGGCAATGGTCATTATATAGGCATCACGTCCAAGATTAGTAGACCGACTCCTGCCTGCATCTACTACTATTACTCCACACATTGACCGCTATCCAACATGCATCTAGTGTATTCAGTTCATGGAGAAACAGAGTAATGCAATAAGAACGATGACATGATGTAGATAAGATATATTTATGTAGAAATAGACCACATCTTGTTATCCTTAATAGCAACGATACATACGTGTTGGTTCCCCTTCTGACACTGGGATCAAGCACCGTAAGATCGAACCCATCACAAAGCTCCTCTTCCCATTGCAAGATAAATAGATCAAGTTGGCCAAAAAAACCAAATATCGGAGAAGAAATACGAGGCTATAAGCAACATGCATATAAGATATCAAAGAAGACTCAAATAACTTTCATGGATAAAAAGATAGATCTGATCATCAACTCAAAGTTCATCCAATCCCAACAAACACACAGCAAAAAAGAGTTACATCATATGGATATCCAAGAGACCATTGTATTGAGAATCAAAAGAGAGAGAGGAAGCCATCTAGCTACTAACTACGGTCCCGTAGGTCTACAAAGAACTACTCACGCATCATCGGAGAGGCACCAATGGACATGATGAACCCCTCCGTGATGGTGTCTAGATTGGATCTGGTGGTTCTGGAACCTGCGGCGGCTGGAATTGATTTTCGTCGAATCCCCTAGGGTTTCTGGAATATTGGGGTATTTATAGAGTAAATAGGCGGTCCGGGGCACCCGAGGTGGGCATAACCCACCAGGGCGTGCTTGGGCCTCCAGGCGCACCCTGGTGGGTTGTGCTCCCCTCGGAGCACCCCCCCAGGTGCTTCTTCGGCCCACTGTATGTCATTTGGTCCATGAAAAATCCACAAAAAGTTTCGCTGCGTTTGGACTCCATTTGGTATTGATTTCCTGCGATGTAAAAAACATGCAAAAAACAGCAACTGGCACTTGGCACAATGTCAATAGGTTAGTACCAAAAATGATATAAAATGACTATAAAATGATTATAAAACATCCAAGAATGATAATATAGTAGCATGGAACAATCAAATATTATAGATATGTTGGAGACATATCAAAGGTGTGTCCTCAATGACCATATTGTGGTCCACCTTTTGTGATCTCTTGTTGCAGCACCAGAAACACATATAAATAGTCCGGAGAGTCCTGGAGGTGATGTGGTAGGTAATCGACCAATTCATCACTTGAAGACGAAGGAACTTGAGTGCAGTACAGCCGTGGAGCAGGCGCTCCATGTCATCCTTTGGGATGCAGACGGCGACGAGCTCGAGGTGCTTCAGTCGTGGTTGAAAAAGAGCAGGCACGTCATTAAGGGGGGGGGGGAATGGAAGTTCATGAACTTGGCGAGGCGCGGCGTGGGCACGAAGCAGAGCGCGGACGTTGGCAACGAGCACATATGCCCATCATTAAAATTGAGCTCCTCGAGCTGATCTAGGGCTGGGGATCGGAACCACTTGTCAACACTACTGCAGGATGCTGCTAATGTGACACTACGATCAGAGACCCTTTGATGAAACTGTGTGTGATGCATTAATCGCAAACGGGGATGTAAAAAAACCATCAAAAAAGATGCAAAACGTTGCGATGGCGGAGACATCAAACATGGTTCAGATTTCAGTTACGTGTGCGATGAGGGGCATACGGTTGATCCATACGAACTGTTTGCGATTAGACAGAACAACAGAAACGGGCAGCCATATCAATGTGTGTGTGATATACGGCATAAAGTTTGCTTCGATGAACTGTTTGCTATTAGGGAATGCAACAGAAACGGTCAGCCATATCAAGGTGTGTGTGATATACGGCATACGGTTCACTCGGATGAACTGTTTTTGATTAGGGAACCCAACAGAAACGGTTCAACTTAACAAGATGTGTGTGATATGTGGCAGACAGTTCACATAGATGAACTGTTTGCGATGAGCCAAAAAAATACAAGCGATTCTTGTAAACAAGATGTCTGTGGTACATGGCAAACAGCCCACTCGGATGAACTGTTTGCGATGAGAAAATATAACACAAACGGTTACTAGAGTTAATTCGTGTGTGATTATGTGTGTACTAGAGTTAATTATTGCATATAGCAGATGAAGATAGTCGGGAATAGTCGTCCAACAATATTATTTTCGATGACATGCATTAATATATTCTTAGTTAAATCTAAGGTAAAAGTTTGGTACTAGAAAATACGAAGGGGCCAATAAAGAATAAACCACGACAGAGGTATTACCTATAGGAACACAGACGCCCAATATGAAAGAAAATGTGGGTCAAACCCTAGTTGAAAAGGGCAACATCATCTAACTCCAGCTTACAAAAGGTACAAAAGCATGAGGATTAATTGTTCATCAGGACTACACATAACCTAGACTGAACAGGACAATGACATCTAACTCAACCAAAGTTTTCGGCAGTTACAATCTAATGGATCAGTCTGATCCATAAAATCAAGATCCCAGTACAATAATTCTACTACTCCATGATGACCACAAGCTGTTGTAAATAGAAGCCGAACATTATCAGAAGCCCTTAGGTCCACCTGAAACTTCTTTTTATGCTCTTCAACACTTGCAGCCGTGAGTAATTTCTTGTTGAAAAACTTAATCCTCACGGACAATAGTGCCCTCGCATTCAACATGAAGAATGTGAGAAAGCTAGTGTTTGCACTGTTGGATGAATATCGTTCCAGTGTTACTGTCTTCAAACGAATGTCATGAGATCTGAGAAAATCCTCGTGCTTCATCAACCATCGATTGGTTATACCTTTTTCTCCATGTGTTGTTGCCTAAATTAATAGAGATGAAGATTGAAACAGTTAATGTCTAAAAAATATTATGTTGAAAGAGTGATAGTTGAACGATTAATTATAGTACATTATATATGGGCTTTCAATGTGCGTGAAATCATCACCTTTATATACAAATTCTCCAGACATGGAAAGCATTGCAGCAAGGCAATAATGATGTTGAGATCAAAACACCACATACTGATATATAAGGTCTTGACAGAATCCACCACCACTAATAGGATAGATAAACGCTTCATTGAGCATGGAAAATAATATTAGCCCTGAATGTGTACTCCAAGATGATACTTAACTTATGCGCACAAATGAAAAATGCAAATTACAAAAGTGTACGTGAATAATATACAGTATCTCAATAGGTGTGGAGGCAAACACCATCTTGAACCATTTAAATGGATCACGAATTGCACCCAAGGTCCCAGTTTAGGCCTAGAGACCACAGTTAGTTGCGAAGGTTTATAACAACAATCAAGGACCAACCTTTGAAGTGAAGAGGCATCTTTGATGATGAGCTAATGTACTTCAAAACTAATTCCGATGCTTAAAAGATGAGGCGACTTTATTTTGAGACAAGGGATATCAATTCCTGCTCCAAAAACAAGCACCAAACGCTCCAGTGCAGGGCAGCTGGAGTGGATGATCTTGTCTTGAGGAACCTCCGCAGATGAACCAACACAAGCGCAAGTTTTTTCAGCGAAGGGCGATCAAGCATTTGTACCAGATTGTCTGCTAGATGGCACCGGGTCAAGGTGGCGGTGTGGAGAGAGGGGGAAAACCATGAGATGGGCATCGGTGGTGAGGGCACAAATGCAGCTATTGGTTGTAACCTATTGTTGTAGTAATGGTAGAACTCAAGCTGCTGGAGTTTATCAAATTGACGGGATGTCAGCCAAGCGGCCACCGTGCAGGGTATGTCCAGCAGGTAGCATGCCGGGATGCAGATGCGTTGAATGGAGCCCTGGTGGTAGGAGATGATGGCTCCGGGGAGTTCAGAGTCATCATCGACAGATAGCTGACGATAGCCGAGATTAAGAGGCACGGCGCACCACATATTGCGCCACCGAGATGCGAGGACTTGTGTGCGGCAGCCATCCTTGGTGGTGAGAAGGGAGATGATCTCCCCAAGGATGTCGTCTGGGAGATCGCTGATGCGGTCCGCCGAAGATTCTACTGGTTCCTCAGGTCCATGGGGTGCGTGGCCGCTTTTGGCCGCACAACCGGATCCAAGTTCTACATCCGGCGGCGGCGCTGGTCGGAGCCTCATCTGTGTACGTACCAATCTGAAAGAAAAAATGGATGAAACATACATGTATGACATTCAAATCAATTCTCAAGATCTGGAAGAAAAAATGCACAAACATATATGTAGGACATTGAAAATAAATTCTCAAGATCTGGCCACGAATTATTAGCACACAAGCTCACCCTAGTCGGATTATTAGCAAAAATCATTTATACAAAACACACAATTAACAACTAACTCTATACGGGTAACATTCAAACAATCAATACACTACGTGCATCTAACGGATCTTAATTACTCTGATTTCATGGACTGAGAGAACATAACCATAGGATTTGTATTCCAAAAAAATTGTAGAGGGTGGGTTTGAGTAACCAAAGAAAACACATGATATGTTTGCCACACAAATGGGTATATAGATCACTAACCGGTTTTCCGTCAGAGTCACAGTCGTTGCCGGAGTTGTTGTTGACCTCCGGCTCCGGCTGGGGGGGGGCACGGCGGCACTGACGAAGTCATGGTCATGTTGCTGCCCTCGCGAGACCTTGTCGGCGGCGACGGCAACCTCTGTGCCCAACTTCACGCGTTGCGCGGGTGCTTCACCAGCCTCGGCATCGCCACTCCCTCCGATGGTGCGCTTCGGCGGCATCCTCATACACTCCAGAGTCCAGACGTTGGTGACCACTGTGGACCGGGGGTGCGGCCGCCTATTATGGCCGGCGGCTCGGGCGCACAATTAATACGGACCAGTGGGAGCGTCGCAGGCGACGGCCAAAAGCTGTCTCGCCTCCCGGTGAGCCTGCGCGGCGGACTTCTGCCATTCCTACCATCATTTCACAGAGCTACTCGCACGCCTCCCGTCAATACGCATATCTGCACGCACGCGTCCCGGTATGCCTGCGCGGTGGACTGCTCGCATGCGTCCCGTCAATTCACGCCTGGTCACACAGCACACGGGGCGTGTGGCAGCACGTATATTTTTTGGTTTATTGATGATTCATTCTGCCGCTTTACTTTTTAACTAAAGCATGGCACAGTCTAACGCACAGGGTCTGAATAAATAATTCATATGAGATATTGGTTGCCAGTTTTTAATAATATCCCGTTTGTAAGAAGATTATATCAAAACAGGTCTTATTTACGAGAAAATATAATATCACGGTCTACTGGTGTCCATATATGACACCAGATAAGTTTCATGAATTTCAACTAAGTTTTGGATTTACTGAATTTTAAAAATATATATTCTCAATATTTTGAAATCTCTTGCACAGGGAAACATGCACCCAGGGACACATATGATTTTGCAATCCATTTTGGTGCACATGTAGCTCAAATTTAATTTTTGCACATTATATCCCTAGGAAATCAATCAATGTATAAAAACGGTTGAATCATGTCTATTTTTTTAATTTTAAGACGACACTCCCCTTTGGTCACATGTTCACTGCAGAAAAAGTTTGACATGCCTCAGAGTGGCTGTGGTGGTGCGGGATGTGTGTGTGGGGGTGGGGGGGGGGGAGGGGTCCGGCAGTACACTACGAGTCGTGAACCTCCGTGTGGGATTATTGATCATTTTGTGAGTCATATATGCCACATCAAAGTCGTGAATTGGTTATTTAAAGCATTACACATCCCTTTCATACATAATGTTCGGGCCACATGCATGCATTGGTGGTCCTCCCGGACACTCTCCCTCGTGCGTTTATTAGCGACCTGCCCATTCGTGAGCCCGCAAAGGTTTGCAGTTTCCACCGACAACGAGAGGCATTTGACCAAAAGGTGGATTCATCTTGGCATGTGTGTGGTGTGGATCCACTACAACAGGAACCCCCCTTCAGCAACGTATTGATCCGTTGCCGTATGTCTGTATAACCGTTGCTAAGGTGTACATCAACGAATTATTATGCGTTGCCTTTTGGTGGCGTTGGAAGGGTCTACAACAACGTATATAATTGCGTTGGTAATCGAAGTGAAGATGTGTTGCAATGAAGCAACGTATATAGTTGCGTCCTAACAACACTTCGTATGCATTGGTCATAAAATACACCAACTAATTTTCAAGCAGACATATGCGTTGGTCATAAAATACACCAACTAATTTTCAGGCAGACATAACAGACGCTTCTGTGCATTGCTACATAGCATGAACTACTATTTAAACATATAAGGATGCTAGCCAACTTGTCTCCACGGTGCTTCCCCAATTGGGCCTTCGTTGGCCATTGGATCTAGCTTTCTTCGTGTCTGAGCCATTGGATCTTCATGGCTGTCAAACCCGATTTTCACCTCGCTGTTGTTTTCAGTGGCCAATGACAGGTGGGCTCGCGCCGCATGCTGGTTGGCTGGGTTTGTTGTCCCTGCGTGCAAGAGGTTTCAGCCTATCCGCTCCACGAGTCTCGCAGCCAATCTTGCCCTCACCTCGTCCCACTCACACACAAGCCGCCAGAGAAACCCTAGCTCCTTTCCCGTCTGTCCCCACAGCCTCCCACGCCCCTATGCCTCGTCTCCTCCCCGCTCCCTCCACTGCTCTCCTACGCCGCCGCCTCCCCTTCTCCCTGCTCTTCGCCTTTGTCCTCCCCTCGACACCCTCGCCTCCGACCTCTCCCGCAGCACCCCAATTCCACTCTCGGGCCAAGCCGAGTCACCTCCAGGCCAGCATCCGCTCCACCTCGTTCTTCTCCATCCGAGCGGCGGCGAGCCCGCGGATCTGGTGCCCCTGGAGTGGAAGAAACAAGGAGTAGGTGCCGCCAAATGGAGGAGGAGATGGCGCCCAGGGAGAGTGGCGGCAGCGGCCCTTCTGCCTACGACCGAGCCCGGGGACAAAAATGGTGGCGGCGGCAGGGAGCATGCGAGCAACGACGGTGACTGGATGCCAGGAGCTAGACGAGGTGGTCCATGCCGAGGAAGATGGCGTTGCGTGGTTTGTTTTCCTGTAGATTTCCTCTCTTGTTTGATCTGATTTTGTTGGCAAAACAATGGCAGATTTCTCCATTAGCTTATCTGATTTGGGGCTGATTTTCCTCTTGCGATTCCTGTTCATGTCCTTGCTACGGGAAATTGCAGAAAATGAAGCGAATTAACAGTGAAAAAATAGCAGGAGCAACGCCTGGGCTGTGGAATTAATGGTTGAACAAAATCTATGGTTGATATGCAGTTTAGTCGTGGCTAATATGAACTTTTCTATTACTACTTTTGGATTGTTCAGTAAAACGAAAGCTCATGGTGTGGCATGTCACTTTCCTTGCATATATATTGGTTGAACAAAATCTATGGTTGATATGTAGTTTAGTGGTGGCTAATATGAACTTTTCTATTACTACTTCTGGATTGTTCAGTAAAACGAAAGCTCATGGTGTGGCATGTCACTTTCCTTTCACATATATTGGTTGAACAAATTCTATGGTTGATATGCAGTTTAGTCGTGGCTAATATGAACTTTTCTATTACTACTTCTGGATTGTTCAGTAAAACGAAAGCTCATGGTGTGGCATGTCACTTTCCTTGCACATATATTTGTACCCAATTTATGAATTTAGATCATTAGTAGAACTTTGTAACTTGGATGTGGATTAGGATTTTTTTTACTAATTGGTTATGTTTTCTACTTTGCACAGATAATTCAGGCGTTCTTCCTTCTTAGTATGAACGGATAGGTTGATTACAAAATATATTTGAAGATTGCAGCAGGTGCAAAATGCTTGGCAGACGAAAATAATTAGGTAAGGTGAGAACTGATTGATCTGATTTGTTTCCCTAGATTAATTGGTTGGCAGTCATAGAATCATCATGTGCATTTAATATTGACTTGAACTTTGGTGTGGTCATGTAGCTTTGAACTTGCCTAGAGAGAGACTACTCTCGCATCATTAGGTATCGCCCACAAAGATCTCGCTTGGTGAGGCATGCGCACCTATGCCACATCGTTACATGTAAGTCTGTTCCCTTTATAGTTCTCTTTCACAGTTGCACGTGTGATATTTTCCTGGTATGGAGGATGTTAAAGAGTGAGCTACCCTTTGCTTCTCATTACTAATTGTAATCTAGAAATATACACATGTTCATGCCATAAAAGATGGACATGTGTTTAAGCCATCGTCATGTCATGTGAGTAATTGAAGAACAACTATATAGTTATGTTGGGATTGTAAAGTGGAAACTGTAGGAACCTACAACTCTTCCGTGAGTGTCGTTTGATTATTTACATTCTCAAGTAGTGTGGATATAGTGCCGTCAGGATATTAAGTATATGCACGATTATATGTAAATTTTTAAAATGGGTTGTGGTGTCCCGTGTTTGTTAAATCCTCATATGTTATTGACAGTATATAATTTTCTGTCTTTTCTACCAAACATGTGTGCTATGACATTCTATAAGGCTAGGCATATTTCTTTTCTTTATAATTCAGTATGAACTAATTGTCTTAGCTATGGTGAATCAGGATTATCCCCCTAGAAGCGAAGCTTGCGGCCCCAATTTGGGTTTATTCGAATTGTTGCAAAATGTGTTTTCTAAATGTTGTTATGTTTCTTGATTTCTCCATCTCCACCCCCTACGCCCTTGTTGAACTAATTGATGTATGCAAATTAAGTGCCACAGATCAGTTGCAAGTGTTCGTGCATCGTCCTTGTCAATTTCTCCCAGAGAGCGAGTGTTTACAAATCCAGTGCTTATATCAGTTATTAATTAGTGAAGATCTTGTTCTGATGTAGAATATTCAGTTTAGTTGGTCTGCATTTGTCCCAGAGAGCGAGTGTTCACAGGTCTAGTGCTTATGTAAGTTACTATTAAGTCAAAAATCTGTTCTGATGCAGAATATCTAATAACTTGCCACTTAAGTTGTTTCTACAAACTAAAAATTGAACTTTAGAACTGATCTAGCCTTAGTTTTTGAAGCAAGAAAACCATGACTTGTTTTATATCTTTTCGAGATGGAACACTCGGCTATCATGATTTAGATTCTGGAACACTCGGCTATCATGGGCCTTTTCAAGATGTAACACTCGGCTACATGCAATTATATGTTGTTTTAGATTTAAAAAGAGACTCATGGCCCAGAGTAGTACGCACAAATGAAGGATACCAGACTGGCCCATGGAGCATGAGATCCTCTTTGTCAGGGGCCACCTTACTTGTATGGTCTCAGGCTGAGGAGACCCTTCTAATTAACATGGTCACTATTTACTTGTTGATTTGAACCTAGAACAGAATGTCATTTCGTGTTTGTCAGTAGGATCTCATGTTTATTCTATAGATCTTTTTAGTCAGTGTATTTGCATACCAGTTGCGAGTTAGTACCTAGGAAAATGATCATTTTTCTACCTCAAATTTGCATATCAGTATCCTTGTCTAATTTAAGATTTATTTTCTTATTATGAAGAAGATTTGTGTTGCCGTAGCGTTCTTCAGTTTCTGGGGTTTAGATGTCAGTTCATTGTTGAGATAGTTCTGCTATGTCCGTCTTCTGAAAAAAACAGTTTGTAAATTTTGTTTTCTGGACATTGTTGCAGATCCTATGCACCTGCCTCCTTCCTCCAGGCGCCTGAAGGCTAACGTGAGGAGCTGACGAGCTAAACAAGGAGCTGGAGCAGGACTGTAGGAGGGACGTACACTAGGGGCTGGAGCAGGACAACCATTGTTTCAGATCCCACTTGACTCATCCCAAGTGGTTGAAATGTCTTCTTATGAAATTTTTATTTACACACATAATGATAAGAGACCAATATTTTCCAAAAGATTAGATTCATAGTTTAAAGAAGGATACAGAAATATGAAAATAAGAGCTTCTGTTCGTAAAATTTGTACAAAATGTCCCTTTCCATAATGAACTTTGGTTTCTAATCACACACATGTACTGCTACATGATCCTATACATGTTGTTTGAATCAAGTGATAGGATACTGGCATTTATCTCCGGGTCTATTAGGACTTATTGGCGGGGACTTAGATAATTTCTTAATCTTGCACTGGTTCTCACCATTGAGACTGCATATGTGGTCCTTACATCGGATATGCTTCTGGATCTGCAGTTATCCCAGCCTAACTGAGATTTGTTTGATTATTCTACTATTTCTTTTGAGTAATACCGACTAAATTGGTTTAGGATGTTACTGGTGGTCTGAAGCTTTTATAGAAGCATTTGTGTGTTTTCAAGCTTAGGAGTAAGGAGTTCAAGGAGCAATGATCGAATTTTGTGATCTGCTTCAAACGGATCTGCTGCTGAAAATGATCCTTAACTCATTATCTATCTTGATCTTCAGCTCGTACGGTTAGTAAGGCCCATTATTTTGACAAAAAAGAAGGATTCTCAGTTGGTATTATACATGTTGTTAGGTACAAGTACGTTGTAGGTCAAAGGAAAAATAAATAGATATAGAGAGGTATAAATTCAACAAAAAACATTTTTTTGATATAAAGGCTATTCCATTTGTTACCTATTGTACTTGCCCATGACTAAAATAATTAATACATGGTTTTCTTTTCAAAGCATACATCGAATCAGTGGGCCTCTGTGCCATTTGGCACAATGGGTATAGTGCTGCCAAGAGATTCAGTATATTCATGAAGTTGTGCAAAGTTTAAAATTGGTTGCGGTATCTCGCAGTTGTCAAATCTTTGTATGTTGTTGGTGTCATACTTATGCCCAGAATATTAAGCTTGTGCTATGCTGTGACTAAATAAAAGCAATGTTCAGACTTATCTTTTGTTTGCTCTACTTAAAGAGTTCAAGGTTTACCCAGAGGGTAATTATATATTTCCTACTGCTGTCTCCCGCGTGACGTCGAGAAAATCATTGATGTTTCTATTTTACTTTGCCAACATTTTCGTTTTCAAATAGTTCTGCCTCTCAATTTGATATTTCTACTTGCTTTTGCTTAGTAATATGATGTATTGTTTTCTAGCTCTAGGCCTACTTGTGTTCAAGGTTCAGTTGATTGTGTTTCTTAAAGGTGTTTTTTTAATTAGTGGCATCAACATGTGGCACTAATTTCGTTGTGCAATGTACTATGATTTTTCCAAACAACACCATTATGGTAAACAACTATGCTAATAAGGGTCAGGAGAACAATAGAGATGCTAAGAGTCAACCTTTTGGGGTTAAGGATATAAACAACAACAGGGCTTATGAGTCCGAAGAGAGCTCGAGTGGCCTCTTTTGGTTCTTGAAGCCCTGCACTTTCCTGGTGGAGTAGCAGCAGAATAAGTTGCTCGAGTCATGGGCCAAACTGGCTGCCATACGACTGCTTTCATGGTCCGAACTGGCTGTCATATGACTGCTTTGAAATATACATGCGTCTAAGTGGCATATAAATACTTTTTTTTCAAACACACAAAAACAAAGTTGATAGAAACACTACCCTTCTTAAAATAGTATAAGGCCTCAACTGATTTCATACATGGTGTTAAGTATACATATATGTTCTTAGGCAAAAAGATATGTACTATTTTTCTATATAGAAGGGTCTAAATTCTTACCGTGAGTACTTGCATGCTCAAACAGAAGTTTATTGAAAAATACATATATTTTGAACGTGATGTGGATTTGAACGAGACCCTACACTACCAAAGTAAAATATGCATGTACATCTTATTGTAGACAACAAACCTATACTTTTCTTATTAAAGTGGGTTAAATTTGTTACTGCATGTGGCATGATTTTGAATGGGACTTTGTGCTACCAAATTAGAATGTGTATATGCATCTCATTATAGACAACAAAATACCGTGGATTATATTTGTTACATAAATTTTGTTTCAAATAGTACTCTATGCTACCAAATTTAAATGTGTATATACGTCTATTGTAGACAGCAAGCCCCTGTTTTCCCAACTAAGAGAGATTAATTTGTTGTCATATGTGATTGCCTGTACCAAAATCAAATAAACCATAGATTTCTTTTCATCGCTAACATGAAACCAGCAGGTCTCTGCGCCATTTGGCGCAACGGGTCCACTAGTTTTTATAAATTGTGAACAATAATTAGCTCAATACGAATAGTGCACAGGAACAGTAATTCAGTGACCAGAAATACCTCATATATTAAATCAACCGGGTTGCATTACATTAACAAAATCCAAAGAATACATAAATGATTTTCTATACATTGACCATGAAAATTACATTCTACAACTTCGGTGTAAAACTATCTCATAGCAGCCCCATTCTCCACCTTGCAATCAACAACTTAGCCATGCATCATCCATTCATCTTGGCAATCTTCAGCAACAAAGAACTCACATGAATGAATACAATATTATTAGAGAAAAAAGGTCAATAGAGAAATAAAAAGGGAGAACGTACAAAGTTTGAAGGCCATGCGTAAGATTTAGTCACTACCATCTTCATCTTCCCATGATTCTTGCTGGCTGATAATATTTTCTATGAACTTAATGTGAATACCTTCCATGACATTGTTACTGGATTAATCGTCACCACCTGGTCCATTGCTTAGTATTGGTTCTGAATGGCAAAGTGCCAATCCAACAACTGAAATAAACATAATAAAAGTTTAGCATATAGAGATGGAAGACCGCATGTAGCACTTAAATATTCTGGAGTTGATCCTTTTTTTTTGAGGGAAGGCTCACATCAGTTCAGTTTAATCTCAATGATCAAGAAAATCCTTGTCGTTTCTTTTTACCATAAGAGACTCGATTTAATTTTAACAATGCATAGAGCTGAACTAGGCATCCCATTGTGTTAGGCACTCGTCTAAAAATTTGTCCCTTTATTTTTCCTTTTCATGTGCCACAAGCCAAATATACATCAGGATCATATATCTAGCATTGTAGACATGCATGTCGTAACGAACATATTTTTTCAAAGCACAACAAGAAAAATCATATCCTAAGGTCAAAGATTATGGTGACGTTAAGGCATTAGACTGTAATATACACAAGAATGTAAATGTATACTACCACTGAGTAATTGTAACTTTAATTAAGATACCCACACATACAATGTTCTTTTTTTTGTCCAACCATTTAAATAAGGAAGTGTAACTTGAACTAACCTATTTTCTTGTAGGGGTAACTTCAACTAACCTGACAAAAAGTAAACTTGAACTAAGATAAAGAAACTGATCGTGTAACTTACATTTAGGTGTACATTTCGTTCCACTGAACTTCTGCAGACCGACACAAGTCCCTTGGACAACACTGTCGTTATACACCAGAACACAATTTCCTCTCATGAATATAGATTTCCTAAACTAGCCACTAAGCATCATCAATCACGCACAAAACTAATTAATCACCAAATATACTAAAATAGCAGATTCATTATAAAACACTTTCTTGATTGAGAACCAGCAGTATCCCAAAGAATCCATCCTTCCAAACATAAAAAATAAGTGGATCAATTACAGATTATTTTCTTGTGGCAAGAAGTGCCATGTGTTGGCTTTTTATGTACAATAGTTTGCATTAACAATTTCCATGATTGTACGGCTGCATCGACATGAGTATGCTAGCAAATATTAATAAACTCTAATTCAACTGAAGTAAACTTGCAGAAGCACTACAATATAGTAACTCACGGGACTCAACAAGTTTTCCATAGCAGATCTGAGGCCAAAACAACTTGGATAAAACAACTCCTCTCTCCTGCTAAGAATCAAAAGAATAGAATAAATTCTGCGTCGAAGCTCTAGTATGTACGCCTATCGGAGGGGATTAAGTGGGCAGATGCAGCTTGGATTTAGGATTGGAGGGAGTCGATAGTTAGGGATTATGGTTATCCCATACCTTGGCAGCATGAAAAGAGGGCCAGAGGATGTGTCGAGTAGGTCCTTCTCTCTGGTAGTCAATGCATGTCTCCAGTGTCGCCATGGTGGCACTAGTACGAGAAAGGGATTGTGGTAAACAAGTGAGCGCTCAGATTTACAAAGTCTCAAAGGCAGGAATGAAAAGGGGAGGGGACAAACCATCATCGCTAGGCATTCTATGATTTACGAACTGAAGTGACGTGGATGCCCGTGCTAGCTAGCGCCGGCGGCGGTGGATCAGACTGAGTGTTCAAGGTAGCACAGCCGCAGATTGTCGCCGCGATGACTGGCAAAGAATCTGCCATGGCTTGACACACAAACAACAAGATACGGTAAGAGAAGAGGGTGTCTCTCGCAACAAAAAAGAAAGAAAAGAGGGTGTCAGGGGAGGAGTGGCTTACTGAACCATCAACACCGTCGGAGTCGAGGTAGCCAAGGCCGAGCCGGCAGCCGTCCGTGCAGAGAAGTGCCGCGGGGTAGTAGGGTGATAAACCAGAGGAGGCGCTGGTGACCCGTGGCCACCAGGGCTGCTGCTGGCCGCATGTAGGGGCGCGGAGGACGTCATCATGGCGGGGTATCCGAGGAGGGCCGTGAGGGATAGCCGGTCCGGTGAGCGGCGGCGTGGTAGAGCGCCTGAGCTAGCCAGATTCGGCGGCGGCGGCAGTGTAGTATTCACAGAGAGAAAGTGTTTGGATTGGCTGCGTGGTACTATTTGGACGGAGAAGTTTTTTTTTTTCGAGAGTACGCCAAAAGCGTACCGTATTTTTATAGAAGGAGAGAAAAACCGTATTACAAAAGGCCGTGCAAGACGACGAATCGTCCCGACGGGAACTCCAACTCCGGACACGGGGCACCAAAGTCTACTCTCTCACAAACCTAGCTAGACCCTCGACTCCTACACCCGCTAGTTTCCATTGCTTGACCTCGTCTAGAATAAGTTGCACAAGCGCCGCGTCCGACCTGATTTGGTCATCTCTATGAAACACTCTGGCGTTTCTTTGCTTCCATAGATGCCAAGCGGTGGCGATGACAAAAGAGTCAAAGCCTCTCTTAACCTTACCGTGGAAGGGTGCGCGTGCCCTCTCCCACCATGCCAAGAAGGTATCCTCGTGATTTGGGATTGAGATGTTAGCTTGCAGGGCCTCGAAACATCCGTGCCATACCTGCCTCGCATATACGCATTGTGCGAGGATGTGATCCGATGTCCTCATCCACGATCACACGTAAAGCAAGGCGAGGTAGTCTCTTGCAGCCCATGCCTCGCTCTACGGTCCGATGTCCAAAGCCTGTATTGGGAGGCCAGCCATGCAAAGATTTTGCATTTAAGCGGCGCCCAGCTTCTCCAAATTTGGTTAGCGGTGGCCGATCGGGTTAGGCCTAGACATAGCCTGCTGTAAGTAGTCTTCGCCGAGTATTCGCCGGATTCATCGCACGACCAAATGAAGTTGTCAGGCTCCGTTTCACTCCACATCCCTTTGTGGCGATGGCTTTCTTTGGAGGTGGATGAGTTGCATGTGCGCCGTGAAGGAGAGTTGCCCTCGATATCCTGCTGAAGGTATTTGTTGAAGAGAGCTTGTTGGACAGTTCTCTTATTTTGACTCGTTTCTCCACCATAGCTGCGATCAAAGGGGCAATGTCCCTGGCAGCGAAGCCATGTGTCCATCTATCTGTCCAGAATAGGACCGCTGCACCATCACCTACTTGAATCATCACCAGGCTATCGAACACAGCTTTAGCCTCCTCATCAATCATGAAGTGCAGACCTTGCCACGGTCGGCTGGGATCCGTTCTCCTTAGCCACTCCCAGCGGACTCGTAAGGCTAATCCTTGCAGTTCGAGGTTCTTGACGCCCAAGCCACCGAAGCGAGTGGGTCGGCAGATAGTTTGCCAAGCCACCAAGCATTGACCACCATTCACACTCGTTTTACCCGACCAGAAAAATGCCCTCATCCACTTGTCGATCTCTTCGAACACCCAGGATGGCGCGTCCATGATGAGCAGGTGGTGAACGGGTCTTGCCGAGATCACACTTTTGACCAGCACTAACCTGCCCGGCCTTTGTATCAGCCCTCTCTGCCAAGCCGGGATGAAGTTCTTAGCTTGGTCGAGCAATGGCTGCCATTGGGCTTTGGATAACTTGTGAATACCAAGCTGGAGTCCCAGATATTTGCATGGAAACTTCATGGCCAGCGGTTGAAGAACTGTTGCACTCTTCCGGCATCTCCTGGTAATCCTTGAATTAATATTGCTGATGTTTTGCGGTAATTTACTCGCAGTCCAGACGCATGCCCAAAGCTTTGAAGTACCTCTCTGACACAGGCCAAATCCTGCTCCGTAGGCCTCACAAAAAGCGCAACGTCGCCCGCATATAGAGACAGCCGTTGGTTCGCCGATATACCATTGAACGATGAAAGAGCTCCGGAGCTAGTGGCTCTTCCAATCAGGACGGATAGCACCTCCATGGCAATGACAAAGAGGAGCGGCGAGCTAGGATCTCCTTGCCTCAGGCCTCGGGCATGATCGAATCTCTTACCCTGACTTCCACAATCACTCTGGTGGAGGCTGACTGGAACAAGATCGCGGTCCATCGAAGGAACTTGTCACCGAATCCTTTAGCTCTTAGGACTTCGAAGAGGAAAGGCCAGGAAATGGTATCGAAGGCGCGGGAGATGTCCAGCTTGAGGAATACCCCAGGCGCCTTTCTAGCGTGAATCTTTCTTGCAATCTGCCTCACCAAGAGGAAGTTGTCGTGCAGGCTTCTGCCTCGGATGAATGCAGATTGATTGGAGCTAACTAGCTCGGGCATTCTCCTCCTGACACGATTCGCCAAGATCTTTGAGAATAGCTTCCCAAAACTATGGGGCAAGCTAATAGGCCTGTAGTCGCCAACCTCCTCAGCGTCGTTTCTCTTCGGAATAAGCACCATTAACGCTCTGTTCAACTTGGCAAAGCCTCTGCCATCGCATACGTAAAGCTTGAGAATGGCAGCCATGATGTCATTTTTGATTATTGGCCAAGCTCGCTGATAGAAAGCTCCAATGAAACCATCGGGTCCGGGTGCGATCCGGGTGCAGCTCTTTGATGACGTGCCACACTTCTTCCTCAGAGAAGATCACGTCAAGCTCTAGGAGTCGACCTGCTGGATACCCAAGAACTCAAGATCTAGGGTGAACTCCCTCGCCTGGTCTTTTCCCAGCAGGTTCTCATAAGCCGAAGAGAAGGCAGCTTCAATCTGTGACTGCTTAGTGATCATGTCGTTTTCGACCTTGACACACGGGATGAAGTTTTTTGTCCTCCTTCCATTAGCAAAAACTTGAAACAGCTTCGTGTTGGCATCTCCCTCCCTGATCCACCTCATCCTCGATCGCTGCCGTTCTATCGTCCGTTGGAGCGAGGCCATCCCTAGGAGCGCCAACTTGAGAGTACGTCTCAGCCAAATCTCCTGATCAGTGAGTACACGGTCTTCCTGCGCCTTGTCAAATCTGCATATAACGTATGTCGCTACTGCCATGAGGAGCTTAATGTTGCCCGTGGTTCTTCGCCCCAAGCTTGCAAGGAGCCAGTCGCGTTTCTAAACAGGGCGTCCAGCCTATGGAAGGGGTCGGTAATGCTGTCGCTGCAGACCCACGCCTCGCGCACTGCATCATCGAAGCCATCAAGCTTCGTCCAGTAGATCTCGAATTTAAATCTCTTGGGTTGAAAAAGTGGCCCGGTGATGAGGTGCAAGGGCGCGTGATCAGAAACACCGGAGGACAGGGCTTGCAAGATGCAGTCTGGGAATTCCAGTTCCCAGTCCACGGAGACGAGCACACGGTCAATCTTAGTTAACGTAGGCGTGTCCCTCTCATTTGACCAGGTGAACCTCCGCCCGCGCATGTACACTTCCTTCAGCTCGTGTGTGTCAGTGAAGCTCCGGAATCTAGCCATCATGGTTCTATTTAGGTTAGTATTGTTCTTCTCCGATGCGCACAAAATCATGTTAAAATCTCCAAGCACCATCCATGGCCCCGGACAGAGACCGCGTCGCGCGTGTAACTCCTCGAGGAAGGCCGTTTTGGGCAAGTTGCCCTGGGGGCCATAAACCACCGAAATCCACCAGTCGGCCCCAGTCTTAGTGTGTACTTGGCCCGTGATGAAGTCGGTATCCAAGTTAAAATGATCCATGTCGACCACGATCGAGTCCCAAGCCATGAGGATCCCTCCTCTAGTCTCCACGGCCGGCAAGTAAGCGAAGCCGTCAAAGGACGGGCCAGTGCATTGAATGACAGTAAAACGATCAATTACATCCAGTTTGGTCTCTTGTAGACAAATTATGTTCACGCACACACTAGCTATGAACTCACGGATTGCGTCCCGCTTCGCTGGGTTATTTAGACCTCTCACGTTCCAACAGAGGATGGATGGGCTAAAATCCATTAATGAAAATCAACACCTCCACGCTCAACCCAAGGCCGGGTTTAGTGCACCACCATGGAGCTAGCGCATCCTCCACTCATATCTCCTCGGATCGGCATCGTTTTACCGAAGAGTGAGGCGATCACACGGATGTGTTGCTCACGCAGCGGAGAGCCGAACAAGCCCTTGAGGTCATCCACCATCTGCTCGTCCACCTCGAGGTCATGAGGCGCCAGTCCAAGTGCACGCAGCAAGATGTTCTCGGCGGGAGAGGCCTTGGCAGTTCCTGCGCGCTTGGTTGCCCTCGTGGTGTGCCTGGGAGTGAATGGCTCAGCCTCAGGCCTCAACGACGACGCCTGCACCTCCTTTAGGAGGGGTGGTGCCAGCTTCTTGACGATGTTCATGCAGAACTCCTTCAGCTTGGTGTAGGGAATCGCCTCGGTAGGGGTCATCCCAACCAACGCAGCAGAGTCAGAAGCATCTGGCTGCGTCCTCTCCAGCGAGCCTTCCTCTGCAACATTGGCTTCCGTGCCTTTCCCAGCTTCAAATGATAGGTTTTCCGCCACAACGACGGCATTGCATGGCCGTGCATGGGGCGTGGACACGACTACGTGAACAGGAGTTGCAAGGGGGCCACCCTCACTGATTGGTCCGGACTCACGCCCCTGCTCCTCGGTTTCCTCCCCAGTATCCTTGTCGTGGCCTGAAACCGCGTGTTTCTGAGCCCCAGGCGCCAGGCCAGCAGCGAGTGGGTCAGAATCCCCGCATCTTGGCTCCAGCGCGGAATCCGGTCCCATCCGTGTCGGGCTGTCTTCAGCCAGCGGCTGCGGGCGTGGCGTGGTCACTGTAGTCTGCGGCCTCGGGGAAGGCCCGTCCTGCGTCGCGGGACCCGCCCTTGTCGTTTCGACGGTCTGCTCCACCAACTCGGGCCCCACAAGGCCAGCGCATGGGGGATCAGTCATTTGCGGCCTCTGCAGGATGGAGACAGGGCCATCAAGGGCCCGCGCCATCTGCACAACCTGTCCCCCCACCGAGCTGGGCCCGCCACGATCACCTAGCACAAGTGGCTCAGTCACGGCCGCCGCAGCCACCTGGCCACCACTCTCCTCCTGCTGCTGCCCGTTGGAGGCAATCATTGCATTGCCACCTAAAGGCGTCCCGCCGTTTGAAACTATCATTCTGGAATCCTCTGCAGCGGCTGTCTCCGGTCAAACGCGTTCAAAAGCGGTGTCTCGCGCAAGCCTATCCTTGACAGTTGGGCCTGCCTGGCGATGTAACCCACGATCGATCCTCCATCGGGCGGCAAGCCCCATCCCGAGCCCGCCGGGCGGCGATGCAGCTGTCCCGCTGCGTCGAGGGCCAAGATCGCCACCACCGCGATGATCGCGAACACCGAATCTCCAGCCAGGGCGGCGAGGGGCGCCACCCTGACGAAGACCACCGCTGCCATTAGCGCTCGGCAACCCACTCTGCCCGCTGTCCGACGACACCTCCACCCTCCATGGCGGCTCCACGAACTCACTGAAATAGTTAACCTCATCCAGGTGGATAAGCACCTTGTATTGCAGCAACGTAGGCTCGAACATCGGCGCCACCAGGCCCGGCTCCGGCACCGCCAGCCATCGAATTGATGGAATGTCATCCGGGTTCGCCGTCCAGGCGGAGAGCTTGAACGCAGAGAGATCCCTCCGAGAGCTGGTCTCCGGCGCCACCGTGTCCACGAGACAAGACGACCCCAGCAGCTCCTCAGCCGTCTCCCTCTCCCATGCGTGGGGCGGGATGCCCTCGATCACTAGCGAGACCCGCGTGCTGAGCATGGAGTGCACAGCCTGCGCCTGGCGGTTCCAAGGCCTGAAGAACAGCCGGAACCCACGGTGCTCCAGCGACGGACGGGCGCTGGCCCTGCTGCGAAGCTCGGCGCTGGCAAAGACGACGAGGAAGTCTTCCGGCCGAAAACGATGAACCGAGACCCACTGTGGCTGAATGTCAAGCTTCTCCTCCAGCGCCTGCAGCACAAACTCCGGCTCCAGGTCATGGTGCGCGCCGCCCACGTAGGCCACCATGGCGAAGCGAAGCCGCTGCTCTAGCTCCGCCATGGATCTCCCGCGCCTCACGACGCACACGTCCGCAGAGTCGCGCACCGTAGCCGGGTCCTCCGACCGCGCCGCGCAAGGCGATGGAAGGCGGCCACCCGCAGGCGCGCCTCGAGGCCACAGCTGGCGGGGCGGAGGCGGGAAATCGACTGGCGAGCTCGGCCCGCCCCTCAGGCGGCCTGCTCCAAGCGCCACCTTATGGCGCTGCCGGGGCTTCGTCCTCCGACGAGGGACTCGGGGCCGCTTACACTTCTTGGACGGGTGCCCTCCATGCCGCATCTGAAGCGAGCGATGTCGTTCGTGCGATCGTTCTTGAAATGCCCCTCCTTCAGTAACGGAAGCACTTGCCATCCATGTCCGGGCGAGACCTCCCTTCTCACAGAGTCCCCGGCCCTGGGCAGAGGAACGGCCTCGCGCTTCTCCTGGCGCCTCCTCCACAACTCCCTCCGGGAGGGCCGAGGCCGAGCGAAAGGCACCTCCGGGCAGATCTCACCGTCCCCGTCCGCGGCCGCAGGCCCCACGGAGCCGGCCTCCGTCGAACTCCCCGAGAGCCCGAGGCCGGAGACGATGGGTCGCTCTGAGGGCCCAGGAAACACCGAGGAAACGGACTGCGGGCTGGAAGCCATAGGGCGAGGGTGGCCGCCGGGGCCGGAGTGACCGACGGCAGGGGGCTAGGTGGACGCCGGCGCCGGGCTGGTGCTCGGCGGGGAGGTAGGGCGGGGAGCGGTCTGACTCCCTGGCGAGGGGCGATTTGGACGAAGAAGTTAGAGATAATGCGAGCGAATCAACCTGTGGTTGAGTTGGTTAGGTGGACAGTGGTATCCCCAACCCACCAGGGTTCAAATCCTGGTGCTCGCATTATTTCTGGATTTATTTCAGGATTTCCGGCGATGCGCTTTCAGTGGGAGGAGACGTTCCCGTTGACGACGAGGCGCCTACGGTGACTTCGTAAATCTCAAGATGATATGCCGGCTCAGTCTCTCGGAAGTGCTCATAGGGGTAGGGTGTGCGTGTGTGCGTTCATAGGGGTGAGTGTATGCGCGTGTATATGAGCGCTTGTGTCTGTACTGATGCTCAAAAAAAGTTAGAGATAATGTGAATTTTTTTCTATCGATAATGGGAAGGTGGGTACAGGGAGGTTAGCAATTCATGCGAGGTGGGGAGGTGGGAGGTCGACCAAACAGCACATAGCTAGGATTCGTTGGTAGATATGTGTTGCCATAGGGGTGTTTTTGTTGTAGTGATCATGGTGGGATTCCATATCAAAGTTCGAGCACGTGTACTCCCACCAGCTTGAAGTGATGGGGCTACACGCATCGTGGTGTAGTGCATTTCCGGTTTGAGAAGCATGTGCCACGTCAAAGTTTTGCATTGGGTATTCAAACATCACATAACACACAGGCGCATGCACGCGATGGTTTTGTCCTATGACATCACTCGTGTGTGCATCTCTCTATGGGCCAACGAGGACGTCGTCGACCAGTTGAACGTACAACAAGAGAGAGGTTAATTTGACCAACAAGGATGGTTCTTTTTTGGTTTGTGTTGCGTATATGCACGGTATAGGAGTATGTACATGTCAAAGAGGGGGAAACATGAATACTCTACATATATGCGTGTGGGGACTTTCCGGTTCCCGAGGCAGGTGCCACATCAAAGTTGTACATTATATTGGTATTCAAACATCACGCAATACCATGCAGGCGGTGGTTGCCCCATATATAGGAACTCACTCGGGTGTGGCGCTTCCATCCGTGGGCATGCGAGGTTGTGCTCCATCACTTTGACCCAATGAGAGAGAGGTTAATTTGATCATCAAGGAATGATTCTTTTTTGGTTTGTGCTATATAGTAGAAGTACATATATACTAAGTGTTGAATGGGGGTGTACATATAGCACATACCACGCGTCATGAACCTCGCGCCCTTTGTGGGGACTTTTTGGTTTCCTATATATGTGGTGCCACATCAAAGTTGTGCATTGCGTATTCAAACATCACACAAACACCTCTTTGGGCCACATGTAGACGGTGGTTCGTAGTCCTATATAGGATGATCACTTGCATGCGACGTATGCTTAACCACATGTTGGGCCCATGAGTTCGTCATCCATCACTTTGACCCAAATGAGAGAGAGGTACGTTTGACGAAAAAGGAGGATTAATTATTTTAGGGTTGTGTTACTATGTGTGTATATAGTACATGTCGAAGGGGGGGGGGTGACCAGCTTGGTCCATCACTTTCACCGACAGCGCGAGAGAGGTTAACTAATTTGACTTAGGAGGGGATTAATTTTTTGTTTTATCTTGATATAGATCATGATGTGAGATTACATATATATATAATAGCGCATCTGTACACATGAATCCATCATTTGGATCGGCGGGGGGGCGAGCACACGACACGTCATGAACGACCTCGTGCTCTGTGTGGGGACCTCTGTGATTTTCAACGCATGCACCACATCAATGTTGTGCATTGGGTCGGGTATTCAACACATATGCATGCATCACACACCTCCATAAATATCTTCAGGACACACGCATGCAATAATGGTTGTCGTTGGACACACTCTCACTCACTGGGTTACGGGTGGCAAGCCTATATATATTCATGGGCCCGCGTGGACGTCCATCATTTCGACCAACGACGAGAAAGGTTACCAGGGTGGATTCTTCTTCTTTGCTTTGATTTACCGTATAGTAGGTTGACCCATTCCAAGACTAATTAAGTTTGAGCGCATGCTACACATCGTGAACCCTCGCTCGGTGTGGGGATTTTACGGTTCCAAAGCATGGTGCCACATCAAATTTGCGCATTGGGTATTCAAACACCACACACACCACTTCCATATACATACTTGGGCCACATGCACAGAGTGGGTTTGTCTTCATACAGTACTCCCTCGTGACGTTATCAGCGACAAGCTAGCCCATTTTGCGGGGCCGTGTGGAAGTCCATCACTTTGACCAACAACGAGCCGGGAGAGGTTGTACGACCAAGTTGGATTCTGCTTGGTCCGTGTTACATTACATCTTGGTGAGATGCCCTCCCCCCGACGTGTGTGTGTGGGGGGGGGGGGAGGGGGGCTACTTCGTGCTACCTGCAACCCCCGTAGGGTCGGGGATGTCCGGTTAATTTGTGAGGCACATGTGCCACATCAAAGTTGTGAATGGTAGTTAAATATCACACACCACACCATTTTCATACATATAGTAGGGTGATACGTCTCCAACGTATCTATAATTTTTGATTTCTCCATGCTATATTATCTATTGTTTTGGACTATATTGGGCTTTATTTTCCACTTTTATATTACTTTTGGGACTAACCTATTAACCGGAGGCCCAGCCCAGAATCGTAGTTTTTTGCCTATTTCAGTGTTTCGAAGAAACGGAATATCAAACGGAGTCCAAACGGAATGAAATCTTTGGAAACGTGATTTTCTCATCAGATAAGACCCATGTGACTTGTACCCTCCGTCAAGAAAGTCAGCGAGGCGGTCACGAGGTGGAGGCGCCCCTAGGGCGCCCTGCCTCGTGGGCCTCGAGCTCCACCGACGTACTTCTTCCTCCTATATATACCTACGTACCCCCAACAGATAAGATACGGAGCCAAAAACCTAATTCCACCGCCGCAACTTTCTGTATCCACGAGATCCCATCTTGGGGCCTGTTCCGGAGCTCCGCCGGAAGGGGATTCCACCATGGAGGGCTTCTACATCAACATCATAGCCTCTCCGATGAAGTGTGAGTAGTTTACCTCAGACCTTGAGGTCCATAGTTAGTAGCTAGATGGCTTCTTCTCTCTTTTTGGATCTCAATACAATGTTCTCCCCCTCTCTCGTGGAGATCTATTCGATGTAATCTTCTTTTTGCGGTGTTTTTGTTGAGATCGATGAATTGTGGGTTTATGATCAAGATTATTTATGAGCAACATTTGAATCTTCTCTGAATTATTTTATGTATGATTGAGTTATCTTCGCAAGTCTCTTCGAATTATCCGTTTGGTTTGGCCAACTAAATTGGTAGTTCTTGCAATGGGAGAAGTGCTTAGCTTTGGGTTCAATGTTGCGGTGTCCTTTCCCAGTGACAGTAGGGGCATCAAGGCACGTATTGTATTGTTGCCATCGAGGATAACAAGATGGGGTATTTATCATATTGCATGAATTTATTCCTCTACATCATGTCATCTTGCTTAAGGCATTACTTTGTTTTCATTAACTTAATACTCTAGATGCATGCTGGATAGCGGTCAATGAGTGGAGTAATATTAGTAGATGCAGGCAGGAGTCGGTCTACTTGTCTCGGACGTGATGCCTATATACATGATCGTACCTAGATACTCTCATAACTATGCTCAATTCTGTCAATTGCTCAATAGTAATTCGTTCACCCACCGTAAAATACTTATGCTCTTGAGAGAAGCCACTAGTGAAATCTATGGCCCCCGGGTCTATTTTCATCATATTAATCTTGATATGCTTTATTATTGCTTTACAGTTTACTTTGCCTTTTTATTTTACTTTGCATATTTATACCAAAAATACCAAAAAATATTATCTATCACCTCTATCAGATCTCACTCTCGTAAGTGACCGTGAAGGGATTGACAACCCCTATTCGCGTTGGTTGCGAGGAGCTATTTGTTTTGTGTAGGTACGAGGGACTTGCGCGTGGCCTCCTACTGGATTGATACCTTGGTTCTCAAAAACTGAGGGAAATACTTACGCTACTCTGCTGCATCATCCTCTCCTCTTCGGGGAAAACCAACGCAAGCTCAAGACGTAGCAAGAAGGATTTCTGGCGCCGTTGCCGGGGAGTCTATGCAAAAGTCAACATACCAAGTACCCATCACAATCCCTTATCTCCCGCATTACATTATTTTCCATTTGCCTCTCATTTTCCTCTCCCCCACTTCACCCTTGCCGTTTTATTCGCCCTCTCTTTTCCGTTCGTCTTTTCGTTTGCCTTGATGTCTTACTTTGCTCGTTTGCTCGTTTGGTTGAAATAGTTGAGTATTTATTCCTAAACAGAGAAGATAATATCTATGGATCCTCATCCGCTTGCCAATCTTTTAAGAGATCCAATTATGATGAACCAATTCCTAGTGATTTGGATGCACTAGATTATCTTTATAAGGTTTTGCACATAATCCGTAAATCTAAAAATTGTGATGAAGTGCTTTATGAAGTGATTCACGATAGATCTTTGAATAAAAAGCATGATTGAAATGATTTTATTATAAATTCTATTGATGTAAATTATGCTAATAATATGCAAAACCCTAAGCTTGGGGATGCTAGTTTTGCTATGTCTAATAGTCATGATTGGGGTGATTCTTCTTATGATCTTCAAAATTTATTTAAGCCCCATGATGAATATGAGATTGATAATAATGTTTGCAATGATATTTAAAGTGGGTTTGGAAGAATGTCAACTTTAGATCCCACATATTTGGATAATATTCAAGCTTATGATATTTTTGATAAAAGTGGGTTTGGAGAGGTCATGACTTTAGTTAATGATAATCCCACTATTTTGGAAGAGTGTCAACTTTGCATGCATGTGGATCGTGTTGAGAATATACTTTGTGATAGCTATTTTGTTGAATTTGCCTATGATCCTACATGTAATTATTATGAGAGAGGAAAATATGGTTGTAGAAATTTTCATGTTACTAAATTACCTCTCGTTATGATGAGATTGCTATTGTCTCTTTCCGCTTCCTTACATATGCTAGTTTTTGCTTGCTATGATAATTTGTTTGCTTATAAGATGCCTATGCATAGGAAGTATGTTAGGCTTAGATGTGTTTGTCACGTGTTTCATGATGCTCTCCTTGTGCTTCAAATTTTTGTCTTTCTTGCGAGCATCATTAAAATTATCAATGCCTAGCTATAAGGCTTTAAAGAAAAGCGCTTGTTGGGAGACAACCCAATTTATTTCCTTTCTGTCGTTGAATAAATAGTCCATCTACCTTATGTTTGGATGTGGTTTTATGTTTTAATTAGTGTTTGTGCCAAGTTAAACCTATAGGATCTTCTTGGATAATAGTTATTTGATCTTGCTGTAATTTCCAGAAACTTCCGGTTCACGAAAAAAATTGTTAAAAATCACCAGAACATGATAAAATAGTGATTCCAATTGATGATGATCAATAAACAAATTGCCTAGGTCTTACTAGTTTGTATGAATTTTTGGAGTTCCATAAGTTTGCGTTAGTTACATATTACTACAGACTGTTCTGTTTTTGACAGATTCTGTTTTTCGTGTGTTGTTTGCTTATTTTGATGAATCTATGGCTAGTAAAATAGTTTATGATCCATAGAGAAGTTGGAATACAGTAGTTTTAATACCAATATAAATAAAGAATGAGTTCATTACAGTACATTGAAGTGGTCTTTTGTTTTCTTTCGCTAACGGAGCTTACGATATTTCTGTTGAGTTTTGTGTTGTGAAGTTTTCAAGTTTTGGGTGAATTTCTTTTGATGGATTATGGAACAAGGAGTGGCAAGAGCCTAAGCTTGGGCATGCCCATGGCACCCCCAAGATAATCCAAGGACACCAAAAAGACGAAGCTTGGGGATGCCCCAGAAGGCATCCCCTCTTTAAATCCACTTCCATCGGTAACTTTACTTGGAGCTATATTTTTATTCACCACATGATATGTGTTTTGCTTGGAGCGTCTTGTATTATTTGTGTCTTTGATTGTTAGTTTACCACAATCATCCTTGATGTACACACCTTTTGAGAGAGCCATACATGAATTGGAATTTGTTAGAATACTCTATGTGCTTCACTTATATCTTTTGAGCTTGATAGTTTTGCTCTAGTACTTCACTTATATCTTTTAGAGCACGGTGGTGGATTTGTTTTAAAGAAACTATTGATGTCTTATGCTTCACTTATATTATTTTGAGAGTATTAAATAGCATGGTAATTTGTTTAATAATAATATGCTTGGTATTCAAGATTTGTAAAACTTTCTTTTGAGTGCGTTGAATACTAAGAAAAGTTTGATGCTTGATAATTGTTTTGAGATATGGAGGTGATAATATGGAAGTCGTGCTAGTTGAGTAGTTGTGAATTTGAGAAATGCTTGTGTTGAAGTTTGCAAGTCCCGTAGCATGCACGTATGGTAAACGTTATGTAACAAATTTGAAACATGAGGTGTTATTTGATTGTCCTCCTTATGAGTGGCGGTCGGGGACGAGCGATGGTCTTTGCCTACCAATCTATCCCCCTAGGAACATGGCGTATTGCTTTGGTTTTTGATGGCTTGTGTATTTTAGCAATAAGTATGTGAGTTCTTTATGACTAATGTTGAGTCCATGGATTATACGCACTCTTACCCTTCCATCATTGCTAGCCTCTTCGGTACCGTACATTGCCCTTTCTCACATTGAGAGTTGGTGCAAACTTCGCCGGTGCATCCAAACCCCGTGATATGATACGCTCTTTCACACATAAACCTCCTTATATCTTCCTCAAAACAGCCAGCATACCTACCTATTATGGCATTTCCATAGCCATTCCGAGATATATTTCCACCATACCGTTCTTCATGACACATACATCATTGTCATATTGCTTAGCATGATCATGTAGTTGACATAGTATTTGTGGCAAAGCCACCGTTCATAATTCTTTCATACATGTCACTCTTGGTTCATTGCATATCCCGGTACATCACGGAGGCATTCATATAGAGTCATACTTTGTTCTAGTATCGAGTTGTAATCGTTGAGTTGTAAATAAATAGAAGTGTGATGATCATCATTTTCTAGAGCATTGTCCCAAAAAAAGGCCAAAGAAAAAAAAGAAGGCCCAAAAAAATGGGGCAATGTTACTATCTCTTTTTCCGCACTTGTGCTTCAAAGTAGCACCATGTTCTTCATATAGCGAGTCTCATATATTGTGCTTCAAAGTAGCACCATGTTTTTCATGTAGAGAGTTCCATATGTTGTCACTTTCATATACTAGTGGGAATTTTTCATTATAGAACTTGGCTTGTATATTAACGATGGGCTTCCTCAAATGCCCTAGGTCTTCGTGAGCAAGCAAGTTGGATGCACATCCACTTAGTTTCTTTTGTTGAGCTTTCATACATTTATAGCTCTAGTGCATCCGTTGCATGGCAATCCCTACTCCTTGCAATAACATCAATTGATGGGCATCTCCATAGCCCGTTGATTAGCCTCGTTGATGTGAGACCTTCTCCTTTTTTGTCTTCTCCACATAACCCCCATCATTATATTCTATTCCACCCATAGTGCTATGTCCATGGCTCACGCTCATGTATTGCGTGAAAGTTTATAGGTTTGAGATTACTAAAGTATGAAACAATTGCTTGGCTTGTCATCGGGGTTGTGCATGATGAGAGCATTCTTGTGTGACGAAAATGGAGCATGACTAAACTATATGATTTTGTAGGGATGAACTTTCTTTGGCCATGTTATTTTGAGAGGACATAATTGCTTAGTTAGTATGCTTGAAGTATTATTATTTTTATGTCAATATGAACTTTTGTCTTGAATCTTTCGGATCTGAATATTCATACCACAATTAAGAAGAGTTACATTGAAATTATGCCAAGTAGCACTCCGCATCAAAAATTCTCTTTTATAATTTAACTACGAGATGACGAGCAGGAATTAAGCTTAGGATGCACGATACGTCTCCAGCGTATCTATAATTTTTGATTGCTCCATGCTATATTATCTATTGTTTTGGACTATATTGGGCTTTATTTTCCACTTTTATATTACTTTTGGGACTAACCTATTAACCGGAGGCCCAGCCCAAAATTGCTGTTTTTTGCCTATTTCAGTGTTTCGAAGAAACGGAATATCAAACGGAGTCCAAACGGAATGAATTCTTCGGGAACGTGATTTTCTCATCAGATAAGACCCAGGAGACTCGGACCCTCCATCAAGAAAGCCGCGAGGCGGTCACGAGGGTGGAGGGCGCCCCCCCCCCCCCCAGGGCGCGCTGCTACGTCTCGAGCTTGCATTAGTTTTCCCCGAAGAGGAGAGGATGACACTACTAGGGAAAAGGCTAGCAGCAGCGCGGGTTTTAGGTGTATCAGTAGCACGGGGAGGGGCGCTACTAATAAGGCGCTACAGCTAACATATAGCAGTAGCGCGTGGTCACCGGCGCTACTACTACACAAGTGTAGCAGCAGCAATTCGGGAGCACGCCATCGCTAGTAGCTCTAGCGCCCTTTGCAAAGAACGCCTTCTTGCTATAGCGGCGCTGCTAACTTCTATACACTCGCTACTGCTAATTTAACAGGGTTTTTTTGGCATATTTGTTTTGTATTCGAACAGGCTTTATAGAAGAATCTTTAGCACATAGAAATGTCATCATGATACACATACAAATGCCTGCGAGACCACGAATTAAATCATAGCATATACATACAAATAGTCTCATCATAATCATCATCCAACACAAAGTGGTCTCTCATCATCTTCTCGAAAATAGCGATACAAGTCCTTGATTACTTGCAAATACATCGTCATCCATCTAAACAATGGTATCTGTGAGAAGAGCTATCATTTTGAGTACATGAGTTCGTATCCTCTCTCGCATTAGCGTGAACCTAAACTAACTACGCTTGTCGCTTCTAAACAGGAAACCGGCAACACTTTGGGCACGACACTCGGCCACTCATCGTATATATACTCTGGCGTAGCACTTCTTCGCCATCGATGATCTATGCACCTGCATCGTCACATGAGTCGATGATATGCAACATATATAGTTGAGCAAGAGAAAGAGACAGATTGACAAAAATAGAAACAACATATCATAAGCATAAATAACAAAGTTCATCGTACCCAAAATGCCCTAACTAGAGTGATCTTCGCTAGTCGAGGAGGAGGACGGTTTAATTACATCACAAATAAAGTTTCATCACAAGATAACTCAAAGTTTTGTCATACGGAAAGTATGGACTAAGCAGACACATTGTCATATATCGACAATCACTCCAACATGCCGTGCCATCCATCGAGGTCGGGAGATAGTCCCCGAGCTTAGTGAAAGGCTTCATGTCGAGACGCCGAGAGGCTATCCATGTTCGGACGTCTTCCCGCGACATTTGTCCTTCTCCGTAGAACATCCACTGTTTTCCGACGACCTCTTTCATGATGATTTGGGCAAGTTCGCTGGATGTTATAGAACTCAGCTCAAGTCGATGATCCTCGATATCTCCTATGTCCTTTGCCCATTGCGAGAATATGGGCATCGCCAGATCTAGGTGACATTTGAAGGTTACGGTGATCCCGTGCGTACTCCGGCATGTGGTGTAGGACATAGAATCCATCATTAAGAGAATCGTTCGGTTCTTTGGATGCAGTGAAGTCGGTCTTATGGCGGGCGGCCCCGCCGCCCTTCTCTTCTTGTCCCTAACCTCTCCACCCCTTTCTTGGTAGTAAAACATAACATTGTCGAGAACATCTTTGATGTGGGTGTAATCCTTTTTGTGAATGTTCTTCGACGAGTCCAAGTAAAGAGCGTGGGAGAATCGGGGGTAGAGGATGATGAGGACGGCGCGCTACCGCGCATAAAATAAGTACACCTCAAATTAATTAGCCTCCACCGTGCAAATGAATTATTGAAATCGAAGGAAGGATAGCAGCGCGGATGACTTACACGGGATGATAAGGCACGAGAATTGCCTCCTTGTCCTTATTGGCGAGCATGAAACTGACGATGTAATCCCTCGCGTATTCACGCTGCTCTGCACAGACTCCCAAGAAGCTCTCGTGCATGTAGTACGGGTCAGCGACACAGATATGACGTATCTGCTCAACCCCAATGATGTAGTTCATGTGCAAGGCATAAAGGCGGACAAACATAAAATCCAGCTTCTTCACGTGAAACATGTTGAATATGTAATCGAATCGGAGGAAGAACTTATCCGCAGGGAAGCTGTCGACGTACGACATTTGCCGCGGAACGTTAACCACGTCTGATGGGTATCCCGGATCTTCGAGGCGATGAGGCATTTCTCTACCCGCGGCACATCGTCATGAAGTCTCCTTAGATCGCCGAATCTGGCTCAGAAGCGCTGTTGCGGGTAGGATTGGTTGACCGGGATATGCCATTTATCCGCATCGGGATATCTATCTGATCTGAAGCCGAGGCTGCCGAGGCGGCTGGATCATAGAATCAGCTTTTTGCCTTTCCTCGCTCTCTTCCTAGACTTCTTTACTACCGGAAGGTCATCAATAATACGTTGAGGCGGTAATTCAGGCACCGACTCATGACGCTCAAACCACGAGGAGGCGCCAGATAGACATCTTTGTTCGGCGCCATCGTCATCCTCATCCTCATCCATGGCGGCGTCATTAGCGACTAATGGAGCCTCCTCCTTACCCGTCTGCTATCACCCAACCCGACACCCGACGCTAATTGGGTAGGTGGGGTGTTGATGTTCATACCTTGCCGAGGCTGCGTGCTCGTGTGTGTGCTCCGGCCGCCTCGAAGCAAGCAGACTCTTTGGCCACAACAGGACCCACCCATTGCAACAATCACCAAGCCGCGCGGTGTCTCCTCGTCATCCACCATTAGTGTTGGAGGAGGCAAATTCTCGTGGCCCGGTTCGACACCGCCATGGAAACCTTGAAGACGTTCGGGGATCGGCCGGGTTGTGGAACAATGGTTCCTTCGGCTTCATTATCGCCGCCTTCCCACGACCACCTTACAGTCGCCGATGGTGTACAATATGGTGCACGGGGTTTCATCGGCCTGCAAAGAAAAGTCTGCAACGTGAGACATCCGAAAGGCAACGAAAACGGGAGATTATACATTTATATTGAAGGGGCCGGTGTGACAGATACCGTGAGGGCGTCGAGCTCAGCCAAAGAAGAAGCACCGCCGAGCACGTCCGGTGCGGGAGGCGAGTCTTGATAGCGGTCTTGAGGAGCGGTGCGGGAGCAAGTGCGGGAGCAGGTGTGGGAAGCAGGTGCGGGGAGCAGTGCGGAAGCGAGTGCTCCCAAGAAGTCGACAAGGGAAAGTCCTCTGCATTTTTTCTGGATTTTGCTTGTCCAAGTGATAACGCCCGTCACCAAGGAAGTAGACAAATCTGCAACCACCTGTTTTGGCGGCAGCTACCGCTGTTGCATCGTCGAGATGATTTCTTCTCAAACGCTATCTCTACATTGTTGTCGATGTTTTGTTCGGTTAACCTCAGTCTTTCCTTTATCTCCTCATTGGTATCAATGTTGTACTTCTTCCACGTGGAGCCGTCTCCGACACCGTGCACGCGTCCATACGACGGTCGAGTATCCACCGGTTGTCATTTCAATATGTTCAACGCCCAGTTGAATGGAGTGTCCCACTTGGGCCTCGCCAATGCCTCAGACGGCGAGTCGCTTTCGGGCGCAATCCGGTGCTGCTCTCTCTGCAAAAGGCACAAGGATCATTTACAAATATGACTAACGTGTGCGGTCGAATTGATCGAAACTAAAATTACCAGCAGTCTCATGAACTCCGTAATGACCGGTGTTGTCTCGTAAACCTTCTTCACTTTGGGTCCCAACGGTGCGGGCCCTCGGGGCGTCACGCTCCTGCGGGGCGGTGAAATCCGCCAAGGTGCAGGATGCCTGCACTCGTGGCTTCAAGCGTCCTCCTTGGCCCATTTGGACCTCTTTCGCGCGTAACCACGGCTTCCGAGGTGGTGGCTCCCAATGTTCCTCTTTTGAAGCCCCTTCATGTACTTAGACTTTTTTTGGCAGCTTCGGCCTCGCAAGCCTCCTTGAATATTTGAAATTGCTCTTCCGTGATTGTCGGATTATCCTTTACAATCTTGGAGTAGGGTTCCCCGTCATTGATCTTTGCTTTCACTCGATTTTTCAGCGGCCAGCGCCGCTAAACTTGGTCATGGCGTGTTTGTTTATCTTCTTCATTGTCGGGTCCTAAATGCGGATCTTCATAATCCTTCTCATTCCGGCCCGGGAACAAGAATATCTGGTGAAACTTCTTTAGGAGGGAGCTCCTCATATTTTCTATCTTCTGTAGTTTCTCATCATTGATGGTGGCGGTTGTCTGTACGATGCAGCCAATTTGATTGCCGTAGCACGCGCGCGCTTCCTCGGGCGCCTTTGGCTCAAAATTGCCGTCGTCCACCTCCGTGACCACCAGTCTAGTAGTCCTAAGTTTGTTAGGAACCCGTTGCCTCTTTGCTTTCGTTTCTACACCGGCTCCGCTCCCCGAGGCAGCACCGGTCTCAGCGCCGGTCTCGATGCCGGTCTGAATCTCAGCGCCGGTCTCAGTCTCACACCGGTCTGCGTGTCGGTCTCGGTCCCGATGCCACCGGTGGGCCCAGCAACAACATCGGTTGATCATCAGATGCGGCTAAAATATTAAATGCGCCGCCCGTTAGACGTCGTCGCAATCACCAGAACCCTGTCCTTCATCGTTGCTATCCATGTTTCCTATGATTAAATCTAGTCTATTAATTCTAGACCTAATAAAATGAATAATGACATAAAAAAGGACTATTGTTTTGCAGGAATGTTGACTCCTTCACAGTGCGGCAAATCCCGGCGCCGATATGTCCTAGTTTGTAGCACAAGTCATGCGAAATTCACGGAAAATTTCGGCATGACCTTTGCTAAAAAGTGGACAAATCGAGAACCTGAAATTTGCCGAACAGAAATGAATCAACATTCCGCAAAACATAAACCACTCAACATCATTCCTGAAACAACAAAGCCACTTGGGCACAATCGAACAACTTCAATGAAAAGATATAACATGAGCAAACACTATTGAGGAATTTGCATATAACATGGCCACTTCAATGAAAAGATATAATCAACAATAATGGAATATGCAAATGAACATCAATGACATATAGCTACTGTTCTGTTTGACCAAGTTTTTGAAAAGAAAAACAATTCTGTTTTTTGTTTATAGCTAAATGCCATAGCTACTGTTTTTTATTTATAGCTAAATACTTTTGTTTTTTTTGTCTAAAGCTGAAAGTCTAGGAACTACATTTTCTCTAACCCTTTTGACCTCACCAGAATTTCCACAGCAAGACCTTAGTACCTACACCCAATTTCTTCAAAAATATTCAGGTCCATAGTCCAAATAATTCAAATTTCATTTGAATGAAATTTGGAACAAATTCAGGTCCGTAGTCAAAATATTTTTTATAGCTAAGTGTATTTTGTTTATACCCTCTGTTAATTGAAATCTAAATGCTACTGTTATTTATATACCCTCTATTAGTTTAAAGCTAAATGGAATTATTGTTTAGGAATTTTCATAAAAAATGCCCTAGCTAATTTCCTAAAAAAATTGCAAATCATTTTTCCTAAATGCTATAAAATGCCTACTGCCCTAAAAAAATCTAGGGTTCATATGAACACCTATGGTTCATATGAACATCAACACAGTATCAACACATATATATAATTGCCCTAGCAGAGAGAAATAGGAGGGTAGGGACAGGAGAGGCATAGCCTTACTGGCCGGGCGGCGAGGGCAGGCTCCTGCCTGGGCAGCAGTGAGGTCGAGGGCGGGCGGCGAGCTCGAGGGAGGCGACAGTGAGGTCGACGACGGCCTCGGGCGGCTGTGGAGGTCGAGGCGGCCTCGGGCGGGCGGTGTGGTCGAGGCGTGGCGGTGTGGTCGGCGGCCTCGGGCGTGGCGGCGGGTGTGGTCGGCTGCGGCAACGGCGGCGGTGATGGAGCAATTATGGGACAGGGGGAGTAGAGAGGGAAAGGACTTAGCGAAATTTTGAGCCGGGGCGCGGGATTTTAGTCAAACTAGCAGCAACGCTGCTTTGGTCAAACGCGCTATAGCTAAGATAGCTACAGCGTGTTCCAGAAACGCTACTGCAGCTAACCCTTTCTGTTTTCTTTTTCTTTTTCTTTTGTTTTCTTTACATTTTCTTTTTTTCATTTCTCCTTTTTCTATTTCTTTCATTTTCATTTACTTTTCTACTTATTTTTTTATTTATTTTATTTTACATAGCAGTAGCGCTGTAAAGAAGAAACGCGCTGCTACAATGTTTATAGCAGTAGCGTGCTTTTGGGAGAAGCGCTGCTACTATTCCTAGCCTACCGACACTAATGACAGAATTTTAGTAGTAGCGCTTTCCTTTGAAGACGCGCTGCTACTAAAATAATGATTGCAGCTTGGTTTTGCAACAAGCGCTACTACTAAGTAGCCCTAGCGCCGAGTTTTGACCAAAGCTACTGCTATACCTCTGTGTATAGCGTTTTCCCTAGTAGTGTGATGTAGCAGAGTAGCGTAAGTATTTCCCTCAGTTTTTGAGAACCAAGGTATCAATCCAGTAGGAGGCTACAGGATTTACCAACTTCAACACAAGCATTTCTCAAATTCACAACTACTCAACTAGCATGACTTTGATATTATTACCTCCATATCTCAAAACAATTATCACGCTCAAAAAGATATAAGTGAAGCACTATGAGCAAACTATCAAGCTCAAAAGATATAAGTGAAGCACATAGAGTATTCTATCAAATTCTAATTCATATATGGCTCTCTCAAAAGGTGTGTACAGCAAGGATTATTGTGGTAAACAAGCAAAGACTCAAATAATACAAGACGCTCCAAGCAAAACACATATCATGTTGGTGAATAAAAATATAGCTCCAAGTAAATTACCGATGGAAGTAGACGAAAGAGGGGATGCCTTCCGGGCATCCCTAAGCTTTGACTTTTGGTGTCCTTGGATTATCTTGGGGTGCCATGGGCATCCCCAGCAAAGGCTCTTGCCACTCCTTGTTCCATAATCCATCAAAAGAATTCACCCAAAACTTGAAAACTTCACAACACAGAACTCAATAGAAATCTCGTGAGCTCCGTTAGAGCAAGAAAACAAAAGACTACTTTAAGGTAATGTAATGAACTCATTCTTTATTTATATTGGTGTTAAACCTACTGTATTCCAACTTCTCTATGGATCATAAACTATTTTACTAGCCATAGATTCATCAAAATAAGCAAACAACACACGCAAAACAGAATCTGTCAAAAACAGAACAATCTGTAGTAATCTGTAACTAACGCAAACTTCTGGAACTCAAAAAATTCTACCAAAATTAGACGACCTGGAAAATTTGTTTATTGATCATAAGAAATTGGAATCAGTATTTTATCACGTTCTGGTGATTTTTAATAGTTCGAGCACTGAGCGTAAAGTTTCTGGAAATTACAGCAAGATCAAACAACTATCATCCAAGAAGATCCAATAGGTCTAGCTTGGCACAAACACTAATTAAAAGATAAAACCACACTAAAAAGAGGCTAGATGGATTATTTATTTCTAGACAGAAGAAAAAAAACTAAAAATAAAATTGGGTTGCCTCCCAACAAGCGCTATCGTTTAACGCCCCTAGCTAGGCATAAAAGCAAGGATAGATCCAGGTATTGCCATCTTTAGTAGGCAATCCATAAGTGGCTCTCATGATAGATTCATATGGTAATTTAATTTTCTTTCTAGGAAAGTGTTCCATGCCTTTCTTTAATGGAAATTGGAATCTAATATTCCCTTCCTTCATATCAATAATTGCACCAATCATTCTAAGGAAAGGTCTACCAAGAATAATAGGACATGAAGGATTGCAATCTATATCAAGAACGATAAAATCTACGGGCACATAATTCCTATTTGCAACAATAAGAACATCATTAATTCTTCCCATAGGCTTTTAATAGTGGAATCCATAAGATGCAAGTTTAGAGAGCAATCATCAAAGTCACGGAAATCTAGCAAATCACACAAAGTTTTGGGAATAGTAGAGACACTAGCACCCAAATCACACAAAGCATGAAACTCATAATCTTTAATTTTAATTTTGATAGTAGGTTCCCACTCATCATAGAGCTTCCTAGGGATAGAAACTTTCAACTCAAGTTTTTCTTCATAAGATTGCATCAAGGCATCAACAATGTGTTCGGTAAAGGCCTTATTTTGACTATAAGCATGAGGAGAATTTAGCACACATTGCAACAAGGAAATACAATCAATTAAAGAGCAATTTTCATAATTAAATTCCTTGAGATCCAAAATAGTGGGTTTAGCAACATCTAGATTTTTATTTCCTTCAATCCCACTTTTATCAATTTCATCATCAAGATCTAAAAACTCCGAATTCTTAGAACGCCTTCTAGGCAAAGGAAGATCATATTCAGTTTCATCAAGATTCATATTGCAAAACAAAGATTTAATAGGGGACACATCAATAACTTTTAGATCTTCATCTTGATTTTCATAGGAATTAGAAGAACACGCTTTAATAAAGGCATCTTTGGAAGCACGCATCCTAGCGGTTCTTTCTTTGCACTCATCAATGGAAATTCTCGTAGCTTTGAGAGACTCATTGATATCATGCTTAGGATGAATAGATCTAAGCTTTAAAGAATCAACCTCAAGAGAAATTCTATCAACGTTCCTAGCCAAATCATCAACTTTAAGCAATTTCTCTTCAAGCAAAGCATTAATATTCTTTTGTGAATTCATAAACTCTTTAACACTATTCTCAAATTCAGAGGACATCTTATTAAAATTTCCATAAGAGTTGTTGTAGGAATTTCCATAAGTATTAGAAGGATTGCTAGGATAAGGCCTAGGATTGAAATTCCCTCTATACGCGTTGTTACCAATATTATTCCTACCAACAAAATTCCCATACATAGATTCATTATTATTCTCAATCAAAGTAGACAAAGGCATATCACTAGGATCAGAAGAAACACTCTTAGTAGCAAATAATTTCATAAGTTCATCCATCTTTCCACTCAAAACATTGATTTCTTCTATCGCATGCACTTTTTTATTAGTAGATCTTTCAATATGCCATTGAGAATAATTAACCATAATATTATCTAGGAGTTTAGTAGCATATCCTAAAGTGATTTCCATAAAAGTGCCTCCCGCGGCCAAATCTAAAAGATTTCTAGAAGCAAAATTCAATCCGGCATAAAGTTTTTGTATAATCATCCACAAGTTCAAACCATGAGTAGGACAATTACGTATCATTAATTTCAATCTCTCCCAAGCTTGTGCAACATGTTCATGATCAAGTTGCTTAAAATTCAAAATATCGTTCCTAAGAGAGATGATCTTAGCGGGAGGAAAATACTTAGAGATAAAAGCATCTTTGCACTTGTTCCAAGAATCAATACTATTTTTAGGCAAAGATGAAAACCATGCTTTAGCACGATCTCTAAGCGAAAAAGGAAATAGCTTCAACTTAACGACATCATTATCGACATCTTTTTTCTTTATCATATCACATAAGTCAATGAAGTTATTCAGATGAGTAGCAGCATCTTCACTAGGAAGGCCGGCGAATTGATCTTTCATAACAAGATTCAACAAAGCAGTATTGACTTCACAAGATTCAGTATTTGCAAGAGGAGCAATCGGAGTGCTAAGGAAATCATTATTATTGGTATTGGTGAAGTCACACAATTTAGTAGCATCTTGAGCCATCGCGACAAACAAGCAATCCAACACACAAGCAAACAAACGGACGAGGAAAAGGCAAAGGGAAAAAGAGGAGGAGATTGGGAAAGAGAGGGTGAATAAAATGGCAAGGGTGAAGTGGGGGAGAGGAAAATGAGAGGCAAATGGAAAATAATGTAATGCGAGAGATAGGGATTGTGATGGGTACTTGGTATGTTGAATTTTGCGTAGACTCCCCGGCAACGGCGCCAGAAATCCTTCTTGCTACGTCTCGAGCTTGCGTTGGTTTTCCCTGAAGAGGAGAGGATGATGCAGCAGTAAGCGTAAGTATTTCCCTCAGTTTTTGAGACCCACGGTCTCAATCCAGGAGGAGGCCACGCACAAGTCCCTCGTACCTGCACAAACCGATAGCTACTCGCAACCAACACGACTAGGGGTTGTCAATCCCTTCACGGTCACTTACGAGGGTGAGATCTGATAGAGATAATATTTTTGGTATTTTTGGTATAGAGATGCAAAGTAAAAGTAAAAAGCAAAAGTAAAAACAAGGCAAGTATAAAAGTGATGGAGATTGATATGATGAGAATAGACCCGGGGCCATAGGTTTCACTAGTGGCTTCTCTCAAGAGCATAAGTATTCTATGGTGGGTGAACAAATTACTGTTGAGCAATTGATGAATTGAGCATAGTTATGAGGTTATCTAGGTATGATCATGTATATAGGCATCACGTCCAGAGACAAGTAGATCGAAGCGATTACGCATCTACTACTATTACTCCACTCATCGACCGCTATCCAGCATGCATCTAGAGTATTAAGTTAAAACAGCAGTAACGCCTTAAGCAAGATGACATGATGTAGAGGAATAAATTCATGCAATATGATAAATACCCCATCTTGTTATCCTCGATGGCAACAATACAATACGTGCCTTGCAACCCTTTACATCCTTTGGGTAAGGACACCGCAAGATTGAACCCAAAGCCATGCACTTCTCCCATTGCAAGAACTACCAATCTAGTTGGCCAAACCAAGCGGATAATTGAAGAGACTTGCAAAGATAACTCAATCATACATAAAAGAATTCAGAGAAGATTCAAATATTATTCATAGATAAGCTGGATCATAAACCCACAATTCATCGGTCTCCATGCAGACACACAAAAAACAAGATTACATCGAATAGATCTCCACGAGAGAGGGAGAACATTGTATTGAGATCCAAAAGAGAAGAAGCCATCTAGCTACTAGCTATGGACTGAAGGTCCAAGTAAACTACTCACACTTCATCGGAGGCTACGGTGTTGATGTAGAAGCCCTCCGTGGTGGATGCCCCCTCGTGAACTCGGAACATGCCCCAAGATGGGATCTCGTGGATACAGGAAGTTGCGGCGGTGGAATTAGGTTTTGGCTCCTATTTTGATCGTTTCAGGGTACGTAGGTATATATAGGAGGAAGGAGTATGTCGGTGGAGCGACAGGGGGCCCACAAGGCAAGGGGCGCGCCCTAGGGGGGGGGGCGCCCCCACCCTCGTGACCGCCTATTTCGTTCCTTCGAGTAGGGTCCAAGTCCCCTGGATCACGTTCGGTGAGAAAATCACGTTTCCGAAGGTTTCATTCCGTTTGGACTCCGTTTGATATTATGTTTCTTCGAAACACTGAAATAGGCAAAAAACGACAATTCTGGGCTGGGTTCCGGTCAATAGGTTAGTCCCAAAAATAATATAGAAGTGGAAAATAAATCCCAATATAGTCCAAAATAGTAGATAAAGTAGCATGGAGCAATCAAAAATTATAGATACGTTGGAGACGTATCACGTGCCCCCCTGCCTCGTGGGCCCCTCGGAGCTCCATCGACATACTTCTTTTTCCTATATATACATATGTACGCCCAATAGATAAGATACGGAGCCAAAAACCTAATTCCACTGCCGCAACTTTCTGTATCCACGAGATCCCATCTTGGGGCCTGTTCCGGAGCTCCGCCGGAAGGGGATTCCACCATGGAGGGCTTCTACATCAACATCATAGCCTCTCCGATGAAGTCTGAGTAGTTTACCTCAGACCTTCGGGTCCATAGTTAGTAGCTAGATGACTTCTTCTCTCTTTTTGGATCTCAATACAATGTCTCCCCCTCTCTCGTGGAGATCTATTCAATGTAATCTTCTTTTTGCGGTGTGTTTGTTGAGACCGATGAATTGTGGGTTTATGATCAAGATTATCTATGAGCAATATTTGAATCTTCTCTGAATTCTTTTATTTATGATTGAGTTATCTTTGCAAGTCTCTTCGAATTATCCGCTTGGTTTGGCCAACTAGATTGGTACTTCTTGCAATGGGAGAAGTGCTTAGCTTTGGGTTCAATCTTGCGGTGTCCTTTCCCAAAGGATGAGGGGGCAGCAAGGCACGTATTGTATTGTTGCCATCGAGGATAAAAAGATGGGGTATTTATCATATTGCATGAATTTGTTCCTCTACATCATGTCATCTTGCTTAAGGCGTTACTCTGTTTTCATTAACTTAATACTCTAGATGCATGGATAGCGGTCGATGAGTGGAGTAATAGTAGTAGATGCAGGCTTGAGTCGTTCTACTTGTCTCAGACGTGATGCCTATGTACATGATCATACCTAGATACTCTCATAACTATGCTCAATTCTGTCAATTGCTCAACAGTAATTCGTTCACCCACCGTAAAATACTTATGCTCTTGAGAGAAGCCACTAGTGAAATCTATGGCTCCCGGGTCCATTTTCATCATATTAATCTTCCTACGCTTTATTATTGCTTTGCTATTTACTTTGCCTTTTTATTTTACTTTGCATCTTTATACCAAAAATACCAAAAAATATTATCTACCATCTTTATCAGATCTCACTCTCGTAAGTGACCGTGAAGGGATTGACAACCCCTATTCGCGTTGGTTGCGAGGAGCTATTTGTTTTGTGTAGGTACGAGGGACTTGTGTGTGGCCTCCTACTAGATTGATACCACTGAGGGAAATATTTACGCTACTCTGTTGCATCATCCTATCCTCTTCGGGGAAACCAACGCAAGCTCGAGACGTAGCATAGGGCCACCCACATGTGGTTCGTATGTGGTCTCAACCATCTCACGCCACAAGCACACATTTGTGGGTCGACACATGGTCCACCTTTGCCGGGAAGCGAAAGGGGAAGTTTGACCATATATATATGATGGACTCCTATAGGTTTTCTGTTATAGTAGGGTGAGATTTCAGACCTAGCTATTTGGGGGCATGCATTCGTATCTAGGATTCCCTTAGCGCCGACACGAAGTGGGGTTTGTAGGAGGTGGCTGACTAGCAATACTGGGCTTGTGTGCAACAGGTGCCGCATCAAAGTTGTGCATTGGGTATTCGTACATCAAACCACCCTTTTCATACATATATTTGGTCCACATGCAAGTGTGTTCTTGTTCTGACCCTCTCCCGCATTATTCTTTTTGCCAAATTTATAAACAACACATGAGTTGGATGTAGAAACCATCTGCGATTGGGTATGCAACAGACATGGTTCGGTCAGACTACCCGTGTGCCACACCCGTGCCCTGCAGTCCCTCACATCAGCACAGTAGATTGGGCTCCACGAGGCTTGCCTTACGGTCTCGAAAATATCTACTGCCTCGTAATCTCGAAAATATCTACCACCTGGATGGTTATAATGTTTGATAGCACACGATTAGTATGTGCAGACCATGTGCAATGTCTCTTACTCTCGCTCTGCTTTAGTCCCTTGTTTCAAATTTTCAGTAGCCCCGGCATTTTACTCCCGCCTCTGCATCTCTCGCAATCTCAAAAAATATCTGCTCGCCCTTGATTCAAATTTTCTGTTGCCTCGGCATTTTACTCCCACCTCTGCATCCCTTGCAATCTAAAAAAATCTGCTCACCCTTGATTCAAATTTTCAGTTGCCCCGCCTTGTTACTCCCGCCTCTGCATCCCTCGGAATCTCAAATATATCCGCTCGCCCTTGATCCAAATTTTCAATAGCCCCGCCTTGTTACTCTTGCCTAGTAAAAATTTTAGTTGCCGCGGTATTTTCTCAAACACCACCTTGCCCCACCCCCACCCCTCCACACACACCACACACTCCCCAAAACCTCCGTTCACATAGACACACACCACCCCTCCCTCGCTCGAAACCATTGGTAGGTCGCCGCCATCGCCGCCGCCGCCGCCGCCTCCATCCTCAACCTCTGCCTGTGTGCCGGGGAGCTCGAGGAGCCAATGGACAAAAAGAGGTTTATCGTAGCCTCTTCGCCCAACGCCGGCGAGGTGGCCACCGAGGTGTCCCTCTCGTCCTCTGCAGGTTCTTTATCGATCCGCCGTCGCCGGTCGCCCAATCTGCCCGCCGCCGCGCCCCTACGCCGGTTCGAGGACTTCGCACTACAAAAAAAGACACTTCCGTGATGATACGTGTTTGTCACAGTAGGTCACGTTTTCTGTCATGCATGTACATCCATGACAATTTTATGACAGAATCAAGATAGTCATACCTGTGTTGTCGTAGAAGTGCTCCATGACATTACCAAATTTATCATCGCGGAAGTGTCCACTTCCATGACGATAAATCGCGCATCATGGAAGTGATTACGTCAAGGGTGACCAACACGTGGCATCCACCGTAACTGGTCGCTGTTAAGCTATCGGGTCCGGTTTTGGATCTGATAACCACCTAACAGCCTAGACCAATGGGAATTTTACACATGTAAAATTCTCATTGGCCGGAGGAAACACGTGTTGGCTCACCGTTGGGACAGATGTCATCCATTCATTGGTTAGGAGGCACCTATGATACGTCGACACGTGGCACGACCCAACAGAGGCCCATTATGGTGAAAAGGCCTGCCCATTTGACTTGGTCAAAAGGTAACGGGCTGGCCCACGGAAAGCCTGTTAACGGCCTGTTCATATATAGCCCATTTACGCCCCGCTAACTCACGGCCCGTTATGGCCTATTGGAATTAAGCCCAGTAGCTTCATGTGGGCCATCCAATATGATTCCAGCCCATTGTAACTTCTAGCCCATGTATGGCCCATGATGTCTTTCGGCCCATACGAGGCCATTTGTAACTCTTGGCCCATTAACGGCCCGTGGTGATTTTGGTCCGCAATGAACGGTGTACCCCTTTATACCCATTAACGACCCATTATTCCATTGGGCATTTCCAACCCGTGTTATCTTTCAGCCTTCTCAGGGCCCATTTATTCTTGGGCTCATTTCCAGCATTCGGTTACTTACAGCCCGTTATTGGCCTTTTCTGCTTGTGGGCCAAATTCAGCCCGCGGTTACAATCGGCCCGTTTGCCGCCTGTTAATCCGTTGGGCCGTTTTCATAGCGTCATCAAATACGGCCAATTAACGACAACCCGTTATTGTCAGCCCATGAACGGACGATTCCAAATCTTGCCCGTTTACGGCCCATAATGCGGTATGTTATTGGCCCATGTTTGGCCTATCGATCATACGGCCGTAGAAGGCCCATTGATGCTACGGCCCGTAGAAGGCCATTTGTTTCTACGACCCTTAGAAGGCCCATTGTTTCTACAGCTCGTATGATGCCCATGGTAACTACATAAATATGTAGCCCATGGTTATTGTGGCCTAGTTTTAAAAAATAGGTTATTGCGGCCACTAGCAAACCACGGGAAAAGAACTGCACTGACTACAAGCAAACAAATAAACAAGACAACAAGGAAATAAATAAGCAAGCAACTTACGCTAGGCTATCACGGCTATTACACATATTACATCCAATGTGCATCAAAGTTCGCCACCAGTGCAAATATAGGGAACAAAACAACATATCATATACACTGGTTGTAAAAGTTGGCGACCAGTGCAAATAAATGCCGCAGCAAAACAAGTCCAGAACTGAAACCACTTTAGAAGATCTCAAGAAACAATATCCTGGGTACCCATAATGCTGGCAAGATGCTTAGCGAGCTTATTAACTTTCTCTTGTTTGGCGCTTAAATCCTCCAGAACTTGTTGTTGCACCAGGAAGTATGCATCCAGATCTGCATTGACTTCCTCGGTCCTTTGGCTTCTGTCGCATAACATCGATCAATGTCTTTCAACTTGAAGTTGAGATCAAGAAGCCGAACTGATTCAGGCAGCAAGTTCAAGATTTGGTGCCAGTGATAGTAGCTAGTAACTTCGAACACTACATCAAGACATGACTTTGGGGTTGTCTCAGTGTCTTCAATATAGTTTTTATCAGCTTTCTTGGAGACCAACAGGGATGTCTCACTATCTTGAACCTTATCTGCATTACTTCCTTTACCATTGCATAACGGGGTACTCTTCTCTAATATTTTATCCGCATTCTAAAAGAGAAACAAACAAACACATCACAGGTTTACAATGTAGTATATGAAACTCATTTTGGTAAACCAGTTCAGTACTAAGGTGGACAGGATAATAGCATGAAACAAACATATATCTATGTAGTATGGTCATTGTATGGTCTATATCATTCTAGTTTATGTTGCCAAATCAAGATAGATACTTTTCGAATCATATCTATTTAAGACAAAGCAGCATAGACAGAATGTAAGTGTGGAAACTACAGCCAATAACAACACTTGTAATGTGCATGGCATGAGAACGTAACTGTTTATTCAATTGAAACTGAAATCAACATAGAGAAAGTTACAACAGCAAACACGTTAAAGAAACAGGTTTAAAACATACCTGTTGCACCATTGGAGTTTCAATTGCATCCTTCAAATTTGAAATTAGTTGGTATGAGTAAATACAGTGATGCAAGAGCATAGTAGTATGAACCATAGCTACGGAACCTGACCTAAGAACAATTCTTCTTCTGCTTTAAGCGTTGACTTGGGGTTTAGAGTGGTGGTCCTTGTGCTTTGGGCACTGCTGTTGCCTTACTAACTGCTCGTGTTCGGGTGCTCTGTGGTGGAGACGGTGATGTGTCAACTGGAACTGGGTTACTCTGTGCTGGGGTTGGGATTAGATGGGGTGTAGCTCGTTCTCTATCCAACTAGATAGGGGCACAATCTGCGTGAGTCTGGGTTATGTGTGGTGGGGCTGGTTCTTGGGCAAGTACAACCGTGGTTCTATCTGCATCGGCAGGTAGCACGATCTTTTCTAAAGACCGTGTTTTTACTCCCACAGATACTGCCATCAACCCCTCCAATTGAAATGGCCGATAAAAAAGAAAAGTAATTGAATGTACAAACATTGTAATATAGACGGGTGCAATGGATAGTAGGGAAGAAAACAGGGCATGAAATAATTCCCATTTATGTTGTCTAACCAAATAGAATACCAGGACATAATTTCACATATATGATGGCTAATTAAACATGATAGCATGACACAATTTCACATGTATGATGGCTAACTAAACATGATAGAATGACATACTTAAAAATATGATGACTATGTAAACAGGATGACATGATATAACTATACGATGTGTCTACTAAAGTGGTTGGCATGCCATAAATGACAAACATGCCGTCGATGGAAACTTGATGGCTTGATATAATTCACAGATTGAATGACATAATTCGAAATATGATGACTATGTAAACAGGATGAGATGATATAACTATATTATGTCTTTAGAAAATGGGTTGGCATGCCATAATTCAGATACATGCTGTCTATGTAAACATCTTGGCATGATATAATTCAAATATATTATTTATATACTAAGCAAGTGAGCAGAGGGTAATCGCATATATGATGTGTCAACTAAGGAGATGGCATTCAATATTGTGTATATGATGTAAAAACTAAGCATTGCAATACAACATATGCATGATATCAGTAATATAACCCTACCAAGTTTGAGCATACACCTCAGGGGGATAATAGGACTGGTCATCTGCCTCTGCCTCTGAAGAGCTATCTATAACCAGCAAGATATCTGCTTCGGCAGGTAGCATTGTCTGCTCTGAAGACCTTGTTTTCACTCCAGATTTCTCCGTCACCAATTCAATTGGCTGATGCACAGGAAGAGAAGTTGAATATACAAACATTGTCGACAAATGCAACGAGAAACACAAAAAAGGACAACAAGATATAATTCAAATATATGACGCTAGGCTAAACAGCATGGCATTGCATAATTCACATATATAATGCCTTTCAACAAGATAGCATTGCATAATTCACATATATAATGTCTTGCAATAAGATGGCATCACATAATTCAAATATATGGTAATTAGACACTAAACAGGTGGCATTCACACAAAGCATGTCTAAACTAAGCAAATGACGTAGCAATGCAAGATACCATACACACGATATGAGCAACATAACCCTACCAAGGTAGAGCATGCACCTCAGGGGGGAAATAGGACTGGTCATCTGTCTCTGAATCCTCCTCAGATATGCGCATCGTCAGATAGCATTGTCTGCTCTAAAGACCGTGTTTCCACTTCAGATTTTTCCATGACCGTGCTGAATGGCTAATACACAGGAAGAGTAATTGAATGTACTAAAATTGTTGACAAATTTAACACGTAATAAAAAATGATGGCATGATATAATTCACATATGAGATGACTGGCTAACCAGGGTGGCATTGCAAAATTCACATATATGATGTCTGGCTAAACAAGATGGCATTGCATGATTCACATATACGATAAAGAAAGTAAACAGATGGCATTGACACAAAGCATGTCTAAACTAAGCAGATAACATATTTGATGTATACAATAAGCAATGCAAGGCGCCATATGCATGATATTACAAACATCAGCATGCCAAGTTAGAGCGAAGACCTCAGGGGGTAAATAGGAGTGGTCTTCTCCTTCTGAATCCCCCTCGGAACAGTTATCTTCCTCTTAATTACGATGCGAAATGGGTGGAGGGGGACTGCCTTTGCGCCCACCATTGAACGACGTCTGCATGAAATTTTATTGCCATGCAAGGCTCGTCTCTTTTGCTCTACATGTTCAGTTCCATTGTGTACAATAACTGACATGCATAGGAATAAAACATAGTGAGATTATGTAAGAAGTGCATGCACAAATCCAGAGTGATGGTAGCAAACTGTGGATAGACCCAAAACCAATGATAGCAGGCAGATAATAGCTTTAGTTAAAAAATACAAATAATGGCTTCTTTAATGTTTGTTTGCACCCAACATGAAAATCATAGTAGACACCCAAGATTAACCAGATAGTAGACATATAGTACTGATTGTTGCCCCAATATGTACCCCACAACCATTTAAAAACTCAAGTTTCCGCAGTAGTTTGGACCTGACTCGGGGTCTAATAGGTGAACACGATGATAAAGTAGCATGTCATCATATTAAGCGATGCATAATGTAAGCAGACACGGAAGAGTGCGGCCTCTCTTGCGAACCCGTGTAGTCCTCAAGGTCATCTGCTCAGTTAATGATGGTAATGCATTTGTCGTGGCTGCCGGCGGTGAAAGACAGTCTGGAGAGCGGATCCCTGCTGTGGTGAACCCTTCCATCGTTGGAGCAGTTGAGCTGGGATGGAACACAGCGCAGCAGGAGCAGGACAAACCACACAAGGTTTTATTTGACACATAACTGTAACAGAAGTAATTGTGTAAGGGCTTGTTTGAATTTGAGGTTCTAACAATGCAGGGATAGGAAATAGAAAGTAATAGGATAGGAATGCACGTGCAAAACAGAGAATTTAAAAACACAGAATTTCTGCCAATCTGGGTGTTTGATTCACAAGAATTGGAAGATCACGGGATGAAAAGAAGCATGGTGAGATTAAGTCAAACCACAAGTGTACAACCTCTTTGGCGAAGCCATGTCGATCTCAGCGCGATTGGGTTGGTCACTGAGGATGCTCCGGCTGACTTGGCTGTCGGAGGAGGGGAAGAAGATCTTAGGCGTCTGGAGATGGAAGCCTGGGGTACTGCTCTGCTGTGATGGAGGGTTTCGTCATTGGAGCAGCTCCGGTGAGTTGTGCGGCGCCGAGGCTGAAGCAGGACAAGAGAGACAACGTTAACTTGAGTGGAATTTTAATAGCATCTCCAATAAATGATGTAAAGTACATAACCACAAAGTGCTAGATGTAAAATACATCAGCCGCTCATATCTGAACTTAGCTGTCGAAACTGAATTTAACTGTCGAAAGTGAACTTAACTGTCAAAACTGAATTTTTTTGTCAAAACTGAATTTTACTATCGAAACTGAACGCACTAGTAGCAGAAAAGCAGTAGCAGCAGCAGCGCGTGCGAGAGCCGGGGCAGCCGGTCGTGTAGCAGCATCAGGTGAGGCTACCCTAAGTCGCCAGCCACCACCGTCCAAACAGGCGCCCCCGCCGCCCGCTACCGGCGGTGCGCCGCCCCGCCCGCCCCGAAACCACTCCCCACCACCGGTCCGCCGCCGCCCCGGCCATCCCTCTAGGCCCCCCGTGTCGAGCTTTTTCTTCGGCGATCCTCACGCCACCGCCCCACCACCACCGGCGACCACCGCCCCCACCCTGAACCCTAAGATAGATATTGTGGTACCTCTCCAACGAGCCCCCCTCCTCGCCGCGACTGAAGTGTAGCTAAATTGGAGCAGCATCGCAAGCAAGAGCAAGAGCAAGAGCAGTAGCGCGAGCAAGAGCAAGAGCAAGAGCAGACCAAGCAGGGGACCGAGAGTAAGAGCAGAGTAGCAGCGCGAGCGAGAGCTAAAGCAGCAGAAGCTCCTACTGATGTGGACGTCGCCGTCGAGGGAGCGACGCCGTGGAGGAAGTGGCCCGCGACGCCGCCATGGATGAAGCCGCGCCATGTCGGTTCGGGACCGAGCGCTGGCACCACCGTGAGATCGAATCAAGAAGAAAATGCGGCGATTAGTGTACATCCTATTTGGTGGCGCTGACTAGGCCTCAGCTTCATCCGAGGAAATGGTGATGATGATGCTCTTTTGGTGGTGCAGGTGAAGATGGCGGTGTGGGAATGGAGGTGGCTTGAAAGACGAGGGGAACGTCGGGGCAGCTCCTTGGAGGTGGAGGACGGGGTTGCTGAACCGGCGGGACGACGAGATCGACGACGGATCCTCATCCGGTACGGTGGATGAGGTACGTCAAGGTGTTGCTGTGGACGACGTCGTCGGGGAAGAGGCTCCGCCTGGGTGGCAGACAGAGGAGGGTGTGGGGCTTTGCGGGTTCTCTTGGCCTCGGTGTACGAATGGGTGGGCGGATGGGCTGGGAGTGGGGAACCATGGCTTAGGGACGCGCTTGTCCGAAATGTGGGGTAAGTTACGAAAGTACCCCCACCGATTTGAGCTAGGCGGTTCTTTTGGTTCAGGGGTATCACGGGCATTTTGCATGTCAGGATTTCACAGGAGGTGGGAGTATTTGCGCGCGTTGTAATTTTGGAATAGCAAGGCGCGGGTTGATATGGAGGGAGTTGTCGAAGCACAACGAGCCAAAGATATATCTTAAATATTTTGGGGTAACAAGGCGCGGGTTGAAGAGGCGGGAGTTTCGCAGCACGATAGACAGAGACGCTAGCTTGAAATTTCGGCATAACAAGGCGCGGCTTGAAATTTCAGGAGAACAAGCTTAACATGTACCCAAAAAAAGACAATTCGCACCTCATCCCTAGAGAGAGCCATGTCCCGTTTTACTATGTTACTAGAAATGCATTCAAATAAACAAAAAAACTAAAAAAATCGGGACAACAAACATAACATGTACAGTACCAAAACAATTTGCACTTCCCTCAACAATAAAAAAACAATGTGTGTTGTCTAGAATATGGACTAAATTTGAGTACATTTTCCCTGTTTGAATGGGATTGTACACGGGTTAGTTATACAACCATCTAAATATTATCTTCACAACACAAGACATGAATATAGGAGAAGTAAATTCCTATATAAATACGAACTACATGTACATATGATCTCAAATTCAAATATATGTATCCATTTTATGTTGAATTCAAATCATAGTACATGTATGCTCAAGCTAGATGTTCAGAATCTAAACCATGTATGATATACTACGTACAATGTGTTTAACAAGCACAACACACACACACAAACACCATTTAGACTAGTAAGGTACACGTGCATTGCACGCATGAGATTTGGCAACCAAATTATGAATAAATACCACATTATAGCATGTAAGCTTTGAGTCATATATGCATGATGTAGATGTTCGTTTAATTCTTATAGTTCATTTCATTCAAAATCATCTATTTTTTATAAGAAAGCTAATCTATTTTAAGATTCATGGAATCGTACATTGTAAGGCATAAAGTAAAAACAAATAATGGCAAATCATGTAGAAAAACATTTGGGCAATTCTGATATGGAAGATTCTAGAACAAAGAAGAAGTGCTTGTGTTTTGAGGTTTGTGCATTATGCTTAAGTTCAACCATGGAGTCTTCTAGATTGTACATGTGGCAAAATCTGGTGGAATCTAGATGATATCCAACGGCCAGTAGTGCTCAAATTTGCCATCTCTGCACCATCGGATTGGCCTCATCAAACGACCATCTTTCAAAGTTAAAGTTATATGCACACTATATTAAAATATAATATATACTATATAGGGGTATAGATATAGATATGTGATGCGAAAGCCACCCATCATCTCCAATTAGAATAGTGTGTCCATGCACGGATGCAATGTGGCCAAACGATGTCTGCCATCGGTATCTCAAATTCAAATCAGTCTGGCCTTGTTCAATGTGTATAGAGTATATCATGCTCGTTTCCAAACCACACCTCACATATCTCAGTCACATTCATGCATGCATGGGTTTCAAACATCATGATCTCTTATTCAAATATTTGAATTCAATTTTACATTGATTATGACCTCACCTAGTCTTCTACACCCACACAATCGTCTTCTCTTTTATAATTGTACCACTAACTTTATCCCGTGCATGCATGCATGCACACACAGTACCAGTAGGCATTATCCATCGCACACATGCAATCTCTTTCTTCCAATCGGTCTCCCATGCATGCACACACACACACACACACCTCCCCCTCTCCATCATACCGGGCATTCTTTATCTCTCACGTGCATGCGCAATGATCGATGTTCCTCTATGTGTGTGTATATATAGCTAGGTATTTCACACTTCCCACACAAACCGATCAATCTATATATCTAGTGAGCTCTCACCCTCTTTCCCACGTCCACATCGATCAATCTATTCCTCTCTATATAGGATTACATAGCTAATACACACACATTAATTAAATATCCAACGTCCCCCTCTCATCATCCATGCCTTCCGCTTCATCTCTCAGACGCGCGCACAATGGCGAAGACAAGGGGCAGCAAGGGCCCTGCCCCCCGTAATATCACTATATATCGAGCCTACTATGAATGTGATCATTAGACAATTGCTGGTAAAATGGTTTAAGTTGATGAATTGGCCCTCCTCGTAAAGGATTAGCGATGCTTGGCCCCCTAGCTCATTTATTTTTCATGGCTCCGCCACTACGCGCAACGACGCACGTTCTCGCCCCCTCTCTTTAAATATCGATCTCGCACTTGTGCACTCCTTCATAGTCTCCCTCCACTTGGACCCTCGCACCATCTACTAGCCCCCCACTGGATTTTGCCACATGTACAATCTAGCAGACTCCATGGTTGAACTTAAGCATAATGCACAAACCTCAAAACACGAGTGCTTTTCCTTTGTTCTAGAATCTTCCATATCATAACTGCCCAAACTTTTTTCTAGTTGAGTTGCCATTATTTGTTTTTACTTTATGCTTTACAACGCACAATTCCATGAATCATAAAATAGATTAAGGGCTTCTTTGATTCAAAGGATTCTCAAAGAAATTTTGGAGGATTCTAATCCTTAAATTTTCCTATCTTGGTTGTTTGATTCGTAGGATTGTAAAACATAGGAATTTTTTCATAGAATTCATTTGCACTAGATTTCATAGGAAACATCCCATCCACTCAAACCTCTTTGAAATAATCATGTGTTTTTTCTATGCGCAATCAAACACTCGTACAATCCTGTAGGATTCAACATGACACTCCACTCTAATCCCATGTTTTTCCTATTCCCACGTTTTGGAAATCCTACAAATCTAAGAGGCCCTAGGCTCTTTATAAAAACTAATTTATTTTGAATGAGATGAACTATAAGAATTAAAGAAGGTCTACACGAGGCATATATGACTCAGAGCTTACATGCTATAGTGTGGTATTTATTCATAATTTGGTTGCCAAATCTGATGCGTGCAATGCACGTGTAACTTACTAGTACTTCAAGTATGCGCAAAACACGTAAATTAGGATTCCAATTTCACGCTACACAGTGTCTCTCTTACAGTTCGTGAAGCCACGTGGCACATGTGGAGTCGTTGTCGCGACCTCCTTGTGTGGATTGATCACAGTGACGTGCTACTTGTTCCAGAAGAATGTACTCGTCCTCTCTGAGCCACAACGGCGGTGCATTCATGAAACGAAGATGTGCACGCATGCCACACACAAACTCATTCCCTCGCACGCACACGCGGGTACACAGGGGGACGCATTTTTGTACGAAGATCCACCCCATGTGATAATTTGACGCGTATAAAGTCCTTCACTTCATTGATGGTCAATTAATACAGCGCATGCAAATTGAGTGGACGTGAGGGCGGAAGAAAGATATTACTTCTCCACTGCGCGCATGTGAGTAGTTAAATCATGGGTTGCTAGTACTTCCATTGGTCTCCTTCGTATTTCGAGCCAATTTTTAACCATATTTGTAAGTAACATAATATTTATGCATGTCATAAAAAGTGGCACAAAAAAGTGGGGCAATAAACCAGGACGCGGGCAGCATGATCAATTTTTGCCAGGGCTACTGTTGGTGGCCTTTGTATTTAAATATGGATGGAGTGGAGTAGTACTATCTTTATCTTAGCCTCATAGGGCTCTCCCAGCGCCTAGGCTCGCCTCCCTGCCTCGCCCACCGGATCCCACCATGGATAATCCCTTAGATCCCAGGATCCTGCGGGCTGCCCTCTCGCTGCGGCTCGCAGCACTGCCGCCTTTGAGCGAAACCCACATGTGTTTTAGAGGGGATCCATTGCTCTGGAATCGCAGATCAGTGGTGCCGGAGGACATGCTAGGGCTGCGTTTCAGGTGGTGGGCAGCAAGGGCAAATCGGATCGAGGAAGCGTCACATCGATTGGAGAGAAGTTCCAAGGAGCTGCGCCCGGCGCAGCGCAAGGCGGAGGTGCAAGTCGATCTCAGGGGAGAGATGCTGAGGGATGTCAGCATTTGGCAGCGTCGCGTTGATTTCGAGCTAGGGCTAATGGCAGAGATCATATTCACGGAGTCGACTGCGGAGGAAAGAACGTGCATGCCTGCGCAATGGCATGAGCAGCCGGTGCAACTGTTCAAATGGGCGGTAGGAGAAGCCAAATCCCTGGACCAGTTGTGGCAACGCCGCTGGGCATGCATCGTAGGCGAGGTGAGCTGCCCTCCTTCCCGCCCGGCGATGCGATGACCTAGTCGATTCTTTGCTGCGATGAACTTGCAACGCCATGTCGGTTTGCAACCTTGACAATCACTCCATCTATATGTATTGTATTCCTGTGAAAATACTTGTTCGTTTGGAAAAAGATGCTAAGTGATTTATCACTAGTTTTAGAATGCTTGGTCGTGACAATCAACCGAAACTACAACCAGAAGTCTCCATCGCGTAATACTTTACGGTCGGTCGCACCAACAGACTGTCGGTCGGACCCGCGTCTCACCAAAGGGACACGCATCGGCTTGGTCTGACATGTACGACCAGTTACATCACTGACTTGTGCGACCGCATTTGAGCAGTGTAGTACTGTACTCCCTCTATCTCAGTTTACAAGTATTGCACGTACCTAGGTCGTTAATTTGACCAACTTAATAAGAGGCATACATTACGAAAAATATATCATTACAAACTTCAAATATTCTTTTGTTAATGATATATTTTTTATGTTATACAATTTATTTTATATAATTTACATTGATGACCTAGATACATGTGCAAGCCTTGTAAATTGAGATGGAGGGAGTACTTGAAATTTATGTTCCACTAAACTCATTGGGAGGCGTTTCGGGCCTCGAAACCAAAACCATCAATTAATCTTTACCTTGTTCCCATCACATTCCAAAGTACTAGTGCTACAATTAAGTGCAAGCCTGCTCACACCTACTAGTACGTACCAAACCTGAACGTGTTCCCACTATGCAGGTTTTAGTACTAGTGCTAGTACTTAGGTTATAAAAAGGGGAACTACCTAACCGAAAATTACTCTACCTTCCTCCTCATAAGTCCTTCTTATTCGTCCGTCCTTTCCATGGACGGTATGCAGAGCTCTAGGTCGAGAACTACTCGTAACAAGGGAGCGGAAACCAAGGCTGCGGAAAAAAAAGAGGGCTCGCCGCCACGCAGAGACCTCGAAAGATCTCTCACGGGCAGGCGATGGCTCCCAGGAGCGCCCTTGCCGGGGAGGCGAACATGCTGAGCTGGCGGCGCTGGAGTCGTTATTGCTCGACGACATGCCCGATCAGCTCAATAAGCATCTCAATAAGCAAAAGGAGTTCATCCACGGCTTGGTGGAGCCGCTGAAGGAGAGCCTCGACGACATGCCCGCTGAGCTCAATGAGCAGGGGGAGTTGAACGCCAGCTTGGTGATGCTGCTGAAGAAGAGCATTGCCACAGAGAAGAAGGCGACCGGCAAAATCCTGCAACTTCAGGAGGACAAGGCAAAGCTCTGCCACAAGCTCAACCTGCTGAAGGAGGAGAACGCCGGCTGGAAGAAGCTTCATGAGAATAGTAGTTCCTCGATGAAGATGCTGCAGGCCCTCGTCATGGAACAGAAGGAGGAGTTGTTGAAGCTCCACATCAAGCACCCGGCTGCTATCAAGGTACGTAATGCAGCCGTGGAACAGATGATGAAGGCTCGCGTCGAGAAATCCCGCGTCATGGATAGAATGAAGAAGATGGCGGAGGAGATGCGCAAGGAGATGGAGGTTGTGGATACGATGAAGAAGCAGTTATGACTCTGTGGCCAGCAACCCTTCATGTAGTAGAGAGCAGCGCTCGAGACTTGTGTGTGCGTCTTCCTTCTTTTTTTGCGGTGATAATTTTCCTTCTTCTTTTGTTCCTATGTTTCTTGTTTTTCTTCGAGTGTTTTGCGGGACGTGTCACATTCTCTGCGAGGCATGAATAGAACAATGCTAACAATGAGATGACTAAGAAATTAGATCATTTTTATCGCCATATGGCACTGGGCTGCCGTGTTTCATGCTCCTCTGTCGTACTACTCCAGTGGAAAAATTGAGTATACTTCATAGTTCTTTGCTCCTCCTCAGGTCATCGGCACATTTATACAAGCAGTCAAATCACAAGGCCCCGCCTTCCAGCAGTAATGAGCCGTCATATCACAAAGGCCCTCGCTTCTCTTGAAACCGACCAAGCTAGACTGCCCCGCCCTATAGCCTTTTAAAAAATGTATACTTTTGTACAGTAGTAGTATCGATGGATTGCGCCATGGAGAAAAACTAATAAGATGAAATTAAAGAAAAAAGGTGGTACATATAGAGAGCGCTCGTCGCCAAATTGTGCATATAGTACTATTAAAAAAGCTAGTACGTGCTTAAATGGGGTGCTAAATTATATTAAAAATTAGCATACCTATTTAATTCTTGGGTTCTTATTATTTATGCCACTAGTTGTGTGTCACTACTCAGTTGTGCCATTACAAGTTACAACTACTCAAAAATGCCATCGATCCGTGAGATGCCTACTAAAAAATGCAATTAGATATCTAAAAAATGCCATCGTTAAGTTAAATGTTTGCTCAAAAATGGCATTAGACATTGTGATTTTCATGTCAAACCCGTTGACCATGTTATATGACAAAAATAAGCCGATTCTCACAATGATAAGTGTGACCCTGCTTGTTAGGACTAACCAAGCGAATAATTTTACAGGAAAATAAGGTCGCTGTTGGGATCAAGTAGGCCCCACACTTTATTTTACTGTAGTGAGATAGAGGGAGAGCTGGCATGTTGGTCCATCAGTATTTATGTCATTATAAAATGGCCAAAGAGATTTGAGTCACAATAATGGTGTCCAGCACGACACACCCACACCCCTCAAATAAAACTAAGCACCCTGAATTTCTTTGACAACTAAACTACTGGCTATATGATGTTGGCCATATATATTGTACGTATATAATGTGAAGAAACGAGTGGTAGTAATATACCAACTACAAGATGAACTGTAAGAAATACTAGTATGTACGTACTGAAGAGTTAAAGTAACGAGAAGGAACATAACATAGTTCTGCTGGGGGCTCAGCACAACACACCCCTCAAATAAAACTAAGCACACCTGAAATTAAACTAAGAAACTAATCCGATATACACTGCCTTAGAACCACCATGAGCAACGACACTGCCACCTTACTCGGACTCCTCGTCCACGTGCTCGACTTCGTGCTTGTCCCTCTTCGTCTTGGGCGATACTTCTTTGCTTGAACAGCACACTTGGCTCTTGATCTTCATCCAACCCTTTGTAGGTATTGAAACAAAGGTAGCCATCCATTGCAGCGTAGTGGATGTGGTCTATATCTAGTACATTCCACTCCCATGCAGGATGAAACTTGAACGGAGGTTTCTTCAATGTACCGTGTGAAGGATGAACCATGATTCCTGCCAGGGTCAGCATTGAAGGCTGATGACGGGAGGGCACCAGCCCTTTCTTCTGGAGGTCGAAGGGGTTGCCTACAATGAGACCTATCCGATCCCGGACATCCCTGTTGTTCCTAAAGTCTACAGTAACGAATTTGACTCGGCCGTCCTTGAGGAAGTTCTTTAAATCCTGGCACTCAACATCGGCATGGCATATGTGGTAGACCAAGCATACGTCATGCATGCAAACCTGGATCACGACGGGCTTCTTCTTCTCTGCCTCCTTTAGAGTATTCTCGCTTTGCAGGACCGTGGTGTACTCAACATCTAGCCCAGCGACCCACTCATCCTTTGAGTCTTCGAACATGCGTCTGAAGCAAGCAAGGCATCCTTTCACCGTTGCAGAAGAACGGGTGTAGATGACGTCGAACTCATTGCCGGTGATGGTTCTAACCTTGTACTTACCGCCGATCATGGAGATTTGGGACACCATGGATTTGTGAGGATGGTTAGGATTAGAGGAACTTCCGTAATGTGAAAGGATGGGACGACTAGGAGCGAACTGCTATAATGTTAAAGGACGTCTGGGGACGAGTACGAGCGAGAACTGCCAGCGGTTTTGTGAAAATGCTGAGTGGGGCGTGCGAAGGGCAGGGTAGTGGCTTGCCTGGTGGATAAATGGATTCATGCATAGTACTATGGGGGCCCAATTAGATGTCATGTCTACTCGACGCCCAATTAAATGGCTTTCGATGTCATGTCAAGTGTCAGGAAAATTACAGGTGATATGAAGCATTCCATTCTCCCACGATACGGGCTTCCGAGAGCCCTTGGATCTGAGATCGAACGGTTGCATGGCGTGATTCTAGACCTATGGGTGAATATCCTATCCTGGAGGGTTATTCTGCAAATTTTCAGCAACTTAGCATGCGACCGTTCGATCTCAGATCCAAGGGCTGCCAGCAACCCGTATCATGGTCGCACCCACCACGACCATCGCCTCGCTCGCACGGTCGCTCCCTTGGAGATTTAACACGGTGCGTGAGGCTATCTGATGTTCGCATGTCATACATAGTCATCACTTACACAACAAGGTTAGCTATAAGAGTATTTTTTACTTCTCTCCATCTCTTTCTTCATACTATTTATTGCATTTGCCAAGGAGTGACCAATTCCAATGAAATGGTAGTCTCAAGTCATTAAAAGCATGCACACCCCACATCTCTTATTGGTTGATATGTCAAGAAACAAGAAACGATGTATGCACCGCGCCTAAGTGTTTTGGGATTATTTGGTTTTCGTAAGATGACTTGCACACCTAGACAGAGGGAGTAATTAACTTTCCACATCAGACTTTATGCCTATGTGGCAGGCTTAGCACCTGTCCGAGCAAGTACAATAGTGGGCTATAAGCCCGCTTACGTGGCATTTTTGCATATGTGGAGGAAAGAGGCAAGGAAAAAGTGGAGGAGTGGGCTCTCATGCAAGAGCCAACCTCTACATGGTGGAGCATTGGGAGAGGCACCTGTATACCATGGAGGTGGTCAGGAATCAGGAGACTCACGCCAGTCGTAGCGCCGCAGTTAAAATGATAAAATGGCAAGTCAAATCACAGGGCCCCACTTGTCCAGCAGTAACTCGCTGTCAAATCACACAACCCTACATTTGCAGCAGTCTACTCCCTCATCTTCTCGCATCGCTGTCGAACCAACTAGACGGAACTGCCCCGCCTACCGCACGGGAAAAGCCCCGCCCTCGACTTTTAAATAGTATAGTATACTAATATTGTATCCATGGATTGCGCCATGGAGCAAAGCCTCAAGAAAACGACGGTACACATGTACGGAGTATATAGCACGCCTGTCGCGTTCGCGTGGCACCCCAGACGGTCGGTCGGTCTGGCACGCCGCTCTCCAAATGGAACGCGGGTCATATTGCGTTTGCAGTGAGGTTATGGTTTCTTGTCATGTGGCATTTTTTCGTGTTATATGTTATAATCCGGTGCTTCAGATCAAAATGACGACAACTGCGCCTCCGGGGCACGTGCATGAAGACTTCTCGACAGTCATTGACGAGGTCAAGCCAGCTCCGGTAGACAAAAGAAAACTAGTACTCCACTATATAGGCAGGAGCCTCCGCGCTTGCTTGCTAGTGTTGCTCTCTTCACACTATCTCGTCCTCTCTAGATCTAAACACGACAGCGGTGGCCACACTCTCTCTCTCTGCTCACCGCTGGTCACAGATCCAATCGTATCCTCTCCGCCGGGGAAGGTTAGAAGGTGCAATGTTCACACGGTCGTCCTCGGCGATGGCTCTTACCCACTGCCGGCGCGTCCCGATCAGCGTTCCTTGACGTTCTCTCCCAAGCACCGCTGGCTAGGGAGGGCCTCCGACCCCTTCTTCCTCATTGTCGTAGTGTGGGCAGATCCGGCCTCCCGCCGCCCACCTATCGACATCACGGCGACCCTCAGGTATAACTTCCTTCGAAACCGGCCTTGCTCTACTTCCCGAGCTCCTGACGTCGCTGCATGTGTATCTTTTACTATTTCCCAGGCCCCCTCATAGGTAGGATCGATCGGTTGTTCGAAAGCCACCTAAATTTTGACTGTTAAGAGGTAAAAGTAGTCCATGCACTCGAATCTAGTACTACTTGGTTCAAACAAGGAAGAAAGGGGGTGGTGGTTGGAGAAGATCTGTTACCTAAATCTAGGACTTAGTCGAAAGAGGAAATAATGGGGGCGAAAAGTAGCAGAGACTCGCTATCCAACTGGTCTCTTGGTCTAATAGGGAAATAAAGGGAAACTCAGTACAAACTCAATATAAACCCGATCTATTGGTTGAAAAAGGAAAGACATCATGTTCTGATGTTTGTTTCCCCGAGCCACTCTTATGTAATGCCACTGGTAAAATATAGCAGTCGCACTGTTAAAAGTAAGGACATGTTAAAACAATGTTATTTTCAATGTAATGCCTCCAGTAATATGAATCAATGGGACTTTTTTCATGTCCTGCTAAATTTCCTATTAAGATAAGTTGCTTCTTTTTGTTAGAAATGCAACTGTCCTGGTCCGCCTACTCTCCCGTGCCCAAATACCGACTCTGTAGCAGTTGTTAATGTAATGTTGCTGGTAAAATAAAGCAATGGCACCATTAAAGTAATGTCGTATTTAACGGTTGTCATAGTTAATCCTAATGCCCAAACTAATATCTAGCAATGCTGCTGCTTTAGAAATTGCTACTGTCCTTGTAGGATTGCCATTCAGATAAGGAACATGCTTCTTTTCATTTGATGTATGTTTCATCACTTGTTTGTCACCCTCCTTTCCACCTTTTTTTTGCAAATAGAGACATACATTTCACGCTTGATCTTAGTTGAACTGCACAAATAATATCCAAATTATAGTTTAACATTCCAGGAGCTTCACAACCAACCTTGATGTTGCTCAATTTTATTGCAAGTAATGAAGACGAAGCTCTGTGGGTTTCGTTTTCTGATGGAAATGGAACCGGGGCTGAAGCCCTTTTCTCAAAAAAAGAAGAAGAAGCAGCTAGCTCATGGGACATTGCTTCATTTTAGGTGAACTGCACCAAAGGGTCCCATGAATTGAATCATCCATGTTGGTGACTGGTGTCATCGCTTCTACGATGGCATTGACTGCAGATATGGTTCCCATCACGAGGTATGTGGATTTTTGGTCTGACAGTTTGCCAAAGATCCTGCATGTTGATTCTGCTCTTGTGCTACTGTTTTGGCACTGCCATGATAAATCAGTAATTTTATTATTTTGCACCTTAATCTAGTGGCCCTATTAATTTGAGGCAATGTTTTGGCACCGCTAGTGCCAAGTATTTTTTTATATCGAAAGAGGGGGTTTCCTCGGATTTCATTAAAGAAACCCTACCATAGAGAACCATTATCCGACAACATCTCAGTGTAAACGGGCAGTTATGCAACTACTGTCGGTGTTCTGGGAACGGGGGTCCCCAGACTCGCCTGCCTGCGGCCCGCGGCATGGCTAAGCCAACAGGCTGTACGGCCCATCTTCATCAACAAGGCATCCAAGACCCTCGCGAGGGGCCAAGCCTCGCGAGGCGGATGACGCAAGACCTCCTCAGGAGTGGCCTAGTCAGGCAGGCTCACGAGGAGCGGAGATATCAAGGCGGGGCAGACCTCACGAGGCTCTCGTGACGTGAGCCATGACGATCGACGCCAGGCGGGCGCCAGGCGGGCACCAGAGCATGCACCGTCCTTGTTTCCTCTTTGGTGCTAAGGAAGCCAGCGCAGGCGAGGAGTACCGAGGCATCAGGCAAAGGTTGCCATATCGGTGCAACGAGACCAAGACCAGAAGGACGGCAAGACAGAGGTCATCGTGGAGCCCAAGACGGTGTCACCACCAGAGCCTTTCGCAGGCGAAGACCGCTTTTGTCAGGATAGCTTGTACTGGCTGTCCCCCTTCAAATTTTCCCGCCATTGTTGGCTCCCTTCCCGCTCAATATTTGGGAAGAGGACCAGGGCCTATATAAGTAGAGCTAGACACCACAGTAGGGGGCATCGAGTAGTTCATCTAGCTCTCACCCGCTAAGTCACCAAGCACAAGAACACGCCAACCTCAAGAGGTTGTTCTTTCCATTGTACTATTCTTCATCAACCCAAGAGGCAATCCACCACACACTGGAGTAGGGTATTGCACCACAACAGTGGCCTGAACCAGTATAAATCTCGTGTCTTTCTGTGTTGCGAGTTCGTCAAGTTCGTCTGCGAGATCTTAGTGAGCTAGGGTGTAGAACACTAGGAGGGAAAGACTTTGCGCGCACCCTAGTGTCCGAACCTTAAGGGTTTGCCGGAACCCCACATCCGACATTTGGCGCGCCAGGTAGGGGTGCACCGGAGCTCCTCTCCACCAACCTGCGCCCCGCGCCGCCGCACTTCACCCCCATGGCAGGTGCCCCGCCATCCACCTCTGCGGCCGACATCGACAGTGGGGTGTCTGGGTACCGAGCCCTGGCCCCTGCCCTACGACGAGTGCGGTGGCCAACCAAGTTCAAGCCAGAGATGCCGCCGCGTTACGACGGCGCGGCAGACCCAACGCCATTCCTGCTGGCGTACGAGGAGGCTGTCCTTGAAGCCGGAGGCAACGACAAGATCATGGCCAACTGGTTCCCCATGGCCCTTGCCGGCGAGCCGCGCGCCTGGCTGCTCAACCTCCCGGGATCCACGGTGGCCTCCTGGGGGGAACTCCGCGACCTCTTCACCGCTTCGCTCTGGCAGTCTTGGGGTGCACCATGCAGTCGCTGCCATGCTAGGCGGCTCTCAAGCACCGCCTTCAGGCCGCCACGTCAAGCCGTTCCTCCGTCAGATCGGAGCCATCTCCAAGCGCCCGGGGGCTCCGCCGGGTTGGGCTGCACCAGAGGCCGACCTCACCTTCGGCTCAGAAGACCACCCCGACTCCACCGCCGGCTTTGGCATGCTCCCAGTGCTCTGCACGCCCACCATCTGCAACGTGTCCGTTACCAAGACCCTCATAGACGGCGGTGCCGGCCTCAACTTGCTCTCTGTAGAAGCCTTCAGCATTCTTCACGTGCCGCTCGAGCGGCTCAGCCTCAGCAAGCCCTTCTCGGGAGTGGGTGGTGGAGCTTCCCACTCTTTGGGGCAGATCCGCCTCCCTGTCACCTTCGGCACACGCGACAACTACCGCACCGAGTTGGTGGACTTCGACATCGCCCGCATCGGTCTCCCATACAATGCCATCCTCGGGTACCCGGCTCTCACTCAGTTCATGGCGGCGACTCACCCGGCATACAACCTCATGAAGATGCCAGGGAGCAAGGGCGTCCTCACCATCAAGGGGGACACTAAGGAGGCCGTGACGGTGCTCAGGCTCGCCTTGAAGACCGCGGCAGGAGCACAGCCCGCCGACGCCGGTACCGCCGAGGCCAAGGAGGCCACGCCTACCAAGAAGAAGCAGTTGTTCACCCAAGACAAGGTGGAAACCATGCAGGTGCCGGTCAATGAGGAAGGGTCTTCAGGAGCCACCTACATACCCCAATAGATCAGAAGTGGAGCCAAAAACCTAATTCCACCGCCGTAACTTCCTGTATCCACGAGATCCCATCTTGGGGCCTGTTCCGGAGCTCAACCGGAGGTGGAATCTACCACGGAGGGCTTCTACATCAACACCATAGCCCCTCCGATGAAGTGTGAGTAGTTTACTTCAGACCTTCGGGTCCATAGTTAGTAGCTAGGTGGCTTCTTCTCTCTTTTTGGATCTCAATACAGTGTTCTCCCCCTCTCTCGTGGAGATCTATTCGATGTAATCTTCTTTTTGCGGTGTGTTTGTTGAGACCGATGAATTGTGGGTTTATGATCCAGCTTATCTATGGAAAATATTTGATTCTTCTCTGAATTCTTTTATGCATGATTAAGTTATCTTTGCAAGTCTCTTGAATTATCCGTTTGGTTTGGCCAACTAGATTGGTAGTTCTTGCAATGGGAGAAGTGCTTAGCTTTGGGTTCAATCTTGCGGTGTCCTTACCCAAAGGATGTGAGAAAGGGTTGCAAGGCACGTATTGTATTGTTGCCATCGAGGATAACAAGATGGGGTATTTATCATATTGCATGAATTTGTTCCTCTACATCATGTCATCTTGCTTAAGGCGTTACTCTTTTTTCAACTTAATACTCTAGATGCATGCTGGATAGCGGTCGATGAGTGGAGTAATAGTAGTAGATGCAGAATCGTTTCGGTCTACTTGTCACGGACGTGATGCCTATATACATGATCATTGCAAGTATAACATCATAACTATGCTCAATTCTGTCAATTGCTCAACGGTAATTTGTTCACCCACCGTAGAATACTTATGCTCTTGAGAGAAGCCACTAGTGAAACCTATGGCCCCCGGGTCTATTCTCATCATATCAATCTCCATCACTTTATTTACTTGCTTTGCTTTTACTTTTTACTTTGCATCTTTATACCAAGAATACCAAAAATATTATCTCTATCAGATCTAACTCTCGAAAGTGACCGTGAAGGGATTGACAACCCCTAAGCGTTGGTTGCGAGTAGCTTTGTGAAGGTACGAGGGACTTGCGCATAGTCTCCTACTGGATTGATGCCTTGATTCTCAAAAACTGAGGGAAATACTTATGCTACTCTGCTGCATCATCCTCTCCTCTTCGGGGAAATCCAACGCAAGCTCGAGACGTAGCAAGAAGAATTTCTGGCGCCGTTGCCGGGGAGTCTTATGCAAAAGTCAACATACCAAGTAACCATCACAATCCCTATCTCTCGCATTACATTATTTGCCATTTGCCTCTCGTTTTCCTCTCCCCCACTTCACCCTTGTCGTTTTATTCGCCATCTCTTTCCCAATCTCCTCCTCTTTTTCCCTTTGCCTTTTGTTTGCTCGTGTGTTAGTTTGCTTGTTCGTTGCGATGGCCCAAGATGCCACCAAATTGTGTGATTTCACCAATACCAATAATAATGATTTCCTTAGCACTCCGATTGCTCCTCTTGCCAATACTGAATCTTGTGAAATCAATCGCTTTGTTGAATCTTGTTATGAAAGATCAATTCGCGGCCTTCCTAGTGAAGATGTCGCTACTCATCCGAATGGCTTCGTTGATTTATGTGATATGCAAAAGAAAAAAGATGTCGATAATGATGTCGTTAAATTGAAGCTATTTCCTTTTTCGCTTAGAGATCGTGCTAAAGCGTGGTTTTCATCTTTGCCTAAAAATAGTATTGATTCTTGGAACAAGTGCAATGATGCTTTTATCTCTAAGTATTTTCCTCCCGCTAAGATTATCTCTCTTAGGAATGATATTATGAATTTTAAGCAACTTGATCATGAACATGTTGCACAACCTTGGGAGAGAATGAAATTAATGCTACGTAATTGTCCTACTCATGGTTTGAACTTATGGATGATTATACAAAATTTTTATGCTGGATTGAATTTTGCTTCTAGAAATCTTTTAGATTCGGCCGCGGGAGGCACTTTTATGGAAATCACTTTAGGAGATGCTACTAAACTCCTAGATAATATTATGGTTAACTATTCTCAATGGCATCTTGAAAGATCTACTAATAAAAGGTGCATGCTATAGAAGAAATCAATGTTTTGAGTGGAAAGATGGATGAACTTATGAATTTATTTGCTAAGAGTGTTTCTTCTGATCCCAATAATATGCTTTTATCTACCTTGATTGAGAATAATAATGAATCTATGGATGTGAATTTTGTTGGTAATAGTTTTGGAAAAACCGCGTATAGAGGGAATTTTAATCCTAGGCCTTATCCTAGTAATCCTTCTAATAATTATGGAAATTCCTACAACAACTCTTATGGAAATTTTAATAAGATGCCCTCTGAATTTGAGAGTAGTGTTAAAGAGTTTATGAATTCACAAAAGAATTTTAATGCTTTGCTTGAAGAGAAATTACTTACAAAAATTTGGCTAGGAACGTTGATAGAATTTCTCTTGATGTTGATTCTTTAAAGCTTAGATCTATCCCTCCTAAGCATGATATCAATGAGTCTCTCAAAGCTATGATAATTTCCATTGATGAGTGCAAAGAAAGGACCTCTAGGATGCGTGCTTCCAAAGATGCCTTTATTAAAGCGTGTTCTTCTAATTCCTATGAAAATCAAGATGAAGATCTAAAAGTTATTGATACGTCCCCTATTAAATCTTTGTTTTGCAATATGAATCTTGATGAAACAGAATATGATCTTCCTTTACCTAGAAGGCGTTCTAAGAATTCGGAATTTTTAGATCTTAATGATGAAATTGATGAAAGTGGGATTGAAAGAAATAAAAATCGAGATATTGCTAAACCCACTATTTCGGATCTCAAGGAATTTAATTATGAAAATTTCTCTTTAATTGATTGTATTTCCTTTTTGCAATCCGTGTTAAATTCTCCTCATGCTTATAGTCAAAATAAGGCTTTTACCGAACACATTGTTGATGCCTTAATGCAATCTTATGAAGAAAAGATTGAGTTGAAAGTTTCTATCCCTAGGAAACTCCATGATGAGTGGGAACCTACTATTAAGATTAAAATCAAAAATTATGAGTTTCATGCTTTGTGTGATTTGGGTGCTAGTGTCTCTACTATTCCCAAAACTTTGTGTGATTTAGTAGATTTCCGTGATTTTGATGATTGCTCTCTAAACTTGCATCTTGCAGATTCCACTATTAAAAAGCCTATGGGAAGAATTAATGATGTTCTTATTGTTGCAAATAGGAATTATGTGCCCTTACATTTTATCGTTCTTGATACAGATTGCAATCCTTCATGTCCTATTATTCTTGGTAGACCTTTCCTTAGAACGATTGGTGCAATTATTGATATGAAGGAAGGGAATATTAGATTCCAATTTCCATTAAAGAAAGGCATGGAACACTTTCCTAGAAAGAAAATAAAATTACCATATGAATCTATCATGATAGCCACTTATGGATTGCCTACCAAAGATGGCAATACCTAGATCTATCCTTGTTTTTATGCCTAGCTAGGGGCGTTAAACGATAGCGCTTGTTGGGAGGCAACCCAATTTTATTTTATACTTTTTGTTTTTGGTTATGTTTAGGAATAAAATAATCCATCTATACTCTGTTTAGATGTGATTTTATCTTTTAATTAGTGTTTGTGCCAAGTTGGACCTATTGGATCTTCTTGGGTGATAGTTATTTGATCTTGCTGTAATTTCCAGAATCTTTGTGCTCAGTGCCAGAATTGTTAAAAATCACCAGAACGTGATAAAATACTGATTCCAATTGCTGCTGATCAATAAACAAATTTTCCAGGTCTTATAATTTTGGTAGAATTTTTTGGGTTCCAGAAGTTTGCTTTAGTTACAGATTACTACAGACTGTTCTGTTTTTGACAGATTCTGTTTTGCGTGTGTTGTTTGCTTATTTTGATGAATCTATGGCTAGTAAAATAGTTTATGGTCCATAGAGAAGTTGGAATACAGTAGGTTTAACACCAATATAAATAAAGAATGAGTTCATTACAGTACCTTAAAGTAGTCTTTTGTTTTCTTTCTCTAGCGGAGCTCACGAGATTTCTATTGAGTTTTGTGTTGTGAAGTTTTCAAGTTTTGGGTGAATTCTTTTGATGGATTATGGAACAAGGAGTGGCAAGAGCATAAGCTTGGGTATGCCCATGGCACCCCCAATATAATCCAAGGACACCAAAAAGTCAAAGCTTGGGGATGCCCCGGAAGGCATCCCCTCTTTCGTCTACTTCCATCGGTAATTTACTTGGAGCTATATTTTTATTCACCAACATGATATGTGTTTTGCTTGGAGTGTCTTGTATTATTTGAGTCTTTGCTTGTTTACCACAATAATCCTTGCTGTACACACCTTTTGAGAGAGCCATATATGAATTAGAATTTGATAGAATACTCTATGTGCTTCACTTATATCTTTTGAGCTTGATAGTTTGCTCATAGTGCTTCACTTATATCTTTTTGAGCGTGATAATTGTTTTGAGATATGGAGGTAATAATATCAAAGTCATGCTAGTTGAGTAGTTGTGAATTTGAGAAATGCTTGTGTTGAAGTTGGTAAATCCCGTAGCATGCACGTATCGTTAAAGTTGTGTAACAAATTTGAAGCATGAAGTGTACCTGGCTTGTGCATCCTTATGAGTGGCGGTCGGGGACGAGTGATGGTCTTTTCCTACCAATCTATCCCCCTAGGAGCATGCGCGTAGTACTTGAATTGTTGATGACTTCTAAATTTTTGCAATAAGTATATGAGTTCTTTTGACTAATGTTGAGTCCATGGATTATACGCACTCTTACCTTTCCGCCATTGCTAGCCTCTTGATGCCGTGCATTGCCCTTTCTCACATTGAGAGTTGGTGCAAACTTCACGGTGCATCCAAACCCCGTGATACGATACGCTCTATCACACGTAAACCTCCTTATATCTTCCTCAAAACAGCCACCGTACCTACCTATTATGGCATTTCCATAGCCATTCCGAGATATATTGCCATGCAACTTTCCACCGTTCCGTTCACCATCATCATGACATACATTACTTTTGTCATATTGCCATTGCATGATCATGTAGTTGACATTGTATTTGTGGAAAAGCCACCATGCATTATTTTCATACATGTCACTCTTGATTCATTGCACCATCCCGGTACAACGCCGGAGGCATTCATATAGAGTCATACCTTGTTCTAGTTTCGAGTTGTAATCCTCATGTTGTAATCAATAGAAGTGTGATGATCATCATTATTAGAGCATTGCCCAAATAAAAAAAAAAGAGAGAAAGGCAAAAAAAAAGAAAGGCCCAAAAAAAAAGAAAAGAAAAGGGCAATGGTACTATCTCTTTTTCCACACTTGTGCTTCAAAGTAGCACCTTGTTCTTCATGTAATGAGTCTCATATTTTGTGCTTCAAAGTAGCACCTCGTTCTTCATGTAGTGAGTCTCATATATTGTGCTTCAAAGTAGCACCATGTTTTTCATATAGTGAGTCTCATAAGTTGTCTTTTTCATACTAGTGGGAATTTTTCATTATAGAACTTGGCTTGTATATTCCTATGATGGGCTTCCTCAAATGCCCTAGGTCTTCATGAGCAAGCAAGTTGGATGCACACCCACTAGTTTTATTTTGTTGAGCATTCTTAGCTCTAGTGCATCCGTTGCATGGCAATCCCTACTCCTCATGTTGACATCAATTTGATGGGCATCTCCATAGCCCGTTGATTATCCTCATCAATATGAGACTTTCTCCTTTTTTTGTCTTCTCCACACAATCCCCATCATCATATTCTATTCCACCCATAGTGCTATATCCATGGCTCACGCTCGTGTATTGCGTGAAGGTTGAAGAAGTTTGAGATTATTTAAGTATGAAACAATTGCTTGGCTTGTCATCGGGGGTATAGAAGTTGGGAACATCTTTGTGTGACGAAAATGAAGCATAGCCTAACTATATGATTTTGTAGGGATGAACTTTCTTTGGCCATGTTATTTTGAGATGACATAATTATGTTGATTAGTATGCTTGAAGTATTATTATTTTTATGTCAATATGAACTTTTGTCTTGAATCTTTCGGATCTGAATATTCATATCACAATTAAGAAGATTTACATTGAAATTATGCCAAAGTATCACTCCGCATCAAAAATTCTCTTTTATCATTTACCTACTCGAGGACGAGCAGGAATTAAGCTTGGGGATGCGTCGATACGTCTCCAACGTATCTATAATTTTGATTGCTCCATGCTACTTTATCTACTGTTTGGACTATAATGGGCTTTATTTTCCACTTTTATATTATTTTTGGGACTAACCTATTAACCGGAGGCCCAAATTGCTGTTTTTTTGCCTATTTCAGTGTTTCGAAGAAACGGAATATCAAACGGAGTCCAAACGGAATGAAACCTTCGGGCACGTGATTTTGTCACCGAACGTGACCCAGGAGACTTGGACCCTACTCCAAGAAGTGCCAGAGGCGGTCACGAGGGTGGGGGGCACGCCCTCCCCCCTGGGCGCGCCCCCCTGCCTCGTGGGCCCCCTGACGCTCCAGGCGTACTCCTTCCTCCTATATATACCTACGCACTTCAACAGATGGAAGGGGAGCCAAAACCTAATTCCACTGCCGTAACTTCCTGTATCCACGAGATCCCATCTTGGGGCCTGTTAGGAGCTCACGGAGGGGGCATTTACCATGGAGGGCTTCTACATCAACACCATAGCCCCTCCGATGAAGTGTGAGTAGTTTACTTCAGACCTTCGGGTCCATAGTTAGTAGCTAGATGGCTTCTTCTCGCTTTTTGGATCTCAATACAATGTTCTCCCCCTCTATCGTGGAGATCTATTCGATGTAATCTTCTTTTTGCGGTGTGTTTGTTGAGACCGATGAATTGTCGGTTTATGATCCAGCTTATCTATGGAAAATATTTGATTCTTCTCTGAATTCTTTTATGTATGATTAAGTTATCTTTGCAAGTCTCTTCGAATTATCCGTTTGGTTTGGCCAACTAGATTGGTAGGTCTTGCAATGGGAGAAGTGCTTAGCTTTGGGTTCAATCTTGCAGTGTCCTTACCCAAAGAATGTAAAGGGTTGCAAGGCACGTATTGTATTGTTGCCATCGAGGATAACAAGATGGGGTATTTATCGTATTGCATGAATTTATTCCTCTACATCATGTCATCTTGCTTAAGGCGTTACTCTGTTTTTAACTTAATACTCTAGATGCATCTTTGGATAGCGGTCGATGAGTGGAGTAATAGTAGTAGATGCGTAATCGTTTCGGTCTACTTGTCACGCAGACGTGATGCCTATATACATGATCATTGCACGGATAACATCATAACTATGCTCAATTCTGTCAATTGCTCAACAGTAATTTGTTCACCCACCGTAGAATACTTATGCTCTTGAGAGAAGCCACTAGTGAAACCTATGGCCCCGGGTCTATTCTCATCATATCAATCTCCATCACTTTATTTACTTGCTTTGCTTTTACTTTTTACTTTGCATCTTTATACCAAAAATACCAAAAATATTATCTCTATCAGATCTCACTCTTGTAAGTGACCGTGAAGGGATTGACAACCCCTAAGTGTTGGTTGCGAGTAGCTATCGTTTTGTGCAGGTACGAGGGACTTGCGCGTAGTCTCCTACTGGATTGATACCTTGGTTCTCAAAAACTGAGGGAAATACTTACGCTACTGTGTTGCATCATCCTATCCTCTTCGGGGAAATCCAACGCAAGCTCGAGACGTAGCAAGGAGCACCAAGCCAAGGGCGCGCTGCGCCAAGCCTGAGCTGAAGTGGTGCATGGTCAGGAAGGCGCAGCAAAGGCATCAGCTGCTGGAATACCAAGCTCGGCAGGGCAACGTCGCAGAAGCTCCTGAGGACAGTCAGGTCTCAGGAACCCCTCCACCTCAGGATATGCCCCAATCTCCGCAGGACCCAAGCCTTGACAGTGTGCCAGCCCTCGTCGAACACCCTGTGTACTTCGTCAGCACTGTACTGCGGGACGCGAGGGCATGCTACCCCATGCCCCAGAAACTCCTGCTCGCACTCTTGGTGGCATCACGCAAGCTGCGACACTACTTCCAGGGCCACCCCATCAAGGTCGTCTCAGCCTACCCATTGGAGAGGGTGCTCAGGAGCCCTAACTCAGCCGGAAGGGTCGCTGAGTGGAACATCGAGTTGCAAGCATTCAAGTTGGAGTTCAGCACTACCATGGTCATCAAGGGGGCCGCGCTCGCTGACTTTGTGGCAGAATGGACGGATTCCCCGACACTTGAGGAAGGAGAAGACCGGTCCACCTCGCCAGGGAGCGAGGCTCTAGACTGCTGGGTCATGTATTTCGATGCGCCTTCGCGCACCAGGGCGCGGGGGATGGAGCAGTGCTTATCTCGCCCACTCAGGACAAGCTCTACAACGCCGTGCAACTCTGCTTTCAGCACGGCGAGAAGGTCTCCAACAATATCGCAGAATACGAAGGCCTCATAGCTGGCCTGAAGGCTGCGGCAGCTCTAGGGGTGAAGCGCCTTACCGTCAGAGGCGACTCGCAACTCCTCGTCAACTTCTCCAACAAGGTGTACGAGCCGAAGGACGAGCATATGGAGGCCTACCTCGCGGAGGTGCGCAAGATGGAAAAACAGTTCTCGGCCCGAGGCTGCAGACGTGCCCCGGGGCACCAACAAGGAAGCCGACGACATCGCCAGGAGAGCATCCAAGCGGCAATCGCAAGAGCCTGGTGTCTTTGAGGAGCGGCTCTTCAAGCCATCAGCTACACCACCTCTCTGAAGCACGACTCGGCCTCGGGAGGAGCTCCCATAGCCTCCAGTCACGGGAGCCACAACCTGTGGCCCGACCTCAGGAGCTCGGCTGCTCTTGGCGCTCGAGCCCTAGGAGGAATGCTAGACCAAGGAGTTCAAGGAGTACCTGACGCACGGGAAGCTGTCGGAGAAGGAAGAGGACGCGGAGCGCGTGGCCCGGCAAGCCACGGCATACTGTATCCAAGACGGCGAGTTGTACAGGAAACGGCCGAACAATGTCATGCTGCGCTGCATCTCCAGTGATCAAGGAAGGGAGTTGCTGATTGACATACACGGCGGGGACTGCGGACACCATTCGTCGTCACGCACCCTCGTCGGCAAGGTGTTCCGCAGTGGATTCTACTGGCCTACAACACTCAACGACGCAGCCGAGCTGGTGAAGTCCTGCGAAGCTTGCCAATTCCACGCCAAGCAAATCCATCAGCCTGCTCAGGGCCTCCAAACCGTCCCGCTCACATGGTCGTTCGTGGTCTGGGGGCTGGACATCTTAGGCCCGTTCCCTCGGGCGCCAGGGGGCTACAGCTATCTCTACGTCACCATCGACAAGTTCACCAAGTGGGCGGAAGTGGAAGCCGTCCGTACCATCCCAGCCGGCTCTGCTGTCAAGTTCATCAAGGGCCTCGTGAGCCGCTTCAGGGTCCCCAACCGTATCATGACAGATAACGGTTCATAGCTTACTAGCAACCTCTTCAAAACCTACTGTGCTTACCTTGGAACGCAGATCTGCTACGCTTCGGTGGCCCACCCTAGGAGTAATGGTCAGGCCGAACGCGCTAACGCGGAGGTCCTGAGGGGCCTCAAGACCCGGACCTTCAAGAAGAAGCTGGGGTCCTGCGGCAGGGGCTGGCACGACGAGCTCCGGTCCGTGTTTTGGTCCATCCGCACCACCGCCACCAAGCCAATGGGCGAGACTCCATTCTTCCTCGTCTACGGAGCTGAAGCAGTCCTTCCTCGCGAGGTCAAGCATCGCTCCGCACGGGTCCTGGCATTCGACGAAAGCAGCAGGACGCCATGCGGGGGATCGATCTCGTGCTCGGGGAGGAACATCATCATGAAGCTGAACTGAGGGCGGCAAGGTACCAGCAAGCGCTGCGGCGATACCACTGCCGCAACATCCGCTCCAGGACACTCGAGACGGGTGACCTAGTCCTGAGGCGGGTCCTCTCCAGGGAAGGGCTGCATAAGCTTTCACCAATGTGGGAGGGCCCGTTCAAGGTCACCCACATCTCTAGGCCTGGCGCCGTGCGCCTGGAGACACAAGACGGGGTGCCTATCCAAAACGCCTGGAACATCCAGCACCTCCGGAAGTTATATCCATGAAGCAAGGCCCAGAGCCTGTGAAGAAAGGCCCAGAGCCTGTGAAGAAGGCCCGATGCCTGTGAAGAATCGCCGCCCATGACACTCTCACGTAATAATGAGTTGGGGCTGTACACGCCCCGGAGTCTCAGGAGCGCCGGCCTCAGGCCCTGGGGCTCCCGCCCACGCCTAGTGGCAGCACTTAGCTCCGCGCTGGTGAGAAGACTTGAAGACTAGATTAGGTGTCGGACGCGGCTTTTCATTTTCGTTCCGTAGTTGGCTCGCTTTCCTTAATCGAAGTTTGCTTTTGGCGTTCCTTGCTGATTTGATTCCCTCGCCTCTCACCGCATTTTTCTGGCTCGGGTTTGCTCGTGTTCTCTCTCTCGCATACCTCACGAGGGGGCTAGGCAGGTGCCCTCGCGAGCATTTTTCTCCTCTCTGCCTTCTCGCGAGCCACCAACGTTCGAGCCCAAAAGCTGGCGCACCTCTCCTAGTCCGTGCCCCTCGGGTACCGCGATACAAACGCCAGATCAGGGCCTGGGTGAACGGCAAATCTTTTAACGCACTTCCTAATGAATTTTCGCAGTCCCTGAGCAAATGCAGGACGCCAAGGCAAGATGGACACGAGGAAACAAACACCTCGTGAGGAAGGGGGCGTCCTGAATATACCAAGTTAAGTTATCTTTGCGCAAAATAATGACACGGCACGGGAACAACATGATAGCGCAATAACCGAGGAACCATAGTTCAGTACATGCCCCCTGGGCCCATACTGGTTTCATTCTTGATGCAGGAAAAGGAGTAAAACAGAAGTAGCATTGCAGAGATCCACGGAGGCAGGCCCCTAGCGGCACCCCGAGCCTAGCCGGATCCTTCCTCGCGCTTCATGGAAGCGCGGCGACGAGATGACCCACTGTTGCCTTCAAAGCGGGCGCGGCGGCTGGTTGTACCCGCCACTGCTGGAGCTATCGCCGGAGGAAGAGCCGCCGTAGCTGGACGAGACACGGTCGCCGCCGAGGGCAGGCTCGCCCTCATCCTCGTCGCGACCGTCACCAAGGCCGAGCACCTCATCACCGTCGTTTGCCTCGGGGCAGCACCCGGCGCGGCGACCATCTTACCCAAATACCCTCACATAGAGGGTCGACCCACCATCGTACTTGAAGTGGAGGGTGCACCGCCTGCCCAGGACGCGCGCGCGGGCGAACGTCTGCCAGCCGCGGGCCAGGGCTATGTTGCCCGCGGAGGAAGTCTCGACCGCAACCCAAGAGGCCTTGCTGCAGCAACCATCCGCCTGCAACCAGAGTCCGCCTGGACCAGAGGCCGGCAGTTCGCCAGCGAAGAAGCGCGGAAGTTGGAGCCAGTTGCCGGCCGGATTCTCCGACCAGTCGGCAAACTCCAGCGACACCTCCGTCGTGTGGAAGCGCGGACGTGGGGGCTGCGCCACCATAGCACGCCTCCCCTCGTCAACTGGACCGCCATGGCTGGGACGACCCCTCCGCATGCCGTGGCGCCGCTACGACAGTGGGCCACAACAGGGGGCGCGGCGTGCTTGCGCAGACGGCCGCGTCCATGCTTGGGCGCCGGGGAGCCGGGTCCCTCGCGAGGGGCCTTTCCCTTCTCGGCGGTAGAGAACTTCCTTTGTGGCGCCATTGGTGGCATGGGAAGCAATGGAGCGAGGAGGAAGAAGCAAGCGAGCAAGGAAGAGATGGGCGACGGGGGCTCTGCCCCCTCCCCATTTATAGCAAGAGAAGGCCAACCGGAGCCTCCCACGATCACAGGTAATGATGGTTTTCCTTGCATGTCGCAGGGACTTGTCAAGTCGAGCAGTTGCCGAGGCAGCATGGGGAAGCGGAGACGCCCACGTCCAATCAACCGCCACGCGTCAACCGAGGCCGCAGGCTTTTGGGGCCCGCGGTGCTCCGTACTTGACCCTTGGCTTCGCCGCGAAGCCAAGCCCGAGCGCACCTTGGGCCCGGGGGCTACTGTCGGTGTTCTGGGAACGGGGGTCCCCAGACTTGCCTGCCTGCGGCCCGCGGCGTGGCTAAGCCAGCAGGCCGTATGGCCCATCTTCATCAACAAGGCATCCAAGACCCTCGCGAGGGGCCAAGCCTCGTGAGGCGAATGACGCAAGACCTCCTCAGGAGTGGCCTAGTGAGGCAGGCTCATGAGGAAGTGAGATATCAAGGCGGGGCAGACCTCACGAGGCTCTCGTGACGTGAGCTATGACGATCGACGCCAGGTGGGCGCCAGGCGGGCATCAGAGCGCGCATCGTCCTTGTTTCCTCTTTGGTGCTAAGGAAGCCAGCGCAGGCGAGGAGTACCGAGGCATCAGGCAAAGGTTGCCATTTCGGTGCAACAAGACCAAGACCAGAAGGACGGCAAGACGGACGTCATCGTGGAGCCCAAGACGGCGTCACCACCAGAGCCTTTCGCAGGCGAAGACCGCTTTTGTCAGGATAGCTTGTACTGGCTGTCCCCCTTCAAATTTGCCCACCGTTGTTGGCTCCCTTCCCGCTCAATACTTGGGAAGAGGACTAGGGCCTATATAAGTAGAGCTAGCCACCACAGTAGGGGGCATCGAGCAGTTAATCCAGCTCTCACCCGCTAAGTCACCAAGCACAAGAACACCTCAACCTCAGGAGGTTGTTCTTTCTGTTGTACTGTTCTTCATCAGCCCAAGAGGCAATCCACCACCACACTGGAGTAGGGTATTACCCCACAACGGTGGCCCGAACCAGTATAAATCTCGTCTCTTTTTGTGTTGCGAGTTCATCGAGTTCGTCCGCGAGATCTTAGCGAGCTAGGGTGTAGATCGGTAGGAGGGAAAGACTTCACGCGCACCCCAGTGTTCGAACCTTAAGGGTTTGCCGGAACCCCACATCCGACAACTACTACTAGACCGGACTCAGTACTAGCAGGAGAGAGGTTCGCCACATAAGCTAGGCAGGTAGGGGGGATGCAGCACCAGCTCGACCAAGTTTGGATTACAACCCAAATGCTACCACAGAAAAATCAGGGGGGAAGATAGAGCCAGATTCAGCATCCCAGTCTAAGCACCCCCGGCCTCCATCCTTGCGACGCAAGGCACACCTCGTTTGCCACCTGCTCGACCCTAGTGCCACTTGTAAAATGAATTAATAATACAGTTAAAATAGAGCGAGTGTCCTCTCTATCATTTCATTTCCAATGTAGATAAAGAAAGTGCTTCTCTTTGTTAGTATATGTTTCATCAACTAGTCCTATTGTTAATGTTTAAGCGCTTTTGCGAACTGGGGTGCTTAATTTTAGTTGATCTGCACAACAATAGAGATTGGAATGTCTCAAGGCCCCTCCTTGTACTACCGATGTACACTGATGTTCATCACTGGTAGAAGGTGTATCGGGGAGATTTGGGTCGATTACTCGATTTCTAGTATGAGGCGTACCGTATGAGGCGTCGCAGGGCCCATCTCGCCCTCGCATCATGGCATACTATGATACTATCGTAATATTTTTCTTCTATTTTTTACTGTATGTTTCATCAACTAGTGCAACTATAATGTAACCACGCTTTTTCATTATCTGTGCAAACAGGGTTATTCAGCTACATTTTGGTGGAAGTGCACAAATGTACGGATGGAACCGGCATATATGCAGAGTGCGAAGTGCCAAGTAAAAATTACCAACACCAACCCTGCTCCATCTAAGCATTGGCATCCACCACGACCAGCGGCATGTGTGGCACTCACTGTGGACAGATCTTTCTCGACAGCAAATCCGCTAACCTAATGCTAGTAGCTTAGACTTCAAAAAAAATACTAGTAGCTTATATTGGCAGTTTTCTAGGGAGTACTCTTTTTTGAAAGAAGCACCAATCTATTTTTATTTATTGTACACAGTGTCACAAATTTGACCCAAAGGTCCATAGCTATTTTAGGGTGATTGGCGTAATACTCAGAGACTGATTGTAAGCATGAGTTTTATTAGCTGTCACACTGATTGTAAGCATGAGCAGATGGAAGATTAGGTTAGTGCGAAGCTTACCTTAAACCCTACCGACGCCGTTGAAATGAGGCGAGCGTCGAGGGAACCGTGGAGAACAATGAGGAAGCGACGTCGCGCCATCCGTCCTCCTCATGTGGCTCCGGCTGGCTCTGCACCCTCACGAATGGCACACCGTACTCGATCGATTCGTTATCCTCTGGGTGCTCGACCTTTGACCTGTACACCCACCACCTCCGCCTGACTTTCGCCCCGGGCGAATCTGTCTGCTCCATCGCCTAGAGGAGATACTCGATGAACTCGAAGGACTGCGGCGTGACTGCCGTCGAGGAGTACATTGCCGCCCTCAGCGCCGTCGTCTCGCTCTTTCGCATACATTGCCACATGGCCCTCACCGTCCTCAGAATCTCCCACTCATTGTCAAACCAAGTAAGGATATCCTTCAACCTGGCTAACTTTGCCTAGTCACCGCCGGCGATTTTCCTGATTCGCTGTTGCATCCTCTCCATAGATGTCCTTCTGAGTGGTCTGGTGCTATCTTTGGAAGATGGGAGGAGAGACGATGGTCTTGCAATAGAGAAGAGGGAGAGGTGAGACGGTGGTTTTGTAATGGAGATGATGGAGAGGAGAGGGGGTGGTTTTGCAATGGAGAAGAGGGAGAGGCGAGACCGTGGTTTTGGAATGGAGATGATGGAGAGGAGAGGGGGTGGTTTTGCAATGGAGAAGAGGGAGAGGCTAGACGGTGGTTTTGGAATGGAGATGGAGAGGAGAGGAGGTGGTTTTGCAATGGAGAAGAGGGAGAGGAGCGTGCGGCAGTGATTTAGGATTGGACGAGAGGGCCGACGCGCTGTGGCTGGATCAAAAACAAAATCAATTTACCTTGAATTAAGAAAGCGATCCCACATTAACTAGTCTCCCTTTTATTCTGGGTCATAATTGACCATGATTTTCACAAATAAAATATATGTTATACATTGCAAAAATAATATAATTTGAAAGTACATTCATATATGAACCAAACGATACAATTTTTGGTGACATGCATTCACATTTTGCTTGTCAAATACAATACGTGGTCAAACTTTCACCCAAAATACGCAAAACAAAAAAAATACTTCCAAGACCAGCGCCTCTCCTCTTAAACCACCGCCGCTCCTCTCCTGTTCCAATCGAAATCTAGTGCCGCTTCTCTCCTCTTCCATTTCAAAACCACCGCCCCTCCTCTCCTGTTCCAATCCGAATCCAGCGTCGCTCCTCTCCCGTTCTAATCCAAAACCAGCGCTGCTCCACTCCTCTTCCATTAAAAAACCACCGCCGGCAAGTGAAGGTGCTGTGGAGAAGTAGATCGATGGAGAAGTACAACCGATACGTGAGGATCGCAGGCGGCGACCCTGTGAAGCTAGCTAGGATGTTGGAGATACAGTCTTGGTTTGACAACAAGGACCAACTAGCGGCGACGGCGACATCCATGGCCAAATATCTGCAACAGAGCGAAAAGGCGGCGATACTCCCGAAGGGAGTCGCGCGGGAGTACATAGAGTTGCTCCTGTGGGCCATGGAGCAAACAGATTCACCGAATCTGATCGTGAGGGAGCGGTGGTGGGAGTATCGATCCCACATGGAGCGTCCACCAGAGATAGAAGGATCGAGCATCTACAGGGTGCCGTTTGTGAGGGTGTCGTGCCAGAGCAAGCCGGTGGAGTTTTCGTCGACCGAACCCAACTGCAAGAGGAGAAAAGCAGTTGGCCCGACGATGCTTCCCCGCCATCCTCTCCCTCGCCGTTCACATCGTCTCACTGTGGCTATGCGCCACCGAGGAATAGGAGGGGACTGCCCCCTCCAGCCCAATAGTCGGGCAGGTTGTGAATTGTCAGGAGGAGCTTAGGGTTGTCAGTATTTGCAGGTTGTGAATTGTGTTTGTGTTGTGTATTTTGAGAGTACTTTCAGATATGAATGTCTTTTGAATTTAAGATTCGCAGTATTGAGCATATGAAGTATTTTATGAATTCTAGAGATCTATTTTTAGCACTTAGAAAATGTAGTTTCATAGGAGTATAAAAGTGCAGACAATGTGATTCTCAGAGAAGAAACTGCAAGTTTCAGTTTCAGATAATAAACTCCAAGTTCAGTTTCAGATAAGAAACTGCAACTTTCAGAGGCAGAGCATTTATATAAACACGGACTTTTCAAACAGCGCTAACATCATGTTGAAAGTTTTATTCATGGTCGAAAGTGGAACTACCAGCCAGTTAACATCATGCTGATCAACATTCATGCATATCACATCTTCATATGATGCACATAAAAAAGGTATGCTATTTTCAAAAATTTGGAGATACTTTCCCTACATCAGGTGGAATCGAACCCGGGCAGAAGAGCTGTCGTCTGTCGGGTCGTGTCACTTGGCCACTAGGCTAGTTCACTACTTTCGTTACAAATAGGGCACTGCCTCAGGTGGTCCGATCTCCTCGTGCGCTTTTAAGCTCGCTTGGCGCTTGTATCGCTGTTGTGAACATCTTGAACAAACGAGAGGAATCTGGAGAGGACTGTACATGGAGAGGCGGACAGTCGGGACCCACCAGGTTTATGGCCGTACGCAAGCAAGTGCCTCATCGAAAAAATACTTCCTCCTAATGCTATACTGACGTTGGGGCCCACGGGTTTGTCAACATAGTTACATTTTTTAGGTGCTTCAATGTAGTTACTATAGGAGATAAATTCACAAGAAGCCGGGGATCTGGCAGGTATCATTTATTATCACTAGGGTCGCAAGTATCAGCTGGGTTTTGGGCTGCCCCGTCTAGGCTTTCTTTTTTAACATGCGCAGCCCACGACATGCCTGTTTGTAATTTTTTGAGGGCCGTCATGTATCGACCGGCCTATGGACCTCCCATCCGAGGTTTTATTTTTCCTAAAACATCGACAACCCAATTTATGTATTTTTTTTGAATAAAACGCAGAGGTCTGTTCTATTTTTCTATATAAGAATAGGAACGCCTGGTCCAACTTATGTTTCCCTTCTAACTATATTATATATATTTAAATTATTTTATATGTTATTATATATTATTGTTATTGTCATCATATATTTAACAGATACTTACATATGTAAGAAAACAATATCCCACATCTTATTAACTTATAAAAATAATTTCTTAACAATAAAATCCTAGATTTTTTTGGCAACAAAATCCTGGTGATTGTGTACAAAAGCTTGGTAAGATTTAAGGACCAATGTAATAATAAATCACTTATTATTTAAATATACTTACAACAAAATTCTCAGCCCTGTTTATTTTTTGATAACATTGCTGTGCCCAACCCAACATTATAATTAGAATCAACCCAGCAAAATCGTGTATATCGAGAGAGTGCAAAGGGCCTGTAATTTTTTAGAAAAAAAATAAATGGGCCGCATGGACGCTACATTATTTGTTCACACAGCCCATCAAATGGACTGTAATTCTAGAAAAAGAGATCAAATTGACTGTAAATTCTGAAAAAATGGGTTGAATACGTGCCACATTTTTGGAAGCTGAAATGTGGGCCAATAGGTCAAAGCCAACACAAGTCGTTGTCAAGTTAGTCGAAAAATGATTCTGACATCGTTAGCTTTTGGATTTACATCCAACGACCGGCGTCCATCTTCAATCTCTCATCTTCTTCCGCATGTGCCGCCGGGACCACCTGCTCTGCGTCCCCATTGCGGCAATTTGTGCTTAGCACGCTTCACCGTGAAGCGCTACCCCATCGTTGGCCGTGCCATCCCTCCACCCCTCTGTTCTTCTCCACCGACTTGAACCACGCCGCACTGTAATCCGCTTAACCTCAGACACCTCTCCGTCTGCGACTCTACTCCCGCATCTTCCCATCTCCGGCTAGTTGCTGTCCGGGGCCTCGCCGTCGTCCACCACCTTGGATGCTCTCGACGCAGAGTGGTAAACGTGGTCAACGAACGACATCCATCGGAAGTAGACTGTGCTGGAGAGGCTGACAGCTGGGTCCACGGCCGCACGCAAGGAAATGCCTCCTTATTACGCGCAAAATAATGATTCCTCCACCTGACAGCTGGGACCCACCGGAAGGGCCTCTGTATTTCGCAAAAAAAAATGTTCCCCCGCTGACAGGTCGGACCCACCAGCTATATCTTCGCATGCAAGGAAGTGCCTCCTTATTACGCACAAAAAATGAATACCCCCTGCTAGCTGGGACCCACCATAGTGGGAGGCTGACTTGTGGGCCTACTAAGTTGACAGGGACGGAGGGCTTTGTCAACTTAGTCAATATGAATGATTCTAGCTCCAGTGACCGTGCGATGTCCATCCAACGGCCCTAGTGCTTATTCGACCTCTGGTCTTCTTACTCCAGCCGCCCAAACCAGCGCCGGTCGTGTTGCGTGCTCCTGCCTCCCGTGGTTGACTGTGATGCCGCGGAGGCCTCACCACCCCCTACTACTCCCACCGCTGGCCTGGCCATCCCTCAACTCACCCACACCCCCTGTTATTCTGCGGCGACGGCAGCCTCACACCGCAGCCGAACAAGTGAACCCTCGTACTCCTCTCCGCGTGGGCAACCACTGCCGCATCTTCCCCGGCTCCGCATCGTCCCCTTCCTAGGCCTCACTATAGTCCACCTCCCTGGTGCTATCGGTGCGGCGTGGTCAACGTGGTCAAGGAATGACTTCCATCAGAAGACTACTGTACGTGGAGAGGCTGATAGCTGGGTCCACGGCCGCAGCAAGGAAGTGCCTCCTTGTTATGCGGAAAATAATGATTCCTCTACCTGATAGCAGGGATCCACCGGACGGGCCATCGTATTTCACGAAAAAATGTTTCCCCCTGACTGCTGGGACTCATCAGCTACATCTCCGCACGGAAGGAAGTGCCTGACAGTCGGGACCCACCTGGTCGAAGCGTACGTAGCGTTGTCATTCTGGTCGCGAACGTGTACGTACATACTGGTCGATGTAGAGGCGCCACGTGTCGTAGTAGAGGCGCGCACGTGTCGTAGTAGAGCCGCGCATGTAGCATGTACACATACGTACATTGGCCAGGGTGGAAGAAAGAAAATAAGGCCACGTACATAAATATGGGTGGGGTCTTGAACGCCTACTCACGCATACGTACGGCCAGGGCTCGTGTACATGGCTGGCAACCGGCTGGGTCGGAACGGAATGCATCGTCATGTTCATCGGGAGCCAACCGGCTTGGATGGAATAGCCAATGGAAATGAGGCCTGGCATACTGTAGAACGGAGGAAAGGGCCTTGTGTTTGACCGGCCACGGTTGAAACGGGATCCTGTTCATTGGGAGGGGTCTGGCGTACCGCAAAACGGAGGAAACGGACCTCCTGCAGTCAAAACGGGGTCCTGTTGATTGGGAGGGGTGTGGCGTACCACAAAACGGATGAAACAGACTTGTGTTGGAGCGCTACGGTCGAAGCGGGGGTCCTGTTCATTGGGAGGGGTGTGGCGTACCGCAAAACGGGACTCCACGGGATATTGTTCATCTCCACCGTCGACCTCCTCCAGCCTCCATGGGCTCCTGTTCATCCTCCATCGACCTCCTCCAGCCTCCACCTGCGACTGTTCATCCACGGGCTCCTATTCATCCAGCCTCCACCACGCGCTCCTCCACCTGCTACTGTTCAACCAGCCCTCTCGATGGGGTCCTGTTCAACCACCCCTCCACGGGCTACTGTTCATCCAGCCCTCCACCGGCTACTGTTCAACCAACCCTCCACGGGGTCCTGTTCATACAGCCCTCCACGGGGTCCTGTTCATCCACCAGCTCGATTGATCGGGGTGCTGTTCATCCAGCGGCAACGGCCTCTACTACCACGGGGTCCTGTTCATCCAACCCCCCACCGGGAACTGTTCATCCAAACCCCCAACAACGCTCACTGTTCATCCAGAGGCAGCATCGATCGGCTTGATTAGCAGATGAGCGAAGCGAATCACTCGGGTTCAGTTAACAGCAAGGGATCAATCGATCGCTCGGGTTCAATAACGCGTAGCCTGTAGTGTAATCGCTCGGGTTCAGTTAGAGCCCAACGCCTTACACACACGCGCATACGTACGAGAGAAACGCACATCGCTCGGCCCCCGACCACGTACCGTAACCAGGAACTCCCCGATATTTTCCTTGCCCTCGCTTCTACCACGGTTTTTTCCGTCATGGACGGCCCAAAGAATGTCGTGCAGCTGCGTCTCCGGCCCGCCCAGGACGAAAAGCCCATTTTCTTTCATGATTTTTTGTCATAGAAGTAGGACCCCACCACATCTATGATGATACCGGGTTTTGTCACAATTATCGTCATAGAAGTGTCATAAGTATGATAGAAAAAAATTTCGTTCGGCCCAAAATGTCACGGATGTGTCTTTTTTTTATAGTGTCCCCATCCTTCCTCGGGCCAGGCCGCCGACAAGGTCCAACGTCGGGGTCCGGCAGCGGTGGTGGGGGGCGTGGGTCGCCAAGATTACGGATTGGGAGACCCACACTCGCCGGTGGATTGGTAGCTTCCACACGGCCGAGCTCGCGGCCATGGTGTACGACCGCTGGCAGGTCCGCTACCACGGCGCGGAGGCTAGGCTCAATTTGACCTTCGTCACACATCCGGTCGACCTCGTTCCACCGGAGGCAGGGGTAGTGAGCTCGGCTATGGCACGAGAGGACCGCGAGGCGTGGGAGTGCCTTGAGGCCGAGGCCACCGACGAGGCGTACATGCAAGAGCTCCGCCGGCAGCACCCAAAGCTCATGGAGGCGGAGTGGGTGATCTTTTCCGGCATGGAGGGTGACGAGGTTACCGTGCTCTCCTCCGATAACGAGGTTGAAGGCAGCGAGAACGGCGGCACGGAGGGCGTCGAGGTGGGCGGCGAGGACGAGGAGATCGACATCGACAAGTGGAGGAGTGTCTTCCCCAACGACCCCGACGACGGCACCGGCCCGGACTCGTCTCACGGCACACCATACCTGACAAGGAAGGATTGGCTCGACCTCCACATCGACCGAAAGTAGTTTAGCTTAGTTTAAATTTATGTTTTATGTTCGGTTATGCAAAACAATCTATGTTTAGGTTTGAATGCATGCTACTTTCGGTTGAACCTTTGTCGTTGGAAACGACACCTATGGGATCACGGGGATCCCTTCTACGGCCGGCGGGGGCGGGGCTGTGGAAAGAGCGGGTTTAAGAGATCAACACGGGAAATTTATCCAGGTTCGGGCCGCTAGTGATGCGTAATACCCTACTCCTGCTGGCTTGTGTTTATCTGGTGTTCTTGGACTAGCTACAAAGCGTGCAGGGTCCAAAAAGTCCAAATCATCTCTCAGTATGCCGCGGGCCTCCTTTTATAGTCAAAGGGGCTGCCACACTGGCACACAGGAGGTGGAAAGTTGTACAGTAGTCGAGTTTATCTCTGGCACCGTAGGACAAAACACATTGAATGCGCTACTTAGGTGTCCTCTTACTTTATCGGGGACGGCAACGAGGCTCATCCCGTCCGTCGCCGCTTCGCCTTGCTCCGACACGTGTCCAGGCCAACGAGGCATGCAGTGCCATGTAGGCTGGCAGGCTGCTGAGTTGGTGTGGTGGCAGGGTCTTCATGAAGATCTGCATGCCACCACGTAGGTGCTTGACTAGTTAGCTTAGGAGCCACGTACTACCATGTGGGTACCTGCTTAGTTGGTGGGTCGGCCGCTGAGCTGGGGCGGCGATGGGGCGGCAAGGCCTTGCCGCGGTCTTGCTGATATTCCCGGCAAGGGTCTTGCTGGGGCCTTGTGGGCGCCCTTAGTAAGAGTCTTGCCGGGGCCTCGTGGGCGTCCTCGGCAAGGAGTCTCGCTGCTATCTTGTTTTCTGGTTCCTACCTAGGCCTCGCAGGCCCTTTGTCTTCACAAAGATCTGCATGCCACCATGGAGCTGCCTCAAGCCTTGGTTCCAATGTGGTTGATGGCGTCAGAATTTTTAGACTCAAGGGTGGCGGCCCTGTTGGTGTTGGGCAAGTTGCCCCGGCAAGGCTCTTGCAGGGGCCGTGGCTTTCGCCCGGCAAGGGCCTTGTCGGGGGAGTTTCACCTCGCCCCTCTGCTCTTCATGCTTCTGGTCTTGAGCATGGCTCTGGTAGTCTTGTGACTTGGCTTCCTCTTCTGTCCCGCCAAGAGCGGCTGTGGGTGCGTGGCTACAACTGCCCGCGCACAAGTAAAGGGGTGCAAAAAGGACCCCTACTTTTGTACACCGACAGGAGCCCCCGGGTCTGGGCCACATATAAGCGTGGAGCGTTATTGGGCCAGGCCCAGAACGGTCCGCGGGTGCGCGCATGGCAGAGTTTTATCGCAGTAACTTCCCCGCCAGTTGTGCTTCCCCATGATCCGCGTTGAATGCATGATGTGGTGGTCGTGCGTGGGGCAGTTGCAGCACACCTGCATCACATCGTGGTAAATGGTAAAGAGGCGGCCCACGCCTTCCCCATAAAAAGGAGAGACCGCAAGCGCGCTACTCATTTACCCCCTGTGCCTTCTCCAATCTCGGAACAGCCGCTCCCTTCATCCTCCTCAAGCTCTTGACTTTGCTCGCCACCGCTGCGCCCTCACTGCCCTTAATCCTCCATCCCCTCTCAGTCGCCATGGCGCCCAAGATAGGCAAAGACAAAGGGGTGGCCAAGGACGTCGGGGAGAAAGAGGCGCCGAAGAGCGAGTTGGCGGTGCTGCGGACGTAGCACGCCTATTTCCCCTCGATGGTCGATGCGGTCCATCTCAGGGACTACTTCAAGCCCCTGTGGGGGAGGGAGACGACGGCGCACCCTGCCACGCACATCGTCCCTGCCGATTTCACCAAGGCCGGCCCAAATCGGTACCCCTTCTTCGTCAATTACTTTTCTTGCGGGCTCTGCCCCCCTTTCTCTAATTTCTTCAACGGCATCATGCACACCTACGGATTTCACCTCCTCAACTTTATGCCGAATGCCGTGGCGTGCATGGCCTTCTTCACCCATCTCTGCGAGGGCTTTGCCGGAGTGCTCCCCAGCACGGTGCTCTTCGCCACTACTTCTATCCTCGCATCCAACCAGGGGACGCCATTTCTGGGTGCATCACCTGGATCCCGAGGACCCAGGAGAAGGGCACGTACCCGGAGGGTGCCCAGAAGGAGAGGTGGGATGAGTGGCGGGGCCGGTGGCTCTGGATCAGGGAGGAGGATCCGCAGGAGTTCTGCCGAGTTCGTCAGAGCCCGTCGACCCGCCACAAGGACTGGGGCGACCTCGACGCCAACGACAAGAAGCTCATGGCCACCACGACAAGGATCCATCGCCTTACCATGGCCAGGCTCACCCTTGAGATGATTGGGGCCGAATCGCCCCGCTGCACAACAAGGGGAGGCCGGCCTGGGACTTTAGGAATGCGGCCGACATCATGAGGCTCCGCCCTGGCCTGAAGCATAATTTCACGGTGCTGGGGCATGCCCATTTTTGCCAGAGGCTCTGCCAGCTCAACGTGGATGACGACGGCTGGGCTGAGAGGACCGGCAGGGCCGCAAAGACCGGCAAGGCCGTCAAGGGCCCCCTGTTTGGGTTGCTGGCGGGAGTAGTCCCGCTAAGCAACAACTCTCGCCGGTCCGCTATCATTGCCATGATGCCAGACTTCAACGCGGACGACCTCGACCCGGCCTGGGGCGAGCCGCCAGTAGAGAAGCTGCAGGAGTTTTTCGACAACTTATCAGAGGGCTATGTCCGCAACGAGCCGTTGCTCATCCGCTACACCACCAAGGAGGAGCTGGACTACATCGCCGCCAGGGCGGCGGAGGCAGTGCTTGCCAAGGAGGCCAGCAGCACCGACGCCGTGCTGGACGAGGCCGACGCGGCCGCAGAGGAGAAGTAGCTCGCCCAGTGGGCGGAGTCTGCCGGGGAGGCCAGCAGCGCCGGCGCCGGGGCCCCGGGCGACGAGTCGCCCGAATAGGAAGCCGAAGCGGACGACCCTCCGTCCACGGGGAAGAAGCGCGTCTACGGCAGGCCAGCTCCGGAGAGCTGGTCCGGCCACGCAGCGGCTGTCGGATGTGGGGTTCCGGCAAACCCTTAAGGTTCGAACACTCGGGTGCACGCGAAGTCTTTCCCTCCTGCCAATCTATGCTCTAGCTCGCTAAGATCTTGCGGATGAACTCGACGAACTCACAACACAGAAAGAGACACGAGGTTTATACTGGTTCAGGCCACCGTTGTGGTGTAATACCCTACTCCAGTGTGGTGGTGGTGGATTGCCTCTTGGGCTGATGATGAATAGTACAAGGGAAGAACAGCCTCCTGAGGTTGAGGTGTTCTTGTGCGTATGAACTTGTGGTGTGAGGAGTCGATGAACCGCCCCTACCACTGTGGTGGCTAGTCCTATTTATAGAGGCCCTGGTCCTCTTCCCAAATGTTGAGCAGGAATGGAGCCAACAACGGCGGGCAAATTTGGAGGGGGACAGCTAGTACAAGCTATCCTGACAAAAGCGGTCTTCGCCTGCGAAAAGCCCTGGGATGAAGCCGTCTTGGGCTCCACGATGACCTCCGCCTGGCCATCCTCGTGGTCTTGGTCTCGTTGCACCAATATGGCAACCTTTGCCTGATGCCTTGGTACTCTTCATCTGCACTTGCCTCCTTAGCACCAAAGAGGAAATGGGGACACATGCGCCTTTGGCGCTGCACCCGCTTTCCCTGGCGACTGTTCATCATGGCTCACGTCATGAGTGCCTCGTGAGGTTTGCTGCGCCTTGATATCTCCACTCCTTGTGAGCCTGCCTGGCTAGGCCACTCCAGAGGAAGTCTTGCGCCGTCCGCCTCGCGAGGCTTGGACCCTCGCGAAGGTCTTGGATGCCTTGTTGATGAAGATGGGCCGTACGGCCCAATGCTTAGCCACGCCATGGGCATGACGAGCAAGTCTGGGGACACCCGTTCCCAGAACATCGACAGTAGCCCCCGGGCCCAAGGTGCGCTCGGGATTGGCTTCGCGGCGAAGCCAAGGGTCAAGTTCGGAGCACCGCGGGCCCCAAAAGCCTGCGGCCTCGGTCGACGCGTGGCGGTTGATTGGACATGGGTGTCTCCGCTTCCCCATGCTGCCTCGGCAACTGCTTGACCTGACAAAGGGCTGGCGCGGGCAGTTTTCGCCTTCATTGCTTCTTCCTTGCCTTGCTCCAGATCCCCTTTCTCGCCCTTCGCCGCCGCTATCTCCAGATCTGTTCTGCCCTTGCTTTGCTTCTTCCACCCATGGCACCGCGCAAGGTCATGGCCTCCTCGGCGCCGGCTTGGTATGAGCCGGCCCTCGAGGTTCCCACCGTCACGAAGAAGAGCCTCGCCTCCGTGCGCCTACTGACAAAGGACGAAGGCACCGAGTAGGGGAGGACGGAGCTTCGGCTCTCCTCCGACGAGCGAACTGACGAGAAGCACCTTCTTCCCCTTCTTCTCGAGCAGCGTCGCCGTCGGGTTGGTTCCTCCCTTCTCTGATTTCTTTTATGAAGTCCTCGACCACTACGGGCTGCAGGCGCTGCATCTCCATCCCAACTCTGTCCTCCTCCTATCCATCTTCGCCTATTACTGCGAGGCATACCTGGGCGTCATGCCGTCCGTGGCGCTCTTGCGCCATTTCTTCTTCCTCCGTGTAACTGGCGAGCATATCACCGGATGCGCTAATTTCGTCGCCTGCGGCAAGGCCAACTCGATCTCGAGCACCGGGAAGCGGGCCGACAACATCCGATCCAAATGGGTCATGATGGATGCTCAGCGCGCCGACCCTCGCCTGGAATTGCCCACAGCAGCGCCTCCTCCCAACGGGGGGTGGCCCAAGGCGGAACTTGTCGACGAGCGGGCGTCGCTGGTGTTGGGGCAGATGATGACCGACCTGAGGCCAGGCAACGCGAGGACGGCCAAGGTGACGGGGGCGATGCTCCTGAGGGAGTTCTTGATGATGCGGGTTGCCCCGCTCCAGGTGCGCGCGCGCCCCCTCTGGGAGCTTGACGAAAAGGAAATCAAGACCCGCCTGAGGCCGGGGGACTTGCGTGGTGACGAATTGGACGAGGTCTTGCGCCTCATAGTCGGGGACAACCAGGAGTACCCGGCTAGCGCCTTCCTTCCCCTGTTCAAGCGTAGGGACTAGGAGGAATTCGTCGCCTCCAGGCCGACTTTTGATGCACGCGGGCTGGTGCCACCGGCTCTTCCAGAAGCCCCCAGGGCACAGAACCCGGTGGAGGTGTCTTCTGGTGAGTCCCACGGAGATGAAGAAGGGGAGGAGGACTCGAAGAAGACCCTGGAAGAGGTGGGGGAGACTTCCCCTCTGAGCAAGGCCGAGATTCTCCGCGCCCTTCCTGATGATGTCGATGCCGATGCCCGCCGAGGGGATAGGGAGCAGCCTCCTGTCCCTACGAGGAGCAGGTCGTCGCTGGTGGCCCGTGGTGCCGCCTCCGACCCGATACCTCCTGGGGCTGGATCCGGTTCCGCTTCCGCCCCGCCCGGTGCCGCTGGTGTTCGAACGCCCGCTCCTCAGGTCCCGCAGCTGTCGGGCCTCAAGCTTCTCAAGCGGTCAGTGGAATACGTTGCGGTGGATTGGTAAGTGTCTCAAGCTTCGCTTTTTTCCTTGCTTGTAATCGTCGCTTCCTGATGCTTGCCTTTGGTTGATCAGGCCGGCATCCTCGGCGAAGAAGAGGAAAGAAGATTCGGCGACGTGCCTCCCTTCGCAGGGAAAGGAGGCAGCAGCGCCCGTGTCTCCCCAGCTCGGTCGTCCTCGCGAGGCCAAGAGGAGCCTCGCCGCGTGGAGTCAGCCCCCATGCCCCTGGCTCCGGAGGTGCCGGTACTTGACGCGGCTGACAAGGTCCCAGCTGCTTCGGAACCCGCGGTCTTCCAAGCCCTGGTAACAACGTCGCTTCCTCCTTCTGCATCTCCACTTCCTGGTCCTCCTGCTCCTGCTGCCATCTTGGGGCGTACCCTTGCGGAGATGACCCAGCTGCAGGCGGATGTCCTGGACGCGGACCCGCGCCTGGTGGCCGTGCGTCTGGAGAAGGCCTCTAGCTGGCTTCACTCTGACCTGGCAGTTCGCGCGGCGCTGGGCCAAGCTGCTGCAGCTTCCGAGAAGGAGAAGCAAGGCGCCGCCAGCGCTGCAGCCGATCGTGAGGCCGCGCTGCAAGACGCCAAGGCCGCCCGTGACCGCTGCCAAGAGCTAGATGGCGAGTTGCAGAGCCTGCGCGACAAGCACGCTGAAGAGGTGCATTGCCGCCAGGCGAAGGAGGAGGAGATGAAGGCCCGGGAGGAAGCCGTCCAGAATCGTGATGCAGAGCTGGCAGAGTTGGGGAAGAAATAGGCCGCCGAGCGCAACCGGTTGGAGGAGCTGGAGCGGAAGATGAGGACGAGGGAGGCCGATCTTGACGTTAAAGCGCGAGTCCTGGTGGAAGATCGCTTGGCCTTCGCCGATCTCGAGAGGAGGTCACACGAGGCGCTGAAGACGCTCTACGAGCGCGGCCTGGAGAAGCCTCTGGACACCGACGAGGACGGCCCCGCCCAGCTGCTTCCTATCATGGTGAAGGCGCTTGAGGAGGTCGTCGACGGCCTCGCTCCCATGGCAGAGGCAGAAGCTCGCGTCCTGTCTTCAGCTGCACTGACTCGGGTCTTCAGCCATCTGCACCTCCGCGACCCCAACACTCGCCTTGACGAGCTGCTAGAGCCTGTGGCCGAAGATCAGTATGAGACGGCTGCCGGCGGCTGTCGCGGGATCAAGTGGGGCCTTCTTTGAGAAGGTTTCGTGGCTTTGTCTCCGCTCCTCTGTCCGGCGTCGTCGACCTTGCGGCTGGTGATGAAGACAAAGCCGATCACGAGTGAGCGCCTTCCGTAGGCGTTGGCGGCGTCCAGAGGTGACCCGCGGCCATTTCTCCCGTTCCGTTCCTGCGACATGTAATCGGCCTCATGGAGGCGTTTAGACTTTTATTTGGTATTGTGAGGACAATATGCTTGTAATATTTGCTTCGAGATTTTGCGATTTCCTTCCTATTTGCTTTGCGTTCCGCATCGGCAGAGCCCGGCCCCGCGCATACCTCAACCGCCATTGGGCCGACCGGAGACCAGGACGGACCAAGGGGTGAGGGGCTACGTGACCAGTTAGGCTCCTGAGTCGCGATGCTCAGGAGTCCCCCTTGACGCGCAAACATCATATAGGGAGCGTTCGCTGGGATAGATTATTATTCTCCGTCGGCAGAGCCCGGCCCCGCGCATACCTCAACCGCCATTGGGCCGACCGGAGACCAGGACGGACCAAGGAGTGAGGGGCTACGTGACCATCCTGAGTCGCGATGCTCAGGAGTCCCCCTTGACGTGCAAACAATCCCGTACCTGCCCTCGCCGAGGCCTCAGGAGGGGCGCGCGATGCCCAGGTCCGGGGGACCTGGTTGGGTGGTGTGCGCTTGGGAGTGATCCGTGTGCAACCCCCGTGCCCAGCCCCCATGCGCGGCTTTCTCGAGGGGAGGCGTTGCGGTAAGGCTGGGCGCTGAGCTATGGGCTCCCTAAGGTTGGCACGACCGTGGGGTCGCCCTCAGTTGTTTATCACCAGCGCGGAGCGTAGTGCTTCCGCTTGTGCACGGGCATAGCCACTCCTTGGCAGTGTCGTCAGCCAGCGCGGAGCATGGTGCTTCCACTTGGGCGTGGGATGGGGGCCCCCCTCCGGAAGGAGCCCCCGGGGCGTGTACAGCCCCGCCCTGACATGTGGCTTGCACGGCAGGGCTGCGAGGTGTATCTGGGCACTCGTGAGCTAGCGCGGGACTCACGAGGCCCTACCTCAAGGCGGGTTGCGCCTGGTCTTGAGTCTTGGTGACTGTATGTTCCTACAAGGCGGTTAGATGCAAGCACTCTACGTCCTCATGTCCCGGCCCTCGAGCAAGCTCAACCGTCGCTGGTATGCCAGGTCGCGATGCCGTGGTCAAGGCCAGGGGGTGAGGGCTGGAGAGCCAGTAAGAGCTCCTGAGTCGCGATGCTCAGGAGCCCCCCTTTTAACGTGCAAGCGGATTGCATAGGGTGAACAGGCCCGCGGCGGGCGGCAATCGAGCAGGCGATAGCCGTTTGCAGGTTAAGCATAAAGAGCAGATCGACTTGGATAAATGCAGGAAGATACATGCCACTGGGTCTGGCCCGAGCGGCTTGGGGATGATGCAGCTCGAGGGGCGCCCCCAGCAAGGTAAGCTAAAGACTTAAGCAAAGGGGACACATGCCATAGGGACGGGCCCACATGACCTGGGAATAATGCAGCCCAAGGGGAGCTCCCAGCTTAAACGAACTTGGAAGATGTCACCTGGTTCTGTAGACGAAGTAGAGTTGATGTAGCTGAAGCCACGCGTTGAAGGAATGACTCCTCATGAGCCACTGGGACCCTTAGCCTCGGGAGGCTCTGGGGGCTCAGGAGGTTCCCTGAGGAGCATCTCCATCTCCTCCTAAACGGCGTGGATCCTGGCCTCCTGAGACGCCAGGACCTGCCGTAAGTTGCGCTGATAGGCCGACGCCACGCTCGGCAGGCCGAAGGGCATGCGAACGTAGTTGTGTGGTGGGCCCTCACAACGGCCCGCACGTGATGGCCAAAAGCGCTCCTGAGATGCGTCCCTATTGACCCTTGGGACATCGATGCAGAGACGCAACCCGGCATCCTCGCCTGGATGGAGAGCTGCGCCCCGTGTCCGGCTATGGCCGCGCATGGCTCTTGCTTCCTGCAGTTCCTGGGTGGTCTTGTTGATGAATTCCTGGGTGGTGGGCACTCCTTGCCCTCTGCTCTCCTGAGGAAGGCATGTCGTGAAGCACGCTTCCAAGTGGTGCCCAAGCGCCTCCCTCGTGTGGTTGGCAAGGTCTGAGGCCCTCCAGAAGAGAGCCCCCAAGCCCTGCCCGAGGAGGGCGCCGGGCGCGCCTTCCTATGCGATGGAGGGAGGCGCCCCTGGAATGGGCGCTGATCCTGACGAGGCTCCTGACGCGGCGCCATCTCCTTGGGGCCTGCGCGGCATGGCAACTTCTTCTAGGGGATGGTCTCCGGAGGGCCTTCACTTCTGCTGTCGGGGTCGTCGATTGCTGCGGCTTGAAAGGCGCGCTCAAGAGAGCACACCGCATCCCTCTCTTCACACGGGACCGTGATGATTCCTCCGCTTCCTGGCATCTTGAGAACGTTGTAGTCGTGATGAATGACTGCCATGAACTTGGCCAGGGCTGGATACCCGAGGATGACATTGTACGACAGACGGATGTGCGCGACGTCGAAGTCGATGAGCTCAGTGCGTTAGTTGTCTCGCTTGCCAAATTGGAGACGGGCAGGCGGACTTGCCCTATCGGTGTGGTGGAACCATCAGTCACTCCTGAGAAAGGCTTGGTCGGCTGGAGCTGCTCATAGGACACTTGCAGGTTGTCGAACGTGTCGATGGATAGGACGTTGAGCCCTGCGCCGCCGTCGATGAGAGTCTGGGTGACTTGCACATTGCTGATGACTGTGGAGCACAGCATAGGGAGTGCACCTGTGGTGGCCGCGCATTTGAGCTGGTTTGCCGAGTTGAAGGTGATGGCGCATTGGGACCACCTGAGGGGGCGCGTGGCCTCGAGCTTGGGGAGTGCCGCGTTCACCTCGCGAGCGAACTGTTTGAAGATGCGCTGAGAGGCTGGGGCTTGTGCACCGCCCAAGATGCAATCGATCGCACGCGGCTCCTGGAAGCCCCCAACCCCACGTCCTGGTGGTGGTCATCGTTCCTTCTTGGTGGCGGCAGCGGGGGAAGACCAGCATTGCCCTGAGGGCGATCCTCACAAGGTGGATCTCTCCAGGCGTCCTCGCGAGGTTGGTCTTGCCAGCGGTCCTCACGAGGCCGGTCACGCCACTCCTGGCGCAGGCCATGGTCGTCCCAGCGTCCGCCTCCACATCCTCCTCCACGGCCGTAGCCCCGGTCGTTGCACTCGGGGCGTCGACCGTAGCGTCCTTCTCGTCTGGCTCTGAGCTCTTGGCAGTCGCTGGTGTTGTGGGTGTTCAGGTTGTGGAAGGTGCAGAACGGCCGACCGTTCTTGGACGACTCAGGCTGATCTCTGCCTCTCTTTGTGTCGGGCTCCGCTGCGAGCACCACTGCCTCCTTGCGCTTCACGTCATTGGCCTTGGCCTTCTTCTCCTCCGCTCCTGCAGCTGGCAGCTCGAGGAGAGAGAGACGCCCCTCCTCAGCTCTAGCGCACTTGCACTACAAAAAAATACACTTCCGTGATGATATGTGTTTGTCACAGTAGGTCGCATTTTTTTTCATGCATGTACATCCATGACAAATTTATGACAGAATCAAGATAGTCATACATGTGCTGTCGTAGAAGTGTTCCATGACATTACCAAAATTATCATCACGGAAGTGTCCACTTCCATGGCGATAAATCACAGCGTCACGAAGTGCTTTTCGTCAAGGGTGACCGACACGTGGCATCCACCGTAACGGAACACCGTTAAGCTATCGGGTCGGGTTTTGGATCCAATAACCCGTTAACAGCCCCGACCAATGGGGATTTTCCACGTGTAAAATCATCATTGGTGGAGGAGACACGTGTCGGTCCGCGTTAGGCAGTGTGTCACTCATCCAATGGGTGAGACGCGCCTATGATATGTTGACACGTGGACCGTCCTGTCAAGTTTAAATGGGCCGGCCCAACTGAAGGCCCACAAGATTTGCGGACCATAATGGGCCGGCCCAGCTAAAGGCCCACCAGATTTTGCTGACCATAATGGGCTGGCCCAGCTAAAGCCCACAAGATTTTGCGGGCCATAATGGGCCGGCCCAGGTAATGGCCCACTAGATTTTTGTGTGCCATAATGGGCGGCCGGTAAAGGCCCACAAGATTCTTGCGGATCATAATGGGCCGGCCCAGCTAAAGGCCCATGAGATTTCACCGACATTAATGGGCCGGCCCAGCTGTAGGCCCACAAGATTTTGAGGACCCTAGTAGGCCGGCCCATTAACTGGCTGCCATGTTTTGGGCCAAATGCCGGCCCATATTTGATCCGGTCCATTAATGGCCTGCCACACTCCGGGCCTAATAGTGGCCCATATGAGATCCGGCCCGTTAAAAGCTTACCACGTTATGGGCCAAATTATGGCCCAGATCAGGTCCGGCCCTTTAAGAGGCTCTGGGCTCAATTATGGCCCATATCAGATTCGGCCCGTTAACTGGACACTTTTGGGCCCACTTGCTAAAGGCCCACTTAGTAATTCGGCCTGATATTAGTTTTGGCCTGTTAAGGGCCCGTTTAACATTTCGGCCCTATATTAATTTCGGCCTGTTAAAAGCCCGTCATATAGTTGGGCCTAACTTCACGGCCCGGTTTGCATCCTACCGTTTCATGGTGATATCTGATTGGGCCAAACAAGGACCGAGACAATTTTGGCCTGTGAAAAGCCCGTGATTTGGTTCGCACAATCATGGGCCGGGGTTCATTTCGGGCTGCTGCATAACTAGTAGGAATTAAGAACAAACCTACTCTATACAATAAATAAATTACGGCATAGTAACTAAGAATAAACCTACACTATACAATAAAGGATTTAAGGTATATTACATCCACTGGGCATCGAAGTTCGCCACGGTGATCATAAAGCGCAACGAAGAAGCAGACATAAAAAGCGGGCACCATTGCAGCGTAACAAAATAACACCGAACCGAGACCACTTCCAAGACAGTTCAAGAAAGGTTAGCCTTTATGGGGAACTGCAAGTCTATTGAAAGCAAGGCTGTGAGACCGGCCTAGCATGTCGGTCATAGCTTCCTGTGTAGCTGTTTAGCGATGAGGTTGTCATTGGTGTTCTCCACAATCTTTCTTAGAGATAGGACTTCAAGTCGAAGTTGAGTTGCGTAATGCCTTTACGCTAGAACTTGGGATCAAGAAGTCGAACTGATTCGAACAACAAATTACGTGGAGCTTGTCATTTGTTAGTCTCAAGTAACTTGAACACTGCATCAAGACAAGACTTTGGGGTTGTCTCGCTATCTTCAAGATGTTTTGCCTTCTTTGCTGCAATATATGTTGGGTTTGTCTCACAGCCTTCAGCAGACTTGTGCATGCCATCAGGCATATCACCCTGAAACAAAGCAGAGAGATGACATGTTTTGCACGTGTATAAACAAAGATGATAACTGTTCTGTCAATTCTATCCAATTTCAAATTAGAAAATAAAGAGTAAGTTCAAAATATCAATAGAATAATTTGGCATTGTTCATAATGCGGGGAGCTTCACCACACTACTGGATTACCATGTTAACATAACAAGCATAGATGAAGGGCAAAGAAAATCATTGTATCTATTTTGGATAATGTGCATGGCATGTTGTTCATATCATCAGCCACATCAGTAAGATAAAACAGGAGATGACAAGGTGCAAACATGGGCTGCTTCACCACACACTGGATTATAGATCCACAAAAATCAGCATACATATAGGGAGTATTAAGTAATGTGCATGGTATGAATAAGGAATTTGGTTTTACAAGTAAAACTTAGAACTTACGGTTCTTACAAACATGCATTTTGGTAGAAACAACAAACTAAACAACAGTAAACGGTAGGGAGTATGAGAAAATTAAACAACAGTTGACTTTAGAAGGACTGACTTACATTAACAGTTAACACCGGCTTTATAATGCCCTTCTCCATGTCAAGGGAAGGATAACTCAAGAATTTCAGCACAGAATCTTCTTCATAAGCATTGCCTGTACTCTACATTTTGTAGAGAGTAATTATATATATGATAATATTGGAAGGGATAGAGGATAATGAAGATAATATGCAGATTGATGCTACATAATCAACTACCAATCCCTAGAAGTACAAGCGTTCTGAGGACAAAATGTCTTGGCAAGAGCAATGGGCTACATACCTTGCCTTGGCATTGTCTGTGTATTCTACTTGTTGGTAAGATTAAATATAGATCTGATCTTTTTTAGTAAATGGTGGGCGAGGGAGATAAGATGCAGAATGCTACAAAATGAACCAATCCCTCTTCCCATAATACAAGAGTGTTTTGAACACCGGTGTACTGTACAAAACGTTCTTATATTATGGGACGGAGGGAGTAGCTGTTAACGTAAGTACATTGATAGACCACGTTTAGTCCTTACAAGAGGACTGCAGAGCTAAACCTCTTCAAAAGCATTGGGTTGATTCTAAATTTATGTAAGAGTCCATACGGATCTTATAATGTCCACCAAATGGACGATTACAAGGCTAACATGTGCAGTGATGCTACATAATCAAACAGCTATGAAAGTAAGTATGGTCATACAGGGCAAGAGGTACTCACAAGAGCAATGTAGTGTGCAGTTTAGTTGCGAGATTGTGTGGTCCCTTGAGAACGAATGTTCTTCTGCTAACAGTTTTTGTACAAGTGAGACATTAAGGCAAATGCAGAAATGTAGTTCAAATTGTGATGTGATATCGTAGACAGTACCTTAGGCTGCAGCCGAGACCAATGTGTAACAAGATTATTCCGATCCACCGTCGGATAAATGTAGCACCGGAGACTTTACAGAAATTTCGTTCAGAGGCTTGCCATTGAAGTGCGCTTGCCTCAGGTAGGAACGATACTTCATCAATGAGTGCTTGAAAAGCGCAACCAACCCTTGCTCGTCATCACAATCCAGTTTGCTCCTTGCCTATTTAAAAGAATGAAATCTTGTGTCTTACGTCCAGTGAAACATATGCAGTAATGACCATGAATAACGTTAGTACATTACTTACGCGTAAGTTGCGGAGGAAGACTGGAAATTGTTCGGTGTCTGCGGTATAATCTTTCCATGAAGGAAAGATGCGCACAAAGTTCCTGACAACAACATAAGCTCCGTCTTCTAAACTGGGAAGAAATGGAACAGGGGTCCTATTTGCTGCAATTGGGGCTCTCTACGTTCAAAAAGGGAATGGCAAGCTGGATTTGGTGTACTCTTTCTTTGGAATGGGGGTTTTGCGTCTGCAATTTGGTGCTATGTCAACTGGCATAATCATACTGCTTTGCTATAGTTGGGGTCTCATTGAGTTGGGGCATCGAAATGACCAAAGTGTAGTAGGGCTAGAGTCTGCTAGAGTTGGGGTATTTTGTGGGTCAGGTGATATTGCAACTACACCTAATGGGCTATTTGATTTATCAGGCGTCACTACCTTTTCCAAATACTTTGCTTGTGCTCCTCCACGATCAGCAATCACCCTCTTCCTTTTGAACGTCTGATACACAAGAATAGCATTTGAATGGATAAATATGGTATGATGACAGATGGAATATGTACAGAAAATGGATAGGCGGTATGATTCACATACACGATGTGTAAACTAAGCTAATGGCAGTTCAACAAAGTAGAAGGAATGCAACGCATCAGTTGCAAGATATGTGCGAGCAATGTAACCTTGGAAAGTTAGAGCAAGTACCTTGATGGGTGAATAAGATAGGGCATCTTCCTCTGACTCCTCCGCTAGGGAGCTACATTGACTTAGGTCTCCCTCTAGCTCAGAATCAGTGTTAGGATCATAATCTGAGCATGAATCTGTAGGTGGAGAGCATTTGCATTGCATTGCATCCAGACTTGATTTCAGTCCCTTAATGCCAAGTTTGACAGCCACGGCATTGTTCTGCTTTATTCTTTTCATGCGCGCAAGCTCATAATCATTATGATGCTGTTCAGAATCTGAGATTCATGAAAACATAAAAAGTAGTTAGATTATCTATGGAATGCATTGCGGATTCAACTCGGAGAGTGTCTCCCTATAAACCCCTGCATATCCAAAGTTCACCTCCCAAACCGTGCTGACCAGACCACACACAGAAATACAAACCCCTTATGTCTCTATAACAGGTAGGCACACATTTCAAAACTGAAGTAGGAACATTAGAATCATATGAAATTCGTATTTGAACAAATAAACTAAGCAATTATGAGTGGCGTAATGTTTAGCTTCAAGGGTGGAGTGTTGGTAGTGCGACACAAAGCAAGTAGGCAAATTGTATTCCATGTAAAAGACCGAAACCTATGTAAAAGCTGGAAATGACACTTTCTTTCTATACAATGCAGTGTTCGTTACCCACACATGATGGAAGAGATCACATAGAGAAATACTATTCACTCATGTCTACGGTTCCAAAGATTTAGAAACAGGGTGGTCCACCCTAAAAGAATATTGACAACAAATATGACAAGGAAAGCATAGATGTAGTGAATCAATCATTTACTTGTGAGCTTACTAGGACAAGTATGCAGAATTGTAGCTGCGATGAAGAGACCATCTAAATTCTGAATGAAGAAGTTTGTCTAGCACTTATTGTTTGCAACTAATCGACGTGAATAATTGGATATTATATCGAATGAGTAAGAAAGACAAGTAAAATTGTCAACAAACCTAGCTTGCAGTAGTAATCTGGGTCAATGTCACTACGACTAACAATCCAAAATGACTAGTTTCTGTTCCGAGGGCCGGAATTTTGAAAACCCTGTGAACATTAGAGGTACTAAAGATTACGAAATACATCTGAACCATTAAGTGTAGGTAGCACCGAGCACACAACAAACCCTAATGACAGTCTGCCTAATGAGTAACGAATCAATTAGAAAATGGGTGATGAGGAGTGGCTGCTTTGAGTGTTGAGGGCGTATCTCAAGATAAATCGGGTTGGCTTGGTGGGTCTGCACGCTTTGAGCCCCGAATGGACTGGAAAGGTAGGCACGCGGCGGCATGCCGGGCAGCGGTGATGCTGTTGGGCGAGCGGCTCCTGGCCTCCTGTTAGTCCGGCGTCTCCTCCTAGAGTCATGCCGTCCAGGGACGGCAAGTCGCCGGCAAGGCAGGCTGCTGGGGGAGAGTAGAGATCTGAAGCGCGCAGCAGAACAAAGGGGAATCGAGGCCTGGATGACCCAAAATTCCAGGGTGGGCCGGCCCATCGTGGGCACCCTGTAGAGATACACACCCAAGCGGCGAACATGCATTTTCGAAACTAATTTAGGAACATTTAGCTGACCAATTACACACCAAAGTTAAGATCTATTTTCTGGTTGAGATCAAAAAGTTGAGGAGATATGAAGTACCACCTCTCTTCCGGCGCCGTGTAGGCATCGGGGGTGCGATGGCTGTCGGTGGCATTGAAGCAGATCTACGACGGTAGACAGGTGCATCGGGGGATAAGTCCCGTTGCGGTGGAAGAGAAGGTCGTGTGAGCGGCCCTGGCAAAGAGGACGATGGCGCCGATGAATCGAGAGGACGCGATGCAAGGCTATTGGTCCGTCGCCGTGGATGAGAAACGTCCATCTCTAGCGATGGGCGACTTCGGTCTTGGTAGGCGCTCCGGCATGGTGGAGGACGGTGGCGATAGATGTGGTGGAGGACGGCGGCGATGGATGGGGTGGCGGACGGAGGCTGGTGTGGGGATGGGGTGTTCTAGCACGGATGGTGTATGAATGGGAAAATGGAGGGAGAGGTACGGGGAACCATGTTTTTGGGACGCGCCTGTCTGAAATATGGGAAAGTTACGAACTTAGCCCCCGTTTAAAATTTGGACGTCTCGTTGGTTGGGGATAGGACGGTAATCTCGCATCTCCCAAATATTTGCCGGTAACTATTTCGGGCGAGGAGAGGGTGTTTTGCCGCCCATGGTGTATGAACGGGGCTGACAGGTAGGGCGGTTGTGTCACGTCTGATGGAAGTTACACATCTGCCCCTATTTAAAATATTAGCCTACATCGATTTCGGATGAGGAGAGTTTGTTTTGCCGCCCACCGTGTATGAATGGGAAATGGAGGGAGAAACAGAGGTCTTTCGGATGAGCTTGAATCAAATGAGTTTTGTCGCCGATGTTTGACGCCCACCGTGTCGGAATGGGCTCAGAGGCGGTCGTGTCATGTCTAATTGAAGTTACTAACCTACCCCTATTTAGAGCAGTGGAAATCGGGCCGATGGATTGTCCGTGTAACGGGTAGACAGCAATTTCCATCTCCCAAACACTTGGCTTCGGGCAGCCGACGTGGGGTGGACATTTTGCTGCTTCTTTCGAATTTTGGGACAATAAGCATACACGTTTACCCTGGCAACTAAATTCGAATCCATTTTGTAGTCCTATATGAATCTTTATAAATCATTCTATGTGTTTTTATATATGAATATGGTTTACAAATGCCGATACTCAAATTTAGAAACTAGAATCCAGTTTAAGGTGAATTCGAATATTTGGAACACTTCATGTCCAACTCAAATGTCACACGCAACATAATGTGTACTCCCATTTAGATATGTACACAAGCGATGTATCAAGATTCAAATACCGAGTCAATCAACCAAGAATGTACAGAACTAACAGACATATAAACACTTATAGAGTATATGGATCAATAATATCAACTAACATACATAAGCCAGGCCGCTGTACTTTTTTTTGGCTACAACAACATCCTTTTTTAGCCCGCATCTTGTCCCTTTCCGATGCGTGCCACTTATGGTCCATCTATACTACTACTATTGCTGAATGCACATTCAGCCCGATTGGCATATTTGTAGGTCTGGCACATCAATCCAAATGAAATGTCTCCGAATCTTATCAACTAATACAGACTTGTGCTCAAATAAAATTACAAACCAAAAACCAAAAATAATAATTATTACATGATCTCTAAAACAAATGGTTTGATTGATTACATGAACAGACAACACAAAGGTTATTCAACTATGGAAAGAACATTTCACCTATGATTTACCAAGTAGGAATTTAATTTACTATTTCCTTGAGGACCTTAACAATCTGGTGGGTCTCGACTTGCTTCGCTTTGAAATCAACCAAATATTTAATGGTTGTCTTGAGTCTTGCTTGTGATTGTGCTGTTTGCTTCCTCAACATGTCAACTTCATCTCTAAGTGCAGAATGTAATCTCTTTCTACCACTAGTTTAGCCTCTAGAGCATCAGCAGTTGGCAATTCATAATGCAAGATTGGGCGGTGCCCTTTGCTGCGGGATGATGCAACGTCCATGGGGACCTCGCTCTTTGATCTTGGGCTAACCTGTTTTGCCATTAAAGTTCGATTGGATTCAGAAAAGTTGAAGTTAGCAAAACATCTCAAGCTGGGAGTTATAACGACAAACCAGTTAAACAAACAAGGAATTAAAGAGTTTCAATTGGATCTTTGAAAAGTAGTTATTAACATCATTGTAACTCATTGTTGCAAAGAAAGACAAAGTAGTTAAACAAACAAGTAGATATTTAAGTTAAGGCAAACATGTAATTCTTAACAGTAAGTATCAAACACATAGATAGGCGTGATCTACAATATGATTAACAGGCTGTGCCATTATGTAATCAAGAGCAAACTAAATTAAGCCAAACAACGTAATCGAACAATTTTGCAATAAGTGGCTAATTAAAATTCGAGAAGCGAGTGGCGAACTTATGCTAGTTCTTTGTACATGCACACTACAACTTCTTTTTTCGCTTACAAGGTTATGCGAAGGAGTCCATGGCATCAATTGCTTGGATACGCAGTCCAATACTTCTTTCTTCCCACCTTTGCATGGGTAAGTCGAATGGTTAATCTGGTAAGATGGTGCATCCTTGATATGTTATATGAGGACGTTTAGTCGGACTAGTTGTAGCCAAACACATCACACTTTGGATTTTCTTGTATATTTCATGCGATTACTTTTGGCATATCGAGATCTAAGCAATCTACAATAGGATGAAAAGATGGCATCCTTCACATATTGGCGAACTCAGTTCATAGAAACAAGCAATTCAACCATTATGTGGGTAAATCAAAAGCGCCACTGGAATATTTTTCACTATCCAATCATACACGCAAAAAGGGGCAACGCCACCATAGGGGCTGGTATGGGCAACTGCCTCAGGTGGCTGGAAAGTGTGCACCTAGTTTGAGTCGTCCAGGTTGGCCCACACTAGTTTTGTTTGTCCCAACGCACGAGCAGGCAATGTAAAAAATGAAGAAAAATGTTTCAATTTCTATAGGACAATAACATAAGTGCAAGGCAGGCCCTATAGCAGGCTCGCGGCCCAAACGAGCACCTCCCATATCGATCGACAGCAGGAAAAATCCCAATTCATTCGCTCCAGCCTCCAGTCTGGTTCGCTCCTAACCTATGTAGCGACCTGACCCGAATGGATCAAGTCTCTGTGCTTAAGTGTCATCCCTGGATCGGTATGCTGACACACACTGTACTCGAGGATTTATAACAGAGGTAAATCACATGTATAAAGTAACGTAAATACTATTACCTCAATCCAAATAGCGGAAGTAACAAGGTTGTGGATTCCCATCAACACCAACAACAAAGTTGAGTGTAGAAATCATAACCCTAACGTATCACTTACTGTCGTAAGATCCTGCAACATGAGACGTTGCAGCCACAAAGGGTCAGTACATTGAATGTACTGGCAAATTCACACCATAGGATAAAGATGAATAAAGGCTATCACTACATGCATATTTGGCTGGTGGAAAGCTCTAAGTTTATAATGTTTTTGTGAAAAGCCAATTTTTCCCTACTACAAAGGAATAGATTTTATTTAACTATCATGGTGGTTGTTAAACATTGAGAATGGTTGACAGCATTCTCTATCCCAATTAAGCATCATCATTAAAACCCAACAATATTAATTGAAGTAACATGATGAGATTCACATGATAATCCAAGTACTAGATACTCAAGATGTCCATAACCGGGGACACGGCTAACCATGATTAGTTTGTACACTCTGCAGAGGTTTGTGCACTTTTCCCCACAAGACTCGATCTCCTCCGTTGGGATTCTCGCACTACATGCATGGTGTTTCAGAGACGGATGACCGAGACACAATCTTTCAGAAGCGCTAGCACCTTATGATGGGTAGACCGTTACACCTACATCCCCTACATCTGCTAGTCTACCACTGTAAGAGTTCGCACGACTTAATCAACTATGCTAGAGCCCATAGTAGCTTGTGGCTGCTGCTGAAGTTTCTAGCATGAATAATCTCATGATCCCTTTGAGCACAGGCGGCGGTCCAAAAAAAGGCAATCCTTGAATACCCAGGTACCTCAATCCACCCAGATGTGTGTTTAAGTTGCCACCTTAAATAAACCATTAAATAACAATCTCACATCGGTCATGGATACACTCACCCAATCCACGTCTACTAGCATAGCATGGCATAATAAGCAAACGTAGAAGTAACTCCCAAGGGTTTGATAATAAAACAGGTAATAGGTACTACCTCATATACTTCCCAAACCCCACAATTTCATTAGATCCTAATAATGCAATGTTTGAGGATTGATCTAATGCATAAAAACTAGGTATGAAAGGGATATGATTAAAGTGTGAACTTGCCTGCAATGTTGATGAAGATGATCCACACTCAAAACTCTTGATAGTTCTACTCGTCACACTCTGATCAATCTATCGTAAGCAAGCAATAGTAATCACACATAAGCAATCACTCAAAAGATCGGAAAGAACGAAGAAAACAATTCAGAAAACATCAAAACCAAGCAAATAACTCTTGCAATATAAAACAATTTCTAACAGTACCAAAATTATGTGAATTTAGCCTTATCAGAAAGTTTAGGTCAAGAGCTTCGATTTGCAAAAAGAATCAACTAAATCGGAGTTACGAAACTCAAGTTATGATCAAACGAAGTTTGAATTCAAATCTGGTCTAATTCAAAATTTTAAAATTTCATAAATATGTTTGAGTTGTTTATCTGGATAGAGGAGATCATAACGAAGAAGTGGGCGTTGGATTCGTTGGATTTGGACTAACGAGTAAAAAGTAATGATCGATTGAAGTACAGGGACTAATCTATAAACAAACTAATCACAAACGGGTCCCTGGCAGAAAATAAAAAGAAAAAGAAAAACTCTACAGAACGAACGTTCGCTACGGGAAGCTAACTAACGAAAATTGTTTGCTACCAGACCCTAACTAACGAACGACCACTAAATAATCAAATCTAAAAAAAATAAAACCGCCTAAAGGAAAAACCGAAGAAAACCTAGAAGAAATAAACCGGACCGGGAGGTATTATACCGGTTCGGGCGTCGGTCAAAAAACCAACCGGGATTTGGCGACGGTGGCGGTGGCTTTCCCGGCGAGGCGGGGCGATGTGACAATGAAGCTCGGCGCGGCTCAGGGGCGAGTACGGCGAGGTGGCAGAGGTGGCGCGACGGTGGTGTAGAGCAGCGGCGGCGGCGGCTGCGGGCTCCGGCGAGATGCAGGAGGAGGCGGCGGCGCGAGCAGAGAGGGAAACGGGGCCGGGGGGGTCCGGGGCTCCGGATTTATAGGATACGGGGGCGGCGAGGCGTGGAGGAGGAGGCAAGCAGAGGCGGCGCGGGAGGCGGACTCCGGGAAGGAGACGCCTTGACGGCCTGGGTCTGAGGTTCGATCTCCGCTGGAGATCGGGACGACCGGTGGGGCCAACAAGGGCGCTTGGCCGGATGGGCCGTGGCCTGGCGAGCTGGGCCGGCCCGGTCCGGTCGGTCCAGAGAGATTTGTTTTAAACATTTTTTTCCAGACAAACAGAGACAATAAAAACAAAAATAAAAAAAAAACTTATATAGGCATATATTATATAAAAACCTTCAGAATTTTTTTTCTACGACTTGAACATTTTTCTAGCATAAAAAAAAATACACACAAATTCAAATAAAGCAAAGAGTGCTTCTACTCTAATAAAATACAACAAAAGACATTTTAAAAATACCAAAATTATTTCAAATTTATTTCTCTCCAATTTTCTGCTGTAGGGAATCATTTTACCCTAATTTACATATATTATATTTTTGGAGAAAAATAATTTGAATAAAAACCAAATAGCTCAAAATTGAAAATAAATTCAAAAGAACTTTGAATTTAATTCTTTGAAACTTCCAACTCATATTTCATATGTTTTGAAGAAGTCATTTTATCTTCGCTCGTGAAAATCATTGAGTTGCATAAAGTTCCTTGGTTGGAAATGTTTTCCAAATGAAATTCAAATATTTTCAACACCCCTTGTCATTTAAATAAATGGAAGAAGTCATGTCATCTTCTCTCCAGGGTTTTGTGGTGAAAAGAATTTGAATTCACGGAGATCTCGAATGCAAAATGAAAGTTTGGGAAAGTCCTTTTATTCCCTCTCATTTAACTTTCAAAAAGTTTCGAAATTCACTCAATTTCACACAATCAATCAAACAATCAATCAAATCTATCTATTTGTTTATAACATTCCAAAATTTAGAATTTTGGGATGTTACAACGTAGCCGCCGCTGGACAGACCGACACAGCACTTCCTCGCGCCCTCGTTGGAGGGCGGTCATGGCTTCAAGCTTAACGGAAGGACAAGAAGATGAAGATCCAACCACAGGTGTAGCCTGCGTGGGAAGCAGCGGCAAAGACGGGCATGGCATCGAGCTTGCGCAAATGGACGATCATGACTTGCTAGAGTAGCATGCGCAAAGAGCGGTACATCACATCCCTGATTATATCTAATTCAACTCTTCAATTTCTGGCCAATAGTTAAACTCGACGGTGTTGTAAAACTGCTTGTATGTAGGGAATCTATGAGAAAATGAAACCAATTTCTACTTATTTTATAACTCCCCAACCAATACCGAATCGATTTGGATCTGATGTATCTAATCAAGTTTCGGTGCAAACATACAAGCTCATGTTGTTCTTGAGCTTCAAGTGTCTAATGAATGCATCGCTAATTAAGGATTTGATGCAAACATTTTACATGCTCCTGGTGATGAACATATAGTGTCTAATGAGGGATCTAATGCAAGCATTTTGCAAGCTCATTAAAGGATTTAGTGTCTAATGATGATCTACTATGTTGAGAGAGACATAAATTTGCAAGCATTGATGACAGGCAAATTATATTGCATTTTCATAGCTTGAGGAAACGTCGAGGCCATCTACCAGAAAGTCCCCGTATCATGACAACATAGCATAAATACTTTTCTAATATGTTGTTTGAAACCATTGGCATACTTGTGCATTATAGATATATTGATATGCAGTTTGCGCACTGGTTATACGTGCAATTACACTTTGATATTTTCAGCCAGAGAACGAATAATTCAAGCGGTGCATGAGACCATGTTTGTAGTCCTTGTACACCATGTTGCATTTTGTGTTTTTTGGTGCTTGCATCATTTAGTGTTTATAATCTAAACTACTTTGGATCATTAGTTGGTTTTCAAAGTGCATGTAGCTTCACATTTCTCAAGTTATGTTGATTTCCGGAGTGCAAGTGCCTTCGTATTTGTTAAGTTAAATGTTCGCCCCTGGTAACTTGAATTCGTGGATCAGCCACTACACACAAATCATACACGAATGCCAATATGAATTAAATGAAATGCAGGGACTTACGCTAGCTCATTGTACAGGCTCATTTAAGATCGCTATGCGCTTGGGATGTTCCATGTACAAGTCCATGTTACCACTTGCTTGGATGTGCAGGCCTTGTGCTCCTTGCATCCCACTCTGCATTTTTTACACGGCAAATGGTTGATCAAATAAGAGGAATCGACCTTGATGTTGTACCGGAGGAATGATACTTACAAGGTTATCTGGTGTGCGGGATGTGTACTAGATCCCGTAAGCGCCCGTCATGCTTCGCTAAATAATGGATTTGCTTGTTTGGATGATATCTCGGAAGAAATAAGAGTTGAAGTCGAGTTGCATAGGCGTGTAAGCTAAGAGAGCGGTGAAAGGATATCCAAACATCGTCGGACCATTGCACAAGGGAGTGATGTGTGGATACCTAGTTCGGCCGGCGTTTGGGCATGCTCGCCTAGCTAGAGTGCGGGTCACTTCAGAGCCGTTGAGGGTGATCTTATTTGGCGTTAGGCTGGCAGCGACGGATGCAGATCTTGAGTGGCAGCGGAGCGCCACTGATCAGTGGTGGACGAGACCGTTGGTGAAGCCCCAACAGCCTCGGAGGGGGGGGGGGAGGTGCGACGATGTGTTCGGTGAAGTAGCCCCGGTGAGCTGGGAGACAACGTCGGTGAAGCGCACCTGATGCGGTGGAACTCAGTGTCTGTGAGGCACGTCGGTTGCGGCGGTCGACGTTATCGGTGGACCACCCGGTGCGGTGGACGAGGGCGTAGATGAGGTAGCTCCAGTGTGGTGGTGAAGTGCGACCGTCGTCTTCGTCATCGTCGTCCGGCATAGAGGTGGGGAACGGTGGGGAAAGAGACGAGACGAGGGGCGATTCGAGGGTTGGCGGCGAATTAGGGATTTGTGCAATCTAGGTGCAGAAGGGGATGGTGGAGAAGAGAGATTTTGTAGGGCTGGAATTGGGGCCGCCAGATATCTCAATCCGAAACGTGGAAGCGCGAAATTATATTGCCGTCGTCCTTTTTTTGGGGGGAGGGGGGTGGGTGGCTGGGTGCTACGCGTCCGTCCGACACACGCGACCACCCCGACAGGACTATGCTTCGGTGCCTTAAGGCACCTACCTTTGTGTCCATGACATGTGGGCCCAACAGGTGGCTGGCCCACATGTCGAGGACCCAAAGGCGATTGCCTTTTTAAGGCAATCAAGCGGCGTCCACCCGACCACGACCACTCTGGTTGGTGCACCTACATTTGAGAATGCAAACGAATCTTCTTTCATTTGCAAACGAATCTGTATGTATTACCATGCCCGTGTTTTCCTTGCAATAATTAGTCATTCGAAACGAGATACTCCATCCGTTCACTTTTGTAAGTCGTTTCAGACAACTTAAAATGAACTATTTTGCACATTGTCTGAAATGTCTTCAAGGTCTTATAAAAGTGAACAAAGGGAGTACTATAAATTAATTAATGAGGAGTTATTTGAAAAAAAATCAAAACAATACCCACGCTAACATGGATTATAGTGTGTGTCACATAATAAGTTATTTGAATTAGAGGGTGTGTCACGTAGTTAGTTATTTGAATTAGAGTGTGTGTCACGTAGCGATCTCCAATTATAACGTGGATTTCGCATTTCACTGTATCCACGCTACTTTTTTAATACAAATTCATATGTATATGATGAACACCATGGTAGTGAGAAAACTTTTGGATGGATTCAAACATATGACCTACAAAATAGCACAACAAACTGAGTCAATGTCAACTTTTGAAACTTAGTATGGAACTAATTCAAAATAATTACCCGTATGCCTGGTCCTCGGTTCAAATCTTACAATGTACACTGAATTGAAACATCGATATTAAGTCTCGTACTATGTACATTCAAATGTTGTTTTTAGCCCCCCCCCCCCCCGCACAAACGCTACATACTTCCTGTATCGGTCAATCTTCCTCTCCTAACCACCTTAGGAAGCTATCGGTTTCCAACACACGTTCATTCTTTCTCTCCATGTTTCGATCTCTAAGTCTCTCAACTACACAACCCCTTTTTCCACTCTGTTACCAAATGTATTTACCTCACACACCCGCCATTGCACCCCATGCCGAGCTCTCTCTCTCCCCCTCTCACTCTCACCCTCTCGCGCTAAATACATGCATTGCCTATCTAGCCCCCCCAACCTCTCGTGCGCACGAACGCACGTTGTATATCTAGGTCACTCCCTCGAGACTGTCTCACTCTTTCTTCCATGCAGTGAGCCACACTCGCTCAATATCGCTCCCTTTATCTGAGTCTCGTTTAACCTCGTTTTCTTTCACACACAAATGATATATCTCCCTGTTCGGGCCTCAATCGACACACTCTATACTCTCTCACGCAGATTGTCTATCTAGGTCAGTCCATCCAAGCCGCCGCCACTCTTTTGACCTCATGGTGGACCACGCTCACTCAATCTCTCTCTCTCTCTCTCTCTCTCTCTCTCCGTATGTCTCGATTGACCTCGCTCTTTCTCGGACAAAAACAATATATCACCATGTTTGAGCCCAATTCGACCTATTCACATTGTATACTCTCTCACGCACATCGTCTATCTAGGTCACTCTCTCCAACCTGTCTCACTCTTTCGACCGCATGACGACCCTATGTAATCGGTTGACCTTGCTACCTCCCACACACAAAATATATCTACACGTCTATGACTGGATCATCTCTCAAGCTCTATCTTACAACCCTCACCCTTGCCAAAAATCTCAATCAGACAATATCTCTTCAGAGCATATATATTTGTTCAATGAATGTCGGACCACACTCACTTTGTCTCTCTATCTATATGTCTCTCGATTGACCTTGCTTTCTCACACCGTATCTTCCACGCGTTGAAGCTACTACCTCTCCATCCCTCGCAAAGCCGGAGCTATTTACATTGCGAGGGGCACTCCAACCTTGGATTAATTTGTGTAGGCATTTATTCCGGTCGGTTTAGATTATATTTTCATAGCATTCGGCCCACAACTACTCCAAACACCGTTGCAACCCACGCAACTCCCCTAGTTGATTTCCCTCTGGCTCGGTCATCGCTCTCTCGCACGTCCTTTCTCGCCTTCAACGTCGCACCATTGTATTATTGAAAAAACTATGTTGTTCTCCTTAATTATTATAAATAAGCTACAAAACTACACACCGATAGTCCACTTGGAATGGAACAAATTTCGACCCACAAATTAAATTGCTACAAACTACACACCGAGGGGCCCACATGTCATGAAACAAATTTGGACCCATATACAAATTAAAAATAAAGGGCGAGGATCGAACATGCGGCCGGGCCTTCAAGCCGCACGTCAATAGGCAACATACGTAGAATAGCAATGTTTGTTGTACCCCTTTGTTCACATAATATTTTTATATTACCACAACCTAATTAATGGATAACATGTAATATTATTTTTAGTACTATTCGCCTTCACTTACTGGTGGGTTCCATGTGTGCTCTCTCTCTCCCTCCTTCTGCGTTTAGACGCGGGCAAATAGGAAGAACTTCAGACGATGTTGCCGTTGACCATATCTCGACGCGTTCACAAGTCACGACACCAGTTTCATGTACTAGCAACACTAGTCACAGGTGTAATGCGTGCAATGCACGTTAATTTGGAAGTATATTAAGTGCATGCGGATATTAACTACTAGGATATTATTTGCATGTTGTCATGTGATTAGCACTATTTTTAGCATGAAATTAACTGCACGCTAAACGTGTTGAGCGCTCGACATTGAAGCAGTCTAGGTCGTTGGATGACAAGGAATACATGTGCCTTGATGACGTTTTATATTTAATTTGATACAGCTCTAGCAGAACATTCAATCGATCAAACCATACATTTCGTTCAGTCTGACTCCGACTTTAAATTATACGATGATCGATATAAAATAGACGGAAATGATAAACGTTCGGATTTTAAGCATGGCAATCCAAACATTTTTCATGGCAAATTTAGATTACACGGCGGCGGCGGGGGCGTCTCGCGGTGGGAAGCGGCTCCTCTGCTGTGCTTTGTGTGTCGTCGGGCCACTGACCGACGGCAACGGTGGCGTCTTCCGCCGTTGTTGGCGTACTCCTGGACGTTGGCCTAGCTCCAAAATGTTCTGGACTTCGGAGAGAGTCAACTGGCGGGAGGAGGCGACTGTCGTTGGTGCAAGGAAGCGGTCGACGGCGGCCATCCATGCCGCTGAGGGGACCTTGGCACCCGTAAGGGACAGGCGAACGGCGCTGGCGGGTCTGCGGCGCGACGCTGCCAGATCGCCAAAGCGCATGCGCTGGCAGGTGCACGGCACCGGCATGGGCGTCTTGTCACGCACGCAGCAGCGCATGCCGGCAGGTGCACGGCGCTGCGTGAAAGTCGGCGAGGACCTCGTGGAACCCCGTGGGATCAAGCTCGGCGACAATGTGCGGCTCCCAGCCCATCAATGCCACGAGGATGGTGGCCTTGTCGGGGCGCAGGGTAACGGAGCAGGGGAGCGGGACAGCGCGGTGTCTTCCCGCAAGGCCGATTCAAGCTCGTCCCAAAGCGCCTTATGTTCTTGAGACTCGGCTGGGTGTCTTCCTCGAAGCTGGAACACTAAGGGCAGACCATCGTGATGCGGCATGGCGACGTTTAGGTCGTGATAGTTGGAGGTAGACGACAGGAGAATCGGAGAGGAAGAGAGAGGATTGTAGCGATACCGGGTAGTGCGGGGTTGATTTTAAACTGCGGCGCCGGCGACATTAAAAGTGGGAGCAGTTGGGACGACGGTGTGCGGCAGAGCCTAGTCAAAGGGCTCACCTCCCGGTGAGCCTGCACAGCGGTCTGCTCGCACGCCTCCCTGACAGCTGGCGCAGCGGTCTGCTCGCACGCCTCCCGTCGACTCACACGCTTGCTCGGACGGCACCTGCCGATGAGAAGCAGGGACTCGTGGCGGCACGTAAACGCCCACGGTTTCAAGAGTGAAAGCGTCCGCCTTAACGTGACGGGTCTTTGTTCCAAAATACCTTGGCTCTTCATTTGTGCAACTTGTCATACACAGCTTGTCTCAAATTGAAGAAAAAACTTACGAAGTAATATTTGTGCCATATCACGTGACCATGCTTAGTTTCAAGAATTTATGCTCACTTTTGTATTTTCTGAAATTTGAGATCCAGGATTCAAAACAATATCATAACCTGCATCATGCAATAAATTTTCAAGCCGTACATCTGTCCTATTGTATTTCTTAAGAAAGAATTTGGTCAAACATTTTGCTTAGTTAGACTTCAGACAAGTTATATATGCAGAGTAAAAGGATAATCCCTCCGTGCCAGTGCATTGCCTGATATATTAACTCAAGTACTAGGCACGAACAAACGGGCTGAATTCTGTGCTCATCCTGGTGTAGTAGTAGTAGTAGTAGTAGTAGTAGTAGTAGTAGTAGTAGTAGTAGTAGTAGTAGTAGTAGTACTAGGCAATGCAGTTGACGAGTGACCTTGACGGCGCATCGAGGAATTGAACCGTGCTCGGCACGGTAGGTAACGTTGTCTAGTTACTAAAGCATCCCTCCGTTGTTCATCGGTAGTCATTATGGCCGGGGACATGAGGGGAATTTCCTAGGGCTGGAATTCTGGCCGCCAGATATTTCGACTTGAAATGCTGAGGCTCGACTGGTTGGGGTTGCCTAATGTGCGTACCACGCACGCCATCAAAGGACACGAGCCCGATTTTTTTAGGATCAACACGAGCCAAGGTCTGGCTGGTACGCCGTTGGGTCCAACACCATTCAAGAATACGAAAGGAACCTTTTAAGTTGCCGAACGAATCTATGTGTATTACAATACCCGTATTTTCCTTGCAAATACTAATCTCAACGTGGTAATTTATTTATGACGAGTTGTTGAATTAGAGTGAGTTTTTGATATAGTGATCTCAACGTGGATTTCACATTTTATGGTATCCCTAGTAAGTTTTCCAATGCAAATTCAAATTTAAAAGATGAACAATATGGAGGTGAGAAAACTTTGTATGTATCAAGCATATGACCACACACACACACACAGACACACATGCACGGACACAACAACAATCCAATAAGTATAGTGCATCTATTTTTCCAAACCATGCATGTATGACACGAATCCAAAAGTACTCCTTCTATTCCTAAATATTAGTCTTTTAGAGTGTTCAACAAGTGACTACATACGAAGCAAAATGAGTGAATCTAGACTCTAAAATATGTCTATATACATCCGTATGTGCCAGTCCATTTGATGCCTCTAAAAAGACTAATATTTAGGAATGAAGGGAGTAAAATTTAAGACATCCATGGTCCTCAGTTCAATATTTAAAATGAACATGAAACTGAAACATGAATATTAAGTCTAGTACTACAGTACATGCAAATGTTGTGTTTAGGCGGAGCTATGATTGTCGGGGGTCAACCCCTCGACCTTAATAAAATTGTGGAGCTCTGTTTAGGGTTATTTAGATTATATTTGTCCCCACCCTCCCAGCCACCTATTGGTTGTGTACCCCACCCCTCCTCCCCGGGAGAATATCATGTGCCCCCATACCTTAGATGCTATATGCCGATACGAGTTGCTTGGAGCTTGTAGATCTGAGATATAGCAGCTCACATGATGTGTCTTAATATTTTGCAGGAAACCTTGATGAGTTTGAGAATTGCACACAATTTGTACAAAAACTACTTAGATGCCCTTTGATCCCATATCCAACGACCTCGAAGCTCGTATCACCGTAGCATCTAAGATGAAGGAGGACATCATATTCTCATGTATGTAAGAATATCATGTGCTACCACACCTTAGATGCTTTGGTGATACAAGCTCTTTGGAGGCGTTGGATTTGTGACCCAACACCTCCTCGGTGGTTCAAATGTTTTTTTTGCAGAAAAGCCCCAAAAGAGTTTGGCCACTGCTTTCAAGCACAAAGACTGCTCAGATGCCATTGGATCTTAGATCAAACGACCTCCAAGCTCGTATCACCGTAGCATCCAAGCTGCGGTATCACCTTATGTTTTCTCGCACGGCAGAGTATGAGGTGCTCCCGCACCGTAAATCCTATGGTGATACGAGTTCACTAAGATCTAATAGCCCACAGTAGGAGGTTTGATTGTTTTTGCAATATACGGCTGATAGAGTATGGGAAATGCGTAGAAAGTACAAGTACTATGCATGTGCCATTTGATCACTGATCATACGACCTAGATGCTCATATCACCGTACCGGGTAATTAAGCTACGGGGAGCACCTAATATGAGCACCGGGGAGCCGTTGGATAGAAGATGCAGCGGCACACACGAGGCCTGAATGTTTTATTTGCAATAAAACCTACGGAGAGTTTGGAAATTGCGCATAATTACAAAGACTACTCCCAAGCCATTGGATCTCAATTCCAACGGTGTAAAAACTTGTATCACCATAGTATCTAAGCTGCGGGGTGGATGTGATATTCTATGTCATTTGTCATTTTTGTTCAGAACTTGCAAAATATGTGTAACTCGTGTCGTTACTTGTCTAACCGCCGCAAAGTGTTTGTTCAAAATACCATCCTACACTGAAATATCGAAACAACACACGGGGGTCCCACTTGTCATTAATCAAATTTGGACCTAAAACTAACAAATCTGAAAGATGAGATTCGAACTGGCAACCTGGACTACAAAGCGTAAGTCGATAGCCTGAAAAAATGAACGGTTGTTGGCTTTGTCCCATAACTTGATTTTATACAGTACTTGCGTTGAGTAGAGTAGAGGGAGTGCCTCGTCAACACGTGCATGACCGTTGTCTCACATACTGGTGGGTCCCAGGTCTGCGATCTCAATCTCTCTTCTCTCCATCGTCTAACCTTTGCACGAGCACACACGAAGAGCGACGCTAGCTTGCCGTGGTGTTATTACAACTAAAAAAAGCTTGGAAAATAGAAGAATCGCCTACAACAAGAGACATTGTGGCTGGTCGAGACGGAGCTAACCACATCTATCCTCCGTGCCACGTTTGCATGATGAAGCTGTGTGGCTAGTGGGGTGTTTTCGACCGACTGGCTGGGTCCCGAGGTCGAACCATAGGTACTACGCCCGACATAAAGATATTTTACACGCACATTTTTTCCTCCGTGCGAGACATGGCACACCCTACATGTGGTTCCGGGGTCCTCCGGGTGGTGCACGCATATATTCTTCCCGACGTGGGACGCCCTACCGCGTTTTCGGGTCCTCCTCGGTCGTGGCGCCAAGCAAGTAAATGAGTCGTCAAATCACGAAGACCACCTTTCCCGCCGAGTACATCGGTGAAGCATGGTGGCTAGCTAGTTGGGCTAGTTCGACCGATTAGCTAGGCCACCGCCACATTTGTTTTTCACCTTTTTTATCTACTTGCGGCAGTAAATTTAAATATCCACCGCGGGCGTTGCTCTGGTGTTTGGGTGCGGCAAGATTTTTAATTTTTGATTGACGGGAAGCGGTAGCGGCAGGATTTTTAATTTTTGATTGACGGAGCGGTAGCGGCAGCAATTAGTCACGATGACTCCGCTGTAAAAACCCACGCTCTCGATGTGAGAAGTCATCGTTGGTGTTTTACCGTGGTGAAAACCAAAAGATTCCCCGCTCCCTCCGCCTTCCAAAGAGATTGCATTGCCTTTTCAGCCATTTCGCCCCTTTGCTTCCTCTCCCCATTGCTTCTACACGGTGCCATGGCGGCTGGCAGATCACGGAGGCCGAGGTGAGGCGCCTGACACAGGAGCTCCATGCCAAGGATGCAGAGCTTAGGGCCAAGGACGTGGAGCTCCGTGAGCTCAAGGAAGAGAGGAGTGCCATGCTCCTCCGTTATGTGCGGGAGTTCACGGAGCTTCAAAAGCGGCAGGCGTTCACCACAAAGATGCTCGAGGCGTCAGCGGCGTTGCTGCAAAAAGCGAGAGATACGATAGGCCGTTAGGGAGCCGGCTGGAGCGCGAGCGGGCCGATCGTGATGAGGTCCAGGATCGCCTCAGCCACTTGGTGAACCAATTTGCCACGCACGTGTTGCGGCTGCGGGATGCCTACCGTCGTGCCAGCGCGACAATGCCGGACGTCGGGCTAAACCCGGTCGACTTCAACGAGCTGCGGCTTCCTGACCTGGTCTCCTTTTTCACCTATATCTCCGAGGAGCTGAGCCGTCTCCGCGCGATGGTGGGGGCTGAACTGGACAAGGAGGGGTTGCGGGCTGCCGTCACCGTTGTCAGGCGAATCCTTTCAGGGCTCCGTCACCAGAATTCATTCGTGTCATTGGACGCGTCTTTGACGAGCTGGCTCCCGTCGACCGGGAGCGGGCTCTGCGGGCGGTTGCACCCTGCATCACCAACGTCGTGCGCCTTGATAAGCAGAGGGACTTCGGTGGTGTTTAGGCACCCTCTGCATGGGAATGTCCATGTCTCGGCGCAACATGACCGTTGGATCAAACTCAGACGGTGTAGATCAGTCACTGTAGCACAAAGCGTGTGGGTGTGTTTGGTTGCATTCTCATCTCAATATAGTTGTTTCCTCTTCATGTATTTTTGTCAACCTACTAGTGTGGACTCATGCACCCTTCATGCACTCTGCCAAACAACAAAAGTGGGTCGAGAAGGGAACTTTTGCTCCCATCCCGTTCACCCTTCATACACCCTGCCTAACACTATTCGTGCTTCATATGGTTCATGTTTCGTGGAGTACTTTGTAGCACCATACTCTCCGTCTTGTGTGGACCTAGTTACATTAACATTGATCTCACTTGTTCATTCTCGACCGGACAGTCGAAAAGGCGGTGCTATGTTACATATAGGAGTAGTTGACATGCGCACAACATCATTTGTTATCGTCATATCTTACTACACTAGCAACAAGATTGTGTAGTATTGACGTATGAACCACTGCACATGCCTATTAGTAGGAGCACTGTGTATGTTCAAGTGGCTAACGTGTTTCGCACTCCTCCGTCGTAAGAGTGGAAATGCTTGCTGTAATCATTTTTTTCTTCACAAAAACAGTGAACACGCTCTCCGTGCGGATCCTCCTCCAGCCATGCACTAAATTACTCACTTTCACCAACGTGTGGGACAGCCAGCACCTGGGTCCACCAGCCATGCACTAAATTACTCCATAGTAGAGTGACAGTATACTACCCCGATCGAACCGCCGCAGGAATGCCCAATGAGCCGTCAAATTACAAAACCCCCTCCTTTCCAGCAATAAGTTGGATGGACGAAGCAACCATCATTTCACTCTTCTCTCTCAGCTTCCTCACTTGAAAAAAACCCCACTCGCTTTGCTTCTCCCTCATCTTGTTCCTCCTTTCACTCTTCTCTCTTAGCTTCCTCTCTTGGATGGACGCCGGAGCACCGGCCGACGTGATGTCTATGGCTCTGGCCAAAACCGTCGAGGCTCATGGTACAAAGAAGCGCAAGCACCCCGCCGAGACTACCGCAGACAAGCTCAAAGCCATCGCCCTGTCCAAGCCCCCCTCTCCGTAATCTCTCATTAAGCAAGTCCAGGTAATGTCTCTTGTTGACGATCTTTTCTCGATCTTGATCGTGTTTTTTCATCTAACACGCAGTACTAGTACCGGTAGTACAACTTTCTCGGGTGATCTTGCATGTGATTTTAGTGTGCCAAATGACGGTTCTAAATTCCTCTTTTGACCAAAACATGTGAGAGGTTGACACTGATTTCTTATAGATTACTTTCAACTACTCCATCATCCCAAATTTCTTGTCTTAGATTTGTCTAGATACGGATGTATCTAATACTAAATGTGACTTGATACATCCGTATCTAGACAAATCTAAGAGAAGAATTTTGGGACGGAGGGAGTACTTTATGAACATCAATGCTGCCTTTTAAGAGGGTATATTTGCCTCAAGAACTTGTGTTATGGATATTGCATGTAATCCCTCCGCTCTCATGCCTTTGAAGACATGTTCTAGTGTCTTTGTTCACTCATTTCTATGCGTATATGTAGTCATATATGGAGTATAATATCGAAAATCATCTTATATTTCTGAGCGAAGGTAGTAATAAAATATGGTTTCGCTTTGAATTAGAACCAGGTCCGCGGTGGAGATGAAGTTCTCAAAGTCATGCCGTGTGAACTGGGCGACCTGATGATGAGTTCTCTTGCTGAACTATCCAAATTGATGTGTCCTTGTCGCCATGTGTCATGAACTAGTGTTTTCCTGTAGCATTGTTGTCAGGCGTGTTCTCGAGGCTGTACTTGACCACAACAATTCCCTGGTTGTGCCTTCGATTACGAAGGGTGTGGTTCTTGTAAAGCTTCCAAACAAATCTGATGCGGTCTGTCTTCATCATCATGTTTATGAGTGGAAAGACCACACTGTTAGGTTCTCCAAGGTTGACAAGATGGTGATGGTGCATGTAGACATCTCACACGAAGTCCATGTCCTAGTCAGTTATGCGGCGTTCATCCCGTAGGTCGGTGGCAAGAAATAGTCTACAGAGCTTAGTTAGTGCAACTTTGCTTGTCTGTAGTAAGTACTATTGTTCAGTACTTGATTTGTGTTTGTGAACCCTGTATTGCTTATTAGTACTGCCGCTTTTGGTGTGTGGTCAGTCCTGAGAACGGTCTATGTTAATGTCTGTCTACTCAATTCAGTCTGTATATTTTGAAGTATCCAGATCATATTTTTTGTGAGGACGGTTTATTAGTTATGGTTACGCTCCAATATCTGTATGCATTGCAGGGTTTATCGCACCACCAGGATTTCCAGTCCCATGGATGTTCGGTCCATACGATTTGTCACGACCTTTGGACTATCCTGCTTGTGTGAGTAGGTGGGGCCCCTGCATGCCACACGTAGTTGGACGATCAATCTTCTGTTTAGTACTTCAACATAGTGATTTCCTGGTAAGGATTCACTTGTGTCACATCAAGTAAATCTTATTGATTTACTATGTAAATCTTATTGGTTTAATGTCATGTTTTCTTTCTTTTCCTGCAATTTTACGATGCAGGTTTTGCCATGTGACATTCATCAGAGAATAAACCGTTTGGTTTGCTCTACGATGGCTATTTTGCAGGTTTCACTTCTTATGTCGTGTCAGTAATGAAGGTACTGTCCATCACCTATATTATCGAAAAATTGGATCACCGTTGTGCGAGTACAAGCTGAATCCCTATGATGAACTGCAGTTTGGTTTAACAAAACGCCACAATTAGTCCTTCTCGCGTTTAAAAGAAATGAAGAAAAACTGGATCACGGTCACGGATCCTAGTCAAGTTAGAAAGCTGATCATAGCGGACTGGACACGATCGCCGCTATCTCGCAGATCGAGCACCGGCAGTTGCTCTAGCATCGACATCGGGAGCAACTTCGATCCGATCGGTGAGGATTGGGCACCAACCGCGTCCGATCACCGATTCACCGGAGGATCAGCATCAACGCGGCACTGCTCCGACAATGGCACCAACTCTACAAGGAGCACCATCTCCGCAGGCGGCCCGGCTTTGACCTGACCGACACTTGCACTTGCAGACCGCTTCCGCCCGCATAGCTTGCACCGGCAACATACTGGGCTGCAGTTCGCACTTCATATACCAAAGTCCTTGCAAAAACCGACATGTCCACCTTCTTGGTAAGCATTGGCCGCCCAAGTGCTTCGTTCTTTTTTCTTTCCATGTTGTTTCACATGATTCACTGTGTTGATCTAACTGTTTGGGTATGTCTTCTTGTTTGCAAACAGATAATTCCTAGAGTAACGAGGGAGTCGTTCAACAATCCGGGTGACCGCGGCCAAGTTTCTCTTACCATGCGCAACCTTGGTGTGAATGAACCTGCTCAATATACCGTAAGTACAAAGGATGGTCGCATGATGATTGATGCTAAAGGATGGTCAAGGTTCAAATATAAATCATATCTTGCGGTAGGGGATGATGTCAAAATCGAACTTTCTTGGCAAGGAGAGCTGGTCCAAATCAACTTTGAAATTCTTCAGTAGCAGCACGCAACTGCCGAACTGATCTATCCTCCGAGAGATTTTGATGTAATAATCTGGCATGGTGAAACAAGTGTCCTGTGTGTATAAGTAGTACGACAGTATTATTTATCACATGGTATATCGTTGATAGAATTGCAACTCTGATTGCTAGTTAGGAACTGTCATTCGATTTCATTCCAACAGCTCCCGTGCTTTATTCAATTTTGTGTATTCGCCTTATGACAAAGATCTAAAACCAGCGCTGCATCGATCGCTTGCAATATGAAAAGCGCCGAGGTAGAACACATGGGCCCCCAAACATGCGAGGTTGGCCTGCACCGAATGTCTGCACCCGTGAGCCTATCTGAGTATTATATTCTCAAATTTGAACCCCCATAAAAAAGCTGAACCCCCATAATGCCCGTGCGTTGTAGAGGGAGTATATTTCTTGGCAAGGTGAGCCTGTGATATAAAAGATTTGTATATTTCTTTACAGAGGGAGTATCTCTCTGTCAAAATATATATTTATGTGTAACTAGTTACTCCTGTCTTTCTACTTCCTTTCGCTGATATGTGGGGCAACCGGCAACGGGGTCCACGTGCCATATGCACAAATTAGAGTGCACAACTTCACGGTAGACACACCCTGGTCGTAGCGCCGCAGTAATGCCCAATGAGCCATCAAATCACAACCCCCCATTTCCAGCTTAAACAGTAAACTGGAGGACGAAGCGACAATATTTCACTGGGCCTGAACCCCCTTCTCCCTCGTCTGCTTGTTCAGAGAAAACCCCCTCTCGGCGATTGCATAGGGTTTTCTCATGGAGAACCAGGTACGAATTCTTCATCCATCCCCGATAAATCCAAGTCCCTTGGTCGTAGGTAATCCTAGGATGGCAGCCGCCGCCGTTGATGCATTTTTCTTCCTATTGAATCTAGTGTGTTTCATTTGCAGTGCCCAAAGTGCGAGTACCCTACAGGTTTCTGCGCCCTCGGCGAGACGCTACACTTGTTCCTTCTCATCCTAACACAACATTTTGAAACGTGCACAATATGTTCCTAGAATCCTCTTTTCTATCCGGGAGGGTGGGGTTTTTTTGAACATGCTGTGTTCTCATAGTATTTTTCCTGTAGTATATTATTTGCTATGCCACTGAATACACTAGTTTAATGGTCACAGTGAAGACAAGCCATGGATATAAGTTCCGAGTTGGGTTCATGAACCAAGATGATCGCTGCTTTTTTTATGGCCGAACTTGGATAAACTTTCTCAAGTGTTCTGCATGAAAGTTGGCGCACGAATGTTGATGGAAATAGCAGAACCTGGTCTCATCTTCACTGCGATCTTCCACCCCGACGTCGTTCCAATTGTTCATCCATGTTAGTTTTGTATCTGGTTCTTGGTTGTTGCCTCAATTACTTCTTAATCCACCTATTATGTCTAACTAATCACAATTTAACTTTAGAAGTAGCAACGAATCTCTCACAAAGATGCTACTTCTAACTAATATTTTCTTATAATTGGTGGCACGTGTAGGTTTTTTCAGAGTTAAGCAATCTGCTCGTTTATTACTCTGTAATAACTCGGCTGTTACTAATGGCACTGAAGTTGACTGGATCGACATCCACAAGTTCCTACACTTTATTGATCGTCTTGAGGTCCTTGTGGGGTGTTTAAATGGTGGAAGGCCACGTGGGATATGTGTGCCATTGCTGCACTCGTTGAACAGGTCCAACTGTGCCGAGAAACTTATGGTACGAGCTGTTTTACATTATATATGTTGTTCATAAACTATTGCTTATACACAGCTTTACAAATGTGATGTTCTTGAAACAGAACCTGCCGAGTTCTATTGTTCCTATACTGAGATGCTCGACCATGGTCGGGTCAGACTTGGCGCTTGGTCACAACATGATGTTTATGTCGACCTACTCAATTCCCCTTGGAGGTGAAAAGATACTTATTCATGGGTGGTCTCAAATAATGAAGGCCCGTCCATCTTGGAGAATAGGATAGAAGATTATGTTCATGCTTTTCCATGGCTCTAAAGCGAATATCCTGTTTATTGACCATGTTGCGAGATGAAGCCGCTTTCAGAAGGTCGTGGATGCGCGGGGTGGCGCCTGGGCCTTGTCCTGGGGCTTGGCGGCCTCACCCTTTGTTAATCAGAGGCAAAGTAGCACTGCTCGAGGCGTGCTTTATGCAGTTGAACCTGTATAAGTACTCATATCGCTTTCACTTTGGTTGTTAAGTGCCCCCGCTGGTTTCGATTAAGGTTGTTAAGTACTCCTGCTGCTTTTACGATGCATCGTGTTTCTTGATCCTGTCTTCCTCCGACCACCAAACCAAAACCAAACGCCGGTGCCGCTGCTTCCGCCTCCCACGGCTGGCTGCGCCTCAGCGCACGCATCACCGCCCTACCGTCTCCTAAATCGTTAATGCTGATGTCCTCCGCGCGCTTTGGTGCGCTCGCCGCGGCGCCACCCTCTCGCGTTGTCAACATGGTCAACAAACGACAGGAATCTGCAGGACACCACGTTAGCGTATGGAAAACTAAAATTCTTCCTCCTAGTGTTTTCCTGACATCTGGGACCCATGACATTGTGAGCGTATATAGTCAATAGACAAGAGAACAACACAAGATTGGCTGACACTTGGGACGTAGCTACTCGAGCAGTATTTTTTTTGTTTGGTATTGTTTTAGACGGAGCAGGGTTTGAACTGGTCAGGCCCGTCTAGCCTGTGCTTATATTTTATGTTCACCATGTGACCAGCCCAGCTATTTTTTCTTTGTGAAAATGAGCCCGATTTATTTTTCTCAAGAATACCCAATCCAGGCCTACTTATTTTTCTACATACGATGAAACTGCAACTCTTTCAAGACGCCTGCAAATCTTGAAAGTAATATGAAATGGGTTGTAAATATAAAAACAAATGACAAATTGGAAATTACTTTATAATTTCTGAATTTTTTCACATTTTCAGATTCCCATTTCATTGGGCATTAACCTAATTTAAATATATCTTCAAAGTACTTTAAATCTGGCTTGACATTTCGGTATTAAAAATAGTTTGGAACCCATGAAATATGCGAAATTGGCCTCGCCAACTAAAAATGACTGCAATAAATTGCATAAGAAGTTGCCATGAGCTATATATAAATTATTAAAAAAGAGGGAGTGGTCTGACTTGTGGGCCTGTTTAGTTGGCGTGTATGCAAGATTTTTTAGTTATTATATACGTCAACAAGCGATTCTAGTAGAGCGTAACCGTTGGATGTCAATCCAACGGCCGTCGTCATTTCTTCAATCTACGATCTTCTTGCTCCGGCCGCCAAAGCGGCGCCAAGGGACCGCTTACTCCCGCCTCCGTGGCGGCTGTCTGCCTTATGCAGCCTCAGCGCTCCCTACTACTCCCACCGCTGGCCAGGGCATCCCTCTACTCACCCACACCCCCTGTTATTCTGCGGCGACGACAGCCTCACACTGCAGCCGAACCGGTGAACCCTCGTACTCCTCTTCGTGCGGGCTTCCACTGCCGCGTCTTCCCCGGTTCCGCGTCGTCCCCTTCCTAGGCCTCGCCATCGTCCAACACCATGGTGCTCTCGGCGCGGCGTGGTCAATGTGGTCAATGACCGACTTCCATCGGAAGAGTATCAGTCGTGGAGAGGTCGGCAATTTGGGTCCACGACAGCCGCAAGGAAGTGCCTCCTTATTACGCGGAAAATAATTATTCCTCCACCTGACAGCAGGGACCCACCGGACGGGCCACTAGTATTTCGTGAAAAAAAATGTTTCCCCCTGACTGCTGGGACCCACAGGACGGGCCACCGTATTTTGCGAAAAAAACGTTCCCCCTGCTGTCAGCTCGGACCCACCGGAAGTGCCTCCTTATTACGCACAAAAAATGAATACCCCCTGCTAACTGGGACCCACATTGGTGGGAGGCTGACTTGTGGGCCTACTAAGTTGACTGGGATGGAGGCCTTTGTCAACTTTAGTCAATATATGAACGATTCTAGCTCAAGTGACCGTACGATGTCCATCCAACGGCCGTAGTTCTTCTTCAACCTCTCGTCTTCTTGCTCCAGCCGCCCAAAGCAGCGCCGGTCGTGCCGCCTGCTCCTGCCGCCGGTGGCCGGCTGTGATGCCGCGGAGGCCTCACCGCCCCTACTACTCCCACCGCTTGCCAGGCCATCCCTCTACGCACCCACACCCCCTGTTATTCTGCGGCGATGGCAGCCTCACACCGCAGCCGAACGAGTGAACCCTCATACTCCTCTACACGTGGGCATCCACTGCCGTGTCTTCCCCGGCTCCGCGTCGTCCCCTTCCTAGGCCTCGCCGTCGTCCACCGCCCTGGTGCTCTCGGCGCGGCGTGGTCAACATGGTCAAGGAATGGCTTCCATCGGACGTGGACTGTACGTGGAGAGGTGACATTTGGGTCCACGGCGCTGACAAGGAAGTGCCTCCTTATTACATGTAGAATAATTATTCCTCCACCTGACAGCGGGGACCCACCGAACGGGCCACCGTATTTCACGAAAAAAACGTTTGCCCCTGACTGCTGGGACCCACCAGCTACATCTTCGCACGCAAGGAAGTGCGTCCGGGCAAGAAAAAAACGATTCGCCCCCCTGACTGCTGGGACCCACCAGCTACATCTTCGTAGGCAAGGAAGTGCCTGACAGTCGGGACCCACATGGTCGAAGCGTATGTAGCGTTGTCATTCTGGTCGCGAACGTGTACGTACATATATACTGGTGGATGTAGAGGCGGCGCCGCGTGTCGTAGTAGAGGCGCCAGACGTGGTCGTAGTAGAAGCGCGCACGTAGCATGTACACGTCACGTATAGCGGCCAGGGTGCAAGAAAGAAAATCTGACCACGTATGTGTACATACTGGGCGGGGTCTCAACGCCTACTCGCGGATATGTACGGCGGGGCTCGTAATGCGTGGCTGGGTCAGAACGGAGAAACATCGTCGTCGTCGTGTTCATCGGGAGGTAACGGAATGCGTCGTTTTCATGGGGAGGCAACAGAATGCGTCGTGTTCATCAGGAGGCAACGGAACACGCGGGAGCCAACCGGTTGGGTCGGATCGGAATACGTGGTCGTGTTCATCGGGAGGGCTTGGACGGAACACGCGATGGAAACGAGGCCTGGCGCACCGCATGACGGAGGAAACGGACCTCCTACGTTTGAAACGGGGTCCTGTTGATCGGGAGGGGTCTGGCGTACCGCAAAATGGAGGAAACGGACCTCCTACGATCAAAAAGGGGGTCATGTTGATCGGGAGGGGTGTGGCGTACCGCAAAACGGACGAAACGGACCTCCTACGGTCGAAACGGGGGTCCTGTTGATCGGGAGGGGTGTGGCGTGCCGCAAAACGGACGAAACGGACCTCCTACGGTCAACACGGGGGTCCTGTTGATCGGGAGGGGTGTGGCGTACCGCAAAACAGGACTCCATGGGATACTATTCATCTCCACCGTCGACATTCCGCAGCCTCCACGGGCTATCGTCGACCTCCTCCAGCCTGCACGGGCTCCTGTTCATCCAGCCTCCACCGCACGCTACTCCACCAGCTACTATTCAACCACCCCTCCACGGGCACCCTGTCGTGGTTCTGAGTCTGACAGTAGAATAGGGGGTAGGAATGTAGAGGCAAGATGTTAGCTATGGAGGAGTTGTACACGCTAGTTTTACGAGTTCAGGCCCTTCTCGGAGGAAGTAACAGCCCTACGTCTCGGAGCCTGGAGGCGGTCGACTGGATTATACACGTGTGAGTTACAGGGGGTGCGAACCCTTGTCCCAGAGGAGGGGGTGGCTTATATAGAGTGCGCTAGGACTCCAGCTCCCCTCCGTTACATAGGATTCAATGTACATAAAGAGGTGGCGTTACAGGTAACGCCTGTACTGAAATGCTGTAAATGGTCAATAAATATCTGAGTAAATGCCCGACCGTTGTTGCGCGGAGCGGCTTTAGGTATTCTTATCGTCGAGTGGTTTGATGGTCGAGTGACCTGGATAAAGTGAGGTCTCCTAGTGGATGGTAGGTCGAGTGGACTTCACTCGACGCCTTTGTTGGATCCCTTCTTCTGATACTTGAACTTCTTTGTTCTTAGGACTAGGACCTTAGGTAGGATGTATAGGTCAGGCCTATTACCCTACTGTAGGTTTGTGTCTACATCATTAGCCCCCGAATGGATCGAGGTTTGAGTGAAAAAGAAGGATGGAGTTGACCTTGCTTCTACTCTTGATTGTCTTGTCTATATCTCTGAGTGGAGGCCAGTTGTTAGAACTTCAGCTTCATTTCAGTCGCCTTGATCGATTCAGAAATTACCGACTGGTTTATATCACTACATCCATCGAATGATATCTCTGACACGAAATCTTTGGCGTGATCGGTTGCAGAGGATCCCGGATTTCCTGGGATTCGAAATTTCAGTAGAAGCGTGCCAGGCGGAGCGCCCCGCGGTAAGTGGAGTAGATAAATAGGACTTTTCGATTACTGCGCCACATTTTTCGCCATGTATCCCGTGCGCAACTGTTTGGGGGATTTGATAGGATCGCTCGGGCCCATGCATCAGCCACTCGTAAGTAGGCCCTTAAAAGAGGCGAGGCCGAAGCGTTTGCACTGTGCGTGCCCATTCCCTTCTTCTTCCTCTCGCGACTCTGCTTTGACCAGACCAGCCACTCTCGACGCCTTCGCTCCGCTGCCATGGGGAAGGATAAAACGGCGGCGCTGGAGCGTGCGAAGAAGGCGACGGGGGCGGTAAAGAGCAAGAAGGTGAATCGGGGGTCTTCGTCGCGCTCGGGGTTGCCGTCGGGTTGGATCCAGGGAGACTGGATCCGATCTTCGCTTCAAACAAGAGGACTTGGGCGATATGGCTGAGCTGGGGTTGATCGTCCATAAGTCCAAGGCTACCGCCGAGGGGGAGAACGGAGCCACCGGCCCAAGGCCGGGTGAGTGTGTCCTGCTTCGCCACCCACGCCGACCGTGGTTTTTCGCTTCCCGCATCCCTTCTTTCGCGGTTTCCTGAATTTCTTTGGGGCCCAACTCCACCATTTCACTCCCAACACTATCACATATCTTGCTGCGTTCGTCTCCATGTGTGAGAATTTCCACAGGTGCCGATCAGACTGGGTCTTTTCAAGCACATCTTTACCATCTGATCCCAAACTGTGAAAAAAGAAAACTCGAAAGATGAGAAAACCCATGTCATTCAGATGTGTGGGGGCTTGGGCATCCAGAAGAGGAACATGAGCTCTTTCCCTCCGATGACTCTTCCTGAGTCGGTCAGGGGCTGGCAGTCGACCTGGTTCTACTGCCAGGACCTCGCGACCCCAGTGCCGACCGGGCTTCCTCCTTTCTCTTTCGACCGTGTTCAAACTCCATCTTCCTTGAAAGTGACTGCGGAGAAGGCGGAGACAGGCATGCTAGTTGAGAGAGTGGTACAACTGATCAACCAAGGTGTCACCGGTATGGATCTGCTCGAGGTGTTCCTCAATCGGTGGATCCAACCCCTCCAAGCTCGCGACCATTCCATGTGGATGTACTCTGGGGCCGGCGACACTGCTCGGGTTCATCCGGAGGAGGTGGAGGCCAAAACTGTAGCCGAGTGGTTGATGGGTATCACCGGGAACAAGGACAATCCCAGGGGCTTAGGAGAGTTGACCCTTTCAAAAAGACAACCCACCGTGAGAAGGTCTGGTCATCATGACTGAATTTTTGAACGTATTTTCCGACTGATTGTTGTTTCGACTGACTTGGGAGCGATCTCTTGTTTTGCAGATCTACACGGAAATGTATTCAATGCCCAATGGTGAACAAGCTCTGGAGCAAGACCAAGAGGGCGAGAACAGTGCTGAGGAGAGCGGCGAGTGGGAGTCCCCAGCTGATGATGATGAAGATGAGAGCGATGAGTCGGACGATGAGGAGGTAGCCGACTCACCGCCCCGCTCCGAATGTCGATCCAAGCAGCGACATGACCCCACGAACAGGCGCGGCAAGGCTGTGGCGTCGAGTGCTCCATCTCACAAGCGCACTCGGTCCCCATTGCCAGATTTGACTGAGAAGGTCACCAAGCAGCCCAAAGCTAATCCTTCAAAGGCTCGGAAGACCTTACCTAGGATTAAGATGGATGTCCCTGTTGCTTTTGGGTAAACGCTCTTCTCATATCTTTTGTTGCGATCAAACTTCTGTTCCGACCGGCTTTCTCATTCTGACCGAGTGGACGATGAATTTGTGTAGCCCGACCTCAGCTGCGACCAACATGGATATCGACAAGAATCCAGCTGACGAGGGAGCTGACGACGCCATCACCTGCAAAGCTAGTAAGCCAAGTCGATTCGAATTCATCTGGTCGACTGAATGATTTGTCAGTTATCTTTATGACTTTCTCTGTTCTTTGCAGATCCACAAGATGTTGTTGTGCTTCCGAAAGACGACGAAGAGGTGCCGCTGAGAGGGAGGAGGAAGAAGGACAGGGAGCTGGGCGGGAAGGTGCCTGAGTTCCAAGTTCCTCGATCATTGTGGACGCTGGAACGGTGGTCGGCGCTTCAGCAGATCCGGCTCGAACCAACGTCACCTTATTTGTTCATTGTCGACTAATCGCGCCCCTCGGGATCGGCTGCTCAGACTTACATTGCCTTGATACAACTCTCTGCTTCAGATCCGGCGGTTGCTTCGATTGCTCTGCCTCCATCACTTTTCACTGCATATCAAACTCCAGACGATCCGCCAGCTGCTGCCAAGGAAGCTCTTCTTCAGCTGAATCTTGTGATCAGACAGATGAAAATGGTGCATGAGGCTAGTCAGGTAGCTTTCAACGCCGGAGCTGCTCTGCAAGCCAATGTCCAGGTTAGTTGACTTTCTGATCGATCGTATTTTTTGTCTGATCACCCACTGGGGTGTGGCTGTTTTGATGTTGTATGTCTCTTTGTGTCGATTCGAATTGAGCTAGGTAGACCACGCCGAGTGGAATCGAAACCAGTGGGGGCACGCTGAGTGCACCCACTGAGTGTAGTCCCCGAGACCATAGTTGACTGCAGGCAGTCGACTGTGGTCTAAGAATGGGAACCTCTCTTTTCCCTTTTTTTTGGCACTCGAGCTGGGCAGACCACGCCGAGTGTAATAGAAACCAGTGGGGGCACGCTGAGTGCACCCATCGGGTGTAATCCCGAGACCATAGGTGACTGCAGGCGATCGGCGTGGTCTAAGAATCTTCCTTTTTCTTTTTTTTGCAAAATCAGTGGGGGCACGCTAAGTGCACCCACTGGGTGTAGTCCCCGAGACTACCATTCGATGTTTGATTCAGTGGTATTCTTAGAGAAGCTAGCATTGTGATGTCTTTGTATCTCTGTCGACTGATATGGCATGTGACTGTAGAAATCTTGTGATCTTGGGGCTCAGCTCTCTGCAATGAATAAGCAGCAAATCAGCCTCAACCTTGATCTGGAGTTGGCCAAGAAGAATCTCCAGGCTTCGTGATGAAGTAGCTGCCATGGGAGGTAATCAATCACATTTATTTATCCTTCTTGGCACTTTTTCTTTCCATTTTTTGAACCGAGTGACTCCACTCGAGCAGATGTATGTAGTGAAAACCGCCAACTCCAAGCCCATCTTAAGAATGTTATTTCTTTAGAGAAAATGAAGCGTGCTTTGGAGCGAAGGACTGGACCTAGCTGCAGCTCGGAAGGAGGTCTTGGCGAGAAGACAACGCTTCTTGACAAGAAGCTTGCTTCAGTCGGCAAGTTAGAAGAGGAAAACTCCAAACTGAAGATTGCTGTTTCTGACGCCAATCAAGAGGTCGAGCGACTGAAGAAGGACAAGGAGAAACTGACCGACGAACTTGGAAGTCTCAAAATCAAGAACATCGAGCTAGAGTCTTATCTGAGCCAACTTGCTGCGAAGCTGGTCTTAAAACTGGTAGGTACCGATTAATCTGTCTTTTTTCTGTCGACTGACAATTCTGATTGTGCCGTCGACTCATCATTCACTCGGCTGTGCAGAATTTTGCCAAGACTTTGAAGTGGAAACTGGGCGGGTCGAGACGGGTCTTGATCCCATTAACTGTCCAGTCAAGGATGATGTTGCGATGAACGCGATGCGGTTGGAGTCTCGTATGGACGGCGCAATTGCTTATCTGGCCCGTCTGGAAGCTGCAATGACCCGGGTTGATGCAGAACTTTGGCCTCAGGCGGAACTGTCTCAAGATCTCGAGTCCCTGATGACTCACTGAATCAAATCCCTGAGCATGTGCAAGAATGGAAGAAGTCCTCTGCTCGCTGTGGTGCCGACGTCGCTCTGTCTCTGGTCCGAGTGCACTGCAAGGATGCCAAAGAAGACAAGCTGGCGGAGCTCAAGGTTGCTAACACGAAGAAGCATACTTTCCAATCTTTCATGGACACCTTCCTTGCCGCCGCCACTCGCATTGCAGATAGCATTGACCTCTACAGTTTCTGCGACCCAGACAGTCCTTCTCCTGATGCGTGATCGAAAAAACATTAAGCTTCACCTTTATTTGCCTCGGGATGCCGAGTGATTGTGTAACCGTTAAACTTCTTCGGGCTTGATGCTTGAATAATTTTGATCCGTCGTCCGCAACCTTAGGATTTATCCGAACTTGGTTTACTTCCGAATATGCTTGCGTTTGCCTTCGAGTGGAATTTGTTCTTCACCCGGAATAATCTTGGTGTTTGAGATGCAGCTCTGAGGTAGTGATTTCAATTGACCTGTGCTTCATCGTCCTTGCAGGTATGGGTGGATCGAACGTTGTACTTGTGGCGTAGCTCTGAAGGAGAAGATTGCAGTCAACCTGCACCTCGTCGTCCTTGCAGATAGGGATGGAGCGAACGTTGTACTTTTCGCGTAGCTCCGAAGGAGAAGGTTGCAGTCGACCTGCACCTCATCGTCCTTGTGGATAGGGACAGAGAAAACATTGTACTTGTGGCGTAGCTCCGAAGGAGAAGGTTGCAGTCGACCTGCACCTCGTCGTCCTTGTGGATAGGGATGGCTTCCATACTTAGGCGAGTTCGGGACTGCGGCTAAGCCTCCGAGTGGGAGGGTTGCTCCCCACTCGGTAGGATTTTTCATACTTAGGCGAGTACTTGATCAAGTAGCTTAAGCCCCGAAAGTGGAAGGGTTGCTCTCCACTCGGTAGGATTTTCAAACTTAGGCAGTACTTGATCATAGCTTAAGCCCCGAGTGGGAGGGTTGCTCTCCACTCGAGGATTTTTCAAACTTAGGCAGTACTTGATCGTAGCCTAAGCCCCGAGTGGGAGGGGTTGCTCTCCACTCGGTGGGTTTTTTCAAACTTAGGCGAGTACTTGATCTGCAGCTAAGCCTCCGAGTGGGAGGTTGCTCTCCACTGTGAGGGATTTTTCAAACTTAGGCGAGTACTTGATCAAGAAAAGCCCCAGTGGGAGGTTGCTCTCCACTCGGTAGGATTTTTCAAACTTAGGTGAGTACTTGGCTGCAGCTAAGCCTCAGGAGTGGGAGGTTGCTCCCCACTCGGTGGGATTTTTCAAACTTAGGCTAGTACTTGGCTGTGACAAAGCCCCAGTGGGAGGGTTGCTCTCACTCGGTAGGGATTTTTCAAACTTAGGCAGTACTTGACTACAGCCTAAGCCCCGAGTGTGAGGTTGCTCTCCACTCGGTAGGATCTTTCAAACTTAGGCGAGTACTGGACTGCACCTAATCCCCCGAGTGGGAGGGTTTCTCTCCACTCGGTAGGATTTTTCAAACTTAGGCGAGTACTTGACTGCAGCTAAGCCCCCGAGTGGGAGGGTCGCTATCCACTCGGTAGGGATTTTGAACTTAGGCGAAACGGATTCACAGCTAAGCCTCCGAGTGAGAGGCTTGCTCACCACTCGGTAGGATTTTTCAGACTTGGGCGAAACGGATTCGCAGCAAAGTCACCCACTGGGGGATTTCAAACGGAAACAAAAGCAACAACAATCGTTTAGGAAGATTATAAGCTCTTGTCTTTGATAAATAAACTACAAATGTGTTTCTTATTAAATCTCATCCGAGTGAGTACTTAAGTATAAAAGGGGCGGAGCAGCTCTGTATTCCAAGCTCGTGGCTCGTCTTTCTGATGTTCTACATTGTAAAGATGGTATGCTCCATTCTCGAGAACTCTGGTGATAATGAAGGGACCTTCCCAAGTAGGGGCAAGCTTGTGTGGCTTCTGTTGATCCACTCGAAGAACCAAGTCTCCCTCTTGAAAAGCTCGACCCTTCACGTTTCTGGCGTGGAATCGATGCAAATCTTGCTGATAGATGGTCGACCGGATCAATGCCATCTCACTTTCCTCTTCTAAGAGATCGACTGAATCCTGCCGGGCCTGTTCTACTTCTTCTTCAGAGAAGAGTTCGACTCGGGGTGCGTTGTGGAGAAGGTCACTTGGCAGAACAACTTCGGCTCCATAGACCAAAAAGAAAGGGGTTCGTCCGGTTGATCGATTGGGAGTTGTCCTCAAACCACAAAGAACTGATGGAAGTTCATCGACCCAGTCGCCTGTTGCGTGTTTGAGATCACGCATCAGTCGGGGTTTCAGTCCTTTGAGGATTAGACCATTCGCCCTTTCTGCTTGAACATTCGACTGTGGGTGAGCGACTGAAGCATAGTCGACTCATGTGTCAATTCTCTGATGAAGCTGACAGCAGTGTTGGCTTCGAGATTCTTGATAGGTTTAGCTTCGATACATTTGGTAAACTTGTCGACTGCTACAAGCACATGAGTAAATCCGCTCCTACCAGTCCTCAGCGGCCCAACCATGTCCAACCCCCAAACAGAAAAGGGCCAGACGAGGGGAATGGTCTTCAGGGCTGATGCAGGCTTGTGACACATATCATAGTAGAACTGGCAACCTTCACATTTGTCGACTATATCTTTCTCCATTTCATTCGCTCGGGGCCAATAAAATCTGGCACGGTATGCTTTAGCCACAATGGCCCGAGAGGACGCATGGTGACCACAGGTCCCCGAGTGGATGTCGTTGAGGATCATTCGACCTTCTTCTGGTGTTATGCATTTCTGACTGACCCCAGTCACACTTTCTCTGAACAACTGTCCCTTTATCACCGTAAAGGCCTTGGATCGACGGATGATCTGTCGAGCCTCTTCTTCATCCTCTGGGAGTTCCTTCCTAAGGATGTACACGATGTAAGGTACTGTCCAGTCGGGAGTGATAACCTTCCATGATTAGGTCGACCACGGCTGGGACCTCGACTTCAGTCGGATCTGTGGCGCTCTTAGGTTGCGGGGGCTCTTCTGTAAAAGGATCTTCTTGAACTGTTGTTGTGTGAATGTGTTCCAGAAACACATTGCTGGGAATGGCTTCTCTCTTGGAACCTATCTTCGCCAAATCATCGGCTGCTTGATTTTTCAGTCGGGGTATATGATGGAGCTCTAACCCCTCAAACTTCTTTTCCAACTTCCTCACCGCATTGCAGTAGCCAGTCATGGCTGGGCTTCTGACGTCCCACTCTTTCATCACTTGATTGACCACCAAATCTGAGTCGCCATAGACCATGAGGCGACGGACGCCGAGTGAAATGGCCATGCGCAACCCATATAAGAGTGCTTCATATTCTGCTTCGTTATTGGAGGAATCAAAGTGAATCTGGAGTACGTATCTAAGCTTGTCTCCTCGGGGATACTAATACCACCCGGCACCAAACATTCGCATCTTGGAACCGTAAAGAACATGGTCCGATGCTTCGAGTGAACTTGACTCGGCGATTGCTGTTCGATCCACTCGTGAAGAAATCAGCTATTGCTTGGGACTTGATAGCTTTCTTTGCCTCAAACTGAATATCTAAGGGAAGGAGTTCAATCGCCCATTTTGCCACTCGACCAGTTGCATCTCTGTTGTGCAGAATCTCCGATAATGGAGCGTCGCTAACGACTATAACAGAGTGGTCAGAGAAATAGTGTGCAACCTTCTTCGTGGTCACATAAATCCCATAAACAAGCTTCTGATAGTGCGGATATCTCTGTTTCGATGGAGTCAGAACTTCAGAAACTTAATAAACCGGGTGCTGAACTTTATAGGCTTTTCCCTCTTCTTCTCGCTCGTAGTAGAAATCTTGTCGACGACTTGTCGATGGCTGCTATATAAAGCAAGAAAGGCTCTTGCTGATTGGGGCAGCAAGCACCGGCTGGGTGGAAAGTAGGGCTTTTAGCTCTGCAAACGCTGCATCAGCTTTGGGAGTCCACTTGAACTTATCTGACTTCTTCATCAGTCGGTAGAGAGGTAGCGCCTTCTCACCGAGTCTGGAAATGAATCGACTTAGGGCGGCCAAACAACCAGTAAGCTTCTGGACATCATGCACACGCACTGGGCATTTATTTGGAGTATGGCACCAACTTTGTCGGGGTTAGCATCGATCCCTCGTTCGGAAACGAGAAAACCTAGTAACTTTCCTCCTGGAACTCCGAACATGCACTTTGATGGATTAAGCTTGATATCGTACCTTCTGAGGTTGGCAAAGGTTTCAGCAAGGTCGGTCCAAGAGGGTCGGAACCTTTGCGTGACTTGACTACAATGCCATCCATGTACGCTTCCACATTCCATTGATTTGGTGAGTAAACACTTACGAATCATCCGCATGAATGTGGCTCCAGCGTTCTTCAGACCGAATGGCATAGTGACATAACAGAAGCACCCGAATGGGGTGATGAAAGCTGTTTTAATTTCATCGGGTCCAAACAGACAGATTTGATGATACCCGTAATAGACGTCCAAAAAGGACAAACGCTCACATCCCGCAGTCGAATTGACTATCTGATCGATGCGAGGGAGAGGAAAGTGATTCTTCGGGCAGGCCCGATTGATATGCTTGAAGTCAATGCACATGCGAAGTGAATTGTCCTTCTTAGGGACCATGACAACGTTAGCTAACCACTCAGAGTGGTAAATCTCTCGAATAAACTCAGCTGCCAGGAGCCGAGCCGCTTCTTCACCGATTGCTTTTCTCTTCTTTACGGCGGACCGTCGAAGATGTTCCTTGACCAGTTTTATCTTTGGGTCGACTCGCAAATGATGCTCAGCCAGTTCCCTGGGAACACCCGGCATGTTAGAAGGTTTCCATGCAAAGATGTCCCAGTTCTCACGGAGGAACTGGATGAGCGCTTCTTCCTATTTGGAGTCGAGAGTTGTTGACATGTGGGTCGGAGCAGTGTTGGGATCAGTCGGGTGGATATGAACCGGTTTTGTTTCACCGGATGACTGAAATGCTGAATCCGTTGCAGGCTTCTTAGCTCGCAGCAAATCACTCGGATCTGCATTTTTCTGATACTCTTGCAATTCCACTACCGCCATCTGTGCATCAGCGATCTTTGAGCCTTTCTGGAAGCACTCTTCTGCCTTCTTTCGATTGCCAGTGATAGTGATCACTCCCTTGGGACCAGGCATTTTCAATTTGAGGTACACATAGCATGGTCGAGCCATAAAACGCGCATAAGCCGGCCTACCCAGAATGGCGTGATAAGCACTCTGGAAATCCACCACTTCAAATGTCAACTTTTCTTTGCGGTAATTCTTGTAATCACCGAAAACCACGTCAAGAGCAATCTGGCCAAGTGATTCAACCTTCTTGCCTGGAATGACTCCATGGAAACTCATACTGCTTTCACTGAGTTTGGACACCGGAATGCCCATCCCTTTCAATGTTTCTGCATACAGAATGTTCAGGCCACAACCACCATCTATCAGAACTTTAGTCAGTCGAGTGCCTTCGACAACTGGATCGACCACCAAAGCCTGCCTCCCAGGGGTGGCTATGTGTGTCGGGTGATCAGACTGGTTGAATGTGATGGCGATGCGAGACCATTTCAAATAACTGGATGTCACGGAGCGACCATATTCACTTCTCTGTTGATCACTTTCACGACTCTTACTCTCAACATCAGCAAAAAATCATCGAGTGGAATTGGCGTGAGGGTAACCATCATCACTCTCTTCCTTGTCCTCAACCTTGTCTGACTCTTTTTCCTTGTCTTTGGGCTGTTTATCTCGGAACTGCTGGATCAGGAGCCGACACTGCCGAGTGGTATGCTTCGGGTAAATGATTTTACCCTCTTCACCTTTCTTTGTGTGGATGTGGCATGGCAAATCTAGCACATCATTTCCATCTTGATCTTTTATCTTCTTAGGGTTCCATGGCCCCTTGGGCTTCCCTTTGGTTTTCCTTGAGTCACGGCTAAGGTTTCCCGAGAGCGGTGGCTCGGCTTTGCGCTCTGCTTTCATTTGGAGTTTCCTCCTCCGGTTTCATGGGCGACTGATTTGTGCTTGCCACTCGGGCCGATCCTCTTCTTCACCATTAGCATACTTGGTGGCAATCTCCATCATTCGACTCAGAGACATGTCTCTGGTCCGACCGAACTTCAAGTTCAACTCTCGATATTTGACGCCTTCCTTGAAGGCATAAACTGCTTGGTGATCAGACACATTCTCTACTGTGTGATGCAGTGTGATCCATCTCTGGATATAATCCCTCAAAGTTTCATTTGTCTTCTGCACACAAGACTGCAGCTCTGTCAACCCTGCTGGTCGTTCGCATGTCCCTTCAAACGTTCTGACAAACACTAGGGCAAGATCTTCCCAAGTGTAAATGCTGCTGGGTATTAATTGATTCAGCCATGCTCTGGTCGAACCCTCTAACATCAGAGGTAGGTGTTTCATGGCCACTTCATCATTGCCGCCGCCAATCTGAACAACCACTCGGTAATCCTCAAGCCAAGTGTACATCTTGGACTCGCCAGTGAACTTACTGACTCCAGTCGCCAACCTAAAGTTGGGTGGAATCACCGCGGCCATGATGGCTCTGCTGAAGCACTCTGGACCTGAGGCACGCACTCTAATGCTGGTGGGTACATCTTTGTCATGACCTTCTCGGTGAGCTCTGTTCCTGTCGACCAAACCTTGAACGAGAATAGATCTCCCATCAAAGCCTGGCTCCCTGGGGTCGACTGGAATCCTTCGCCCAACACTATGAGGGCGTCTGCCATCGTGCTGTCGAGGCACGTATGATCCACTCCTTGGGGGAGGTGTGGGCACTCGATGATGATCGTCACGATCGAGTCGGTGATCATACTGCTCACGGTTTCTGTACTGATCAGGTCGGTCACCATGTCCCGCACGCCTCGGGGGAGATCTTGGGCTATGAGCTGACTGGACTATATCTGCAACAATGGACCTGCTACAGATCCTATTCTGTGACTGTGACACAGCCGTATTCTGCTCTCCCGCTGCCCGGAGTAAAGCTCTGATCTGCATTAAACCTCTGCCGACTTCTGGCTGGGAGGGTTGAATTGACTCTACTATTCGAGCTGCAGCTGTAAGATTTTGAATTGGAGTTCGATATACCTGAGTCGGAGGTGGAAAAAGTTGACGTCGACTGGATTCTTGAACCCATTGCCGCGCACGCTCGTCGAGTACTCGCTGGAGATTTTCCAATTGAGTGCGCTCAGCCAGATTGGCCAGGCGCGCGTCCTCCAAGGCACGGGCCTTGGGGGTTTCTCCAACGATAGGAGTGTGAAGAGCATCCATGTTCTGGCGGCGAAGCTCTTCCCTCTGCTCCGAAGAGAGGGGCTCGGGGAGGTATTCCGCATGGGCATGCGACGGATTGCCTCTGCCGTCGCCACCGTCAGTGCAAGGGAAGCCGGGAGGACTGCGAGGTCCATCGACCATCAGGACTTCCGCCGCTGGATCACTGCTGTCGCACTCGGATGCTGTCTCTGCGGAGCGGTCGGCCAGGTCAAAGCAGTAGTAGAGATTAAATCGGGCTCGTCGCCGCAACTTAGGGGTGGCCGTTTGGCGAGCCCTTGCGTGCTGACCCATTCTTTGAAGCCTTGACCGGCCGGGCGCTTGCGCCGTGAGCGACGAAGCGGGAAGGGCGCCACAGTGCCGGCAGAATCTTTGGGTCGACGGCTGCCTCAGAGGACGCCTTGCGGACGCCTGCGAAAGTCCGTGCCCCTTGACGGGAGTGCATCGACGTCGAGTGGAGCCTCCTGAAGCCAAGCAGAGTCGTCGGCTAGGAATGTAGGGGCAAGATCTTAGCTATGGAGGAGTTGTACACGCTAGTTTTATGAGTTAAGGCCCTTCTCGGAGGAAGTAACAGCCCTACGTCTCGGAGCCCAGGCGGTCATTTGGATTATCTGGCGTGTGAGTTATGAAGTGCGAACCCTTGTCCTGCAGGAGGAGGGGTGGCTTATATAGAGTGCGCTAGGACCCCAGCTCCCCTACATTACATAGGATTGAATGTACATAAAGAGGTGGCGTTAGTAACGCTGTATTGAAAATCTTGTAAATGGTCATTAAATATCTGAGTAAATGCCCGACCGTTGCTGCGCAGAGCGGCTTTAGGTCTTCCTATCGTCGAGTGGTTTGATGGTCGAGTGACCTGGATAAAGTGAGGTCTCCGAGTGGATGGTAGGTCGAGTGGACTTCACTTGACGCCTTTGTTGGATCCCTTCTTCTGATACTTGAACTTCTTTGTTCTTAGGACTAGGACCTTAGGTAGGATGTATAGGTCAGGCCTATTACCCTACCCTAGGTTTGTGTCTACATTACACCCCTCCACCGTCTATTGTTCATCCAGCCCTCCACACCACGGGGTCCTGTTCCACTACCCCTCCACGGGCACCCCTCCACCGTCTACTGTTCATCCCGCCCTCCACACCACGGGGTCCTGTTCAACCACCCCTCCATGGGCACCCCTCCATGGGCACCCCTCCACCGTCTACTGTTCATCCAGCCCTCCACACCACGGGGTCCTGTTCATCCAGAGGCAAACGCCACCGCTCACTGTTCATCCAAATCCCCCCGCAACACTCACTGTTCATCCCAGAGGCAGCATCGATCGGCTTGATTAGCAGCGATGGCGAAGAATCGCCGATCGGGTTCAGTAACAGCCATCGATCGATCGCCGGATTGATAACGCGTAACCTCTGATCTGATAATCGCTCGGGTTTAGTTAGAGCCCAACGCCTCGCTCGGGTTCAGTTAGAGCCAACGCCTGGCACACACGCGCGTACATGCACGAGGGAAACATGCATAGCTCGGCCCTCGACCTCCCACCGGGAACTTGCCGAAATTTTCCTCGCCCTCGCTTCTACCACGGGTTTTTCGTCATGGACGGCCCAAAGAATGTCTGCAGCTGCATCTTCAGCCCGCCTAGGACGAAAAGCCCATTTTCTGTCATGATTTTTTTTCATAGAAGTAGGAGCCCACCACATCTATGATAATACCGGGTTTTGTCACAATTATCGTCATAGAAGTGTTATATTTATGACAGAAAAAAATTTCGTTCGGCCCAAAATGTCACGGATGTCTTTTTTTTGTAGTGTTGGTCGCCAGGTTGAACAACTCTTGAGAAGTGCAGAGCTCCTCGTGGATAGCCAGCTCTTCCTTCATCTTGATGTCCCGGACGCCGTCGGAGAACGCGGAGATGATGGCCTCGTCTGTGACCTTGGGGATCTTGAGGCGGGTGTTGTTGAAGCGCTGGATGTACTACGGAGGGTTTCTCTGGCTACATTGCTTGATGCGGCGCAGAGTCAACCGCGCCGGTGGATGGTCGCGAAGTGCCCGGAAGTTGGCGGCAAGTGGTCACACATCTCCTCGAGGAGGAGATCGAGCCGTCTTCGCAGTTCAGGAGCCAAGAGCGGGCCCCATCCTTGAGAGCCATGGGAAACCAGTTCGCCATGACTTTTTTGTCGCCGTTGGCTGCTTCAATGCTCAGCTCGTAGAGCTGCAGGAACTCCGCGGGGTCGGCGGTGCCATCGTAGCGAGGAGGCAGGTCTGGCTTGAACTTGCCCGGCCAGGCGACGATGCTACGCAGCTCAGGGGTGAAGGCACGGCGTCCGGCTGTGGTTGCCGGGGCCCGCTTCGGGAGTGGAGCTTTGTCTTGACGGGGTTCGCGCTACGCCGCTGCGGGCGGTGCGCGGTCTTGACGAGGTGGCGCGGGGAGCGCCGGCGTAGCTTCTCGCAGCCGCGGGATTTCTTGGCAGCTTCTTTCTTCACGCACGGGACCGGGCGTGGTGGGTCACGCCGCGGAGGCACGCGCCTTGGCGCCAAGGCGCCATCTTGGGGCTGAGGCGGTGGAGGCATGCCACGAGCCCCGTCGCCCGTGGCTGGTTGAGGGGGAGGCAGAGAGTGGGACGGCACCAGAGAGCCCCCTGCAGCACGGACGAGCTCGGCGACGCGGTGGAGCCACTCCTCTTAGAGGTCGTCAACGGGGTGGTGACGCAGGAACTCGTTCGCCGCGAGGAGCGCGGCCCGCGCCTCTATGGGAGCACGGTGCGCGTGAGACGAAGAACCAGCAGGGGTGAGCGACGGAGTAGTGGTGCGGCCATCCTTTCGCACCGAAGGATGAAGCAAGGACGCCTGCTTCTCGTTCCCCGCCGGGCCGGTGGCAGCGATGGCGATGGGAGATGGAGAACAACGAGGTGGCCCGCCTACAGGAGCCGTCTGAGCGACGCGGACGGAGAGGGCAGACTGACGCTCAGCTCGAGCACGGCGAGCGTCCGCCATGGAAACGGTGGAGCGACAGAGCAACGAATCGATGGAAGGGAAACCACGGCGCACCCCTACCTGGTGCGCCAAATGTCTTTCCCTCCTACCGATCTATGTTCTAGCTCGCTAAGATCTTGCGGACGAACTCGACGAACTCACAACACAGAAATAGACACGAGGTTTATACTGGTTCAGGCCACCGTTGTGGTGTAATACCCTACACTAGTGTGGTGGTGGTGGATTGCCTCTTGGGCTGATGATGAATAGTACAAGGGAAGAATAGCCTCCTGAGGTTGAGGTATTCTTGTGCGTATGAACTTGTGGTGTGAGGAGTCGATGAACCGGCCCCTACTACTATGGTGGCTAGTCCTATTTATAGATGCCCTGGTCCTCTTCCCAAATGTTGAGTAGGAAGGGAGCCAACAACGGAGGGCAAATTTGAAGGGGGACAAGTAGTACAAGCTATCCTGACAAAAGCGGTCTTTGTCTCCGAAAAGCCCTGGGATGACACCGTCTTGGGCTCCACGATGACCTCCGCCTGGCCGTCCTCCTGGTCTTGGTCTCGTTGCACCAATATGGCAACCTTTGCCTGATGCCTTGGTACTCTTCGTCTGCGCTTGCCTCCTTAGCACCAAAGAGGAAATGGGGACGTTGTGCGCACTGGCGCCCGCCTGGCACCCGCCTGGCGCCGTTCGTCATGGCTCACGTCCCAAGTGCCTCGTGAGGTTTGCCCCGCCTTGATATCTCCGCTCCTCGTGAGCCTGCCTAGCTAGGCCACTCCAGAGGAAGTCTTGCGCCGTCCGCCTCGCGAGGCTTGGACCCTCGTGAAGGTCTTGGATGCTTTGTTGATGACGATGGGTCGTATGGCCCGCTGCTTAGACACACCGTGGGTCGCAGGAAGGCAAGTCTGGGGACCCCCGTTCCCAGAATGCCGACAACGGCAACCGGCTCAGGAGCGGCGTGCGCCAGACGAGGGCGATGAAGGCCGCGGCAGTGAAGAAGACGGTGAAGGCCGCGGTAGCGAAGAAGACGGCGACTATCTCCTCCTCGTCCAAGCGGCACCGGACCCCATCTCCTTCTCCCCCTCCCTCGGACAACACCCTGGAGGCCGAATTCGACCTTGGATCTTTTATCCCGAAGAGGAAGAGGAAGCAAGTGGAGGCGGAGGAGGTGGAGGACGAGTACGTATTTCGCCCCCATCATCTCCTGAGCTTCCACTTGTGTTATCCTCCTTTTATTTGATGTTATCTTCACAGGGACACGGAGACGCTGGCCCAGAGGGTGGCAAAGAGGGCCAAGGCCTCGACGGGCGACAAGCCCCCGGCAGGTACTTCCGTACGCTGGTGTTGGTGGACAGCAGCCCCCAACGCAGACCCCGCTTCAGCCCCCAGCATTAGTTCATCACTCACTCCTTCACTGATGAGCATTGGGGTGTGAATTCTTGATGCTAACCTTGCTGGGTTTGCAGGAGGAGAACGACAGTAGGAGGAGCCACCGAAGGCCACTCCCAATGCGCCGCCCCCCTCGACTACGCCGCCCAGAGGAGCGCTGAGGGAGTCCTGGATTAGGGGGTGTCCGGATAGCCGAACTATCACCGTTGGCCGGACTCCTGGACTATGAAGATACAAGATTGAAGACTTCGTCCCGTGTCCGGATGGGACTTTCCTTGGCGTGGAAGGCAAGCTTGGCGATCACGGATATGTAGATCTCCTACCTTTGTAACCGACTACTGTGTAACCCTAACCTATCCGGTGTCTATATAAACCGGAAGGTTTTAGTCCGTGGACGAACAACAATCATACCATAGGCTAGCTTCTAGGGTTTAGCCTCTACGATCTCGTGGTAGATCTACTCTTGTACTACCCATATCATCAATATTAATCAGCGGGGAGTAGGGTGTTACCTCCATCGAGAGGGCCCAAACACAGGTAAAACATCGTGTCCCTTGTCTCCTGTTACCATCCGCCTAGACACTGATTCGGGACCCCCTACCGAGATCCGCGGTTTTGACACCGACATTGGTGCTTTCATTGAGAGTTCCTGCAATGCCGTCGCCCGTCGGGAAGGATGCCTCATCCGTCTTTAAAAGACGATACTATCGCCAAAGGAGCCTTGGCCACTTGTCAGACTCTTCGGCTAGGTGGTTTTCTTATGACCGCCAGTTCGGCCACCGCGCCGACGATGACCTCTCGAGTCATCGAAACCAATCTTCACGTTAATTCAGAACTTGCCAAACAGTTGGATATGATCGAGCTCTCCTCCGTAAACGAGCTCTTGGATCGCATCGCCGCCCTGGGAGTCGCCACAGACTACGACCGGATCGGGCCTAAAACCGATCTGAGAGAGATCAACTCTCCCAGGCTACCCATCATGTTGTTGTGAACGAGGAGCAATGCAGCGATTCTTCTTCTATCTTAAGGACTAGTTACGTCCGGATTCCCGATCCCTCCATGCCGGATTCCCGCAGAGGGACGGATATCGATCAAGTCCTGAACTTAAAGTCAGGCGGCGGGTTGGATTCATTGGATAGCATTCAAAAATCCAAACTTCCGAGTTCGGAAACTTCTCGTCCCCTGAGTCTTAAATTGGGCGGGGTTAGGATCTAGTTCCACCGCCGACCCAAACATTAGCGATCTATCTCGAATTCGGCAAGAGCCCGGCTGAAGCGATTACATCATAATCGGGCCGATTCCTCCACGGTTATGGACAGGATAAAGGACTGCCGAGAGGAGGACGCAATCCCACTTTTGTGTAATAATTGCACGCAGGACAAGGAATCCTAAACGCCATAAGTCGTCGCGAAATTACACGCTTTGCTGACTTGGTGACCATAGTACAAAAGTATTGTGCGATGGAGAGTGCCTGGAAAACCGAAAGTAAATTTTGGGACAATCCGGCCCCGAATGAATCCCTAGTCCGAAATAAAAGGGTGCATCATTACCAAGCACCCGGGTTAAACACCAAAAAACCAAAACCCCTAAAAGTGCGGAACCGTCTTTGGAGGGTTGGCTAAGCAGACCTGCAAAATTCATAGCACAGGCGCCACTCCAACTCATAGCCTTGAGCATGTTGGATACTCTGACGGTGGCCAAAAGTGGCGAAGAGCTTCTAGCTTCGAATCCCAGCCCAGCCCGGCAAAGATGCAGTATTAACAGTCTTGAGACTTTCGCATCAAATAACATGCGAAAACGAACACTCCATAACCTTGCGAAGTCTACCAAGTAGCAACAATAAATCCATGGGTGACACGGCTATTACCTTTAATGCCGGTGTGAACCTAAATTCGAACAGCCCGAGCACCGGCCGCATTGGTCCTCGGTCCGATAGTGGGCGGCTTTGCCTTACTAAGGTACTCATGGATGGCGGCAGCGGACTAAACCTCATCTACGAGGAAACCCTCCGAAAAATGGAAATAGGCTGGAACAGCATTGAGCGAAGCAGCACTACCTTTAGAGGAATAATCCCTAGCGGAAGCATGCTGCGGGAAAAATCACACTAGGCGTAGTGTTAAACTTGGGACAATTACTGGTCGAGGAGGTCACATTTCAAGTGGCCCCGTTCAGCCAGCGGATATCACGCTTTATTAGAGGCGAGAGGCATTCACAATTTTTCAAGCTATACCCCACCATGGGTACATGAAGCTTAAAATGCCGGACCTAACGGAATCATCACTCTCGCTGGTGATCCGAACATAGCACTCAGCGCCCGAAAAAACAAGACAGCCGCACTAGCCCTCGAGGCACTACAAAGCCCAAGCGGCCGAGGAACTCACCGCGATCGCTCCACGGTGAAACAGGGACGCTGTGATACTTCATAAAAGATCCAAGTCCACCTCTTTTAAACCAGCGGATGAAATAGTCAAATTCCAAGTCCACCCAGCGGACCTGCAAAGACGGCCTCCATTGGGGCACAATTAAACCACGATGTAGAGGCCGCTCACGAGAATTTCTACGAGAAAAGCGGGACATCTTTGCTGGCACCCTTCGGACATGCCAGAATCCTGACGGTGGCGAGCACAACCTAAATATCCTAAAAGGATTCAAGCCGATCAAACAGGCTCTTGGCGCATTTCCGAACCCAAGGGACAGGCCATGGGAGAGGAGCTAGCCAAACTTTTGGAAGCCGGATTCATCGAGATATAAAACATCGGTAGCTAGCAAACTGGTGATGGTACCAAAGAAGGACAAATCCTGGCGCCTATGCATTGATTTCAAAGACCTTAATAAGGCTTGCCCAAAGGATCCCTTCCCCCTCCCTCGAATTGATCAAATTATCGACACTACAGCAGGACACGACTCATTATGCTTCCTCGACGTGTAATCCGGCTACCACCAAATCAAGATGGCGGAGCCAGACCAAGCTGCAACAACATTCTTCACTCCATACGGCCCATTCTGCTTCAACACAATGCCCTTCGGGCTCAAAAACGCCGGCACAACATATCAGCGCATGATTCAGACATGTCTAGCAAACCAGATCAGCGAAACAGTAGAAGCATATGTAGATGACGTGGTCGTCAAATCCAAGCATGTCGAAACTCTAGTAGACGACTTGAGGCTCACATTCGACAATCTCCGAAAATATGACATTAAGCTCAATCCGGAAAAATGCGTCTTTGGCGTTCGGCGGAAAGCTCCTAGGCTTCATTGTGTCGGTAGAGCAATTGAAACAAACCCAGCCAAGATCCGAGCTCTGTCACAATTGGATATTCCAAAAGACCTCAAACAAATAAAAAATTATTTGGATGCGTAAGCGGCTCTAAGCCACTTTATTTCTGTTTGGGGGAAAAGGCGTTACCCTTTACCGCCTCCTCCGGTATACCGAACACTTCGAGTGGGCCGGATGCCGCCACGGGCCGGACTTCGAAGAAATAAAAGCCATATTGGCAACAAATCTGGTCTGGCCGCGCCCAACATGGGCGAACCAATGCTATTATATATCGCCGCAACACATCAAGTTGTTAGCGTGGTGCTTTCGTCGTCGAGCGAAGCGGACGGACACGGTTCCCTCTTCAAAACCGGTCTACTATGTGTCCCTTGTCCTAACTCCATGCAAGTCCGGTACCCACACTATCAAAAGATAGCATGCGGTGTTCATGGCATCCGGAAGCTGCGACACTACTTTCAAGAGTGTTCGATAACGGTAGCCTCGAAGTACCTCTTAACGATATTATAAACAACCGTGACGCTGACGGGCGGATTGCTAAATGGGCCATATAGCTCCTTCCATTCGACATAACCTATAAGCCACGACGAGCTATCAAGTCGCGAGTTTTGGCGACTTCGTGGCGAATGGACCGAAGCCAAACTCCCTAAAAAGTGCGGCGCATACTCAATTGGATCATGCACTTTGGCGGCTCCAAAATGTTGGCGGCCTCGGGAAATGGCGTCGTCCTGGCGTCCCCAACCAGGACCACAGTCCAATCGTCCTTGAGATAATGTTTACGGACTGCAACAACGCGGCGAATACTAGGCCCATACGCACGGCCTCCGGATGGCAGTCTCCATGGGCATTAAACGCCTAGAGGTGCGCGGGGATTTGAACCTCGCAATATCTCAAATAAACGGAGACTTTGATGCCAAAGATCCGAAAATGGCAGCATACCGCAATGCGGTCCTAAAAATGGCAGCACGGTTCGAAGGGCTCGAATTTCATCATATAGCCCGGGATAACAACTAGGCGGCGGACATATTGGCACGCATCGGTGCAAAACGCGATGCCGTCCCGCCCAACATTTTCCTGGAACGGCTGTTCAAGCCATCCGTACTATGGGAAGGGGAGTCCGGAAATAACAATCCGGACCCAACCACACTGCCTGACGCCGAACACTCTGACACAATCGGAGGCTATGCCACCGAGATAACACCCTCCGCCCACGAAATAATGGCGGTTATCGCCCCGTGGAGGGAACCATTCCTAGCCTACCTAATTAGGCAGGAACTCCCCGAAGACCAAAATGAGGCTCGCTGCATAGTACGGCGATCTAAAGCCTATAAAGTCCATGAGGGAGAGCTTTATAAGAAAAGCACAACAAGAGTCCTTCAAAGGTGTATCTTCGAAGAGGAAGGGCGAAACCTCCTGGCTGAAATTCATGCCGGACTGGGTTGGCACCATGCCGCAGCCCGGGCCCTTGTAGGCAAGGCCTTCCGTACATGATTTTGTTGGCCGACGGCCCGGCAGAATCTTGCAGGATTTAGTCCAACGATCGTCGGTTGCCGACTTTTGCTAACGAGCCACATGCCACCCACCGCCCTCAAAACTATACCCATCACCTTGTTGTTCGCGGTCTGGGGGCTTGACATGGTTGGACCACTTAAGGGAGGAACCAACAAGCAAAAATACCTATTGGTCATGGTGGATAAATTCACCAAATGGATAGAGGCCAAGCCTGTTAAAACGGCCGAATCCGGACCGGTGATAGACTTCATATCAGGGGTAGTGCACCATTACGGTGTCCCCCATAGTATCATCACTGATAACGGCACCAACTTCACAGCCGATGAGGTCAAATTATGGTGCAAAAACATGGGCATCAAGCTCGATTACGCCTCAGTCTATCACCCTCAAACCAACGGTCAAGTCGAGCGAGCAAACAGTCTAATCATGAGCGGCATTAAACACAGACTAGTGCGGTCCCTCAAGGAATCTAACACACACTGGGTTGAGGAGCTCGACTCCGTACTCTGGGGGCTGCGGACCACGCCAAATCGTACTACCAGATTCACACCATTTTTTATGGTGTACGGCGCAGAGGCAGTCTTGCCCTGCGACATAATACATGACTCACCTCGCGTGCGCATGTATGAAGAAAGAGAAGCCGAGCTCGATCGGCAGGACAGTTTGGCGCATTGGAGGAGGAGCGCGGCGTGGCAAAATCTCGTTCCACATTCTATCAACAATGAGCTCGAAGATATCAAAGCGAGGAAATGCGGGCCAAAGATTATAACGTTGGCGAACTAGTTCTCGCTGCGGACAAGAAAAAGGACAAACTCAAGCCCAAATGGGAAGGTCCCTTCATCATCGACCAGGTCCTGACCGGTGAGCATACCGTCTGCGAAGCGCATCGGATAACCGACTCGAGCGAACCCATGGAACGCAGCCCGTCTCTGAAGATTCTCGCCTAAGCGCGGACTCCAAGTTCGTTTCCTTCCTCCGTCCCACATTTTCTATTTTTGCTGTCTTTTATTTCTCTCCTTCCTCCTCCTTCTTCTGAAGCCTTTAGAGGCTCGTTTGCGCTTTGTTCGCACATATTTGGCCTGTGTTGTCTGGCGCTCATTATACACAGGGGCTTCTTTACGAAGCTTATTTCTCTGGGCTTCATGCCCAACACATGCTTCAAACTTCCGCATGTACCTTTTATTCACCATTATATGCATCGATATGAATTAAGTTTTGGCCAAAATTTGGGTTGCTGGCTGCTGTGCTTACCCCTCGTTCCCGATTGTTCGGCTAGGTGGTAAAGGGAGCACCTCTGCAATTATTCTTGCCGGGTCAGCGGATGTGTACCTCGATCGGGTGAAGCCGAAAGCTAAGCGTTCTTAAGGGAATATTCGGTCGGTGAACTGAAAGATGATTTTAACTATTTAACCATCTGCCCCAGATGATTTTACGCTTTCCTAGCAGTTTTGACATGCACTTTAGGGCATGCATCCCAGCGAAAAGGAACCCTTAACGGAACTATTCTCCTGGAAGATGTTTCTTACTATCCATGTAATATAACATAACTAGTTGGGCACTTATACGATACAGCAATAATGACCCCACGCCTTGTCTCCATGCATACCGCGGTTCTTATATAACCACGAAGGTATTCGGACACACTCCAGACTATTGGGTCCTGAGGTCGAAGCGAAAAGGTCCACTATGACAAACGATCTACAATCCGGCTAGAAGACAATTTTCATGTAATATTTTTACATAGTCAACTCGACTCATTGTATTCCTCCTCAATGCCATCTAATAGGCTATCTAATTGACAATCTTGCTCGGAATACTTGGCGGCCAATTCTACTTGGCCGTACACTAAACTTCTGAGGATCTCCTTCCCATCGGGCCCCACAGTCCGACCTCGGCCATGTGGTTTGGGTCAGCAACCGTGTACCGCGTCTTTACCATGGCCCGAGCCTCCTGGCGCCTTTGACGGCAGGGGCGAAAATCTTCCATAGTCGGAAGCGCCACCGTGCTCCTTGAAGCCGCTCTGCCGGCTCCCCAATGCCTTCGAAAGCAGGAGATGGATAGCCCTGAGGCTGGCGGCGCCTTTCATCACCTGCCGAACTTCGTTCGTGCGGTAGCCTTGATTCGGGAAGAAGATCACCCGAAGAACTGGGCATCTCCTCCTCGGGGCGACTGTGAGCAAACCTACATACATGTTTATGTTAGCCGCCTTCCTCGCGAACTCTTTCAAAGTTCGCTCAAGCACTCTTGAAAATGCCGCGGAAAGCCGTCGATTCTCCTTCTGGTCGGACAAGCTGAGCACGAACATCCTTTAGTTCCTCACCCAGTTTGGTGTTGGCATCTTGGAGGTTATTTTTCTCCTACCGCACCCTCGTAAGCACGCTCTCGCTTGACCTTTAGCTGGCGCCAAAACTGTTGCTTGTCCGGATCTAGTCCGGCGCCATACGCAATATTTTTGTCGATTTACACACCGCCGCACTTCATAAACTATTTATCTTTTGAAGCGTATATTACGGAGGGGTCTCTGTGGCTCCCCACATGGCGGCTAGTGCGGCCTCAAGTTGGACCTTGCATTCTTCAAGCTCTGGGACAGTCGGGTACTCTTTTTGTAAGATCCTGCATAACAAATGATCCTTAAATCAGTTATTCTAACTATTTTAAGTCTCGGAGACTCTTGGCATATATAAGCATCCAAATTTCCTCACCATTATGTCCTTTGAATCTTTGCTCCGTGGCTCTGGCTAGACCATCTTGAGCGGCACGGAGGTGCGCATCCCCTGAATTGAAGGCATTCAAGGCCTCTTGGGAGAAACATGTCGTCACGAAGAGCTGTCCGGCGCCTTTGTGATTCATGGCGCTCTCCACCTCGGAGTTGGTGGCGGACGGTCTGTCGGCATCCTCTATCGGAGGAGCATCCGACGTCGCCTCGTCTTTCGCCTCCGCTCGGACCCGGCTTTGGAGCTGGCTGGTGGAGGTTCGATTGGCAACCTCTCTGGACTCGATCCGGTGGCGCTCTTTTCTGAAAAGAGCATCGGCGTTAGTACACCTTCCAGGAATCAATCCTAGGAACATGGTGACCGCCATACCGTTCTTGGCGGAGTTTCAATCCGGACCGCACTTCTTTTTTAACTGCTTGAGGCGTCTTGCCCTTGTTGGCGGCCAGCTGCGAGGCTCGGCCTCCTGCCTCGAAGGCACCCCTGCGAAACACCATTGGTATCGGTGATCAAGAAATAAGCACGGTTGGGTCATTATCAGTATTGGGACCTCGGTCTCGAGTTACTGTGAAATTTGGAAGTATTCCGGGGTAATCGGCCGTAATGGCAACCAAAGCATTGTTGATGCTAAGTTGGTGGAACACCCCGTCGATCAACTCCACCTTTAGATCCAGATCCTCTTCAGAGGCCGGATCAAGGGACCGTTCCGGATCCTCGGGTTGTGGGGGCGGGATGTGTATCTTCTCCACAGTCCGGCGCAGTTCCTGCGCAGAAACCATGAAATGAGATATTTAATCACAGGAACATGGATCGGACAGGCCACAAAGATGTTTGCTTACCCAACTTCGAGGATTATTCGAAGAAAACTTCGCTCGATGGGTTGACGCGGAGAAAATCCTCCTCCCCTTTATACATGGAAGACAAGGTCTTCACCAGTTTGGTGACCGATCCCGGCCCTTTGCGGCCATGGCGGGTGGCATCGTCCTCCCCGTTTAAGTCCCACATGGGGTGGCCTCTATATTGGAGCGGCTGCACTCCCCTCATAATGCAGATTGCCATGACTCCAATCACGGTCAAGCCGGCATGAGCCAGTAATCTTATCCGGCTCATCAAGTAAAGGACATCCCGGTCATTTTCCCTCTGGGGGCTCGAGGCGCCCGGCTTAGTCGCTTCTTCTGAGGGGCATTGCTAAACTCCGGAAGGCCGATCCGAACAGGATCCGGCAGCGGGACGTCCTCCATGTAAAACCATTCCGAAGGCCAGTCTTTGGACGCCTTCTTCGGGGTTCCGGATAGGTATCCGGTCCCGGCGATGCGCCATAGCTCGGCTCCACCCACTTGATATATTGACCCCTCATGAGAACGGGGTACTAGGCAGAATAATCTCTTCCACAGCGCGAAATGAGCCTCGGCGCCCAAGAATAGTTTGCAAAGGGCCACGAAGCCCGCGATGTGCAACATGGAGGCAGGCGTAAGGTGGTGCAACTGGAGGCCGTAGAACTCCAAGAGCCCCTGGAGAAACGGATGGATTGGAAATCCGAGTCCTCTTACTAGATAAGAGATGAAGCATACCCGCTCTCCTTTAGAGGGATCAGGGACACTCTCCGCTTGCTTTCCGCCCTTGTAGGTGGCAATTCCGGCTCGAACCGGAACCATGAAGGCCGGGGGAAGAAATCCCTTGGTTTGGAGTATAACTAGCTCACTATGCGGGACTGAGCATCTCTCCCAATTTCTAGGCTGAGGGCAGGGAGCGCGAGAGGAGGAGCCGCGTCGACTGTCCATGATGGAATGGGCTTTGGTCAGAGGCGCTCCGATGAAAGCTTCATGAAGGGGGATGGTGTGACTCAGATCTAGATCCTCGCCACTTTTATAGGCAGCTCATTTGCGCAGCTAGGGGGGTAAGTGTAAAAATAACCTGGCTTTTCGCATCCATTCACACACGTGGAAGATGGCCATTATTGGGCGTAGAAGCCAAGGAGCGCAGCATTTATTAGAAGCCGGACACTATTCGACAAGTATATGGAATTTGGAGAAGAACCCGCCTCGCAATGCCGAAGACAATCAACGCGCCGGACTCATCGTCATTGAAGCCTGGTTCGGGGCTCTTGAGGAGTCCCGGATTAGGGGTGTCCGGATAGCGAACTATCACCGTTGGCGGACTCACGGACTATGAAGATACAAGATTGAAGACTTCGTCCCATGTCGGTATGGTACTTTCCTTGGCGTGTAAGGCAAGCTTGGCGTTGTGCATATGTAGATCTCCTACCTTTGTAACCGACTCTGTGTAACCCTAACCTATCCGGTGTCTATATAAACCGGAAGGGTTTTAGTCCATAGGACGAACAACAATCATACCATAGGCTAGCTTCTAGGGTTTAGCCTCTCTGATCTCGTGGTAGATCTACTCTTGTACTACCCATATCATCAATATTAATCAAGCAGGAGTAGGGTATTACCTCCATCGAGAGGGCCCGAACATCGGTAAAAACATCTTGTCCCTTGTCTCCTGTTACCATCCGCCTAGACGCACAGTTCGGGACCCCCTACCCGAGATCCGCCGGTTTTGACACCGACAGGCGTCCCCTGCAAGGGCATCCACCACCGAGCCCATGCATATGGAGGAGGAGGAGGCGAGCTTGGGTGCCGGTGGTTCTGCCCCGGCAACGAATGCTGGCGGGGAGGGCGCCACTTCTTCCCAGCCCGGTGAGGGTAAGTTGTTTTCTTCCCGTCCCTATTCTTTCTTCTTCTTTTTGAACCTTGATCTTGGCCCCGTGTCATTCCCCTTCTTGGTATCTAGACCCTTCCTCGACGAACCGGGAGGATATTGACACCGTCATCGAGGAGGTTGCTAAGGACGCCGAGGCCGAGGCTGACAAGATAGTCGCCCAGGAGGCCGCTAAGACATCCGCTGAGGAGGCCGCCAAGGGGCCTGCCGGGGAGACCGGCAATGCCGCTGCCGAGGAGGCCGGCGAGGGGCCTGCCGGGGAGGGGGTGGTTGGCGACCAACCTTCCTCCTCCGCTTCCTCTGGCTCGAGAAAGTACTTGAAGGTGGGCGAGGACCTGTTCGTCCACCTCCCAGGGACGCGAGCACCAGGGCACCAACCGAGGGGGAGGTGTTTGACGACGAGGTGCTCGCCACCGCCGGGCTTCAGGTTGTTGATGAACCAAGCACCGGCGGTGGCGGTTCCCAAGAGGAGCAGCTTCTTCGGGCCATGAGCATCAACTTCCAGAAGCTCCAGGCGCTCCACCGTGCCCGCCTGGACAAGGCAAAATCTAGGATGGCGGCGCCGGACAAGGTGGGGGCGGATCTTGAGGAGCGTGTCGCCGAGATGCAGGCCTGGTTCCGCGAGGCCCACAAAGAACTGAGGGTTGCCCAGGGTTTGCTGGCTGAGCGCAAATAGGAGCTCATCTTGAAGTAGGCTGACGTCGAGAAGGCCCAGGAGGCGGCGATGGAACAGGCCGCCAAGGGCGAGGCCGCTCGGCATCAGCACCAGGCTCTGCTGAACTCGCAGGAGGAGAACCTTGCCGCCCGTGAGGAGGCGCTCGTCGCCACACTCCGTGGAAAGGATGAGGAGGTCGAGAAGCTCGTCGTGCAGCGGACCCAGGAGTTGGAGTAGAGGCACAAGGAGGCACTCAATGCTCAGGCCTTGGTCCATGCCGACAAGGTGAAGGAGCTGGAGCTGGAACGGGAGGAGCTGAAGAAGGTGGCCTCGGAGCTGACAAAGGAGAGAGACACGACCAACCGTTCTTTGGCGGATGCCCAGGCCACAGTCTCCGACAAGGCCAAGCTGCTCTTCGAGGCCAACGACTCCATCAACGATCTGAAGTTGAAGTTGGACGGCTTGGAGGGGATTCTTTCGGAGGCCGGGGCTCGTGAGGAGACCTTGAACAAGGTCCGTGAGGACGAGAAACAGCTGCAGAGGAATGATGTCGCCAAACATGAGGAGTACGCAAAGGGCGTAAACCTTTGGATCAGCCGCCTCATCGACGTCGCCGGCAGGATCACCACGAAGTTGGCTGCCATTGGGGATGCCGAATGTCAGGTACTCCCAGGAGCCGAACGTGACTCTGTTCTTCGAGGGCGTCCTGGGAGCCCTGGAGCAGCTCCGTTCGATGGAGCGACCTCTCTGGCCAACGAGGCCCGGAAGCTTTGCCGGGGCGCCCTGACCAAGGTCCTCACCAAGGTGGCGTACTAGAACCCCAACGTCGGCTTCGCCGCCGTGCTGGAGAGCTTGCCAGAGGATGTGGACCTCGCAGCGCTCGAGGAGCATATCGAGCCCATCATCAAGCGCGTCGACGGGGTCCAGAGGGTGGAGGGCCCCTGCGCCGAGACTAGGCGCCCTATCTCCCTTTGCCGCTGCGAGTTCATAACCAAGATGATTTTATCTTAAGTTAGAACAGCGGCAAAAATTGATGTAATATAACTCCGCGGTACTTTTTAAAACGATGCATGCTATTTTCCTGTTCGATCTTTCCGGGTATGTACGCCCTATGCTTAATTGGACAGGTTTGCCGGCGCGTAAACCCAAGTCGCGGCGCGTTGAGGATGGATCCTTAGCGGCCTGCCGGGTGTGCTTGCTGCCGGGCAAACCACCTTACCGCTCTCTGCGCGGCCGCTTGAACTATTGAGCGGACTAGAAACAGGACAAGGGCATTGCCAATAGCGGATAGGCCACCCTGCCGATCTCAACAGGGCCGCTCGAACTGTTGAGCGGACTCGAAACAGAACAAGGGCGTTGCCAATAGCGGGAGGGTCCCATCACGTGCAGGTTTCCCATACAAAGAGCAAGATCTTTCGAGGAAAATAACTTTATAAAAGAAAAGGGAGTTACTCAAGGTTTTGCGCGACCTAGCTTTTTGCGGCCACGTAGATGATCGTTGCTGCTGCGGACGGCACCAGAGCATGGTTGATATATGCTGCCTTCTCTTCTCGGGCCACCGCAACGAGGGAGTCGATAGGTTGGCTCCAAAACCAGATTTTCACAGCCTGCACCCCCTACTGGGGGCGCCAAAGATGTCGGTGGAAACGAAACCTATGGGATCACGGGGAATCCCTTCTACGATCGGCGGGCGCGGGGCTGTGGAAAGAGCGGGGTTAAGAGATCAACACGGGAAAATTTATCCAGGTTCGGGCCTCGAGTGATGCGTAATACCCTACTCCTGCTGGCTTGTGTTTATCTGGTATTCCTGGACTAGCTACAAAGCGTGCAGGGTCCAAAAAGTCTGAATCCTCTCTCAGTACACTGCGGGCCTCCTTTTATAGTCAAAGGGGCTACCACAGTGGCACACAAGAGGTGGAAAGTTGTACAGTAGTCGAGTTTATCTCTGGCACCGTAGGACAAAACACATTAAATGCGCTACTTAGGTGTCCTCTTACTTTATCGAGGACGACAACGAGGTCCGTCCCGTCCGTCGCCGCTTCGCCTTGCTCCGACACGTGTCTAGGCCAACAAGGCATGCAGCTCCATGTAAGCTGGCAGGCTACTGAGCTGGTGTGGTGGCAGGGTCTTCACGAAGATCTGCATACCACCATGTAGCTTGACTAGTTGGCTTAGGAGCCACGTACTTCCACATGGGTACCTTCTTAGTTGGTGGGTCGGCGACGGGCGGCAAGGCCTTGCCGCGCTCTTGCTAATATTCCCGGCAACGGTCTTGCCGGGGCCTTGTGGGCACCCTCGACAAGAGTCTTGCCGGGGCCTTGTGGGCATACTCAGCAAGGAGTCTCGCTGTCGTCTTGTTTTCTGGTTCCTACCTAGGCCTCGCTGGCCCTTTGTCTTCACAAAGATCTGCATGCCACCACGGAGGCGCCTCCCGAGCCTTGGTTCCAATGTGGTTGATGGCGTCGGAACTTTTTGACTCAAGGGTGGCGGCCCTATTGGTGTTGGGCAAGTTGCCCCGGCAAGGCTCTTTCCGGGGCCGTGAAGGCCGCCCCGGCAAGGGCCTTGCCGGGGGAGTTTCACCTCGCCCCTCTGCTCTTCATGCTTCTGGTCTTGAGCACGGCTCTGGTAGTCTTGTGACTTGGCTTCCTCTTACATCCCGTAAGCTGGCTTGTGGGTCTTGTGGTACTGCTGCCGCACACAAGTAAAGGGGTGCAAAAAGGGCCCCTACTTTTGTACACCGACAAACCTGCTTTGAACTTGAGCAAATTGAAGTTTACAACGTTAAGTTTAGGGGATCGACCAAAAACGGCCAAAAATTGCTGGAGTAGATATATATATATATATATATATATATATATATATATATATATATATATATCCACTAAGGGTTTTAGTCCATTAACTTATAAAGGATCGGCTAGAGATGGTCTTATGACTTGTTTATTTCCGTTCTTCACAATGTGATGCTCTATATGTTCACCTATTTGCCGTACAGTTCAATTTCATCAATAAAAGTTTCTACAATACCACTATGAATTGCGATATTTGGTTGTTGTTAACGATGTTGCAGTTAACATGCCTTTTCTTTTTTTAACAATAACTAGTGTACTTTAGACCTGTACAATACCAGTTTGAATGACTATTTGCTTGTTTTTAAATGTTATGCGTGATGCAGTTAACACACCTTTGCACCTTTTGTTTTGCTTAACTAGCGTGCTTAAGCCTGCACACTGAAGCTATCATTTGTAGATTATGTTGTCTACCATGGATATATTTGGTTGATGTTTAGCCTCTTGCGCTTAACATTGCCTTTATATGTACTCATATAGGACAATATTGAGAACAGTGTTGTTTTACATCGAGGTTAGTTTCATCGCATTGCTTATATGTACTCACTATTCAGGATATCAGTAGGTGGTACCATATAGCATGGGGACTGATAAGGGATTTATCATCGAATTGGACATTTCATTGAATATATCTGTAACCCATTTATTAGTAGGTTAACTAGGGCCATATTTAATATATCTGAAGCTACATAGCAGCATGCATTGTACCGAATGACTAAATATGCAATCCCATGCTACATAGCAACAAGGAAGAGTGTTACCTTAATGTTCTGATGATGTCTAGATATACATGTAATAAAATATTATATAATGGGATGGAGGGAAGTGTTGTACTACATCATTTTGAAATTGTTGTTTAGCTTCTAATATTAACTTGGTGCTTTTAGGTACATATGTCATTGCCAAAGATCCACACTTCGACCCTTTCTGCGTATGGGGCAACGAGATATTCATGAACCAGCATCAAGTGAGGAAATTGATAAAGATTGTTATTAAAATGGGTCAAAATATGTCAATTGAACTATTTGTTTACACTTTATGCAAGACAACAGTGAACTGCAGTATGGTAAGTAAGAACTCTGTAGCCTTCTTTTTACTGCCCGTAATGAGTTGTGTTAGATGACAATGTCTGAATCTTTTTTCCTGAAGCAGTTTACTCAAGATTACCTCTCAAACTACATGATTGGTGGCCGACCATCACAAGGGGTTGGACAAGAGTCGTGTGTGCCATCTGCATCCAGGAGAGCACAATAGAGCCAGTCTGTTGCCTCTTTCTTTACCATTTGTAATAGTACAAGTATAGAACCTTGGTTCATCATTCTTTATTTGGTGCTTATGTAATTCTTAAACATATGTACCTATGAATCGAATAATGCATTGTTTGTTTGAACCTGATGGATATGAATAAAGCTATAGCCTACTTTCAAGTTCAAATTAGCTACAATTTTAAATAGCAGCAATTAAATTAGGGTGAAATTAGGGTGTGCAGGTCATTACGGCGCACAGCATATGCGATATACATCATAATACGACACGGTTCACGAAGAGGAAACGTGTGTAACAATGCACACAGTTGCCGTTTGCAAAGCGTGTGTGATGTCATACACTATCACATACAGTGCGGGAAAACTAAATGTGTGTGATTGTCTACCTGTCATACACGGTTCGTAACCATGAACTGTTTGTGATGTGCCAGGCATCATAAACGTAGAGTCAGTTTGGTACGTGCCTGGAATCTGCCTGGGTTTAGGTAAAACCACAAAACACCGATTGCCGTGGCAATGCAAGCACAAACGATTATCAAGGATGAAGTGTTTGGGATATTCGAGATATCGGAAACAGTTATATAGAGGCAACCGTATGCATCAAGGCTCCCTATCCCCGATGGTTTCTGGGTCATGTGGGCAGGACCACCCTATCGCCCACACTCACTTGGCGATGGTTCCAAATGTCGTCGCATAAAGGGGTTAAAAATCACTTGTATATCACCTCGCTATACCAGTGCAAGCTTGGCTCGGTCCTTGCCCTTGGAACGGAACTTACTCGTGATAAGGCCTCTAGTTGGGCCATGGTGACTGCGAAGGATCTGGGAGAACGCATCCAAGCTTTTGTGATAGCCATGGCAGAGCTCGTGGGCATCGAGGAGGTCGACAAGAGTGGAGAGCCATAGGGGGCACCACCACCGAGAAAGGGTGGTTTGTCCTCGCCCTATATTTGATTGGTAGGAGGGATATGATGACTGTCAAAAATCATCGGGGAGGCTGCTGATGAATTCTAGGCCTGCTGGAGTCGCTGGCGGTTCTTTCTCGACCCGCCTCTGCTAGTTGGCAGCCTTGTTCTCCACCTCGTCAGCATTGACAGAAACCTCTATCTCCATATTCACGCCGTGCTCCGGTGCTTCAGCAGCCTTGGTGTCGCCACTCCCTCCGATGGGGGGCTTCGGCGGCATCGTCATACACTGACGTCTATGAGGACTAAGGGCGGCGTCGAGGATGCGGGCGGAGAGAGAGGATTGTGTGTGTGGCGAGAATGGGGGTGCCGGCTTTGAGGACTGAGTGGCGTCGAGGATGCGGGCGGAGGAAGAGGATTGTGTGTGTGGCGAGGATGGGGGTTTGGCCGCTCGGGCATGCCATTAATACAGACCAGTCGGAGCAAGGCGGGCGGCGGTCAAAGGCTGTCTCGCTTCCCGATGAGCCTACGCGGCGGACTTCTGTCATTCCTATACCATCATTTCATGGAGCGAGGCGGGCGCGCCATTAACATGGAGCAGTGGGAGCGAGGTGGGTGGCGGTCAAAGGGCTGGCTCACCTCTCGATGAGCCTGCGCGGCGGACTGCTGGCACGCCTACTGTCATTTTACACAACTACTAGCACGCCACGGCCTCCTGGTCTGCCTACTAGCATGCGTCTCGTCAACTCACACATGCTCGTACGGCACATGGGACGCGTGCGCGGCACGTATTATATTGATTTTTCCCTTTTTGATGATTAATTCTGCCGCTTTATTGCTTAACCGAAGCACGACACTTACATTGTTGGTCTAACGCCCACAGATCGAATAAAGAATTCGTTTGCGATATTGGTTGATAATTATTTATAATTTCCTGTATGTAAGAAGATTATATCTAAACTTGTCTAAAATTTGAAAAAAATAATATCACAGTCTATTAGTGTCCATATGAGACCACAATAAGTTTCATGAATTTCAACTTAGTTCTAGATTTATTGGATTTAAAATCAAGATTCTAGATGTTAGAAATTTCTTGCATGGGGACTAAACATGCACCCAGGGACACGTACACATATGATTTTGCAATCCATTTTCGTGCACTATCACGGGTCTCATGTAGATCAAATTTGATTTTGCACATTTAAATCCCTAGGAAATAAATCAATGTATAAAAAATGAATAGATGTTATCTATTTTTTCAATTTTCAACACTAAACTCCTTTGGTCGCATGTTTGCTGCAGAAAAACTTTGACATGCATCTTTGGGCCACATGCACGCGGTGGTCCTAGGACACTCACTCGCGTGGGCCTGTGAGGTCGCCGTTCAGCACTATGACATGCGATGAGAGAGGTTAATTTGACCAACAAGGACAGTCATTTTTTGGTTTTTGTTATACGTACGGTAGGAGTATATATATAGTACGCGTTGAAGAGGGTGGCTGGGGGCAATACTATGCGTCATATAGGACACTCACTCGCGTGGGATGCTTCCATCCGTGGGCCCATGAGGTTGTCCTTCATCACTTTGACCCAGCAAGGAGGTTTCTTTTTGGGTTGTGTTGCGGTAGGAGTATATAGTACGCGTCGAAGAGGGGAGGTGGGGGCCGGGGCAGCACATATATACTGCACACACATCATGAATCGATCTTGCTCCGTGTGGGGACTTTTTTGGTTTTTTGAGGCAGGTGCCGCAAAGAAGTTGTGCATATTGGGTGTGAAAAACATCACCAACACATTGGGCCACGTGCATACGATGGTTGTCACTCATTCACCTGCGACTCTTCCCTCCATGGGCCTGCGAGGTCGTCGTCCATCTAATATATGACATAACAAGAAAGGTAATTTGATGAACAAGGAGGATTATTTTGGGGTTGTGTTACAGTATGTACGTAGGAGTACGCAAGGCATCATGAACCAGAACTGTGTGGGTACTGTGCGTTTTTCGATGCATGCATGCTCCACATCAAAATGTTGTGCTTTTGGTATTCAAACATATATGCATGCGTCACGCATGTCCATACATATGTTTGGGGCACATACATGCAGTGGTTGTCTTTGGACACTCTCCCTCGCTTGGTTATCATCGACGTCCTATATATTCGTGGGCCCGCGTGGACGTCTCCATCACTTCGACCACCAATACGGGAGAGGTTACCAGGGTGGATTCTTCTTCTCTTGGTTCGCGTTACCGTATAGTCGTACCCCGATCATGGTGAGATTCGAGACCTAAGTTTGAGGGCTCGCATACACATGAATCAAAGTTGTGCATTGGGCATATTCAAACACCACATAACACTTCATACATATGTTTGGGCCACACATACACGCATTGGTTGTCTTCAGGCACTCCCTCGCATGGTTATCGGCGACAAGCTAGGCTATTTTGTGGGGCCGTGTGCGGAATGTCAATGCATGACTTTGACCCAACAAACAAGAGAGGTTATATGACCAAGGTGGTGATTCTTCTTGGTCAGTCTTACAATACGCCTTGGTGAGATGATCCCTCCCACCGACTCAAAGTGTGTGTGTGGGGGGGGGGGCACAGTATATGATGACCCACAAGTATAGGGGATCAATTGTTGCTCTTTCTGATAAGTAAGAGTGTCGAACCCAACGAGGAGTAGAAGGAAATGACAAGTAGTTTTCAGAAAGGTAATGTCTGCAAGTGCTGGAATTGTAAGTAACAGAGTAGTTTGATAGCAAGATATATTTGTAACGAGCAAGTAACGATAGTCGTAACAAAAGTGAAGCAAGGTAGCCCAATCCTTTTGAGGCAAATGACAGTCCAAAATGGTCTCTTATGATAAGCAAAGCGTTCTTGAGGGTACACGGGAATTTCATCTAGTCACTTTCATCATGTTGGTTCGATTTGTGTTCGCTAGTTTGATAATTTGATATGTGGGTGGACAGGTGCTTAGGTGTTGTTCCAACTTGAACAAACCTCCTACTTATGATTAACCCTCCCGCAAGCATCCGCAACTACGATAAAAGTTTTACGAATAAATTCTAACCATAGCACTAAACTTTGGGGTCCAATCGGTCCCTTACGGAATAGCGCATAAACTGGGGTTTAAGTTTCTATCACTCTTGCAACCCACCATATAATTGATACTCCACAATGCATTCCCTTAGGCCCAAATATGGTGAAGTGTCTTGTAGTCGACGTTCACATGACACCACTAAAGGAATCACAACATACATACTATCAAAATATCGAACACATATATATGAAATTCACATGATTACTTGCAACATGATTTCTCCCTTGACCTCAAGAACAAAAGTAACTACTCACAAATGATAAACACGCTCATGATCACATGAGTATTAAATAACATATTGGATCTGAACATAGAATCTTCCACCAAATAAACCATATAGTAATCAACTACAAGATGTAATCAACACTACTAGTCACCCACAAGCACCAATCTATAGTTCCGATAACAAGATTGAACACAAGAGATGAACTAGGGTTTGAGATGAGATGGTGCTGTTGAAGATGTTGATGGAGATTTCCCTCCCCAAGATGGGAGAGTTGTTGGTGATGATGATGACGATGATTTCCCCCTCCGGGAGGGAAGTCCCCCAGCGGAATCACTTCGCCGGAGAGCAAAGTGCTCCTGCCCAAGTTCCACCTCGAGGCAGCGGCGCTTCATCCCGAAAGTCCTCCTCTTATTTTTTTGGTAAAAATGACCTATATACCAGTAGATGGGCACCGGAGGGGCCCGAGGAGGCCAGACCCCCAGGGCGCGCCAGGGGGGCCTGGCGTGCCCAGGTGGGTTGTGCCCCCCTGGTGGCCCCCCTCTGGTGGTTATTTGTTCCAGTATTTATTTTTTATTCCATAAAAAATCCCTGTGAAGTTTCAGCTTGTTTGGAGTTGTGCAGAATAGGTAGCCTGACGTAGCTTTTTCAGGTCCAGATTTCTAGCTGCCGGAGTTCTCCCTCTTGAAGTGTACCTTGCAAATTATGAAAGAAAAGGCATTAGAATTACTCCAAAAAGCAATATTATGGATAAAAACATTATAAATAATAGTAAGAAAACATGATGCAAAATGGATGTATTAGTATACTACTTCGTACTAGATGAACTTCCATGGGGTTGGGGATGCACGGTTAATTTGAGATGCACATGTGCAACATATAATTTGTGATTTGCTTATTTAAATATCATAGCACATCATTTTCAGACACACACACATGTACACACACACACACACATCGGGCCACCAACAGGTGTGGTTGGTAAGTGGTGTCACCCATCTAATGCCAGAAGAATACATCTGTGGGCCCGCACACGGTCCACATTTGATCAGAAGCAAAGGGGGTGGGGGTTGATGTACTTCTTTCGGTTTTTTGTTACGGTACAGTGAGATGTCAGACCTAGCTATTTGGGGGCATGTGTTCACAGCTAGGATTCCCCTCCCGGCAACACGAAGTGTGTGTGTTTGGGGGGAGGGGGGCTAGCCATAATAACGTGCGCTTTGTGCGACAGGTGCCACATCAAAGTTGTGCATTGGGTATTTGAACGTCAAACCACCCTTTTCATACATATATTTGGTCCACATGCAAGTCCCTTACGGAACAAACCTCCTACTTATGATTAACCCTCCCGCAAGCATCCGCAACTACGAGAAAAGTTTTACGAATAAATTCTAACCATAGCACTAAACTTTGGGGTCCAATCGGTCCCTTACGGAATAGCGCATAAACTAGGGTTTAAGTTTCTGTCACTCTTGCAACCCACCATATAATTGATACTCCACAATGCATTCCCTTAGGCCCAAATATGGTGAAGTGTCTTGTAGTCGACGTTCACATGACACCACTAAAGGAATCACAACATACATACTATCAAAATATCGAACACATATATATGAAATTCAGATGATTACTTGCAACATGATTTCTCCCTTGACCTCAAGAACAAAAGTAACTACTCACAAATGATAAACACGCTCATGATCATATGAGTATTAAATAACATATTGGATCTGAACATAGAATCTTCCACCAAATAAACCATATAGTAATCAACTACAAGATGTAATCAACACTACTAGTCACCCACAAGCACCAATCTATAGTTCCGGTGACAAGATTGAACACAAGAGATGAACTAGGGTTTGAGATAAGATGGTGCCGTTGAAGATGTTGATGGAGATTTCCCTCCCCAAGATGGGAGAGTTGTTGGTGATGATGATGATGATGATTTCCCCTCAGGGAGAAGTCCCCAATGGAATCACTTGTGGGAGAGCAAAGTGCTCCTGCCCAAGTTCCACCTCGAGGCAGCGGCGCTTCATCCCGAAAGTCCTCCTCTTATTTTTTTGGTAAAAATGACCTATATACCAGTAGATGGGCACCGGAGGGGCCCGAGGAGGCCAGAACCCCCAGGGCGCGCCAGGGGGGCCTGGCGTGCCCAGGTGGGTTGTGCCCCCCTGGTGGCCCCCTCTGGTGGTTATTTGTTCCAGTATTTATTTTTTATTCCATAAAAAATCCCTGTGAAGTTTCAGCTTGTTTGGAGTTGTGCAGAATAGGTAGCCTGACGTAGCTTTTTCAGGTCCAGATTTCTAGCTGCCGGAGTTCTCCCTCTTAAAGTGTACCTTGCAAATTATGAAAGAAAAGGCATTAGAATTACTCCAAAAAGCAATATTATGGATAAAAATATTATAAATAATAGTAAGAAAACATGATGCAAAATGGACGTATTAGTATACTACTTCGTACTAGATGAACCTCCGTGGGGTTGGGGATGCGCGGTTAATTTGAGATGCACATGTGCCACATATAATTTGTGATTTTCTTATTTAAATATCATAGCACATCATTTTCAGACACACACACATGTACACACACACACACACACATACATCGGGCCACCCACGGGTGTGGTTGGTAAGTGGTGTCACCCATCTAACGCCAGAAGAATACATCTGTGGGCCCGCACACGGTCCACATTTGATCAGAAGCAAAGGTGGGGTGGGGGTTGATGTACTTCTTTCGGTTTTTTGTTACGGTACAGTGAGATATCAGACCTAGATATTTGGGGGCATGTGTTCACAGCTAGGATTCCCCTCCCGGCAACATGAAGTGTATGTGTTTGGGGGGGGGGGGGCTAGCCATAATAACGTGCGCTTTGTGCGACAGGTGCCACATCAAAGTTGTGCATTGGGTATTTGAACGTCAAACCACCCTTTTCATACATATATTTGGTCCACATGCAAGTGTGCTTGTGTTCTGACCCTTTCCCGCGTTTTTTGGCCAAATTTATAAATGGTAGACGAGTCGGACGCAGCAACTGTCTGCGATGGGGTACGAAATAGACACGATTCCCTAGGACTACCCATGTGCCGCGCCCCTCCCCCTGTCACCCACATGATCACAGTAGATTGGGCTCCACGAGGCTTCCCTCCCCCTCTCGAAAATATCTACTCCCTCGCAATCTCAAAAATATCTACCCGCGTCTGTGTAGATGGTTTTTCTGTTTGACAGCACATGATTAGTTGCCATGCGCTTATTTGTTTGTATGCTCAATCCCTTAGTGCAAGATAACGTCACCTTGTATAGCCCCTTAAGATGACAACCTTTATTATGCAGTCTGTCCCTTTTATTCTTTGTCATCCAAGTTCGTACAACGCTCAATTTTCTCTTACACTAAATGATCTCACACTTTTAGAAGCAATTTTATTGCCTTTTTTGCACCGATGACAACTTACTTGAGGGATCTTGCTCAATCCCTAGGTAGGCATGGTGGACAATTGAAAATAAGGCTTGGGTTTAAGGGGTTTTGGATGCACAAGTAGTATCTCTACTTAGTGCGGAATTTTTGGCTAGCAAAGATAGGGGGCAAACACCACATGTTGAAGGATCTATGACAATATGACCTTCTATGTGAATATAAACAAACATAAACCATTAAGTTGTCTTCCTTGTCCAACGTCAACAATTTTGGCATATAATATTTTGATGAGGGCTCACAATCACAAAAGATTTCTAGGATAGTATATTTATATGTGAATCTTCTCTTCCATTATTAATTCTTTCATGAGTTGCATCATTGACTAATGCTATGTTTGTCAACCTCTAATAAAATTTTCTACTTATACTTTTCCTTATGTGCTGCCATCACCTACCATAGGATTAGTATATAATCTTTTCTTTATCTATTTCCTTTCTTTTATTTGTTTCCTTTCTCTTTTTCTTTCTTTATTTCTTATCTTTTATTTGCAACATGAAAGTAAAGAAAGCAAGAACTCAAACTAGACTTTATTATATAACTTGCACACGATTACAAGGATAGATCACTAAGCAAACTCTCAAAGAAGAAAGGATCGAACTAAACCTTTATTCATCTAATCCAAAATATCGGACTAAAATAAGTAAAAGCAATAAGATAGTGGGATGATACGATACCGGGGCACCTCCCCCAAGCTTGGCGGGAGCCAAGGGGAGTGCCAATACCCGATACTTAGTTCTTTTTTGGTGGTGAAGAAGATGGTCGTGATGATCACAATTTTGCCTTCTACTTTTTCATATTGTAGTTGAGGAGAGCAATTTCTTCTTCTAAATCGTCGACCTCCAACTCCAACTTCAAGATCTTGTCACGTAAATCCCCTTTTCTTTTCTGCCGAAAACGAGGAGGAATAGATTGGTTAGGTCGCTTAGGGAGGCTGGATTTCTTGAACTCTATATGCATATCCCCAGGTTAAGGTAGAGGAACATCTTCCTCCTCCGAGCTTGAATCATCGGTCCTCATCAAGTGAGCATCCTCCTCATCATCCGTAGTTCGACCATAAGGGGATAGGTCCCCATAGGTCTTCGGGTCAGCAATAAGATGTGAGACATTACTCTCTCCATCGGAGTCTTGGGACGACATACTTTCAAAACTGCGCAGAAAACAGCAAGAAAAAAGAACAGAGGAATTCTCCGTGATACGGTGTTTAACAGGTTCGAAAAGTATATATAGATTTGTTATCTTGGAGGACAAGCATACGGAAGAAAAACGGAGTATGGAAGGTGTCCCAGGTGGGCACAACCCTGCTGGGCACGCCAGGCAAGCCTGGCGCGCCCCGGTGTATTGTGCCCACCAGGGTACGCTTCCTAGAAGTTTCTTTACTCCTAAATTCATAAATATTCCAAATCTGACAACAAAATATTTTTACGGATTTTTCGGAGTGCGTTTATTTATTGTACCATGTACCTCCTTATTTTGACGATCCTGGAGTGTTCCGGAAGTACTCTTTTATGTGTTCTTCATGTGTCAAAGTTTGGATAATATTACTTTCAACATTGATAGGTGTACCTGAGATATAATGCTTTATTCGTTGCCCATTGACAACCTTCGGGTTAGTACCTTCGGAATTATTTATTTTGATGGCTCCAGACCGGTAAACCTGCTCGATGACATATGGGCCTTCCCATTTTGAGAGGAGTTTTCCTGCAAAGAATCTCAAACGAGAGTTGTACAAAATAGAATATTCTCCTACTTTAAACTCACGCTTTTGAATTCTTTTTTCATGCCACCTTTTAGCTTTTTCTTTAAATAATTTTGCATTTTCATAAGCTTGGGTTCTCCATTCATCTAGATATCTAATATCAAATAACCTCTTTTCACCAGCAAGTTTGAAATCATAGTTGAGCTCTTTAGCTTCACAATATGCTTTATGTTCTAACTCAAGAGGCAAATGACAAGCTTTTCCATAAACCATTTTTTATGGAGACATACCCATAGGATTTGTATAAGCTGTTCTATAAGCCCAAAGTGCATCATCTAATTTCTTAGACCAATTCTTCCTGGACCTATTGACAGTCTTTCTCAAAATTAATTTTATTTCTCTATTGCTAAGTTCAACTTGACCACTAGACTGAGGATGATAGGGTGATGCAATTCTATGGTTAACATCATACTTGGCAAGCATTTTACAGAAAGCACCATGAATAAAGTGTGAACCACCATCAGTCATAAAATATCTAGGGACTCCAAACCTTGGAAATTAACTTCCTTAAGCATTTTACTAAAGGTATTGTGATCAGCACTACTAGTTGGAATAGCTTCTACCCTTAGTAACATAATCAACAACAACAAGAATATGTGTATACCCATTAGAGGAAGGAAAAGGTCCCATGTAATCAAATCCCCAAACGTCAAATGGTTCAACAGCAAGTGAATAATTCATATGAATTTCTTGACGCTTACCGATATTACCTATTCTTTGACATTCATCACAAGATGAGACAAACTAACGTGCATCCTTGAAGAGAGTAAGCCAATAATATCCAGAATGAAATACCTTGTGAGCAGTTCTATCTCCAGCATAATGCCCTCCATAAGCTTCAGAGTGACATTTCCGTAGGATTTGTCCCTATTCATGCTCAAGTACACAACGTCTAATAATACCATCTACTCCTTCTTTATAAAGATGTGGGTCATCCCAAAAGTTATTTCTTAAATCATAGAAGAATTTTTCTTTTGTTGGTATGTAAAACTAGGTGGTAAATATTTAGAAACAATGTAATTAGCATAATCAGCATACCAAGGAGTACTATGAGAAACATTTATTGCAGCTAACTTCTCATCGGGGAAACTATCATCAATAGGTAGTGGGTCATCAAGCACATTTTCAAGCCTAGACAAGTTATCAGCCACTAGGTTCTCAGCTCCTTTTCTACCAATGATATGTAAATCTAATTCTTGCAACAAGAGAACCCATCGAATAAGTCTAGGTTTAGCATCTTTCTTTTTCAGAAGATATTTAATAGCAGCATGGTCTGTGTGAACAGTTACTTTTGAATCAACAACATAAGGTCTAAATTTATCACAAGCAAACACCATTTTGTCGGGGAGGCTGATCTGACCCACGAACACCTATGGGACCGGCGGACCGAGCCCCTTTCGGTTCGGCGGGGGGCGGAGGTCGCACGAAGAGCAGATCGAGGCGAAGCACACGAGCCGTTTACCCAGCTTTGGAGCTCTCCGAGAGATAACACTCCTCTTGCTGCATGTCTGAATGTATTGAGTTCTTGCTCGGGGCGCTGAGTGCTCTGATACACACAAGCTGCTAACGAGACCGGCGTGTGCGGCTTGAACCTTCGAACCCCTCTCGTTGCGCATGGGCCTCCTTTTATATGCTAAAGGGTCTCCGGCAGTGGCAACGTAGACAAGGGTGAAAATGGAAAATGAGTGGTTGGTACAGCTACTTATGCGATTAAGGTACGGTGTATCATACCTAACCACGGCGGCGGGGACAAAGGCATTAAATGCCCGTCTCGTCACTCTAACGATGCGAAAAGGACCGTCAGGCGCCACCGCTTGCCACGATGGCAATCTTGTCGGCGCCGCTTGCCACCGGCGCTCATTGGCAGCATGACCTTTTGCCACGGCGCTGGAAAGGTCGAGCGACACGTTAGCGGATGTCTTTGGGCGCAGGTATAGTGGTGATGCGCGCGGCAAGCGCCTTGCCGCGGTTGTTGTCTTGTCGCGTCCGGAAGCTTGTCGCTCATCGGGCCTTCCCGCAAGCTCCTCTTGCCGGGGCCTTGTCTCTTAGGTGCCTTGGGTGGCCTTCCGGCAAGCTCCTCTTGCCGGGCCTTGTCTCCTTGGCTTGAATACTTTGTTCTTGAATGGCTCCAAAGGAACCACGGAGGGCCTCGGCGGTCACCAGTAAGCCTTGCAGCGGAGGGCTGCAACTGCCCGTGCACAAGTTCGGGATACTAGGGTACCCTACTCTAGAACACCGGCAGGAGCCCCGGGCTGGGCCACACTGCAGTGCCGCTGTTGGGCCATGCCCAAAACAGAACGCAGCACGCGGCTGGGTCACACCATAACTCACCCCGGACCCACCACGCCCTCCACGAACGGCACGCGTCGAATGCGGCGTCGTGTGAGAGATCGTGGGTGAGACGTGGGTGGTTTCTTTATTCGGAAAAATGGAACGGCCGCCCCCTCCCTCTTTATAAGCAGGGGAAATAGGGGCAGTCCGCCCATCTCGCCAGTTGCTGCCCAATCTCGAAAAACCTCCGCTGCCTCCCCCTTCTTTCCAAGGATGAAGAGAGAGCAGCGCTCCGCCCCCCATCGCCACCAGCATCACCAACGCCGTCGATCTCCCTCACCGCCTCCGCCATGGCTCCGAAAGCCGACAAGGGGAAGGCCGTGAAGTCGGTCGGCCTTGGCGGCTTCTTGGCTGCAGAAGGCGGGCAATCTTCCCCCATTTCGCCTTGAGGCGAGCGAGGAGAACTACTACCTCTTACGGTCGACGGAGACGCGGCGCATCCGCGCCGCGAAGGTACTCCCACCGCTGCCTCGGGCTGGCTCCGAATGGGTACCCTTCTTGGCTGTTCTTCTCTGCGGGCTCTGCCCGCCTTTCTCTGAATTTTTCTACGATATCATGAACACCTACGGGTTCCGCCTCCTTGACTTCACCCCCAATGCAGTTCTGACCATGGCAGTTTTCGCACATCTCTGCGAAAACTTTGTCGGAGATTGCCGTCACCCGGATCCTGCGCCTCAGGCTTGGCGGGCTCACTATAGGCACCGTTGGCGCAGACTTTCTTCGCCGCCGCATCGCCCCCTTGCAGGAGAGGAGGAGACCCGCCTGGGAGTTCCAGAATGCGGCGGATATCATGAGGCTGCGCCCGGGCCTAAATTTCAACTTCACTGTCTTGGGCCGGGCCGAGATGCTCTTGGAGCTGTTCAAGCCCGATCTGATCATCCCGAAATGTTCAGGTTGCGAAGGGTGTCGTTCGCTGTGCAACAATTCCTCGCTTCGACCGCATCCGTGCAATGGTGCCATTGTGCGACTTCGCATGGAATCGTTCCAACTTTGGCAAGAGCCAGCAGATGACGTCGTCTGAGTGTTTTTTGACAACTGGTAGAAGTGCCGGTCATACGATGAACAGAGGGGCCTCACCAGCGACACCACCGATGATGAGATGCAGCGCGCCATACCAGCTGGAAGAGGCGGCAGCAGCTGCCGCATGGCGAAGTTCGGATTCACCGTGGAGGAGGCGAGAGGCAGCAGAGGCGGCAAGCCTTGTCGAGCGAAAAGGAATTTGCGGCGAGGAGGAGCTTGCCGAGCTGAAGCTGAGTCGGCGAGCCGCCCGGCGCATCCTCCCACCTTCAAACAGTTTGTCAGCGGAGCCCCAGCTCCACCAAGAAGGCGTCTTCGCAAGGCGGAGACATAAGCGGGCGGCGGGCAGACCCAACTTGGCAGCGGCCGCCGCTCCACCGCGGCAAACCTGTTGCAGCGGGAGCACCTCACGCCGCTGCGGCAAGCTGGAGCGGGCCCTCGCAGACCACCGCTTCCGCTCCGCCAAGCGGCCAAGAAACCACTCCTCCGCCTCGTCGTCTTTGGGCGGGCGAATTGATCTCTCGCGCTCAGCGCCGACGAGGGAGAAGAAGAGTAAGATTCTTTGCAGCATTTGTAGTTCTTCGGCTTGTTGCTTTGTCTTGTATCTGATTTGCTTCACTCTGAACCCATTCCTTTTCAGGACGCTGGCCCAGAGAGCGTCGAAGAGAGCCAAGGCCCTGGTGATTTTCGTCGAGGATGAACCCACCGCGACAGCAGGAGGCGCGTCCGAGACCACCTTGCCGGACGCGGTAACTCTTCCTCAAAGCAGCCCCCAGCGTAAGTATATGGTTTACTTCTTGCTGTTCGGCGTGCATGGGTGCTCTTTCTTTCTTGATATCATCGCTGATTTGTGTAGGAGCAGAGCAGCCTGACCGGGAGTGCCCGGAAGCCGCTCCTGACATGCCTTCTGCTTCGACAACACCGCCAAGGGAGCGTTCTCCGGCAAGGGAGACTTCTCCGGCAAGGGGCAGTTCTCCGGCAAGGGGCAGTTCTCCGGCAAGGGACAGCACCAGCGATCCCCTAGCGGCGGAGACCATGACTGCAGACCCTAGCACAGGTAATCCTCTTGCTTGAAAACTTCCCTTGTGTTCTTCTTGCTGTCGTTCGTGAAGAACTTGGCGCTGATCGCGACGAGCTCGTGGATCCGATGATGCGGTGGAGTCGCTGTCGAGGTGGATCCGGCGAGTCGGCGATCTTGGCCTTCGTGGCGGAGAGTGCATGGTGGTTGCACCCCCACCGGTTTCATCGCCACCGGCTCGTGTTTAAGCGGTCATGCCGCGGCAGCGATGCACTTTCGGCTGCAGCGAGTGTCGCCGTTGGCAAAGCCGATGAGACTCTGAATGGTGGCCCTCCATTCATCGACCTTGTCGGCTGTTGGAGGGTAATCCAGAGCGATTGAGCTCTCGCCAAAGCTTCTCTTTGGAGTGGTGGGTGGCGATGGCGAGCGGCGCGAGGAGCGGATATGCTCGGACTCCTAACTATGTTAGAAGGAGCGATATCCCGTCCAGCGACCGTGCCTCGCTTCGCGCGCCCGGCATGTTGGCGCGCATGCTGGTCTTGAGCATCCCGAGATCCACCAGCTCGATCCCGGTCCAACGAAAGCGATGGCATTGTGAATACCATGGCGTTGTCGGTCCCGCGCCTCATGAGGCAGGCGCGGTGCATGTCTGGATGCCGAGGTCTGCGCAGCCTTGTCCTTGGACTTGGCAGCACCGTGGGCTCCCCGTCGGCGTCCATTCTTCGCGGCGTCTACCCCACCACCCGTTTGCTCCAGTGGCGGTGGGTTCGACGCGGACGGAACATCAGCCGCCGAAGCCTTCTTCTTCGGTGGCATGTCGATGTAGATGATGAAGATCTAGCTCGTGTGGACGTCGGATCATGTTCACACAATCTCGACGCCCCCTACCTGGCGCGCCAAAGATGTCAGGGAGGCTGATTTGACCCACGAACACCTATGGGACCGGCGGACCGAGCCCCTTTCGGTTCGGCGGCGGAGGTCGCACGAAGAGCAGATCGAGGCGGCACACGAGCCGTTTACCCAGCCGAAGCTCTCCGGAGAGATAACACTCCCTACTGCTGCATGTCCGAATGTATTGAGTTCTTGCTCGGGGCGCTAAGTGCTCTGATACACACAAGCTGCTAACGAGACCCGGCGTGTGCGGCGAACCTTCCGAACCCCTCTCTACGTTGCGCATGGGCCTCCTTTTATATGCTAAAGGGGTCTCCGGCGGTGGCAAGCGTAGACAAGGGTAAAAATGGAAAAGGAGTGGTTGGTACAGCTACTTGTACGCGATTGTGGTATCATACCTAACCACGGCGGGGGACAAAGGCATTAAATGCCCGTCTCGTCGCCCTAAAAGTGCGAAAGGACCGTCGAGGCGCCACCGCTTGCCACGATGGCAATCTTGTCGGCGCCGCTTGCCACCGTGCTCCGGCCGGCATGACCTCTTGCCGCAGCAGCGCTGGAAAGGTCGAGGAGACACGTTAGCGGATGTCTTTGGGCGTAGGAAATGCAGTGGTGGTCTGCAGCGGCAAGCGCCTTGCCGCGGTTGTTGTCTTGTCGCGTCCAGGAAGCTTGTCGCTCACGGGCCTTCCCAAGCAAGCTCCTCTTGCGGGCCTTGTCTTTAGGTGCCTTGGGTGGCCTTCCGGCAAGCTCCTCTTGCCGGGGCCTTGTCTCCTTGGCTTGAATACTTTGTTCTTGAATGGCTCCAAAGGAACCACGGAGGGCCTCGGCGGTCACCCGGTAAGCCTTGCCGCGGAGGGCTGCAACTGCCCGTGCACAAGTTCGGGATACTAGGGTACCCCTACTCTAGTACACCGACACATTTCTAGGAATTCTTTTTTAGTAGTAGCACAATTTTTTTGGGCACTATCTAGAGTTTTACAAGCATAATGAATAACATTCAATTTCTTATCAACTCTTTGTCCTAGAACAACACCAACAGCATAATCACTAGCATCACACATAATTTCAAAAGGCAAGTTCCAAGCAGGTGGTTGAACAATAGGTGCAGAAATTAAGGCTTTCTTGAGTGTTTCAAAGGATTCTAAACAATCATCATAAAAAACAAAAGGAATATCCTTCTGCAAGAGACTAGTAAGAGGCCTAGAAATTCTAGAAAAGTCTTTGATAAATCTCCTATAGAAACCAGCATGACCTAGCTAGGAAACTACGAATACATTTTATATCTTTAGGACATGGCATTTTCTCAATTGCATCAACCTTAGCTTGGTCCACTTCAATACCTCTTTCAGAAATTTTATGACCCAAGACAATGCCTTAATTAACCATAAAGTGGCACTTCTCCCAATTCAAGACAAGATTTGTTTGTTCACATCTCTGCAAAACTCACTCAAGATTGCTTAAACAATCATCAAAAGACTTCCCATAAACAGAAAAGTCATCCATGGAAACCTCAACAATCTTTTCACAAAAGTTAGAGAATATAGCAGTCATACGTCTTTGAAAGGTAGTAGGTGCATTACATAAACCAAAAGGCATATGTATATAAGCATAGGTTCCAAAGGGACAAGTAAAAGTAGTCTTTTCTTGATCATGTTGAGAAATAGGTATTTGTGGGAAGCCAGAATATCCATCAGGAAGCAAAAGTGTGTGTGCTTAGATAATGTTTCAAGCATTTGATCAATAAAAGGCAAAGGGTAATGGTCTTTTCTAGTTGCTTTATTAAATTTTCTAAAATCAATTACCATTCTATAGCCTGTGACAATTCTATGTGGAATAAGTTCATTCTTATCATTAGGAACAACAGTAATACCTCATTTCTTAGGAACACAATGAACATGACTTACCCATCTACTATCAACTATAGGATAGATTATACCTGCTTCCAGAAGCTTTAAGATTTCCGTTCTTACTAGTTCCTTCATTTTTGGATTCAACCAAAGTTGGTGGTCAACAACGGGTTTAGCATTAGGTTCCATATTAATTTTGTGCTGACATAGAGTGGGACTAATGCCCTTTAAATCATCAAGATTATATCCAATAGCAGCCCGATGCTTCCTTAGAACTTTCAATAATCTTTCTTCTTCATGTTCTGACAGGTTAACACTAATAATAACAGGATATATCTTCTTTTCATCAAGATAAGCATATTTCAAAGTGTCTGGCAATTGTTTTAATTCAAACACAGGATCACCTTTAGGTGGAGGAGGACCTCCTAGAGTTTCAATAGGAAAATTGTGTTTAAGCAGAGGACGTTGTTCAAAGAAATTTTTGTCTATTTCATTTCTTTCATGCATATGTAAATCATTTTCATGGTCTAGAAAATATTGTTCTAAAGGATCAGTAGGTGGAACAGCAATAGAAGCAAGGCCAATTAATTCATCCTTACTAGATAATTCTTTTTCATAAAAATTTCTACTAAACTTGAAAAAATTAAACTCATGAGACTCATCACCAATGCTAACACCAACAGTTTGTTTCTTACAGTCTATCTTAGCATTAACTGTATTCAAGAAAGGTCTACCAAAGATAATGGGACAAAATTTATCTTGTGGGGAACCAAGAACAAGAAAATCAGTAGGGTATTTTATTTTCCCACACAAGACTTCAACATCTCTAACAATCCCAAATGGTGATATGGTGTCTCTATTAGCAAGTTTAATAGTAACATCTATGTCTTCTAACTCCCCAGGTGCTATGTATTTCATAATTTTTATATAAAGTGTAAGGAATAGCACTCACACTAGCACCCATGTCACATAAACCATGATAACAGCGATTCCTATTTTAACTGAGACGACATGCATGCCAACACTAGGTCTATGTTTATCCTTTTTATCAGGTTTGGCAATTCTAGAAGCTTCTTCACAGAAGTAAATAACATGCCCATCTATATCTTCTTATAGGAGATCTTTAACCATAGCAATACTAGGTTCAACTTTAATTTGTTCATCAGGTTTAGGTGTTCTAATGTAGCTTTTGTTACCCACAGTTGAAACTTTAGCATGTTCCTTTATCCCAACGGGGAAAGGTGGTTTCTCAATATAAGCAGAAGGAACAACTGGATCAATATTATAAAGTATAGTTTCTTATTTAATTGGTACCGGTTCTTTAGTTTCTTATTTAATAGGTGGGTGATATTTAAACCACTTCTCTTTAGGGAGTTCAACATGAGTAGCAAATGATTCACAAAAGGAGGCTACTGTCTCAAGTCCATATTTAGTGCTAAACTTTTGAAAAGCATCGGTATCCATAAAAGATTTAACACAATCATATTTAATTTTAATACCTGACTCTTTACCTTCGTCAAGTTCCCAATCTTCAGAGTTGCATTTAATTCTTTCCAAAAGATCCCACCGGAATTCAATAGTCTTCTTCATAAAAGAATCAGCACAAGAAGTATCAAGCATGGTTTGATCATTACGAGAAAGCCGAGCATAAAAGTTCTGGATAATTATTTCTCTTGAGAGCTCATGATTGTGGCATGAATATAACATTGACATAAGCTTCACCCAAGCTAGAGCGATACTTTCTCCTTCACGAGGCCACAAATTATATATGTAATTCTGATCACGCTGAACTAGATGCATAAGATAATATTTTTTGGTGGAACTCCAATTTCAAAAGATTCCAATTCCATGATCTAATATCATCACATATCCTATACCATGCCAATGCTTTTCCCTTCAAAGATAAATGGAAAACCTTTTTCATAACTTGATCCCTGGGTAAACCTGCAAGCTCAAACAATCCACAAATTTGTTCCACATATATCAAGTACATATCAGGATGTTCGGTTCCATCTCCTGCATAAGGGTTAGCTAGCAGCTGTTCTATCATACCCGAAGGAATTTCATATTCAATATTTTCAGTAGGTGCATTAGGTTGAGGGATAATTAATTGTGGTTCCAGACAAGGTGAAGATACCCTGAACAAACCCATCAAAGGATTGTTTTCCATAGTAACTAGTGACAATAAATTTCAGCACACTATATAAATGTTTCCTTACCAAATTCCACTTACCAAAGGCGCTTCACTACCCAGCAACGGCGTCAGAAAAAACCCTTGGTGACCCACAAGTATAGGGGATAAATTGTAGCTCTTTCCGATAAGTAAGAGTGTCGAACCCAACGAGGAGCAGAAGGAAATGACAAGTAGTTTTCAGTAAGGTAATGTCAGCAAGTGCTGAAATTGTAAGTAACAGAGTAGTCTGATAGCAAGATAATTTGTAACGAGCAAGTAACGACAATAGTAACAGAAGTGCAGCAAGGTAGCCCAATCCTTTTGAGGCAAAGTACGGGCCAAAACGGTCTCTTATGATAAGCAAAGCGTTCTTGAGGGTACACGGGAATTTCATCTAGTCACTTTCATCATGTTGGTTCGATTTGTGTTCGCTACTTTGATAATTTGATATGTGGGTGGACCGGTGCTTAGGTGATGTTCTTACTTGAAAAAAACTCCTACTTATGATTAACCCTCCCGCAAGCATCTGCAACTACAAGAAAAGTAATAAGAATAAATTATAACCATAGCATTAAACTTTGGGGTCCAATCGGTCCCTTACGGAATAGCGCATAAACTGGGGTTTAAGTTTCTGTCACTCTCGCAACCCACCATCTAATTGCTAATCCACATTTTCATTCCCTAAGGCCCAAATATGGTGAAGTGTCATGTAGTCGACGTTCACATTACACCACTAAGGGAATCACAAGATACATACTATCAAAATATCGAACACATATCAAGTTCACATGATTACTTGCAACATGAATTGTCCCATGACCTCAAGAATAAAAGTAACTACTAACAAATGATAAACATGCTCATGATCAGAGGAGTATTAAATAGCATATTGGATCTGAACATATAATCTTCCACCAAATAAACCATATAGTAATCAACTACAAGATGTAATCAACACTACTAGTCACCCACAAGCACCAATCTATAGTTCCGGTAACAAAATTGAACACAAGAGATGAACTAGGGTTTGAGATGAGATGGTGTTGTTGAAGATGTTGATGGAGATTGCGCTCCCCAAGATGGGAGATTTGTTGGTGATGATGATGACGATGATTTCCCCCTCAGGAGAAGTTCCCCATGAATCGCTCTGCCGGAGGGCAAAAGTGCTCCTGCCCAAGTTCTGCCTTGAGGCGGTGGCGCTTCATCCCGAAAGTACTCCTCTTATTTTTTCTACTTCAAAACGACCTATATACCAGAAGATGGGCACCGGAGGTGGGCCGAGGAAGCCACAACCCCCCAGGGCGCGCCAGGAGGCCTGACGCGCCCACGTGGGTTCTGCCCCCCTGGTGGCCCCTCTCTGGTGGTTATTTGTTCCAGTAATTCTTATTTATTCCATAAAAAATCCCCGTGAAGTTTCAGCTTGTTTGGAGTTGTGCAGAATAGGTAGCCTGATGTAGCTTTTTCAGGTCCAGATTTCCAGCTGCCGGAATTCTCCCTCTTGGTGTGTACCTTGCAAATTATGAGAGAAAAGGCATTAGAATTACTCCAAAAAGCATTATTATGGATAAAAACATTATAAATATCAGTAAGAAAACATGATGCAAAATGGATGTATCAGTATACTACTTCGTACTAGATAAACCTCCATGGGGTTGGGGATGCCCGGTTAATTTGAGATGCATATGTGCCACATCAAATTTGTGATTTGGTTATTTAAATATCATAGCACATCATTTTCACACACACACACACACACACACACGTCGGGCCACCCGCAGGTGTGGTTGGTAAGTGGTGTCACCCATCTAACGCCAGAAGAACACATCTGTGGGCCCGCACACGGTCCACATTTGATCGGAAGCCAAGGGGGGGGGGTTGATGTAGTTCTTTCGGTTTTGTGTTACAGTATGGTGAGATGTCAGACCTAGCTATTTGGGGGGGGGGGGCTAAGATTTCCCTCCCGGCAACACGAAGTGTGTATGTTTGGGGGGGGGGGGGGCTAGCAATAATAACGTGCGCTTTGTGCGACAGGTACCACATCAAAGTTGTGCATTGGGTATTTGAACGTCAAACCACCCTTTTCATACATATATTTGGTCCACATGCAAGTGTGTTCGTTTTCTGACCCTTTCCCTCGTTTTTTGGCCAAACTTATAAACAGCAGACGAGTCGGACACAACAACCGTCTGCGATCGGGTACGAAATAGACACGGTTCCCTAGGACTACCGTGTGCCGCGCACCCCATGTCACCCACATGATCATAGTAGATTGGGCTCCACGAGGCTTCCCTCCCCCTCTCGAAAATATCTACTCACTCTCAATCTCAAAAATATCTACCCTCGTCTGCGTAGATGGTTTTTCTGTTTGATTGCACTCGATTAGTATGTCTGGATCGTGTGCGATATCTGTTACTCTCGCTCTGCTTCAATCAGTAGATCCAAATTTTCAGTAGCCCCATCATTTTACTCCCGCCCTTGTTTGCTTCAATCCCTAGATCCAAATTTTTGGTAGCCCCACCATTTTACTCCCACCTAGTAAAATTTTCAATACCCGCGGCGTTTCCTCAAACACCACCTTGGACCCCTCCACACACACACACACCCCAAATCCTTCACTCACCCCAAATCCCCCGCTCACACACATACACATCACCTCGCTCCAAACCTAGCTAGGTCGCCGCCGCCGCCATGCCGTCTCCATTGTCAACCTCTACCGGTTTGCCCGTGCAGTTTACCCACCGATATACATACCCTCGCCGCCCTGAGTTTCTTAGATGACGCCTGTGAAACGCCCCATTTCCCAGAGATCCCCATCCTCACCCCCTCCCCCACTCCAGAGCGTTGCAGCCGAAGCCCGGCAACGCTTCCCGGGAAGCTCGAGGAGTGAATGATCCAAAAGAGCTTTACCAAGTCCTCTTCGCCCGACGATGACGAGGTGGCCGCCGAGGAAGCTGGCGACGATGACTGGACCCGGATTGAGCCTTTCGATCAGTGAGCTGGATAATTCTGGCATGTCACAGACGCCGGCTACGACATCGAGGTCGTCGACACCGATGGCTTGACGCGGGTTATGTCACAGGTTAAGTTGCCCACCCCCAACCCTTTGGGTTCGACAGTCGTCGATCTCGTCGATGGCCCTGCCGCTGATCTCCTGCGGCTCGGTATGAGCAATTTGCCATCCTTCATCGCCATGGAGCCCCTTTTAGCATTTCTGAAGGACATGTTCTACAACACTGGCCTGGGATCCTTAGCTGGCCAGTCAGACCTCATCGACGGCGACCACGAGGAGGGAGGCAATCTGTGACAAGTAAGGAAACCCATGATTTTTTTCTTGAACCCCTTTTGTTATGATAACCTATCCAGTATTTATTTCTATATTAGGTTGTTTGCATCATGCCTTATTTATTTCTACAGTTTATGGTTGTTCGGTTGTTTGTAGTTAGCATTTGTCCAATTTCAATTGCCATCTTTGGTTGTTCGTAGTATGCCTTGTTTATTTCAACTATTAACAGTGTGATGTTCTATATGTGCTAGTATGAACTGTGCAGTTCAATTTCATCAATACCAAATTTAACAATAGCTCTATGAATGACTATATTTGGTTGCTGATAAGCATGTTGTACTCACTCCGAATCTTTTTAGTTCACATATAAGATTTGTCTAAAGTCAGGCCTCTTAAAGTTTGACCAACTTTATAGAACAAAATACCAACATTCAAAATATGAAATAAATACCAATACATGTGTCATGACTTAGATTTTCATATTGTATAACTTTAGCATGTTAGATGTTGATATTTTTTCATATAAATAAGGTCAAACTTTATGAAGTTTGACTTCAGACAATTCTTATATGCAAAGTAAAAAGGACCGAGGGAGTATTGAACACGCCTTTCCATTTGATTTAACAATTGCACTGTTTGGATACTCTAACTTAGCTAGAGGTTAGAGTTAGTTTGTAGCTCATGACAGTTAAAAAGGGGGAGAGAGATTGGTGGAATAGTTGATTGTATTGCTTGAGCCTCGTGGGCATATATATAGGAGTACATGGTCATCTTGGAGTACAAGTCAAGGTAGAATAAATCCTACGCTATCCTACGTTTCCTAAATAACAATGATACTCAACAATGACTAACTCTGAACTAACTCTAGCCAAAGAGGTGTTTGGATGACACTGTTAGATTGACAATAAATGGACTAGGAGAACTAGCCCCAATCAACACCTCTTGGGTGGGATAGTTGTTTTGGGTGGGTTTGATGCAACTAGCTCAAACTAGCCTTCATGTTTGGATACTTTAGGGCTATTTGAGCCCAAACTAACTCAAACTAACTCTAACCCATGGGTCCAAACAGGGCCAATAACTAGCATACTTAGACCTGCACAATCCATGTTTGAATGACTACATTTGCTTGTTTTTAAATATTAGGCCTGTTGTTAATAACACACCTTTCCACTTCTTGTTTTTAAATATTAGGTTTTAACAATTTGGTCTTGCACATGTAGGTCCTGTTGTAAGAGGTTTTGACCCACTGTTTGACCCTTTTTGCATATGTGGAAATGAGTTGTCCATTAATATCAGTCAAGTCAAGACACTCAGAAAGATTGTTACGATAAAGAAATTAGCGACAAAAAACAACAAGATCTTTGTCTGCACAATGAAGAAGACATCAGTTCACTACAGGATGGTACTAACTGTTATACCTTGTATTTTTATTCCTTTGCGCCATTTCAAATCTGGAGAAGATATTTATGCATATCCTTGTTTTTAGGCCTTTCCAAAGCAGTTCACTGATGACTACCTCTCAAACCACCTGTATGGTCAGGAGGCGAGGAAGGTTTTCATACAGCACCCATAGTTCAATATTGAAGTGTTCCTGAAGAGGGCGAATGATGGACAGTCAATAATCCACAGGCACTGGCCTAAAGTTGCAAAGACCTTCAACATCAATGAAGGCTCAATATTTGCCTTCCGCTTGAGCAGTTTTCTAGATGAGATTCATCTGTCTATGTTCCGTCTATGATGCTAATTTCGGAAGGTTGTAGATGTTGCATCTGAAACTTGGTGCCGGTGCAGCTATGTAATGGGGTAGCTAAGGCTGAAGCTATATGATGTTGTACTCTGATGTATTTCAATTATGAAATCCTGCTTCCTTAATATGGAAATGAAATATATTGTGTGCTTAATATGAAATGTTAATTAGATTAATAAATGGACTATTAATAATAGGACAATTAGCCTGCTAATTGGGTTTTTCTATTGCAAACAGTTATTGAGAAAACACCATGGGCAATGACATCAGACAACGCACACAATTTCTAGGAATAAACCGTGTTGGATCAATGAACAATCACACATGACATCCTATTGAATACTGTTTGTGTTAGGCCACCTTGCGCAAACGATTACCACATAAAAAGTGTGTTTGATGGACAGCCTTTGCCACACAGTTTCTTCCATGCACCGTGTGTGATGTACATACTAAGGGAAATGTATTCCTTGGATTGACTGTGTGGAATGTATATACGAACTGAAACATTTAGCAGGGACTGATTGTGTGGGATGTACTTACGACCGGAAATGATTTCGCATGTATAATTGTATTTTTAGCACTACTGTATGTATAATTGTATTTCATCGCTCGCCGGTCGCACACGACCTCATTTTGCCGAGCGTGTGTACCAGGAGGGCATATCCTCGACGGTTTCTAGGTTGTGTGGGAAGGACCCCCCCTATCGGAGTCACTCACTAGGCAACGGTTCCAAATGCCGTCGCGGAAAGGGGTTAAAAACGTTTGTATAGCACCTCGATGTACCAGTGATTGCCCCCTCTCTCTTTTTCTCTCATTTTTTTGTTGGGCTCTTTTTGGCCTCTTTTTTCTCTTTTTTTCCTCACTGGGACAATGTTCTAATAATGATGATCATCACACTTTTATTTACTTACAACTCAATATTACAACTCGATACTAGAACAATATGACTCTATATGATGCTACCGTAATATGTATGAAAATGATGAACGCTGGCTGAGCCACAAATACTATGTCAAGTATATGATCATGCAAAGCAATATGACAATGAAGGTGTATGTCATAATAATGGAACTGTGGAAGTTGCATCGAAATATATCTCGAAATGGCTATAGAAATGCCATGATAGGTAGGTATGGTGGCTATTTTGAGGAAGATATAAGGAGTCTTATGTGAGATAGAGCGTATCATATCACGAGGTTTGGATGCACCTGTGAAGTTTGCACCAACTCTCAAGGTGCAAAAGGCAGGTACCGAAGAGGCTAAGCGCCTTATAATCCATGGACTCACATTTGTCGTTAAGAACTCACATACTTATCGCGAAAGTTTATTAGCCCTTGAAGCAAAGTACTACTAAGCATGCCCCTAGGGGGATAGATTGGTAGGAAAACACCACTGCTCGTCCCCGACTGCCACTCATAAGGTAGACACTCAATAATAAAGCATGGTCCAACTTCATAGCATAACTAGAGACTACACGTGCATACTTCTGGAATCACAAACCTTAACACCAATATTCTTACTAAACCATAGTCATTCACTAGTACATCCAACATATCACCATCTTAATATGGCAAAACTATTGCAAGGAATCAAGCATATCATATTCAACGATCTACATGAAAGTTTTTGTTATATCCCTCTTGAATACCTATCATATCAGGACTATTTTCATAACATGTGCATATTGCCCTCACTATTTATTAGACTCTCAAAAAGATTTAAGTGAATCATGAGAGTGCAACTGTTTTTTAGAACATAACCACCGCCGTGCTCTAAAAGATATAAGTGAAGCACTAGAACAATTGCCTAGCTCAAAAGATATAAGTGAAGCACATAGTGTATACTAACAAATCACAGATAAATGTGCGTCCCTCTCAAAAGGTGTGTGCAGCAAAAAATGATTGTGGGAAACTAAAAGGCAAAAAAACCAAAAACTACTATGGCACAAGACGCTCCAAGCAAAACTCATATCATGTGATGAATAAAACTATATCTCCAAGTAGTATACCGGTTGATAGTAGACGAACGAGGGTACGCCATCTAGGGCATCCCCAAGCTTAGACGCTTGGGTCTTCCTTGAGTATTACCTTTGGTGCCTTCGGCATCCCCAAGCTTAGGTCTTGCCGCTCCTTATTCCTTCATCCATCGTGATCTCACCCAAAACTTGAAAACTTCAGCACACAAAAACTCAACAGAAACCTTGTGAGACCCGTTAGTATAACAAGCAAATCATAAACTTTAGTTACTTTTATGAACCCATGCATATTTTGTTATTGCCTAATATCTACTGTATTCTAACTTCTCCATGACTTATACCCCCCGATATAATCCATGGCATCATTAAAACAAGCAAACTATGCAACGGAAACAAAATCTTCTAAAACAGAATAGTCTTTAATGATCTGAACAAACTCCATACTTCTGTAACTCCAAAATATCTAAACATTAGGAAAACATAGGAAATTTGTATATAAATTATGTGTAAAAAGTTAAGAATTTTATCACGTTCCAGTGAATTTTAGAAATTCTTGTTCTGGGCGCAAAAGTTTCTGTTTTTCACTGAATAAAGTCAACTATCAACAAAAGGCATCCCAAAGGCTTTACTTGGCACAAACACTAATTAGGACATATAAACACAATCATAACAGTAGCATAACTGTGTCAGCACACAAAAACAGAAAAGAAGAAGGAAAATAAAAGATAACTATTGGGTTGCCTCCCAACAAATTCTTTCTTTATAGCCATTAAGATAGGCTTGAGATTTCAACGATGCTCACATAAAAGATAATGATTGAAACACAAATAGAGCATCATAAAACATGTGGCAAACAAATTTTAGTCTAACCCACTTCCTATGCTTAGGCATTTTATAAGGAAACTAATTATCAAGGCAAGCAAAACCTAGCATATGGAAGGAAGAAGAAAGAAACAATAGCAATCTTAATATGAAGAGAGCTAATATAGTAACATGAAGATTTCTACAGACATATTTTCCTCACTCATAATAATACATGTAGGAATATTCAAAATCAAGAATATAGCTATCATAAACAATAATCTCTTTATGATCCACATGTATCCAAATCTTATATATTTTTCCAAGATAGTGGGATTAACATCAACTGAAGTCATGACCTCTCTAAACCCACTTCTATCAATAATTTCATAAGATTGAACACTCCCCAAATATGTGGAATTCTCTTTTCTTAAAGTTAACACTCTTCCAAACCCACTTTCAATATTATTGTAAACACTATTATCAATATCATATTCATCAGAGGCTTAAATAAATTTTCAAGATCATAAAAAGCATCACCCCAGTCATGATCATTGTAATAAGTAGTGGACATAATAAATGCATCCACCCGAAGCTTGTAGTTTTGCATATCATTAGCATAATTTAAATTAATAGAATTTATAATAACATTGCAATCATGATAAATTTCTTCTTTTAACACTTCATCTCAATTTCCAGATTCACGATTTTCAAGCAAAACTTCATAGAGATAATCAAGTGCACTCAACTAACTTGCAATTGGTTCATCATAATTGGATCTTTTGAAAATATTAGCAAGTGGATGAGGGTCCATTTCAATAGATTTTTAGCAAGCGAAGATGCAAGCAAATAGAAGGCACATGTCAACACAAACAAAGATAGTAACGAAAATATTTTTGGTATTTTTGTTTTTTAGAGAAGTGGAGGGACGTGAAGTAGAGAAAGTAGATGATAGTATGTGTATAGGTAATTTATATGTTTTGATGATGTCTCCTCGGCAAAAGTGCAAGAATATAGTCCTACTACTTGTGAGATGCGTTGGAATTTCCCCCGAAGAGGAGAGGAGATGTAACACAGTAGAGATAAGTATTCCCCTTAGTGAGAACCAAGGTATCAACCTAGTAGGATAATCACCTGCACACACAAAAGCAAATACTTGCACCAACGCGGACATGAGGGTGGTCAATCCCCTTGAACTCGTTACTTGCAAGGATCAAATCTCGTAGTGGTAGATAGATAAATTGCAGAAAAAAATTGCAGCAAGGATATTTTGGTTTTTCTTATATGATATAAGTAGACCCAGGGGCCATAGTTTTTCACTAGAGGCTACTCTTTCGAACACATAACATATGGTGGGTTGATACGTCTCCAACGTATCTATAATTTTTGATTGTTCCATGCTGTTTTATTATCAATCTTGGATGTTTTATAATCATTTTATAGTCATTTTATATCATTTTTTGCTACTAACCTATTGAAATAGTGCCAAGTGCCAGTTGTTGTTTTCCATGTTTTTTACATCGCAGGAAATCAATATCAAATAAACTCCAAATGCCACGAAACTCCACGATGATTTTTATGGGCGGAAGAAAGGCAATGGGCCTGGTTGCACTGGGGGTGCCGAGGGGGCACAACCCACTAGAAGCGCCAGGAGGCCCAGGCGCGCCCTGGTGGGTTGTGCCCACCTCGGGTGCCCCCCGGACCGCCTCTTTGCTCTATAAATACCACAATATTCCAGAAACCCTAGAAGAGGCGTCAAAATATTCATCCAGCCGCCATAGAGTGCGGAACCACAAGATCCAATCTAGACACCATCACGGAGGGGTTCACCACTTCAATTGGTGCCTCTCCGATGATGAGTTATTAGTTCCTTGTAGACCTTCGGGTCCGTAGTTAGTAGCTAGATGGCTTTCTCTCTGTCCCGCTGAATTCTCAATACAACTGTCTCTTGGAGATCCATATGATGTATCTCTTTTGCGGTGTGTTGTAACATCCCAAAATTCTAAATTTTGGAATGTTATATTAAATAAATAGATTTGATTGATTGTTTGATTGTGGCGTGGTTGCTTGTGTGAAATTGAGTGAAATTCGAAACTTTTGAAAGTTAAATGAGAGGAAATAAAAGGAATTTCCCAAACTTTCATTTTTGCATTTATGATCTCCGTGAATTCAAATTCTTTTCAAATACAAAACCCTAGAGAGAAGATGACATGACTTCTTCCATTTAAAAAGGGTTTTTGAAAATATTTGAATTTCATTTAAAAATATTTCAAATTCAGAAACTTTAAGAAACTCAATGAGAGAAGTTTCAAAGAATCAAATTTAAAGTCCCTTTGAAATTAATTTCAATTTGGAGTTATTTGAGTTTATTCAAATCATTTTTCTCCAAAAACAAAATATATCGAAAATAGGGTAAAATGATTCCCTACATCAGAAAATTGGAGAGAAATAAAATTGAAATCATTTTGGCATTTTTAAAATGATTTTTATTGGATTTTATTAGAGTAGTAGCACTCTTTGAATTATTTGAATTTTTCTTGATTTTATATGACTTTTAAAATATGTCCATGTTGTAGAAAATGTTTTTCTAAATTTTTTGATTTATTATATGCCTATATAATATTTTACATTATTTTCCTTTTCTTTCTTTTTATCTCTTTTTAAAAAAATGTTTAAAAAAACCCTTAGGACCGACTAGGCCGAAGCCCAGCCGGCCCAGGCCTCGCCACCGCCTTCCCAGAGCCACGGGAGACCGGCTCAGACGGAGCGCCTTGGCCGAGTCCGGCGGACTCCGGCCCACCTCGCGCCTCCTCCCAGCCACGTCCTCCCCCCTCTGCCTTTAAAAGGCGAGACCGCCGCCCCTCTCTCCCCTCTCCTCCTCCTCCGTCGCAACCGCCACCCTCGCCGGAGCTTCCGCCTCCGACGAGATCTGCCGCCGCCGCCCGCTCGGTTCCGACGTCCCAGAGCGCCGCTGACCCCACCGCTGCATCCGCCTAGCTGCACCACGCATCCCCGTGGCTTCGCCCGAGCTAGAGGGCCACCGGAGCCGTCACCCCGACCACACCCGAGCCGCCGCCACCGTCTTCCTCGCCGCCGACTCCGTCCGCCGCCGCGGTAAGTTGCCGGAGCCGCCTCGTCCGTCCGATCTAGGTTAGATGGATATGATTAGATTAGATTTGTTTTTTTGTTTTGTTCGATCCGGTACGCGTTAAATAGCGAACGTTCACTGGTTAGGCCTATGTAGTGGACGAATTCGTCGCTTATGCTTCTGTAAAGAACGTTCGTCTGATAAATTTTTCTTTTTCTGTTTTATTTAGGTCAGGGTCCTTTTTGCAATTAAAGTTTTTATAGTTTAGTCCATGTACTTCAATCAATCGCAACTATTCGCTCGTTTATCCAAATCCAACGAAATCAATGCCCACTTCTTCATTATGATCCCCTCTATCCAGATAATCAACTTGAACATGTTTTTGAAAATATAAAGTTTGGTTTCAAACAGATTTGAATTCAAACTTCTTTTGTTCATAACTTGAGTTTTATAACTCCGTTTGAGTTGATTCTTTTTGCTAATCGAAGCTCTTGACCTAAACTTTCTTATAAGGCCAAATTCACACAATTTTGGTACTCTTAGAAATTGGTTTATGTTGCAAGAGTTATTTGCTTGGTTTTGATGTTTTCTGGATTTTCTTCTTCGTTCTTTCCGATCTTTTGAGTGATTTCTTTTGTGTGGTTACTATTGCTTGCTTACGATAGATTGACCGGAGTGTGACGAGTAGAGCTATCAGGAGTTATGAGTGCGAATCATCTTCATCAACCGTACAAGGCAGGTTCACACTTTGATCATACCCCTTTCATACCCAGTTTTTATGCATTAGTTTCAACCCTCGAACACTGCATGGTTAGGACTTGATAACATGTGGGTATTGGGAAGTAGTTGATGAGGTAGGAACCTATTATCCTGCATTCAAACCTTGGGAGTTACTGCTACGTTATGCTTACTGCTATGCTATGCTCGTAGACGTGGTTTGGTTTTAAGAGAATTCATGAAAGATGTGAGAGTTATTGTTAACTAAGGTTTAACTTAAGGTGGCAACATTAAAACACGTCTGGGTGGAATGGTTGGGGCACCCTGGAGCACCAAGTGGTTTGCCCGGGCACTTGGAGAACCCAGTGCTTGCCCAAGGGGATCCCGGAGTACCCATGTGATCACCCTATGGAATGCCACCCAGGCTCAAAGGGATCATAAGATTATTCATGCTAGAAACTTCCGTGTGCAGCCACAAGCTATTATGGGCTCTAGCATAGTTGAGTATGTTGCATGACCTCTTTCAGTGGTGGGCTAGCAGATGTAGGGGAAAGTAGGTGTAACTGTCCACCCAGAGTAAAGAGTTAATGTTTCTGAAAGACTGTGTCTCGGTCATCCTTTTCTCAAACACAATGTAGTGCGAGAAATTCAATGGAGGAGACCGAGTCTTGTGGGGAAAAGTGCGCAAACCTCTGCAGAGTGTACAAACTAATCATGATTAGCCGTGTCCCCGGTTATGGACATATTGAGTATCTATTTCTTGAATTATCATGTTGATCTCATCACTTTACTTAATTAATTTGTTGGGTTGATAATTATTATTTTGGGATTGAGTTGGAGGAACCTTCTCAATATTTTTCAACAAACTTTGTAGTTAAATGAAATATATTCCTTTGATGTAGGAAAAATTGGCTTTATGCAAAATTAAACTTAGAGCCCCCACCAACCATATATGCATGTAGTGATAGCCATTAATTCAGCATTGCTCTATAGTGTGACATTGCCAGTACATTCAATGTACTGACCTACATGGCTTCAACGTCTCATGTTGCAGGATTCTTACGACGAGTAAGTGATACATTAGGGTTACGATTTCTACACTCGACTTTGCCGTTGGTGTTGATGGGAATCCACAACCTTGTTGTTACTTCTGCTATTTGGATTGAGGCACTAGTATTTACGTTACTTTATACATGTGATTTACCTCTTTTATAAATCCTCGAGTACTGTGTGTGTCATCATACCAATCCAGGGATGACACTTAAGCACAGAGACTTGACCGTCTGAGGTCGGGTCGCTACAAGATTGTATCAGAGCACATGTTGACTGTAGGACGTGACCCCTAGAAACTGATAAGCCCATAGGAAAGATTTTCTCTACAACTTCATTGTCAAAAGATCTTTTACCTCTCTTCTCTTCTGAGCTTACTCAAATATCCCCTTTTAGTGAGACTCTAGCCTTTTTCCCCTTTTGTCCACGCAAAGATTCAGGTGATGAGACCACTTCGAGAAGGACAAGATATCGGAGATCATTCAGAATGAAGAGGATTTTACCGTGAAATGTAATAATGGATACTACAACGGTTGAAGAATCGGAAGAGTAGGGGAATTTGAAGACTCTGAAGAATTTCTACATTGGTACATAGGAAGGCTACCCTTATGTAACTTTTTAGACTATTGAAGCTGTCAATACCTGAGATCAAGGTGTATCGAAGAAAGACCGGAATATGGAGCATTAGAACTCAAAGTTTTGTCAAGAAAACCCTAAGGAAGAAGATATCAACTATGGAATGATAGCTCATGTCAATGACAAGGGTAGAAACACAGCTATCCATGATGTTATCGCCCGCTTATACTATTGCCACCGTGCTGAGTTAAGCATGCATTTCTTGGAAGGATTGGATGACAAGAAGGCGATGGAGCATCTATCGACAAGATGAAGTTTTAACCTTAGCTGGTGTATCACCAGGTTCTGGAGTATTACATCAGGAGTTTTAAGATGGACCTACAAGAAGCCGTATTTGACGAGAAAGCATTTCGTGAAGAACTTAGGACCCAGAAGCTAAAGTACCCAAACCAGAGGAACAAAACCTCGAGATACTGGAGATTCGTCAGGAACTGAAGGACAGTAGGACCATGGTTCATGCAAAGGATGTTGAAATCCAGAAGTTTGGAACACAACTCTTAAAGGATGTCATGAGATACTTCGCGTCAATAGAGATGATCTGGCAAAAGAACATGAGAAGGACAATCACGATCGGAAGAAGCCATCGGAGACATGAAGAAGACTTGAAAAGTTTGGCGATGTTGAAGATTATTGACCTTTAGAAGACCAAACCCTTGTTATATACCTACGTTAGATGCGACGATTGTGAGCTGTCATTTGTTTGATGTTTTTCAAAACTTTTGTTTGTATTGTGTGTATCCCTCTCTATCTCTCTCATCTCACCCCAAAACCCTTGGACCCAATAGAGGATGAATGGAGATGAACTCACATTTCCGGGACCGATAAGTCAATTGGAGATAGACCAATGGATTCAGAACATGGAAGATCATATGGAGAATAACACTATAGCCGGAAAGAATATGGCCCAGCATACTCTTCGGTACTTTGAAAGAGGTGATGTTACTTGGTGGAGGATGTACCAAACCATGAAGGGATGGCAAGGAGTAACCACTTGGAAAGAATTTAAGCTGACTCTGCTAAAATCTCGGCTTGTGTCCCAGAAGATGAAGCCTTATGGAAATGATATGAAGAAGCCTTGTGCATTCAAGCTCTATGGAGAAATAGGACACAACCATAAAGAACACAAGGGTGAATGCCCTAATTGTGAAGGAAGTCACCCAGCTGAAGAATTCCCAACTAGGCAGAGTTCTTGTTTCTTGTGTGAAGGGACTACCCACTACCCGGCTCAGTGTCACATCTACCCCATGGTACGAAGAACCGTACAACAGAAGAAAGAAGCAATGAAAGGAGCCCTCATGGGAATTTTAGAAGAACCTGTGATGAAGGAAGAGGTGGAGGACACACCCAAAGAAGAACCAATTAAAATTTGCACCAAGTCATGCTATTCATCTGGAGAAGAAGGAAACATCTCCCAGAATTGTATGAATGGGGATCTAGTAGAATTCCCGACAGAGGAAATAGAGTATGACCAACAGGTAGAAGCCCTGATTGGAACGGAAAAGTCCAGGAAGAGAAATAGATTGGATTCCAGGAAGGACCTGAGTCATATCACCTGTTTCAGGTGCAAGGAATCAAGGCACTACTTCCGCATTTGCCAAAAAAGGAAGCCGAGGGCCTAATAAGGCTATGTAATCATGAGGAAACCACGAGACTTGTTAGAAGTAATATGTTTTCATTGTAACGAAGCATGGCACTTTGCTAGAGATTGTCCCATGGAAAAGGAGACTTCTGATAATTAGTTGTGTCTGTGAGAAGTATAGTAGTAGTAGTGAGAACATTTTTCCTTTATATTGAGGCGATGAGTTGAGGCATGTAATGGAAAAGCAAGAGATTTTAATCATTGGAGCATCAATAAAGATAGCATTGTTTGGTACCGATTTGGATTTTATGAGTTGTTACTCCAGGAAGAAGGATTTTGACCATTTTCGAGGATATGAGAAATATGGTCTATGGAAGAATTTGTGCATTTCAAGGGTGGTAGTACCCTGTGAGGACACTTGACCTCTGGAAAGGATTATGATATTCCACAAAGTGGACTTCGGACAAAATAAGGAGTTTTGTCTCGATATGTGGGGTACCCCAAGAATATGAAAAGATGAAGTACTATTCGATATAAAGGAGATATGATGTTGGTAATATGGAGCAATTGTAACTCCAGGATGAGTCGGAGTAATCACGTCTTAGTTTTGGTACCTGTAGAAGGAAGGAAGACCGTATAATTGGATGGATTTAAGAATGCCTCGAAGCTGGATGTTGGAATAACGATCAGTTGCCCTCGATGAGGAGTTCAAGGTTTACAAGTGATGAGATGGGCCATAACCCACAGGCCCCAGGACCTGCCAAGAAGCAAGCACACTCTTGCTGAAGGAGAAACCCTGGAACAAGTTATGATTTTATCGACAGACGATTTTATAGGAGTAACGCAAAACCTAAGAGTTGTGAAGGAGCGATAGATGTTTGTTTTGGCTTGCAGAATCCATGGATTTATCCAAAGTTGGTTCGCCGACAAGTGAAATTCTGCAATGCATGTGAGGATGACCGAGTGTTAGAATGTGAGATTCGCTAAACCATATACAAGGTAATGATTTGGGTGTGGGATGGATTGATCACCATACCGACTTACTCTTATTATTCGCCTTGCTATACGGGATGTTAAATCTGAGTGACTTACCCGTAGTAGAGAGACGACGATATCAAAACCTTGTTTAAACCTTAGAATGGTATGACAATTTTCCCTTGTACAAGGCAGCTATTGCCAACCGTAGGATATACGGTGAGGTTCAACCCAGACCCATTTCCTACAGGAGAAACCATAAATAGTTGACCACCATGAGATATCGATAGTTGTTTAATATTGGCGCCAGACCCGTCAGCTTAGAAGAATAAGTCACAGAAGGACCTTACCCAGAAAAAAGGACAGAAGTATTGAGGAAAATGTTCTGCCACTACCGGAAGATCCAGAGAAGGAATTATACTGAAGATCGGAGAAGACCGACCCTTTCAAGAATAAGAATGGAGTATATGAGTATTGATGGGACCGTCACGATGCTTCTAAGGGTGGTAGCACCCGAGACCCCGGAGACGATCGATGAAATTTTGAGAAGACCCCAAACCTAACCCATTTCTTTCTAGCCTCTCCGAATCTCGAGGACGAGATTCATTTTACGGGTGGTAGGTTTGTAACATCCCAAAATTCTAAACTTTGGAATGTTATATTAAATAAATAGATTTGATTGATTGTTTGATTGTGGTGTGGTTGCTTGTGTGAAATTGAGTGTCGGTGTACTAGAGTAGGGGTACCCTAGTATCCCGAACTCGTGCATGGGCAGTTGCAGCACCCCGCGGCAGGGCTTGCCTGGTCACCACCAAGATCCTCCGTGGTTCCTTTGGAGCCATTCAAGAACAAAGTATTTAACCAAGAAGACAAGGCCCCGGCAAGAGGAGCTTGCCGGGAAAGCCACTCAAGGCACGCAAAAGACAAGACCCCGGCAAGAGGAGCTTGCCGGGAAGGCTCGGAGCGCGACAAGCCTCCGGACGCGACAAGGATTCAGCTGCGGCAAGGCACTTGCCGCGGCAGGCAACCTCTCTTCATCTCCGCTCCAGCTCATCCATCAACGTGTCGCCATGGGACCATTCCATGCGCGCGTGTCAAGTGGTTGTGCAGCCAGCGGGGAGCAGCGATAAGCGGCGCTGACAAGCCTACCATCGTGGCAAACGGTGGCACTCCTGACGGTCCCTCACAGATTGTTTAGGCGGCGGGACGGGCATTTAATGCTTTTGTCCCTTGCCGTCGAGTTAGGTATATTGCAATCGCATAATCGCTCAAGTAGGTGTACCAACCATCGCTTTTTCCATTTGTACCCTCATCTACGTTGCCACCTGTCGGAGACCCCTTGAGCATATAAAAGGAGGCTCATGCACAACGTAGAGGAGGTTCGGCCTGTTCGACTCATACGTAACCAGAGAACACTCGCGCTAGGTCTTGTAGCTCTTCGTGCTCCCTAGCAAGAACACAATACAATCAGACAAGCAGCAGTAGGAGTGTTATCTCTCCGGAGAGCTCCGAAGCTGGGTAAAACTGCTCGTGTGCTTCGCCTCGATCCGCTCTTCGTGCGATCTCCGCCCCCCTCCGAACCACAAGGGACTCGGCCCGCCGGTCCCATAGGTGTTCGTGGGTCCGATCAGCCTCCCCGACATCTTTGGCGCGGCAGGTAGGGGGGCGTCGAGGCTGTGTGAACCTGGTCCGGCGTTCACACGAGCAGCATCTTCATCATCTTCAACATCTTCATCAACATGCCACCGAAGAAGAAGGCTTCGGCGGCAGCGGAGCCGCCAGCGTCGTACCCACCATCACCGGAGCAAACGGGTGGTGGAGCAGACGCTGGCGGAAGAACGGGCACCCGCGAAGGAGTTCGTGACGCTGCCAAGTCCAAGGACAAGGCCGCGCAAACCTCGGCGTCCGCACATGTCCCGCACCCATCTACGGATCTGCGGGACCAACAGCGTCATGGTATTCACAATACCATACGCTCGTTGGATCAAGACCAGCGTGCACGCTAGCATGCTGGCACGGGCGAGGTATGGTCGCCTGGACGGGATGCTGCTCCTTCTAACATAGTTAGAAATCCGAGCATATCCCGCTCCTCGCACCGTTCACCATTGCCACCCACTACTCCAGCGGAAGCTCTGGCAAGAGCTCAGCTGCTTCTGGATTACCCTCCAACGGCCGACAAGGTCGACGAATGGAGGGCCACCATCTGTAGTCTCATCGGCTTTGCCAACGGCGGCGCTCGCGGCAACCAACTACATCATTGCAGCGGCAAGGCGACAAGGCACGAGCCGGTGGCGGCGAGACTTGTGGAGGTGCAACCACCATGCACTCTCCACCCGAAGGCCAAGATCGCCGACCGCCGGATCCACCTCGACAGCGACTCCACTGCGTCGCCGGATCCACGAGCTCGCCGCGCGATCAGCGCCAAGATTCTTCATGAACGACAACAAGAAGACGCTCGAACTCGCATCGGCGTCGAAGAGAAGCGACGTCAATCCGACAAGCGCGCTGGGCCTTCTGTCGATATGCATGCGCCAGGGGAACCAGGCGACTTGCCGTACGCGGTAGGTTGCCCTGCGTTCACTCGTGAGCTGCGGCAAGTCCAATGGCCCAGCAACAAGAATTTCAAGCCAGACGTGCCAGAGAAGTACGATGGCAGGACACATCCATCGGAGTTCCTCAACATCTACACCATCGCGGTGCAAGCTGCGGGGGGACGAGACGACAAGATCCTCGCCAACTACTTCCCACTGGTACTCAAGTCCAATGTCAGGTCTTGGCTCATGCACTTGCCGGACAGCTCCATATCTTCTTGGGCAGATTTATGCCATCGGTTTGTTGGCGCCTTCACGGTGGCCACAAGCCTCATGGCTGTGAAAGTGACCTTCATCTGCCGCCCAGAAGGAAGGAGAGTCCCTGCGCAAGTTCATTCAGAGATTCAGCCGTGTGCACTACAACATCCCAGATGTCCACCCTGCCACGGTGATCAGCGCGTTTCATCAGAACATGCGGAACCGCAGGATGAGGGAGGAGATGGCGATGTGCAAAGTCAAGGACGTCAATGAGCTGTATGCCTTGGCCGACAAGTGTGCACGTGCTGAGGAAGGGAGGAGACTCCAAGGAGAGAATGCAGAAGCAGGATCTGACAGTGAGGATACCGCTCCGGCAAAGAAGAGCCGGCGGCGGGGCAACAGGAAAAAGAAAGGCAGAGAAGTGCTAGCTGTTGAGCAGTCCGGCAACGGAGGTGGCGACAAGAACGCCAAGGCTGGTGGCTCCGGCAAGGAGGTTGCCGCTGGCGCCAACCACCAGTCTGTGGCGGCCGCCGACAAGCAGGACGGCTCCGGCAAGCAGTACTGCAAGATCCACCGCACCAAGGGCCATGACCTCCAGAGCTGCAAGAAAGTCGAGCAGCTTGTTGAACAGCAGAAGGCTGAGTACGAGCGGCGCGACAAGGAGAAGGCCCAGGAAGGTGCTGGAGGAGCCAGCAAGAAACGTCCCGGCCGGGGAGGACGCCGCGGCAAGGCCAAGAAGCGGCAAGGAGACAGGCCTCCCCGCGGCCGCGACAAGGATGAAGATGACGACGACAACGAAGATATGGAAGACGACGAGACCGATGAGCAGGAGTTTCAAAAAGCTACGGAGGTCCTCTGCGTTGACGGAGGTGCTTCCCTGCATACTTCCCACCGCCAACTCAAGCAGTGGATGCGGGAAGTTAATGCAGCTGAACCATCCGTAGAGTCACGCAAGCCTCTGAAGTGGTCCAAAGACGCCTATCATCTTTGATATTGAGGACCACCCTGATCGCATAACTGCGGTCGGGTGCTTGCCGATGTTGGTCTCACCAACTATCCGCAACCTCAAGGTCACCAAGATGCTAGTTGACGGCGGGGCCGTCTTAAACCTGATCTCCTCTGCGGTGCTCCAGAAGCTTCAGATCCCTGACAGCGAGCTCGAAGAGATCGCACATTCCAAGGAATCAATCCGGGAAGGAGCAAGTCAAGGGGAAGATCACGTTGCGGTAACATTTGGCGTGAGCTGAACTTTAGGATCGAGAGGGCCACATTCGACGTTGTTGATTTCCCATTGCCTTACAATGGGATACTTGGCCGTCCAAGACTTGCCAAGTTCATGGCAGCCTCTCACTATGCATACAACTTACTCAAGATGCGGGCCGATAAGCATCATCTACATCCATGGCGACAAGAAGGATGCTCTTATCTGCGCCGACAAGATCTACCGGGATGCAGCAGCTGCAGCGAAAAGCAAAACACTTACCTGAAGCTCCGGGGAAGAAGAAGACCAAGTCCGGCAAGAGCTCGATGCCCACTCCGGCAAGCGCACCTCTTCGAGTGCTGCGCTACCGTCGAGGACGCACCATCGAGCTCCACCGACAAGTGCAAGAAGGCGATGGCAGCTCCGCCAAAGACCAAGAAGTTGTCCGCCAAGGAGGACGGCACTGGTGGTACCTTCACCATCGATTGCCTCTCTCGACCCTAAATAGGAAGGCGCTCGTTGCTTTCCTGCGAGGCGAACGTCGGCGTGTTTGCATGGCAACCGTCGACATCCCCGTGTTCCTGGAAAGTAATTGAGCACCGTCTTGCCGTTTGCCCTCATCGCGCGACCCGTCAAGCGAAAATCAGGAAAGCAGGCGGTGGGCGCCAAGAATTCATCGCAGAAGAGATCAAGAAATTGGAAGCAGCAGGCCTTGTCAGAGGAGTGCTCCATCCTACGTGGTTGGCCAATCCTGTGGTTGTGCGCAAGGCAAATGGGAAATGGAGACTTTGTATTGACTTCACGGATGTTAATAAAGCTTGTCCCAAAGATCCATTTCCCTTGCCGTGCATCGACCAGATTGTTGACTCCACGGCTGGATGTGATTTGCTTTCATTTCTTGATGCATACTCAGGATATCATCAGATCTTCATGGCAGAAGAAGATGAGGAGAAGACCGCATTCATTACTCCATGTGGCACGTACTGTTTCATACGGATGCCTTTCGGTTTGAAGAATGCTGGTTCAACGTTTGCAAGAGTAGTCCATGACGCTTTTGAGCCGCAAATGCACAGAAATGTAGAAGCCTACATGGATGACATAGTGGTCAAGAGCAAGGACAAAGCAACTCTGGTTCAAGATTTGGATGAGACCTTTGCAAATCTGCGCAAGATCAACCTCAAGCTCAACCCCGAGAAGTGAGTGATTCGAGACTCTTCCGGCACGCTTCTCGGGTTCTTCGTCTCGGCGAGGAATTGAAGCCAATCCCGACAAGATCAAGGCCATTGAGCAGATAGAAGCACCAAAGCGCGTCAAGGATGTACGAAGACTTGCCGGTTGCGTGGCTGCTCTTAGCAGGTTTATCTCTAGGTCTGCTGAATGCGCCCTGCCATTTTTCAAGATTTTGAAAAAGGCAGGTCCAATGAAATGGTCTCCCGAAGCGGAGGCTGCGCTGCAGGACTTGAAGGATACTGTCCTCCACTCCAACACTTGTCGCACCTAAGCCACAAGAGAAGTTGCTGCTATATATAGCAGCAACCAATCAAGTGGTTAGTGCTGCGTTAGTAGCGGAGAGGGAGGCGGATGATGAGCTAGCAACCATGGCTGACACATCCAGCGACAAGCAGGGGGCTTCGCCGACAAGCTCTGGTCCCGACAAGGACGGATCTGCGCAAAAGCATGAGCAGATGCAGAAAAGGATGGTGCAGCGCCCAGTTTACTTTGTCAGTTCCCTTCTGCAGGGGGCTAGATCAAGGTACTCTCGTGTGCAGAAATTGCTTTTCGGCCTTCTCATGGCCTCGAGAAAGCTGCACCATTACTTTCAGGCACATGAGATCACAGTTGTCACTCGCTTTCCGCTGAAGAGGATACTGCAGAATCCAGAAGCGACAGGCCGGATTGTCGAGTGGGCACTGGAACTGTCAAGCTTTGGCCTCAAGTTTGAAAGCACGTCAACTATCCAAAGCAGTGCATTGGTGGAGTTCATAGCGGAATGTACCCCAACAGCAGATGAAGAAATTCTAGAGACGAGCATTCCCGTCAAGGAAGCAAGCAAAGAGTGGCTGATGTACTTTGATGGTACCTTCTCGCTGCAAGGCGCCGGTGCCGGCGTGCTGCTTATCGCACCCACCGGGGAGCACCTCAAGTACGTAGTCCAGATGCACTTTTCCCAAGGAGCAAGCAACAAACAATACTGCAGAGTATGAGGGTTTGCTTGCCGGTCTCAGGATCCCGGTAGACCTTGGGATCAAGAAGCTCATAGTCAGGGGTGACTCACAACTTGTCGTCCGCCAAGTGAACAAAGATTATCAGAGTCCATTGATGGAAGCCTACGTTGATGAAGTGAGAAAGCTAGAAGAACACTTTGACGGCCTACAAATGGAACATGTTCCAAGAGCTCAGAATGATGTTGCTGATGGCCTGTCAAAGTGCGCTGCACTTAAGTTGCCTGTGGAACCAGGGATTTTTGTGCTCAAGCTAACTCAACCAACCGTAACACCATCAACAGGGCAGAGCAAGAAGAGGAAGTTGATCTCTGGTGACTACTTTCCGGCAGAGCTTCCCGAAGCCGCCGTCGCGAAGGTCCCCAAGATCGACACCAACAGAGCTGAGGGGCAGTCTGCTCCGACAAGCCCTGTGGTTTGTTTCGTTGAAGTAGACGCTCCGACAAGTTTTGCTCGGCAAGCTTGCCGGAACGTCAAGCTCGGCTGAACCGCAGGTTCTTGCCGTGGAAGCTGATGTTCCCGCAGCAGCGAATGTGCCTTTAGTCCTTGTTGTCGAGCCGCAAGCTCCTGCATGGGCACAACAGATTGTCCATTTCCTTGAGACGGAGAACTTCCGAAGAGCAAGAAGAAGCGGAAAGAGTAGCCCGGCGGTCAAGTATGTACCAGTTTGTCGACAAAGACTGCATGTAAGAAGACTCAACGGTGTGAAATTGAAGTGTATTTGCGGGAAGATGGACAAAAGCTGTTGGCGAGAGAGATACATGGAGGCATATGTGGTCATCACATTGGCAAGAAGAGCACTTGCCGCAAAGCTTTCCGGCAAAGGTTTCTTCGGCCGACAGCCCTCCAGGATGCAACTGCACAAGTAACCAAGTGTGAAGCGTGCGGTTCCATTCCAAACAGATACACCAGCCAGCTCAAGCTCTCCAGACGATCCCTTTATCCTGGCCATTTTTGGTCTGGGGCTCGACATCCTCGGCCCCTTCCCCCGAGCTGTCGGGGGTTTTGAGTACTTGTACGTTGCCATCGACAAGTTCACAAAGTGGCCGGAAGTGGAGGCAGTGAGGAAGGTGACAGCACGATCGTGATCAAGTTCTTGGTCGATTGTTTGCCGTTTCGAATCCCTAACAGGATCATCACCGACAACGGCACACAATTTACGAGTCGCACCTTCATGCAGGTATGCCCAAGATCTTGGCGCCAAGGTGCGCTTTGCTTACATTGCTCATCCGAGAAGCAACGGTCAAGCGAGAGGGCAAATCTTTGAAGTGCTGGGCTCAAGACCAGAACTTTCGACAGGCTGCACAAGTGCGGAAGAAACTGGATTGAGGAGCTGCCGGTGGTTCTTTGGTCGATCAGACGACGCCAAATCGAGCCAGCGCCGAGACACCTTTCGCTCTAGTCTATGGAGCAGAGGCAGTTCTCCCCATGGAACTTCGTATCACGGATCGCCTCGAGTGCTCGCTTATGATGAGCTTGAGCAAGAGCAGTCAGTGACAAGATGACGCTGCTCCTTGAGGAAGATCGTCTTCGAGCATTGTCTGAGCTGCTCGTTACCGGCAAGCTTTGCGTCGCTACCATAGCCGCAAAGTTAGTGCGAAGCCTCGAGGAAGGCGACCTTGTTCTTCGGGCGCGCTCAGTCCGCCAAGAATTCAAACAAGTTGGCCTTGAAGTGGGAAGGCCCCTATCGGGTGAAACGAGTCACTAGGCCTGGCGCTGTCCGCTTTGAGACCGAAGATGGCATTCCGGTGAGCAACTCACGGAATATTGAGCATCTTCGTAAGTTTTACTCAGAGGCGCGGTTGCCGGAACCTGTTCGGCAACCACCTTTTGTACAAGTCTTGCCGCTGTTGCATGTAATCCTTTGTACAAAGCCGGCGCAGACCCGTGCATCAAGAAAGCTCATGTGTTGCGCACAACTTGTCAAATTCATGCTTTCATCATTTTATTGCATGTTTTGGCTAACACTTTGTGCAGCACCCACACCCGGTAAGCAATATCGAGCCGCTGGGCTCCATAACTTTATTTTCTCTTCTTTCTCTTTTCTCAAAGAAAGGAAGGTTCCCTTGCGCACAAGTTAACCAGGGGGGAAGGAGAAGATACTACTATGGACCAAGCGTTGCTCGAGGAAGTTTCGCCTTATCGGGAAGCAAACGACAGAAAAGCTAAGTTGCCCAAGTTTGAGTAATCAGTTCTTAAATTTTTAAGTTATCTTCCTCGAACGATAGTACTTTGTATGGAAAACCTGTGCGCAGAGGAACCAACTCGCAGGCTAGTCGCGCCCTTACTTTGTTTCGAGTCCGCTCAACAACTTAAGTGAGCTGCAGCTAGTCGCGACAAGGTTGCTTGTCGGAGGCGGCACCGCCAAAGAAGTCAGCCGACGTTCGCACTCAGCCATGCAAAGGTGCCTGCACCGACAAGTTCCCTAAATGCGCAGGGCAAAACCGTACAAAGGAAGGAATCAAGTAAAGGAAATAACATTGCAATCATCGCCTAAGGTAGAGTTATATTACAAAATAAGCTTGTCGCAGATCTAATAAATTGTTCTAAACATGATTAGCAACGACAAGGGAAAGATAAAATTGGCGGCCTAGTCTACGCGGTCGCCATCAACCCGCTTGATCTTGTTCACCTTGTCCACAATGGGTGCGACAAGGGCTTTGAGCGCCTCCAGGTCGGCATCTGGCGGCAAGGATCTGAGGACGCCGTTGAGGTTGAGGCCTGGATTGCGGAAGGCCACCTTCATCAACACCTTCCGAGGGCTCCTGCACAGATCTGGCGTGATTCCTCGGCCAGCTGCTTTGGGACCTCTTCCCGAGTCAGCTGGAGGCCCGCCACCACGCCCTTGAAGAATAAGCTAAGCTTGGCGCTGGGTTGGAGATGCTCGTCGGAGGAGTATCCGAGATCCACCATCCCCAGCTCCATCCGCTCGTTGTGGATGGCGGCAGCAGTATCCACAAGACCTTCGGTCGATGCTCCATACTCTCCCTCAAGGCGCTCTGGGTGGCAACAGCGTTCGCCAGCAGCTCCTCGTTGGCGTTGATCTGCTCCAACAGGCCCACCTCCCGCTCCTTGGCGCCGTCCAGCGTCTGCGTCAGAGTGGTCAGCTTCAGCTGAAGATCTGCCTTGGAATCCTTGGCGGCGTCGAGCTCGTTGCTCCTATCAGCGAGACGGCCCTGCAGCTCGCCAAGAGTGTAGGCGTCCTTCTCGGCGCTTCGTGCTTGAGCGCGGCAAGCTCCTCGCCGCTCTTCCGAGATCGCCTCCAGCTGCGCCACCTTCGTCTCCAACTCTTTCTTAGCGGCCTCGGCGGCTGCAGCGGCATCCTTCGCTTCCTTAAGAGCCCCGCCAAGTGACTCCTCGCGCGCGACAAGCTCTTCTTCGTGGCTGTCCAGGTTGACCTTCCGCTGCGCCAGCTCGCTTTCCTACGCGGACAGCTTCTCGGCGGCAAGTCAGCTGCTCCTCCTCATTGCGGCCTTCTCGAGGATGAAGGCCGTGCGCTCCTCGGCGAGTTGCTCCCGCTCCTCCGCCAAGGACCAGAGAGCTTCTTGGTTGGCGCCCCGGAGCTCTTCTGCGCGCTTCTCCATGTCTGCTCCCGCCCTCGCGACAAGTGCTTCCCGGACTCCAACTTGGCTTGCCGGGCGCGGTAGAGCGACATCAGCTTCTTTAGCAGCTGCTCCTCCTCAGACTCGCCGCTGCTGCTGCTTGGCGCGTCCACCAGCGTCAGCCCAGCAGAGGCGACCAGCTCTCCGTCGATGGTCTCTCCTTCGACCGGCGCCCTGGAGCTCGACTCCCATGGGAGCTTGATAAAGACGCCGTCGCCGGCCTTCAAGTAGGCGCCAGAGGGGCTCTTCGAACTGGCTGAGCAGCAGCGGGGAGTCGGCGGTCGGTGTAGCGCTGGACGCCTGCAGCCCAGGGCCGTCGGTCACGATCGCGGACCCTCGCCCGGCTTCTGCGGCAGAGCCTCGGTGGCCTCCTCGCGGAGGCTCGTGGCGCCGGCCTCTTCTTCCACGACGGCTTCGTCAGTGTTGCCGCGCGCGTCCTCCTCGCCGGCGACCTCGATCTCCATCGGCTCTGCTTCAGACAAAGAAAGAACAGTCAAGCAAATGTTCAAAAATAAAAACAGAAGAAAACAAGCCCAAGGGAAATTTTCGCGCAAGATGATTACCTGCAATGGGATCTACAGCCATGGTCTCGACCACTGGAGGGTCACTGGTGCTGTCCCTTGCCGGAGTAGCCTCCCTTGCCGTAGGACACCCCCTTGCCGGAGAATCCTCCGTTGGCGGCGTAGTCGAAGTAGACAGAATTTCGGGGGCGGCTTCCGAGCCCTCCTGATGAGGCTGCTCTGCTCCTACACGAACCAACAGTCAGATATCAATGAAGAAGGAGCACCCATGCACACCTAACAGTAAGGAGAAAACCGCATACTTACCCTGGGGGCTGTGCTGGGGACTGCTCTGAGGAAGGGTTGCCGGGTCCGGCAAGGGGGTCTCAGACGCGCCTCCTGTTGCCACAGGTGGATCGTCCTCAACGACGACCACCGGGGTCTTGGCTCTCTTCGACGCTCTCTGGGCTAGCGTCCTGGAAAGGAAAGAGTTCAGAACGAAGCAAATCAGATTCAAGATGAAGCAATAAAATTGAAGAAATACAAGCACAATATTGAAGCTTTCTCTTCTTCTTCCTCCTCGGAGCTAAGCGCGGAGAAGTCGAACTCTGACTCGCCTCCGGTGCGACGAGGCGGAGGAGTGGCTCTCTTGGCCGCTTGGCGGGCGTCGGCGGTGGCTGGGAGGATCCCGCCCGGTTGTCGCAGCGGTGTGGGGTGCTCAGCGGCAACATCGCTTGCCTTGATGAAGCGCGTCATGTGGCGCTGCGGCTGTGGGCCCGTCTGCCGCCCGTCTCGTCTCGGCCTTGCGGAGACGCCTCTTTGCGGAGCCGGGGGCTCCGTTGCGGCAAGCTTGGGTGGTGTGGAAGAAGCGCCCTCGGCTGGTTCGCTCGACTTCGACCTCGGGTGCGGCAAGCTCTTCCTCGCCGGTGAACTCCCTTCGCTCGGCAAGGCTTGCCGCCTCGGCTGCATCTGCCTCCTCCACGGTGTACCCGAAGACGCCAGCGGCAGCAGCTGCTGCCGCCTCCTCCAGCTGGTAGTGGCGCGCACCATCTCTTCGTCCGGTGGTGTCGCGGGTGAGCTTCTTACGCTCGTCGGGCGGATCGGCATTTGTTCCAAGTCGTCAAGAATTGCCGCACGATGTCGTCGGAAGGCTCTTGCCAGTTGGAACGATCCCATGGGAATCGCACAACGGCATCATGGCGCGGATGCGGTCGAGCGCAGAGTTGTTGCACAATGGGACGACCCCTCGGCAACCTAAACCACTCGGGTGATCGGGTCGTTCTTGAACAGCTCTAGCAAAGATCGCATCCAACTCCAAGACGGTGAAATTCCAGTTAAGGCCCGGCGCAGCCTCATGATGTCCGCTGCATTTTGGAACTCCCAAGCAGGCCTCCTCCTCTCCTGCAAGGGGAGCGATGCGTGGCGAAGGAAATCTGCGCCAATCGCGCCTACGGTGAGTCCGGCAAGCCTGAGGCGCAAAATCCGGGTCACAGCTATCTTCAACCTAGCATCCTCCGGCGCCAAGTTGCTCCAATCGTTGCAGCGCACTATTGGGGCTTGGCGCACGGCAGTGAAGGGCTGCGGGTTCTCCTTTACGATCCAACACCAATTGGCTCTCCACTCCTCCCACTTGCTGCGGAACTCTCCTTCCAGATAGGCCTCCTTCTTGCCGACTCGGAGACCCAAGCAATCCCTCCTACAGCGGCTCCCTCTCTCAACGCGGGCATGAAGAAGTGGCAGAAGAGGGCTAAGTTGGGGTGGATCCCGACAAAGTTTTCAAAAAGGTGTGCGAAAACTGCCATGGTCAGAATGGCGTTGGGGGTGAAATCAAGGAGGCGGAACCCGTAGGTATTCATAATGTCGCAGAAGAATTCAGAAAAGGGCGGGCAGAGCCCGCAGTAGAAGAAAAGGGCAAAGAAAGGATACCCAGTTGGGGCTAATTCCGAAGCGGTGGCGGGGAGTACCTTCGTGCGCGGATGCGCACGCGTCTCCGTCGACCAGAAGAGGTAGAAGCTCTCCCTCAGCTCCTTTGCGTCGAGCTGGGGGGAGAAGATGGCCCGCTCCTTTCGCAGCGCGGCGAGCCGCTGCGCCTCGGCCGACTTCACGCCCTTCCCCTTGTCGGCTTTCGGAGCCATGGCGGAGGCGGTGGAAGAGACCGACGGCGTTGATGGCGCTGTGCGAAGGGGCGGAGCGCTGCTCTCTTCGCACTAGAGAAGAAGGGGGGAGCGGCGGTGGTTTTCAGGACAAGACAGCAATGGCGAGGTGGGCGACCTGCCCGTGTTTCCCCTATTTATAAGGAGGGAGAGGGGGCGGACGTTCCGCTTTTCCTAATAAAGAAACCCCCACGACCTCGCCCACGATCTCCCACACGACGCCACGTCCAGTGCGTGTCGTTAGTGGGGGACGTGGTGGGTCCGGGGTGAGTGACGGCATGATCAAGGCCGCGTGTGACCGCGCACTGTTTTGGGCCTGGCCCGACAGCCAAAGACTGCAGCGGCCCAGTTCGGGGCTCTGCCGGTGTACTAGAGTAGGGGTACCCTAGTATCCCGAACTCGTGCACGGGCAGTTGCAGCACCAGCGGCGGGCTTACTGGTCACCACCAAGATCCTCCGTGGTTCCTTTGGAGCCATTCAAGAACAAAGTATTTAACCAAGAAGACAAGGCCCGGCAAGAGGAGCTTGCCGGAAAGCCACTCAAGGCACGCAGAAGACAAGACCCGGCAAGAGGAGCTTGCCGGAAGGCTTGAGCGCGACAAGCCTCCCGGACGCGACAAGGATTCAGCGGCAAGGCACTTGCCGCGGCAGCAACCTCTCTTCATCTCCGCTCCGGCTCATCCATCAACGTGTCGCCATGGGACCATTCCATGCAGCGTGTCAAGAGGTCAGTGCAGCCGGGGAGCAGCGATAAGCGGCGCCGACAAGCCTACCATCGTGGCAAACGGTGGCGCCCTGACGGTCCCTCACTGTTGCCTTTGTTTAGGCGACAGTGACGGGCATTTAATGCTTTTGTCCCTTGCCGTCGAGTTAGGTATATTGCATCATAATCGGGTCAAGTAGGTGTACCAACCATCGCTTTTTCCATTTGTACCCTCATCTACGTTGCCACCTGTCGGAGACCCCTTGAGCATATAAAAGGAAGCCCATGCGCAACGTAGAGGAGGTTCGGCCCGTTCGACTCATACGTAACCAGAGAACACTCGCGCTAGGTCTTGTAGCTCTTCGTGCTCCCTAGCAAGAACACAATACAATCGGACAAGCAGCAGAGGAGTGTTATCTCTCCGGAGAGCTCGAAGCTGGGTAAAACTGCTCGTGTGCTTCGCCTCGATCCGCTCTTCGTGCGATCTCCGCCCCCCTCCGAACCACAAGGGACTCGGCCCGCCGGTCCCATAGGTGTTCGTGGGTCCGATCAGCCTCCCCGACATTGAGTGAAATTCGAAACTTTTGAAAGTTAAATGAGAGGGAATAAAAGGACTTTCCCAAACTTTCATTTTTGCATTTATGATCTCCATGAATTCAAATTCTTTTCAAATACAAAACCCTAGAGAAAAGATGACATGACTTCTTCCATTTAAATAAATGAAAAGGGTTTTTGCAAATGATTTGAATTTCATTTGAAAATATTTCAAATTCAGAAACTTTAAGCAACTCAATGATTTTCACGAGAGAAGATAAAATGACTTCTTCAAATTTTATGAAATATGAGTTGGAAGTTTCAAAGAATCAAATTTAAAGTCCCTTTGAAATTATTTTCAATTTGGAGTTATTTGAGTTTTATTCAAATCATTTTTCTCCAAAAATAAAATATATGGAAAATAGGGTAAAATAATTCCCTACATCAAAAAATTGGAGAGAAATAAAATTGAAATCATTTTGGCATTTTTAAAATGAATTTTATTGGATTTTATTAGAGCAGATTATTTGCATTTTTATGGAAGTTATTTGACTTTACAAAAATGTCCATGTTGTAGAAAATGTTTTTCTGAAAATTTTGATATATTATATGCCTATATAATGTTTTACTTTATTTTCTTGTTCTTTCTTTTTATCTCTGTTTAAAAAAATGTTTAAAAAAACCCTTCGAACCGACTGGGCCGAAGCCAGTAAACCAGGCCTCGCCACGCCTTCCCGAGCCGCCGACCCCACAGCGCATCCGCCTCATTGCTGGCGCGCCTCCCGTTAACCGCCCGAGCTAGAGGGCCACCGGAGTCGTCGCCCCGACCACACCCAAGCCGCCGCCGCCGTCTTCCTCGCCGCCGACACCGTCCACCGCTGCAGTAAGTCGTCGGAGCCGCCTCGTCCGTCCGATCTAGGTTAGACGGATAGGATTAGATTAGATTCGTTTTTTTGTTTTGTTCGAAGCGGTACGCATTAAATAGCGAACATTCACTTGTTAGGCCTTTGTAGTGGACGAATTAATCCGCTTATGCTTACATGTGAGCGTTAAATTCGATAAGTTTTTCTTTTTCTGTTTTATTTAGGTCAGGGACCTTTTTAGCAATTAAAGTTTTTACAGTTTAGTCCCTGTACTTCAATCGATCGTAACTCTTCGCTCGTTTATCCAAATCCAACGAAACCAACGCCCACTTCTTCATTATGAGCCCCTCTATCCAGATAATCAACTTGAACATGTTTTGAAAATATAACATTTGGTTTCAAACATATTTGAATTCAAACTTCTTTTGTTCATAACTTGAGTTTTATAACTCCGTTTGAGTTGATTCTTTTTGCTAATCAAAGCTCTTGACCTATACTTTCTTATAAGGCCAAATTCACACAATATTGGTACTATTAGAAATTGTTTTATGTTGCAAGAGTTATTTTCTTGGTTTTGATGTTTTCCGAATTGTCTTCTTCGTTCTTTCCGATCTTTTGAGTGATTTCTTTTGTGTGGTTACTATTGCTTGCTTACGATAGATTGACGGAGTGTGACGAGCAGAGCTATCAGGAGTTATGAGTGTGAATCATCTTCATCAACCGTACAAGGCAGGTTCACACTTTGATCATACCCCTTTCATACCCAGTTTTTATGCATTAGTTTCAACCCTCGAACACTGCATGGTTAGGACTTGATAACATGTGGGTATTGGGAAGTAGTTGATGAGGTAGGAACCTATTGTCCTGCATTCAAACCTTGGGAGTTACTACTATGTTATGCTTACTACTATGCTATGCTCGTAGACGTGGCTTGGTTTTGACAGAATTCATGAAAGATGTGAGAGTTATTGTTAACTAAGGTTTAACTTAAGGTGGCAACATTAACACACATCTGGGTGGAATGGTTGAAGCACCCTGGAGCACCCAGTGGTTTGCCCGGGCACCTGGAGAACCCAGTGCTTGCCCAAGGGGATCCTGGAGTACCCGTGTGATCACCCTATGGAATGCCACCCAGGCTCAAAGGGATCATAAGATTATTCATGCTAGAAACTTCTGTGTGCAGCCACAAGCTATTTATGGGCTCTAGCATAGTTGAGTATGTTGCATGACCTCTTTCAGTGGTCGGCTAGCAGATATAGGGGAAAGTAGGTGTAACTGTCCAACCAGAGTAAAGAGTTAATGTTTCTGAAAGACTGTGTCTCGGTCATCCGTTTCTCAAACACCATGTAGTGCGAGAAATTCAACGGAGGAGATCGAGTCTTGTGGGGAAAAGTGCGTAAACCTCTGCAGAGTGTACAAACTAATCATGTTAGCCATGTCCCCGGTTATGGACATGTTGAGTATCTGTTTCTTGAATTATCATGTTGATCTCATCAATTTACTTAATTAATTTGATGGGTTGATAATTATTATTTTGGAATTGAGTTGGAGGAACCTTCTCAATAATTTTCAACAAACTTTGTAGTTAAATGAAATATATTCCTTTGATGTAGGAAAAATTGGCTTTATGCAAAATTAAACTTAGAGCCCCCACCAGCCATATATGCATGTAGTGATAGCCATTAATTCAGCATTGCTCTTAAGTGTGAAATTGCCAGTACATTCAATGTACTGACCTACATGGCTGCAACATCTCATGTTGCAGGATTCTTACGACGAGTAAGTGATACGTTAGGGTTACGATTTCTACACTCGACTTTGCCGTTGGTGTTGATGGGAACCCACAACATTGTTGTTACTTCCGCTATTTGGATTGAGGTACTAGTATTTACGTTACGTTATACATGTGATTTACCTTTATTATAAATCATCGAGTACTGTGTGTGTCAGCATACCGATCCAGGGACGACACTTAAGCACAGAGACTTGACTGTCTGAGGTCGGGTCACTACATGTGTTTCTTGGGATCTGATGAACTTTGAATTTATGATCAGTCATATCTTTTTATATCCATGAAAGTTATTTGAGTTTCTTTGATCTCTTGTATGCATGATCTCTTATAGCCTCGTATTTCTTCTCCGATATTTTGTTTTTGTTTGGCCAACTTGGTCTATTTATCTTGCAATGGGAAGAGGTGCCCGGTAGTGGGTTCGATCTTACGGTGCTTGATCCCAATGATAGAAGGGGAAACGACACGTATGTATCGTTGCTACTAAGGATAAAAAGACGAGATCTATATCTACCGCCATATAGATAAATGGAACTTGTCTACATCATGTCATCGTTCTTATTGCATTACTCCGTTTTTTCATGAACTTAATACACTAGATGCATGCTGGATAGTGGTCGATGTGTGGAGTAATAATAGTAGATGCAGGCAGGAGTCGGTCTACTAATCTTGGACATGATGCCAATGTAATGATCATTGCCTGGATATCGTCATAATTATTTGAAGTTCTATCAATTGCCCAACACTAATTTGTTTACCCACCGTTTGCTATTTTTCTCGAGAGAAGCCACTAGTGAAACCTACGCCCCCCGGGTCTTCTTTCTCATATATTTGCTTGCGATCTACTTTTCCTTTGCATTTTTATTCAGATCTATTAAACCAAAAAATACAAAAATATCTTGCTGCGTTTTATTTTATTTGTGATCTATTATTTCAATCTACTACAATTTATCTCACGGCCGCTTGCCAATTTCTGGCGCCGTTACCCGAAAGGGATTGACAACCCCTTTAACACGTCGGGTTGCAAGGTGCTGTTATTTGTGTGCACGCACTGTTTATGTTGTGTTACTTGGATACCTTGGTTTCATAACTGATGGAAATACTCTACCGTCGCTGTGCTACATCATGCATCCCTCTCCAGGAAATACCGACGTAGTTCTAGCTAGCATCAAGGAGAATTTCTGGCGCCGTTGCTGGGGAGGATCTTCAACATAACCAGGTTCCTAATCACAAATCTCATCTCCTTGCAATTTACATTATTTTCCATTTGCCTCTCGTTTTCCTCTCCCCCACTTCACAAAATTTGCCGTTTTACTCGCCTATTTTTTTCTGTTCGCCATTTTCTGGTCAGATCTATCCTTTGCTTGCAATCATGAGTTATTTTGGTATGGCACCAACAGATGATGGACTGACTCCTAAGGTTGTACATACAGGCAATCTGGATGCTAAAACTTTTATCTTGGGGCAAGGGAACGTTATTGGAAAAAAACGTATCCAAGAATTTTTCAATTGTGTTGGAAATCTAAGTCTTGATGATGCTCCTATACTTAAAACTACTAGATCTTATGGGGATGCTATTTCAGCACTAGTTCTAAAACTTGAAAGAAAATTTATCCGCACTCATCCTACTTTGCAAAGATTGGTTTTTGAGCTTCCCGAAATAAAGAATACTATAGCCAAAAAGTTGGACACTCTCGTTCTCCTGAACGAGTTTGACTAATAATTCAGGAAGCTAGGGAAATCTTTGACTTTTACGGTATGAATCGTGGAAAACCCGTGATTGATGAGATTCTCTAAAATAGTGACTATGCACTAAGGCATTTGCTTGGGGATAATAAGATCTTTGATGAGAATCTTAAAAAGGAGATCCTCGTTCAAGATATAATCCAACAAGTTTTTAATAATGTTAATCAACACTATTCTTGGATTGTAGCGGGAAATCATAGGGATTATGATGAAAATCAACTAAAAATGCTAGAGTTTCTATGGATAATATGTTTTATGTTGTGTTTACAAAACTTCCTGATAAAAACACCCCCAAGAAAGTTAAGAAGAAGGATGACAAAACTTAGATCCTTTCTTTATGCCTAGCTAAGGGCATAAAACTATAGCGCTTGTTGGGAGGCAACCGAATGAATAAAATTTATTTTTGGTTTTTGATTTCTGTCTTGAGTGTTTACACAATTATTCTACTGTTATGATTGTGTTTTTTATGTTTTAGTTAGTGTTTGTGCCAAGTAGAACCAATAGAATCTTCTTGGGTGATAGCTGTTTGATCTTGCTGAAAAAGATAGAAACTTTGTCCTCACGAAAATAATTGTTAAAATTCACCAAAACGTGATAAAATGTTAATTTTTTTTCATAAGATCAATATACAAATTATCCAGGTTTTCCTAGTTTTTCAGAATTTTTGGAGTTCCAGAAGTATTAGAACAAATAGATTACTACAGACTATTCTGTTTTGACAGATTCTGTTTTCTTTGTGTTGTGTGCTTATTTTGATGACTCTATGGTTTTCTTTGATGAGTTTTGCCATAGAAAAGTTGTAATACAGTAGATATAATACAAAAAGAAAATATGAATTGGTTTGATACATCACTTATAGTAGTGGTTTATTTCTCTTACACTAACGGATCTCACGAAGGTTTTGTTGAGTTTTGTGTGATTGAAGTTTTCAAGTTTTGGGTTATCTTACGATGGATGAAGGAAGGATGTAAGAGCCTAAGCTTGGGGATGCCCCGACATCCCAAGCTATTATCCTATAATGAGCAACCAACTAAGCTTGGGGATGCCCCCGAGTGGCATCCCCACTTTCTTCCAACAACTAGCGGTATTTTAATCGAGGCTATATTTTTATTCGTCACATGATATGTGTTTTTCTTGGAGCATCTTGTATGATCTCTGTCTTTGCTTCTTTTATTTTGTGTTTAAAGTCATCAATCCTTGCTGGACACACCTTTTTGTGAGAGCCAAAATTATATCATGACTTGTTGAAATTGCTCTCTTTGCTTCACTTAAATCTTTTATGAGCTAGGACTTGCTCTAGTGCTTCACTTATATCTTTTTGAGCACGGTGTGCTTTGTTATTTTTGAAGTGATGCTCTCTTGCTTTAATTAGATTTATTTGAGAGTTAGTAAAACTTTGAAGAAATTCTCTCTTGCTTCACTTAAATTATTTTGAGAGAAAGAAAATTTGTTATGCTCATGATCTTCACTTATATTTGTTTGAGCTTATGAAAAGCAACACATAAAAGTTAGTTTCAAAGTGATAGGTATCCAAGAAGGATAAAGTAAAATAAAATGTCATGAAGATCATTGGACAAAATAAACTTGATTCTTAGTAATAGTTTTGAGATATGATGATGTGATATGTGAGTTATGTTGATGAGTAATTGTGCTCTAGTAAGGATATTGGTGTTAAGGTTTGTGATTCCCTATGCATGCACGAAAGTCAATAATCATGCAATGAAAATTATATCCTACTCGTGGTGCATTATTCGGTGTTAATTATGTTTAATGCTTGCTTATGAGATTATTCGTTTCTTGGTTGGTACCTTCCCAATCTTTTGCTAGCCTTCATTTTGCACTAAGTATGACCTCTACTTGTGCATCCAAAATCCTTTAAACCAGTTTTGCCACATGAGTCCACTATATCTACCTATATGCGGTATTCTTTTGCCATTCTAAGCAAATTTTCATGTGCCATCTCTAATTTTCAAAATAAACTTCTCTTTTGTGTGTTTGTTTCGCTCGCGGAAGGGTAACGGGTGGCTAATATTTTCCATGCTAGATGTGTTATTCCCAAGATGAGTGTTTATTCACTTTTCATTGCACGTGAGTAAGGCAAAGGTCTTAGAGATGCCCAGTCCCGAAATGCAAAAAATGAATTTACTTTATGTTGTCAAATAATAAATTCCTTGGAAAGTGTTGGTATTGAGGGCACCCGTGGATACGGCTAGCCATTGAAAGTGAAAGAATGGTGGAAAAAGGAATAAGCTTTATTTTCTGTTTGGGAACCGCCTATGGCATATCTAGCATGGAAAGCGTTTGGAACTCTAAGTCATTTTCGTTGTTGGGATGGATACATCTCCCAAAATGTTTTCATCTCTAATTTTTCGCTTTGAGCTCTGGCACATCTACAAATCCCTACTTCCCTCTACGAAGGACCTTTCTTTTACTTTATGCAATTTTTATTTTGAAATTTGAGTCACCATCTTCTCTCATAAAAGGAACCAACTAGGAGGCAATATGACCGTGCTCAATTATTGGGTGTAGTTAATATTCGAGTGTGTTTCATGAATGGATCTATGTTTGAGCATGATGGGCTAGGGACAACTTATTTTAGTGTTGATATTCTGAAAGACATGGTTGCTTGTTGATATGCTTGAGTATCTAAATTATTATGTCAAAACTAGACTATTGCTTTGAATCACATAAAAGTCCAAATGTCCATTCTATCAAGAAAAGAATATGATATGACTTGGTGAATATCACTCCACATAAAAAATTCTGTTTTTATCACTTACCTACTTGAGGACGAGTAGGAGTTATGCTTGGGGATGCTGACACGTCTCCAACGTAGCTATAATTTTTGATTGTTCCATTCCGTTTAATTATCAATCTTGGATGTTTTATAATCATTCTATAGTCATTTTACATCATTTTTTGGTACTAACCTATTGAAATAGTGCCAAGTGCTAGTTGTTGTTTTTTCCATGTTTTTTTACATTGCAGGAAATCAATATCAAACGAAGTCCAAATGACATGAAACTCCATGATGATTTTTTATGGGCCAGAAGAAAGGCAATGGGCCCTGGTTGCACCTGGGGGGTGCCCCGAGGCGGGCACAACCCACCAAGGTGCGCCAGGAGGCCCAGGCGTGCCCTGGTGGGTTGTGCCCGCCTTGGGTGCCCCCCGGACTGCCTCTTTGCTCCATAAATACCACAATATTCCAGAAACCCTAGAAGAGACATCGAAATATTCATCCAGCCGCCGCAGAGTCCAGAACCACCAGATCCAATCTAGACACCATCACGAAGGGGTTCACCACTTCCATTGGTGCCTCTCTGATGATGCGTGAGTAGTTCCTTGTAGACCTTCGGGTCCGTAGTTAGCAGCTAGATGTCTCTCTCTCTCTCTCTCTCTCTCTCTCTCTCTCTCTCTCTCTCTCTCTCTCGCTGAATTCTCAATACAATGGTCTCTTGTAGATCCATATGATGTATCTCTTTTGCGGTGTGTTTGTTGGGATCTGATGAACTTGATATATCTTATATGCATGATCTCTTATAGCCTCGTATTTCTTCTTTGATATTTGGGTTTTGTTTGGCCAACTTGATATATTTACCTTGCAATGGGAAGAGGTGCCCGGTAGTGGGTTCGATATTACGGTGCTCGATCCCAGTGACAGAAGGGGAAACGACACGTATGGATCGTGGCTACTAAGGATAAAAAGACGAGATCTATATCTACCGCCATATAGATAAACGGATCTTGTCTACATCATGTCATCGTTCTTATTGCATTACTCCGTCTTTTCCATGAACTTAATACACTAGATGCATGCTGGATAGTGGTCGATGTGTGGAGTAATAGTAGTAGATGCGGTGAGTCGGTCTACTAATCTTGGACGTGATGCCTATGTAATGATCATTGCCTGGATATCGTCATAATTATTTGAAGTTCTATAAATTGCCCAACACTAATTGTTTACCCACTGTTTGCTATTTTTCTCGAGAGAAGCCACTAGTGAAACCTACGGCCCCCGGGTCTTCTTTCTCATATATTTGCTTGCGATCTACTTTTCCTTTGCATTTTTATTCAGATCTATTAAACCAAAAATACAAAAATATCTTGCTGTGTTTTATTTTATTTGTGATCTATTATTTCAATCTACTACAATTTATCTCACGTCTGCTTGCCAATTTCGGGCGCCTTTACTCGAAAGGGATTGACAACCTCTTTAACACGTCGGGTTGCGAGGTGTTGTTATTTGTGTGCAGGCACTATTTATGTTGTGTTGCTTGGTTCTCCTACTGGTCTGATACCTTGGTTTCATAACTGAGGGAAATACTCTACCGTCGTTGTGCTACATCATCCCTCCCTCTCCGGGGAAATACCGACGTAGTTCTAGCTACTATCATAGGTGAACAAATTACTGTTGGGCAATTGATAGAAAAGCGCATAGTTATTACCATATTCAAGGCAATGATCATGTATATAGGCATCACGTCCGAGACAAGTAGACCGACTCCTACCTGCATCTATTGCTATTACTCCACCCATCGTCCGCTATCAAGGATGCATCTAGGGTATTATGCTAATAAAAACAGATTAACACCTTAAGTAGGATGACTTGATGTAGACAAAGTAAACTCAACTAATATGAATAAACCCCATCGTTTTACCCTTGATGGAAACAATACAAATACGTGTCTTGTCCCTTTCTGTCACTTGGATAGAGCACATCAAGATTGAACCCATCACAAAGCACCTGAAGATATTAGTTGGCCAAACCAAACGGATAGATCAGAGAGAAATACAAAGCCATAACAATCATGCATAATAAAGTTCAGAAAAGACTCAGTTACTTCTCATGAATATTCGGATCATAAACCCACAATTCATCAGATCCCAATAAACACACAGCAAAAGAAGATAACATCTGCTAGAACTTTAAGAACATCGAGGAGAACATGGTATTGAAGATCAAAGAGAGAGAAGAAGCCATCTAGCTACTAGCTATGGACCCGTAGGTCTGTGGTAAACTACTCACTCGGCATCGAAAGGTAGCAAGGATGATGTAGAAGCCCTTCATGATCGATTCCCTCTCTGACAGAGTAAAAGGCCTCCAGATGGGTTCGTGGAAGAACAGAAGCTTGCGGCAGTGGAAAAATTATTTTGGGTAGCTCTCTGGTATATTATGAATATTTGAGAATTTATAGAGGTGGAATTATGTCAAGAGGTGCCACGAGGGGCCCGGGGGCGCGCCCTACGAACTTTTCACTCCCTTGTGGCTCTTTTGATCTTCTCCTGAACCTTCATGGGTCCCTTCTGGTCCAAAAAAAATTAATCCAAAGATTTTTCTCTGTTTAGACTTTGTTTGATATTGATTTTCTGAAAAGCAAAAAACATCAACTGGCACTTGGCACTAGGTTAATAGTTTAGTCCCAAAAACTAGTATAAAATAGCATATAATTGCATATAAAACATCTTAGATTGATACTATAATAGCATGGAACAATAAAAAATATAGATACGTTGGAGACGTATCAGGTACCTCAGGAATATCTCCCGAACTGGACATCGGCTCGGTGCTAGTCTTCTGCATCGAGGTCCCCACGGTACCTGCCCCTTCGGGTGGCAGTGTATTGGTGGTTTGCCTATGAAAGCTCAGGCAATCAGGTATGTAATGTCATGATAAAGTCTTTAAAGATTGATTTTGATAAGACTTGCATGGCCGGAAGAGGAGCGATGCGCTCTGCTTCCGCGGTTGCCAGTTGTGAAACTACACCTCGGATGACGCTTGCCGGCCTTCTTGTGGGGTTAGATCAGCTCGCTTTTTCTTAGAGCGTAGACCCTTAGTCGAAGAAGTCATGATGTTCGGGGCCTTGCGGGCTGAGGATCTCTTACAAGGAGGAGACTGAGGAAACTTTACAGCAGTAGACGGCAGGGCACCTGGCAGACCAGGAGTGATGGCCACCTTAGAGACATCTAGGTTTGATATGTCTCCAACATATCTGTAATTTTTGATTGTTTCATGATATTATATTATCAACCTTGGATACTTTATATGCATTTTAATGCTATTTTATATCATTTTTGGGAACTAACCTATTAAGCCAATGCCTAGTGAAATTTGTTGTTTTCTGCTTGTTTTTGGTTTTCTAGAAAATCAATACCAAACGGAATCAAAACGCTACGAAACCTTTTGACGATTTTTTATGGACAAAAGAGACCCTAGAAGCTTCAGGAGGAGACCAGATGATAGATCAGGAAACGACAAGGCAACAACGCGTGCCCAGGGGGGTAGGGCGCACCCTGTTACCTTGTGGGCCCCACATGGCTCCGTCTGACCTAATTCCACTTCTATAAATTCTCAAATATTGGGAAACCCCAGAGAGCCACCCGAAACACTTTTTCCACCGCCGCAAACTTCTGTTCTTCCGTGATCCCATCCGGAGACCTTTTCCGGTACTCTGCCGGAAGCGAAATTGATCACGGAGGGCTTCTACATCATCCTTGCCGCCTTAAGATGATGCATGAGTAGTTCACCACAAACCTACGGGTCTATAACTAGCAGCTATATGGTTTCTTCTCTCTTTGATCTTCAATACAATGTTCTCCTCGATCTTCTTGGAGTTCTATCCGATGTAATCTTCTTTTGCGGTGTGTTTGTTGGGATGTGATAAATTGTGGGTTTATGATCATATTATTCATTAAGAGTAATTGAGTCTTTTCTGAACTTTATTATGCATGCTTATGATAGCTTTGTATTTCTCTCTGACCTATCCGTTTGGTTTGGCCAACTAGATTGATTTATCTTCAGTGGGAGAGGTGCTTTGTAATGGATTCAATCTTGTGATGTCCTCACCTCGTGACGGAAAGGGATAAGACATGTATTTTTGTTGTTGCCATTAAGGGTAAAACGATTGGGTTTTATTCATATAGCTTGAGTTTACTTTGTCTACATCATGTCATCTTGCTTAAGGGGTTACTCTATTTGTCATGAACTTAATACCATATATGCATGCTGGATAGCGGTCGATTGGTGGAGTTATAGTAGTAGATGCAGGTAGGAGTCGGTCTACTTGTCACGGCCGTGATGCCTATATGTGTGATCATTGCCATGAATAATGTCATAACTATGCACTTTTCTATCAATTTCCCAATAGATGCTATTGTTTCAAGAGAGAAGCTTCTAGTGAAAATTATTGCCCCTGGGTCTAGTTTAGTCATATTACTAAAAACAAAAATACCTTGCTGCAATTTATATTTTTTTTTTGTTTTGCAATTTACCTATCTACCGATACAAGATTTAATCCTTGCAAGTAATGAGTTCAAGAGGATTGACAACCCTCTTTCCCGCGTTGGGTGCAAGTATTTTCTTTTGTGTGTGCAACTATTGTTCACTAGGATTTGTGTGATTCTCCTATTGGTTCCATAACCTTGGTTCTCACTGAGGGAATACTTATCTTGACTGTATTGCTTCACCCTTCCTCTTCGGGAAAAATCCCAACGCGGCTCACAGGTAGCGGAAAGAATTACTGGCGCCGTTGCCAGGTAGACAACATCAAATCACTACAAGTACCTTCACTCAAACTATCGTCTACTTGATCTACTTTTTATTTTCCTCTCTTTTTCACTTCCCTCCACTTCTCTAAAAAAACAAAAATATTTTACTTTGTTAGTTTGATTGTTTGCCTACTTGTCACTATGTCTCAAGAAAACACGAAGTTATGTGACTTTTTAAGTACTGATAATAATGGTTTTATTAGTACTCAAATTTCTCCTCTAGCAACTAGTGCATAGTCAAGTGATATTAATGCTACATTGCTAAACCTTGTCATGAAAGAACAATTTTCTAGAAATCCTAATGAAGATGTTGCATCCCATCTTAATACCTTCATTGAGTTATGTGATATGCAAAAGAAAAAAGATATGGATAATGATATTATTAAGTTGAAATTATTTCCGTTCTCGCTAAGAGATTGTGCTAAAACTTGGTTTTCATCCTTGCCTCGCAATAGTATTGATTCTTGGGATAAATGTAAGGATTCTTTCATTGCCAAGTATCCCCCCTTAAGATTATTTCTCTTAGAAATCAAATCATGAACTTTAAGCAACTTGAGCATGAACATGTTTCACAATCTTGGGAGAGAATGTAATTAATGATTAGAAATTGTCCCACTCATGGATTAAGCTTATGGATGATAATACAAAAAAATTATGTTGGACTAAACTTTGTGTCGAGAAATCTTCTAAACTCTACTGCAGTTGGTATTTTTATGGAAATCACATTGGGAGAAGCTACAAAACTCCTCTATAATATAATGACAAATTATTATCAATGGCACACCGAACGAGCTCCAACTCGTAAGAAGGTAAACTCTGCTGAAGAAGTTTCTACTTTGAGTGATAAAATGGATGCTCTTATGAAAATTCTTGCTAGTAAAAATGCTCATGTTGATCCTAATGATGTGCCAATATCTACTATGATTGAGCAAAATAATGATGCTATTGATGTGAATTTGTCTGTAGAAATAATTTCAACAACAGTGCTTATAGAGGTAATTTCAATCCTAGACCGTATCCCGGTAGTTCCTCCAATAACTATGATAATTCTTATGGAAATGCTTACAATAATAATAGGATACATACTGATCTTAAGAACAATATTAATAAAATTATTAGTTCTCAAAATATTTCTAATGCTATGGTAAAAGAACAACTCCATAAAGTTGATGATATGTCTAGAGACATGGATAGAATTGCTCATGATGTGGAAACTCTTAAAATTAAAATTTTGCCACCTAAGCATGATATTAATGAGTCAATCAATTTTTCCCAAGTCTCCATTGCTGAAAGTAAAGAGAGAACCACTACGTTGAGTGCTAAGCAACAATTTTTAGAAAAATCTATTCCACCCGGTTTTGATCGTAATCATGATGAAGATATTAAAATGATTGGTGTGACACCAATTTAATCTTTTTTTATTAATATAAAACTTGATGAAAAGGGACTGGAGATGAGTCAAGTTTAGCTAGAAGGCATCCCTATTGTTCGGAGCGTGTGGTCTTAATGATAAAAGTGGGTTTGCAGAGGTCAAGACATTAAATAGTGATGTGCCCAATACTTTGGTTACAAGGACTTTAGTTATGATAAATTTTCTTTGATTTAATGTATTTCCTTTCTGCAATCCATGATAAATTCACGTAATGCTTTTGAACAAAATAAAGATTTTACTAAACATATTCTTGAATCTATGATAAAAGCTCATGAAGAAAAACTAGAATAGGAGGTTTCTATGCCTAGGAAATTGCATGATGAATGGGAACCTACTATTAAAGTTAAGAAAAGATTATGAATGTAATGCCTTGTGTGATCTAGGTGCTAGCATCTCTACTATACCAAAATCTTTATGTGACGTGCTAGGTCTCACCGATATGGATGTATGTTCCCTTAATTTACACTTAGCGGATTCAACTATTAAAAAACCATTCGGTAGAATAAATGATGTTCTCATACTTTCTAATAGAAATTATGTGCCCATGGATTGCATTGTCCTTGATATTGAATGTAATCCGCCTTTCCCTATAATACTCGGTAGGCCTTTCCTATGCACCATAGGAGCTATTATTGATATGAAAGAAGGAAATGTAAGGTTCCAATTCCCATTAAAGAAAGGAATAGAACACTTCCCTTGGAAGAGAATTTAACCACCATATGAATCTATTATGAGAGCTACCTATGAAATTAATTTGAAGGATGGCAATACTTGAAACTATGCCTTACGCCTAGCTAGGGGCGTAAAACAATAGGGCTTGTTGGGAGGCAACCCAATAGTTATCTTAAGATTTTTCTTTTACTTTCTGTTTGGGGGTGATGACACAATTATTACTAATGTTATGGTTGTGTTTTTATGTTCCAATTAGTGTTTGTGCCAAGTAAAGCCTTTGGGATGATTTTGCTGATAGTTGACTTGATTCTATGAAAAAACACAAACTTTTGCGCCTATTGCTGGGATTACTGTAATTCACTAGAACATGGTAAAATTATGAAATGTTTAACATGATTGGTATAGAAATTTCCCACGTTTTCCTAATTTTTCAAAAAAAATTGGAGTTACATAAGTATAGATTTTGTTTAGATCATTACAGACTGTTCTATTTAGACAGATTCTGTTTTCTATTCCATAGTGAGTTTTTTTAATTATGCTATCGATTATATCTGGGGTATAAGTATTGGAGAAGTTAGAATACCGTAGGTATTATGCATGAATAAAATAGGAATGAGTTTATAATAGTACCTAAAGTTTATGATTTTTCTATTATACTAATGGATCTCATGAGGTTTCTGTTGAGTTTTGTGTGATGGAGTTTTCAAATTTTGGGTGAGATCATGATGGATGAAGGAATAAGGAGCTGAAAGACCCTAAGCTCGGGGATGCCCAAGGCACCCCAAGTTAGTATTCAAGGAATATCCAAGCATCTATGGTTGGGAATGCCCTGGATGGCATACCCTCTTTCGTCTACAATCTACCGGTATGTTACTTGGAGCTACATTTTTATTCATCATATGATATGAGTTTTGCTTGGAGCATCATGTAAGATAGTTTTGCTTTGTTTTCTTTTTACTTTTCCACAATCATTGTTTGCTGGACACACCTTTTGAGAGGTACACGCATTTATCGTGATTTGTTAGAATACTCTATGTTCTTGAATGATATCGTTTAAGCTAGGCAGTTGCTCTTGTGCCTCACTTATACTTGTTAGAGCATGGTGGTGGTCATATTTTATAGAAATGATTGCACTATCATGATTCACTTAAATCTTTTTGAGAGCCTATGATTAGCAATTGGCAATATGCACGGATTATAAGACTAATCCGAGAAGGGTAGGTATTCAAGAGGGATATAATAAAAACTTTCATGTAGATCACTAACTATGAAACATATGGTTTAATTGTATTGATGTCGTAATATGAAATGATATTGGTTCATGATCATTGGTTAGTAGAAATATCGATATTAAAGCTTGTTATTAGCTTCTCATATAAGTGTTGGTCATGGCATCATGGGGAGGTTTGAGCATTTTTATGTCTGAAATGAAATCCTTGAGTGTTGTTCTAATATAAGAGATCAAAACTCAAATAACTTTCATGGATAAAATAGATCTGATCATAAACACAAAGTTCATCGGATCCTAGCAAACACACCGCAAAAAAATAGTTACATCAAATAGATCTCCAAGAGACCATTGTATTGAGAATCAAAAGAGAGAGAGAGAGAGAGAGAGAGAGAGAGGAAGCCATCTAGCTACTACCTACGGACCCGTAGGTCTACGATGAACTACTCACGCATCATCGGAGAGGCACCAATGAGAACCCCTCCGTGATGGTGTCTAGATTGGATCTAGTGGTTCTAGAACTTGCGACGGCTAGAATTGTGTTTTGTCGACTCCCCTAGGGTTTTTGGATTTTCGGGGTATTTATACAGCAAAGAGGTGGTGCGGGAGGCCGCTGAGGTAGGCACAACCTATCAGGGCGCGCCTGATCTCCCAGGCACGCCCAGGTGGGTTGTGCTCCCTTCAGAGCCCCCTATGGTACTTCTTTGGCCCAACAGGTGTCTTCTGGTCAAAAAAGTTCTCCAAAAAGATTCGCTGCGTTTGGACTCCATTTGGTACTGATTTCCTGCGAAGTAAAAAACAGGAACTAGCACTGGGCACTATGTCAATAGGTTAATCCCAAAAAATGATATAAAGTTGCTATAAAATGATTGTAAAACATCCAAGAATGATAATATAACAACATCGAACAAGCAAAAATTATAGATACGTTGGAGACGTATCAACATCCCCAAGCTTAATTCCTACTCGTCCTCGAGTAGGTAAATGATAAAAACAGAATTTTTGACGTGGACTGCTGCCTAACATGTTCATCAAATATTATTTTCTTTTGTAGCATGGACATATATGATTCAAAGCAATAGTCCAGTTTTGACATGAAGATTTAAATACTCAAGCATATCAACAAGCAACCATGTCTTTCAAAATATCAACACTAAAGAAAGTTATTCCTAGTTCATCATGCTCAATCATTGATCCATTCATGAAACACACTCGCATTAGCTACACCCAATGCTCAAGTATGATCAGAGTGCCCCTTAGTTGGTGCTTTATAAGAGAATATGGAGACTCAAATAAAAATCAAAATTGCATAAAGTAAATTGAAAGGCCCTTTGCAGAGGGAAGTAGGGATTTGTAGAGGTGCCAAAGCTCAAAGCGAAAAAGATAGAGATAAAACATGTCGGGTGGCATGCTTTTCCTGTCAACAAAAAAGATCGAGTAGTTCCCAATACTTTCCATGCAAGATATATCATAGGCGGTTCCCAAACAGAAAATAAAGTTTATTCCTTTTTCCACCATACTTTCACATTCCACGGCTAGCCGTTTCCACAGGTGACGTCCATACCAACACTTTCCAAGGAACTTATTATTTGACAACATAAAGTAAATTCTTTTTATTTATTTCGGGACTGGGCAACCTAATACCTTTGTCGTACTCTTGTGCAATGACAAGTGAATAAACACTCATCTTGAGAATAACACATCTAGCATGGAAAAATATCAGCCACGCCTACCGTTTCGTGAGCGGTACGAGCACACAAAAAGGAAATTATTTTCAAAATTAGAGATGGGACATAAATTTTTTCTTAGAACGGCAAGAGAATACCGCATATAGGTAGGCATGGTGGACTCATATGGTAAAACTGGGTTTAAGGATTGTGGATGCAGAAGTAGTATTCCTACTTAGTAAAAGGGGAAGCTAGCAAATAGATTGAGAAGCATCCAACCAACAAATGAAAAATCACATAAATGAGCATTAAGCATAACTAACACCGAATAATGCACCACAAGTAGGATGTAATTTCATTGCATAACTATTGACTTTCATGCTTGCATAGGGAATCACAAGCCTCAACACCAATATACTTACTAAAGCATAATTACTCACCAACATGACTCACATATTATTAGCATCATACCGCAAGACTATTACAACGAATCAAGTTTATTTTGTCCAATGATCTTCATGAAAGTTTTTATTATATCCTGCTTCAACATCTATCACTTTGGGACTAGTTACATATGTTGATTTTTGACAAGCTCAAACAAATCTAAGTGAAGAACATGGGCATAAAATATTTATCTCTCAAAATTATATAAGTGAAGCACGAGAGAATTTCTTCAAAAATTTACTAACTATAAAATAAATCAGAGTGAAGCATGAGACCATTTCTTCAAAAATATTAAAGCACACCATGCTCAAAAAGATATAAGTGAAGCACTAGAGCAATTCCATAGCTCAAAAAAATTAAGGGAAGCATAAAGAGCAATTCTAACAAATCATAGCATAATTTGGCTCTCTCAAATAGGTATGTCCAGCAAGGATAGATGACACAAACTAAAAAGCAAAACAAGCAAAGACTCATATAATACAAGATGCTCCAAGCAAAATGCATGATATGTGACGAATAAAAATATAGCTCCAATTAAAATACTGATGGTCGTTAGAAGAAAGAGAGGATGCCACTCCGAGGCATCCCCAAGCATAGTTGCTTGTTTCTCATTGGATAATAACTTGGGGTGCCATAGGGCATCCCCAAGCTTAGGCTCTTCTTACTACTTATTCTTTCATCCATCATGATCTCACCCAAAACTTGAAAACTTCAATCACACAAAACTCAACAAAACCTTCATGAGATCTGTTAGTATAAGAAATCAAATCACTACTCTAAGTACTGTTGCAAACCCATTCATATTTTATTATTGCATTATATCTAGTATAATCCAACTTTGATATGGCTTATACCCGTCGATAATGTCCATAGATTCATCAAAACAAGCACGCAACGCTAAGAAAACAGAATCTGTCAAAAAACAGAATAGTCTGTAGCAATCTGAAAACTTAGTATACTTATATAACTTAAAAACTTTTGAACAATTAGGAAGATGTAGGCAATTTGTATATCAATCTTGTGTAAAACATTTAGAAGCTTTCGTCACTTCTATGATTTATGAAAGTTATTTTACTGGACGCAAAAGTTTCTGTTTTTCAACAAGATCAAATCAACTATCACCAAACATGATCCCAAAGGCTTTGCTTGGCCCATAAACTAATTAAAACATAAAAAACAATATCATAACAAAGGCATAATTGTGCAAACACTCAAGAACAGAAAGAAAAAGGCAAACATAAAATTTATTCATTGGGTTGCCTCCCAACAAGCGCTATCGTTTTATGCTCCTAGCTAGGCATAGAACATATATCTAAGTGTTGTCATCTTTATTTCTAGATCCATAGGATGCCCTCATGATTGATTCATATGGTGGCTTGATTCTTGTTCTATGGAAGTGAATTGTTGGGATTATGCTCAAAGAGTGCGAGAAGTGGAAGTTAATTGACAAAGAATCCCCACCGAAGAGAGGTTCACTTCCAAACATGGATGAAGATGAAGATGATGATGGCCCAAGGAACTTGAACAAGCCCGATTGTGATAAGAAGACAAAGGAGAAGATCAAGAGGGAACACGAGGCATCGAGCTTGTGGGACAAAATAGATGCCATGGTGCAATCAAATTTGTTGATGTTAGCGAAGACCTTGGAGGCAAAGAAAGAGTTAGCCGAGAAGAAGGCACGAGAGAAGCAAGAGACATGGCAATTTCTCCAGGATGAGGGGATGCGCAAGGCGGCCATTGAGGAGAGAAGAGCATGAGCCGCAAAGAACAAAGCCATGTCCAAGCTTCTTGTGGAAGAGAATAGGATCATGACAATGAACCTCAATGACATGGACGACGTCACCAAAGAATGGCATGATACGACAAGGAGAGACATCTTGAAGAGGCGGATCCTTGCTTCTGCTGATGCGTGTTATAGTGCCGGCGATGGTTTCTCATCAGGATTAGGAACCAACATCGCTGATGCATTTAGCTCACCCGCCGGTGATTTCGGTGTCGGAGTTGGAACAAGTACCGACGGTGGATTCGGGGGCGGCGATGACCTTGATGGAGGTGGTGCGGAGTGAAGAGCGACGGAGGTGGTCATTTGCAAGTCCTTTTGTATTTGTCCTACAAAACTATGATTTTATTTGTGTGCCAAATATGTTTTATTGTCTGAATTTGAACTCATTTATCGGAATTGCTGTCAAATTCGCTAAATTGGTGGGTTTTCGGTTTGGGGGTCCAAGCAGCGGTGCCCGAACAGACCCCATGTAGCCGACCCGTAAAAGAGCATCTACCGTGTATATCCTTTTTTCCGGGTCTGTTTGCCGGGTCTGCCACTACCCTCGCCCGTGCCGGCCTACAAAGCCATTTTTTCGCGAACTGCAAACGCGTTTTGCGGGTCGGCCTTATACGGGGTCTGCTAGAGATGCTCTAACATCACTATATATTGAGGCTAATAAGAATGTGATCAGTAGATCAATTGCTGGTAAAATGGTTTAATTTGATGAGTTGGCCCTCCTCGTAAAGGATTAGCGATGCTTGGCCACCTAGTTCATTTATTTTTCATGGCTCCGCCACTGTGCGCAACCGCGCACTTTCTCGCCCCCTCACTTTTAATATCGACTCGCACTTGTGCACTCCTTCATAGTCTCCCTCTACTTGGCCGCTCGCACCATCTTCCAGCGCCCCCATATCCCAGTGCTTGTATGCTTGTAGAGCTCTTCCCTTTATATGTCTCTATCGATATCTCGCGCAGTCGACCCCTCCCCTCCCTTCTCGTATATCACCCCAGCCCCATGCACATACATGTATGTATATAGGCCTCTCCTTCACGCAAATTGCATTGACACGTATTCCCTCACCATATCTTAGTATCTCTCACACACACGGACTATGTGTGCGACAGAGAAGAGGTGCACACACGCACTTGTTCCCACATACAAACGCGCGAGTGCAGAGTGGAGCACATTTGTACAAAAAATGAGCATGTAGAAAGGCTTTTGATGATGTGCCACTAGTCTATATCTATACCTCTATATCTATATCTATATCTATATCTATACCCCTATATATTGTGTGAATAAATTTGAAAGATGGTCGTTGCATGAAGCCAATCTGACGGTGCCGAGATGGAAAATCCGAGCACTACTAGCCATTGGATATCATCTACATTCCGCCAGATTCTGCCACATGTACAATCTAAAAGACTCCACGGTTCAACTTAAGCATAATGCACAAACCACAAAACACAAGTACTTCTCCTTCATTCTAGAATTTTCTGTATCATAATCGCCCAAACTTTTTTTCTAGTTGAATTGCCATTATTTGTTTTTACTTTATGCTTTACAACGCACAATTCCATGAATCATAAAATAGATTAACTTTTTTATCAAAACTAATTGATTTTGAATGAGATGAACTATAGAATTAAACGAACGTCTAAATCATGCATATATGACTCAAAGCTTACATGTTATAGTGTGGTATATATTCATAATTTGGTTGCCAAATCTCATGCGTGCAATGAATGTATACCTTACTAGTACTTCCAGTATGTGCAAAACACGTAAATTAGAATTCCAATGGCACGCTACATAGTGTCTCTCCCTTTTCCAGTATGTGGGGGCATCCATGAAGCCACGTGGCACATGTGGAGGCATTGTCGCGACCTCCTTGTGTGGATTGATCACAGTGACGTGCTGCTGGTTCCAGAAGAATGTACTCGTCCTCTCTCACGCACGCTGGCAGTACGTGCACAAAGCGAAGATGTGCACGCATGCACTCATTCCCTCGCACGCACACGTGGGTACGCGGTGGGACGCATTTTTGTGCGAAGATCCACCCCATGTGATAATTTGACGCATATAAAGTCATTCACTTCATTGATGGTCAATTAATACAGCGCATGCAAATTGAGTGGACGTGAGGGAGCAAGTTGTTGAGAATGACATTACTACTCCATTGCGTGCATACGAGTAGTTAAATCATGGGTTGCTACTTCCACTGGTCTCCTTCATATTTTGTGCCAATTTTGACCATAATTTTAAGTAACACAGTGTCTATGCATGTCATAAAAAATAATGTAATCAAAAACTATGTTCAAATGTGATTCCAATGATATAATTTTTGGTGACATGCATGAACATTTTCTTAGTTAATTTTTTCATCAATAATTGGCACAAAATAAAAAGGGGGCCAATAAACCAGGACGCAGCCAACATAATCAATTTTTGCCTAGGTTACTGTTGGTGTCCTTTTGAAAGTGCTAGTTATCGACTAGAGGGGGGGGGGTGAATAGGCTTTTTATAAAAGTCTTCAAAACAAGAGAGTTTCGAAGAACAATAGAAATGAACCTATTGATATGCAGCGGAAGGTAGACTACACTAAGCAAGCCATAGTCAAGTATTCAATGAAGTGAAAGCACGAAGACAAATAGCAGCTAGGTAGTAAAGATCAGGATGGAAGATAGTATGAAGCCAAACAACAATAGTAGTCACACAGTGAAGTCAAACAGGTGATGCAAACAGGCAATGACTTCATGAAGACAAACTGTAAATAAAGAGAGGGAGACGATAGAACCAGTCACTTGGCGAAGACAAGGATTTGTTGGACCAGTTCCAGTTGCTGTGACAACTGTACGTCTGGTTAGGGAGGCTGAGATTTAACTCAGAAGACCGTGTCTTCACCTTATTCCCCTTGAGCTAAGGACACCCAGTCCTCGCCCAATCACTCTGATAAGTCTTCAAGGTAGACTTCCAAACCTTCATAGACTTCATTCACTGGCGCTCCACAATGACTCTTGGATGCTCAGAACGTGACGCCTAACGGGCTGGAGGATTCATAGTCCTCAAGTGTAACAAGTTTTCAGGTCACGCGGACAGAAATACTTCAGTGATGCCTAACACTCTTTGGCTCTGGGTATTTGGGCTTTGTCCTCACAATGATTTCTCTCTCTCAAAAGCTTCGGAGGTGGGTTGCTCTCAAACAACAAAAGCCGTGCACTAACTCTGAGCAACCACCAATTTATGGTGTAGGGGGTGGGCTATTTATAGCCACTAGGCAACCCGACCTGATTTGCCCGAAATGACCCTGGGTCACTAAGGAACTGACACGTGTTCCAACGGTCAGATTTCAAACACACGTGGCTGCTTGACTTGGGATACAAGTAAAGCTGACTCATCCAGCTCTGGATAAGATTTTCTCTCATTGTCTTCGCTCGAAGACATAGGATTTGGTTTAGCATCACTTCAGTCACTCTGACTTTGCTCACCGGGACCCCACTTAACAGTACGGTGGTTCCTACGACTCAACAAAGAAGAAAAGGAAACAACGAAACAACTAAGTCTTCGCGCTTGCTACCTCTTGAGCACTGTGTTGGTTTTCCCTTGAAGAGGAAAGGGTGATGCAGCAAAGTAGCATAAGTATTTCCCTCAGTTTTTGAGAACCAAGGTATCAATCTAGTAGGAGGCTACGCGCGGGTCCCTCGCACCTACACAAAACAAATAAATCCTCACGACCAACGCGATAAGGGGTTGTCAATCCCTACACGGTCACTTACGAGAGTGAGATCTGATAGATATGATAAGATAATATTGTTGATATTTTTATGACAAAGATGCAAAGTAAAATAAAAGCAACGGAAATAACTAAGTGTTGGAAGATTAATATGATGGAAAATAGACCCGGGGGGGCATAGGTTTCACTAGTGGCTTCTCTCAAGAGCATAAGTATTTTACGGTGGGTGAACAAATTGATGTTGAGCAATTGACAGAATTGAGCATAGTTATGAGAATATCTAGGTATGATCATGTATATAGGCATCACGTCCGAGACAAGTAGACCGACTCACCGTGCATCTACTACTATTTCTCCACACATCGACCGCTATCCAGCATGCATCTAGATTATTAAGTTCATAAGAACAGAGTAACGCCTTAAGCAAGATGACATGATGTAGAGGGATAAATTCATGCAATATGATAAAAAAAACCCATCTTGTTATCCTTGATGGCAATAATACAATACGTGCCTTGATGCCCCTACTGTCACTAGGATAGGACACCACAAGATTGAAGCTAAGCACTTCTCCCATTGCAAGAAAGATCAATCTAGTAGGCCAAACCAAATTGATAATTCGAAGAGACTTGCAAAGATAACCAATAATACATAAAAGAATTCAGAAGATTCAAATATTGTTCATAGATAAACTTGATCATAAACCCACAATTCATCGGTCTCAACAAACACACCGCAAAAGAAGATTACATCGAATAGATCTCCACGAGAGAGGGGAGAACATTGTATTGAGATCCAAAAATAGAGAAGAAGCCATCTAGCTAATAACTATGGACCCGAAGGTCTGAGGTAAACTACTCACACATCATCGGAGAGGCTATGGTGTTGATGTAGAAGCCCTCCGTGATTGATTCCCCCTCCGGTGGAGCTCCGGAATAGGCCCCAAGATGGGATCTCGTGGGTACAGAAGGTTGCGGCAGTGGAATTAGGTTTTTGGCTCCGTGATTCGATCGCTTGGGGTACGTAGGTATATATAGGAGGAAGGAGTACGTCGGTGGACCAACGTGGGGCCCACGAGGGTGGAGGGCGCGCCTGGGGGGGGGGGGGGTAGGCGCGCCCCCTATCTCATGGCTTCCTGGAAGCTTCCTTGACGTAGGATCCAAGTCTCCTGGATCATGTTCGTTCCGAAAATCACGTTCCCGAAGGTTTCATTCCGTTTGGACTCCATTTGATATTATTTTTCTGCGAAACTCCGAAATAGACAAAAAACAACAATTCTGGGCTGGGCCTCCGGTTAATAGGTTAGTCCCAAAGATAATATAAAAGTGAATAATAAAGCCCAATAATGTCCAAAACAGAAGATAATATAGCATGGAGCAATCAAAAAGATATGGAATGATAAAAACAGAATTTTTGATGTGGAATGCTACTTGGCATAATTTCAATGTAATTCTTCTTAATTGTGGTATGAATGTTTCAGATCCGAAAGATTCAAGATAAAAGTTCAATGTTGACATAGAAATAATAGTACTTCAAGCATACTAACTAAGCAATTATGTCCTCTCAAAATAACATGGCCAAAGAAAGTTCATCCTGCAAAATCATATAGTTTAGTCATGCTCCATTTTCGTCACACAAGAATGCTCTCATCATGCACAACCCCGATGACAAGACAAGCAATTGTTTCATACTTTAGTAATGTCAAACTTTATAAACCTTCACGCAATACATGAACGTGAGCCATGGATATACCACTATGGGTGGAATAGAGTATAATGATGGGGGTTATGTGGAGAAGACAAAAAACGAGAAAGTTGAAGGAAATATGCCCTAGAGGCAATAATAAAGTTATTATTTATTTCCTTATTTCATGATAAATTTTTATTATTCATGCTAGAATTGTATTAAGCGGAAACATAATACATGTGTGAGTACATAGACAAACAGAGTGTCACTAGTATGCCTCTACTTGACTAGCTTGTTGATCAAAGATGGTTATGTTTCCTAGCCATAGACATGAGTTGTAATTTGATTAACGGGGTCACATCATTAGGAGAATGATGTGATTGACTTGACCCATTCCGTTAGCTTAGCACTTGATCGTTTAGTATGTTGCTATTCCTTTCTTCATGACTTATACATGTTCCCATGACTATGAGATTATGCAACTCCCGTTTACCAGAGGAACACTTTGTGTGCTACCAAATGTCACAACGAATCGGGTGATTATAAAGGTGCTCTATAGGTGTCTCCGAAGGTACTTGTTGGGTTGGCGTATTTCGAGATTAGGATTTGTCACTCTGATTGTCGGAGAGGTATCTCTGGGCCCACTCAGTAATGCACATCACTATAAGCCTTGCAAGCATTGTAACTAATGAGTTAGTTGCGCGACGAAGTATTATGGAACGAGTAAAGAGACTTGCCGGTAATGAGATTGAACTCGATATTGAGATACCGACGATCGAATCTCGGGCAAGTAACATACCGATGAAAAAGGGAACAACGTATGTTGTTATGTGGTTTGACCGATAAAGATCTTCGTAGAATATGTGGGAGCCAATATGAGCATCTAGGGTCCGCTATTGGTTATTGACCGGAGACGTGTCTCGATCATGTCTACATAGTTCTCGAACCCGTAGGGTCCGCACGCTTAAAGTTTGATGACGGTTATATTATGAGTTTATGTGTTTTGATGTACCGAAGGAGTTTGGAGTCCCAGATGTTCGATGATCGGGGACATGACGAGGAGTCTCGAAATGGTCGAGACGTAAAGATCGATATATTGGACGACTATATTCGGACATCGGAAAGGTTCCGAGTGATTCGGGTATTTTCGGGAGTACCGGGGAGTTACGGGAATTCGTATTGGGCCTTACTGGGCCATACGGGAAAGGAGAGAAAGGCCTCAAAGCTTGGCCGCACCCCTCCCCATGAGCCGGTCCGAATTGGACTAGGGATGGGGGGGGGGGGCGCCCCCTTCCTTCCTTCTCCTTTTCCGTTCCCTTTCCTTCCCTCCTACTCCTACTACTTGGAAGGGCTCCTAGTTCTACTAGGAAAGGGGGAATCCTACTCCCGGTGGGAGTAGGACTCCCCTAGGCGCGCCATAGAGAGGGCCGCCCTCCCCTCCTCCACTCCTTTATATACGGGGCAGGGGGCACCCCATAGACACAACAATTGATCGTTTGATCTTTTAGCCGTGTGCGGTGCCCCCCTCCACCATAGTCCACCTCGATAATACTGTAGTGGTGCTTAGGTGAAGCCCAGCATCGGTAGAACATCAACATCGTCACCACGCCTTCGTGCTGACGACCTCAACACTCGGCTGGATCAGAGTTCTAGGGACATCATCGGGCTGAACGTGTGCTGAACTCGGAGGTGCCGTGCGTTTGGTACTTGATCGATCGGATCGTGAAGACGTACGACTACATCAACTGTGTTGTGCTAACGCTTCCGCTTTTGGTCTACGAGGGTACGTGGACAACACTCTCCCCTCTCGTTGCTATGCATCACCATGATCTTGCGTGTGCGTAGGATTTTTTTTTGAAATTACTACGTTCCCCAACAGTGGCATTCGAGCCAGGTTTTATGCGTAGATGTCATATGCATGAGTAGAACACAAGTGAGTTGTGGGCGATATAAGTCATCTTGCCTACCAAAGATGTCATACTTTGATTTGGCGGTATTGTTGGATGAAGCGGCCCGGACCGACATTACGCCAGACGCTTACGCTAGACTGGTTCTACCGACGTGCTTTGCAATGAGGTGGCTGGCGGGTGTCAGTTTCTCCAACTTTAGTTGAACCGAGTGTGGCTACGTCCGGTCCTTGAGAAGGTTAAAACAACTCTAACTTGACGAACTATCGTTGTGGTTTTGATGCGTAGGTAAGAATGGTTCTTGCTCAGCCCGTAGCAGCCACGTAAAACTTGAAACAACAAAGTAGATGACGTCTAACTTGTTTTTGCAGGGCATGTTGTGATGTGATATGGTCAAGAAGTGATGAGATATAAGTTGTTGTATGAGATGATCATGTTTTGTTGAAGTTATCAGCAACTGGTAAAAGCCTTATTGTTGTCTCTCTATTGCATAAGATGCAAGCGCCAAATAATTGCTTTACTTTATCGCTATGCGATAGCAATAGTTGGCGAGACGACCATGTGACGACACATTGATATAGATCAAGATGATGGAGATCATGGTGTCATGCCGGTGATGATGGAGATCATGGTGTCATGCCGGTGATGATGGAGATCATGACGATGCTTTGGAGATGGAGATCAAAGGCACAAGATGATGATGGCCATAACATGTCACATATTATGATTGCATGTGATGTTTATCTTTTATACATCTTATTTTGCTTAGTTCGGCGGTAGCATTATAAGATGATCTCTCATTAAATTTCAAGATAAAAGTGTTCTCCCTGAGTATGCACCGTTGCCAAAGTTCGTCGTGCCTGGACACCACGTGATGATCGGGTGTGATAAGCTCTACGTCCATCTACAACGGGTGCAAGACAGTTTTGCACACGTGGAATACTCAGGTTAAACTTGATGAGCCTAGAATATGCAGATATGGCCTCGGAACACTGAGACCGAAAGGTCGAGCGTGAATCATATAGTAGATATGATCAACATAGTGATGTTCACCATTGGAAACTACTCCATTTCACGTGATGATCGGTTATGGTTTAGTTGATTTGGATCACGTGATCACTTAGATGATTGGATGGATGTCTATCTAAGTGGGAGTTCTTAAGTAATATGATTAATTGAACTTAAATTTATCATGAACTTAGTCCTGGTAGTATTAGCATATCTATGTTGTAGATCAATAGCTCGCATTTAGCTTCCCTATGTTTATTTTGATATGTTCCTAGAGAAAAACTATGTTGAAAGATGTTAGTAGCAATGATGCGGATTGGATCCGTGATCTGAGGATTATCCTCATTGCTGCACAGAAGAATTATGTCCTTGATGCACCGCTAGGTGACAAACCTATTGCAGGAGTAAATGCAGACGTTATGAATGTTTAGCTAGCTCAATATGATGACTACTTGATAGTTTAGTGCACCATGCTTAACGGCTTAGAATCGGGACTTCAAAGACGTTTTGAACGTCATGGACCATATGAGATGTTCCAGGAGTTGAAGTTAATATTTCAAGAAAATACCCGAGTTGAGAGATATGAAGTCTCCAACAAGTTCTATAGCTAAAAGATGGAGGAGAATAGCTCTAGCAGTGAGCATCTGCTCAGATTGCCTGGGTACTAAAATCGCTTGAATCAAGTTGGAGTTAATCTTCCAGATAAAATAGTGATTGACAGAATTCTCTAGTCACCATCACCAAGTTAGTAGAACTTCGTGATGAACTATAGTACGCGAGGGATGACGAAAACAATTCCAAAGCTCTTCGCAATGTTAAAATCAGCAAAGGTAGTAATAAAGAAAAACACCAAGTGTTGATGGTTGACAAGACCACTAGTTTCAAGAAAAGGGGCAAAGGGAAGAAGGGGAACATCAAGAAGAACAACAAGAAAGTTGCTGCTCAAGTGAAGAAGCCCAAGTCTGGACCTAAGCCTGAGACTAAGTGCTTCTGCTGCAATGGAACTGGTCACTGGAAGCGGAACTACCCCAAGTAGTTGGCGGATAAGAAGGATGGCAAAGTGAACAAAGGTATATTTGATATACAGATTATTGAGGTGTATTTTACTAGTGTTCGTAGCAACCCCTCGGTATTTGATAGTGGTTCAGTTGCTAAGAGTAGTAACTCGAAACAGGAGTTGCAGAATGAACAGAAACTAGGTAAGGGTGAAGTGATGATGTGTGTTGGAAATAGTTCCAAGATTGATATGATCATCATCGCACACTCCCTATACTTTCGGGATTAGTGTTGAACCTAAATAAGTGTTATTTGGTGTTTGCGTTGAGCATGAATATGATTTGATCATGTTTATTGCAATACAATTATTCATTTAAGTTAGAGAATAATTGTTGTTCTATTTACATGAATAAAACCTTATATGGTTACACACCCAATGAAAATGGTTCGTTCGATCTCGATCGTAGTGATACACATATTCATAATATTGAAGCCAAAAGATGCAAAGTTAATAATGATAGTGCAACTTATTTGTGGCACTGCCATTTAGGTCATATTGGTGTAAAGCGCATGAAGAAACTCCATGCTGATGGGCTTTTGGGATCACTTGATTACGAATCACTTGATGCTTGCGAACCATTCCTCTTGGGCAAGATGATTAAAACGCCGTTCTCCGGAACAATGGAGCGAGCAACAGATTTGTTGGAAATCATACATACTGATGTATGTGGTCCGATGAATATTGTGGCTCGCGGCAGGTATCGTTATTTTCAGACCTTCGCGGATGATTTGAGCAGATATGGGTATATCTACTTGATGAAACATAAAGTCTGAAACCTATGAAAAGTTCATATAATTTCAGAGTGAAGTAGAGAATCATCATGACAAGAAAATAAAGTTTCTATGATCTGATCATGGTGGAGAATATGTGAGTTACGAGTTTGGTCTTCATTTGAAACAGTGCGGAATAGTTTCGCAACTCATGCCACCTGGAACACCACAACGTAATGGTGTGTCTGGACGTCATAACCGTACTTTATTAGATGTGGTTGGATCTATGATGTTTCTTACCAATCTACCACTGTTGTTTTGGGGTTATGCATTAGAGACAGCTGCATTCACGTTAAAAAGGGCACCATCTAAATCCTTTGAGATGACACCATATGAACTGTGGTTTGGCAAGAAACCAAAGTTGTCGTTTCTTAAAGTTTGGGGTTGCGATGCTTATGTGAAAAAGTTTCAACATGATAAGCTTGAACCCAAATCGGAGAAATGCGTCTTCATAGGATACCCAAAAGTTATTGTTGGGTACGCCTTCTATCACAGATCCGAAGGCAGGATATTCGTTGCTAAGAATGGATCCTTTCTAGAGAAGGAGTTTCTCTCAAAAGAAGTGAGTGGGAGGAAAGTAGAAGTTGATGAGGTAACTGTACCTGCTCCCTTATTGGAAAGTAGTTCATCACAGAAATTTGTTCCTGTGACTCCTACACCAATTAATGAGGAAGCTAATGATGATGATCATGTAACTTCAGATCAAGCTACTACCAAACTTCGTAGGTCAACCAGAGTGAGATCCGCACCAGAGTGGTACGGTAATCCTATTCTGGAGGTCATGTTACTTGACCATAACGAACCTACAAACTATGAGGAAGCGATGATGAGCCCAGATTCCGCAAAATGGCTTGAGGCCATGAAATCTGAGATGGGATCCATGTATGAGAACAATGTGTGGACTTTGGTTGACTTGCCCGATGATCGGCAAGCAATTGAGAATAAATGGATCTTCAAGAAGAAGACTGACGCTGACGGTAATGTTACTGTCTATAAAGCTCGACTTGTTGCGAAAGGTTTTCGACAAGTTCTAGGGATTGACTATGATGAGACCTTCTCACACGTAGCGATGCTTAAGTCTGTCCAAATCATGTTAGCGATTGCCGCATTTTATGATTATGAAATTTGGCAGATGGATGTCAAAACTGCATTCCTGAATGGATTTCTGGAAGAAGAGTTGTATATGATGCAACCGGAAGGTTTTGTCGATCCTAAGGGAGCTAACAAAGTGTGCAAGCTCTAGTGATCCATTTACGGGCTGGTGCAAGCCTCTCGGAGTTGGAATAAACGCTTTGATAGTGTGATCAAAGCATATAGTTTTATACAGACTTGCGGTGAAGCTGTATTTACAAGAAAGTGAGTGGGAGCACTACAACATTTCTGATAAGTATATGTGAATGACATATTGTTGATCGGAAATAATGTAGAATTATTCTACAAAGCATAAAGGAGTGTTTGAAATGAGTTTTCGAAAGAAAGACCTCAGTGAAGCTGCTTACATATTGAGCATCAAGATCTATAGAGATAGATCAAGACGCTTGATAAGTTTTTTCAATGAGTGCATACCTTGACAAGATTCTGAAGTAGTTCAAAATGGAACAGTCAAAGAAAGAGTTCTTGCTTGTGTTACAAGGTGTTAAATTGAGTAAGACTCAAAGACCGACCACGGCAGAAGATAGAAAGAGAATGAAAGTCATTCCCTATGCCTCAGCCACAGGTTCTACAAAGTATGCCATGCTGTGTACCAGATCTATTGTATACCCTACCACCGAAGTTTGGCAAGGAGTACAATAGTGATCTAGGAGTAGATCACTGGACAGCGGTCAAAATTATCCTTAGTGGAATAAGGATATGTTTCTCGATTATGGAGGTGACAAAAGGTTCACCGTAAAGGGTTACGTCGATGCAAGTTTTTGACACTGATCCAGATGACTCTAAGTCTCAATCTGGACACATATTGAAAGTGGGAGCTATTAGCTAGAGTAGCTCCGTGCAGAACATTGTAGACATAGAATTTGCAAAATACTTACGGATCTGAATGTGACAGACCCGTTGACTAAAATTGTCTCACAAGAAAAACATGATCACACCTTAGTACTCTTTGGGTGTTAATCATATAGAGATGTGAACTAGATTATTGACTCTAGTAAACCCTTTGGGTGTTGGTCACATGATGATGTGAACTATGGTGTTAATCACATGGTGATGTGAACTATTGATGTTAAATCACATGGCGATGTGATCTAGATTATTGACTCTAGTGCAAGTGGGAGATCAAGGAAATATGCCCTAGAGGCAATAATAAAGTTATTATTTATTTCCTTATTTCATGATAAATGTTTATTATTCATGCTAGAATTGTATTAACCGGAAACATAATACATGTATGAGTACATAGACAAACAAAGTTTCACTAGCATTCCTCTACTTGACTAGCTCGTTGATCAAAGATGGTTATGTTTCCTAGCCATAGACATGAGTTGTCATTTGATTAACGGGGTCACATCATTAGGAGAATGATGTGATTGACTTGACCCATTCCGTTAGCTTAGCACTTGATCGCTTAGTATGTTGCTATTCCTTTCTTCATGACTTATACATGTTCCTATGACTATGAGATTATGCAACTCCGTTTACGGAGGAACACTTTGTGTGCTACCAAACGTCACAACGAATCGGGTGATTATAAAGGTGCTCTACAGGTGTCTCCGAAGGTACTTGTTGGGTTGGCGTATTTTGAGATTAGGATTTGTCACTCCGATTGTCGGAGAGGTATCTCTGGGCCCACTCAGTAATGCACATCACTACAAGCCTTGCAAGCATTGTAACTAATGAGTTAGTTGCGAGATGATGTATTACGGAACGAGTAAAGAGACTTGCCGGTAAATAGATTGAACTAGGTATTGAGATACCGACGATCGAATCTCGGGCAAGTAACGTACCGATGACAAAGGGACAACGTATGTTTGTTATGCGGTTTGACCGATAAAGTTCTTCGTAGAATATGTGGGAGCCAATATGAGCATCCAGGTTCCGCTATTGGTTATTGACCGGAGACGTGTCTCGGTCATGTCTACATAGTTCTCGAACCTGTAGGATCCGCGCGCTTAAAGTTCGATGACGGTTATATTATGAGTTTATGTGTTCTGATTTACCGAAGGAGTTCGGAGTCCCGGATGAGACTGGGAACATGACGAGGAGTCTTGAAATGGTCGAGACGTAAAGATCGATATATTGGACGACTATATTCGGACATCAGAAAGGTTCCGAGTGATTCGGATATTTTCGGGAGTACCGGGGAGTTACGAGAATTCGTATTGGGCCTTAATGGGCCATACGAGCAAGGAGAGAAAGGCCTCAAAGGGTGGCCGCACCCCTCCCCATGGGCTGGTCCAAATTGGACTAGGGAGGGGGCGCCCCCTTCCTTCCTTCTCTTTTTCCCTTCCCTTTCCTTCCGTCCTACTCCTACTACTTGGAAGGGCTCCTAGTTCTACTAGGAAAGGGGGAATCCTACTCCCGGTGGGAGTAGGACTCCCTAGGGCGCGCCATAGAGAGGGCCGGCCCTCCCCCTCCTCCACTCCTTTATATATGGGGGCAGGGGGCACCCCATAGACACAACAATTGATCGTTTGATCTTTTAGCCATGTGCGGTGGCCCCCTCCACAATAGTCCACCTCGATAATACTGTAGCGGTGCTTAGGCGAAGCCCTGCATCGGTAGAACATCAACATCTCCAACACGCCTCGTGCTGACGAAACTCTCCCTCAACACTCGGCTGGATCAGAGTTCGAGGGACGTCATCGGGCTGAACGTGTGCTGAACTCGGAGGTGACGTGCGTTCGGTACTTGATCGGTCGGATCGTGAAGACGTACGACTACATCAACCGCATTGTGATAACGCTTCCGCTTTCGGTCTATGAGGGTACGTGGACAACACTCTCCCCTCTCGTTGCTATGAATCACCATGATCTTGCATCTGCGTAGGAATTTTTTTGAAATTACTACGTTCCCCAACAAAAGTCTCACATCAACGAGGCTAATCAATGAGCTATGGAGATGCCCATCGATTGGTGTTAATGCAAGGAGTAGGGATTGCCATGCAACGGATGCACTAGAGCTATAAATGTATGAAAGCTCAACAAAAGAAACTAAGTGGGTGTGCATCCAACTTTGCTTGCTCACGAAGACCTAGGGCACTTGAGGAGGCCCATTGTTGGAATATACAAGCCAAGTTCTATAATGAAAAATTCCCACTAGTATATGAAAGTGACAAAACGAGAGACTCTCTATCATGAAGATTATGGTGCTACTTTGAATCACAAGTGTGGTAAAAGGATAGTAGCATTGTCCCTTTTTATTTCTCTTTTTTTGGGCCTTCTTTTTTGGCCTTTTTTGGGACAATGCTCTATTAAATGATGATCATCACAGTTCTATTTATTTACAACTCAATGATTACAACTCGATACTAGAACAAGGTATGACTCTATATGAATGCCTCCGGCGGTGCACCGGGATATGCAACGAACCAAAAGTGACATGTATGAAACAATTATGAATGGTGGCTTTGCCACGAATACTATGTCAACTACATGATCATGCTAAGCAATATGACAATGATGAACAGGTCATGATAAACGGAACGGTGGAAAGTTGCATGGCAATATATCTCGGAATGGCTATGGAAATGCCATAATAGGTAGGTATGGTGGCTGTTTTGAGGAAGATATAAGGAGGTTTATGTGTGAAAAAGCGTATCATATCACGGGGTTTGGATGCACTGGCGAAGTTTGCACCAACTCTCAATGTGAGAAAGGGTAGAGGTTTGCGCACTTTTCCCCACAAGACTCGATCGCCTCCGTTGGATTTCTCGCACTACAAGATGTTTGAGAAACGGATGACCGAGACACAGTCTTTCAGAAGCGCTAGCACCTTACGATGGATAGACCGTTACACCTACTTTCCCCTACATCTGCTAGTCTACCCTGTAAGAGTTCGCACGACTTAATCAACTATGCTAGAGCCCATAATAGCTTGTGGCTGCACACGGAAGTTTCTAGTATGAAAAATCTCATGATCCCTTTGGGCCTGGGTGGCGGTCCATAAAGAAAACAACAGGCAATCCTGGAATACCCAGGTACCTCAATCCACCCAGATGTGTGTTTAAGTTGCCACCTTAGATAAACCATTAATTAACAAACTCACATCTGTCATGGATATCTCTCACCCAATCCACGTCTACTTGCATAGCTAGGCATAATAAGCAAACGTATAAGTAACTCCCAAAGTTTGATAATACAACGGGTAATAGGTACTACCTCAACTACTTCCCATCCCACAATTTAATTAGATCCTAATCATGCAATGTTTGAGGATTGATCTAATGCAATAAAACTGGGTAGTAAAGAGGTATGATCAAAGTGTTACTTGCCTTGCTGATGATCCGTGAAACCTAGAGATTCAAAGTAGCAAGCGGCGCACTCCGGGTACTCTATCGCAAACAAACAAACATACAATAAGTACTCAACTAATGCACAGGTAAAACTCCAAATAAAAGATCTAACCAGAAAGTTCGACTTAAGAACTCCGGTTTGCAAAAGAATCAAATCAAACGAAGCAACGAAAGTCAAACGGCGAAAGAAAACAGCTTTGTTTTACTAATCTGGATCTAAGTCAAATTTTACAGAAGCAAAAACTTATTTAAGTGGGTTAAACGGATAGAGGGTTTCGAGACAAAACTCCAGGCGCTTGAATCTCCTGATTCCGATAAACGAGCGAAAAGTTATACTAAAACAAAAATAGGATCAGAAATCACGATCAGAAATAATCGCGGAAAAATCCGAGAAAAAGAAAAATGACGAACAGATTAACGAACGAACGTTCGTTCTCTGGATCTAAACGACGAATACGTTCGTTAAAACGAAGGAACGAGCGAACGCTCGCTAAAAAAATAATCCGGAAGAAAAACCGATCTATAAAAAAACGAAACTAAAAAAAATAAACCGCGGTTTAAAAAAAACGGGCGGCGAAAACGAGGTTGACCTCGGGCGGCGGGTCCGGCAACAGTGGCGGCGGCTCCGGCGGGCGGCGGCGGCTAGGGTTAGGGTTAGGGCGCGGCGCGGGGCTCGAGGCGGGCTGGGGCGCTGGTGGGCTGTGTCGGCATTCTGGGAACGGGGTCCCAGACTTGCTCGCTCATGCGGCGCGGGCGTGGCTCAAGGAGGCCCAAAGACGGCCCGTCTTCATCAATGCAAGTTCAAGACCCTCGCGAGGGGCCAAGCCTCGCGGGGCGGACGACAAGGAGCTTCCTCAGGCACGACCTCGTCAGGCTGGCTCATGAGGAGGTGGAGAGTTCAAGGCAGGGTACCTCGCGAGGTGCCCATGATGCAAGCCATGACGACCAAGGGCGCCAGTCGGGCGCCAACCCGCGCAGTGTCCTCCTTTCCTCTTTGGTGAAAAGGGAGCAAGCGCAGGCGAGAGCATCAAGCAAAGGCATCCGTTTCGGTGCAACAAGACCAAGACCAGCCCAACGGCTGGAAGGGAGTCATCGTGGAGCCCAAGCAGGCGTCATCACCTGACCTTTGGCAGGCGAGGACCAACTTTAGTCAGGATAAGTGTATCCGCTGTTCCCCTTCAAAATGTCCAATTGTTGGCGCCCTTCCCGCTCAATATTTGGGAAGAGGCCCAGGGCCTTCGCCTATAAATAGGAGTAGCCACCCCCAGGGCAGGGAGAGAGATACGGAATCCTCATCAAGAAACCAGTAGCTAGAGCGACTGAGCACCACCTAGCAGCTCATTGCACCCGCCAAGAACAGACCCTCACGAGGCTGTTCTTCCTTGTATTGTTCCTCATGAGCCCAAGAGGCAATCCACCACACCACACACTGGAGTAAGGTATTACACCACAATGGTGGCCTGAACCAGTATAAATCTCGTGTCTCTTGTGCCGTTCTGTTTAGTAGTTTAGGTCCCAGTGATTCGGCGAGGTGCGAGACGGTGGAGGGTTGGATCTCCGCGCGCACCCCAGTGTTCGAATCTCAAGGGTCTGCCGGAACCCGAAATCCGACATTTGGCGCGCCAGGTAGGGGTGCACCGGAATCTGCCTGCCGTCGCCTCGTTCTTCTCCGACCACCGCAACCATGTCTGACGCTCGTCGGGCTCGCGCCGAGCGCCGAGCCACCCTCGCCTCCCATGTCGCCCGGACGGCTTCCGACAGCGGGCACCCTCGTCTTTCCTCACTGCCCGCTGTCAACACCGCCACCGGCCCGGCGGGGAACGAGCAGCAAGCATCGTCCCTGCACTCCTCGGCGACCCCAGGGGAGGAGGCGCGCAGCTTGCTCGTCACCCGCCCCGTCGCGCCGGTTCCTCCGGTCGTCGCGACCCTCCTGGGCGGCTCGCAGGCGCCACCTTCCAGCCACCATGTCAAGTCATTCGTCCGCCGGGTTGGCGCCACCTCCACGCGGCAGGGGGCTCCCTCGGGCCGGACGGAGCCGCCGGCCGGGCTGACCTTCGACTCTCGGGACCACCCCACCAACTCGGCCGGCTCGGGTGCGCTCCCCATGCTCTGCACACCCACCATATGCCAGGTTGCCGTCACCAGGACCCTCATCGACGGCGGCGCCGGCCTCAACGTACTCTCAGTCGAGGTCTTCAACCTCCTCTCAGATACCCAGGGAGCGGCTGCAGCCCGGCCTTTTTTCAAGGCATAGGAGGAGGGTCATCCAGCTCCTTGGGGAAAATCCAGCTTCCAGTGACCTTCGGCACCTACGACAACTTCCGCACGAAACTGGTCGACTTCGACATCGCCCCCATCGGCCTCCCCTACAATGCCATCCTTGGCTATCCAGCATTGGCCAAATTCATGGCCACAACCCACCCAGGGTACAACCTCATGAAGATTCCCGGGAGCAGCGGCGTCCTCACCGTGCCTGGGGATACCGAAGGTGCGCTGCGAGCGCTCGGGCTCGCCCTCAAGACGGCGGCCGCGGCGCAGCCCGCCGATGCGGAAGCCCTCAAGCCCAAGGGGGCTGCGCCCGACCAAGAAGAAGCGATTGTTCACTCAAGACAAGGCGGAGACCAAGCAGATACCTATCGACGAGGACGGGTCCACAAACGCCACCTTCACCATAGGCGCCAACCTCGAGCCCGAAAAGGAGGAAGCCCTGGTCAAGTTCTTGCGTGCGAACAAGAAGGTGTTCGCCTGGGAGCCCGATCAGCTGGCAGAATCCCACGGGGCATAATCGAGCACCACCTCAACGTGTGCCCCAACGTGCGTCCTGTGAAGCAGAAGGCGAGAAGGCAGTCCACCGAAAAGCAGGCCTTCATCGTCCAAGAGACCCGCAAGCTAGAAGCCGCAGGGGTTATTCGCGAGGTCCGATACCCAGATTGGCTGGCCAACCCCGTGGTGGTGCCAAAGAAGGGAGGAAAGGAGTGCATGTGTGTCGACTTCACCAACCTCAACAAAGCATGCCCGCAGGATCTGTTCCCGCTCCCTCGCATCGACCAGATCGTCGATTCCACCGCCGAGTGTGACCTGTTATGCTTCTTGGACGCCTTTTCTGGTATCACCAGATCAAGATGGCGGTGGAAGACGTGGAAAAGACGGCCTTCTTAACCCCGTGTGGAGTGTACTGCTATACATGCATGCCATTCGGGTCTCACAACGCTGGGGCAACCTTCCATCTGCTCATGCAAATCACCTTGTGCCCTCAGCTCGGGAAGAATGTTGAGGCATACTTCTACGACATCGTGGTGAAGTCTCGCGAGGCCAAGACCTTGATACAAGACCTTGAAGAAACCTTCGCGAGCCTCAACGCAGTGAGCCTGCGGCTCAACCCGGAGAAGTGTGTGTTTGGAGTTCCCTCGGGCAAGCTCTTGGGTTTCCTCGTGTCCCACCGAGGCATTGAGGCCAACCCAGAAAAGGTCAAGGCAGTTGAGGACATGAGCCCACCAAAGACCCTCAGGGAAATGCAGAAGCTCACGGGGCGCGTAACGGCGCTGGGCCTTTTCATCTCCTGATTGGGGGAGCGGGCGCTACCTTTCTTCCAGCTGATGAAGAAAAAGGGGCCCTTCGAATGGACTGAAGAGGCCGACAAAGCGTTTCAAGACCTCAAGAGGTACCTGACCAGCCCTCCAGTGATGGTGGCCCCGCGCCCTCAGGAGCCCTTGGTACTCTACCTCGCCGCCACTCCCTACTCCGCTAGCGCAGTCCTGGTGGTAGTTAGGGAGGAGCGTCAGGCCAAGACCACGACGGCCACCCGAGCTAAGGCAAGGCCGAATCAGAAGGAACTCGCAGAAGCCAGCACCGCAACGGAAGAAGATCAGCCGTCGCAGCAGAGCACACCAAGGGCGGGAGAGGCCCTCCATCCAAGCACCCAGCTTCTGGAGGCGCCGTCACCTCGGGAGGCACCACAGCTTCCGGAAGACGCCACCAGCACCGACGCCCCTAGCCTCGTCGAGCACCCGGTGTACTTCGTCAGCACAGTGTTACGGGATGCGAGGGCACGGTACCCCATGCCGCAGAAGCTCCTCCTCGCGCTGTTGGTGGCTTCGCAAGAAGCCGCAAAGACTACTTCCGTGGTCATCCAATCAAGGTTGTCTCGGCATACCCCGGAGAGGGTGCCCAGAGCCCCAAATCGGCGGAAGGGTCGCTGGAAAGTGGAACATTGAGCTGCAAGCATTCCAGCTCGAGTTCAAAGACAACCAGAGTCATCAAGGGGGTCGTGCTGGCAGATTTCGTGGCCGAATGGACAGAAGCACCGGGCCTCAGGGCCGGCGAGGATCGATCCCTCTCCCCAGGAAGCGAAGCGCCGGAAGGTTGGGTCATGTACTTCGACGGAGCGTTCTCCAGACAGGGCGCTGGGGCTGGGGCAGTGCCCATATCTCCCGCTCAGGACAAGCACTACTATGCTGTGCAGCTCTGTTTCCAGCAGGGCGAGAAGGTCTCCAACAATATAGCAGAATACGAGGGTGTGAAGGCTGCTGCTGCCCTGGGGGTGAAGCGCCTTACCATCAAGGGCGATTCGCAGCTCCTCGTCAATTTCTCCCAGAAGGTGTACGAGCCAAGAGATGAACACATGGAGGCCTACGTTGCGGAGGTCCGCAGGATGGAGAAACAGTTCTGGGGGTTGGAGCTACAGCACGTGCCCCGGGCACCAATCAAGAGGCCGACGACATCGCCAAACGAGCCTCAAGGAGGTTACCCCAGGAGCCGGGCGTCTTTGAGGAACGGCTCTTCAAGCCCTCAGCCCTGCCGCCGTTATCAAGCTCAACACATCCTCGGGTGGAGCTCCCTCAGCCACCTGCCTCGGGAGCCCTAGCCTGTGTCCCAGCCTCAGGAGCACGCCTGCTCCTGACGATGGAACCTCAAGAGGGGTGCTGGATCACGGAGCTCAAGAGTTACTTAATGCACGGAACTTTGCCGGAGAAGGAGGAGGAGGCAGAGCGTGTGGCGCGGCAAGCCACGGCATACAACATCATGGATGGCGAGCTCTACCGGAAACGACCGAACGACGTATCCTCGCTACCGCATCACCAGGGAACAGGGAAGGAAGCTGGCAGATATACATGGTGGGGATTGTGGGCACCATTCGTCACACGGGCCCTCGTCGGCAAGGCGTTCCGCAGCGATTTCTATTGGCCCACGGCGCTCAATGACGCTGTTGAACTCGTGAAGGCTTGCAAGGCTTGCCAATTCCATGCCAAGCAGATCCACCAGCCAGCAGGAGGTCTGCAAGCCATTCCCCTCACTTGGCCATTCGCGGTCTGGGGGCTGGACATCCTGGGCCTTTTCCTGGGCGCCAGGCTATCGCTACCTCTACGCCGCCGTGGACAAACTCACCAAGTGGGCGAAGTCGAGGCCGTTCGCACCATCCCCGCCGGTTCTCGCGGTCAAGTTCATCAAGGGCATCGTGAGCCGGTTCGAGTGCCGAACCGCATCATCACCGACAACGGTTCGCAGTTCACCAAGAACCTTTTAAAACGTATCGCGCTAACCTTGGGACGCAGATATGCTACTACGCCTCGGTGGCGCACCCGCAGCAATGGACAGGCCGAAGCGGGCTAACGCAGAGGTCCCGAGAGGCCTCAAGACCGGGACGTTCAAGAAGAAACCGGAGGCTCGCGGCAGAGGCTGGTACGACGAGCTTCCGTCCGTGTTATGGTCCATCCGCACAACTGCAACCAAGCCAACTGGAGAGACCCCCTTCTTCCTGGTCTACGGAGCCGAAGCGGTCCTCCCTCACGAGGTCAAGCATCGATCCGTGCAGGTCCTGGCGTTCGATGAAACGCTGCAGGACGCCATGCGGGGGACGACCCTCGTCGGGGAGGAGCACCGCCGAGAAGCTGCCGCGAGCGGCAAGGTACCAACAGGCACTCCGGCAATACCACTGCCGCAACATCCGCCCCAGAACTCTCGAGGTAGGGGACCTCGTGCTCCGACGGGTCCTCTCCAGGGAGGGACTGCATAAGCTCTCTCCCATGTGGGAGGGCCCGTTCAAGGTTGTTCATGATTCCAGGCCCGACTCCGTGCGCTTGGAGACTCAAGAGGGAGTACCTATACAGAACGCGTGGAACATCCAAAGCACCTCCGGAGGTTTTACCCTAAAAAGGCCCAAGGTGCTCGTGAAGAAGGCGAATGCTGCGAAGCTCATTCTTTTCGGAAAAAGGCCCAGGTTCGTGAACAAGGCGAATGCCCGTGAAGCTCATTCTTTTGGAAAAGGCCCAAAGGTTCGTGAAGAAGGCGAATGCCTGTGAAGCTCATTCTCTTTGGAAAAGGCCCAAAGGCTCGTGAAGAAGGAGAATGCTGTGAAGCTCATTCTTTTTTGGAAAAGGCCCAGTGCCTGTGAAGAAGGCGAATGCCTGTGAAGCTCATTCTTTTTGGAAAAGGCCCAGTGCCTGTGAAGAAGGCGAATGCCTGTGAAGCTCATCTTTTTCGAGAAAGGCCCAGAGCCTGTGAAGAAGGCGAACGCCTGTGAAGCTGTCGCGTTCTGGAAAGGGCCCGGAGCCCGTGAAGAGGGCCAACGCCCGTGAAGCTTGCTTCCCAGAAGAAAGGCCCGGAGCCTGTGAAGAAGGCCAATGCCTGTGAAGCTCGCCGCCCGTGACACTCACGTAATAATGAGTTGGGGCTGTACATGCCCCGGAGTCTTAGGAGTGCCGGCCTCAAGCCCTGGGGCTCCCTCCCACGCCCAGTGGTAGCACTTAGCTCCGCGCTGGTGAGAAGACGTCGAAGACTAGACTAGGTGCCGGACGCGGCTTTTTCATTTGCTTTCTGCAGTTGACTAGTTATTCCCATTTGGAGTTTTTATCGAAACTATCGCCCTTTTTTGGTCTGTGGTTCTTCGTTTTTTTCGCTCTCCTGCCTCGATTTCTCTTGCGTGGGGACTCGTGAGGCAGAAGCCTCGGGAGCCCCCGCGAGCGTTCCTGCCCCTATCGCTCAAGTTTTCACGTCCCTGGTCCCCAGCTGGAGCACCCCTCCTGACCATGCCTCACGGGCAGCACAACGCGAACACGGGGCCTGGATCGGTCGCCCCCGCGGCCACGGCTGGAGTTCACTTGCGAATGGGCGTACGGTAGAAGGGAATAGTATCAGGATAACAAAAGCAGTACAATAATTAACGGCGTTAACCTAAACGCGCCCCCACGGGGCCACACATTGTTGCCTTTTTGCGCAGGAGAAAAGAAATGAAAAGGACAAAAGCAGGTGAAGCACGCCCCATGCCGGCTCTCTTGGAAGGCTCGAGCCGCCTCCGGAGCTCAGGCGGACTCCCTCTCGCGCTTCACCGGGGCATGGCGGCAAGCGGACCCGCTGCTACCCCCAAGTAGGCGCTGGCGTGGGGCTGGCGCCGCTGCCGGAGGAATCACCACCAAGAAGAGCTGGTGAAGGGTGAGGAGTCACGGGCATCGCCAGCCACCACCCGCTGCCCTCTCCATCCACGCCGGGCTGAGTCCTCGCCATGATCGTCGTCTTGAGGAGCACCCCATGCGGCGACCGTCTTCCCCAACACCTCACGTAGAGGGTGGCGTCGCCGTCGTACTGGAAGTGCAGAGAGCACCGGCGGCGAAGACCACGCGCGCGAGCGAACGTTTGCCAGCCACGGGTCAGGAACAGGTTCCCTGTAGCAGAGACCTCCAGAGAAGCCCACGAAGCCCGGCTGCAGCAGCCATCCGCCTGGAGCCAGAGGCCACCCAGGGCGCCATCTGGGAGCTCACCCAGGAGGAAGCGCGGGAGCTGAAGCCGGACGCCGGACGGCTCCTCCGCCCTCACCATGAACTCCGGCAGCGCTTCAGCAGCATGGAGGCACGGCCTCGGGGGACGCGCGGCCAGGGCACGCCCTCCGACCATGGCCAACCACTCGTCGCCATGCTGAGAGCCTCCCCCACGACCGCGGGGGACCGCTATGGAGGCCACGGGATGCTTGCGAGGGCGAGCTCGACCACGCTTAGGCGGAGGAGAGGAAGACTCGACCTGACGGCCCTTCCCCTTCTCTGCGGCCGAGAACTTCCTTGGTGGAGCCATGGAGAAGAAGGAGAGACAAGAAAGGATAGACTGGAAGGGCGCGTCGTTGCGTGCCTTATAGCCGGCGAAGGCCAACCGTCGGCCTCCACGATCACCGGTAATCATGACCAACTCTGCATGCGAGGACTTTCCGTGGTTACCTTGTGGCATCGTGGGGAAGCAAGTGCGACGCGCGTCCAATCAACCGCCACGCTGTCTCCCAAGGCCGCATGAGCTGTTAGGGCCCATGACGCCGCACTTGCCCTTTCGCCTCTCTGCTCGGCCAAGTTCGGGCGCCCGTGGGCCCGGGCTCTTGTCGGCGTTTCCGGAGCAGGGGTCCCAGACTTGCACTGCCTGCGGCGTGGCTCGAAGGAGGCCCGGCATGGCCTGCCTTCATCAACGCAAGCTCAAGACCCTCGCGAGGCCAAGCCTCATGGGTGGACGACAAGGAGCTTCCTCGTGCACGGCCTCGTCGGGTTGGCTCATGAGGAGGCGGAGAGTTCAAGGCAGGGTACCTCGCGAGGTGCCCATGACGCAAGCCATGACGACCAAGGGCGCCAGTCGGGCACCAGCCCGCGCAGTGTCCTCCTTTCCTCTTTGGTGCAAAGGGAGCAAGCGCAGGCGAGAGCATCAACCAAAGGCATCCGTCTCGGTGCAACAAGACCAAGACCAGCCCAACGGCTGGAAGGGAGTCATCGTGGAGCCCAAGCAGGCGACATCACCAGAGCCTTTGGCAGGCGAGGACCAACTTTAGTCAGGATAAGTGTACCCGCTGTTCCCCTTCAAAATGGCCAATTGTTGGCGCCCTTCCCGCTCAATATTTGGAAAGAGGCCCAGGGCCTTCGCCTATAAATAGGAGTAGCCACCCCCAGGGCAGGGAGAGAGATTCGGAATCCTCATCAAGAAACCAGTAGCTAGAGTGACTGAGCACCACCTAGCAGCTCATCGCACCCGCCAAGAACAGACCCTCACGAGGCTATTCTTCCTTGTATTGTTCCTCATCAGCCCAAGAGGCAATCCACCACACCACACACTGGAGTAGGGTATTACACCACAATGGTGGCCTGAACCAGTATAAATCTCGTGTCTCTTGTGCCGTTCCGTTTAGTAGTTTAGGTCCCAGCGATTCGGCGAGGTGCGAGACTGTGGAGGGTTGGATCTCCGCGCGCACCCCGGTGTTCGAACCTCAAGGGTCTGCCGGAACCCGAAATCCGACAGGCTGGCCGGCTCGGGCGGGCGCTTTATAAAGGTCGCCCCTGGGCGGAGTCCCGCTCGGGTACGGCCCGAAGTCGGTTCGCGTTTTTTTAATAACATCACGCAGAAAAAATAAATAAAAGAAATACTAAACGGACTCCAAAAATCCCGAAATAAATTTTCCCCAACTTCTAAAATCAAGCCGGACAAAGTGACATTTATTTGGGGCCTAAATGAATTTTTGAAAAATGCACATTTTTCCTAAATTCAAATAAAATAAAATAAAAACTCCGAAATAAAATCTTATTTGATTTTATTATTAAATCCTCAATATTTGTTTATTTTGGGAAAGTCATTTTATTCCCTCTCTCATATTTTCGTAATAGAAATATTTGATGATAAAATAATTAAAATCAAATGATCCTATTCTCAAAATTTGAGAAAACTCAAATATGTAAATAACGGAATCCCCAACTCTCTCAGTGGGTCCTTGAGTTGCGTAGAATTTCTAGGATCAAAACCAAAAGCAAATAAAATATGATATGCATTGATGATCTAATGTATAACATTCCAAATTGGAAATTTGGGATGTTACACCCCGACCGCCACTCATAAGGAGGACAATCAAAGAACACCTCATGTTTCAAATTTGTTACATAACGTTTACCATACGTGCATGCTACGGGACTTGCAAACTTCAACACAAGTATTTCTCAAATTCACAACTACTCAACTAGCACAACTTTAATATCACTACCTCCATATCTCAAAACAATCATCAAGCATCAAACTTCTCTTAGTATTCAACACACTCATAAGAAAGTTTTTACTAATCTTGAATACCTAGCATATTAGGTTTATTTAGAAAAATTACCATGCTATTTAAGACTCTCGAAATAATCTAAGTGAAGCATTAGAGATCAATAGTTTCTATAAAACAAGTCCACCGCCGTGCTCTAAAAGATATAAGTGAAGTACTAGAGCAAAACTATATAACTCAAAAGATATAAGTGAAGCACATAGAGTATTCTAATAATTTCCGAATCATGTGTGTCTCTCTCAAAAGGTGTGTACAGAAAAGATGATTGTGGTAAACTAAAAAGAAATGACTCAAATCATACAAGACGCTCCAAGCAAAACACATATCATGTGGTGAATAAAAATATAGCTCCAAGTAAAGTTACCGATGGAAGTAGACGAAAGAGGGGATGCCTTCCGGGGCATCCCCAAGCTTTGGATTGTTGGTGTCCTTAGATTATCTTGGGGATGCCATGGGAATGCCCAAGCTTAGGCTCTTGCCACTCCTTGTTCCATAAGCCATCAAATCTTTTACCCAAAACTTGAAAACTTCACAACACAAAACTTAACAGAAAATCTCGTGAGCTCCGTTAGCGAAAGAAAACAAAAGACCACTTCAAGGTACTGTGATGAACTCATTCTGTATTTATATTGGTGTTAAACATACTGCATTCCAACTTCTCTATGGTTTATAAACTATTTTATTAGCAGATTCATCAAAATAAGCAAACAACACACGAAAAATAGAATTTGTCAAAAACAGAACAGTCTGTAGTAATATGTAACTAACGCAAACTTCTGGAACTCCTAAAATCAGCCAAAATAGGAAGACCTATACAATTTGTTTATTGATCAGCAGCAATTGGAATCAATATTTTATCATGTTCTTGTGATTTTTAACAATTATTTTTGTAAACAGAAAGTTTCCGGAATTTCCTACAAGATCAAATAACTATCATCCAAGAAGATCCTATAGGTTTAACTTGGCACAAACACTAATTAAAACATAAAAACACATCTAACTAGAGGCTAGAACAAATATTTATTCCTAAACAGAAGCAAAAAGCAAAAAACCTAAAAATAAAATTGGGTTGCCTACCAACAAGCGCTATCGTTTAACGCCCCTAGCTAGGCATAAAAGCAAGGATAGATCTAGGTATTGCCATCTTTGGTGGGCAATCCATACGTGGCTCTCATGATAGATACATATGGTAATTTTATTTTCTTCCTAGGGAAGTGTTCCATGCCTTTCTTTAATGGAAATTGGAATCTAATATTCCCTTCCTTCATATCAATAATTGCGCCAATCGTTCTAAGGAAAGGTCCACCAAGAATAATAGGGCATGAAGGATTGCAATCTATGTCAAGAAAGATAAAATCCACGGGCACATAGTTCATATTTGCAACAATAAGAACATCATTAATTCTTCCCATAGTTTTCTTAATAGTGGAATCCGGAAGGTGCAAGTTTAAAGAGCAATCATCAAAATCACGGAAACCTAGCAAAGCGCACAAAGTTTTTGGAATTATGGAAACACTAGCACCCAAATCACACAAAGCATAGCATTCATGATCCTTAATCTTAATTTTAATAGTAGGATCCCACTCATCATAAAGTTTTCTAGGGATAGAAACTTCCAACTCAAGCTTTTCTTCATAAGATTGCATCAAGGCATCAACGATATGTTTGGTAAAAGCTTTATTTTGACTATAAGCATGAGGATAATTTTGCACGGATTGAAACAAGGAAATACAATCTATCAAAGAAAAATTATCATAATTAAATTCCTTGAAATCCAAAATAGTGGGTTTATTAACATCTAATGTTTTGATTTCTTCAATCCCACTTTTATCAATTTTAGCATCAAGATCTAACAACTACGAATTTTTGTAATGCCTTCTAGGTAAAGGTGGATCATATTCAGTCCCATCATTATGAAGATTCATATTGCAAAACAAAGATTTAATAGGGGACACATCAATAACTTTTAGATCTTCATCTTTATTTTCATAGAAATTTGAAGAACACGCTTTCATAAAGCAATCTTTCTTTGCACTCATCAATGGAAATTCCCATGGCTTTGAGAGACTAATTGATATCATGCATAGGAGAAATAGATCTCAGTTTCAAAGTATCAATATCAAAAGAAATTCTATCAACTTTCCTAGCCAATTCATCAACTTTAAGCAATTTCTCTTCAAGCAAAGCATTGAAATTCTTTTGCGAATCCATAAATTCTTTAACACTAGTCTCAAATTCAGAGGGCAGCTTACTAAAATTTCCATAAGAATTGTTGTAGGAATTACCATAATTATTAGAGGAATTGCTAGGATAAGGCCTAGGGTTAAAGTTTCCTCTATACGCGTTGTTACCAAAATTATTCCTACCAACAAAATTCACATCCATAGATTCATTATTATTCTCAATCAAAGTAGACAAAGTCATATCATTAGGATCAGAAGAAACACTCTTACTAGCAAATAATTTCATAAGTTCATCCATCTTTCCACTCAAAACATTAATTTCTTCTATCGCATGCACTTTTTTATTAGTAGATATTTCAGTGTGCCATTGAGATTAATTAACCATAATATTATCTAGGAGTTTAGTAGCTTCTCCTAAAGTGATTTCCATACAAGTGCCTCGCGCGGCCGAATCGAAAAGATTTCTAGAGGCAAAATTCAATCCGGCATAAAAAATTTGTATAATCATCCACAAATTCAAACCATGAGTAGGGCAATTACGTATCATCAATTTCATCCTCTCCCAAGCTTGTGCAACATGTTCATGATCAAGTTGCTTAAAATTCATAATATCGTTTCTAAGAGAGATGATTTTAGCGGGAGGAAAATACTTAGAGATGAAAGCATCTTTGCACTTATTCCAAGAATCAATACTATTTTTAGGCAAAGACGAAAACCAAGCTTTAGCACGATCTCTAAGCGAAAAAGGAAATAACTTCAATTTAACAATACCATTGTCCACATCTTTTTTCTTTTGCATATCACACAAATCAACGAAGCTATTTAGATGAGTAGAGGCATCTTCACTAGGAAGGCCGGCGAATTGATCTTTCATGACAAGATTCAACAAAGCAGCATTGATTTCAAAAGATTCAGTATTGGTAAGAGGAGCAATCGGAGTGCTAAGGAAATCATTATTGTTGGTATTGGTAAACTCACATAATTTGGTATTATCTTGAGCCATAGTGACAAACAAGCAATCCAACACACGAGCAAACAAAAAGCAAGCAAAAAAGAGGCGAACGAAAAAGAGAGGGCGACTAAAATGGCAAGGGTGAAGTGGGGGAGAGGAAAACGAGAGGCAAATGGCAAATAATGTAATGCGGGAGATAAGGGTTTGTGATAGGTACTTGGTATGTTGACTTTTGCATAGACCTCCCCGGCAACGGAGCCAGAAATCCTTCTTGCTACCTCTTGAGCATTGCATTGGTTTTCCCTTGAAGAGGAAAGGGTGATGCAGCAAAGTAGCATAAGTATTTCCCTCAGTTTATGAGAACCAAGGTATCAATCTAGTAGGAGGCTACACGCGAGTCCCTCACACCTACACAAAACAAATAAATCCTCGCAACCAACGCGATAAGGGGTTGTTAATCCCTACACGGTCACTTACGAGAGTGAAATCTGATAGATATGAAAAGATAATATTTTTGGTATTTTTATGATAAAGATGAAAAGTCAAATAAAAGCAACAGAAATAACTAAGTGTTGGAAGATTAATATGATGGAAAATAGACCCGGGGGCCATAGGTTTCACTAGTGGCTTCTCTCAAAAGCATTAATATTTTACGGTGGGTGAACAAATTACTATTGAGCAATTGACAGAATTGAGCATAGTTATAAGAATATCTAGGTATGATGATGTATATAGGCATCACGTCCGAGACAAGTAGACCGACTCCTGCCTGCATCTACTACTATTACTCCACACATCGACCGCTATCCAAAGATGCATCTAGAGTATTAAGTTCATAAGAACAGAGTAACGCCTTAAGCAAGATGACATTATGTAGAGGGATAAATTCATGCAATATGATAAAACCCCATCTTGTTATCCTCGATGGCAACAATACAATACGTGCCTTGCTGCCCCATCACACTTTGGGAAGGACACCGCAAGATTGAACCCAAAGCTAAGCACTTCTCCCATTGCAAGAAAGATCAATCTAGTAGGCCAAACTAAATTGATAATTTGAAGAGACTTGCAAAGATAACCAATCATACATAAAAGAAATCAGAATATTCAAATATTGTTCGTAGATAAGCTTGATCATAAACCCACAATTCATCGATCTCATCAAACACACCGCAAAAGAAGATTACATCGAATAGATCTCCACGAGAGAGGGGGGGAACATTGTATTGAGATCCAAAAAAAGAGAAGAAGTCATCTAGCTAATATCTATGGACCCGAAGTTCTGAGGTAAACTACTCACACATCATCGGAGAGGTTATGGTGATGATGTAGAAGCCCTCCGTGATCGATGCCCCTCCGTGAGCTCCTAACAGCCCCAAGATGGGATCTCGTGGGCATGTAAGGTTGCGGCGGTGGAATTAGGTTTTTGACTCCGTATCTGATTGTTTGGGGGTACGTAGGTATATATAGGAGGAAGGAGTACATCGGTGGAGCAACGTGGGCCCACGAGGGTGGAGGGCGCCTGGGGGGTAGGCGCACCCCCATACCTCGTGGCTTCCTGGAAGCTTCCTTGACCTAGGGTTCAAGTCTCCTGGATCATGTTCGTTCCGAAAATCACGGTCCCGAAGGTTTCATTCCGATTGGACTCCGTTTGATAGTCTTTTTCTGCGAAACTCTGAAATAGGCAAAAAAACAACAATTCTGGGCTGCGCCTCCGGTTAATAGGTTATTCCCAAAAATAATGTAAAATTGAATAATAAAGCCCAATAATGTCCAAAACAGAAGATAATATAGCATGGAGCAATCAAAAATTATAGATACGTTGGAGATGTATCAGCGCTCCATAGTCTTCACACGATGTCTTCTCATGTCATAGCCTTCAATGTGAATATCTTCACATACCACCATTATCTTCAATGTCTTCATACATTTGTAGGGGTCATCTCCGGTAGGTAAACCGAATCAATGAGGGACTACTACCGTGTTATCCCGCAATTCTCACAAACACATTAGTCCCTCAACCAGGTTTGTCGTCAATACTCCAAAACCAACTAGGGGTGGCACTAGATGCCCTAACAATCTCCCCCTTTTTGGTGATTGATGACAAAATGGTTGAAGTTTTCAACGGGGATAAAAGTATGTCAAATTGTAAAGGTTAAAGGTATTGTCTTCATAAGTAGCAACAGGCTCCCCCTGAAGATGTGCATATAAGTAATTTTCTTTTGGAATGCAAGTGCACATGGTAGGTTGTACTTGTGGAGATCCTTTTCAACTTATGAAGACAAGTCATCATGCATGATATGATAGAACGAGGATAATGACATGCAAAATGAAAAATGGACGTCTGCAATATGACTTCGTGCGGGATTTATCATCGCACATGCGGAATTTATCATCGCATCACAGAATAGCAAACAAGTAGCAGACGACCATCAAATTTAATTGTTACAACTCAAAGAACCAAATGTATCAAAAGCGAGAGTTGTGAACACTAGGCAAAATATAAAGCAACCGCCCATATGGACCCGCTTGAAGACTATCAACTCATATGCTTTCCCCCTTTTGTCAGTAAGGACCAAAAAGGTTTGAAGACATAGAGCATCTACTCATTCCCAGAAGGAGTAGGAGAAGCTGCAGGGTCGGCGTCGGTGTTTGGCGGTCCATAAGAACTTGGTGCAGTGTCAACACGTGCTGAAGTTGGAGGTGGTGAGGTAGCATCATCTTGATCATCTATGACTCTGGCATTCACCGTTGCAGCTAAGGATGAATAGTCAGAGTCTTCAAGAGAGGGAGTTCGACGCAAGACAGCATTCCTTGGAGGAGTGGAGTCAAACTTGAATCTTTCAGTGAAACCATCGTCTTGAAGATTTGCTTCAGCACTCAGCAATGTCAAACTCTTCCATGACCTCCGACAGGTTTCATGAGTGACAAAGGCATTCTTGGTGGCAAGGTTGCGAATGTGATTGACATCCACCAAGAGGCTTTGCATCTGTCGCTTCAGCCAGTACTGATGCTTATCCTGTTTCTGATGAAGAGCGACGAGAAGATCTCAGTCATTGAGGACACGAGATCGCTTTTGAGGTCTTTGCGCAATGGTGCTTTCAGTGGCTTCAGTTTGAGCACGGTGAGGTAAGCGTGTATTTCCAGCCAAAGGATAAACACGAGTGACTGCCTGGACTCCTTCAAGGGGTTGTGTGAAGCTTTGGTGATCAGCATTGTGAAGACAAACAGGCTCCTTGGCAGGCTCTGGGTATATGGCTTCAACTGACATATCAACCTCTGGCAAAAAGATCGGATGGTTGCGAGCAGAAGGCTGATAGTTGATAGCTGAATGATGCCTGATGAGGCGCATAACCCATGGAGCGTAGAACTTCAGACCAAAGAGATCAGAACCTGATGCAGCCAATTGCATGATAAAGAAGTCTTGAGCATTGAAGCTGATGCCATTGAAGATATAGAAGAACAATGTCTTCATCGCTCCTTCAAGCTTCGCTGCAGAAGAATGTCCCTTGATGGGCCATAGAGTTTGCCTTATGATATGATAGATTGTTCGGGGTAGATACTGTAGGTCTTCAACAAAGAACTCTCTTGGGTATTCAGCATCGCGAGGCAGATGCTTCATCATGCTCAGCATTTGGCTCATGTTGGGCTCTGGCTTCTGAAAGATGCTCTCCAATGCATTGCGGTGAAGCTGACAACCAGGCTCGAAGAGTTCACCTGGAGTGGGCAGACCAGTTAGCTCAATGATATCAAGAGCTTTGGCTTCATGATGGACATTGCCTGTCATCCACTCAAGGACAAAAGTCTTCGGATCCCTGTTGTAGCCGCGAATGTGGAGGGTAGCATAAAATTGTAGCAGAAGCTCTTCATTCCAATGCTCCTTATCAGTCACAAAGTTCAGAAGACCGACATCGCGAAAACAGTCAAGGGCTTCTTCGAGTCAGGGCAGTCCAGCAATGGCTTCAGAGTCTAGACGCATATGCGAAAAGATGCGCCCTTGGTCATAGAGAACACACGAATAGTAACTGCGCTGCTGATAGCTCCAGAACTGATCAGATGAGATCCTTGGCTTGGAATAGGGGTTCTTGGAACTATCGAAGAAAGTATTGTGCGCAATGAAGCCATTAGCATTGAACGACCCTGGTGAAGTTGTAGTACCTGGAAACCTGGGCAACCTTGGCTTCGGCTTCTGGACTTGAGGCCTGTGCTCGATATGATAGTCAAATTGCGGACCAGCAGCAGGTGGAGGAACTCGAATGGGCCATCTAACAGTGACCAGATGACCATGATCATATGCTTTCTCGATGGTGTGTGGCCGTGGAGGCGGTAGGGGAGCAGTGGCAGTGGCAGTGGCATTGACTTCAGGCAGCAGATTTGTGTCAGATGCAGTATTGGCTTCAGGTGCAATCACTTTGGGCACCACATTAACTTCAGGCGCCACACTAGCATCAGCCATGACAACGTCATTGGCTTCAGTGTTGGTGTTGGTGGTCGCCTCAATGTTATCAACCTCCACTCGAGTAGCTGGAGGGTCGGACATGTTCTCCTCGAGAACAACTTCAGGAGACGCTGGCGACGCTTCTGGAGATGGAGTAGGTTGGGCCTCAAAGTCATCATCTTCAAGCACCGAAGTGGTGACTTGAGTTGGGGGAGTAGCTGGTGATTCTTCTTCACGGGGGGATTCTTGAGGGTGATCAGCCCATGAATCATCCTGAGTGATTGGCGTCAAAGGACGACCAATGCTGATGAGTTTGTTGTTCGTGATAACAGGCGATGATACCACATTGTGCTCGATCTGAGGAAGGACTTCATCATCTTCTACATTGTCTTGGGGACCAATGTCTTCAGCTGCGGTGGGGTTGACAGCTAGAATGTCTTCAGCTTCAGGAGCCTCTGGGTAAGAAGGTTCATGAACTATCAAACGACGCTCTTGTTGTGCAGATGCAGGACGAGCAACAGAAATTGGCTCGACGACAAGGGGCTCTGTGGGAGCAGCCCGATCTTTCTTCTTGGTTTTACGCTTCTTGGTAGGTGGAGCATCGTCAGTGGTGTTCTTGGTCTTGCGCTTTCTGGCTTTGGCTTCAGCTGCCCTGGTTTTCTGAAGCTCTGAAGCCATTGTGGGACCTTAGGCTTCACTCCTGTCATACTAGCGGGGAAGACAATGCGAGGTTCTTCCCGCCTGGATGTATCAGCTTGGTCCGTAGCAGGCTTCTTCTGCTTGGCAGCCATCTTGGGGTCGATGCCAGAACGCCCAAGTGCCTTGCGCTTCTCAGCTTCATTGTAAGCTTGAACACACTTTGCAGCCAGAAGCTTCATTCACTCTCGAGAACCTTTGGCATCATCACGTTTCTTGTGAAATGCCTCCTTGAGCTCATGCATCATTGTCTTGAAGTTTTGGACGTCTGTCACACTGAGCTGGGCCATATGCTTCTTGAACTGAGCCTTTTCATAATCAATTTTGTGCTTTAGTTCAACGATTTTCTGAGCAAGAGCCAGCTCAGGAGCAATGGTGCCATGGAAGGAGACGCTGAGGCCAATGGGGAGTCGCAGATCATCAAAGCTGAGATTGGGGGTGTCAAACCACTCATCAATGAAATTGTTCAACACTTCCATGTCAAAGAGAGGCAAATCATTGAAGATATCCGCCTCTTGCTTGCTCTTTATCAGCGGCTCTAGAGTATCATCAGCAAGATCGTCGTCACTCGACAGATCAATGGCGTCGTTCTCATTTCTTAGAACAGAAGTAGGGGTTAGTTCTTCACCAGTGGTGTGCATGGGCTTCTTCTTCTTCTTCTCAGACTTGGAGATGCGTGAGAGATCTTCTGACTGCACACTTGGTGCAGGAGGAGCAGTGGCCAGAGGCTTCGCTCGCGAAACTCTTGGTGAAGTGGAAGGCTTTGAAGCCTTGGGTTTCTTCAGCTTCTTAGGCTTCGGTGCTGCAGGCGCTTCGTCAGAATCAGCGTCATCGGCTGAGTGATCCACGGCAGCCCCTTGAACCATAATGTGAGTGATGAGACCTTCTAGGTTGTAGAAGGGCCCAACAAGATTGGGTTCAACTTCGCGTGTGCCATCGGCATGAGGAGCAGAGGGACCGGGGTTGAAGTCTAAGCCTCGCGACTTCTTGTTCTCTTTGGCCGAGTTCTTGGCAAACTAGAAGTTGCGCTTGAACAGATTGTCTTCATGACACCAGAGCAACGAAGATGGGTCGTCATCAGCAGGCTGTGGTCCATGGACCATGCAAGGGTAGAAACCCTGAGCAATAGCTTCAGTTCTGGACCTGGGTGGAAGATTTTTGTACAAGATTTCTCCCCGAGGTTGCTTGATAGCATTCTTTTCAGCATATTCCTGGGTCACAAACCTATACTTGAACCATTGTTCTGCCCAATAACTTCGAATCCATTGGATTCGTGTTTTGTGCTGATTGTAGTCCTCCTCTAGATCTGTCTTGTATAGCTCATAGAGGTCAGGTGGCAAATATCTTGATGTTCCCCCACGGTGTTGTCTGCCTCCCTTCCTTGCTGACTTATCTGTTGCCATGAAGTTCGTGATCAATGGCTTCAACATCACAAAGGCTTCCGTCTGCTGGTCGACAGAACTGGCTTTGGGAGAGTTGATATGATGTTGTAAGAATTTCGCAAATGAATGCGACTATAAGAACCAAGGGATTCTCCCACGGACATGTACCTGTGATAAAGATTAGAGATGCGAGGGAAGGGGAAGAGGTCATATGCATTCTCAGAAGATTTTGAAGATAAATCAGTTTAGAAGACATTGACCTCATAGCGCGAAGACATCCACTTATATGTTGAGAGTTGGTTCCAGATTTACGAATCCATGAATAGGTACAAGTGAGGAATCTAACTACGTGTGAAGCATAAGTGAATATACTAGGCATCATATGAGATGCAGAACATGATAGATCCAAATTTGTGGAGGCAGAAACCACTTTGGTAGGAATGATGAATCTATCAGATCAAAAAGACAATAAAAAGAGGGTTAATTTACCACACGATGAACTGCTAGATGGAGTAGAAGATGAGGCCGAGCAGTTTGATCTTCCGTGCCCTAACTTGGCGACAGAGGACACCTACAGCGGCGGCGGAGAATACGATGTCCGTGGCCGGCATGAAGACGGCGTTGGTGAGGTCGCGGCAGCTAAGTGCTTCGTCGTCGGCGTCGTCGAGAGCTAGCGTTGGTGCTAGGGTTTGTTGAGGTGGAGAGGTGGAAGAAGTGTTTTGACCGCGATGGGATGAGCATTTATAAGGAGAGGGACGACACAGTGCAATTATGCAGGTGCCCCTGGCGGTTCACATCTGAGGGACACGTTGCGAACATGCAACACATTGGGAGTTGTTCCATGTTCCCACGCATGGCTGGACTATCGGGTGGTCGTTCCGGCTTCTCCGGGTTTCAGGCAATAAGAATAGAGCATTTAAAACAGATTTAATGTTTGTCTCTATATCTTCTGCTGACAAGGACGCAGAGAAGACATTGACGGTTTCAACAGAATGCATATGATTTGGATAGATAGAGTTTGAGGTAGAAGCATAGACAGGTTAGGGTCCAATCACATTCACTTAGTTCAAAAGATTCAAACGAGAAGACATAGCTATAAGTGAGTGATGTAGAGGACATAACACTAATATATGTATAGACCAAATCAACATTGTGAAGATAAACATGAAGTCATGTTAATATTGAAGACAAACCAAATGCGAAGACTTAGCAAATGTAACGCCAGGAGATACACTTCAAATAAAGGTTTGGTTGTGGTGTTACCCAGCATATAGGAAGTATTAGACCCAGACACGGCGCACAATTATCGTGGCGCTCCGAAGTCAAATTCCGCATTAATGTATTCACACTCAGAGTGTAAGTCTTCATTGATTGAAGACATACATTACTTCATGTGTTCCACATCTAAGTCATCAACATGCATAAGTGTTAGGATGTGTGCCTGATCACAGGACATTCGAGGATTCCAAGATATTTAGCTCACACCACAACTTGCAAAACCTTTTCTCATCCAAGGACTTTGTGAAGATATCTGCCAATTTCTCTCCAGTGTTGACGTGTATGATATCAGTATCTTCCTTCATGACATGATCTGTGAGAAAGTGATGACGAATTTCAATGCGATTTGTCTTCGAGTGCTGAACTGGGTTGTTAGCAATCTTGACGGTGCTTTCGTTGTCGCAGTTGAGTGGTACTTGTTTCAGATGGATGCCATAGTCCTTGAGTGTTTGCTTCATCCATAGAAGCTGAGCGCAGCAAGAACCAGCAGCAATGTATTCAGATTCAAAGAAGGAGAGTGATACAGTTACGCTTCTTTGAAGACCAATGACAGTGATCATCCCGTAAAGTGACATGTGCCTGATGTAGACTTGCGATCCACCTTGTCACCAAAGCATAATCAGCATCCGAGAATCCAACTAGATCAAACTTTGAGCCCTTTGGATACCATAATCCTAATGTTGGGGTGTAAGCCAAATATCGAAGAATTCGCTTCTGCCTAAGTGATGTGATTCCTTTGGTGCCGCTTGGAATCGAGCACACATGCAAACACTAAGCATAATATCTGGTCTAAATGCACATAAATAAAGTAAAGAACCAATCATGGACCAGTATACCTTTTGATCAAACTCTTTACCATTGGCGTCAGGACCGAGATGACTCTTGGTTGGCATTGGCGTCGTGTAACCTTTGCAGTCTTGCATTCCAAACTTCTTCAGGCAATCTTTGAGATATTTCTCTTGAGATATGAAGATGCCATTGCTTTGCTGACGAATTTGAAGGCCAAAGAACAACTTCAGCTCACCCATCATGGACATCTGATATTGCTCTTGCATCATGTGTCCAAACTCATCATTGTATTTCTGGTTGGTGCAGCTAGCCGAAGATAATGGCATCCACATATATTTGGCACACAAACAGTTCACCATCATATGTCTTCGTGAAGAGTGTGGGATCCAAGGAACCAGGTTTGAAGCCTGTTCTCTTCAGGAAGTCTTTGAGTGTGTCATACCAAGCGCGAGGGGCTTGTTTGAGGCCATACAGTGCCTTGTTTAGCTTTTACACCATATCAGGATGTTTTGGATCTTCAAAGCCAGGAGGTTGTGCAACATACACTTCTTCTTCAATCTTGCCGTTGAGAAATGCACTCTTCACATCCGTTTGATACAATAGTATGTTGTGATGATTTGCATAGGCTAGCAATATGCGAATAGCTTCAAGCCTAGCCATAGGAGCAAATGTTTCATCGAAGTCAATCCCTTCAACTTGAGTGTATCCTTGAGCAACAAGACGAGCCTTGTTTACGACTAACTTGACCATGCTCATCTTGCTTGTTGCGATATATCCATTTTGTGCCTATTATGTTGTGCTTATGGGGTCGTGAAGCTTGAAAAGTTCCCAGACATTGTTCAGCTTGAACTGTTGAAGCTCTTCTTGCATAGCTTGACTCCATTCAGGTTCCATGAAGGCTTCAGCAACTTTCTTGGGTTCAGATATTGAGACAAATGCAAAGTTCCCACAGAAGTTTGCTAGCTGTGTTGCTCTTGAACGAGTGAGTGGACCAGGTGCATTGATGCTATCAATTATCTTCTCAATCTGTACTTCATTTGCAACACCAGGATGAACTGGACAAAGATTTTGCTCGTGCTGATCATTGTCATCTGTAGAAGGATTGTCTTCGGGCTGAGCATTGTCTTCAGGTTGATTAGGTGCAGAAATGATAAGTTCCTCTTCAGGCTGTGCTTCAGACGGTATGATTTCTCCAGTTCCCATTAGCTTGATGGATTCACTAGGTGGAACTTCATCTAGCACATTTGGCAGGTGCTCTCTTTGCGAGCCGTTAGTCTCATCGAATCAAGACATCCACGCTTTCAACCACTTTATAGTGAAAGAGGTTGAAGACTCTGTAGGAGTGCGAATCCTTTCCGTAACCAAGCATAAAACCTTCATGTGCTTTCGGTGCAAATTTTGAAGTGTGATGTGGATCCTTGATCCAGCACCTAGCACCAAATACTCTGATGTAACTGACATTTGGCTTCTTACCAGTGAGGAGTTCATAGGACATCTTCTTCAGAAGCTTGTGAAGATAAACACGGTTGATGACATGGCATGCAGTATCAATAGCTTCAGGCCAGAACTTTCTTGGAGTCTTGTATTCATCGAGCATCGTCCGAGCCATCTTAATGAGTGTTCTGTTCTTGCGCTCCATGATGCCATTCTGCTGAGGTGTGTATGGAGCGGAGAACTCATGAGTGATTCCCAATGTATCCAAGTAAAGGTCAAGGCCGGTGTTCTTGAACTCAGTGCTATTGTCACTTCTGATATGCTTGATCTTGACGCCATAGTTGTTCATGGCATGGTTGGTAAAGCGTCTTAAGGCATCCTGCACTTCAGTCTTGTAGAGAATTATATGCACCCACATGTATCTTGAATAATCATCAACAATTACGAAGCCATAGAGACAAGCAATAGTAGTGAGAGTAGAGTAGTGAGTAGGGCCAAATAAGTCCATGTGTAGCAGCTCGAAGGGTTGAGATGTCGTCATGATTGTCTTCGAGGGATGCTTGGCCCTTGTCATCTTTCCAACTTCGCAGGCACCACACAAGTGATCCTTCTTGAAATTGACGCCCTCGATGCCTATGACATGCTTCTTCTTTGTGAGAGTGTGCAAGTTCCTCATGCCAGCATGCCCTAGCCTTCGATGCCAGAGCCAGCACTCTGAAGCTTTTGCTAGAAGACATACGGCAAGCTGTGGACCTGCTGATAAATCTACCATGTACAGATCATCTTTCCGATACCCTTCAAAGACTAGAGACTTGTCAGATTCCATTAGTACAAGGCAACGATGTTTTCCAAATATTACAATCATGTTCAAGTCCAAAGCATTGAGACAGACATGAAGTTGAAACCATGGCATTCAACAAGCATCACTTTATCCATGTGCTGATCCTTTGAGATTGCAACTCTACCTACACCCAATACCTTGCTTTTACCAGTGTCAGCAAATGTAATGTGACTCTTGTCAGATGGACGTAAAGTTGAGTCCATGAGAATACTTCGATCACCAGTCATATGATTAGTGCATCCGCTGTCCATAATCTATTCTGAAGAATGAGGTGTCATACCCTACAGTACAGTTAGAGGGATAGGCTTCACCAACAGTATTGTGAATCATAAACATTTGACGCACAAGAGGATTATCAAAGCTCAGATCAAGATTAGGATTGATAGGATGATTGGCAAGCGATTCAGGAACAAAATACATAGTGAGACCATTTGGGCATTTGATCTTGCGCCCTACAAGATGTTTTAGGTCCCCAGCAATAGCATCGGACGCCCTTGATTTCCGGCTGGAGACCTTTCCCTGCAAAAAAAAGTTAATTCTTCTTAACCACCCACATCTTCAGGGGCGGCTTAGAAGCAATGAGTCTAAGTGCAGCATCTAAGAACTTCGGCTTTGAAGCCCTAGCAAATAGCCTTGCAGGAGGTGAATAGTATTCATATTAATAAGCAGACAAGTTCTTAGTTTTATGAACATAGCGGTTTGAAGAAACACGCTCATATTCATAAGCATGAGTGTGATTTCCCTGCAAAACATTGGCGTTAGGGTGACTCAGGTGAGTCCTCTGTCTGTATGAAGCCTTTGGACCATATGAAGCCTTTGGTCCGGGATTTTTCTTCTTCCTAGGTGGTGTCATGATGACATTCACAGGAAGATTCTCAAGATAACTTTTGGGAACCCAGATCTTCTTCATAGGTGGCCCATTCCTGCAGTTAGTACCAACATACCTAGCAAACACTTCACCATTCTGATTCTTAAACAATTTATAGTTCACATCAAAGGATTCATCAATGATAATAGGGTTAGCACAAGTGAAGCCAGATAAGGTGGATGGATCTACTGAAGGTCCCTTTGCAGCAACCCATGTGGTTTTGGGGTACTGCTCAGGCTTCCAAAGAGGGAGCCATCAACATTCATTTTCCTCTCGAACACAACACCCTCTTTCCTAGGGTTTCGGTTCAGAATCTGCTTTTGAGGACATCGCACGTTGTCTCGATGCCCTTTGAGACTTTTGTACATCCCTGTTTCAAGCAATGTCTTCAACCTAGCATTTTCATCAGAAATAGTAGTGGTATCCTCAGCAGAGGGGTTAGTTACCACATCAACAGTAGAAGATATTGCAATAGTAGCACTAGTAGAACATTCAGCAAAAGAAGTAGCGTTATCACGCTCAAGGCATTTTAGACATGGTGGTTCAAATCCTTACTGAGCGGGACAGATCTGTTGAGCGCGAAGTGACTCATTCTCTTTTTGAAGATCTTCATGAGCCGCTCTCAATTTCTCAAGCTCTTGCTTCCTTTGAAGATAATCATAGGAAATCTTTTCATGAGTGGTTGAGAGCGTTTCATGACGACTTTCAAGTTCCTGGTACTTAACGTGAAGATTTTTATGTCTTCAATTAAGGATCGAGAACGGGTCATTTCAAGGCCCAACAGTCATCGCTTTTGTCTAACAGTTTTTGAGTATGTTCCATAGCTTTCTGTTGTTCAATTGAAATTTTAGCAAGTGTTTTGTAGCTGGGTTTGGATTCACAATCAGAGTCATCTTCACTTGATGTTTGAAAGTAAGCATCGCGTGATTTTACCTTGGCACCACGTGCCATGAAGCAGTAGGTGGGAGCAGAGTCGTCCTTGTCATTAGCATCGGCGTTGGACGGGCCATTGTCTTCAGTGTTGAAGATGGACTTGGCAACTTAGGTTGTAGCTAGAGCCAGACTTGCAACGCCAGGGTCGGACTCCTCCTCAGACTCCACCTTCGCCTCCTCAGAAGCAGACTCCTCCTCTGAATCCATCTCCTTGCCAACAAAAGCACAAGCCTTGACAGATGAGCTCTTCCTAATAGATGAAGACTTGGGCGAGGACTTGGGAGAAGACTTTGAGGATTTCTTCTTCTTCTTGTCATCAGAGTCATATTCCTTGCTCTTCTTATTCTTATTGTTCTTATTGTCCCACTGTGGACACTCAGAGATGTAGTGTCCAGGCTTCTTGCACTTGTGACATGTTCTCTTCTTGTAATCATGAGTGGAAGCTTCATCATTTCTTGAGCTGGATCATGAAGACTTTTTGAAGCCCTTCTTCTTTGTGAACTTCTATAACTTCTTCACAAGCATAGCAAGCTCCTTTCCAATGTCTTCAGGATCACCAGAACTGTAATCAGATTCTTCTTCAGATGAGGAAACAACTTTTGCCTTCAAAGCGCGAGTTCGGCCATAGTTGGGACCATAGATATCTCTTTTCTCAGATAGCTGGAACTCATGTATGTTGAGCCTCTCAAGTATGTCAGACGGATCGAGTGTATTGAAGTCAGGGCGTTCTTGTATCATCAGGGCAAGGGTGTCGAACGAGCTGTCAAGTGATCTCGGCTGTGTCTTGACGATTTCATGCTTGGTGATCTCGGTGGCACCGATACCACGAAGCTCATTTGTGATGTCAGTGAGGCGATAAAACGTGAGCTGGACATTCTCATTCTCGTTTCTCTTGAAGTGGTTGAAGAGGTTGCGAAGAACACTGATCCTTTGATCTCTCTGGGTTGAGACGCCGTCGTTGACCTTGGAGAGCCAGTCCCAGACTAGCTTTGACGTTTCCAGAGCACTCACACGGCCATACTGTCCTTTGGTCAGATGACCACATATGATTTTCTTGGTGGTAGAATCTAGTTGAATTAACTTCTTGACATCAGCAGGGGTGACACCTTCACCAATCTTGGGAACAACATTCTTGCCGACATACCAGAGGTCGACATCAATGGCTTCAAGATGCATGCGCATCTTATTCTTCCAGTAGGGATATTCAGTTCCATCGAAGACGGGGCAAGCAGCGGAGACTTTGATTATCCTCGCAATGACATAGCTAAAACTCCAGGCGATTAAACCGAATTACACAGAACAAGGGAGTACCTTGCTCTGATACCAATTGAAAGTGCTAGTTATCGACTAGAGGGGAGTGAATAGGCAATTTTTATAAAAGTCTTCAAAACAAGAGAATTTCGAAGACAAAACATAGAAATGAACCTATTGATATGCAGCGGATGGTAGACTACACTAAGCAAGCCATAATCAAGTATTCAATGAAGTGAAAGCATGAAGACTAATAGCAACTAGGTAGTAAAGATCAGGATGGAAGATAGCATGAAGCCAAACAACAATTGTAGTCACACAGTGAAGTCAAACAGGTGATGCAAACAGGCAATGACTTCACGAAGACAAATTGTAAATAAAGAGAGGGAGACGATAGAACCAGTCACTTGGCGAAGACAAGGATTTGTTGGACCAGTTCGATTCTTGTGACAATCAGACGTCTCAGTTAGGGAGGCTGAGATTTAACTCAGAAGACCGTGTCTTCACCTTATTCCCCTTGAGCTAAGGACACCCAGTCCTCGCCCAGTCACTCTGGTAAGTCTTCAAGGTAGACTTCCAAACCTTCACAGACTTCGTTCACCGGCGATCCACAATGACTCTTGGATGCTCAAAACGTGATGCCTAACCGGCTGGAGGATTCACAGTCCTAAAGTGTAACAAGTCTTCAGGTCACGCGGAAAGAAAGACTTCAGTGATGCCTAACACTCTTTGGCTCTAGGTGTTTGGGCTTTGTCCTCACAAGGATTTCTCTCTCTCAAAAGCTTCGGAGGTGGGTTGCTCTCAAACGACAAAAGCCGTGCACTAACTCTGAGCAGCCACCAATTTATGGTGTAGGGGGTGGGCTATTTATAGCCACTAGGCAACCCAACCTGATTTGTCCGAAATGACCCTGGGTCACTAAGGAACTGACACGTGTTCCAACGGTCAGATTTCAAACACACGCGGCAGCTTGACTTGGGCTACAAGTAAAGCTGACTCATCCAGCTCTAGATAAGATTTGCTCTCATTGTCTTCGCTCGAAGACATAGGGTTTGGTTGAGCATCACTTTAGTCACTCTGACTTTGTTCACTGGGACCCCACTTAACAGTAAGGTGGTTCCTATGACTCAACAAAGAAGAAAAGGAAACAACGAAACAACTAAGTATTCGCGCTCCATAGTCTTCACACGATGTCTTCTCATGTCATAGTCTTCAATGTGAATATCTTCACATACCACCATTATCTTCAATGTCTTCATACATTTTTAGGGGTCATCTCTGGTAGGTAAACCGAATCAATGAGGGAATACTACCTGTGTTATCCTGCAATTCTCACAAACACATTAGTCCCTCAACCAGGTTTGTCGTCAATACTCCAAAACCAACTAGGGGTGGCACTAGATGCACTTACACCTTTGTATTTAAATATGAACGGAGTGGAGTACTACTATTAATCTTAGCCTCGTAGGGCTCTCACAGCGCCTACGCTCGCCTTCCCGCCTCGCCCATCGAATACTGGCATGGAGGATCTCGCCATGGATAATCCCTTAGATCCCAGGATCCCGCGGGCTGCCCTCTCACTGCAGCCCATGACGCTGCCACCTTTGAGCGAACCCCACATGTGTTTCAGAGGGGATTTGCTCTAGAATCATAGATCGGTGGTGCCAGAGGACATGCCAGGGCTGCGTTTCAGGTGGTGGGCAGCAAGGGACAATCGGATCAAGGAAGCGTCGCATCGAATGGAGACAAGTTTGAAGGAGCTATGCCTGGCGAAGCACAAGGCGGAGGCGCAAGTCAATCTCAGGGGAGAGATGATGAGGGATGTCAGCATCTGGTAGCGTCGCATTAATTTCGAGTTGGGCGTAATGGCAGAGATCATATTCACGGAGTCGACTTCGGAGGAAAGAACGCGCATGCCTGCAGAATGGCATGAGCAGCCGGTGCGACTGTTCAAATGGGCGATAGGAGAAGCCAAATTGCGGGGCCAGTTGCGAAGGAACCAATGGGCACGCATCATAGGCGAGTGAGCTGCCCTCCTTCCCCGCCAGCAATGCAGTGACCTCCTCGGTTGCTGCTGCAATGAACTTGCTACGCCATGAGGGTTTGCAACCGTGACAATCACTCCATCTATATGTATTGTATTCCTGTGAAAATACTTGGTCGTTTGGAAAAATATGGTAATTGATTTTATCACTAGTTTTTTACTTCTTGGTCATGACAATCACCCGAAGCCACAACCAGAAGTCTGCGTAATACTTACGGTCGGTCAGACCCGCGACAAGCATCTGCTTGGTCTGACATGTACAACCAGTTACATCACTGACTTTAGCTTGTTCCCATCACATTCCAAAATAGTACTACCACGATATAATTAAGTGCAAACCTGCTCACACCTATTACGTATCAAACCTTAACGTGTTCCCACTATGCAGGTTTCAGTACTAGTGCTAGTACTAGGTTATAAAAAGGGGAACTACCTAGCCAAAAATCACTCTACTTTCCTCCTCATAAGTCTTTCTTGTCCATCCTTCCTTGCCATGGCCGGTGTGCAGAGCTCTAGGTCGAGAACTACCTGTAGCAAGGGAGTTGCGACCAAGGCCGCGAAAAAAAGAGAAGGATCACCGCCTCACAGAGACCTCGAAAGATCACCCACGGGAAGGTGAGGGCTCCTAGGAGCTCCCTAGGCGCGGAGGAGAACGTGCCGAGCTGGCGGTGCTGGAGTCGTTATCCCTCGACGACATGCCCGATCAGCTCAATAAGCAAAAGGAATTCATTGACAGCTTGGTAGAGCTGCTGAAGGAGAGCCTTGATGACATGCCTGCTGAGCTCAATAACCGGGAGGAGTTGACCACCGTCTTGGTGATGCAACTGAAGGAGAGAATTGCCTCGGGTAAGAAGGCGCCCGGTGAAATCCTGCAACTTCACAGGACAAGGCGAAGCTCCGCCATGAGCTCGACCTGCTGAAGGAGGAGAACGCCAGCTGGAAGAAGCTGCATGAGAAGAGTAGTTCCTTAGTGAAGATGTTGCACGTCCTCGCCATGGAACAGAAGGAGGATTAGGCGAAGCTCCGCATCAAGCACCCGGCTGCTGTCAAGGTACGTAATGTGGCCATGGAAGAGATGATGAAGGTTTGCATCGATAAATCCCGCGTCATGGACAGAATGAAGAAGATGGCAGAGGAGACGAGCAAGGAGATGAAGGTCGTGGAGGCGATGAAAAAGCATTTAGGACTCTGTGGTCAACTCTTCATGAAGTAGAGAGCAGCGCCCAGACTTGTGTCTGCGTCTTTCTTCTGTTTTTTGGGGGGGGGGGCAATCTTCCATCTTCTTTTGCTCATGTGTTTCTTCTTTTGCTTCGGGTGTTTCGCCTCATGTGTCATGTTCTGTGCGAGGCACAAATAGAACAATGCTAATGATGAGCAGCGCCGTGGGATCGCCAGTTCGCACTGGGCTGCCGTGTTTCATGCTTCTCCGTCGTACTAGTCCTACTCCAGTGGAAAACTTGAGTTTACCGCATGGTTCTTTACTCCTCCTCAGGTCGTCGGCAACATTTATATGAGCAGTCAAATCACAAGGCCCCACCTTCCAACAGTAATGCGCCATCAAATCACAAAGGCCCTCGCCTCTCGTGAAGCCGACCAAGCGAGACCGCCCTGCCCTCTAGCCTTTTAAATGTACTTTTCTACAGTAGTACTGGTAGCGATGGATTGCGCCATGGAGCAAAACTAACAAGATGAAGTTAAAGAAAAAAGGTGGTACATAGAGAGCACTAGTCACCAAATTATGCATATGGTACTATTAAAAAAGCTACACTACTAGGGAAAACCCTAATAGTAGAGCGGGTTTAATGCCCACTACTAGCGCGGGCTGCCGCGCTACTAATAAGGCGCTACATCTATTACTTAGCAGTAGCGCGTGCGACACGCGCTACTGCTAAGACACATAGCCGCATCGCTTGTTCTCCCCCGCGCTGCTGCTAATCTAGCTAGTAGCAGCATGTTTACCGTCCATCGCTACTAGTATTCTTTTTTTCATTTTTATATATTTTTAGTGTACTTATACGCCGTCATACAAATTTTGGTACAATACCAATTATGAGTTTTATATCATTATGTCCATAACAGTGTGTCAAATGAAGGTGGATTAGGCTCAAGTGGAGGCAATATGTGGTGCATGTCAAAAGTATACTACTAATCCAAACTTGATCTAGTTTGGATTAGTAGTACTTTGGATGTGCACCACATGTTGCCTCCACTTGAATCTAATCCGCCAGCACAAGCTATTTAATCAACATCATAGTCATTACAACCAATAGTATTTATTTAATCACTATAGTCATAGTGTAGCACATCATCATCTTCAAACTCATTCTAGCTAGCTAATGACCACCAACACTAGATGCGGTAGCTATCTAATCACCACCAACAGTACTAGCTAATAATAATCATCATAGTCATTACCACCAACACTAGCTATTTAATCATCATAGTCATAGTGTAGCACCTCATCATCTTCAAACTCATTTCTAGCTAGCTAATCACTCCTGCTGCTCTCTCTCAGAATAACATAAAACATGTGTAGCACTCCTCCTTCATCAAGTTGGAGCATGCAGATGAACATGTCTCCTAATCGTGGGATGCGCTTCTGATTGCTGCCCTCTAGTACTTCTCTGCACTCCTTCTTCACAGTTTTGGTCCAGTCTTTCACTATTAAGCATTCCTCGCTATTAGAAATCCTGAATGCACTAAAGTGCATTGTAGGATATCTTGGCCGTAAGCTAACAATACTCATGGTACCTTTAGTCTCGATCCCATGAGGCACAACATTCATCGGGAGTCCCTGTTGAAGAACATCATATAGTAACATACTTAGAAATGAAGTTTAGCTTAAAAAATAATGTATGTAAAAGATGCACTAAGGACAAATAGTAAAAATCTTACCATATTTCCTAAATAGATGTGACCACAGTTCAGTACAACACTATTGGTCGCACATTTTTAGTACTAACATTTCTAAGTGCAGGAAGAAAATTTGTCTTGACAGTATGAAGATCCTCAAGCCATGAAACATAATGACTTATCTCCTCGCAGTTTAGTTCAGCCCCGGGACAGTAGTAGGTCATGTCTACCAAGCGCTGGACATGTTTGCTTGAACGGAAATAAGCTGGCAATAGAAATTAGTTGTCAACTATTTTTGAGTAAACAATATCAAAGACATAAATATGGTTGAGAAACACACATAATGGTATAACTGGAGGCGTATGCACATCGACCCAGATGTCGATATTACCTTCAATATCATCTTCCGAACGAAAATCAAAGGTGATAACCATATCAGGCTCAAATGCATAAGTCTTGCATAGTGCTTGCCAAGTTTTGCATCCAAAATAGGTGTAGTCGTCTGCGTTATATAATTTTGCATGGAAAATACAACCATGCTCGGTCTTCAAGTAAACTTTCTTTACCTCCATAGTATGACTGAAACCTATCTTATCCAATACAAAAACTTTTGCATGGCAGGGGATACGCTAGTAGAATAGTAAAAAAAAGTTAAATTATAAGTTGAAGCAAATGAAGCAGATGTCATGCTTAATTACGAAAAAAGACTTGTCGTTGTGACTTACTGTATCCACTTCCAAGTTCTCGTCCAGCTTGATGCTGAAGCACCTATCATCATTGTCGGTGTACATAAAGAGGGGCACGCTTTTGTACCCCTTTACCTGTGCATGGGCAGTCGAAGCCGCGCCCACGGCCACACCAAGCAGAACAGGGGAGGTGAACCAAGGTAAGACCGAAGCCTAAGACAATCAAAGCAACGCCAAGGCCAAGACCACAAAGAGCAGAGGGACGAAGGAGGTTCCCCTGGCAAGACCCTTGCCAGGCAGCCTCAGCAGCCCCGGCAAGGTCCTTGCGGGGGCAGCTCGCCCCACACCAACAGATCAAGCCACCCTTGAGCCCACGGTCCCCAACGCCATCATCGACGTGGGGCCAGGGCTCGGGAAGGCACCTCTGTGGTGGCATGCAGATCTTTGTGAAGACATGTTCAAGATCAGACGAGGATTAGAAGACAACGATCCTCGGCAAGATCCTTGCCAAGGAAGGCTACCAGACCCCCGGCAAGATCCTTGCCGGGGACGACAACGCGCCACGGCAAGACCCTTGACGGGCCACCCGGCGAGGCCCTCGCCAAGGACGCCAGCGGGGCCACCGCCAGGTCCGCGCCAACCAAGCTTCCACCACCGTTCACATGCAGCTGCCAGCCCAACCAGCTTGGCGGACCCCCGCGTGGCAACATGCAGCTCCCAGGCCAACTCATCGAGTGCCGGCATGGCGGCATGCAGATCTTCGTGAAAGCTCCGCCACTGCGCCACCTCAGCTGCCTGCCTGCCTACATGGCACCACGCACCTCACTAGCCAGGGCGCGTGCCAAGGCAAGGAGGAGCGGCGATGGACGGGACGGGCATCGCCCTCGTCCTCAATAAAGCAAGGGGACACCTAAGCTACACATTAAATGTGTCTTGTCCTGTAATACGAGCGATAAGCTCAGGACACTGTATGCCTTTCCACCTCCTGTGTGTCACTGTGGCACCCCTTTCAACTATAAAAGGAGGCCCATGACATACTGGAGAAGGATTCGACTCTTTCGAACCACGCACTGACCACAGCTAGTTCGAGAGCTCAAGAACTCTCAGAAATACACCCACCAAAGAAGGACTAGAGTTTTACGCATCCTCGCGGCCCGAACCTGGGTAAACGATCCTTATGCTGTCTACTAACCCTGCTCTCCTCACAACCCTACGCCCCGGCAACCGTAGTAGGGATTTTTGTGATCCCATAGGTGTCGTTCCACACCGACATCTTTAGCGCGCCAGGTAGGGGGCGCAATTGTGAGAATCTGGTCTGGTAGTCAGCCTAGCAGTTCTTCGTCGCCGGATCCAAAGACAGAGCTGGGCCCCCCGTAGGCGGCACGGGGCCCTCCAGGAGTGTTGCTGTGCCACCCTTGGGCAGCGCACGACCACAACGATCGGCTTGTTGGGAGCCGAACGGCCTGTGCCGGTGCGGACGAGCAGCGAAACAGTCGCAGACAGACTCCGGCCGCGCGAGCACCAAAGATAGCCTGTAATCGGAGCTGGGCGGCGGTGTCGTTCGCGCGCCAGACGACCGGCTACACATTGCCGGATCCAAAGACGGAGTTGTGCCCCCCGCAGGCGGCGCGGGGCCTTCCAGGAGTGTTGTTGTGCCTCCCCTGGGCGGCGCGGCGACCTCCAGGCCTTCCACACCGGCGACCACCGCGCACTCTTCCCATGGTGTGTGCGCCAAGGTGCGTCACCACGTCGGTGACCCTGGGCACCGCCGTGGGAAGAGCCCTGTGCGTCATCCGCAAGATGAAGAGGTGTAGCATGCTCGCCGAAGCGCTGGCAAAAATGGCACGCAGCTGTTGGGTCGTAACGGAGCTCCTTCTAACGTAGTTTGAAGTCGAAGCGCGCTGCAATCCACGCAGTTGTCACCGCCGCCCACACCAGCGAAAGCTTTGGCGCGCGCGCAGCTGCTCCTCGACTTCCCTCCTGCTGCAGAGAAGCTCGACGAGTGGAGGGCCACCATCCGAAGCCTCGTCGCCGTTGCAAACAAAGACGATCCGCAACCGTCAGGGCCCTCGGGTCGGCGCTCCACCGAGCCACCACATGCTGGCGCTGGGAGGACCCGGGGAGCTGCGGCCATGGTGCACTATCCTCCTCCTCGCCAGCCGCCGCGCGCGTCGGCTTGTCATGAGGACGCTTGCGATAACATCTCCATAGCGTCGTCCGACCCGCGGAGCCTCCGCGACCAGCGCCAGGTCCTTTGAGAACGAGCTCACGAAGGCGCTCGAACCACCGTCGAGCGCCGGCGCGAAATGCGCTGCCAGTCGGACAAGCGGGCGGGACCCGCTATGGACCACCCGGCACCGGGGGGCTCCGGCGGCCTACCTTACGAGGTGGGCTGCCCGGCCTTTACCCGCGAGCTGCGACAGTTCTAGTGGCCGTCCCACCGCACGTTCAAACCCGAAGTTGGCGAGAAGTACACCAGCAAGACCCATCCGTCCGAGTTCCTCAGCATCTACACCCTCACAATGTAGGCTGCTGGAGCTCGTGACGACAAGGTGCTTGCCAACTATTTCCCGCTGGCGCTGAAGCCCAATGTGGTGTCTTGGTTGATGCACTTGCCGGCGGATTCCATTTCTTCATGGTCGGATCTGTGCCATGAGTTCGTTGGCGCCTTCACGGGAGGCCACCAAGCTCATGGCCAGGCCAGTGATCTGCATATCATTCCCTAGAAGGAAGGGGAGACCCTGCAAATACATCCAGAGATTCAGCCGGGTGCAGTACAACATCCCCGACGTTCATCCCGCCGCTGTGATTAGCGCGTTCGACCAGAACGTGCGCAATCGCAAGATGCGTTAAGAGCTGGCGATGACCAAAGTTAAGGATGTGGCCGAGCTCTACGTTCTGGCCGATAGGTGCGCCTGGGCTGAAGAGGGAAGGAAGTACCCCGGTGAAGATGCCAGCGCGGAAACTGACTCTACCGATGAAGACGCCGGTACCCCGACGAAGAAGGGCCAGCGTCGCAACAGGAAACGCAAAGGCAAGGTCATGCTTGCCGTTGAGGGATCTGACGACACCGGTGCCGGCAAGAAGGTCAAGGCAGACGCCCCCGGCAAGGAGATTGCCGGGTGCGCTGCCCGCCGGGCCTTGGCGGCTACCGACAAGCTAGGAATCTCCGGCAAGCAATACTGCAAGATCCACCGCACCAAGGGCCACGACCTCCAGAACTGCCGGCAAGTCGAGCTGCTTGCTGAGAAGCAAAAGGCTAAGTATGAGAGGCGGGACAAGGAGAAGGACCAGGACGGTGCGGAGGGGTTCAGCAAGAAGCATGGCGGCCAAGGAGGCCGCCCCGGCAAGGACAACTAGCAAGAGAGGCCCGCCCAGGGCCGTGACAAGAAATTCAGGAGACCACTCTCCCTGGCAAGGAAGCAGACCGCGACTAGATCATGTACTTTGATGGGGCTTTCTCACTGCAAGGCGCTGGTGCCAGTGTGCTGTTCGTCGCACCCACCAGATAACACCTCAAGTACGTGATCCAGATGCACTTCCTCAGGGAGATGTCCACCAACAACACTACTGAGTACGAGGGATTGCTTGCCGGTCTCAGGATCGCGGCAGAGCTCGGGGTTAAGAAGCTCATCGTCAGGGGTGACTCGCAGCTCGTTGTCAGACAAGTCAACAAGGATTATCAGAGCCCATTGATGGAAGCTTAAATAGATGAGGTGAGGAAGCTGGAGGAACGCTTTGACGGTATCCAGGCGAAGCACGTCCCCCGAGCGGAGAACGACATCACCGATTACCTGTAAAAGTGTGCCGCATTCAAGCTACCTGTGGAACCAGGTACCTTTTTGCTCCGGTTAACTCAACCATCCGTCGAACCATCAGCGGGGCAGAACAAGCGGAGGAAATCAGGTCCCGACAAGTACTTTCCTACCGAGCCCCCTGGGGCTGCTGGCAAGGGTGCTGCCATGACGCCGAGCCTGCCTAAGAACAATCGGGCTCGGCAGGGTCAAGCTCGCCATAGAGACAACCGCTCCCATGGCGGAAGAGATGCCTTTGGTCCTTGCCGTGAGCCCCAAGCTCCGGCATGGGCGCAAAGATACCGCCCAATTCCTCCAACAGGGAGCTTCACGAGGAGCAGGAAGAAGCGGAGAAAGTAGCCCATCGGTCCGCCTGCACCAGTTCGTCGATGACGCCCTGCATCTGGAGAAGGCCGAACGGTGTGAAACTCAAGTGCATCCCGGGAGGAAGGACTGGAGCTGTTGGCGAGATACATGGAGGCATATGTGGCTCCCACATAGGGTCGAGGGCCCTTGCCGGAAGGTGTTCCAAAGAAGGCTTCTTCCGCCCACCGCCCTCCAAAGATGCGACGGCACTAGTAACCAAGTGTGAAGCATGCCGCCGATTCAAAGAAGCTTCATCAACCATCTCAAGCCCTTCAAACAATCCCTCTCTCACGGCCATTCTCGGTCTGGGGCTCGATATCGGGCCCTTTCCGCTGGCTGTCGGGGCTTTGAGTACTTGTATGTTGCAATCGACAAGTTCACAAAGTGGCCGGAGGTGGAAGCGATGAGGAAGGTGATCGCTTTCAGCCGCCAAGTTCTTCCAAGGACTGGTCTGCCGCTTTGGTGCGCCAAACAGAGTCATCACCGACAATGGCACGCAGTTCACAAGCCACACCTTCATACAAGACATCCAAGACCTCGGCAAAGAAGGTTCGTTTTGCTTCCGTGGCACATCCACGGAGCAACGGCCAAGCTAAGAGGGCAAATGTTGAAGTGTTGTGAGGCCTGAGAACGAAGACCTTTGACAAGCTGCACAAGAGTGGAAGGAGCTGGATTGATGAGTTGCCGGCGGTTCTTTGGTCGATCAGGACGACGCCAAATCGAGCCACTAGCCAGACACCTTTTGCCCTGGTATACGGGCGTAAGGCGATTCCCCACGGAACTCATATACGGGTCACCTCGAGTGCTCGCTTATGATGAGCTTGAGCAAGAGCTGTTGCACCAAGATGACGCAACGCTCCTTGAGGAAGATCATCTTCGGGCGGCTGTGAGAGCGGCACGCTACCAGCAAGCCTTGCGCCGCTACCATAGCCTCAAGGTTCATGACTAAAAGCTTTGAGGAAGGCGACCTTGTTCTTCAGCGCGTTCAGTCGGCCAAGAATTCCAACAAGTTGACACCAAAGTGGGAAGGCCCTTATCGGGTAATATGAGTCACCAGGCCTGGCGCAGTCTGCCTGGAGACCGAGGATGTTGTCCGAGCGAGCAACTCCTAGAACATTTTGCATCTTCACAAGTTTTACACGTAAGGCGCGGCTTGCCGGGCCTCCCGGCAAGCCACCTTTTGTACAAGCTTTGCTGGCAAGGCATGTGACCCTTTGTACAAAGCCAGGCGCACACCCTGAGTGTAAACCAATGAAGCGCTGGCGCCCTAAGTCATAGCATGCATGGTAGGTCGAGTCTCTTCCTTGGTTAGGGTTGATAGTGCTCAGCAGCGACTAACCCCTAGCTTAGAGGTCGAGTGCGCGTCTATCTGTTTCTCTTCTATCCTCTTTTGGTTCGCAGGGCACATGAGCACTTCTCCTGAGCTACTTGGTAGAAAGAAAACGGACCGGCGTCCCGACCCCGGTGAACCAGAGTTGCCGGGGGCTGCAAGCACGAGGATCCAACCATGGCAAGACAAGGTTGCCGGGGCTGCAGATCCAGATAAGTCTTTTATCCTCTGTCATGCATTTAGGAGCGGGACTGGGGCATGTGAAACCTCGTTTTTATCTCTAGGCTGTCGTGCTCCCCTTTTTCCTATACCTAAGGATTATTTCCTGGGTCCGGATTTGGTTGTAGCCACGGCGGCAAGGAGGTAGAGAGAGGGGCCTAAAGCCCACTTCATCCCTGCCTCCGCCAAGAGCGCGAGAACGGTCGAGTGGAGTGGGGGGACAGCAAGGCCTGTTGCCGGGCGAAAAACGTTTATCTAAAACAATAACAAGGATTCGCTCCTTGTCACGGGACTTACCCATGAACAAAAAACCCAGCAAACATCCCTTTTTCATTAAAAACATCCCATACAGGTACAGTTCGTACGAAATTAAAAACATGAACAAACGGGATTACAAGCTTTAAATTTAACAAGGCCCGCAGGCCTACAGATTAAAAAAGAGATAAGGTGCCCCTGATCCCTTTCTTGTCCCTCTCCTCAGGAGGCAGGTCAAGGAGGCGAGAGGGCAAAAGGGGCGCCTAGGCGAGCTACGAGCAGCAGAAAGCACCAAGAGAACACCTCGGTGGCCGCCCACGGGCGGGCCGGTGATGACGATGCTGGGAAAGGAGCCGGAAGACGAGGCGACAGGACCGGCAATACGCGATGAAGGCGTCGGTGCCCGCATACTCCGAGTTGACGGCCTTGCCGCCCGCCCTCCTCTTCCGCAGCCTCCCGACGCCAGCCGCCCAAGGAGACGGCCCCGAGAAGTTCAAGGAGCTGGCCCCACCCTCGGCAACACCCTGCCGGAGGAGCGGCCAGGTGCTGATGCTGCTGCCGCACCCGCCCAGGCGCGGGGCGTCCGACGCCTAGTCGCACTCGTGCCCGCTGTCCTCCTCGTCACTTTTGCTCGAGGAAGAGCTTCCATCGTCGGAATCTCCATCAGAGGAGCTCTCCACACAGCATTTCAAGCGAGTTCCAAACTCTCTAAAGACCTTGACGGAGAGCAGGCCGTCCTCCATTAATTTGAAGTAGAGGATGAGCCCCGCCGTCAGGCTGTGGATGCGGGCGAACGTCTTCCATCCACGGCGGAGGTACATAACCTGAGGAGCCGGGAAGCCAACGTCGACCCGCGTGCCCCGTTCCCACAGCCCCTCATGTGCAACTTGAGGGTCTGGGGCGGGTCACGCTCCATCACCCGAGAAAACGGGGCAGGGAGACGAAGATGACGACGCAGAGGCCGGCGCAGCCTGATGAAGAACTCGCAAGGCTGGTCTTTAATGTGCCCCTCCATCGGGAAGGGCATCATTGGCGGGGGCAAGGCCGGCACGCCGCCCCGTCCTCCTCTTCCCCGAGCGCTACGGCCTCTGCCCCAGCCTCACCCCCTCCCCTTCCCCTCGCGGCCGGTTCCACCATTGCAGTCTTAGGAGGAGGAGGGACACGCTGTTGAGCGGCGACCCTCACCGCCACCATCGAGGGACCAGGATTCCCCTTCTCCATGGCGGGTGAGAGGAAGAAGCAGAAGCAGGAGGAGATAGAAGATGGAAGAATGCGGGATGCCTTCCCCTTCCCCCTCTTTATAAAGGACCGGGGTTGGGGCTCAGCCGCCCCACTCGACCAATATAGACACTGGAGGCGCAGGGAATCAGGACCGACCCGCTGCCCCAACCAGCGACGGCCCGGTTTCCCGCCTCCACCGCTTGCCACCCCAGGCGCATGAAGGACGCGTGGCGGACATGCAGAACTGAGGGGACGGGTGAAGCGACCTCTCCCCACCCCGTGATCGTGGGGAGTGGATGCCTTGAAGACCGTGCCCCGGCCCCGCTTAGTAAATGAGCCACGCCTCCATGCCTCCCTCTTTTTACGGGGAAGGTGTGAGCCGCCTCTTTACCGTGATATGACGCATGCGTGTGGAAACCGCCCCAGGCATGCCGCCCACGTCACGCACACCCCTCCACGCCGCGCCGCGTGCACGGGTCATGGGAAGCAAACCGCGCGAAGAGTCTTACCACGGTAAAAACCGCCCCGCCTGCCCGCGCACCGTTTTGGACCTGGCCCAACAACGTGTCGCGCTTATGTGTGGCCTACGCCCGAGGGCTCCTGTCGGTGTATAAAAAGAGCGGCACGCTTTTGTACCCCTTTACCTGTGCACGGGCAGTCGGAGCCGCGCCCACGGCCACACCAAGCAGAACAGGGGAGGTGAGCCAAGGTAAGACCGAAGCCCAAGACAATCAAAGCAAGGCCAAGGCCAAGACCACAAAGAGCAGAGGGACAAAGCAGGTTCCCCCGGCAAGACCCTTTCCGGGCAGCCTTAGCAGCCCCGGCAAGGTCCTTGCCGGGGCAGCTCGCCCCACACCAACAGAGCAAGCCACCCTTGAGCCCACGTCCCCAACGCCATAATCGACGTGGGGCCAGGGCTCGGGAAGGCACCTCTGTGGTGGCATGCAGATCTTTGTGAAGACATGTTCAAGATCAGACGAGGATTAGAAGACGATGATCCTCGGCAAGATCCTTGCCGAGGAAGGCCACCAGACCCCCGGCAAGATCCTTGCCAGGGATGACAACGTGCCACGGCAAGACCCTTGCCGGGCCACCCGGCGAGGCCCTCGCCAAGGATGCCAGCGGGGCCACCACCAGGCCCGCGCCAACCAAGCTTTCACTACCGTTCACATGCAGCTGCCAGCCCAACCAGCTGGGCGGGCACATGCGTGGCAACATGCAGCTCCCAGGCCAACTTTTCGAGCACCTGCGTGGCGTCATGCAGATCTTCGTGAAGGCTCCGCCACTGCGCCACCTCAGCTTCCTGCCTGCCTACATGGCACCACGCACCTCACTGGCCAGGGCGCGTGTCAAGGCGAGGAGGAGCGGCGACGGACGGGACGGGCCTCTCCCCCGTCCCCAATAAAGCAAGGGGACACCTAAGCTACACATTAAATGCATCTTGTCCTGTAATACGAGCGATAAGCTCAGGACACTGTACGCCTTTCCACCTCATGTGTGTCACTGTGGCAGCCCCTTTCAACTATAAAAGGAGGCCCATGACATACTGGAGAAGGATTTGGCTCCTTCGAACCACGCACTGACCACAAATAGTTTGAGAGCTCAAGAACTCTCAGAAATACACCCACCGAAGAAGGACTAGGGTTTTACGCATCCTCGCGGCCCGAACCTGGGTAAACGATCCTTGTAATGTCTACTAGCCCTGTTCTCCTCACAACCCTGCGCCCCGGCAACCATAGTAGGGATTCATGTGATCCCATAGGTGTCGTTCCACACCGACAATCATCTAGGAAGATTCCGTTTTATAGGCCGCGCTCGTCTTCGCAGTATTTGCAAATGCCGAAATCCTTTTCGTCGTCAGACATTTCCTATGTTCATAGTTGAAACATTAATTGAAAATTGATCGAAGACAACTACCAGGATACTCAACACACAAATCCGGGGCACTCAATATTTCCTACATCTGGCACAAGTCATGCCAAAATTCATGGAAAAATCCGGCATGACCTTTGCTAAAATAGGACATATCGAGCGCCTGAAATTTGCCGGAACGAATATGAATCAACACTCCGGCAAAACATAGGCCACTCGGAGGTGTAACCTGCAAACATGACCAACCACTTGGGCAAGCACATATCCTATTTGAGCAACACAAGATATACATTTCAAAATATCTTATAGGACTCATATTGAAATGAGCATTCAATAAACAAAACCAAATCGTAATATAAATAAGTATTCAAATTAGCATGCATTCAATAAGCAAAAGTAAATCATCTCATGCGTCCGTACATCGTCGAATATTATCACTAATACATCACGAATATTATCATACATATAACATCACTAATACAACTAAAACCCTAGTGCACGATGGGTATCGGCGCGGGCGGTGGACACCCACAGAGAAGGAACCATCACTGGATCATAGCTCCCGTGAGATCCCTGGAGAACCTGCCAGGTATTGGAGAACCTGTGCTCCAACACAAACAAGTAGCTTTAACGTGGCGTCCTCCTCCTCATCGACACGGTGACGCACCACCTCCGCGGGGTCCTCGAGCCTCTGGACCGTCATCGCCCACGCGATCGCCACCAAAGAATGTTCGGTCAACGACAGGCTGGCTCCTCACCAACCTGCGCCCGGTAGGTAGCGCCTCCAAGACTACACCCGGAGCCCAGTCCCAGACATGGCCCATCTGGTGACGCAGGTGTCCTCCGCCGACTCGACGACGAGGATGCGGGATAGGCATCGTCGACGTCGATGCGGGAAAAATTGCTTTAACTAAAAAAATAACAACAAGTTCTTACTAACTAGTTCTATTAATTCAACTAGTTCTTACTAAAAATAAACTTACTATCAATAAAAATAAACCAGTACCTAATTGGTACATGGTTCTTACTAACTAATTAGTACCTAGGAACTACTGCCCTAATTCCATCTAATTTGATGAACCTAGGGGTGGAGAGTGGTAGCGGATATTCCAATTATCCAACTTAAAAGTGAAATAAGTGGTCAAATTTTACTCGTTTTATTATGCATTAGAATAGTGTTTATTCATCATCTAAGAAAACATCCGAGCCGCATCTGTATCCAATTCACTTCCACCCACAGATGAACCCTAACTAATTTGATGCAACTAAAATTTGAAGAACCCTATCTAGGCAGAGGTAGGGGAGGGGGAGGAGCTGGCATGCTCACCTCGGGTGCCTGCAATGAGAGAGAGGCAGGCGTGGCGCCGAGGTCGGGTCGGGCTCGGGCGCGCGGTGGAGGGCGGCGTCGAGGTCGGGGTCAGGGGCGACATCGAGGTCGGGGGCGGCGTTGAGGTCGGGGTCGGGGGCGGAGTCGAGGGTGTGCGGAGAGCGACGGGAGAGCGCGCAGCGGCCGACGGGTGACGGCGGCGGCGACAACAGAGGAGTTTGATTTGGGGGAAGTGGTCGTGGGGAAGAACGACCGCGCGGTTAAGTCAGAGTAGCGATGAGCTGCTCCGTGAAGTGCGCCACTGCTAAGTTAGCTACAACGCTTTTCCTCGACACGCCGCCATCGCTATTGCTTTCTCTTTTTCCCCTTTTTCATTTATTTTTCTTCACATTTTATTTTTTCCTTTCACCTTTTTCTATTTCTTTCATTTTCATTTACTTTTCTATTTGCTTTCCATTTAATTTTATTTCCTTAAGCACATTTCATCGTAAAACGTGCTGCTACAAAGCAAGTAGCGGTTGCGCGGTTCTACATAGATCGCTACTACTATGTGTAGCCTATCGGCTAAGCCGTGGGAATTTTAGTAGTAGCGCTTTTACCTTCAAAGCGCCATCGCAAATAACAATTGTACCTATAGCACATTTACACAAGCGCGCTGCTGCTACTTAGCACCAGCGTGCTTTTTTAACACGCCCTACAGCTAAAGTTCTGTGTATAAGGTTTTCCCTAGTAGTGCTAGTACGTGCTTAGATGGGGTGCTAAAGTCTATTAAAGAAATTAGCATACGTATTTAATTCTTTGACAACTAAACTCCTTCATGCTTTGGGTAAAATTCTCTCATTTAAGTTTTTTTAAATTACTTATATCTATATCTATACTTCTATATCTATACTCTTATAAAAAACAGATTTGGTGATGATGGTGTGCCTGCTATCCTGCAATATAGGTCGTCCGATTTATATATGACGGATAAGAAGTAAACTATGGCAATTTTGCGAAAAGATACCCACACCCCTCTCCATATTTGCAAATAAGGCCTTTCCTCGTTCATCATTTTATCCCACAAGATAAACTAATCATACAAATGCATCTTTGATGTTCCGCAACGCAGGGGCATCTTGGTAGTCTCATTTGAGTGTTTTGCGTATGTGCCATGCTTAGAGTGTTGTTATAGTATAGCCAGTATGATGTTGGCCATATCATATATAGTACATATATAATGTGAAGAAACGAGTGGTTGTACAACCAACTACAAAATGAACTTTAAGAAATACTAGTATGTACGTACTGAAGAGTTAAAGTAACGAGAAGGAGCATAACATAGTTCTGCTAGGGGCTCAGCACAACACGCCTCTCAAATAAAATTAACCACCCTGAAATTAAACTAAGCAACTAATCTGGAAGACACTGCATTAGAACCACCATGAGCAACGACACTGCCACCTTACTCGGACTCCTTGTCCACGTGCTCGACTTCGTCATTGTCCCTCTTCCTCTTGACCTACTTCTTTGCTTGAACCGCACATTGGCTCTCACTCTTCATCCAACCCTTGTAGATATTGAAACAAAGGTAGGCATTCATTGCAACATACTGGATGTGGTCTCTATCTAGTATATTCCACTGCCATGCAAGATGAAACTTGGGCGGAGGTTTCATAAGTTTACCGTACGAAGGATCAACCATGGCTTCTGCCAGGGTCAGCATTGAAAGCTGATGGGAAGACACCAGCCCATTCCTCTAGAGGTCGAAGGGATGGCCTACAACGAGGCCTATCCGATCCAGGACATTTATGTCGTTCGTAAAGTCTACAGAAACAATTTTGACTTTGCCGCCCGCGAGGCAGTTCTTAAAATCCTCGCACTCAACGTCGGCATGGCATATGTGGTAGACCAAGAACAAGTTATGCACCCAAACCTGGATCATGGTGGGCTTCTTCCTCTCTTTCTCCTTTAGATTCTTCTCTTTTTCCAGGACTATGGTGTACTCAACATCTAGCTCAGTGACCCACTCATCACCATTTGACCTTTCAAACATGCGTCTGAAGCGACAAAGGCATCCTTTCACCGTCGCGGAAGAACGGGTGTAGATGACATCGAACTCATCGCCGGTGATGGTTCTGACCTTGTACTCACCGCCAATCATGGAGATTTGGGACGCCATGGAGGGTTAGGATTAGTGGAACTGCTGTAATGTGAAAGGACGGGATGACTAGGAGCGAACTGCCGTAATGTTAAAGGACGACCGGGGACGAGTAGGAGCGAACTGCTAGCGGTTTTCCGGTTGTAAAAATGCTGAGTGGGGCGTGCGAATGGCAGGGTAGTGGCTTGCCCGGTGGATAAATGGATTCATGCACAGTACTATGGGGACCCAATTAGATGGCATGTCTACTAGAAGCCAAATTAAATGGCTTCATGCATCTGCGTGTTCGCACGTCAAGCGTCGGGAAAATTACAGGTGATACGAAGCTTGCCATGCTCCCATGATACGGGCTTCCGAGAGCCCTTGGATCTGAGATCGAACGATTGCATGGCATGATTCTAGACCTATGGGTGAATATCCTATCCTGGAGGATTATTCTGTAAATTTTGAGCAACTTAGCATGCGACCATTTGATCTCAGATCCAAGGGCTGTCAGTAGCCCGTATCATGGCCGCACCTACCATGATTGTCGCCTCGCTCGCGCGGTCGCGCCCTTGGAGATTTCAGACGGTATAAATGAGCTTTTTTTCGCCTACTTCGCATGCATAAAAATACTTCCGCCGTCCAGGTGCGTTAGGCTATCTGATGTTGGATGTCATACATAGTCATCACTTAGTCAGTCATACAACAAGGTTAGCTATAAGGTTGGCTATAAGAGTATTTTTTACTTCTTAGTAGTATTTATTGCATTTGGCAAGGAGTAAGGAGTACAGTACTTGGCACCTGTATACCATGGAGTTGGTCAGGAATTGGGAGACTCACGTCGGTCGTAGCACCGCAGTAATAATGATAATGGCAAGTCAAAGCACAGGGCCCCACCTGTCCAGCAGTAACGAGCTGTCAAATCACACATCCCTACGTTTGCAGCAGCCTACTCCCTCATCTTCTCGCCTCTCTGTCAAACCAACTAGGCGGAACTGCCCTGCCTACCGCGTGGGAAAAGCCCTGCCCTCGACTTTTAAATATAAGTTTGTATCCATGGATTGTGCCATAGAGCAAAGCCTTAAGAAAACGGTGGTACACATGTATACAGCCCGCCCGTTGCATTCGCGTCGCACCCAGACGACCGGTCGGTCTGGCACACTGCTCTCCGAATAGAACGTGCGTCATATTGCGTTTGCACACACATGTGGGACCGCAATTGAGAACCGACCATAGGCACACTCCCCTATTCCCACAAGTCGGTTGAGTTAATAGAAGAGAGAGACGACCGACAGTACTGGAGCAGTGCTCTAAACACGTCGGTGCCTGGACGATCCTTGCACGACACTGGAGATCAGTTTGTCCATGCATGTGACTAGACTCCAGCAGACGACTGGATTGGCTATCATCTACATATCATGCAGGCTATGTTGTACAGGGCTGTAGTTCTGATGAGAAATCTAAAAAAAGGTTTCTTGTCATCTCGCAATATTAGGTATCATGTGCTTCGGATCACTATGAGGGTTAAATAGCGACAACTGCGTTCCTCCAAGGTGCCGGTCATTGGAGGCACATGCACGAAGACTACTCGGCTGCCATCTAACTCAAGCCGGCTATGTTAATTAGGACATGTATCGACTGACCCCTTTTCTACGAGTTTATCTTTAATTTCAGCTTTGATCCTCGTCTAGTTTGTCCATCGGGATTCATGTTGTCTCCTTGGGGTAGTGAGGTTATGGTTTCTTGTCATGTGGCATTTTTTTGTGTTATATGTTAATCCGGTGCTTCAGATCAAAATGAGGACAACTGCGCCTATGGGGCACGTGCATGAAGACTTCTCGATAGTCATTGACAAGGTCAAGCCGGCTCCGGTAGATAAAAGAAAACTACTCCACTATATAGGCAGGAACCTCCGTGCTTACTTGCTAGTGTTTCTCTCTTTACACTCTGTCGTCCTCTCCAGATCTAAACCCGACAGCGGTGGCCACTCTCTCTCTCTCTCTACTCACCACTGGTCACGGATCCGGCCGGATCCCCTCCGCCGGGGAAGTTGAGAAGGTGCAATGTTCATGCGGTCGTCCTCGGCGACGGTTCTTACCCACTGCCGGCGCGTCCCAATTAGCATGCCTTGCTGTTCTCTCCAACGCAGAGCTGGCTAGGGAGGGCCTCTGACCCCTTCTTCCTTGTTGCCGTAGTGTGGGCAGATCCGGCCTCCCGCCGCCCACCTAGCGACATCCCTGCGACCCTCAGATATAACTTCCTTCGAAACTAGCCTGGCTCTACTGCCCCAGCTCCTCATGTCGCTGCATATGTATCTTTTACTATTCCTCAGGCCCCCTCGTAGATAGGATCGATCGGTTGTTTGAAAGCCACCTAAATTTTTACTGTTAAGAGGTAAAACTACTTCATGCAGTCGAATCTAGTACTACTTGGTTCAAACAGGGAAGAAGGAGGTAGGGGGTGGGTGAAGATTTGTTATCTGAATCTAGGACTTGGTTGAAAGAGGAAATAATGGGGGCGAAAAGTAGCAGAGACTGGCTATCCAACTGGTCTCTAGGTTTAATTGGGAAATAAAGGGAAACGCAGTACAAACACAATATAAATTGATCTATTGCTTGAGAAAGGAAAGAAAGTGGGGACTGGGGGGAAAAGTCAACAGAGTATGTCCAGCACTAGATTTGCTAGCCTCACACAATATAAGGTCGCTATACCGAAAAAATGGGACCAACCCAGATATCATGTTTGGATGTTTATTGCCTCGAGCCCCTCTTATGTAATGCCACTGGTAAAATGTAGCAGTCCCACTGTTAAAGCAAGGACACATTAAACCAATGTTGTTTTCAATGTAATACCTCTAGTAATATGAATCAATGGCACTATTTTTCATGTCCTACTAAATTTCCCATTAAGATAAGTTGCTTCTTTTTGTTAGAAATGCAACTGTCCTGGTCCGCCTACTCTCCCGTGCCCAAATACCAACTCTTTAGCAGCTGTTAATGTAATGTTGTTGGTAAAATGAAGCAATTGCACCATTAAAGTAATGTCGTATTTAACGGTTGTCATAGTTAATCCTAATGCCCACACTAATATCTAGCGATGCAGCTGCTTTAGAAATTGTTGTGCACAAAAAGGTTGGTGAGGATCGCCATTCAGATAAGGAACATGCTTCTTTGCATTTGATGTATGTTTCATCACTTGTTAGTCACCCTCCTTTCCACCTTTTTGTGCAAACAGAGATATACATCTCCACTTGATCTTAGTTGAATTGCACAAAATGATGTCCAAATTATAGTTGAACATTCCACGAGCTTCACGACCGACCTTGATGTTGCTCAATTTTATTGCAACTAATGAAGAAGAAGCCGCTACACTACTGCAGGATGGTCCAAACGTGACAGTCAAATCAAAGATCCTTCAAAGAAACTGTGTGTGATGCATCAATCACAACGGGTGATGTAATAAAACCGTCCAAAAAGATGCAAAACATTTGTGATGGCGGTGACATCAAACACAGTTCATATTGGAGTTGGGTGTGCGATGAGTGGCAAACGGTTAGTCCAGAAGAACTGTTTGCATGATGAAGAACAACAGAAATAGGCAGCCATATGAGGGTGTGTGCGATATACGGCAAGCATTTCACTAGGATGAACTGTGTGTGATTAGGCAACACAATGGAAATGGTTCAACTAAACAAGATGTGTGTGATACGCAGCAAACAGGTCCATAATAAAAAATGTGTGCGAAGACCAATAATAACACAAACGATTGCTGCTAATAAGCCATGTGATTCGCTCTGTCTACAGAAGAATAACACACACACACACACACACATATAACTGAAATAAACATCCAATTACATAAGTGACTATACAGATCATTCGCACACACCTCAATAAACAATTGCATGCATTCTAAACTAGGAGAAACGATCGTCTAGTCATCTACTTCTTGTGACGCTCTCGCCACTGCTCTATGGCTTGATCCCTTGTTTGGGGAAGGAAAAAGAAACTCCCTCATGTCAACGATCCGCATGTACATCTTGTAGCTTGTGTACACGTCCTTGACGCAAGCAGCGCGCCTTGCAGCCGCCTCAACCGCGAGCAACCACACGCATAGAGCAGTTGAACACGCAGGGACTGATCTCCTACAAGCTGGCCTGCAGCTGCATCGCTGCGTAGAGAGCGACTGTGTGCTACTACCTCCGTCACATTAGTCCCCTTTATATTCTGTGCCATACTTTTCCCTCAAATTTAACCAACAAAATGTTAATTCATGTTATAAAAATTGTATAGTTGGAAACTATGTTCAAATACGAATCCAATGATGTAATCATTGGCGACATGAATTCGTATTTTATTAGTTAAGTCCTAATTATAAACCAGGACGGGGGTATAATAGGTAATTAAATCGTAAACATTGTTTTTATTAACCGTATGTGTACGTGGCCTTTCGTCCTCCTCTCCACTACAAAAAAAAGACACATCCGTGACATTTTGGGCTGAACGAAATTTTTTTCTGTCATACATATGACACTTCTATGATGATAATTGTGAGAAAACCCGGTATCTTCATAGATGTGGTGGGCTCCTAGTTCTATGACAAAAAATCATGACAGAAAATGGGCTTTTCGTCCTGGGCGGGTCGGATACGTAGCTGCATGACATTCTTTGGGCCATCCAAGACGGAAAAAACCGTGGTAGAAGCGAGGGGGAGGAAAATTTCGGGGAGTTCCCGGTTATGGTGGGAGGTCGGGGGCCGAGCGATGCGCATTTCTCTTGTACACGTACTCGCGTGTGCGAGGCATAGGCTCTAACTGAACCCGAGCGAGGCGTTGGGCTCTAACTGAACCCGAGCGATTGCACTGTAGGCTACGTGTTACTGAACCCGAGCGATCGATCGATGGCTGTTAACTGAACCCGATCGAGCGATTCCTTCGCTAATGCTGCTAACTGAAGCCGATCGATGCTGCCTCTGGGATGAACAGTGAGCATTGCTGGGGGGTTTGGATGAACAGTGAGCGGTGGCATTGCCTCTGGATGAACAGGACCCCATGGTGTGCTGGAGGGCTGGATGAACAGTAAACGGTGGAGGAGTGCCCGTGGAGGGGTGGTTGAATAGGATCCCGTGGTGTGGAGGGCTGGATGGACAGTAGATGGTGGAGGGGTGGTTGAACAGTAGCCGGTGGAGTAGCGCGCGGTGGAGGCTGGATGAACAGGAGCCCGTGGAGGCTGGAGGAGGTCGACGGTGGAGATGAACAGTATCCCATGGAGTCCCGTTTTGCGGTACGCCACACCCCTCCCGATGAATAAGACCTCCGTTTCTACCTAGGAGGTCCGTTTAAATCTGCTTTTGCGCTTACGCCACACCCTCCCGATCAACAGGACCCCGTTTCGACCGTAGGGAGGTCCGTTCGTCCGCTTTTGGCGGTACGCCACACCCTCCCGATCAACAGGGACCCCGTTTGACCGTAGGGAGGTCCGCTTCTCCTGCTTTTGGCGGTACGCCACACCCCTCCCGATCAACAGGACCCCGTTCCGAACGTAGGAGGTCCGTTTCCTCCATTGTGCGGTACGCCAGGCCTCGTTTCCATCGCCTTTTCCGTCCAAGCCCTCCCAATGAACACGACCATGCATTCTGTTCCGACCCACCCGGTTGGCTCCACATGAACACGACGACAACGCTGTTTCTCCGTTCTGACCCACCATGTACGTATGCGCGAGTAGGCGTTCGAGACCCTGCCTGCGCACGACGCGGGTCAGATTTTCTTTCTTGCACCCTCGCCGCTGTACGTACATGTACATGCTACGTGCGCGCCTCTACTACGACACATGCGCCCCTCTACAACGACCAGTATGTATGTACACGTTCGCGACCATAATGACAACGCTACGTACGCTTCGACCAGATGGGTCCCGACTGTCAGGCACTTCCTTGCGTGCGAAGATGTAGCTGGTGGGTCCCATCAGTCAGGGGCGAATTGTTTTTTTTTGCTCGGACGCACTTCCTTGCGTGTGAAGATGTAGCCGGTGGGTCCCATCAGTCAGGGGGGCGAATCATTTTTTTTGCCCGGACGCACTTCCTTGCGTGCGTAGATGTAGCTGGTGGGTCCCAGCAGTCAGGGGGCGAATCATTTTTTTCCTGGACGCACTTCCTTGCGTGCCAAGATGTAGCTGGTGGGTCCCAGCAGTCAGGCGGGCGAATCATATTTTTTTTTGCCCGAACGCACTTCCTTGCGTGCGAAGATGTAGCTGGTGGGTCCCAGCAGTCAGGGGGCGAATCGTTTTTTTCGCGAAATACGGTGGCCCGTCCGGTGGGTCCCCGCTGTTAGGTGGAGGAATAATTATTTTGCACGTAATAAGGAGGCACTTCCTTGCTGCGGCCGTGGACCAAGCTGTCAGCCTCTCCAAGTCTGATCCACGTCCGATGGAAGTCGTTCCTTGACCACGTTGACCACGCCACCGCCGAGAGCACCAGTGGCGGTGGACGACGGCGAGGCCTAGGAAGGGGATGACGCCAAGCCGGGAACACGCTGGCCGTGGATGCCCACGAGTAGAGGAGTACGAGGGTTCACTGTTCGCCGGTGTGAGGCCGCTGCCGCCACAGAATAACAGGGGGTGTGGGTGAGTAGAGGGATGTCCTTGCCAGCGGTGGGAGTAGAAGGGGGTCGTGAGGCATCCGCCGCATCGTATCCAGACACAGGAGTCAGGAGCACGAGGCACGACCGGCGCTGGTTTGGGCGGCCGGAGCAAGAAGACCAGAGGTTGAAGAAGCACTACGGCCGTTGGATGGACATCGTCACGGTCACTAGAGCTAGAATCATGCATATTGACTAAGTTGACAAAGCCCTCCGTCCCGTCAACTTAGTAGGCCCACAAGTCAGCCTGCCACTATACTGGGTCCCAGCTAACAGGCGGAGTATTCATTTTTTGTGCGTAATAAGGAGGCACTTCCTTGCGTGCGAAGATATAGCTGGTGGGTCCGAGCTGTCAGCGGCGGTAACGTTTTTTCGCAAAATACAGAGGCCCTTTCGGTGGGTCCCCGATGTCAGGTGGAGGAATCATTATTTTGCGCGTAATAAGGAGGCATTTCCTTGCGTGCGGCCGTGGACCCAGTTGTCGGCCTCCCCACATACAGTCCACTTCAGATGCATGTCGGTCGTTGACCATATTGACCAGGCCACGCCGAGAGCACCAGTGCGGTGGACGACAGTGAGGCCTTGGAAGGGAACGACACGGAGGCAAGGAAGACTCGGCAGTTGTTTCCCACGTGGAGGGGAGTACGACTGTACGAGGGTTTACTGGTTCGTCTGTCGTCGCCGGAGAATAACAAAGAAAAGGGTGAGTAGAGGGATGGCTAGGCCAGCGATGGGAGTACGATGGGCGGTGAGGCCTGCGTGGCAGCAGAGCCGGCCGCGGGGAGGAGGGAGTAGGCAGTCCCGCCGGCGCTTGTTTGAGCGGCTGGAGCAGGAAGAGCAGAGATTGAAGAAGCACGACGGCCGTTGGATGGCCATCCATCAGTCACTTCTTGCGCATCAACCTTTTTTTAGGAAAGCCTCAAATCTGTGGAAAACAACATACAACCTATCTGCCATTATTTCTAATAATTTACTGCCCATTTGCTAATTCTTAAGGTTTTTTTGGAGCCCATATTCTTTTTGTTAGCATTACAGCCCATATTTTGGCCACGGTTAAAAAATTATACGAAATTTTGCATATTTCGTTGCGGTCCGAACTGTTTTTAATTTCGAAATTTCGACTCACATTCAAACTGATTTTAACAATAAATGTATATCAATATAAAATCCAACAAATTCTCCATGCATAAAAATTAATGTAATTTAAAATCTCAAAATGAAAAAAAAGATATTTGAAACTAATTGCGGTTTGATGTGTTTTAAAAATGTACAACCCATTTCTCATTCTTGATGGGCCATTTTCTCGGCCAGTAGAATGAAAGCTCTCCTCGTCTTGAAAGCTTTGCAGCCCAACAGGCTGACAAAGCGACTTACTTGGCAAATCACAAAAAAACTGGGTTGTGGCCGTGGACCCAGCTGTCGGCCTCTCCACGTACAGTACTCTTCCGATGGAAGTCTTTGCTTGACCACGTTGACCACGCCGCGCGGAGAGCACCACGTTGGTGGACGACGGCGAGGCCTAGGAAGGGGACGACGCGGAGCCAGGGAAGACGCGTTAGTGGAAGGCCGCACGAAGAGGAGTACGAGGGTTCACTGGTTCGGCTGCGGTGTGAGGCTTCCGTCGCCACAGGGCCTGGCCAGCGGTGGGAATAGTAGGGGGTGGTGAGGCCTCCGCGGCAGCACATCCAACCACGGGAGTCAGGAGCATGAGGCACGACCGGCGCTGGTTTGGGCGGCTGGAGCAAGAAGACCAGAGGTTGAAGAAGCACTACGGCCGTTGGATGGACATCGTACGGTCACTAGTGCTAGAATCGTTCATATTGACTAAGTTGACAAAGCCCTTCTTCCCCGTCAACTTAGTAGGCCCACAAGTCAGCCTCCCACCAAGGTGGGTCCCAGCTAGCAGGGGGACTATTCATTTTTTTTGTGCGTAATAAGGAGGCACTTCCGGTGGGTCCGAGCTGACAGCGGGGGAAACGTTTTTTCATGAAATACGGTGGCCCGTCAGGTGGGTCCCAGCATTCGGGGGGCAAATTTTTTTTCACAAAATACGGTGGCCCGTCCAGTGGGTCCCTGCTATCAGTTGGAGGAATCATTATTTTCCGAGTAATAAGGAGGCACTTACATGCTGCTGCCGTGGACCCAGCTGAGACTTTCCACGTACAGTATACTTCCGATGGAAGTCGTTTTTTGACCACGTTGACCTCGCCGCGTTCTGTTGCATGCATGCGTCCATGGGCATGGTGTGTCCCCACTGTCAGCCTCTCATGTACAGTCTTCTTCCGATGACTCTCGGTTGTTGATCACCTTGACCACACCGTGCCGAGTGCACCCAGACTGGAACGACCCGGAGATGGGGAAGACGGGGCAGTGGAGTCGCAGATGGAGAGGAGTGGGAAACTTCACTGGTTCGGGTGCGCGGAAGCACATCCGCGGTGCCACCCACGGGAGACAGGAGCAAGAACAGAGGTTGAAGAAGGAGCACGGCTGTTGGATTAACATCCAACGATCCAGCTGCTAGAATCATTTGTTGATTAGGTTGACAAAGCCGTGCGTACACGTCCGCTTAGTAGGCCCACAAGTCAATCACCAAATCTGACGGGTCCCATCTGTCAACGGGATGAATAATTCTTTTTTCAAAACAAGCAGGCACTTCCTTCCGTGCGAAGATACAACCGGCGGGTCCCAACTGTCAGGTGGAGGAAACATTTTTTTCAGCTTAATAAGGAAGAACTTTCCTTGCGTGCGAACATGGACCTCGTAGGTCCCAGCCGTCAGGCTCTCCATGTACAGTTCTCTTCCGATGACTCTCGTTTGTTGACCACGCCGCACCAAACACAACGAGGCGGTGGACGACGGCGAGGCCCCGGACGGGAACGACTCGGAGATGGAAAAATGCGGCAGTGGAGTCGCAGATTGATAGGAGGAGAAGGGTTATAACTGGTTCTGTTGCGGCGTGGGGCTGTAGTCTGTGGAGAATAACAGGAGGTGTCGACGGGTGGAGGGATAGCCCGGCCGGCAGTGGGGTAGCGCTTCGCAGTGATGTGTGCTAAGTAGAGCCGCTAGCCGCCGGAGGCCGGACCAGGTGGTCCCGGCGACGCTGGAGGAAGAAGACGAGAGATTGAAGGTGCATGCCGGCCGTTGGATATAAATCCAATGGCTGTGGAAGACACAATCATTTGTTGACCAAGTTGACAACGCCTGCGTGAGGGTTTCCGACCTATTGGCCCACATGTCACTGCAAAAATGTGGCATATATTTAACCCATGTTTTCTAGAATGTACAGTCCATTTGCTGGGCTGGGTGAACAAATAATTTCGGCGTCAATCAGGCCCATTTATATTTTCTAAGAAATCCCAGCCCATTTGCACTTCCTTGAAATACACGTATTAGGTGGGCTCGTTATATATATAATGTTATGTTAGAAGGAGCAATTAATGTCAAAGAATAAACTGGAGAGGCACATTATATATATATAATTAAGAAATTAGCGAGTTATTGCTCAAAATAAAAATGAGCGCGTTATTATTAAATTGGTCCTTAAAATCTTCACAAGCTTTTGTACGCAATCACCAGGATTTTCCTTGCCTGTGAGTAAGAAACAACCAGGATTTACCGTTAAACATTAACTTTTATAAGTTAATAACACATGGGATGTTTTTATAATGTATATATAAGTCTCTATAAAATATACGATAATAGTAATAATATAAATATATATAATGTGGTTAGAAGGGAAAACATAAATTGGACACAGCATTACTTTTATAAGAGACCTGCGTTTTATACCCCACACTAGGCATACTAACAAGTTCACACACAAATACAACAGAAAAGGTAAACATTCATATCAAACTCAGTTTCACAGGACACATTCATATTCATAGCCAACATTCACAATCAACAACTCAAAAGATTCATATATACACAAGCTTAGCATATCTATGCATCCAAATGATTGATAGATCACACGACAATATTCATACATAATTCACAAAAAGATTCAGATATACACATGTTCAGTATGTTTATGCATCCAAATGATTGAGATCACAGCCAATATGATCCATGGACGAACTTTAATTACCTAGGGTACAGACTGGTAAATGGTGTTCAATCGGAGGTACTTCTTGCTAAAATTAGTTCTTGTACGAGTAAACTTTCGAGTACATAAGAGGCAAAGACAAACAATCTGAACTTTGCTTGTAGGTTTATCCTCAAATAGTGGCCTCGCGTCGAGGGAGGTTTGAGCAACTTGGCCACTACTTTCATCCAACTAGTTTATTGGCTCATCTTGGTCCTGTATCTCGCCAAAATTCTACATTGCAGACGAGAAAGGAGGCGGTTGAGAAAATGAACCACCCAAATTTTTTGTGCAGTTCAACTAAAATGGAGCATCCTTGGCGTGCAGACAGATTAAGTGCCAGATGAATATACGCGTCAACCAACTTGTTTGGAATCTTTAGACTCCATGCCATATAGTTCGCTACCATATGTGTCGATAACCAAAAGGCACAAGTTGGGACCAAAGACTGGACTGCATTTTTCTGGGCTATGCACCAAGCAATATTTTTGGCGTTCACTCTCCTAATATTTGGAGTTTGACAATTGGTTGACGCCGGTTGATACTCGAATGAATATAGGCACTTCTTGTCAACATCGATGCTTGTGCGAGTGAGCGTTGGAGTACATAGCGATAGCATAAGTACCTGTCCATCCGATCATTTTGTGCAGTTCTACTGAAATCACCCGATGTAATGATTTGCCTGCGAGTTCAGGCTCCAAATTACTCCTTTATGAAATCGGCAAACAGTAGCACAATACCAAATTACCAATACATATGACAGGAACATTAATCAGGATAAAGACGAGTACCAACCTGTGTGAGGTAGCATATCAATTACTATTTCGTTTGACTGGAAGCCAAGATAAGCCACCGACTGACAGCAAAGGAAGAAAGCAAGCGGAGATTAGCGACTGACAGGAAAGGACGGAAGCTGTCGAGGCAATGAAGCACCCAAAGTTTTTGTGCAGTGCCACCAAAATAGAGCATCCCTGTTGGCACATATATTGAGAGAGTGACAATACTGTAATAGTGGGACTAGTTGATGAAACATACACTAACAAATAGAAGCACCCTCATTATCTTAATGGGTAAAGTTAGCAACATAGTAGTCTTGCTTAAAGAGAGGTATTAGTTTATTTAATCAGTGCCAATTAGCTCAACTCAACACTCAAAGCATTGCCATTTATCATAGGTTGGAAAACTTAAAAGTGCAAAGATAAAGGAGTTTCTCATGACAGTAGCACGATAAATAGAGATGACAGCAAACTAATATGGATGAAAGCCTTAGGCCCGTACCAACCTGAGAAAAAAAGCTTATTCATGTAGTCCCATAAGATATGATAAAGCACTCACTGGAATCACACAATAGTATATATTTTTGTGCACTTCAAATGTATGGTTGACATCACTCTTGTTTACGGTCTTTGAGATTATATCGAAAGATTATCAAGAACTTCCAGCAAAGTTAAAGCCTTTGGGCTGGGATCTGATTCATTGTATTGTCTTGTGTAGTTCCACTAAAATGTATGATTGGCACAACATGATCCCTGTTTGCACAAGTAGGAACAAGGTGAAACCTTCATTAGCTTAGTGAGAAAGGATAGGAAGAAATTAGCATATTACTCAAACATTAGCATCAAAATCATGATGGACAATACGCAAAACATTGCCTCATTGAACCAATGGCAATAAATTGACATGCAAAACAATAGCACTATTATGTGATGGCACTAATAATATTCCCTCCCTGCTCCACCACATGATTCACCTCCATAGACAACATTCACACGTACATGATTCAGCATAGGGTCCTACTAAAGATTTGTTTAACTCCAACAGGAAAATTAGGCAGTAATAAATTAGTGGTAGTTAAGTACTCCTAATTAATTAAGTGAGACAGCAGAAGTGGAAGGGCTCCCTGGAGGATCGTCTCACATGTAAGGTAGTCGTTCTTGGGAGCCCTTGAATGGCCTCATTGTGGCATCTGGCTTGACAAGATCGCCACAATCGCTTATTTATTCTTCTTCTTCTTCCTCTTCATGCTCTGTTTCTCTTTCTCCTCACTAGTTGGTGAAACCAAGTACATGATTGGCCTTCTAATTCAGAATTGGTTTTGTCAGTGAGGGAGTACAAGTGTACTAGTAAAAAACAACATTATTTTCTCATGGCAATTTAAAATAGAGATGAACACATGCATTAAATATCATTCTTACCTAAAGGAAGGTTATGGCGCCAATATGGATGATGAGGATTGGAACTCAGATCTCCCTTAGTGCAGTTCCACCAAAATGAACCAACTGTTTCATTCTCACATTCCAGTTAAACAGCACAAAAGTCACTTCTTTTAAGAAGAGTTTTGTGCTGATGCACCAAAGGTCTACAACAAAGAACCAGGTGAATTGGATATCCCTGTTTGCACAAAAAGGCACAGAGGAAACAATCAGAGTCTCAAACAATTATAGGCAAAAACAGTGGCATGGCTTTATTTTTACCAGGGACATTATATTAAGAACAGCTAAGGTTGCGTTCAGTTCACAGTTTTGGTGCATGATTTTCGTAGGAACACAATTCCTACGGTATTCTTTCCCCTCCAACCGTTCGGAACACGGGAAAGGTGAATAGTGTTTCATAGGAAAGCTTGTCTGGTAGTACTGATTCCATAGGATTAGAAACATCCACGCGCTGCTCATTTTTTGGGCGGAAGCTCGAGGCGGCGCTTCGCTGCCATGCGTTAGACAAAGGTTCTTTGTCTTTGTGTTTGCGGAATAAAAAAATCAACCTATGTGTGGTACGTGAGGTGAGGACATGAGTAGTCACTGCAGCTGAATAAACAAATAGCATCTCATCTTGCCAAGCATGCTACTCTAAAAAACAAATCTGTACATTTCGTAGTCCATCCGAACACATTCTCTTGAGAGTTTCCCCGGTTCGCTGTTCCATAGTTTTATACCGCATTCCTTTCCTATTCCTCTATTTTCATCAAGATCTATGTTTTCGCCCCTTTATTCAATCGGAGCCTAAATAGTTGGTATAAGGGCATGGGACAGTGGGTGCACCAGCAGTACAACACCATGTACGTAAACAGGGGCATAAAGTGGTGATTCATAGTTTGTTGCCCTGAGAAACAAACATCCAAGAAACATATCTTGGTTGGTCCCAATTTTGTTCACTCTAGCCACCTACTCCTATGTGTGGATAGCAAATCTAGTCCTGGTCATACCACTGTGTACAGCGTTACCCCTATATTTCCCTTTTCAACCAAGAGACCGGTTGGATGACCAGTCTGTACTACTTTCACCCCATTTCCTTCCTGTTTGTACCAAGTCCGATGTACATACTAAATTCCCCCACCCCCACTTTATTTCTTGTTTGAACCAAGTACTCCCTCCGTCCGGAATTACTTGTCATCAAAATGGATGTGTCTAGAACTAAAATACATATAGATACATCCATTTCAATGACAAGTATTTTATGACGGAGGGAGAATAAGATTAGACTCCATGAAGTAGTTTTACCTCTAACAATAGAAGAAAAAAATAGGTGGCGTTGGTCCATCCGATCGAGAGGGGCTGAGAGGTAGAAAATGATGCACATGCAGCGAGGTAGCGAAATGGGGAACGAGAGCTAAGGCGGTTGAACGAAGATATACCTGAAGGTCGTCGGGATGTGGATAGGTGGGCGGCGGGAGGCCGGATCCGCCCACAGGCAACAACGAAGGGATCGGAGGACCTCCCGCGCCGGCGCTCGGCCAGAGATAACGGTTCGGCCGGCAGTGGGTCTCCTCCCTCGCTGTCGACGACAGCCTAAATGCTGCCCCTCCTCCCCTTCACCGGCAGAGGGGGATACGTCCGGATCTGTAACCAGCGGTGAGAATAGAAAGCCAGTGTTTTTTGAATGGAGAAAGACAGTGTTACTACCCCTATCTTGTTTAGATCTGGAGAGGATGAGAGTATGTGAATAGAGAAACCCTAGCAAACAAGCGCGGAGGCTCCGGCCTATATATAAGTAGTAGGGTAGTTTTCCTTTTTCACTCCATCAAAAAATAGTTTAAAATTGTGTACTACTACATGCCAGGTCGCAGTTTTTTTAGTTGTTGATTGTTTTTTGAGATAGCTACCCACTTGTTCCAAGTGGTGTTACGGTGTGCCAGGTCGCACTTTGTATCGTTCAAGTCTGGTACTACAAGTCCCTCCATTAAATGAACAACCACCCCCTCGTAAAAATTGTGAACAAGCCCATGGCTAAAATTAGCGGAAACGTGGGTTGCCCCAACATGCATTATTATTTATATTTTCTACTCCCTCCGTTCCTAAATATAAGTCTTTTTTATTATTCACACCTAAGACAAGATTTTTTTTATTAGCAGTGAACCCCACATGTCATAGACACAAATTTTTTGGCAAGATTCCCTTAGGCAAGCCAAAGTGTGTCTAACAATTTGAGCAACTCAGGTTAGGAAAGTGTGGGAAAAATAATGTGGCAACATAAGAAAAACATAGTCACAATCCAAACAGCCCCGTAAATTTTTGTGACATGCATGAAAATTTGGTTAGTTAAATTTATAGTCAAATTTGGCAAGGTGCATCAAATCAACACATGCAAGTATCAAAAGGAAAGTCACGGCATGCATGCATGCGTTGTACTCCCTCCGTTTCCAAATATAAGTCTTTTTAGAGATTGCAACAAGTGACTACATATGAGAATATGTCTACTCCTACATCCGAAGTAGCCCATTTGAAATGTGTAAAAAGACTTTTATCGAGTGTAGTGCTTTGATGTGTCGCATCAACTCGTACAAGATCGAGAAACTTGATTACTACGATGCCCTCTCCCTCGCGGACTGAGCTCCGGTGCCTTAACTGCACCTGCCTTTGGCTGCATGAAAGGAGGGCCAACCACATGTTGGGCCCACCTGTCATAGACGCAAAGGCAGGAGCAGTAAGTAGAAGCTTTCACTACACGCTATCCCTCCCGCACGAGGTGTACGGACATGCAGCAGTGGATTTGATACTGTAGAAGTAGGAGTAGCATCATTGTTCGTCTTCTCGAAGAGGCGAAGAGCCAAGCGCAACCCGAACGTGGCAGTTGCGAACGCTCGCGTGGTGCGGTTCCTTGGAGTATGCATATACTAGCCATGCTCTTGCATGAGACAAAATTGCTACTCCCTCGTTTCCGTTTTATAGTGCTCAATTCATAAATCTCACCAATCAATGTAGATGGTGAGTGGTGGAATACAGTTTGTAATTTTGCAAAAGCACCTAATTAATGCTCTTGTTTTCCTCAAAAAATTATGTTTATCAATGCATTAATTGCAATGCATGCATGCATAACGTACATGCATTGGTCAAATTTCTCTTAATACTTGCATGCAATGATTTAATGCAACTTGGAATCTGAAAATGTGATGGAAAACAACCAAATTGAGCCTTATAAAATGGAAAACATAAAAGTTTGAAATAAGCCATATAAACCGGAAAGGAGGGAGTATTGTTTAAGAATTAAACTCCATTATCCATTGGTTGATACTCATTCTGCATAGGTCCACGCGCTTAGCACCGTTTCCTCCTGGGGTCACCAATGTTTATTTGCTAATTAATAGCATTGCATGTAATGAACTAGCAATTGCAAGTCATTAAAAGCATGCACACCTCTTATCTCTAAGACTAGCTACAACGGAGAGTAACATATACTAGTAACATATACATATCCTTAGACTATGTTACTACCTTCATAGTGGGTAGTAACATAAGTGTGGTAACACGCAGAGCTTCATTTATTAGGTTATAGACTCATATTGCATTGGGACATGTGATGTTACAGTAACTAGCTAAGTTACTACGACTACCTCTCTCCTCATTAACTCATTGCCACATAAGCAAATTTGCTGAGTTGGACTCGATGTTACTGCTGAAGTTACTCCCAGTGTGGCTAGTCTTATTGGTTGATATGTCAAGAAACAAGAAACAAGGTAGAAGTTAATGCACCGCGCCTAAGTTGTCACGCCCAATATGCGACCCTGTCCAAAAGGAACTCGACGGTCCCACCAAGGATAGACCCGCATATTGAAACGCTTTTGCAAGGTGGATATCATTACATCAACATTACATAATAGATGGGGATACATACATAAGGCACAAATGCCACAAGAATACATCAAAATCATACACAAGATCAACATCCGACTACGGATGAAACATAAACAGAAACTCAAACAATATCCACCCTGCTAGCCCAGTACATCGACTGGAACCTATCCCTGATCGAAGAAGCGGAAGAAGAACTCCAACATGAGTAAACATCGCTCTCGCGTCATGATCATCGCAAACCTGTACACTGGCCCCGGTGGTGTAGTAATCTGTGAGTCACGAGGACTCAGCAATCCCATTACCATGGGTATCAAGACCAGCAAAGCTTAAAGGGAAAGGAAGGGGATAAAGTGGTGAGGTTGCAGCAGCGACAAAGCATATATGATGGCTAACGTACGCAAATGAGAGCGAGAAGAGAAACAAAGGAACGGTCGTCAACTAGTAATGATCAAGAAGTGATCATGAACTCCTACTTACGTCAGACATAACCCGAGAAACCGTGTTCTCTCGAACAACCCGAAAGAGACACTCACGGTTACGCATTACGGTTGGTGTATTTTAGAAGAGTTTACTTCAAGTTTACTACAACCGGATATTAACAAATTCCCATCGCCATATAACCGCTGGCACGGCTCTCGAAAGTTTATACCTGCATGGGTGTCCCAACTTAGCCCATGATAAGCTCTCGCGATCAACGAAGGATATTCCTTCTCCCGGGAAGACCCGATCAGTCTCGGAATCCGGCTACAAGACATTTCGACAGCAATAAAACAAGACCAGCAAGACCGCCCGATGCGCCGACAATCCCGATAGGAGCTGCACATATCTCGTTCTCGTGGCAACACCGGATGAGACAAAGCTGAGTAAAACCAGGCCTCGAGTTTCTCAAGGTGGCCCATGAAGCGGTTTCGGTTCGAACCAGCACTTAGAGAAGCACTGGCCCGGGGGGGCTAAAATAAAGATGACCCTTGGGTTAATTACTCCCAAGGGAAAGGTAGGTAGTGGTGAGGCAAATGGTAAAACCAATGTTGGGCCTTGCTGGAAGAGTCTTATTGAAAGCGAACTGTCAAGGGGGTCCCATAAATCACCCGACCGCGTTAGGGACGCAAAATCCGGGAACATAATACCGATATGACGGAAACTAGGGCGGCAAGAGTGGAACAACACCAGGCATAAGGCCGAGCCTTCCACCCTTTACCAAGTATATAGAGGCATTAAAAATATAAGATATATTGTGATATCCCAACAAGTAAACATGTTCCAAAGAAGGAACAACATCTCCATGTTCCAACAAGGAACAAACTTCTTCTTGACCTGCAACTAACAACACTATAAGAGGGGCTGAGCAAAGCGGTAACATAGCCAAACAACGGTTCGCTAGGAAGGGTGCAAAAGGTTAGAGGCTGACATGGCAGTTTGGGATGGCTTGATAAACAGGTAATAGGTAGCGCAGCATAGCGATAGAACGAAGCAACTAGCATAGTGATGATAGTAGTGAGATCCAGGGTAGCGCTCAACTTGCCTGAAATCCCGCAAGAAAGAAGAACGAGTCCATGAAGAAGATGAAGCCACGAAGACGAACCAAGCGTGAAGCGAGCGAATCCTCACGATCGCATAGCAAACAGGAACTAACAAGAAGAAGCACACAACATAGTAAACACACCACACATGAACAAGACGTGATACACAACAAGCATGATGCATGACAAAGCTAGATGAGGCTACTCATGGCAAGAGATGATGCAAACAAGAACAACACATCAAGGCAAGTCTAAATGAGGCCGGAAACAACATATAACAATTGCAGTAAATCCTCATATGCAAATTTCGAAATTGGTCCAGATCTGAATAACTTTATGTTCAAGTTGTTAAACAACAATTTAAAAAGCACCAAGATGATCTACACGAAATTCTAGTCAAGTTATATATAAAGTTCATTTAATTCGGAGCTACGGCCTAGAAGATATGAGCAAAACAAGATAAACATGGCATTGATGCAAAATGCATGCAAACATCAAGCAAACACCTCAAAACAAGGATGCAACATGGTAATATGAAACTACATGCAAAATCAAGCAAGTTTCATATAGAGCACAACTCAAAACGGAGCAACGGTTCAACACATACACCCTATACAAGTCATAACAATCTGTCCATAACAGCAAGTAGGCATATTGCAAGCATCCAAACACTATGCTACAGCATCTCAACGTAAAAACAAAAGGCATGGGCATGAAGTACAGGTAAAGCATGACAAAACATGAACACTGATCTATCTCCAGAAAACACTAGAACATGCTCAAAATGACATGGCAAGATTGCAAATAATAACAGTTTCAGGCTTAGCAGAAAATAACATCAGGTTGCAATGTTTAGAGCTATCAAACAACATGCTACAGGAACTTATCATGGAAAACAAAGGCATGGCATGAATCTAATAATTGCATAGAACAAAAGTCCTTTAGTGACTATAAGCCAAAAAGGATCACAAGATATGATGGCACCCATGTAAACATGGCAAGTTATATTACAGATTCATACATGGCAGGAACAACAATAAGTAGGCATGTTGGTGAGCTTGAACCACTCACCACAGAGCAACAAATGGCATGGCAAGGCAACTCAAAGTAAGAAGGCATGGCATAGAAGCTATACATGGCAAGAACAACATCATAGAATACACGGATCAACTACAACAACCTTGGCAAAATTGAATAACATGTAAACAACCTGCCAGGAAACATTTTATAGCAAAAGTAGAGCTCGATCGACTCAAGCTATGGCACTCCATAATTGCAAACAAGGGCATGGATGGATAGAGAATAACCATATGTCCAAAACATCCTTACTGAAGTATCTCAAAATAAGCATGGATATCTCGGTAGCATCAAGTTTACATGGCATAAAAATATCAGTAGAACAGGGGCTGAAATCAGCAACATCACGAAGCCTAGTTTGCATGCTTGTGCTAGTCACGACAGAGATCACAAAAATACATGGCATACACCCCTGTAAAGATGGCATGACATATTACAAAACACATGTAGGACTCAAGTTCAAAGGATGCACACATCAATAATGGCAAAAATGACAAAAGTGCATGTTCTGATAAGAATCTGAAACTAACATCACATAGCCCTCTTCTAACAGCATTTCGGGCATTAAGATGAGCTCAAATGAATATGATGCAATGAGATGAAATGATGTACTCGTCAAGGCGAACAATTAGACATATTACACGCACGAAACGGAGCAATATGCAGAGAGTTATGGCATGATGAAAATGCAACAAAATTACTGACAGCAAAATGACTGAGGAAAATCGGGGGGGGGGGGGGGAAGTCAACCCTGCGGGCACGCGAACCGAGGCGGCTGGAGATCTCGCCGGAGAACTGGGGGAGGCGGCCGGAGCATGCGGCGGCGAGGTCGGGGCGAGGCGGGGCGGCAGATCCGGGCGCGGCCGCCGATCCGGCCGGGCGAGGCTAACCGGCGACGGTGGCGGCGTTTGGGCGGCGCGGCGTTGCCAGCGGCGGCGGTTGAGCTGGCGGCGCGGGCGAGGAGGCGGCTGGCGGGCGCTGGGGAGACGGAGACGGAGGAGTTCCCGGCGGACGGGCCGGAGGCGAGGCGCGGCCGCCGAGCTGGATGGCGGCGGCGGCGAATGGCGGCGGAGCCGGCTAAGGCCGAGCGAAGCGGCGCGAAGGCGGGCGAAAGCACGGGCGGCGCGGCGGCCGACGGGGCGAGCGAAAGGCTCTGCCGCCAGACGGGCTCCGGCAGACACGTGGCGGCACGGTTGGACGGGGCGGCCGCATTGGCCGAGGTGGCGGCTCCGGATTGGTCCGGACGACGTGAGGCGGCGGTGGACGCGTCCGGCGGCGGGGTGGACACGTCCGGTGGCGTGCGGAGGGATTGGCTAGGGTTTGGACTGCGAGAATTTCGGAGGAGGCACACATATATATAGGTTGAGGGAGCTAGGAGTGTCTAAATGGAGTACAGTTTTCGCCCACACGATCGTGATCGAACGACCGAGAGCATAGAGGGCAGTTTGCTGGGCTTTGGGCCACTTTGAAAGCGGTGTTGGGCTGCAAGACAAAAGAGGCCTTTGCGGTTACCCGGTTAACCGTTGGAGTATCAAACGACCTCCAAATGGCACGAAACTTGACAGGCGGTCTACCGGTGCTATACCAAGGCCGCTTGGCAAACCTCGGTCCATTCCGAGAACGTTTAATACCCACACACGAAAAAGGCAAAAGGGGGTGCCGGGAGACATAGGAGTGCCGGATTGCAAAACGGACAACGGGGAAAATGCTCGGATGCATGAGACGAACACGTATGCAAAATGAAATGCACATGATGACATGATATGAAATGCAGATGATGACATGGCAAAATGCAACACGCAAGCAAATGACATGGCAACGACGGCGAATAACTGGCAGACACCTGGCGCATCGAATCCGGGGCGTTACAACACTCCTCCACTAACAAGAGATCTCGTCCCGAGATCTTGGGACCGAGACGGAAGGGAAATGGGATGAGGTGAAACAAGAACTCGAGAGAAGAAGCAAAGAATCGAGAGCACTCGAGGAGAAGCGAGGAACGACGAGAATGACGAGAATCAAAAGCTCATGGAAATTGGATAGACTATGAAACCCACTCGTTCTAACCGGAGTGGTTAGAATGAGAAAAGAAACGGATAAGGCTGATGGATTTGGGCAGCACTCCGGCTGAAAATGGAAGGGAAAGAACATGAACTTGAGAGGATGGAATGATACTTGATGAACTCTTGAAGAATGAATTAAATCATGAAGAACCACCATGAAAAACTCCGGTGACAAAAGGATGATGAGCCTCGCGATGATTAAGATGGAGGTTCCGACGAGATGGGCGAGGAAATAATTGAACTCCGGAAAAGAAAAGATGAAAACACTTGGATCTAGAATTTATTCATCAAGAACAAACTCCGAAGGAAAAGATTAATCACTTGGATGAAATAAGAATAAGATTTATTGTATGCTTATCCTTCGTCAAATTAAATTGATGACAAACAATGGATTTGGCATGCAACTTATTCTTCTTGAAAAAGAATTGAGAAGTGACATATCGCAAACTTGAGAAGGTCTTCATGAACCACCGGTCGGATTGGAAAGAACGAATGAATTAATATGATGAAAACCAAAAAGAAATCTTCAACGAACCACCGTGAAAATGAAAATGAACAAAGAGAAGAGAATGGATAGCCGGAAAGAATTAGAAAAGCACGAAGATACTTGAGGGAATTTAGAGAAAAGAGATCGAAGAGATCGCGAACTGATTAACGAATGCTTGAACGCAGCACCGGAAGAATATTGAGACGAATGAAGGGGCATGGATATATAATAATTGGGGAATGAATCTGAAAACTTAGAACGAAGAAATCTTCCGAAAAGATGGCCTCCGGATGATTGAGACGGAAAGTAACTCCTGAAATACTCCGGATGGATGAAAAGAATTTGCATGACTCGAAACAATTTGATAGCATAACATCGAGCTAGGACCGCGAATTTTCGAGAGAACAGACAAGATTTAGAGGAAAGACTCTTCTTCAGTCTTCAAATGACGACGAGAAACACCACCAAAATTTCTGAGGTACTCCGGGAGAATGGAAAGCAAAGGGGTTGAACCAACAATGAAATGATTTGAAATCGATCTTGAAAAGGCATCTGACTGATGAAATTCATTCTTACGTCAAACTCCGAAAAGAATTGAGAATAACTCCGGGGAAATTAGAAGAGTCAGGTAAGATCCTGGGAAAAGACCTGTGGGTTAGGGCCCACTGAAGAGAAAAACACCGTTGGAAGGGGATGATGAACAGATAGATGATGCACCGGAACAATTGAAATATTAGAATGAGGTGTCAACCTCGAATTAATTCGAACACAAAGTGAATCTCCGAGATGTGTTCATCACTCGGAAGGATAAAGCTGGCGAGAGGCGAATGAGCAAAGGGAAATATTTGAGCTGAGGGAAAGAATACGATCGACAACGAAAAACTTGCATTGAATCCACCGGGGAAGAAAAAGAGATGATGAATGACGAACGAGACGAGAATTCACTGGTTGAAATAATCGTCGAAAGACTGAAGAGGCTCCACACGAATGAGATTGATGGTCGAAAGAGATTCAAGCTCCGGGAAGAAGAGGGTGGGAGGCGGAAAACAAAATCATCTTGGAAGGGGAAATCATTTATATCTTGAAGAGAAAACACCGGGTGAAATCGTTGAGGAGAGAAAGCAAAACTTCGCACGAGTAGGATGGATACTCGATTACGGACTCCGGTTACAATAAGAAGAAGGGTGGGCGGGTGGGAAAAACAAGGACAACATCGGGCAAGGAAAAACAACGACGTCAGAGGAAGAACTGAGGATTGATCTCGCGCAAGACAAAGAGGTTCGAGTCGACTTGACGAGAAATGCACCGGACAAAAGAGGATGGACAACGAACGGAAAACCAACTGCGTGATCCTAAAGAAAAATTTGAAGGGGAAGAGGAGTAGTTCAAAACACCTACGTCAAGATTCCTCACCAGAGCGATGAAGGGGCTGAGGAGTAAAAAGAAATCCTAATCTCCGATATAACTAGACTCCGAAAACAGTTTTCTTCTAGACTCAACAACGGCCAAACTACACGATCACTCAAGGGGGCTCCTAAGGTCGGTCGAGGCTCTGATACCAACTTGACACGCCCAATATGCGACCCTATCCAAAAGGAACTCTACGGTCCCACCAAGGATAGACCCGCATATTGAAACAGCTTTTAAAGGTGGATATCATTACATAAACATTACATAATAGATGGGGATACATACATAAGGCACAAATGCCACAAGAATACATCAACATCATACACAAGATCAACATCCGACTACGGATGAAACATAAACAGAAACTCAAACAATATCCACCCTGCTAGCCCAGGCTGCCGACCTGGAACCTATCCCCTGATCGAAGAAGCAGAAGAAGAACTCAAACATGAGTAAACATCGCTCTCGCGTCATGATCATCGCAAACCTGTACCTGCAACTGGTGGTGTAGTAATCTGTGAGTCACGAGGACTCAGCAATCCCATTACCATGGGTATCAAGACTAGCAAAGCTTAAATGGAAAGGAAGGGGATAAAGTGGTGAGGTTGCAGCAGCGACAAAGCATATATGGTGGCTAACATACGCAAATGAGAGCGAGAAGAGAAACAAAGGAACGGTCGTCAACTAAAAATGATCAAGAAGTGATCCTGAACTCCTACTTATGTCAGACATAACCCAGAAACCGTGTTCTCCTCTCGAACAACCCCGAAAAGAGACACTCACGGTTAACCACACTGTTGGTGTATTTTAGAAGAGTTTACTTCAAGTTTACTACAACCGGATATTAACAAATTCCCATCTGCCACATAACCGCGGACACGGCTCTCGAAAGTTTATATCCTGCAGGGGTGTCCCAACTTAGCCCATCATAAGCTCTCACGATCAACGAAGGATATTCCTTCTCCCCGGGAAGACCCGATCAGTCTCGGAATCCCGGCTACAAGACATTTCGACAGCAATAAAACAAGACCAGCAAGACCGCCTGATGCGCCGACAATCCCGATAGGAGCTGCACATATCTCGTTCTCGTGGCAACACCGGATGAGACAGGCTCTGAGTAAAACCAGGCCTCGAGTTTTCCCCATGTGGTTCTCATGGAAAGCTCGGTTCGAACCAAAGACTTAGAGAAGCAACGGCCCGGGGGCTAAAATAAAGATGACCCTTGGGTTAATTACTCCCAAGGGAAAGGTAGGTAGTGGTGAGGCAAATGGTAAAACCAATGTTGGGCCTTCTTTGGAGGAGTCTTATTCAAAGCGAACTGTCAAGGGGTACCATAAATCCCCCATCAGCGTTAGGGACGCAAAATCCGGGAAAATAATACCGATATGACGGAAACTAGGGCAGCAAGAGTGGAACAAAACACCAGGCATAAGGCCGAGCCTTCCACCCTTTACCAAGTATATAGATGCATTAAAAATATAAGATATATTGTGATATCCCAACAAGTAAACATGTTCCAACAAGGAACAACATCTCCATGTTCCAACAAGGAACAAACTTCATCTTCACCTGCAACTAACACCGCTATAAGAGGGGCTGAGCAAAGCGGTAACATAGCCAAACAACGGTTGGCTAGGAAGGGTGCAAAAGGTTAGAGGCTGACATGGCAATTTGGGATGGCTTGATAAGCAGTAATAGGTAGCGCAACATAGCGATAGAACGAAGCAACTAGCATAGCGATGATAGTAGTGAGATCCAGTAGAAGCGGTCATCTTGCCTGAAATCCCGCAAGGAAGAATAACGAGTCCATGAAGAAGATGAAGCCACGAAGGCGAACCAAGCGTGAGACGAACGAATCCTCACGATCGCATAGCGAACAGGAACTAACAAGAAGAAGCACACAACATAGTAAACACACCACACACGAACAAGACGTGATACACAACAAGCATGATGCATGACAAAGCTAGATGAGGCTACTCATGGCAAGAGATGATGCAAACAAGAACAACACATCAAGGCAAGTTTAAATGAGGCCGGAAACAACATATAACAATTCGATGAAGTCCTCATATGCAAATTTCGAAATTGGTCCAGATCTGAATAACTTTAAGTTCAAGTTGTTAAACAGCAATTTAAAATGCACCAAGATGATCTACACGAAATTCTAGTCAAGTTACATATAAAGTTCATTTAATTCGGAGCTACGGCCTAGAAGATATGAGCAAAACAAGATAAACATGGCATTGATGCAAAATGCATGCAAACATCAAGCAAACACCTCAAAACAAGGATGCAACATGGTAGTATGAAACTACATGCAAAATCAAGCAAGTTTCATATAGATCACAACTGAAAACGGAGCAACGGTTCAACACATACACCCTATACAAGTCATAACAACAATATGTCCATAACAGCAAGTAGGCATATTGCAAGCATACAAACACTATTCTACAGCATCTCAACGTGAAAAAAAAGGCATGGGCATGAAGTACAGGTAAAGCATGACAAAACATGAACACTGAGCTATCTCCAGAAATCAGTAGAACATGCTCAAAATGACATGGCAAGATTGCAAATAATAACGATTTAGGGCTTAGCAGAAAATAACATCAGGTTGCAATGTTTAGAGCTATCAAACAACATGCTACAGGAACTTATCATGGCAAACAAAGGCATGTCATGAATCTACTAATTGCATAGAACAAAAGTCCTTCAGTGACCATGAGCCAAAAAGGATCACAAGATATGATGGCACCCATGTAAACATGGCAAGTTATATTACAGATTCATACATGGCAGGAACAACAATTAGGCATGTTGGTGAGCTTGAACCACTCACCACAGAGAAATAAATGGCATGGCAAAGCAACTCACAGTAAGAAGACATGGCATAGAAGCTATACATGGCAAGAACAACATCATAGCATACACGGATCAACTACAAAACCTTGGCAAAATTGAATAACATGTAAACAACCTGCCAGGAAACATTTTATAGCAAAAGTAGAGCTCGATTGACTCAAGCTATGGCACTCCATAATTGCAAACAAGGGCATGGATGGATAGAGAATAACCATATGTTCAAAACATCCTTACTGAAGTATCTCAAAATAAGCATGGATCTCTCGGTAGCATCAAGTTTACATGGCATAAAAATATCAGTGAGCAGGGGCTGAAATCAGCAACATCACGAAGCCTAGTTTGCATTCTTGTGCTAGTCACCACAAAGATCACAAAAATACATGGCATACACCCCTGTAAAGATGGCATGGCATATTACAAAACACATGTAGTACTCAAGTTCAAAGGATGCACACATGAATCATGGCAAAAATGACAAAAGTGCATGTTCTGATAAGAATCTGAAACTAACATCACATAGCCCTCTTCTAACAGTATTTCGGGCATCAAGATGAGCTCAAATGAACATGATGAAATGAGGTGAAATGATGTACTCGTCGAGGCAAACAATTTGACATATTACACGCACGAAAAGGAGCAATATGGAGAGAGTTATGGCATGATGAAAATGCAACAAAATTACTGACAGCAAAATGATGAGGAAAATCGGGGGGGGGGGGGGGAGAGAAGTCAACCCTGCGGGCCCGCGAACCGAGGCGGCCGGAGGTCTTGCCGGAGAACGGGGGGAGGCGGCCGGAGCATGCACCGGCGAGGTCGGCGGGCGGCAGATCCGGGCGCTGCCGGATCCGGCCGAGGCGAAACCGAGGACGAGGGCGGCGGTCGGGCGGCGATTAAGCTGGGCGGCGGTTGAGCTGGCGGCGCGGCGAGGCGGCGGCGCTGGGGAGACGGAGCACGGAGACTCATGGAGGCGGAGGCGAGGCGGAGGCCGAGCATGGATGGCGGCGGCCATGAACGGCGGCGAAGCGGCCTTCAAGCTGGCGCGGTCGGCGAAGCGCGAGCCCATGGCCGCGATGGGGAACTCCGGCGGGACACGTGGCGCGACGGGTTAGACGGGCGGCGGCGCTGGCTGAGGTGGCGGCTCCGGATTGGTCCGGACGACGTGGAGGCGGCGGCGGGGTGGACACGTCCGGTGGCGTGCGGGGGATTGGCTAGGGTTTGGACTGCGACAATTTCGGAGGAGGCACACATATATATAGGTAGAGGGAGCTAGGAGTGTCCAAATGGAGTGCGGTTTTCGCCCACACGATCGTGATCGAACTACCGAGAGCATAGAGGGGAGTTTGTTGGGTTTTGGGCCACTTTGAAAGGGGTGTTGGGATGCAAGACAAAAGAGGCCTTTGCGGTTACCCGGTTAACCGTTGGAGTATCAAACGACCTCCAAATGGCACGAAACTTGACAGGCGGTCTACCAGTGCTATACCAAGGCCGCTTGGCAAACCTCGGTCCATTCTGAGAACGTTTAATAACCACACACGAAAAAAGGCAAAAGGGGGCGCCGGGAGACATAGGAGTGCCGGATTGCAAAACGGACAACGGGGAAAATGCTCGGATGCATGAGACGAACACGTATGCAAAATGAAATGCACTTGATGACATGATATGAAATGCAGATGATGACATGGCAAAGTGCAACACGCAAGCAAATGACATGGCAACGACGGCGAATAATGGCGAGACACAGGCGCGATCGAATCCAGGCGTTACAACACTCCTCCACTAACAAGAGATCTCGGCCCCGAGATCTTAGGACCGAGACGGAAGGGAAAAGGGATGAGGTGAAACAAGAACTCGAGAGAAGAAGCAAAGAATCGAGAGCACTCAAGGAGAAGAGATGAACGACGAGAATGACGAGAATCAAAAGCTCATGGAAATTGGATAGACTATGAAACCCACTCGTTCTAACCGGAGTGGTTAGAATGAGAAAAGAAACGGATAAGGCTGAAGGATTTGGGCAGCACTCCGGCTGAAAATGGAAGGGAAAGAACATGAACTTGAGAGGATGGAATGATACTTGATGAACTCTTGAAGAATGAATTAAATCATGAAGAACCACCATGAAAAACTCCGGTGACAAAAGGATGATGAGCCTTGCGATGATTAAGATGGAGGTTCCGACGAGATGGGCGAGGAAATAATTGAACTCCGGAAAAGAAAAGATGAAAACACTTGGATCTAGAATTTATTCATCAAGAAAAACTCCGAAGGAAAAGATTAATCACTTGGATGAAGTAAGAATAAGATTTATTGTATGCTTATCCTTCATCAAATTAAATTGATGACAAACAATGGATTTGGCATGCAACTTATTCTTCTTGAAAAAGAATTGAGAAGTGACATATCGCAAACTTGAGAAGGTCTTCATGAACCACCGGTCGGATTGGAAAGAACGAATGAATTAATATGATGAAAACCAAAAAGAAATCTTCAACGAACCACCGTGAAAATGAAAATGAACAAAGAGAAGAGAACGGATAGCCGGAAAGAATTAGAAAAGCACGAAGATACTTGAGGGAATTTAGAGAAAAGAGATCGAAGAGATCGCGAACTGATTAACGAATGCTTGAACGCAGCACCGGAAGAATATTGAGATGAACGAAGGGGCACGGATATAGAATAATTGGGGAATGAATCTGAAAACTTAGAATGAAGAAATCTTTCGAAAAGATGGCCTCCGGATGATTGAGACGGAAAGTAACTCCTGAAATACTCCGGATGGATGAAAAGAATTTGCATGACTCGAAACAATATGATAGCATAACATCGAGCTAGGACCGCGAATCTTCGAGAGAACAGACAAGATTTAGAGGAAAGACTCTTCTTCGGTCTTCAAATGACGACGAGAAACACCACCAAAATTTCTGAGGTACTCCGGGAGAATGGAAAGCAAAGGGGTTGAACCAACAATGAAATGATCTGAAATCGATCTTGAAAAGGCATCTGACTGATGAAATTCATTCTTACGTCAAACTCCGAAAAGAATTGAGAATAACTCCGGGGAAATTAGAAGAGTCAGGTAAGATCCTGGGAAAAGACCTGTGGGTTAGGGCCCACTAAAGAGAAAAACACCGTTGGAAGGGGATGATGAACAGATAGATGATGCACCGGAACAATTGAAATATTAGAATGAGGTGTCAACCTCGAATTAATTCGAACACAGGCGAATCTCCTGAGATGTGTTCATCACTCCGGAAGGATAAACTGGCGAGAGGCGAATGAGCAAAGGGAAATATTTGAGCTGAGGGAAAGAATACGATCGACAACGAAAAACTTGCATTGAATCCACCGGGGAAGAAAAAGAGATGATGAATGACGAACGAGACGAGAATTCACTGGTTGAAATAATTGCCGAAAGACTGAAGAGGCTCCACACGAATGAGATTGATGGTCGAAAGAGATTCAAGCTCCGGGAAGAAGAGGGTGGGAGGCGGAAAACAAAATCATCTTGGAAGGAAATCGGCGAATATCTTGAAGAGAAAACACCGGGTGAAATCGTTGAGGAGAGAAAGCAAAACTTCACGCAGTAGGATGGATACTCGATTACGGACTCGGTTCCAATTAGAAGAAGGGTGGGCGAATTGGGAAAAACAAGGACAACTTTGGACAAGGAAAAACAACGACGTCGGAGGAAGAATCGAGGATTGATCTCGCAAAGACAAAGAGGTTCGAGTCGACTTGACGAAATGCACCGGACAAAAGAGGATGGACAACGAACGGAAAACCAACTGCGTGATCCTAAAGAAAAATTTGAAGGGAAGAGGAGTAGTTCAAAACACCTACGCCAAGATTCCTCACGGAGGCGATGAAGGGGCTGAGGAGTAAAAAGAAATCCTACTCCCCGATATAACTAGACTCCGAAAACAGTTTTCTTCTAGACTCAACAACGGCCAAACTACACGATCACTCAAGGGGGCTCCTAAGGTCGGTCGAGGCTCTGATACCAACTTGACACGCCCAATATGCGACCCTATCCAAAAGGAACTCTACGGTCCCACCAAGGATAGACCCGCATATTGAAACGCTTTTGCAAGGTGGATATCATTACATCAACATTACATAATAGATGGGGATACATACATAAGGCACAAATGCCACAAGAATACATCAACATCATACACAAGATCAACATCCGACTACGGATGAAACATAAACAGAAACTCAAACAATATCCACCCTGCTAGCCCAGGCTGCCGACCTGGAACCTATCCCCTAATCGAAGAAGCAGAAGAAGAACTCCAACATGAGTAAACATCGCTCTCGCGTCATGATCATCGCAAACCTGTACCTGCAACTGGTGGTGTAGTAATATGTGAGTCACGAGGACTCAGCAATACCATTACCATACGTATCAAGACTAGCAAAGCTTAAAGGGAAAGGAAGGGGGTAAAGTGGTGAGGTTGCAGCAGCGACAAAGCATATATGGTGGCTAACATACGCAAATGAGAGCGAGAAGAGAAACAAAGAAACGGTCGTCAACTAGTAATGATCAAGAAGTGATCCTGAACTCCTACTTACGTCAGACATAACCCAGAACCGTGTTCTCCTATCGAATAACCCCGAAAAGAGACACTCACGGTTACGCACACGGTTGGTGTATTTTAGAAGAGTTTACTTCAAGTTTACTACAACCGGATATTAACAAATTCCCATCACATAACATAACTGCGGGCACGGCTCTCGAAAGTTTATACCCTGCAGAGGTGTCCCAACTTAGCCCATGATAAGCTCTCGCGATCAACGAAGGATATTCCTTCTCCCCGGGAAGACCCGATCAGTCTCGGAATCCCGGCTACAAGACATTTCGACAGCAATAAAACAAGACCAGCAAGACCGCCCGATGCGCCGACAATCCCGATAGGAGCTGCACAAGGCAAATGGTAAAACCAATGTTGGGCCTTGCTAGAGGAGTCTTATTCAAAGCGAACTGTCAAGGGGGTCCCATAAATCACCCGACCGCGTTAGGGACGCAAAATCCGGGAACATAATACCGATATGACGGAAACTAGGGCGGCAAGAGTGGAACAAAACACCAGGCATAAGGCTGAGCCTTCCACCATTTACCAAGTATATAGATGCATTAAAAATATAAGATATATTGTGATATCCCAACAAGTAAACATTTTCCAACAAGGAACAACATCTCCATGTTCCAACAAGGAACAAACTTCATCTTCACCCGCAACTAACAACGCTATAAGTGGGGCTGAGCAAAGCGGTAACATAGCCAAACAACGGTTTGCTAGGAAGGGTGCAAAAGGTTAGAGGCTGACATGGCAATTTGGGATAGCTTGATAAACAGGTAATAGGTAGCGCAGCATAGCGATAGAACGAAGCAACTAGCATAGCGATGATAGTAGTGAGATCCAGGATAGCGTTCAACTTGCCTGAAATCCCGCAAGCAAGAAGAACGATTCCATGAAGAAGATGAAGCCACGAAGATGAACCAAGCGTAGACGAACGAATCCTCACGATCGCAACGAAACAGGAACTAACAAGAAGAAGCACACAACATAGTAAACACACCACACATGAACAAGACGTGATACACAACAAGCATGATGCATGACAAAGCTAGATGAGGCTACTCATGGCAAGAGATGATGCAAACAAGAACAACACATCAAGGCAAGTTTAAATGAGGCCGGAAACAACATATAACAATTCCAGTAAGTCCTCATATGCAAATTTCGAAATTGGTCCAGATCTGAATAACTTTAAGTTCAAGTTGTTAAACAGCAATTTAAAATGCACCAAGATGATCTACACGAAATTCTAGTCAAGTTACATATAAAGTTCATTTAATTGAGACTACGGCCTAGAAGATATGAGCAAAACAAGATAAACATGGCATTGATGCAAAATGCATGCAAACATCAAGCAAACACCTCAAAACAAGGATGCAACATGGTAATATGAAACTACATGCAAAATCAAGCAAGTTTCATATAGAGCACAACTCAAAACGGAGCAACGGTTCAACACATACACCCTATACGTCATAACAATCTGTCCATAACAGCAAGTAGGCATATTGAAAGCATCCAAACACTATGCTACAGCATCTCAACGTCAAAACAAAAGGAATGGGCATGAAGTACAGGTAAAGCATGATAAAATATGAACACTGAGCTATCTCCAGAAATCACTAGAACATGCTCAAAATGACGTGGCAAGATTGCAAATAATAACAGTTTCAGGCTTAGCAGAAAATAACATCAGGTTGTAATGTTTAGAGCTATCAAACAACCTGCTACAAGAACTTATCATGGCAAAAAAAGGCATGGCATGAATCTACTAATTGCATAGAACAAAAGTCCTTTAATGACAATGAGCCAAAAAGGATCACAAGATATGATGGCACCCATGTAAACATGGCAAGTTATATTACAGATTCATACATGGCAGGAACAACAATAAGTAGGCATGTTGGTGAGCTTGAACCACTCACCACAGAGCAATAAATGGCATGGAAAGGCAACTAAAAGTAAGAATACATGGCATAGAAGCTATACATGGCAAGAACAACATCATAGCATACACGGATCAACTACAACAACCATGGCAAAATTGAATAACATGTAAACAACCTGCCAGGAAACATTTTATAGCAAAAGTAGAGCTCGATTGACTCAAGCTATGGCACTCCATAATTGCAAACAAGGGCATGGATGGATAGAGAATAACCATATGTTCAAAACATCCTTACTGAAGTATCTCAAAATAAGCATGGATCTCTCGGTAGCATCAAGTTTACATGGCATAAAAATATCAGTGAGCAGGGGCTGAAATCAGCAACATCACGAAGCCTAGTTTGCATGCTTGTGCTAGTCACCATAGAGATCACAAAAATACATGGCATACACCCCTGTAAAGATGGCATGGCATATTACAAAACACATGTAGTACTCAAGTTCAAAGGATGCACACATCAATCATGGCAAAAATGACAGAAGTTCATGTTCTGATAAGAATCTGAAACTAACATCACATAGCCCTCTTCTAATAGCATTTCGGGCATCAATGAGATGAAATGATGTACTCGTCGAGGCGAACAATTTGACATATTACACGCACGAAACGGAGCAATATGCAGAGAGTTATGGCATGATGAAAATGCAACAAAATTACTGACAGCAAAATGACTTAGAGGAAAATCAGGGGGGGAAGAAGCCAACCCTGTGGGCACGCGAACCGAGGCGGCCGGAGGTCTCGCCGGAGAACGGGGGGAGGCGGCCGGAGCATGCGCCGGCGAGGTCGGGCGAGGCGGGGCGGCAGATTCGGGCGCGCTGCCCGGATCCGGGTTAAGGCGAGGCCAACCGCGACGTAGGGCGGCGGTCAGCGGCGTGGTTACCCATGGCGGTTGTTGAGCCGGGCGGCGTGGCGAGGGAGGCGGCCGGGCGGCGCCGGGGAGACGGAGACGGAGGAGTTCCGCGACGGCGGCGGAGGCGGAGGCGGCGGCGGCAGATGCCGGGCGGCGGGCGGCGCGGCGGCGATACGAAGCGGCGACGGGCGAAGCAGCACGGTGCGGGCGAAGCGGGCGGGCCGACGCAGGGCGGGCGAAGGCTGGCTACGCGTGCGGGCGGACGGGCTCGGCGGGGACATGTGGCGCGCACGGGTTGGACGGGGCGGCGGCGCTGGCTGAGGTGGCGGCTCCGGATTGGTCCGGACGACGTGGAGGCGGCGTGACGCGTCCGGCGGCGGGGTGGACACGTCCGGTGGCGTGCGGGGGGATTGGCTAGGGTTTGGACTGCAAGAATTTCGGAGGAGGCACACATATATATAGGTAGAGGGAGCTACGAGTGTCCAAATGGAGTGCGGTTTTCGCCCACACGATCGTGATTGAACGACCGAGAGCATAGAGGGGAGTTTGCGGGGTTTTGGGCCACTTTGAAAGGGGTGTTGGGCTGCAAGACAAAAGAGGCCTTTGCGGTTACCCGATTAACCGTTGGAGTATCAAACGACCTCCAAATGGCACGAAACTTGACAGGCGTCTACCGGTGCTATACCAAGGCCGCTTGGCAAACCTCGGTCGATTCCGAGAACGTTTAATACCCACACACGGAAAAAGGCAAAAGGGGTCGCCGGGAGACATAGGAGTGCCGGATTGCAAAACGGACAACGGGGAAAATGCTCGGATGCATGAGACGAACACGTATGCAAAATGAAATGCACATGATGACATGATATGAAATGCAGATGATGACATGGCAAAGTGCAACACGCAAGCAAATGACATGGCAACGACGGCGTATAACTGGCAGACACCTGGCGCATCGAATCCGGGGCGTTACATAAGTGTTTTGGGACTAATTTGTTTTCGTAAGATGACTTACACACCTAGACGGAGGGAGTAGTATAGACCTGTAAACCGGAAAGGAGTATTTGCCTTTCTAGAGATTTCAACAAGTGACTAGACTTCGGCTCAAAAAAAACAAGTGACTAGACTACACCGTGTGCAGTACCCCCTCCCCTCCGGTTTATAGGGCTCAAATCTCAAATCTCATGAACCAAGGCATTTTGCGATTGGAGGAATGTATCTCGTACTTTACAAAACTACCCTAATTAAACTCATGCATTAGTTACGTAGTTCTCTCGTTTTCCTCTCCGCCTTGGTCGCGGTGCACAATATTGAGGCTAACCATAGTGGGAGTAACTTAGGTAGTAACTTAACACATCCCAAGACAATTTTCCTTATGTGGCAAGTATTTAATGAGGAAAGAGGTGCTTGTGGTAACATAATATGTTACTGTAACATAGCGCTTTCCGAGGCAAAATGAGTCTATGAGATAATAAATGAAGCAATCTATGATACTACTACTATGTTACTTTGCACTATGGAGGTACTCCCTCCTTTGCGGTTTATAGGGCTTATCTTAAAATTTTCGTTTTCCATTTTATAAGGCTCAATTTGGTTGTTCCCAATCACATGTTCAGATTTCAAGGTGCATTAAATCATTGCATGCAAGTATTAAGAGAAAATTGACCAATGCATGTAATTTATGCATGCATGCATTGCAATTAATGCATTGGGAAACATACTTTTTGAGGAAAACAAGAGCATTAATTGGGTGCTTTTGCAAACTACAAAAAGTATTCCACCACTCACCATCTACCTTGGTTGATGAGATTTTTTAATTGAGCCTTATAAACCGGAAAGGAGGGAGTAGTAACTTACACTAGTGTCATATGCATGGCACTAGTCTAAGTTACTCCCCGCTATGACCAGCCTGAGAGAGTGCTTTGATAAGTTTTAGTCTCATGACTAAAAGTAGTGGGACTAAAACTTGTTAGCCTCATCCATGCTTGGATCCAAATACTAAAGAGACTAAAATCAAGTTAATGACATTTCGAAGCATCCGGGCCCGCGTGCCATCCACCAAATCACATACTTTTTCATCTCTGTTCAGTAGATTTTGCAGCCGTTGGATACGAAATCAAGGGCTTGCGGTTCATCTTCACCTCCACCCCCCCTGAGCCGCCAGCCACCACCGGCTAAACAGCAGCCCCCCGCCGCCTGCGGCCGACGCTGCGCCGCCCCGCCTGCCGCGAAAACACTCCCCACCGCCGGTCCGCCGCCGCCCCAGCCATCCCTCTAGGCCCCCCCGTGCCGAGCTTTTTCTCCGGCGATCCTCATGCCACCGCCCCGCCAACGCCCTGCCACCGCCAGCGACCACCGCCCCCATCCTGAACCCTAAGATAGATAGTGGGGTACCTCTCCGTGAGCCCCCTCCCATGCTGGCTGGTTCTTCCTTCACCCCGTGAGCCCACCCTTGGAAATCGACTTACCCAAAAGTCGATTCAGTCGTGAAGTGTAGCAAAATCGGAGCAGCATCGCAAGCAAGAGCAAGAGCGAGAGCAGCAGCGCGAGCAAGAGCAATAGCAAGAGCAGACCAGGCAGGCGACCGAGAGCAAGAGCAGAGCAGCAGCGCGAGCGAGAGCTAAAGCAGCAGCAGCGCGAGGGAGCGACGCCGTGGAGGAAGTGGCCGGCGACGCCCCCATGGATGGAGCCGCGCCGTGTCGGCTCGGGACCGAGCGACGGCAGCACCGTGAGATCGAATCAAGAAGAAAATGCGGCGATTAGTGTACAACCTCTTTGGTGGCGCCGATTAGGCCGCAGCTTCATCCGAGGAACCGGTGATGATGATGCTCTTCCAGTGGTGCAGGTGAAGACGGTGGTGTGGGAATGGAGGTGGCGCGAAAGACGAGGGGAACGTCGGGGCAGCTCCTTGGAGGTGGAGGACAGGGTGGCTGAACCGGCGGGATGATGAGATCGACAACGGATCCTCATCCGGTACGGTGGATGAGGGGCGTCGAGGTGTTCTTGTGGACGGCGTCGTCGGGGAAGAAGCTCCTACTGGGTGGCAGACGGAGCAGGGTGTGGGGTTTCGTTGCGGGTTTTCGTGGCCTCGATGTATGAATGGGTGGGTGGATGGGATGGCAGTGGGGAACCATGGCTTAGAGACGCGCTTGTCCGAAATGTGGGGTAAGTTACGAAAGTACCCCCACCGATTTGAGGCGGTTCTTATGGTTCAGGGTACCACGGGCATTTTGCGTGTCGGGATTTCACAGGAGGTGGGAGTTTTCGCGCGCGTTGTAATTTCGGAATAGCAAGGCGCGGGTTGAGATGGAGGGAGTTGTCGGAGCACAACGAGACAAAGATATATCTTAATTATTCGGGCTAACAAGGCGCGGGTTGAAATTTCCGGACAAGCCTAACGTGTATTGTACCAAATCAATGCGCACTACAAATGTCATTCAAAACTTTGAATTCATGTTATGTTCAATTAAAATATTTCGCTACGTGTATAATGCATGCAACCTACTACTCAAATGAATGTTTTAGTGCATTCCAAACGTATATAATACCGCTTCAATATGAACTAAATTTGAATAAGATCTCTGATAATGATTGTTGTGAAGTCAAAGCATTTGAATTCGTTTCTCTGTTTTAATAAGACCTACGATCATCATTATTGTCAAGTTAAACCATCGTTTGTGTATTATCTTCACAGCACACCACATGATCAGTATCGAGTTACATATGAACTATGTGTACTATATGAACTCGAACTAGGTTTTTTGAATCCAGTTTATTTTGATTTCAAATCACATTACATTTCTAGCTCTAGCTAGATCTTCATAATCTAAACCATGTCTCATATGTATAATGTGTTTATCACATTATGTATGGTGCCAGCGCCTCACGCCTACAAGTATTTAGATGTGAGTTGCAAACACCACACATTACCACAAATTCAAATAAAATGTGAGAATGTTCAATATATAGTATTGTTTAGATTGCTCGATATTTAGTTGTAAGCTGCAAGCCGCACATTATCTCAAATTCAAATAAAATGTGAGATTGTTTGATGTATTGTATGGTTTAGATTGTTCGGCATTTAGCTGTGAGTTGCAAACGCCATGCATTATCACATTATGGTATAACATGTAAACAACACGTGTATCACAACTATATTCATGCATGCAATGTTTAAAACACTATGATCTCCTATTCAAATATATGAATCCGCTTTCATATCAAATTATGATCTTTGTTAGCCTCTTACACCCACACAGTCCTCTAACCCTTGTAGCTACCACTAACTTTCTCTCGTGCATGCACACGCCCTCCTCGCCCTCCCCCTCCCTCGGCATTCTATCCACCGGGCACATTCATTTTTTTCCTTTAGGTCGTTCTCCCAGAGTCTCCACAACTCCTTTCCGACACACACCGATCGATAAACCTCTCTAGTGATGCCTGCCTACAGCATACACACACAGCTTCAATCTCCTCCTTTATGTGTCCTTGCCGCGTGTCTCTCATATGGTCAGACACACGTGTAAACTCTCACCCCTCTTTTAATCGATCTCACAACCGCACACTCCTCCCCCTATCCAGCTAGTAGTTGGGCCTCTCGCACCACCTCCTAGCTCCATTCTCTCTGTCTATCCGTCTCGCTGGGCCTTATTTGCCTCTAACAAATGGGCGTACACCGATCGATCTCTCGTTATACATATAGCCAGCTAGGTCCTTATAACTCCTTTTTACCCACACATCGATCGATCTACCTCATTAGTTGTGTCTCTCCCTTCCTCCGACAAACAACAATTGATCTACCGATCTAGTTAGGTTTGCTTACCAAACACATGGTTCCCCTTCATCATCCATGGATGCGTCCCGACAGATCTATCACGCAGGCACACACGTAAACACATCCCCACTCTTATTGATAACATTGCAGTTCCACCCTCGGTTTGTCTAGTAGGCCTCTCCCAACATCTCCGAGAAGCAACTCCATCACCCATCCAGCACTCTACCCCTCTCCCTCCCTCCCTCCCTCTCTCTCTCTCTCTCTCTCTGTCCCATCATATTTCCCGTCCTTGATTATGTATGGATGTCGACCGATCTCCCTCATGACATAGCTGGGTCTCTCCTTCTCAACACATATACGAGTCGTTCTACCTCTATAGTTAGGCCTCTGCCTACCCTCCCCCACCCCTCCCCCCCCCACACACACACCGATACATCAAGCGCTCTAGTCATGTCTCCCTGCCACACACAAAATTGACATGTGCCCTCTAACGTTCCGTGGGCAGTCGCCCTATATCTTTGACTTGCACACACACACACACACAATTTCGATGGCTCTCTTCATCGATCTCGCACCCACCCGTACTTGATCCTCTCTTCGACTCTATCGATAGCTATGACCCCTCCCTCTCTTCTCGTGGATTTCCCGACCCTCTATGTATGATATGGATAGGCCTCAATTTCACACACATTGCATGCAAAATTTTGTTTGAGATGTCATCGACACATATTACCACAAATAATTCACGAAATCAACCCCCCACCCCACCCCACCCCCACCACAAAATAAAAACACTCACTGACGCGGTTTGTATCTCTCACACACACCCACGTGGGTGGGGACATGCCTAAAGAGAAGAGGTGCATGCACGGCGACGTACTCCGTCTCTTTCCAAACCACACCAGCGGGTACACGGTGGAGCTCGTTTCTGTACGAAAAAGGCAGCCCACGTGGTAATTTGGCACGTGTACTGCTTGTCCACTTGGTGGAGGGAGGATCGTCTACCACGGGTGAATGAACAAATTGCGACTTGACGCGTTGTGTTAAATTAATAAAAGAGGAAAACCATGTGGGGCCTACCTTAGAGGCAAGGCTCTATACACTGGAGTACTTTTGATGTGTCCCGTCAACTCGCAGAACGAGGAGAAGCTTGCTTAGTACGCCGTCTCCCCCGCCCATGGGCGCGGTGGCTCGCAGGATGAGGTGAAGCTTGCTCTTCCCTCACCCATGCGCGCGGTGGCTCGCAGGACGAGGAGAAAAAATTACTACTCCCTCCGTTTACTCCTCGTCCCTACTACCTTGGTTATAGAGATTATATCATATTGTTTGGAATATATATGTCCTTAGTAGATTTCAATATGAACTACTAGTATATACTCCAAACACTGATGTATATAGACGTATTTTAGAGTGTACATTCACTCATTTTGCTCCGTATGTAGTAGCACTCTCCCTCGCCCCTCGACCTTCACCCATGTGGTGGATGTGCAGCAATTCATTCGGTCTCATATAGCCAGAACAATATATACTGCACTACCATTATTGCTCGACTTCCCGAAGAGGCGAAGAGCCAATCGCGAGGTTAATATTTTGGAGATGCCAAGCGCAAGGTTATAGCAGAACGAGTAGTAGGTGCTGCGTCATTTATAAATAATTTTGTTTTCTTCAGTGGCACGTACGCAATATGATAGGTTCATATGGAGAGAAAAGGAAACCGCTCCACCATATACATAGTCAGGACGGGCCAGCCTACACGGTTGCTTGCTGGGGTTGCTCTCTTCACACTCTCTCGCACAAAACGACTGTGGCCACATCTGTAACATCCCGGCGGATCACGTCCGCTTGGTGAAGGGGTGGATGCTTAGTGTAGATGCGGTGTCTGTCACCGACAGCGAAAACCCACTGTCGGCACGTCCCGATCAGGGGTCCCCGCCGTTCTCTCTCACAAAGCCGGTGAGGTTGCCTTCGTCCCTTGCTCACTGCCGCGACGTGGGCAATTGCCACCTCCCGCCACCCTCCTCAAGGTCAAGCTACGTCCCTCAGGTACAACTCCCTTTACAGCCGACTTGCACCACTGCTCCAGCTGCCCACATCACTCCCTGTGGATATTTCTCTACTTCTTTGCCCCGCACATACCTGATACCTCTCTTGGCTTCTACGTCTTTGTATTTGTGATGAGTTTATGTCTCATCAACTAGTCCTAGTAATCTTATTCTAATCACGCTTCTTCAATTTCTTTGCCACAGGGATGCTCATCTCGATTTTGGTGAAACTGCACAAAATGATCCGATGGTAAAAAGGTTGCAAACTTCATTTATTAGGAAGCTCGAACGTTGCCAGCAAATTGAAGCCTGGTCAGGGTTCACGGTTCAAGGGCTAGGGACTGCATGGATCGTTTTTTTCTTTAGCTGCCTCTGTTCCAAAATAAGTTTCAACTTCAGTAGTAGTACAACTTTGTACTAAAGTTTGCACAAAGTTGAGACACTTATTTTGGAACGGAGGGAGTACATATTTGCTATGATCTGTCAATCATTGAGATGCAATAGCATGCATGTTAGTCTCCTTTGTATTTGATGAAATGTTGCAACGGGCAACCTTGGACGCAAGATACATGTAACAGGAGCTGGAAGCTTCATAGCATTGTACAAATTTATCTCGCTAATAAATTACAGTACGTACTAGTACTATACTAGTACTTCCTCCGTTCCTAAATATAAGTCTTTGTAGAGATTTCACCATTAACCACATGCGGATGTATATAGATGCATTTTAAGTGTAGATTCATTCATTTTGTTACGTATGTAGTTCACCTAGTGGAATCTCTACAAAGACTTATCTACTAGTAATAGCTAGCCCCCACTACTAGGAATTCTCTATCCTCTCCTTGAACCATATCATCAAAATTGACGTAGCCGATAGATGAAGTAAATCAGTCATAATAGCCGTCTGATCTAGACGTTGAGAGGCTCAGCACTAAGCCACATGCAAGCATGCAGAACTACCGCGGCACATGCATGGTAGTGGGTTTTAAATCACATCAACATGTCTACATGCAAGCATGCACCGGTAGCATGCATGTAAGTGAGCTTTTAAGTCCCATTAACATGTCAAAAAGAAAAATATAATCCCATTATGCAGTAGGAGTTATGCGATCTTTTTTCCTTATGTGGGATGATCTAAATGATGATGGGAGTTTATTTAGTTTGGCTACCACATTTGTCATGCGGTTATAGATTTTTTTAGTTCTATGAAATCGATAATTTTGTGAGAGAGATATACCGCTGTTCATGACAGCGGCAACGAGGGGACTCATCTAGTAATATTTAGGAGCGGAGGAGTACTATGTAAAGAGTTAGGTGTCGCATACGGTGATAGTGTGAGGTGGGCCATGTAATCACTTGAGCCTGCGTGTTTTCACCGCTCTTGCACTCCTCCGCTGTAAGAATGGAGAAAATTGTAATCTACTACCTCCTTTCGCCCGGCGTGGGACATCCAAAGCAGTCCTACCACCTCGATAATAAAGACCAATGAGCCGTCGAATCACATAGACCCAGCAGTAAGTTGAATGACGAAGCAACCATCACTCTTGCGCCCGGTGAGAGGTCGCGTCCGCTCTTCCGGGCATGAATGCGGCACCGATTCTTGAGCGGCTGACTGTTTCGAGGCGGGAAGCCTTGGCGATGGAGGGCTTTGGGTGGGCCAAGCTGGTCGAGGAGGCGGGCGTGGCAGCTGTCCGCATGTCCCTACCGGACACGGCCGGAAACGAGAGGATGCACCGACTCTCGTGGCTAAAATCATACACTACACACCATATCTCTGTAGGGGTAGGTCGATCTGTCGCACTCTCTAACACACACATGCTGTTAAACACACACACGCACACGCACACACCTTGGTCCCGTTGCACCTTCTAACGTGACTTATTACACCTAGACGGAGGGAGTAGTAAGTATCTGAGATCACGGTGGCACTTGACTTAAGTCGAATACAAGTGCCCAAAATTTGTGTGCATGTTATAATAAGGATTCACTTAAAATAGTGCATTGAGCGAACAGAGGGATCAATTGGACGGTGTTCCGGCGATGGCGAGATGCGTGAGTTAGTAAGATACACCGTTGGCGCTTTTAATTTTTCTTATTAATGTGTTTGTTTCACCCTCGACTGGTGGGACCCAACGCATTACTACGTGGAGAGAGGTAAGGTGACTAAGGCTGCATTATTTACGCACCCTTGTGGATAGTCTTACCACCAAAGCCACATGACACGATTATGATTGAAATCCTAATGACTCCCACACACACACACAAAAAAACACGGCATGCCTGTTACATGAATGCAGGAATGTATAAAAGGTTATTTTCCTCTCGTTGAACATAACGGGAGGGTTGTGTAGCTGGTTAGCCTGTTCGCTCATCAAACTTGAGGTCTCGGGTTCGATAACTACACTTGAGCATAATTTTTGCGGGAGGATTCTTTGGTGGTCAAAATGTTTTCTAGGGTTTGCACGCTTCACACTCTCTCTCCGATATATATACACGCTGGAGCCTCGGGCTTGTAGTTGCTCCCTTCACACTCTCTCGCCCTCTCCCATTTGGAGCTGGATCCTCGGCGCTTGAAGTTGCTCTCTTCACACTCTCTCGCCCTCTCGAGATCTAAACAAGACTTCTTTGGCCTCTCTCTCCCTCACTGCTGCTCAAAGAGCCGGCAGGATCCGTCCTTGGGAAGGGAAGGAGGCTTATTGCTGTCGCCGTCGTGAGGAGGGAATCCACTACCGGCGCCGCTGTTCACTTTCCACCCAGCAGCGGCGCGGGAGGGCCTCCGACCCTTCTTCTTCGCCGCCGTCCCGTCGCCCACCGAACCACGCCCCAAGAACCTTAAGGTATATTTTACTTATTCCACATGCATGTATACCATGAATCTAGGATGTGGTTCAAAGAGGAAAGGAGTGGGGGAAAGTAGTGGGAAAAGTTGTATATAGCATGAATCTAGGACGTGGTTCAAAGAGGAAATGAAGGGGTAAAGTTGTATAGCATGAATCTAGGACGTGGTTCAAAGAGGAACGGAATGGGGGAAAGTAGTGGGGAAAGTTGTATCGCATAAATCCCGGACGTGGTTCAAAGAGGAAAGGAAGGGGCGAAAGTACTAGTTCAAAAAGGAAAGGAAGGGACAAGGCTGTAGAGTTTGAGCAGGACTAGATTTGTTGCGCTCACATAGGGAAAGGTGTCTAAAGATAACAAAGCTGGGACCAACACAAATATGCTCCTTGGTTGTTTGTTCTTTGTTGCAACAGACTGTGCATCACCCCCGTACATCAGTAGATGCACATGGTGCTGGTGCGTCCACTGTCCCGTGCAACTCATTAGATGTTGTTAATCTATGGCCATGTTTGGTTAAAAACTCCCTAGTCCCTACCTGCTTGGTTCCAGGGACTAAACATGGACTAGAGGTTATTAAATGACAAGATAAAATACCATGTTACCCCTAGTAATGAACTAATAGAAACAAGGTGCGATGCGTGGCAGGGGAAACTGTTGGAAAAAGTCCCAAAAAGACTCCCTCGGAGTCTTTTTTCTTTAGTCCCAAATGCCCACTTTTAGTCCCAAAAAGTCCCTCCTGTTTGGTTTAGATGTGACTGACACGGAGTTTTTTAGTCCCTACACCAAAATGTCCCTGTAAACAAACACCCTCTAATAATGCCGCTGGAAAATTGATGCAATGCCACAGTTAAAAGCAAATTACATGTTTAACGAATTTTATTGTTAAAAATATAATCTCTATGTTAATATTAATCAATGCCATCGTTTGAGAAATGCTACTGTCTTGCTTTCTTTCCCATTTAGATAAGGTAGAAGCTTCTTTTTGTTGGCTTCTGTGTCATCCACCGTTATTGACCACTAATTATTTCCTTTGCACCTCTGTGTAAACAGGGTTATCTACTTCACCTCGTTGCCATTGTGACCTTTTGTTGCACTGCACCAAACACTTTTGTTTAAGAGTGTTTTGTGCAGTTCAACAAAAATGTCACACTGACGATGTTGCTTGATTGCTTGATCTTAGTGGAACTACACAAGAGGAGATCTTACTTCCTATCCGTTAAGGCGAATTTGGTTCAGATCTTCTTCTTGTGAGTTGTTTGAATTTCGCATCATGAGAGGTCAAGATTACTAGCCTTCTTTCACATGATTCTGCGGTGTGCTTTCATATGTTGTGCTACTTGTACGATAATGTTGCTTGATTTTAGTGAACTGCACAAATGGAGACAAGACTTCCAATCTGTATGTGCACCGTAATATCCCATTGAGGTAAGATAAGGATATTTCACAACTGGCTGGCCTGTATTTTGCCACTTTCATCGAGAAAATTAAGTTTAGTACTATACTTGTGCTCCCTAATTGACATGCCAAATCTTACATTGAAGGCGAAGCTTATGCATTATTAAACCAAGTGATGACGGGAAGAACAAGCGGAAGAAAAACAAAAATCAACTCCGGGTCTTTGTAGTGAAACCTTTGGGCTGTGATGACACAAGTAATGATATAGTTTTGCATCTTAATTTATTGCTATGGCTGGAACGGGCAATTGTTTTGCCACTGATTTGATGCCATACGTAATTATCTCTACTTGTGCAAACAAGGATCTTCTTTGAAGATAACATATATTTTAGTGGAACTGCACAAGAAGATGTTGGAAACATTAAACTAATCGAGGAGTATATAGTAAGCATGGCCACCCCCGTAGATAGCAACAGATGGTTCCCGAGAAGTGCTTCATCTGTATGCTCTCTGTAATCAGCCTCTGACAAAGGTTGGTACTCGCCTTGATTTCATCCATATGATTGAGCTTTGTCATCTCTATTGGTGTTGTGCTACTGTTTAGATACTGTCATGAAAAAGTGGTATTGTCCTTGGGAAGTGCTTCATCTGTGTTGTTTTAAATATTTCCTTTCCTTTTTTTCGAGCAAACATGGATGCTAGCATTTAGTAGTCCTCTTGTCTTTGCACAACAGGATCATCTTCCTCTGAAGAAGAATATGGAGTACGTGAAGTGACTAGTTCCGAGTATGCCAAGATGAAGAAGCAATGTCTATCTTCTCATCAGAAGGAGCAGTTGAAGGATGGTTACATTACTCCCCAAAAGACCAAACTAACTTCAGCTCAGAAGGACTGACAAATCTCCATTTTTCTTTGTGATGCGAGTAGAATGTTGTTCTAGGATTCTTTCTAGTGAGTTCCATTTTTCTAAAAGTGTGCTCTACATGGACCATGTATGTGCCTGTTGAAACTGTCAATTCATAGTACAGTTTGCTTTATACTAATCACTTTTTTGTATTTGTGCAAACAGGGGTGCTCAGCTTGATTTCAACGGGAACTGCACAAAATGTTCATGAATACATCGAATCATTCATTTCCACCACAAGAAAGGAGGTGCCCATAAGTTCAAGGCGTTGCAACATATACGGGCGAAATCATACAAGCTACACGCAATTTGGTTGATTTTGGTGGGCTGCACAAAAAGAACAGTTGGTTTATTTAGCACGAGTTGCCATGTCAATGTCCGAACTGATGGCAAACCCTGCCCATTCCACAATCGTAGGCAATTGATATTTTGGAATGGGACAACCTTGTCAAATTTTGCTCATTGATTTTAGCAAGATATGCGTTTGATATTTTTGAATGGGACTTTGATATTTTTGAATGGGATGCCCTTTGCTGTCAGCAGCGGCGATCAATTTTTTCTTTATTCTTTAGTTGTGAAATAAATATTGCCTCTGACATGTGAGTCGCTGAGATGCATAATCATCGATTGTTTATAATGTTCTCTATGAATTGCCAGGCCTGGGTGTTTGATTGCAATGTCTGAACGCTAAAAAGCTGCTCAAACTCTTTGTACTCATACATTTCCTTTTTACCGCACATTGTGAAAGTGCGTACTTTTTTTGTATAAGATTGGTCAAAGTAGAGATACTTTGACTGCAGACAAAACTTGTATGCAGACTAGAAAGGACCGGAGGGAGTACATGTGAAAGCTGCTGCAAAGCGTGGTGATCACCACAGGAATAATGCTAGTACATATTGTTTTGCATGTTCATCCAATGCGGTGATACAGAATTGAACTAATCGAAATAAATTCATTCATACACGGTCGGATTTCATATAAACATGCGGATTTCATTACATTTCATACATTCTTCAACTAAATAGGGGTGTTTGTGGCGCATGCATCTCCCGGAATGCAGAGGCCGGGGTCATCCTCCTTTTGAAAAAAAAACTAAAAAGTGCGCTTGAGGTATAATTAATTAACCGAAGCTACCCACTGTGTCCCAGGCGAGCAGAAGCTTGATGACTTAGCTGCAGGTGCAGTTGCATAACTGACATGTGGCCTGTTGGGCCCACGTGTCAGTCAGCCAACTGCACCAGCAGTTAAGTAGAAGCAGCGTTGTTCTCCAGCGCAGCTCTCTGACTCCACGTCGCCGCCAAGAAGCTAACCAGCCGTCAATGGTCAACGCGCCTAGCTTGGCTTCAACCGGAGGGTAGCAGCGGTGGCCTTACTTGGACCCAAGCGGCGGCGACCTATCGTGTTCTACTCTTCCTCGTTTTCTGTGTGTGGCACGGCCTCGTTGGCAGCGGGGCGGGGCCTCGCCGGAGCCGGCGATGCCTCTGTCTCGTTGTCGGCGGGCGGCGCCTCAGCAGAGCAGTGGAAATCCTCCCCCACGTTGTCGGCACGGTGGGGCCTCAGCTGAGCCAGCGATGTCCTCTGCCTCGTTTTTGGCGGGGCGGGGCCTCGGCGGAGCCGACGGTGTCCTCTACCTCGTTGTTGGCGCCGCGGGGCCTCGGCGGAGCCGGCGGTGTCCTCTGCCTCATTGTTGGCACCACGGGGCCTCGGCGGAGCCGGCGGTGTCCTCTGCCTCATTGTTGGCGCCGCGGGGCCTCGGCGGAGCAGGGCGTCGTCGACGCCGGCGGAGCGTGGACTCGTCGGAGCCGGCATTGTCCTCTGCCTCGTCCTCGGTCTCGCCAAACAGCGCCTCGCCCGCTTCATCGCCCTCTTTGCTAGCCTCTTTGTAGGCGGCCGCGGCCTCCGCCACCCGCATGCAGTACCGCCAGCGCTCGAGGCGGCCCTTGCAGACGGAGCGGTACGAGTCGAGCAGCGCCTTGTGATCCGCCCGCTCCGCGGCGATCTGCTCCTCCGCCTGCAGGTGCTCCTGGAGGAGATAGTGGTTGTAGGCGGCGTCGGCCTGCGCCTCCCGGAACTGCTCCTCACGCATCTGCCTCACCACATCCATATATTGGGCACGGGCCTCACCGATGGTCATGGTGCAATGCACCGGCGAGGATGGCGCGGAGGAGGGGGTTGGCGCCGGATCATCGACTACCATGTTCTCCATTGGGACCTCGTCGTACTCCGGCTGCCTGCCGGCCAGCCGGTCGGCAGCAATGGCTGCTATCTCCTTGTGGTCCGTCCTACGCTCGTCCCGAAGAGCGTTGGAGCACGAGGAAGCCATGGCGGGCAGTAGTGGTGTGGACAGGAGAAAGGCAACGGATGCGGATGACTGCGGCTATGGCCGGCGCAGCAGTTTATATAACAATGGTGGGCAGGCGGAGGGACGGACGTGTGACGCCAGAGTAGCCGCCTCGGCAACTGTGTATCATTAATGTGTGCGGCAGATGGACGGACGGACGACACTTGTGTCGTTTGAAGGCGGAGCAATCGCCTGAACCGGGAAGCGGGGCGGCCGGCGCTGACTGTTTCGGGCGGAAAGCGCGCGCGGGCGAGGAGATCACTTTACTTGGATAGGATGACAATGGGGACCCACCAGGTCCATAGCCTCACGTACGCAAGTGCCTCCTTATTTTATATATATATATATATATATATATATATATATATATATATATATATATATAGTATAATTTATTTTTCTTCCTCCTGGTTTCCTGACATCACGGTCCCACACCATTGTCTACCTATGTACTAGTCAATAAACGAGAGAATTGCACAAGAAGCGGCCAATAGCTGGGACCAAGCAGCTCGAGCAGTATTTGTGTTTTTGAGGTGTGAGCACTGCAGAGTTTTTCGATGTTTACCCCAGATATTAATTTTTCTCCTCTGAACAACAACGAAAACATCGCTGCAGGTATTAACTGGGCGGGCTGTGGCCCGTCTAGCCTAGGACAGATATCCAGCCCAGATATTAATTTTTTTCAAGCTGAAACTGGCTAGCCCAACTATACTTTTTTTAGGAATACCCAGGCAAGGTCAAGTTGTTATTCTCCGCCCCGCTGGGCTGCAAATCTTTCCTAGGAGGGATGCATTAGGCTTAACAAGAAAATGGGCTTTAAGAAATAATAAATGGGATGTAATTATAAAAACTTGGTAGTAACTATAAAAAATGCACCAAACAATGATTACTTTATAGAATATTATTTTTGGAATATTGAAAATTTTAATTTCATTAATTGTTGCGAGCGGAATGTTTTGTTGGATTTTTACGCAATATAAATTTATATTGAAATAGTATTTAATCTGACTAAAATTTCGGGATAAAAATATTATGATCCCATAAAAATGTGGAAATTTTATTGAATTCTGTTTTGAACGGTTGGTTGAAATGGGTTGTACTTTTAACAAACTGTAAATGGGCTGATCCATTAGAATTAAAAAATGGGCTAGACATTCTTACAAGTCTTAAATGGGCTATAAGTTCTCTGCCACACACTTCTGGCCTTACTAAGTTGACGCTGTCGGATTTCGGGTTCCAGCAGGCCCTTGAGGTTCGAACACTGGAGTGCGCGCGGAGATCCAACCTTCCACCGTCTCGCACCTCTCCGAATCGCTGGGACCTAAACTACTAAACGGAACAGCACAAGAGACACGAGATTTATACTGGTTCAGGCCACCATTGTGGTGTAATACCCTACTCCAGTGTGTGGTGTTGTGGATTGACTCTTGGGATGAGGAACAATACAAGGAGGAACAGCCTCGCGAGGGTCTGTTCTTGGCGGGTGCGATGAACTGCTAAGTGGTGTTCAGTCGCTCTAGCTACTGGTTTCTTGATGGGGATTCCGGATCTCTCCCTTCTCTCCTTCTTCCAGATGCCCCTTGCTCTGGGTGTGGCTATTCCTACTTATAGGCGAAGGCCCTGGGCCTCTTCCGAATATTGAGCGGAAGGGCGCCAACAATTAGCCATTTTGAAGGGGAACAACGGGTACACTTATCCCGACTAAAGTTGGTCCTCGCCTGCCAAAGGCTCTGGTGATGACGCCTTTCGGCTCCACGATGACTCCTTCGGCCCGTTGGGCTGGTCTTGGTCTTGTTGCAATCAAAGCGGATGCCTTTGCTTGATGCTCTCGCCGCGCTTGCTCCCTTTGCACCAAAGAGGAAAGGAGGACGCTGCTGGTGGCGCCCATCGCCCTTGGTCGTCATGGCTTGCGTCATGGGCACCTCACGAGGTACCCTGCTTTGAACTCTCCGCCTCCTCATGAGCCACCTCGACGAGGCCGTGCTCGAGGAAGCTCCTTGTCGTCCGCCTCATGAGGCCCCCTCGCGAGGGTCTTGAGCTTGCGCAGATGAAGGCAGACGTCTTGGGCCTCCTCCGAGCCACGCCGCAGGCCGCAGCGAGCAAGTCTGGGGACCCGTTCCCTGAACGCCGACAGTAGCCCCCGGGCCTGGCGCCCGAACTTGGCCGAGCAGAGAGGCGAAGGGCAAGTGCGGCGTCATGGGCCCCTAACAGCCTGCTGACCTTGGGCGCCAAGCGTGGCGGTTGATTGGGCGTATGCACTGTTCCCCCACACCTCCTTATTTCGTGCCTTGCTAGGCGGACATGCTGTTGTACACATCCGTTCCCCTCTCTGCTGCTCGTGTGCCCCTGTCCTTCCCCCTCTCAAACTCCAGCTTCCATTTTCAATCCAATCTCGAATCTTCCCCCCCTTTCAATCGCCATGGCTCCGACGAAGAAGGGGAAAGGGAAGAAACCTGTGCCTCCCCGTTGCTCGCCGCCGCCGGCGGCCCCCGCCGTCGACCCGTCGATCATACTCAATCTAGAGGGCTTGGGCAAGGTTAGTTCGGCTCTGGCCACCAACTTCAACGAATGCGGGAGGACGATGGCCTGGCCCGCGTCCCACTTCTCCATCGACAGGATAGTCACTGAGGTCCGGTATTTTGCTGACGCCCTGTGGGCGGGGCTGGTTCCTCCCTTATCTGATTTCTTCAATGCCGTGCTTTCCCATTATCGATCCACATGATGCATCTGGGTCCTGAGTCCATCACTCTCCTCTCGATCTTCGCCTTCGTTTGTGAGGCAACGATGGGCATCCTTCCTTCGGTTGCCTTGCTGCACCACTTCTTCTCTCTGCACCTTGTCGACCCCACCCAATGCTCGGCGTGCGTGAGCTTCGTCGCCGCGCCCGAGACAGCGGCCTCAGGGATTGACTTCAGCCTGCCTCCGCCCGCGGCTGAGTTCCGCGAGAGGTGGTTATACGTGGATGTGGGGGTGCCCAGCCCCCTGCTATCGGAGCCAACCTCGCCTGCTGTCCCCAATTCAGGCTGGGGCCAGGAGACGCTTTCAAGCCCTCGGCTCATCTTTGTCTGGCACCGCTTCGCGTTCCTGAGGTCGCTTGTTGTGACAGCGCCCAAGGTGGTGAGGAGTTCCTGATGTTCCGCGTTGCTCCTCTCCAACGCCATTCCCACCGGATGTGGGCTTTCAGCGGGCCTGGTGATCGTATGAGGCTCCAGGAAGAAGATCTGACGCCTGAAGCGCTAAGGAAAGTGCTCCTGGTCTGTTGGCGACCCCAACCCGGTGGCATCCGGCATGGAGGGCCTTGCTGTACCTCTGCGAGCAGGGGGTGATTTTGTGAACCAGATGCCTATCTTCGATGAATGGGGTCGCGCCCCGCTGGTCTCGAGGGGCCTCGCGAGAATCCAGTGATGGTGACAGCCCTTCCAGTCGGCCAAGGCGGCTCCTCCTCAAGTGGCGGAGCAGGGAGGCACGAGCCGCCAGAGGCTGAAGGGACCCCCGCCGGGGTGACAACGCCGAGCGATGCTCATGAGGGAGCATCTCCTGAGGCTCATGCCGCCGCGGCTGAGGGCGGCAGGCAGCCGCCTGCAGCGCCTGCGGATGAAGCCCCCGAGGCTCCTACTGCTTCCCTTGGTGAGGCGACCAGCAACGCGCGTCAGGCGGATGCCCCTGACGCAGGTCGCCTTGATGCTTCTTCCTCGTCGCAGGCTGACCCCTGCGCTCAAATCTTGGGTCGCTTCCGCATGGACTTCGAGGCCCTCCGGAAGAGAAGGGAGGCCCTGGGCGATGATTACCCTTGTCGCCTGCTGAAGCGTAGGAAGTACTTCGCCATTGATGAGTAAGCCTTCTCCTTCTCCAGCTCCTGATCCTTCTGCTGTTTTGTACTGATCCTTGCTCTGCAGGCCCCTTCATGTCGAGCTCACGGAGACGGGTGAGGAGCCGTCCCCCTCGGCTTCGCCCCCTCCCCCGTCCTTGAGTGCTCCGAGCAGTGGAGCCCTTGTGGTGAGGGCGATCAGGGGGGCGAACCGCCCCGAGGCGCGTCGAGGCCCTGCGCGCCTCGCGACCCTTCTCGTGGCATAGCTAGCCTGTCGTGGGCTTCTCGCCTGATCGTGGACGGCGATTGGCTGAGGCGCTTCCTGCGCTCTTCGTCTGGGGGTGGGCTGGCTCCAGGCCGGGCTTCTGGCGCGGCGTGCCCGGCCGTCGCGAGGATGCCAGCCCCCAGCCCCCTGCCCGGAGGGGGAGTGCTGATTCGTGGCTCTTGGCACCCGCTTGGGGCGGTTGATGGTGCGGAAGACGTGCACGAGTGCGCCTGGGTGCGCCGCCCCCTTCGCCAAGGATTTCTTCGAAGGGCGGCTGACGCGGTGAGCCTTCTTTGTGAAGAGCTCGCTGATGAAGACGCGCGCCTTGAAGCCGAGGGCCTGCGCCTGGCCGCAGAGAGGCATGAGCTGGAGGCCGCTGTCGCCCTTGCGCGCCATCAGCGCGATCTTGACGATGAAGAGGCCAAGGCATCGCTGGCAGCCTCTCGGGAGGCCTGTTCTCGGGCCGTCGAGGAGGCCTGGGAAGCTAACAGACGGCGAGAGGCGGCGGAGGAGCGGGCACGGGAACTCCTGGCCCGGTGTCACTCACTGGAGGAGCAAGTGGAGCTGCATGAGGCAGCCCTCGCATCGATGAAGGTGGCCTCCGGCGATCCGGTGGAGCTCGAGCGTGAGGAGGCGTTGGCGCTGAAGCCGCCCGAGCAGCAATCTGGCGCTTGGAGACGAGGGAGCGCTTGGTGGCCAGGCGGAGGATGAGGTCGCTGCATGGGAAGCCAGCGTCTGGAGGAGGTCGGACGCCGAGTGGCGGCAGCGCTTGAACCTCGGCGTGAGTTCGAGGCGAGGTGGGGTTGATCGGGACCGAGGTGAAGGCGGGACTGCTGCCTTGAGGGTCAAGCTGGAGGAGGCGACGCGCGGGCAGATGCTCTTGGGCCGCCCTTGAGGTGGCGCAGGGGAGTCAACCACCTCTCGGGCCGAGGTGCTCCTTCTTCGCCAACGGTGGAGGAGGCCGAGACCGTCAGCCTTGAGAATGCGGGACGAGATACGTCGTGGCCGAATCTGGAGCACGAGCATGGTCCCATGCTCACCACACTCCGGGAAAGAGCCAACACGGCCTTGCGTAACATCTGCGAGGCGGCTGTTGGCGAGCAGCACGCGGGTAACTACGCCGGCAACCTTCAGTTCTTCACCGACGTGGTGGCGCGGCTGGAGGCCTTGATCGGTCGAGGCCAACAGGTTGGTGGAGGAGAGGAGCCGCGCTGCTTGGACGCCGCTTTTCTCGTGTCTTGATCATCTCCGGAACATGGACCCCACTTCGACTTTGACGCAGCTATCGCCCCAGTTCCCGTGCCGCCGTCCGGGCGACTGGCGACCGGTGGAAGACAATGTGGATGCTCTCGTCAGGGCCTTTGCTTCGGACAACGACGGCGTGATCGTGGCTGCCGATGAGGCGGCGTGGTGAATGGCCCTAACGCCACCGATGGCCACGCAGACAGTGACGACGAGGCCAGCGACGCCAGCAACGGCTCGGGAGGTGCTCCTGAGGACGCATTGGGGGATTTATCCGACTGATTATGTATTGTCCCTATTCCTTTACCCTGCATGAATAGAACTTCGTGCTTTGGCCTGATGGCTGTGAGAGCATTTTGGGAGGGGGAGCCCCTCATGTAAAACTTGTGTTCATCGTATTAGCAGGTGCTACATCGCCCATACGCCCGCGCCAAGTGGTTGGCTAAGCGACGTGCTGGTTGGCTGATTTACCTTTGTTTCGTACGAGCCCTGAGACAGCTTGTGGGAGGCTGCGGTGACCCGAGTGTCTCCTGATCAAATCCGTAGGATCTGCAGTAAAAACCCTCCGGAGAGGACGCGGCGGCGGCAGGCTGGGCTGCGCGCAAGCTAGGCCTGGCCCGGCTCGCGAGGGGCTCGCGAGGGGAGGCAGCTGAGGCGGAGTGGTAACCGAAACACGAGAAATTTGCTCGAAGGAGGCTAAGCACCCCTTCCCCGAACACATGCAAATCTCAAATTCGAATCCAACTTAAATCCAGCAGGGGAAAGCGACAACCAAATGGAAAGGCGAAGAAAGCAGAAGAAAAGCTGCGTCCGGCACCTAGTCTAGTCTTGGACATCTTCTCACCGGTAGCTGAGCTAAGTGCTGCCATCTGGGCGTGGGAGGGAGCCCGGGGCTGAGGCGGCACCCTGAGACTCCGGGCGTGTACAGCCCCACTCATTATTACGTGAGAGTGTCACGGGGCAGCGAAGCTTCCACAGCCTTGGGCCTTCTTCACAGTACCGGCCTTGCTTCATATCGCCAGACGAGGCCCCGCCTTGCGCCACACTCTAGTGCCATCAACGACATTTGGAAACCAGGGCGCCGCCGATGGGGTAGAGCGGTCGCCCATGGTTCCTCCGACGACCACGGGTCCTCCGCCAGGCAGGCCACGAGGCACCTCCCGACAAAGGGCCTACCTCCACGAGAACGCCTTGCTCGAACACCGTGGTGGTGATGTTGGATCTCGGCCCCTCCGCAGCTCCTGCGCCCTCCTCCCGAGGGGTAGGAGACTGCGGGAGCGGGGCAGCTGCTCGCCGCGGCGACCTGCACCTCCTGCGATCCATGATTAGCGTATGCTTGCTCTTGAGGAAGTAGCGGTACCCGATAATCGTCGCCGCCGGCGCGACCAGTGGGACAATCCCGAGGCTCCTGGAAGAGCTCAGCTTCTGGCGCCTCATCCCCCCAGCTTGGGCTGAGGAGCGAGCCTTGTTCTCCCTAATGCGGGTGCCCTTGGTCCACCATGTGGGGCACGTATTCTTCTGGCGCCGTCATCCCGAAGGCCTCGCCGTAGTGCTCAGCGTGCCATGCGGCTCTGCTTGATGCGCCCTCCATGGGGTGGCGGCGCGGAGGTCCACCTGGGCCGTGGGTTACGTCGAGTCCTTCTTCTCCGCGGACCGGGCGGGCAACCCGCCGCCCCGGCCCGATCTTGGCAACTTCGCGGTGTTGGAGTAGTTTTGGAGCCAGCAGACGCGTGGAGCCCAGCTGGCCGCATACAGGGCTGAGATGGAAGGTGGGTGCAGAAGGGGTGAGCCCCCGAGGCGGTGAAGCCCAGGAGCTCTGCCACTCGCTCCAGCAGCACGTCGCGGCCGCTCTCCAGCAGCCTGCACTGCAGCAGCTCTCGGGTGTACGGTGTCGTTGCTGCGGCGTGGTTGGAGGCCCTCGCTACCGACCGCGTCTGCCGCGGTGTGGGAGCCGTCGAAGCCTGTCCGCGCCGCCCGCGGCCCACAGCACCCTGCAGACCGCGAGCTGCCTGGGGCACAGGGTTGCCTGAGGCGAGCGGCTCTGCGTGGGCGGGCCACGCCGCCCAAGGATCTGGGTTGCCCGCTTGGTTGCCAGACATGGTGATGACGATGCCATGGAACACGAGGCAGCAGAAGGTGGATTCCGGCGCACCCCTACCTGGCGCGCCAAATGTCGGATTTCGGGTTCCGGCAGACCCTTGAGGTTCGAACACTGGGGTGCACGCGGAGATCCAACCTTCCACCATCTCGCACCTCGCTGAATCGCTGGGACCTAAACTACTAAACAGAACAGCACAAGAGACACGAGATTTATACTGGTTCAGGCCACCATTGTGGTGTAATACCCTACTCCAGTGTGTGGTGTGGTGGATTGCCTCTTGGGCTGATGAGGAACAATACAAGGAAGAACAGCCTCGCGAGGGTCTGTTCTTGGCGGGTGCGATGAACTGCTAAGTGGTGTTCAGTCGCTCTAGCTACTGGTTTCTTGATGGGGATTCCGGATCTCTCCCTTCTCTCCTTCTTCCAGATGCCCCTTGCTCTGGGTGTGGCTATTCCTATTTATAGGCGAAGGCCCTGGGCCTCTTCCCGGATATTGAGCGGGAAGGGCGCCAACAATTGGCCATTTTGAAGGGGAACAGCGGGTACACTTATCCTGACTAAAGTTGGTCCTCGCCTGCCAAAGGCTCTGGTGATGACGCCTGCCTGGGCTCCACGATGACTCCCTTCCAGCCGTTGGGCTGGTCTTGGTCTTGTTGCACCGAAACGGATGCCTTTGCTTGATGCTCTCGCATGCGCTTGTTCCCTTTGCACCAAAGAGGAAAGGAGGACGCTGCGCGGGCTGGCTCCTGACTGTCGCCCTTGGTCGTCATGGCTTGCGTCATGGGCACCTCGCTCGGTACCCTGCCTTGAACTCTCCGCCTCCTCATGAGCTAGCCTGACGAGGCCGTGCGTGAGGAAGCTCCTTGTCGTCCACCCCGCGAGGCTTGGCCCCTCGCGAGGGTCTTGAGCTTGCGCAGATGAAGACGGGCCGTGCTGGGCCTCCTCCGAGCCATGCCGCAGGCCGCAGGCAGGCAAGTCCGGGGACCCCCGTTCCAGAACGCCGACAGACGCGTCCCATAAAAAAACAGAGTTGATGGGTATGCAAGGCTTTGTCAACTTATAGTCAACACACGGTTCTAGCAACAGAGGCCGTTGGATGTCCATCCAACGGATGCCGTGCTTCTTCTTCAATTTAGGATATTCTAGCTTCACCCGCCCAAAAAATGATTCATCCCCCTGACATCTGGGCGCACCGTTTCAGAAACTGACCTGTGGGCCTACTAAGTTGATGTACCAAGGGCTTTGTCAACTTAGTCAATATAAACGATTCTAGCTGCAGTGACTGTACGATGTCCAATCAACGGCCGGCGTGCTTCTTCAACCTCTGGTCTTCTTGCTCCAGCCGCCCAAAGCAGCGCCGGTCGTGCCGCCTGCTCCTGCCTCCCGTGGCCGGCTGTGCACCGCCCCCTACTACTCCCACCCCTGGCCAGGCCATCCCTCCACTCACCCACTGACCCACACCCATTGTTATTCTGCGGCGACGGCAGCGCAGCCGAACCAGTGAACCCTCGTACTCCTCTCCGCGTGTGCATCCACTGTCGCGTCTTCCCCGGCTCCGCGTCATCCCCGTCCACCGCCGTGGTGCTCTCGGCGCGGCGTGGTCAACGTGGTCAAGGAACGACTTCCATCGGACATGGACTGTACGTGGAGAGGCTGACAGGTGGGTCAACGGCAGCCGCAAGGAAGTGCCTCCTTATTACGCGCAAAATAATTATTCCTCCACCTGACAGCGGGGACCCACCGGACGGGCCACTGTATTTCGCAAAAAAAATGATTTGCCCCCCGACTGCTGGGACCCACGAGCTACATCTTCGCACGCAAGGAAGTGCATCCAGGAAAAAACGATTCGCCCCCTGACTGCTGGGACCCACCAGCTACATCTTCGCACGCAAGGAAGTGCGTCCAAAAAAATGATTCCCCCCCGACTGCTGGGACCCACCACCTACACATTCGCACGCAAGGAAGTGCATCCGGGCAAAAAAAAACGATTCGCCCCCCTGACTGCTGGGACCCAGAAGCTACACCTTCGCACGCAAGGAAGTGCGTCTGGGCAAAAAAAACGATTCGCCCCCCTGACTGCTGGGACCCAGCAGCTACACCTTCGCACGCAAGGTAGTGCGTCCGAAAAAAAACAATTCGCCCCCCTGACTGCTGGGACCCACCAGCTACATCCTCGCAGGCAAGGAAGTGCCTGACAGTCGGGACCCACCTGGTCGAAGCGTATGTAGCGTTGTCATCCTGGTTGCGACGATATGCGTACATCTTGGTTGATGTAGAGGCGCCGCGTGTCGTAGTAGAGGCACACACGTAGCATGTACACGCACGTCTGCCGCCGTGGTGCAAGAAAGAAAATACGATCACATATGTGTACATACGGCGGGTCTCGAGCGCCTAGTCGCGCAGACCGCAAAACGGAGGAAACGGACCTCCTACGGTCGAAATGGGGGTCCTGTTGATCGGGAGGGGTGTGGCGTACCGCAAAATGGACGAAACGGACCTCCTATGGTCGAAACGGGGGTCCTGTTGATTGGGAGAGGTGTGGCGTGCCGCCAAAAGCAGACCAACGGACCTCCTACGGTCAAACGGGGTCCTGTTGATCGGGAGGGGCGTGGCGTACCATAAAGCGGATGAAACGGACCTACTACGGTCGAAACGGGGGTCCTGTTGATCGGGAGTGGTGTGGCGTACCGCAAAACGGAGGAAACGGACCTCCTACGGTCGAAACGGGGGTCCTGTTGATCGGGAGGGGTGTGGTGTATCGCAAAACAGACGAAACGGACTTGTGTTGGAGCGCTATGGTTGAAAGGGGGGGAGGGGTGTGGCGTACCGCAAAACGGGACTCCACGGGATACTGTTCATCTCCACCGTCGACCTCCTCCAGCCTCCATGGGCTACCGTCGACCTCCTCCAACCTCCACCGCGCGCTACTCCACCGTCTACTGTTCAACCACCCCTCCACCGTCTACTGTTCATCCAGCCCTCCACACCACGGGGTCCTGTTCAACCACCCCTCCATGGCCACCCCTCCACCGTCTATTGTTCATCCAGCCCTCCACACCACGGGTTCCTGTTCATCCAGAGGCAACGCCCCCGCTCCCTGTTCATCCACCCCCATAGCGCTCACTAGTAGCGATAGCGAATCGCTCCATCGGGTTGATTAACAACCATCGATCGATCACCGGGTTCGATGTAGCGTAGCTTTGAAGTGCAATCGCCGGGTTGATTAGAGCCCAACGCCTCGCTTCGGCTTGATTAGAGCTAACGCCGCACACATGCGCGCGTCAGACGTACGAGAGAAACTCGCATCGCTCCACCCCCGACCTCCCACCGTAACCGGCAACTCCCCGAAATTTTCCTCCCCCTCGCTTCTACCATGGTTTTTTCCGTCATGGACGGCCCAAAGAATGTCATGCAGCTGCGTCTCCGCCCCGCCTAGGACGAAAACCCATTTTCTGTCATGATTTTTTATCATAGAAGTAGGAGCCCACCACATCTATGATGATACCGGGTTTTGTCACAATTATCGTCATAGAAGTGTCATATGTATGACAGAAAAAAAATTCGTTTGGCCCAAAATGTCACGGATGTGTCTTTTTTTGTAGTGTAATCGGCTGCCGATGTTTACCCCACCAACCTTGGCGTTGACTAAGTGGAGTAGCGGTGGCCTTCCCGGGACCAAAGCGGCGGCGAACTACCGTGTACTACTCTTCCTCGCTGCTGGCTGCGCCAAGACGCTGCCGTGGTTAAATGGCTGCGGAGGGCAGCCGGGGGGGAGGGGGGGGTGCCGGCGGTCTCCTTCGTTTGCTCCTGCGACGGTACGTCGAAGAGAGCTTTGGAGCGCGCCCGGAGCGGAGCCGCCGATGTCCCTCATCTGCTCCTGCGACAGTACGTCCAAGAGATCTTCGGAGCGCCAGGAGGCCATGGTGAAAGTGGTGCTGACAGAAGGAAGGTACCGGAGGAGAATAAGTGTGGGTCTTTGGCTATGGCTGGGAGCTGAGGCTCAAGTTAATATAGCGGGCAAATGGCAATGAGCCGCGGCACACGGATGGTCAACTGGCGCCGGAGTAGGTTCGTCGGGCGTGAATGCGGAGTAAATACTGTAGCTAGCGATCTGCTTTGATACAGTAGTTTTCTTCAAGAAGCGGAATTCAACGAAGTCATGATGGTTCCTTCGTCCGAGCAACTTCAAAGTGGGAAGTGGGCCTGTGATTTGACGGCTCATTAGTCATTGTTGCTGCGGAGCGACGACCAGGGTGACTCTCCCTTGGAGTTCTGCGTGCATGGCAAGTGGACCAGGATGGTCGGCGTCCCACATGTTGGCGAACGGAAGTATTCTTTCCGATATCGAGGAGCAAGGAAACCGCGTGGTATAGTATCACTGCTGATTGGTTCACAAAAAAATAGTATCACTGCCGATTTATAATTATTTTTTATTTCTGATGAATGCTAGCGTTTCAACTCTTACGACGAAGGGTGCCAAACACGACACGTGCAGGATGTCCCACACGTCAGCGAAAGGAGTGGGACATGAACAGCGTGGTAGAGCCTAGCTTAAAAAAACAGCATGGTAGAGCGTCTCCACTTCTTCCACTTCTGGGTCGGAGACCACACGTAGTAGTACTTAGTGGTATGAACGATACAAAGTGGGACCTGGAGAGAAAGACACGTCTAGTTGGAAGGTCTCGGGGCATACACGTAAACAAATATAAAAGTTAATATGTGCCTCCAACTAATATAGTAGTAGTAGAGTACTTAGGCACGTACTCCATAACATCATCGTGCATTGCACGTACAACATTTAGTGGTAGTACGTAGTAAGAGACAAATGCCGCCTAAGAGTTCCCTTCTCGACCTACTTTTGGGTGTTTGGAAGAGTTTATGGAGGGTGCATGAGTCCACACTAGTTTAGCACAAATACACTAGAAGCATGCATGAAGAGAGCATGCATGAAGAGGGGTGTTGAGTTGAGCATGCATGAAGAGGGAACAACTATGCTGAGACGAGAACGCAACCAAACACACCCTATATGCCACACATGTTCATACAATTTGTGCCTTTCTACTTCACTTACTGCGCTACATTACTCAGGTTCATACGTCCACTCCTGGGTACATGTCCGTCTCGTAGTTCCATTCCCACATGTTCTTCATATAGATGGAATGATCCTTGCATAACACGCACCTTGATGCTAGATGTCTCGCGTGTTGGCAAAAGGATGAACAAAGCTCACGTAAAAAAATAGTGTGGAAGAACATAGATTCCGGATGACCGAGAAGGAGCAAGGAACCTCGTGGTGGAGCGTCTGCACTCATAATATTTAATATTATTCAGTGATATAAAATTAACCAATCATCTCCACGATTAATTTGGAAGAGTCTGAAACACGGCAGCCCAGTGTAGTTACATCATACTAGTACATGGCTAACCCACGCTATCACCATATTTCTTGGCTTCCATGCGACACCTATCTCTAGTAATCCAACAGCCTGTATCGCTTCTCCCTCCTTGTCTCTATCAAAGTGCGGTAATTTGGCGTTTACAAATCTATTGAGGTTGGTTAACTATCACATGTTAGCGACATGCCAAGAGCATTCTAAAAAAATCCCTTTCATGTTCCGTTTTCAAAAAGAAAAAAGTCCTTTCACGTACGAATTTTCCTGTATGCTTTGAGCAACTTGCATGTCCTATACTGCTCAAGTTCGATACTCTAACTTATCTAGAGGTTAGACTAACTCATGACTAACCCTGAACTACCTGTAGCCAAAGAGGTGTTTGGGTGACAGGGTTAGATTGACAATAAATGCACTTCATGGAGAGAGAAAAGTGATTTTTCAGTGGTCCCAATGAGAACTATCTCCAGTTAGCACCTCTTGGGTGGGATAGTTTTTTTGGTGGGTTCGGTGCAACTTGCTCCAATTTAAACCCTCATGCTTGGATACTTTAGGGCTATTTGAGCCCCAACAAGCTCAAACTAACTCTAACCCGTGGATCCAAACAGGGCTTATTTCCAGTCTCGACGCGGAGCATTCGTGTGCACCGGGAAGCGGCGCTCTCTCGGCCGTCGCGCCACTTCAAAGCCGGCGCCAGTGAGAGGTCGCCTCCGCTCTGGCCGGGCATTAATGCGGCACTGACGCTCCAGGGCGACGCTGACCGTTTCACGCGGGAAGCGCTTGCTGGCTAGGGAGTATAGGTTTTGAACCGTTTCAGGTGTAGTACTGGTAGTTTGCAAAACTACTCAATTATTGCACTCAATTTCCTAAGAAATTGTGGTAAAAAACGTTACTCCATAGCCCGCTTCCCTTCTCCTTCCTCTTCCACCGCCCGCGCATGTCCGCGGGAAGCGACGTGGGTCAACCCTTATATAGGAGTGCTAGCAGAAAAAGATGCATGCATGACCACTAAAATTTCCATATTAAAGCACCGCTCCGGCGGGAGTGTGGCGTATGGTGTTACCTTCGGTCGGCCCATGGCTACGACGGCGACCAGAGAAGAGGCGGCGGGAGGGGAATGAATGCAGCTACTGTTTGGGTTCACCTTCCGGCTTAAATAAATGCGCAGCATCACGTGTACCAGCGGGTGCACAAATTGTAACATACTCGTGTCTGCTTAAGTGGGCGTCACGTAACTGGTGTGTGTGTGTGAGAGAGATTCTGAGAGACATAGTGCGTATGTGTGACTCTACTCTTAGGACATGTACTCAACCTTTTGCATCGGGATATAAGTATAATGGTATTTACTTTAGCTAGTGATTTACGTGGCCATGTTAACATGGTTGTGTCAAAAAATGTCACTTCTTGCTCGTGATTTGCGTTATATAATTACAAGCAAGATTCTCGTGCATTGCACGGAACATCAATATGCATTTTTTTACAAAACACCTGTTGTGATTGATCCATGCAGGAGTAATCCCATGTGTAAAAACTAATGATATCTCGAGAATGTCATGGAAAAAATGAAAGATGAGAGATAAGGCGAGGAGGAGTGGAGCGTGGTGGTGACTGGTGGTCGGAATGGGCGGAGGCATGGGGATGGATGGCGCCCGTGAGGCTGGCAGCCACCATGCATGCTAGATTGTTCCAGAGACTTATTCCTTTTTTAATTGCTGAGCAATGAGGTTGCGGGAGATAATGATGTGGAGAGAGGTGCGGGTATCTTTTGTAAAACTATCATAGTTTGCTTTCTATCCGTCAGATATAGAACATACGGTTTGTATTACAAGATGGCAGGCACACCATCATCGCCAACTCGTTTTTTATAAGGGTACAGATGATAGGTTTGCTGACTACTAAAGTAAAGTGGAATTTGTCCATGTTATGCAAGTAAATAAAGGTGATTGTTTATCATACGGGTAAGGTTGGATGAAGGGTGGTAGGAACAAATTCTCCGCCTAGAGCATGTGTGAGTGAGATGGAGTCTTAGTTTGTGTGTGGGGTGTGAGAGAGAGAGAGAGAGAGAGAGGGAGAGAGAGATGGAGTCTTAGTTTGTGTGTGTGTGTGAGAGAGAGAGATGGAGTCTAAGTGTGTGTGTGTGGGGGGGGGTGCGTGTGTGTGTGTGTGTTTGTGTGTGTGTGTGAGAGAGAGAGAGATGGATTCTTAGTGTGTGTATGGGGGGTGTGCGTGCGTGTGTGTGTGTGTGTGTGTGTGTGTGTGTGCGTGCGTGTGTGTGTGTGTGTGTGTGTGTCACGGGGTCCTTTGTGGCGGATGTAATTTAAGTGTGCATGGCTTCATCATAGAGAGGTGATGTGTATGGCAGAGGCCACCAATGATGGGGTGCGAGAGAGAAAATGCCCGTAGAGAGGGAAGAGAAAGTGCGTGCGCGTGAGAGGAGTCGACATCGAGAGAACTTGTTTGTTCGAGAGACACCGAGGAAGACTACTATATATCGATGGTGCATGTAGGCGGGAATTGAACAATGGGATGGTCATAATTGTTACGGGGATATAGGGGAAGAGTGAGAGGCGGCTGGGGGTAGCTAGAAGGAGATTGTTAAGTGTGAGTGTGTGTTTTACCCATCCAAAGGCGGAAGTTATGTGCACAAAAGAGGAGAACGATTCGATGTGGTGTTAGGATTGAGGGTAATTAACTACATATGGAGACATAGAGACCTTGAGCGTGCATGTGTGAGAGGTATACATGTATACGTGGGATGTGTGTGCGCATACGCATGATCGAGATAAAGAAAGAAGACATAAGTCATAAGATCAGCGACATGGGAGAGACGGATCGGTATGACGATATGCATGCATGTGAGAATGCAGGAAGAAGGCCCGACAATTGAGCATGTGTTTTAGTCTTTAAGAGATAGTGGCGTGGTGGAGCATGCATCTATGGCGATCGAGAGGGGTGAGGCGATTGTGCAAAAGAGATCAACCTATAAATGCATATGTATGGAGAGACATATATAGTGTGGGTGATAGGAAGAAAGACTACATGCGAGAAAGAAATGTTGAGGGAGAAACTACTGAGATAGATACAGAGATGGAGATGCTAGCTAGAGGGACATCCGCTAGTTTGGGTGTTGGAGATGACCGTCGGGTGGTTCAAAGGGTGAAGTTATATATGTGTGTGAGAGGGCACTTGACTGCATGTAGAGAGAAACATATGTAGTGTGCGTGATAGGAATCAAGAGTGAGGGCGAGAAAGAAGGTTGATGGAGAAGCAGGATAAATAGAAAGATAAAGATGCTAGCTAGTGTGCGTTAGAGATAGGAGTCGAGTGGATCAGAAGGCTGGGTTATGTGTGTGGGTGTGAGAGAGATAGAGAGAGGGTGCATGTAAGTCACATACAAACAAATATCAGAGAGAAACGAGATCCAGAGAGATGGAGTTTTGTGTCTGCGAGAGAGAAAGATATTTCACAACGAGAGTGATAGATAGAGAGACATATGAGGGCATAAGATATCTCTAGGGAGAGAGGGTGTGTGTGAGCGACATACAAGAGAACAATGGAGAAATATGAGACCACAGGAGACAGAGTTTGTGTTTGTGTGTGAGAAAGAGATATTGAAGAGGAAGAGTCGTAGGTTCTCATATCTAAGGATCGAAAGACATCTCTGTATGAGGGGTGTGCGAGTGGCACACATGGGAATAGTAGAGAGAAATGAGAACCCGGGATACAAAGTTTTGTGTTTGTGTGAGAGAAAGAGATTCCACATGGAGAATCATAGTTAGAGCACATAGCAGGGAGCGAGATATACTTAGAGAGAGATAGAGTGATGAAGGTCGAGGGAGAGAGTACCGTCAGTGTGTTACGAAGATAAAATATCATTGTCGACATACAGGTAGCACGAGAGATACCTGAGAGATGATGAACGCGTATATGTCCAGAGAGATAGTCCTATATAAGCATGAGTGATAGCTATATGAGACGAATATCATGATTAAAGGGGATTCAAATATTTAAACTGGAGATCACGGCATCGATAATATCATAACGCTAATTGGTGTATCAAACATGCATATTCATTTGAATTTGGGCACACGTGTAATGTTATATAGTATATCATTATTGGTGATCCATAGATTCTTCAATTACAAACAATGCATGGTTTATATGCAATTAATGTCTAAACGGGATTACACTATATGTTGCGTGTGTGAAACACATTATACATGTTTGAGAAGTTAAAAAACCCGCATGAAACACACATTAATTGGAGACAGTTAGCGAGGAATGCATACATTGGATTTCAACATAAAGTGGTTTCAAATATTTGAAAATCCAAATTGATGGATACAACCTTATGAATTTGAGATCATGCCATTTGTAAACCATATTTATGTATAAATGGTGTTGTGCTTTTGAAAGTATATATAAAGAATGATGTATATAGAATGTAATTCCAATTGAAAATGGATCCTTGAAAAAAATAGAATACAAACGGGATTCGAATTGAGTTGGCACGATGGCGTGCACTCTGCAAAATTTGAACGAAGCGGGGAAAGTCGCAGAATCGCCTCGAAACCAAAATCTGCGAGATAGAAATCACTACTGCCTATCCCTGCCATGCAAAGCCTATCTGCTGGATTTCTATAGGTTTCGATAGGGATAGGTTTGTAATTTCACCCAAACGTGACATAACCGCCTCTCACCTGGGTTCATTCACGGTGGGCGCCAAAACACAGTGTGTCCTCGGCCAAAATCGACTCCCTCCCCGATTCATATTCGTACATGGTGGGCGCCAAAAACAAACTCTCGCGGGCAAGTATTCGGTGTATGCGAGATTACCGTCCTATCCCCAACCGACTAATGTTGTTGTGATGTAGTAGAAATTTGAAACGGCGGCTAAGTTTATAAATTTCCTCGCATTTGAGAAAAGCGCGCCCTTAATACATGGTTCCCCCCTTCCTCTCTACCTCCCGTTTCCCCATTAGGTACTCCGTGGGCGCCAAAACACCCTCTCCACCCCCTCCTCCTCGCCGCCGTCCGCCACCCCGTCCACCGCCGTCCTCCTCCACCATGCCGGAGCTGATACCCCGACGCCGCCGTCCACTACAAGAGATCGACCTCTCTCATCCACGCCTTCGGACCGGGATCCTTGCATCCCGTCCTCTCGCTTCATCCCCGCCGTCGTCCACCTTGCCGGCGCCGCTCCTACGACCGTCTCGTCCACCGCGCCCCGCCGCCACCGTCTACCCTCCTAGATCTGCTTCCACGCCGCCGACAGCCATCGCTACCGCAGCACCGTCAAATTCTCAGCAGATGCGTACACGGCGCCGCACCAGAGGCGGTACTCTTTCATATATGCTCAACTTATTTATCGCAGCAAGAAAATAGATCGCCACCGCTTTACTCGATTTCTTGTCTTGGTTGCGGTTGCCTTTGTCCGGTTTGCACCTTGAGATCCGCCATGGCACGCTCAACACTATACTCCCAATGCTTACGGTTTTCCTTTTATATTCCACACTAGTTAAATCACAATAGACTAAATTTCAAAATTGGGTCGGTCGATTTTTCAGAGCTTCACGGTGCTATCGAAGGGGCTCGTGTGGTTGTGGGGCCTTGCCGAACGAAGAAAACTCGACACGGGTGGGGGTTGGGGCGCGGGTGGAGGTGGGGTGACGGAGGAACAGAGGCGGTGGGGCCGGTGGTCCGGCCGGCGGCCCGTGCGGTGTTCTGTATGGGAAGAATCAGAGACGAGGAAGAAGAAGGGTTAGGAGACGTAGGATCTTCATCCAACCGCCTGAAATGGTCTAGAGACAGCTTGGAGTTGCATTCTTAATGCGCTCTGGTTCATCATGTGTGGGCACTGCGCAACCAACATTTTATTATCCAAAATCTGCTTGCTCTTCTTTACCATGTTCGATAGAGCTGGCCTATACGTGATCGATAGGCTTTCAATTACTAGCGGCAATACAACACCGTATTTTCAAGCCAGTTCCACTTTCCCGATTTATATATCATGGTTATGGTGTACCCCTGTTATGTACACTATGATCTGCCTAGTTGCTGTGTGCTCTTGTTATCATGGTTTGGTAATAAACTCTCTATACAGTATATTATGAACCTATAATCTGCCAGCTATCCTTACTTATGGAGCCTACTTTTTTGTGTACTTCTGCCAGATTATATAAATGCACGCACCATATTACAGCACACATGAGCTCTCTCATTAGAATCCAGTGATAGCACATAAGTGTTTACAGGGGCGCCCCTATATTAGAATATCATCTACATTACAAAGATAATCTCACAACTATTTATGTTTTCATGGTTCTCGAGATATTATACGCAATTACGGTGAATATCGAATCCGCGCATCGGAAGAATATTGTGGAACAACGCAATGACTTACAAAATTGGCACCAAGGCATTGAGTGCCATTCTGGAAGCAATGAAACTCGTACGCTCCCCACCTGTTGATTCTTGTTCAGAATATCATCCTAACGACTATTCTAACCTCGAGGAGTCAAAGGCAGATAGCCTATCCTGTTCGCCCATCAAGGTGCCTCTTCTAATTTGGCAAGGTTTTATTGATTGCTCGTATCTTGCATATGTTGTCTTGCATTTCTTCTACTTTGTTGCACCGCCATCTGCTTAGTTTACTCATCATATAACTCGAGATGCCATTCCCATCCATTATCAATACATATTCCATCAGTCATCATACAATGTTTTCCACTCAAATGTTGTTCTTGTGCATCAGACATCATAAAGGAAGAGGGTGATTGCCGAACCTGAAGGAGCACCAGCAAAGTCCTTGAAAAACATGGTGGTGCCGGAGAAATCAGACAGCGCCCCACTTATATTGGTTGTACAACCAGTGAAACAAAACATAGGACCGACTCCAGCAGACGGTACCCATACTTCACTGGCCACACCACTGGCCCCACCACACAGGACCTGCACTCCAGCAAAAGGTATACCGATTTCATTTGCCATAGCACCAGCCGTACCACAGAAAAATCCCACTCCAGCAAAAAGTACAACAAGTCCACCGGCCGAAGACCTATCCCAACTGTAGAGACGGCCAATTCCTGGAGATTGGAACCCCATTCCATTTATTCCCAGTTTAAAAGACAATGCTTTCAATGTTGTTAGGGACTATGTGAATATATTCCCATCATGGGAAGATTATAGTGAAGACAAACACCATTTTCACATATTCATTTACAACTTAAGTTTAAGTGCTATTATTCATGGTTATTATTTTCCTGTTTTACTGATCGAACACATGAATGTTTTACATTACATTGTTGTAACTAGGCGAGGGTCAATCTGGATAGTCATGACGAGCAAAGCTTGCTTGTGCTTTTCAAGGAAGCATTGCAGCAGTATCGGTGTTACCTGAGGAAATCACACTTTGATGGCAAGTCTATAAACGAATTTCCGGTGAAGTCTCCTGTTCTAAATTTAGAAGACATTGAATGGAAAAACCTTGTTATGCACTGGTCTCATTCCCAGGATGAGGTACTGTCTATGAAATCACATGACAATTTGAACTTCTACTTTTCCGCATGTGCCTTACTTAATCTTTTTGTAGGAAATCTGCTCGAAGAAGAATTCCGGTTTGAAAAGAACGACAGGATATCGCAAATATGCTGCCCACTGCTTTGCTCTTGTTAGTACATGTTGTCCTGTATCACTGTACTTGCATACATACCTGGTTCATTTTGTGACAGCAGTATGCATGATAGCTTGCTTCTCAATTGTTCTCTCCAAATTATCTGATCTGTATGAATGGTTACATTAGTGTAGAATATATCCAATGCCAATGAAATTTTTTAGCTCTACATTGTTCTTGTAAGTACATGTTGTCCTTTATCAGTGTACTTATATTGACAGGTAGTTGTTCATGTACCATCACTCTGCAGCTTATTTTCCTTTTCCCTCCATTTTCTACACATCGATCTATATTTACTCTTACCATAAGGTTGGTACTTGAAGAAGTTTAGGCATGCATTGCTCTTGGCTGTGCCTTTTGCACTGTATTGCTGCACATACATTTATAGCTACTTGGTTATGTAGCATCACTCTTCATCTTATCTTAAATATTCTCCATTTTTTCATATATTATCACATCTATATTTACTCTTAACAAAATGTAGAATAAAGGCAATGCTTATGAAGAAGATTATGTGCTAAATTTCTTGCATTGGCCCCCCATCAGCATGGACAAGGGCTTTATAGAGCCTGTCTTGACCAGTAATGTAAGTTTGTCCTTCTCAAGCCTTCAAACTTTGTTGTGTATATTCGGTTAGGCATGACTGCAACAGCTGTTTATTTTTGGTGTTTGCATCAAATTGCATGTTTAAAGTTTATTATGTACATAAACAAAAGTTTGTCCTTCTCAATTTAAGTTTTCAGTTGTACAACCAAGTTCCTTCTTCATACCATGTAAATTAAACTATCTGAGCAAGTGATCTTCTTTTGCACTACATGTATGCTTACATTCTTCATCCGTAATCCGGTGGTGTGGTGAACCTCGCACTTTTCTGACACAATGTCCTATTCTGCAATGTCTTAACTATGAACAATGTCATATCATTCTACTATTATTTAAACCGTATATTTATTTGCCAATCTGAAATGGGATAAATTGGCAACACACTAACCATTGATACTTATGAGTTCTTGATCTGTAATCCAGTGGTGTCGTGAAGCTGCCAACTCCTTCACAATGTCATTTCCTGCCATGTCTTGACCTGGACAATACCATATTATGTTAATGCAATTTTAAACTGTGTCACTTTATTAAATCGAAGAAATGTGATGAATTGTCAACCTTGATACTTTTATGTGCAAAACACATCATCACATGTCGCTTGTTTATCTTTCAGAGTGAGGAAGATATAAGTGTTGAACAAGCTGATCTCATCATCTTGCTCATTTGCTTGCGCTCTGACTCCATGAGGGGCTAACCTTTCTTGAACTCTATTGAAGTGCTGTTGGTTTTGTATATTATTTTGTCGGCGTGTTTATTTGCCTTTGGTGGCGATCTTTGACGCCTTGATGTATGTAATCTGTTGTCTCCGCTTGTGCTTTATTATCATAGTGGTGAACTTTGATGCCCCGTGGATGTAATATGCCGTAATTTCTTTATTGTATAGTCTAGGTTTTTCTTATTCACGATGCTGCAGTTATTTTACTGTATATATATCCTGTCTTCGCAGTAAACCGGCCAAACCATAAAATTACGGTACATAACCGGGCCATCATGCAATCACGATGTATGATCCGCATCATGGGCCCCGTCAAACTGGCCCACTAGTAGATTCGGGCCTTTAATAGGCCGAGTAACCCCCGACCCTCTTTTCACAAGAAAACTCAATGGGCTTTTAGGAGGCTGAGAAGTAGATTGGGCCTGAAACGTGCCGAATAACTCATGGGCCGGCAACAGCCCGAAATGGACCCGGCCCATGATTGTGCGAATCAATTCACGGGCTTTTAACAGGCCAAAGTTGTCTCGGTCCTTGTTTGGCCCAATCAGATACCGGTTGCGAGCAGGCCGGATGCAAACCGGGCCGTAGTTAGGCCCAACTATATGACAGGCTTTTAACAGGCCGAAATTAATATAGGGCCAAAATGTTAAACGGGCCCTTAACAGGGCAAAACTAATATCGGGTCAATTACTAAATGTGCCTTTAGCAAGTGGGCCCAAAAGCATAGCGCCCGATTAATCGGCGAATCGATATGGGCCATAATTGAGCCCAAAGCCTCTTAAAGGGCTGGACCGGATCTGGGCCGTGATTTGGCCAGAGAAAGTGGGAGGCTTTAACGGGCGGATCTTATATGGGCCATTATTAGGCCGGAACGTGGCAGGCCGTTAATGGACCGGATCAAATATGGGCGGCATTTGGCCCAAAACATGGCAGCCGAGTTAATGGGCGGCCTACTAGGGTCCTCAAAATCTTGTGGGCCTACAATTTGGGCCGCCCATTAATGTCGGCGAAATCTCGTGGGCCTTTAGCTGGGTCGGCTCATTATGATCCGCAAGAATTTTGTGGGCCTTTACCTGGGCCGGCCCATTATGGCACACAAAAATCTTGTGGGACTTTACCTGGGCCGGCCTATTATGGCCCGCTAAATCTTGTGGGCCTTTAGCTGGGCCAGCCCATTATGGTCTGCAAAATCTTGTGGGCCTTTAGCTGGGCCGGCCCATTATGGTCTGCGAAATCTTGTGGGCCTTTAGTTGGGCTGACCCATTTAAACTTGATGGGCCGTGCCATGTGTCGACGTATCATAGGCGCCGTCTGTCCAATGAGTGGATGACATCTGTCCCAACGATGAGCCGACACGTGTTTCCTCCAGCCAATGATGATTTTACACGTGGAAAATCCCCATTGGTCGGGGCTGTTAGCGGGTTATCGGATCCAAAACCCGACCCAATAGCTTAACGGCGTTCCGTTACGGTGGGTGCCACGCGTGTCGGTCACCCTTGACGAAAGCACATACGTGATGCGCGATTTATCGCCAAAAGTGGACACTTCCGTGATGATAATTTTGGTAATGTCATGGAACACTTCTATGACAAAGACAGTATGACTATCTTGATTCTGTCATAAAATCGTCATGGATGTACATGCATGACAAAAAACGCGACCTACTGTGACAAAACACGTATCATCACAGAAGTGTTTTTTTTTTGTAGTGCTCGCACGTCTTGTCACCCTGCTGCCGCAGACGACTTACAGCGCAAGCTTGCGCAGAGCGCGGGGGCTTTCTTTTGGCAAAATGGTGGCTCGAAGTGGCACCAATGAATCGTCAGTGAGCCCGTTCCCGCGCAACCTCGCAGGTTCCCGCGCAAGCTTCCCGCCCGAGTCGGTGAAATCCCCCAAATTCCCAAAGCTTATCGGCCTGCTATATAAACCCTCATGGTCGGCGAGTCCTGCATCGCATTTTCCACTCCCTCCGTGTAGCTTATCTCGTCTGCTTCTCCCACAATCGCCAATGGCATCGGTCTGTCGTCGTCGCTCAGCCACTCTGCCGTCATCAAAGGATAGCTCCAGCTGGGAGACTACACTGCAGCGGCGGCGCCGTCCCCGGCGTAGTGTAGTGCGCGTGGCGTCCCTATTGGGTGTGCGCGGAACACCCACCACACGCTCCGCCGCTGCTGCCCGTCGACTGCTATTGCTGGCTGCCGTTACCGCCACCCCACCGTCTACTTCCGTGGCCGCCACACCATCGCCAAAAGCCAGGGCCATCGCCCGCTCCACCGCCACGGCCCGAAGGCGGGAGATGGCCGTCGTGGCCGCCACCCTAGTGACAGCCATCGTGGCCATCAACCGCTCCGCCGCCACGGCCTGAAGGCAGGAGGTGGTGGTAGTAGCCGCCACCCTATCATCGGCCGCCATGGCAGCTGGCCCACCGTCGACCGCCGGGGTCATCACCCGTTACGCCACCGCCGCCTGAAGGCGGGAGGCGGAGGTGGAGGCCCACACGTGCGTCTGCGACCTTGCACACTACACCGAGTTCCTGCAGGAGGAGGAGGGGCGCCTCATTGAGCACACAAAGAGCCTTACCGCCGCCATGGCCACAGCACACGCCGCCGCAGAGGCGAGGAATCAGGAGATTTACGAGGAGAACCACCGCTTCGAGAGGGGTTGTCTGGAGCGGTAGAGGGTGCTTGAAGTGAGCATCGCTGAAGGTGCAGTAGCGGCAGGCATAGTATTGCAATTGTCCAGCTCGTCGGTAGGCTCCTCCTCCTCCTCTGCCTCTTACTGAGCGCGCTCGGTAGAGGAGAGGCTGCCGGAAGTAGTACAAAGCCCCTCCGTAGTAGTAGTATTTAGGGGCTATTTTGTTCAGTTCATCTGACTATAGATGTGGTGAAACTGTACAACGTACTTAAAATTAGCTAGTATATATAGTTGAACTAGCTATTTCAGTACGTGGTTGGCAACAATTGGGGAAAATTTTGGTTGGTTCAGCTATCGAGTTGAATTGTTTTTATAAAGAACGACTGCTTAATCTATGAATGAAATCTATGCTTAATTACTGAATCTTAGTTGCAAAAATTAGATAGTGCTAGTGATTTTTAGCTGCATATTTTGACAAATCGCAGTGTTACAATGTTGACAAATGGCAATGTTACTATATCAACAAATGTCAATCTTTCCAACTTGACAAATGGCAATATACCCAATATGACAAATACAAATCTTACCACGTGGTTGCACACGGGTCATCCAAAACAATTGTTTGCATTGAGGGGGTGTACAAATCCTGCTCGACACATTTTCTCTTTGCTTAGCGCCGAAGTCTGGCTTTGCATACCATATTCAATCTGAACCGATTGCGTTGAAGAGATGCACAAATCCTGCGCTGCGAATTTTCCCTTGACTTAAGGGGGAAGACCATAGCTCTCACTTTGCTTACGTGTGTTCTATCTAAAACGTTTGTGATCGAGAGCTGCAGAAATCCTGCTCAGCACATATTCCCTTGGATTCCTGGGGAAGCTCTCGGTTTGCAAAAGGTGTTCTAACTAAAACGTTTGCGATGAGTGTTTTATATTTTAAAACCATTGACGTTTTTTTCAAAATGAAATCGTTTGATAAGTCTGTACATTAAGAGAGAAAAATGCAAGCTACTTCAAACCATATCTTTCATTCACTCACACTCCGAATTTATATTCATATGATCGAGATACAGTATTAAACCCAAAAAACTATTTCCGGCGGTGGCAGAGGCGGCGTGCCACGCGGGCGTTGTCGTCCTCCGGGACGCCGTTGTTGAAGTCTTCAAGGCAGCACAAAATGTTCTTCACATGGAAATCAAACATCATGTCATCGTGCAATTGACGGGTGGGGCGCGGGAGGACAACAACTGGCGGCGCTGCGAGGTAGCAGTCGGCGGCGGCAGCCATGTGGCTGAGGAGGGCACGCGCACGGGCACGCGCGCGGCGGGTGCATGAAAATGCACGGGGACCGGCGCCGCAGTGGGTGGAGGGGCGCGCATGGGCGCTGGCGCTCGCATGTGCACGAGCTCGCGCGGGTCCGTGGAGACCTCACTGACGCCCGCAGCCTCCAGCTCTGCGATAGTGCTTGGCGACTAGCCCGTCAATGCTACGGGGATGGTCGCTGGCGCGGGCGCGGGGATGGGAGCTAGGACGGGTGCGGGGGCAGCAACCGCCACTGCCACCTCGTTAAGGGCCATGTCCATGAGGCCCCATTCCTCCTTATTTTCTATCTCCTTCGGCTCGGAGTCGACTTCACCAAACTTGAAGACTAGTGGCAGATGATCCTTCTACGCCATGGCGTTGCTGGAGGTCTGCGGGAGGGAGGGGAATGGGAGGCAAACAGTAAGGCCGCCTGTATTAAATAGCGGCTCAGGCGCCATTAATGGAGAGGATGTGAGCAAGGCGGGCGGCCATGGAAGTCAAAGGGCTGGCTTCCCAATGAGCCTACACAGCATACAGCTCGCATGCTTCCCGGTGAGCCTGCGCATTGGAGGACAACTTGCGTGCCTCTCGGTCAGCCTGTGCACCGGACTGCGCTCGAACGCCTCCTGTTTAGTCAAGGAGCAGTTCGCATGACACCTCCTATAGCCATTAAAAGCCCACACATGGCATCACGTGAATGGTTAACAGAATGCACACGATTTAAATTATACAAACGTTTGAGACGTAAGTGGTAGCTATTTTTTCAAAATGCCTTTGTTGGCTATTATTCGAGTGCGCCTTCTCTCAAACAACTTACATGCACTAGAGCATGTGCATGTAGTTCAAAGTTGAATTATGCACAAAAAATGCATAGAAAACTCAGTTAATGTATAAAAATGTCCAAACAACCCCGAAAAATTCCTAAAATTAATACAACACTCATGTTGTTCTATGTTGACACTAGAAAAAAATTGAAATCAAGAAGAGGCAACAATATCGTTTCGTCCAGAAAGGTGAAACATTCCCTACCGGACTACTATTACTGCACATCGACCGCTATCGAGCATGCATCCAGTGTATTAAGTTCATGAAAGAACGGAGTAATGCTTTAAGCAAGATGACATGATGTAGACAAGATAAACTCAAGTATGAAATAAATCGCATCTTGTTACCCTTAATAGCAACGATACATGCATGTCATGTCTCTTTCTGTCACTGAGATTGAGCACCACAAGATCGTGTTGGGAAACGTTGCATGGAAAACAAAAAAAATTACTCACACGCAATGATCTATCCATGGAGATGCATAGCAACAGGGGGGAGAGTGTGTCTACTTCCCTCATAGACCATATGCGGAAGCGTTTAATAACGCGGTTGATGTAGTCGAACTTCTTCGCGCTTCAACCGATCAAGTACCTGATACGTCCATTTTGCATCATGTTTACCTACTATTATTTATAATGTTTTATGCATAATAATGCTTTCTGGAGTAATTCTAATGCCTTTTCTCTCATAATGTGCAAGGTTCACACAAAGAGGGAGAATTCTGGCAGCTGGAAATCTCGACATGAAAAAGCTACATCAGGCTACCTATTCTGCACAACTCCAAATGAGTTGAAATTTCATGAGGAATTTTTATGGAATAAATAAGAAATACTGGAGCAGATAACTACCAGAGGACTGTCACCTAGTGGGCACAAAACACCAGGGCGCGCCAGGCCCCCCATGCGCTCCCTGGTGGGTTGTGCTCAGCCCAGCCCACCTCTGGTGCCCATCTTCTGGTATATAAGTCATTTTGACGTAGAAAAAATAAGGAGAGGACTTTCAGGACAGAGCGTCGCCGTCTCAAGGCGGAACTTGGGCAGGAGCACTTTTTCCCTCCAGAAGTACATCCAGCGCTTCAACAACACTCACCTCAAGATCCCTAAGGTCACGGTCGAGGCCATCATCTCCGAGTTCTTAGACGGCGTCCCTGACGCCAAGATGAAGGAAGAGCTCGCTATCCATGAGGAGAGGTGCACATCTCAGGAGCTGTTCAACCTGGCGACCAAGTGTGCAAGAGCTGAGGAGGGGCGCCTCTCCCTCCTCGAGCTGCCAGCTGCGGGAGCAGAGGAGAAGAAAGCCAAGGCCAAGGACGTGAAGCGTAAGGAAGCGGCAGTGCTCGTAGCGGAGCCCGACACCAAGCGGGGCAGAGATCAGCCCGAGTCATCCAAGAATAGCCAACTGTTCTGCGCCTTCCACAACCTGAACACCCACAACACCAGTGACTGTCAAGAGCTCAGAGCCATACGAGAAGGACGCTTCGGCCGACGCCCCGAGCGCAGCGACCGGGGCTACGACCGAGGAGGAGGACATGGAGGCGGACGATGGGACGACCGTAGCCCACGCCAGGAATGTCGCGACAGGCCTCGGGAGGACCGCTGGCACGACCATCCTCGCGAGGGCGCCTGGAGGAACCAGCCTCATGAGGATCGCCCTCAGGGCAACACGGTCTTCCCCCGCTGCCGCCACGACCAAGAAGGAACGACGATCACCACCAGGACGAGGGGGCTGGGGGCTTCCAGGAGCCACGTGCAATCGCCTGCATCTTGGGTGGCGCCCAAGCCCCGGCCTCTCAGCGCATCTTCAAACAGTTCGCTCGCGAGGTGAACGCGGTGCTCCCCAAGCTCAAGGCCACGCGCCCGCTCAAGTGGTCCCAATGCGCCATCACTTTCAACTCGGCGGATCAGCTCAAAGTGCGCGGCCACCGCTGGCGCCCTCCCGATGATGTGCTCCTCAGTCATCAGCAACGTGCAGGTTACCAAGACCCTCATTGACGGTGGCGCAGGGCTCAACGTATTGTCCGTCGACACGTTCGACAACGTCCAAGTGCCATATGAGCAGCTCCAGCCTACCAAACCTTTCTCAGGGGTGACTGACGGTTCCACCACACCGATAGGGCAGGTCTGCCTACCTGTCACCTTCGGAGAGCACAAGAACTACCGCACCGAGCTCATCGACTTCGATGTCGTGCATATCCGCCTGCCGTACAACACCATCCTAGGGTATCCGGCCCTGGCCAAGTTCATGGCTGTCACCCATCACGGCTACAACGTCCTCAAGATGCCGAGAAGCTGCGGGATCATCACGGTCCCATGTGAAGAAAGAGATGCCCTTGAGCGCGCCTTCCAGGCAGCAGCAATCAACGACCCCGACAACAGAAGCGAGGGCCCTTCGGAGGCCATCCCCAAGAAGAAGCAGTTGCGCCGCGCAGGACCTCAGGAGGATGGCGTCGCGGAAGGAGCCTCGTTAGGATCAGCGTCCGTCCTAGGGGCGCCTCCCTTCATCGCATAGGAAGGCGCGCCCGGCGCCCTCCTCAGGCAGGGGTCGGGGGCTTTCTTCTAGAGGGCCTCAGACCTTGCCAACCTCACAAGGGAGGCACTTGGGCACCACTTGGAGGCGTGCTTCGCGGCACGTCTCCCTCAGGAGAACACAGGGCAAGGGGTGCCCACCACTCAGGAGTTCATCGTCAAGACCACTCAGGAACTTCAAGACGCAAGGGCCATGCACGGTGACCACCGGGCTGTGCGTCTGCATCGACGTCGCAGGGCTCAACAGTGCCGCTTCTCAGGAACGTTTCTAGCCTTCACGTGTGGGCCGCTGCGAGGGTCCACCGCACAGCTACGGTCGCATGCCCTTTGGCTTGCCGAGCGTGGCGTCAGCTTATCAGCGCGACATGCGGCACGTCTTGGCGGCTCAGGAGGCCAGGTACCACGCCGTCCTGGAGGAAATGGAGACGGTCTTCAGGGAACCTCCCGAGCCCCCAGAGCCTCCCGAGGATCAGGGCCCTGGTGGTTCGTGAGGAGCCACTCCTTCGGCGCACGCCTTCAGCTGGACCAACTCTACTTCGTCTACAGAATCAGGTGACATCTTCCAAGCTCGTTTAGTGATACGTCTCCAACGTATTTATAATTTTTGATTGCTCCATGCTATATTATCTACTGTTTTGGGCAACATTGGGCTTTATTTTCAACTTTTATATTACTTTTGGGACTAACCTATTAACCGGAGGGCCAGCCTAGATTTGCTGTTTTTTGCCTATTTCAGTGTTTCGAAGAAAAGGAATATCAAACAGAGTCGAAACGGAACGAAATCAACTGGAGAAGTTATTTTTGGAAGGAAAGCTATCGAAAAAGCTTGGAGTGCATGTCAGGAAAGAAGGGAGGTGCCCACGAGGGTGGGGGGCGCGCCCACCCCCCAAGGGCGCGCCCCCTGCCTCATGGCCCCCCCTTCGGTCCACCGACGTACTTCCTTCACCCATATATATCTACGTATCCTAAAACTTCCAGAACAGAGATTAAATCGGGATTTCCGCCGTCGCAAAACCTCCAGAGCCACCAAAAACCAATCGGGACCCTGTTCCGGTACCCTGCCGGAGGGGGGAACCCTCACCGGTGGCCATCTTCATCATCCCGGCGCTCTCCATGACGAGGAGGGAGTAGTTCACCCTCAGGGCTGAGGGTATGTACCAGTAGTTTTGTGTTTGATCTCTCTCTCTCTCTCTCTCGTGTTCTTGATTTGGCACGATCTTGATGTATCGCGAGTTTTGCTATTATAGTTGGATCTTATGTTTCTTCTCCCCCTCTACTCTCTTGTAATGAATTGAGTTTTCCCCTTGAAGTAATCTTATCGGATTGAGTCTTTAAAGATTTGAGAACACTTGATGTATGTCTTGTCGTGCGTATCTGTGGTGACAATGGGATACCACGTGATTCACTTGATGTATGTTTTGGTGATCAACTTGCGGGTTCCGCCCATGAACCTATGCATAGGGGTTGGCACACGTTTTCGTCGTGATTCTCCGGTAGAAACTTTGGTGCACTCTTTGAGGTTCTATGTGTTGGTTGAATAGATGAATCTGAGATTGTGTGATGCATATCTATAATCATACCCACGGATACTTGAGGTGACATTGGAGTATCTAGGTGACATTAGGGTTTTGGTTGATTTGTGGCTTAAGGTGTTATTCTAGTACAAACTCTAGGGCTGTTTGTCACACTTATAAGAATAGCCCAATGGATTGATTGGAAAGAATAACTTTGAGGTGGTTTCGTACCCTACCATAATCTCTTCGTTTGTTCTCCACTATTAGTAACTTTGGAGTGAATCTTTATTGCATGTTGAGGGATAGTTATATGATCCAACTATGTTATTATTGTTAAGAGAATTTGCACTAGTGAAAGTATGAACCCTAGTGCAATACCATTTACGCTAACTTTTATCATTAGTTACCTTGCTGTTTTTATATTTTCGGATTACAAAAACTTATATCTACCATCCATATTGCACTTGTATCACCATCTCTTCGCCGAACTAGTGCACCTATACAATTTACCATTGTATTGGGTGTGTTGGGGACACAAGAGACTCTTTGTTATTTGGTTGCAGGGTTGTTTGAGAGAGACCATCTTCATCCTACGCCTCCCACGGATTGATAAACCTTAGGTCATCCACTTGAGGGAAATTTGCTACTATCCTACAAACCTCTGCACTTGGAGGCCCAATAACGTATACAAGAAGAAGGTTGTGTAGTAGACATCAAGCTCTTTTCTGGCGCCGTTGTCGGGGAGTTTAGTGCTTGAAGGTATATCTTTAGATCTTGCAATCGAATCTTTTTGTTTCTTGTTTTAGCACTAGTTTAGTGTATAAAAGAAAATTACAAAAAAGTGGAATTGAGTTTGTCTCATACGCTTCATCTTTTTAATATCTTTCGTGAGTATGATGGAAAGGATAATTGTGCTCAGGTACTAGAAGAAGAAATCTCTGAAATGTTTGGCACTAAATATTTGAATGATGAGCATGATTGCAATGTTGTTAGTACGAATTCTTTGAATATCCATGATGCTAATGATGATTGCACTAGTTATGATGAAAATGTCTCCTATAAACATGTCATTTTTTGTGGAGTGCATTGGGTTTGTAAGTACACACCAAATAGGGAAGATAGATATTGCAAGAGGCATAAGTACTTAGAAACCAAATTGTTGCAAGAAGAGCTAGATGAATGTGCTGAAAGACTCAATATTTTTCGCGCCCCTTGTTAACTTTGCAATGAACATGGTCATTTAAAGCTCCAATGCTATTTGTTTCATGATCAAGTCATGTCTAAATATTGTGATAATTTGATTACCCTTGAGCATCATAAAGAGCTTAGCCTTCTTTTGGGGTATGAAGAAATGAAACGTATAACTGAGGGTATTCCAAAATTTAATCTTGATAGATTTCTTCATTTTGATCTAGAGAAAATTTATATGTATTGTGCGGTGAATTGTATTGATAATCCTTATATTGCCAATTACATAAAGAAAAGAAAACAAGTAGAGGATGAAGAGAATACTAATGAAAGGGGAGAGACTTCCCAATATCCTCCTATTATTTTTTATGATGAATCAGGTAACGAGGAGGAGCCTTCTATTCAACCAATCTCAGTAATAAGGAGTTCCAAAAAGAGGATTGAACCCACACATGATGTGGTGAAGAAGAAGAAAAGAAAAAGGAAGAGAGGTGAAAAGGTATCTCTCCCAAATAAAGTTGCTCCTATTATTGTTGTGCCTCATGAAAATGAAGATGATACACTTGATGATGATCTCGTTATGCCTATTGCTTTTTGTGATGATTATGATTGGGAAGATAATGATACTCCTTATGATCTTGAAAATCTTTTTGGCACTTGCTTGGAAGAATATGATAATAATGTTTTCTATACTATTGGTGCTATCTATACTATTAATGATGAGAGTGATTATGCTTATTATATGAAAAGGCCCAAGCTTGGGGAAGCTATATTTAATAAGGATGACGTATTTGAGAATATATTTGCTGAAATTAATGCTTGTCCCAAGCTTGGGGATGCTATGCTTAATAATGAAGATATTTTTAGCCTCTCAAGTTTTGATATGCAAAGTTGTTATGATGATAGCATGCCTTCTACCTATGATGATTATATTTATGAAAGTGGGTTTGGAAGAGTGTCAACTTTAGGAAGTAATGATCCCACAATATTGGAGGATGTTGAATCTTATAATATTTATGAAAGTGGATTTTGAGAGGTCATGACTTTATTTAGTGATGTATCCACTATCTTGGAATAGATTTCAATCGATTATGATGAGAATAAAGTTGCTACTTATGATGATTATTGGTATGAAACTTATGCTATAAAAATTAGTGATGATTATATTTATAACACTTTTCATGATTATGATTACCCTTTTTCTGAACATTACTCTTTTAATGTGGAAACAATTTATAGTATTCAAGTCTCTTTTGATACTCCCACTATTCCGAATGAGAAGAATTTTGCTTGTGTGGAGAGTAATAAAATTTCTATGCTAGTAGATCATGAAAAGAATGCTTAAGGTGCTGGTTATATTGTTGAATTCATTCATGATGCTATTGAAAATTATTATGAGGGAGGAATATATGCTTGTAAGAATTGAAATAATGTCAAGTTTCCTCTCTATGTGCTTAAAATCTTGAAGTTATGCTTGTTTTGCCTTCCTATGCTAGTTGATTATTGTTCCCATAAGTTGTTTGCTTACAAAATCCCTATGCATAGGAAGTGGGTTAGACATAAATGTGCTAGTCATATTCTTCATTATGCTCTCTTTATGTTTCAATTCTTATCTTTTATGTGAGCATCATTGAAATCATCATGCCTAGCTAGGGGCATTAAACGATAGCGCTTGTTGGGAGGCAACCCAATTTTATTTTAGTTTCTTGCTTTTTGGTTCTGTTTAGGAATAAATAATCCATCTAGCTTCTGTTTAGATGTGGTTTTGTGTTTTATTTAGTGTTTGTGCCAAGTAGAACCTTTGGGAAGACTTGGGTGAAGTCTTTATGATCATGCGGTAAAAAACAGAAACTTTAGCGCTCACGAGATTAGCTAGAACTTTTTACTTGAGAGTGCTATTTAATTGATTCGTTTTTCAGATGATTACTAGACAAATTCCTCAGGTCCACCAATTTATTTTAGAATTTTTGGAGTTCCAGAAGTTTACGTTAGTTACAGATTACTACAGACTGTTCTGTTTTTGACAGATTCTGTTTTCATTGTGTTGTTTGCTTATTTTGATGAATCTATGGCTAGTAAAATAGTTTATAAACCATAGAGAAGTTGGAATACAGTATGTTTAACACCAATATAAATAAAGAATGAGTTCATTACAGTACCTTGAAGTGGTGTTTTGTTTTCTTTCGCTAACGAAGCTCGTGAGATTTTCTGTTTAGTTTTGTGTTGTGACGTTTTCAAGTTTTGTGTAAAGATTCGATGGACTATGGAATAAGGAGTGGAAATAGCCTAAGCTTGGGGATGCGTCAGAAGGCATCCCCTGTTTCGTCTACTTCCATCGGTAACTTTACTTGGAGCTATATTTTTATTCACCACATGATATGTGTTTTGCTTGGAGCGTCATTACCTTTTGTTAGTATTTGCTTGCTGTAATTTAGATTAGTGTTTCGCATCTTTATTTTCAATAAAATTGTCAAGGATAGCCTTTACTATGCTTATTTTTCAAGTATACATGTTGCTGTTTGAAAACAGAAAGTTTACCGCTGTTGCAAAAATTCCCTAGAAAAGTCAGAATGTGATAAAATGTTGAAACCTTTTGCATAATAAGCTTTGATAAATTTACTAGAGTGGGAATTTTATTTCATAATTTTTGGAGCTAGGGAAGTATGGATCTTGCTGCATTCTTTACAGACTTTCCTGTTTAGGCAGATTGCTGTTATGTTTGCATTGTTTGCATATGTTTGCTTGTTTATTGATTCTATTTGAGTATAGGACTATTAAATATGCAGAGGCATTTAGTATGCAATGTTGAATAATATTTTTTGTGATTTGCTACAGTAGAGTATGATAAGGTTTTTGCATTGGTTTATACTAACTTATCTCACAAGTCCTTGTTGAGTTTTGTGTGGATGAAGCTTTTGAGATTTAGAAAACCGTGATATGAGAGGAATTAAGGAGACACAAAAGATCAAGCTTGGGGATGCCCAAGGCACCCCAAGATAATATTTCAAGAAGTCTCAAGCATCTAAGCTTGGGGATGCCCCGGTAGGCATCCCACCTTTCTTCTTCAACAAATATTGGTTAGTATCAGTTGAACCTAAGTTTTTGCTTCTTCACATGATGTGTGCTATCCTTGAAATGTCGTTTTATTTTGTTTTGCTTGCTGTTTGAATAAAATACCAAGATCTGAAATCCTTAAATGGGAGAGTCTTCACATAAGTTGCATAATTATCCGACTACTCATTGATCTTCACTTATATCTTCCGGAGTAGTTTGTCATTTGCTCTATTGCTTCACTTATATCTTTTAGAGCACGACCGTGGATTTATTTTGAAGAAATATATGAACTCTCATGCTTCACTTAGATTATTTTGAGAGTCTTAAATAGCATGGTAATTTTCTTAAATAATCCTAATATGCTAGGTATTCAAGATTAGTAAAACTTTCTTATGAGTGTGTTGAATACTAAGAGAAGTTTGATGCTTGATAATTGTTTTGAGATATGAAGATGGTGATATTAGAGTCATGCTAGTTGAGTGGTTATGAATTTGAGAAATACTTGTGTTAAAGTTTGTGATTCCCGTAGCATGCACATATGGTGAACCGTTATGTGATGAAGTCGGAGCATGATTTATTTATTGATTGTCTTCCTTATGAGTGGCGGTCGAGGACGAGCGATGGTCTTTTCCTACCAATCTATCCCCCTAGGAGCATGCGCATAATACTTTTCTTTGATAACTTGTAGATTTTTGCAATAAGTATATGAGTTCTTTATGACTAATGTTGAGCCCATGGATTATACACACTTTTCTTCCTTCCACCATTGCTAGCCTCTCTAATACCGCGCACTTTTCGCTGGTATCATACACCCACCATATACCTTCCTCAAAACAGCCACCATACCTACCTATCATGGAATTTCCATAGCCATTCCGAGATATATTGCCATGCAACTTTCCACCGTTTCATTTATTATGACATGCTCCATCATTGTCATATTGCTTTGCATGATCATGTAGTTGACATCGTATTTGTTGCAAAGCCACCATTCATAATTCTTTCATACATGTCACTCATGAGTCATTGCACATCCCGGTACACCGCCGGAGGCATTCATATAGAGTCATATTTTGTTCTAAGTATCGACTTGCAATTCATGAGTTGTAAGTAAATAGAAGTGTGATGATCATCATTATTAGAGCATTGTCCCAGTGAGGAAAGGATGATGGAGACTATGATTCCCCCACAAGTCGGGATGAGACTCCGGACGAAAAAGAAAAAAAGAAAAAAAAAGAGGCCATAAAAAAAAGAGAAAAGGCCCAAATAAAAAAATGAGAGAAAAAGAGAGAAGGGACAATGCTACTATCCTTTTACCACACTTGTGCTTCAAAGTAGCACCATGATCTTCATGTTAGAGAGTCTCTCATTTTGTCACTTTCATATACTAGTGGGAATTTTTCATTATAGAACTTGGCTTTTTATATTCCAATGATGGGCTTCCTCAAATTGCCCTAGGTCTTCGTGAGCAAGCGAGTTGGATGCACACCCACTTTGTTTCTTTTGTTGAGCTTTCATATACTTATAGCTCTAGTGCATCCGTTGCATGGCAATCCCTACTCACTCACATTGATATCTATTGATGGGCATCTCCATAGCCCGTTGATACGCCTAGTTGATGTGAGACTATCTTCTCTGTTTTGTCTTCTCCACAACCACCATTCTATTCCACCTATAGTGATATGTCCATGGCTCACGCTCATGCATTGCGTGAAGATTGAAAAAGTTTGATAATGTCAAAAGTATGAAACAATTGCTTGGCTTGTCATCGGGGTTGTGCATGATTTAAATACTTTGTGTGGTGAAGATAGAGAATAGCCAGACTATATGATTTTGTAGGGATAGCTTTCTTTAGCCATGTTATTTTGAGAAGACATAATTGCTTTGTTAGTATGCTTGAAGTATTATTATTTTTATGTCAATATTAAACTTTTTTCTTGAATCTTTTGGATCTGAATATTCATACCACAATTAAGAAGAATTACATTGAAATTATGCCAAGTAGCACTACGCATCAAAAATTATTTCTTTTATCATTTACCTACTCGAGGATGACAAGAATTAAGCTTGGGGATGCTTGATACGTCTCCAACTTATCTATAATTTTTGATTGCTCCATGCTATATTATCTACTGTTTTGGGCAACATTGGGCTTTATTTTCCACTTTTATATTACTTTTGGGACTAACCTATTAACTGGAGGCCCAGCCCAGATTTGCTTTTTTTGCCTATTTCAATGTTTCGAAGAAAAGGAATATCAAACGGAGTCGAAACAGAACGGAATCCAGTGGAGAAGTTATTTTTGGAAGGAAAGCTACCGGAAAAGCTTGGAGTGCACGTCAGGAAAGAAGGGAGGTGCCCACGAGGGTGGGGGCGCGCCCACCCCCTAGGGCGCGCCCCCTGCCTCGTGGCCCCCCCTTCGGTCCACCGACGTACTTCTTTCACCCATATATACCTATGTATCCTAGAACTTCCAGAACATAGATTAGATCGGGAGTTCCGCCGCCGCAAAACCTCCAGAGCCACCAAAAACCAATCGGGACCCTGTTTCAAGACACCGAGGGGGGGGAACCCTCACCGGTGCGCATCTTCGGCTATCCCGGCGCCTCCATGACGAGGAGGGAGTAGTTCACCCTCGGGGCTGAGGGTATGTACCAGTAGCTATGTGTTTGATCTCTCTCTCTCTCGTGTTCTTGATTTGGCACGATCTTGATGTATCGCGAGCTTTGCTATTATAGTTGGATCTTATGTTTCTTCTCCCCCTCTACTCTCTTGTAATTAATTGAGTTTTCCCCTTTAAGTAATCTTATCGGATTGAGTCTTTAAAGATTTGAGAACACTTGATGTATGTCTTGCCATGCGTATCTGTGGTGACAATGGGATACCACGTGATTCACATGATGTATGTTTTGGTGATCAACTTGTGGGTTCCGCCCATGAACCTATGCATAGGGGTTGGCACATGTTTTCGTCATGATTTTCCGGTAGAAACTTTGGTGCACTCTTTGAGGTTCTATGTGTTGGTTGAATAGATGAATCTAAGATTGTGTGATGCATATCGTATAATCATACCCACGGATACTTGAGGTGACATTGGAGTATCTAGTTGACATTAGGGTTTTGGTTGATTTGTGTCTTAAGGTGTTATTCTAGTACGAACTCTAGGGCTGTTTGTGACACTTATAGGAATAGCCCAATGGATTGATTGGAAAGAATATCTTTGAGGTGGTTTCATACCCTACCATAATCTCTTCGTTTGTTCTCCACTATTAGTGACTTTGGAGTGACTCTTTGTTGCATGTTGAGGGATAGTTATATGATCCAACTATGTTATTATTGTTGAGACAACTTGCACTAGTGAAAGTATGAACCCTAGGCCTTGTTTAATATCATTGCAATACCGTTTACGCTCACTTTTATCATTAGTTACCTTGCTGTTTTTATATTTTCAGATTACAAAAACTTATATCTACCATCCATATTGCACTTGTATCACCATCTCCTCGCCGAACTAGTGCACCTATACAATTTACCATTGTATTGGGTGTGTTGGGAACACAAGAGACTCTTTGTTATTTGGTTGCAGGGTTGTTTGAGAGAGACCATCCTCATCCTACGCCTCCCACGGATTGATAAACCTTAGGTCATCCACTTGAGGGAAATTTGCTACTGTCCTACAAACCTCTGCACTTGGAGGCCCAACAACGTCTACAAGAAGAAGGTTGTGTAGTAGACATCATTTAGCTGGGAGCGTTCCTCGGGCTGCGTTATTCCCAGGCCGCGTGGGCCCGTCCCTGCGGCATGTATCCCTTTTTCTTATGTCTTTAGCTTACCTTGCTGGGGGCGCCCCTTGGGCTGCATCATCCCCAAGCCGCTCGGGCCGGACCCGGTGGCATGTATCTTCCTGCATTTACCCAAGCTGATTTGCTTTCCATGCTTAACCTGCCTACGGCTATCGCCTGCTCGACCATCGCCTCCCACGGGGCCTTCTCACAGGCACGGCGCTGGTGCATGGGTCCGTCCCTGCCACGTCGACAAATCTGAGCGGTCGAGCTCTGGCTCGCGGCACGCCCTGCGCACGTCACCTCACCAGGCCCTCAGTGCATTCACTTCATCCAGAGCAACCAATGGCAGGCTGGCAGCTGTAACGGCAAACCATGTTCTTCTTGTGCCTGTTCACAGGGATCCCATGAGGAGGATAGCAGGCGGCACCGCGAGTCTCCTTTCCACTCGTTTAATTCGCTTGCGCGTTAAAGGGGGACTCCTGAGCATCGTGACTCAGGAGCTCTTACTGGCTCTCCAGCCCTCATCCCCTGGCCTTGACCATGGCATCGCGACCTGGCATACCAGCGGCGGCTGAGCTCGCTCGAGGGCCGGGACCTGAGGACGTAGAGCACTAACGAGAGCATGGGAGAAGGGAAGCTCATATGGGTCGGCCTAGCTATGCCGCACAAGTTGGCGCGCAGCCCTAGCGCACCGTCAGGAATCGCCCGAAGTCAACAAGACAAGTCCCGCTCTCGGATCGGCTAAATTTTTGGGCCTAATGGTCACTCACGCCTTGCTGCAACCCCGTTGCGGCCACGTCAGCTCCCTTTCTTGCCTTACCATGGCCGCTTGAGCGCTAAGAGGGACCTCCTGAGCATCGCGCCTCAGGGGCTCTTACTGGACCTCAGGCCGCACACCTCCTGGCCTTGACCACGACACGCGACCTGGCATACTAGCAACGACTGTAGCCTGCCTGGGGACCGGGACCTGTCGGCATAGAGCAACAAGCTATCACGATGAAAGAAAGTGGGGACCAAGCCTTACTGGGACATGCGTTCACCAAATTTTCATAACAGGGAAGATAAGCACAAAAGACATTATAGACTCTTACAAGCCCCCACGGGGCACTTCAAGACTCTTCCCAGGGAACAAAAGCTAAAACTAAGGGGATCCTATCTACACCCACCCGTGGGGGACGCCATCATCAATAGTGGGCCACGGGAGGCCGGCGCCAACCCCATCCAGATCAGTGGCGGTGACGGCCGGACACCGCAGCTCTGCTCCGAGTGCGGCGAGAGCTCGGCGGCACATAGTTGTCATCGCTCGTCTCCGGAGTCTCATAGAGCTCAGGAGAGCTGCTGGACTCCCAAGGGCTGCTGCTGCTGGAGTGGCCGCGAGCGGAACGCGCGTCAGCCTCATGCTCCTCTCCGGAGCAGCACTCCAGGCGGCGGCCCTCAGCATCGAAGACCTTGAAGAAGAGCGTGGAGGCGTCGTCGTACTCAAAGTGGATCGCGAGGGTGCCCCTCGCACGGCAGACCCGCGCAACCTTTTCCCCAGCCGCGAGTCATGAAGATCTTGCCGGAGGGGACCGCTTCGATCTCTGCTCCTGTCGCCGGAGTGCTGCAGTCGGCGTGCTGCAACCAGAGCTCGAGAGGCCCCCTCGGCGGCATCACGTTGGAGAAGAACCGCGGGAAGCGGATCCTAGAGCTTGGAGGCATCGGCGCCCACAGCACTATCTCGCGCGAGGATTCCGCAGCGTTGATTCCAAGGGCGACGGAGCGTGTCGCCGTGTCGCGACGACCCCGGGCACGGCGTGGGCGACGCTGCTCATCGCTTCGTCCTCCTGAGCCCTCGGCTCGGGCATACAAGGGTAGCGGATACCCCGGAGGAGGCTGCTCGCATCAAGGCCTCGTCACCACCTGCATCACCGCTTCATCACGACGGTGGACCAACCTCTTCTTCGGTGGAAGTGGCCTCGGGTCATCCCGAGGGGCCTTTCCCTTTTCTTCAATAGAGAACCTTCTGATAGGCGCAATTGTTGTTAGCAGTGGAGCAATGAGGAAGAAGCAAGCAAGCGAGGAAGAGATGGGCCACGGGGGCTCCGCCCCCTCCCCATTTATAGCGGAAGAAGGCCAACCGACGCCTTCCACGATCGCAGGTAATGATGGTTTTCCTTGCATGTCGCAGGGACTTGTCAAGTCGAGCAGTTGCTGAGGCAGCATGGGGAAGCAGAGACGCCCACGTCCAATCAACCGCCACGCGTCAACCGAGCACGCCTTGGGCCCGGGGGCTACTGTCGGCGTTCTGGGAATGGGGGTCCCTAGACTTGCCTGCTTGTGGCCCACGGCGTGGCTAGGCCAGCGGGCCGTATGGCCAGAGGGAGAAATCATCGTCATCATCATCACCAACAACTCTCCCATCTTGGGGAGGGCAATCTCCATCAACATCTTCAACAGCACCATCTCCTCTCAAACCCTAGTTCATCTCTTGTGTTTAATCTTTGTACCGGAACCTCAGATTCGTACTTGTGGTTGACTTGTAGTGTTGATTACATTTTGTAGTTGATTACTATATGGATTATTTTGTGGAAGATTATATGTTCAGATCCAATATGCTATTTAATGCCCCTCTGATCTTGAGCATGATTATCATTTGTGAGTAGTGAATTTTGTTCTTGAGGTCACGGGAGATATCTTGTTGCAAGTAATCATGTGAACTTGATATGTGTTCGATATTTTGATGGTATGTATGTTGTGATTCCCTTAGTGGTGTCATGTGTGTCGGTGTTCTGGGAACTGGGGTCCCCAGACTTGCCTGCCTGCGGCCCACGGCGTGGCTAGGCCAGCGGGCCGTACGGCCCATCTTCATCAACAAGGCATTCAAGACCCTCGCGAGGGGCCAAGCCTCGCGAGGCGGACGACGCAAGACCTCCTCAGGAGTGGCCTAGTCAGGCAGGCTCACGAGGAGCAGAGATATCATGGCAGGGCAAATCTCACGAGGCTCTCATGACGTGAGCCATGACGATCGGCACCAGGCGGGCGCCAGGCGGGCTCCAGCGTGCGCAGCGTCCTTGTTTCCTCTTTGGTTCTAAGGAGGCCAGCGTAGGCAAGAAGTACCGAGGCATCAGGCAAAGGTTTCCATATTGGTGCAACGAGACCAAGACCAGAAGGACACCAAGATGGAGGTCATCGTGGAGCCCAAGACGACGTCACCACCAGAGCCTTTTGCAGGCGAAGACCACTTTTGTCAGGATAGCTTGTACTAGCTGTCCCCCTTCAAATTTGCCCGCCGTTGTTGGCTCCCTTCCCGCTCAATATTTGGGGAGAGGACCAGGGCCTATATAAGTAGAGGTAGCCACCACAGTAGGGGCATCTGATCTCGGCTGGATCTCATCTGATCGGATCGAGCAGTTCATCCAGCTCTCACCCGCTAAGTCACCAAGCACAAGAACACCTCAAACTCAGGAGGCTGTTCTTTCCCTTGTACTGTTCTTCATCAGCCAAAGAGGCAATCCACCACCACCACACTAGAGTAGGGTATTACACCATAATGGTGGCCTGAACCAGTATAAATCTCGTGTCTTTCTGTGATGCGAGTTCGCCGAGTTCGTCCGCGAGATTGTAGCAAGCTATGGCGTAGATCGGTAGGAGGGAAAGACTTCGCGCGCACCCCAGTGTTCGAACCTTAAGGGTTTGCCGGAACCCCACATCCGACAATGTGAACGTCGACTACATGACACTTCACCATATTTGGGCCTAAGGGAATGCATCGTGGAGTAGTTATTAGATGATGGGTTGCGAGATTGACAGAAGCTTAAATCCTAGTTTATGCGCTATTCCGTAAGGGACCGATTGGATCCAAAAGTTTAATGCTATGGTTAGAATTTATTCTTAATACTTTTCTCGTGGTTGCGGATGCTTGCGAGGGGGTTAATCATAAGTAGGAGGTTTTTTCAAGTAAGAACAGCACCTAAGCACCGGTCCACCCACATATAAAATTATCAAAGTAGCGAACACGAATCGAACCAACATGATGAAAGTGACTAGATGAAATTCTCATGTACCCTGAAGAATGCTTTGCTTATCATAAAAGACCGCTCTGGCCTGTCCTTTGCCTCAAAAGGATTGGGCTACCTTGCTGCACTATTGTTACTATTATCATTACTTGCACATTACAAATTATCTTGCTATCAAACTACTCGCTGCTTATAATTTCAGTGCTTGCAGAGAATACCTTGCTGAGAACTACTTGTCATTTCCTTCTGCTCCTTATTGGGTTCGACACTCTTACTTACCGAAAGTACTACGATTGATCCCTTGTACTTGTGGGTCATCAAGGCTCTTTTCGGGCACCGTTGCCGGGGAGTGAAGCGCTCTTGGTAAGTGGAAATTGGTAAGGAAAAATTATTACTACGTGCTGAAATTTACTGTCACTTGCTACTATGGAAAACAATCCTTTGAGGGTTTTTTTTGGGGCATCTTCACCTCGATCAGAACTAAAATTAGTTTGCCCTCAACACACTACACCTACTGAAAATATTGACTATGAAATTCCTTCGGGGATGATAGAAAAATTGCTAGCTAATCCTTATGCACGAGATGAAACCGAACATCCTGATATGCACTTGATATATGTGGAAGAAATTTGTGGATTATTTAAGCTTCTGGGTTTACCCAGAGATGAAAGTAAGAAGAAGGTTTTCCCTTTATCTTTGAAGTGAAAAGTATTGGCATGGTATAGGCTACGTGATGATATTGGATCTTCGAATTGGAATCGATTGAAATTGGAGTTTCACCAAAAAAATATCCTATGCATCTAGTTCATCGTGAACAGAATTATATATATAATTTTTGGCCTCGTGAAGGAGAAAGTATGGCTCTAGCTTGGGGGAGGCTTAAGTCAATGTTATATTCATGCCCCAACCATGAGCTCTCAAGAGAAATTATTATTCAGAATTTTTATGCTCGGCTTTCTCATAATGATCGATCCATGCTCGATACTTCTTGTCTTGGTTCTTTTATGGAGAAGACTATTAAATTCCGGTGGGATCTTTTGGAAAGAATTAAACGCAACTCTGAAGATTGGGAACTCGAAGAAGGTAAAGATTCATGTATTAAGCTTACGTTTGATTGTGTTAATCTTTTATGAATACCGATGCTTTTCAAAAGTTTAGCACTAAATATGGACTTGACTCTGAGATAGTAGCCTACTTTTGTGAGTCTTTTGCTACTCATGTTGATCTCCCTAAGGAGAAGTAGTTTAAATACCACCCACCTATTAAAGAAGAAATTAAACAACCGGTAATAGATAAATATGAAACTATTATTTATAATGTTGATCCAGTTGTTCCTCCCTGTTAGAATGAAGGAACATGCTAGAGTTTCAACTGTACTCAATAAAAGTTATATTAGAACACCTAAACCAGCTGAACCAATTAAGGTAGAACCTAGTGTTGCTATGGTTAAGAATCTCCTGGTTGAAAATATAGATGGGCATGTTATTTACTTCTGTGATGAAGCTGCTAGAATTGTCGAACCCGATGAAAAAGATAAACATAGACCTGTTGTTGGCATGCATGTTGTCTCAGTTAAGATAAGAAATCACTATTATCATGTTTTATGTGACATAGGTGCTAGCGTGAGTTCTAGCCCCTTTACCTTATATCAAGAAATTATGAATGACATAGCACTCGCTGAGATAGAAGACATAGATGTTACTATTAAACTTGCTAATAGAGACACCATATCACCAATTGGGATTGTTAGAGATGTTGAAGTCTTGTGTATGAAAATAAAATACCATACTGATTTTCTTGTTCTTGGCTCCCCACAAGATAACTTTTGTCCCAATATCTTTGGTAGACCTTTCTTGAACACCATCAATGTTAAAATAGATTGTGAGAAACCATCATATGAAAGCATCATAAGAAAGAATTGCCTAGTAAGGATGAAATTTTTGGTCTAGCTTCTATTGTTGTACCTCCTACTGATCCTTTAGAACAATATTTCTTAGACCATGAAAATGATTTGCATATGCACGAAAGAAATGAAATAGATAAGATTTTCTTTGAACAACGCCCTCTACTTAAACACAATTTGCCTATTGAAACTCTATGAGGTACTCCTCCACCTAAAGGTGATCCTGTGTTTGAATTAAAACAGTTACCTAACACTTTGAAATATGCTTATCTTGATGAGAGGAAGATATATCATGTTATTATTAGTGCCAAACTTTCAGATCACGAAGAGGAAAGATTATTGAAAGTTCTAAGGAAGCATCGAGCTGCTATTGGATATACTCTTGATGATCCTAAGGGTATTAGTCCCACTCTATGTGAGCATGAGATTAATATTGTAACGCCCGGATAATTAGGCTACAGTAAAACTCTCCTGATGATGCCATGTCATCTATGTTACTGTTTCTAATCAAGTGGTAATTCCAAAAAACGTTGCAAATTCACAAATGAATTAGTGACAAACACCCAAAGTTTTCAAAGGTCAAAACAAAAATGTTCGGTGGGTGCCAAATATTACACTGGTAATTATTGTGGAGAAAACATTTTTTAGAAAGTGCCTAAATATTTTAAAGTGAAATAAAAACAGAAAAGAAAAATAAAGAAAATAAAAGGAAAAGAACCCCCCCCCACTGGACCAGGCGGCCCAGCTCACAGGCCAGACCGGCCCACCTGGCCCAGCTTGCCTACCGCCGGCCCAGCCCCCCTGCCTCGTCTCCCTTCCTGTTCCCCCGACCCGGGTCGGAACAGGGGCGCGTCGCCACCGGACCCCCTCACCGGCGTCGAGGAGGGGATAAGGCCGCCACGCCTTCGCCTCCTCGATCCCTCCTCCCACTCGCCCCGCTCTCTCCCTCGGTCCCTGCGCCCTCCCCTCAGATCCATCTCGCTCCCTGTTGGGGATATAACTATTTGTTTAAGACGCCCAGGAGGGGCCGGGTTACGTAAAGAGATTCACCAGACAGAAGCCCAAGTCCAAGCATGAAGATGGCGGCTCAACAAAGGGCCTAAGGCCCACAGGCGACTTAAGGCCCGTTGTAGTAAACCGCCATAATGGCATGACTTGTATCATAAGGTAGACTTAACTAGTCACCGAGCCGGACATTGTTTATAAGCCGGCCGGGACTCTGTAGGCCACAGGGCGTCAACCCGTGTATATAAGGGGACGACCTGTTGGCGGCTTAGGGCAAGAAACAACCAATCAAGAACCGGGCATAGTGTATCTCGCTCCCTGGTCAACGAAACCTCAAGCAATACCAACCCAACTAGACGTAGGCTTTACCTTCACCGTAAGGGGCCGAACTAGTATAAAACCTCTCGTGTCCTTTGTCCCTATAACCCCTTTAAGCTTCCTCGTTGCGATGGCTCCACAACTAAGTCCTTGCAAGAGGACATCTTCCGTGACAATTCCACGACAGTTGGCGCCCACTGTGGGGCCAGCGCACGGTGGATTTGAGTTCTTGAAGGGCAGCTTCGAAGGGCTCAAGGGATACGACCGGGCGGATGACCAAGAGTCGTCGCGGCAAGATCTACATCGACAACGAAGGCTGGGGCCCCGAGGCCGACTCAATTGAGTACGGGTACCGGGTCCCCTTTGGCGTAATCCACGTCTTCATCGGCCGGGTTGGTGAGCCGGGCCCGAAGCCGGACAGCTGCACCGACCTCATTGAGATGGCTCAGCGTGCGAAACCCGCCCGGGTTCAACCTGCCATGAAGCGTGCCTTTGTGGGCTGTGTTCACAGAGAGGCACTTTCTGAAGGATCTGAAGATGGCGAAGAGACGGTCGTCCCATCGGATGACGATTTGTCCTCCGGTTCAACAGATTCTCTGTATCAGGTCCAAGAGGGCATGCTTGGGGGCTATTCTGATGACTCTAGCGTTCCAGACTTCTATGAGCCGCCAAGCTGGGCAGGAGTCTTCATGGCTGGTATTCAACCCGGCCAAAACTCGACGGCTGCGACAGCAATAATGTCCGGGTCAGGAGCGGCCGGGGCAGGAGGCCGTGCGCGCCCGCCGGCTCAGGTCCTGATAGATCTTATGGACAAGTTGACGGCTCTGTTAACTACCACGGTTATTCCTGCAAATCGAGATGAGCATAACGCAGAGGTGGAAAAGGTGCGTGACGAGATAGCCCTGGCCAAGGAGGCCTTGGCGGTTGAGGACACCAGGCTAGCTGCGGAGCGGGCGGCTTTGGATGCATGGGCGCAGCGACTCCAGTCAGAGGCTTTCCAGCTTAATATGAGTCTGAATGCGTCCAATGAGGTGAAGAGAAGGAGACATCAGAAGACCCAGTCCCGTCTGCCTCCGGTTTATGATCCCCGGAATCTTTTCACGACACCCGGAGCTGGTCCTAGCAACCCGCCCGAAGCCAATCAGTTTATGACACCCGGAGCTGGAGGGCCGGTTCAGCCTCGAGAGATGGCACCTACTCATGGAGTATGGCCCCGCCCCAATACATATCGACACCGCCGGGCCACTTCTCCAACCCCATGGAGAACTTGATAGCAGCATCGGCGCGTCTAGCGGCTCTTCCAGTGGACGGTGATGACCCGACAGCGGTGGAAACCCGGAGGGTCAGGGATCTTCTTCAGACGGCCTTGGCACAAAGAAGAGACCTATTCTTCTGGCGGGGACAGGATTCATTCCACTCCTCAGCCTTTGGTTAGCACCTCGTCCAAACCGGAGTCCGAGTTACAGTCACATGGAGTCAGAAGCTTTATCAAGCAATGCCCAGCGTCGTAACCAACCTGGTGGCTATAACCCGGTACAGGATCGATTGCGTCAGGAGGATGAACGGGCGGCTCAATTAGCGGCTCAGCAGACGGCATATGAAGGTCTCCCAAAGTATCTAACGAATTCTCTTGGAGCAGGAGTTACCACTAGAACCCGTGGGCTCCCTTGTCTGGTGCCGGCTCTGCGGGATGTGCGTCTGCCCAAGGATTTCAAGGGACCTAGAAAGGTGCCGAATTACACGGCTGACTTACAGCCAGGGGCATGAATTGAAAGTTACGAGATGGCCATGGAGTTATTGGAGGTCAGCGACGCGGAAATGGCTAAGTATTTCACCATGATGTTAGATGGAACGGCCCGATCTTGGTTGAAAAGTTTGCCTCCCAATTCCATCAGTCATGGGCAGAGCTAAAGGCCCGATTTATCCAGAACTTCAATGACACTTGCAAGCAATCTATTTCAATTGTGGACTTGACCAATTGTAAGCAGGAGGAGGGTGAGTCCACAACTCATTGGGTGCGCCGGGTCAAGGAAATAATACACTCATCTGATAAGATGGATGCCGGCTCTGCGGTACTTATGCTCCATCAGAATTGTCGTTTTGAGCCGCTGAAGCAGAAGCTGGGGCGCCTTAAGCGTGATTGCAATGACATGGGTACGCTGATGGAGGCTTTGGTTAAATATGCCGATTCTGATTCTACCAATGATCCCGCGTCTGAGGAGGAAAAGACAGGGAAAGGAAAGAAGAACGGCAATGGAAAGGGTCAGCAGCATCACCCGGTAAGTCAAGGAGGCAACAAGCGTAAGCCGGAGGGTAACCCGGAGTTTGTGGCCAATGCTAATGCCCAAGGTAATAACAAGAAGCGTAAGGGGAGACCACCCCCTCGATCTGGTGGCTCAGGTCCATCTCTTGAGCAGCTTCACGAATGAGCCTTGTCCAAGACACGGTACTGGGAAAATCTTGCCACCCACTTATGGAAGGACTGCGCGATCATGAAGGCTTTCAAGAATTCAAACATGTTTGATGGCGATCACGGATCAAAGCGGCGATTCAGGAGCAGGTGGTTTCCATGGCCCGGGTGGCGGCTCAAGTTCCGGCTTTTAGGGCGGTCAAGGTGGCCATAATCAGCAACAGTCTGGTCAAGGAGGACAGCAGCAGCAGCAGTCAGGTTATCAGAGCCATCCAAAACAGTTGAACGGTGGACAATACCATGTCTTTACCACTAGCTTGTGCAAACATGACCAGAAGGTTCATAAAAGGGCTGTGAATTCGGTTGAGCCGGCGGTTCCCCGTTATTTGAGGTGGTCAGAGCAGCCTATCATTTGGAGTAGAGAAGATCACCCCCTCCGGGTTGATAACCCGGGTCAGTTGGCCTTGGTGGTGGCCCCTCAGGTTGGTGGATATAAATTGACTAAGGTGCTCATGGACGGAGGAAGCAGCATCAATATTCTCTATTATGAGACCTTTCGCCGCATGGGTTTGACTGATAAGGACTTGAGGACGTCTAACCCTGATTTTCATGGGGTGGTACCTGGTAAGTCGGCATATCCAGTTGGAAAGATCGAGCTGGAAGTAGCTTTTGGAGACGAATATGATTCCAGGGCTGAGAAGCTGACGTTTGAGGTAGTCAAAATCAGGAGCCCATATCACGCTCTGTTTGGACGGCCGGCTTATGCCAAGTTTATGGCACGGCCGTGTTATGTTTATCTACAACTCAAGATGTCGGGTTACAAGGGCACCATCACTGTGCATGGGAGTCAAAAGGTACCATTGGAGTGCGAGGAACGCGATGCGTCTTATGCTGAATCTGTTTGTGCTGAAGAGGAGCTGAAGTTTTATCAAACTAATGTTGACCCGGCGGATATGACCTCTTTGAAGAAGCCAACCACAGATCAAGACTCGGCGTTGAAATTTAAGTCGGCCGCCGAGACAAAACTGCTCGACTTCACTCCAGGCAACTCTTCCAAGCAGTTCAAAGATCGCACCAATTTGGATCCCAAATAGGAAAGCGCGCTCATCAAGTTCATCCGTGAGAACCGGGACATCTTTGCATGGAAACCTTCTGACATGCCGGGTGTCCCGAGAGAACTCGCTGAGCACACTCTTAATATTGATCCAAAGTATAAGCGGGTCAGGTAGTTGCTCCGGTGATTCAATGAGGAAAGGCGAAAAGCTATAGGGGAGGAGGTCGCTCGGCTCTTAGCGGCCGGGTTCATCGTGGAAGTCTTTCACCCGGAGTGGTTGGCTAACCCGGTGCTTGTGCACAAGAAGAACGGCACCTGGCGGATGTGTGTGGACTACACGGACTTGAATAAAGCTTGTCCGGCCGATCCCTTTGCTCTGCCCCGCATTGATCAAATCATCGATGCTACAGCGGGTTGCGAGCGTTTGAGTTTTTTGGATGCTTACTCTGGTTATCATCAGATCAAGATGGCAGTTAAGGACCAGGAGAAGACGGCTTTCATTACTCTGTTTGGAGCCTTCTGCTATGTATCTATGCCATTTGGGCTCAAGAGTGCCCAGGCGACTTATCGGTGTGTGTACAGAATTGCCTCCACAATCAGATTGGGCGCAATGTTCATGCTTATGTGGATGACATTGTGGTGAAGTCCAGAGAGAAGGAAACCTTGATATCCGACTTAAAGGAAACATTTGATAATCTCCGGGTCTACAAGATGATGCTTAACCCGGACAAGTGTGTATTTGGTGTACCTGCAGGCAAACTTTTGGGATTCCTGGTCTCAAGCAGGGGCATTGACGCTAACCCGGAGAAGATCAAGGCGATTACCTCTCTGGCTAAACCGGTGTGCATCAATGATGTTCGTTGTTGGCGGGTCGTGTTGCTGCTTTAAGCCGATTCATAAGCCAGCTAGGTGAGAAGGCTCTACCGCTGTATCAGGTGATGAAGAAAACAGACACTTTTGTCTGGAGTGAGGCTGCTGATGCTGCCTTTGAAGATTTAAAGAGACAGTTGTCTGAGCCGCCGGTTCTCGCGGCTCCAATTGATAAAGAGCCGTTGCTGTTGTATGTTGCTGCTAATTCACGTGCTGTTAGTGTGGCCATTGTGGTGGAGCGTAAGGAGACTGGCAAGGAGCATCCAGTTCAACGGCCGGTTTATTACATCAGTGCGGTGCACATAGAATCCAAGCAATGGTATCCGCATTGGCAGATACTTGTTTATGGGGTGTTCATGGCCAGCCGGAAGCTAAAGCAGTACTTCCTGGGTCATCCTATAACTGTGGTAAGTTCAGCCCCCTTGGGAGAAATCATCCAGAACAGGGAAGCCACATGGCGAGTTGCCAAGTGGGCCATCGAGCTTGGGCCACACGGTTTGAAGTATATGTCGCGTACAGCTATCAAGTCTCAAGCCCTAGTGGACTTTATCAATGATTGGACGGAGTTGCAGGCACCAGAGGAGAAGCCGGATAACACATATTGGACTATTCACTTCGATGGGTCGAGCGGTTGGAAGGCTCGGGGCTTTGGAGTCGATTTAACTTCCCCCGAGGTGACAAATTTTGTTATGTGCTCCGGCTTATGTTTCCCTGTACTAACAATGCAGCTGAATACGAGGCTTTACTCCATGGCCTCCGGATGGCCAAAGAGATGAATTTGAGCCGGGTAAGATGCTTGGGCGATTCAGACCTCGTCGCTCAACAGGTGTCAGGCACGTGGGACTCCAAGGATCCCCTTATGGCGGCTTATTGTCGTGAAGTTGATGCGGTGGCTGGGCACTTCAAAGGTTATCAAGAAGAGCACATTGATCGAAGGAAGAATGAGGCGACTGATGCTTTAAGCCGGCTCGGGTCTCAGCGTAAGCCGGTGCTGCCTAATACCTTTCTTGACGTTTTGCATAACCCTTCTGTCAGAGTGCCTACAGAGGAAGAGCTTGCAGTGCCAGACCCGGAGGCGCAGCTGGTGGCGGCTCTCCACGCCATCCCAGATTGGACGGTCCCATATTTGGCCTATATGACCCGGGGAGATTTGCCTGAGGATGAGACCTTAGCAAGGCAAATCATCAGGTGGTCCAAATCCATGACAATTGTTCATGGCGAGTTGCATCACCGCAGCGTCACGGGGCCGTTTCAACGTTGTGTATGACCTCCGGAGGGTCTGGAGATTCTTCGTGAGATTCATGTAGGAGTTTGCGTTCTTCATGACGGTTCAATATATCTGGTAGCCAAGGCTTTTTTCATGATTTTTATTGGCTAACGGCTCATGCTGATGCGGAGGATCTGGTCAGCAAATGTGACGGATGTCAAAAATTCTCACGACGAGCTCATGTGCCGGCTCAAGAATTGAGGATGATTCCAATTACTTGGCCGTTTGCAGTCTGGGGGCTTGACATGGTTGGACCTTTCAAAAGGTCTAAAGATAAGAAGACACATCTGTTGGTGGCAGTGGATAAATTCACCAAGTGGGTTGAAGCAGAGCCGGTCAGTAAGTGTGATGCAGCCACGGCGGTTCAGTTCATCAAAAAGGTGATCTTTCGTTTTGGCTTTCCACATAGCATTATAACTGATAATGGTACTAATCTCTCCAAGGGTGCCATGGAAGAGTTCTGTCAACAAGAGCACATCCGGCTTGATGTTTCGGCTATTGCTCACCCCCAGTCTAATGGTCAAGGAAAAAGAGCTAATCAAGAGATCTTGAAAGGTATCAAACCCTGACTCTTAGTTCCCTTACAACAATCTCCGGGTTGTTGGGTGGAGGAGTTACCCTCTGTGCTATGGAGCATCAACACAACGCCTAACAGGTCTACTGGTTATACACCTCTCTTCATGGTGTACGGAGCAGAGGCTGTTCTGCCTAGTGATATCCGGCATGATTCACCCCGGGTGGCGGCTTACGTTGAGGCTGATAATGAAAAAGCTCGTCAGGATGCACTTGACTTGTTAGATGAGGAGCGAGACTTGGCAATAGCCTGTTCGGCGATTTACCAGCAAGACCTGCGCCGTTATCACAGTCGTCGGGTTAGAAGCAGAACTTTTCAGGAAGGCGATTTAGTGCTCCGGCTCATCCAGGATCAATCTGATATGCACAAGCTGTTCCCTCCTTGGGAAGGACCCTTTGTGGTCAGCAAGAATCTCAACAACGGGTCATATTACCTCATCGATGTTCGAGAACACAAAGACTCGCGTAAGTCGGAGGAAGAGACCCGTCGGCCGTGGAACATAGCGCATCTCCGTCCCTACTATACTTAAGCCACCGGCTCTCAGAGTATATTTGTTTTTCTTTTTTAGCAATGTATATATTCTATAAAAGCAATAAAGCAGGACCTCTTTTCTTTCCATCCTACAAGGTTTATGTATCTTCTTTACCAGGTGGTGGAAACAACCAGCAGGGGGCGGATCATATCTGAATCCTGTTTTTTCCCTTTGGTCCGGCTTATGATCATATCTGAATCTAGCCATGGTCACTTGGGGGCTTCCTATTCAAACATAGGTCGTATTCGAACCAAAGAGAACATAGCTGTCGATACCCAATTGATCGGCATACTGCCAAACCTACTTGGGGGCTTCTTGATCATATTTGAATCATAGCTTAACCCCTTTGGGTCTGACGTGGATCGTATTTGAATCAGCGTCATTAAACAACTCTAATGGTCACTTGGGGGATTCCTGTTCAAACATAGGTCGTATTGGAACCAAAGAGAACACAGCTGTCGATACCCACTTGATCGGCATCGCCAAAGCCATTACCCACTTGAACACAACTATATGATCGCCAATACCCACTTGAACACAGCTATATGATCGCATCTGAATCTTAGCTTAACCCCTTTGGAACGGTTCTACTGATCGTATTCGAATCAGAGACCTTTGAAAGTTAGGTTTACTTTGTTCTATAAAAGTAAATAATATTAAGGGCAAGGTAAACATTATATGTGCCAATAATCAGAAGTTAAGTTTAACTGTCTGCTTTTTGGGATCACATAAGCCGGTAATGTACGCTTCAATAAGATAGCAGATGGATTATTATGATGTTTTGGTTCATACTCCGGGTTAACATTATTTTATATGATCTCAGATGTGGTAAGACGCCAAAGGAATTTTTTGTTTTTTTATACACAGGGTAAAGCAAAAAGCTTTTGGATGTCAAGGAGCAATTCATATAAGCCAGCAGTATACAATGATAGCGGCTTGTGACATTGTTAAGCACCACAAACATGCGCGAAGGCATGACAGAGTTAAGGAGTTTTTTCTACCCTATTACAAGACTCCCCGAGTCTGAATAATGAAGCATCATTTTCTCAAAGACTTAGTGCCAGGTGGTTTAATCCTTTGGTGGACTTGAAGACTCCGGGTTATCCTTCTCCTCCTCTTCGTCTATTGTTTTGTCCTGGAAGGTTGACGTGGTCCAGTCAATGCTGCTTAAGGCTTCAAATTCAGCTTCATCATCTATTAAACTGGCCGGGTCAACTTCAGGAGCAAAGGTATGCTTACGAGTTGGAGGGATCAGGCTGACGTCATCATAATGCGGAGTTGGAATCCTCCGGTTCTAGTTGTCATAACCCGGCTGATACTTCGTAAGATCAATATCATTGCCGATGATGGTGGCCATAGGACGTACGACTCTCACATAGGCGGTGAAGTCTGATTCATTGAATACAGAGCCGTCCTCCTTCAAGCTAGGATATCCAAGAGCAATATCCGCTAGGTCTAGCTATGGAACCAACGCTTTGGCCCGGCTTAAGGCGGCTATGGCCCCGGCTCTACCAGATGCCCACCTTAGCTCCTGAATCCGTTGAGGCAACACGGCAAGCCATTTGAGCACATCCTGCAGGAGATAAGGAGTATCATTTCATAAAGCCACAATGGCCAGAGCATGTTGTGACCCGGTGTATAGCTGTTCCACTAGAGTGTACACCGCCTTAAGCTTGATCAGCATATTTTGCTTCAGGTTGGTGCTCCTGGGGCCTGCGTTTATACATATAAGATTAAGCCGGAGATAATATCTGAAATAGTCATCAAAGAAACCATGGTGATATTCACGGTTACACATAGTAACTTACCGAAAATTGCTGAGACCATTTGATATATCTGGTGCTTTAAGCCGGATAGCTCGGCAGTTGCTTCGGCAAGAGCTGCTTCTGCTGTCTCGGCCCGGGTCACAAGTGAAATTTTTTCATCTGCCCAGGTCTTCTTCTCCGCGTCAAAATCCTTCTTCAACTTTTCTTGCTCAGAGACGCTGAATGCAAATTTGGAGTTGGCTTTTTGAATCTCAAGCTCTTGGGCCGCCAGCCGGGTCTTCAGGTCAGCAATCTCCAATTCAAATTGACTGGTGGAGACCTGCATTGACGCCGGGTTATAATTAAGGTTATGGTAAGATGTCATTAAAGTCTTAAGAATTTTATGAGTCAAAACACTTGACACTTGGGGGCTAATGTATGCTGAAGAAAATTTTACTTTATAATGCCAGATTATGCATATTAAAGTCTCAAGCACTTTACAAGTAAAGATACTTGACACTTGGGGGCTAATGTGTATCCCTTGTCTAGTGACGGCTCTGCGGGATGTGCGTTTGCCCAAGGATTTCAAGGGACCTCGAAAGGTGCCGAATTACACGGCCGACTTACAGCCAGGGGCATGGATTGAAAGTTACGAGATGGCCATGGAATTATTGGAGGTCAGCGACGCGGCAATGGCTAAGTATTTCACCATGATGTTAGATGGAATGGCCCGATCTTGGTTGAAAAGTTTGCCTCCCAATTCCATCAGTTCATGGGCAGAGCTAAAGGCCCGATTTATCAAGAACTTCAAGGACACTTGCAAGCAATCTATGTCAATTGTGGACTTGACCAATTGTAAGCAGGAGGAGGGTGAGTCCACAACTCATTGGGTGCGCCGGGTCAAGGAAATAATACACTCATCTGATAAGATGGATGCCGGCTCTACGGTACTTATGCTCCATCAGAATTGTCGTTTTGAGCCGCTAAAGCAGAAGCTGGGGCGCCTTAAGCGTGATTGCAATGACATGGGTACGCTGATGGCGGCTTTGGTTAAATATGCCGATTACGATACTACCAATGATCCCGCGTCCGAGGAGGAAAAGACAGGAAAGGAAAGAAGAACGGCAATGGAAAGGGTCAAGAAAGATCACCGGTAAGTCAAGGAGGCAACAAGCGTAAGCCGGAGGGTAACCCGGAGTTTGTGGCCAATGCTAATGCCCAAGGTAATAACAAGAAGCGTAAGGGGAGAGCAACCACTCGATCTGGTGGCTCAGGTCCATCTCTTGAGCAGCTTCTGAATGAGCCTTGTCCATGACACGGTACTCGGGAAAATCCTGCCACCCACTTATGGAAGGACTGCGCGATCATGAAGGGTTTCAAGAATTCAAACATGTTTGATGGCAGTCACGGATCAGGCGGCGATTCAGGAGCAGGTGGTTTCCATGGCCCGGGTGGCGGCTCAAGTTCCGGCTTTCAGGGCGTTCAAGGTGGCCATAATCAGCAGTAGTCTGGTCAAGGAGGACAGCAGCAGCAGCAGTCAGGTTATCAGAGCCATCCAAAACAGTTGAACGGTGGGCAATACCATGTGTTTACCACTAACTTGTGCAAACGTGACCAGAAGGTTCACAAAAGGGCTGTGAATTCGGTTGAGCCGGCGGTTCCCCGTTATTTGAGGTGGTCAGAGCAGCCTATCATTTGGTGTTGAGAAGATCACCCCCTCCGGGTTGATAACCCGGGTCAGTTGGCCTTGGTGGTGGCCCCTCAGGTTGGTGGATATAAATTCACTAAGGTGCTCATGGACGGAGGAAGCGGCATCAATATTCTCTATTATGAGACCTTTCGCCGCATGGGTTTGACTGATAAGGACTTGAGGACGTCTAACACTGTTTTTCATGGGGTGGTACCTGGTAAGTCGGCATATCCGGTTGGAAAGATCGAGCTGGAAGTCGCTGTTGGAGACGAATATGATTCCGTGGCTGAGAAGTCGACGTTTAAGGTAGTCAAAATCGAGCCCATATCACGCTTTCTGTTTGGACGGCCGGCTTATGCCAAGTTTATGGCACGGCCGTGTTATATTTATCTGCAGCTCAAGATGCCGGGTTACAAGGGCACCATCCTTTGTGCATGGGAGTCGAAAGGTAGCCTTGGAGTGCGAGGAAGGCGATGCGGCTTATGCTGAATCTGTTTGTGCTTTGAAGAGGAGCTGAAGTTTTATCAAACTAATGTTGACCCGGCGGATATGACCTCTTTGAAGAAGCCAACCACGAGCAAGACTCGGCGTTGAAATTTAAGTCGGCCGCCGAGACAAAACTGGCCGTCTTCACTCCAGCGACTCTTCCAAGCAGTTCAAAGATCGCACCAATTTGGATCCCAAATAGGAAAGCGGCGCTCATCGAGTTCATCCGTGAGAACCGGGACATCTTTGCATGGAAACCTTCTGACATGCCGGGTGTCCCGAGAGAACTCACTGAGCACACTCTTAATATTGATCCAAAGTATAAGCCGGTCATGCAGTTTCTCCGGTGATTCAATGAGGAAAGGAGAAAAGCTATAGGGGAGGAGGTCGCTCGGCTCTTAGCGGCCGGGTTCATCGTGGAAGTCTTTCACCCGGAGTGGTTGGCTAACCCGGTGCTTGTGCTCAAGAAGAACGGCACCTAGCGGATGTGTGTGGACTACACGGACTTGAATAAAGCTTGTCCGGCCGATCCCTTTGGTCTGCCACGCATTGATCAAATCATCGATGCTAAAGCGGGTTGCGAGCGTTTGAGTTTTTTGGATGCTTACTCTGGTTATCATCAGATCAAGATGGCAGTTAAGGACCAGGAGAAGACGGCTTTCATTACTCCGTTTGGAGCATTCTGCTATGTATCTATGCCGTTTGGGCTCAAGAGTGCCCAGACGACTTATCAGCGGTGTGTACAGAATTGCCTCCACAATCAGATTGGGCGCAATGTTCATGCTTATGTGGATGACATTGTGGTGAAGTCCAGAGAGAAGGAAACCTTGATATCCGACTTAAAGGAAACCTTTGATAATCTCCGGGTCTACAAGATGATGCTTAACCCGGACAAGTGTGTATTTGTTGTACCTGCAGGCAAACTTTTGGGATTCCTGGGCTCAAACAGGGGCATTGAAGCTAACGCGGAGAAGATCAAGGCGATTACCTCTCTGGCTAAGCCGGTGTGCATCAATGATGTTCAGCGACTGGTGGGTCGCGTTGCTGCTTTAAGCCGATTCATAAGACGGCTAGGTGAGAAGGCTCTACCGCTGTATCAGATGATCAAGAAAACAGACACTTTTATGCAGGTGAGGCTCTTGATGCTGCCTTTGAAGGTTTAAAGAGACGGTTATGCGAGCCGCGGTTCTCGCGGCTCCAATTGATAAAGAGCCGTTGCTGTTGTATGTTGCTACTAATTCATGTGCTGTTAGTGAGGCCATTGTGGTGGAGCGTAAGGAGACTGGCAAGGAGCATCCAGTTCAACGGCCGGTTTATTACATCAGTGCGGTGCTCATAGAATCCAAGCAATGGTATCCGCATTGGCAGAAACTTGTTTATGGGGTGTTCATGGCCAGCCGGAAGCTAAAGCAATACTTCCTAGGTCATCCTATAACTGTGGTAAGTTCAGCCCCCTTGGGAGACATCATCCAGAACAAGGAAGCCACATGGCGAGTTGCCAAGTGGGCCATCGAGCTTGGGCCACATGGTTTGAAGTATATGTCGCGTACAGCTATCAAGTCTCAAGCCCTAGTGGACTTTATCAATGATTGGACGGAGTTGCAGGCACCAGAGGAGAAGCCGGATAGCACATATTGGACTATTCACTTCGATGGGTCCAGGCAGTTGGAAGGCTCGGGGGCTGGAGTCGTTTTAACTTCCCCCCGAGGTGATAAATTTTTTTATGTGCTCCGGCTTATGTTTCCCTGTACTAACAATGCAGCTGAATACGAGGCTTTACTCCATGGCCTCCGGATGGCCAAAGATATGAATTTGAGCCGGGTAAGATGCTTGGGTGATTCAGACCTCGTTGCTCAACAGGTGTCAGGCACGTGGGACTCCAAGGATCCCCTTATGGCGGCGTATCGTCGTGAAGTTGATGCGGTGGCTGGGCACTTCAAAGGTTATCAAGTAGAGCACATTGATCGAAGGAAGAATGAGGCGGCTGATGCTTTAAGCCGGCTGGGGTCTCAGCGTAAGCCGGTGCCGCCTAATACCTTTCTTGACGCTTTTGCATAACCCTTCCGCCGAGTGCCTACAGAGGAAGAGCTTGCAGTGCCAGACCCGGAGGCGCAGCTGGTGGCGGCTCCCCACGCCATCCCAGATTGGACGGTCCCATATTTGGCCTATATGACCCGGGGAGAGTTGCCTGAGGACGAGACCTTAGCAAGACAAATCATCAGGCGGTCGAAATCCATGACAATTGTTCTTGGCGAGTTGCATCACTGCAGCGTCACTGGGGCGTTTCAACGTTGTGTATCACCTACAGAGGGTCAGGAGATACTTCGTGAGATTCGTGAAGGAGATTGCGGTCATCATGCCGGTTCAAAGGCTCTGGTAGCCAAGGCTTTTCGTCATGGTTTTTATTGGCTGACGGCTCATGCTGATGCGGAGGATATGGTCAGCAAATGTGATGGATGTCAAAAATTCTCACGACGAGCTCATGTGCCGGCTCAAGAATTGAGGATGATTCCAATTACATGGCCGTTTGCAGTCTGGGGGCTTGACATGGTTGGACCTTTCAAAAGGTCTAAAGATAAGAAGACACACCTGTTGGTGGCAGTGGATAAATTCACCAATTGGGTTGAAGCAGAGCCGGTCAGTAAGTGTGATGCAGCCACGGTGGTTCAGTTCATCAAAAAGGTGATCTTTCGTTTTGGCTTTCCACATAGCACTATAACTGATAATGGTACTAATCTCTCCAAGGGTGCCATGGAAGAGTTCTGTCAACAAGAGCACATCCGGCTTGATGTTTTGGCTGTTGCTCACCCCTAGTCTAATGGTCAAGCAGAAAGAGCTAATCAAGAGATCATGAAAGGTATCAAACCCCGGCTCTTAGTTCCCTTACAGCGAACTCCGGGATGTTGGGTGGAGGAGTTACCCTCTGTGCTATGGAGCATCAACACAACGCCTAACAGGTCTACTGGTGATACCCCTTTCTTCATGGTGTACGGAGCAGAGGCGTTTCTGCCAAGTGATATCCGGCACGATTCACCCCGGGTGGCGGCTTATGTTGAGGCTCATAATGAAAATGCTCGTCAGGATGCACTTGACTTGTTGGATGAGGAGCGAGACTTGGAAATAGCCCGCTCGGCGATTTACTAGCAAGACCTGCTCCGTTATCACAGTCGCCGGGTTAGAAGCAGAACTTTTCAGGAAGGCGATTTAGTGCTCCGGCTCATCCAGGATCAATCTGATATGCACAAGCTGTCCCCTCCTTGGGAAGGACCCTTTGTGGTCAGCAAGAATCTCAACAATGGGTCATATTACCTCATCGAAGTTCGAGAACACAAAGACTCACGTAAGTCGGAGGAAGAGACCCGCCGGCCGTGGAACATAGCGCATCTCCGGCCCTACTATACTTAAGCCACCGGCTCTCAGAGTATATTTGTTTTTCTTTTTTAGCAATGTATATATTCTATAAAAGCAATAAAGCAGGACCTCTTTTCTTTCCATACTACAAGGTTTATGTATCTTCTTTACCATGTGGTGGAAACAACTAGTAGGGGCGGATCATATCTGAATCCTGTTTTTTCCCTTTGGTCCGGCTTATGATCATATCTGAATCTAGCCATGGTCACTTGGGGGCTTCCTGTTCAAACATAGGTCGTATTCGAACCAAAGAGAACATAGCTGCTGATAGCCAATTGATCGGCATACTGCCAAAACCAGTTAGGGGCTTCTTGATCATATTTGAATCATAGCTTAATCCCTTTGGGTCTGACGTGGATCGTATTCGAATAAGCGTCATTAAACAACTCTAATGGTCACTTGGGGGCTTCCTGTTCAAACATAGGTCCTATTCGAACCAAAGAGAACACAACTGTCGATACCCACTTGATCGGCATCGCCAAAGCCATTGGGGGCTATATGATCGCATCCGAATCTTAGCTTAACCCATTTGGAACGGTTCTACTGATCGTATTCGAATCAGAGACCTTTGAAAGTTATGTTTACTTTGTTCTATAAAAGTAAATAATATTAAGGGCCAGGTAAACATTATATGTGCCAATAGTCAGAAGTTAAGTTTAACTGTCTACTTTTTGGGATCACATAAGCCGATAACGTACGCTTCAATAAGATAGCAGATGCATTATTATGATTTTTTGGTTCATACTCCGGGTTAACATTATTCTATATGATCCCAAATGTGGTAAGACGCCAAAGGAATTTTTTATTTTTTATACACAGGGTAAAGCAAAAAGCTTTTGGATGTCAAGGAGCAATTCATATAGGCCAGCAGTATACAATGATAGCGGCTTGTGACATTGTTAAGCACCACAAACATGCACAAAGGCATGACAGAGTTAAGGAGTTTTTTCTACCCTATTACAAGACTCCTCGAGTCTGAATAATGAAGAATCATTTTTTCAAAGACTTAGTGCCAGGTGGGTTACTCCTTTGGTGGACTTGAAGACTCGGGTTATCCTTCTCCGCCTCTTAAATACGCTGTTTTGTCCTGGAAGGTTGACGAGGTCCAGTCAATGCCGCTTAAGGCTTCAAATTCAACTTCATCATCTATTAAACTGGCCGGGTCAACTTTAGGAGCAAAGGTATGCTTACGAGTTGGAGGGATCAGGCTGACGTCATCATAGTGCGGAGTTGGAATCCTCCGGTGGCCACATGACGTACGACTCTCACACAGGCTGTGAAGTCTGATTCATTGAATACAGAGTTGTCCTCCTTCAAGCTAGGATATCCAAGAGCAACATCGGCTAGGTCTAGCTCTAGAACCAACGCTTTGGCCCGGCTTAAGGCGGCTATGGCCCCGGCTCTACCAGATGCCCGCCTTAGCTCCTGAATCCGTTGAGGCAACACGGCAAGCCGTTTGAGCACATCCTGCAGGAGATAAGAAGTATCATTTGATAAGGCCACAACGGCCAAAGCACGTTGTGACCCGGTGTATAGCTGTTCCACTAGAGTGTACACCGCCTTAAGCTTGATCAGCATATTTTGCTTCAGGTTCGTGCTCCTGGGGCCTGCGTTTATACATATAAGATTAAGCCGGAGATAATATCCGAAATAGTCATCAAAGAAACCATGGTGATATTCACGGTTACACATAGTAACTTACCGAAAATTGCTGAGACCATTTGAGATATATGGTGTTTTAAGCCGGATAGCTCGGCAGTTGCTTCGGCAAGAGCTGTTCTGCTGTCTCGGCCCGGGTCACAAGTGAAATGTTTTCATCCGCCCAGGTCTTCTTCTCCGCGTCAAAATCCTTCTTCAACTTTTCTTGCTCAGAGACGCTGAATGCGAATTTGGAGTTGGCTTTTTGAATCTCAAGCTCTTGGGCCGCCAGCCGGGTCTTCAGGTCAGCAATCTCCAATTAAAATTGACTGGTGGAGACCTGCATTGACGCCGGGTTATAATTAAGGTTATGGTAAGATGTCATTAAAGTCTCAAGCATTTTACGAGTAAAAATACTTGACACTTGGGGGCTAATGTATGCTGAAGAAAATTTTACTTTATAATGCCAGATTATGCATATTGAAGTCTCAAGCACTTTACAAGTAAAGATACTTGACACTTGGGGGCTAATGTGTATCGCTTGTTTTAAGCTGCTATATTATGGCCGGGTTAAATATCCTTTTCTTGTAAACCGGATGAACTAACAGCAAGCAGGTATCTAAGTCTACGGCATATTTACTTATAAGAAGTAGACTTGGGGGCTGGTACAGTAAGTAAGATTCAGGAGAAATAATATAAGTTATACCTCAGATTTATGCTATATCTGTTTCACCATGTCAATTTCCAGGTCGCGGCTGTTATGCACTTGATTCAGATAGCCTGAGACTATATCGCCAATGCTTAAGTGAGCATAATCAGCGATGTCCTGTTTGGTCTTCTGGTGTTTGACAAGTTCTTCCTTGGCAGTACATCTGGCAAGGATGGTAGGCTGCCCTGGTTCAACATACTGGCTTTTCAAGATTTCAACTTCCGGCTCCGCCATCCTGACCGGGCTAGGAATTTCCGGTTTATCGGAGCTGTTAAGAGTGTCTTCGGCGGGCGGGTCGGAAGATGGCGTCGGAATTTCATAGGCCGGCTCAGGAGGAGGTTGATGTGTAGAAGCATCAGGGGCAGCGGTTCTGAGTTCCGGCTCCGTTGCTATCGGGTCTTCTATCGGCTTATTCTTTTTTGCCCTCTTACTGGGTTTCACCTGCACACTGTGGACAAAACAAAGGGATGAGTACAAAATATGAGTAAGGCAAAGCATGAGGATAACAAAGGTACATTAGCCAGGGGCAGTCTTGAAGTTCGGCTTGTTGGATTGCATAGACTCGCCAGAGGAAGGAGAGGTATCCTGATAATTGGAATCATATGAATTGAGAGGCTGACGAATTAAACCCGCCAAAGGATAAACAGAACGCAAAGCGGAGATGACCTCGATTCGACGCTTCTGCTCACATCGGGTAAGCCGGAAGAGCTCTACATCCTTACTTGTCCGGGTTTGCCTCCGGCTCTCAAGCTGTTGTTGCTTCAAAAGAAACTGAGGATCTTGATAAGCTAGAGGATGTGAAAATCTTACTTTCCGGGTCACCCGCCGGGTTTTGTGCTTTGGCAAAGGCTCTGAGTCGGAGGAGATTATAGTTACCTCTTTGCCAGGAGCTTGGTTGTTCCCAGTATCCTCCTGAAGGGCGGAAATATCAATAAAATAGTAACAAAGGAGTTAAGAGAATAAGGGATTACCTCTTCCTCATCTGAAGAAGAGTCATCCAATTTGAGCAATTCGGAGGCGCTGGGTTTCTTCTTTATTGAAGTTCCCGTCTTGGCGTTTTTCCTTTCGTTTTTCTTGGCTGCTCTGGCCTGTTGGGCGGCCTCATGGTCATATCTGACCTTCCAGAAATCCTCACCGGCCTGTGAAAAAGACAAGGAATTATAAGTACAAAAGAGGTAAACATGTTAAAGAGTATTTATTAAGATTGGTAACTTACTGCAGGGGCCGGGTTCTTTTTGCAGAAGGGAAGTAACCCGAAGGCATTGCTGATAACAGTACCCTCCTTCAGCAGTGACTGGGTTGTAGCATCTGCCACATCATCTGGTAAGTCGTCAGAACTGTGGCGCATTGGGTCGTTCGTTTCGCCTGTATAGGTACACATTAAGCCGGAGCGACGGCTTAATGGGAGTATTCGCCAACTAACCCAGACCCGGACCAGGTCGATGCCATTTAACCCATTTCCCAGAAGAGCTTTAATCTTCTTGATGGTAGGGTTAAACGGCAGACGTTCAACAACGGTCAGTTTATCCGCCAGTGGATGGTTGGACTCAAGGCGCAGGGCGCGAAAGCCGGGCAGAGGCTTCTCATCAGCCGGAGAAGTATCCTGACAGTAGAACCATGTCTGGTTCCGATATTTGGGGTGACTCAGCAGCTCAGCATAAGGAAACAGGCAGTCTCTCCGTCGCTGGATCGAGATACCGCCAAGTTCAAGACTCGGCCCGTTGGCATGCTCATTCTGCCGGTTCAAGTAAAAAAGTTCTTTGAACAAAAGCAGGCTTGGCTCCTCTCCCAGGTACACCTCACAGAAGACTTGGAAATTGCAAAGATTTGACACGGAATTGGGTCCAATGTCTTGAGGTCTAAGGTCAAAGAAATTCAAAACTTCTCTGAAGAACTTTGAGCCGGGAGGGGCAAATCCCCGGCTCATGTGATCCGTGAAAACTATCACCTCCCCTTCTTTGGGTTGAGGCTTCTCTTCAGATGGGTCAGGAACGCGATAAGACATGGCATCCTTTTTTGGCAGATGGCCAGACTTCACAAACTCAGCGGTTTGCTCTTAGTAGCTGTGGATGGGACCCGATTGCGAGATTCTGAGGAGCTTTGGTCGACTTAGGCACCATGACAACAGTTGGCCTATTACAAAATAAGAAGTTCTGGTTTAAATTTTAACCCTGGAGAAAAATATCCAAATTACCGAAGGTAGCGGCTTATGAAGGGGCCTAATGACATCACGATAACTGGGCAACACTATTTAAGCCGCTACAAGCATTAACAACAGTTCAAAGGTTTTAAAGACCTGAGAAGGCGCCAAGGTTCACAGATCTGTGGTATGCATTTAAACCGGATACCTGGACAGTTACGTTAAAAGCATTTAACAGAAGAAGTTTTCCGGGTGATAAAAACAGGTTTCATAATCTTTTGCTATGATTTGAGATCAAAGGTCTGTGCTGATAAGAAAGTTTTCTAGACCTAAAAACTGACGCAGATGTGTTCATAAGCTCGAATAAGGCTTTCATACAGAGAAAGGGATCTGTTTTGTATCCAAGATAAGTGCAAAAACAACTACCGCGGCTATTTTATATCATTCTCAGATTGGAGGAGGTATCTAGGAGAGAAACTAACAATGAGATGTCTCCAATGGTGATGAACTCCGACGAACTCGAGGAAGCTCTAATGCAGATCTAAGCAAGGAAGGGAAGGGAACTTACGGATCTGGAGGAGCTGCGGAGGTTATTGACGCTTTTCGATCCGATTCAGGTTGATGCGGCGGCCTGGGTCGGTGAAGACAAGAAGCTTGACAGTGGCGGCGGCGGAGCTCGAGAGGAGGCAAGAGGAAGAAGACGACTAGAAGGGTGAAAAGGAAACCTAGGTCGCGCCTATTTATAAGGAGAGAATAACTGAGATGGTGTGGGAAACGAGGAGATAAGAATTATTATCCAGCGGCCCCGATGCCTCGATTTCCAGAACGGTCAATAAGGACAGAGATCCGTTGGGCGATACGGCGGAATAAAAAGGAAAGATGACGTCATGACGGGTTAACACGGATCCAGAGAATGACGTCACGGCGGGTTAAAGAAAGTCTTTTTACGCAGTCAGAAGACTGAAGATTTATGTTTTAAGGTATTTTAAGATTGACATGAACATGTTCAAATCAATCTGGGGCCTAATGTTGGGGATATAACTATTTGTGTGAGGCGCCCAGGAGGGGCCGGGTTACGTAAATAGATTCACCAGACAGAAGCCCAAGTCCAAGCATGAAGATGGCGGCTCAACAAAGGGCCTGAGGCCCACAGGCGACTTAAGGCCCGTCGTAGTAAACCGCCATAATGGCATGACTTGTATCATAAGGTAGACTTAATTAGTCACCGAGCCGGACATTGTTTATAAGCCGGCCATGACTCTGTAAGCGAGAGGGCGTCAACCCGTGTATATAAGGGGACGACCTGTTGGCGGCTTAGGGCAAGAAACAACCAATCGAGAACCGGGCATAGCGTATCTCGCTCCCTGGTCATCGAAACCTCAAGCAATACCAACCCAACTAGACGTAGGCTTTACCTTCACCATAAGGGGCCGAACTAGTATAAAACCTCTCGTGCCCTTTGTCCGATAACCCCTTTAAGATTCCTAGTTGCGATGGCTCCACGACTAAGTCCTTGCAAGAGGACATCTGCCGTGACAATTCCACGACACTCCCCCCTCGTTCCCCACCACATCCGACGCTGCCATGGACCCGCCGCCGTGAAACGCGCGGCCACAGCCCTCGCCTCGCCTCGCTTGCGTGTCCTTCGTCTCCGCCTTCGTCCTCCTCATCGACCGGTGGCCACAGTTGGAGCTCGGAGCCACCGCAGCACCCACGACGCCGCCGTCTTCCTCCTCTGCTCCGACAAGTTACGCCACCGCTCTTCACCAACTCTGGCGACGCCCCTGCAGCTACTAAACCCACCAAGGGCCACCGTGTGTGCCGCTTGGTGAGCCCCCGCTGCTTCCTCTCTATCTTTCGCGCCCTACCTAGTTGTCGCCGATCACCCGAACGCCCCGCCGCGGATCTCGTCGCCGACGAGTCTCCGGTGACCAAATGGTCACGGGCTCGTGCCGGTTGCACTCATCACGCCCCGTAGATCCTTCCCAACCTCTCCATTTCTTTGCTAGCTTGCCCTAGCTCCACTCTTCTAGAGCTCCCGAACGCGTCGCCGCACGCGCTCGTCGCCGACAGCCGTCCGGTGACCCTTTTGGTCCCGGGCTTGTGCCGTTGTGCTTGCACGCGCACGTAGGCCTCGCCCTCCCTTCTGTTTGCCCAATAGCGCGCTGCATCGCCCATCCCTCTCATGGCCCAACTCCGGCGTCCGCCTCTCTGTTCGCCGTCGCCGCTCCGGTGCGTCTCCGACCACACCACCGCCACCACTAGATGCGGCTCACCGCACTCGTTTGAACGCTACCTCCCGCGCTCGAAACGGACCACCACCGCGGATTTCCGGCCACCTCCCGGGCCGCGCCGCCGCATTTTGCCTCACCGGCGTTGTTCCAGCGCCGTCCGCCGACGTGGCTAGGCGGGCCCCACCCCTGGGTCACTACCTGTGGGCACAGGGGCCCCTAACTGCCACGTTGATCAAGTCACCACGACGTGGCAGCCATCGCCATTGAGATGCGGGCCCCATGCCATAAAACAAATAAAAACAAATATATAAACTGCTAATTAATTAAATTAATTAATTAAAACCTAATTAGACACTGACTGCTGGGGCCCACCCACTAATTAACCTATTTAGTTAGTCTAAACCCACTATTAGTGCCCCTGACAATGACATGTGGGTCCCACTGGACCCACCTGTCTGGTTTGACTGGTCAACCGACCAGTTGACCTGCTGACATCACTCTGATGTCATGCCTGCGTCATCATTCACTGTTTTGGATAACTTAGATTTAAATAATTAATTAAAATCAGAAAAATGATTTAAATCTTTAGAAAATCATATCTTTTAATCCGTAACTCGGATGAAAATACTTTCTACATGAAAGTTGCTCAGAACGACGAGACGAATCCCGATATGTAGCCCGTTCATCCGCCACACATCCCTAATATATCGAACACGCAACTTTCCCTGTCCGGTTCATGTGTCATAAAACGCGAAACACCGGGGATACTTTCCCGGATGTTTCCCCCCTTCGCCCGGACCACCTACTATCGCGTTTGGGCACCCCTAGCAACGCTCATTGTCATGTCATGCATCATCATGCATTGTATTTATTGTTTCTTCCCCCTCTTCTCTCGCTAGACACTGAGACCGACACCGCTGCTACCCAGTACGACTACGGTGTTGACGACCCCTCCTTCTTGCCAGAACAATCAGGCAAGCCCCCCCCCCCTTGATCACCAGATATCGCCTATTCTTCTCTATGATCGAGCAGTTGTATTCGAGCCCTCGAGGCCCCTGGCTTGTATTATGATGCTTGTATGACTTATTTATGTTTTAGAGTTGTGTTGTGATATCTTCCCGTGAGTCCCTGATCTTGATCGTACACGTTTTCGTGCATGATTAGTGTATGATTGAATCGGGGGCGTCACAAATATGGAACCTGATGCTAAACCCATTGTTGATCACCAACGTCGGTTAAATCCAAAGATGAAAGAAGTGGTAAGAACGGAAATATTAAAACTTCGGAAGGTGTATAATCTATCCTATAGCTGATAGTAGATGGGTAAGTCATGTCCATTGTTTCCCTAAGAAAGGAGGTATTACTGTTGTTCCTAATGACAAGAATGAACGTATTCCACAAAGAATTGTTACAGGCTATAAAATGGTAATTGATTTTAGAAAATTAAACAAAGCAACTAGAAAAGATCATTACCCTCTGCCCTCTACTGATCAAATGCTGGAAAGATTATCTAAGCACACACATATTTGCTTCCTTGATGGATATTCTGTTTTTTCACAAATACTTGTTTCTCAACCTGATCAAGAAAAGACCACTTTTACTTCTCCTTTTGGAACTTATGCTTATAGATGTATGCCTTTTGGTTTATGCAATGCACCTGCTACCTTTCAAAAATGTATGACTGCTATATTCTCTAACTTTTGTGAAAAGATTGTTGAGGTTTTCATGAATGAATTTTCTATTTATGGGAAGTCTTTTGATGATTGTTTAAGCAATCTTGATCGAGTATTGCAAAGATGTGAGCAAACAAATCTTGTCTTGAATTGGGAGAAGTGCCACTTTATCGTTAACGAAGGTATTGTTTTGGGCCATAAAATTTCTGAAAGAGGTATTGAGGTGGACAAAGCTAAGGTTGATGCAATTGAGAAAATGCCATGTCCTAAAGATATCAAAGGTATTCGTAGTTTCCTTGGTCATGCTGGTTTCTAGACTTTTGTAAAAGTTCTAGGCCTCTTACAAATCTTTTGCAAAAGGACATTCCTTTTGTTTTTTATGATGATTGTTTAGAACCCTTCCAAACACGCAAGACAGTCTTAAATTCTACACCTATTGTTCAAACACCTGACTGGAACTTGCCTTTTCAAAATATGTGTGATGCTAGTGATTATGTTGTTGGTGTTGTTCTAGGACAAAGAGTTGATAAGAAACTGAATGTTATTCACTACGCAACTAAAACTCTAGACAGTGCACAAAGAAATTATGCTACTACTGAAAAAGAATTTCTAGCATTTGTGTTTGCTTGTTATAAATTTAGATCCTATACTGTAGATTCAAAAGTAATTGTTCACACAGATCATGCTGCAATAAAGTATCTTATGGAAAAGAAAGATGCCAAACCTAGGCTTATTCGATGGTTCTCTTGCTACAAGAATTTGATTTGCATATCACTCATAGAAAAGGAGCGGAGAACCCCCGTGGCTGATAACTTGTCTAGGCTTGAAAATATTCTTGATGACCCATAACTTATTAAGGATAGGATTCCTGATGAGCAGTTAGCTGCAATAAATGTTTCTCATAACACTCCTTGATATGATGACTATGCTAATTACATTGTTGCTAAATATTTACCACCTAGTTTCAAATACCAACAAAAGAAAAAATTCTTCTATTATTTAAGACATTACTTTTGGGATGACCCGTTGTCACATCCCTAGTTCTGGTATGACCTAGACTAGCTATGTCATGTGTGCATCATGTTTAAATTTCAAGAAAATTTGAAATGGGGTTTGATAAACCCTAGAACCAAATGAAACTCAAATAGGATCAAGTAAAATATTTTTCAATGAACCCAAAATGCTCTTGAGAAAAGTTCATCATTTTTGAATTGGTCCAGAACCTCTGCCAAAAATGATGAACATATTTCTAGGTCATTCCTGGATTTTTGAATTAAATCATAAAGTATTTGAATTTGGGCATTTAAATGCTATACATATTTTAAGTGCTCAAATAATTGTGAAATTTAACGAGGGCTGTTGGAAACAAATTCACAAGTGCCCACAATTAATTTCAGCATTTTAACAAATGGTTTATTATTTTTACTAAATCAAAACATACTGCGGAAAATAGAAAACGTAAACAAAATTAGAAAATCAGAGAGAGAGAGAGTACCTGGGCCACTTACCTGTAGCCCACCTAGCCAGCCGTTGCTGTGCAGCCCAGCAGCCCACCTCCCCTGCCAGTTGTCTTCCTCCTCTCGCCAGAAGGCAGAGGAGAAGCAACACACGGCGCTCGCGCGCACTGGCACGCAGCTGCCTGCCTAGCCCTCCCTCGCCAGCGCAACGACGCAGACACACTCCCCGTGGCCTCCTGGATCCTGCTGACCCCCTCGCTCACTCTCCCTCTCGATCCCTCGCTCTCTCTTGCTCACGGCGGAAGCGGCCATGGCCACACCTCCGTGAAGATCATCGCCACAACGCCTCGCTGGCCTCGCGGATTCTTCCAGGAGAACCGCCTCGCCGTACTCGTCGTCATCACCGAGCCAAGCAACCAGGGAATCTCTACATCGCCGGCGACGTCATCTTGTTCCTCCTCGGACCATGGATCACCGCCAGTCGATTTTCGCGCCATCGAGGACGTCCCAAAGCTTGTTGAGCCGTTCTCCATCTTCCTTGTGAGCACCTGCTCCTTCCCCCATGCTCTCCCCTCAGTTCCTCTCCACTAGCTCGTTTCCCGTCGGCGCCGAGAGCTTCCGCCTGCCGGCCATGAAGCCGTCGTGGCTAGAGCGAGTTTCGCTCGCGTCCGAGCACTGGTACATGCTCAGTCGGCCGTCAGCTACCCAATGCCACCAATCGCGCCTCCTGTCATGCTCTGTAGCCCGTCCCGCTCGACGCCGTAGGTCCGGCCGCCGCCCAAGTGGTCGCCGCCGTCAACCCCGGCCTCCTTGCGCCCAGCTGCATGCCCCCTGGATGCGGGCGAGCGAGGGCTCCCTCCTGGTGCCCTCAGCGCGGCCAGCCTCCACCCTTAGTACCACCCCGGCGAGCCGCCGCCGCACTGTGAGGTCGCAGGCGCTTAATCCGGCGATACTGACGTGGCAGGATTAGCTTAGGTGCTAATCACCTAGTAAATCACCCCCCTGAGTCAACGACAGGTAGGCCCCACCAGTCAGATTTGACCCTGGTCAGCGCTGTTGACTTGCTAATGCAGACATGACGCAGTGCTGACGCAATAAACCCTTTTCTGGATTATTTCTATTTTAGAAATATCTAAAAATTCCAGAAAATAGTCAAAACTTCACAAATTCATAGAAAATCAACCGTAACTCGGAATGAAATAAATTATATATGAAAAATTATCAGAAAAATATGAAGAATCTGTTTATGGCATTTTCGTGCATGTTTGAACAAGTTAACCTCACTGAATAGGATAAATCATGATTAGGGCAATTTATGAACTAGCATTTGGAGTTGGAGTTTAACCTTGTTTGAATTCCACTTCAATTAACTTGGCTAGATATCGCGAATGAATCGGAGGTGTGTGAACATGTCCTACTGTTGAGTGCTAAGTGTGTGAACACTATTTGGTAAAGGTAGCGGTGAGAGGCCATATAGGAGTACATGGTGGGTTGTCTCATTGCAGCCGTCCTCAGGAACTGAGTTCTGTGTTTGTGATCCATGAACAGCTACTACCACACATCGGGTTCCGGTAACTCGGCCCCTCTTGACTTATTAATCAACCTGATCTCTGTCCAGGAGTTGCAACTAGTTTCTGGTGTTTGTAGGTAGTGTTAGTAGTCTACCAAGTGGCACCCGGTACAGGTGGGCTTGCCAGACTAGGCACAGTGGCACGGTGTACCAAGTGGCACCCGGATGGTGGGCTTGGGAACCCTGCTCACATTGTTTGGGGCCGTGAGCGACACCCCGGCCGGATCTCCTTGCGGATGGAACCAGAATAGGCGATAAAACTGGACTAGAGACTTGTGTGGTTAGTTAGGTCATGGCCGACTCCCTCGCCAGGCTTCCGCTTGAAGGTTGCCAAGATACACGACGTGCACATGGTGGTAAGTGGCGAGAGCGTGTGTGAAGAAGTACACCCCTGCAGGGTTAACATCATCTATTCGGATAGCCGTGTCCGCGGAAAAGGACTTCTGGGTTGCCTATACAATTAATAGACAAGTGAAAGTGGATACTCTAAAATGCGCAAGATAAGCGTGAGTGATGTGGATGGCCTTCTTGTAGGGAGACGGGAGCGGATCAATAGTGGTGTATTGTTATGGTGAATATGTGGACTCGTGTGCGCCACCTCAAAAGCGTTACCCTTTTGTTGGTACCGATGCATATGTAGATAGTTCTGATGTAAGTCTTGTTGGGTACATTTGTACTCACGTTTGCTTATTTTATGTTTTGCAGAGAGACTTCAGTCTCGCTAGTAGTTCCGCGTGGACTTCGACATTTAGCTTGTACCTCAGCTACGATCTTGTACCCTTGGGAGGGTCTTGTAGATAGTCAGGCTTCTCAGCCTTCTTCATTTGTAGTTATGCGTGCTCGAGACAAGTTAAGCTTCCGCATGTGCTTGTTGCTTGTATGCTCTGTATGTTGGGTCATGAGATCCATGTTTGTAATACTTGGCTCCTGAGCCTAATGAATAATGTCTGGGTCAGAGAGTCTTGTTGTGATGCCATGTTGTATTTGCACATATTGAGCATATTGTGTGTATGATTGAAATGCTTGGTATGTGTGGGATCCGACAATCTAGTTGTTTATCCTTGGTAGCCTCTCTTATGGGGAAATGTAGCTTTGGTGCTTCCAATCGAGCCTTGGTAGTCCGCTACAGCCCGGTTATCGAGTCCCGCCACCCAAAGACTACTGCTCCGGAACACCTTGACTGGCCGGCATGTGATACATTTTGATCCTGTGTTTGTCCCTTCGGGGAAATGTCACGCGGTGACATCCGGAGTCCTGCTAGCCTGCTACAGCCCGGGTTCTCGGAGTCCTGTTAGACCAGTTGCTATAGCCCGGATTCACACGCTGCTGGCCGACATGATCGATGTTGTTTCATGTATGCCTGTCCTCGTAAGTTAGTGCCACTTTGAGTTCATGACTAGTCATGTCGGCCCGGGTTCTCTGTCATATGGATGCTAGCGACACTATCATATACGTGAGCCAAAAGGCGCAAACGGTCCCGGGCTAGGTAAGGCGACACCCGTGGGATTACCATGCGTGAGGCCGCAAAGTGATATGAGGTGTTACATGCTAGATCGGTGTGACTTAGAATCGGGGTCCTGACAGTGTTGGTATCAGAGCCTGACTGCCTGTAGGATTACCAAGCCAAACTGGTCGAAGTCGTGTCTAGAAATGCTTTAGTTATATAAGGGAATTGACTGCGGCGGATCTCGAGTAGGGGGTCCCGAACTGTGCGTCTAGGCGGATGGTAACAGGAGACAAGGGACACGATGTTTTTACCCAGGTTGGGGCCCTCTCGATGGAGGTAAAACCCTACTCCTGCTTGATTAATATTGATGATATGGGTAGTACAAGAGTAGATCTACCACGAGATCTATCACACCCTGATTTTCATGGCACAACACTTAAGATGATAAATCATGATAAACTGTGGTTTGACAAAAACTTTTGTGTGTTTTGGTCTTTGCTTGATTTGATTTTGACTACTGTTTGCAAGTGCTCTAAAAATCAAATAAATCCTCCAACTCTTATATTCCTTCTAATTGATCCAAAACTTCTGCCCAATGATCATTCCATGTGTGTAGGACATAAAAATAATTTCTTGTAAAAATATTTTGGCCAAAAAGTATTTTCTAAATTTAATTTTCCAAAAACCCCTGAATTGAGGTTTGCACTTCTAGTACTTGATTTGGGGTATGAAAAATATTTCAAAGAGTATATTTGAGACCTATTAGATAAAGGAATCCCATAAACCACAAAAATATAATTTTAAAAGTCATTTTACTATTTTATTTAAAAGCTTTTTCTTAAGGCCAGAAATGGTCTTTAATAGGTTAAAATTATTTTATGCTTTAAAAATATTTGTGAAAATTTAGGGAAACTTCGGTGGACATATATTGTCCATATATATGAGTTTCAACACATGGTAATGTTCAAACTATTGGTCGAATCCCTCAAAACCCCTTTCTGGATATTTCAAGTTTTTGAAATATTTACAAAGGAAATATTCCCCAAAAATTCCAAGAAAATTCTACGATGTCACATATGACATGTTGGATGATCTTGCCAAGTCTCATGTCATGGAGAATAGTATAACCCGATGAAACCCTCTCAAAACCACTTCTGTCCTCTTTCAAGTTTGAACAACTTTGCACTGTCAAACATGTCCAAATGTTATCAAACCTTGTGAACATGCTCAAATGGTCTAATCATTCATCTATACCAAATGGCACAAGTTGGAGAACAAGTTAACTTGATCAAAGTGCCCCAAAACCCTTCCTGTCCAGAACCAAATTTGAACAACTCTACATTGCCAAGTGTGTCCTTTTGATCTGAATTTTTGTGGACATGTCCAAACCCTCAAATGATGACACTACACCAAGTGGTGAATCAAGGAGAATAGATTGGCATGACTAAATCTTGGTAAAGCCATTTCTGCTGATTTCTAGGGTTTACCAAAGTTACATTGGCAACTTTCTTCAAATGGACTCAAACTTGGTGGTAAACCTCAATTATGTGTGACACTTGATCCTGTTAATTCTCATGTCAAGTGGAGTTCATCTTCTTGCCCAAACCACCATCAAACACCTTCCGGCAGAAATTAAAAATGTATGTTTTGTCCACTTCCACTAATCTCCATGAGCTCTCCTTTTACCACAGCCTCCTAGTCCCCTCTACCACTGGTGTGCTTCCCTGCCCAAGAGGCAATGATGAAGGGGGCAGGGGACCCATTTTTCTTCTCTGGACAGCCACTTTCCCTCCCTTTCTCATCTCTCTCTCACTCTGGCAAGTCCCAGAGCATCCAAAGCCTCCACCCCTCTTGTTTATTCCTCCTGCACGCCAGACGCAAGTGGGCGCCTTGTGATGCGAGAAAAGCCGCTGAATGCCGGCCAAAGACACGCCTGAGCACGCGTCAGGCGTGCTCCCGACTGCTGACGCCGCGTCCCCGACCACCTCGAGCCTCCCTCGCGCGGTCGAGGTGCCTCGACGTCCGCAACATGCCACCGTGCAGGCCCCTCGTCTCTCCCTCTCTCACCTCCTGCAGTGCGTGCTCAGAGCCGCCCGGCTCGGCCAATGCCCGGCCTCACTGCAGCGTGAGCACTGTGGCCTCGCCCGCTCCCTCTCTCTCTTCCTCAAGGCCCTAATCCACCCCCACGAGCACCGCAGACAACTCCTCGCTCGCCCCCCTTGCCGCCCGATCCATTTCCACGGCCACCCGTGCGCCGCGTCCACGGTGAGCCATGGCCTCGCCATTTAGGGCCACCCCCGAGCCCCCTCTGTACTCCTTTGGCCCTCTCTTCCTCCCATAGACCCTCTGGACCAACTCGTTTATCCTCCCGTGCCCTCCATCCACCACCATGGCCGGAGCCGTGTGGCCGGCCTCCGCCTAAATTCGCACCCACCATTCTTCCTCCTCCCCTCTAGACCGCACTAGAGCACCTCCACCACCACCGCGAGCCTCTCCCGTGCTTCTCCCTCTCCTTCCCATGGTTGTGCTGTCGGGTTCCATCACCACCGCCGGCCTCGCCACTGCGGCCGATGATGTGCTCGCGTCCGGCCACCCCTGCGGTTGTGGCGCACCTCGTCGGATGCGCCGCTCTCCCCTGAGCCCGCCGGTGTGCTGGGCGTCACCGGAGGTGACCGGAGCCACCGGAACGGGCGCCCGCAAGCGCTCGGCCCCGCCTCCTCTGTCTCCTTCTGCTGCGTGGGAGGAGGAGACGACCTGCGTGTGGACCCCGCAGTCGGTGACCCGTCCGCAGGCCCCTCCGTTTAAGTGGGCGCAAGATGGCAAACATCGCCTCGGCGTGGACCTCACAGAGCGTGTGGCTGAGCCGATTGGCCCGGCCAGTTGTGCCTCGACGCTAAACCTCGCCCAAGGCCGCCACCGCCCTTTGGCCCATTTAGGTAAATCCCTCTCCTTTTTCTTTTTCTCAGAGACTTGTAAAATCCATAAACAATTCAAATGGACTCCAAATTTGATGATTCAAATTTCTAGTGACTATAAATCATGATCTACACGGTGGTGCAACATGCACATTTTTCCGTAGACCTTTTCTTCACAAATATTTATCAAATCCTATTTTTCCTATTTACGTGATGAACTTTAGAGAATCACAGAGCTCAAACTTGATCCAAATGCCATGATTCAAATTCCTAGATGCTTCTAAGTTCATAACTTAGTTTATGAACATTTTTCTTAATACTTTTTGTACCCCACAAAATAATGAGCCATTTCTTCATGTTTGTCAACTTTGCAAATCCATAGAATATTCATTTGAACTCCAAATCCAGTGAAACCAAACACTAGATGCTTCTAAAATCATCCTTGTTAAATGGGTGCCTTTGCTCATTTTTCAAAAATATATTTCTGTACACTTCTTGCAAATCCATAAACCCCTTGATTCCATCATATTGAAATGTTTAGAAATATTCACTAATCCAATTCCAATGAAACCACCCTGGTTATTTTTCATATGACCAGGGAAGTCCTAGAAAAGTCAAATCCATATGTTTAGAGAACTTTTATTTTCTGCCTTGTTGTGTTGCTTATTATGATTGTTTCGACGCTAGTTGACGAAGTAGACGGAGTACTTGGAGAAGGACCAGAAGATCTCAAGACTCTGATGAACCAGGCAAGCAGCCCTTTGACCATGCCTATGAAACCCTTTTATGCATGTCATTTAGCACCATATTGTTGTTGCAGCGGAATCATGATGAGGTGGTAACTACTTTGATGGTTTGCCACCATACTTCCTCGTTGATACTTGCATTGTGCATGACCCTACCTTCTTATGAGGGTTATGCCGGTGGGAGTAGATAGGATGCTAAAGTAGTGCTACGCAAAAAGGGACGGGAATATGCATGGTGATAGAGACAAAGTATTTTCAAAAGTCTTTTCGGAAACCCCATCGGGTGCCACTTATGCCCGGGGGAGATGATGAGTCGGGTAACCACTTGATGACGAAGTGGTGTACCGAGGCAAGTGTGTGTGTGTTGTTTCCAAAACGGATTGGTTTAAGTTGCGACCGTTATTCCAACCTTACATGCGCAACCACTCTACCCTTATATGGGAAAGGGCATTATTGATTACCTAGGCCGATACTAGCTTGGAGCCCGCATTACTAGTGATGGTGGAGAGTTGGTGCTCTCTCTCGGGACGGGGTCGTGCCAGGTAGGGCGGCCATGACTGTTTTCACAGGGCACGGATACACCGTTGTGTCCCCTCTCGGATGTTACAATCTCGGGTGAGTCTCGTATGATGTACATCGTGAGGATACGGAACAACGAGTGGACTCCTTGTTAGTGTCGTCTAGGGAAAGGTAGTGATCGGGTGCTTACCCTAGGTACTTGAGGTATCGCGGGTCGTGGATGACACGGAAGTTCATCGGATCTTGTGGGTAAAGTGTGCAACCTCTGCAGAGTGTAAAACTATTCGAATAGGCGTGTCCACGGTCAAGGACAGTTGGGTAACCGCTCTTGGGCTACGTCCACATGTTTACAAACCAGTGTGTGTGTGTTTGGATAAGTGGGAAGATCTACTTGGGTCAAGTCAAAGGACTTGACATGATTGAGTTGGGTTGATGCCCTCTCCATTTATGTTGATATCTGTAACCTGTCCTCATGGTTACTTGAATTCTCCTGATGTATGTCTTACAAGTTGTTGAACATGTCATTGCAGTCAAAACTAGCTTTCTGCAAAAATTTACCTATATCATGCAATGTCGTATCTTGAACCAAAACATGGGTTGCTTGCGAGTACATTCAAAGTACTCATTGACTTGCCATTGGTTATTTTATTGGCCAGGCACGAAAGACAAGGCATACTAAAGAGTTCTTTGGTGACGATCGTGCGAGCTAGGACGCTTTTTCCCAGTCAGAATGCCTGTAGGGTTAAGGCAGATGGCATGGGTCCAAGTTATCGACGAAGATTTCCGCTGCCATGTTATACTCAAGACTTGACCATAATGGTCATAATTTATGTAAGACAGTATGTATGGATGTAAGACTCTTGTTATTCAGCTTCTGTGTGTTCAGTGAGCATTGATCTCTGGCATCACTTTACACGTGCATCCGGTGATCACGACGTATGAGTCGGGGTCCCCACAAGATCATAGAGGCTAAACCCTAGAAGCTAGCCTATGGTATGATTGTTGTTCGTCCTACGGACTAAAACCCACCGGTTTATATAGACATCGGAGAGGGTTAGGGTTACATAGAGTCAGTTACAATGGGAGGAGATCTACATATCCGTATCGCCAAGCTTGCCTTCCACGCCAAGGAAAGTCCCATCCGGACACGGGACGAAGTCTTCAATCTTGTATCTTCATAGTCCAGGAGACTGGCCAAAGGTCATAGTCCGGCCATCCGGACACCCCCTAATCCAGGACTCCCTCAGTAGCCCCTGAACCAGGCTTCAATGACAACGAGTCCGCACAGATTGTCTTCGGCATTGCAAGGTGGGTTCCTCCTCCGAATACTTCATAGAAGATTTTGAACACAAGGATAGTGTCTGGCTCTGCAAATTAATTTCCACATACCACCGTAGAGAGAATAATATTTACACAAATTCAACCTGCTGACGTATTCCGCAGCGTGACATCACACCACGGCCAAGCCTTTATTGGAATCGTTTTTACTGTCCCACCTCAGCGCACTTAGCGAGGCGGTTTCCTTGGCACGTCTTGTTGAAGCAGAGATCGTGTTCCCTTATTCCGGGATTCTCATCAATACGGGCGTGAGTAACCCAACCGTGCCATTAATTTATGGTGCTTGGGAGATAAGCGAGTTTTACCAGGCTGGTGGGGGCACATAGTTTCGCTCGCCCATATAAGGGGATAAGAATCCACCTTTTCCATCTACGCCTTCTTCCTCCTTTGCTTATCCATTTTCACAAGACTCGAGCTCCAGCGCCCAAGTCCGCACATCTTACCTCAACCTTCTCCAGCCATGTCCGGAGCGGGAGGCAAGTGGATGGTCTCCTCCATCACGGAGGGACACATCAAGAAGCTGAGGGAGGCCGGATACTTGTCTAACGACATCGCGCACCGGCTCCCAGACAAGGGGCAGCTCATCCCCACCCCTAGGCCCCATGAGAGGGTGGTGTTCCTCACCCATTTCCTCCGCGGACTAGGTTTCCCACTTCACTCATTTGTCCGGGGGCTCTTGTCCTACTACGGCCTGGATTTCCACAATCTGGCCCCGAACTTTGTCCTCAACATCTCGGCGTTTATCGTCGTGTGCGAGGCTTTCCTCCGCATCAAGCCCCACTTCGGCTTATAGCTGAAGACCTTCAATGTCAAGCCAAAGGTAGTGGGCGGCCAGCAAGCGGAGTGCGGAGGCGCCATGGTGGGCAAGATGCCCAATGTTACATGGCTCGAGGGCTCCTTCGTGGAGACCATAAAGGGGTGGCAATCAGGGTGGTTCTACATCACCGAGCCGCGTGACCCTGAATGGGCAGCGGCCCCCAAATTCCGATCTGGCATCCCCACACGGCTCACCTCCTGGAAAGAGAAGGGCCTGTTGTGGGGTAATTCGGAAGAGCGGACCGGACTCCAAACCTGCGTCCAAGACCTGGTGACCAAAGAGGTTAAACACGTCAACGTAGTCCAGGTCATGATCATCCGCCGGATCCTCCCGCGTCAACGACGGGCTTTTAACTTATGGGAGTTCAACACGGCCCAGCACCAAACTCTGACCAGGCTCTTTGACACAACACACGAGGATGCCCGGAAGGTGCTATTCAAGGCGCCGAGGTTCCCTCCCATCACCGAGGATCATGGATTCCGCTGAGCGCCAAGCCAGCGTAGTAAGCTTATTTTACCCTTTACGGGATACTAGTTTTCATAGTTTAACTCTATGCGGGATCTAAGCTCCGTTCCTTTGACAGAATGGCAGAAGAAGACCGGACAGATCGACCGTCCGGCCTTTGCCGAAGATCCAGCAAACGCCCACTTGACGGGCTGCTGGTCCCGCACCTTACGTGGTGCCGGAGAAGAAGGCCAAGAAGAAGGCCGCGGGAACTCGAAAGAGTTCCCGGCGCCCGGTGGTGCCGGATTCATCGTCCGGTGACTCTGAGGCGCACTCCTCCTCCGAAGACGAGGAGGAAGAAGAAGCCTCTCCCCCTCATGCGGGGGGAGGAATGAAAAGGAAGGCCACCCCAACTAGGGGGGGCAGAGGGTCCAAGAAGGGAAGGACCCTTCCTCCGGACTACTCCACCAACGCCGACGACAGCGAAGAGGAGTGGCCATCCAGGGCCAAGCCCCTGGCAAAATCGTAAGTATCCGGATACCGGAATAACTCATGGCGCCTTCTTCATCGCAGACGATATCTTCGACGCCGAATGTAATTATGCAGTCCGCCCGCGGCCCAGCTCGACGCTTCGTCGAGCGGATCCCTCGATTCGTCGGATGTGAATATCCTTTCGCTTCCGACTACTACCTCCCCTCATCCTACGGACGATGCCGAGGTGGAGTCCCAAAAGGGTCCAAGCCAGGAGGGGGTGGTCCTGGAGGCACCGCAAGGCGACCTCCCAGACTCCAGGCGCAAAGGGGATAAAACCCCGAAGGGCTCTAAGTCCGTCCCTGGGCCGGACACCGCATTGGAACCTTCAATGGTTCCGGTGTCCGGCAGGCGACCCCCTACTAAGAAGGGCAAGCCTACGACGCTGGTGACCTCCATCCAATCGGAGGCACCAGATAATCTGCTGGAGGTGCTTAATGGCGCCTCCATCGACGAGGAGCACCGCACTATTATGAGTGTGGTGATCCAGAAGGTTCAGTCCGCCAAGAGCGGGCTGATTGAAGCCTGTGCCAGCCTTCTAACAGGCTTTGAGGTATGTATTTAAGATATGTAAAAATATTACCGCATAGACAGAGCCCCGATGCTTAGTTTGGTGTTCAGAAAGAAAAGCCGAACCGAGGATCGAAAAAGATATACGCAGGAGTCTAACATAAGTATGTCAATATGGGAATGCAGGTTGTCTTGCCGACCTGCCACACCGGGATCATGGAGGTCACTACATTGAAGCAGAGCCTCGAACGGTCTGAGAACGAGCTCGGCCTTGCCAAGAAGCAGCTCGAGGACAAGGAAGGTAAGTAATACCTTATGTAAGTATATAAAAAAGATGTGGTTGCAAAAAATGATAGGACCAACGTGAGTATTACAGGGGCCACAACCCAGGTGGCGACCATAAAGGAAGCGATGTCCAAGGCCGAAGAAAATGCGGCCGTGGAGCGTACCCAGCGAGAAAAGCAGGAGGCACGGGTGGCGGAGGTGCAGCAAGAGCTCCAGACTCTCGTGGAAAAACACGAGAGTTTGGAGCTTGACTCAAAGCCTCGAGAGTCCGAGCTCGCCTCGGCGCTTGAGAGCGCCAAATCTGCCAAGGCCGAAGCCCAAAAAGCCCTCCAGGAAATTAAGGCGATGAAGAAGATAGCAGCGAGTAAGGCATTCTTTATGCAAAGCAAGCACGTGAAAGTGAATTACTTGTTACTTACCCGAGTCAGGAGCTCTCCAGGAGGATTCGCAGATCTTCCCCGGAGTGTGCCCGATGCTGCCGCATTCTACCGAGCCGAAGAGGGGAGCTCGACGGAGAAGGTGTTCTGGTCTCAGTATGCTAAGGCCGGACACCTGGTGCCCTTGAGCGACCAGCTGAAGCAGCTGGTCGAGCTCCATAAGGTGGCCGAACAGGCCATGACGGGTCTCGTAGTCCGGCTGTGGCCTGGGGAAGCCATGCCTGGGAGCTACTTCGGGCTGATAAGGCGGCTTGTGGATGCATGTCCAAGGCTTGAAGTCATCAAGCGCTCCGTATGCATCGAAGGTGCTCAGAGGCCCTTGCCCGATGCTAAAGTGCACTGGGGCAAGATGGACGCTGAGAAGCTTGTGACGGACGGACCACCGCCGGGCATGGAGCATGGCAAGCCCGAGATGTATTTTGAGGGCGTCCTGAAAGGTGCCCGCCGTATAGCGGATGAGTGCTCCAAAGATGTAATTTTTGAGTAAACTCGCATTTGTGATCCTGTACGCTGAAAAATTGTTCATATGCGCTAAGCAATGCTTTTGAATTTAAAATATTACCTTCTGTGCGCCCGTTTATTAAATTTGAGAGATGGCGAGTTGTCGACTTCTACCCCCATGCCACGAGTGCTGGGGTGTTCGGGATAAACTTGAGCGCTCTTTTTCCCATTATTGGGTCCTTCGAGGGAGGCACTCAACACAACGAACAAGGCAATCGGACTATAATGCTTGAACACTCTCACTTAGCCATAGAATTCTATAATTTTAAATTTCGGCGAAGCCCCTATTATTCGGAAGACCGAGTTCGGGGCGCTATCCACGCCTAGGCAGGACAAAGCCGACTCCTCGCTCTAAGCGGCATAAGTCTTTAGGGACTCGAAAACCTCTCGAACAGCGACCAGCTCTCGCCTTATCATGACGGTCAGTTTTAGCTTTCTCCTTCGAGGTGCTTAGCCCAGCTCAACCGGGCACAATCGCAGTGGTTCTCCAGGCTACCTTAGCCGATATAACGGAACGTAAGGTACCAAAACATGGGAGCCGGGCAAACCCAACTATTGACCCAAGACATGATTCGGAGCCGATGCATATAATGCTATAAGTTCGGGGTGCCGCACTCATGAGAGTGTTCGGACTTCTCACACCATATTCTGGGGCGCGTAAGCCCTCGGTGTATTTGTACCAAAGTGTACGGTTGCATAATGTCATAACTGAACATATTTTTATAAAAAAAAGAATGCAATAATAGACAAAAGCTATGTATTGTTTATTCGAAAAGTCTGCGGTAAAAGCAGAACGATACAAATAGTGCGATAAGCAAGTGATGGGACTATTTAACATGTCCCCCTCCAGGGCGATGTCGGTGTCAAAACCGGCGGATCTCGGGTAGGGGGTCCCGAACTGTGCGTCTAGGCGGATGGTAACAGGAGACAAGGGACACGATGTTTTTACCCAGGTTCGGGCCCTCTCGATAGAGGTAATACCCTGCTCCTGCTTGATTAATATTGATGATATGGGTAGTACAAGAGTAGATCTACCACGAGATCGTAGAGGCTAAACCCTAGAAGCTAGCCTATGGTATGATTGTTGTTCGCCCCACGGACTAAAACCCTTCGGTTTATATAGACACCGAATAGGGTTAGGGTTACAGTAGTCGGTTACAATGGTAGTAGATCTACATATCCGCATCGCCAAGCTTGCCTTCCACGCCAAGGAAAGTCCCATCCGGACACGGGACGAAGTCTTCAATCTTGTATCTTCATAGTCCAGGAGTCCGGCCAACGGTGATAGTTCAGCTATCCGTACACCCCTAATCCAGGACTCCTCAAGAGCTCTCGAACCAGGCTTCAATGACGACGAGTTCGGGCGCGCATATTGTCTTCGGCATTGCAAGGCGGGTTCCTCCTCCGAATACTTCATAGAAGATTTTGAACACAAGGATAGTGTCCGGCTCTGCAAAACAAGTTCCACATACTACCGTAGAGAGAATAACTTTTGCACAGATCTGCTGACGTATTCCGCGGCGTGACATCACACCACGGCCAGGCCTTCGTATTTATTGTCCACCTCAGCGTGTTTAGCGAGGTGGTTTCCTTGGCACGTCTTATCAAAGCGGAGATCGTGCCCCCTTATTCCGGGATTCTCATCAATACGGACGTGGGTAACCCAACCGTGCCCATTGGCACGCCTCCTTTATCGAAGGCGAGTCCCAATCGGCCACGGGGAGGGCTCTTGGTATTCAACCTCTTTATAATGTGACCAAGGCCCTCTTCTTTTTTCCACCCTCCATCGAGTTCGCCTCGCGCTTCGAGTTCTAACACCCAAAGCTTCAGATTTAGGCGCTTCGGACCATCGATGATGTCCGGCTCCGACCAGCTCGGCCGATGGATGTCTTCTTCCGTCCCAGAAGAAGATGTGCTAAAGCTGCGAGACTCCAGGTATCTAATCGGCGAGATCTCGCATAGGCTGCCTGCTCCAGGGCAGGTCATTCCCACTCCCGAGCCCGGCGAGAGCGTGGTGTTCGTGTCTCACTTCCTTCAGGGTTTAGGCTTCCCGACGGATCCCTTTGTGCGGGGGCTCATGTTTTATTATGGGCTGGATTTCCATGACTTGAATCCGGAGTCCATCCTCCATATCTCGTCATTCATTGTCGTATGTGAAGCCTTCCTCCATATTACCCCTCACTTTGGGTTGTGGCTTAAGACCTTCAAGGTGGAGCCGAAGATGATCGAGGGCAACAAGCAGAGTCTTGGAGGGCGGTCATAAGCAAGTGTGCTGATGCTCCGTGGCCCGAGGGCTCTTTTCAAGAGGAGCTTGGTTTGTGGCAACGGAGTGGTTTTATATCACCGCTCCTGGGGCACCAAATGGGTGGCGCCACCCGCCTTCCGCTCAGTCCACCACAATGGTGGCATCATGGGTCAACCGGGGGCTCGACTGGGGGCCGTCCGAGGACGTTCCTCTGTTGCAGGGCCGTATTCGAGACCTCCAAGAAAGAGAGATCAATCTGGTCGTGGCGGTGCAGGTTATGCTGATTCGGCGCCTTCTACCCTACAAACGTCGCCCCCTCCGTCTGTGGGAGTTTAATCCAGAGGGACCACGAGCTGTCCAACATTTTATGGGCGCGACGCCCAAGGAGATGTACAAACTGTTCTTCGGATCACAAGAGAAGTGTCCGGACTTGACCGAGGACGCAGGTCTAAGCTGCAATCACCCAGATACTCAAGTAAGTAACCGAGTAACCGGACAGGCTGTTCATTCATTTATCACATATATGCCCTTTAAGGGAGCCGTTTCTTGAACAGGAGTGGATAGCCAAGGCAAAGTTGATAAGGTGTCCGGCTCCCCTCCCAGAGACCACGTCGGATCCCATGCTGACCAAGATGTTGAAGGCCGCGTATTTTAAAGAAGGCGAAGGGGGGAGCAGGGAAGCAACTGCCTCCGCGAAGGAGGTTTTCAAGGAAGAGGGGATCAGGGATCCTCCCCTCCAAGGGGAGAATATGACCGCGGGGAAAGAAGTCTTCATCAGAAAGTCCGGCGCCGGGAAGTACCCTAGCCGCACTATTTACCTAAGGGGATCAGCCCTCCAGCGAGCCGTAAGTAAAAAGAAGGGGTCCTGTGAATAAAGAACATCCCTGTATTTATTTCTGAAGATAACCGAAATTGTACCTTGTAGTTTGGATCTCAGCCCTTCTCAGCAGAGCTCGTCGTCGGGGGATCTTCGTCTGGAGATGATAGAGAGCGAAACGCCTCCACCTATCGCGCCTTCGTGCGAGGCAGGCGACCCTGAAGTGTCGTCACGGAGAGTTTCCCCAAGTCGTGAGGGCCGGACGGTCCCGGGCGCCAACCGGGCGGCGGTCGGAGGAGCTGAAGGACCTGCTCGGGTGAGTGTATATCTCATAAGATCACCATGCGCTAATGGCTATGGTAATTGAAAGAATTGCATCCGCTGAGAGCGGATTGTACGAAGCCGCCAGGAGTTTACTGACGGGGTTTGAGGTACGAAAAATGATGTACCTTCTGACAGTTATGCATATAGAATGTGCCCTGTGTAGATAGTAGCCCCTGAGACTCGGTATGCTGTCACAACTGACAGCGTGCTGAGGACCATAATCTCAGTACTAACCTGTCGCCATTCCTATGTAGGTGGCGGGGCGTCCGGTGGCTAGCCGGACTGATGAATTTGCCGAACTAAAGCGGCAACTTGACAAGGCGGATGCGGACATCGCGCTGGTCAATAAACGGTTTGACGAGTCACAAGGTATGCGACTTCTCCGCGGACACCTGGTAAGGGAGCTTGATGTCCATGCCTTACTACTTGTATGCTTTGATCTGCACGGTGCCGCTCTTTGTGGAGAGGCTGCGGAACTTGCCCGAGCTAAAGAGCAAGCCCGAAGAGTAATGTCGTCCGCTTTAAGGGCGGCCAAGAGCTGAAAGCCGAACGGGCTGCTCACCGCCAAGCAAAGAGGAAATGGCCGATTTGGCCTCAAACTGAAAAATACTACCGACCGCTGCGAGGTTCTTGAAAAAGAACGTCAAGCAGAACAAGAGGACCTGAAAAAGGCCACCGCCGAATCCAAGGATGCCCGTTCCGCTCTGAGAGCTGCCAAGGAGGAGCTGAGTCAGGCCGGGGATATTTCGGCTGGAAAACCGTTTCTGCTGCAGAGGAAATATACGGATCCGAAGTATGCTCGGTTGGACAAGCTATGGAGTTCGGAGGATGCTTATCTGGACTTAGCAGCGAGCGTTGCGGACGCGATTGAGCGCTTCCGAGGCCAGAAGGGGCACAGGGAAGAGCTATTTTGGTCGCAATTCCGTAGTCCGGAGCGTCCTCTTCCGTTGACCGATCGGTTGGCCGAATGGGCCGAGCTGAATCGATTATCCGGACTTGCCATGAAGCATGTCATGACTCATTTGTGGCCAGGCGGACCCAGCCGAAGAGTTATTTTGGCTTAGTGCAACAGTTCCTTGGTGCTGTACCGCGTATCGACGCAATAAAGCGGTCGGCGTGTATTGAGGGGGCGCGGATGGCTCTTGCCCGTGTCAAGGCATACTGGGATGAGATGAAGGCCACCGATATTGTGTCCCCAGACTCGGACGGCAGCCGAGTACTAGTCGAGCGCTATTTTGAGGAAGTTCTTCCGGGCGCTCGTTTAATAGAGACGCGGTGCTCGAAGGATGTTATGTTTGAATGACATGTATAATTTTATGAAACAACGTTTCAATTTAATATAAGAGTTTTTTTATACTTGTGCCTTCAAGTAGCAAACTACCTCCTGTGCGGCCGTTGATGTATATATGTATATAACCTGAAAGATGGCAGTCTTCGGCTTCAGCCCCCACGCACATAGTGCGGGGGTGTTTGCAAAGAAGTCGCGCTTTCACACTTAATCCAACGTCTTGGTCCTATAAAGGAGGTGCTGGCGTAACAAACTAGGCAACCGGACTATAATGCTTTATCACTTTCACTTAGCCATAGGAGTTCGATGGTGGGGCTACTATATAGCCCCTGGGGGCACCGCACTCTCCCGAATTCGGGGTGCATATGTGCCTGACCGAAAAACTATCCTTCGTTAATGCGGAGGAATTCTAAACATTCCGGTGAGTCATCAAATGGTTGACCAGTCTCTCGCTATATCATGACAGTCAGTTTTCGGCTTTCTCTACTGAGGTGCTCGCCCGGCCGAACCGGGGCACAATCGCAGATAGTTCTCACGGTGTCGCGTTAGCCGATAGAATGGAACGTAAGGCAGCAAAACACGTGAGCCGGGCAAACCCAACATTTAACCAAAGACATGATTCGAGCTGATGCATATAAGGCCTAACTCGAGAAACCGAACACTCCCTAAGGTATTCGGTCTTTTATAAAGCGGGCGAACAATGCCCTTGGTAACAAGCCCGGTGTCCAGTGCGTGCAAACTTCGATGCGGCCCGATGCCAAAACGCCACCTCCTCCTCGGTTATAATAAGAGACCGGGGGATGAGGAACAACAAGAGACAGTGAGAAAGGTTTACGCAGGGTCTTAATCTGAAAAGAATCCTTGCGACGGGTCCCTGCTGCACGTCTGTGCCTGTGTCTCAGTTGTGCCGTATCCTAGACGGATATAGCACGGCGTTCATCTGTAAAAGAGAGGAACTTAGTTTGAAAAAGATCACGCTAAAATGTAATTGAAAATAAATAGAGTATGATTCAAAAATGAGTAAAATTGAGCTTTATTGTCTCTTGTTGTACATGCGTGGAGCCCCTTGTAAGGGGGGGTACGCGGTTAGTAAGCATCATGTTTATTTATGCCGGACTCGCCTAACCGTGTCCGAGTCCGAACGACCTGCTTTAGACGCTTTTGGCCAGCAAGGCCGTATTAGTGTGAGGCTGTTAAAGCAGTCTCACATTCTTTCCTTGAGGGACACGCGCAGCTTCCGTTTAATGAAATGATGCCTCGTGGACCGGGAATTTTAAGTTTAAGAGATGCATAATGCGGCATTACGTTAAAGCAGGCGAAAGCTTCGCGTACCAGTAGTGCTTGATGGCTACTTTTAAATGGGGCTTGTGGAAGACCAACTTTTCCCGACGGAAGTTGTCGGGTGAGCTGAACATAACTTCCAATAGTAGGGAGCCCGTACAATGGGCATATGTGCCTGGCATTATTCCTTGAAAGGAAGTGTTACTATGGCTAATCCTGTTTGGGTTTATGCCCATGTTGCGGATTGTGTCCTGATATAGCAGGTTTAAATCACTACCGCTGTCCATTAGGACTTGCGCAAATTGAAGACCGTCGATTATAGGTTCTAGTATCAAGGAAGTCCATCCCGCGTTCCGGATACTTTCGGAGTAGTCCTGATGGTCGAAGGTAATTGGTTTTGACAACCAGTGTTGGGACTCCGCTGGGGTAGATTGTGCGGCGCGTAACTCAACGGGTGCCGCTCTGTTTTCCCCTTTTGTTACTTGAAGTAAGTTTACTGTTTTGACCTCTTGTGGGAAATTCTTTTGTTTTCCGGGGCTCTGCTTGTGGTGCTCGTCATCATCCTCACTTGGTGTGTTGAGCTCCTTGTGTTCGGCGTTGAGTCTGCCGGACTGCTTTAAGACCCAACAATCTCTGTGGGTATGGTTTGCAGGCTTCCCGGGAGTACTGTGGATTTGGCATATCTTGTCCAAGATTTTGTTTAAGTTGGATAGCTCATCGCTATTGTCCTTAAGGGGCAGTTTTTTATTGTTCTGTCGTGAGCTTTTGAATCCGGCGTTGACTGCCGCACTCTTTGGACCATTCCCCTTAATCCGGCACTGGTCCTTGCTACGTCGTGGTTTCCCATTTCCATCCCTGACTTCGGATGTACTTGGATCGCTGGTATTGCATCTTGCTAGCCAGCTATCTTCTCCCGCGAAAAAGCGGGTCATGAGGCTTGTTAGTGCGGCCATTGTTCTTGGCTTTTCCTCGCCAAGGTGTCTGGCGAGCCATTCGTCTCGGACGTTGTGTTTAAAAGCTGCTAAGGCTTGTTGTCCGGACAATCGACTATTTGGTTCTTTTTGGTGAGGAACCTGTTCCAGAATTTTCGAGCTGACTCTCCGGGCTGTTGGGTTATGTGACTTAGATCGTCAAGGCCCCGGAGGTCGGACATAGGTTCCCCGGAAATTGGCCCGAAAAGCATCCTCAAGCTCTTCCCAACTACCAATGGTGTTATCGGGAGGCTTTTAAGCCAATCTTGGGCTGGCCCTTTGAGCTTGAGGGTAGGTGTTTTATGGCGTGGAGATCATCTCCTCGGCCATGTGTATGTGGAGGATATAATCCTCAATCCAGACTCAGTGCATCGTTCCGTCGTATGCCTCTATGTTTACGGGCTTGAATCCCGCTTGAAATTCATGATCCAGCACCTCATTGGTGAAACATAGATGGTGCGCGGCGCCCCTGTATTTGGGTGTGCCGTGATGTTCAGATATTTGACGTGTTGTATTGCTCGCTAGAACTTGTTTCCTTGGCCTGTAGATAGATCTAACTGGGCCATCCTTTTGGTGCGAATCCTTATGCGGATCGCGTGCGGCTTAATGTGCTTGGCGCCGCTTGCCGCTCTACGTTTGCCATGTGGTCGTCTATCCGACCCGGCGACCTCTTTGTTTTTTGATCGTGGGGCGCTACGGCCTCCTCATCAAATTCGGGCTGTAGTTTGCGCTTTGGGTAGCTCTTTGCTTGGCGGCTGTCGCCATATTTGTCTGCAGTGTTGAGTAATTTACTCCATCTTATTCGGAGTGCGTCTTCCGCTGTTCTGAGCCTCTGTTTCTGCTTTTTCAAGCTACGCACAGTAGCGAGGAGCTCTTTGTGGAGGTTCTTCTGACCCAATGACGTGTCCGGCGTGAGATCGTCCGGACTGTTGTCCTTGCCGGGGAAGGGTTGTTTGTCCAAGTTGGCCTGTTCGGATGGTTGCTCAGTGGCATGTTCGTCGTCGTCCGGCTCACCCTCCTCTATGGCTGGGTCGGTGTGGGCGCTATCTTTGTCGAGGTGGGGTTTTGTGCGGCGCTTACGCTGCCGCTTTGACTGCTACCCGAGGGAATTTTCTTTCGCAGCGTCTCGTCGTTCCTCGTTATCGCTTCCCTTAGGTGTGTCCACCATAGATATATCGTAAGTTGAGGTGGCCATCCAGTGCCCTGTGGGCGCTGGTTCTTGGTCGTCTCCGGCGTCGTCGTCCATATGGTCAATGTCCTCGGAGTCGAAGTCGAGCATGTCTGTTAAGTCATCAACAGTGGCTACAAAGTGGGTGGCGGGTGGGCGTTGAATTTCTTCGTCGTCCGACTCCCAACCTTCCTGACCGTAGTTCGGCCAGGGCTCCCCTGACAAAGAGAGAGACTTTAATGAGTTCAGGATATCGCCAAAGGGCGAGTGCTGAAAGATGTCCGTGGCGGTGAACTCCATAACCGGCGCCCAGTCGGATTCGACTGGCAGGGGCGCGGGAGGTTCGGAGTCCGGCACCTGGGAGTCACGAGCTTCGCAAAGGACAGGGATGGTGTTCGGCTCAATCGCCGTAGAGATTTCAGCCCCGAGGCGGTGTCCAACCAACCGTCCTCGATCGGGCGTAAACCGGCTCCGGATTAAGGGTCGGAGCGGGCATCGGTGCGGCTTCGGGGCACTATTCGCGGCAGAGCTAGATCGTACCCATCGAGACAAAGGCGGCACGCCGGCTGGCTCAAATCCGTCGAAGATCAAGTCTCCGCGGACATCGGCCGTATAGTTCAAGCTTTCCAAATCTGACCTGATGGCCAGGGGCGAAGCTTCGATCTGCTCCAGATGGCCTAGCGAATTGGCCCGGCAGCAAAGCCGCCGGATCTGAAGATCTGTCCGGGAGAAAAGTCTCACCACAGGCTGCGTCATCACTTGATGATTGAAGGAGCCATCGGGCCTATAGGTGACGGCTACAGAGGAACTCTCAATGAAAGCACCAATGTCGGTGTCAAAACCGGCGGATCTCGGGTAGGGGGTCCCGAACTGTGCATCTAGGGCGGATGGTAACAGGAGACAAGGGACACGATGTTTTTACCCAGGTTCAGGCCCTCTCGATGGAGGTAATACCCTACTCCTGCTTGAGTAATATTGATGATATGGGTAGTACAAGAGTAGATCTACCACAAGATCAAAGAGGCTAAACCCTTTGATGATATGGGTAGTACAAGAGTAGATCTACCACAAGATGATATGGTATGATTGTTGTTCGTCCTACGGACTAAAACCCTTTGGTTTATATAGACACCGGATCTGTTGTGCCATCGTATGATTCGATGTTTACGGGTTTGAAACCCTCGGGGATTTGATGATCCATTTCTTCATCTGTGAAGCATAGTGGGTGTGCGGCGCCTCTGTATTGGGCTATATCACGACGTAGCTCAGATGAGCTTTGTCTACTTTGTTCGGCCTGGCGGATTTACCATATCCGCATGACGGTTATAAATCACGCGTGTCGTGGGGCACCCACGCGATCCATAGATCGATCTTGTTTGCCTTGCCCTGTCCTCCAATATATCTCGCAGGTCTGGTGCATTTCCCTGTGCCTTGGTATTCTTTGAGCGACGCCGGGGTGCGGCTTGAGGGGAGGGCTGAGAGGCCTCTCTGTCACGGCCACGAGGTGGCCGGTCGGCCGCATCATGCGCTGGTGATGTAGGTCTTTGTGCTTCCTCTTCTAATCGGGGTAGCAGCCTGCGTTTTGGGTAGCTCTTGGAGGGGCGTTCGAGTTTGTACTCTTAAGCCGCAAGGACATCCGTCCATCTGTCAGCTAGCAAGTCTTGGTCAGCTCTAAGCTGTTGCTGTTTTTTCTTGAGGCTACTCGCCGTGGCCATAAGCCTGCGTTTAAAACGCTCTTGTTCGACGGGATCCTCAGGCATGACAAATTCGTCGTCGTCGAGGCTGGCCTCGTCTTCGGAGGGAGGCATGTAATTATCGTCCTCTACCTCTCTGTCTGCCGCTCTCTCATGAGGGCTGGCTTCTCCATCCTCTGTCTTTGAATCCTGCCGGAGGGGTTGTCTTCGCACCTTTGTCCGGTGTTATTATCTCCCGTGCCGGAATCGTCGTTTATTGCTTTGGCGGGATTTAGAGCAGCGCCGCTGACGCCGGCGCTTAGGCTTCTTCTTTGAGGGGTCATCCTCCATTGTTCCATCGCCGTTCCCTTCATTTGGGGTGTCCACCACGTATATGTCATATGATGAGGTGGCCTTCTAGTGCCCTGTAGGCGCTGGTTCTTGGTCGTCTCCTGCATCAGCGTTCATACCGTCGATGTCATCGGAGTCGAAGTCGAGCATGTCGGTTAAATCATCGACAGTGGCTACGAAGTGGGTGGTGGGTGGGCTTTGAATTTCTGCGTCGTCCGCATCCTAACCTTGCTGACCATAGTCCGGCCAGGGCTCTCCTGATAAAGAGAGAGACTTTAGTGAATTCAGAATGTCGCCAAAGGGCGAGTGCTGAAAGATGTCCGCGGCGGTGGACTCCATGATCGGCGCCCAATCGGATTCGATTGGCAGTGGCGCGGATGGTTCGGAGTCCGGAAAGGAGTCCGGCACCTTGGAGTCACGAGCTTCGCAAAGGACAGGTATGGTGTTCGGCTCGAACGCTGTAGATATTGCAGCCCCCGAGGCGGTGCCCAGCCACCCGTCCTCGATTGGCACAGTCGGCTCTGAGCTAAGGGTCGGAGCGGACACTAGTGCGGCCTCCAGGGCACTTTTCGGCGGCAGAGCTAGATCATGCCCATCGTGACAGTGCGGCGCGCTTGGCTGTGGCTTGAACCCATCGAAGATCAAGTCTCTGCGGACGTCGGCCATGTAGTTCAAACTTCCAAATCTGACCTGATGGCCAGGGGCGTAGCTTTCGATCTGCTCCAGATGGCCAAGCGAATTGGCCCACAGTGCAAAGCCGCCGAATACGAAGATCTGTCCGGGGAGAAAAGTCTCACCCTGGACCGCATCGTTGTTGATGATCGGAGGAGCCATCGGGCCTAAAGATGACGACACAGAGGAAATCTCAATGAAAGCACCAATGTCGGTGTCAAAACCGGCGGATCTCGGGTAGGGGGTCCCGAACTGTGCGTCTAGGCGGATGGTAACATGAGACTAGGGACACGATGTTTTTACCTAGGTTCGGGCCCTCTCGATGGAGGTAAAGCAATACTCCTGCTTGATTAATATTGATGATATGGGTAGTACAAGAGTAGATCTACCACGAGATCAGAGAGGCTAAACCCTAGAAGCTAGCCTATGGTATGATTGTTGTTCGTCCCCACGGATTCAAAACCCTCCGGTTTATATAGACACCGGAGAGGGTTAGGGTTACATAGAGTTGGTTACAATGGGAGTAGATCTACATATCCGTATCGCCAAGCTTGCCTTCCAAACCAAGGAAAGTCCCATCCGGACACGGGACGAAGTCTTCAATCTTGTATCTTCATAGTCTAGGAGTCCGGCCAAAGGTCATAGTCCGGCCATCCGGACACCCCCTAATCCAGGACTCCCTCACTCTTTTTACTCCTTTACCTTATGCCCTTCTGATCTGAGTCATCCTCTTCTCTTCTATGGGGATTAAGAACTAGGCTTTCTCTTCTTTCTACCAGGATCATGTGTTACTAATCCGTAGACCAATAGGAATGATGGATTCAAGTCTCAGTTCAGTTCCTACTACATCCGTAGGTTGACAGTTGGTCTCGGAACCTCGATATTGTGATGATCGAGTCGTTACGCCACCATTTTGCAGGATGTTTCAAATCTTTTTGAGAATTTATAGCCGTTATGCTGTCTGAGTCATCCCAGGTTTCTAAATAGTCTGATGCATTTGCAAATCCCTTCTTTCCGTTCTTGATGTTCTTTTGGGCCAGATTAACCACACTAACCAGTGTGTTGAGATACTCCATTGCCTCGACATATATGTTGAAGCTATTATTATGACCCTAGGTGTCTTAGAGAATCACCCAGTAATCTAGCAATGCTTTGTATCCCCAGTGTGATGATTCTGGCCATTATTCTCGAAAGCAACCCGTGATGCCATTTAGTTAATAGGTATTTTATTTCTGGGTTCTTGAGCCCAAGATTCACTCAACTTACTTCGTGTTGATAGTGTTGCTCGTACCTTTAGGATACTATTAACCTTGTGATAGTCTTCGAGGTCCATGGTATTTCCTTCTTCCAAATACCATGAACTGCTTATGGCATAAGTTCTCTTGAACCGAGAGATCATAGCAAAAGTGCTCTTGATGAGTTCTCCGTCCTATATTGGTGACTCTGCCAATTCTTCCTCTTCCGCATGGGTTATCCGGAAGAAATGTTGAGCTTTGCTCGACATACTAATCTATGCATCCACAACTCAGAAAGTGATATGTTTGTTTGAGTTGTTCTCCTTAGTTGTTTCCGACCTTCGTCTGTCAATTGTTGGTCAAGAGTAGTTGTGCATTTGTGTTATCGATGCCTATTATTCTTATGGTCCGTCAAGCCATTCTATTCCGGAATGACTAGGAGAAACAAACTCCAGTACCTCATCCATTTCTAGGATTGGGTCAAAGTAGTTGTATTCCACATATCAAAATGCCAATCCAGTTTTTGTTCTGTTCTACCCTGGAGTATTACTTCTTTTGTCAAGAATATCATAGGAATTGCACCACCTCTTATGAATTCTTGACGCAATGATACTTCTCCTATCATTGTTCATTTCTCGGTACCCGTGTTATGGCAACCGGAATGCCGACAAGTGAAACGTGGTGTGTGAAATCAATACTCCTAGCTACCGTGTTGCTTGGTAGTTAATGGACGATAATCCCATTCTTAGTGTGTTGGTTATTGAATCATCATTCTAAGATAGATTGTGCTACCTAGTCCATTTTCCTGGTGCACTCCTCAATCAATGAGTTTGGATTATGTCAATCCCTCGCTCTTTTGGTCACATCGTTCTTGCCTTAATGCTCCCGAGCTTAATAACATATCGGTGGTTCATGATTTTCGGAATATCTTCTCGGAAGTATGACCAGGTTGTCCCCTGACCGTTATGTTGAGCTCGCGATCAAGTTGGTTTTCTTATAAACCACCCCTTCTCCAAGAATCTATGTTGGATATCCCTGAGCTAGTTGGTTGAGCTAGACAACAACTTGGAGAGTTGGAAGTTAAAAGCTTTGCTTAACTTAGTTCATTCTGTCGGATTTCGGGTTCCGGCAGACCCTTGAGGTTCGAACACTGGGGTGCGCGCGGAGATCCGACCCTCCACCGTCTCGTACTTCGCCGAATCGCAGGGACCTAAACTACTAACGGAACAGCACAAAAGACACAAGATTTATACTAGTTCGGGCCACCGTTGTGGTGTAATACCCTACTCTAGTTTGTGGTGTGGTGGATTTCCTCTTGGGCTGATGAGGAATAGTACAAGGAAGAACAGCCTCGCGAGGGTCTGTTCTTGGCGGGTGCGATGAACTGCTAGGTGGTGTTCAGTCGCTCTAGCTTGGGGATCGGGTCTCTGTATTTCTCTGGATTCCGGATCTAGATGCCGATCGTTTCGATCCCCCTGCTCTGAGTGTGGCTACTTCTATTTATAGGCGAAGGCCCTAGGCCTCTTCCCAAATATTGAGCGGGAAGGGCGCCAACAATTGGCCATTTTGAAGGGGAACAACGGGTACACTTATCCTGACTAAAGTTGGTCCTCGCCTGCCAAAGGCTCTGGTGATGACGCTCGCTTGGGCTCCACGATGATTCCTTCCAGCCCTTGGGCTGGTCTTTGGTCTTGTTGCACCAAACGGATGCCTTTGCTTGATGCTCTCGCCGCGCTTGCTCCCTTTGCACCAAAGAGGAAAGGAGGACGCCATGTGGCCGGGCGCCTGATCGGGCGCCCTTGGTCGTCATGGCTTGCGTCATGGGCACCTTGCGAGGTACCCTGCCTTGAACTCTCCGCCTCCTCATGAGCCAGCCTGACAAGGCCGTGCCTGAGGAAGCTCCTTGTCGTTCGCCCCGCGAGGCTTGGCCCCTCACGAGGGTCTTGAGCTTGCGTTGATGAAGATGTGCCGTCCTGGGCCTCCTTTGAGCCACGCCGCAGGCCGCAGGCAGGCAAGTCTGGGGACCCCCGTTCCGAGCAGCGATATAGTAGCCCCTCGGCCCACGGCACGCCCGAACTTGGCCGAGCAGAGAGGCGAAGGAAGTGCGGCATCAAGGGCCCTAACAGCTCAAGGCCTTGGGCGCCGTGGTGGCAGTTGATTGGACGTGGCGCACTGTTCCCCCACGCCTCCTCATTTCGTGCCTTGCTAGGCGGACACGCTGCTGTACACATCCGTTCCCCTCTTTGCTGCTCGTGCGCCCCTGTCCTTCCCCCTCTCGAACTCTAGCTTCCATTTTCAATCAAATCTCGAATCTCCCCCCCCCTTTTCAATCGCCAACGAAGAAGGGGAAAGGGAAGAAACCTGTGCCTCCGCCTCGCTCGCCGCCGCCGGCGGCCTCCGCCGTCGACCCGTCGATCATACTCAATCTAGAGGGCTTGGGCAAGATTAGTACGGCTCTGGCCACCACCTTCAACGAATGCGGGAGGACAACGGCCTGGCCCAAGGCCCCACTTCTCCATCGATGTGATAGTCACCGAGGTCCGGTATTTTGTCGACGCCCTCCGGGCGGGGCTGGTTCCCCTTTCTGATTTCTTCAATGTCGTGCTTTTCCCACTATCGATCCACATGATGCATCCGGGTCCCGAGTCCATCACTCTCCTCTCGGTCTTCGCCTTCGCTTGTGACGCAATGATGGGCATCCTTCCTTCGGTTGCCTTGCTGCGCCACTTCTTCTCTCTCGCTACTTTGTCGACCCCACCCAATGCTCGGCGGCGTATGTGAGCTTCGCCGCCGCTACCGAGACAGCGGCCTCGTGGATTGACTTCAGCCTGCCTCCGCAGCCGGCTGAGTTCCGCGAGAGGTGGTTGTAAGTGGATGTGGGGTGCCCAGCCCCTGCTATCGGAGCTAACCTCGCCGCTGTCCCCAATTCAGCCGGGGCCAGGAGACGCTTTCAAGCCCTCGGCTCATTTTTGTCTCTGCACCGCTTCGAAGTTCTCGAGAAAGCTTGGCGGATAAATACCAAGGTGGTGAAGGAGTTCTCGATGTGCCGCGTTGTTCTCTCCAACGCCATTCCCACCGGATGTGGGCCTTCAGCTGGCCTGGTGATCAGATGAGGCTCCAGAAGAAGACTGACACACCAAGCGCTAAGGAAAGTGCTCCTGGTCCCGACCGGGCACCCCAACCCGGTGGCATCCGGCATGGAGGGGCCTTGCTGTACCTCTGCTGTAACAGGTGTGATTTTGTGAACCAGATGCCTATCTTCGATGAATGGGGCCGCGCCCGGGTCTCTGTGGGCCTCGCGAGAATCCAGTGATGGTGACAGCCCTTCCAGTCGGCCAAGGCAGCTCCTCCTCAAGTGGCGGAGCAGGGAGGCACGAGCCACCAGAGGCCGAAGGGACCCCCGCCGGGGTGACAGCGCCGGACGACGCTCATGAGGGAGCAGCTCCTGAGGCTCATGCCGCCGCGGCTGAGGGCGGCAGGCCGCCTCAGCTGGCGCTCATGCGGATGGAGCCCCGAGGCCCCTCGCTTCTTCTCTTGGTGAGGCGACCAGCAAGGCGTCAGCGGGACGCCTCGACGCAGTCGCCTTGATGATTCTCCCTTGCTGCAGGCTGACCCCTGCGCTCAAATCTTGGGTCGTTTCCGCGTGAACTTCGAGGCCCTCCGGAAGAGAAGGGAGGCCCTGGGCGATGATTACCCTTGTCGCCTGCTGAAGCGTAGGAAGTACTTCGCCACTAATGAGTAAACCTTCTCCTTCTCCAGCTCCTGATTCTTCTGCTGCTTGTACTGATCCTTGCCCTGCAGGCCCCTTCCTGTCGAGCTCACGGAGACGGGTGAGGAGCCGTCCCCCCCGGCTTCGCCCCCTCCCCCGTCCTTGAGTGCTCCAAGCAGTGGGGCCCTTGTGGTGAGGGCCACCGGGGAGGTGAACCATCCCGAGACGCATCGTGGCCCTGCGCGCCTCGCCACCCTTCCTTGCGAGCCTTCCCGTGGCATAGCTAGCCTGCCGTGCGCCCCTCGTCTGGGGATGGGCTGGCTCCCGACGCCCGCCTGGGGCGGTTGATGGTGCGGAGGACGTGCACGAGCGCGCCCGGGAGCGCCGCACCCTTCGCCAAGGATTTCTTCGAAGGGTGGCTGACGCAGTGAGCCTTCTTGGTGAAGAGCTCGCTGCCGAAGACGCGCGCCTTGAGGCCGAGGGCCTGCGCCTGGCCGCAGAGAGGCGTGAGCTGGAGGGCGCTGTCGCCCTTGCACGCCACCAGCGCGATCTTGATGATGAAGAGGCCAAGGCGTCGCTGGCAGCCTCTCGGGAGGCCTGTTCCCGGGCCGTCGAGGGGGCCCGGGAAGCTAACAGGCGGCACGAGGCGGCAGAGGAGCAGGCACGGGAACTCCTGGCCCAGTGTCACTCATTGGAGGAGCAAGTGGAGCTGCGCGAGGCAGCCCTCGCGTCGATGAAGGTGGCCTCCGGCGACCCGGCGGAGCTCCAAAAGCGTCAGGAGGTGTTGACGCTTGAAGCCGCCGAACGAACGCGCGAGTACGAGAGCTTGGAGATGAGGGAGCGCTTGGCGACGCGGGTAGAGGATGAGGTCGCTGCACGGGAAGCCCGTGTCCTGGAGGAGGTCGGACATCAGTGTGACGGCGCAAGGCCAACCTCGAGCGAAGTTTGAGGAGAGGCTGGGGTTGATCAAGGCCGAGGCTGAGGGCAGGACTGTTGCCTTGAGGGCCAAGCTGGAGGAGGCGACGCGGTGGGCCGATGCTCTTCGGGCCGCCCTCGAGGTGGCGCAGGGGGAGTCAACTACCTCTCAGGCTGAGGCGCTCCTTCTTCGCCAACGGGTGGAGGAGGCCGAGGCCGTCGCGCACCAGAATGCGGACGAGATGCGTCAGCGGCGAATCCTGGAGCATGAGCACGGCCCCATGCTCGCCACGCTCCGGGAAAGAGCCAACGCAGCCTTGGGTAATATGTGCGAGGCGGCAGTTGGCGAGCCGCACGCGGTTAACTACGCCGGCAACCTTCAGTTCTTCACCGACGTGGTGGCGCGGCTGGAGGCGCGGTCGGCCAGGGCCAATAGATTGGTGGAGGAGAGGAGCCGCGCGCTTCTTGGGCGCGCCTTTTCTCGTGTCTTCAGCCATCTCAAGGACATGGACCCCCACTTCGACTTTGACGCAGCTATCGCCCCAGTTCCCCAGGCCGTCCGGGGCGACCTGGCGCACTGGGTGGAAGACAATGTGGATGCTCTCGTCCGGGCCTTCGCTTCGGACAACGACGGCATGGTCGTGGCAGCCGATGAGGGCGGCGTGGTGAACGGCCCAGATGGCGCCGACGGCCACGCAGACAGTGACGGCGAGGCCAGCGACGCCAGCAACGGCTCGGGAGGTGCTCCTGAGGACGCATTGGGGGATTTATCCGACTGATTATGTATTGTCCCTGTTCATTACCCCGCATGAATAGAACTCAGGTTTTGGCCTAATGGCTGTGAGAGCATTTTGGGAGGGGAGCCCTCATGTAAAACTTGTGTTCATCGTATTAGCAGGTGTTACATCGCCCATACGCCCGCCAAGTGGTTGGCTAAGCGGCGTCTTTGGTTGGCTGGTTTACCTTTGTTTCGTACGAGCCCTGAGATAGCCTGTGGAAGGCTGCGACGATCTGAGTGTCTCCTGATCGAATCCATAGGATCTGTAGTAAAAACCCTCCGGAGAGGACGCGGCGGCGACAGGTTGGGCTGCGCGCAAGCTAGGCCTAGCCCGGCTCGCGAGGGGAGGCAGCTGAGGCGGAGTGGTAACCGAAACGCGAGAGATTTGCTCGAACGAGACTAAGCACCCCTTCCCCGAATACACGCAAATCTCAAATTCGAATCCAACTTAAATCCAGTGGGGGAAAGCGACAATCAAATGGAAAGGCGAAGAAAGCAGAAGAAAAGCCGCGTCCGGCACCTAGTCTAGTCTTGGACGTCTTCTCACCAAATATGAGCTAAGTGCTGCCATCGGGCGTGGGAGGGAGCCCTGTGGCCTGAGGCCAGCATCCTCGAGACTCGGGCGTGTACAGCCCCACTCATTATTACGTGAGAGTGTCACGGGCGGCGAAGCTTCACAGTGCACCGGGCCTTCTTCATGTGTACCGCCTTGCTTCATATCGCCAGTAAGAGGGCCCCGCTTTGCGCCACACTCTAGTGCCATCAACGGTGACCGGAAACCAGGACGCCGCTGATGGGGTATAGCGGTCGCCAGTGTTCCCCGACGACCACGGGTCCTCCGCTGTGGCAGGCCACAGGCGCCTCCCCAGCAGAGGGCCTACCTCCTGAGAACGCCTTGCTACGAACGCTGCGGTGGTGATGTCGAATCTCTGCCCCTCTCCGGCAGCCCCCTGCGCCCCCCTCCCGAGGGGTAGGAGACTGTGGGAGCGGGGTCGACGGACAACGACGGCATGGTCGTGGCGACCTGTACCTCCTGCAACCTATGGTTAGCGTATGTTTGCTCTTGAGGAAGTAGCGGTACCCGATAATCGCCGCCTCAGTGACCGTGGGGACCGCCTCGAGGCTCCCCGGAAGAGCTCGGCTTCGGCGCCTCATCCCCCAAATGGGCTGAGGAGTGAGCCTTGTTCTCCCTCATGCGGGTGCCCTTGGTCCATCATGTGGGGCACGTATTCTTCTGGCGTCGTCATCCCGAAGGCCACGCCGTAGTGCTGAGCGTGCCATGCGGCTCTGCTTGATGTGCCGATCGTGGGGTGGCGGTGCGGCGGTCCACCCGGGCCGTGGGTTACGTTGAGTCCTTCTTCTCCGAGGGCCGGGGGCGGGGGCAACCCCGCCGCCGGCCCGGCACTGACAGCTTCACCGGTGTTGGAGTAGCTTTGGAGCCCGCAGTACGCTGGAGCCTCTGCGGGCCGCCTGGCCCGAGATGGAAGATGGATGCAAGGGGTGAGCCTCGAGGCGGCGGCCCAGAGCTCCGCCACTCGCTTCCAAGAAAGACGTCGCGGACGCTTCTCCAAAGAGCTCGCACTGCAGCAGCTCTCGGGCCACCGTGAGCGCCCTTGAGTTCGCCGCTTCCCGTGAGGGTGTACGGTGACGTGGTCGCGGGCGTGATTGGAGGCCCTTGCCGCCGACCGCGCCGCCGCTGCATGAGAGCCGTCAAGCCTGTCCCACGCCGCCTGCTGGGTTCGCAGCGCCTTCGCGGACCGCGAGCTGCTTCGGCACGGGTCGCCTGAGGCGAAGCGGCTTTCGCATGGGCGGGCACGCCGCCTAAGGATCTGGTTGCCCGCTTGGTCGCCGGACATGGTGATGACGATGCGACGGGACACGAGGTGGCAAAGGTGGATTCCGCGCACTTACCGGCGCGCCAAATGTTGGATTTCGGGTTCCGGCACTTTGAGGTTCGAACACCGGGTGCGCTGCGGAGATCCGACCTCCACCGCCTCGCACTCAGCCAATCGCAGGGACCTAAACTACTAGCGGAATAGCACAAAAGACACAAGATTTATACTAGTTCGGGCCACCGTTGTGGTGTAATACCCTACTCTACTTTGTGGTGTGGTGGATTGCCTCTTGGGCTGATGAGGAATAGTACAAGGAAGAACAGCCTCGCGAGGGTCTGTTCTTGGCGGGTGCGATGAACTGCTAGGTGGTGTTCAGTCACTCTAGCTTGGGGATCGGGTCTCTGTCTTTCTCTGGATTCCGGATCTAGATGCCGATCGTTTCGATCCCCCTGCTCTGAGTGTGGCTACTCCTATTTATAGGCGAAGGCCCTGGGCCTCTTCCCAAATATTGAGCGGGAAGGGCGCCAACAATTGGCCATTTTGAAGGGGAACATCGGGTACACTTATCCTGACTAAAGTTGGTCCTCGCCTGCCAAAGGCTCGTGGTGATGACGCCTCGCTTGGGCTCCACGATGACTCCTTCCAGCCGTTAGGCTGGTCTTGGTCTTGTTGCAATCAAACGGATGCCTTTGCTTGATGCTCTCGCCGCGCTTGCTCCCTTTGCACCAAAGAGGAAAGGAGGGCGCTGGCGCAGGCCGGGCGCCTCGACTGGCGCCCTTGGTCGTCATGGCTTTCGTCATGGGCACCTCGCGAGGTACCCCGCCTTGAACTCTCCGCCTCCTCATGAGCCAGCCTGACGAGGCCGTGCCTGAGGAAGCTCCTTGTCGTTCGCCCCGCGAGGCTTGGCCCCTCGCGAGGGTCTTGAGCTTGCGTTGATGAAGGTGGGCCGTCCTGGGCCTCCTTTGAGCCACGCCGCAGGCCGCAGGCAGGCAAGTCTGGGGACCCCCGTTCCTAGAACGCCGACACATTCCAAAGGGATATCTTTGTGATTGTGTGTGTGTGTTGAAGAAATATGATATCTCCATCGATTAACCTTCGTGTTCAGTTGTTGGATCTATTGTCTTACCAAACCATTTGATTTGAGTGTGGGCTATCATCAAATCAAATCCGTACCAACGAATTTTGTAATGTTGTGTTACTCGAGGTTATTCCTCGAGCACACAACATTATATTCTTTTGGTCTGACCAATGCTATTACTTTGTTCACATAGTTATGGAATTCCATCTATATGTAAACCTCGATAAATTGTTGTTGAGCCCATTGACAACATTTTCACCATCTCCATGATTCATGTTGAACATCAAGCTAGCATTGGAAACTTTTGTAAGCATTATCTTCATGTCCCGTTCATGAAGTATATGTTTGGTGTAATAAGTGGTTTTCTCCAAGCTCACGTGTATTAGGTGCAAGTTGCCGCCATGAACTCAAGAAAGCTTGTTTTTGCTTCCTCTGGAATCATCCCAAGTCAGTCATGCATATGCGCGAAGTATTCTGTGGTATGGAGACTTGCAACCTTCATTCTATGTGTATCCCTAGCACACCAAGCCACTGATTGATTTGCTCAAGGAGAAGAAGTTCCTTCTTAAGAGCAAGACTTAGGTAAGGGCTTCGATATCCTCGATGATGGTTCCTCACCCAAACTTTGGTAGTGTTTTATTATAAGACTTCTATGTGATCATGCCTGTCTTGGACAACTTATTCACATGTATGCAGCAGAACCAGCTCATGTTTTGGAGCTTGCTATCGTAGTTCATTTCCCTAGAATCTCGCAACGTCCTCTCGTCGGTTTGTGTTGCAAACTTTCTTTTCCACACATGTTGTCTGAAATATCCTGTTACCAACCAGATCTGAATCTCAGGCAGATATGATAGTTGGAACTTTTCCAAGATCTATGATGTAGATCCCGACAAGGTTGATGTTCTGGCCGACACACATTGTTGGAAGATCTATCATGGTAGTATCTTGATTGAGCTATTTGACCATCTTCTCCATGAAGATTCCGTGTGACTTATTCTAGAAGTTGCTCCTTGGGGATTCTGTCGGATTTCGGGTTCCGGCAGACCCTTAAGGTTCGAACACTGGGGTGCGCGCGGAGATCCAACCTCCCACCGTCTCGCCCCTCGCCGAATCGCAGGGACCTGAACTACTAGAAAGAACAGCACAAGAGATGCAAGATTTATACTAGTTCGGGCCACCGCCAGGTGTAATACCCTACTCTAGTTTGTGTGTGGTGGATTGCCTCTTGGGCTGATGAGGAATAAGTCTGAGGGAAGAACAGCCGCGCGAGGGTCTGTTCTTGGTGGGTGTGATGAACTGCTAGGTGGTGTCCCATCGCTCTAGCTTGAGGATCGGGTCTCTATCTCTCTCTCTCTGGATTCCAAATGCCAGATCCCCCTCTACTATGGTGGCTAGCTCTACTTATATAGAAGAAGGCCCTGGGCCTCTTCCCAAATATTGAGCGGGAAGGGCGCCAACAATTGGCCATTTTGAAGGGGAACAACGGGTACACTTATCCTGACTAAAGTTGGTCCTCGCCTGCCAAAGGCTCTGGTGATGACGCCTTTGCTTGGGCTCCACGATGACTCCCTTCCAGCCGTTGGGGCTGGTCTTGGTCTTGTTGCAATCAAACGGATGCCTTTGCTTGATGCTCTCGGCCGCACTTCTGCTCCCCTTTGCACCAAAGAGGAAAGGAGGACGCCATGCTGGCCGGGCGCTGACCGGGCGCCTCTTGGTCGTCATGGCTTATGCCATGGGCACCTCGCGAGGTACCCTGCCTTGAACTCTCCGCCTCCTCATGAGCCAGCCTGATGAGACTGCGCCGAGGAAGCTCCTTGTCGCCCCGCCTCATGAGGCTTGGCCCCTCGCGAGGGTCTTGAGCTTGTGTTGATGAAGATGGGCTGTCCTGGGCCTCCTTTGAGCCACGCCTGCAGCCGCAGTGTGCAAGTCTAGGGACCCCCATTCCCGTAACGCCGACAGAGTCTCTCGGGTCCACGGCGCACCCGAACTTGGCCGAGCAGAGAGGCGAAAGGGCAAGTGCGAAGCGTCGCGGGCCCTAATAGCCTGCGGCCTTGGGCGACGCGTGGCGGTTGATTGGACGTGTGCGCACTGCATCCCCATGAGGCCTCGGTAACCACCCGAACTCGACAAGTCCCTGCATGCATGGTCAGTCATGATTACCGGTGATCGTGGAGGCCGACGGTTGGCCTTCGCCAACAATAAGTACGGAACGGCGCGCGCCCTTCCAGTCTATCCTTTCTTGTCTCTCCTTATTCTCCATGGCTCCACCAAGGAAGTTCTCGGCCGCAGAGAAGGGGAAGGGCCGCCAGGTCGAATCTTCCTCTCCTCCGCCTAAGCGTGATCGAGGTCGGCCTCGCAAGCACCCCGTGGCCTCCACGGCGGTCCCCCGCAGTCGTGGGGGAGGCTCTCAGCGTGGTGACGAGCAGCTGGCCATGGTCGGAGGGCATGCCCCAGCCGCGCGTCCCCCGAAGCCGCGCCTTCATGCTGCTGAAGCGCTGCCGGATTTTCATGGTGAGGGCGGAGGAGTCGTCCGGCGTCCGGCTTCAGCTCCCGTGCTTCCTCCTGGGTGAGCTCCCAGATGGCGCCCTGAGTGGCCTCGGCTCTGTGCAGATGGCTGCTGCAGCCGGGCTTCGTGGGCTTCTCCGAGGTCTCGGCCAGGGAACCTGTTCTGGCCCGCGGTGGCGGGCAGACGTTCGCTGGCAGCGTGGTCTCCGCCGCCGGTGCTCCCTGCACTTCAAGTATGATGCCGATGCCACCCTCTACGTGAGGGTGTTCGGGGAAGACGGCCGCCGCATGGGGTGCTGCCCTGAGGACGACGACCGCTCCAGAGGACTCAGCCCCGGCGCAGGCGGCTGGCAATGCCCGCGACTCCTCACGCTTCACCAGCTCTTCTTCGGGTGGCGATTCTTCCAGCGAATGGCCGCTGCCAGCCCCCCACGCCACACTGCTTGGGGGGGTGGCAGCGGGTCCGCCGCCGCCATGCCCCGTGAAGCGCGAGATGGAGTCCGACCGAGCTCGGGAGGCGGCTCGGGCCTTCCAAGAGAGCCGACACGGGGCGTGCTTCACCTGCTTCTGTCCTTTTCCTTCCTTTTCTCCTGCGTAAAAAGGGAACAATGTGTGGCCCCGTGGGGGCGCGTTTAGGGTAACGCCGTTAAATATTGTACTGCTTTTGTTAACCTGACACTGTTCCCTTCTGTCGTGCGCCCATTCGCAAGTGAACCTCAGCCGTGGTCATGGGCGACCGACCCCGGCCCGTGTTCAAGCGCAGTCTGCCCGTGAGGCATGGTCACGAGGGGTGCTCCAGCTGTGGACCAGGGCCGTGAAAACTTGAGCGATAGGGGTAGGAACGCTCGCGGGGGCTCCCGAGGCTTCCGCCTCGCGAGTCCCCGCGCAAGAGAAATCGAGGCAGGAGGGTGAAAAAGATCGAAGAACCACGGACCAAAAAGGGCGATAGTTTCGAAAAAAACTTCAAATGGGAATAACCAGTCAAGCTCAGTAAGGCAAATGAAAAAGCCGCGTCCGGCACCTTGTCTAGTCTTCGACGTCTTCTCACCCGTAGCGGAGCTAAGTGCTGCCCTTTAGGCGTGGGAGGAGCCCTGTGGCCTCGTGCCGCACTCCTGAGACTCCGAGGCGTGTACATCCCCAACTCATTATTACATGAGAGTGTCACGGGCGGCGAGCTTCAGAGGCGTTCGCCTTCTTTACAGGCTCCGGGCCTTTCTTCTGAGAAGCAAGCTTCACGGGCGTTTGCCCTCTTCATGTGCTCCGGCCCTCTTCGAGCGTGGCTGACCTTCCACGGTGGCTTGCCCTCTTCACGGAGCTCCGGGGCCTTTCGAAGCGGACAGCTTCCACGAGCGTTCGCCTTCTTCACAGGCTATGGGCCTTTCCTCAGAGGTGAGCTTCATGTGCATTTGCCTTCTTCATAGGCTCCGGGCCTTTTCCAAAAAGATGAACTTCACAGGCATTCGCCTTCTTCACAGGCTCAGGGCCTTTTCCAAAAAGATGAACTTCACAGGCATTTGCCTTCTTCACAGGCTCTGGGCCTTTTACAAAAAGATGAACTTCACAGGCATTCGCCTTCTTCACAGGCTCTGGGCCTTCTAGGGGTAAAACCTCCGGAGGTGCTGCATGTTCCACGCGTTCTGTATAGGTACTCCCTCTTGAGTCTCCAAGCGCGCGGAGCCAGGCCTGGAAACATGAACAACCTTAAATGGGCCCTCCCACATGGGAGAGAGCCTATGCAGTCCCTCCCTGGAGAGGACCCGTCGGAGCACGAGGTCTCCTACCTCGAGAGTTCAGGGCGGATGTTGCGGCAGTGGTATCGCGGAGTGCCTGCTGGTACCTTGCCGCAAAGGTAGCAACTTCTCGACGACGCTCCTCCCCAAAGACAAGGGCCGTCCCCATGGCGCCCTCTGCAGCTTTCATCGAATGCCAGGACCCGCGCAGATCGATGCTTGACCTCGTGAGGGAGGACCGCTTCGGCTCCGTAGACCAGGAAGAAGGGGGTCTCTCCAGTTGGTTTGGTCGCGGTTGTGCGAATGGACCATAACACGGATGGAAGCTCGTCGTACCAGCCTCTGCCGCAGGCTTCCAGTTTCTTCTTGAACGTCCTGGTCTTGAGGCCTCTCAGGACCTCTGCATTGGCCCGCTCGGCCTGTCCATTGCTGCGGGGGTGCACCACCGGCGTAGCATATCTGCGTCCCAAGGTTAGCGCAGACGCTTTTAAAAGGTTATCGGTGAACCGCAAACCGTTGTCGGTGATGATGCGGTTCGGCACTCAACCGCTCACGATGCCCTTGATGAACTTGACCGCAGAACCAGCGGGGATGGCGCGGACGGCCTCGACTTCGCCCACTTGGTGAATTTTTCCACGGCGACGAGTAGGTAGCGATAGCCTCGGCGCCCGAGGAAAAAGGGCCTGTAATGTCCAAATTTCCCTGCACCGCGAATGGCCAAGTGAGGGGATGGTTTGCGACTCAGCTGGCTGGTGGATCTGCTTGGCATTGAATTGGCTAGGCTCACAAGCGTTCTCGAGTTCAACAGCGTCATTGAGCGCTGTGGGCCAATAGAAACCGCTGCGGAACGCCTTTGCCGATAAGGGTCCGTGGACGATGAATGGTGCCCACAATCTCCGCCATGTATATCTGCCAAAGAATTCCTTCCCCTGCTCCCCGGTGATGCGTAGCGCAGGATACGCTGCTCGATCAAGCTTCCGGTAGAGTTCTCCATCCATGATGATGTATGCCGTGGCTTGCTGCGCCACCCGCTCTGCCTCCTCCTCCTTCTCCGGCAAAGTTCCACACGTTAAGTAATTCTTAAGCTCCGTGATCCAGCACTCCTCTTGAGGTTCCATCGTTAGGAGCAAGCGTGCTCCTGAGGCCGGGCCACAGGCTGGGGCTCCCGAGGCAGGTGGCTGAGGGAGCTCCTCCCGAGGCTGTGCTGTGCTTGATAACGGCGGCAGGGCTCAGGGCTTGAAGAGCCGTTCCTCAAAGACACCCGGCTCCTGGGGTAACCTCTTGGAGGCTTGTTTGGCGATGTCGTCGGCCTCTTGATTGGTGCCGCGGGGCACGTGCTGCAGCTCCAACCCCTAACTGTTTCTCCATCCTGCGGACCTCCGCAAGGTAGGCTTCCATGTGTTCATCTCTTGGCTCATACACCTTGTTGGAGAAATTGACGAGGAGCTGCGAATCGCCCTTGATGGTAAGGCGCTTCACCCAGTGGCAGCGGCAGCCTTCGCACCCGCTTATCGGCCTCGTATTCTTCTATATTGTTGGAGACCTTATCGCCATGCCGGAAACAGAGCTGCACGGCATAGTAGAGCTTGTCCCGAAGGGAGATATGAGCACTGCCCCAGCCCCAGCCCTGTCCCGGAGAACGCTCCGTCGAAGTACATGACCCAACCTTCTGGCGCTTCGCTCCCTGGGGAGAGGGACCGATCTTTGCCGGCCCTGAGGCCTGGTGCTTCTGTCCATTCGGCCACAAAATCTGCCAGCGCGGCCCCCTTGATGACTCTGGTCGTACTGAACTCGAGTTGGAATGCTTGCAGCTCAATGTTCCAATCGGCGACCCTTCCGGCCGAGTTGGGGCTCCTGAGCACCCTCTCCAGGGGGTATGCCGAGACAACCTTGATTGGATGACCTCGAAGTAGTGCAAGAGCTTGGCGCGAAGCCACCAACAGTGCGAGGAGGAGCTTCTGCGGCATGGGTACCGTGCCCTCGCATCCTGTGAACACGGCGCCGAATGGCACACCGGGTGCTCGACGAGGTTAGGGGCGTCGGTGCATTTGGTGGCGTCTTCCGAAGCTGTGGTGCCTCCCGAGGCGACGGCGCCCGGAAGCCGGGTGCTCGGATGGGAGGCCTCCCCGCCTCTTGGTGCACTCTGCTGTGACAGCTGATCTGCTTCCATTGCAGTGCTGGCTTCTGCTAGTTCCTTCCGATTCGGTCTTGCCTTAGCTCGGGTGGCTCCTTGGTCTTGGCCTGACGCTCCTCCCTAACTGCCACCAGAGCAGTGCTAGCAGAGTAGGGAGTGGCGGCGAGGTAGAGTACCAAGGGCTCCTGAGGGCGCGGGGCCACCATCACTGGAGGGCTGGTCAGGTACCTCTTGAGGTCTTGAAACACTTTGTCGGCCTCTTCAGTCCACTCGAAGGGCCCCTTTTTCTTCATCAGCTGGAAGAAAGGCAGCGCCCGCTCCCCCAATCGGGAGATGAAACGGCCCAGCGCCGTTACGCGCCCTGTGAGCTTCTGCATTTCTCGAGGGTCTTTGGTGGGCTCATGTCTTCCATCGCCTTGACCTTTTCTCGGTTAGCCTCAATGCCTCGGTGGGACACGAGGAAACCTGTGAGCTTGCCCGAGGGAACTCCAAACACACACTTCTCCGGGTTGAGTCAGAGGCTCACCGCGTTGAGGCTCGCGAAGGTTTCTTCCGTGTCTTGTATCAAGGTCTTGGCCTCGTGAGACTTCACCATGATGTCGCCGACGATGCCTCCACATACTTCCCAGCTGTGGGCCCAAGGTGATGTGCATGAGTCACCGGAAGGTTGCCCTCACAAGGCGCAAACCCGAATGGCATGCATGTATAGCAGTACACTCCACACGGGGTTAGGAAGGCCGTCTTTTCTACGTCTTCCACCGCCATCTTGATTTGGTGATACCCGAAAAAGGCGTCCAAGAAGCATAGCAGGTCACACTCGGCGGTGGAATCGACAATCTGGTCGATGTGAGGGAGCGGAAACGGGTCCTGCAGGCATGCTTTGTTGAGGTTGGTGAAGTCGACACACATGCGCTCCTTTCCTCCCTTCTTTGGCACCACCACAGGGTTGGCCAGCCAATCTCGGTATCGGACCTCGCGAATAACCCCCGCGGCTTCTAGCTTGCGGGTCTCTTGGACGATGAAGGCCTGCTTTTCAGTGGACTGCCTTCTCGCTTTTTGTTTCACTGAACGCACGTTGGGGCACACGTTAAGGTGGTGCTCGATTACGCCCCGTGGGATCCCCGCCAGCTGATCGGGCTCCCAGGCGAACACCTTCTTGTTCGCACGTAGGAACTTGACAAGGGCCTCCTCCTGTTCTGGCTCGAGGTTGGCGCCTATAGTGAAGGTGGCGTTTGTGGACCCGTCCTCATCGACAAGTATCTGCTTGGTCTCCGCCTTGTCTTGAGTGAACAATTGCTTCTTCTTGGTCGGCACAACCCCCTTGGGCTTGGGGCTTCAGATCGGGCGGCTGCGCCAAGGCCGCCATCTTGAGGGTGAGCCTCGAAGGCCGCAGTCAAGACCTTCAAAGCATCCCCAGCACAAGTGAGGACGCCGCTGCTCCTGTGCATCTTCATGAGGTTGTACCGGTGGGTTGCGCCATGAATTTGGCTAATGCTGGATAGCCAAGGATGGCATTGTAGGGGAGGCCGATGGGGGCGGCGTCGGTCGACCAGTTCCGCGCGGAAGTTATCGAGGTGCCGAAGGTCACCGGAAGCCGGATTTGTCCCAAGGAGCTGGATGACCCCTCCCACGCCCAAAAAGGCCGGGGGCTGCAGCCGCTCCACTGGGTATGCAGAGGAGGTTGAAGGCCTCGACCGAGAGTACGTTGAGGCCGGGCGCCACCGCCGGCGAGGGTCCTAGTGACGGCAACTCGACAGATGGTGGGTGTGCAGAGCATGGGAGCGCACTGAGCCGGCCGAAGTTGCGGGGTGGTCTTGAGAGTCGAAGGTCGGCTCGGCCGGTGACTCCGTCTGCCCGAGGGAGCCTCGCCGCGTGGCGGCCGCGCACGACCATGACGAATGTCTTGACATGGCGGCCGGAAGGCGGCGCTGCGAGCCGCCAGAGGGCCGTGGACGAGCGGAGGAACAGCGACGGGCGGGTGTTGAGGAAGCCGCTGCCCCTCCCCGAGGTCGCCGAGGAGCGCAGGGACGACAGCTTGCCTGCCCCTCTGGCCGGTGGCGGTGTTGACGGCAGGTGACGGGAACGCCGAGGGCGCCTCACGACGGAGCTGTCTGGCGACATGGGAAGCGAGGGCGGCTCGCCGCGCGCTGCCTCGACGGGCGCTTCTAACATGGTTATGTGGTCGGGGAAGAACATACATAAGCAGATTCCGGGCAAGACTCTACCTGGCGCGCCAAATGTCGGATTTCGGGTTCCAGCAGACCCTTAAGGTTCGAACACTGGGGTGCGCGCGGAGATCCAACCTCCCACGGTCTCGCCCCTCGCCGAATCGTAGGGACCTAAACTACTAGAAAGAACAGCACAAGAGACGCAAGATTTATACTAGTTCGGGCCACCATTGTGGTGTAATACCCTACTCTAGTTTGTGTGTGGTGGATTGCCTATTGGGCTGATGAGGAATAAGACAGGTAGAACAGCCTCGCGAGGGTCTGCATTCTTGGTGGGTGTGATGAACTGCTAGGTGGTGTCCCGTCGCTCTAGCTTGAGGATCGGGTCTCTCTCTCTCTCTCTCGATTCCAAATGCCGATCCTCTACTATGGTGGCTAGCTCTACTTATATAGAGCGAAGGCCTGGGCCTCTTCCCAAATATTGAGCGGGAAGGGCGCCAACAATTGGCCATTTTGAAGGGGAACAATGGGTACACTTATCCCGACTAAAGTTGGTCCTCGCCGCCAAAGGCTCTAGTGATGACGCCTTTGCTTGGGCTCCATGATGACTCCCTTCCAGCCGTTGGGGCTGGTCTTGGTCTTGTTGCACCAAACGGATGCCTTTGCTTGATGCTCTCGCCGCGCTTGCTCCCTTTGAACCAAAGAGGAAAGGAGGACGTCATATGGCCGGGCGCCCAACTGGCGCCCTTGGTCGTCATGGCTTGCGTCATGGGCACCTCGCGAGGTACCCTGCCCTGAACTCTCCGCCTCCTCATGAGCCAGCCTGACAAGGCCGCGCCTGAGGAAGCTCCTTGTCGTCCGCCCCGCGAGGCTTGGCCCCTTGCGAGGGTCTATGAAGATGGGCTGTCCTGGGCCTCCTTTGAGCCACGCCAAGAGCCAGCAGTGCAAGTCTGGGACCCCTGCTCCTGCAACAGCCGGCTGCATTCTTGTGCTCTTAGTTTCTTCGATTATACTATAACTATTCAAACAGTGGAATCACTCTCGACTATTGAGTTTTTCCCCAGTTACTAGAATCATTCCCAGCATTTGCATTTTGTTCCCAGCTTGCACCCGCCATTGTGACATTTTACTATGGTCTGCCTTCTCAGTAATTTTTATTCAGGATCATCCTGAAAAGTGGGCTTACCCTGGGCCCTATCCTTTCTCGATGATAAGAAGAAATCATCCATTGCGTTGTCTTCAACAAGGTAGTCCACATCATCCATTCTCGTATGAATATGCCATTTCTTCAAGCTCCTTCACACGATCGTTTGTGATTGCCTTAGGCTGGTATGAAGAGTTCCAATGGTCTATAGATCAAAAGTAATTCTTTTTGCCACTTAAGGGAATAATTCAACGAGCCACCTACTCTAAGGTGCCCCGTTACGGAATCATGGCAATTTAGCTCCTCGCTACTTTGAAACGCATCCACCATCCTTTTAAGCGTGTGATTTTTGTTTATCAAATTAAACTTTCATCATCTGTTACTTTCCATCTCTCTCGATGTGTGTTTTGACTCTCAAACTCAAGAGGTATTCCTACGTCTCATTCGTGAGTTGATCGTCAGTTGCTCGATCTTCATGAAGATTGATTCTTCTAGAGTTTTCCCTTTCTTCTCGGTGTCCTGTTGGATAGAGTTCTCAGAACAAGATGTCGAGAGAAGGATGATGATCGAATCAACGTTCTTATGAAGTGCAACCTGGATCACGAAGATTGTGTTAGCTTTGTGTCCCCTCTATCACCTTACTTCACTTATTGAATCTCGGGACGAGATTCTTGTTTAGTGGGGGTGAGTTGTCACATCCCTAGTTCTGGTATGACCTAGGCTAGCTATGTCATGTGTGCATCATGTTTAAATTTCAAGAAATTTGAAATGGGGTTTGATAAACCCTAGCACCAGATGAAACTCAAATAGGTTCAAGTAAAATATTTTTCAATGAACCCAAAATGCTCTTGAGAAAAGTTCATCATTTTTGAATTGGTCCAGAACCTCTGCCAAAAATGATGAACACATTTCTAGGTCATTCCTGGATTTTTGAATTAAATCATAAAGTATTTGAATTTGGGAATTTAAATGCTATACATATTTTAAGTGCTCAAATAATTGTGAAATTAAATGAGGGCTGTTGGAACAAATTCACAAGTGCCCATAATTAATTTCAGCATTTTAACAAATGGTTTTGTATTTTTTACTAAATTAAAACATACTGCAGAAAATAGAAAACAGAAACAAAATTAGAAAATCACAGAGAGAGAGAGAGAGAGTACCTGGGGCACTTACCTGCAGCCCACCTAGCCGGCCGTTGCTGTGCAGCCCAGCAGCCCACCTCCCCTTGTCGGTGTCAAAACCGGCGGATCTCGGGTAGGGGGTCCCAAGCTGTGCGTCTAAGGCGGATGGTAACAGGAGGCGGGGGACACAATGTTTACCCAGGTTCAGGCCCTCTCGATGGAGGTAATACCCTACTTCCTGCTTGATTGATCTTGATGATATGAGTATTACAAGAGTTGATCTACCACGAGATCGTGTAGGCTAAACCGTAGAAGCTAGCCCGGTCATTATTCGAACCTTTTTTCTCAACCCGCTACTGCACATATTGCGAGGCGGTTTTCTTGGCACGTCTTGTCGAAGCAGAGATCGTGTCCCCTTATTTCTGGATTCTCATCAATACGGGTGTGGGTAACCCAACCGCGCATCAATTACGGCGCTTGGGGAATAAGCGAGTTTACCAGGCAGGTGGGAGGCGCGAAGTATCTTCCTCCCTTACAAAGGGACAAGGATTCATCTTTTTCACCCACACCTTCCTCTTCTCCTGCCCACTCATACGCACTCGAGCTCCAGCGCCCAAGTTTTCATCCTCTCCGCAAAGCCATTTCCACGCATGTCCGGAGCAGGGGGCAAGTGGACGATCTCCTCCGTTACGGAGGAGGACCTTACAAAGCTCCGGGGAGCCGGATACCTAGCTGCAGGCATCGCGCACCGGCTCCCCGAAGCAGGGCAGATCATCCCTACTCCATAACCCCATGAGAGGGTAGTATTTCTTACCCACTTCATCCGTGGACTAGGATTTCCCCTCCATCGGTTTGTCCGCGGGCTTATGTTTTACTATGGGCTGGACTTCCATCATCTGGCCCCTAATTTCATCCTCAGCATCTCGGTGTTTATCTTCGTGTGCGAGGCCTTCCTTCGCATCAAGCCCCACTTCTGCTTATGGCTGAAGACCTTCAACGTCACCTGTCTCGAAGGCTCCTACGTGGAGACCGTGAAGGGGTGGCAATCGGGGTGGTTCTACATTACCGAGCCGCGTGACACTAATTGGGTGGTGGCCCCGAATTTTGATCCGGCATCCCCATGCTGCTCACCTCCTGGAAAGAGAAGCGCCTATCCTGGGGTTCATCGGTGGAGCTGACCGAACTACAGAAATGTATCAAGAATATGATAACCAAGAAAATCAAGCTTGTCAACGTGGTCCAGGTCACGCTCTTCCGCCGGATCCTCCCGTGTCAAAGTCGGGAATTCAACTTGTGGCAGTTCGACTCAGCTGAGCAGCAGACGCCGCGAGAGCTCTTCGACACGACGCACAAAGACGTCTAGAAGGTGTTTTTTAAGGGCGCCTAGGTACCTCCTCCCCTTACCGAGGATCGTGGACTCAGCGCAAAGTGCCCCGCCAATCTGGTAAGTCTTTTAGATCTCATAAGATGTTCTTCTCCCCAGTATAACCGTGTGAGGGATCTGAGCCTCCATGCCTTTTAACAGGACTGGGTGGCGACAGCGGAGTAGATCGATTGTCCAGCCCCCCAGCCCGAAGATCTAGCGGATGCTCTCCTAACGGAGATGCTGGTTCCGGCGCCTTATGAGGCACCGGAGAAGAAGGCCAAGAAGAAGGCCACGGGGACCAGGAAAGGTCTCCGACGCAAGGTTATATCGGACTCATCGTCCGAAAAAACTGAGGTGCACTCCTCCCACAAAAACGAGGAGGAGGAAGAGGAAAGTTCTCCCCCACAGCCTAGGGAGATAAGAAAAGGAAGGCCGCCCCATCTGGGGAGGCCGAAGGGTCCAAGAAGGGAAGGACTCTCCTTCCGGACTGTTCAACGACGGCTGCTGTCGGGGGTTGGGTGCGACATATGCCAAAGGATGGCTTATCATGGAGGGGGCGAGTAGAACGTCGCCGGTGCCTGGAAACGGGATGAGGCGAAGACATGCACGCCGGCGAATCTTACCCAGCTTCAGGGCTCTCCGAGGAGATAACACCCCTCATCGCTGCTTCAAGGGGTCTCCGTGATGATCACTATGGCAAGGAGAGTACAAGATTGCTCCTTGAGCTGTTCGGGGTGAGGAAGGAGAAGGGCATGGCTAGCTCTTCTCTTCCCTCTATGTGTGTGTGTGTCAAACTACTAGCTTCCAACCCTTTGCATGGGTGCCCCGGGGGGTTTATATAGGCCTACACCCAGGGGGTACAATGGTAATTCGGCTGGGCGCGGGTCCCAGCCGTCAGTCTCTTAAGTTGCCGTCTTCTCCGCTGACTTCTCGGGCTCGCCGACTAGTGGGCCCTGCCGACAGTCCAGCATGGGGCCGACAGCCCTTGTCCGCCGCGGGCGGGTCTTGCCGGCGGCGGGTTACTGTAGTCGCTCTTCTAATGACGCGAAGCTAGTCATGGTCATGGCAATAAAGGATTGCTGCCTCGGCGATCATCAGTAGCCATTCCCTGCCTTTTGTTCGTTAATGGGCGACGGAGCCCGTGGGAGGGGCCGCCGACTCTCGGAGGCCGACTCCAACGGGTCCGTCTTTTGGGGCGCTCGCCGTCTTTTCTACACTCCGCCAACAAAGGCGGTCCCGCCGTCTTTGGGTCGCATGCATGTGCCATCGTGGGTACATGAATCTGCCCCACGGGGCCGACGTCAGGCCGGGCGTGGCGGCAATGTTGCGCGCCGGACGGAGAGATCTCCGTCGATACGGGCGGCCAGGGCTATGCTCGCTCTTTATGAGCGGGTAGGATGGTCAGCGAGGCGTGCTTTATCCCATCCCGCCTCAGAAGTCGCCGTCAGCAGGAGGTGGACGGAGTTGCGGGCTGACTTCCCGTAGCCGGCTTCATCGGAAGTCGCTGGCTTGGAGTCGGCTTGTCTTGAGGCCGTCTCTGGGACTCGGCTAGGAGGGGCAGTCGGCGACTCTGTCGCCGACTCTCAGAAGGCGGCTCTTCGTCTTGGGGTCTTGAGGGGCGCAGTCTGCCCCGATGTTTTGAAAGGTCCAGGGGCTCGGGTTTGCCTACCCGTGGCCCATTACTCCGACAGTAGTCCCCAAAGCTGGTGAGGCGCCGAGGGCAACATGTCTAGGAGCCTCAACAGTTTCATCCCTTCAGTTGAAGAATCTGGGCTCGGCTTGCCGTCTCTATCTTGAGCCGACTAGCCGGAGTCGGCCTTGTAGGAGGCCGTCTTGCTCCTCAAAGGTTTCGAAGGTTGCGGCGGGATCCGGGCGGCGTGCCTGATAAGCTTATAGGCAGCTGCCCGTTGCGGGCCCGCCACGTGACGCCATGCGGAGGGGCCAGTCTGCCAGCCCACGCGCGTGACAAGACAGGCCCGTCAGGTGGGGCCCGCCACTACCGCACCTCGGCGCACGGGCGGATCCGTTGCGGCCGTGCGGGCGGTTGGGCTCCCCACGCCGTTACTGCATGCAGTAATGTCGTGGGTTAAATCGTGGGGGCGTGAGGACATGGGCGCAGTTAATCCCACGCCCACCCCCTCGGCTTCTCAGCCTAGGCGCCTATAAGTAGGCGGGAGGAGGTGGGCGGCGACGCACGCGCACCCACTCTTCCCCGCTTCCTCTTGCTTCTTGCTTCGTCTCCTTCCTTGCTTCATCTTCCTCCTCGCTCCGCCGCGCCGAACCTCGCCGCCCCGCGGAGATGAGCTCCTCCTCCGCCTCCGCGCCTCCCACCGCGTGCTCCGGCATGTGGGATGGCTCCATCATCGACGACGACATCATCGAGTTTCTCCGCCAAACGCGCCGCATCCCCGGCAGCCACCTAGTGCGGACCCGTGCCGTGCCGGCGGGTGAAATAATGCCGGCGCCGGAGGAGGGCGAGCGGGTCATATTCCGCTCGCACCTCATGCGCGGGCTAGGGCTGCCGGCGAGCGGCTTCCTCCGCGCGTTCCTAGAGTTCTACGGGCTCCAGCCGCACCACCTCACCCCCAACACGGTTGTGCTGCTGGCCGCCTTCACATCCTTATGCGAGGGCTTTCTTGGCGTTCTCCCCACCATCGAGCTATGGAGGGAATTCTTCCAAGCCAAGCTCGGAACCCACGTCGCTCGCGTGCCGGCTCTCTGCGGCACGTTCATCGCCATGAGGAGGCCGGTGCCCGAGAACCCCTTCCCTGCCATCCCCCTCATCAAGTCGGTGAAGATGTGGCAAGACACGCATTTCTACGCCAAGAACGCCGCCCCGAGGGCGATCGGGTCAACTTGCCGCTTTACGTGGCCGGGCGAGTTGGCGGGCGACTTCGGCTGGTCCCATCGGGCCCGGACGCTGACTCCGCAGTAATGCCGCCGCTGCGGCTCAAGTGATGACGCAGCGGAGGGCCTGACTGGGCGGACTTGCCGCCGCTTCAGGGCGCGCCGAGTCCTTCTTCAAGGCCGACCTCATCTCGATCCGCCGATGAGCGCCGAGACCCCAGCTATTGGTCATGCTCCAAAGACATGCCCCACGCTGGAGGTGGTGGACACAGTGAACTTCCCGGGCGAACTGCGGCCTCACGGAGGAATGGCAGTTCGCAAAGAGCCGTACTTCGCGCCAACCCCCCGCCGTGGTAAGTCATCTCTTGCTTCTCTGCTTCCTTCTTCACCGAATCCGGCTCTAATTTTCCTTGGTCCTTTCCGACCAGAATCCCCTCATGCAGCCCTCGGCCGGCACTGGCCGGGTTTCGTGAATTCATCCCCGACCGGGCGGAGAGCGACACCGACGACCCCGACTTGGGGGTGGCGGCGATGGAGACCGACGCCGAGGGAGGAGGAGGGGCCGACGACTTCAGGCCTTCTGCAACCTTTGCCGACTGGCCTGACAACGACGACGAGAAGGAAGTCGTCCCCCGCCGCCAGCGGAAAGCCGGCCATCCAGGTGCGAGTTCCTCCGCCGCCTTGGGTGGTCGAGGCGGCGCGAAGAACCGCCGGGCCGGGCCGAGTCTGCCAGGCGGCCGGGCGAAGAAATTCAGGGGGACGGTCGCCGTGACCCAGCGCGAAGAGGCGGTCGCGAAGGCTAACCGCTTCCGCAAGGAAGTGAAGAAGCCACCGTTGGTCTCGGCATAAGTACTTTTTATTTTGTCTTGTTTTCTTCTGATCCGTATCGTCCAAGTCTTTACATGTCTTTTTCTCATCAGGGCTCCCCTCACCTTGGAGAGGGTCGCCGCCGCCTCCGTCATGGGGTCGGCGGAGACGTCCGCCAATACTCGGCGGGTTGATCCTGCGGCCGCCCTCCAGGAGGCGACGGAGCGGAATGCGCAGGAGAAGCGCGACGAGGAGGAGGCCGCCCGTCTGGAGAAGGCGGAGGCTGAGAAGACGGCGGCTTCCGCCCAGAAGAAACTGGAGGAGGTCGAAGCCGCCGCTGCAGCCAAGAGGCGAGCCGAGGAGGCCGCGCGCCTCCATTCGGCGCTGCTCGTCACCCCGTTGAACTCTGCGCCACCGCCGCCGGAGTTCACGGGGCAGTCGGAGGGAGTCGGCGGTGAGGTCCCCGACGCAGAGAAGGAAGGCGGCGAGGCCTCCCTATCGGGCACGGCGGCGCCACGCCCGCCACCTCCACCGCAGTCCGAGAGCGCGCGAGGCAAACAGCCGGGGGACCCGCCTGTGCCACCGACCAATGAAGAGGCCGTGGCGCAGCTGCTTCTTCAAGTCGCCTCGCCCGGTATGACGCTGCGTCTTGAGAAGGCGACTTGGCGCTATGCCTTTGAGACCGGGCGCCAGCTCGGCTATTCTCGACGCCGAGGCGACAAGCGCCGCGCCCATTGGGTGGAGTGCGAGGAGGCGGCACAGGCCCGCTGAATACGGGCGCTCGGATGTCCAGCGGCTGCGAAGCTGAGGGCGACGCCATCCGTAACCTCTCCAAGGCGCACTGCATCGTGATCCCCCGTGCGGGTATGTTTCTTCTTTGAACTTTTTCTTGCTCTTCTCTGTGGGGGCGCACCAGCGCACCCACTGGGTGTAGTCCCCGAGTTTCGGGCCGACTGCTGAGCAGGCGGCTCGGAACTCTATTTGCGTACCTCCAAGTTTTTACCTTTGTCTAAAACTCTTGTCGCAGGAGTATCACAACCTCTGCGCCACTGCCTTCAACCACAACGTTGAGGAGCTGAGCAAGCGGACTGCCGACTTGGCGAGGAGTCGAGGTGAGTTTTCTTCTTCGCGGGGGCGCGCTGGCGCACCCGCGGGCTGTAGTCCCCGAGATTCGGGCCAACTGTTGCGCACTCGGGCCGGATCTTCCTGGCGACCTTCTTAGTTGACGACTTCGCGTCCTTCTTCTTTTTATTCTTCAGAGGCCAGCGCCACTCTTGGGCGGGCAGCTGGCACGGGCTAACACCGCTTTGCACGCCAAAGAGGAGGAGTGCGGCAAGCTTGCCGCAGAAGCGCGACTCTCTGGCTCTGGCAGTGGCGGAGCAGAGGGAGCTACTCAAGGCGGCGCAGGACGAGGCGGAGAAGAAAGAGGCCGCTCTCCTAGCCGAATTTGAGAGCGAAGCGCCTCCCTGGACCGGCAGGGGAAGCGGCTGCCGACCTCCGGCTTCCACGAAATCGAGGATATCGTCGATGGTGATTTTGTTTACTTCTTCTTTTGAATTGTTGACTATGGGTCAGGCCGACTCGCTTTTTTCCTCGACTTGCTTCTTCTTCTTCTCGGCAGACTTCTTCCCGGTCACACGCAGCGCCAATCAAGCCATCGAGGCTGATCGCGAGGCGCCTTGAAGGGCGGGTGGTGCCGAGATCGCAGCCAACGCCCGGACCCTTAACGAGCAGCTCCACGAGCATTGAGGCTCGCTCTGCGGCTGGCCCATCGGATGCTGCGCCCGGCTTCAGCGTGTTGGTGCCTCAGCGATCATCGCTCGTGGCCGGACATGCCGGTTCACGCCTCAGCCGGACCGCCGATTGGCCGGAGGTCGCGCTGGCCGCCTTGAGGCCTGGAAGGGTTCCGCGGCTCGGGCCGGAGCTCGCCGAGCCCCGGAGTTCGCTAAGGCGTGGGTATCCGTGGCTGGATCTGGACCGCTGGCCGCATTCCGGCCGAGGCCCAGCGGAGCTCGGCTAGCCACGCGAGGACGCCTCGCCGAGCGTGGCGGCAGCGATTGCCGTTTACACGGACATTACTGCCTTTCATCCCCGGAAAGCGGGCTGAGGACGGTGGGGAGGCATCGCCGGAGTGGTTCGGGATGAACCCGGACTGACGAGGACTCAGCGGAGGTGATCGACTCAGCGCCGAGGAGGAAGACGAGGCGGAGGACGGCGACGACATGGAGGCGCCAGAAGACGGAGTTGGTGACCAGCCTCAGCTCGACCGCGCCTCCAGCAACGAGCTGCGCCCGTCTAGGCCGGCTGCCGCCGGAGACGATCAAGCCGAGACCGCACAGCTGGCCGCCTCATAGTCAGGGACAACCAGGAGTACCTGCCTAGCGCCTTCGTTCCCCTGTTCCAACGCAGGGACAGGGAGGAATTCGTCGCCTCCAGGCCGACTTTTGATGCGCGCGGGCTGGTGCCGCCGGCGCTTCCGGGAGCTCCTACGGCGCAGAAACTGGTGGAGGTGTCTTCTGGCGAGTCCCACAGGGAGGGGGGAGAGGAGATGAACTCGGAGAAGACCCTGGAAGAGGTGGGGGAGACTTCCCCCCTGAGCAAGGCCGAGATTCTCTGCGCCCTTCCTGTTGATGCCGAGGCCGACGCCTATCAAGGGGAGAGGGAGCAACCCCTCATCCCGATGAAGGGTAGGTCGTCGCTGGTGGCCCGTGGCGCCGCCTCCGACCCAACACCTCCTGGGGCTGGATCCGATTCTACCTCCGCACCGCCCGGCGCTGTCGGAGACCGAACGCCTGCTTCTCAGGTCCTGGAGCTGTCAGGCTTCAAGCTCCCCAAGCGGAAGTATGTTGCGGTGGATCAGTAAGTGTCCTGAGCTTTGCCTTGGCCTTGTTTATACTCATCATTTCCTGATGCCCGCCCTTGGTTGATCAGGCCGACATCTTCGGCGAAGAAGAAGGAAGATGCAGCAGCCATGCCACCCCCCGCAGAGAAAAGAGGCAGCAGCGCCCGAGTCTCCCCAGCCCGGTCGTCCTCGCGAGGCCAAGAGGAGCATCGCCACGGGGGGGTCAGCCCACATGGCCCCGCTGGCTCCGGAGGTTTCGGTACTCGGCGCACCTAATGAGGTCCCTACTGCTCCGGAACCCGCGATCCCTCAGGTCCTGGTGATGATGTCGCTTCCTCCTACTGCTGCACCTCCACTCCCTGGTTCTTCTGCTCCTGCTGCCGTCTTGGAGGGTGCCCTTTCGGAGATGACCCAGCTGCAGGCGGATCTCCTAAGCGCGGACCCGTGCCTTGTGGCCGGGCATCGGGAGTTGGCCTCTGGTTGGCTTCACTCCAACCTGGCGGTTCGCGTGGCACTGGGCCAGGCTGCTGCAGCTTCCGAGAAGGAGAAGCAAGGAGCCGCCAGCGCTGCAGCTGATCGTGAGACGGCGCTGTAAGATGCCAAGATCGCCTGTGTCCGCTGCCAAGTGCTGGAGGGCGAGTTGCAGAGCCTGCGTGAGAAGCACGCCGAAGAGGTACGCTGCCGCCAAGCGAAGGAGGTGGAGATGAAGGCTCGGGAGGAAGCCGTCGAGAACCGTGATGTCGAGCTGGCGAAGCTGGGGAAGAAGCAGGCTGCCGAGCGCAGCCGGTTGGAAGAGTTGGAGCGGAAGATGGTGACGAGGGAGGCCGATCTCGATGCTAAGGCACGAGTCTTGGCCGAAGAACGTGTGGCCTTTGCCGATCTCGAGAAGAGATCTCGCAAGGCGCTGAAGACGCTCTACGGGCATGGCCTGGAGAAGCCGCTGGACACCGACGAGGATGGCCCCGCCCAGCTGCTTCCTCTTGTGGTGAAGGCGCTTCAGGAGGCCGTTGACGGCCTTGGTCCCATGGCGGAGGCAGAAGCTCGCGTCCTGTCTTCAGCCGCACTGACTTGCGTATTCAGCCATCTGCTCCTCCGCGACCCCCAACGCTCGCCTTGACGAGCTGCTGGAGCATGTGGCTGAAGATCACTGCGAAGCCGCCGCCGCAGCTGTGCAAGTTCAAGTGGAGGCCTTGCTGGGGAGGTTCCACGGCTGTGTCACCGATCCTCTGTCTGGTGACACCGTGGATCCTGCGGCTGGTGGTGAAGGTGAGAACATCGTTGCCCACGGGGAGTACCTTCCACAGGCGATAGCGATATCCAGGGGTGACCTGCAGCTATTCTTCCTGTTTCGTTCCTGAAACATGTATCAGGCCTCGTGTAGGCGTTTAGACTTTTCATTTGGTATTGTGAGAACAATATGCTTGTAATATTTTCCTCGAGAATTTGTGTTTTCCTTCCTATTTGCTTTGTTCTGTGTTGGCAGAGCCCGGCCCCGCGCATACCTCAACCACCATTGGGCCGACCGGAGACTAGGACGGTCCAAGGAGTGAGGGGCTACGTGACCAGTTAGGCTCCTGAGTCGCGATGCTCAGGAGTCCCCCTTGACGCGCAAACAACATATAGGGAGGGTTCGTGAGGATAGATTAATGTTCTACGTCGGCAGAGCCCGGCCCCGCGCATACCTCAACCACCATTGGGCCGACCGGAGACCAGGACGGACCAAGGAGTGAGGGACTACGTGACCAGTTAGGCTCCTAAGTCACGATGCTCAGGAGTCCCCCTTGACGTGTGTCAGGACCCCGATTCCAAATCACATTGACCTAGCCGGTAACACCTCATATCACTTTGTGGCCTCACGCACGGTATTCCCACGGGTGTCGCCTTACCATGGCCCGGGACCGTTTGCGTCTTTTGGCTCACGTATATGACAGTTGTCGCTAGCATCCACATGATAAAGAACCGGGCCGACATGGCTAGTCGTGAACCCAAAGCGGCGCTTAACCTATGGGGACAGTATACATGAATCACATCGAGCATGTCGGTCATCAACGTATAGATTCGGGCTGTAGCCTTTGGGCTATGAGGACTCCGGTGAACCGGGCTGTAGCAGGCTAGGCAGGACTCCGAATAACACTACGCGACATTTCCCCGAAGGGACAGACATAGGAACAAAGTGAAACACATGCCGGCCAGTCAAGTGTCCAAGCAGTAGTGCTGGGCTAGCAGGACTCCGGTGAACCGGGTCAGAAGCGGACTACTATCGCCGAAGCACGAGACTACATTTCCCCATTTGAGAGACTGCCAAGGATAAACAACTAGTTTGTCGGATCCCACACATACCAAGCATTTCAAACATACACACAATATGCTCAATATGTGTAGATACAACATGGCATCACAACATAACTCTACGACTCAAATATTTATTCAATAGGCCCGAGGAGCGAGATGTTGCAAACATGGGTCTCATGACCCAACACTCGAGCATACAAGTCAAAACACAAGCGGAAGCTAAACATGTCCGAGTATAGACAACTATAAATGAAAAAGGCTGAGAAGCTCGACTATCTACCAGATCCCGCCGAGGGCACAAGATCATAGCTGAGGTAACAAGCTAAACGTCAAGTCCAAGCGGAACTACTAGCGAGACCGACGTCTCTCTCGCAAAACATAAAATAAGCAAACGTGAGTACAAACGTACTCGGCAAGACTTACATCGTAACTAGCTACATATGCATCATTATCAAAAGGGGTGGTGGAGTTTAGCGCAACAAGCCAGCTTTAACTCGGTGGCTATCCCGAACTCATAACGCAAGTAACTCTTTGAGGTGGCGCTACGAGTCCACATATTCACCATATCAATACACCACTATGGACCCGCCTCCCGCCTCTCACGAGAACGCCATCCATAGCACTCACGCTTATCTTGCGCATTTTAGGGTATCCACTTTCACTTGTCTATGAACTGGTGTAGGCAACCCAGAAGTCCTTCTCCATGGACACGGCTATTCGAATAGATCATCTTAACCCTGCAGGGAAGTACTTCTTCACACACGCTCTCACCACTTACCGCCGTTTACACGACATGTACTCGGCAACCTTCAAGCGGAAGCCCAACGTGGGTGTCGGCCACGACCACCTAAACACTCAAGTCCCTAGTCCAGGTTTATCGCCTATTCGGGTTCCATCCGCAGGGAGTCCGGCCGAGGTTTTCCATACTGCCCCGAACGATGTGTGCAGGGTTCCCGAGACACCAAACGGGCGAATCGGTACACCGGGCACGGTTTGCCTACCGCAACACAACCCACCCCTATGGTCAGCGCTAAGGCGGCCCCCAAAGATACTACAAACACCAGAAACTACTTGCAACTCCCGGACTCGGAACAAGGGTGGTTAAGAAGCCGAGAGGGTCCATTGGTTTCGGGCCCAATGCGTGGTAGTAACTGTTTCATGGATTACAAACATAGAACTCAGTTCCTGAGGACGGCTGCAATGAGACAACCCACCATGTACTCCTACATGGCCTCTCACCGCTACCTTTTACCAAATCGTGTTCACACACTTAGCTCACACACGTGAGGGACATGTTCACACAACCATTCCAATTCATTCCCGATGAATCAGACCTGACTCAACTCTAAGCAAAGAGTGTGCATGACAACAAGCATGAATGAGTAGGCACAGCATGGCTCAAACAACTCCTACTCATGCTAGTGGGTTTCATCTAATTCTTGTGGAATGACAGTCATGCAGAGGATAAAGGGTTCAGGTACCATGACAAGTAACACATGAGTCGTTGTTGTCCTAATGCACGGTAAAATAGAGCAGGAGCGAGAGAGCGGGATTATATCGGAATGAACAAGGGGTTTTGCTTGCTTCGGCACTTCAAGATAATATAGTTCTTCATCGGTGTCATCAAACAATCGCCTAACGTCGTCTACTAAGAGGGGGCAAACACCGGCAACTGAGAAAGAACACATTCAATGCAATGCACATTCACATGAATGACATGTCATGTTAAGGTACTGAATTCACCTAATGCAATATCTAGCCAAGTTAATTGAAGTGGAACTCAAACAAGAACAAATTCCAACTCCAAATGTTATTTCATAAATTTTCCCTAATCATGATTCATCCTATTCAGTGAGGTTAACTTGTTCAATCATGCATGAAAGTGCCATAAACATATTCTTCATATTTTTCTGATCATTTTTCATATATAAATTATTTAATTTGGAGTTCTGATTAAAAGTTATGAATATTTGAAGTTTGGGGTATTTTCTGAAATTTCCTGAATTAAATTAAATCCAGAAAAAGGGTTTATCGCTGCGTCAAGATGAGCGTTGGCATGACGTCGGCAGGTCAACAGGGCTGGTCCGGTCAAACTCGACCAGCGGGTCCAGCAGTCAAGGGCACAACTAATTAACCAAGTTAATTAGCCTTAAGTTAATTCTAACTAAACTTTTGTGGGGTCAGGGCCCACTAGTCGTCGACTAATCAGCTAACTAACCTAGGTTAATTAGTGTTAAACTAATACTAACTAAAAGTGTCAGGGGGTGGCCCACACGTCAGTGACACACGGGGAAGGTCAAACCATGGTCAAACCCGGGTCAACTCGCCGGAGTTGACCCGCGGCTCGTCGCCGGCGGAGCCAGAGACGGCGGAGGGGTGCGGGTTTCCTCCTCCGGCGACCAAATGGCCGGCGGAGGGTGTCTATGTGACGCGGGCGCTCGTCCGCGTCGAGTAGTGGCAGCGGCTGGGCCTAAAATGGCCGGAGTCGTCACCGGCGTCGACCGTGGCGGTCGCCGGAGCTCGGGGTAGACGCTACGGTGGCCGGGGAGGCTCGTGCGGGGCACCTACGTGCTCTATGCTGTATGAGGAGAAAAAGCCGAAACGACAGCGGGGCCACTAGGTGGCCGGAGGCACGTCAGCGGGCGGTCACAAAGCGGCGGCGGGTTTGATCATCGGCAAACGGCGACTAGAACTAGCAAACGCCGCGGAGACAAGGGGAAACGGTGTAGAAGCTCACGGGATCGTGTAGGGCTGGTCGGCGAAGCTCGGGACGCACCGGAGCGAAGCGGAGCATCGAGGGGATCTCCGCGGCGGTGATGGAAAGCGAAGACGGTGGCGCCGCCTACCAGGCGTCCAGCGGTCGTGGTGGTTCGGCTTAGAGGTGCGCGGCGGTGAGGCGGAGCTCGTGGGACGGGATGGCTGGCCGTGGGGAGGTCGGTGGTGGCGGCGAACGGCGACGGTGGCGGCGGCTCCGTTCGGTGGCGTCGTGGGGAGCGAGACAGAGGAGGGAACGAGGGAGAGGAAGAGAGCGAGGGGGTCCAGGGGGTCGCGTGGCGCTCGGGGAGGCGTCCAGAGCGTCGGGGGGTGAAGCAGGCAGGGTGGAGGTGGCCTGCGCGTGGGCGAGCACGTCGGCCACACGCCTCTCGTCCTATTGGCGAGAGGTGGGAGACGGTGGCGCTGGTGGGCTGGGCCACCGGTGAGCCAACGGGGAAGCTGGGCCAGTGTGCATGCTGTAAGGTGGGCTTCTCTCTCTCTCGCTATTTTATTTCAGTTTTCTATTTTTCTGCAGATGTTTGGCTTTATTAAAAATACAGTAACCTATTCAAAAATCATGAAACTTGTTTCAGCCTACTGCTTGGAAAATATCCAACAGGAAACATTTAAGTTTATGATTATTTGAGCATTTAAAATATTTTATAGCATTTAAATGCCCAAATGCAAATACTTAATGAATTAATCCGGTGACCAAATATGTCATGAAAATGTGCAGCACCTACGGTTACGGTTTAAAGCATTTTTCCAGAAATGATAAACATTTTCTAAAGCCATTTGAATTCACTGAAAAATATTTTAGGTAAACCTAGTGGATTCCTTTAATGCTAGGGTTTAGGCAATCCCCATTTCAAATTTCATGAAACTTAAACATGATGCATGGATGCAATGCCACTAGGTTACAAGCAAGCTCTAGGGCTGTGACAACGTGCAAACAATTTCAATACCTGCCCTCGCTGAGGCCTCGGGACGGGTGCGCGATGCCCAGGTCCGAGGGACCTGGTTGGGAGGCGTGCGCTTGGGCGTGACCCGAGCGCAGCCCCCGTGCCCAGCCCCCTCGTGCGGCTCTCCCGAGGGGAGGCGTTGTGGTGAGGCTGGGCGCTGAGCTCTGGGCTCCCTGAGGTTGGTACGACCGTGGGGCCGCCCTCAGTTGTTTATCACCAGCGCGGAGCATAGTGCTTCTGCTTGTGCACGGGCATAGCCGCTCCTCGGCAGTGTCGACAGCCAGCGCGGAGCATGGTGCTTCCACTTGGGCGTGGGATGTGGGCCCCCCTCTGAGCGGAGCCCCCGGGGCGTGTACAGCCCCGCCCTGACACGTGGCTTGCATGGCAGGGCTGCGAGGTGTATCTGGGCACTCGTGAGTCAGCACGAGACTCTCCAGGCCCTACCTCAAGGCGGGTTGCGCCTGGTCTTGAGTCTTGATGACTGTATGTCCCTGCAAGGCAGTTAGATGCAAGCACTCTATGTCCTCAGGTCCCGGCCCTCGAGTGAGCTCAGCCGCCGCTGGTATGCCAGGTCGTGATGCTGTGGTCAAGACCACGGGGTGAGGGCTGGAGAGCCATTAAGAGCTCCTGAGTCGCGATGCTCAGGAGCCCCCCTTTTAACGTGCAAGCGAATTGCATAGGATGAACAGACCCATGGCGGGCGGCAATCGAGCAGGCGATTGCCATTGGCAGGTTAAGCATGGAGAGCAGATCAACTTGGAAAAATGCAGGAAGATACATGCCACTGGGTCCGGCCCGAGCGGCTTGGGGATGATGCAGCCCGAGGGGCACCCCCAGCGAGGTAAGCTAAAGACATAAGCAAAAGGGATACATGCCACAGGGACGGACCCATGTGGCCTGGGAATAATGCAGCCCGAGGGGCGCTCCCAGCTTAAATGAGCTGAAGGCGTGCGTTGAAGAAATGACTCCTCAAGAGCCACCGGGACTCTGAGCTTCGGGAGGCTCTGGGGGCTCGGGAGGTCCCCTGAAGACTGTCTCCATCTCCTCCAGGACGGCGTTGTACCTGGCCTCCTGAGCCGCCAGGACACGCCGCAGGTCGCGTTGATGGGCTGACGCCATGCTCGCAAGCTGAATGGCATGCGAACGTAGTTGTGTGGTGGGCCCCCGCAGCGGCCCACACGCGATGGCCAGAAGCGCTCCTGAGATGCGGCCCTGTTGAGCCCCGGGATGTCGACGCAGGAGCGCAGCCCAGCATCCTCGCCAGGAGGCGGAGCTGCGCCTCGTGAGGGGCTGTCGCCGCGCATGGCTCTGGCTTCTTGCAGTTCCTGGGTGGTCTTGGTGAGGAACTCCTGAGTGGTGGGCACTCCTTGCCCCGTGCTTTCCTGAGGAATGTGTGCTGCGAAACACGCTTCCAAGTGGTGCCCAAGCGCCTCCCTCGTGAGGTTGGGAAGGTCTGAGGCCCTCCGGAAGAGAGCCCCCGAGCCCTGCCCAAGGAGGGCGCTGGGCGCGCCTTCCTATGCAATGGAGGGAGGCACCCCTGGGACGGGCGCTGATCCTGATGAGGCTCCTGCCGCGGTGCCATCCTCCTGAGGTCCTGCGCGGCGCAGCTGCTTCTTCTTGGGGCTGGCCTCCGGAGGGCCTTCATTTCTGCTGTCGGGGTCGTCGATTGCTGCGGCTTGAAAGGTGCGCTCGAGGGAGCACACTGCATCTTTCTCTTCACACGGGACCGTGATGATTCCTCCGCTTCCTGGCATCTTGAGAACGTTGTAGCCATGATAAGTGACTGCCATGAACTTGGCCAGGGCTGGATACCCGAGGATGGCATTGTATGGCAGGCGGATGTGCGCGACGTCGAAGTCGATGAGCTCGATGATGTAGTTCTTGCGCTACCCGAAGGTGACAGGCAGGCGAACCTGCCCTATCGGTGTGGTGGAACCGTCGGTCACTCCTGAGAAAGGCTTGGTGGGCTGGAGCTGCTCATATGGCACTTGGAGGTTGTCGAACGTGTTGACAGACAGGACGTTGAGCCATGCGCCACCGTCGATGAGGGTATTGGTAACCTGCACATTGCGGATGACTGGGGAACACAACTTAGGGAGGGTGCCAGCAGTGGCTGCGCACTTGAGCTGATCCGCCGAGTTGAAAGTGATGGCGCATTGGGACCACCTGAGCGGGCGCGTGGCCTCGAGCTTGGGGAGCACCGCGTTCACCTCGCGAGCGAACTGTTTGAAGATGCGCTGAGAGGCTGGGGCCTGGGCGCCGCCCAAGATGCAGGCGATCGCACGCGGCTCTGAAGCCCCAGCCCCTAAATCACAGTGGTGGTCGTCGTTCCTTCTTGGTGGCAGCAGCGGGGGAAGACCAGTATTGCCCTGGGGGCGATCCTCACGAGGCGGGTCCCCCCAGGCGCCCTCGCGAGGTTCGTCCTACCAGCGGTACTCGCGAGGCCGGTGGCGCCACTCCTGGCGCGGGCCACGGTCGTCCCAGCGTCCGCCTCCACGTCCTCCTCCGCGGACGTAGCCCCGGTCGTTGCGCTTGGGGCGTCGACCGAAGCGTCCTTCTCGTATGGCTCTGAGCTCTAGACAGTCACTAGTGTTGTGGGAGTTCAGGTTGTGGAAGGCGCAGAACAGTCGGCCGTTCTTGGAAGACTCGGGCTGATCTCTGCCCCGCTTGGTCTCGGGCTCCGCTGCAAGCACAGCTGCCTCCTTGCGCTTCACGTCCTTGGCCTTGGCCTTCTTCTCCTCCGCTCCTGCGGCTGGCAGCTCGAGGAGAGAAAGGCGCCCCTCCTCAGCTCTTGCGCACTTGGTCGCCAGGTTGAACAGCTCCTGAGATGTGCAGAGCTCCTCGTGGATGGCGAGCTCTTCCTTCATCTTGACGTCACGGACACCGTCGGAAAACGCGGAGATGATGGCCTCCTCCATGACCTTGGGGATCTTGAGGCGTGTGTTGTTGAAGCGCGGGATGTACTTCTGGAGGGTCTCTCCTGGTTGTTTCTTCATGCAGCGTAGATCACCCGCGGCCGGTGGGTGATTGCGAGTGCCCTGGAAGTTGGCGACGAAGCGGTCGTGCATCTCGTCCAAGGAGGATATCGAGCCGTGCTGCAGGTTCAGGAGCCAGGAGCGAGCCCATCCTTGAGAGCCATGGGAAACCAGTTCGACATGAACTTTTCATCGCCGTTGGCCGCTTCGATGCTCAGCTCGTAGAGCTGAAGGAACTCCGCGGGGTTGGTAGTGTCGTCGTAGCGAGGAGGCAGATCCGGCTTGAACTTGCCTGGCCAGGCGACGCTACGCAGCTCGGGGGTGAAGGCGCGGCAGCCGGCCGTGGTTGCCGGGGCCCGCTTCGGAGGTGGAGCTTGGTCTTGACGAGGTCCGCGCTGCGCCGCTGCGGGCGGCGCGCGGTCTTGACGAGGTGGCGCGGGGAGCGCAGGTGCAGCTTCTCGCGGCCGCGGGATTTCTTGGCAGCTTCTCTCTTCGCGCGCGGGCGCCAGACGCAGCCGGATCGCGCGGAGCCAGGCGCATATGGTGCCAAGGCGCCATCTTGGGGCTAAGGCGGTGGAGGCACGCCATGAGCCCCGTCGCCCGCGGCTGGTTGAGGGGGAGGCAGAGAGTGGGACGGCGCCGGAGAGCCCCCTGCGGCACGGACGAGCTCGGTGACACGGTTGAGCCACTCCTCATAGAGGTCGTCGACGGGGCGGTAGCGCAGGAGCTCGTTTGCCGCGATGAGCGCGGCCCGTGCCTCCATGGGAGCGCGGTGCGCGTGAGATGAAAAACCGGCACGGGTCAGTGATGGAGTAGCGGTGCGGCCGTCTTGCCGCACCAAAGGATGCAGCGAGGACACCTGCTGCTCGTTCCCCGCCGGGCCGGTGGCAGCGTTTGCGGCGGGAGACAGAGAACGACGAGGTGGCCCGCCAACGGGAGCTGTCTGAGCGACACGGGCGGTGAGGGCAGCCCGAAACTCAGCTCGAGCACGGCGAGCGTCCGCCATGGAGACGACGGAGCGACGGAGCGACGAACTGACGGAAGGGAAGCTACGGCGCACCCCTACCTGGCGCGCAAAATGTCGGATGTGGGGTTCCGACAAACCCTTATGGTTCGAACACTGGGGTGCGCGTGAAGTCTTTCCCTCCAACCGATCTACGCCCTAGCTTGCTAAGATCTCGCGGACGAACTCGACGAACTCGCAACACAGAAAGACACAAGGTTTATACTGGTTCGGGCTACTGTTGTGGTGTAATACCCTACTCCAGTGTGGTGGTGGTGGATTGCCTCTAGGGCTGATGAATAGTACATGGGAAGAACAGCCTCCTGAGGTTGAGGTGTTCTTGTGGGTAGGCTCTCGATCGGGTTGGATCAAGCTGAGATGAGATGCCTCTACTATGGTGGCTAGCTCTACTTATATAGGCCCTGGTCCTCTTCCCAAATATCGAGCGGGAAGGGTGCCAACAACGGCGGGCAATTTTGAAGGGGGCAGCTAGTACAAGCTATCCTAACAAAAGTGGTCTTCGCTTGCAAAAAGCTCTGTGGTGACGCCGTCTTGGGCTCCATTATGACCTCCGTCTCGCTGTCCTCCTGGTCTTGGTCTCGTTGCACCAATATAGCAACCTTTGCATGATGCCTCGGTACTCCTCACCTGCGCTGGCCTCCTTAGCACCAAACAGGAAATAAGGACGCTGCGCATGCTGGCGCCCGCCTGGCGTCCGCCTGGTGCAGTTCGTCATGGCTCACGTCACGAGAGCCTCGTGAGGTTTACCCCGCCTCGATATCTCTGCTCCTCGTGAGCCTGCCTGACTAGGCCACTCCAGAGGAGGTCTTGTGTTGTCCGCCTCGCGAGGCTTGGACCCTCGCGAGGGTCTTGGATGCCTTGTTGACGAAGGTGGGCCGTACTGCCTGCATGCTTAGCCACGCCGTGGGCCGCAGGCAGGCAAGTCTGGAGACCCCCGTTCACAGAACGCCGACAATCATGTTCACCATTTTCACTTGTGGAGGAAACCTCTTCTGTCCTCCTGTGTTCGGCGGCCGAGGCTCCTCCTCGTCGTCGCTATGCAGCCCCTTGTCCTTGTTCTCGGCATTCAACTTGCCGGCCTGCTTCCACACCCAACATTCTCTGTTGGTGTGATTGGCTGGCTTATCGGGGGTGCCGTGAATTTGACACGAGCGGTCGAGTATGCGGTCCAAACTGGATGGGCCCGGATTGCTTCTTTTGAACGGCTTTTTCCACTGACCGGATTTAGAGCAACTGAATCCGGCATTGACTGCCGTGTCTTCAGCGTTGTCGCCGTTGTTGCGGCGCTTGTGTCTATTGCGACGTGGTCTGCCGTTAGTATCTTTGGCATCTGAATTGCGAGGATTTCTTGATGTGTTGTTGCTGCGAGCCAGCCAGCTGTCCTCGCCCGTGCAAAAGCGGGTCATGAGTGTCGTGAGGGCTGCTATTGACTTCGGCTTCTCTTGGCCGAGGTGTCGGGCGAGCTACTCGTCCTGGATGTTATGTTTAAATGCCGCTAAGGCCTCGGGATCCGTACAGTCGACAATTTGGTTCTTTTTAGTTAGGAACCAAGTCCAGAATTTCCTGGCCGATTCCCCTGGCTGTTGGGTTATGTGGCTCAAGTCATCAGCATCCGGTGGTCGCACATAAGTGCCCTGGAAGTTGTCAAGGAATGCATCTTCCAAATTCTCCCAAATGCCAATGGAGTTTGCTGGCAGGCTATTCAGCCAATGCCGAGCTGGTCCTTTGAGTTTTAGTGGGAGGCACTTGATGGCATGTAGATCGTCACCGCGGGCCATGTGGATGTGGAGGAGGAAATCCTCGATCCATACTACGGGGTCTGTTGTGCCATCGTATGACTCAATGTTCACGGGTTTGAATCCTTCTGGGAATTCGTGATCCATCACTTCATCGGTGAAGCATAGGGGGTGTGCAGCGCCTCTGTGCCAGGCTATGTCACGACGCAGTTCAAACGAGTCTTGTCTGCTATATTCGGCCCGGCCGTATTTTCTTTTAGTGTATCCAGCGTGATGATCATCGTCACGCGTTGCGGCGCGCCCCCGTGATCTGTAGATCGATCTTGTATGTCCTACTTTGTTTTCCAATACGTCTCGCAAGTCCCGCGTGTTGCCCCGGGCCTTAGTATTTTTGTTTGAATGACGGCGGGGTGCGGGCTGGACTTCAGGCTGATATGCCACTCTATCTCGGCCACGAGGTGGCCGATCAACCACATCATAACCTGGTAATGTAGGTTGGGCATTCGAGTTCGTATTCCTCGGCCGCCAGGACCTCGGTCCATCTATCCGCTAGCAGGTCTTGGTCAGCTCGAAGCTATTGTTGCTTTTTCTTCAGGATATTTGCTGTGGCTATAAGCCGGTGCTTGAAGCGCTCCTGCTCGATGGGATCCTCGGGCACGATAAATTCTTCGTCGCCGAGGCTCACCTCGTCTTCGGAGAGAGGCATGTAATTGTGATCCTCTGATTCTCCGTGTGCTGCCTGTTCTTGAGGTTGGCTTGCCCATCCTCCCGCTCGAGGCCTGGCTGGGAGGGATTATCTTCGTCTTCGGCACTATCCGGAGCGTTATTGTCTCTTGTGCCGGTATCGCTGCTTTTGCTATGGCGGGACTTAGAGCGGCGCCGCTGACACTGGTGCTTGGATTGCTTCTTGGAGGGATTATCCTCCGTTGCCTTGTCGCCATCGCCTTCTTTGGGGGTGTCCACCATGTATATATCATTTGATGAGGTGGCAGTCCAGTGCCCTGTGGGCGGTGGTTCCTGTTCGTCTCCTGCATCGTCGACCATACCGTTGATGTCTTTGGAGCCGAAATCGAGCATGTCGGTTAAGTCGTCGACAGTGGCTATTAAGTGGGTGGTGGGTAGGTAACGAATTTCTTCGTCGTCCACTTTCCAATTAAGTCGGACATAGTTCGGCCAGGGGTCTCCAGACAAGGAGAGAGACCTTAATGAATTTAGCACGTCGCCCAGTGGCGAGTGCTGAAAGATATCCGCGGAGGAAAACTCCATGATCGGTGCCCAATCAGATTCGATAGGCACGGACGCAGGCGGTTCGGAGCCCGTGGCTGGGGATGAATCCAGGTGTCCGGCAACACGGGTCTCATAGGTGGTGAAGTCAGTATTCGGCTCTATCGTCGCTGAGTGTGCGGCCTCCGTGGCGGGTTCCATCCACCCGTTATCGGACGGCGCAATCTGCTCCAGATTGAAAGCCGGAGTAGCTGCAGGTGGGATCTCCCGAACACTGTCCGTCGGCAGAGCTAAGTCATGCCCGTCGTGACTGTGCGGCGCACCTGACATGGGCTCAAATCCGTCGAAGATCAAATCTCCGCGGATGTCGGCAGTATAGTTTAAGCTTCCAAACCTGACCTGGCGGCCAGGGGCGTAGCTTTCGATCTGCTCCAGATGGCCAAGCGAGTTGGCCCGTAGTACGAAGCCGCCAAATACGAAGATCTGTCCGGGGAGGAAAGCATCACCCTGGATCGCATCGTTGTCGATGATCAAAGGAGCCATCAAGCCTTATGGTGACGGCACAGTGGAACTCTCAATGAAAGCACCAATGTCGGTGTCAAAACCGGCGGATCTCGGGTAGGGGGTCCCGAATCGTATGCCTAAGGCGGATCGTAATGTGAGGAGGCGGGGACAAATGTTTACCTGTGTTCGGGCCCTCTCGATGGAGGTAATACCCTACTTCCTTCTTGATTGATTTTGATGATATGAGTATTACAAGAGTTGATCTGCCACGAGATCGTGTAGGCTAAACCCTAGAAGCTAGCCTATGATTATGATTGTTCTTGTCCTACGGACTAAACCCTCCGGTTTATGTAGACACCAGAGGGGGCTAGGGTTACACCGATTCGGTTACAAGGGAGGAAATCTACATATCCGTATTGCCACGCTTGCCTTCCATGCAAAGGAGAGTCCCATCCGGACACCGGATGAAGTCTTGAGTCTTGTATCTTCATACTCCAACAGTCTAGCTAAAGTATATAGTCCGGCTGTCTGAGGACCCCCTAATCCAGGACTCCCTCACCCCTGCCAGTTGTCTTCCTCCTCTCGCCAAAAGGTAGAGGGGAATAAATGAACGGCGTTCGCGCGCACCGGCACATAGCTGCCTGCCTGGCCCTCCCTCGCCAGCAACGACGCAAACGCACTCCCCGTGGCCTCCTGGATCCTGCTGACCCCCTCACTCACTCTCCCTCTCGATCCCTCACTCTCTCTCTCTCTCACGGCAAAGCGGCCATGGCCACACCTCCGTGAAGCTCATCGCCACAACGCCTCCCTGGCCTCACGGATTCTTCTAGGAGAATTGCCTCGCCGTACTCGTCGTCATCACCGAGCCAAGAAACCGGGGAATCTCTAAATCACCGATGATGTCATCTTCTTCCTCCTCGGACCCATGGATCACCGTCGGTCGATTCGCGCCATCGAGGACGTCCCCGAGCCCGCTGAGCCATTCTCCGTCTTCCTTGTGAGCTCCTGCTCCTTCCCCCATGCTCTCCCCTTCCGCTCCTCTCCGCTAGCTCGTTTCCCGTTAGAGCCGAGAGCTTCCGCCCGCCGGCCATGAAGCCACCATGGCTAGAGCGAGTTTCGCTCGCATCCGAGCACTGGTACGTGCTCAGCCGGCCGTCAGCTACCCAACGCCACCAATCGCACCTCCTGTCATGCTCTGTAGCTCGTCCCGCTCCACGCTGTAGCTCCGGCCGCCGCCCAAGAGGTCGCCGCCGTCAACCCCAGCCTCTTTGCGCCCAGCTGCATGCCCCCTTGGATGCGGGCGAGCGAGGGCTCCCTCCTGGTGCCGTCAGCGCGCCCATCCGCTGCCCCTAGTACCACCCCGGCGAGCCGCTGCCGAACTGTTAGGTCGCCGGCGCGTAATCCGGCGATGCTGACGTAGCAGGATTAGCTTAGGTGCTAATCACCCAGTAAATCACCCCTCTGAGTTTGATGTGTAGGCCCCACTCAATGATTTGACCATGGTCAGCGTTGTTGACTTGCTGACACGGACATGACGCAGTGCTGATGCAATAAACCCTTTTCTGGATTATTTCTATTTTATAAATATCTAAAATTTCCAGAAAATAGTCAAAACTTCAAAAATTCATAGAAAATCAACCGTAACTCGGAATGAAATAAATTATGTATGAAAATTATCAGAAAAATATGAAGAATCTGTTTATGGCATTTTCATGCATGTTTGAACAAGTTAACCTCACTGAATAGGATAAATCATGATTAGGGCAATTTATGAACTAGCATTTGGAGTTGGAGTTTAACCTTGTTTGAATTCCACTTCAATTAAATTGGCTAGATATTGCATTAGGTGAATTCAGTACCTTAACATGACATGTCATTCATGTGAATGTGCATTGCATTGATTGTGTTCTTTCTCTGTTTGCCGGTATTTGTTCCCCCTTAATAGACGTGGTTCCGACGATGAGATTGATGACACCGACGAAGAACTATACTATCTTCAGAAGTGCCAGGCAAGCAAAACCCCCTTGTTCATTTCGATACCATCCCACTCTCTCGCTCCTGCTCTCTTTTACCGCATTAGGACAACAACGATTCAACTGTTACATGCTGCGGTAGTTGAACTCTTTTCCTGTGCATGACCTGTCATTGCCACAGTAAATAGATGAAACCCACAAGCATGAGTAGGAGTTGTTTGAGCCCTGATGTGCCTACTCATTCATGCTTGTTTGTCATGCCTGCTACTGCTTAGAGTTGAGTCAGGTCTGATTCATCGTGGATGAATCGGAGGTGTGTGAACATGTCCTACAGTTGAGAGCTAAGTGTGTGAACACGATTTGGTAAAGGCAGCGGTGAGAGGCCATGTAGGAGTACATGGTGGGTTGTCTCATTGCAGCCGTCCTCAGGAACTGAGTTCTGTGTTTGTGATCCATGAACAACTACTACCACACATTGGGTTCCGGTAACTGGGCCCTTCTCGACTTATTAATCAACCTGATCTCTGTCCAGGAGTTGCAACTAGTTTCTGGTGTTTGTAGGTAGTGTTAGTAGTCTACCAAGTGGCACCCGGTACAGGTGGGCTTGGGACTGACTAGGCACAGTGGCACGGTGTACCAAGTGGCACCCAGATGGTGGGCTTGGGGACCATGCTCACATCGTTTGGGGCCATGAGCGACACCCCGGCCGGATCACCTTGCGGATGGAACCCGAATAGGCGATAAACCTGGACTAGAGACTTGTGTGGTTAGTCAGGTCGTGGCCGACTCCCTCGCCAGGCTTCCGCTTGAAGGTTGCCGAGATACATGACGTGTACATGGTGGAAAGTGGCAAGAGCGTGTGTGAAGAAGTACACCCCTGCAGGGTTAACATCATCTATTCGAATAGCTGTGTCCGCGGAAAAGGACTTCTGGGTTGCCTATACAGTTCATAGACAAGTGAAAGTGGATACTCTAAAATGTGCAAGATCAGCGTGAGTGCTATAGATGGCCTTCTCGTAGGGAGACGGGAGCAAATCCATAGTGGTGTATTGTTATGGTGAATATGTGGACTCGTGTGCTCCACCTCAAAAGAGTTACTTGTAGTCATAGTTCAGGATAGCTACCGAGTCAAAGCTGGCTTGCTGCAGTTAAACTCCACCACCCCTTTGTTGATACCGATGCATATGTAGATAGTTCTGACGTAAGTCTTGCTGGGTACATTTGTACTCACGTTTGCTTATTTTATTTTTTGAAGAGAGACTTCAGTCTTGCTAGTAGTTCCGCGTGGACTTCGACATTTAGCTTGTTACCTCAGCTACGATCTTGTACCCTTGGGAGGGTCTTGTAGATAGTCAGGTTTCTCAGCCTTCTTCATTTGCAGTTATGCGTACTCGAGACAAGTTAAGCTTCCGCATGTGCTTGTTGCTTGTATGCTCTGTATGTTGGGTCATGAGACCCATGTTTGTAATACTTGGCTCCTTGGAGCCTAATGAATAATACTCTGAGTCGTAGAGTCTTGTTGTGATGCCATGTTGTATTTGCACATATTGAGCATATTGTGTGTATGATTGAAATGCTTGGTATGTGTGGGATCCGATAATCTAGTTGTTTATCCTTGGTAGCCTCTCTTATGGGGAAATGTAGTCTGGTGCTTCCACTAAGCCTTGGTAGTCCGCTTCTGTACCGGTTTATCGGAGTCCCGCTAGCCCGGCACTATCGCTCCTAACACCTAGACTGGCGGCATGTGATACACTTCGTTCTGTATGCGCCTTCGGGAAATGTCACGCGGTGACATCCGAGTCCTGCTAGCTCTGCTACAGCCCGGGTTCCTGAGTCCTGTTAGCCAGTTGCTCTGACCCGAATTCACACGTCTTTGGCCGACATGCTCGAGTTTTTTTCGTGTATGCATGTCCCCGTAAGTTAGTGCCACTTTGGGTTCATGACTAGTCATGTCGGCCCGGGTTCTCTGTCATATGGATGCTAGCGACACTATCATATACGTGAGCCAAAAGGCGCAAACAGTCCCGGGCCAGGTAAGGTGACACCCATGGGATTACCATTCGTGAGGCCGCAAAGTGATATGAGGTGTTACATGCTAGATCGGTGTGACTTAGAATCGGGGTCCTGACACCCACATCTTTATAAAGAAGGAGTAGATGGTATTATTAGATGTTGTGTACCTGAGCATGAACAGGGACAAATCCTACGGAAATGTCACTCCGAAGCTTATGGAGGACATCATGCGGGAGATAGAACTGCTCACAAGGTATTGCAATCTGGGTTTTATTGGCCTACTCCCTTCAAGGATGCTCGTAAGTTCGTCTTATCTTGTGATGAATATCAAAGAATAGGTAATATCTTTAAGCGTCAAGAAATGCCTATAAATTATTCACTTGTTGTTGAACCATTTGATATTTGGGGATTTGATTACATGGGACCATTTCCTTCCTCTAATGGGTATACTCATTTTTTGGTTGCTGTTGATTATGTTACTAAGTGGGTAGAAGCTATTCCAACTAGTAGTGCTGATCACAACACCTCTATTAAAATGCTTAAAGAAGTTAATTTCCTAAGGTTTGGAGTACCTAGATATTTAATGAATGATGGTGGTTCACAGTTTATTCATGGTGCTTTCCGTAAAATGCTTGCCAAGTTGAACTTAGCAATAGAATTGCATCACCCTATCATCCTCAGTCTATTGGTCAAGTTGAACTTAGCAATAGAGATATAAAATTAATTTTACAAAAGACTGTCAATAGGTCCCGGAAGAATTGTTCTAAGAAATTAGATGATGCACTTTGGGCTTATAGAACAGCAAATAAAATCCTATGGGTATGTCTCCTTGTAAAATGGTTTATGGAAAACTTGTCATTTACCTCTTGAGTTAGAACATAAAGCTCATTGGGTAATTAAAGAACTCAACTATGATTTCAAACTTGCTGGTGAGAAGACGTTATTTGATATTAGCTCATTAGATGAATGCAGAACCCAAGCTTATGAAAATGCCGAGTTATTTAAATAAAAAGTTAAAATATGGCATGATAAAAGAATCCAAAAGCGTGAGTTCAAAGTTGGAGAATATGTTCTTTTGTACAACTCTCGCTTTGATTCTTTCTTGGAAACTCCTCTCCAAATGGGAAGGACCCTATGTTATCGAGGAGGTTTATCGATCTGGAGCTATCAAAATAAATAATGTCGAAGGTACTAACCCGAAGGTTGATAATGGGCAATGAATTAAACATTATATCCTAGGTACGACCATTAATGTTGAAAGCAATATTATCCAAACTACGACACCGGAAGAACACATAAAAGAAACCTTCCGAAAGACTCCAGAATCGTGAAAAAGAGGAGGTACGTGATACGGTAAGTAAACGGACTCCGAAAAATCTGCAAAAATATTTTCTGTCTGTTTTGGAATATAACAAAAATTAGGAAAATAAGAAACAACCAGGAAGGCACCCCTGGTGGGCACAAGACACCAGGGCACGCCGCCCAGGTGGGTTGTGCCCACCTCGGGTACCTTCCGGACTCCATTTTTCTTTTGTTTGCTTGTTTCCCAAGATAAAAAAATATTTATATACCCCCCAAATTGGTTGACCTTCATATCGCGGAGAAATCTTATGTTTTCCTTTCTTGCTATTTTCCTGACAGATCGGAAAAATATGTCATCCCAAGACTCGGAGGGCGAGAGCTATGTTGCTGATTATATCGCAAGCCCTAAGGTTTATTGGGATGTGGAGCACTATAGCTGGACTTCGGAGTAAGAAGAAGACTATGACCCTAGAAGGGAGGAGGAGGCGAGCTTAGAGGATGATAAATCCCCATTGCGTCAACATTGGGGCATGCACGTTGAATTTAAGAAGTCGAGTCTCCCCAACAAAGCAAAGAAGCCTAAGATCCAGTTTATCCCCTTTCGTCTTTTGCAGGAAAACAAGCAAGATTTAAGCAAAAAGGTATTGGAGCTTGAGCAGGAGATCAGTGAATTGAAGGAGGAGAATTCCATCCTCAAGCGCAAGCTAAGGAAGAAAGACAAACCCTCTACTGCATCACCACCGCCTCCTTCTTCATCACCAAAAGAAAATTGAGTATTGGGTATGGGCACTCCCCTTGGCTTGCGCCAACCTTGGGGGAGGTGGCCCGGTATCGTATCACCTCCACTATCTTTTGCATTTATTTATCTTAGTTCAATCCATAGTTATCTTTTGATTTAGATGAATAAAAGTTTAGTTCGATCCTTTCTTCTTGATAGTTTGCTCAGTGATCTATCCTTGTAATCATGTGTGAGATTTATAATAAAGTTTAGTTTGAGTTTTGCTTTCTGTACCTTCATGTTTTAATAAAAAGAGAGGAAATAAATGAAAAAGATCATATGCTAATCTTATGGTAAGTAATGACATCACATAAGGAAAAGTAGAAGTAGAAAATTTTATTGGAGATTGAAAAACATAGCATTGGTCAATGATGCAATTCATGAAAGAATTAACAAGGAAAGAGAAGATTCACATGCAAATACACTATCGTTGAAATCTTTTGTGATTGTGAGCCCCCATCAAAATATTATATGCCAAAATTGTTGACGTTGGACAAGGAAGACATCGTAATGATGTATGTTTGTTCATATTCACATAGAAGTTATATTGTCATAGATCCTTCAAGATGTGGTGCTTGCACCCCATCTTTGCTACCCAAAAATTTCGCACCAGGTAGAGATACTACTTGTGCATCCAAAAACCCTTAAACCCAAATCTGATTTTCAAGAGTCCACCATACCTACCTAAGGATTGAGTAAGATCCTTAAAGTAAGTTGGCATCAGTGCAATAAGGCAATAAAAATTGCTCCTATAAGTGTTAGATCATTAAGTGTAAGAGAAAATTGAGCGTTGTACGAACTTGTGATGGCAAAGAATAAAAGCGACATACTACATAATAAAGGTTGCCATCATAAGGGGCAATATAACGTGACGTTCCTTTGCACTAAGGGATTGAGCATGCAAACAAAAAGCGCATGTCAACCTCTGCTTCCCTCTGCGAAGGGCCTATCTTTTACTTTTATGTATTTACTTTCATGCAAGAGTCAATTTTTTTCTCTCTATTCATTTTTATTTATCTCCTATTGCAAGCATCATGTGGTGAGGAAAGATCTAGGCACATATATCCAGTTGGATATGGGTAGCATGAGTTATTATTGTTGACATCACCCTTGAGGTGAATACGTTGGGAGGTAAAATTATAAGCCCCTATCTTTCTATGTGTCCGGTTGAAACGTTTTCTCATGTGTATGTGGTGAATGTTAGCAATCATAGAAGACTGTATCATAGTTGAGTATGTGGACTTGCCTAAAGGCTCCGATATGTGACCCTTCCTGAAAGATGATGAATTATAGTTGCAAAGTTGATTGAGAACATAGTTTGTTGGTTTCCAATAGAGTTTATGCTTTATACTTTGATGTTGTGATGAATTGTTGCTTATTCATGAGAAGTCTATGATAAAAGTTTTATGTTAAAGTTTGTTGTTGTTATAATAATTTACATGATGCTTCTATGTTTGTATTTTGTTTTTATCGACACCTCTCTCTCTAAGCATGTGGACACATTTTTCAAGCTTGGTTTTCGCTTGAGGACAAGCGAGGTCTAAGCTTGGGGAGTGGCTACGTCCATTTTGCATCATGTTTACCTACTGTTATTTATAATATTTTTATGCATAATAATGCTTTTTGGCGTAATCCCAATGCCTTTTCTCTCATAATATGCAAGGTTCGCACAAAGAGGGAGAATTTCGGCATCTAGAAATCTGGACCTGTAAAAGCTACATTGGGCTACCTATTCTGCACAACTCCAAATGAGCTGAAACTTCACGAGGAATTTTTGGGGAATAAATAAGAAATACTAGAACAAATAACTATCGGGGGTGGGACACCTGGTGAGCACAAGACACCAGGGGCTAGGCCCCCCAGGCCTGCCCTGGTGGGTTGTGCTCAGCCCAACCCACCTCCAGTGCCCATCTTCTGGTATAAAAGTCATTTTGACCTAGAAAAAAAATAAGGAGAGGACTTTCTGGACGGAGCGCCGCCGTCTCGAGGCGGAACTTGGGCAGGAGCACTTTTGCCCTCTGGCGGAGCAATTCATGAAGGAAATATGCCCTAGAGGCAATAAAAAAGTTGTTATTTATATTTCCTTATATCATGATAAATGTTTATTATTCATGCTAGAATTATACTAACCGGAAACTTAGTACATGTGTTACATAGACAAAACAGAGTGTTCCTAGTATGCCTATACTTCACTAGCTCATTAATCAAAGATGGTTATGTTTCCTGACCATAGACATGTGTTGTCATTTGATGACGGGATCACATCATTAGAGAATGATGTGATGGACAAGACCCATATGTTAGCTTAGCAATATGATCGTTTTGTTTTATTGCTATTGCTTTCTTCATGACGTATACATATTACTCTGACTATGAGATTATGCAACTCCAGAATACCAGAGGAACACCTTGTGTGCTATCAAATGACACAACATAACTGGGTGATTATAAAGATGCTCTATAGGTGTCTACGAAGGTGTTTGTTGGGTTCACATAGATCGAGATTAGGATTTGTCACTACGAGTATCGGAGAGGTATCTCTGGGCCCTCTCGGTAATGCACATCACTAAGACTTGCAAGCAATGTGACTAATGAGTTAGTTGCGGGATGTTTCATTACGGAACGAGTAAAGACACTTGCCGGTAACGAGATTGAACTATGTATGATGATACCGACGATCGAATCTCGGGCAAGTAACATACCAATGACAAAGGGAATAATGTATGTTGTTATGCGGTTTGACCGATAAAGATCTTCATAGAATATGTAGGAGCCAATATGAGCATCCAGGTTCCGCTATTGGTTATTGAACGGAGATATGTCTCGGTCATGTCTACTCAGTTATCGAACCCGTAGGGTCCGCACACTTAACGTTTGATGATGCTTTGTATTATGAGTTATGTGTTTTGGTGACCGTAGTTTGTTCGGAGTCCCGGATGAGATCACGGACATGACGAGGAGTCTCGAAATAATCGAGAGGTAAAGATTCATATATTGGAAGGTTGTATACGAACATCAGAATGGTTTCGAGTGATTCGGGTATTTATCCGAAGTACCGAGGGGTTACCGGAACCCCCCGGGGGAAGTGTTGGGCCAACATGGGCCTAAGGGAGAGAGAGGGATCCCGCGGGGGGTGGCACGCGCCCCCTCCTAGGGAGTCCGAATAGGACAAGGAGGGGGGCGCAGCCCTCCTTTCCCTTTCCCTCTACCTGTCCTTCATTTTCCCTTCGGTGGAGACAGGAAAAGGGGCGGGGGGGTGAATCCTACTTGGACTAGGAGTCCAAGTAGGACTCCCCCCTTGGCGCACCCCTCCTGGCCGCCGACCTCCTCCCCCTCCTTTATATACGGGGGTGGGGGGCAACCCAAAGACACACCAAGAATTCTTTAGCCGTGTGCGGTGCCCCCCTCCACAGTTTACTCCTCCGGTCATCGTGTCGTGGTGCTTAGGCGAAGCCCTGCGCGGATCACATCACCATCACCGTCGCCACGCCGTCGTACTGAAGGAACTCTCCCTCGACTCTCTACTAGACAGGAGTTCGAGGGATATCATCGAGCTGAATGTGTGTTGAACATGGAGTTGTCGTACGTTCGGTACTTGGATTGGTTGGATCGTGAAGACGTTCGACTACATCAACCGCGTTAACCTAACACTTCCGCTTTCGGTCTACGAGGGTACGTGGACACACTCTCCCCGTGTCATTGCTATATGTCTCCAAGATAGATCTTGTGTGATCGTAGGAACTTTTTTGAAATTGCATTCTATGTTACCCAACAGTGGCATCCGAGCCAGGTCTATGCGTAGATGATATGCACGAGTATAACACAAAGAGTTGTGGGCGATAATAGTCATATTACTTACCACCAACGTCTTACTTTGATTCGGCGGTATTGTTGGATGAAGCGGCTCAGACCGACATTAGATGACCGCGTTCATGAGACTGGTTCTACCGACGTGCTTTGCACACAGGTGGCTGGCGGGTGTCTGTTTCTCCAACTTTAGTTGAATCGAGTTTGACTACGCACTACAAAAAAATACACTTCCGTGATGATACGTGTTTGTCATAGTAGGTCACGTTTTCTGTCATGCATGTACATCCATGAAGATTTTATGACAGAGTCAAGATAGTCATACATGTGCTATCGTAGAAGTGTTCCATGACATTACTAAAATTATCATCACGGAAGTGTCCACTTCCATGACGGTAAATCACGCGTCACATAAGTGCTTTCGTCAAGGGTGACCGACACGTGGCATCCACTGTAACGGGTCGTCGTTAAGCTATCGGGTCCGGTTTTGGATCCGATAACCCGTTAATAGCCCGGACAAATGGGAAATTTCCACGTTTAAGATTCTGATTGGCCGGAGGAAACACGTGTCAGCTCGTCGATGGGTCAGATAGGCGCCTATGATATGTCGACACGTGCGACGGCACACCACTGGCCCAGTTAGCTTACGAAGGCCGGCCCGTTTTACTTGGTCAAAAGTTAGCGGGCTGGCCCATGAAAAGCATGTTAACGGTCTCTTCACAAATAGCCCATTTTACGGCCCGGTAACTCACGGCCCGTTAGGGCCTACCCGAAATCTGCCCAACAACGTCATGTGGGCCGTCAAATATAACACCAGCCCGTTTCACTTTCGGCACATGGATGGCCCATGATGTCTTTCAGCCCATATGAGGCCTTCGTATCTTTTAGGCCCTTTAGAGGCCCACGGTGACTCTAGCCCATAATGAATAGTAAATTTCTTTCTACCCGTTAACGGCCCATGATTCACATGGGCCGTTTCCAGCCCGTGTTAGCTTTCGTCCTACTGACGTCCCATACGTTCTTGGGCTCCTTTCCGGCCCTCGATTACTTCCGGCCCCTTACTGGCCTGTTCCCCTAATGGGCCAAATTCAACCCGTGGCAAGAATCGACCCGTTTCTGGCATGTTAACCCGTTGCGCCGTTTCCAGTCCGTCCTGTATTCTGGCCCATTAACGACCCGTTATGCCTGTGACAGAATTAAGCCTTTGCTGTTCTTCGGCCTGTTAACGGCCCGTTACCATGCTGGGCCAATACCAATTACGCCATTTACGACCCATGTTGACCCATTTATCCGACGGCCCGAGGCCCACCGATTCTACGGCCCTGTTGGAGGCCCATTTATCGATGGCCCATAGGAGGCCCATGGATCCTACGGCCCGTAGCAGGGTCAAGGTTACCACGGTCCGTATATGGCCCATGGTTGTTGCAGCCACTAGCAAACCAGGGAAAAAGAAGACTAGGAAATAAATAAGCCCGAAACTAACGCTAGGCTATTAAGGCGATTGCACAGATTACATCCACTGGGCATCAAAGATCGCCACCAGTGCAAATATAGGGAACACCCTACACTATACAAAAATGGCTTGCTGTTTTCTTCAGCCGGTGGCTGCACGTTAAGAACAAATTTTGTATCGCAACAAAACAAATTACAACTATATAACAAAAGGAAGGTTGGCATAAAAGTTAACAGTCTGGCAGATAAATGCACCACCAGAAGTTCAGAAGCCACTACAACAAAAACCCCCTTTTAACAACGCATGTCTACCAACGAATCATAGGTATGTGTTGTTGGGTCAACGTCCCACCTCCCACCTCCCATGATTTGCTAACCTCCCCGTACCCACCTTCACATTATCCACACACACAAAAATCTCCACATTATCTCTACCTCCGTCCAAGTAGCACGGTGCCAATCCAAATCTCTTCTGTCCGTGACCACACCGCCGCCACCACCTCTGATTCTGGCTAGATCTGGCGCTTGTTGCGCCGCCGCTCACCGGAACGGCTAACCCTCACTGCCCTCCCGGATCCCCCGCCATGGCGATGTCCTCCGTGCGTCCATGCCCCTACATGCTGACCCCAGCAATCCTAGTTGCCACAGGTCGCCAGCGCCTGCGCCTCCTCCGGTTTGTCGGCCTACTACCACGCGCCACGTCTGCGCATGCGCCGCTCCAGGCCCGACCTTTCTGGTGCTGCTCCGCCTCAGCAATCTCAACTCTGACGCCGGTGACGGTTCAGCAAGCCACTCCTCCTGACCCTCTATTCTCTTACAATGTTTGCTTCTTTGTGTGGCAAGCAAGAGCGGATTCTTTGTCGGCCATCGTGACGACGATCGATGCTACCTTGATCGCTCATCCTGATCCACCGCCGTTGGCGCTGGCTTGCACCGGCATCAATGTCACGTCACTTCTGAAATCAGAGGATGCCTAGCATGACGGTTTGTCCTCCTTTTCCTTCCTGCCTTTGAGACTGTATCAGTATATAACAGTGAGCGCTTACTTGTGTACCTCTTCCCTCTCTTACAGTACTACCACCATGTATGACTCTGATTGAAAACCCTGACAATGCAAAACATGGTGCGTCTGCATCTCGTTCATGTCTATGTATCTCATTATGTACAGCATCGTTCATTATATGTACAGATCACACCGTTTCCCTTATTATTTAATTTTAGTGCATGATTATTTTTCATGCAGCTTGGCGTCTTTCACTAGACCCCTAGAAAACATAACTAACGAGATGGCTATATCTTCCAGGTAATGATCTGAGCAGGGTGTTATCAAGCGGAGAGGCGGAACACTTAAATGGTAGTATCCGAACATCATATCACTAGTGGCGTGTTGTCTGCTGGAAGCAATCCCCCTAGAGGGGAAAGGGTGGCCGTTGTACTGTAGGTGAGTACGATCGAGGGCGAGGAACACGTGGGTGGGGAGAAAACAATTGCAGCTAGGTTAAAGGAAGGGTTGAGTACGATTATAGGTGTTGGCCTCTAGTTTGCTGTCAAAGATGTGGTCTTGCAGAGAACCAGAGTACTGCTTTAATTCTCGCCAATGCATCAATGCAATGCAAGGTATGCTGTGCTTCAAAACTTTTGTGGAGCGTTCACTACATACTAGTATTGATGCTTTTCCGTGCTCTTTTCTTTTTTGCATGGACTTTTCCATGCTCTTTCAAACCATACTTCAGTATACTAATGTTTTGCTTCAATATACTCCGTTCGAGAACAATTTGTTGGGATATGAGAATGAGTCAAGTCACTCTGTTTGGACTGATCTGTATAGAACCTAATATGTTCCAAACCCCGACCTTATTCTTATATTGTAGGGCATCTCTAGGTCAGTTTCTTTTTTGCCTAACAAAGAAAGAACTGCCTGCTCAAGCAGTAGACGAAACTTTATAATTCCCTTCCTTATATATGAAAATATGGTTACTTTTTTTGCGGGGGATGGTTAGCTTATTTCTATCTAAACCATCTAGAACTTGAATGTAATGTGAACAGTGAGAACAATTACAATGTTAGCATTACTAATATATTTGGCCATAGTTTAAGATTTACAAGAACGCCAGATTAGTTATTTCCTCCCCCGCAATTTTTTTAGTTATTTCCTGATATATAGTTCTGAAAATGAAGCTGTCATGTCAAAAAATTTGAACTATTTATTTTCATGGCTCGAGTACTATAGGTAGCGAGTTCGATGTTGAACTGCAAATTAAGAAGAAAAAGTTCATTCGAAGGTAGAACAAATTATCACACAAAATATAGATTATTGGTAAAGATTTCTAGGCAGAACATTACGAGATGAAAACCTACAAAGCCACACAGGATAAGCACTAGCCCACACAAAAAATGCACGGGTGAACGACTAGTACTATAAAATGCTCAAATCTGGTGATTTCACCAATCTTTTTGTACATGGATGTTTCAAATAAAGAGCTACCTGGAGTTCGAGCTCTATTTTGCATATCTTGTTTAACTTTTACTGAAAGATGCTTATAATACAGAAAACATATTAGATGGAAATTCTACCTTGAGTTGTTCATTGTCTGAGACTTCGGTCGAACTTATCGCAGGATACTAGAATGTGGGTTGCTTTAGACTTGCCTTGAGTAACTGGCGACAAAATACACTGAAACCAAGTTTGTTAAAATTATCTCCACAAACTATATTCCCATCTACCTATATAGGATGTTGCCAATGGGATTTCTGTTCGTCTGCACCAGCTTTGTGGAACAAAATGCACACCTGAATGTAAGCTATATGACACAATCAGTTTACATTATCTTACTTCAAGGTTTCCTTTTGTGAGGTTAGTCCATGTTACTCTTCTTTATTTAGTTGGCTGGACAAATGGTCCTAATGTATGTTTGGCTTGCGACATATGGCAAAATAAAATAAAAGGATTGAGGTGACAAATTTTAAGAGTGCCTAACAGAGTGGCATGCCTAGTCCATGGTTATACATTATTGTTAGAATTAAATTGAGGTTCTGCTAGCAATAAGGAACAACAAGGATTTGTCTTGATAATTTACAATACACTGAACAGTTGTGAGCCTTCCTTTGATAAATGAGCAATCCCAGAATATTTAAGTGTTAAATGTGGCTTCCATCTCCTCACGCCAAATTTTCTTTCTGTTTATTTAATCTGTTGCAGTGGCGCTTTGCCAGTCCGTTCCTGTACTGAATAATGGGCAGCGTGGTGGTGATTTGTCCTATAACAATGTTATAGAAGCGTCCGCAGAAAGTTCATAGAGAAGCTTGTCATCCACCATGAAGGGTGATGAAGACAAAGATGATGTATGTCTAAGTTGTTGATAGAAAGCTGGAGGATGGGGCTACTACAAGATAGTTTTACATTTACATTACTGAATGTCATTTTCATGGTTATATAGGAGATCGTGTAATGTCTTATTCAGATCTTGTTCTATGTAATGCAACCGAGTTGATTAAATATATGAAATATTTCTGCTTAGTGGATTGCTGTTCCTTGCACTATTGTTCGTAATATATAAAATACCAATAATTGCTCATGCTATGTATAGATGCATGGAAGCGTTGCACTAATTTTTAATGTGAAAATTAGTTTGTGTAGGGTAGTCAGCAACGTATACAAAGTGTTGTTATGTTCTAGATATATATCTTGCAATATTGCAACGCTTCTACATGTCGATTACCAACGCAATTATATGTGTTGTTGTAGACCCTTCCAACGCCACCAACGGCAACAGATAATAATCCGTTGGTGTAGACCATAGCAACACATATATGGACATTAGGCAACGCAACGTTGCGTTGCTAAAGGGGGGTTCCTGTTGTAGTGAGCTCAGTTCATTTGACCTGTCTGGTGCGCAGATATAACATTGTTTTGAGCTTGCATATCTTGATCTTGAGGCAGTTTGGACAAGACTGCCTTAACAACCAACCCAGTATTACGTAGGAACATGCTTTTGGCACTGTTAGTGGACAGGTACTGACCCATTGCATCAAGAGCTGACATTGCGGTTATAGTTGCCTTGCCACCTTCAGAAGGTGGTGGTTCCACCATTTTTTCCATAGCTTACTGAAAAGTTGATTTTTTTACATTAGTAGTACCAGAATTCAAGATATTAAGGAGGCAGCAAAACCTAACAAAATAGCTTTGGTCTATATACAGAACTTATTCTGGTGAACCCATGTAAAATATTAGTTGTATTTTATTGTAAAGTACATAAAAAAACTAGGTTCCAAACATGTGACCATGTACCATGGCTAATGTATTGTCTATTTCTTCACATTGTATTGATAGCTAAGGATAAAGAGACAAAGTTTATAATACAGTAAGCATAGTATGACATCATTCATATCACAAAACAACTGAGAATGCATAAACAGGCAATTGTAACGTTGTGTGGGCAAGTCCAACACGGAACTAGCTTACAGGTCAAGATCAAAGGAACATCACTCCTCTCTTTTAAACCTTGTAAGGTGCAATGATACGCTAAGACAATTTTGTATAAAATTGAAAAGAGTAATAGACACTGGATGCAAACCATGCAGTTCAAGGCACGAGTCATAGTAAGTAGTACTAGTTAAAAGGCATGAGGATTAAGGACTTACAACAGCGGCTTTGACTGGTGTAGTCATGCCCTTCGTCTTGCTGGTGTGACAGTCCTTGAAGATTTCCACAGCATTTGGTTCAGGTACTTTTTGGTCCTTGCGGGCTTTCCTCTGCATTTGGAACAAGTCAATATAGATCTGATAATATCTTACAGTGAAAAGAGTGAAACAACAGCTAATTACAAGAGCCTCGTAGTGTGCAATATAGCTACGAGATCCTGTCGTCTGTTGGAATTTCACTTTCGTACGGTTGGCCTTGTTGTTTGAACAGTTCACCTACAAGAAGATAGATTTGTGTGGCACATGCGTAAATAGGACTTCAACTTGTGATGTGATCACATATATATAATGTACCTGATATTTCAGCCCTTGTTGGTACGGAGGGACGGAGGAGGCTAGGTTAGCCGAAAGATGGTTATAGGTATAGACCAGTGTTTAAGGAGGCCTCTCCAGTCTTCATCCGATATATTTTCCACTTGAGATGTTTGGGCAAGTTCACTATTAGCCTTGCCTTCAAAGTGAGTTTTCCTCAAGTTATACCGATACCGTCGTAGAGCAGACTTGAAAACATGGGTGCAATCTTGCATCATCTTGGCTATCCAACTTGAACCTCATATGTTGAAAATTATGGGAGTCTCATTATCAGCAACCTAGAAAGTATGGGACAGAGCAAGATGATATTACTAGTTTCCATACATAACCATACTTACAGATAAATGGTCAAGGAAGGTGTTGAACTGGGTTTCGTCTTTGTCATTCATGTACTGAATCCATGTTGGGAGGATATGTACATGACACCTAACGGCAACCGCCGCCTCTGATACTAACTTGGCTGACTCTATAGCATCACGTGGCCTTTTTAAACCTGCCTCAAAACGGATCTCCATTCTTCCTCCTCTAGATTTGGTTAACCTATCGAGCATTATCCCTGATGTTTGTTTCCTCTTGCGCCTAGGTGCTAGTCCAACAACGAACATAGGAAGTGTTAGTGTACATCAAACTGTGAGACTACATATAAAGAAGCATGCAACTGTAACTTGACTCCATCAACTACCTTCTTCCTGTTGAAGCTCACAAAGTTCATCTGATCTTGCCAACTCATCTTGTGTCAAGGCTGCTTCGGAAATAGTGTCAGGTGGCAAGGGAGCTCGGGAAAATGCTGCTAGCTGAGTTGACCAACGAGTAAATTGTGCAGTTGGTGGTACGATTGAAGGTGTTGCAAAAACTAGGGTTGTCTCTGCTTGTTTGGTGGCAGCTATTTGTTTCTGTTTGGCTTGTTCTGCAGCTCGTGTAGCATGGGATACCCTATTTGTACAATTTTCTGCTGGACTTTGGCCTTCTATTGCACCATCAGTACCAGCAAAATCTGCAGGATTCTTCCGCTTCTTGTTCCCTGTCAATCTGTGTTGCTTCCTCTTTCTCTGTGCCATGTTAAGTCAAGCCGAGAAAAAAAAGATTAACAATTTAGTTCTTCAAAACAAATTGATGCGTGATACAAACGAACTGAACTTTGATGTTAGACAACAACATGATAGGAGGATGTAATATGTACGAAAAATAGGACGACATGAGATAACCAGAACTATGATGTGTAAACTTAGCAGAAGACATTTCACTAAATTAGAAGCAATGCGATGGAAGGTAGACACCATATGAAAGATGCTACAAATATCGTTCTGCCAAGTTAACAGTGTCTCATCATAAATGGCACTTAAACAAATGTGAAGAAGTACAAGAAATAAATCATATGCAAGATGCAAACAACATCACACTACCAAGTTAAAGGTCTCTCGTCATTAGTGCCATTGCATATTCACAGCATTGCATATTCACAGCTTATGATGTGTAAACTAAGGAGAAGGCATTTCAATAAATTAGAAGCAATGAAAGCTAGACACCATATGAAAGATGCAACAAATATAACTCTACCAAATTAAAAATGTCTCGTCATAAGTGGCATTTCAACAAACTAGAAGTAGTACAAGCTAGAAAAGAATATGAGACGTAACCTATATCACCGTCGGAGTAAATGACCACGGGTAGCCTCATCCGCTCCCCATGGCGATTGAAGACATTGGGGCCAGCTGTGCCCCTCAAGCCTCAAGGACAAAGAGCCACCTTCTCGGGCCCAGCTGGTCCAAGAGGCCGGCTGCCAGAGAGCAGCGGTCCTCAGAAGAAAGCCATGAGACGGGCCGACTCCTAGCAGGCGGTCACTAGAGAGCTCGGCTCCTAGCAGGCGGCCCCTCACGCCCTCATAGTTAGCACCCACATAACTACGACGAGACGGGGCGTGGCTACAGTGCAGCCTGCCACCCCCCAATCCCGAGCAGAGCGTGGCCACAGTGCAGCGTACCGGGCGGACATCCCTCGCCCGGCGCAACACTGTTGCCACGCAGCCCATGGCAGAGAAGGCCATGCTCCCACTACGGGCTGTCCATACGGCCCACAGGCTGCGGGCCCTACCTTTCCATGAGAAGCCAGGAGGGGGCGAGCCCTGACCAGTCGGCACGGGGGGAGGCCGACTTCCAGCAGGCGGCCCTCCCCCTTCCTCAAAGTATGTGTGCCATTAATCAGAAGAGACGGGGAGTGGCTACAGCGAACGCCCGCCAGGCGGCGGTACTGTAGCCACGCCTTCCCCGACAAAGCACACATCATCAGTGGCATTGCCATAGTACTTAGCAGTCGGCAGGACCCGCAAGTGGCGGGCGCGGCCTGTCGGTGAAGTACAACACAACCGGCGGGACCCACCAGGCGGCAGGCCCCAGCGGCCGGCACAGAAGCCGGCGACCATAAACACTGACAGCCAGGTCCTACACCCGGCCAGATTACCATTGTACCCCTAGGGTAGGCCTATATAAACCCCCCAGGGCACTCATGCAATGGGTTCAGACCTTAGTCTACCCACACTCACACATAGAGAGAGGAAGCTAGGGCTAGCCTTGTTGTTCTCCCCCCTCTAGAGAAACAGCTCAAGGAGCAAGCTTGTAGCCACCATTGTTGCTTGAGTGATCATGCGGAGACCCCGCAGAGCAGGAGTAGGGGTGTTATCTCCTAGGAGAGCCCCGAACCTAGGTAAGATTCGCCGGCAGGTATGTTTGCGCCTTATCCCGTTTCCAGGCACCGGCGACATATTATTAGCCCCCTCCATGATAAGCCACCCGTTGGCATATGTCGCACGACACCCCTGACATTTGGCGCCCACCGTGGGGCTAGGTGCACCGTCGTCCGGAGATCTGTTCTGGACGGGAACCTTGTTCCTCCCTAGCGAGCACAGCCAGCCCGGCATGCCTGATGGCATTTGAGTCGACGCGCTACATGGCGCTGAGCTCTCCTGCGCGACGAGTTGCCTCGCAGACCTCATCGGCGAGATCCGCCTCCCCGACGATCCCGCGCCCGACGCGGGAGCAGCTAGCGCCGAGAGCTGCCTCCTCGACCTCCTTGGCAAGCTCGACATCGCCAACGAGCCGGCCTCTGACCTGGAGTCGATCGGCTCCACCGACCTGATGCTTGTCGACTCCGACACGGCATCCCTTGACGCCTTCCCCACCAACGTGGTGGTTATCGATGACCCTCTCCCTCGTGCCGACAGCGGCAGCAGCACCGTCATGGAGGTGCTCGTCATCATCCACGACGGAGCCTCTGGTGGGGCTGCCCAAGACCCACTGGAGGCGGCACTGCGGGATCTGTCTGCGCCCATCGCAGAAGACGCCAACGCCAAGACGCTAGAAGCCTGTCGCGTCTCGCTCGTCAAAACCGCCAAGGAGTTGGCCACCATGAGACGCCTCTCAGAGGCCTACCAGCGTGAGATCGATTTGTTGGCGATGCATGCTCGCCTTGGCGGGCTCACCAGACAGCACGGTCCAACAGCGCTGCCGTCGCCAACATGTTCGGGGTAGACCGCCCTGTCTACGCCACACCCATGGAGAACATACGATATGCCCAGGAGGCAACAGACGAATTGGACCACCTTAGGGCGACGAGCGTCGCTGCATGACGGAGCGCGTTCAGCAGCTCGTTGACACGGCTCCCGCGCAACAAGAAGCCGGCTGCCGTGCAGAAGAAGTCGGCCAGCGGGTTGAGAACCCGCCCCCTCGCTAAGAGCAAGGTGCGACCTCCCAGACGCCGATGATGTCTACTACGCAACCTTCTTCTTTTAGATGTTGTTGGGCCTGCAAGTGCACAGGTTTGTAGGACAGTAGCAAATTTCCCTCAAGTGGATGACCTAAGGTTTATCAATCCGTGGGAGGCGTAGGATGAAGATGGTCTCTCTCAAGCAACCCTGCAACCAAATAACAAAGAGTCTCTTGTGTCCCCAACACACCCAATACAATGGTAAATTGTATAGGTGCACTAGTTAATGAAGAGATTGTGATACAAGTGCAATATGGATGGTAGATATAGGTTTTTGTAATCTGAAAAATATAAAAACAGCAAGGTAACTAATGATAAAAGTGAGCGTAAATGGTATTGCAATGATAGGAAACAAGGCCTAGGGTTCATACTTTCACCAGTGCAAGTTCTCTCAACAATAATAACATAGGTAGATCATATAACAATCCCTCAACATGCAACAAAGAGTCACTCCAAAGTCACCAATAGTGGACAACAAACGTAGAGATTATGGTAGGGTACGGAACCACCTCAAAGTTATTCTTTCCAATCAATCTGTTGGGCTATTCCTATAAGTGTCACAAACAGCCCTAGAGTTCGTGCTAGAATAACACCTTAAGATACAAATCAACCAAAACCCTAATGTCACCTAGATACTCCATTGTCACCTCAAGTATCCGTGGGCATGATTATACGATATGCATCACACAATCTCAGATTCATCCAACCAACATAAAAGTACTTCAAAGAGTGCCCCAAAGTTTCTATCGGAGAGTCAAGAATGTGTGCCAACCCCTATGCATAGGTTCATGGGCAGAACCCGCAAGTTGGACACCAAAACATACATCAAGTGGCACATGATATCCCATTGTCACCGTAGATAAGCACGACAAGACATTCATCAAGTGTTCTCATAAAAGACTCATTCCGATAAGATAACTTCAAAGGGGAAACTCAATTCATCACAAGAGAGTAGAGGGGGAGAAACATCATAAGATACAACTACAATAGCAAAGCTCGGGATACATAAAGATCGTGCCATAGAGGGAACACGAGAGAGAAGACGAGAGAGAGATATCAAACACATAGCTATTGGTACATACCCTCAGCCCCGAGGGTGAACTACTCCCTCCTCGTCATGGATAGCGCCGGGATGATGAAGATGGCCACCGGTGAGGGTTCCCCCCTCCGGCAGGGTGCCAGAACGGCCTCCCAAGAGGTTTTTGGTGGCTACAAAGGCTTGCGGCGGCGGAACTCCCGATCTATCTTCTGTTCTGGAAGTTTTACGATACGTAGGTATATATGGGTGAAAGGAGTACGTCGGTGGAGCTACGGGGGCCCCACGAGGCAGGGGCGCGCCCTAGGGGGTGGGTGCGCCCCCCACCCTCGTGAGCACCTCCCGTATCTTCTGACGTGGGGTCCAAGTCTATGAGGTGAGTTTCCTTCCAAAAATAACTTCTCCAGTTGATTTCGTTCCGTTTTGACTCCGTTTGATATTCCTTTTCCTTGAAATACTGAAATAGGCATAAAACAGCAAATCTGGGCTGGGCCTCCAGTTAATAGGTTAGTCCCAAAAATAATATAGAAGTGGAAAATAAAGCCCTATATTGCCCAAAACAGTAGATAAAGTAGCATGGAGCAATCAAAAATTATAGATATGTTGGAGACATATCAGCCGACAGGCGGCGTCCGCAACAGACGAGACAAAGAGTCGGCTGCTAGCCGCAGCCGCACACGTCTCACCATCGAGCGCGACCAAGATGGCCGCCCACGAGCAGTGGAATGACGAGATGACTATCCGCCTCCTCCTCCTCGCAAGGAGAGGTGCGCCTCCCCGCCGCCTGTTGAGCACCCGACACTCAGCGACCGGCTGGGCCGCCGAGAGGGAGCCGGAGAGAATGATGCATGCCACCGGATCGACCGCCTTGCTTGATCCCTGGCACTAGAAGAAGAAGACGTGATGGGCCCGCCTTGTTTCGGCCCCCCATCCCCGATGAGCCCTTCCCCAAAGGGTTCTCGCTCCCAAGAGACAGGCCCAAGTACAATGGCTCCGTGAAGCCGGAAGATTGGTTCGTTGACTACTCCACTGCCGTCAGCATAGCGAAGGGCAACAAGCGCATTGTCGGGAAGTATATTCCGCTCATGCTCCAGGGCACGGCCCGGACATGGTGGAACAGCCTGAAGCCCCGCATCATCAAAAGCTGGGTAGATTTCACTAAAGGCTTCGTCCGCAACTTCACCAGCACCTACAAGCGCCCGCCCAAGCCCAGGCAGCTCTTGATGTGCGTTCAAGGCCCTGACGAGTCCACACGCGACTACCTGATGCGGTGGGCTGAACTGCGCAATGATAGTCCCCAAGTGCAGGGAATTGCTACCTCTTGAGCATGCGTTGGTTTTTCCCTTGAAGAGAAAAGGGTGATGCAGCAAAGTAGCGTAAGTATTTCCCTCAATTTTTGAGAACCAAGGTATCAATCCAGTAGGAGACTACACGCAAGTCGCCTCGTACCTACACAAACATATAAGAACCTTGCAACCAACGCGATAAAGGGGTTGTCAATCCCTTCACGGCCACTTGCAAAAATGAGATCTGATAGAGATAATAAGATAAATATTTTTGGTATTTTTATGATAAAGATTGAAAGTAAAGATTCCAAAGTAAAAATAGATTGGAAACTTATATGATGGAGAATAGACCCGGGGGCCATAGGTTTCACTAGTGGCTTCTCTCAAGATAGCATAAGTATTACGCTGGGTGAACAAATTACCGTCGAGCAATTGATAGAAAAGTGCATAGTTATGAGAATATCTAGGCATGATCATATATATAGGCATCACGTCCGCGACAAGTAGACCAAAACGATTCTTCATCTACTACTATTACTCCACACATCGACCGCTATCCAGCATGCATCTAGAGTATTAAGTTCATAAGAACAGAGTAACGCATTAGGCAAGATGACATGATGTAGAGGTATAAACTCAATCAATATGATATAAACCCCAACTTTTTTATCCTCGATGGCAACAATACAGTACGTGTCGTTTCCCTTTCTGTCACTGGGATCAAGCAACGCAAGATTGAACCCAAAGCTAAGCACTTCTCCCATTGCAAGAAAGATCAATCTAGTAGGCCAAACCAAACTGATAATTCGAAGAGACTTGCAAAGATATTAAATCATACATAAAATAATTCAGAGGAGATTCAAATATTTTTCATAGATAATCTTGATCATAAACCCACAATTCATCGGATCTCGACAAACACACCGGGAAAAGAGTTACATCAAATAGATCTCCAAGAGAATCAAGGAGAACTTTGTATTGAGATCCAAAGAGAGAAAAGAAGCCATCTAGCTAATAACTATGGACCCAAAGGTCTGTGGTAAACTACTCACATATCGTCGGAGAGGCTATGGTGTTGATGTAGAAGCCCTCCTTGATCAATTCCCCCTCCGGCGGAGTGTCGGAAAAGGCCCCAAGATGGGATCTCACGGGTACAGAAGGTTGCGGCGGTGGAAAGGGTTTCATGGTGCTCGTGGATGTTTTTAGGGTATATGGGTATATATAGGAGGAAGAAGAAGGTCGGTGGAGCTGCGAGGGGCCCACGAGGGTGGGGGCGCGCCTAGGGGGCAGGCGCGCCTCCCTGCCTTGTGGCCTCCTCGCTTCTTTCTTGACATCCACTCCAAGTCCACTGGATCACGTTTGTTCCAAAAATAACTCTCCCAAAGGTTTCATTCCGTTTGGACTCTGTTTGATATTCCTTTTCTGCGAAACACTGAAATAGGCAAAAAAAACAGCAAATTGCACTGGGCCTTCGGTTAATAGGTTTGTCCCCAAAATAATATAAAAGTGCTTAGTAAAGCCCATTAAACATCCAAAACAGATAATATAATAGCATGGAACAATCAAAAATTATAGATACGTTGGAGATGTATCAAGCATCCCCAAGCTTAATTCCTGCTCGTCCTCGAGTAGGTAAATGATAAAAACAGAATTTTTGATGTGGAATGCTACCTAGCATATTTCTCAATGTAATTTTCTTTATTGTGGCATGAATGTTCAAATCCGAAAGATTCAAGACAAAATTTTAATATTGACATAAAAATAATAATACTTCAAGCATACTAACAAAGCAATTGTGTCTTCTCAAAATAACATGGCCCAAGAAAGTTCATCCCTACAAAATCATATAGTTTGGTCATGCTCCATTTTCGTCACATAAGAATGCTCTCATCATGCACAACCCCGATGACAAGCCAAGCAATTGTTTCATACTTTAGTAATCTCAAACTTCTTTTAACTTTCACGCAATACATGAGCGTGAGCCATGGATATAGCACTATGGGTGGAATAGAATATAATGATGGGGGTTATGTGGAGAAGACAAAAAAGGAGAAAGTCTCACATTGACGTGGCTAATCAACGGGCTAGGGAGATGCCCATCAATTGATGTCAATGCAAGGAGTAGAGAATGCCAAGCAACGGATGCACTAGATCTATAAATATATGAAAGCTCAACAAAAGAAATTAAGTGGGTGTGCATCCAACTTGCTTGCTCACGAAGACCTAGGGCATTTGAGGAAGCCCATTGTTGGAATATACAAGCCAAGTTCTATAATGAAAAATTCACACTAGTATATGGAAGTGATAAAACAATAGACTCTCTGTCATAAAGATCATGGTGCTACTTTGAAGCACAAGTGTGGAAAAAAAGGATAGTAGCATTGTCCCTTTTTATTTATCTTCCCCTTTTTTGGGGGCCTTCTTTTTTATTTTTTGGGACAATACTCTATTTATGATGATCATCACACTTGTATTTATTTACAACTCAATGATTACAACTCGATACTAGAACAAAATATGACTCTATATGAATGCCTCAGGCGGTATACCGGGATGAGCAATGAATCAAGAGCGACATGTATGATAAATTATGCATGGTGGCTTTGCCACAAATACGATGTCAACTACATGATCATGCAAGGCAATATGACAATGATGAAGCGTGCCATAATAAATGAAACGGTGGAAAGTTGCATGGCAATATATCTTGGAATGGCTATGGAAATGCCATAATAGGTAGGTATGGTGGCTGTTTTGAGGAAGATATAAGGAGGTTTATGTGTGATAGAGCGTATCATATCATGGGGTTTGGATGCACTGGCGAAGTTTGCACCAACTCTCAAGGTGAGAAAGGGCAATGCACGGTACCGAAGAGGCTAGCAATGATGGAAAGGTTAGAGTGCGTATAATCCATGGACTCAACATTAGTCATAAAGAACTCATAGACTTATTGCAAAAATCTACAAGTCATCAAAAACCAAGCATTACGCGCATGCTCCTAGGGGGATAGATTGGTAGGAAAAGACCACGCTCGTCTCCGACCGCCACTCATAAGGATGGCAATCAAAGAACACCTCATGTTTCAAATTTGTTACACAACGTTTACCATACGTGCATGCTACGGAATTTGCAAACTTCAACACAAGTATTTCTCAAATTCACAACTACTCAACTAGCACAACTCTAGTATTACCATCTTCATATCTCAAAACAATCATCAAGTATCAAACTTCTCATAGTATTCAATGCACTTTTTATGAAAGTTTTTATTATATCCAGGTTGGATGCCTATCATATTAGGACTAATTTTATAGCCAAAGCAAATTACCATGCTGTTCTAAAGTACTCTCAAAATAATATAAGTGAAGTATGAGAGATCAACAATTTCTATAAAATAAAACCACCACCGTGCTCTAAAAGATATAAGTGAAGCACTAGAGCAAAATTATCTAGCTCAAAAGATATAAGTGAAGCACATAGAGTATTCTAATAAATTACGATACATGTGTGTCTCTCCCAAAAGGTGTGTACAGCAAGGATGATTGTGCTAAACTCAAAATCAAAGACTCACATCATACAAGATGCTCCAAGAAAAACACATACCATGTTTGAATAAAAATATAGCATCAAGTAAAGTTACCGATGGACGAAGACGAAAGAGGGGATACCTTCCGGGGCATCCCCAAGCTTAGGCTTTTGGTTTTCCTTGAATTTTACCTTGGGGTGCCTTGGGCATCCCCAAGCTTACGCTCTTGCCACTCCTTATTCCATAATCCATCAAATCTTTACCCAAAAACTTGAAAACTTCACAACACAAAACCCAACAGAAAATCTCGTGAGCTTCGTTAGCGAAAGAAAACAAACCACCACTTCAAGGTATTGTAATGAAATCATTATTTATTTATATTGGTGTTAAACCTACTATATTCCAACTTCTCTATGGTTCATAACCTCCTAAACTATCCGTAGATTCATCAAAATAAGCAAACAACACACGAAAAATAGAATCAGTCAAAAACAAAACAGTCTGTAGTAATCTGGATCTAATGCAAACTTCTATAAGTCAGAAAAATCTACCAAAATAGGAAGACCTAGATAATTATTTTATTGATCTACTGAAACTGGAATCAGTATTTTATCACGTTCTCTTGATTTTTAACAATTGTTTTCGTGAGCAGAAAGTTTCTGATTTCTTTCAGCAAGATCAAATAACTATCATCCAAGAAGATCCTATAGGTTTCACTTGGCACAAACACTAAATAAAACATAAAACCACATCTAACCAGAGGCTAGATCAATTATTTATTACTAAAGAGAACCGAAAAGCAAGAAACAAAAATAAAATCGGGTTGCCTCCCAACAAGCGCTATCGTTTAACGCCCCTAGCGAGGCATAAAGGCAAGAATAGATCTAGGTATTATCATAATTGGTATGCAATCCATAAGTGGCTCTCATAATAGATTCATAAGGTAATTTTATTTTATTTCTAGGAAAGTGTTACATGCCTTTCCTTAAAGGAAATTGGAATCTAATATTTCCTTCTTTCATATCAATAATTGCACCAATCGTTCTAAGGAAAGGTGTACCAAGAATAATAGGACATGTAGGATTGCAATCTATATCAAGAACGATGAAATCTACGGGCACATAATTCCTATTTTCAACAATAAGAACATCATTAATTCTTCCCATAGGTTTCTTAATGGTGGAATCCGCAAGGTGCAAGTTTAAAGAACAATCATCAAATTCATGGAAACCTAAAACATCACACTAAGTTTTTGGAATCATGGAAACACTAGCATCCAAATCACACAAAGCATAGCATTCATGATCTTTAATATTAATTTTAATAGTAGGTTCCCACTCATAATAAAGTTTTCTAGGGATAGAAACTTCTAATTCAAGCTTTTCTTCATAAGATTGCATTAAAGCATCAACGATATGTTCGGTAAAAGGTTTATTTTACTATAAGCATGAGGAGAATTTAGCACGGATTGCAACAAGGAAATACAATCTATCAAAGAGAAATTATCATAATTAAATTTCTTGAAATCCAAAATAGTGGGTTCATTGCCATGTAAAGTTTTGACCTCTTCAATCCCACTTTTATCAATTTTTGCATCAAGATCTAAAAACTCTGAATCATTGGGACGCCTTTTAACTAAAGTTGAATCATCTCCAGTCCCATCATTATCAAGATTCATTTTGAAAAACAAAGATTTAATATGAGACACATCAATCACTTTTAGATCTTCATCCCTATTATCAAGAAAACTAGAAGAACACGCTTTTACAAAGCAATCTTTCTTAGCATGCATCCTAGCGGTTCTTTCTTTGCACTCATCAATGGAAATTCTCATAGCTTTGAGAGACTCATTGATATCATGCTTAGGAGGAACACATCTAAGTTCCAAAGAATCAACATCAAGAGAAATTCTATCCACGTTCCTAGCCAACTCATCAATCTTAGGCAATTTTTCTTCAAGTAAGGCATTGAAATTCTTTTGAGAAATCATAAATTCTTTAACACTAGTCTCAAAATCAGAGGACATCTTATTAAAATTTCCATAAGAGTTGCTGTAGGAATTACCATAATTATTAGAGGAATTACTAGGATACGGCCTAGGATTAAAATTTCCTATATACGCGTTGTTACCAAAATTGTTCCTACCAACAAAATTCACATCCATAGATTCATTATTATTATCAATCAAAGTAGACAAAGGCATATCATTAGGATCAGAAGAAGCGCTCTTAGTAGCAAACAATTTCATAAGTTCATACATCTTTCCACTCAAAACATTAATCTCTTCTATCGCATGGACCTTTTTACTAGTAGACCTTTCGGTGTGAAATTGAGAATAATTAACCATAATATTATCTAGGAGTTTAGTAGCTTCTCCTAAAGTGATTTCCATAAAAGTGCCTCCCGCGGCCGAATCTAAAAGATTTCTAGAAGCAAAATTCAATCCGGATAAATTTTTTGTATGATCATCCATAAATTTAATCCATGTGTAGGGCAATTACGTATCATCAATTTCATCATTTTCCCAAGATTGTGCAACATGCTCATGATCAAGTTGCTTAAAATTCATAATGTCATTTCTAAGAGAGATGATCTTAGTCGGAGGAAAATATTTAGAGATAAAAGCATCTTTGCACTTATTCCATGAATCAATACTATTTTTTAGGCAAAGACGAAAACCAGGTTTTAGGACTCTAAGCGAAAACGGAAATAGCTTCAATTGAACAATATAATTATCCACATCTTTCTTCTTTTGCATATCACACAAATCAACAAAGTTGTTTAGATGTGTAGCGGGATCTTCACTACGAAGGCTAGAGAATTGATATTTCATGACAAGATTCAACAAGGCAGCATTAATTTCGGTAATAGGAGCAATTGGAGTGCTAAGAAAATCATTGTTATTGGTCCAGGAAAAGTCACACAATTTAGTTTTGTTCTGAGCCATCGTGACAAACGATCTAGCACACAAGCACTCAAGAAGCAAGCGAAGGAAAAAGCGAACGGAAAAAGAAAATGGCAAGGGTGAAGTGGGGGAGAGGAAAACGAGAGGCAAATGGCAAATAATGTAATGCGAGGGATAAGAGTTTGTGATGGGTACTTGGTATGTCTTGACTTGACTTGACTTGGCGTAGATCTCCCCGGCAACGGCGCCAGAAATCCTTCTTGCTACCTCTTGAGTGTGCGTTGGTTTTTCCCTTCAAGAGGAAACGGTGATGCAGCAAAGTAGTGTAAGTATTTCCCTCAGTTTTTGAGAACCAAGGTATCAATCCAGTAGGAGACTACACGCAAGTCACCTCGTACCTACACAAACAAATAAGAACCTTGCAACCAACGCGATAAAGGGGTTGCCAATCCCTTCACGACCACTTGCAAAAGTGAGATCTGATAGAGATAATAAGATAAATATTTTTGGTATTTTTATGATAAAGATTGAAAGTAAAGATTGCAAAGTAAAAATAGATTGGAGACTTATATGATGGAGAATAGACCCGGGGGCCGTAGGTTTCACTAGTGGCTTCTCTCAAGATAGCATAAGTATTACGGTGGGTGAACAAATTACTATCGAGCAATTGATAGAAAAGTGCATAGTTATGAGAATATCTAGGCATGATCATATATATAAGCATCATGTCCGCGACAAGTAGACCGAAATGATTCTGCAGCTACTACTATTACTCCACACATCGACCACTATCCAGCATGCATCTAGAGTTTTAAGTTCATAAGAACAGAGTAACGCATTAGGCAAGATGACATGATGTAGAGGGATAAACTCAAGCAATATGATATAAACCCCATCTTTTTATCCTCGATGGCAACAATACAATACGTGTCGTTTGCCTTTCTATCACTGGGATCGAGCAACGGAAGATTGAACCCAAAGCTAAGCACTTCTCCCATTGCATGAAAGATCAATCTAGTAGGCCAAACCAAACTAATATTCAAAGAGACTTGCAAAGATATTAAATCATGCATAAAAGAATTCAGAGGAGATTCAAATTTGTTCATAGATAATCTTGATCATAAACCCACAATTCATCGGATCTCGACAAACACACCGCAAAAAGAGTTACATCAAATGGATCTCCAAGAGAATCGAGGAGAAATTTGTATTGAGATCCAAAGAGAGAGAAGAAGCCATCTAGCTAATAACTATGGACTCGAAGGTCTGTGGTAAACTACTCACACATCATCGGAGAGGCTATGGTGTTGATGTAGAAGCCCTCCGTGATCAATTCCTCCTCCGGCGGAGTGCCGAAAAAGGCCACAAGATGGGATCTCACAGGTACAGAAGGTTGCGGCGGTGGAAATAGGGTTTCGTGGTGCTCCTGGATGTTTTCAGGGTATATGGGTATATATAGGAGGAAGAAGTAGGTCGGTGGAGCTGCGAGAGGGGCCCACGAGGGTGGGGGCGCGCCCAGGGGGGCAGGCGCACCTCCCTGCCTCGTGGCCTCCTCGCTTCTTTCTTGACGTCCACTCCAAGTCCCCTGGATCACGTTTGTTCCAAAAATAACTCTCCTGAAGGTTTCATTCAGTTTGGACTCCATTTGATATTCCTTTTCTGTGAAACACTCAACTAGGCAAAAAAACAACAAATTGCGCTGGGCCTTCGGTTAATAGGTTAGTCCCAAAAATAATATAAAAGTGCTTAGTAAAGCCCATTAAACATCCAAAACATATAATATAATAGCATGGAACAATAAAAAAAATTTGATACGTTGGAGACGTATCAGGAATCATCGTAGCAATTCCCAACGGTGGAAGTAATAAGTATGGAGTGTCGAACCCACAAGGAGCTAAAGGTAAGATCAATATTCTCTCAAGTCCTATTCGCCATCGACACGACTCTCACGACACCTAACGCTTGCTTCCAACTAGAAACGAGAAATAAAACTACGTTGTGGGTATGAAGAGGATAATTTTGCATGGTATCGGAGAGCTAAAATATAAAAGTAGGAGCTGTTATCATAAAGTTAGAATATATTACTAAATATTATAAATAGTGAGTGTGGAATAATGATGGATCAGTGTGCGGAATTGTCCTAGGCAATTGTTAACAAGACCGGTAGTCGTCATTGCAATTTCATATGAGGGAGAGGCATAATCTAACATACTTTCTCTTCTTGGATCATATGCACTTATGATTGGAAATCTAGCAAGCATCCGCAACTACTAAAGATCATTAAGGTAAAATCTAACCATAGCATTAAAGCATCAAGTCCCATTTATCCCATACGCAACAACCCCCTTACTCGGGTTTATGCTTCTGTCACTCAAGCAACCCACTATAAGTGAATCATGAACGTATTGCAACACCCTACAGCGGGAATCCCTCACGCTTGTGCGACACGGAGGGCACAATAGGACAGCACCAAAATAAAACATACAACTCATACCAATCTAGATCATCAATCAACCGAAAGACAAAGGATATCTACTCAAAACATCATAGGATGGCAACACATCATTGGATCATAATATGTTGCATAAAGCACCATGTTCAAGTAGGGATTCCAGCGGGGTGCGGGAGAGTGGACCGCGTAAAAGAGATGATGATGGTGATGATGATGGTAATGTTGATGAAGACGATCACCGTGGCAATGATTCCCCTCCCGATGGCACTCCGGCGCCACCGAGAGAGAGGAGGAGAGGTTCTCGCCCTTGTGCTTCCTCCTCCATGGCCTCCCCCTGGATGGGGATAGGTTCTCCCTCTGGTCCTTGGCCTTCATGGCAAAGATGGCCCCTCCGGGATCCTCCTCCATGGCCTCCCGTGATGATGGCCCCATCCGGCAGGGTGCCAGAGAGGGACCAGATTGATTTCTCGTGGCTACAGAGGCTTGCGGTGGCAGAACTTCCAATCTAGGTTATTTTCTGGAGGTTTGGGCATTTATAGGAGAGGTTGGAGTTGAGAACAAGTCAGGGGGCCCCACGGGGAGTCCATGAGGCACAGGGGCGCGCCCTAGGGGGTGGGCGCGCCCTCCACCCTCGTGGGGCCCACGGGCCTCCCCTCGGGTAACTCTTTGTTCCAGTATTTTTTTTATTTTCCAGAAAAACTCTCCGTTGATTTTCATCGCATTCCGAGAACTTTTATTTCTGCACAAAAACAACACCACGGTAGTTCTGCTGAAAACAGCGTTAGTCTGGGTTAGTTCTAATCAAATCATACCAAAATCATATAAAGATATTGTAAACATGGCGTGAATACTTCATAGATTATAGATACGTTGGAGACGTATCAGCATCCCCAAGCTTAATTCCTGCTCGTCCTCGAGTAGGTAAATGATAAAAGAAATAATTTATGAAGTGTGAATGCTAGCAAGTGCATAAGTTTGATCAATGATAGTTCCAATCACTTTTTCTAGCATCATTATATATCATAATAGTAGCTCAACTCATGAAACTTCTCATGATCAAGTAACAAGCTATTCACATGTTAAAGTATAGATCATAAACTTTCTTGAAAACTAACAAACCGTGCTCTTAGTCATCAAACAATTGCAATTCATCTTATTTTAGGGAAGGGTCTATGTAAGAGCTTTGATTCAGCAAACTCCAGATACTCAACTATCATGTAATCTTTCACAATTCCTAACACTCATGTGATATTTATGGGTTTAAAGTTTTAATCGGACATAGAGAAAGATAGGGGCTTATAGTTTTGCCTCCCAACCTTTTACCTCAAGGGTAATGTCAACAATAATAATTTATGAAAACCTACATCCAAGTGGATATATATATCCGGATCGCTCCAACACAAAGTGCTTGCCAAAAGAAAAAGTGTAAAAAGGAAAGGTGATGATCACCATGACTCTTGTATAAGGGTAGAAGATAAAAAGTAAAAGATAGGCCCGTCGTAGAGGGAAGCAGAGGTTTCATGCGCTTTTATGGTTGGATGCACAAAATCTTAATGCAAAAGAACATCACTTTATATTGCCACTTGTGATAAAGACCTTTATTATGCAGTCCGTCGCTTTTATTTCTTCCCTATCACATGTTCGTATAAAGCTTATTTTCTTTGCACTAATAGATCATACATATTTAGAGAGCAATTTTTATTGCATGCACCAATGACAACTTACTTGAAGGATCTTACTCAATCCATAGGTAGGTATGGTGGACTCTCATGGCAAAACTGGTTTAAGGGATGTTTGGAAGCACAAGTAGTATTTCTACTTGGTGCAAAGAATTTGGCTAGCATGAGGGGCAAAGGCAAGCTCAACATGTTGGATGATCCAAGACAATATAACGTTTCGGATATAGGAAAACATAACCCATTAAGTTGTCTTCCTTGTCCAACATCAACCTTTTTGCACGTCATATTTTAATGAGTGCTCACAATTACAAAAGATGTCCACGATAGTATATTTATATGTGAAATCTCTCTTCCTTCAATATTCTTTCATGAATTGTTCAAGTGACCAATTCTGCGTTTGTTAACTTTCAATAATTTTACTACCTATACTTATTATGTGTGAAGTCATTACTCCCCATGTTATAAGCATATGAAACGTATATAAATTCAGATTTATGATATTCAATTCATTCAACCATTTACTCATAGGATATACGTGAAGCACGTGAGTAAATGACAAACTACAAAAAGATATAAGTGAAGAACACCGAGTAGTCAAATAATTAACTAGCCATTGGAGGATTAATTTTCATTCAAGATTTCAGATCCAATGATTTTATTCAAACAACAAGTAAAATTGAAAATACGCTCCAAGCAAAACACATATTATGTGACGAATAAAAATATAGCTCCGAGTAAGGTATACCGATAGTTTTGAAGACGAAAGAGGGGATGCCTTCCGGGGCATCCCCAAGCTTAGGCGCTTGAGTCTTCCTTGAATATTACCTTGAGGTGCCTTGGGAATCCCCAATCTTAGGGTCTTTACACTCCTTATTCTCCTCATATCGACATCTCACCCAAATCTTGAAAACTTCAATCACACAAAACTTAACAGAACTTCGTTAGATAGGTTAGTATAATAGAGAGTAAACCATTCACTTTGATACTGTCACAGACAAGGTTCATAATTGTTCTCACACAATTCCTACTGCACCATGTCATTTCTACAATTTATATTGAGAAATATAAGCCATAGAAACTAGAAAACAAGCAAACTATGCAATGAAAACAGAATCTGTCAGAAACAGAACAGTCTGTAATGATCTGAACAGAAACCATACTTCTGCTCCTCCAAAAATTATGAAATAAATTGGTGGACGTGAGGAATTTGTCTATTAATCGTCTTCAAAAAGAATCACCTCAAAAGCACTCTTATGTAAAAAATTACAGCTAATCTCGTGAGCGCAAAGTTTCTGTTTTTTACATTAAGATCACATTAACTTTCACCCAAGTCTTCCCAAAGGTCTTACTTGGCATTTTATCAAAACAAAAGCTATAAAACATGATTAATATAGTAGCTTGATCATGTAAACACACAAAAACAGTAAGGGTAAATATTTGGTTGTCTCCCAACAAGCGCTTTTCTTTAATGCCTTTCAGCTAGGCATGATGATTTCAATGATGCTCACATAAAAGAAAAGAATTGAAACATAAAGAGAGCATCATGAAGAATATTACTAGCACATTTGAATCTAACCCACTTCCTATGCCTAGGGATTTTGTGATCACATAATTTACAGGAACATGAATCAACTAGCAAAGGAAGGCAAAACAAGTATAACTTCAAAACTTTAAGCACATAGAGAGGAAACTTGGTATTATTGCAACTCCTACAAGCATATATTCCTCCCTCATAATAATTTTCAGAAGCATCATGAATTAATTCAACAACATAACCATCACATAAAGCATTCTTTTCATGATCTACAAGCATAGAAATTTTTGTACACTCCACATAAGCAAAATTCTTCTTATTCGGAATAGTGGGATCACTAATTCCTAAAGTTGACACTCTTCCAAACCCACTTTAGATGATAGTATTTTTCATACTCCAAAATATATAAGTGAAGTTCATGTAGCATTCTACAATTAATATAGACTAACCAATATCCAAGCTCAAATATATAAGTGAAGCACACGAAGCATTCTATAAAACCATACTCAAAAGATTTAAGTGAAGCACAAAGAGCATTCTATAAGGTCATACTCAAAAGATATAAGTGAAGCACATGAATCATTCTATAAATCGATGAGCCAAAATCTCATACTAGCATGGTTCTTAAAGGAAAATAAAAACACAAAGGACACAAATCATGTGAACAAAACAAAAAACCGAGGTCTACCGATAATTGTTCAAGAAGAAAGATGGGATGCCAACCGGGGCATCCCCAAGCTTAGATGCTTGAGTATCCTTGGAATATTTACTTGGGGTACCTTGGGCATCCCCAAGATTTAACTCTTGCCTCTATTTATTCTTCTCATATTGATAGCTCCTCGATCTTCGAACACTTCATCCACACAAAACTTTAACAAAAACTTTGTGAGATCCATTAGTATAATAAAGCAAATCACTACCTTTAGGTACTGTTGCAAACTTATTCCATTTTCATATTATAACTATATCTACTATATTCAGATTCATCAAAATAAGTGGTCAACACATAGAAAGCAGAATCTGTCAAGAACAGGACAGTCTGTAGTAATCTGGAAGTTTATTATACTTATGTAACTCCAAAAAATTCTAAAAAAATATGAAAATTTAAACAATTTGTACAGAAGTAATGTGCAAAACGTTTTAGACCCATTTGACTTTCCAGTAAAAAAATGTAAATTCATGCACTACAGCCAAAGTTTCTGTTTTTGTACTGCACATAGTAAACAAGCAATCTAATCATCCTAAAACCAAAGCTTGGCACATTATTTTTATAATACAAGGGAAATATACAAGGGGATAATTATTTTCAAAGAAGCTTCCATTAAACTTTTTACATTGTTTCCATGAGCATGAACACAAGTGTTCAAGGTCGACCCTCACTTCTCCAATGCATAACCTTCCAATCACTTCTCTTATTGAAGAACTTTTTAGGAATGAGAGTCAAGTAAAATTTGTGTATTTTCATTCTCTTAATTTTTTTCTATGTTTCACCCACAACTAAACAGAAACAAAAAGGAAAAACAAAATCTACTTAGTGAAGAAAGCAAACATGCACACACGAGAATATCAACCCCACGCTATTGCTCCCTGGCAACGGGGCCAGAAAAGAGCTTGATAATCCCCAAGTGCAGGGAATCATCATAGCAATTCCCAAATGTGGAAGTGATAAGTATGGAGTGTCGAACCCACAAGGAGCTAAAGGTACACTGCTGCGCGTCGGTCCTAAACAAACGGTTTAAAACCCCTTTCTGCAACGGCATTTGGAACCATCGCCAAGTGAGTGTGGGCGATAGGGGGGTCCTTCCCACATGACCCAGAAACCGTCGGGGATAGGGCCCCTACAGTACTCCTACTCGTTTCTGCTCACATTGCAATCGCAGTCGGTATTCTGTGGTGCTACGTTTATGATGCGCGGCCCGTCACAAACGGTTCACTATTATAGAACGTGTATGATGCGCGGCCCATCACAAACGGTTCACCGTTAAGAAGATAAGATAATCGTCATACGAGTGTCGGACAGGATTACGAAACGTCGGACCATCGTAACATCGTCGTACACGACAACTATCGCACACGCTATTCTATGGTGCAACGTTTACGATGCATACTTCATCAGAAACAGTTCATGGTTGCGAATCATGGACGATAAGGCAACTAACACAAACATTTAGTTTGCCCGCACCGTTTGTGATATTGTCTGACATCGCACACACTTTGCAAACGGCAACTAAGTGCATGCTTGCACATGCTTCCTCTCTGTGAACCGTCTTGGATTATGGTGCATATCGCAAACGTTTGTGTTTTACCAACCGTGTGTGCCGTAACAACCTGGAGAGCGTAATTTCACCGTAAATTAATTTCTGCTTTTCCAAATTTTACCAGATTTGGATTTGAATTTGAATGTATGCTACAGCTTTATTTATATCCATCAGGTTCAAACAAGCAATGCATTATTCGGTTCATAGGTACATATGTTCAATAATTACATAAGAACCAAATAAAGAATGATGAACCATAGTTGTATACTTGTACTATTAAAGACGGTAAAGAAAGATGCGAAATATATTCTGGTTGCTGAACAAGGTGAAGTGGAATGCCCATATTGTGCCATCCTCCATGCAGAAGGCACGCACAACTCTAGTCCAACCCCTTGTGATGGCCGACCGGCCATCCTTCACGGTCTTCATGAAAACATCTAGATAATCATCGTGTTCTGGTAGAAATACTTTAACCTTTGCATGCCCACCAATCATGTAGTTTGAGAGGTAATCTTGAGTAAACTGCTTTGGCAACCACTGCAAAGGAATAAGATTTCAGACATTGTCATCTAAGACAACTCATTATGGATTGTAAAAAGAAGGTTGCAGAGTTCTTACTTACCATCCTGTAGTTCGCTGTTGTCTTGGATAAAGTGTAAACAAATAGTTTAATTGCCATCTTTGGACCCATTTTACTAATAATCTTTATCAGCTTCCTCACTTGATGCTGGTTCATCGATATCTCATTGCCCTATACGCAGAAAGGGTCGAAACGCGGATCTTTACCAATGACATATGTACCTAAAAACACCAAGTTAATATTAGAAGCGAAACAACAATGGCACAATGATGTAGTACAACACTCTTTTATAATATGTCTATATACATCCGTATGTGGTAGTCCATTTGAAATCTCTAAAAATACAAATATTTAGGAACGGAGGGAGTATCTTATAACATCCAATATACCCACATATTAGATGAATTAACATCTTACATTATGGGTCGGAAGGAGTTTAGTTCGTTCTTAAAAATTATCTGATGCTGTATCCACGGGTTACAGTTAGTTTGAGCTAGTTCGGGCTCAAATATCCCTAAAGTATATCTAAACATGAGGGCTAGTTTGAGCTAGTTGCATCTATAACCCACCCAAAAAAACTAGTATCCAACCCAAGAGGTGCTAATTGGAGCTAGTTTTCCTAGTGCATTTATTGTCAATCTAACCCTGCCATCCAAACAACTCTTTGGATGGAGTTAGTTCAGGGTTAATAATGAGCTAGAAACTAACTCTAACCTCTAGCTAAGTTGAGTATCCAAACAGGGTTGTGTTGTTGTTGCATATCGCTGCTCTTCTACGTATATCTAGACATCATTAGAACATTAATGTAACACTCTTCCTTGTTGCTATGTAGCCTAGGATTGCATATTTAGACAATAAGTATAGTGCATGTTGCTATGTAGCCTCAGATATATTACATATGGTCCTAGTTAACCTAAGGAAAAATGGGTTGCAGATATATTCAGTTAAAAGTCCGATTCACCGATTAGTCCCTTACCAGCCGCCGGCCTATATGGTACCAGCTACGGATATCCTGAACAGTGAGCAGATATAAGCCATGGGATGAAACTAACCTCGATGGAAAACAGCAGTCGTTCCCAAAATTGTCATGTGTAGGTACATCAAGAAGCATGTTAAGCACAATAGGCTAAACATCAACCAAAATTACACATGGCAGAAAAAATAATCCCCAAAAAAGCTTCAGCAGTGTGTTTAAGCACGCTAGTAAAGCAAAACAAGTGGAAAGGTGTGCTAACTGCAACAGGCCTAACATTTAACAACAAGCAAACATGGTCATTCAAACTGGTATTGTGCCGGTCAGTACACTGGTTATGGTTAAATAAAAATGGAAAGGCGTGTTAACTACAAGATCCAACAACCAAATGTAGTCATTCATAGTGGTATTGTTGAAACTGCATCGATGAAATTGAACCGCACAGTTCATACTTGCACATATAGAAAATCACGCTAGAATAACCGAATAAACAAGGCATACTACGAACAACCAAAGATAGCATTTGAAACTGAACATATACTAACTACAAACAACCAAACAATCAAAAAACTTTAAAAGAGGCATATGCTAGCTATAACAGGCTTAACAGCAAGCAAATATATGCATTCCTATCGGTATGTTTAAAACTGGATTGATGAAATGTACAACACAGTAAATAATTGCACATATAGAGCATCACATTGTGAACAAATGAAATAAACAAATCATGGGTTTCCTCACTTGTCACAGACGAGCTCGTTCTTGCGGGAAGAGCACAGACCCTGGATGCGCTCCATGTTGTCGCAGATGAGCTCCTTCCCCTTGGAAGAGCACGGCTGTAGGGTGCCCTCCCTGATGTCGCAGACGGGCGCTTTCCCCTTGGAAGAGCAGATGGGCTCTTTCCCCTTGGAAGAGCCGGAGAGGGTGCCCTCCTTGTGGTCGCCGTCGATGAAGTCTGACTTGGAAGCTGTGGATCCCAAGCCACCATCACAGAACATGTCCTTCAGAAATGACAAAAGGGGCTCGATGGTGATGTAGAATGGCAAATCGTTGACAGCGGGCCAGAGGAGATCAACGGCGGGGCCCATGGATGAGATCGACATCGGTTGAACCCGAGGGGTTGGGGGTGTACCACTTAACCTGTGACACAGCCCGCCTCAGGACGTCGCTATCGATGACCTCGATGTTGTAGCCGGCGGATGAGACATGCCCGCATACTCTAGCCCGTTGCTTGAGTGCCCGCCGCCAGTAATGGTCGTCAGCTTCCTCGGCGATGTCGGGCGAAGAGACCGCTATACACCTCTTTTGTGCCAGTTGCTCCTCGAGCTCCACGGGAAGCGTAGCCGGGCTTAGGCTGCGACGCTCTGGGGTGGGGGATGGGAATGGGGATGGGGTTCTGTGGGAAAGGGGTTGTTTGGCAAGCGTCATCTAAGAAACTCAGGGCGGTCTGGGTATGAAGATCGGTGGGTAAGCTGCATGGGCAAACCGGAAGATGTTGACAACGGAGGCCTTGCAGCGGCGGCGGCGGCGGGGACTTTGCTAGGTTTCGAGCGAGGGAGGGGGTGTGTGTGTGTGCGCGTGCGCACGCCCGAGGAGGTTTTGGCGTGTGTGTGTGTGGAGGGGGCAGGGTGTTTGAGGATATGACGCGGGTACTAAAAATTTTACTACGCGGGAGTGAAATGCCAGCCTATTAAAATTTTTGATGATAGTGCATCGCACACGGTCCGGAGATAACAACCGTGTGTTATGAAAAAGAAACTCGACCTGGATGGAGAAACTCTACAAAGCTCACGTCGTGTACACGGCCAAGGAGGCATACATGAGCTACGACATGTACCTGCGGATCATTGACATGAGGAAGTCCCTCCTTCCCCAAAACGGCCAGGGATCCAGCCGGAAGCAGAGCCATGGCAAGCGTCGTCGCAACAATAAGTAGATGATTAGATCCTCGTTTCTCCTACTTTAGTAAGCATGTAATTGCTTACTTTGGTGTGTGCAAATGTTATGTGTGTACTCACTTGTGTAATTGTATGCTTAATTTGGTTATGCAATGTTGTCTTTTTAAGTATATATGTTGATGCTGTGTAGACAGAGCGTAGATGGTGTGCGGACAAAGAAAATCACATCCCACACGGACTGAACAATGGAACCCGTCGGTGATGTTTTCATCAATCACTCACAATTGTATACCAGCAATCGTTTGCTCACAACACACGCATCTTACTAGCAGCAACCGTTTGTGTTCTTATCAGTCTTTAGACACATTTCTGATTACAGACTAGTTTGCCGCGTATCACACACATCTTGTTAAGTTGGACCGTTTATGTTCTCATGTCTCAATGCAAACAGTTCATCCGAGTGAATCGCATGTCATATATCGCACACACCTTTGATCTGGCTGACCGTTTCTTTTGTGTTGCCTAATTACAAACAGTTCATCCAAGTGAACCGTATGATGTGTATCGCACACGCCTCCATTTGGCAGCCCGTTTCTTTTGTTCCTCTTCATCGCAAACAGTTCATTGAACTGAACCGTATGCCCTTCATCGCACATGCAACTAAAACCCGAACCGTATTTGATGCATCTATCATCGCAAAACGTTTTACACATTTCTGACGGTTTTCATACATCACTGTTTGCGAGTATGGCATCGCACACAGTTTCTTGAAGGGTCTCTGATCGTAGTGTCGCGTTAGCAGCATCCTGCAGTAGTGGTAATATCAATATTCTCTCAAGTCCTATCTGCCACAGATACGACTCTACGTACACCGAACATTTTCTTCCAACTAGAAACGAGAAATAAAACTACGTTGGGTATGAATAGGATAACTTTCATGGTATCAGAGAGCTAAAATATAAAAGTAGGTGTTGTTATCATAAAGTTAGAATATATTACTAAATATTATAAATAGTGAGTGTGGAATAATGATGGATTGGTGTGTGGATTTGTCCTAGGCAATTGTTAACAAGACCGGTAGTCGTCATTGCAACTTCATGAGGGAGAGGCATAAGCTAACATACTTTATCTTCTTGGATCATATGCACTTATGATTGGAACTCTAGCAAGCATCCGCAACTACTAAAGATCATTAAGGTAAAACCAAACCATAGCATTAAAGCATCAAGTCCCCTTTATCCCATACGCAACAACCCCCTTACTCGGGTTTATGCTTCTGTCGCTCAAGCAACCCACTATAAGTGAATCATGAACATATTGCAACACCCTACAACGGGAATCCCTCACACTTGCGCGACACGGAGGGCACAATAGGACAACACCAAAATAAAACATACAACTCATACCAATCTAGATCATCAATCAACCCAAAGACAAAGGATATCTACACAAAACATCATAGGATGGCAACACATCATTGGATCATAATTTGTGGCATAAAGCACCATGTTCAAGTAGGGATTACAGCGGGGTGCGGGAGAGTGGATCGCGTAAGAGAGATGAGGATGGTGATGATGACGGCGATGTTGATGAAGAACGATCACCGTGGCGATGATTCCCCTCCCGATGGCACTCCGGCGCCACCGAGAGAGAGGAGGAGAGGTTCTCCCCTTGTGCTTCCTCCTCCATGGCCTCCCCCTGGATGGGGAGAGGTTCTCCCTCTGGTCCTTGGCCTTCATGGAAATGATGGACCCTCCGGGATCCTCCTCCATGGCCTTCGGTGATGATGGCCCCCTCCGGCAGGGTGCCAGAGAGGGCCTAGATTGATTTCTCGTGGCTACAGAGGCTTGCGGCGGTGGAACTTCCGATCTAGGTTATTTTCTGGAGGTTTGGGCATTTGTAGGAGAGGTTGGCGTCAAGAACAAGTCAGGGGGCCCCACGGGGAGTCCACAAGGCATACGGGTGTGCCCTATGGGGGTGGGCGCGCCCTCCACCCTCGTGGGGCCCACGGGCCTCCCCTCTGGTAACTCTTTGGTCCTGTATTTTTTTATTTTGCATAAAAATTCTCCGTTGATTTTCATCGCATTCCGAGAACTTTTATTTCTGCACAAAAACAACACCACGGTAGTTCAGCTGAAAACAGCGTCAGTTCGGGTTAGTTCTAATCAAATCATACCAAAATCAGATAAAACTATTGTAAACATGGCATGAATACTTCATAAATTATAGATACATTAGAGACGTATCACGCAACTCCTGCGAAGGGGTGCATGAGGTGCAAGCCATAGAGTACTTCACTACCGGGTGCCGAGAGGGAACCTTATTCAAGCACCAACTCCTCTGCGATGAGCCGGCTACACTCGACAAGCTGCTGATCATAGCAGACAAGTACGCCACTACCAATTCCTCCATGAAGTCGGAGCTCCGAGTGGATGCTTCTGGGAAGGTGCTCCCTCCGTCTCCTCGAATGCCGGCTGGAGATAGCAGTTGGTGACAGCAGTCGAATGGCAACTAGCGCAAAGCCCCCCAGGCGGCTTCCACCAGCCGGCAGGTAGCAACAGTTAAAGACCAGCAGCCTGAAGGACAACCCGGCCCCAAGCATCAAGAGGGCGGCAAGCCAGCTTGGTTGCCCGCTTTCTCCTTTGAGCAGACCCTTGATGCTCCCTGCAAGTTCCATAGTAGTGCGAAGCCGTCCAACCATACAACCCGGAAGTGCCACTGTCTTGTCCGCATCGCCAAGGGAGAAGGACTGCGTCCTCCGCCTGCTGGCCCACCGGCTCTGCCTCCTCAGCAGCCAGCCGCCCGTCCAGTAGTCGGTGCAATCCAAGATGATTTCCTTGAAGAGCATGGTGCTTATGTTGTCTTCACCAGTTTGGCCAACGACAGACACAACCGATGTCAGCAGCATTGCAAAGTGAACGTTGTTGCTACGGCAGCCCCAGAGTTCATGCACTGGTCTGAGAAGCCTATCAGCTGGAGCCGCGCAGACCACCCGGAAGTGATGCCTTCTCCGGGTTCCTATGCCCTGGTGTTGGATGCTACCCTTGCTATGGAGAGGCGAGCTGCTCGTTTCTCCCGGATTATGATAGATGGCGGCAGCAGCATCAACATCCTTTACCGCGATACCATGGAGAAGTTGAACATCAAAGAGAAGCAGATGCTGCCCAGTCGGACTGTGTTTCATGGCATTGTGCCCGGCTTGTCCTGCTCACCAGTCGGCAAGATCAAGATAGATGTCCTCTTCGGAGACAAGAATCATTTCCGCTGTGAGGCAATTTGGTTTGAGGTGGTGGACCTGGAGAGCCCTTACCACGTGCTCTTAGGCCGGCCAGCTCTAGCCAAGTTCATGGCGGTGCCTCATTATGCCTACCTCAAGCTGAAGATGCCTGGAACCAAGGGAATTATCACGATCAATGGAGACTATGATAAGTCGTCCACCTGTGCTGCAGCCAGCAGCCGGCTGGCCGAGTCCCTTGTGATTGCTACTGAGAAGAAGCTCCTGGACCGGGTGGTGGCCATGGCCAGCAAGCAGCCGGACATGTCACCAGAGCCCAAAGAGTCAGAGACCCAGGGCTCCTTCTAGCCGTCCAAAGAAACAAAGAAGATTCCCTTGGACCCAGAGCACCTGGAGAGGCACGCTGTCATAGGTGCCAACCTTGACAGCAAATAGGAAAGTGAGCTCGTCGATTTCCTCCGTGAGAATCGGGACATCTTCGCATGGTCTCCCAAAGACATGCCGGGTGTTCCGACGGATTTCGCCGAGCACAAGCTACATGTCAGAGTAGATGCCAAGCCAGTCATTGAACCCCTCCACCGACTGTCGGAAGAGAAGAGAAGGATCGTTGGAGAAGAGATCGCCCGCCTTTTGGCAGCCGGCTTCGTTATGGAAGTTTTCTTCCCAGAATGGCTTGCCAACCCAGTCCTTGTACTGAAGAAGATAAACAAGTGGCGCATGTGCATTGATTACACCAGTCTCAACAAAGCATGCCCCAAGGATCCGTTTGCTTTTCCTCGAATTGACCAAGTGATAGACTCCACAACCGGATGCGAGCTGCTGAGTTTTTGGGATGCCTACTCAGGTTACCACCAGATCATCTTGAACCCGGCCGACCGCCTGAAGACCGCTTTCATCACACCATTCGGAGCCTTCTGCTACCTGACAATGGCATTCGGCTTGAGAAATGCCGGTGCCACGTTTCAGCGGTGCATGCAGAAGTGCCTCCTAAAGCAGCTTGGTAGAAATGCCCACGTCTATGTAAACGATATTGTAGTGAAAACGGAGAAGCGCGGTACCCTTTTGGAAGGTCTCAAGGAAACCTTCGACAATCTGCGCCGTTTTCAAATCAAGCTCAACCCAGAGAAGTGCATGTTCAAAGTACCAGCTGGCCAACTCCTTGGCTTCCTGGTCTCTGAACGCAGCATTGAGTGCAACCCCATGAAGATCAAGGCCATCGAGAGGATGGAGACCCACCCGACTGAGAGACGTCCAGAAGTTCACCAGTTGCTTGGCATCCATCAGTCGCTTCATCAGTCGGCTGGGCGAGAAGGCCCTTCCCCTGTACCAGCTCATGAAGAAAACCACTCACTTTGAGTGGAATGACAAGGCGGACGAGGCTATTATCCAGCTGAAGAAGATGTTGACCGCCCCGCCTGTCCTGGCGGCCCTGACTGCTAAAGAGCCCATGTACCTCTACATCGCCGCCACCAACCGGGTGGTCAACACTGTCATGGTACTAGAGCGCCCAGAGGCCGGCAGGGCACAGCCGGTCTAGATGCCTGTATATTATTTGAGAGAGGTGCTGTCAACCTCGAAGCAGAACTACCCCCACTACCAGAAGATGTGTTCTGGCGTGCACTTTGCCGCCAAGAAGTTGAAGCCTTACTTTCAAGAGCACCCAATCACGGTTGTCTACATTGCCCCACTTGCCGAGATCATAGGCAACAGAGATGCATCTGGCCGGGTGGCCAAATGGGCCATCGATTTGGCCCCCGACACCATCTTCTACCAGCCACACACCGCCATCAAGTCCCAAGCACTGGCCGATTTCTTCGTCGACTGGGCCGAGACCCAGTACCTGCCGCCGGCTCCGGACTCCACTCATTGGCGGATGCACTTTCATGGCTCAAAGATGCGCACCGGCTTGGGAGCCGGCGTTGTTCTCACTTCTCCCAAAGGCGACAAGCTCAGATACACATTTCAAATTCACTTCGCCACCTCCAACAACGTGGCCGAGTAAGAGGCGCTAGTACACGGCCTCCGGCTGGCCAAAGAGATCGGCATCCACCAATCCTGTGCTACGGTGACTCCAACTTGGTGGTCCAACAGTCGTCTGGTGACTGGGACGCCAAGGATGCAAACATGGCAAGTTCCCGCTTCCTCATTCAGCAGCTCAGCAGATATTTTGAGGGGTGCGAGTTCCTTCACGTGCCACGGAACGAAACGAGCCTGCTGATACCCTGGAACGAATCGGCTCCACTAGTCAAGCAATACTAGCCGAACTCTCCCTTCAGTGCCTCCGCAAGCCGTCAATCAAGCCTTCTCTAGAATCTAAGTCCATCTTCGTGCCAGCTCCTCCTTAAGCAGTCGGATCCGACTCGGGGGCTGCAGCAGCCGGCACGAGGACTTCAGCAGGTGGCACGGGGACTGCAGCAATCGCACCTGGCCCGGGGACTCCACAACCTGGCCCGGGGGCTGCAGCAGTCGCCCCGGGGAGTTTACCAAGCGGCTCGGGGCCTGCAGCACTCGCACCCGGCCCGGGGACTTTGCAGCCTGGCCCGGGGGCTGCAGCAGTCGGCCCGGAGACTTCAACAACGCAACAAGCAGCGGCCGACCCCAACCCGCTGCCTCCCAACCCAACCGCCCTAGTACAAGTGGCCATAGTAGCAGTAGAAGAAATTCAAGCACCATCATGGGCACAACCCATCCTCAAGTTCCTGGTGACCAGAGAATTGCCGGCTGACGAGATCTCGGCTCGGCAAGTGCAGCGCCGAGCAGGAGCCTACATGATAGTAAACAGAGAGCTTGTCAGATGCAGCGTGACTGGAGTCTTCCAGTGCTGCGTAGAACAAGAAAAGGGCCAAGCAATCCGTAAAGATATCCACCAAGGCAAGTACGGCTATCACGCGGCCTCCAGATCCCTTGTCACCAAAGCTTTCCACCATGGTTTTTTCTGGCCGACTGCTCTGGAAGATGCCAAGGAGTTGGTCCAGCATTGCAAAGGGTGCCAGAAGTTCAGCTCTAAGAAACATCTACCGGCTTCTGCACTCAAGACCATCCCCCTCACCTGGCCTTTTGCCGTGTGGGGGCTGGACATGGTGGGACCATTCAAGACAGCACGTGGCGGCATGACCCATCTGCTTGTCGTCGTGGACAAATTCACCAAGTGGATTGAAGGGAAGCCAATCAAGAAACTGAACGGTCCGACTGCTGTGACCTTCATCGTAGATATCACCGTCCAATGCGGTGTGCCACACAACATCATCATCGACAATGGCACGAACTTTGCCAAGGGAGCCTTGGCCCGTTTCTGCGTGACGCTGGGCATCCGACTGGACTTAGCGTCCGTTGCCCATCCGCAGTCAAACGTCCAAGTCGAGCGAGCTAACGGCCTCATCCTCGCTGGCATCCAACCCCGACTGGTCGAGCCACCGGAGCGGTCGGCCGGCTGCTAGATCGATGAGTTGTGGGCCGTCCTTTGGAGCCTCCGCACCACTCCGAACAAATCAACCAGCTTCACTCCATTATTCCTCGTGTATGGGGCCAAGGCCGTCATCCCAACTGACATTGAGTTCGACTCACCTCGCGTCACCATGTACACGGAGGCGGAGGCGAAAGAAGCAAGAGAACACGGTGTTGATCTGCTGGAAGAGGATCGGCTGTTAGCACTCAGCCGGTCCACCATCTACTAGCAGAGTCTGCGCCGCTACCACAGTCGGAAGGTCAAGCCAAGATCATTCCAAGAGGGAGACCTTGTGCTCCGGCTGATCCAGCGAACAGCCGGCCAGCACAAGCTCTCGGCCCCTTGGGAAGGCCCCTTCATCATCAGCAAAGCTTTGGGCAACGACTCCTACTACCTCATCGATGCACAGAAGCACAGAGCACGCAAGAGAAATGACTCCGACAAGGAATCGGAGCGCCCATGGAATGCAAATCTCCTCCGAAGATTTTACAGTTGATGCAGTATGTACCTTTTGTATCAAGCACTAAGACATTGGGTCCATCGAGGAGCACCCGAGGGCTACCCTTTTTATCTATATGATAAGTTCTATTCCCATGAATGTGTTATTACATTATTCTGCCTGGCACCGGGTTCGACCAGTCGGCCCACGGGCTTGCCGCCTTGTACTATGGCAATGCTACCTGTAGTCGGACAAGTAGTGTGCTGGCACCTAAGCCCTCTCTTGCCATCAGCCGCAGCTCGCAGAGCGACTGTCCGGCTGACAAGAGTTAAAGGCAGGAAATGGTGCCCACACAAAAAATAGCTAAGGGCCAAAGCATTCGCATGGGCCAAGCCGGCTCCTTCGCCGACCTGTTGAGCAGCCACCGGCCGGTTTCTAATTTAACTTGCTACGCCTACAAACGGCTAAAGTAATTGCCTTCCTGTAATGGCCAAGTACTTGACCCAGCCACAATCCGCATGTCGGATCACAGGTTCCGGCAAAACCCTCAAGGTTCGAACACTGGTGTGCACGCGAAGATTTCCTCCATACCGATCCATGCCCTAGCTCGCTAAGATCTCGTGGATGAACTCGACGAACTCACAACACAAAAGACACAAGATTTATACTGATTCGGCCACCGTTGTGGTGTAATACCCTACTCCAGTGTGGTGGTGGTGGTGGATTGCCTCTTGGGCTGATGATGAACAGTACAAAGGGAAGAACAGCCTCCTGAGGTTGAGGTGTTCTTGTGCTTGGCCAACTTGTGTGGGTGAGGACTCGATTCCCTCTAGATGAGATGCCCCCTACTTTGGTGGCTAGTTCTACTTATATAGGCCCTCGTCCTCTTCCCAAATATTGAGCGGGAAGGGAGGCAACAACGGCCGATTTGAAAGGGCACAACCAGTAAAGCTTATCCTGACAAAAGTGGTCTTCGCCCGCAAAAGGCTCTGGTGGTGACGCCGCATTGGGCTCCATGGTGACCTCCATCTTGTTGTCCCGCTGGTCTTGGTCTCATGGCACCGATATGGAAACCTTTGCTTGATGCCTCGGTACTCTGCGCCTGCGCTTGCCTCCTTAGCACCAAAGAGGAAACAAGGACACTGCACGCACTGGCGTCCGCCTGGCACACGCCTGATCTTGATCGTCATGGCTCACATCATGCGAGCCTCGTGAGGTTTGCCCTGCCTTGATCTCTCCACTCCTCGCGAGGCAACCTGGTGAGGCCGCTCCTGAGGAGGTCTTGCGTCGTCCGCCTCACGAGGGTCTTGAATGCCTTGTTGATGAAGGTGGGCTGTACACGCCTTCTACACAGCCACATCGTGGGCTGCAGGGAGGCAAGTCTGGGGACCCCCGTTCCCAGAACACCGACAGTAGCCCCCAGGACCAAGGCACACTCGGGCTTGGCTTCGAGGCGAAGCTAAAGGTAAGTGCGGAGCGCCGCGGGCCCCAAAAGCCTGCGGCCTTGGTCGACGCGTGGCGGTTTATTGGACGTGGGCGTCTCCATTTCCCCACGCTGCCTCGGCAACTGCCCGACTTGACAAAAAGGCTGGCGCGGACAACGCTTGCCTTCACTGTTCCCTTTCCCCTTGACTCAGATCCCCTTGCTCGCTCCTCGCCGCTGTAACCTCCAAATCGGCTCCAATATTGCTCCGCATCTGCGACCGATGGCTCCGTGCAAAGTTAAGCCCTCCTCGACGCCGGCTTGGTATGAGCCAGCTCTTGAAGTGCCCAACGTCACGGAGAAGAGCCCGGCCGCGACGCGCTTACTGACGGCGGGGGAGAGCAACGAGGGGGGGGGAAGACGGAGCCCCGGCTTGCCTCCGACGTGCCGGAGCCTGAGGGAAGCATCTTCTTCCCCTTATTCACGAGCAGCATCACCTCTGGGTTGGTTCCCCCCTTCTCTGACTTCTTCTATGAGGTCCTCGACCACTACGGGCTGTAGGTGCTGCATCTTCATCCCAAATCCATCCTCCTCCTGTCCATCTTCGCCTACTATTGCGAGGCGTATCTGGGCGTGATGTCGGCCGTGGCTCTTCTGCGCCACTTCTTCTTCTTCGCGTCAGCGCGGTGCATGTCTCCGAGTGCGCCAATTTCATCGCATCCGGCAAGGCCAACTCAATCTCGAACACCCGGAAGAGATCCGACAACATACGGGCCAAATGGGTCATGATGGACGCCAAGTGCGTCCACCCGTGCTTGGCATTGCCGATGGAGGCGCCCCAGTCTAACAAGGGGTGGCCTCGTGCGGAGCTCACTGACGAGCGGGCATCGTCGGTGTTGGAGCAGATGACGACCAACTTGAAACCGGGCAATGCGAAGACGGCAAAAGTGACCGGGGCTATGCTTCTGATGGAATTCTTGATGCTGCGTGTTGCTCCACTTCAGGCGCGCGCGCCCTTTGTGGAGGCTTGGAGATGAAGAAGACAAGATTCGCCTGAGGCCGGGGGCCCTGCCTGACGATGAGCTGACTACTGCCCTGCGCCTCCTGGTTGGGGACAACCAGGAGTACCCGTCGAGCGCCTTCGTTCCTTGTTCCTCCGCAAGGACTGGGAGCCAATCGTGGCCTCCAGGCCGACCTTTGACACGCGCGAGCTGGTGCCGCCGGCCCTCACCGGGGCCTCTACCATGCCGAAGCCGGTGGAGCTGTCTTCTGACGAGTCCTGCGGGAGGGAGGAAGAGGAGGTGGACTCGGAGGCGACCCCCGAGGAAATGGGGGAGACCTCTCCCTTGAGCAAGGCCACATCCTCCGTGCCCTGCCAGACGACGCCGAGATCGACGCCCTCTAGGGGGAGGGGGAGCTGCCTCTCATCCCGACACGGGGTAGATCGTCGCTGGTCTCCCGAGATGCTGCCTCCGCCTTGACACCACCTGGAGCCGCCTCCAGCCCTTCTGCTGCGCCGTCTTCTGCTCCCGGAGCCCGTGCGCCTACTCCTCAGGCTCCGACGCTTTCAGGTTTCAGGCTCCCCAAGCGGAAGGTGGACTATGTCGCGGTGGATCAGTAAGTGCTTTGAGCTTCGTCTTGCTTCTGCTTATACTTGCTATTTTCTGACGTTCACCCTTGATTGATCAGGCCGGTGCCTTCGACGAAGAAACGGAAGGAGGACACAGCAGTCGCGCCCCCCTCTGCGCAGAAAGGAGGTGGCAGCACTCGCACCTCCCCAGCTCGGTCGCCCTCGCGAGGCCAAGAGAGACAATATCGGGAGGAGTCAGCCCCGTGGCCCCGCTGGCTCCGGAAGTGCCGGTGCCTGGCTCGGATGATGAGGCTCCAAAGGCTCAGGAGCTCTTGATCTCCCATGCTCCGGTGACAACGCCGCTTCCTCCTCCTACCGCGCCTCTGGCCCCGGGTTCCTCTGCCTCCTCTGACGCCTTGGAGCGCGTCCTTTCGGAGATGGCCCAGCTGCAGGAAGATCTCCTGGGCGCGGACCCGTGCTTGGTGGCCGGGCGCCTAGAGCTGGCCTCCGGCTGGCTTCATTCTGACGCGGCGGTCCAAGCGACACTGAACCAGGCCGCGGCGGCCTTCGAGGAGGAGAAGCAGGCCACCGCAAAAGCCGCGGCCGATCGTGAGGTGGCGCTAAAGGACGCCAAGGCCGCTCGCGACCGCTGCCGAGTGCTGGAGGACGAGTTGAAGAGTCTGTGTGACCGGCACGCCGAAGAAACCCGTGGTCGCCAGGCGAAGGAGGAGGAGATGAAGGCTCAGGAGGATGCCATCAAGAGCCGCGACACCGAGCTGGTGGAGCTGGCGAAGGCGCAGGCCGCGGGGCGCAGCCGGCTGGAGGTGCTGGAGGAGAAGGCGAAGGCGAGGGAGGCCAATCTCGACACCAAGGCGAAGGTCCTGGACGAAGACCGCATGGCCTTCTCGCTTCTTGAGAAGAGGTCTAGCTTGGCGCTGAAGTCACTGTACGAGAAGGGCTTGGAGAAGCCGCTGACCACCGAGGAGGATGGCCCTGCTCAGCTGCTTCCCCACTTGGTGAAGGCCCTTGAGGAAGTCGTGGAGGGCATCGGTCCCATGGCAGAGGCAGAGGCTCGCGTCCTTTCTTCAGCTGTGCTGACGCGTGTCTTAAGTCATCTGTACCTTCGCAACCCCAATGCTCATCTCGATGAGCTGCTGGAGCCTGTAGCTGATGAAGATTACGCGGCTGCCGCCGCAGCCGTGAAAGGTCAGGTGGAGGCCCTGCTGAAGAAGTTCCGCGGCTTCGTTCTCGCGCCCTCGACCGGCGATGCCACCTATCCTGCGGCTGGCGGTGCAGGCGAAGGCGAAGCTACCAAGGGGGAAGCACCTTCTGCAGGCGATGGCGGTTGTCGGCGTTCTGGGAACGGGGGTCCCCAGACTTGCCTACCTGCGGCCTGCGGTGTGGCTCGAAGGAAGCCCAGCACGGCCCATCTTCATCAACTCAAGCTCAAGACCCTCGCGAGGGGCCAAGCCTCACGGGGCGGACGGCAAGGAGCTTCCTCAGGCACGGCCTCGTCAGGCTGGCTCATGAGGAGGCGGAGAGTTCAAGGCAGGGTACCTCGCGAGGTGCCCATGACGCAAGCCATGACGACCAAGGGCGCCAGTCGGGCACCAGCCCACGCAGTGTCCTCCTTTCCTCTTTGGTGCAAAGGGAGCAAGCGCAGGTGAGAGCATCAAGCAAAGGCATCCGTTTCGGTGCAACAATACCAAGACCAGCCCAACGGCTGGAAGGGAGTCATCGTGGAGCCCAAGCAGGCGTCATCACCAGAGCCTTTGGCAAAGCGAGGACCAACTTTAGTCGGGATAAGTGTACCCGTTGTTCCCCTTCAAAATAGCCAATTGTTGGCGCCTTCCTGCTCAATATTTGGGAAGAGGCCCAGTGGCCTTCGCCTATAAATAGGAGTAGCCACCCCAGGCGTATGAGCTGGATCGAGATCGGAACCCTCGTCAAGAAACCAGTAGCTAGAGCGACTGAACACCACCTAGCAGTTCATCGCACCCTCCAAGAACAGACCCTCGCGAGGCTGTTCTCTCTTGTATTGTTCCTCATCAGCCCAAGAGGCAATCCACCACACCACACACTGGAGTAGGGTATTACACCACAATGGTGGCCTGAACCAGTATAAATCCCGTGTCTCTTGTGTTGTTCTGTTTAGTAGTTTAGGTCCCAGCGATTCGGCGAGTGCAAGACGGTGGAGGGTTGGATCTCCGCGCGCACCCCAGTGTTCGAACCTCAAGGGTCTGCCGGAACCCGAAATCCAACATTTGGCGCGCCAGGTAGGGGTGCGCCAGAATCTGCCTTTCGTCGCCTCGTTCTTCCCCGACCACCGCAACCATGTCTGACGCCCGTTGGCCTGCCGAAGCGCCGAGCCGCCCTCGCCTCCCATGTCGCCAGACAGCTCCCTGCCGGCGGGCACCCTCGTCGTTCCCGTCGCTGCCGTCAACGCCGCCACCGCCCAAGGGGAATGAGCAGCAAGCATCGCCCCAAAGACCCATCCATGAGGCGGACGGCCGCACCGCCACGCCTTTCGCCACCCCGCTGGTTCTTTTCGCCACGCGCGCGCAAGGCCATGGAGGCCCGAGCTGCACTCATCGCGGCAAACAAGCTCCTGCGCTACCACCCCGTCGACGACGTCTATGAAGAATGGCTCGACCGAGTCGCCGAGCTTGTCCACGCCGCAGGAGGCGTCCCCGCACCGTCCCTCTCGCTGCACCGCACCCCGCCCCGTGCGGGCGATGAAGCTTCCGGGGCGCCTCAGCCGCCTCCTCCTCAAGAAGGCGCCCTGGCCCCAAGGCGCGCCCTGGCGGAACTCCGCCTGGCCAGCGCCGCGCTGCAAGAGCAGAGCTGTCAAGAAGTTCTCGCCCACGAGACGCTGCCCGAAGCGCTTCCGCTCCAAAGACGCCACGACCTTCAGGTTGCCCCCAACCGCGACGCAGGGAGGCCCGCAGGACCAAGCTCTCTGTCGTCCGAGGCCCCCCGCGGCCACGGCGGGCTACCGCGCCTTCACCTCCGAGCTGTGCAGCATCGCGTGGCCCGCCAAGTTCAAGCCAGACCTGCCTCCTTGCTACGACGGCACAACTGACCCTACGGAGTTCCTCCAGCTCTACGAGCTGGGCATTGAGGCTGCCAACGGGGATGAAAAGGTCATGGCGAACGGGTTTCCCATGGCGCTCAAGGACGGAGCCCGCACCTTGCTCCTGAATCTGGCCCCAGGCACGATCTCTTCCTGGGCCGAGATGTGCACCCGCTTCATCGCCAACTTCCAGGGTACTCGCGACCGGCCACCCGCCGTGAGCGACATGCGCCAATCAAGCAGCAGCCTGTGGAAACCCTCCGTAAGTACATCCAGCGCTTCAACAACGACGCCTCAAGATCCCTGTGGTAACAGAGGAGGCCATCATCTTCGCCTTCTCCGACGGGCGGCGCGACGTCAAGATGAAGGAGGAGCTGCAATGTATGAAGATCTGTGCACCTCCTTGAGCTGTTCAACTTGGCGACCAAGTGCGCCAGTGGCTGAGGAGGGCGCCTCTCCCTCCTCGAGCTGCTCGCAGGATCCCAAGAAAAGAAGTCCAAGGCCAAGGACGTGAAGCGCAAGGGGCTACCGCACTCGCTACCAACTGCACACCAAGCGAGGCGTAGATCAGCCCGAGTCCTCCAAGGGCGCCGGTACTGCATGTACCACGACCTCCACACCCACAACACCAATGAATGCCAAGAGCTCCGGGCGTCAGACGCTGAAGGAAGGGTCGGCAGACGCCCCGAGCGCAGCGACCGGGGCTACGGCCGAGGAGGAGGAAGGAATGCAGGACGCTGTGAAGACCACGGCCCGCGCCAAGGGTGGAGCGACCAACCTCGCGAGGACAGTTGGCAAGATCCGCCTTGCGAGGGAGGCTGGAGGGATCAGCCTCGCGAGGATCGCCCGCAGGGTAACGCAGGCCTCCCTCCGCTGCCGCCACAACCAAGGAGAAATGAGGACCGTCATCAGGACGAGGGGGCTGGGGGCTTCCAGGAACCGCGTGCGATCGCCTGCATCCTGGGCGGAGCTCAAGCCCCAGCCTCTCAAGCAGCATCTTCAAGCAGTCACTGCGGAAGTAAATGCAGCCCTCCCCAAGCTTGAGGCCACGCGCCCCCTCAGGTGGTCAGCATGCACCATCATGTTCAGCTCAGCGGATCAGCTCAAGTGCGCGGCCACAGCCGGAGTTCTCCCGATGCTTTGTTCCCCAATCATCAACAACGTGCTGGTCACCAAGACCCTCCTTGACGGCGGGCAGGACTCAACGTCCTGTCCGTGGAAACATTCAACAATCTTCAAGTGCTTACAGTCAGCTTCAGCCAACCAAGCCTTTCTCCGGAGTCACCGACGGCTCCACGGTCCCGATCAGGCAGGTCCGCCTTCCTGTCACCTTCGGGGCTCGCGACAACCACCGCACCGAGCTCATCGACTTCGACGTCGCCCACATTCGCCTGACGTACAACGCCATCCTCGGGTACCCGGTGTTGGCCAAATTCATGGCCGTAACCCACCACGGCTACAACGTCCTCAAGATGCCAGGAAGCAGCGGGGTCATCACGGTGCCCTGTGAAGAGAGAGACGCAGTGTGCTCCCTGGAGTGAGCCTTTCAGGCCGCATCGCTAGAAGACCCAGACCACAGCAGCAGGAGGCCTCCCGAGGCCGCACCCAAGAAGAAGAAGACATCGGCCGGCCCGGCTCCTCAAGAGGCAGGCCCCTCAGGGCCCGCGCCCGGCCAGGGGGAGCCTCCTTCCATCGCATAGGAAAGCGCGCCCGGCGCCCTCCTCAGTCCGGGCTCGGGGCTCTCCTCGAGGGCCGCCGACCTCGCCAAGGTCACGAGGGAGGCGCTTGGGCACCACATGGAGGTGTGTCAAGCACGCTTCCCGCAAAGGTGAGCAAGGCAAGGAGGGCCGAGCCCTCAGGAGTTCGGCTGCAAGGCCATTCAGAGCCACAGGAGTCAAGGGTCATGAGGGGCAGCCGCCTACTCACTGTGGCCCCCATCCAGCGAGGATGGTGGGCTGCGCGTCTGCATCGACATACTGTGGCTCAACCGAGCCGTGTCTCAAGAGCGCCTCGGCCCTCGCGAGTGGGACGCTGCTGTGGCCCGCCCCATTGCCACGTGTGCATGCCTCACGGCCTGCAAAACGAGGTTGCTACGCACCAGCATCTCATGAGGGCCATCCTGGAGGCTCGAGAGGTCAGGCACGCCGCAGCCCTGGCGGAGATGGAGATGGCTCCCGAGGAGCCACCAGCGCCTCCGGATCCTCCTGAGGCCCCCGGGCCTGGGGGCTCGTGAGGATCGGCTCCCGCAGCCCACCGAGCCTGCTACACCAACACCCCTTCGTCCCCAACATCACCAGGTGACATCTTTAAGTTTTATTTCCGGATTGGAGCGCCTTCTTGGCTGCATTATTCCTGTGTCAGCGTGGGTCCGTCCTGCGGCATGTATCCCTTTATTTCATGTCATTAGCCTATCTGTTGGGGGCGCCCTCGGCTGCATCATCCCCAAGCCGCTGGCCTGTCCCCAAATGCATGTATCCTTCTTACGTTTTCCTTAGGATTATGCTCTCGTTCCACCATGCTTGTTATTTGGTGCCTTTTCCTGGGTGACGGAATCTTGCACGTTAAAGGGGGGGTGCCTGAGCATCGTCACTTAGGGCTCCTACCGGCTCTCCAGCCCTCACCCTCTGGTCTTGTCCATGGCATCGCGACCTGGCTTGCCAAATGACGGCCGAGACCAGCCCGAGCCGGGACCCGAGGACGAGAGTTTCGTCATCTAACCCAGCTTGGCAGCGTTAAAGGGGTGCTCGAGTATCGCGACTCAGTGGCTCCTACCGCCTCTCCGCCCTCACCCTCTCGTCTTGTCCATGGCATCGCGACCGGCTTGCCGCCGACGGGCCGAGACCAGCCCGAGAGCCGGGACCCGAGGACATAGAGTTTCGGCCATCTAACCCAGCTTATGCGTGTTAAAGGGGGTGCCCGAGCATCGCGACTCGTGGCTCCTACCGCTCTCCGGCCCTCACCCTCTGGTCTTGTCCATGGCATCGCGACCTGGCTTGCCTGACGGCCGAGACCAGCCCGAGAGCCGGGACCCGAGGACGAGAGTTTCACATCTTACCCAGCTTGTGCGTTAAAGGGGGGGTGCCCGAGCATCGAGACTCTGGGCTCCTACCGGCTCTCCGGCCCTCACCCTCCGATCTTGTCCATGGCATCGCTGACTGGCTTGCTGCCGACGGCCGAGACCAGCCCGAGAGCCGGACCCAAGACGAGAGCACCGCAGATCCGCCAAATTTGCGGGAACACACTCGAAGATAAGGCCTGAGCCAGCGCAACCCGCCTTGAGGTAGGGCCCGTGTGTCCCGCTACTGGCTCACCGGTGCCCAGATACACCTCGTCCAGCCCCTACCGTGCCAGCCCACGCGTGTCGGTGGGTCAGATACGCCTGGCTCCTCCCGGGAGGGGAGCCCCTCCCACGTACCAGTGGAAGCACCATGCTCCGCGCTGGCTGACGACACTGCCGAGGAGCGGCTATGCCCGTATGCATGTGGAAGCGCTATGCTCCGCGCTGGTGATAAACAACCGAGGGTGGCCTCCTTGTCGCATCAACCTCAGGGAGCCCAGAGCTCAGTGTCCGGCCTCATCGCAACGCCTCCCCTCAGGAGCGCCGTGCGAGGGGGCTGGACACGGGGATTGCGCCTGGGTCACGCCCAGGCGCACGCCACCCAGCCAGGCCCCTCGGGCCTGGTTCGTCGCACGTCACTCCCCGAGCGGAGCCAAGGTACGAATGCCGTTTGAGCGTCAAGGGGGACTCCTGAGCATCGCGACTCAGGAGCCTAACTGGTCACGTAGCCCCTCACCCCTTAGTTCCGAAAGGCTAACGGCGGTTGAGGTATGCGCGGGGCCGGGCTCTGCAGACGTAGAACGGTGGATCCGCCCGCGTCTCACCTCCCTACTTGTTGTTCATGCGCCAAGGGGGACTCCACGAGCATCGCGACTCAGGAGCCTAACTTGTCACGTAGCCCCTCACTCTTTGGTCCCGTCCTGGTTTCCGGTCGGGGCTAACGGCGGCTGAGGTATGCGCGGGGCCGGGCTCTACCGGCGTAGAACATAAGCAAGTAGGAAGCGCAAATGTCACATCCCTAGTTCTGGTATGACCTAGACTAGCTAGTCATTTGTGCATCATGTTTAAATTCCATTTAAATTGAAATGAGGATTTTTGAAACCCTCAGAATCATTTTTGGAAATTGACCCAAGTAAAAATTGCTCCAAAAAGGTCCAAGAAAATGCTCATGTTGCCCTCTGAAAATATTGGACAGAGATAAAAATCAAGCCAATATTTTTGGGAGCTCATAAGTAATTATTTTGGGCATTTGGAATTAATGCATAATTATTTGCATTGGATATATAAATGTTATATATATATATTATATGTCCAAAAATTATGCTAATTGATGAGGAGTTATGGAATAATACCACTAGCCCCTACAAAAATTGGCATAAGTTAGTAAAATGGTTTAGTATTTTTATTAAACCAAACAAATGTCAGAAAAATAGAAAAGAAAACAAAAGGGGAAAACCTACCCGGCCACTTACCTGCAGGCAGACGTGTCTTGACTTTGGCTCGCCTGCAGGCCAGCCCACCACCGTCGTCCTCCTGGCGCCCAATCGGCGTGGCAGGGTTTCACGCCACTGCAAGCCGCCACGCCACCACCTGCCTGTCCTCCCTCTCGACGCTGGACGTCCGGAACGTCGCCACGCTCTGCCCGCACCGCCTCACTCCCTCTCGCTCTTCCTCCTCCTTGGTTCTCTCTTCCCGGCGCACTCTGGAAGCGCCACTGCCGCCGCAGACGCCATTGCCGCGGCCACCACCTCCCCCTCGCCCTCTCTTCGAGTCCGGAACCTCCGCCACTTCGTCCACCACCTCTCCGTCAAGCCACGCACCTCAGGAGGCCCTGGAGCGCCTCCATCGACGCCGTCTTCATCTCCGGTCGCCGGAGATCGCCTTCGCCGCCTCGCTGGTTCCAGCCCCTCCCGAACTTCGCCGGCCGCCTCGTCCGAACCGCCGTAAGCTCTGCGCCGTTTCCCCCCTCCTCCCGGGCTCGTTTGCCCGTCTAGCTAAGCTCAACCACCGCGCCCGAAGCTCCTGCGCCGCCCGGCCATGGCGCCACGGTGGCTAAAGCCCGAGCCAGCCACTCCTGCAGCGTCCACCGTGTTCTGGTGACGCCAGGAGGCCGAGAGGCCCTCGCATCACTGTCGTGCTCGCAACGCTGCGCCCGCCGCGCCATCGAACTCCGGCCGCCACCCCGAGCTCCGCTCCGGCGAGCTCCGGCCATCCCCGCCTCTTCCACTTGCTCCAGACGATGCGGACGAGCGCTGGCTCCTCGCCTGTGGTCTCCGCCGCCCAAATGGTCGCCGGAGCGACGATCCCGAGCCCTCCGCTGTTCGGCCTCGCCTCGGGCGGGTTAGACGCATGCGGGATTGACCGGGTCAACCCCCGCTAACTAAGCTCCCTTGTGACGCTGACATGTGGGGCCCGGCCCTGCTAATTTTTTAGTTTAGGATTAGTTTAGCAACTAATTAACTCTGTTAACTAACTATGACACTGACGTGTGGACCCCACACGTCAGGTTTGACCCCAGTCAGTCGCAGTTGACTTGCTGACGTCATGCTTACTCAATGATGATGCAGTAATACAATTTTCTGGATTTATTCTTATTCAGGAATTCCAGAAAATTAGCAAAACTTCAAAAAAATCATAGAAATTCAACAGTAGCTCAGATTGAAATAATTTATATATGAAAAATTATCAGAAAAATGCAATCTATCCATCTGAACCAGTTTCATGAATGAAAAACCAAATTATACCTGCTGTATAAGTGAAACACTATAATGGCATATATAAGAGCTTACTTTGGAAGTGCATTGAATCTTTGGTTCAAATGGGCTTAAACCAAATGAACTCTAGCTGCATTAGCTCAAACAGCATCACATCTTCATGCCATGTTCATGCATCTTATTGTTGCATATGCTTGTTTTTTGATTGTTGGCACTGTTCCTTCTCGATGTGTCTTTCTCTCGGAGACCGCTCCAGAGTACTGCGTGAAGCAAAGGCTCTCCTTGTTGATTTACCAGGCAAGCAAACCCCTTGTTCATTCCGATACAATCCTACTCTATCGCCTCCTGCTCTCAGTTATTGCATTAGGACAACAACGATTCATACGCTACTTTGTGCTGCGGTAGTTGAACCCATTCCTCTGCATGACCTGTCATTGCCGCAGTAAAGAATAGTTGAAACCCACTAGCATGTGTAGGAGTTGATTGAGCCATGTTGTGTTCCTACCATGCTATGCCTGCTATTGCTTAGAGTTGTGTCGTGTCTGATTCATTGGGAATGAATTGGAGTGTTACGATATGTTACGATCTTTGAGAGTGAAGTGTGTGAACACGATTTGGTAAAGGTAGCGGTGAGAGGCCATGTAGGAGTACATGGTGAGTTGTCTCACTGGGACCGTCCTTAAGCACTGAGTTCTGTGTATGTTGTCCACTGACTAGCTACTACCACACATTGGAATGCTTAAGTGCCCCTCTCGACTTATTAACCAACTTGATCTCTGTCCAGGAGTTGCAACTAGTTTCTGGTCTTTGTAGGTAGTGCTATTTTTCTACCGAGTGGCACCCGGTAGGGTGGGCTTGGGACAGACTAGGCACAGGTGGCACGGTGTACCAAGTGGCACCCGGATGGTGGGCTCGGGAACCCTGCTCACATCGTTTGGGGCCGTGAGCGACACCCCGACCGGATCTCCTTGCGGATGGAACCCGAATAGGCGATAAACCTGGGCTAGAGTCTTGTGTGGTTAGTCAGGTCGTGGCCGACACCCTCGCTAGGCTTCCGCTTGAAGGTTTCTGAGATACATGACGTGTATATGGCGGTAAGTGGCGAGAGCGTGTGTGAAGAAGTACACCCCTGCAGGGTTATCATGATATATTCGAATAGCTGTGTCCTCGGTTATGGACTTCTTGGATGCTTACGTGGTACATAGACAACTTGAAGTGGATACTCTAAAATGCTCAAGACAAGTGTGAGTGCTATGGATGGCCTTCTCGTAGGGAGACGGGGATGAATCCATAGTGGTGTATTGATGTGGTGACTAGTGGACTCGTGTGCGCCATATCACCTCAAAGAAGTTCTTGTAGTCGTAGAACAGGATAGCCACAGAGTCAAAGCTGGCTTGCTGCAACTAAACCCCACATTACCCTCTTGATACAAATGCATGTAAAATAGGATCTGATGTAAGTCTTGCTGAGTACCTTTGTACTCACGTTGCTTTATTTATGTTTTTGCAGCGGAGACTTCGGTCTTACTAGTAGTTCCGCTTGGACTTCGACGAGTAGCTTGTTACCTCAGCTACGATCTTGTACCCTTGGGAGGGTCTTGTAATTAGTCAGGCTTCTCAGCCCTTTTCTTTTGTAGTTGTGTGTACTCAGACATGTAATGCCTCCGCTTGTTGCTTGTATGTTTCGAATGATGGGTCCTGTGACCCTGTTTGTATTTAATGCTCTGTGGGTCTTCTGGGCCTTTATCTTTATGAGTGTGCGTTATGTTGTGATGCCATGTTGTACAACACATACTTGCATGTTATGCGTACGTGTAACGTGTATTGCTATGTGTGGGATCTGACAACCTAGTTGTTTATCCTTGGTAGCCTCTCTTATGGGGAAATGTAGTCTAGTGCTTCCACTGAGCCATGGTAGTCTGCTACAGCCCGGTTCACCAGAGTCCTGCTAGCCCAGCACTACTGCTCCGGAACACTTAGACTGGCCGGCATGTGATTCACTTCGTTCAGGGTTCCCTTCGGGAAATGTCACGCGGTGACATCCGAGTCCTCGCCTAGCCTGCTACAGCCCGGGGTTCCCGGAGTCCTGTTAGCCCAAAGGTTACAGCCCGGATTCGCACGTCACGACCGACATGCGCGATGTTGATTCATGTATGCCTGTCCCCAGAGGTTAGTGCCACTTTGGGTTCACGACTAGTCATGTCGGCCCGGGTTCTCTGTCATATGGATGCTAGCGACACTATCATATACGTGAGCCAAAAGGCGCAAACGGTCCCGGGCCATGGTAAGGCGACACCCGTGGGAATACCGTGCGTGAGGCTGCAAAGTGATATGATGTGTTACATGCTAGATCGGTGTGACTTTGGATCGGAGTCCCGACAGCTTTGGTATCAGAGCCTGACTGCCTGTAGGATTTCCAAGCCAACCTGGTCGAAGTTGAATCTAGAAATTCTTTAGTTATGTAAGGGAATTGATTGTGGGAAGGAAAGTAAGGCTCTTTTTACTCCTTTATATGATGGCCTTCTGATCTGAGTCGTCCTATCTTTCCGACGGGGTTAAGGAACTAGGCTTACTCTTCCGTCTATCAGGATCACGTGTTACTACTCCGTTGTCTCATAGGATTGAATGATGAGAGTCATACCCCAGTTTTCGAGTACTTCTGGTGTAGTCTGTTTAGTATTATCCCAGAACCTTTGAGTGGTGATGTTGAGTTGTTGTACTACCCCATTTTAGCAGGATGTCTCATTCTGAGCATTTTACTGCCGTTATGCTGCCGGAATTGCCCTGTGAGTCCGAGAGATACTAATTTCCTTGTCCTACAATCTATAGCATATAGTTGATGCTGATTCGCCCTTGGTTTCGTTTCTCAGGATGTCATCAGTTAAGCGAAGTTCTGTTGCTCGTAGCCAGAACCACGGAGATGGTAGGGATGAGGATCCTCCCGACCAGCCTTCATTGGCAGAGTTTATGTTAGAGATGGAGAGAAACAAGCGTGAGTCTAACCGCTTGTTGGCACGTATTGAGGAGAACACCGCACATCAGTTCAAAGGGTCTGCCACCATTCATGACTTCATTCGCTTGCATCTACCTACCTTTCATCATTCCATTGAGCCACTCGATGCAGATGACTGGCTCCGTAGTATCACACGCAAGCTCCGTTCTGCGAACGTAGCTGAAAGTGACAAGGTCACCTATGCTGCTTACCACCTGGAAGGTCCCGCTAGTCTTTGGTGGCAGAACCATGAGGCTATGCTTCCAGCTGGTCAGATTCCTACCTGGAGAGATTTCACTGAGGCTTTTCGCGAGCATCACATTCCTGAAGCCCTCATCGATCGCAAGAGAGAAGAGTTCTGTAGTTTCACCCAGAGTAAGATGGCGGTTGATGCTTACAGCAGATAGTTTGAGAACCTTGCCCGCTATGCCACAGAAGAGGTGTCCACGGACGCCAAGAAGCAGGCTAGGTTCCGGAAGGGTCTCAACCCCAAGTTGCGTCGTGATCTCCACCTACATCATTGTGATACATTCCAAGCTCTTATGAACAAGGCCATTAATGCAGAGACAGCTCAGCTCACTTACGAGGAGTCTCGTAAGCACACCCGTGAGTTGGGATCTTCTTCCGGTTCTAGTTCTCAGAAGCGCCGGATTTGGATTCCGAACTCTGCTCTTCCACCCGGATATTCACCGAGGCCATCCCATGTAATGCCTCCCCCAGCTCAGTCGTATGCTCCACCCAGGCCTATTGGTAGACCGCTTGTCAATGCGGGTCCACGTCCAACTTCAGGGACTTGCTTCACATGCGGAGAGCCAGGACACTATGGACGTGACTGCTCTCAGACTAGTTATGCTCCACCCCAGCCTGAGAAGACTGTTGGCTGTGCTAAGCCATCACGCAAGATGATCAATGTCAAGTCAGCTCCCACTGAACGTGGACGTGTGCATCACGTCTCAGCTAAAGACGCTCATGATGATCCGGATGTCGTTCTTGGTACACTCCTTGTCAACTGTCATCCAGCTTTCGGGTTCTATTCGACATCGAGCATCTCATTCCTTCATTTCTGAAAGCTATGCTAACTTGCACAACATATCATTTTGTGATATGCCCTCTCCACTAGTCATTCAAACCCCTGGATCCAAATGGCAAACTTCTAGTGTAAGCCATGGTAATGAAATCCTTGTTGACAAACTTGTATTCCTTGCCTCACTTATAGCCCTCAAGTCCACAGATATTAACATCATCGCTCATTATGCCAAGATTGATTGTTTCACTAGGTCTGTTCAGCTTACACACCCATCTGGCAAGATAGTCACTGTCTCCACCAGAGTTGCAAAGCGACAACTCTATTCTCTTAATGCCAGCCCTCTTCCAGACCTTGAAGATATCCCGATAGTCCGTGACTTTCCGGATGTCTTTCCAGAGGAACTGCCAGGTGTTCCACCTGACAGAGATGTAGAATTCGTCATAGATCTTATCCCAGGAACCGCCCCAATCTCTAGGAGACCTTACAAGATGGCACCCTTAGAACTAGCCGAGCTTAAGAAACAACTTGATGAGTCCTTGCAAAAGGGTTTCATCCGTCCTAGCTCTTCTCCTTGGGCTTGCCCCGTCCTCTTCATCAAGAAGATGGATGGTATGGACCGGATGGTTGTAGATTATCGTCCTGTTAATTTGGTCACGATAAAGAACAAATATCCGCTTCCCAGGATCAACGACCTGTATGATCAGCTCACTGGATCCTCAGTCTTTTCCAAGATGGATTTGAGGTTAGGCTACCACCAAATCAAGATCAGAAATGGAGACATCCCCAAGACAGCCTTTGTCACTCATTTTGGCCAGTACGAGTACACCGTCATGTCCTTTTGTCTAACCAACGCCCCAGCCACATTCTCCCGCTTGATGAACTCGATCTTCATGGAGTACCTAGACAAATTCGTCGTGGTTTACCTCGATGATATTCTTATTTAGTCGAAGAACGAGGAAGAGCATGCTTAAACATCTTAGACGCGTGTGCTAGAAAAACTCAGAGAGCACCGCCTTTTTGCCAAGTTCTCCAAGTGTGAATTTTGGTTGCAAGTGACCTACCTAGGCCACGTAATCTACGGTAAGGGCATTGCTGTCAATCCCGAGAGAGTTCAGGCCGTTCTCGATTGGACTCCACCTGAAACCGTTAAACAAGTTAGGAGTTTCCTTGGTCTAGCCAGCTATTGTCGCCGCTTTGTTGAAAACTTCTCCAAAGTAGCCAAACCCCTCACGGAACTTCTCAAGAAAGATAAAAAGTTTGAGTGGTCCCCACAGTGTGAGTACAGTTTTCAGGAACTAAAAGGACGCAGACTTCTGCTCCCATACTTGTGCCACCGGATTTCACTAAAGACTTTGTTATCTACTGCGACGCCTCACGACAGGGACTAGGTTGCATTCTTATGCAAGATCATCATGTGATTGCCTATGCATCTCGTCAGTTGCATCCACATGAGGAGAATTATCCTACACATGATCTAGAGCTTGCAGCCGTAGTCTATGCACTCAAGACATGGCGACATTACCTTCTTGGTAAACGCTATAGATTTACACCTATCACCGTAGTCTCAAGTATATCTTCACCCAACCAGATTTGAACCTTAGGCAAAGACGTTGGTTGGAGTTGATCTCAGATTATGATCTAGGGATTACCTACACCCTGTGCAAAGCCAATGTCATGGCTGATGCGCTTAAGTCAGAAATCCTATTGCAACAATCTCATGTTGCAGCAGGGCCAACCTTTTCTCCATGAGGAATTTTGTAAGCTTAACCTTCACATTGCTCCTCACGGATTCCTTTCTACCTTGGTGGCGAAACCTACCCTTGAGGATCAGATCATCTCTGACCAGAAGTTTGATAGGGGTGTTATCCGCATTAAGAGAAACATTAAGAAGGGAGTTGGTGGATGTTTCTCTATGGATGATCGAGGTGTTGTCTTGTTTGAGAATCGCTTGGTGGTTCCCAAGAGTCAGCATCTTCGACAATTGATTCTTAAGGAAGCTCATGAATCCCCTCTCATGATTCATCCCGGTAGTACTAAGATGTATCAGGACCTACGCCAGAGGTTCTGGTGGACTAGGATGAAGAGAGAAATTGCTCAGTTTATTGCTAACTGTGACATTTGTCGTCGCGTTAAGGCAGAGCATCAAAGGCCTGCTGGCACCCTTCAGCCTTTAGCCATTCCTGAGTGGAAATGGGATAAAGTTCATATGGACTTCATCACCGGCTTTCCCAGGACCAAGAAAGGGAATAATGCTATCTTCGTAGTCATTGATCGTCTCTCCAAAGTGGCGCACTTCCTACCTGTTCGAGAGAGTATCACTGCTAGCCAGCTTGCTGACTTATATATCTCTCGAATAGTTTCACTTCATGGTGTTCCACTAGAGATCAATTCATACCGTGGCAGTCTTTTCACTTCTCATTTCTGGGAGAGTTTCCAAACTGCCATGGGCACCCATCTTTCCTTCAGTACCGCTTTCCACCCTCAATCAAGTGGTCAGGTGGAAAGGGTCAACCAAATTCTCGAAGACATGCTTAGAGCTTGCGTTATCTCATTCAGTATGGATTGGGAGAAATGTCTTCCTTTCGCCGAGTTTTCTTATAACAATAGCTATCAATCCAGTCTCAAGAAAGCTCCTTTTGAGATTCTCTATGGACGAAAATGTCGAACACCTTTGAACTGGTCAGAAACCGGTGAAAGACAATTCTTTGGACCGGACATGATCCAGAGGAGGCGTAAGAGCAAGTTCAAGATCATTCGTGAGAATTTGAAAACAGCCCAATCTCGTCAAAAGAGCCAGTATGACCGTCGTCATAAGGAAGTGGCTTATGAAATTGGCGACAAGGCTTACCTTCGGGTTACTCCTCTAAAGGGTACCCATCGTTTCGGTATCAAGGGCAAGTTGGCTCCTCGTTACATTGGTCCTTTTCGCATACTCGCTAAACGAGGAGAGGTTGCCTACCAGTTGGAACTACCCCCACATCTTTCTCGAGTGCATGATGTCTTCCACGTCTCTCAACTCAGGCGTTGCTTCTCGGATCCTATCCTTGGAGTGGACCACGAAACGCTTGATCTCCAAGATAACCTCATGTATCGAGAGGACCCTGCTCGCATTCTTGATCAAGCGTAGCGAGTCACTCGATGTCATAACATCAAGTTTCTCAAGGTTCAGTGGTCTCATCATTCCGTGAGAGAAGCTACATGGGAGCGAGAAGATCGTCTTCGACTGGAGTACCGCACCTTCTTTCTGTCGACCCCTGAATCTCCGGACGAGATTCTTTCAAGTGGGGGCGAGTTGTCACATCCCTAGTTCTGGTATGACATAGACTAGCTAGTCATTTGTGCATCATGTTTAAATTCCATTTAAATTGAAATGAGGATTTGTGAAACCCTCAGAATCATTTTGGAAATTGACCCAAGTAAAAATTGCTCCAAAAAGGTCCAAGAAAATGCTCATGTTGCCCTCTGAAAATATTGAATGAGATAAAAATCAAGCCAATATTTTTGGGAGCTCATAAGTAATTATTTTGGGCATTTGAAATTAATGCATAATTATTTGCATTGCATATATAAATGTTATATATATATATTATATGTCCAAAAATTATGCTAATTGATGAGGAGCTCTAGAATAATACCACTAGCCCCTACAAAAATTGGCATAAGTTAGTAAAATGGTTTAGTATTTTTATTAAACCAAACAAATGTCAGAAAAATAGAAAAGAAAAAAAAGGGAAAAACCTACCCGGGCCACTTACTGCGGCAATGTAAGGCATCAGGTGGCTTGGTCCGCCCAAGAAAGTCGCCCAGCCCACCACTGCCGTTCCCTGGCGCCCGGCCAAAGGCGTAGGGTGGTCGGCTACAAGACGGGTGCCACCACGCCACCTGCCTGTCCTCCCTCCCTCTCGACGCTCGACGTCCGGAGCGTCGCCACGCTGCCCCGCACCGGCTCTCACTCCTCTCGCTCTTCCTCCTCCTCGGTTCTCTCTTCCCGAAGCGCACCCGGAAGCGCCACTGCCGCCTCCGCGACGCCACCACCTCCCCTCGCCCTCTCTTCGAAGTCCGGAAGCTCCGCCACGTCGTCCACCACCTCTCCGTCAAGCCACACGCGCCTCGGAGCCTTCGAGCGTCTCCATCGACACCGTCTTCATCTCCGGTCGCCGGAGATCGCCTTCTCCGCCTCGCTGGTTCCAGCCCCTCCCCGAGCTCGCCGACCGCCTCGTCCGAACCGCCGTAAGCTCTACTTCGTTTCCCCCCTCCTCCCCGGCTCGTTTGCCCCGTCTAGCTAGCTCAACCACCGCGCCCGCAAGCTCCCCGCAGCCGGCCATGGCGCCACGGTGGCCAGAGCCCGAGCCAGCCACTCCCACGCGCGTCACCGTGTTCTCGGTGACTCGGGAGGCCGAGAGGCCCTCCGCATCCACCGCCGTGCTCGCAACGCCTCCACCAGACGCCACCGAACTCCGGCCGCCGAGCTCCGCTCCGGCGAGCTCCGGCCGTCCCCGCCTCTTCCACTTGCTCCAGACGACGCGGACGAGCGCTGGCTCCTCGCCCGTGGTCTCCGCCGCCCAAATGGTCGCCGGAGCGACGATCCCGAGCCCTCCGCCGCGTTCGGCCTCGCCGGCGGCTAGACGCCGGCGGGATTGACCGGGTCAACCCCCGCTAACTAAGCCCTCCTTGTGATGCTGACATGTGGGGCCCGTCCCTGCTAATTTTTTTAGTTTAGGATTAGTTTAGCAACTAATTAACTCTGTTAACTAACTATGACACTGACGTGTGGACCCCACACGTCGAGTTTGACAGTCAAATACCGTAGCTTGACTTGCTGACGTCATGCTTACTCAATGCTGATGCAGTAATACAATTTTCTGGATTTATTCTTATTCAGGAATTCCAGAAAATTAGCAAAACTTCAAAAAAAATCATATAAATTCAACCGTAGCTCAGATTGAAATAATTTATATATGAAAAATTATAAGAAAAATGCAATCTATCCATCTGAACCAGTTTCATGCATGAAAAACCAACTTATACCTGCTGTATAAGTGAAACACTATAATGGCATATATAAGAGCTTACTTTGGAAGTGCATTGAATCTTTGGTTCAAATGGGCTTAAACCAAATGAACTCTAGCTGCATTAGCTCAAACAACATCACATCTTCATGCCATGTTTATGCATCATATTGTTGCATATGCTTGTGTTTTGATTGTTGGCACTGTTCCTTCTCGGCTGTGTCTTGCTCCGAGACCGCTCCAGTAGTACCTGCCTGTGAAGCGGTGCCTCCCTTGTTGATTTACTGTGCAAGCAAACCCCTTGTTCATTCCGATACAATCCTACACTCTCGCTCCTCCTCTCGCTTATTGCATTAGGACAACAACGATTCATCTGCTACTTTGTGCTGCGGTAGTTGAACCCATTCCTCTGCATGACTGTCATTGCCACAAGAATAGTTGAAACCCACTAGCATGTGTAGGAGTTGATTGAGCCATGTTGTGTTCCTACCATGCTATGCCTGCTATTGCTTAGAGTTGTGTCAGTCTGATTCATTGGGAATGAATTGGAGTGTTACGATATGTTACGATGTCGAGAGTGAAGTGTGTGAACACGATTTGGTAAAGGTAGCGGTGAGAGGCCATGTAGGAGTACATGGTGGGTTGTCTCAATCGGGACCGTCTCCTTAAGTAATCGAGTTACGTGTATGTTGTCCAATGACTAGCTACTACCACACATTGGAATGCTTAAGTTCCCCTCTCGACTTATTAACCAACTTGATCTCTGTCCAGAGTCGCAACTAGTTTCTCGTGTTTGTAGGTAGTGCTATTTTTCTATCGAGTGGCACCAGCAGGTGGGCGTGGGACAAACTAGGCACAGGTGGCACGGTGTACCAAGTGGCACCCGGATGGTGGGCCTGGGAACCCTGCTCACATCGTTTGGGGCCGTGAGTGAAACCTCGGCCGGATCTCCTTGCGGATGGAACCCGAATAGGCGATAAACCTGGGCTAGAGTCTTGTGTGGTTAGTCAGGTCGTGGCCGACACCCTCACCAGGCTTCCGCTTGAAGGTTGCCGAGATACATGACGTGTATATGGCGGTAAGTGGCGAGAGCGTGTGAAGAAGTACACCCCGCAGGTTATCATGATCTATTGAATAGCCGTGTCCTCGGTTATGGACTTCTTGGATGCTTACGTGGTACATAGACAACTTGAAGTGGATACTCTAAAATGATCAAGACAAGTGTGAGTGCTATGGATGGCCTTCTCGTAGGGAGACGGGGATGAATCCATAGTGGTGTATTGATGTGGTGACTAGTGGACCTGTAGCGCCTATATCACCTCAAAGAAGTTCTTGTAGTCAGAGAACAGGATAGCCACGAGTCAAAGCTGGCTTGTCGCAACTAAACCCCACATTACCCTCTTGATACAAATGCATGTAAAATAGGATCTGATGTAAGTCTTCTTTGAGTACCTTTGTACTCACGTTGCTTTATTTATGTTTTTGCAGCGGAGATTTCGGTCTTACTAGTAGTTCCGCTTGGACTTCGACGAGTAGCTTGTTACCTCAGCTACGATCTTGTACCCTTGGGAGGGTCTTGTAGTTAGTCAGGCTTCTCAGCCCTTTTCTTTTGTATTTGTCTGTACTCAGACATGTAATGCTTCCGCTTGTTGCTTGTATGCTCTGAATGATGGGTCATGAGACCCCTGTTTGTATTAATGCTATGTGGCCCTTCTGGGCCTTTATCTATATGAGTTTGCGTTATGTTGTGATGCCATGTTGTACAGCACATACTTGCATGTTATGCGACGTGTAACGATGTATTGCTATGTGTGGGATCCGACAACCTAGTTGTTTATCCTTGGTAGCCTCTCTTATGGGGAAAGGTAGTCTAGTGCTTCCATCGAGCCATGGTAGTCTGCTACAGCCGGTTCACCGGAGTCCCGCTAGCCCAAAGACTACTGCTCCGGAACACTTAGATCGGCCGGCATGTGATTCACGCCGTTCGTGGTTCTGTCCCTTCGGGAAATGTCACGGTGACATCCGAGTCCCGCTTAGCCTGCTACAGCCCGGGTTCCTGAGTCCTGTTAGCCCAGTGCTACAGCCCGGATTCGCACGCTGGCGACCGACATGCTCGATGTTGATTCATGTATGCCTGTCCCCATAAGTTAGTGCCACTTTGGGTTCACGACTAGTCATGTCGGCTCGGGTGCTCTGTCATATGGATGCTAGCGACACTATCATATACGTGAGCCAAAAGGCGCAAACAGTCCCGGGCCATGGTAAGGCGACACCCGTGGGAATACCGTGTGTGAGGCCGCAAAGTGATATGATGTGTTACATGCTAGATCGGTGTGACTTAGGATCGGGGTCCCGACAGCAAATTTCAAGGAATTCAAAAGCAAATATTACAGTCCACACTGTTATCGCAATACCAAATGCAAGTTTAAACGCCTCCCCGAGGCATGATACATGTGCAGGAATTAAAAGCAGGACATGGGCCACAACGGAGTCACTTGTCGGCGGGGGAGCAGGGCGGAGTGGGTTCGCCTCGTGGAGCAGCAGGGCCGGCAGCGTCTCGCTTCGGCTTGGTGCTGAAGGCCCGGAACTTCCCCAATGCGAGCCACCTCACATGACCCTTTATAGCCTCGGCAGCGGTACATGCTCGCCGCTTGCTGGCTCCAGCAGGTTGTCCAGGTCGCCGCTGGGATCGTGAAGGTAGATGTGGGTGAGGACCCGCGTCAGTGCCGCAGAAGACAGGAGACGCGCCTCGGCCTCGGCCGTGGGGCCAAGGCCAAGGGAGACATCTTCAAGAGCGCGAACCGGGAAGGGAAGCAGCTTGGCGGGACCATCTCGGCGCCCGGCCAGCGGACTCTCCAGGCGGCTGTCAGAAAGCGTCTTCAAAGAAAGAGCGAGCCTTCACCTCCATATCCATGAAGGCCACGCGATCTTACGCAAGAACCCGCCTTTGTCGTCCCAGCTCGACCTTCCTCGCCTCCGGCTCCTGCTCCAGCCAGCGCCTAGGCGGTCGAGACGCTTCTTGAGCCTAGCCTCCCGGGTCCTTGACGGCTGCCTCACGAGCCTTCATGCTTTCCTCCTGCTCCTGGTGAGGCGAGCCCCTCGGCAAGCTGGTTCTCATGAGCCCTTCAGCTCGCTCTCCAGCGTCTCACATCGACCTTGGATGCTAGCTGCCTCCCCCAGGGCAGCATCGCGGGCAATCTTCGCCTCACGGACAGCCTGCTTCTCCTCGTCGCAAGCCGTCGAGGCCTGAACCAGCGCCTCCCGAATCGAAGCGTCGGAGCGAATCCATCCAGATGCCAGCTCCAAGCGCCCGGCCACAAAGCGAGGGTCGGTGCCCAGAAGATCTTGCCGCAGCCGGTCCAATTCAGCAGCAGCACGATCCAGGACAGTGGGAGGAGTCGGAGAGACAGCAGTTGGTGGAGTAGGAGGAGAGGACGGCGGCTTAACCACATTATCATGAGGCGGGACCTACTGCGCCCCAGCAGCTATGGCGGCGGCATCAGGCAAGGACACCTCGGGAGTCGCTTGGGCCATGGAGGCTGAGCTCGCCCCAGCCAGCTCCGCCAGGCCTCGCGAGGATCACCGGGCAGGAGAGGCCCGTGTCTTGCCATCGCCTTCCTTTCAAGGCAGAGGCGCTGCCCAGATGAAGCCTCGTGGAGCTCCTTCAGATTCTTACAGCAGCGCCAGCCTAACCAAGAGATACGGATATCAAGCCTCGGCTGACAAAAGCAAGGAATAAAACAAGAATCAAGCACTTATCGGTCATCGCTCATGAAGCTCGAGCAACCTCGGCCATACTTGAAGCCCGAGCCGGCTGCGAGGATCAGCTTCAAGGGGCACTGGAGCAGGAGGCGCGTCTGCGGATCGCCCGGGACGGGCGGACCTGGGAGACCAGCCCAGTCCAGGTCCTTCTTCGGGATCGGGCAGGCTTGCCTCCTGCCCATCCTCATCCTCAGCCGTCGTCACTCTGGGGGAGGCAGAGAGTGCGGGACCTGCGCCGAAGGGGAGGAGCTCTTGACTCCGCCCCCGAATCAACCCCGTCTCCCGGCTCCCTTTCCTCCACCTCTTCGCTAGAATCGGCAGAGGACACGTCCACCAGGTCCTCCGGAGCCTCCACGGGCACGGGCCCATCCCCATTGAAGACAGGCATGGGCCCCACTACCTGCTCCCAATCCTCGCGAAGGAACAAGGGCGAGGGGCACCCTCCAGTCTCGCCACATCGCCCCCAACCAAGGACTGGAGGACCGTCGCCAGGTCCTCGCCGGCCAGGACCACGGGGCTCGAGTGAGGCCTCCACATCGAAGCAATCTTGACGAAGCGGAGCGCTTGATGCTCCAGGGAACTCCCTCAAAGAGCGATGCCGGTCAGCTTTCGGGCCGCCACGCTGGCCGGCTTCAGATCTCAAGGCCCATCTTCTCCAAAGCACCAGGCTTGGCATGGGGATCCGAAGCTCCACTCGGGACCGGTCGTGAGACTCATGGGGCATCTGTGGGCAGGATTGCCGAGGGTGGATGCGCCAAGCATCCACCAAGACCCACTTGCTCTGAAGCCCTCAATCCGCTTCCAGGGTTTGAAATGGCGATGGCTCCGCCCGTGCGACGAAGCTTCAAGACGCCTGAGGCGGAACCACGGGAGGTTCGGAGGGAGAAATAATGGCGCAACAAGGCCACCGAAGGCTTCACCCCAACATGGGCCTCACAATAATAGGCGAAGATTGCCAGAAGAAGGACGGAGTTGGGATGGAGGTGCAGAGCTTGAATGTTGTAGTGACGGAGGACGGAGAAGAAGAACTCAAAAAAGGGAGGCACCAGACCAGCAATGACGGCGCTCACGAAGAGCGGGTAGAAGGTACTCCACTGACCCTCAGGGGCGGAAGAGCCGGCCTTGAACGCCTCCGTTCCGTTGACGCCCTGCGCCTCCGCCATCCGGCACACCAGGCGAGGCTCGCCTCTGACACATTTGGCGGGTCCAAGGCAGGAGAGTACCAAGCTCCGGTCGGGGCTTGGCGAGGCGCCATGACTGGCTAGGGCACGCGGGCGGAGTGGATCTGAAGATCTTGGAAGCGAGAGAGAGGCGCGAGAAAGGGATCTGAAAGCAATCGGAGAAAGTAAAGGAGGCAAGGAAGATGCCACTCTGATATCAACTCACGCGGTTACAGAGGCACACGCGTCCAATCAACCGCCACGCGGCGCTCAAGGCCGCATGCTGTTAGGGCCCGCGACGCTTCGCACTTGCCCTTTCGCCTCTCTGCTCGGCCAAGTTCGGGCGCATCGTGGGCCCGGGGGCTACTGTCGGCGTTAAGGAGCAGGGGTCCCAGACTTGCACACTGCGGCTGCTGGCGTGGCCGAAGGAAGCCCAGCACGGCCCATCTTCATCAACACAAGCTCAAGACCCTCGCGAGGGGCCAAGCCTCGCGGGGCGGACGAAATGGAGCCTCCTCAGGCACAGCCTCGTCAGGCTGGCTCATGAGGAGGCGGAGAGTTCAAGGCAGGGTACGTCGCGAGGTGCCCATGACGCAAGCCATGACGACCAAGGGCGCCAGTCGGGCGCCAGCCCTGATGTCCTCCTTTCCTCTTTGGTGCAAAGGGAGCAAGTGCAGACGAGAGCATCAAGCAAAGGCATCCGTTTCGGTGCAACAAGACCAAGACCAGCCCAATGGCTGGAAGGGAGTCATCGTGGAGCCCAAGCAGGCGTCATCACCAGAGCCGTTGGCAGGCGAGGACCAACTTTAGTCGGGATAAGTGTACCCATTGCCCCCTTCAAATGGTCAATTGTTGGCGCCCTTCCTGCTCAATATTTGGGAAGAGGCCCAGGGCCTTCGCCTATAAATAGGAGTAGCCACCCCCAGGGCAGAAGGAGCTGGATCGAGATCGGAACCCTCATCAAGAAACCAGTAGCTAGAGCGACTGAACACCACCTAGCAGTTCATCGCACCCTCCAAGAACAGACCCTCGCGAGGCTGTTCTCCCTTGTATTGTTCCTCATCAGCCCAAGAGGCAATCCACCCCACCACACACTGGAGTAGGGTATTACACCACAATGGTGGCCTGAACCAGTATAAATCCCGTGTCTCTTGTGCTGTTCTGTTTAGTAGTTTAGGTTCCAGTGATTCGGCGAAGTGCGAGACGGTGGAGGATTGGATCTCCGCGCGCACCCCAGTGTTCGAACCTCAAGGGTCTCCCGGAACCCGAAATCCGACAGCGGTGTTCAGGGGTGACCTGCGACTGCTTTCCTATTTTATTCCTGCAACATGCATCAGGCCTCGTGGAGGCATTAAACTTTTGTTTGATATTGTGAGAACAATATGTCTTGTAATACTTGCTTCAAGATTTTGCGATTTTCTTCCTATCTGCTTTGTGTTCTGCGTCGGCAGATCCCGGCCCCGCGCATACCTCAACTGCCGTTTGGCCGACCGAAGACCATGACGGACCAAGGAGTGAGGGGCTACGTGACTAGTTAGGCTCTTGGGTCGCGATGCTCAGGAGTCCCCCTTGACGTGCAAACAATCTCCATACCTTTGCCCTCGCCGAGGCCCTGCTCGGGAGGGGCGTGGCTTGACCAGTGTCAGGGGACTGGTTGGGTGGCGCTGGCAGGCGTGACCCAAGCGCAGCCCGCGTGCCCAGCCCCCTCGCGCAGGTCTCTCGAGGGGAGGCGTTGCCGTGAGGCCGGACACTGAGCTCTGGGGCTCCCTGAGGTTGGTATGGCCGTGAGGCCGCCCTCAGTTGTTTGTCACCAGCGTGGAGCATAGTGCTTCCGCATGTGCATAGGCATAGCCGCTCCTCTGCAGTGTCGACGGCCAGCACGGAGCATGGTGCTTCCACTTGTGCGTGGGAGGGGGGCTCCCTCTGCGGAGAGCCCCCGGGGCGTGTACAGCCCCGCCCTGACACGTGACTTGCACGGCAGGGCTGGACGAGGTGTATCTGGGCACTCGTGAGCGGTAGCGGGACTCACAAGGCCCTACCTCAAAGGCAGGTTGCTTTGGTCTTGGTTCTTGTTCGCTTTGGTCTGCGAGGTGGTCAGACAACCTGCACCGAACGAATCTCCTGAGGTTATCGCGTGAGAGGGTCGAGCACCAACGGCCCCAGGAGGTGACGTGAACGGGGCCGGCCCGCCAGACAGAGCTCAACCATTGGATTTATCGACGCTGCAGGCACGGGCCCGAGCATAGATGTCATGCCTCGCCTACTTACGTGAAGGATCCTGAAGAAAGACGGCCGGCGCGCGACTCCCATGATGGGCGACGATCGAGCAGGTAATAGTCATAGATAGGTTAAGCATGGGAATCGAACTAGCTTAGGTAAAAGCAAGGAAGATACATGCCACTGGGTCAGGCCCGGGCGGCTTGGGGATGATGCAGCCCGAGGGGCGCCTCCAACAAGGTAGCTAAAGATAGGAAAGAGGATACATGCCATAGGGACGGACCCACGCGGCCTGGGAATGATGCAGCCCGTGGGGCGCTCCCAGCTAAACAAACTTGGAAAATGTCACCTGGTTCTGTCGATGAAGAGATGTCGAGGCAGCAGAAGGTACGCGGCGAAGGGGCTGCTCCTCATGAGCCACCGGGGCCCTGAACCTCGGGAGGCTCTAGGGGTCCAGGCGGTTCCTTGAGGACCGTGTCCATCTTCGTCAGCACTGCGTGGTGCCTGGCCTCCTGAGCCGCCAGGATGCGCCACAAGTTGTGCTGATAGGCTGACGAAACGCTTGGCAGGCCAAAAGGCATGTGAACATAGCTGTGTGGTGGACCCTCGCTGCGTCCCATGCGCGAAGGCGAGAAAGGCTACTGAGATGCGGCCCTGTTGAGCCCTGGAACATCGATGCAGACGCGCAGCCTAGCATCCTCGCCCAGATTGGGGGTTGCGCTTCGTGAGCGGTGGTCGCCGCACATGGCCCTGGCGTATTGCAGCTCCTGAGCGGTCATGGTGATGAACTCCTGAGCGGTGGGCGCTCCTCTCCCTATGTCCTCCTAAGGGAAACGTGCCGTGAAGCACGCCTCCAAGTGGTGCCCGAGTGCCTCCCTCGTGATATTGGCAAGGTCTGAGGCCCTCCAGAAGAGAGCCCCCGAGCCCTGCCCGAGTAGGGCGCTGGGCGCGCCTTCCTATGCGATGGAGGGAGGCGCCCTTGGAGCGGGCGCTGACCCTGACGAGGTTCTAGCTGCGACGCCAGCCTCCTGAGGTCCGGCACGGCGCAACTGCTTCTTCTTCTTGGGGATGGCCTTTGGAGGGCCCTCGCCCTTGCAGTCGGGGTCGTTGATTGCTGCAGCTTGAAAGGCACGCTCGAGGGAGCACACCGCGTCTCTTTCTTCGAATGGGACCGTGATGATTCCGCCGCTTCCTGGCATCTTGAGGACATTGTAGCCGTGATGGGTCACCGCCATGAACTTGGCCAGGGCTGGATACCCGAGGATGGCGTTGTATGGCAGATGGATGTGCGCGAGGTCAAAGTTGATGAGCTCGGTGCGGTAGTTCTTGTGTTCTCCGAAGGTGATAGGGAGGCGAACCTGCCCTATCAGTGTGGTGGAACCGTCGGTAACTCCTGAGAAAGGCTTGGTAGGCTGAAGCTGGTCATATGGCACTTGAAGGTTGTTGAACGTGTCGACGGACAGGATGTTGAGCCCTGCGTGTCGGATGTGGGGTTCCGGCAAACCCTTAAGGTTCGAACACTGGGGTGCGCGCGAAGTCTTTCCCTCCTACCGATCTACGCCCTAGCTCGCTAAGATCTCGCGGACGAACTCGACAAACTCGCAACACAGAAAGACACAAGGTTTATAATGGTTTGGGCCACCGTTGTGGTGTTATACCCTACTCCAGTGTGGTGGTGGTGGATTGCCTCTAGGGCTGATGATGAACAGTACAAGGGAAGAACAGCCTCCTGAGGTTGAGGTGTTCTTGTGGGTAGGCTCTCGATCGGGTTGAATCAAGCTAAGATGATATAAGAGCCTCTACTATGCTGGCTAGCTCTACTTATATAGGCCCTGGTCCTCTTCCCAAATATCGAGCGGGAAGGGAGCCAACAACGACGGGCGAATTTGAAGGGGGACAACCAGTACAAGCTATCCTGACCAAAGCAGTCTTCGCCTGCGAAAAGCTCTGGTGGTGACGCCGTCTTGGGCTCCACGATGACCTTCGTCTTGCCGTCCTCCTGGTCTTGGTCTCGTTGCACCAATATAGCAACCTTTGCCTGATGCCTCGGTACTCTTCGCCTGCGCTGGCCTCCTTAGCACCAAAGAGGAAATAAGGACGTTGCGAGCGCTGGCGCCCACCTGGTGTCGTTCGTCATGGCTCACATCACGAGAGCCTGGTGAGGTTTGCCCCGCCTTGATATCTCCGCTCCTCGTGAGCCTACCTGGCTAGGCCACTCCAGAGGAGGTCTTGCATTGTCTGCCTCGCGAGGCTTGGACCCTCGCGAGGGTCTTGGATGCCTTGTTGACGAAGATGGGCCGTACGGCCTGCTGGCTTAGCCACGCCGTGGGCATGAGCAGTGCAAGTCTGGGGACCCCGTTCCAAGAACATGAAAGTAGCCCGGGCCCAAAGGTGCGCTGGGCTTGGCCGATAAGCCAAGCCAAGGGTCAAGTTCGGAGGATCGCGAGCCCCAAAAGCCTGCGGCCTCGGTTGACGCGTTTCGGTTGATTGGACGTGGGCGTCTGCGCTTCCCCATGCTGCCTTTAAATCCGCCTTGCTATGCGGCCCCCCGGCCTACACAGTTATTCCTCCGTCGCCTGCGCCTCGCTTCCCCAATCCCCCTGCTTCCCGGAGACTCTGCTTCCCTTCTCCGATCTGACCTGGCCTCCCCCTGCTTTGTTGCCATGGCGCCAAAAAACCGGACAAGCGAAAGAAGCCGATGTCTCCGTCAGGCGCACCTCCAGTTGTCGAGCCCGCGCTAGGCCGATCCCGGGTGCTCAACGACGAGGCCATGGACAAGATGCGTCTGATGCTCGCTTCCAGCTTCAACGAGTGGGGGGAGACGGTGGCTTGCCCTGCGTCTCGCACTCGCATGGCTCGGGCAGCCACCGAGATCCCAATCTTCATAGATGCCCTCTGGGCTGGCCTGATTCCTCCCTTTTCTGCCTTCCTCAACGCGGTGCTGGAGCATTACCAGATCCACATGCTGCATCCTGACCCCCAATCGGCGACTCTTCTTGTTGTCTTCGCCTTCGTGTGCGAAGCCATGGTGGGCATCGCTCCTTCGATGGCCCTCCTCTGTCACTTCTTCTCATTTAACCTGGCCGGCCCTCAGCAATGCTCGGGGTGCATGAGCTTATAGGCCGTGGCTACGACCGCGGGCGCGGGATTTACTTCAAGCTCCCTTCATCCATGAGCGAGTTCCGTACGCGATGGGTGTTTGTCGATGCTGGCGTGCTCAGCCGCTTGCCTTCAAATCTCCGACGGGCAGGCTTTGTTCCAAACTCTGGTGGAGCCATCGAGCTCTTGAACCCCGCCTTGCTCCCGTGCAGGGCCAGGTGAGGGCTCTGAAGGACCACGGCGTGACTGCGCGCCGATGGTGGTGAAGGAGTTCGTCAAGCGCCGGGTTGCTTGCTGCGCTTTAGCGCCACTCTCACCCAATGTGGACCTTGCTCAGCAGTCAAGGCGACATGAGGTTCGAGTGCAGGCTCCCTCTTGGGACGTGGCAAACAGTGCTCGAGGTCTTGACGGGTGTCCCCTTGCCGGCCGAAATGCTTGGGAAGAATTTCCTGTTGTATCGCTGCAAGAACAAGGATGAGTTTGCAGCCAGCATGCCTTCCTTCGACGAATGGGGGTTGCGGCCGATTGGACTGGTGGGGCCCCGTGAGAACCCCGTCTTCGTGGTTCCCTTCTTCGCCGCCGGTGCCGAGCTCGCCCCAGGTGAAGGTGCGCGAGAGCGAGCTCCGACGGGGGCCGGTGGCCCAAGTCCTGAGGAACACATGCCGAATGGTGATCCTGGGGCATCGTCTTCAGGGGCCTGCGACCCCCCTCCTGAGGCGCCGATTATTGAGGAGGTGCAGCATGCGGCTCCCGAGGCCAAGGCTCCATGTCGGGTGGTAGGTTCGACATATGCCAACGGGTGGCTTATCATTGTGGGAGCCAATAAGACGTTGCCGGTTCCTAGAAACGGGATGAGGCGTAGACATGCACAACGGCGAATCTTACCCAGCTTCGGGGCTCTCCGTGGAGATTACACCCCTACTGCTGCTCTGCGGGGTCTCCGCATGGTCAGTAGATGAACAAGTGGCTACAAGGTGCTCCTTGAGCTGTTTGATGAGAGGAAGAAGAAAGGCTAGGCTAGCTCTCCTCTTCCATCTATGTGGTGTCTAAAAACTCTCTGAGATCAACCCTTTGCATGGGTGCCCTGGGGGGTTTATATAGGCCTACTCCCCAGGGGTACAATGGTAATCCGGCTGGGCACGGGCCCTAGCCATCAGCGTCTACATTCGCCGGCTTCTCCGCCGGCCGCTGGGGCCCGCCGACTGGTGGGTCCCGTCGGCTGCCGGCTCCTTGGTCGACAAGATGGCCCCACCGCTGAGGGCCCGGTCGGGGGCTGGTTACTGTTGCCTCAATCCTGATGACGAGGGCTTTGTCGGGGTAAGCATGGCTACAGTGCCACCGTCTTGGCGACGATCACTGTAGCCTCACCACGTCTTGTCTCCTTAATGAGGCGCCTCCTTCGAGGGAAGGAGTAAGCCGGCTATGGGAAGCCAGCCACATCTCAGGCCGACTGGGGGAGGCCGAGCCGCCTTCGGGAATCTCTTTGGCCGGAGGGGCCCGCCGCCTGTGGGTCGTACTGACAACCCGACGTGTCTGATGTCATGGTCAACATGACAACGATTGCACGCCCGAGACGGGGAGATAACCGCCCGTGCACGGTATGCTGGCCATCGCGTGCTCCGGGATACGGGGGTGGCCGGCTTCCCTGCAGCCACGCCCCGTTCCATCACCGTTATGTGGCGCATATTCTGAGGGTGCGGCCTTGGCCGCTTGCCGGGGGGGGGGGCTTCTTGGAGTCGGCCTTTTCGTGGTCGGCTCCGCGGAGTCAGCCCTCTGGTAGCCGGCTCCGTGGAAGCCGACCCTCTTGTGGCCTTCTTCCTGTGGGTTTTGGGGCGGGCGCCTCGACCGCCCGGCACGAGGGTCAGCCGGCGGGGAAAGGCGGCCTGCGTCTTGGATGTTGGATGGCTTGATTGGCTTATAATTTTTCGGTGGTCCTGTGGGGAGCCGTCTAGGCTACCGTGGTCATTTACTCCGACAGTAGTCCCGAAGCTGATTGAGCTTCGAGGTGAGGAGGACGAAGCTCGATCAACTTCCTATCTTGAGGGGTGGCAGCTAGGAGGCAGCCTGGCCAGTCTTGCCGTCTTGAGAAGTTACATGCCGAAGGTGAGAGCTGAGCGAATCACGCGCTAACCGCGCGCCACCACTGCACGCCACGTGGCTGAAGGCCTGCCCATTAGCCACGCTGACAGGACGTCGCCGCAGTTAGCCCACAATACCTAGGTCTCGGCCCATGTGCGGATCCTTTGTGGCCCGAACGGACCGCTCGCCTTCCCGCGGCGGTTTCAGCACGCCTTTAGGGCACAATAATCGCGGGACGTGGGGGAGTGGGCGTAGTTAATCCCACCTTCCCCCACACCTCGCCTCTTCGGCTCCGCCGCACGAGCCAATAAGTAGGGGGAGGAGGGGGAGCGGCAGACGCTCGCACGCTCGCCCTCGCCCCAACCTTCCCTCTACCTCCTTCTCCTTTCTTCCACCGCCGCAGCGCCCTCACCACCGCGCCGTTCCGCCGTCGACCCTCTTGGTCTGCCACGGCTCTTCCGCAGTGTGGTTGTGCTCTCTGCCGCCGCGCCTCTCTCGCTTCCTCTTGCTCCCATGGCGCTATCTAGCTCGTGGGATGGCTCCAACGTCCACGAGGACCACATTGATTGGCCGCCAAGGCCTTGGCGGTTGCAGGGCGAGGGCTACGTGAAGACCCGCCTCGCGCGGAGGCGGAGGTTCATGAGCACGGAGGAGGCGGCGGGTCATCTTCCGCTTGCACCTTTGCACAGTGCGGCCTCGGCCTGCCGGGCGGCGGGTTCTTCCGCTCCTTCCTCGAGTTCTACCGCCTCCGGGCCGCATCATCTCACCCCCAACACGGTGATGCTGCTGTCGGCCTTCGTCACCCTGTGCGATGGTTTTCTTGGCATCCTCCCCACCCTTGAGCTCTTCGGGGAGTTCTTCCAGTGCAAGCTCGGCACCGTCTCCGCGGGTGTGCCCGCCCCCTGTGGCGCCTTCATCGCCATGCGGAGGTCAGCCGACAACAACCCTTTTCCGCCTATCCCGTTGATCCAGTCGGTGAAGCTCTGGCAGCAATCATACTTCTACGTGAAGAACGTCGCCTCGCAAGGCAACTTCGTCAATCTGGCTGGCTTACGTGGCCCGGCCGCGCTGAGGAGGCAGACCGTCTTGGTCCCTACCGAGCGGTCGCTCTCCACTGGCTGGGAAACGCCCGCCGTCACCGGCTACGGGTGATGATCCAATCGGAGGGCTTGGTCGGGCCGACCTGTCGCCGCCCGCCGTGGAAGCGCCGGGTGCTCCGCTCAAGGTCGGCCGCACATGATCTGCGAGAAGAGGCGGCGCTTTGACCCATGCCGGTGAGCACCGGGGAGATGCCTCGTGACGAGGTGTCTTACATGGTGAATTACATCTCCAGCTGCAAGCTCACCGAGAGTGGCGGTATAAGCGATGGCAAGGCGCCGTATTCTCGGGCTGATCCCCCGCCTATGGTGAGTTTTCCTTCTTTTCTTCTTCTTTTGTTGCCGGCTTCGTGACGGCCGACTTTTGACTAATCGGCTTGTCCTTGAGCAGAACCCCCTTCTTCGACCAGCGGCCGGGGCCGCAGGGCCAGAGCGCCAGTTTATGGCCGACCGTACGGTGGACGACCCCGACGACCCAGATCTGGGGGCGGCCGCCATGGATGACGCCATAGTCGGAGCCGGTGGAGAGGCAGGCGGCCCCGAGCTCGTGGCCGGCTTCGGGGACTGGCCGAACGATTATGAAGCCGAGGCCATCCCACGCCGCCAGCCGGCGGCCGATCGCCAAGGCGTGGGACCTTCTACCGCGCAAGCTGCTCGGGGTGGCGCGCAAAAAAGTCGGGTCGGGCCGGGTCTCTTTCGTAGCCGGCCGAAAAAACCCAAGGGCTCCACGGCGGCGGCCAAGCGGGGCGGCGGCGCTGAAGCGGCCGCTTCCGCAAGGTGGTGAAGCAGCCACAGGCGGTCTCGGCGCAAGTGTTGAACGTCTCCTGCTTTCTTGTTGTCTTCTTTGGTTGAGGCTCTTTTGAACCTTCTTCTTGATTTGCCGGTCAGGGCGCCGCTTTCCCTCGAACGGGTTGATGCCGCCTCCATAGTCGGACCGACGGGAGGGTCTTCGAGCTCCCGCCGCGTGGATCCTCGCGCCGACATCATGGAGAGCCCGCGAGCGGAAACGCAGGGAGGCGCGGGAGGAGCGGGAAGCGGAGGAGCGGAGGCCGTCCAGAGGCGGACGAAGAAGTCGGCCGAGGTGCAAGCAGCGCAATGGCCAAGGCCGGGCGGAGGCGCGGCCATGAGAGGAGAGTGGAGGCTCTGCGCAATCAGCCTCCGCGGCTCGTTATTCCTCTTTGCGCCATGGCTCCCAACATCCCCGTGCCCCCATCAGAGGAAGCCGACCGCGACCGGCCGGTGATGGAGAGGAGTGAGGATGACGTGACCATCCTGGGGGAGGCGCCACAGTTGGCGCCATTTGGAATAAACCAAAGCGGCCGACTTCTTCTGGCGCTTTGAGCTGAAATTTGGCGGTCGGCGGCGGGGCGGATCTTGTGGTGCGATCGCCGCCTCGCGGCGCCGCAGGAGAGGCATCCTCGGCGCGGACGCGAGAAAGCTGCGGCGCCGGCTCGGCAACTCGAGACACAGGCGGCAGCGCCCGGCCGCGTCCAAGTGGGCGCCAGCGATGGAACGACCGAGCTGAGCGTGTAAGCGTGGCGGCGAGGAGGTCCGGCGGCTTTTAGACCAAAAGGCCGCTTGGCTGTAATGGTACACCAGGAGTTTCTTACTCTGTGACGGTCATCCGGGTGAGTCTTACGGCCTTAGTCGATTTCTTTCTTGATTTCTTCGGTAGAGACGCGTCGGTGCACCCACTTGGAGTGTAATCCCGAGTTTCGAGTTAGCTCTTGGCGGTGACTTGGAACTTTTAGCAGGTCTTGGTGGCAATCTTATTCTTATTCGCACTCCTTCTGATTTTCAGGAATATCACAATCTCCGTGCGGCTGCCTTCAACTCCCAGGCCCAGGAGCTGAGCCAAAAGGGCGCCGACCTGACTAATAGCCGGAGTGAGTGCTTTGTTTCTTTTATCCCATGTGGGGGCACGTCAGCGCACCCACTGGGTGTAGTCCCCGAGATTCGGGCCGACTGCTGAGCAGTCGGGTCGGATCTTCCTTGACGATTTCTTCCTTATTGCTTTTTCCTTTTTCTCCATGCTTGCAGAGGCTAATGCCTACTTGAGGGAGCAGCTAAGCGGGGCCCAGACCGCCCTTCGCGCCAAGGAGGCTGAGTGCAGCGCCTTGGCCCAGGAACGCGACCGCCTGGCCAAGAAACTGGCCGACCAGGAGGAGAGCCATAAGGTGGCCCTGAAGAAGGCACAGGACAGCGAGGCCGTTGTCGGTGTCAAAACCGGCGGATCTCGGGTAGGGGGTCCCGCACTGTGCGTCTAGGCGGATGGTAACAGGAGACAAGGGACATGATGTTTTTACCCAGGTTCGGGCCCTCTCGATGGAGGTAATACCCTACTCTTGCTTGATTAATATTGATGATATGGGTAGTACAAGAGTAGATCTACCACGAGATTGGAGAGGCTAAACCCTAGAAGCTAGCCTATGGTATGATTGTTGTTAGTCCCTGGGACTAAAACCCTCGGGTTTATATAGACACCGGATAGGGTTAGGGTTACACAGAGTCGGTTACAATGGTAGGAGATCTACATATCCGTATCGCCAAGCTTGCCTTCCATGCCAAGGAAAGTCCCATCCGGACACGGGGCCGAAGTCTTCAATCTTGTATCTTCATAGACTAGGAGTCCGGCCAAAGATGATAGTTCGGCTATCCGGACACCCCCTAGTCCAGGACTCCCTCAGCCGCCCTTAAGGCCGAGTTCGAGACCGAGGCGGCGGGCTGGGCTGAAGCGAGGCAAGCGCTGAGCGAGGGCTATGGACGGGTTGAGGATCTAATCGACGGTAAGCCGCCTTCCTTTTCACCCCTTTGCTTGCCCCTTGCCCTCTTGTTTATCTTCTGATTTTTGTGATGTTTCTTTGTTCTTCGCGCAGATTACTTTCCCGGTTATTCCGTCGCCGCCAGCCAAGCCATCGAGGCCCACCGCAAGGCGCCCGACAAGCAGGGGTTGAGATCACGCCAGATGCCAGCCGGACACTTGAGGAGCAGCTTTTGGCGATCCAAGCCCGACTACAGCCGGCTCACCGCATGCTCCACTGTCTTCAGCGTGCCGGGGCGCAAGTGTTGACCGCCCTCTGGCCCAGTGAGGCGATTCCCCGTACCCCCAGTCGGACTGTCGACTGGCTGGAGGTTGTGGTTGGCCGCCTCGAGGCCTGGAAGGCTTCCGCTACTCGGTCCGGCGCCAGGTGGGCGCTGGAGTTTGTTCGAGCCTGGTATCCTGGGCTGATCTTGGGCCAGCTGAGCACCTGGAGGCAGGAGGCCGACGAGGAGCTGGTGGTGGTGCGGCCAGCTATCATCCAGCACGCCTCGGCTATCGCAGAATATACCGACACCAGCAATTTTGCTCCTGAGGTGAATGACAACGGAGTCGCCCAGCCGGAGGAGTGGTTCGGGCTGAACCCTGCGGAAGGTGAGGACTTGGCGGAGGAGATCGCTTCCATCGACGAAGGCGAAGACGAAGAAGGGGAGGGCGGCGAAGACGTCGTGCCCGATGGCGAAGCGACCAGCCAGCTTCAGCCTGATCGTGCCTCCAGCAACGAGGCACGCGCGAGCGTGCGGTTTGCCAGGGGTGATGATCAGGCCGAGACCCGCCAGCCGACCACTCCTCCGGCCAGCACTGCCGCCTCCACCGACTTGCCCGATTCGCCTATCGCTCCCTTGGCCTGATCTACCGTTCTTGCTTTCCTATTGTTACTCTTTGAACAAATTTTTATTAAATTTGCGTAGTCCACCCACTGGGGGTGTATTCAAACTATGTTGAATGCCGGCCTCTCGAAGGCTTTTGTGTAAATATAATTATGCATGTGTTTGGCTTCCATTCGAATTTGCTTTATATCCTTAAGTTGTTTCCTTTGCCGCCTTCCCTTGGTCGCCGCCTTCCCAGCCGGACAGCTGCTCTGTAGTCTGTGGCTGGGGAGGAACAACCATTGTGGGAAGACAAGTACTTGAGCTTTCTTGGATTGTGGCAAGGTGAAATGAGGAAGCTTGGCCCGGCTACTCACAGGTAACCCGCGATCGGCGATGGGAGAAAGCTGCTTTTTGTTATACGAGTTCGTTAGTCCTTAGCCGTTTTCGTGTGGGCATCCTTTCACGCCTTTGACTCTTGCCCGGCCGGACAATCGGTTCTTCGAGCTGCGACTTTTGACAGAGAGGGCTTGGGTGCGGCACACTACTTGTCCATTGCAGGTGGAACTTGAATATAACTCAAAGGCGGCGGTCCGGGCCGACTAGTCGAACCATTGCGGACAAGGAGGAAGAATGTAGTGACATAATCATAAGCATGATACTCGTCATTCATAGATAAAGGTGGCGATCCCCACGTGCTCTTGAGGGCCTATTGTCTCATACTTAGTACAAAAGGTAGTCGATACATACTGCATTTTAAGCTGTAAAATCTTCGGAGGAGGTTGGCGTTCCATGGTCATTACTGACTCCTTGCGGAATCATCTCTCTTTTGTGCCTTTGGCTTACGTGCGTAGATCAGGTGGTAGGAGTCGTTTCCCAACGCTACTGCTGATGTGAAGGGGAGCCTTCCCAAAGGGGCGAGAGCTTGTGCTGGCCGGCTGTTATTTGGGTCAGCGGAGCACAAGGTCACCCTCTTGAAAGGATCTTGGCTTGACCTTACGGCTGTGGTAGCGGCGCAAACCCTCTTTGGTAGATGGCGGACCTCTTGAGGGCTAATAGTCGGCTTTCTTCCGGTAGTCGGCCTGCCGTCTTCTCGTCTTCTTTGGCCTCGCTTCCGTGTACATGGTCACCCGAGGCGTGTTGAACTTCGATGTCGGTTGGGATGACAGCCTCGGCACCATATACAAGGAAGAAAGGTGAAGCCGGTTGAATTGTTCGGGGTAGTCTTGCCGAGACTCGAGGAGGACGGCCGGCAGCTCGTCGAGCCAACAGCCCGGCGAACGCTCGATGCTTACGACGGTCGTGGCTTGATGCCGGAAAGGATGAGGCCGTTGGCTCGCTCAACTTGGTCGTTTGACTGCGGGTGGGCAACAGATGCTAGGTCCAGTCGGATGCCCTGCGTCGCGCAGAAACGTGCCAATGCTCCCTTGGCAAAATTCGTTCCGTTGTCGGTGATGATGCTGTGTGGCATGTCGTACCGAGTTGTAATATCTGCGATGAATGTCACGGCAGTCGGCCCATTCAGCTTCTTAATCGGCTTTGCTCCGATCCACTTGGTAAATTTACCCACGGCGATGAGCAGATGTGTCATGCCGCCGCGCGCCGTCTTGAACGGGCCCTGTCGGATTTCTGGTTCCGGCAGACCCTTGAGGTTCGAACACCGGGGTGCGCGCGGAGATCCAACCCCTCACTGTTTCGTACCTCGCCGAATCGCAGGGACCTAAACTACTAAACAGAACAGCACAAGAGACACAAGATTTATACTAGTTCGGGCCACCGTTGTGGTGTAATACCCTACTCTAGTTTGTGGTGTGGTGGATTGCCTCTTGGGCTGATGAGGAACAGTACCGGTTAGAACAGCCGCGCGAGGGTCTGTTCTTGGTGGGTGTGATGAACTGCTAGGTGGCGTTCCGTTGCTCTAGCTACTGGTTCCTTGGTGAGGATTCCGATCTCATACCGGGGGAGGGGGCTGATCCAAGATCCCCCTCTCTGAGTGTGGCTACCCCTATTTATAGGTGAAGGCCCTGGACCTCTTCCCGAATATTGAGCGGGAAGGGCGCCAACAATTGGCCATTTTGAAGGGGAGCATCGGGTACACTTATCCTGACTAAAGTTGGTCCTCGCCTACCAAAGGCTCGGGTGATGACGCCTACTTGGGCTCCACGATGACTCCCTTCCAGCCGTTGGGGCTGGTCTTGGTCTTGTTGCACCGAAACGGATGCCTTTGCTTGATGCTCTCGCCTGCGCTTGCTCCTTTTGCACCAAAGAGGAAAGGAGGATCTTTGCCTTGGCGGGCTGGCGCCAGCCCAGGCGCCCTTGAGTGCGTCATGGCTTGCGTGATGGGCACCTTGCAGGTACCCTGCCTTGAACTCTCCGCCTCCTCATGAGCCCGACTGACGAGGCCGTGCACGAGAAGCTCCTCGTCATCCGCCCATGAATCTGGCCCCTCGCGAGAGACTTGAGCTTGCGTTGGTGAAGATGGGCCATCCACAGGCCTCCTTTGAGCCACGCCAAGAGGGCATGAGCGAGCAAGTCTGGGGACCCCCGTTCCCAGAGCGCCGACAGTAGCCCCCGGGCCCACGGCACGCCCGAACTTGGCCGGGCAGAGAGGCGAAAGGGCAAGTGTGAAGCGTCGCGTGCCCTAACAGCCTGCGGCCTTGGGCGACGCGTGGCGGTTGATTGGACGTGGGCGGCACTGTTCCCCCACGCCTCCTTATTTCGTGCCTTGCTAGGAGGACACGCTGCTGCACACATCCGTTCCCCTCTCTGCTGCTTGTGCGCTCCAGTCCTTCCCCCACTCGAACTCCATCTTCCACTTCCAATGTAATCTCGAATCTCCCCCCCCCCTTTTCAATCGCCATGGCTCCGACGAAGAAAGGGAAAGGGAAGAAACCCGTGCCTCCGCCTCGCTCGCCGCCGTCGGCGGCCTCCGCTGTCGACCCGTCGATCATACTCAATCTAGAGGGCTTGGGCAAGGTTAGTTCGGCTCTGGCCACCTCCTTCAACGAATGTGGGAGGACGACGGCTTGGCCCGCGTCCCACTTCTCCATCGACAGGATAGTCAGAGGTCCGGTATTTTCTTTGGCCATACGTAGGCGAGGCTGGTTCCCCCTTCTCTCGATTTCTTCAATGCGTGCATGCCCACTACCAGATCCACATGATGCATCCGGGTCACGAGTCCATCACTCTCCTCTCGGTATTAGCAACCGTTTGCGAAGAAGCAATGATGGGCATCCTTCCTTCGGTTGCCTTCTTTGTGCCACTTCTTCTCTCTGCGCCTTATCGGCCCCACTCCAATGCTCGGCGTGCGTGAGCTTGCCGCAGCCGCCCGAGACAATGACCTCGAGGATTGACTTCAGCCTCCGCCTCAGCCTGGCTTTGAGTTCTGCGAGAGGTGGCTGTCACGTGGATGTGGGGTGCCCAGCCCCCCGCTGCTCGGAGCCAACCTGCTTTGCTGTCCCCAATTCAGGTTGGGGCCAGGAGACGCTTTCATGCCCTCGGCTCATCTTTGTCTGGCACCGCTTCGAGCCCCTGAGAAAGCTTGGCGTGACAGCGCCCAGGGTGGTGAAGGAGTTGCTAATGTGCCGCATTGCTCCTCTCCAACGCCATTCCCACCGGATGTGGGCCTTGGTGGCCTGGTGATCGTATGAGGCTCCGGGAAGAAGATCCGGCGCTGGCGGCGAGGAAAGTGCTCCTGGTCTGGTGGCGATCCCAACCCGGTGGCATCCGGCATGAAGGGGCCTTGCTTTGTACCTCTGCCCGAACAGGGGTGATTTACGTGAACGAGATGCCTATCTTGATGAATGGGGGTCGCGCCCTCTTTCTCCGAGGGCCTCGCGAGAATCCGGTGATGGTGACAGCCCTTCGATCGGCCAAGGCGGCTCCTCCTCAAGTGGCGGAGCGAGGATGCACGAGCCGCCCGATCGAAGGGACCCCGCCCGGGTGGTGACAGCGCGGCGATGCTCGGTGAGGGGCAGCTCCTGAGGCTCATGCCGCTGCGGCTGAGGGCGACAGACAGCCACCCGCAGCGCCCGCGGATGGAGCCCCCGAGGCCCCTGCTGCTTCTCTTGGTGAGGCGACTAGCAGCGCGCGTCAGGCGGACACCCCTGACGCGGGTCGCCTTGATGCTCCTCCCTCACCGCAGGCTGACCCCTGCGCTCAAATCTTGGGTCGCTTCCGCGTGAACTTCGAGGCCCTCCGGAAGAGAAGGGAGGCCCTGGGCGATGATTACCCTTGTCGCCTGCTGAAGCGCAGGAAATGCCGCCACCGATGAGTAAGCCTTCTCCTTCTCCAGCTCCTGATTCTTACTGCTGCTTGTCTTGATCCTTGCCTGCAGGCCCCTTTCTGCCGAGCTCACGGAGGCGGGTGAGGAGCCGTCCTCCCGGCCGCCCCTCCTCCGTGCCAGAGTGCTCCAAGCAGTGGAGCCCTTGTGGTGAGGGCGACCGGGGAGGTGAACCGTCCCGAGGCGCGTCGTGGCCCTGCGCGCCTTGCGATCCTTCCTCGCGAGCCTTCCCGTGGCATAGCTAGCCTGTCATGGGCTTCTCGCCTGGTCGTGGACGGGCGATTGGCTGAGCCGCTTCCTGCGCCCCTCGTCTGGGGATGGGCTGGCTCCAGGCCGGGCTTCTGGCGCGGCGTGCCCGACCGTCGTGAGGGTGCCAGCTCCCAGCCCCCTGCCCGGAGGGGGAGTGTTGATTCATGGCTCCCGGCGCCCGCCTGGGGCGGTTGATGGTGTGGAGGACGTGCAGGAGCGCGCCCGGGAGCGCCGCGCCCTTTGCCAAGGATTTCTTCGACCAGGCGGTGACGGTGAGCCTGCTTGGTGAAGAGCTCGGCTGGAAGACGGCGCCTTGAGGCCGAGGCCTGCGCTGGCTGCAGAGAGGCCTTGAGCTGGGCGGCGTTAAGCCCTATGCAGCGCCACCGGTAGCGATCTTGGTGATGAAGAGGCCAAAGGCGTGTTGGCAGCCTCTCGGGAGGCTGTTCTTGGGCGTCCCGAGGATGCCGGGCAGCTAACGGTGGCCCGAGAGGCGGCGGAGGAGCGGGCACGAGAACTCCTGGCCCGGTGTCATGTAACGCCCCGAGACCGACGCTCCAGAAGACTTCCAGCTATTCCGAGTTTCGCCGTGTGTTTCTTTTGTGCTTGCTCTTTTATTTTTACATTGCATCATGTCATCATGCCATCATGTCATTAACCTTTGCATCTCAACCTCAACTAAATAATTTGCATAAATCTTTTGATCTATTTAAATCGAGGGAAGTGTGACTTCTCTTTATAACATATCGTCCCAATATTAGGGAGATATATTAAATATTTCTTTAATTTGGAAATCACCATAACGCACTTGCAAATTATCCCAATACCTTGATCACGGTGTTGGAGTTATGCTTGACGTAAGTAGTTTCAGGATCACTTCTTGATCATAGTTGTTCGACCGTGCTTTGCTTCTCTTCTCGCTCTCTTTTGCGTATGTTAGCCACCATATATGCTGAGTAAACTTGCTGCAGCTCCACCTCACTACCCTGTCCTACCTTTAAGCTTAAATAGTCTTAATCTCGCGGGTGTGAGATTGCTGAGTCCCCGTGACTCATAGATACTTCCAAAACCAGTTGCAGGTGCCGATGATACCGTGCAGGTGACGCATCCGAGCTCAAGGAGGAGCTCAATGAAGATCTTGTTCTTTGTGTTGTTTCGTCTCAGTTGATCAGTAGTGGAGCCCAGTTGGGACGATCGGGGATCTGTGTAGCATTTGGGGTAGTCTTCTTTTATTTTGGTTCCGTAGTCGGACCTTGATTGTATCTGGTTGATGTAATGGTTTATTCATGTATTGTGTGAAGTGGCGATTGTAAGCCAACTATGTATCTCTTTCCCTTATGTATTACATGGGTTGTGTGAACATTACCTCACTTGCGACATTGCTTTCAATGCGGTTATGCCTCTAAGTCGTTAGCCCGACCGTGGGAGATATAGCCGCATCGAGGCGTTACAAGTTGGTATCGAGCCATCCCGACTTAGGAGCCCACAGCTTGATCGAATCGGCTGGTGTTGTTGAGTCTAGAAAAAAAAGTTTTGAGTCTTAGGATTATATATATCGAGAGTAGGATTGTTTTTACTCCTCGGTCCCTTATTCGCATTTCTGGTGAGGCCCCACGGCGTAGAAGTTTTGACTCTACTCTCCTCAAATTTCACTAATTTTTTTTTAGGATCACGCGGGTATCTTGGAATCGTGCCGATGGTTTTGTGACGAGAACATTGTTCTTGGTGCCTCCTGACATTTAGGGGTTGTGGCAGTGTCCCGTGGAGTTGAGCTCTAAGGTGTTGTCGTCACAATTTTATCGTTCTGATTCCGGAATACCTGAGTTTCGCCGACATCGAAAATCTCTTTTATGCAGTTGTTGGTGAGATAACCTCGATAACCTAATCTTGAGGCGAGCTCGAGTATTGCCATAACTCGTATAGCGGATGCTTTTCGAGAAGGTTGAGGTAAGCGATTTCGAAGGTTTCTTGGTTATGTGTTGAAGGATGGATACAATTTGGATCTAGGTATTGTTAGTTTGGGTGATATATTTTGTGTCCCTGTCCCCAACACCTGATTGCATAACCCGAGAAAGTTTCGGGAGTTTATAAGTGGGAATTCAAGTATCTCGTAGGATATCTTTCCAGCGGACACATGATACGATATGGGATCTATCATATGTTTGTTTCCGGCTTATTCTGCAAGCCACTCCTTTGTTTTGTTTTAAGTTGTGGTATTCGAGTTACTTCAATGTCAAGTGTTGATTCCATACCTTTCCTAAATGGTGTTCTCATATTTCTATGTGAATACTAATCCTTGATCATCGAGTTTGTCATCTCAATTTCTTCTCACCGGTGCGCTTCTCTTCAAGATGATCCCATCATTCTCCCCATTCGCGAGATCAATTCTCAGTTCTTTGCAACGGTGCTTGCTTCATCCGTCGAGGTTGTCTTTGTTTTCCCCACCTCCCACCCTTTTCGTCAAGGACTCATATATCCCTAACCAAGTACCCATTTTATTGCTTTGTGAAGTCTCTTCATTCTTTTCCTCAATGCTCTTATCCTGTGATTCTCATGAAGATGCTAAAGGAAGCTTGAGTTTATTATTCTTCGTTCTTTTCTTCTCCGGTGGACTCAAGTCAAGTTTTGATTGTTGATCATATTCCCTTCCTCGTTTCAAATGTTTTCTCATGCGGTGCACCTCTTAATTTTTCACTTCTTGTTATTCATTTGTTTCCGAGTGCTAAAGATTATCTCGGAAGATTCGTGTTTTCATTCCTAATCCGTGCAAGATTTCTCGTAGTTGTTATCCCTTTTGAGCCATTTAATTCAACCGGTGCAATCTCTCTTTTCAAACAATTGTTCAACGGTGGTTCTTTTGAGTGGGCCCTAACCCACAGGTATTTTTCCAGGATCTTACCTGACTCTTTTAGTTTTTTCCGGAGCTTCTAAAATTCTTTTCTAAGTTTGACGTAAGAATGGGTTTTCATCAGTCATGGCTTTCTCCAAGATCTTCCAAATTCTTTTCATTGTTGGTTCAACCTTTCTAATTTTCATTATGGAGTGCCTCAACAATTTATGGTGGTGTTTCTCATCGTCATTCTCAACATTTGAAGACCGAAGAAGAGTTTCTCTTAAATCTTGCTCCATTCTCTTCAAGATTCATGGTTCTAGCTTGATGCCGCCCTCTCATGTTGTTTTCGATTGTGAGAATTATTTTCACCCATCCGGAGCAATTCAGGAGTCTTTTTCGGTTTGATTCTTGAGCCCATCATCTCGAGAATTATTCATTCGACTTTCAGCTCTTGTTCCCCAAATCTTCTTTGGTGCATCATTCAAGTATTCACTAATCAGTTCATGATCTCTCCGTTCTCATGTATCTAAATTCTCTCAAGTATCTTCGTTCATTTCTAATGCCTTACGGCAATTCGTTCTTTTTCTTCGTTCTTTTTCAATTCTTACGGTGGTTCGTTCAAGAGTTCTCTTCCTTCGTTATCATATAGATTCATTCGTTCTTTCCAATCCTACCGGTGGTTCATTGAAGACCTTCCCAAGTTTACGCCATATCTATCTTAATCCTCTCCACGAGAATAAGTAGTGTGCCAAATCCATTGATGTCCATCAATTTAATCGGTGAAGGATCAACATAATGTAATTCTTATTCTTGTTCCATCGAGTAAATTCAGTTCCTTATTTCGGAGGTTCATCAAAATTCTTTATTTCATTTGTTTATCTTTCTTTCCGGAGTTCCAAGTTTTCTCGGTTATATCATTTCAAAGCTTCATCTTATCACTGCAAGGTTTCACCTTGTGTTGTCAACTTCTCTTTCTTTCTATCATCCTTTTATTACCGGAGTTCATCATGGAGGCTCTACATGGTGGTCCATCAAGGATTTTTTTTCATTCTTCAATTGTTCTTCAAGTTTCTCTCGGAGTTAAGATCCGCCAAGCTATACTCTAACATAAGCATGGTGTTCAACACATGTTTAGTTTGGAGGAGTTCAAGCATTCTTCATCTTGCATTCCGAAGTGCAATTCTTTCTACCTTATCTTTTGAGATGGTGTTATGTCATTTTGACAGTTTTCTTCATGTTTCATGATACACAAGTTCAGGAATGAGATATTTAAACCCATCTTCTTCTTCCTTGGAGTTATCTTGGTATAGATTTCACCTAAAGCCTTCCATTGGGAATGTTGCTCTTTCCGATGATTACCTATGATCCAAGTTATCTCTCTATCATCTTGGTGGAAGAGGTTTTCTATCTTTTCAAGCTATCAATCAAAAAAAATTCCGTGAGTGGCAGGTTGTCACCTCATAATTTGGGTTGTCTCCATAAGCCCACGAGGATCATATCCTTTCGTTTTGACCTTCCAACAACTCCGTTCTAACCTTCTTGCAAGGATGCTCTCTCAAATTCACTTGATGTAGAACATGTTGTTTTCTTATCCGTTCTTTTCATTGCATTCTTTCATTTCTACCGGAGGCATTGTGATGTTGCTATTTTCACTCATCATCTCATTTTGTAAATATCATGTTCTTTTCCTTGCTTATCCATTTAACAGGAGTGTTATGTCCTCTGCTCAAGTTCTTTCATATATCAAGTTTTGCCTCTCTTTTCAACCTAAGTGTTGTCTGAAATAATTCTTACCCCTTGTGCCATTCTTTCAATAGTTCCGGAGGCAGTGTGTTGTTGATTTCATCAAGTATCATCCCATCTTCTCAAGTTCATGTTCAATTCCTTCCAAATACAGTCGGAGTGCTGCCAAAATTAAATCATTCTTATTCCTACTCTATATTGTTTTAGCAGGAGGGTTCTGTCTATCATTCCTCTTCTAACCGAGTCTCATCCAAGTGCTTTCATTTTGCCAAGCTCATATTCTTTATCTTCCATTTCCAACCGGAGTGTTGTCGTAATTGATCCTTATCGTTCCTTGTACACCTCGTTTCTCTGGGAGTGCTTGCATGTACTTCTTGTCCATTGCAACCCTTTTCTTATGTCTTTTAACCTACAAGGTTCTTGTAATGTTCCTTGTTCCTCTTTGTTATGAGTGGTTGCAATCTCGTTCATCTTCATTGTATCCTTTCCTTCACTTTGTTCAACCTCTCAAGGTTCATGGTTTCACTCGTTTGTCAAAGAAGCGACTTTGTTTTACCTCTTCCTCTCCCGTCTCTCTCCGGTGCCATCCTAGATCTCGGGACGAGATCCTCTTGTAGTGGTGGAGTGTTGTAACGCTTGAGACCGGCGCTCCAGAAGACTTCCAGCTATTCCGAGTTTCGCCGTGTGTTTCTTTTGTGCTTGCTCTTTTATTTTTACATTGCATCATGCCATCATGCCATCATGTCATTATCCTTTGCATCTCAACCTCAACTAAATAATTTGCATAGATCTTTTGATCTATTTAAATCGAGGAAGGGTGACTTCTCTTTATAACATATAAGCCCCAATATTAGGGAGCTATATTAAATATTTCTTTAATTTGGAAATCACCATAACACACTTGCAAATTATCCCAATACCTTTGTTATCTTAATTCTTGGTTTCCAACCTTGCCATATATTCTTTCATCGTTTTCCCAAGCTCCACCAAAATTCACAACATTTTTGGACCTTCCTTTTAGCAAGTCCTAGTTCAAACCCATTGAATTATATTCAAATGAGTTTGAATTTAAGCTTACAATCATGCCCACTTCTATTTTCACAGGATCAAACTTCGGTGTTGTGAGTCGAGGAAATTAACCTCTTCTTAAATCCTTCCCCTAACCATCTTTCTTTCTCTCCTTTCTTTGATTGCGATTTTCTGTTTTTCGGAAAAGATTTTGAAAGAATTAAGGGGAGAGAGAGATCAGCGCAGCCCAACTCCTCTGGCCTTTTCCCCTCTTCACCGAGATGGCCCAAGGCCCAGCCGCCCTCACGAGCTGCTTAACCCTAGGACGATCGACCCCCTCTCTTTCCCTCGATCCCTTCCTCTAGCGCCGCCATCTCCCCCATCGCCTGATCCCCATCTCCCTCTCGTCTCCTCCCTCGCGCTGCCTCCCATAGAGAAAGAGAGAGGAGCAGAGCCTCGCGCCCGACCCCGTCGCCGAGGCCATGGCCGCCGCCGCGCCTTCTTGCCTCTGCGCCTTGCTCCCTCCCGCCGTAGCGTCGCATGCGCCCATGTGACCCGCCCGGCTGAAGCTGGATGCTGACCTCTGCTTCCTCACAACCCCCGCCGTCCTGGCCTTCCTCGCCTTTGCACTGACGCTAAGCCTCACCGCTGCCAGGGCGCCCATGGCGTTCACTTGCTACCCGGTGCCACTGCGTCCTCTGCTTCATCCGGGCCAGGCGCCTGCTCGCCCATACCTCGCCTCTGCACCTTCCCGTTGGCCCGGCTTCTCCTCGCCCTCTGGCGCCCGGCCTTCGCCCGTCTCCTCGCGCCCGGCCCGCCGCCAAGTCCCACCGCGAAGATCGCCTTCGTCTCGACTCCGACTGGATCATGCCCACCTTGTCGCGCCTGCTTTGAATCCGCCCTCCCATAACCCGGATCCATTGTCACCGCTCATCCATGGCGCCATGGCACATGTGCCTCCTTTGGCGAACCCGTTGCTGCCATGCCACATGTTCGTACTCTCCGCTGCCTAGCTCTATTGACGTCAAGACCGCAAGAGACCTCTTTGCCTCCTGTACCTTTGTTGGTCAGCGGTTGATGCACGCCAAGTACCACGACTACAGCCGATGCCCGAGGACACGAGTGCGACTACACACGACCACGGTAATGCGACTACGTTGATTCACCAAGTACCCCTTGGATGCGCTAAGTTAGACTACATGGATACGACAAGTTCCTCTCCGGACATGTACGACTACCGTTGCCAAGATCGCGAGTACCTCTACCGTCACCGTGAACAACTACTTCCACGACGTCCGTGAACCACTACTTCTACTACCGTCGCGAGAACGACTACTTCCACTACGGCCCGTGTACCACTACTTCCTTCGTTGAACTCGACCCACTCCGAAACGCACGCTTCGAAGGTATAACCCCGAGATGATCAACCGTGGACCGAATGCTTGTGTGTTGTATGAGATGCTCGAGGTTTGCACCGTGATCGAATTCTCTTTGCACGTTCCTCGTTTGCCATGCCACCGTCATGTGGGACACCCGGTATCCGGGATCACTCCCCATCTCTTGCGTGTTCCACACATCCGTCTCTCTTGCATCGGTATCTCAATCGAGTTATCGGGACCCGAATGTTGTCGTGGCGCCATTTTCGTTATCGTTGCCATGGCACCCCTTTTGTTCCGCCATGGTGACCAAATGCTCCCTATCATATTAGATGTCAACATTTTCATAAAATTGCATAAGATTTGCATATGTCATCCGCATCATGATAACAACATTTAAAATGTTTAAAATTGTTGTTTTCTTAAAAATTGCTAAATGACATGAGGATTTTCCGGAATTATCATTTGTTGTTTCCGGCCTCATTTAAACTTGCCTAAATAGGTAGTTTAATTATGCTTCACCCTTGCCATGTTTAATAACATTTAATATTGTTGGGTACATAACCGAGAGAGAACTAAATAATTGATGTGGTGTTTCGTCAATATGCAACTCGTTGCATATTGGGCTCCATTTAACTTGTAGTTTTGTTTGTGCGTATTGCCATGCCATGCTATTTAAACCGGACATGCATCATACTTGGTTGTGCATCATGCCATGTGTATGGGATGGTTGTTTACTATGTTGTTTGCTTCTTTCCGGGTTGCTTCTCTCGTTAGCTTCGGTTTCGTTCCGGAGTTGTGAGGATTCGTTCGACTTCATCCGTTTGTCTTCTGCATGGACTCGTTCTTCTTCCTTGCGGGATCTCAGGCAAGATGACCATACCCTCGAAATCACTTCTATCTTTGCTTGCTAGATGCTCGCTCTTTTGCTATGCCTATGCTACGATGCCTACCATTTGCTTATCTTGCCTCCCACATTGTTAAGCCAAGCCTCTAACCCACCTTGTCCTAGCAAACCGTTGTTTGGCTATGTTACCGCTTTGCTCAGCCCCTCTTATAGCGTTGTTAGTTGCAGGTAAAGATGAAGTTTGTTCCTTGTTGGAACATGGAGATGTTGTTCCTTGTTGGAACATGTTTACTTGTTGGGATATCACAATACCTCTTATTTTAATTAATGCATCTATATACTTGGTAAAGGGTGGTAGGCTCGGCCTTATGCCTGGTGTTTTGTTCCACTCTTGCCGCTCTAGTTTCCGTCATACCGGTGTTATGTTCCCGGATTTTGCGTTCCTTACACGGTTGGGTGATTTATGGGACCCCCTTGACAGTTCGCTTTGAATAAGACTCCTCCAGCAAGGCCCAACATTGGTTTTACCATTTGTCACCTAAGCCTTTTTCCCTTGGGTTCTGCAGATTCAAGGGTCATCTTTATTTTAAACCCCCGGGCCAGTTCTCCTTCGATTGCTGGTCCAAACCGAGCGATGTCCGGCGCCCCCTGGGCAATCAGGGTCTTTGCCAACCCGACGTCTTGCTCATTCGGGGTGCCCTGGGAACGAGATATGTGCAGCTCCTATTGGGATTTGCCAGCACATCCGGGCGGCTTTGCTGGTCTTGTTTTACCATTGTCGAAATGTCTTGTGGCGGGATTCGAGACTGATCTGGTCTTCCCGGTAGAAGGAATATCCTTCGTTGACCGTGAGAGCTTATAATGGGCTAAGTTGGGACACCCCTGCAGGGTATTATCTTTCGAAAGCCGTGCCCGCGGTTATGAGGCAAATGGTAATTTGTTAATGTCCAGTTGTAGAAAACCCGAAGTTGACCTTAATTAAAATACACCAACCGCGTGTGTAACCGTGATTGTCTCTTCTCGGCGGAGTCCGGGGAAGTGAACACGGTGTTGGAGTTATGCTTGACGTAAGTAGTTTCAGGATCACTTCTTGATCATAGTTGTTCGACCGTTCTTTGCTTCTCTTCTCGCTCTCTTTTGCGTATGTTAGCCACCATATATGCTAGTAAACTGCTGCAGCTCCACCTCACTACCCTGTCCTACCTTTAAGCTTAAATAGTCTTGATCTCGCGGGTGTGAGATTGCTCAGTCCCCGTGACTCACAGATACTTCCAAAACCAGTTGCAGGTGCCGATGATACCGTGCAGGTGACGCATCCGAGATCAAGGAGGAGCTCGATGAAGATCTTGTTCTTTGTGTTGTTTCGTCTCAGTTGATGAGTAGTGGAGCCCAGTTGGGACGATCGGGGATCTGTGTAGCATTTGGGGTAGTCTTCTTTTATTTTGGTTCCGTAGTCGGACCTTGATTGTATCTGGTTGATGTAATGCTTTATTCATGTATTGTGTGAAGTGGCGATTGTAAGCCAACTATGTATCTCTTTCCCTTATGTATTACATGGGTTGTGTGAAGATTACCTCACTTGCGACATTGCTTTCAATGCGGTTATGCCTCTAAGTCGTGCTTCGACATGTGGGAGATATAGCCGCATCGAGGGCGTTACATGTCACTCATTGGAGGAGCAAGTGGAGCTGCGCGAGGCAGCCCTTGCGTCGATGAAGGTGGCCTCCGTGACCAGTGAGCTCCAAAAGCGTGAGGAGGCGCCGACGCTTGAAGCAGCCGAGCAGTCTGAGCAGCTTGGAGGCGAGGGAGGCGCTTGGCGGCCGGGCGGAGGATGAGGTCGCAGCACGGGAAGCCCAGCGTCTGGAGGAGGTCGGGCCGAGAGTGGTGGCAGCGCTCGAACCTCAGCCTTGAGTTTGAGAGTGGCTGGGGTTGATCAAGGCCGAGGTGAGGCGGGACTGCTGCCTTGAGGGCCAAGCTGGAGGAGGCGGCCAGCGGGCCGATGCTCTTCGGGCCGCCCTCGAGGTGGCGCAGAGGGAGTCCACCACCTCTCGGTGAGGCGCTCCTTCTTCGCCAACGGGTGGAGGAGGCCGAGGCCGTCGCCCAGCGCGAGAATCACGGGGCGAGATCGTCGTGGCGAATCTGGAGCATGAGCACGGCCCCATGCTCGCCATGCTCGGGAGAAAGCCGCGCAGCCTTGAGTAATATCTGCAAAGGCGGCGGTTGGCGAGCCGCCTGTGATTAACTTCGCCCGGCAACCTTGATTCTTCACCGGCGTGGTGGCGCGGCTGGGCCTTGATCGGTCAGGGCCAATAGGTTGATGGAGGAGAGGAGCCGCGCGCTGCTTGGGCGCGCCTTTTCTCATGTCTTCAGCCATCTCCAGGACATGGACCCCAACTTCGACTTTGACGCAGCTATAGCCCCAGTTCCCCAGGCCGTCCGGGGCGACCTGGCGCACTGGGTGGAAGACAACGTGGATGCTCTTGTCCGGGCCTTCGCTTCGGACAACGACGGCGTGATCGTGGCCGCCGATGAGGGCGGCGTGGTGAACGGCCACGGCGCCGCTGATGACCCGCAGAACGGTGTGGCCGAGGCCAGCGACGCCCGACAACGGCTCGGGAGGTGCTCCACGAGGGCGCATTGGGGATTTATCTGACTGATTATGTATTGTCCTTGTTCCATTACCCTGCATGGATAGAACTCAGGTTTTGGCCTGATGACTGTGAGAGCATTTTGGGAGGGGGAGCCCCTCATGTAAAACTTGTGTTCATCGTATTAGCAGGTGTTACATCGCCCATACGCCTGCGCCAAGTGGTTGGCTAAGCGACGTGCTGGTTGGCTGGTTTACCTTTGTTTCGTCTGAGCCCGAGATGGCTGTGGGAGGCTGAGGCGATCTGAGTGTCTCTTGATCGAATCCGTAGGATCTGCAGTAAAACCCTCCGGAGAGGATGCGTCGTCGGGCGACAGTTGGCCTCAGCGCAAGCTAGGCTGGCCCGGCTCGCGAGGGGCTCGCGAGGGGAGGCTGAGGCGGAGTTGTAACCAAGCGAGAGATTTGCTCGAGCGAGACTAAGCACCCCTTCCCGAACACCGCAAATCTCAACTTGAATCCAACTTAAATCCAGTGAGGAAAGCGACAATCAAATGGAAAGGCGAAGAAAGCGGAGGATAAGCCCGGCGTCAGGCACCTAGTCTAGTCTTGGGCGTCTTCTCACCAGTAGCGGAGCTAAGTGCTGCCCTTTGGGCATGGGAGGGAGCCCGGGGCTGAGGCCGGCACCCTGAGACTACAGGCGTGTACAGCCCACTCATTATTATGTGAGAGTGTCACGCAGGCGGCCGAGCTTCACGAGCACTTGGGCCTTCTTCACAGGTACCGGCCTTGCTTCATATCGCCAGATGAGGCCTCGCCTTGCGCCACACTCTAGTGCCACCAACGACGGCCGGAAACCAGGGCGCCGCCCGGTGGGGTAAGCGATCGCCAGCCGGTTCCCTCGGCGACCACAGGTCCTCCGCCCGAGGCAGGCCTGAGGCGCCTCCCAGCAGAGGGGCCTACCTCCTGGGAACGCCTTGCTCCGAACGCCCGGTGGTGATGTCGGGTCTGCCCTCTCGGCAGCCCCTCGCCCCCCTCCCGAGGGTAGGAGGCTGCGGGGAGGCGGGGCAGCCGCTTCGTCGTGGCGACACTGTACCTCCTGCGACCTATGGTTAGCGTATGTTTGCTCTTGGCGAAGTAGCGGTACCGATAATAGTCGCCCGGCGTGACCAGGGGACCGTCTCGAGGCTCTGAAGAGCTTCGACCACGGCGCCTCATCCCCCGGCTCGGGCTGAGGAGCGAGCCTTGTTCTCCCTCATGCGGGTGCCCTTGGTCCATCATGTGGGGCACGTATTCTTCTGGCGCCGTCATCCCGAAGGCCACGCCATAGTGCTGAGCGTGCCATGCTGCCCTACTTGATGTGCCCGCCGTGGGGTGGTGGCGCGGCGGCCCACCAGGGCCGTGAGTTACGTCGAGTCCTACTTCTCCGCGGGCCGGGGGCGGGGGCAACCCCGCCGCCCGGCCGATCTTGACAACCGCCCGGTCTTTGGAGTAGCCGCGGGCAACGCGCGGAGCACCCGTGCGTGCCGCCTTGGGCAGCCTGAGATGGAAGTTGGAGTGCGAAGGGTGAGCCCCGGCGGCGAAGCCACGAGCTACGCCACTCGCTCGGCTGACGCGTCGCGGCCGCTCTCAAGCGGCCTGCTGCATGACTCTCGGGCCCTTGTGTGTGCGGCCCTTGAGTTCGCTTTGCTCGGCGGGTGTCACGGTGGCGTGGTCGCGGCGTGATTGGAAGGCCCTTGCTGCCGACCATGCCTGCCGGCGTGAGAGCCGTCGAACTGTCGCGTCGCTGCGGCCCGCGGACCCTTGAGCTGCACAGGGGCGCAGGTGCGCCCAGGCGGCGGACTCTGCGTGGGCGGGCCCACGCCGCCCAAGGATTTGGGTTGCCAGCTTGGTCGTCGGACATGGTGATGGCGATCTGACGGGACACGAGGTGGCGAGAAGCGGATTCAGCGCACCTACAGCGCGCCAAATGTTGGATTCGGGTTCGGCAGACCCTTGAGGTTGAACAACTTTGGGGTGTGGCGGAGATCAACCACTCACCATCTCGTACCTCGCCCGAATCGCGAGGACCTAAACTACTAAGCGAACAGCACAAGAGACACAAGATTTATACTAGTTCGGGCCACCGTTGTGGTGTAATACCCTACTCTAGTTTGTGGTGTGGTGGATTGCCTCTTGGGCTGATGAGGAACAGTACCGGGAAGAACAACCTCGCGAGGGTCTGTTCTTGGTGGGTGTGATGAACTACTAGGTGGTGTTCCGTTGCTCTAGCTACTGGTTCCTTGGTGAGGATTCCGATCTCATACCGGGGGAGGGGGCTGATCCAAGATCCCCCTCTCTGAGTGTGGCTACCCCTATTTATAGGCGAAGGGCCTGGGCCTCTTCCCAAATATTGAGCAGGAAGGGCGCCAACAATTGGCCATTTTGAAGGGAACAATGGGTACACTTATCCTGACTAAAGTTGGTCCTCGCTTTGCCAAAGGCTCGGGTGATGACACCTGCTTGGGCTCCATGATGACTCCCTTCCGGCCCGTTGGGGCTGGTCTTGGTCTTGTTGCACGAAGCAGATGCCTTTGCTTGATGCTCTCGCTGCGCTTGCTCCCTTTGCACCAAAGAGGAAAGGAGGGGCTGCGCTTGAGCTGGCCTTGATCGTAAGCCCTTAGTGCGTCATGAAACTGCGTCATGCGCACCTCGCGAGGTACCCTTCCTTCTCTTCTCCTCCGACAGCCGGCGGAGGGGCTGCTTGACTGGTTTTGCATCCGCTCGGACGTGCAGCTTGTGCTCGGTGAATTCCTTCGGAACACCCGGCATGTCCTTGGGGGACCATGCAAAAATGTCTCGATTCTCACGGAGGAAATCGACGAGCTCGCCTTCCTATTTGCTGTCCAGGTTTGCCCCAATGACCGCAAACCTTTACAGGTGCTCTGGGTCAGAGGTATCTTCTTCGTTTCCTTGGCCGGTGGAAAGAACCTTGGGCATCACATTCCTTGGGGTGGGGGGGCGGGGCTGGCTGCTTGCGACCATGGCCTGACTTCAGTCCAATATCTTCTTCTCTTCGTGATCACAAGGGACTCGGCCAGCCGGCTCTGGTGCAGCGGCCTTTTCGGAGGATTTCTTGTAGTCGCCGGCTATGGTGATGATGCCCTTGGTACTTGGCATCTTCATCTTGAGGCAGGCGTAGTGGGGTACAGCCATGAACTTGGCCAGAGCAGGTCAGCCAAGCAGTGCATGATAGGGGCTCTCAAGGTCCACCACTTCAAACCAGATTATTTCTCGGCGGAAATGATCCTTTTCTCCAAAGAGAACATCTATCTTGAGCAGGACAGGCCGGGTACAATGCCATGGAACACGGTCCGGCTTGGCATGAGGTGCTTGGTCTTGATGTTTAGCTTTTCCATGGTGTCACGGTCTAGGATGTTGATGCTGCTCCGCCGTCTGTCGATGCAGCGGGAGAATCGGCGACAAGCACATGCGATGCTAGGGTTGCCTCGAGAACCAATGCATAAGAGCAGGGGGCGGCATCACCTGCAGGTGGTCGGCCCGGCTCGGTGATAGGCCTTTTCCGACCCGTGCATGTACTCGGGGGTTGTTGGAGGCTGACCGAGTTGACTTCTTAGTCTTTGTCGGTAGCGAGCTGCGCCCGGTCTTCATGCTGGCTTGTAAAGACGACACAGGCGGCATGCTTGTTGGGGGACTCGCCTTGGACGGCCCTGACTGCTGGTCGAGCGGCCGGCTGTTGAGGAGCCGGAGGCGGCTGTCTAGCTGGCGGAGGTGGCACTAGCCCTTCGCCTTTGTTGATTCGGGTGAGCCAGTGGCATTTCCGGGTCATATGGTTGGACGGCTTCGCGCCACTGTGGAACTTGCAAGGGGCGTCGAGGGTTTGCTCGTAGGAGAAAGCCGGCTGCCAAGGCAGCTGCCGCCCTTCGGCTTCTTGGCGCGGGCCGCCCCTCAGTTGTTAAGTCTTATTTGTGGCTACCTGCCCATTGGTTGGAGGCGGCATTGGGCCCTGCGTTTGTTGTAGTTACGATGCGGGCCGGCTTTGGAGTTACCGGCCCGGCGTTTGGGAGCCGGGTTGAGTACCTTCGGGCGTCCACCGGAGCTCAGTTTTCATCGAGGTCGGCGGTGGCGTGCTTGTCCGCTATGAGTAGTAGCTCGTCCAGGGTAATTAGTCGGCTCGTCGCAGAGAAGCTTGTGCTTGAGGAGGTGCCTTCTCGGCACCGTGTGAAAATACTCTATGGCTTGAACCTCGTGCACCCCCTCGCAGGAATTGCGGAGCTCGGCCCAACGCGTGAGGTAGTCGCGAGTTGACTCGGTGGGTCCTTGTATGCACAAGGAGAGCTGTCTGGGCTTGGGAGCCCGCTTGTAGGTGCTGGTGAAGTTGCGGATGAAGGCTTCGGTGAAGTCTAGCAAACTGTTGATGCTATCTGACTTGAGGCTGTTGAGTCAGGTTCGCCGTGCCTTGAAGCATGAGGGGCACATATTTCCGACAGCGCGCTGTTGGCGTTCGCTATCTTTGGCTGCGGTGGAGTAGTCGATCAGCCAATCCTCCGGCTTCACGAGCCGTTGTACTTAGGCGTGTCTCTTGGGAGCGAGAACCCTTTAGGGAAGGGCTCGTCGCGAATCACGGGGGCGAAGCAAGGCGGGCCGACATCATCTTCTTCTTCCAATGCCAGGGATCGCGCTAGGCGGTCGATCCGATGGCGGGCGTCGTTTTCGCCGAATCCTTCGCGGCGGCCTAGTCGGCCGCTGAGAGTCGGATGCATGACAGTCGGCGGGGTGGGATATCTTTCCCCGCGAGGTGGAGGAGGAGGTGGGTTGCCTCGCCGCTCCACGGCTCGAGGACGGCCTTCTGCGTCGCGCTCGATGGAGATCCGGGTTCGGCTGCGGCTGGCAGCCGGCTCATTTTCCCGCCGTCTTGTGAGTGTTGCCTGATCGGCGTCGCGTGATGTCGCGCCGTGCTCTCGGCGGGGAGGGCTTTCGGTAGCGCGCCGTCTTCATGCCCGATCTGCGGCAGCGCGAATCGATTCTTTGGGCGTCTAGCCATATAGGGGAGCTCGTTGGGCCCTAGTCTGTTCAGCTCTTCTACGGCCGCCTGGGCGGCGCGTAGGTTCTCAATGGGCGTGGCATAGACTGGGCGGTCTGCTCCCAGCATGTCGGCGATGACTGCGCCGCGTTTCTTGACGACGCCGATTCGGCTCGGCCCGTCAGGGGGTGGCGTGCCATAGGCGGCGCGGTCGACTTCGCGCTGGTGAGCCTCAGTGAGGCGTCTCATGGAAGCTATCCTCACGGCCCTCCGGCGTGGAAGGCGGTAGCAACGCCTCCGGTGCCTCTGCGCGGCGTCGGCGGGAGAGAAGGCGGACAGCTCGTGCAGCGCCGCTTGCGGCGTCGTTGTCGTTCTCGCCCGGAGGCCGCCGTGTTGATGACCGGCACCTTGGTGATGGCACCGCCACGGTATTTGTCGGCTTGGGGAGCGGGTCGTTGAAGATCCTGGCGTTGGTGGGGAAAGCATCGAGTGATGCCACAGCCGGTCGACAAGCATCCGGTTGGTGGAGCCAACCGACTCCAAATCCACAGCAGGCTCGCTGGAGACGTGGAGTTGGTCAAGGAGGCTGACGAGGTGGCTCTCGGGGCAGCCTATGCTCGCGTCGGAGGCGGGCTCGTTGGAGATGTGAGCCTTGCCAAGAAGATTGGCGAGGCAGCTCGCCGCGCAAGCTTCAGCGACGCCTTGCAGCGGGTCGGGACAAGCGCCATCGGGCGTGCCGGGATGGCTACGCTCGCTGGGGAGGAAGAAAGTTCTCGTCCAGAACAGATCTCCGGACGACGGTGCACCTGGTCCCACGGTGGGCGCCAAATGTCAGGTGGTAGGTGCGACATATGCCAACGTGTGGCTTATCATTGTGGGAGCCAATAAGACGTCGTCGGTGCCTCGAAACGGGATGAGGCGTAGACATGCACGCTGGCGAATCATACCCAGCTTAGGGGCTCTCCGTGGAGATAACACCCCTACTGCTGCTCTGCGGAGTCTCCGCATGGTCACTAGATGAACAAGTGGCTACAAGGTGCTCCTTGAGCTGTTTGATGAGAGGAAGAACAAAGGCTAGGCTAGCTCTCCTCTTCCCTCTATGTGGTGTCTAAAAACTCTCTGAGATCAACCCTTTGCATGGGTGCCACAGGGGGGTTTTATAGGCCTACCCCAGGGGTACAATCAATAATCCGGTGGGCGCGGGCCCTAGCCGTCGGCGTCTACATTCGCGGCTTCTCCGCCCATTTGGGGCTTCCGCCATTGGTGGGTCCGCCGACTACCGGCTCCTTAGTCGACAAAGTGGCCCCCACTGAGGAGCCCGGTTGGGGGCTGGTTCTGTTGTCGGTTGGGTTCAGTAGACCCTTGAGGTTCGAACAACTTTGGGGTCTTGTGAGATCCGACCTTCCACCGTCTCGCACCTCGCTGAATTGCTGGGACCTAGACTAGTAAACAAAATAGCACAAGAGACACGAGATTTATACTGGTTCAGGCCACCATTGTGGTGTAATACCCTACTCCAGTGTGTGGTGTGGTGGATTGCCTCTTGGGCTGATGAGGAACAATACAAGGAGGAACAGCCTCGCAGTGCATTCTTGGCGAGTGCGATGAACTGCTAAGTGGTGTTCGATCGCTCTAGCTACTGGTTTCTTGATGAGGATTCGGATCTCTCCTTCTCTCCTTCTTCGGATGCCTTGCTCTGGGTGTGGCTATTCCTACTTATAGGCGAAGGCCTGGGCCTCTTCCCAAATATTGAGGCGGGAAGGCGCCAACAATTAGCCATTTGAAGGGGAGCAGCGGGTACACTTATCCTGACTAAAGTTGGTCCTCGCTTTGCCAAAGGCTCTGGTGATAGCCTTGCCACAGGGCTCAGGGATGACTCCCTTCCGGCCGTTGGGCTGGTCTTGGTCTTGTTGCACGAAGCGGATGCCTTTGCTTGATGCTCTCGCTGCGCTTGCTCCCTTTGCACCAAAGAGGAAAGGAGGGGCAGCTGTGAGCTGGCGCCAGCCCCATCGCCCTTAGTGCGTCATGGCTTGCGTCATCGCACCTCGCGAGGTACCCTTCCTTGAACTCTCCGCCTCCTCATGAGCCACTGGGCGAGGCCGTGCACGAGAAGCTCCTTGTCGTCCGCCCAGCAATCTGGCCCCTCGCAAGGGTCTTGAGCTTGCGTAGATGAAGATGGGCCGTGTTGGGCCTCCTTGAGCCACGCCGCGAGCATGAGCGAGCAAGTCCAGGGACCCCGTTCCCGGAAGCGCCCGACAGATAGCCCAGGCCTGGCGGCGCCCGAACAGCCGGTGAGGCGAAAGGGCAAGTGCGAAGCGTCGCGGGCCCTAACAGCCTGCAGCCTTGGGCGCCTCGTGGCGGTTGATTGGACGCGTGCGCACTGCTTCCCCACGATGCCTCGGTAACCACCCGGATTCGACACATCCCTGGTCCCCTCAAAGAAGCGGCTTGCTCTCTGGTGTCAGGGCAGGAGCGCTTGCCAGGAGGCGCCCATGCCCTGGTGCAAGCGGCCGCCACCAGGGTTTCCTCTTCCCTTGTACGCGCAAATTGGTGGCTCTGAAGGAGGCGACACCGGGCGCCCGCAATGGCGCCGCCCGGCAATGGCGGAGTCCGCGAAGGTGTGCGTCTTCCCCCCTGGAGTCCACGCCGAGGGCTCCTACCGGTAGTTCGTGCTTCACGCCACCACGCCTCCAAAATCTTGGATTCGTCTTCCTTTTTTCTTCGCCTCTGTCGTCCAGCAGGGGGAACCCCTGGGACTCTGGCTGCAGCACGCCGGCTGCGGCACCCTCGCGACCGGGGCAGGGGTCATGATAGTTGCCAGGCGAGGTCTTCATGACTTCGAGGCTGGGCGAGGTCGCCGGGTCTGCAGGACGAGGCGCCCTCACGATCCACAGAGTCTGATGGTGCTTGGTGGTGTCCTTCAAGGTCTTGACGCGGAGGTGCGTCGGCTAGAAGTGCTGCCCGGGAGAGGTGGTGAGGTCTGCTGCGGTGGCGAGAGGTCGGCCGACCGCTCCTTGGCAACTCCTCGAGCAACAAGGCGCCGGAGGATCAGCGACTTCGCGAGCTCTTCGTGATGCCGGAGGCGGCGACGACAACCTACGAGCCCCGAGCCTGCGCGCCCGTTGCCTCGGAGCAGTATGGGCTCGTCAGTCGTCGCCGCCCTGATGAGGATGGGGTTGGCGCGGACCGAGTGGCCCATTGTTGATGATGGCGTCTACGCGGTGGTCCACATGTAGGTAGGACTCCTTAGGATTCGCGTCTTTTGTTCTGCGAGGAGCCAAGAATGTACCCAGCGAGGGGGCTTGTAAAACGTTTGTAACCGTTTGTTAATATGATCCTTTTATGAGGCGGTCACGAGATGCTCATTCCGTTCTAGCTCGATTTCTTCCTTCCGGACCTCGTGAGGGCTTGATGCTCTGCCGACAGGTCCAGTCCCAAAGCGGCTTCAGCCGCCATCGCTGGTATGCCAGGTCGCGATGCCGTGGTCAAGGCAGGGAGGTGGCGGCCCGAGGTCGGTAGAGCCTCTGAGTCGCGATGCTCGGGGGTCCCCCTTGGCGCTCAAGCAGCCATCATTCGGTGAAAGGAGGCGATGTTGCTAACACGGGGTTGCATTGAGTGTGGGGATGGTGTTGCGATAACTAGTGTGTCCGGAGGGTGACTTATCTCGAGGTCAGGACAATGCTTCTGATGCGGCTCTAGGTCCGTGCCTTGGCCGTGAGAGATTGCGTGGCGAGGTCGTTCGTGCTCCTTGGAGGGACCCTACAGGTTCACCACAAAAGGAACAAGAGCTCGCCCGTGGCGATCGTTAGTCCTGCCATTAGTTGCTTTGGAGGTAGCGAGAGGCCTCGCGAGGTGTGTTGGGGCATCTGTGAGCCAACCACAGGGCTCCTGAGGGCCCCTACCTCAAGGCGGGTTGCGCTTTGGCTCTGAGCCTTATCTTCTGAGTGTGTTCCTGCAAATTTGGCGGATGCGGTGCTCTCGTCTTGGTCCGGCTCTCGGGCTGGTCTCGACCATGTTGGCAAGCCAGTCGCGATGCCATGGACAAGACCAGGAGGGTGAGGGCATGAGCGGTAGGAGCCACGAGTCGCGATGCTCGGGCACCCCCTTTAGCAGCATAAGCCGGGTTAGAATGGCGAAACTCGTCCTCAGTGCAGCCGGATCACGGTTTCAGCAGACCCTTAAGGTTCGAACTACAGGGTGCCTGCGGAGATCCAACCCTCCACCGTCTCGGGCCTCGCCGAATCGCGAGGGATCTAAACTACTAACAAGAACAACACAAGAGGCATAAGATTTATACTAGTTCGGGCCACCATTGTGGTGTAATACCCTACTCTAGTTTGTGGTGTGTGGATTGCCCTGGGGCCGACGAAGAAGCAGTCTGAGGGAAGAACAGCCTCATGATGCATTCTTGGTGGGTGTGATGAACTGCTAAGTGGTGCCCCGTTGCTCTAGCTTGAGGAACGGGTTTCTCTCTCTCTCTCTGGATTCCGACTGCTCGATTCCCTCCTCCTTTCTGAGTGCGGCTACCCCTATTTGTAAGCGAAGGCCCCGGGTGTAACGCCCCGGATGCAACTTTCCATAATTGTAACTCCAACTCTTGCCTTTTCCGGCGATGTGATATGATATTTCCTTCTTGGTTGGGTTTTTGTTTTCGTTTTGCTATTTGTTCATATCATGCATTCATCATTGCATCTTTTGCATTGCATCATGGCATCATGCAACCCTTTTTAAAACTCAACTAAATAAATCGGGTGGATCCTCGGTCCATTTAAATTGAGGGATATTCACAATGGTGATTTCTCTTTATAACATATCCTCCCATATTAGGGAGCTATTATTAAATATTCCATTAATTTGGAATTCACCATAACACAATTGAAAAATATTCCATGCCTTTGTTATCTTAATTTTTGGTCTCCAATCTTGCCATATATTCTTTCATCATATTCCGGAGCTCCACCAAAAATCCGAACATTTTTGGACCTCCCTAGCACCTACTTCCTATGCAAGACCATTTGAATTAAATTCAAATGAGTTTGAATTCTAACCTCTCACACATGCACACTCCTATTTTCTTGGATCATGCTCGTTTTTTGTGAGTCCAAGAAAAATTGCCCTCCTGCCCAAGCTCCACCCCTAACCTCTCTTTCTTTTCTTTCTTCTCTCTGTTTTTTTAAGAGGAGGGAGAGAGCCAGCCCAGCTGGGCCTCCCAGCTACTGCAGCTCGGCCTCCTCCCAGGCGCCGACCCACCTCGTCCCAGCAGCCCACGGTTTCTCTAACCCCTAGGCCCGACCCTCTTCTCTCCCTCGTCCCCTCGTCCGCAGCCACTCCATCTCGATCCCCTCATACTCCTCCTAAGCGCGCCGCCCTTGAGCATCTCGCCCGACCCTGCGCCACCTCGTCCCGCCGCCAACTCTCATCGCCCGGAGAGAGGCGCCCATAACCTGCCCGTCCACGGCCGCCCTCCCCCTGCTCCTCCAGCAGTTCCGGCCGTGACCAAGGCGAGCAGGAACCGCCGAGCTCCTTCCTCCTCGCCCTCTCCTGGAGCCACTCGCTGCTGCTTGCTCTTCATCGAGCGCAAGTCCCGCTGGCTGCTGCTCTGCTCTGCCCACTTGATCGCCTCTGCCTCGACCCAGCGTCCTCGCCTCCGGCGACCGTCGCCCGCTCCGTGCACCCGGCCCCCTCCTACCTCAAAGGAGCAGGTCCCCGCGCACCACGACTTTATGCACCGTCTCCTACTCCCTCGCCTTGAGCACCCGGCGCTCCAAGGCCGGCCTCCTGCAGTTAAATGCGTTGCGGAGCTCCCCACCACCAGCAAGCAGCCATCCTGCGCCGCCCGTCGCCATCAACCCCTCCACTGCGTCCTGCACACCGCTGCCCAGCGCCCCTGTCCTCGAGCACTGTTGACTTGATTCTTGTCAAGCGCTCACGACCCGTTGCTGCCATGGCCTTGCATCCATCTGGCCTGTTGTGTTCATGGAGCCAGTACCATGGCCAAGACCGAGACCCGTGAGCGTCAAGTTCTTCCATAGCGCCCAAGCGATTACAGGCGAAGCGCCAAGTCCCACTTCAACAAGTGTACCTCGACTTGGATTCATCAAGTACCCCTTCGGATGCGCCTGGATTCGACTACATGGACCACCAAGTTCCTCTACCGTCGACTCGAACATCTCTGAACCGTGTCGTCTACCGTCGTCGTGGATCCGTCAAGATCCGTGTACAACTACTTCCACTACGACCGTCGCGAGCACGCCTACTTCCACTACGAACTTGATTCGTTTCAAAATCTGCGCTTCAAAGGTATAACCACGAGGCGGCGCCCGTGAGCGAATGCATGTGTTGTATGAGATGCCCGTGTTTGCACCGTGTCCGAGTTGTCTTTGCCGTTCCTCCTCGTTCGCCATGCCGTTGACCCGTGGGAACCCGGTAACCAGGATCACCCACCATCCTTGCGACTCGCTTCCGCACACTTCTGTTGCACCGGTATCTCCATGAGCTACCGGATCCGCTATGTTGCCGTGGCATCATTTTCGGATTAATCGCCCGTGGCACCTTTTCCATACGCCATAGCGATAAATGCCTCGTATCATGCTCATGTCAACATTGTCATAAAATTGCTTAAAACTTACATATGTCATTCGCATCATGATAACAACATTTAAAATGTTTAAAATTGTGTTTGCATTAAAATGCTAAATGCATGTGGGGATTTTCCGGAATTATTGTTTGTTGTTCCGGCCTCATTTAAAATTGCCTAGATAGGTAGTTTTATTACTTCACCTCTTGCCATGTTAACAACATTTAATCCGGACATGCATCATACTTGATTGTGCATCATGCCATGTTTATGCTTGTGCATTTATCTTGTTATGCATTTTCTTTCCGGTTTGCTTCTCTCGTTAACCGGTTTCGATTCGGAGTTGTGAGGATTCGTTCGACTACGTCGGTTGTCTTCTTCATGGACTCATTCTTCTTCCTTGCGGGATTTCAGGCAAGATGACCCGTCACCACGGATCTCATTACTATCATTTGCTATGCTAGTTGTTTACGTTCTATCGCTATCCTGCGCTACCTATCACTTGTTCCTCAAGCCTCCCAAATTGCCATGTCAGCCCCTAACCTTTTTGCACCCTTCCTAGCAAACCGTTGTTTGGCTATGTTACCGCTTTGCTCAGCCCCTCTTATAGCTTTGTTAGTTGCAGGTGAAGATGAAGTTTGTTCCTTGTTGGAACATGGAGATGTTGTTCCTTGTTGGAACATGTTTACTTGTTGGGATATCACAATATATCTTATTTAATTAATGCATCTATATACTTGGTAAAGGGTGGAAGGCTCGGCCTTATGTCAGGTGCTTTGTTCCACTCTTGCCGCCCTAGTTTCCGTCATATTGGTATTATGTTCCCGGATTTTGCGTCCCTAACGCGGTTGGGTGATTTATGGGACCCCCTTGACAGTTCGCTTTGAATAAGACTCCTCAGCCAAGGCCCAACATTGGTTTTACCATTTGCCTCACCTAGCCCTTTTTTCCCTTGGGTTTCGGAGCCCAAGGATCATCTTATTTTACCCCGGGCGGTGCTGCGTCGTGAGTGCGGGTCCAAGCTATCGACCGCCCGGTGTACCGGGGGCAACTCTAGGCTCGCCTATCGGAAGTTTGGACAATCCGGTGTGCCTGACGAGCGAGATATGTGCAGCTCCTATCAGGATTTGTCGGCACATTCGGGCGGCTTTGCTGGTCTTGTTTTATTCTTGTCGAAATGTCTTGTAGCCGGGATTCGAGACTGATCGGATCTTCCGGGAGAAGGAATATCCTTCGTTGATCGCGAGAGCTTATCATGGGCTAAGTTGGGACACCCTGCAGGGTATAAACTTTTCGAGAGCCGTGCCTGGTTATGTGGCAGATGGGAATTTGTTAATATCCGGTTGTAGTAAACTTGAAGCAAACTCGTCCAAAATACACCAACCGTGTGCGTAACCGTGAGTGTCTCTTTTCGGGGTTGATCGAGAGGAGAACACGGTTTCTGGGTTATGTCTGACGTAAGTAGGAGTTCAGGATCACTTCTTGATCATTACTAGTTGACGACCGTTCCTTTGTTTCTCTTCTACCTCTCATTTGCGTATGTTAGCCACCATATTTGCTTAGCCGCTGCTGCAACCTCACCACTTTACCCCTTCCTTTCCCATTAAGCTTTGCTAGTCTTGATACCCATGGTAATGGGATTCTTTGAGTCCTCGTGGCTCCTGATTACTACACCACCAGTTGCAGGTACAGGTTTGCGATGATCATGAAGCGAGAGCGATGTTTGCTTGTATTGGAGTTCTTCTTCTACTTCTTCTTCGATCAGGGGATAGGTTCCAGGTCGGCAGCCTGGGCTAGCAGGGTGGATATTGTTTGAGTTTTTGTTTATGTTCCATCCGTAGTTGGATGTTGATCTCTCGTATATGATGTTGATGTATTCTTGTGGCACTCGTGCCTTATGTATGTATCCCCATCTATTATGTAATGTTGATGTAATGATATCCACCTTGCAAAAGCGTTTCAATATCTTGGGTCTATCCTTGGTGGGACCTTTGAGTTCCTTTTTGATAGGGTCGCATATTGGGCGTGACAAGTTGGTATCAGAGCCTCGACCGACCATAGGAGCCCCCTTGATTGTTGGCTGTTGTCGAGTCTAGAAGAAAACTGTTTTCTGAGTCTAGTTATATCGGAGAGTAGGAATTCTTTTTACTCCTCTGCCCCTTTGTCGCTCTGGTGAGAAATCTCGACGTAGGTGTTTGGAATTACTTCTCTTCCCCTTCAAATTTTCTTTAGGATCACGCAGTTGGTTTTCGATCGTTGGCCCTCAGCTCTTTTCATCCGGTGCATTTCTCGTCAAGTCGACTCGACCATCTTCATCTTTGCCAAGTTCGATCCTCAGTTCTTCCTCCGACGTCGTTGTTTTTCCTTGTCCGAAGTTGTCCTTGTTTTTCCCACCCGCCCACCCATTTTTTCTTCTCGGAACCGGAGCCCTTGATCGAGTATGCTTCCTACTCGTGCGAAGTCTTTGCTTTCTCTCCTCAATGATTTCAACCGGTGTTTTCTCTTCAAGATATTCGTTGGTTCACCCTTCCAAGTTGCCTTTGTTTTCCCGCCCTCCCACCCTCTTCTTCCCGGAGTCTAACTCTCTCTCGACCAGCTATCTCATTCGTGCGGAACCTCTTCAGTCTTTCGTAAATTATCTCAACCGGTGAATTCTCGTCTCGTTCGTCATTCGTCATCTCTTTCTCTTTCTTTTCCGGTGGATTCAATTCAAGTTTTTTGAGTTGATCACATTATTTTCCTTGGTTAAAGTGTTTTTCCCTGCTCATTCGCCTCTCGCCAGTTTATCCTTCCGGAGCGTTCAAGACATCTCGGAGATTAAATACGTGTTCCAATTAATTCGAGGTTGTCACCTCATTCAAATCTTTCAATTGTTCCGGTGCATCATCTATACATTGAACAATTCTTTCCAGCGGTGTTTTTTCTCTTTAGTGGGCCCTAACCCACAGGTCTTTCCCAGGATCTTACCTGACTCTTCTAATTATCCCGGAGCTATTCCCAAATTCTTTTCGAAGCTTGACGTAAGAATGAATTTTCATCAGTCATATGTCTTTCTCCAAAATCTTTCAAATTCTTTTCATCGTTGGTTCAACCTTTCCAATTTTCATCCCAGAGTATCTCAACAATTCATGGTGGTTTCTCATCGTCATTCTCAACATTTGAAGACCGAAGAAGAGTTCCTCTTAAATCCTTACCCGTTCTTCCAAAGATGCGTAGTTCAAGTTTGATGCCATCCTCTCATAATTGTTTTCAGTTGTAGAATTCTTTTCACCCATCGGAGCATTTCATGAGTTGTTCCCATTTCTTTCCTCCGTAGGCCATCATGTCACAATTCCTCATTCTCAGCGTGTAGCTATCGTTCTCCAAATCTTACGATTGCATCGTTCAAATAACCTCTAATCAGTTCATGGCCTCTTCGTTCTCATGTATTTAAATCCCCTTAAGTATCTTCATTCGTTTTCCAATTCTTCCGGTGATTTGTGCCTTTGCTACTTTCATTTTTAATTCTTATGGTGGTTCGTTCAAGATTTCACTTCCTTCGTTATCATATTAATTCATTCGTTGTTTCCAAATTCCACCGGTGGTTCCATCAATACCTTCTCAAGTTGGCGCTATATCTCTTTTCAATCCCTCGAGAAGTATAAGTATGCCAAATCTGTTGCTTGTCATCAATTTAAATTGGTGAAGGATAAGCATAACGTAATTCTTATTTTTGTTTCATCCAAGTGATCTAGTTTCTTCTTTCTAGAGTTGTTCATCACGTCACATTTCTCAGTTTGAGATGCTTCATCTTTTCTTTTCCAGAGTTCCAAGTTTTTTGCATTATCTTGCCGCGAAGCTCCATCTAAATCATCGCAAGGCTTTACCTTGTGTTCTCAACTTCTCTTTCCTTGTTATCATCCTTTTATTTTATTACCGGAGTTCTTCATGGAGGCTCTACATGATGGTTTGTCAAGGATTCTTTTCATTCTTCAATTGTTCTTCAACATTTTCTCGAAGTTATGATCCGCCAAGCTATACTCAAAATTAAACATGGTGCTCAACACATGTTTTGTTTTGAGGAGCTCAAGTATTCTTCTTTTGCATTTCGAAGTGCAATTCTTTCTACCTTATCTTTTGAGATGGTGTTATGTCATCCTTGGCAATTTCTCCTCGTGCTTCATGATTCACATGTTGTCAAGAATGAGGTATTTAAATCCATCAATCTCTTCATTGGAGTTATCTTGGGTTATATTTCACCTACAGCCTTCCCTAAGGAATGTAGCTATTTGTGGTGCTTATCAATGATCCAATTTTCTCCTTCTCATCACGGTGAAGAAGATTAACATCTCTTCAGTGCTCTCAATCAAATCAATGGTTTTCAATTAGTGGACAGTAGTCACCTCATAGTCTTGAGATGTTTTCCATAAGCCCACTACAAGCTTATTCTTTTCGTTGTTGATTTTGCAACAACTCCGTTCAATTCTTCTTTGCAAGGATGCTTTCCAAGTTCATTTGTGGCAGAAGTTGGCATTTTCTTCTCCATTCTGTTATTCCAACGATCTATCTTCTATCCTTTCTTCCGGAGGCATGGTGATGTTGCTCTCTTCACTCATCATCTCGAATTGTGAGGACCGTGTTCTTTTCATGCTTATCCATTTAACCGGAGTGTTGTGTCATCTCTTCAAGTTCTTTTCATCTTATCAAGTTTTCCTTCTTCTTTCAGTCGGAGTGCTGCCCAAATTATATCAATCTTATTCCTTCTCTATCTAGTTTTAACCGGAGTGGTTTCAATATCGATCTTATCACTAAAACTCTTGGTTCTCGTCATATCCCTTGTTCCTCTTTTCTAACGGAGTGTTTTCAACTTTGCTCATCTTCGTTGTTTTCTTTCTTTCATTTTGCTCAACATCTCAAGGTTCATGGTTTCACTCGTTTGTTGAAGAAGCAACTTAGTTTTACCTCTTATCTTTCTCTTCCGTTTTCTCTCCGGTGCCATCCTAGATCTCGGGACGAGATCCTCTCGTAGTGGTGGAGTGTTGTAATGCCCCGGATGCAACTTTCCATAATTGTAACTCCAACTCTTGCCTTTTCCGGCGATGTGATATGATATTTCCTTCGTGGTTGCGTTTTTGTCTTCGTTTTGCTTTTTGTTCATATCATGCATTCATCATTGCATCTTTTGCATTGCATCATGTCATCATGCAACCCTTTTTAAAACTCAACTAAATAAATCGGGTGGATCCTCGGTCCATTTAAATTGAGGATATTCACAATGGTGATTTCTCTTTATAACATATCCTCCCATATTAGGGAGCTATTATTAAATATTCCATTAATTTGGAATTCACCATAACACAATTGCAAAATATTCCATGCCTTTGTTATCTTAATTTTTGGTCTCCAATCTTGCCATATATTCTTTCATCATATTCCGGAGCTCCACCAAAAATCCGAACATTTTTGGACCTCCCTAGCACCTACTTCCTATGCAAGACCATTTGAATTAAATTCAAATGAGTTTGAATTCTAACCTCTCACACATGCACACTCCTATTTTCTTGGATCACGCTCGTTTTGTGAGTCCAAGAAAAATTGCCCTCTGCCCAAGCTCCACCTAACCTCTCTTTCTTTTCTTTTCTTCTCTCTGTTTTTTTTTTTTTAAGAGGAGGAGAGAGCCAGCCAGTGGGCCTCCCAGCTACCGCAGCTCGGCCTCCTCGGCCTTGACCCACCTCATCCCCGCGGCCCACAGGTTTCTCTAATCCTAGGCCCGACCCCTTTTCTCTCCCTCGTCCCCTCGTCCCGCAGCCACTCCATCTCGATCCCCTCATCCTCCTCCTAAGCGCCGCCCTTGAGGCATCTCGCCCGACCTGCGCCACCTCATCCCGCCGCCAACTCTCGCCAGGAGAGGAGTGCCCGCAACCTTGCCCGTCCACGGCCGCCACTCCCCTGCTCCTCCACGCAGCGGTGCCGGCACGACCAAGACGAGCAGGGAACCACACGGAGCTCCTTCCTCTCGCCCTCTCCACAGAGCCACTCGCTGCTGCTGCTCTGCTCTCCTGCCACCGGTCGCCTCTGCCTCGACCCAGCGTCCTGCGCCTCCCGGCGTGACCGTCGCCCGCTCCGTGCACCCGGCCCCCTCCTGCCTCAAAGGAGCAGGTCCCAGCGCACCACGACTTTATGCGCACCGTCTCCTGCTCCTGCGCCTTGAGCACCGGCGGCTCCAAGGCCGGCCTCCTGCAGTTAAATCGTTGCCGGAGCTCCCCACCACGACAAGCAGCCAACCTCGCCGCCCGTCGCCATCAACCCCTCCACCTGCGTCCTGCACACCGCTGCCCCGGCGCCCTGTCCTCGAGCACTGTTGACTTGATTCTTGTCAAAGCGCACTGACCCGTTGCTGCCATGGCCTTGCATCCATCTGGCCCTGTTGTGTTCATGGAGCCACTGTACCATGGCCAAGACCGAGACCCCGTGAACGTCAAGTTCTTCCATGACGCCCAAACGATTACAGGCCGAAACGCCAAGTCCCACTTCAACAAGTGTACCTCGACTTCGGATTCATCAAGTACCCCTTCGGATGCGCCTAGTTCGACTACATGGACCACAAAGTTCCTCTACCGTCGACCCGAACATCTACGAACCGTGTACGTCTACCGTCGCCGTGGATCCGTCAAGATCCGTGTACAACTACTTCCACTACGACCGTCGCGAGCACGCCTACTTCCACTACGAACTTGATTCGTTTCGAAAATCTGCGCTTCAAAGGTATAACCACGAGGCGGCGCCCGTGAGCGAATGCATGTGTTGTATGAGATGCCCGTGTTTGCACCGTGTCCGAGTTGTCTTTGCGTTCCTCCTCGTTCGCCATGCCGTTGACCCGTGGGAACCCGGTAACGGGATCACCCCACCATCCTTGCGACTTCGCTTCCGCACACTTCCTGTTGCACGGTATCTCCATGAGCTACGGAACCGATATGTTGCCGTGGCATCATTTTCGGATTCGTCGCCCGTGGCACCCTTTTCATACGCCATAGCGATAAATGCCTCGTATCATGCTCATGTCAACATATTCATAAAATTGCTTAAAACTTACATATGTCATTCGCATCATGATAACAACATTTAAAATGTTTAAAATTGTGTTTGCATTAAAATGCTAAATGCATGTGGGGATTTTACGGAATTGTTGTTTGTTGTTCCGGCCTCATTTAAAATTGCCTAGATAGGTAGTTTTATTATGCTTCACCTCTTGCCATGTTAACAACATTTAATCCGGACATGCATCATACTTGATTGTGCATCATGCCATGTTTATGCTTGTGCATTTATCTTGTTGTCTGTTTCTTTCGGTTTGCTTCTCTCGTTAACCGGTTTCGTTCCGGAGTTGTGAGGATTCGTTCGACTACGTCCGGTTGTCTTCTTCATGGACTCGTTCTTCTTCCTTGCGGGATTTCAGGCAAGATGACCGTCACCCTGGATCTCATTACTATCATTGCTATGCTAGTTGTTTCGTTCTATCGCTACGCTCCGCTACCTATCACTTGTTCCTCAAGCCTCCCAAATTGCCATGTCAGCCCCTAACCTTTTTGCACCCTTCCTAGCAAACCGTTGTTTGGCTATGTTACCGCTTTGCTCAGCCCCTCTTATAGCGTTGTTAGTTGCAGGTGAAGATGAAGTTTGTTCCTTGTTGGAACATGGAGATGTTGTTCCTTGTTGGAACATGTTTACTTGTTGGGATATCACAATATATCTTCTTTAATTAATGCATCTATATACTTGGTAAAGGGTGGAAGGCTCGGCCTTATGTCAGGTGCTTTGTTCCACTCTTGCCGCCTAGTTTCCGTCATATTGGTATTATGTTCCCAGTTTTGCGTCCCTAACGCGGTTGGGTGATTTATGGGCCCCCCTTGACGATTCGCTTTGAATAAGACTCCTCCAGCAAGGCCCAACATTGGTTTTACCATTTGCCTCACCTAGCCCTTTTTTCCCTTGGGTTTAGGAGCGGAGGGTCATCTTATTTTACCCCGGGCGGTGCTCGTCGTGAGTGCTGGTCCAAGCTGTCGACCGCCGGTGTACCAGGGGCAACTCTGGGCTCGCCTATCGGAAGTTTGGACAATCCGGTGTGCCACGAGCGAGATATGTGCAGCTCCTATCAGGATTTGTCGGCACATTCGGTGGCTTTGCTGGTCTTGTTTTATTCTTTGTCGAAATGTCTTGTGGCCGGATTCCGAGACTGATTGGGTCTTCACGGGGAGAAGGAATATCCTTCGTTGATCGCGAGAGCTTATCATGGGCTAAGTTGGGACACCTGCAGGGTATAAACTTTTCGAGAGCCGTGCCCGCGGTTATGTGGCAGATGGGAATTTGTTAATATCCGGTTGTAGTAAACTTGAAGCAAACTTCGTCTAAAATGCACCAACCGGTATGCGTAACCGTGAGTGTCTCTTTTCGGGGTTGATCGAGAGGAGAACACGGTTTCTGGATTATGTCTGACGTAAGTAGGAGTTCAGGATCACTTCTTGATCATTACTAGTTGACGACCGTTCCTTTGTTTCTCTTCTCGCTCTCATTTGCGTATGTTAGCCACCATATTTGCTTAGCCGCTGTTGCAACCTCACCACTTTACTCCTTCCTTTCCCATTAAGCTTTGCTAGTCTTGATACCCATGGTAATGGGATTGATGAGTCCTCGTGGCTCAAAAATTACTACACCACCAGTTGCAGGTACAGGTTTGCGATGATCATGACGCGAGAGCGATGTTTGCTTGTATTGGAGTTCTTCTTCTGCTTCTTCTTCGATCAGGGGATAGGTTCCAGGTCGGCCTTTGGGCTAGCGAGGTGGATATTGTTTGAGTTTCTGTTTATGTTCCATCCGTAGTCGGATGTTGATCTCTTGTATATGATGTTGATGTATTCTTGTGGCTTTTCGTGCCTTATGTATGTATCCCCATCTATTATGTAATGTTGATGTAATGATATCCACCTTGCAAAAGGGTTTCAACATGCGGGTCTATCCTTGGTGGGACCTTTGAGTTCCTTTTGGATAGGGTCGCATATTGGGCGTGACACCGGGCCTCTTCCCCAAATATTGAGCGGGAAGGGCGCCAACAATTGGCCATTTTGAAGGGGAACAGCGGGTACACTTATCCTGACTAAAGTTGGTCCTCGCCTGCCAAAGGCTCTGGTGATGACGTCTGCTTGGGCTCCACGATGACTGCATTCCAGCCGTTGGGGCTGGTCTTGGTCTTGTTGCAATCAAGCGGATGCCTTTTCCTGATGTCCTTACTGCGCTTGCCCCCTTTGCACCAAAGAGGAAAGGAGGACATCAAGGCTGGGCTGGCGCCGGGCCTGGCGCCCTTGGTAAATCATGGCTTACGTCCACGGGCACCTCGCGAGGCACCCCGCCTTGAACTCTCCGCCTCCTCGTGAGCCAGCTGACGAGGCCGTGCTGAGGAAGCTCTTGGTCGTCCGCCCAGCAATCTTGGCCCCTCGCGAGGTCTTGAGCTTGTGTTGGTGAAGATGGGCCGTCTGGGCCTCCTTTGAGCCACGCCCAGCCGCAGCAGTGCAAGTCTGGTGACCCCGTTCCCGAACGCCCGACGGTAGCCAGGCCCACGGCGCGCGCCCGAACTTGGCCGAGCGGAGGCGAAAGGGCAAGTGCGAAGCGTCAGGCCCTAACGGCCTGCGGCCTTAGGCGTAGCGTGGCAGTTGATTGGGCGTGGGCGACTTGTTCTCCCACGCCTCCTTATTTCGTGCCTTGCTAGGCGGACACCTGCTCCACACATACATTCCCCTCTCTGCTGCTTGTGCGCTCCGGTCCTTCCCTCTCTCGAACTCTGGTTTCCATTTCCAATCCAATCTCAAATCTCCTTCCCCTTTCGATCGCCATGGCTCCGGCGAAGAAGGGAAAGGGAAAAACCTCTGCGCCTTCGCCCTTCATTGCCGCCCGGCAGCCTCATTGTCGACCCGTCGATCATAATCAATCTGGAGGGCTTGGGCAAGGTCAGTTCGGCTCTGGCCACTTCCTTTAATGAATGCGGGAGGACGACGGCCTGGCCCGCGTCCCACTTTGCCATCGACAGGACAGTCACCGAGGTCCGGTATTTCGCTGACGCCCTGTGGGCGGGGCTGGTTCCCCCTTTCTCTGATTTCTTCAATGTCGTGCTTTCCCACTACCAGATCCACATGATGCATCTGGGTCCTGAGTCCATTACTCTTCTCTCAGTCTTCGCCTTCGTTTGTGAGGCAATGATGGGCATCCTTCCCTCGGTTGCCTTGCTGCGCCACTTCTTTTCTCTGCGCCTTGTCGACCCCGCTCAATGCTCGGCGTGCGTGAGCTTCGTCGCCGCGCCCGAGACCGCGGCCTCAGGGATTGACTTCAGCCTGCCTCCGCCCGCGGCTGGGTTCCGCGAGAGGTGGTTGTACGTGGATGCGGGGGTGCCCAGCCCCCTGCTATCGGAGCCAACCGCGGCTGTCCCCAATCTGGCTGGGGCCGGATGCGCTTTCAAGCCCTCGGCTCTTCTTCGTCTGGCGCGCCCGCATTCCCGAGGTCGCTAGCATGTGGCGCCCAAGGTGGTGAAGGAGTTCTGACGCCGCCGCATTGCTCCTCCAACGCCATTCCCACCGGATGTGGGCCTTCAGCGGGCCCGGTGATCGTATGAGGCTCCAGGAAGGTGACCTGACGCCAGAAGCACTAAGGAAGGTGCTCCTGGTCCTAACTGGCGATCCTAACCCTGGTGGCATCCAGCATGAAGGGGCCTTGTTGTACCGCTGCCGGAATAGGGGTGATCTGGTGAACCAGATGCCTATCTTCGATGAATGGGGGCTGCGCCCGGGTCTCGAGGGCCTCGCGAAAAATCCGGTGGTGGTGACAGCCATTCGATCGGCCGAGGCGGCTCCTCCTCAAGCGGTGGGCGAGGAGGTATGAGCCGCCCGAAGGCGAAGGGTCCCCGCCCGGGTGGCAACGCCTGGCGGCCTTCGTGAGGGCAACTCCACGAGGCTCATGCCGCTCCGGCTGAGGGCGGCAGGCAGCCGCCCAGCGGTGCCAGGGTGGAGCCAAGGCCCCTGCTTGCTTCCCTGGTGAGGCGACTATCTGCTTGGCTGTAGACGCCTCACAGCAAGCCGCCTGGATGCTCCTCCTTGCCGCAGCTGATCCCTCGCGCCAAATCTTGGGCCGTCTCGCGTGAACCCGAGGCCCTCCAGGAGGAGAAGGGAGGCCCTGGGCGATGACTACCCTTGTGCGCTTTCGAAGCCTTGCAGGAAGTGCCCGCTCTTGATGCGTATGCCTTTTTCTTCTCCAGCTCTTGATTCTTCCGTTGCTTGTACTGATCCTTGCCCTGCAGGCCCCTTCCTGCCGAGCTCATGGAGATGGGCGAGGAGACATCCTCCCCGGCTTCGCCCCCTCCCCAATCCTCGAGTGCTCCTAGCAGCAGAGCTCTTGTGGTGAGGGTGACCGGGGGGGTGAGCCATCCCGAGGCATGCCGTAGCCCTGCACGCCTCGCGATCCTTCCTCGTGAGCCTTCCCAAGGCATAGCTAGCCTGCCGTGGGCTTCTCGCCTGGTCGTGGACGGCGATTGGCTGAGGCGCTTCCTGCTCCCTCGTGCTGGGACGAGCTGGCTCAGAGCCGGGCCTGCACGGCGCACCCGGCCGTCGCGAGGTGCCAGCCTCAGCCCCCCTGCCGAAGGGGAGTGTTGATTCGTGGCTCAGCGCCCGTCCGGGCGGTGATGAGGAAGGGCGTCTGTGGCCAGCCGGAGCGTCGCGCCTCGCCAAGGATTTCTTTGAAGAGGCGGCCGACGCGGTGGGCCTTCTTAGTGAAGAGCTTCGACGGCGACGCCTTGAGGCCGAGGCCTGCGCTGGCTGCAGAGGCGAGCTGGAGGACGCCGCCGCTTGGCGTCGCCCGGCCAAGACGAGCTTGATGATGAGGAGGCCAAGGTGTCGCTGGCAGCCTCCCGAGAGGCCTGTTCTCGGGCCATCGAAGAGGCTCGGACAGCTGACAGGCGGCAAGAGGCGGCGGAGGAGTGGGCACGGGAAGCCCTAGCCCAGTGCCACTCGTTGGAGGACCAAGCGGAGCTGCGCGAGGCAGCCCTCGTGTCGATGAAGGTGGCTTCTGGCGATTTGGCGGAACTCCAGAAGCGCGAAGAGGCGCTAACGCTCGAAGCCGCTGAGCACGCGCGCGAGTACGAGCGCTTGGAGATGAGGGAACGCTTGGCAACGCGGGCAGAGGATGAGGTTGCAGCACAGGAAGCCCGCGTCATGGAGGAGGTCGGACGCCGAGTGGCGGCGGCACGCTCGAACCTCGAGCGCGAGTTTGGGGAGCGGTTGGGGCTGATCAAGGTCGAGGCTGAGGGCAGGACTGCTGCCTTGAGGACCAAACTTGAGGAAGCTATGCGGCGGGCCGATGCTCTTCAGGCCGCCCTTGAGGTGGCGCAGAGGGAGTCCACCACCTCTCAGGACGAGGCGCTCCTTCTTCGCGAGCGGGTGGAGGAGGCTGAGGCTGTTGCACGCCAGAACGCGGATGAGATGCGTCAGTGGCGAGTCTTGGAGCATGAGCACCGCCCCCTGCTCGCCACGCTCCGGGAAAGGGCTAACGTGGCCTTGGATAATATCTGCGAGGCGGCGGTAGGCCAGTCGCACGCGGTCAACTACGCCGGCAACCTTTAGTTCTTCACTGATGTGGTGGCACGGCTGGAGGCGTGGTCGGTCAAGGCCGACAGGTTGGTGGAGGAGAGGAGTCGCGCGCTGCTCGGGCGCGCCTTCTCTCGTGTCTTCAGCCATCTCCGGGACATGGACCCTCACTTTGATTTTGACGCCGCCATCGCCCGATTCCCCAGCCGTCCGGGCGACTGGGCGCCTTGGGTGGAAGAAGCGTGGATGCCCTCGTCCGACGCCTTCGCTTGGATGATGACGGCGTGGTCGTGGCTGCCGATGAGGGCGGCGTGGTTAACTCCCGGGCGCCGCCCGGCGATCACGCTGGCAGCGACGGCGAGGCAGCGACGCCAGCCACGGCTCGGGAGGTGCTCTGAGGATGCATTGGGGATTTGTCCGACTGATTATGTATTGTCCTTGTTCCGTTACCCTGCACGAGAAGAACTCAGGTTTTGGCCTGATGGAGGTGAGAGCATTTTGGGGAGGGGGAGCCCCTCATGTAAGACTTGTGTTCTATGTATTAGCAGGTGTTACATCGCCCATACACCCGCGCCAAGTGGTAAGCTAGGCGACGCGCTAGTTTGATGGTTTACCTTAGCTTCGTACGAGCCCCGAGATAGCCTGCGGGAGACTGCAGCAATCCGAGTGTATATCGATCGAATTCGTAGGACCTGCAGCAAAAACCCTCCGGAGAGGACGCCAATGGCGGCGACAGGCGGGCCGTGGCGCAAGCTTAGCCTGCCCGGCTCGCGAGGGGCTCGCGATGAGGAGGCGGCGGAGGCGGAGTTGTAACGAAACGCGAGAGATTTGCTCGAACGAGACTAAGCACCCCTTCCCCGAATACACGCAAATCTTCAAGCTCAAATTCAACTTAAATCCAACGGGGGAAAACGACAGCCAGAGGGAAAACCAAATGAAAGCAGAAAAAGGCCGCGTCCGGCACCTAGTCTAGTCTTGGACGTCTTCTCACCAGCGCGGAGCTAAGTGCTGCTACTGGGCGTAGGAGGGAGCCCCAGGGCCTGAGGCCGGCACCCCTGAGACTCCGGGGCGTGTACAGCCCCACTCATTATTACGTGAGAGTGTCACGGGGCGGCGAGCTTCACAGGCACTGGGCCTTCTTCACAGGTACCGGCCTTGCTTCATATCGCCAGATGAGGGCCCCGCCTTGCGCCACACTCTAGTGCCACCAACGACGACCGGAAACCGGGGCGCGCCCGGTGGGGTAGAGCGGTCGCTAGCGGTTCCCAAACGACCACGGGTCCTCCGCTGAGGCAGGCCTGAGGCACCTCCCAGCAGAGGGCCTACCTCCCGAGAACGCCTTGCTCGAACGCCGCGGTGGTGATGTCGGATCTCTGCCCCTCTCCGGCAGCCCCCTGTGCCCCCCTCCCGAGGGGTAGGAGACTGCGGGAACGGGGCAGCTGTTCGTCGTGGCGGCCTGTACCTCCTGCGACCTATGGTTAGCGTATGTTTGCTCTTGAGGAATTAGCGGTACCCGATAATCGTTGCCCCCGGCGTGACCAGTGGGACCATCTCGAGACTCCTGGAAGAGCGCGGCTTCTGGTACCTCATCCCCCCAGATTGGGCTGAGGAGCAGGTCTTGTTCCCCCTCATGCGGGTGCCCCTGGTCCATCATGTGGGGCACGTATTCTTCTGGCGCCGTCATCCCGAAGGCCACGCCGTAGTGCTGAGCGTGCCTTGCTGCTCTGCTTGATGCGCCCGCCGTGGGGTGGTGGCGCGGCGGTCCACCAGGGCCGTGAGTTGCGTTGAGTCCTTCTTCTCCGCGGGCCGGGGGCGGGGGAAACCACGCCACCGGCCCGGCGCTAACAGCTTCGCCGGTGCTGTAGTAGCTTTGGAACCCGCGGGCGCGCGTGGAACCCCCGTGCGGGCCGCCCTCGGCCGGAGGTGGGAGTTGGGTGCAAAAGGGGTGAGCCCCCGAGGCGGCGAAGCCCAGGAGCTCCGCCACTCGCTCCAGCACGTCGCGGCCGCTCTCCGGCAACTTTGCTGCAACAGCTCTCGGGCCTTGTGAGCGCAGCCCTCGAGTTCGCTGCTCCGGCGGGTGTAGGGTGAAGTGGTCGCGGCGTGGTTGGAGGCTCTTGCTGCCGACCGCACTTTTTGTCGCGGTGTGGCGCCGTCGTCGAACTGTCCGCGTCGCCCATGACCTTTCTGGCGCCTCACGGACCCGAGCTGCACTGGGGGCACGGGTCGCCCGTGACGGCTCTGCGTGGGCGGGCCACGCTGCCCATGCATCTGGGTTGCCCGCTTGGTCGCTGGCCATGGCGATGACGATGCGACGGAACACGAGGTGGCAGAAGGCGGACTCCGGCGCACCCCTACCTGGCGCGCCAAATGTCGGATCACGGGTTCCGGCAGATCCTTAATGTTCGAACTCTGGGGTGCGCACGGAGATCCAACCCTCCACCGTCTCGTGCCTCGCCGAATCGCAGGGATCTAAACTACTAACAAGAACAACACAAGAGACGCAAGATTTATACTACTTCGGGCCACCGTTGTGGTGTAATACCCTACTCTAGTTTATGGTGTGTGGATTGCCTGCAGGGCCGACGAAGAACAGTACAGGGAAGAACAGCCTCGCGAGGGTCTGTTCTTGGTGGGTGTGATGAACTGCTAAGTGGTGCCCCGTTGCTCTAGCTTGAGGAACGGGTTTCTCTCTCTCTCTGGATTCTGACTGCTCGATCCCCTCCTCCTTTCTGAGTGCGGCTACCCCTATTTGTAAGTGAAGGCCCCGGGCCTCTTCCCCAAATATTGAGCGGGAAGGGCGCCAACAATTGGCCATTTTGAAGGGGAACAGTGGGTACACTTATCCTGACTAAAGTTGGTCCTCGCCTGCCAAAGGCTCTAGTGATGACGCCTGCTTGGGCTCCACGATGATCGCATTCCAGCCGTTGGGGCTGGTCTTGCTCTTGTTGCACCAAAGCGGATGCCTTTGCACTGATGCCCTTGCTCGCTTGCCCTCTTTGCACCAAAGAGGAAAGGAGGGGCAGCTTCTTGAGCTGGCGCTTGTTGGCGCCCTTGGTCATCATGGCTTACGTCACGGGCACCTCGTGAGGCACCCCGCCTTGAACTCTCCGCCTCCTCGTGAGCCAGCCTGACGAGGCCGTGCCCGAGGAAGCTCTTGGTCGTCCGCCCCGCGAGGCTTGGCCCCTCGCGAGGGTCTTGAGCTTGTGTTGGTGAAGATGGGCCGTCCTGGGCCTCCTTTGAGCCACATCGCAGGCCGCAGGCAGGCAAGCCTGGGGACCCCCATTCCCAGAACACCGACAGGGTCCCGGCTCTCGGGCTGGTCTCAGCCGTCGCTGGCAAGCCAGGTCGCGATGCCACGGACAAGACCAGAGGGTGAGGGCTGGAGAGCCGGTAGGAGCCCTGAGTCGCGATGCTCAGGCACCCCCCCTTTAACGATGCAAAATTTGGGTTAGATGACGAAAGTCTACGTCCTCGGGTCCCGGCTCTCGGGCTGGTCTCAGCCGTTGCTGGCAAGCCAGGTCGCGATGCCATAGACAAGACCAGAGGGTTAGGGCCGGAGAGCCGGTAGGAGCCCTGAGTCGCGATGCTCAGGCACCCCTCCTTTAACATGCAAGATTCCGTCACCCAGGAAAAGGCACCAAATAACAAGCATGGTGGGACGAGAGCATAATCCTAAGGAAAATGTAAGAAGGATACATGTCGCTGGGACAGGCCCGAGCGGCTTGGGTATGATGCAGCCCGAGGGGCGCCCCCAACAGGATAGGCTAATGAAAATAAAAGGGATACATGCCGCAGGGACGGACCCACGCGGCCTGGGAATAATGCAGCCCTGAAGGCGCTCCACCGGAAATAAAACTTAAAGATGTCACTGGTGATGTTGGGGACGAAGGGGTGTTGGTGTAGCAGACTCGGTGGGCTGGAGGCCGACCTCCACGAGCCCCAGGCCCGGGGCTCGGGAGGGTCCGGAGGCGCCGGGCTCCTCGGGGCCATCTCCATCTCTCTGTCGGGGGCTGCGGCGTGCACGACCTCTCGAGCCTCCGGATGGCCCTCATGAGATGCTGGTGCGTAGCAACCGCGTTTGGCAGGCCGTGAGGCGGCGCAGACGTGGGCGTGGGCGGGCCTCGCATAGCGTCCCACTCGCGATGGCCAGAGGCGCTCTTGAGACGCGGCGCGGTTGAGCCCTGGTATGTCGATGCAGACGAGCAGCCCACCATCCTTGCCTGGATGGGGGGCCACAGCGGGCAGGCGGCGGCTGACCCTCATGACCCTTGACTCCTGTAGCTCCTGAACGGCCTTGCTGACGAACTCCTGAGGGTTCGGCCCTCCTAGCCTTGCTCCTGCTTGTGGGAAACGTGCTTCGAAGCACGCCTCCACGTGGTGCCCAAGCGCCTCCCTCGTGACCTTGGCGAGGTCGGCGGCCCTCCAGGGGAGAGCCCCCGAGCCCGGCCTGAGGAGGGCGCCGGGCGCGCTTTCCTATGCGATGGAAGGAGGCTCCCCCTGGCCTGGTGCGGGCCCTGAGGGGCCTGCCTCTTGAGGAGCCGGGCCGGTCGATGTCTTCTTCTTCTTGGGTGCGGCCTCGGGAGGCCTCCTGCTGCTGTGGTCTGGGTCTTCTAGCGATGCGGCCTGAAAGGCTCACTCAGTGAGCACACTGCGTCTCTCTCTTCACAGGGCACCGTGATGACCCCGCTGCCTCCTGGCATCTTGAGGATGTTGTAGCCGTGGTGGGTTACTGCCATGAATTTGGCCAGCGCCGGGTACCCGAGGATGGCGTTGTACGACAGGCGAATGTGGGCGACGTCGAAGACGATGAGCTCGGTGCAGTAGTTGTCGCGAGCCCCGAAGGTGACAGGAAGGCGGACCTTCCCGATCGGGACCATGGAGCCGTCGGTGACTCCGGAGAAAGGCTTGGTTGGCTGAAGCTGACTGTAAGGCACTTGAAGATTGTTGAATGTTTCCACGGACAGGTCGTTGAGTCCTGCCCCGCCGTCGATGAGGGTCTTGGTGACCAAGACCGCTGTCGATGATTGGGGAACAAAGCATTGGGAGAACTCCGGCTGTGGCGCGCCAAGACTTGAGCTGATCCGCCGAGCTGAGCGTAATGGCGCACGCCGACCACCGAGAGGGCACGTGGCCTCGAGCTTGGGAGGACTGCATTCACTTCACGGGCGAACTGCTTGAAGATGCGCCGAGAGGCTAGGGCTTGAGCTCCGCCCGGGATGCAGCGATCGCACGCTGTTACCGGAAGCCCCCAACCCCTCGCCCCGATGACGGTCTTCAATTCTCCTTGGCGGCGGCAGTGGAGGGAGGCCTGCGTTCCCCTGCGGGCGATCCTCGCGAGGCTGATCCCTCCAGCCTCCCTCGCGAGGCGGGTCTTGCCAACGGTCCTCGCGAGGTTGGTCGCGCCACCCTTGGCTTGGGCCGCGGTCTTACCAGCGTCCTGCATTCCTTCCTCCTCCTCGGCCGTAGCCCCTGTCGCTGCGCTCGGGGTGTCTGCCGACCCTTCCTTCGCGCACGGCCCGGAGCTCTTGGCATTCATTGGTGTTGTGGGTGTGGAGGTCGGGGTACACGTAGTACCGACTGCCCTTGGAGGACTCGGGCTGATCTCTGCCTCGCTTGGTGTCTTGTTCGGCCGCGAGTACGGCAGCCCCCTTGCGCTTCACGTCCTTGGCCTTGGACTTCTTTTCTTCGTGATCCGCGGCAGGCAGCTCGAGGAGGGAGAGGCGCCCCTCCTCAGCCCTGGTGCACTTGGTCGCCAAGTTGAACAGCTCCAAGGAGATGCACAGATCTTCATGCATCGCCAGCTCCTCCTTCATCTTGACGTCGCGCACACCGTCGGAGAAGGCAGAGATGATGGCCTCCTCCGTTAACCTGGGGATTTTGAGGCGTGCATTGTTGAAGCGTTGGATGCACTTTTGCAGGGTTTCCCCTGGCTGCTGCTTGATTCGGCGCATGTCGCTCACGGCGGGTGGCCGGTCGCGAGTACCCTGGAAGTTGCCGATGAAGCGGGTGCACATCTCGGCCCAGGAAGAGATCGTGCTCGGGGCCGATTCGGGAGCCAGTGGGGCTCCGTCCTTGAGCGCCATGGGAAACCAGTTCGCCATGACCTTTTCATCCCGTTGGCAGCCTCGATGCCCAGCTCGTAGAGCTGGAGGAACTCCGTAGGGTCACCGTGCTGTGCCGAGCGAGGAGGCAGGTCTGGCTTGAACTTGGCGGGCTACGCGATGCCTGCGCAGCTCGGAGGTGAAGCGGCGGCTGCACGCCGTGGCCGCTGGGGCCTGGGGCAGCGAGATCTTGGTCTTGCGGGCCTCCACGCATCATGGCCGGTAGGGGCAGCGCAGAGGACTGACATGCCGGAGCGGGAGCGCCGGGCAGCTTCTTGTGGGCGAGGAACTTCTTGACAGCTCTGCTCTTGCCGCTTGGCGCCCGCGGAACGAAGTTCCGCCAGGCCGCGCGCTTGGGGCTGTGGCGCCCTCTTGAGAAGGAGGCGGCTGAGGCGCCGAGCTTCATCGCCTGGGCGGGTGCGGTGTCTGTGAGGGCCAGACGGGTGCGGGGCGCCTCCTGCAGCAGACGAGCTTCAGCGACTTCGGTCGAGCCATTCTTCGTAGACGTCGTTGACGTGGCGGTAGCGCAGGAGCTCGTTTGCCGCGATGAGTGCGGCTCGGGCCTCCATGGCCGCGTGGGGCGCGCGTGACGAAGAACCTGCGGGGGTGAGCGAAGGCTTGGCGGTGCGGCCGTCCAGCCTCATGGACGGGTGTTGGGATGATGCTTGCTGCTCGTTCCCCGCCGGACCGGTGGCGGCGTTGACGGCAGGTGACGGGGAACGACGAGGGCGCCCGCCGACGGAGCTGGTTCGGGCGACATGGGAGGCGAGGGCGGCTTCGGCCGCAGCGGAGCCCGACGTGCATCAGACATGGTTGTGGTGGTCCGGGAAGAACGAGGCGACGGAAGGCAGATTCCGGCGCACCCCTACCTGGCGCGCCAAATGTCGAATTTCGGGTTCCGGCAGACCCTTGAGGTTCAAACACTGGGGTGCGCGCGGAGATCCGACCTTCCACCGTCTCGCACCTCGCCGAATCGCTGGGACCTAGACTACTTAACGGAACAGCACAAGAGACACGAGATTTATACTGGTTCAGGCCACCATTGTGGTGCAATACCCTACTGCAGTGTGCGGTGTGGTGGATTGCCTCTTGGGCTGATGAGGAACAATACAAGGAGGAACAGCCTCGCGAGGGTCTGTTCTTGCCGGGTGCGATGAACTTCTAAGTGGTGTTCAGTCGCTCTAGCTACTGGTTTCTTGATGGGGATTCCGGATCTCTCCCTTCTCTCCTTCTTCCAGATGCCCCTTGCTCTGGTGTGGCTATTCCTACTTATAGGCGAAGGCCCTGGGCCTCTTCCCAAATATTGAGCGGGAAGGGCGCCAACAATTGGCCATTTTGAAGGGGAACAGCGGGTACACTTATCCTGACTAAAGTTGGTCCTCGCCTGCCAAAGGCTCTGGTGATGACGCCTGCCTGGGCTCCACGATGACTCCCTTCCTGCCGTTGGGCTGGTCTTGGTCTTGTTGCAATCAAAGCGGATGCCTTTGCTTGATGCTCGCTTGCGCTTGCTCCTTTGCACCAAAGAGGAAAGGAGGGGCCAGCTGTGGGCTGGCGCTCGATCGTCGCCTCTTGGTCGTCATGGCTTGCGTCATGCACACCTCGCGAGGTACCCTGCCTTGAACTCTCTGCCTCGTCATGAGCCAGCCTGACGAGGCCGTGCCTGAGGAAGCTCCTTGTCGTCCGCCCCACGAGGCTTGGCCCCTCGCTAGGGTCTTGAGCTTGCGTAGATGAAGATGGGCCATGCTGGGCCTCCTCCGAGCCATGCCGCATGCCGCAGGCAGGCAAGTCTGGGGACCCCCGTTCCCAGAACGCCGACAGCTGTTGCCTCAATCCTAATGACGAGGGCTTTGTCGGGGTAAGCATGGCTACAGTGCCGCCGTCTTGGCGGTGATCACTGTATCCTCACCTCGTCTTGTCTCCTTAATGAGGCGCCTCCTTCGAGGGAAGGAGTAAGCCGGACACATCTCAGACCGACTAGGGGAGGCCGAGCCACCTTCGGGCATCTCTCTGGCCAGAGGGTCCCGCCGCCTGTGGGTCGTACTGACAACCCGTCGTGTCTGATGTCATGGTCAACATGGCAACAGTGCCGCGCCGGACGGGAGATGGCCGCCCAGACGGGCGACCGCTGGCTATGCGTGCTCCGGGATACAGGGGTGGCAGGCTTCACTGTAGCCACGCCCCGTTCTAGCACCGTTATGTGGCGCAGATTCTGAGGGTGCGGCCTTGGCCGCTTGCCGGGGGGCCGGCTTCTTGGAGTCGCCTTTTCGTGGCCGGCTCCGTGGAGTCGGCCCTCTGGTAGCCGGTGTTGGGGAACGTAGCAGAAATTCAAAATTTTCCTACGTGTCACCAAGATCTATCTATGGAGAAACCAGCAACGAGGGGAAGGAGAGTGCATCTACATACCCTTGTAGATCGCTAAGCGGGAAGCGTTCAAGTGAACGGGGTTGATAGAGTCGTACTCGCCGTGATTCAAATCACCGATGATCCTAGTGCCGAACGGACGGCACCTCCGTGTTCAACACACGTGACAGCCCGGTGGCGTCTCCCATGCCTTGATCCAGCAAGGAGAGAGGGAGAGGTTGAGGAAGACTCCATCCAGCAGCAGCACAACGGGCGTGGTGGTGGTGGAGGAGCGTGGCAATCCTGCAGGCTTCGCCAAGCACTCAAGGGGAGAGGAGGAGGTGTCACGGGAGGGAGGGAGGTGCCAGGGACTCAGGTGTGTCTTCCCCTCCCTCCCCTCCCTTTATATAGGTGCAAGAGAGGGGGGGAGGGTGCAACCTTGCCCCTTCCTCCAAGGAAGGGGTGCGGCCAAGAGGGGAGGAGTCCATCCTCCCAAGGCACCCCTGAGGTGCCTTCCCCCTTGGACTCTTCCCTCCCAAGTCTCCTTGGCGATGGGCCTCTTGGGGCTGGTGCCCTTGGCCCATATGGGCCAAGGCGCACCCCTACAGCCCATGTGCCCCCGGGCAGGTGGACCCCGGTGGACCCCGGACCCCTTTCGGCACTCCCTGTACAATACCGATAATGCGCGAAACTTTTCCGGCAACCAAAATAAGACTTCCTATATATAAATCTTTACCTCCGGACCATTCCGGAACTCCTCGTGACATCCGGGATCTCATCCGGGACTCTGAACAACATTCGGTAACCACATACAAACTTCCTTTATAACCCTAGCGTCATCGAACCTTAAGTGTGTAGACCCTACGGGTTCGGGAACCATCTTGAGACATGACCGAGACGTTCTCCGGTCAATAACCAACAGCGGGATCTGGATACCCATGTTGACTCCCACATGTTCCACGATGATCTCATCGGATGAACCACGATGTCAAGGACTCAATCGATCCCGTATACAATTCCCTTTGTCTAGCGGCATTGTACTTGCCCGAGATTCGATCGTCGGTATCCCGATACCTTGTTCAATCTCGTTACCGGCAAGTCTCTTTACTCGTCCCATAACACATCATCCCGTGATCAACCCCTTGGTCACATTGTGCACATTATGATGATGTCCTACCGAGTGGGCCCAGAGATACCTCTCCATCTGCGGAGTGACAAATCGATCTCGATTCGTGCCAACCCAACACACACTTTCGGAGATACCTGTAATGCACCTTTATAGCCACCCGATTACGTTGTGGACGTTTGGTACACCCAAAGCATTCCTACGGTATCCGGAGTTGCACAATCTCATGGTCTAAGGAAATGATACTTGACATTTAGAAAAGCTTTAGCATACGAACTACACGATATGTGCTAGGCTTAGGATTGGGTCTTGTCCATCACATCATTCTCCTAATGATGTGATCCCGTTATCAATGACATCCAATGTCCATGGTCATGAAACCGTAACCATCTATTGATTAACGAGCTAGTCAACTAGAGGCTTACTAGGGACATGGTGTTGTCTATGTACCCACACATGTATCTGAGTTTCCTATCAATACAATTATAGCATGGATAATAAACGATTATCATGAACAAGGAAATATAATAATAACTAATTTATTATTGCCTCTAGGGCATATTTCCAACAGTCTCCCACTTGCACTAGAGTCAATAATCTAGTTCACATCGCCATGTGATTAACACTCACAGGTCACATCGCCATGTGACCAACATCCAAAGAGTTTACTAGTTCACATCATCATGTGATTAAGACTCAATGAGTTCTGGGGTTTGATCATGTTTTGTTTGTGAGAGAGGTTTTAGTCAACGGATCTGAACCTTTCAGATCCGTGTATGCTTTGCAAATTTCTAGGTCATATTATAAATGCTGCTTCCACACTCCATTTGAAACTATTCCAAATGGTTGCTCCACTATATGTATCCGGTTTGCTATTCAGATTCATTCGGATAGGTGTCAAAGCTTGTATCGACGTAACCCTTTACGCCGAACTCTTTATCACCTCCATAATCGAGAAACATGTCCTTATTTACTCCAAGGACAATTTTGACCGATGTCCAATGATCCCCATTCCTTGATCATTCTTGTACCCCTTGACTGACTCATGGCAAGGCACACTTCTGGTGCGGTACACAGCATAGCATTCTATAGAGCCTACGTCTAAAGCATAGGGGACGACCTTCGTCCTTTCTCTCTTTTCTGCCGTGGTCGAGCTTTAAGTCTTAACTTCATACCTTACATCTCAGGCAAGAACTCCTTCTTTGATCGATCCATCTTGAACACCTTCAAGATCATGTCAAGGTATGTGCTCATTTGAAAGTATCATTTAGCGTTTTTGATCTATTCTCATAGATCTTGATGCTCAATGTTTAAGCAGCTTAATCCGGGTTTTCACTTGAAAAACACTTTTCAAATAACCCTATATGCTTTACAGAAAATTCTTCATCATTTCTGATCATTAATATGTCAACGACATATACTCATCAGAAATTCTATAGTGCTCCCACTCACTTCTTTGGAAATACAAGTTTCTCACAAACTTTGTATAAACCCAAAATCTTTGATCATTTTATCAAAGCGTATATTCCAACTCCGAGATGCTTACTCCAGTCCTTAGAAGGATCGCTAGAGCCAGCATACCTTTTAGCATCCTTAGGATCGACAAAAACTTTCTGATTGTATCACATACAACCTTTCCTTACAAAACTGGTAAGGAAGCTCGTTTTGACATCCATCTGCCAGATTTCATAAATGCAGCTAATGCTAACATGATTCCGACGGACTTAAGCATCGCTACGGATGAGAAATTCTCATCGTAGTCAACTCCTTGAACTTGTGAAAAACTCTTCGCCACAAGTCGAGCTTCATAGGCGGTGACATTACCGTCCACGTCCGTCTTCTTCTTAAAGATCCATTTATCTCAATGGCTTGCCGATCAGCGGGCAAGTCCACCAAAGTCCATGCTTTGTTACGATACATGGATCCTATCTCGGATTTCATGGCTTCTAACCATTTGTTGGAATATGGGCCCACCATTGCTTCTCCATAGCTCGCAGGTTCATTGTTGTCTAGCAACATGACATTCAAGACAGGATCACTGTACCACTTTCAAGCAAAGACGTGTCCTTGTCGTCCTACGAGGTTCGGTAGTGACTTGATCTGAAGCTTCATGATCACTATCATAAGCTTCTACTTCAATTGATGTAGGTGCCACAGGAACTTCTTGTGCCCTGCTACACACTGGTTGAAGTGATGGTTCAATAACCTCATCAAATGTCCACCATCCTCGCACTCAATTCTTTCGAGAGAAACTTTTCCTCGAGAAAGGACCCGTTTCTAGAAACAATCCCTATTGCTTTCGGATCTGAATTAGGAGGTATACCCAACCGTTTTGGGTGTCCTATGAAGATGCATTTTATCCGCTTTGGGTTCGAGCTTATCAACTTTGAAACTTTTTTCACATAAGCGCCTCAGCCCCAAACCTTTAAGAAAGCGACAACTTAGGTCTCTCCAAACCATAGTTCAAATGGTGTCGTCTCAACGGAATTACATGGTGCCCTATTAAGGTGAGTGCGGTTGTCTCTAATGCCTAACCCATGAACGATAGTGGTAATTCAATAAGAGACATCATGGTACGCACCATATCCAATAGGGTGCAACTATGATGTTCGGACACACCATCACACTATGGTGTTCCAGGCGGTATTAATTGTGAAACAATTTCCACGGTGTCTTAATTGCGTGCCAAAGCTCGTAACTCAGATACTCATCTCTATGATCATATCATAGACATTTTATCCTCTTGTCACAATGATCTTTAACTTCACTCTGAAATTACTTGAACCATTCAATAATTCAGACTTTGTGTTTCATCAAGTAAATATACTCAACATCTACTCGAATCATCCGTGAAGTCGTAACATAACGATATTCACTGCATGCCTCAACACTCATTGACTGCACACATCAAAATGTGTTACTTCCAACAGGTTGCTACCTTGTTCCATCTTCTTTGAAACCGAGGCTTTTCGGTCATCTTGCCCATGTGGTATGATTTGCATATCTCAAGTGATTCAAAATCAAGTGAGTCCAAGCGATCCAACCGCATGGAGTTTCTTCATGCGTATACACCAATAGACATGGTTTGCATGTCTCAAACTTTTCAAAAGCGAGTGAGTCCAAAGATCCATCAACATGGAGCTTCTTCATGCGTTTTATACCAATATGACTTACATGGCAGTGCCACAAGTACGTGGTACTATCATTACTATCTTATATCTTTTGGCATGAAAATGTGTGTCACTACGACTGAGATTCAATAAACCATTCCTTTTAGGTGCTAGACCATTGAAGGTATTATTCAAATTAACAGAGTAACCATTATTCTCC